>OY728157.1:599499216-604499216 GCA_963277665.1 Viscum album
TTTAGACAGACAATTATCATAATTAAATCATTATTTCAAGAAAAATGGGTTTAAATATTAGGAAATATAAAATGATTTATATAAAATTGTTAATAACATGGTGTATACTAAGAACATTCATTTAAAACTATCAAGGTAAAAATATATAACCTACATTGTGGAGCTTAGGGATGTTCCAATACAATAAATATCTCCCCACACAATAATAATGGTAGATAAAAATATATTAAAATTGATGTGATGAACATAGAGATAATTCTTTTTTAAATGTTTTCTATTACTGAGGAGAAGAGGGAATAACACAAGATGCATGTAGAATAGTATAAAGAAGTAGAAAAAAATTTCAGTTCAATGTCAAGTAATATATATTCCAATTATGAGTATGAAACCATGTAATTGGATGAACATAATTATGAAATCAATGAATCAAATTGATAAATTCTCTATAGTATAGTGTCAATCAAATATGCCTTATTGAGTAATCCAAGTTTATTATATTATTATCTTATTTTATTAACAATTGTATATATAATCTCAACTATTTTATTATTGTTTTTTATTTCATAACCAATGATAAAACTTTTTGTTCCAAGTTAGTTTTTTATATCTTTTCAATTATATAGAATTGTTTTCACCTTTAAGATTAACTCTTAAAAACATGAAATGTTACTAAAAGAGAGGATTTGAAAAAGATATATATATTTTAGTGTGTAATGATAATGAATTATTGTAAATCATGATTTTGAGTAAATGATTCGACAATGGAATGTTTGAATAAATCCATTATCTTTTAATAAATTCTCTAATGTAAGAGTTTAGTAAATATGGATTTGATGTGAATGTGAAATAACTGTAGGAAAAGGTTATCCTATTAGATAATAGAGGGAATAGGTTTTATATTCCTCTGGTATTTAATTCTCAAAATAGAAAAGATAGGTAAGATACGAAATGTATATTCCATCACTATAAACCCTGATTAGTTTATATGAAAGCTTGAATGGCTTATTATAATTGAAACCATGAAGTAGTTATTGTATGAGTGGGCTCATATTAAATAATAGTACAAATACCCTAAAATAGCATCATTTTTCATTCTTTATAAATCCTATAATCCAATATGAGTGAGGAACATAAATATTATATACCTTTTTATTATATTTTCATACCTATAAATTGAATATGACTCTTTCAAGAGACAAGTATCCGTCTTTAAAAGATTTTTTTCTATTCTGTTTATTTTGAAAACAAAAATTATACTAATCTATGAAAGGGAGGTATTTGTAAGAAAATTATCTTTTTTATATGATTCCTGATTTGGGTTCCCAATCGAATGATTAAAATTTATCTTTTATTTTAAAATTTTTATATCATGGGAGTCAAGCCTTTGTCATGTTTATTAAGCATAAGGTTATACATCATGGACCATAAACATATGTATGGTGTTTATGTCCATAAAAATGTAACTAGTGTTTGTGTATATTTTATGGTTGTTCAACATAGAGTGATGTATTACTTGGGTTTAATTTTACATAGTTTTGTCTAGAATATTTTTATGTTTATGTTCAATAATTTGAACCAAATTTTTTAATATTTTATACTAATGTAAAAGAGAGTATTGTGATGAAATAAATAAATTGACACTAAATACATAATTATCCCAAAATTAATTGACATTAAAGTGATGATAATGATATGAAGTGTGAATTTAATAAGAAAATATAGTTTAAAAAATAAAAATATAAATATTTCATCTTTGAATAAGGATAGATGGGGGATATAATTCAGGTGTCGATGTATTTAAATTAAAAAAAATTCAATTATAGTGGATGGGATTGGAAAATCATGAACCACATAATTAAAAATGTACATATAAGATCACATCTAAATATATTTTATTAGTGGGTTCCAATATAATACTATTAAAAGAGTATGGGGTTAGAGTAACATATCCATAAGATTAATATATACCATTAGATGGGTATGGTAATGGAGGGTAAGAAGCACATATTCCATCACCAATCCAATATATATTACCATGGAATTAGAAATACTTGTTATAATTAGTTTTAAAAAGTGTGTGGTAGTCTAAATACTCAATACATAAAGTGGATATTATGACATCATGACCCGAATTTAACACAAATGGTTCCCAAGCTGGTGGGAAACATGGACTAAAGCTCACCTCCCCGAATGCCAAAGGTTGTCTATTAGTAGCGAAGTCCTAGGGTGTTCTTGGGGGGGAGTCTATGCTATAACTTCTAGATTTTAGAATAATGGATTTAATAACAAGTAAATAGTGGATATATATATAAATAGATGTCACAATGTAAACAGACACTAAGACAACGACACCAGTAACCCACCTTAGTAGAATCAATATAACAACTCAAACAACTAATAATAGTACTCAATGATATAAACTAAATTATATAAAAAAGATTATAATAATGTACGTTATGTCTCAAAAGAACAAGAAAATAGGTATACATGGAAGAAGGAAATGAATACAGTGCATGAAATAAAAAAGGAATAATAAGACCAAAATCTATCCAAGAATCTGATGCTCCATCTTGGTCATGTTCTTACAATCTCCCATCCTAATTCATGCAATAAGTTGCACATTTGTTAGAGGGTTCCACACCATACCTACACATACAACCATATAGTTTTCCATGGTACTGTTGATGTCCTGGATAGGGTGTGAGATAAACTCATTAGGACACCACCAACAACCTATATAAATATCTATTCTATATGTATAACATGTAAGTGTGCATATATATTATTGAAAAAATGTAATGTTAACTATAAATGGTTTATCTATGGTTCTAGATGGAAAACCAAGCTACCAATACCTACTTCTTCCCATTCTTGAATATCTCTGAATGAGTAACAAGGTCATATTTCCCAATATCATATTTATAATGGAGTCCATTCTCTGTATCTCATTATTAAGCGATGTAATTACAAATATCATGGTATAGGGACTCCATTCCTATTATAATAAAATAGGGTCTCCATACTCAGTATCATAACACAAGGGACTTCATGACCGTTTAGTATCACATGGGACATCGTGATCGTATAGTATCATGAGGGACATCATGACCGTATCTCATTTATATAAGGGACCCCATGCCCATATAACATTTATATAAGGGACTTTGTGACCCTATCACATTTAAATTAGAGACTCTATGCCCGTATCACATTTAGTTGAAAGAATGTCATGACCATATTTATAATACATGATTAATGGTCGGCATTCCCATATACAATGTTTTAATAGGGTTTTCATTCCAACACATCATTAGTGATATATATCCATTTAATATAATATAATCCACGGTGTAAATCATAACTCATTATCTTTTAATAATAATAAATGCATAAAAATTTATTAATTTGATTAATGTAATTTGGTCATACCACTCAAAATAAATTCTATTCATTATAATTTTTAAGGGTGTTATCCATGTCACTCTATTAACTTTATCCACTATCAATATGGTATCGTCATTTAAAAATAAATCAAAACACACAAATAGAAGTTTCAACTATAATTCCTTGAAATACAATTTGGATTGTAGAAAGGAACACCCTAAAGAAATTCTCACTCTAATATTGATAGTCTAAATATATCTTTTGGTTATGAAAATTCATTGGGTTCCAAAAATGCAACCAATTTAAGAAGGATTAATTTTAAGACAATTCATGGAGGAATCAACATTTGGTACATAATCCCATATTATAAAACCTAAATATAGGATGGATTGTTACTAGAACACAGACCTTGTCCTCTTAGTACTCTCCTCTTCTAGTATTTTCCTTTATTTAGACTTGTATCAGAATAAAATAGAAGAAAAAATCAATGCACAGAAAAAAGGGCACATGAGTCTGCACCTTAATAACTCCATCGAGTGGAGGAAAAATAGATAATGGATAATGATGAATAAGGTTGTTATAGGCACAAATCCAATGATACAAATATTTGATCAATCAAACTTCCGATAGATATTCTATTGAATTAACTAGGTTTTCCTATGTTGGAGCTCAATGAAAGGTAAACCCCACAACATGCTAGGGAATAGGATAAAAAATGAGGTGGGGTAAAATTATAATAATTTAATGGGAAAAGGAAATTTAAAAAATTATATGTGCACAGTTTTTCCACACGGATGGACAAAATATGGGCCAAATGTGTGAATACCTCTACTATAATAGGGAACTATATACATTTAGGCTTCATAGTTTGAGTAATCATGCACTAATTGTGATGACGGATCTTCAACATTTTATAGAGATAGATGCATGGGTGTACAACCCCTGGTGTATGTTTGTGAAAAACTAAGAACCCTGCTTAGCCCTCTATCCATCCCCACATGGTTAGGATTAACCATTTATACTGACCTATATGGTTTCTTCTAACCATGGGGCCATATAATTTTTTCACTGATCAGGATTTCGAGCATGAACAGAATCCTCAGACACCCCTAATACCTTTGTAAACATATGACAGATCTATATTAGTTCTACAAAAATATAGAATGAAATTTTATGTATCTATAACTCATACAAAAAATAAATTCTTATCTTCTACCCCCTTAAAATAACTCATCCCAGTATTAACCTTCCAAGGGTGGTAGAACACTATCTGAGAATAAATTCAACCACAAAGCATGTACCTTGGCATCCAACTCCCTTGTCTCATCTCGTACCAAACATTTATTCCATTGAACATGTACTAGAGGTAAACTCTAGACTAAAAGACCCATTTTTATCTTATCAACAATGTGTATAGGGTACTCCTCAAAAGAATCATAGTCATCTTGATCAACTTTCTTAGGGTCAAATTTATGAGATAGGTAGGTTTGATAAGATTGAATCCTTGAAAATTGGAAGTCTTCATGCAAGTCATGGTACATGTGATGTAATATAAACCAATAGGATACCGGATCAACCCTCTCGAAGATATCAAATATCCAAAAAAATAACGAAGACAAATTCCCATTCCTAGGTATCCATCTAGGTCTATGTCTAGATGACACGCAAAATAAAACACAATACCTGACCTCAATCTCTAGACATCATCGATGGTGATCAGAATATTATTTAAATCTCGACTAAGTGGTATAAATCTACTTCCCAGTCATCTTAACCACTTTAATGTTTCTTGAATATGATGAGATCCCAGTAGCACTACCTCTCCTACCTCTAACCAACACATGGATAAATGATACGGTCAACTGCGTAACTCCTCAAAAATGATCCATTTGTATTATCACCTAATAAATTTTATTTTATAAGAACATGATGAGAGGGATATGATTTTACCAATAAACACTAAAAATATAGACACTTATTTAAAGCACTTCCTTTAACACATGTATAGTCTGTTCCAACTGGACATCAGTCTAAGGGTGAATGGTTGTGCTCATAAGCACCTATGTACCCACAACACTTTGTAACCCCTACTAAAACCACGATGTGAAATTAGAATCCTTATATAATATGATACTATGAGGGTCCATGTGTAGCTATATGATCTCATTGGTATAACATTATTTATATCCCAACAACTGAAAAATTCTCCTGTATAAGATTAAAGTAGTCTACATTCTTCAATAGATGCACTACTACCCAAACATTGTCACTGCCCTGAGGTAAACGTGGTATGATAATGATAAAATACATTGAAAATTATTCAAATTTCTATTCCAGGACCAGTAGAAACTATAACAAGATAGTAGCTCATTTTTGTTCCACCTTTATATGGTGAAATGTAGAACACCTAGTGATAAAACATGTTATCTAACATTTCATCCCTAGACACCAATACGATCGGTGCATATCATGATACATGTTATAGATAATCAAGTGAAAATTGACTATGAATCATTTGATTCACACATCATCTCCCCTCTCATATCTAGGAGAACCTATATATGTCAATGTATATAAATGATGTCATCAACATTGATAGTCAAATCTAGAGGTTGTTCCACTCCAAAAATCCAATCTTGTAGGACCAAGGCCTCGATATCTTAAAACTAATTCAAATTCACATTATCTAGAAGTTAATATTTCATTAATAGTGATGTAGGGATAAAAATTCCATGAAGGTCTTATTCCTTGATCTGTATCTCAAAAGATAGATCCATAGACTATCATTTTTCTTCTAGCCTCATAAATTGAATTTGTCTATGCTCTCCATATTATATCCTCAAAAACAACATTTCCCATCCCAAGAAAATAGGTAGCCTCTATTTCAAATGAATATAGATATTCAACCAATCATCGATTCCTGATATTCAAGTCACATAGTGTACACTAATACATGAGGTTTTTTTTGTCTGCAAACACCACAAAATTATCTCATAGAATTTAATGCCTCCAAAAATTCAAGGCTGTATAGTAGATTAAAATCAAGATCATACATCGGGTAATTCCACTCATGAGACCTCAATGATCGAGACCCATATATAGCGACTATATCATCCTATATTAGAATTGTTCCTAGCTAGATACCTGATGCATCAAAAAATATAGTATAAATCCTACCCAACTCTATCAGAATCATGATCAGAAATAAATAAAATATACTTTGCATCTCTAAAATGGCTATCTCACAGGATTCATACCATATAATATTCACACCCTTATTAGTAAATCCTTCAAGTGGTGCTTCTAAGAATGATAAGTACTGTATAAAAAAATATTAGTAACCATCCATTCCCATGAAACTCCATACATCAAATAATTTTTATGGTTTCTACCAGTTAACCACAACTCTCACATTCTTTAGGTCAACTGAAACCCCTACCTCTGAGATTATATGTCCATTTATGTGTACCTTTTTGATCCATAAGTGACATTTAAAAAGCTTAGTATATATCTAGTTCTCTCTAATTGTATTCAAAATGATCTTAAAATGAGTGTCATGGTCACATAAACTATAATAATACCCCAAGATTTCATCTACAAATACCACCTCAAATTAATCCTTATAGGGATGGAAAACAGTTTTCATCAATGCCATAAAAACAAAAAGTGTGTTATTAAGAACAGACACCATCATTAGATACTCATATAATCTTTATTGACTTCAATAAAACATATGAAAAATATTTGAATGCTTGACTCGAACATGTTGATATCTCGATCTTCGGTCTATCTTTGAGAATACCTTCACTCCTCAAACATGGTAAAAAATATCAACTATGTAATGTAAGGGAACTTAGTTTTTCCCTAAGATGATTCAACTTCTAGTAATCTATGCAATGCCTGAGGGTTTTATCTTCCTTATTGAAGAAATGGATTGGTGAATCCTACGGATAATTATTGGGTCCTATTAAACCCTTGTCCTTTAAAACTTCCAAACACCACTTGAGATCCTACAACATAGAAGTGTCCATTCTGAAAGGATGAATAGATACTAGTGCAGATCATGGAAATACCTCAATAGTAAAATCTACCTCTCCCTCATGAGGTAATCCAATAAATTCACCAGGGAAAAAATCATTGAATCAATTGACTACAAGTGGAAACATATTATAATGTATTCTATAATTATCCATGTAAATCTATAAACCTGGGTGTTTACTCTACCAAGATGAGGATTCTCTGGTTCTTCTCTCCTCTCATGGACATCCCACTCACCCTTGTGAATATATGTACCTACCCTAGTGGTGTAAATGATACACTCCAATGATAACAATCCACATAGGCATGATAAGGAATCAAATAGTACTTTCTAATAATGATATCTAATCCCATAATCTCAAGGGAGAATTGGTCCCATAAGAGTCAATAGATTCCTACATCAAGGGGTAGTCCTTACATTGGTTTATACTCTCATAACATATACCCAAAGGTGTTTTTAGATTCATAAATCCTCAATATTACTCAACATAAAGCCTTAGTCTCTCCAAAATAGACACATATATGAAAATAATGTGATCCACCTCTATTGAATACTCAGAAACTATAGTACATGCAACTATAATAGTACCACGAATGGTAGATGGCCTAACATCCTACTTCTACGATATAGGTTTAACTGAATAAATCAACCTTGATCCCAAACTCTGTGCTACAACCTGACCACCTGGAGTGGGTCCGCTCTATTGGAGTTACAAATATAAATACTTGCTACCATGTAAAAGACCCCCTTCACCACCATTACGACCATTAGAACTTCTACTATATTCCACGAGAGGTTCTACTGAACCAGAACCTAATTATGGATTTTACATGGATCCTATCCCACTGGACATAGATTGGAATGTCCTAATAAAATGATGAGGATTCTCCAATCTACTACAGACTTAGTACTGGATGGGGTCATTGGTACAGTTGGGATTGTTATTCTTAAGAATCTCAAACTGATTTTATACAATATATGAATCTATGAGGGTTACCTCGATTCCATTTCCCATGCACTTAATCTCAAAGTGACACTTATGACCACTAGTCGAACCACTGAAATATTTGTGTTTTTATTCTCCTTGTCTCACACCATCTACCTTCGGTAGGTTTCGCTCAGGGATAATGACCTAGTTCATTATATTAGATATTGTTTTCAAATTGAAAAAATTAACCTGGTAATGAATAATATGTCAAATTCCATCCTCAAATCGTCTCACTTTTTTTTGGCTCTTCATCCGTATAAATAGGCACAAAGCGCTAAAGCTCCATGCAAAAAACAATATATTCCAGAACTGTTAGAGGATCTTATAATAGGTTCATTAATTTTCTAGCAGGAATTCCCCTCAGGGTCTCATAAAATAAATAATTAATAAATATTGATATAAATTACCTCTATGTCACTTCTTGGTACTGACTGGCCTAATTTAGAATATCCCACCAGTATTTGGAAGATCCACATAGCATGTGAGTATAGAGTTTTATTCTATTATCAGGAAGTATCTTCAGATGTTTGAATATTAAAAGAAATTTCTTAATCTATAACACTCCATACTTTTCTCCCTCATACCATGAAAACATGGGAATATTCTATTGTTGGAATCCTTAGTCAACCCTCTCATAGAAGGGACAGACTGTCGAGCTCCCTGTAATGTTTATATGAGCAGTAAGAAATATCCTTGAAACTTGGAATAATTCTCCCATTTCAAGAATATTTAGAGGTTTCATGGGTAGAAATACTAGAGGTTTAACTGATATATCAGGGTCCACCATCTCTGGAGCAAGGCTATCACCACCCTCGTATCGTTTGACCATAGGACATCCTGATTACATTGCTCTACAATTTCCAAACACACAACTTATATGGATTCAATAATGGAATAAACCACTAATGTATGAATAGAACAAGTAAAAATAATTTCTATTTAATAATCGTAACCTATGTTAGCTAAACGAGTCAGGTCTAGGTGAAATGACCATTTATATAAAACACAAGATACACTACTTACTACCGACTTCTATTGTCTAGACAAGGTCATGATCTGTGTTTTATTAGTTTCAATTTCATTTGATATATATTTGTATAAAATTATAAGTTTACTTTCGATGGATAACCTAATTGGTTCTCCATTTCTAATCCAAAAGGTCCCATAAAACTTATGAACTGGAAGGTGGAATCCACTTAATCCATACGATAACACATCCTAATCCACGAGATCAATTTTCCATGACTAAAAATTCCATAATTTACTTCTTATGGTGTCTATTTTATCCTATGAAGGAAAAAACTATTAGGATATAGTAGGAAATCTAGGTATTAATTATGTATCTCAGTCCCCTTGAATAATAATTTTCCAGTAAAAAATCTATTTATAGAAAAAAATGCACTCATTTAAATCATAGGTAATTCACCTAACACAATTATCCAATTTGGAATGGAATATGCATGGATTTTGAATTTCTTATAAAGTTCCTAAAATGATTCATTACAAGCCATATCATCATCTCATCATGTTGTAATAAAATATAACCCCCAATCATTTCAAAAAAAACTTCACTATTCAACTATGTCACCCAGCAATGGAATCAAATCAACTATAATAGGCAGAAAACATAAAATAGATATTTTCATTAAAGGAAATTTGCATTTTCTGTGTGCATGGACTAGATAATCCTAGGAATGTCTTCTTACCAAATCCCAATTCATTAATAATATAATTTCTCTTTTCTCAATATATTATATAAATAAAAAAACCTATGATTCCACATTTTGACTTCCCAACCCAGATTCTACTTAAATGGTGTGTGAGTCGGTGGGCCACATGACCCCAAGCACGCCCCCCAGCTGTTGGCGCATACCAACTAGCAGCAAGGGACTAGGTTGTGTCTTTGGGAAGATTTTTCCCTCATTAATAGTGTTTATAATGGAGGATATAATAAAAATTAAATATAAAATTCATAAATAAATTGATGGGATAATGGAAACAGACACTAAGACAATCGGGCTAGTATCCCACCTTAGTGGAAGCAGTATAACAACTCTAGGAAAATATAACAATACTCAATATTGGAGAATAAATACTATAAAAATCTGGTAGTAATGTATATAATCTATATAAAAAATTAAAAATAGGTATACATGGAAGTAAGAAATTAATACAGTACATGTTATATAAAGGTATTAAAATCCCGAAGTCTATCGAATCATCCAAAACTCTAGACTGGTCATCTTTTTTCAATATCTCAACCAAATTCATGTAATAGGTAACACATTATTAAGAGGAATCTTCCCATTATCTACACCTAAAAGAATATAATCTTAATGGGTACCATTGGTGGCCCAAATAGGGTGTGAGTTACTTAGTAGGACACAACCAAGGATTTCTATAAATAACCAGTCCTTACGTATAACATGAAAGTGTGTAGATATAATAATGAAAAGAAGTAATGATAACTATAAATGGATCATGTCTAGTTTTATAGGGAAAACTAGGTTGACGCTACCTACGTCAACTTGTTCTGTAATATCTTGGAATGAGTAGTAAGGGAAACAATTACCAGTATCATATTTGTAAGGGATTCCATTCCTAGTATCTCATTAGTAAGGGATGCCATCTCTAGTATCTCTGTATTGGGACGCCTTTCCTAGTATCACTGTATAAGGGTTTCATGCGGAGTATCATATCAAAAGGCAGGTCATGTCTATTTAGTATCAAAAGGGTCGTCATTTCTTTTCAGTATCATGAGGTATGTTATGCTCATATCACATTTATATAATGGAATCCATTCCCATATCACATTTATATGAGTGAGGCTATTCTAGTATAACATTTATATAAGGGACTCCATGTGTGTATCACTTTTTGAAGAAGGGATGCCATGCCCATATTCATAATACATACTTAAGGGTAATCATGCCCATTTAATATACTTTAAGAGGGGTGTCATTCCCACACATCATTAGGGATAAATATCCATTATCATTGATATGATCCAAGTCATTATTGATAACTCAATAACATTTAATAATAATAAGGGAGTAACCATTTCTTTATATAATTCATGTGATGTGGTCTTACGATTCATAGTGAATTCTATTCATTATAATTGTTAACGTTTCTATCCTTGCTACTCCATTAAATTCATCCATTATCAACATGATATCAAAATTTAAAAGTAAATCCAAACACTTAAATATTTGTTTCATATATAATTCCTTGAAAGAAAATTTTTCTTGTAAGAGGGAGGAACAAAAGGAAAAAATACATTAGATCTTGAAAATATCAATATAAATTTGTGATCTAACATGTCATTGGGCTACAACTAGGCATTCAATTTAGGACTGATTCATATTAAGGAAATTCACAATGGAACCATAATGTGATTGAGAGGTACATATTATAAAACATCAAGACACGAGGGATGATTACTATACCAATTAACTCATGATCATAGTAATCTTCTCGTCTTGTATTGACCATTAGTTTGGAATGGATGAGATGAAGAAAGAATAATGAATCAACACCCTAAGAATAGGTCATATGCACCTACACTAAAATAACTCCATAAAGAGAACAAAAAATAGATAAACAACAAAGGTAAATGAAGAGATTACTAGAGCGGATCCAACAAGACAAACAGAAGCTTGTTTGGAATTTGGATAGAGAAGTTATTTTTTTACCTAGGTAATCCAAAGTGGGATCTCCACAAGAGAAAAAAACCAATTGCATGATTGTGAATATGGAAAATAATGAGGTGGGGTGAAGTTATAATAATTTATGGACAAAAGATAATTTTCCCAAAATATTAGGGGTACATGGTTTGGATGGTTGGTTTTCAAAACATTGTGCCAACCATATGAAGTCCAATTCCTTAAGAGGGAACCTCACATAGTTACATATCAAACTCTAAGTAACCATGCGCCAAACATGCTAATAGATCTGAAACATTATACTGAGACACCTTCATGGGGGTTTATCCCCTAGAATAAGGTTAGGGAAAATTGTGTGTTATTCTTAGACTTCTGTCTATCCCAGCACAATTATAATTAACCATATGGATAGACTTGTATGGTTTATTCTAACCATATGGATGAGGAATTGTTTTCACCGGTAATGATTTATGTAAGTTTCTATGATATGTGATCATTTCATTGATATAATTCATGTGAAATAAGAATCAAGCCATGTATATATCTTGGGAAGGGATAATAATTCAAAATGATAAAATTTTCTCAAGGATTCTATATCATTCTGCCTCATGTACAAGATAAAATATGAAGGTTTTATATGATATTAGGGTTGTGGAATATTACCCTATAATAATTAGTAAGGGACCAATTTCTATGATTGATTAGGGAATTAAAATTTTTATTTGGTCCTAAGATAAGTGACATTGGCTTCAATGTGTATCATATTCGAATAAGGATCAATCCATGTATATTTCATATAAAGGAGGAATTTAATAGTGTATTGGTGTGTGGTAAAATCTAATATAGACTGGTCATCCCACGTTCTATGATGATTATAAAGGGAAATGGTATAGAATGTAAAATTTCCCAGATGGGAGGAAGAATAAAGATCAAAATGAACTTTGGGTAATCACAACACCATGGTATATTAGGGGATAGGGTGAATATAAATTTTATGGTTTTTATAATTAAAAGAGGTATAAATATCACTATATATCTCATGGAAACATGAATTAACCCACATGTAGTTCTTAGGAATGTTTAAATATTCTCCTAGTGTAGGTTCATTGGATGATCCCTACTATAAATATCGAAACTGCACACTAAATAATATTACAAATATCAAGATATTATCCAAATAAAATAGGTTTTATGGACTACAACACTCCATGATATTTTAGTTTCATAAGATATGGGTAACTTGTATTTTATTTTATGTTCATATGAAACGTACCTTGTATCACCAATTTTAGATTAAATATATGGTAACTATACACCTTATACTTTAAAGTAATGTGTTAAAGATCTCATTACATTACTTTTAGGGTATCTTCCAGAAAGTCTCATAAATTTTAGTTTAATATCTTTTTAAAAGGAACTAATGAACCCCACAAGGATTTATATAATGTTCTTTTAAAAAAAATACATTTGTGTGAGGTGAGATATTCTATCTTCTCAAAATAATAAGTGTGTCTTCTCAATTAATGTGGATATTGGTAATGACATGAGGTCATTAATGATTTTTTTACATATTAGAGGGATTCTACCTAGTTTTCATTTGAATTAATTAGGCCAAAAACAATTCTCTTTAGATAAATGACTGGATTTGATCCTTGTTTTTGAATACCAAGCTACCCAATTTTGATAAAATTTTAGGTTATGATAGGAATTTATCATTTTATCAACATGTTTCTTAAGTTAATATAGTTGGATTTTATATGGTAAAATATTTTATTTCTGATAAAAAATGCCTATTAGATGAGAATAAAATTACACTTCAATGACCAAGACAATCTATGTCCCATATAGAAGAAAATACACTGTTACTATTAAAAATGTTAAGGTAGTAGTTTGATAATCAACAAAATCGTTATTGAACTTTTCCAGACAAGAATATGTATCCTTGTACACTATTCTAAGGGATATTTGATAATGTATTTTAGAAATCCTTGATCTAACCAATCACATAATAATGGTATCTAGTTTAATGATTAGACAAGATTTTTCATTATAGGTAGAGTTTGGTTAATTTTGGGACACTAATGTTGTTGAAAATATCAATTAGAATTTTTGAAGGAATCCTAAATCTATCTATGATGCCAAACTCAATAAAATTGATAACAAAAGTTTTAGAAAATTTTTTACGTGTAAATAATCATCTCATTTTTAGAAGAATTCAGTAGTTTTATGGGTAAATTTAATTAACCAGATAGTTCCAAGAGGATATTTTCCATTGAAAAATATCCCCCATATTTTTAATGAACAATATTATTTATAATTGTAAAATAACTCTGGGGATGATGGATGAAGAGAGGACGTGTTTGAGTTTCCTTTCACATTATTGTGAATTTTATAAAATCTTGAATCATATAAATCAAAAAATATCCAAGTATCAGGTTTTGGTGAAAAATATTTGTTTTTATTTGATGTAAACCTTAGGTATTGACATCATATTTTTACATTATGATGAATATATACTCTATATTTAATTATTGTAAAGGAACCCATAAAATAATCATTTTAAAATGATTTTTTTGGGAATTCAAGATGTCACATACCAAGAAATTCATAAAAAATCAAGAATTTAATTTCATATTGACTTGATATTATGATAGTGTTATACATTAACGGTTTTATACCATGGGATACATCCAATTGGTCATAATATTATTTTTTGAGGATAAAGGTCTATTTTGAGTTAAATTAGATCAAATATAGTTGATCTATTCTATTTCATGGATAATGAATATAAGAACACCCCTCATATGCATGAGGTTGATAGTTGTATCATCCTACTATAGACTGGTGAGAGAATTTTTCATGACATCCTAACATTTGTTCCATGTTTTATGAGAATTTGAACTGTTAGATAACATTTCCTTTCATATAATATGTGAAAACAACTCTTATATACTGTTAAAAAAGGGTTGTCTAATCTCTTTCTTTATGGATTAATCTCTAATGATTTATTTGATAAATAGTTTTGAATCACCCTGGAGGTCTTCAATGAATCACCTAATGTATATGACTTATAAGAGGTATTTTTTATGAATTCACTATCAATATAATTTTTTGTACCAAATTTGGTTCAATGTCCTTGTTGACACTATGAGTATATTGAGGAGAGTTTACAAGATATTCTTTCTTTTTGAATGTTGTTTTCTTGCTTATTTTTTCGTAATTTATATGTAATTAAATAATTACATAAAATAAATAAAATTTGTGTGTGTGAACTAATTAAAATTTTTAATTAAAGAATAAAATAATTTTTTTTAAGGAAATAAATATTATAAAAAAATAAGTAAATGTTAGCAAGAAAAACGTTAATCCAAAAGTGAGTTAGTGTCATGATATTTTTTTAAAAAAAATTATTCCATTTAAATTAATTTCCTAGATAAAATTACATTCCTTTGATAGACTTATAATTTTTAATGTAGGGGTATTTTGTGTAATGGAGAACCTCTCTAAATGTGTCAACCCCATTCTCTCTATATAGAGAAAATAATGATGACATTTTTCTTATAAGTGTGTACTAAAATGAAATATCCTAACGACATCCCTCATATTATTATTCTCTAGGTTCAAAAAAATAATCCATATTCCAAAAAATATGGGGGTGGGTGAATTAAAAAATATTTCATGATGAAAAATTGTGCTATGAAAAAACGTTATGAAAAAACCCATCATTTTGAACTCAAATTTTACAAATAAGTACATAGAATTTAAAATAAAATAAATTAAAATAAATATTTAAGACATCCATAACATCCTACCCCTTATATCAATAGGGTGTTTTTTCTTCTATTATGATTTATTAAGATATGAATGATGTTGTAAGAATATGGAATGGGGAGAGGAATGAAGAAAATGATAAAATAAGTGTGGGAAAAAAATATAAAGATTCCTTTATTATATTAAAATTAAAAAAATACAATTATATGAAAATAAAATGAAAATTTCAACCCAATAATATTTCATGTTTTGAGGATAAACAACATAAAGTGGATACCCTCTAATGGAGTTGAACTATTTCCACCAAACTTCTCCTCCATTTTTATAGACAATATCTATCTTCTCGTCCCCTTATGGGTGAATTATATATAGTATGCCAAAGGATTTCTAATTTCCACATGGTTTTTTTAGATTATTCCCCATTGGTTTCAAATATTCCATTCGCATCGGGAAATTACATTCAATATTTTTTATTTATGTTAAACATATAAAAAATATATTCCCATCATATTTGTTTCTTTTCTGTGACTAATTTATTAAGAGTAGTTTTTTAAATAAAAAATTTATAGATTTTTTGGTAATTAAAAAAATAGGTCTAGTGAAGTTATTCTACTACCTTTTATGAGGACGTATGGATGAGGTCTATACTTCTTATTTCATATGAACAGAGTGTGATCCCCATTGATTCTTCTTGAGAGGATCATGCCTCCTTGTAAGAATATTCTATATGAATATTACCCTTATCATATTTATGATTCTCACCATATTATATTGCAATTAATTTTTATATAATTGAATTCTAATTATCAATATATTATTTGGAAGCATCATGAAAACAAATGTTCTTTTTAAAAAAAATTGTTTCATGTTTTTTATTTTTTTGTTTATATGATTAATTTATTTAAATTGTATGGTTGTATGAATTTATTATTTAAGTTATATATTCTTAGTATGATGTATATAATGTAATATAATCTATAAAATTTAAATATGATGTTTGGATAATTTAGATTATGATCAATTATTATTAATTACAAATAAAATAATATTATTTTATATTTTGGAAAATAAAATTTCTTAAACAAATTTCTCTTATAATTGTATTTTAAATATTAATTATTATATTTGAAAATATGTATAATATTATATAAAATAAATAAATTATAATAAATTTACATTATATTATAGATATATAGTTTGATAAAATTGTTCTAATTCATCATTTTTTAAAACATATTGGTAACACTATTTTTTAAATAATATTATGATCTTTATTTCAATAAAATTATATTAATATTATAATATTTAACACTTTAAAATTTAGTTAA
This sequence comes from Viscum album, assembly GCA_963277665.1. NCBI lineage: Eukaryota > Viridiplantae > Streptophyta > Magnoliopsida > Santalales > Viscaceae > Viscum > Viscum album. The sequence goes on from OY728157.1 coordinate 599,516,392, forward strand.
ATTTTAAAAAATATTATTTGATTTATATTTGAATAATTTTATTTTCATTAATAAAATTTAAAAATCTGTTGAAAATAATTTTATTAAAAATTAATTATTAATAAAAAAATTATGAGTAATTATGTGAAAAATAAAAGCCTTTATATTTTTCAAAATATAATTAATTTAAAGAAGTATATATATATCTAATTTCTTGTATATAAATGTATATATATATATAATTTTAATTATTATATAGTTATTAAAATAAATGAAAAATATAATTATGATTATATTCATATGAATAATATAATTTTCACTAATTAAATTAAAATAAATTATTATTAGTAGTATTTTCGAAATGAAATCAATTACATACACATAATAATATGAGTAATAATTTATAAACTAAAATTATTTGTATTTTGGAAAATATATTTACTTAAAAATCGTATGTATATATATATATAATATATTTAAAAATATTAATGACTACTTTTTTATCCATATTAAAATAATCTAAATGAAATGAAAAATATTTATCGTTATTTAAATACATAAATGAATATCATTAATTAAATAATATATATAATATTATTTGAATTTAATATTTTGAAAATATTATAATTCATAACTAAATAGTAGTGTACTTGATTTTATTTATAAATATTATTACCATATATTTACTATGTGTATAAAATAGGAACTATCTATTAGAATTATTTTATTTTAAATTGCAGATGATTGATCTTGATATGATTGACCAACGTTTGATTGAAATTACACATTGCAATTATATGTTGCAATTATCTTATTGGTCATATAATTTATAATAATTATATTTAATTTATTTATTGATGACCCATGGGTCATACCTCTCTCTAGGAATATAAGGAATTGTTTTCCCACTATAAATTATTATGTATCTCAAATCCCTATTAATATTCAATTATATTTTAGAAATATTATATTGAATGATGTTTATGCAGGAGGCGTCCATTTTTTATGTTATATTTTTGCACAACGGTGAAAATTAAATGGTGGTTAGTGAAATTTGAGACAATGGAGTCTCAAGGACTTTTCTACATGGTTTTGGTTTACTTATCAAATAATGATAATAAAATCCATAGAAAAATTCTCAATATCAATTCAGTGTTAATTAGCTAGAACAAATTAAAAAATATAAATCATTTAATAGTGTAATATTAATATATTTAACATTATACTATATTTCATTTTTAGGTAATCATGTCTTCATCCATACACATAAATGTTTAATATATCATTACGATTTGGGTTTTTACTATAGTTTTCTGCCGAAAAAGTGGCTAATCATCATAAATATACTATTGGAAGAACATTAGTAAAAGATTCTTAGTCACTTAAAATTTATTGCAAATCATAAAAATACTTCAATCACATATCAATATCACAAATATACTAACCATATATGAAAAAATCTGTTTTATCTACACAATGATGAGGATTAGGTGGAAGCATCATCATTGTTCAATATATAGTGAACTAAATGTTTAATTGAATTTGTATGTATATCTCTGTTATTGATGAGGTGATAAACAATACTATAGATCCTGGTTAGGGGAGATCTGTTGAAGTCTCTCCTTCTTGAAATTATCATTCAATGTATTCTTATATGGCTCTAGTAAACAAAACTCATTATGAATAAGATTATCAGTGTACAGAAATAATTGTAAGAGACATCCCAATCTATACACTTGATTTAATGGATATGAATTTCCCAAATGAGGAAGTATCTGATGATGAGACATGAGATTAGGTATGTGGCAAATATATGGTCAGTGGACCTTTTGAAGTTCCATTGATAGATACCCAAGAACTAATGATTTGTATCAATCCTCAATTATTGAATTCCTCAGTTGAGGGAATGTCATGTGAAAAATAATTTGATTGGGTTGTCACGTCATATAGTACTGAACTCCTAGTAATTGTAGATAGAACTTCTACCTTACCTGGTAATGTATTATATGTTGTAAATATGTTTTAAACTACACTTTCATTGAAAAATGTGGTTATGAAATTACATATAGTGTAACAATTTCATTAGTCATTGATGACTACCAGAAAAAAAAATACTAAAATCTATATGAAAAATATGTTTCTAAATATAAATTTTACATGAATGAAATATTTGATAAATTTTTTACATGTTCAATGATAAATAAGATCTAAGTCCCACATAGTTTTGTGCATCGAATCTTGTTGTAGGAACATTATTCACTAGATATAGAGTGCATATAAACTTTTATTGTTGAGACGATAAGACTTTGGTAGGAAATTTATCTATCCCTTTTCTAGGAATATGTAAAAAATTTATAAAAATATCATATATCCTATAAAAAATCTAGTAATGAAAATCAAAATGTGGTAATAAAAGAGTATGGTGATTAAGTTGATCTATATAAATATTATACACAACCAATTGGAATATTTTCTTCCAAAAAATATTTCATCTATAATCTTGAAAAAAATTATTAGGTCTCCAAAGATAAGTTGGATGATCAAATAAATATGATGTTAAAGATTTTTTTATGAGCATTCATTCCATTTATTAAAAAAATTATTTATTACAAGAAATTATTTTATTTTGATGGTCCATTACTTTATAGATATTATAAATATGTATTGATCCTTACTTCATTTAGGATGGAAATCCTTCTCCTTCCTAACATGTATTTTATACTGCTGAGAAAGAGAACTTCAAATCATGGAGTTTTTTAGGGCCTATATATGCATCAATATTATATTAATATAGGAAGTGTTATTGATATCTGATCATCATCAAGTGATTATAGAGACCATTAATTCTGATGGAATTTCATAGTTACAATATAATTCTTCTCATTGATATTACATCAAATATAATTCATTAATTTCAATATGTGATTTAAAAATAAATTAATAAATAATGTAGTCGTCAAATTGGGTATGTTTCCTTATAAATATATTAATGTGAACACTTTTAGTATACTTTTAAATATGTTGATGTATTCTAGTTTTATCATACTATCTCCAAAAAAGAATGTTGGATGAGAATCATGGCAGAGTTATACGTTATAATCATTCCATCTATGATTGTGTGAATAGGATTTTGAAGGATCACTAGTCTTTAGCATATGATGGTTAAAAGTGGTATGGATATTTGACATCTAATATTATGGAGGGTATAAATGCATTCCTTAAGGGTATTTGTAAACTATCTATCATCATATTTGAATATTATATATTCCATGAAAACTTAAACACATATTCATTAATGATCTTGAACCTACATTTCAAAAAAATATAAAATAATAATCATAAGGTCTATTGTCATTGGAAGATTAGGAAAACAAATAAATAATTTTAATTATAAAAAATATCTTTATTTAAAACATCACACAGTTCTACTAACTCAAATTAGTCTTCTAAAAATTAATATTATTTCTTGGGGAATATACATTAGACAAAATGGTGAACTATAAATCCTAGTATGGGAATAAACTATGTAACAATGCATAACATAATAGATTCAAAATGAATAACATTATAATATAATGAGGATGACCATAATCATGGAAACATTGAATTAGGAAATGATATCACAAGTTCATTGAATCATGTAATATGTGGAAACCAAATAAGTGATTACATTATATGCATACATTAAGGGTCACTCCCAATACCCTTATCCTAATGTGGACAATTTCCCACAGTGAATTTTGTTCACTCCAATATCCCAAAAATTACACCTCATAAGATATAAATATTTACCCTATTAATTTGATTTATATATAATTCCAAAACCACCCATAACAAGATAAATAACATACATGGGTATGTACCAAGGGGAATGGAAACCATACACAAACCATAAGTATGACCAAACACATGAGAAGGAAATGGTTTTAATAATTTTGATTCATGGAATAAATGAAGGATAAATAATAATGGTTACCGAGATAAGAAATAATTAAATAATTTAGAATTTAATAATTGAAAATGGTACATAGGTCTTCAATATGGTCTTCTAGTGCATAAAATTCAGGGAAATGATCTTGTATAAGAAAGAATAAAAATGTAATTGTTGGGTGATGATTTTTGGGATAATTAAATCTTAATTTCAATTAAAAACACGTTATTAATTTCCATAAAACCAAAATTTTACCAATAGTATTCTCCATAAAATAATTTGAGATTTTAGAAGATTATTATTTTATATAAATATTTTATATGGATGATTCTTAATAGGAGATTAGAAATTGAACATTTCTTTTAAAATGGGGTTTATATAAAAGTGGGAATTTTGAAGGAAACTAAAAACAATAATAACCATATAATGAAACTGATATTTTATTGGTATATTTTTAAAATAAATATAAATAATATAATATATTAATGAGAATAATATTGTATTAATGGGATAAAATGTAAGAGAATATGTAATTGATACGTAACGCGGGTGATATAGAAGATCTCTTACCTTGGGTATGGCTCTTCACTTCACATAAAATTAACAACATGAAAAATTAAATTAATTTTATTATACACATGAATTAGAACATTATAAATATATATTTAATTTTTTTAATATCCATTTATTATCATTTGTATTTTTAATATAATTTATCTTTATGTTAGTTGCATGGGGTTCTTTAGGAAATTCCTCCTTAATTACTTATATATGTAAAATAGGATTAATTTTTTTTTGTAAAAATAGATCCAAAATATCTATAATATTATTAATTTTATGATAATAATTTATATATATATTAAATATTTTTTTAAATCCTTTCATGATGGTTTGTGATGATAAACAAAATTAATCATTCCATTTCCCAAATAATGAGATAAAATTATGGTATATGATAACATTTTATATAATAATAACAATAGTAGTAGTAATATATATATCACATTTATTCATCAATATCCTCCTTAAAAACCACATTAGGGGAATACTAAAAATGGAAGATGTCGATTCTTGGATGTAGTAGTCTAGACACCTGCACTGATGATGATTTATTTTCTTAATCTATATAGAGGAATAAATAGTGGTTTTCACATTTATATAATTAAATAAAATTATTGGAATTATAATCATTAATTTTAATTTTTATGGATATAATTGTTTATGATGAGTAATATTAAAAATGTAATATTAAGAGTTAGTTAATACTTACGTCGAGAGATTGAATTTTCTATTCAAAATATCCTTAAAAATAGAGGAAATAATCATAATAATATTGAAAAAGAAGAAGAATGAATTGGGATATAATTCTATGAGGAATACTATAGATATTTAGAAAAACATTATAAGGGATAAGTGTGGTATAGAGTGGTTGGAGTATGGCATTTTTATAAGTGAAGATAATGGATCTTTTTTGAATACCCATAATTTTTAGTGACATAATTACACTATGTAAGGGTTAATGAATCAAAGATATATAAATAATGGATTCTAGTGTGGTCGTGGGTTGATAAATACTCAACCAAGAATTCATACACATGTTTTAAACATATTTTCAGTAATTTTTTATTAGTTTTTAAAATTTTTTCATTTTTTATTTTACATTGGTAAATTGTTTTGAACTATATAATAATTAATTTATTAAAAATATAATGTAACCCCTATTCCCAAAAATTTAGGTTTCTAACCTAAATGTAATTTAAAATTTTTTAAATTTAATTTATAAATAAGATAAAATTGTCTTTTTGAAATCATTTAATATAGAGAAAAAACTGTTTTATAGTTAAAATATTTTTACATAAATATGTATTTATAATCATATTTACTATTGATTACCAAATGAATGAATGTCAATATATTGATATATAGTTTCAAAAAAACTATTAGAATAATTATTGAGAAATTATTAATTTATTTTATTATATAAAAAAATATGTAATGTTAACAAAACAATTCATTGAAACGATAGTTTTACCATAACCATAGTAAATAAATTTATAATAGTAATCTAATTTTTATGCATAAAAAATAAATATATATTATTAACTAATTTAGAATTTTATATCTTAAAGTTGAAATTAATTTTATTAGATTATATTCCTAGATATGAAAAACATTAATGATTAATATAAGAACATAAAATGAAATTTTTTTAGTGGACAACTACATTAGATACCGTAAAAATAAACCTGGGTTTTATAAATTCGAAAATGGTATTTTCAAAACATTATTTTACATCATAATATTTTTCAAAAATGGCTTCATTTACAGTGACTATTAATAATGAAGATTGTTTTAAAATAAAAAATTTAATTATTCAAAAAAATATGTATTTTTGTAAAAAACAAAAAAAATCAACATAAGGTAATATTGATATAGAAAATTCTAAAATATTTTGATAATTTTAAAATTAAAAGAATAAATATATTTGGTAATTCAAAAAGTATTAGATAATATCTTTCATTGTAAGTTTTACTGCTAAATGATCATTTTTAATAGTTTTTTTAATATATCCTTATTTTCATTTTAGTTTAATGTTGTGTGTAACACCAGATAATCTACAATGTAGTTGTTAATGGGAAATATTCACTAAAATATTGGGTTGTTACAAAATTTCCCATAATTAATTTCACCATTATAATTTCATTTTATACACTAAATTTGAAACAAATTAGGGTATTTTTGTTTCATTTTCTATTCATGTTACCACAATTCCACTTCGATTATATGGTTTCTTCTATGTACTTTGAAAATGTGAGTTTTTTTATTTCATATAAATTTTTCAATGTGGTTCAACATTTTCATTGGCCGATCCTTATAAGATATATCATTATCTACTTGTACCATCTTTGAATTCAGTTAATGTGAGGAATATAGTATGTACTTTCTCAAGAGGGTCATGTTGAACACATCATGTGCTTTTGTCAAGGTTGTTTAGAGTTTTAGTTTATATTACCCCATTATTATATGATAAATAATCTCATAGCACTACTACAAAAATGGTCTTTAACAGTGCTAGAATTGTCCTTTATTAGCACAAAAAGGAACTAACAACTGGGGCATGATTAAAATCCCTAGATTTTTATCAATGGTAGAATATCAGTGATAATTGGGTCTATTACCAGTGCTAAAGAAGAAATGATAAATAGACCCTTTATCTGTGCTTGTAGAAGCACTGAAAAATGATCAGATTTATCATAACATTTATGTAGCAATAATAAAGGGACCCTTCATAGTGAATCTAAAAAAATTTATAAAGGGTTCCGTTTTCATCACATTTAGAAGTGTTGATAATGGATGCCTTTATCAAATTGTTTTATAGCACTGATAAATGGGCATACTGCAGTTTTCTAAAACAACACACTGAAGGACATGAAATGGCACCCAAAATTAGAAACATCATATTCAAATACATATTTTTAATGAAATTAAATTTAAAATATAAATACTTCATAACAACACTCTTATAGGGAGAAATAATTTAACTGAATAAAATAACCAACCAACCTTGATTGATCAATATGTTATACCTCTATAATAAAAAAATAATTAACTTAATAATAATATAATGAAATTAATTAATTAAGATGTGTTAATTTTAAACAAAATTGTGATTCATACTAGGGACATATTGTATCAGATTGAGTTACAGATGAATATTTCACATCACACAATTTATTTTTCATCAAAGAGTATTATCTTAGTGAAAATTAATTAAATAATTATAATAGAAAAATGATATGGAAATTAGTTAAGTAATAGCATATAGAATGATGAGAAAAAAATCTAAACTCATTTTCTCGGTTTTGGCAATGTGATGTGTGTTTTAAACTAAAAAGACCCTTATATATTGAAATGATTCACTTGGAATCATTCTTGTCACACAATGTATAATATTAAGGTTCATATAATTCTTACACATTTGTAACGATTATAGAAATTTTTTATAAATTATGAAAACAATACAAATGCATTTTATTGATTTTGAGTACATTAGTCCGGTTTTTACTAAAATTTCATTTTAAAATGAAAACACACACTTGGAGTCATACCGGGGACATCACCTGTTGGTATAATGTGAGGATAATTACTACACATCATAAATGTATTATAAATCACTGTATGAAATTATGAATAAAATCTAAGTGTTTTATTGTTTTTATTGACAGGCTTTTTTTCAACTTTAATGTCATTTTTAAAATGATAATGAAAACTCTGATCCATATCTGCAAATTCAGTAACATAATGAGGTGTAGGTGATTCCTACCCATAAAAAATGACATATGTATTGTTTTATAGAAGTATTAAAACAATCCAAATGTGTTTTATTTATTTTGAGTACGTCCGTTTTCTTTTTTACTAAAATTAATGTCAATTTTATATAAAAAGTTTCACTTGAAGACATATTGGTCACAAAATTAGTTAGATTGAGGTTAATATGATTTAAAAACATTCCCAAATTAATTATCGATATTCATTTCTATCCTATAACAAAAATCCAAATGCATTATATTGGTTTTTAGTATGTCAGTTCTGTTTTGTACTAAAATTCCATTTTAATTTTGAAACATGTATTTTGATTCATACCAGTCACATAGTGTGTTAGTTTAATTTTAGGTTGATTCATACACATCACAAATGAATTATTATTTTCTCCCTAAATTATAATGAAAACCTGTGTGAATTTTCTCGTTTTTCCTTGGGTGACAATTCTTTAACATTAATGGTAATTTTAAACTGATAATAGAAACTTTTAGCCATATAGAACATTTCATGTATCATATTTTGGTTTAGATGATTCCCAAAATATAAAAATAACTTATAGATAATATTATTGAATTTTTATAATAATATAAATATGTGTTCTTAGTTTTGAGTATGTCTATTGTTCTTTTTATTAAAATTAATGTCAATTTTAAAGGAAAACACGCACATGGAGTCATATTGGTCACATCGTGCGTCGAATTAAGGTGATAATAATTCTTACATGTCCTAAATGACATGTGGATATTTTTTTCTAAAGTTAAAAAATATTCCAAATAAATTTTCTCAGTTTTTAGTACAACACATGGGTTTTTTACTAAAATTCCATTTTAAACTAGAAACACATACTTTTAGTCAAAAATGTCACATAGTCTGTTGGTTTTATTTGAGAATGATTCATAACTGTCAAAAATGACATAAATATAATTTTAATGAATTATCAAGACAATCATAGTGTGTTCAATCATTTCTAAATTAGTAACACATTTTGAACATAAATGTCAATTTTGAACTGATAGCATACACTTCAAATCTTGTTGGTCACATATTGTTTTAGATTATGTTTAGGATTATTCATAAAAATCCAAAATAAAATATAGACCATTTTATTAAAGTTTCGAAAAAATTTGAATGTGTTTTCTCAGTTTTTTGTATGTATGTTTTCTTTTTAAAAAAAATTAATTTCAATTATAATGTAAAATATGAATGTTGAGTCATATTGGTCACATTTTGCATCCGATTTATGTTCATATGATTCCTAAATGTCCAAACATACATATGGATCATTTTCCTAATGTATCAAAAATTATCATAATGTGATTTATCTAATTTTAGTAATTCACTTTTTTTACATAAATAATTATTCAGGAATTTGAGCTAGATTATATACATGTCTGCTGATTGTATTGGTGCTGTATGACTACTATATTTTAATTTGATCCACTACTAAGACACTTTTCTTATTGTGTGGAGAAACCATGGGAAAGAAACTACATCTATTTTTTGTTGTTTTTGTTTAGTTTGTTCTTGTTGATGGGTTTTTTTCACAATTTAGTAATATTTGATAGTATATATAATTTTCCAATATATATTTTAGCCTATGATAATAAGTTTGAAAAAATAAGTGGTGTTTGTTTTCTTTCATAAAAAATTTTTCCATCTAAATTATTCTTAAATGTCACTTAACCAAATGTTGAAAAAAATTCGATAAGAAACCTAAAACACTTCTTCAAGGACTCATATCTTATGTGACAATTGATTTGTTCTCTTTATAATATTCTTTCACAAACACAACACTAGTATGATACCCATTTTGATCTATTTCCAGATAAATTTATTATTTTTAGGCTAGTTCTTCATATCATCTTCTACTTTTTTATCTACCTCTACCTCTATCTCTACCTTGGGATCTGAATTTAGCTCCACCTCTACCTCCACACACACCATTTCCCCCATCTCTTTCTCTAGCTCTTCCACCACCTCCACCATTTCCCAAAACATTTATTTATAGGACACCTCTTCTTAACAAATTTATTTCCTCCATTATACATCATCATGAGAATCAAATAAAAAATATATGTAATCTTTCTAACAATAATTCTTTACACTCCAAATATATTTATAGGTTTATAACCCATACAAGATAACAAACATAGTAGTTAATTGCAACTTGTTTTTTTTGAACAGTCTCACATCATGTATGATGTCCACTCATCTCAAAAAAAAATTACTTCTTCTTTTGATTATTAAGGTTGTCTAAAATCATGGTAGTATATAAAATATATATAAAAACAAATTATTAATAAATATTTTGAATTAAATTGTAATTAATATAACAAATTACATGTTTGGGGTTACAAGTCATTTGATGGTTTATGGTCTCTCTTATAAATTTTCAAACATAATATCTGCAATCATTGTCATTATCTTACATAAAACACTATAAAAACAATAAAAAAAATAAGTAAATTGTTTTGAAATATGTTTTAATTTTTAAATATTTCTATATATACCATAATCTAATTCAATTTTTCGTAATCCATAGGATTTCAATATCCAGACATCGACTTCAATCCATGATTTATCCAATATTTAGAAACAACCCTATTATAAAACAATTATGTTCAAAATAGAGACTACATCATATAATTTGATGTTTCTCTATAAAATTTTGATTTTAGTGTATCGAAAATCCATAATAACATCATGTGTGTTCGGTTTATTGAATATACAAGCATTGGATCCAAAAAATAAATATTTTGCATATCTAAATTGACTGTGATAAGTATACATTTCTTCCAAAAAACCAAAACAAATAATTAACAAAATAATAAATATATATTTTATTTGATTAGAGTATACATTTTTTCTTTTGAATTATAGGCATCAATAAGACTCTATCATATGTTACGTTATGATCCAACTCATTAATTATTGTATCTATTTTCTTATCAATTTTTTCCTTATCTAAATTATGGTTTTTCATTTAGCAACTCAAGTTTTGGCCTTATCAGACTTTGATATATTCCTATGAACAATTCCAGAGCTAGGTGTGAAGACGGTGTGAAATTCCGAGGCCCGGTGTGCCTGAAAGTAATTTTATAAAAATATTAAGTATTTGTATACTATGCATGAGGAGAAAATGAGTTATCTCCTAAAAGGTAGCTCAGAACGTGAATATGAGGGCACGATTTCCTGCGGAGGGTGCTGTTTACCCTAAGCAGGGTGTAAACTTTGCGGGTGCGGGCCTACTGTGAGAAAACAAACCAGGGGAATTTTCATTAATAAATGGAAAAGTTATTTTATGAGATTCGGCTCAAATAAATCATGAATGGAGTCTCAGATCACAATTATGAGTGTGTCGTTGCATTTATAATGTCGTGTTTACCATAGGCGCGACATAATTTTAGTCGGTGTCGGGTGTCGGGTCGGAGGCGTGTTAGCGTGGAGTTAAAATGATGTTTTAAAAAAATAATAAAATAATAATAATAAAAATCAACCACACCCCCCTTTTTTCTTCATTTTTCACCAAGGAGGAGCCTCTTCCTTCCTCTGTTTTTTCGACGATCCTCTAAATCAGGAAAACAAAGTGTCGTCAGTCTCGAATCTTGACGGCTGACTCTCCTGGGTCGTGTAGCAGCAGCAACGGAGCTTGTGAAGCTTCGACAACCCACAAAAAGGTAGGTGGTTTGAGTTTCAAAATCCAATATCCCGTTTCTGTGTAGTTTTTCTTCAAATTTTCATATAGTTTGTGATGTTCAGGTCTTGAGCTTTCCGAAACATATTTCGGATTTGAATTTTGAGCACTGGGGTGCTCTCGGTGGCTCCCGGAAGTTTTCTGGAGGAAAACCTGGTTTTCTGGCAGTGAGGGCAGCTGCCATGGAAGATTCCAGCAAGTGGTGGTGGCGCAGCGTTCTTCGGTGGTAGTGTGATGGAATCTGTTGGCGGCGCGGTGGTTTTCGGTGGCGGCGCGGTGGTTTTCGGCGAGGCAGGCGGTGGTCCGACCAGGTTTTTTCGGGGGTTCTGTAAACCCCTGCAACTCGCAAATCGGAAGTCCAATTTGAGATCCGTTTGTAGAGACATGAATCTTGCGTCAAGACAGACCTCTTGAGATTATTTATGGAATTTTTTGAGTTGGTTTTTTGGCTCGGGGCCATGAATCTTTGAAAATAATAATAATATTTTATTATTTTCAACTTCGATCTGCCATAACTCATGCACGAAGTGTCCAAATGACGTGCTGTCAGTGGAATTGAGACCCTGATGGTATGAAATACATATGAAGATAGTTTCCAGGTGTTGGGACTGAGAACAGGGTGTGGGCCCAACGAGGTCGGGATCTGACGTTTGCGAAGAAACATGACTTTTCCGTCAGGTGTCTATTTTGGATGATTGAGTAGTCCATCCCGTGTGTTTTTCCAAGAGGATTACAATGGTGTGATCCACTTGATAAGTTTCGAGATCGTTGTGTGGTCCCCACTCGGGTCGGATACGGCGAATAGTACCTTTTTCACTAGGTGACCATTTTGGACGATCGAGTAGTCGATCTTGTAGGTTTTTCTGAGGGGATCACAATAGTGTGATCTACTTGATGAGTTTCAGGATCATGGTGTGGGCCCCACATGGGTAGGCGACAGTGAATAGTACCTTGCTCACCGGTTGTCAGTTTTCGGTGAGTAAATAGCCTATCCTGCATGTTTTTTTTTCGCGTAGACCCCGATGGTGGCCTCGGTATCGACCTAGGAGGATCACAGTGTGGTGAAGTTGTGGGTCACTCGAGTTTGTGACGTTTGGACCAGCAGTGGTTGAGGGTACTCCCTTGGTTTTCTCCTATGAGGGTTCATGTGGAATCACAACCATGGTATGGGATTTTGATCCCCTCGATAAGATCTATAATCTCTTATAGTTGTCGCATCCCACTGGTTGGCCTAGGGCGGGATCCTCTAGCTTCACTACCCTAGATTGGGTTCTTGGTATCGCTGTGATCATTTATCCACGAGTGTCAATCTCCTATCTAGCATGTTAACCCTCATAGGGATTGCGGAGTCATCGGTAATATGATCCCCTACGCATTGGGTTGTGCTCTGTAGGGTTGTGGCATCATCGGGTATACGATCCCATACTCAGCATGTGGTTTATAGTAGGGTTGTGGCATCGTTGGTTATATGATCCCCTACTCAGTGTGTGGTTTCGGTAGGATTGGTACGTCATCATTTTGATACCCTACTATGCGAGTTATACCAGATGGGTCTTCTGTATCATCGTTACCACATTGATAGGTGATGATCCTCTATCTGAGTGATGTGATTATGTGGACCAAAAGATCGGGTTGCGGTATCCCCAGCAGATCTTGGGAGTGATCCCCTATCTGTGAGATCTTCAAATACCAGATCAGGTTGTGGTATCTGCCAGTGGATCCTAGGAGTGATCCTCTATCTGTGAGATCTTCTAATACCAGTGTGGGTTATGGCATCCCCGAGCGGACCCTAAGAGGGATCCCCTATCCGAGAAGTTTGGTTTTTTTCTGTTTCAACATGACTTTCTCAGTGATGATATCTGACGAGCATGATCTCTCGGGTGAGCATCTAGGATGTTTGTGTGGGACCCGATGGACTGTATCACTCGGATGAGTTTCATCTGGATGACAGTTCTCGTAGAGTGTGTTCTCCTAGTTGTGAACCATTTCGGGTGATGAGGTCGGTACCTCATGTGGCTTGGTGCATGAGATGAGTACATCTAGATGTTTTTGGTATACATAAGAACGTATATCTGAGCTGATGTTCATGGAATATGTATGGGAATATACCAAGGTAGATGTTCGAGATATATGTTTGGGTGTATACCTGATTGGATGTTTAAGGTGTATGTATGGGCATACACCTGGATTGAGCTGACTAGTTGTGTTTAGCAAAGTATTGTCACGAGATGGAGTTTCTCTCTCATCTGGGTTCCCTCTGGCTGGGATGAGCTGACTATTTCCTTTCAATTTCTCTATTTTGTTTTGGGTTTTTGGGTTGCCTATTGAGTATTGTTATACTGACCCCTTCACGGGCTTTCCCGCACATGTTTGTGTCTTGTGCAGACCATAGGCCTTTTGACGGATTCCCAGGAGGACCTAGAGCAGGAGGAGCTTTGCAAGAGAACTTGACCAGGGTGTTTACCAGAGTTGTGCTGAGGAGCTTACCGGTGGGTTCTTTTGACAGTGATTCCCTCCTTCTAAACAGGTTGGACGCTTTTTTAGTTTTCTTTTTGTGGGCCCTATTTTTTCCTTTTTGTACTGCTGTTGCACTCTGGTTTGGGATAGTTGTATGCATGCATTTACTATTCGGTTTTATATATCTCTGCACTATTGCATGGAGGTGTATGTGGGTGTCTGTTTGTGTATAGGTACCTTAGGCTAATGCCTCCTTTGTGTGTGATATCCTTCTTGGTTCTAGTCTCTGGCCCCTGGCATATTAGATGCAGGCTTGGGGAGTCACTGCTCGAGCCCTGTTGGGTCGGGTCGTGACATTTCAATGAAATGATACAAGGATCAATGTATCCAATGTGCTATATATAGTATTACCTCTATTTTTAATTAATATGAATGCCTATAGACTATATGAATATTTATTAAACTTAATAATAATATTTTATCAATATTTGGATAGATGTATTATAAAAATGCAGCTTATGTATTTATTCACAACTGGGGCTCCCAACCATTCAATATTGGGAATATCATGTATACACTTGAGATTAACTAAGTTTATCTAGTTAGTTCAATATGTTTCTTTTTCATATGGAATGTAAGAAATATTTACATATTTAAATTTG
Organism: Viscum album; assembly: GCA_963277665.1. Classification (NCBI taxonomy): domain Eukaryota; kingdom Viridiplantae; phylum Streptophyta; class Magnoliopsida; order Santalales; family Viscaceae; genus Viscum; species Viscum album. Next base: position 599,531,438 of record OY728157.1, read on the forward strand.
TTTTGTTCATGAAGTTATAATGATACTAATATATTCCCTAGAACTAGTGGGGAGATGCTACTCACAGAAGGTTGTTTTGATTTTTTGGTCAATTTTCTAGATGTTGTTGATTCGACATTCAATTTCCCCCATTGATTTATATATATATATAATATCACACCACAATTAAAAACATTTTATGTCAACTATTAGAGTTTTTCATATGAAAATTTTGTTAAATATATACCTCGTATATTCTTATAATATTATATGACCATGCTATGAAAGTTCCAGTAGCATCATTGATCGTTGTAATATTTGCATCATAAAGTGGAATTGGATTCTCAATAGTTATATTATGAGATTCCTTAATCCCTACTATCATGTTATCATTTGGGATTTCATTATGGTGTATCTTGTATCATATAATATTATACCCCATAACCCTTATAACAAGGATGTTCATTGGTGTTGACAGATTGAATTCACATATAACAAAACCCAAAAGAATTTTAGTAATATATAGTTATTAGATGTTGTTTGATCCAAATTTTAGAGAAAGTGTAAATAAAAAATTGATTACCTTGTGTAACTAATGAGTTTTAGGGTAATGACTATCCTCAAAGAGAGTGAGGTTATTTGGTTCATTTGTAAGTCATTATTCCACTATCGGTTTGTGTTTATCCTTTCTCAGACATTGGACTTCCAAACCATACTAGAAAATAATATCTTGAAAATAATATAGTGGTTCTTTCTATCCATTCACCATATTATATGTATATTCATATGGTTTTATCTTCTCAATATATTTTCTAGGAGACACTCGAAAACCTAATCCTCTAACACGACCATATCATTATGGCCACTTCAAATATACAGATGGTAGTTATTCTTCAGGTATGGTGGCTGTATATTATTGTGTCTAAACTCTAAAAAAATATTAACATAAATAGAAATTTTAATTTAATACTATTATAAATCATAAAAAATTATATTGTTTCATTCCTAGAAATGTTTCCCATACTGTGTTTTTATTATCATCAACTAGTTTACCCACTCTTTTTATAGAAGCCTCCTTTTATAGCACATGAAGTGAGATGGAAATTAATTTAGATTTTTATTCCTCAATCTTAATATAAAAATGAAACCAATTTTGTTTCATGTCACATAAAAATTATATTGTTTAATAAAAAACATACCAATTTCTAATCCAGTGAAGTGTACCACATCCTTTCTTTGTAAAAGGGGTATATTGGATTTTTTTCCATGTTTTTTACTTTAAAAACCATGTTTCTATTTAATAAATTAAAAATTATGAATAAAATTGGATAGAACAATTAATTAAAAATAATATATTATAGACTCTAATGAACCTAAAATGATTTATCATTGAAAAATGACCGATGAAAGCATTTCAGGTTTCCTGCTTTATAATGTGTACATAACTAACTTTTGTGTGCGGATTTACATTTTCGTAAGTATCCCTAATATGTAACTTTGTAGGAATAGTCTGGAAGCCACTATGGGATTTTCCATTTTCCATTAAGAAAAATTTGTTATGGGAATATTTTAAAATAAATGAACTGTGAAAAGAATTATGAAAATTAAATCAATGTTTCATTATGTAATTTATTGGTAAAATAGAGAGAGTATATATTCAAATTACCATTATATCATTCCAAAGGGATTCCTTCATTATAGGATAGACCTGGAACCAACAATCCATATCAATTATCACATTAACCCTCTTTGTGACCCCAACTTAAATAATTAACATTTAATTTTTGATGTCAATAGATTTTCATTATTAATTCAAACCAACCTAAAATTTTATACCCACTCTTCTTACCTTTATAATTTTATTCAAAATGGTGATGTTCTGTATTTCTTGTTATTTTCGTCAGTATATTGTTTATCCCCAAATTACTCATAATGTTTTACCATCAACAAAATTCTCTTCTTCACTATATGTTACATCATCATGTGTAGAAAAAATCATCTTCATGAGTAGTCAAACATTAAATTTTTATTGAATAAAAACAACCTAAACATGGATAAAGGATTTCATAAGGGTTGTATCTATGCTCTATTTTAAGATTTATGAACTCTTTAACTCCATATTTATACTCTTTTGTCAAGTTATTATCATGAATACATTTGGTGGAAAGGGTTGATTGAATTAATAAAGGAATTACTTCACAATGGTAGTTGTTATCCTTTGAATTTATCTAAATTTGAATGTTATAGACAATTTTCATCCTCATGATATTTATCTCTTAAATAGTTATTTTTTCATTTCCATGCTTGATACTCATCCTCCATCTCTTTTATACATTCACTAATGTTACTTGAACAAGTCTGAGTAGAATTCATCTAATATTAGTTATTGATCATAATTTGGGATTATTATTGCTCATTATAATTATGGAAACATAGAAGAGATGTGGTGACTCTAAAGATATGAGAATCTTTAATAACTATTTCGGAGAAGAAGCTAGTGAGGATGGTAGTTATCTCCTTAAAACTTTTTAAATAACCCCATATTAATTTAAAAGTTGAAATATCATCTCAAAATGTTAAAAGGTCCATCCCAATACAATGAGAACATAAACTCATCCCCACTAATATGCACTAACTCTAATCGATGCTACAAGTCCTTTTCCATCACATGTATCTCAAATATAAGAGCTATATATCCACTATTGATCATGTGTAGGGTGCGACTATAAAAATAAACAAGTAAATACTAATAAGGCCCCTAAAATATAAAATAATATATATATTTGAGTAAATTTGTAAATTAGTAACACTCAAAATACACATGTATGTCATGTCATTTTTTAATTCCATTATCTAGGATTACCCTTATCGACCTATTTGCAAATCACTACTGAATAATTTTTTTTTCATGAGATTGGGTGTGATGAGATGGAAATGAAATTACATGTGTTGTTAACATTATATATTTATTCTTGGTTTATTATGTAAATTTTGATAATAAATGTTTAACTATTTTTAAATTATATATTCTATGAAATTAAGGTATGGGCGTGTGTTCTTTAATTATTTAAATTCTTCCATTTATATAAGTTCATGATTAATAATTATATAAGCTACAAATAATTTTATGATCCATAAATGAAATATATCATATGTTCGGTCCAAAAAATTGGATCTACTCAGTTTAGAAGCTGCTATTTAGATCAGATATAGTTTCTAGTACAAACACAATAGGTGAAACAATAAAAGTGGGAACCCGATAAAACTATTTTTCATTGTTTACAATATTCCAATTAAATCAGGATCCTTTCTTTGAAATCTCATAGTTTTTCTTCAGGCGGTAAAATATGATTTAATAAACAACCTAATACCTTTGCTGATAAATTACCATATTTTTTATTTATAAATTCATAAAAGAAATCAAATTTTCTTTACAACCTATGTATAATGGTTTTTCATTTTCAAGATATAATTGTGTGATCATTGGGGTCTTCTCAATTTCCACTTATTTAATTTCATAAATAAATTCTTCAAATTGATCTAACTTATCAACCTGATAATCTTTACCATGAAAATATCATGAATTTTATCTAATTTAACAAAACCAAATCCTAGGGTTCCAACATGTATTCAAACCCTAACAGATTAAATGATCATTAATTTCTCTACATTTCAAATCTATCATATTTAAACATTTCAACCAAAGATAAAAAAATAAGTCATTTTTTTGAAAATTTAATTTTCAAAATTCTAAAATATCATCAACCATTTCTTCATATTCATCAGTTGTTCTTATTTTTATAATCAAAATGTAAATCATTATCACATATAATAAATTTCATGTACAAATTAATTTTTCTTTGAAAAATTAAATTCAAATTTGCCTTTATAAATAAAAATACAATCAAGAAATGAAAATTATTTCAAAAATAAAACACATGATACATATTTCAAAAAAAGGATTCACCTTAAAATTATTGATTTACAATTAATTAATTAATAATTCCAAAAAAATTTAATCTTAACATTTATTTTAAATGGTTTTCCACAAATAAAACATAACTTTTATTTATTTTCATTATATAATTTGGTAATAATATTTTCAAAATATATTAATAAATATAAATTATAAAATAACATTAGGAATAATATATTAGTAATGAAAAAAATATTGATAGTGATAAGGATCTAAAAACAGACATATGATTTCATACATCTTATTGAAAATGAAAATGTAATTTTTTATAGTAAATAGAAAGTGATATATATTTTCAATATGATTAAATATAGAGATAATTTGATTATTATTTTCTATGTTTATTGAAAATAAATTTCAATATCCTGATCCTTTTCAAATCATTTTAGAATGATCAATATTAGTGTACTCTATAACTGGAGATGACATAGAAAGTAACATTAGAGAAGTGATGATTTATTTAAAGAAATTGTTATTGTACCTAATGAGGGTTAAATTGAATAAATCCTAGAGGAATTGTATATAAATATAAATCTATAGAATGGAAAATAAAATGGGCCTAACTCAAAAAAAACTACTATATTATTATTGTTTATTCAAATAGAAGTATAAACTAATATCCCCTATAATAATATTACACAATCAACACAATCAGAACATTCCCTAGATGATCATTTAAATATATATTATCAATACTCTATATTTGAACTCCATAATACATTATACCTTCAAAACATCCTTTCAAAATGATTGAAAAAAATATATATATTCACCCAAACACTCATTTGGTAAATTAAACCAACTTCAAATGAAATGAAAAATCATTATAATATTCACAATACACCCATTCATAAAAAAATAATTCCACAATTATAACACCAGAAAAATAGTATCTAAATAAAATTAATCAAATATTAGTTGTCCTAACACCTATTAAATAATCATTCAGTCAAATATAGAACGTACTATTCCTAACTTAAACCCCCATTTATAATTAAATCAACATAATTTATAACACCCATTCATTAAATAAACCTAAAGAAAACTAGAAGTCCAAAAACATTTTTTCAAATAAAATAGACCATGAATGTGTGAAACAATCAGAACTATGATTAAAAACCATGGATAATTACTAATGAGAAGTAGTGGTAGGGGATGAAGAAAAATTTGAAGTTGATGATGAGAGTGGTGATAGTGATAATGATTGTGCTAAAAATGGAATGATCCATGAGTGAAGGTGGTGATAATAATAGAAATAATGAGGATGAATGAGAGTGACCAATCATGACTCGGTTTATGGGAGTAGAGAAACAAGGTTATTAATGGTCGAGAACATTTTAATGAAACAAACTACAGAAACCAAACAACCAAAAAACATGTGAGGAGGAGGAGGAGAAAATAACATGCATTGGATTACAACAATGATTCATCTAAGAGAATGTAGTGGAGTACCATCTGTAGGGGAGTTCTGCGTATAATTGAGAATCATGACTGAATCATTCACGTTTAGAGTTTCTTTATATATATTGGGGTGACCTTTTTTGGCACTTCTAAAAAAATGATGATAATGTTTCCTTTTATCAACACTAAATTAATATTTGTTGATAAAGATAAATCATTATGAATGCTAAAAAACCACTAATAAAATACATATTTATTAGCACTGAAGGCTTTGCACTGGTAAAGATACCCTTTATCAGCACTTTTTTATCACTAATAAAGCACCATTTTTATAATTACTAATGAAGCGCTTAATAAACACATATTTATCCGAGATAAAACAATAATGCTGATAAATGATTCAATACTATAAGGAAAATAAAAAATTTTCTAAATATGGATATAATTATATATATTTTTATTATAATGTTATAATTATTTACATATATAATTATTTATTTTTAATTATATAAAAACTTTTTAAAAAAGTTATATTTTTTAATTCTAATTATAAATATATAATTTTATAAAAATGTTAAATAAATATATATATATATATATATATATTTATAAATAAATATATTTTTCAATATATTTAATATTATTTGACTATAATTATAAATATGTTTATATAGTTATAAATATATAAATAATTATAATTATATTTAAACAATTATATATATATATATATTTAATAAATATATATAAATATAAATATAGTATATATATTTATTATCTAAATATATTTATTATAGATTTATAATTTTAAATATATATACATCAATATATATATATAATAAATATATATAAATATATAAATAATTGTAAATATAATAAAATATTCATTATTTAAATATATTTATTATAAATTTATAATTATTTAAATATATTAATATCTTTTTATAAATATATAAATTCTTTTAAAAACAATATTGTATATTCATATCAGTAAAAATATTTATATTTTTTTAGATCCATGAACCAGGTGAACCCGGATCGAAAATATATTAATATTTAGAAAACAATAAATGAAAAAAACAATAAAAAACATCTAGTGTAGCCCCATATATGTCCAGGAGCATCAGTGGATTCAAGTAAAAATAAATCAATGAATCACCATGCGTTTCCAAGAAACAACCAACACATCACTCAACCCAGACATCAATTCATTCCCTTGATACAGATCCAGCATAGCAGAACAAAATATCAATATTCAAGACCATCCCCATGCATGCCCAAACACAACGATATATAGCAGAATAAAACCCATATCTTCATACACAAAAGGATCTCCATGCCTTTGGTACACTTGAAGACCCATCACAGAAGCACAAGCAGCTCAACAAGACAGGTGCAACAAAAAAAAGAAAAAACCATAAAAAGCCTTCAAGAAAGAGTCATCTTTCCATGCCTGCAAAAAAAAACTTACAAAAGTCTAAAAATGGTAGATTTATCCCGATACCTTTTAGGAAAGGGATTAAGACCTTCGGAAGCCTGATAAAACCAAGAAAATTCAACTCTGTTGATGCCCTTATTTTCAAGACCATCTGTAACCTAATTGGATTCCCTATAAATACGAGTGATGATATGATTTAGGGAGAATATATTATCCCATAATTTTCACAAGTGATTAGTGAGATTCCAAACCAAATAATAGACACCCATCCTGATGGTAGAGACAACCATGATAAAATCTCTTTAAAACCAAAAATTATTACAAACACAATCCATTGATTGCTCCACCATAACAATGATGAAAAGTATTTCAGCCTCAAGAGAAGAATAAAGACCACAAGAACCATGAAAAAATCTAATAACATCCCCTTTAGGATTCCTAAAAATAGCATCATATCCCAAAGGCCCTAGATTACCTCTAGACGCACCATAAAAATTTACCTTTATCCATTCAAAAAATGTATCCTTCCATAATACTTCAAAGGTTCCATGCGAAGGCCAAAAGTTCCCCTTGACACCAATTCGGTTCAAAATGAACAAGTCACACACTGAGTTGAGGCAATAATGATTCCTCGGTGTTCTTCTCTCATGCACAACAGCAAGTATGTAGGAAATGGCACCACTGATGGAAAAATATAAGCTATCATGAATAACCTTATTCTGTGTAGACCAAATGATATGATGAAGCTCCAGAGCATCCACCCGAAAGAGATCCATCAAATGTGGAGAAAGAAAAATTGAGTTCCATCATTGGAGAAAATCATGGATAAAAGACACACAAGGCATGGATATTTAAAAGATATCAAAAACAACCTTCCACATGGTTGAAGTAGTAACATTGCAATAAAAAATTATCAATATCTCCACTATGCTGATGGAAAATCACACATAAAGAACAAAAAAAAACCACATTCTTGAAGGAATCAATCTTTAGGAATATTTCTATGGGCTAGTCTCTAGGAAACAACAGACTGAGAAGGCCTTATAAAGTTCAGGTGCAACTCACTCATCCACTTAAAATCTGTGTTGCATGATAAAGATTGTCTGTAAATTTTTTGAGAAGATAAAAAACCATTGACAACAGGTTTCCAGACCCAATAATACGCTCTATTAGAAAAAAATTAGTCTCGGACAATATTGATAATATTATTTGGGAGATTCCCAATACTTTCTAGTTGATCCTTAATCGTGGCATCCAAGTCCACATTAATATCATCACTCGTCAGACCTTCTACTAGGGGACAACCAGTCCAACTGTCCTTCCAAAAGGATAAAGATGAAATCATTGAAACAGGCCACCTGGAATGAGCATCAGTGGAAGAGAAAGTTTATTCAAAAGCATGCCAAACAGATGAATCCATCTGAATAAAATCACCCTTTCTAAATCTATCCTTGAATTTTATATGAGTAAATCATGAGACTCAGAATTACTACTGAACATCCTCCAACTAAATGATGTCTGCAATAAATCCTTGAACAGAATTTTTTTTTGATACCAAGACCCCCTGCATAACAATGTTTACAACAATTCTTCCATGAAACTGTAGAAAATTTACTCTCCAGAATGTTACCAATATAAATGATATTATAGATTGAAACATTAATTATTTTGATGAGAGAGAATTACCACTTATTGACCATTATGGAAAAAAGAAAACATAGAAATAATCATAGCCTTGACCAAGCATACACAACCTAATAAAGAGAGATATTTTACCGTCGAAGTTACAATATGCCTTCTGATTTTACTAAGAATATCATAAGAATAACTTGCTTTTGGCCTCCCCCAAAACATTAAAATACCCTAATATGTAAAGGGAAGTGATCCCTCATGAATTCCAATTTCTATAACAATTTCCATCTTCTTATAGGTGGAGAAATTACTATCGAAGTAGACGAAAGATTTATTCCATCTAATTTCTTGACCTCAAACATTTACATATTGTAAAAGACCTTGTTTTTTTGTTCTAAATATTTTTCTTATCCCATTTAGTGAATATAATGATATCATTAGCATACAATAAATTATTAGGAGCGGCCAAACCTCTACCAGTACAAATAGAATTTATTTTCCCATTTCCATCCATAACATAAAGTAATCTGATAAGATAATCCTCCAAAATAGAAAAAATGATCGTAGAAAGAGGTTCCCCTTTCTTGAACCCTCTAGAAAAAGAAAAAATCCATCAGGATAACCATTAATAAGAATAGAGATACAAGCAGACTCAGAAATTATTTTGACCAAATTAATGAAAACATCATTAAAACCAAATAAATGAAGAAAATAGAGAAAAATTTAAAAAAATGAGAAACCAACCTGCAAACATCAACATGAATAATATCCTAGTAATTTTGGAATAAAATTTTCTAAAACCACCAAGACCAAGAGAGCTATCAGGCATTAGACAAAAGACCGCTTCCTTGATTTTGAAGGACAAGGGAATATATGTAATCCTTGAATAATCCTCTTGGTTAACAAGATTCAGTATAATACTCCCCACAAGATCAGCATGAGGGACTTTACCATTGAATAGATCCTTATAGTAAGTAACAACATGCTCATAAAGATCCTTCTTATTGTTAAAAATAGTGTTCCTATTTCTAATTAAAGAAATAGGCCTCGAATCCTTCCTAATTCTCTATAACGAGATAAAAAAATAAAAATTATATCACCATCTCCTAGCCAATTCACCCTAAAAATTCATCGTTGCAAAGAATCCTTGAAATTAAACAATTTATTAAGCTTGGAAAAAAGATTAGTATCCCCCAATACATGACAGGAGAAATCGTTAGAAGAATTCTAATGGTGCATGTGTTGAATAGATTCCTCAAGAGAAAAAAAATATAGTGTCAACAGAACTAAAACAAACTTTACTCCATCAGATCAGAGATATTTTAAGAATTTTGATCTTGATAACACAATCCAAGTCATTATCTCTACAATTCCAAGAATTACACCTCTGTTCAACAATTTTCCGGCTTCCATGATGATTAACCCAATCATTTTTAAAACTAAAAGGTAGTGTGGGCATGTGATCCTTTCCCAAAGTTAAACCAAAATGGGATGTTGATCAAAATTAATTATACAAAGAGTCATACAGGAAATGGATCCCCAAAAATCAAGACAAGCTTCATTAATAATAGCCTTGTTAATTTTTCATGTAACAAATCTATCCAAAACTTTCTTGTACCAAGTGTACTTGGCCCCAACAAGGTTAACTTCAATAAAACCATTATCATCAATGCAAGATTTGAAGTCCCTAGAAAAGATGAAGTTATTCATGGCTCCAATTTTTTCATCAAAGCACAATATAGCGTTCAAGTCTCCATGAATGGTCTATAATCTAGAGATGACAGTTTTAAGAGATCCAATGTCTATCCATAAGATCCTTAGATCCAGATATTGATTATGGGCATAAATAAAAGAGTAGAAATGCTGAAGACCAATAAAATTGAAAGAACAAGTGACATATTGTTCAACATTAGCAAGAAGAGAAATATTATTTAAGGAATAATGAGCCAGAACCCATAATCTCTGAACCTCTAATTGACCACTTTTAAAATCCAAAAGATGAAATCCCATATTTTTAATATTAGAAATACTAGGGGAAAATTTCCTTTTAGGCTCAGGCAGACCAATAAGAAGAGGAATATGTTTTTTAATGAAGAGCATAAGAAACTCCATAGTTTCTATATTTTTCAGTCCCAGGTAATTCCATAACCTAAGATTCATTTAAATATATGGCTGGGATGAAGTCCCCATTTTTTAACCCCTATAGTTTTCTTCATTTATGATATAGGAGGCCTTCCCACATTTTTCCTTGGATTGGAAACCCCTTGTAAGAGATCATTAATATCTAAGGTGCTTGTGTTTCATTTTCCAATTAGATCTAATGGAACAACATCAAGAATTTCATCCATACCACTAGATGAAGAAGGAGCCCCCATATTTTGTAAATCAGCATCACCCCTGAATGAATCCTGATCAACGGTCTCAATAGCTTGTTTTTCAACAGTATCAATAGTTGAAACATGAGCCTCGATCATCACTTCCTGTTTGGAAGAAAATATTTTGGATGAATCAAGAACATCATTCTCGACTTCCTGTAATGTAGAGCCTACATTGGATGAATCAGGAGCCTTGGTCTCAGAATATTATACTTCAATAGTTTCAACATTTGAGACATGTTCCTCAATCATCACTTCCTACATTGCTGAAACATTATTGTATGAAGCAGGAACACCAATCCACACTTCCTGTAATGAAAAGACAACATTAGATAAAGCATGATCCTCAATTAAGGCCTCTTGAATAATAATGATACCCCTGGATGAATCCCATACAACCTGAGATGGAGCATTTACAAGTGCAATGAAAATCAAAACCGAATCTGTAAAGATTGGAGTATTGTCCGCTGGGAGATGTTGTTCTTTTTCAGGTATAGAAACCACAAGCTCATAAATACTATCATTCATGTCCTGTCTCAAAACATTGTCATCCAACTCTAGTTGCAAGGATTCATGACCAATCCGAGTAGAAGGACTAGGAAGATCAGGGATCATACCTTTTTCAATATCTTCAGCAATATTTTCCCAAGATTTCTTATTATGAACTGTTTGGAAGGGCCAGTTATATATATGTATATAATATTTACTAAAATATGATTTATATAATATGTAATATTTATTCTTACGTTAAATACAACATAGATTTTGTGAACAATGGTTTATATATAAAAATTAATATTAATTAAAAAAATACAAACCAATTAATATATATATATATATAATATTCATTTTTGGGAATAATTTTCTCATTAAATTTTTTTTAATGATTTTAAACGTTATTTATTTCTAATTTTTCTTTTTAACTATTCCAATTATTTCATTTTTTATTATTTTTTTTATTATTACAATTTTTTCATTTTATAAATCAATATTTAATATATATTATTTTTTAATATTCACAATCTATGTATATGTTTATTATATTTATTCATTTTTATTAAAAATTATTCAAGTAGTAAAGTGAATAACATTTTTCTTAATTTACTCATTTTTTTCATTGTTTTAATTATTTCAATTTCTTTAATATACATCTCTATATATTTTATATATAGTATTTTTTAACATTAATTATTTTTATATAGGTCTCAAAAATTTATTCATTTTGATAAATAATTATTTAAATAATTAAATTGTTTATATTTTTTAAAAAAAATATCATTTTTAATTTTTATTTGTTTAGTTATTTTATTATATTCAAGACATTTGTTAATGATAATAAAATAAATGATAAAGGATACACTTTACCAGTGCTAGAAATAAAGAGCTGATAAAGGGAAGACAATATCAGCACTAAAAACAAAGTTCTGATAAAGGGTACTTTTATCAGCTCTATAGAAAATAACCCATAAAGGTTACCCTTTATCAATGCTAAAAAATTCCTTGATAATGGGTACCTTTTGTCAGTTCTTCTTTAGTGCTAATATAGGTAACTGTTTTCAACACTTTTTCCTATCACTGATATAAGCTAACACTATTAATGATCTCTTTTGTAGTATTGTAGGGGATAATGTATATTGGACATAGCATCCCCTTCTTCCCAAATCTCATGACTCACTTCCATGTAGATATATGAATGAATACACTATCACCAACATCCACTAGTGAAAATAGTGTTTTTACATCGGAGAAATGATGTCAGTTCTTTAAACCGATCCAAAAAGTTTGTACGGGAGAATTTTTCCCTCATTTTTACTAAATAACAATTCATTATTTTTTTACATGGTTTTCGGCGTTGGTTTTGTAAAAAAAATTACTCCAAAAATAATAATAAAATATTTATTTTTCGCGTTGGTTGTTATGAAAACTGACATGATTTTTTTTCTCGGACTCTTCGGTGTTGGTTTTTGTAGTAAATGACACCAAAATTATTAAAAAAAATTGGGATCAGGAAACCCTCACTTTTTTGATCTATTAAACCCTCCCACGTAAGATGAATCCCTCCTAAATTGCGATGACTACGATGGTGACTTGGTGATCTCCAATGACATTTTTGTTGATTTTCTTTTATTTGGATGATCTGTGGTCACCATTGTAAATCCTCTTCAATTAATTCAACATCAATGCATTATTTTATCCTTGAAAACCTTTTTCTGGACCAAATTGTGGTTTGATTTTAGTCTGTTGTTCATATTTAATGTTCATATTTTACAATAATTTTTGTATATATCTTGAATGCAGTGTTTAATCTTACAACTCATTCAAGGGACGAAAATCAGATTAAGGATAAAGGAAAAGTTTAAATCTGAATTTTTTATGTTTTTTTTCAATTTAGATGATAAATTATTTATCATTTAATTATATTTTTGAGTTGTTTCAATTATTAGTGTATATATAGATTACCTAAATGAAATGGTGGTGTAATTATATTTACCCGTATAATGTTTATGTTTTTTCATAAAAAATTGTTATTGGATATCTGTTCTATATTTGACTCAATATTTGAGAGGGAGTGGGTATAAATGAAAAGAGATACAACCCAATATTATGTGAAACAACATGTATGATAGGGTGTTTTATTATAATAGTGACATGATCAACAATTTTTTAAATATATTGTGTTGTATATAATGATTGGATGTATATGTGTTTTATATATCTACAATTTTATTTCAATATAATTCTACTAAAATGACCACCAGTTGAACACCTAAATGGTATGAATGTGTATGTAACATAATTTATTGAGATTGATCTTATTGTTATAATATTACATCAACCTAATTAATATCTTGGTGAGAGTATTGATGATTTATTTAAAAATATTGGAGGTGTATTGTGGAGATGTGAGATTTACATATCTATTATGACAAGTGAGTTGCTTTCGTAACATCCCACAATATTTACTAACAACTATTTAAAATGAACAAATAAATTAATGCAATTTTTAATACTTTTGAAACACACAACACCAAAATAATAAAAAAAATTGTAAAATAAACTAATAAATGTTAGATTATTTGAAATAATTAAATTATAATATCCATAAAACACATGTATATAATATTAAAATAAAATGTTTACTATTTTTAATTGTGTTTCATACCTGATATTTTCTATATGTTTATGAATAGTTTAATTTAAATGTGTTTCTATTTAAAGTTTATTAGTTTATATATATATATATTATGTTTTAATATATTCACTAATTATATTGTGATATTCGGTATTTAATAGATCATAATTGGATAAATCTAGTAAGAACCACTGGTGAATATGTAAAAAGAGTTGATGATTTCATGGAATTTTCTAAAAAAAATCTTCAAAAACATTTATTTTATTTTCAGTCCATGTGTGAAGTGTTTGAATATGTGAAAGCTAAACTCCAGAGAAATTAATGAGCATATCATTTGTTATGGTTTTATCCTTAATTATACATATTGAATATAAATTGATAAAATAACTATAAGATCAATAGATAATATTGATGAAAATATGAATAATATGACAAAGGATCATATTTAATATTTAATTCATGATTTAGTTGTTGAAATAGTTTTAAAAAAATAGAATCTATTGAATGATTTTATGGAGATTATGAAACAACATTATTCCCATGTTGTAGTAAATACACAGTGTTATCATCCATTTTAAGATTGGTTAACTTGAAATCAAGTACTGCTTAGAGTGATAAATGTTTCTTTAACATAGTTTCACTTTTAAAAGAGCTACATCTAGAAGGAAACATGATTCTAGATTCCAATTATGGTGTGAATAAAATATTATTCCCAATGGGATTATGGAATAAAAATATATATGATTTCCCTAATGATCTTGTGTTTTCTAGGGAAGAATATTATTTTTTTATCAAGCTATCTATCATGTGGAACATCATTCTATAAGATGAATGAAAAATCCAATTCAGATTCATTCTCAGGTACTTACATTTGACAGCATTCTAAATCAAATAATTTCATCCAATAATTCCTTAATATATTTCCAAAAAATTAACTCTGATTCATTCTCAGGTTCAATAATCAAACCTTCTTCTAAAGAAATTTGGTACCTTCCAATAATTCCTAATTTAAAGTGACTATTTTCAAATTCAATTTATACAAAAAGGTTAATATGGAATTTAGAATAATGCATATCTGATAGTAAATTACATCAACTTCTAGACAAATCGAAATGAAAGAGATTTTATAAAAAGTTTCCTAATTTTTTAAGTGATGTTAGAAATCTTAGAATGGGAGGTTGTATAGATGGAATGAATCCATATTGAATCCTACTTATCCAATAAAGGTTTGTGGACAGTTTTTTTGGTAGTTTATAAATTATCCCCAAAGATATGTATGAAGAAAAAATATGTTATGATGAGCTTAATTATTTCTGGACCAAAATAGCCCAGAAATGATATTGATGTGTATCTTTCACAATTGATTGATGATTTGAATCATTTATGAGAGGAAGGTGTTAATGTTTTTGATGTATAAAAGAAATATTATTTTCTTTTTCATGCTATGATAATGCTCAGTAAAAAAGAAATTCATGCATATAAAAAATTATCTAGATATAGTGTTAAGGGATATAAAGATTGTCCAATTTTTGAAGAAGATACTTCACATTTTGAATTGAGGAATGGAATAATGATAGTTTACATGATACATCAAATATTATTATGAATTTATCATCCTTATCATATATTTAAAAAAATCCATTTAACAGTTTATAAGAATACAATCTTCCCCCACAAAAATTTTTAGTTGAAAAATATTACAATATGGTGAAAAATATCGATACAACATTTAGAAATAATAGTATTAATCGTATTCAAAAAAATAATTGGAATAAATATTTTATTTTTTTGAATAACCTTTTTGAAAATTTTTAGAGCTAAAATAGAATATTGATGTTATGCTTGTTGAGAAAAATATATTTGACGGTTTTACTATAAATTTTTTAGAAATAAAATAAATAAAAAATATGTATTGAATTATATATTGTACTTTATTGTAATGGGAATATGTTTGGTGTTGGCTCCCACTATAAATGGAAATAAAACATATTTACCTTCATCTTTTCAGATATTAATAAAGAGTGAGAAGTTGAATTTTTTCAATGTCTGTATGGTATAAAAGTACCTTGAAAATATACTTCAAGTGTTATGAATTTGATGTAAGTGAATGATTTAAAATTAATAGGTATGAAATATAATGACTCTCATGTATTTATGAAACAACTGATGATAGTCTCACTATGTGGTATATTTCCATAAACATTCAGAAAGACTACCATCAGGATATGTAATTTTTTCATATCCATTTGTATCAAATTTATTGATCCAAATTTTTCACATGAGTTAGATAATTCAGATTCTCTTGTGCATTGTCAAAGAGAAATTTATTTTACACCTATTTTTTTATATAATTTCTCATTTGGTGATTCATCTGGTGTGTGAGAAAAGAATATACGAGACTATTTATTTTATTTATATAAATCATTTTGAAAGGTATATGAAAATTTTAAAGTGATATGTTAAAAATCCTTATCAACCATAGGCCTCTATTGTTAAAAAATAAGAATCAGATGAAGTGATTGAGTTTTGTATTGATTATTTCTATGAAATGTATCATATTGGCCTCTCTATATCTCGACATTTAGTAGTTGATAGTGAAGGTAGATGGATTCGATGCTTAAAGGTAATGTTCATTCCACGTGCTGAAGTGATGCAAGAACATTTAAATATTTTGAACAACAAAAATGATGTTTACTCATATATGTCATCACATATTGTTGAATTAATCAGACTATATCCAATAATAAATGAAAATTGGTAGATGATGTAGTATAAAAAGACATTTGTTTTATGGTTTAAAGATAAATTGAGAACATATATATCTACATAAAAAACATTGAAATAGTTGGCATGGGGACCATCTTTTATTGTGATAACATAAACTGGTTTTGATATTAATGGGTACAAAATTTACACAAAAAAACTAGATGAAAAGAGTATCTTCCAAAATAGCGGTGTGATGGTTATCGCTGAAGTGGTGTATTTTTCAAGTGAAAAACATAAAATAAAAATTTCTACTTTGTTGGCATATTTGGGAGTTCTTAGGGATATATGGGAAATTTATTATACAAAATTTTGATTCACTGTGTTTAAGTGTAATTGGGATGATAGGAATAGAGGTGTGAAATGTGATGATTGTGGATTTACATTGGTTGATTTGAAAATATTCAATTACAATGAGGTATCATTTGTCATGGAAAAACATGGAAAGAGGATATTTTATGTCATTGATCCATCGAATAATATATGGTCCATCATTTTAGATGGAAAAATATACAATTTGGGTGATGGGAATTATGCGAATGATGTTATTGATTCACATGAGTCTTACTCAAATATTACGTGATTTCAAGATAATTATAATGACTACAAGGCATACATAGTGAATGTAGTATGTAGTGATCATGATAATGATATATGGAAAACTCAAAATTAGTCTACTAATTTTTCTAGAAACTATTTATATTTTGGTTCTTTATTTTTGAAACATAAAAATGTGTGCCCCGTTTTGTACATATTTTTTTCATCCTTGTTTATAAATATTCATTTTTATAATGATATGTAGGTAAAAATTTTCATTATACTTGATTGTGTCAAAGTTAGATACTGAGATAGGGGATCAATTACTGAGGTATATATATTTTTTCATGTTGTCATATATTTAGTAATATGCTTATTTAATGAAATAAAATTATTAATTTATAATTTTTTTTGTAGGAATACTGATGCGTCCTCAGCAGAGGATACTTCTCCTGTTACTATAGAGAAACAAAATTCTCATTTTTGTAAAGTTTGTATTGCATGTTTCCCGAAACTATTACTTGCTCATGGAGATAAGATATTACATATTCATTTTGGTGATAATAATAAAGCAAATGGTACAAATTCAATTCATTTTATCAGTTATATATCAATGCTCATTTGTTTTTGGATTAGTATTTTTTAAACCCATTGGAAGTATGTGGACAAGATTTCCAAACAATAGCTTTGGGAGGCAGTGATTATAAAATATCCCAACCTCCTTACTTAATATAATTTCTTAATATTAAATATTTTAAATGAAATATATCATTTATTCAGTTCCATATGCAATTCAATTTCGAGGAATCAAAAAAATTAAGAAAGGACATCTCTCTTTAGTAGCGGTTCGATGGCGAGATTCTAAAAAAATAGAAAAAAATATGTTTTTGGAAAGAAAATGTTTGAAAACCATTGCCTTAAGTATCTGGATATAGATGAAGATACATGGAACCAATTTGTTGATTATCATCATGAAGAAAAATTTCATGTTTGATAATTATTTTATTTTTAAAAAAATATTATATATTTATATAATTACTTATTTGTTTATTTTTATTTAACATGGCCCCAAAATATATAATTAGGAGATATAATTGAAAAATGTATACCCTCATACATTATCACATGGTGAGTATCCATTATTGAAGAAGAAAATGATTGAAGAAATATTTTAGGCATTAAGAGATTTATATAGTAGTGGTTCCTAAGAGGTCCTGTTTGGTCCTCCATATCCTCACACTCACCATAAAAAATGGAAATAAGTGAGAATAAGGAAGAATTAAAAGTATATTACAGAAGAAGCTAAGAAAGTAGCTGGTAAAAATTTAAGTAAATATTATTTATTTTTCATGAATTTTTCAATTTTAGAAATTATAAATACTAATATAAATTTTTCATTTTTAATTTAAAGATGAACTTCAAGAGAAAGATACACATGGCTCTTTTAACACTGAGGGTAGGATGGGCATCCTAGAAGCTATATTAGGAAAGGAATACCACCTCATCTATCTTATATGATATCATGTTGGTGTTTGTATTTAGAATGTTTTCGGTTAGAGTAAGCTATCAAAAGACCCATAAATAGAATTCCATAAAAGTTGAGCTAAAAGAGATGAAACAGTTTTTGGGTGATCAAATTCAAGTATCCATGCATCATGATTTTCTTGAACACTTGAAAATACAGAAAAAATCTACGCAACCTTCCCATCATTTATAGCCTTCCCATCCTGCTTACATTGATCTTCCAACTCCTTCCCAGTTGGACTACACTACCAAATCAACCTACTTTTATCCTCCACCTCCTCACTATGACCAAATCATATATTGTGAGTTGTATTCTAGAGATCCTCATATTCATATTGTTTCATTAGGACTCGTATGTTTCTTTGGGAAATTTATTTCATCACCAACCTATGCAAATGTTTTATGTTAGTGTATCAATACTTTATATTATTAATCTTAATTCTCTAATACCATTTGGTATTGAGGAGATCACCTTAGTTGGGGATTTTTAGGGTAATTTTTTAGTTTAGACAACTGGTCTTCTTTGTTATATTTCATATGAGGTATTTTTTTTAATATTAATTACATATGATTGGAAATTACTAATAATATTTTATAAAATTTAACTTATATAGGATTATCTGAAAGAAAAAAAATTGCAGAATTGAAACAACACGTTCAGGTTCAATCAATTGGAGATATTTCTAATATTTATTATAGGTTATAATGATTATATTAGTATTATTCTTCCATGAATAATATATGTGATACCCAAATGATGTCTTATATATGTAAAATAGATTATCCATTGAGATTACTCAAAGAAGATATCATGCATCCATTGGATTTTGAAGAGCTCTTCCAGAATGTGTTGCAGTTTTTTCCATGTAAGTAATTGATGTTTGAATTTTTTTAATAAAAATATGGTTTAAACTGACTAAATATATTTACTTTTTAAATTAGGTATCTATACACACTTCTTTTACAAAATGACAAGGCAAAAATTTATGGTTTTTTATATCTTGAATACATTTCAATAGAAGAGAAACATGTGAAGAATCATGGTATAGAAGTACGTATATATGAGAAATTATCACATATAGATATTGGATGTTGGTTTTTTCCATTTATTAACAATGAATAACAAAAAAAAAATTATGAACTAATTATCATTAAAATTTTATTAATTGTGAAATTTTTTGTATTATAGGGGGCATTGGATGTTAGATGTATTTTTTCTAAGCGAATTCACTTTATAATGGTTTTTCTCTTTTTAGGGAGTGTTCGTTAATTTTATTACAAATTATTTGATAGGTATGTTGTTTTTATTTTCATAAGATCATTTTTTTTAATTATTATTATTTATACATGTATTATTAGTTCATATATATAAAAATTCAGTTCATGGAAAAAATTTAACAAAGAACACATGTTGATAAAGAAACCAAGTACCATCAATTATGAGAATTTAATGGTAATTATTTTTTATATTAGATATTGTTCTGATTTATATATATATATATAATGGTTTTTGTTATTGATTAAATGTTTTATAACCAAATTTTCATTGTCAACAAGGATAGGTTGAATGTGGTCATTATATTCTATGATTCATGTGTGAGATAATCAAAAATGGGGTAACTTCTGAATTAAAAAACATTAGATATATATTTTATATATTTTCTGGCATAGTATTCTATTTTTTAATCCCATATCATTCAATTTTATTGAATACATTTAATGGTAACAAGTCTTATACCAAAACTGAACATACCCATCTTCAATATTTTTTTGCAAACTAATTTTTATGTCTGATTACGATTTGAGGCATATATATACTAATGTTTTTGAATAATATTACATCTTCTTAATAAAATGTGTTAAAAACTAACTATTTTTTATATTAGGTGTTTTAATAGAATAATATCAAATGAATGCTTAAATAATGACCAACAATGACCTTCTCATCAATTCAATTTATGTGTATTTTAATTTTTCTTTATAAACAAATGTATAGATAGATTATTGATTAACTAGATAAAAACATGTATGTTTTATATATTTTAAGTCAATGATAAATATTTTTTTATTTCTATATAATTTGTTCTATTATAAGGACTTCGATTATTTTGGTAGTGTAATATTACGTATGTTAGAAAATAATTTTGGAATTAGTTTTTTTAAATCCTACACTCATATTTTCTAGAAAAATAAACTATTTTGGCATTGGTTTATCTAATAAACCAAAGATAAAATGGTTTTCCACAGCTGTTTCTAAGAAACCAACATGAAAATTTTTGCCGCACTCAATTTTTAGCATCAGCTCATATAATAATTGATTCCAAAAACTATGAATGGAATAATATTCAGCATTGGTTTTTGAAAACTAACCCCAAACCACTTATATATTTCATTACCTTTATAGAAATTGGTTAAAACCCAACATTAAATCCTTCTTTTACACTAGTGTTTGAATTTTGGGTATCTTAAATCGTTATCTAAATAACTCTTTATTCAAATATGGGATGCATTAATGTACTAGTTAATGGTCTTTACCTTTTCTACCATTTATTATACCATATTAGGTTCTAATGAATTTTATTTGACCTACTTCAACCAAACATGTAGGATTTATACATCTCTTACCTGAGAGGGGTTCTTATGGGTCCATTTCAATGCTCTAGTAGGAACTATTATTGTAAAAGAACTCAGCCTATTGAATATTTTGGTCTCATCCTCCATTAAAGTCCATAGAGAAGGGTACGAAAATATCTTCAAGTGTCTCAAGAGTCGGTTCATATTTTCCTTCAATATGGGGGTGATATGGTATATTGAAATTCAACACTGTATTTAGATCATAACATAGACACTTCTAGAAAATTGATGTATACTATATATCACTATCAAATACAATCAATATTGGGGCTCCATGTAGCCTTAAAACTTATCTAATGTATATTCTTGAAAGGTAATTAAGTTATAAGTCCTCTCAAATGAAAATTGTAATGGCATGAATTTTTTGAAAGTTAATTGTTTTGTGAAAATGTGTGTTATATTATATTGAACAAAACCATATATCGTTAATAATTATGCATGTAAAAATTGAAATGTGAATATAGGTTTTCTAATATAATATGGCCATTTGTTAGTATGAACATTGAAAAAAAATACTCTTAATAATAATTGTAACATTATAATTTGTGTTATAAATATAAACAATAAAGTATAATTAAGGTAGAAAGGATAAATAATGTCCTCAACCAGTAGTGTCATTCCATACAAAGACCATTTTTCGGAGCATGGGAGAGAGTTATGGTCCCTAGGATTCACTCATGACCAAGCCCAAGCTGATCTTTAACATGTTAAGATTGAATGAAATCACATATAGAATAAGGCCAAGTTAGTGGAAATTACCACTCGGGTGATGTTATAGAAGCCGCCCCTAGAATCTATCACCATAACAAACCTCATCCTTAGGTCATATGTGTGAGTTATAAGGGGTTATTTTTTCAGGCCCTAGTTACTTATAGTGTAATGACATTTTTCAAATAAATTTTTTTCCATCCTTTTTGTTTTAAGAATAATTACGCTTAGTCAATTTGAGATGGAATTTGATAAATTGATTTTAGATATATTTAATGACATCATAATTATTTCACAATGATGTAATAAATAAATAAAAATAATACACAACTTAATATATGTTATTTTATTAATATAAATTATTTTAATATATTTTAATCAATTTTGAATAATATAATATGCTTTTCAAATTTTAAAATGGAAAATTTAACATTAAAAATGTTATTATGTGAAAACATAAATTTTCATTATAAAAATAGCTAATATAAAATTTTGGTCGACTCCTATGGATTAAAATATCAAAAGAGGTTTCCCACTTGTCTAATATCATTGGAAAATACCTTGGGCAAGCCCATGCATTTTCATTTAACACTATCTATATCTCCAGGGAAATTAGTAATGAAATCCTCATATTTTGTGATAAATACCCACCCATTTCATCATTTCATTTCTCTTATAATTTATTATCCATGAGGATATAATATTTTTACCTCCCAATGATTAATCCATGGTGTTTTCAATCCCCCAAGATCCCAATCTTCAGGTTTCAGGAGTTACTGTTAATGGTAAGGGAAATATCAACTTGTCTTTTGCATTCAGGTTCCCTTTTTTGTGGAATATATTTTAAATTTCCTTAATATGTTATTCTGACCATCTTATTAAATAACATTACTATATTAATATTATCTTTTTAATGGGATACCCCTTACATATATATTTTTATTGTTTTCTAAATACCATGTTTCATACCCGTTATGTTGTAAGATTCTCTTCTCGAAATTTCTCTCTTTTTCTCAAGAACTTATCTGATTTTATTTTATTATACACAAAACACTTTATTTTATAAGGTTATTAACAGATATTTAACAATGATATATTTTATTCTAGTATTAACAAATATGAAACCTGCCTTTCATTTTTTATGGTTAAAAATGTCATAAAGGTCTTGTCTTTAAGAACCTTTTTAAAACGTCAAGATTTTGATATGAAACCAATTTATTTTATTCTCAATGGGTTATTTATGAAATTATTTATTAGGATATATGTAAATTTTATTAATAAATAAATATGAAGGGTGTTCCCTAATATTTCTCCAATGCATTGGGTAAATAATTTAATCTTTATATATGACATGTTTTACGTTACATCAGTGAATATCCATGGTAATTTTTATGACTCATCTATGATAAACCTTGGGGATATTCTTATTAATGACTCAATTAAATTTTTTAGACAAATATACATGTCATTATTCATGTTTATTTCTATTATTTTTATCTTTTCCATTTTCTCAAGACTTTATAATATTATTCATGTTCTTATTGATAATTCTCATAATAACTTATAATTTTTTCTCTTTCTTTACCTTATTGGGAATTATGATCTTCCATTCCTTTAATATATGTCCCTAGGTTATGAGATTAATTAACTATACTTAGTATAAACATATGATGAATCCTTTCAGGTGGATTAGAATAATTATTATGTTTTCTCTTATTATGTACCTATTTCCCAAGAAACAAAACATTAAAAATATTTTGTTTGTAACAAGTAAAAAAAAGTTATGTAAAATGGGTGGGATATAATATTGGTATCGAAGGATAGTTTAGTTATTTGTGAACATTATTATTTAAAAAAATTATGAATAACCCTGGATAAATGTTTAAATAAAGGAAAACAACCTGGTATTTTGGTGAATTATTAAGTAAGTGGTTATTGAGTAGAGAAATCCATGTATGGATACGAACAAGGGATTGTGGTTCTAGTATAGATTTACCTAAGGGTAACAACTCCAACATGGTGTGTTGGGCTTGACTCAGTGTAACCTGGTACATGACAATAGGACTTACTATGCACCTTTTTTGACATTCTTAGTGGATATGTTTGGATAAGCCCAAGATTTTTATGAGACAATAAGAAGGATTTATAGAAAATGTTATTTTTGTTAAGAATAAAATATTTAAGAATGATTTTTTAAAACATGAAATTAATTTAGAATTATAATATGATTAAATAAAATGCATTTTTTACATAGATGTAATTCATTTAGAAAATAGTGGTAAATAGGAGAACCCACATTAATGTTGAGAACAACAGACCAAGTGTTGACAGCCTTCCGATGGAATCCAGAATGAGAAACATCATGATAACGATGAATCAACTGACTCGAGTTATGAGAAATAACTTGAATCAAGACAAGATAATCGATTCACCTCTACGAGAATAAATTTACATTGAGTCCTTTATACATCAACGACCACCTTATTTCAGTAGATATATTAACCCATTGATTGCTGAATAGTGGATAAGCTCTATAAAAATGATATTTTTTGTACTACATTGTTCGGAATAAGAGAATTTTACCCTGAATATATACAAAATAGAGGGCGATGTTGGTTATTATTTAACAGTGTTTAAAAAAACAAATCCAAAAAGGGAGATTTATCAAATGGAGTGGGAAGTGTTTAAGGGAAAAAATTTCAAAAAATATTTCCCTTGTTCAATGTAAACAAAAATGGATAAAGAATTACTCAATATAAAGAATAAAGAAAATGAATATATAGGAATCTATGAGATGAAATTCACAAGACTTTCTTATTACACCTCTTTCTTTGAAGTTTATCCTAATAGTAAGGTTGATATATTTTTCGGTGGAATAAGACCTCGTCTAAGAAAGAATATAGCCACTCGAGACTATGATAACTATGATGTTATAGTGAAGAGTGCTATGAAAGATGAACTGGAGTTTGGAGAGATATATTAGTACCACATATTTAATGAAAAGATGATGTATTACAAGCCAAACTTGGTGAGGATCTATGATGAATGAGGTGGATGAAAGAAAGTGAAACATCCCACATGAAAAAAATGGGGGAATAGTCATTTGGGGAACTAATTTATGAGGATAAGGAAATATACAAGTGTTCAAGAGATTTCCATATTACTCAGAACTATTTTATTCAGGTGATGCCTCAAATTATTAACACTATCCACATATTTAAGATGGTGTAAGCCCATCTTGATGTTCAATTCCTTAAGTGTGAAAAAATTTGACACTTTTCCAATCACTGTCAAAATATGAAGACAATGGTTGGGAATCACCATCAACCTGAGAATAAAAATAGGGATCAATGTGATGATATTATTAAGACAAAAGATGAATTTGAAGCTCAAAATTATATGGTGTAAGGTACTCTCATTATTCTCTCAAGGTTAGAAAGTGCATTGTTTGATTCAAGTTATGCGCATTCCTTTATTTCGTATAAGTTTACCAACTATATAAAATCTATACATGAATATCTAGAAGTATAATTATTTTTCAATACTCCTAGAGGGATTATCCAAGTGTTAGAAATTTATAGAAACTCTAGTATTTACGTTGGTGATCATAATTTCATCTCAAATATAGTATTCATTCCCATGTGGGAATTCGACATTATACTAGGGATGGACTGGAACTCAAAGTATAATGCTAATATAAATTTATGAAGTAAGGAAATCTTAGAATTCTTGAATGGATAACCTACATTTGTTTCAAAGGAGAGATATCTCGACCTGGGATTTTCAAGATAGACCACCCAAATCCTTCTGTATGAAAATGATTGATGAAGACAGAGATGAAAATGAATATATAAGAATAGAGAGTGTGCCCATAATTTAGGAATGCATTGATGTATTTCCTGAGGAGTTACCTAGACCACTCACATAAATAGAGAAAGAGAGGTATCATTATACATTGAGCTCATTCCTAGTTTTAAGATTATTTCAAAGACCCCATATAGAATGGAAAATATAGATCTAGATGAATTAAAGAGTAAACTCTAAGATATTTTGGAGAAGGCATTTATCCAACCAAGTTTATCTCCTTATAGAGAAAATATTCTATTTTTAAAGAATAAGGATGGATCAATTAAACTATGAATTAATTATAGAGAACATAATGGGATCATAGTGAAGAAAAATTTCCCTCTTCCATGAATTGATGATTTATTTGACTAGATTTTTTGGGGATCAATTCTTATCTATGTTTGATCTTTCATCTGGTTATCATAAATTGAGGATGAAAAAAAGATATTACCAACACATTTTAATGATAAAGATATGGGCATTATGAGTTTGTTTTTATCCACCTCATCTTGACTATTGATCTTTCTATTTTAATGGATTTGATGAATAATGTCTTTAAGAACAACCTTGATAAATATGTGGTTGTTTTTATTGATGATATTTTGATATATTCTCAAAAGTCACAAGGAGAATAAGGATCATCTAAGGGATATTTTAAAATCTCTAAAGTAGGATAGGTTGTTTTGAATTTTAAAAAAATGTTTATTTTGGTAACATTAAGTTTTTTTGTTGGGAAAAATTATAGCCAATGAAGGAATATCAGCTAATCCTACCCCAAAAAAGGTTTCGGAGGAATTGACTCAGACTACAATAGTAATTTAGATTTTTAACTTCCTTGAATTAGTGGGATATTATGTAAGTTTTTTAAAATATTTTCACGACTTTCTAAGACACTAACCATGTCACCTCAAAAATAGGTAAAGTTCATCAGAAAAATGAGTGTAAAGAATATTCCCAATAGGTGATGAATAGATAGGTAACTACCCCTTTGTTAACACTACCCTCTATCAGAGAAGGATTATTTATTTTTAGTGATGAATCTTTGAAATGGCTTTGGTGTGTACCCCTAAAAAAGGAAAAGGTGATTGGTTATACATCTTGAAATTTGAATAGTCATAAGAATAATTAACCTATGCATGATTCGGAGCTAGCTACGGTTTTTTTCTATGAATATATAGAGTTATTATGTTCATGGGAAGAAATGTAATATATAAAAAGGCCATAAAAGTGTGAAGTATATTTTAACACAAAATGAACTGAACATGAGATAGAGGAAATGTTTTTAACTTCTGAAATACTATTATTGTATAATCTATTATCACCATGTCAGATAAAAAATTGAGGATGCATTAAGTAGGAATGACCTTATTTTTATGGCTATGATCAGGATTCAATGATATCCTTTGTATAAAGACCTTGAAAAACTAGACATGGGAATTCTAAGTGAAGTCACATCATCAACCATATCCCAAATTATTTCTCAACCATCATCACTATAGAAGATCAGGAAATCTCAAACAAACGATCCATTTTATAGAAGAATTTAGAGGCTGTGAAGAATGGTATGTTTCCTATGTTCAATTTTGATCAAGAATGTGTATTGAAATTTCATAGAAGACTATGTGTCCCATATTTTCTAAAAATAAATAAGAGATAATGGATGAATCTCATATCTATACATTCTCTATACATCCTAGAATCACTAAAATGTATAAGGACCCTCGTGATCATTATTAGTGAGATAACATGAATATGTAGATTGATGACTACACTACAAAGTACCTGGTGTGTCAACAAGTGATGGGAGAGAAACAATATCATAGAAGGGTATTAAAACCAATACCAATAAAAGCGTGGAAGTGAGACAATATCACAGTGGACTTTGTCATCAGTCTCATTAAAAAAGCAAATAAAATAATGTGATATGGGTTATAGTGGGCCGTCTAACAAAGACTACCCATTTTATTACTATTCAAGAATATTTCTTTATATAAAAAATTTTCAATATATACGGGATGAAGTGGTAAGGCTACATGGAGGTCAAATTTATATTGTATATAATCATGATTCAATGTTCATATCAAAATTATAGAGATGTATTCAACAATATATGAGTTCCAAATTGAATTTTAATATGACCTATCACCCCCAAACAAATTTCAAATCTAAAAATACTATTTAGACACTTGAGGATATGATGAGAACATGATCAATGGAATTTAATGGTTGATGGGATCAACCACTACCATTAGATAGGTTCTCATAAAACAATAGCTTCTATTCAAGTATTAAAATGGAACCCTATGAAAATGTATATAGGAAGCGTTGTAGTACCCCTACATGTTGGGGTGAAGTTAGTGATAGAAATATTCCGGGGCTTGATATTTTGAAAGAGAGGACAAAAAAGGTTTATTCCATACAACAACCCATAGATGATTCTAATAGTTGTTATAAGAATAATTCTAAAACCCATTAAAGGGACTTGGATTTTTATGTCAGTGACAAATTATTCCTTTCAATTTCACCCTTGAATAGAGTCATGTAGTTTGTAAAGAATTGGAAGCTTAGCCCCATATACATTATCCTCTATTAAAACCTTTTATTCCTAGGAGATATGGCCTATCAATATAAACTTATTCCAAATCAAGCTGAAGTTCAGGATGTATTCCACATATCTCTCTTGAGGAACTACATACTTCACCCTTCACATGTACTGCATCATGAGGTGGTACAACGGGAACATGACCACTCTTATGAGGAGAATCTAGTGGAGAACATGGACAATAGATAAATGGTTATACAAAACAGAACTACCCACCTTGGTAAAGTATTGTGGAGGAACCACAAATATGAATAATCCATAGGGGAACCAGAGGAAAAAATGAGAGAAGTACCCACACATTTTCTCAATTGAGGTAAGGAGATGAAATTTTCAAGATGAAATTTCTTAAGGGGGAATAATTTAACGACCCTAACTTCTTCAATGAAAATTTTTTCTTAAAAATTTGTTCCATATTATACTCAATAATACTATATTTATTTATTAGTTATGTAAGTATAAATTGAAACGTGGACATCAGGTTTATACCTTTACATGATCAATGGTAAATAAGAACATTGGATACAATATGCTTAATAATAATTTTAACTTTATAATTAATGTTATAAATAGAAATGATAATTCTTAATTAATTCGTAATAGAGAAATGACGGCTCAACCAGTAGAGTTGTATCATATAAATAACATTTCTCAGATCTTGGGAGTTAGGTAGTGTTGTTGGGATACTTTTTACCATGACCAAGCTAAACTTCAACATGTTAATCTTGAAAAGAATCGCCTACGGAAGAAGTTCATGATAGTGGATATTACCACTCTGGCAATGTTATCTGAGCCGCCCCAATAATATATCATCATTGAACATATTACCCTTATGTAATATGTGGGTGTTATAAGGGTTTATGTTTCTAATCCTCAGTTAATTAATATTTAATGAAATTGTATAAATAAAATTGTTCTTTCATCATTTCAATTTTAAAAATAATTCTGCTTAATAAAATTGAGATGGAATTTGATAAATTGATATTTCAATGAAAAAGTAAACTCTAAAAAATAAATAATTATTATAATAAACTAATATATTATGAATAATGTTTATTTTGATGAAATATAATGATTAAAACACTCTTATTTAAATTTAAATGATAAATTTTTTTCAAGTGTAATAGATTTTTATATGCATTTTACTTTACATTTTATATCTAATATAATATTTAATAAATTAGGTTTTTTAGATTTAAAATTTAAATTTATCATTCATAGATAATTATGATGATGAATTAAAAATAATTTTCGAATTTGACACATTGAAATTTGGTGATGGTGTGTTTAAGAAAATATTCTAAAATAATTTATTTTTCAGCAAATTATAGAAATATAGTTTGAGTTCTCTATATGTTTAATGAAATCATAATTATTTCATAATAATGTAATATCTAATTAAAAATAATATAATACATAATATATGTTATTTTATTAATATCACTTGTGTTAATATATTATAATCAATTTCCAAATATAAATTTACTTTCCAAATATTAAAATTGAAACTTTATCTTTAAAAATGTTATTTTATGAAAACATTAATTCTATTTTCCAAAATTTATAACATAAAATAATGGTAGACTATTTTGTATAAATATATTAGAATATGATTTCCATTTTTTCAATACTATGGAAAAATATCGTGGTGGAGACCATGGTACTTCATTTACCACTACCTAGGTGTCCATGGAAATTAATAAATTGAAGCTCATAATTTTATATAAATACCATCCAATTTATTGTTTAAATTTACTTAAAATTTATCAACCATGAATATATGATATTTTAACCTCCCAATGAGTACTCTCAAGGTGTCCTGACTCCCCCAAGGTCTTACTCATCTTGTTTTAGGAGTTACTCTTCAAGGAGAGGGAAATATCAACTTCTGTTCTCCTATAAAGTTCCCTTTTTATGTGGTATGTCATTAAATATTCCATACTATGTTCTTATTTTAATTTTATTCTATAAAATTACATTATTAAGATTATTTTATGAATAGTGTTCCCTTATACCATTTATTTTTAATTTTTTCTAAAAACTATGTTTCATAACCGTTATGCTGCCATATTTTCTTCTCATAATTTCTCTCCTTTTTCTCAATAAACACTCTAAATTTCATTTGTAAATACCCAAACCCCTTTATATTTCATGTTAATTCATCCATATTTAAAAATTATCCATTTTATTCTTGGATTAATATACATTAAATTGACCTTCCCTTTTTATGGGTTAAAAATGACATAATGATCATGTCTTTAAACACCTTTTCAAAACATCATGATTTTTATATGAACCTCTTTTCTTATATTTTCAATGGGTTATTTCTAAAATGTAATAATATGATCAATGTTTATCATATTAATTAATACATATAAATGGTGTTCCCTAATAGTGCTCCAATTCATTGGTTAGAGAATTTAATCTCTAGATATGACATATTTTACAATTCCTTGTTAAATAACCATGGTAATTTTTATGACACTCATTGTTATATACTTATGAATGACTCAACTAATTGTTGTAACTGCATTTACATGTTATTATTCATGTTATTTATATGATTATATGTCTCTTTTCCCTTTTCTCATTCTTTATTATATTCTTCATGTTCTTATCGATAATTAACACGATCACTTTTAAAGTGTTTCCCTTTATTTCCCTTACTGGGCCTTATGCTCACCATTTACTCTAATATATGTCCCCATTTTAATGGACATAGTTAATATACTTAGGATAAATCTATTAATTGAGAATGATAGGATATTATCATCATTCAGCTGCCCCTTTTTTATCTCCAACTATGAGGGTGTGTACAATGGTTTAAAAAAATTCTCAACTCCTTCACCATTAATATTAAACTCATAATATTATCCATTTATCTGTGAATCCACCATATTTTCTGTCTCTAAATCATGCCTTTATATTTTATAACCTACTATAGTAGTGATGAAAATGAAATTATTTAACAAATTGTAGGATTATTTTCCTTCCTCCAAAATTCCTTTATTTATCATTTTCTTGTCCAAGAATGTCAGACTCTCCCCAATATCCATCATATATATTGTTTTATGATCATTTATACTAAAATAATATCTAAATTTTTTATCCTTCCATAGATGGTATTAGTTTGATTAATCATAATCCTTAATCAACTTCAACCAAATTTTTTGGAATACAGTGATCTCCATTTGTGTGAATATATACTTTTGGTTCTTATTGAATGTATATATATCACATTTATTTATATATAGATAATGGCTCAAAATTTTCAATTCCAATATTAATGCATCAAAATAATTATCATGTTTCATATATTTATATCCATACACCTTTAGATTTTTTGAGTCCTTGGATATTGATCCATTATTCTATATTAGTACATAGCCTAATACCTTTTTGATTCATTAATGTATATGATAAATCATTCCCCACTCATGGGTGGGGTGACTACAAGTCTTGTGGTTATCCTCTTATTACTCTTCGTGAAGCTATATTTACATTAATTTATATGTGAATAATTCACTCTATAACAACCCATACTTTACGTACATTGTTATTACTTCAAAATTGAAGCATACTTATTACAACATATAACAAAACCATGAAAGGACCGTGTAGGTATAATGTCTTTAGAAACTGGGAAACATAATGAACTGGTTCATAAAGCATCTACACTGTCTCCCATTTATTTTTTCATATCTATAGTCCCTTTTGGCATATATTAATTAATAACCTTCTTCCTGACCTGGTAAAAAACATACAAAAGGGTGAGATCAAATGCTCAGTAAGGGTAAACAAAAGAAATATCAATCACATCATATTCATAAGAACATAACATTTTGGAAATCTTAACCTGCAAAATAGATCATAATATCATAACATGGTATAAATCATAGTAGTGAAATGTAATCCCAATAATCATAACATAAAACATTAATCTTTGTGGAATACACACATAATCATATATAATCATTTTTTATTAGTCAAGACTCATTTCCAAGACTATCTTAGTGGACAAAGTCCATTTCTGAACCGAGTTCATTCCTCGTTTCAGTCCTGTTTCACTGAACCGGTTTAACCTGCTGTTCCAGCCATGTCTATCTCATGAGATATAAAATCTTTACCCAATGCATTGGAGGGAAATATAGTTCCCACACATCTCATAATGATACCATTCTTATGTGTGCCACAAAATCATAAACCATACATCATAGCATAACCCATGTAATAAAAATGGGAATCTTAAACATCGTGACATCATAAAACAATTCATATAAGATAAAAGAAATCATAAAAATATTTCCATCACAACATAATCAAATCCATGTAATAATTGGGATATAAACAGAACCCTATATTATCATAGATGGAAAATAATTTTGATAAAACTCTTGAACTCCATTCTTGTGGAAAATATCCTTTCTAATTCAAAAACAATTTTTTCTTTCTTAACATGTCATACACTCTTAAACTAAAAGAATTTGATTAAAAATAATTTTGAAAACTTGTAAAGTAAGATTCTTGGAAATATTGTTTTAAAAATCCATTCATGTCGTATAAGTTAAAAAACATTCTTCTCATACTTTTGTCGGAAAAGTCCAAAAGTACCTCGTATGAAAAACGACAAAAGATTCCTTTCATATCTTTTACTAAAACTCACCGAAGGGTAAAATTGGATTTAAACAATTGTAGGTGGATGGAAATAATATTACATATTGATGAAAGATGGATGTGGATGATAAAATACACCCCAGTAAATACCAAAGTATAAACAATCTCGGATAAAAATGATATTGTGATATTTCCCTTACCTTATGTCTGATTTGCTTCGTAAGTGTCCGAACATCCTGTATAATGATTTAAATAATGTTATTGACTTATTCCAGAATCATAATTATTTTTATGATATCATATATGGTCATATTATTAGCTTCTTATTAGTAATATTTCATTACTACTTGTAATTTGGGTGTTTATTACTTTTTGTTCTTATGCGTGTTTTGTCGAATAAATTCTTATTCTTTTTTTTAGGTTATAGATACCTCATTTCCATATTGGTATTAGTGTAATATATTCATTCATTCAATTCATTTATATAATCATTATGCAATGAAGATCATGTAGAATGAGTTGCATCACATCATAAAGACGGTATTCTGTACGTACGCACAAGCGATGATATCGTTCCCATGATCGTGAGATTGTAATGGAGTGTATATATACAATTTCAGAATCAATATAACTTTAAAATAATCATATATAGTAATTATTTACACCATTATACCCATCCAAGTAAGGTGGTGGTGGAAAATAGATTACACCACGACATGGAGACGGTATTTCGTACGTACGCACGTGCTGTGATTTCATTTTCCGTAGGATGGATAGATGGTGAAATAGGATTGTTTCATACTTATGATAAAATATCAGTATATGAGTGATACTGATGTTATTACTTCATAATGAAAAAACTAAATAAGAAGAAGTGGAAGAAGAAATAAAGATGAAAGAATCGGTAAAAAACATTACCTCTACTTTGAAGCGCTTCTTTGAGATCTCCTCTTAGGGCACTAAAATTGGTCTTTGAAGAAGACCAGGACCTCTAGGATGTCTCTAGGGAAGTGGAGAGTAGAACGTGGTAGGGGTTGGCCGAGCATGAAGGCTCAATGTGGTGTGAGGAAGAGGGGGAGGATATTCCCTTTTATAAGGGAGGAGAGGGGCTCCTTTGGAAAAACTAAAAATATTATTTTATTATAAAGCCAAATTCGGTTTTAAATAGCTCAAAATTGATTTATTTCAAAGATGAGGTGGTTATGGGTCTAAATACTCTCATCCAATATAATTTAGACAAGTTTAGCTTCCTATTTTAACCTTATCCTTTATATTTAACATTAAAGTAAATAATTTTACTTTTACCGTGTCTTTTTGTGTTCTTACACTATAAGGTTAATAACCTTACTATAACAAGCCAAACGAACCCCAAGTTGTTATTATTAATTTATATAACCTTATATACATCATTTTTACGAACCTTAGATATTTGAGAATAAAATAACAATTAATCATATAATATTTGTTTTAAAAACTATTTTAAGTCAATTTTGACACTATTTAGTAATTGATTTTTGTGAAAATCATAACAGAATGATTAATTCAAAAAAAAGTTACATAAATCAATACTAACATGTCATATTAACCTATAAAATTAGTGGAATTCATAAAAAGTATCAAATTCCATTTATTTCGGTATTTATAACATCAATTATGTCAATATGTCATTAATAAGATAATTACTACATCATCTTTGTGTCATAAATAAACTAACTTATTTAAAGTCTAAAAATTAAAATTAAAATATCATTATGTTTTAAATCTTTTTAGCTTTCTAATGAATATTTATAACCGAATTTATCTTATGTATAACCCTATATTAAAAATGATTTAGTTATTAAACATTGATTTTAACTATTTTAACCCTTCTTTAAATAAATTGATAATAAATGTCCTAATCTAATCCAAGTGGGCCTAAGTGGTCGTATTTTATTCCTAAGGTTTTTTTGGTCGAATTACACTTATCCAATAGAATTAGGACATGTGTTAGGGTAATAATAATATCATTTTTACCCTTAACTACCCTATTTACTTTTAACCTTGGTAAAAAAAATAAAAAGTTACTATTCACCAAAAAATATTTTCATCTCATTGAACCACATTTTAGTCCTTGATACTAACCGTGTCTCTCAGAATTTTGAAATTCTACTCATAGAAGCGGTAAAATTAAGTTTTATGAAAAAATCAATTTTTTTTAACTACCACTTAGTGGTTTAACTATTCATTAAAAAAATGAAAGTTTCCAGAAAAATACCAAAAATTAGGCCTAAGCTATATTTGATATTATGAATTAAAAAATGATGTTTATTTTACCAAATTCAAAACATATCAGTTACATTAACTAATTTAAAAATTAACTCTCGCCGTTAAAACAAATAGCGTGTTTTTAAAAGATAATAACTATCAAAAGATTGACCCTTGTTTATGTCTGGTTTAAATGTAAAATTACATCCAATGAAAAAAATTGTATTAAATTGTAAAAATATATTCTAAATATACATTAAAACCACTCATCTTAATAATTTATCACTATGAATTATTTCGATTAAAAAATTTTTTTTTAATTCAAATTTAGTAATTTTCACTATTCATCAAAATATGAAAGTTATCCGAAAAGTACCAAAATTTCACCATAATCTAATTTCGATATTCTGGATCCAAAAATGAAGTCCATTTTGAAAAATAAAATTTAAAAACTCTCAAAAAGTGGTTATTACTATTCATAACAGCTAGTTTTAATAATATTTTAATAGCATATCGTTGTTTAGTGAAACTCGGTATTGTGTATGCCGTAAGCTATCGAGGAAGGCTACGGTTGCGTGTAAAGCAAGCCAAAATAGTGTTGTGTGTAGTGAAAGATTCCTTTGATGATTTATATAACATAAAAACAAAATATTTCTCATAAAAGTCTCGGGTGTTACATTCTACCCCCCATAAATGAATTTCACCCTCGAAATTCGTCACTTTGGAACAAAAAGATGAGGATGGCTCTCCCTCATCATATCATCAAGCTACCATGTAGATTCTTAAAATTGGTTGTTCCTCCATAAAACTTTCACCAATCGAGTGGTCTTGTTTCGTTGGACTTTTTTGCTACGATCCAGAATCTCTATCGGCTGTTGTTCATAAGAAAGAGCTTGCTCCAGCGGTACAACTTCTAAGCTGAGTACATGTGAAGGATTAGGTATGTACTTTCTCAGGAGAGATACATGGAACACATCGTGAACTTGAGAGAGATTCGGTGGAAGCGCCAATCGGTAAGCTACCTTTCCAACACGATCTTGTATTTCGAAAGGACAGATATATCTAGGGCTCAACTTCCCCTTCTTTCCAAATCTCATGACCCTCTTCCAGGGAGATATTCGTAAGAATGCTTTATCACCCACTTCAAACTCTAGGTCTTTTCTTCAGTTGTCGGCATGACTTTTGTGTTGACTCGGAGCTGCTCTTATGTGTTGTTGAATAGATCAGACCTTTTCTGCCATCTCATCAACAAGATCAGGTCCTAATAGCTTTCTTTCCCCAACTTCATCCTAGCAAGTTGGAGTCCTACATTTCTTTCCATAGAGAGCTTCATAAGAAGCCATCTGAATACTGGAGTCAAATCTATTATTATAAGAAAATTCCACCAAAGGTATGTGTTGATCCCAACCACCTTTGAAATCCAGAGAGAAAGCTCTCAACATATCTTCTAGAGTTTGAATTGTTCTCTCAGACTGACTATCTTTCTGAGGATGATAAGCAGTGCTGAAACTCAACTCTGTATCCAAAGTATCCTGAAGACTTCTCCAGAACATTGAGGTAAATCTTGGATCCCGATCAGATATAATAGAAAGTGGTACTCCATGCAATCTTAACACTTCCTTTACATATATTCTGGCAAGCTGATCCAAAGAGAAATCCTCTCTAATAGCAATGAAGTGTGCAGACTTTGTAAGACGATCAACTATGACCCAGATAGCATTATTGCCTTTGGATGTTTTAGGAAGTCCTGTGAGAAAGTCCATAGTGATGTTTTCCCTATTTCCATTCGGGTATGGGTAATGGTTGTAACATCCCCTTAGACTTATGTCTCCCAGCTTTAACTTACTGACAAACCAAGAATCGAGAGACATATTCAGAAAAATCTCTTTTCATGCCATCCCACCAGATGTACTCTTTCAGGTCTCTATACATCTTCGTGCTTCCAGGATGACGAGAAAATGAAGAACTATGAGCCTCATCCAGCAGCTCCTTCTTTAATTCTGGGATTGGAGGAACACAAACCAGATTACTGAACATTATTATCCCATCACAATCAAGGTTGAATTCAGGAATATTTGTCACCTTATTTTGTAACTCTACATCTTCTTTCTGCGCCTCTTTAATCTTCACATGTGTAGATGGTTGAACATTCATTTGAGAAATATACGATTTTCCCCCTTCCATTATAATTCCAAGATCCATCCTTTGTGAATCCATAAATATTGGATCTTTTGTGATCCTCATCATGGATAAACTGGCATGGTCTTGTCGACTTAAAGCATCTGCCACCTTGTTTGCTTTCCCAGGGTGGTAATGAATTGAGCAGTCATAATCCTTAATCAGATCCAACCATCTTCTTTGGCGCATATTCAGCTCCTTTTGTGTGAAAATATACTTTAAACTTTTATGATCAGTATAAATATCACACCTTTCTCCATAAAGATAATCCCTCCAAATCTTTAATGAAAATATTACCGCAGCTAACTCCAAATCATGAGTTGGGTAATTTTGCTCATGGATTTTCAACTGTCATGAGGCATAACCTATTACCATATCTTTTTGCATAAGAACACACCCCAATCCCTTCTTGGATGCATCACTGTATATCACAAACCTTTCTCCACTACAAGGCAGTGTGAGCACAGGTGCACTGGATAACCTTCTTTTCAACTCCTTGAAATTCTCTTCACATTCCTCCGTCTAGACAAACATAACTCCTTTCCGAGTCAACTTGGTGAGTGGATTAGATAATTGTGAAAAATCTTTCACAAAACGTCGATAATATCCATCCAAACCAAGAAAACTTCAGATCTCAGTTACTGTTGTTGGTCTCGACCATCTTTTGATAACCTCTGTTTTTGCTGGATCCACAGATATCCCCTATTTTGAGATTATGTGACCCAAAAATGAAACTTTTTGATGCCAAAATTCACACTTGGTAAATTTGGCATAAAGCTTATCCTTTCTCAGGGTCTTCAATATAATTCTCAAGTGATCTTCATGTTCTTCCTTGCTCTTTGAATATACCAGAATATCGTCTATAAAGACTACCATAAACTGATCAAGATAGTCTCTAAAGACTCTATTCATCAGATCCATGAAGATAGTAGGGGAATTAGTAAGACAAAATGGAATCACTATAAATTCATAGTGTCCATACCTTGTATGGAAAGTCTTCTTTGCTATATCATCCCTTTTGACCCTTAATTGGTGATGCCCTAAACGAAGATCAATCTTGGAAAAGTATTGAGCTCCACGTAGTTGGTCAAATAAGTCATCAATGCGCGGGAGAGGATATTTGTTCTTGATAGTGATCTTGTTAAGTTCTCGATAATCAATGCAGAGTCTCATCGATCAATCTTTCTTCTTAACAAATAGAACAGGTGATCCCCAAGGTGATGCACTAGGGTGTATGAATCTCTTATCAAGATTCTCTTGGAGTTTCTTCTTCAATTCCTGCAACTCAATTGGGGCCATTCTATAAGGTGTCTTTGAAATAGGAAAAACACCCGGTACGAGTTCTATTGAAAACTCAACATCACGATTTGGTGGAAGACCCGAAAATTACTCCGGAAAGACATCATAAAACTACCGTACAATGGGAATATTCTTAATTGTGAGTTTCTCACAAACCATTTGAGATAAATAACCTTCATTCAGTGGAATCAAGACCCATAAGATGGATGAAATTTCCACTAGAAGGTTATGTTCATCCTGGCATCGATAGACGATCATTGATTGATCTGGAATATGAAATGTGACTTCCCTTCTTTAGAAATTGATATGAGCTCCATATAAAGAAAGCCAATCCATGCCAATAATCACATCAAATTCCACTATAGGAAGGATCACAAGATTTGTAGGAAGCACTTTCCCACAAACTTCAATTGGGGAAGAATTATAAACTTTTGATGCGACTGTTGTGCCATTAGGTGTTGTCACAGCTAACTCAACATCTAATTGTTGAGGTAATATGGTGATACCCTTAGAAAATTCTTCAGAAATAAAAGATTGGGTGGATCCATAATCAAATAAAACATTTTCTACTTTAGAGTGGATGGTAAGTGTACCTTTCACCACATCGTTATCATACTCCACATCGCTGATAGAAATTGCATGTGACTTTCCTTTGTATTTAGCCTTAAAAGTTTGTTGACGTCGACCATCATCATTAACCCTAGGATTTGGGCATTGACTGGCATAATTCCCCATCTCCTTGCATTTGTAACATTGAAGTGTAGGAGGTGCACTCTGTGTATCCTTTTCATTGTTCACATCACTAGAAACCTTCTTCACATCATTGTGGCATTCAAATGCCTGATGACCTTCCTTTCCAAATTTGAAACATTTAATTGTATCTTTAAGACAACTACCTCCATGTTTCATTCCACACTTTGAGCATAAGGGAAAACTCATGTTCTTTTCAGTGTGCTCTTTATATTTTCCTCTGAATTCCATTTTCCTCTTCTTATCAAACCCATATGACTGATGGGTTACTCCAATCTCCATCTCGACTTTGAGAGCACATCGAACGATTTCCTCGTAGCTATTGAAGTCCCTTATGGCTAACGCCCTTCGAAGACTTGGTTTTAAGCCACTAAAGAATCATTCGATCTTACTCTCAGGTTGGATAATAATACCAGAAGCATACCTTTCAAGTCTTGTAAAATTTGCTTCATAGGTACCAACAGATTCATCATCCTTTTTCTTTAGTTCAAGAAACCCCTTCTCTATCTTTGTTCGGAGAATATGAGGGAAGTACTTATTGAAAAATAAGATCTTGAACTCGTCCCATTCCATGGACTCAATTTCATCTCTTGGCCTCGTATTCTTGATACGATTCCACCATTGATCAGCATCACCTTCCAAACGATACACTGATAAGATGAATTTATCATGTTTAGAACATTGAAGAACTGAAAATATCATTTCAGTTGTAATAATCCATTGTTCAGCTACTAATGGATCAGTTGACCCACTGAATGAAGGTGGATGCTGCCTCATGAAGGATTCAACAAAAATGGTGCTCCTTCCTTTGCTCGTTTGGATGTCCTGCATTATTCACAGCTTGAGAAAGTTGTGTGAGCATGGCTACAAGATTTTTTATTCCATCTCCCA
This sequence comes from Viscum album, assembly GCA_963277665.1. Taxonomy (NCBI): domain Eukaryota; kingdom Viridiplantae; phylum Streptophyta; class Magnoliopsida; order Santalales; family Viscaceae; genus Viscum; species Viscum album. Next base: position 599,571,956 of record OY728157.1, read on the forward strand.
TAACGTTTGGTTGCTCAGGGGGACAATCATTGCATTTCCCATCGCATTCTGCATTAACACGGTTCCTTAGGGTTCCAGACATTGACTAAAACCAAGAAGAATAGTGTGAGCAACACTAATTATAATTGGAAAACCACATAATCAAGAATAAAATTTCACACTTAAGGTCGTATCATAGGTTGTTCATGTCCATTTCTAAAACACTAAGATTGTGTTCTATGCTTAGACTTATCCTTAGTGTTCTTACTAAGGCTTTCACATCCTAGTTTCTAAAGGTTGACTATACCTTTCCTCTGATACCAACTATAACGACCCATACATTAAATACATTGTTAGTACTTCAAAATTGAAGCATACTTATTACCTAATATAAAAAAACCATGAAAGTACTATATAGGTATAGTGTCTTTAGAAACTGGGAAACATAAACAACTTGTTCATAAAGAGTCTACACTGTCTCTCATTTATTTTTTCATATCTATAGTCCCTTTTGGCATATATTACTTAATAACCTTCTTCCTGACCTGGAAAAAAACATACAAAATGGTGAGCTCAAATTCTCAGTAAGGGTAAACAAAAGAAATATCAATCACATCATATTCATAAGAACATAACATTTTGGAAATCTTATCCTGCAAAAGAGATCATAATATCATAACATGGGATAAATCATAGTAGTGAAATGTAATCTCAATAATCATAACTTAAAACATGAAACTTTGTGTAATACACACATAAGCATAGATAATCATTTCTTATTAGTCAAGACTCATTGCCAAGACTATCTTAGTGGACAAAGTCCATTTATGAACTGAGTTCATTCCTCGTTTCAGTCCTATTTCACTGAACCGGTTTAACCTGCCGTTCCCGCCATGTCTATCTCATGAGATATAAAATCTTTACCCAATGCATTGGTGGGAGATATAGGTCCCACCCATCTCATAATGATACCATTATTATGTGTGCCATAAAATCATAAACCATACATCATAGCATAACCCATGTAATAAAAATGAGAATCTTAAACATCGTGACATCATAAAACAATTCATATAAGATAAAGGAATTCATAAAAATATTTCCATCACAACATAATCAAATCCATGTAATAATAGGGATATAAACAGAACCCTATATTATCTTAGATGGAAAATAATTTTGATAAAACTCTTGAACTTTATTCTTGTGGAAAATATCCTTTCTACTTCAAAAACAATTTTTTCTTTCTTAACATGTCATACAATTTTAAACTAAAAGAATTGATTAAAAATAAACTTGAAAACTTGTAAAGTAAGAATCTTGGAAATATTGTTTTAAAAATCCATTCATGTCGTATAATTTAAAAAAACATTCTTCTCGTACTTTTGTCGGAAAAGTCAAAAAGTACCTCGTAGGAAAAACGACAAAAGATTCCTTTCATATATTTTACTAAAAAATCACCAAAGGGTAAAATTGGATTTAAACCATTTTAGGTGTATGGAAATAATATTTCATATTGAGGAAACATGGATGTGGATGATAAAATACACCCCAGTAAATACCAAAGTATAAACAATCTCGGATAAAAATGAGATTGTGATATTTCCCTTACCTTAGGTCTTATTTGCTTCGTAAGTGTCCAAACCTCCTGTATAATGATTTAAATAATGTTATTGACTTATTACAGAATCATACATATTTTTATGATATCATATATGGTCATATTCTTAGCATCTTATTAGTAATATTTCATTACTACTTGTTATTCGGGTGTTTATTACCTTTTGTTCTTATGCGTGTTTTGTCGAATAAATTCTTATTCTTCATTTTAGGTTATAGATACATCATTTACAGATTGGTATTAGTGTAATATATTCATTCAATTCAATTCATTTATATAATCATTATGCAATTAGGATCATGTAGAACAAGTCATATCACATCGTGGAGACGGTATTCCGTATGTACGCATGAGCGATGATATCGTTCCCATGATCGTGAGATTGTAATGGAGTGTATATATACAATTTCAGAATCAATATAACTTTACAATAATCATATATAGTTATTATTTACACCATTATACCCATCCAATTATGGTGGTGGTGGAAAATAGATTACACCACGGCGTGGAGACGGTATTCTGTACGTACGCACGCGCAGTGATTTCGTTTTCCATAGGATGGATAGATGGTGAAATAGGGTTGTTTCATACTTATAATAAAATATCAGTATATTAGTGATACTTATTTTATTACTTCATAATGAAACAACTAAAGAAGAAGAAGTGGAAGAAGAAATAATGAAGAAAGAATCGGTAACGGACATTACCTCTTCTTTGAATCGCTTCTTTGAGATCTCATCTTAGAGCACTAAAATTGGTCTTTGAAGAAGAACAGGACCACTAGGATGTCTCTAGAGAAGTGGAGAGGAGAAATTGTAAGGTTTTGGCCGAGCTTGAAGGCTCAAATTGGTGTGAGGAAGAGGGGGAGGAGATGCCCTTTTATATGGGAGGAGAGGGGCTCCTTTGGAAAAACTAAAAATATTATTTTATTATAAAGCCAAATTCGGTTTTAAATAGCTCCAAATTGATTTATTTCGAAGATAAGGTGGGTATGGGTCGCAATCCTCTCATACAATATAATTTAGACAAGTTTAGGTTCATATTGTAACCTTACCATTTAGATTTAACATTAAGTTAAATAATTTTACTTTTACCGTGTCTTTTTGTGTTCTTACATTATAAGGTTAATAAACTTACTATAACACGCCAAACGAACCCCAAATTTTTTATTATTAATATATATAACCTCATATAAGTAATTTGGCAGAACCAGAGATTTTTAGGAATAAAATAACAATTAATAATATAATATTTGTTTTAAAAACTATTTAATGTCAATTTTGACACTATTAAGTAATTGATTTTTGTGAAAATCATAAAAGAATTCTGAATTCAAATAAAGTTACTTAAATAAATACTAACATGTCATATTAACCTATAAAATTAGTTTAATTCATAAAAAGTATCAAATTACATTTATTTGGGTATTTATAACATCAATTATGTCAATATTTCATTAATAAGATAATTACTGCATCATCTTTGTGTCATAACTAAATTAACTTATTTAAAGTCTAAAAATTACAAATAAAATATCATTATGTAGGAAATATTTTTAGATTTATAATGAATATTTATAGTCTAATTTATCTTATGTATAACTCTATATTAAAAATGATTTAGTTATTAAACATTGATTTTAACTATTTTAACCCTTCTTTAAATAAATTGATAATAAATGTCCTAATCTAATCCAAGTGGGCCTGAATGGTCATATTTTATTCCTAAGGTTTTTTTGGTCGAATTACACTTATCAAATAGAATTATGACATGTGTTAGGGTAATAATAATATCATTTTTACCCTTAACTACCCTATTTACTTTTAACCGTGGTAAAAAAAGTAAAAAGTTACTATTCACCAAAAATTATTTTCATCTCATTGAACCAAATTTTAGTCCTTGATACTAACTGTTTCTCTCGGATTTTTGAAATTCTACTCACAAAAGCGGTAAAATTATGTTTTATGAAAAATTCAGTTTTTTTACTACCACTTAGTGGTTTCACTATTCATCAAAAAATGAAAGTTTCCAGAAAAATACCAAAAATTAGGCCTAAGATATATTTGATATTATGAACTAAAAAATGATGTTTATTTTACCAAATTAAATACATATCAGTTACATTAACTAATTTAAAAATTAATTCTCGTCGTTAAAACAAATAGCGTGTTTTTAAAAGATAATAACTATTAAAAGATTGACATTTGTTTATGTCTAGTTTAAATGTGAAATTACATCCAATGAACAATATTGTATTAAATTGTAAAAATATATTCTAAATATACATTAAAACCACTCAAATTAATAATTTACCACTATTAATTATTTCGATTAAAAAAATTGTTTTTAATTAAAATTTAGTAATTTTCATTATTCATTAGAATATGAAAGTTATCCAAAAAGTACCAAAATTTCACCCTAAGCTAATTTTGATATTCCGAATCCAAAAATAAAGTCCATTTTGAAAAATGAAATTTAAAAACTATCAAAATGTGGTTATTACTATTCATAACAGCTAGTTTTAATAATATTTTAATAGCATATCTTTGTTTAGTGAAACTCGGTATTGTGTACGATGCAAGCTATCGGGGAAGGCCGTGGTTGTGTGTATAGTAAGCCAAGCTAGTGTTGTCTGTAGTGAAAGATTCCTTTTATGATTTATATAACATAAAAACAAAATATGTCTCATAAAAGTCTCAGGTTTTACACACTCTCTTATGAGTTCTATTGTTTATGGGGTCTGAAAATCATAAAAAGTATCCAAGATATCATATATAATACCTATATAATTTTATAAAACTACAAATCTTAATTACATATGTTGGTATATCACCCTCCTCAATCACATTAGTCTTTAAAGGGTCCAAATATATATCCTTACATGTGACAACTTGTCTTGGTAATGCTACTTACTCCATCCAAAAATCGCATTTTATCTACTTTTAATTTAACTTATCATTTTTCAATGTCATCAGTACAATACTAAAATTATACTCATGTTCTTATGGATTTTAGAGTATATAAGAATATCATATATAAGTACTGAAATATATTTTCTTGGACATTCTTTGATCACATTATCATTTTAAGGGTCCACAGATAACCCATTACATCTGATAAAATATCCCAATAATTTTACTTGGTCCATCCAAAAATCACATTTATTGTATTTTTCATAAAAAAAATATATTTCCTCAATGTATTTAGAACCATTCTCAAATTCTCATCATGTTCCTCTAGGATTTTAGACTATATAAGAATATCGTAAAAATATACTACCGAATATTTTTTGAGGTAATCTGTATATAATTTATTATTTATGTACATGAAGACTATAAGGGAAATCTTGAGTCCAAATGGAATGACAATGAACTCATATTTCCCATACCTTGTATAAAATGTTGTCTTGGTAATAACCATATATTTAACCTTTGACTGATTGTATCCTGGTCGACGGTCCAACTTAAGCATATATTGATCTCTGACTAACTGATTGAACATGTCCTCAAAATATGGTGGGTGGATAATTGTTATTCTTCATGATCATACTGAGTTCATAATATTCCAAACATAGATGCATCAACCCATCCTTTTTATTGATATATATAACTGGTGAAACCCATGATGAATCACTCAGGCACATTAAACCCTTATCAAATTTCTTCTATATTTTCTTCTTTAGTTCATCTAGTTCAATTTTGGTCGTTATATATGGAATATTGGATAAATATATAGATGTTGGTATATGTTCAATTGAGAACTCAACCTCTAGATCAATATAAAAACACATCAATTATTTAGGTATTACATCAGTGTAATCCATTAAACATGGAATGTCTTTTAGAGATATCCTTTCCTTCATTTAAATAATTTAATAAATATATAATTGATCATACAAAAATAATATTTGTGACTCTAAATAGCTGTACAATGGAGTTTCATACTACTATTTACACTTTTATAAAATCAGAGCAAACCATGGGATATGGGAAGTGATTTCCTTATTCGAGTAGTCGATGTGGTCTCTAGGTAATGAAAACTAGTTCATTCCCCATAAATCATAAAAATATACTAAGGGATAATAATAAGGTAAATTGACATATTAACTATGGAAGAGTTATAAAATTTGGAACCAATAATTTCTCTATTATTGATTTTAAAGAATAACTTAGCCTCCTTGTTTTTTAGGAGTTTTTAAATAGTTCTAATAAACAATCATGAAATTAAAGAAAGAATAAAACTAGAAACAAATAGTATATTCTATATTCATGGATGAATAACTAGAATACATATCGCCAAATATTTTTTTAAATTTACATATACAGTAAAGATACCATAATCCCACCCATGATCTCCTAGGCTTGGGGGTTGTTGTCAATGTTTATCTTAGAAAACCCTTATCTTGGTGAATTTATTTAGATAACCTCTATGTTACTTACATTAAAACAATAGATAATATGTTGAGGATTGACCTATACATTCTTTTATTTAGAAAGATTATTTGGATTCTTTATCTCACTTCTACATGTGTTGTCTTGATATCCTTACTTTTAAAACATGGATCTTTTATTGGTCCCCATGAAATAGTTTTAAAGAAGACTTATCCCATATTTTTGACATGGTTAATGTTGTGTTTTCTTATAGAAATTAATTTTAGTTAGTGATCCCATTGATTTACACTTAATTTTCTTTTTTTTTAACTCAAACCCCATTTGAAAACTTAGAATCTCTCATTTACATCTCAACTATGAAGGAACATTAGAAAAATTATTCATTGATATAAAAGTATTTAATTTTCATATTTCATCATAAAATCTAAATTATCCCACTAATTAAGTTGTCTCTTTTACTTTCAGAGCTAATGATAATGTCATATCTGTACCATATAAGACATATGAAGTTATCCCCATAATATAAAATTGATTTTTATTCCTTTTATATAAGTGTAAGTAACTCCCTATCGTTCTTAAGATGAATAATGTGTGGAAAATATTTATTGATAAATATCCACTTGACATAACATGACTATATAAATTCTATACCATCTTTAGGATTTCTATTTTGGATCAATTTCCTCCACTAATTGGATTCTCAAAAATAATGATAAATTACCAATATGGACTTCTCTTTCTCATTTCATTTAAAGATAGATAATATCATATCCATGATGCTAATCCATTATTTAGTGATTATGGCATCAAAATGTTCTCTAAAATTTGGAGTTCAATCTTTTCTAATAGACTAAACTATAACTTTCCTTGTTGATGGTCATTCAAAATTATTCATGTTAATTTTTATAACTTTATTTTGTAGTGATGGTACTATCATGAAGTGTGAAACTCTCACTCCCATTATGCTTGATATTTCATTAGTAAAATCATCACATATTCCAATGAATATGTTTTTACATGGTTCCTCCTAATTCTATCAATTTTCCGAAATACAAAAATGTCAGGTGTGAAAGAAAAAATAAGAAAACTATAATAATAGAAAGGATCAATGATAAAGGAAATATATAACATCTCTATGAATTTCAATATCTCAATCATGGTTATCCATGGTATGTTTCCTATTTTTTTCTCCGACCTAACATCATATTATAATCATTCCTAATTGTTTTTAAAGACAATATAAATTATCCAAAGCATATACCCTAAGAGTATCAATCCAAGTGTCCAGTTAGGAAAACAATTTACACACAATGTGATTATGTAGTTAATACCCAATCCAAAATTTTTAGAGATATTACCCCTAGGTACATATATTCCCAGGATTTTATCCACTTGTAATATTTAGATAGGAATTTGATTTCTTGGAAAACCACATACTGATAAATTTTACAAAATTTCTCAGCGATATTCTATACTGAGGCTTCTCTCTATGAATTTCACTACTTGTATCTCATATTAATATAAAAAAATTACTGAATATTACTCTGATACCAACTATATTATCCCAATACATAAACATATCTTCTTTTTTTGGTACTTATCATAAATTTACAAAGAAATTATATCCAATGATCTGATGTCCTAATGTATTTAAAATAATAGGCATAAAAATACATCATCTAAAACATATAAACATAAAATTTATTTAAGACTCCACATATTTCTCTTAAATCATATATATCTTATTAAACTATAAATGATACCTTGGAAAATATTAGAGAAAATTGTAATTTAAAACTCATAGTAATAGAAAATAAATGATAAAAAATCATAACATTTGAGAGTCAAAATGAATTACATGATATTATAATGTGGGTAATCCAAATAATAGAAAAATAGAATAATGAAATGATATCTTACCATTATAAAATAAAATAATATGTTTAATTAAATATAAGACATGAAATCATAAGGATATGTCTAAGTTCACTCTTCACACCATCATCATAAAGTGGAAAAAATCCCACATTGAATTAGGTTTACCCCCAAAAAACTTAAAATAACATATCATGAGATATAAATATTTACCCAATGATTGGACGTATATATAATTACATTCTCACTCATCACATGAGTTAAAATGAATAACTAAAGGTTAAATTTCAAGCATGATCAAACCCATGAAATTAAAATGGGTTAGATAATTCACATCTATTGCATAACTAAATGTTAAATCCTAAGGATTCCCAAGTGATGAAGGAATTAAATCATTTTATAATTTCATAATGAAAAAGGAATATAGTAATTAAATATGGAGTTTCAATATAGAATATATTTCAGGAGGTTCTATGGTATGTAAGAATAAAAATGAACCACTTGGTTGATACCTTATAAAATAAGTAAAAGAATTTTTTTAAGAAGAAAATAGCATATTGTTTTATTTAAAACTATAATTTTACCAATTGTGTTATCAATAAATCAATTCAGGATTTTAAATATATCCATTTTTTAATATATTTTATGGGGGTAATTCTTTACATGATATGAGAAATCAGATAGTTCCCATAAATCAGGTTTACATAAAAGTTGGAATTTTAAAGAGAACTAAAAATATATTTGAACCTAAAAATAATAAGGATATTTAAATTTTTATAAATTTAATATAAATAAATAATTTTAGGAGTTCATGAGAATAATATTTTAGAAATGGGATAAAAATAAATAGTACCTATAACAATTATATAATCAGGGTCATATGGTAGATCCCTTGACTTATGTCCTGGTTTGTTATGCACTTTCCCTTGTATCCCCAAATATCTAAATCTATTTATAAAATAAATCCAAAATTTCATTATTCATCTATATTTAATTATTTTTTATTTTTTTTATCATTTATCATTTATTTTTTATTTAAATTCCACTTACACTGGTTATGTGGGGCTATTCGGTTAATCCATCCAAATTTTTGTATGTATATTGAACCAGGTCAAAAGTGTTTTGAAATTTGATTCATAATTTCTATAATAATAATATTTTAATAAATTTAATGGTTATATATATTAAATATATTTTTAAATCCTTTTATTTCGGTTGATGGTTAAAAATGAAATTTTTCACTCATGGAGGTTGTAGTTCGCAAGTATGAACGATTAACATTTACATTTCTTAATTAATGAGAGAGAATAATAGTAAATGATAATTTTAAGTTTACAAATAACAGTAATATTATTTATATAATATTTCTTCATAATTAAAATCATTAAAACCAATCATGATATGTGGTAAATAAAAACAGAAGACATTGATTCATGGAGGTGGTCGTTTAGGCACATGCAGCAACACCACTTTTGTTTTTATTAGAGGATGGAGAGAAATAAATAATGCTTTTCACATTAATATATTAACATATTAGTACAATAATTATACTTATTTAATTATATTGTTATGGATATTATAGTATATAAAGAGGAGTATTGATAATAAATGATTAAGAAGTGGGTAATACATACATCGACAAGTTGAGTTTCATCTTAGAAATCTACTTCTCATTGGAGACCATAAGATAAATAATTGTGTATAGAAGCATAGGTTAAAGAGAGAGGTTATAAGAGGATAAAAATTTAAATTTAAAGTATAAATTATAAAATATTGTTTTGTTAATAATTTTTTTAATTGTTTCCCTTTTATATGTGAAGAAAATGGCTCTTTTGTGAATACACTTTATTATTCAGTGATATCATTAAACCATTCATGTTTCAATAACTCAAAATTTTAGAAATATTTGATTTTGGGGTGATATCCAAATGATAATAATCAAACAATAATTTGAAAAAAATAATCAATTTTTTGTTATATACTATTACATTTTTACATTTTACCGTTATGGTTTTTACAACAGTAACTAAAAAGAATTATATTTAATTAAAAAAATTATTATAGCCTATTACCAAATATTCCTATTCCAAAGTACAATGTAATATAATTTTAATATAATCCAATTTACAAAGAATGAAAAATTATCTTTTAAATTAAAACATTAAATATATATATATATAAAATTTTTGTAGATAAAGGATGTTATCACAATTAAGTGTTCTAAATCATATTAACTATTAAATTATATATTAATAATAGTTCATATATTTATATATTGGTTTAAAAATTATATTTTAATAGTTATATGTAATTGATTAATTTATTTTCTTAGATAAAAAATTTCACAATCCTAATAATTTTTTTTGTTAAAATAGTTTTACCGTTATCGCAATAATTAATTATAATTCTAATCCAATGGCCCGAAGGCCTTTATTTATTATTGATTTTTGATAATCCACCTTTCAAGGGGTGAGGTGAAACCCTTACAAGGCCAGTAGGAATAAGTATTACATGGCTCATAGGACTTAGAGGAAATCAATGCATGTAGGCTTCAAACATTATATACAACCCAGACAAACTACTTGGAACTGCTCCTCCCCACCACCTTTATCGTGAAATCAGCTCTCCACCTTCACATGGCTGTTCAACTAGGCTATCCCATGCATGTACAGGCTTGTCCCTATGGAAGGTGCCATACCCTCTCATTCTTGAAATCTGTGTAGCTTCTGCTATGGTGAAACCTCCTTGCACAACCTCCTTATAGAGATTGTTCCTTGTAGGTTGTCTGGTTTCCATCTCCACCAATGGTGGCCCAAAGGCATGGGTGGCCCGAAGGCCTTAAAGGACCTGGGGACCAAATCGGTGGCCAGAAGGCCCAAACGGGGGGAAATTATCAGCTACTATAGTGCCAAACAGTGCCTACTGTTGTTCCCTCTACAGTTCCTACTACAGTTTTACACAGTTCCTGCTACAATACGGTACAGTAACCCAGAAATTGTTCCTCTTCCTGGATTTGATCCCGGTTCGCCTGGATGCACTTAAGAGTCCTCACCAAGAGGCTAATTTTCATTAATTATAATCCTAATAATCTCATTTTAATGCTTAAAATAGATATTTAATATACATCCTAATTTTTTAGTGTTAATAAAAAAATTAAAATTCATTTCATTATATTATTTTCTTTTATTTTATAAAATTAATTTTTAATATAAGTGCATAAAAAAAGTTTTTTTATTAAACTACTACTTAAGTTAAAAAACATTAAACAAGGGTTTTAGAAATTAAAATTTGTATTTTAAATTTGTTATTTGACTTTATATATATATATAAACATAAATATAATTTTTTTATAATGAAAATTTTTGAAAAAAAATTAATTTTATTATTTTAAGAAAATTAAAAAATACAAATAAATATTAAGCTTATATTGATATAATAAATTTATAAATAAATTAAATTTGGTAAAATTCATATTATAAATAAATATAGAATTGAAAATATTGTTTTTATAATCTATTACCTCTTATTTAATATCTAAAGTAGTCATATTTAACAAATTTAATTTTTTTAATATCGGAGTATTAATTTTTGTTTGGTGTTGTGTGTAACACCACATAATCAAAACAATATTTATTAAGTATAAATAATAACATAAATTATAGGTTATTAAATTATTCCCCTTTTAGGAAGTTTCTCCTCCAAAATATCATTTCATACACTAAAGTGAAAATATGTTGGTAATTATATTTCATTTATTTAGGTTCCTACGTCACAACATTGTACATATGGTTTCTCTAATGTAACTTGGAAATGTGAGTTCTCTCTTTGTGCATAACATCGCCTTCAGTGTCCAAGATTTTCTCCAGCTTATTCTTAGAAGAGAACCATCTATAATTTTAGAACATTTAAGGGATATGGTATATATAATTTCTCCTAGGGATACAAGGAAGAAATCATGTAATTTGGATAGGTTTATTGGGTTAGCTAATTGATATTCCATAGTTTTGATATGATCAAGAATCTCATAATGGACAATAAATTTTCACTTATCTTTCCCGTCATCCAAAAGTTTTTTAATATCTTCCATATAGATATATTGAGGAATACTTTATCACCAAACTCTAATTCTAGGTCACTTAGAAAGTTATGAGCATGTCTCTTATGTCGACTCTTTTATTCTTTAATGTAATTTTAACGGGTCTTGAATATTTCTACCATTTATTCAGCTATCTCATTTCCAAGTTATTCCCATTCACCAACTTCACCACAACACACTGGTGTTTAACATATCTTCCCATAGATGGTTCTTCATGGGGCCATTTGGCTTCATAGTTGTAATATGTTTTTATAAGTTAACTCAACCAATGAGAGTTATTTTTTCCAGCCTCCTCTAAAGTCTATATAGTAAAATATCAACATATCCTCATGTTTATAGATAATTCATTAATATTATAAATTATTCTTGGTTTGATAGTCCATAATTTTTTTCAACATTATGTTTGGAATATGATAGAATTGTTTCCATAAATTTGAGTAAGACCATAGATCTTGATCAGATATAATCGATAGTGGAATTCTATAACTCCTTCCCACTTCTCTATTGTTTATACATTCAAGGTTACCAATCGAGAAGTCCTAAATAATGGAAATGAAGTGAGTAGTCTTTGAATGGTGGTCCACTACAACCCATAGAGAACTATTACCATAGAATGCATCTATAAGACCCATGAAAAATTCATTATTGATATTTTACCATTTCTAAATTTGTATGGGAAATAGTTTCATCATCCCTTGTGACTTTTTTTCTTTCTGACTTCAAATCTTGCAACACCATGCACTTTTATGTATATTATACAATATCCTTATTCATATTTTACCACCAATAGTGTTCTCAGATATCTCATTATATCTACATACACTTAGGGTGAAAGGATAATGATGAACCATGAGCATCATTTTATAGCTCCTCTATTATCAATGAATTTTAGTGTATGCATAGGGATTTCCCGAATCTCGCAACACCTTCATCATCAATATTGAACCTAGACGATTATCACTTCCTCACATCATACACCTTATTATATATTTCTACATAATTACTTTGAGATTTATTAACCTTCTTTAGTAGTGAAGGATGAGTAATCATTTGATAAAGGTATGATTATTTACATCCTTCACATTCCTATGTCTATCCTTCTTCAAGAAAAGCAATTTAGATTCTTCTCAAATCAAATTATAGATAATTTTTTAGGATATTTTACAACTATAGGGAATCTTACACATTATTCTTTTTAAATATATCATATTTGATTGATAAATCATAATCCTTGATTGTCTCTAACCTTCTTCATTGGTGTATGTAGGGATCTTTTTTGGGAATATATATTTCTGCCTCTTATTGTATATATATATATATTTAAATCTTCTCTCTATAGTGATAAAGACTCATAATATTAAATTAAATGATTGTTTTGGGTAACTTAAAAACATGTTTAAGATAGTTATGTTCATCGAATGTATAGTCTATCACTTTTTTCATTTTGAATGAGTACCCAACCCAAACATTTTTTGTTGCATTCATGTAGGTGATAATTAATTACCCATGTGTGGGTTGGGGGAGTTCCTAGTTTTTGGTTATATTTTTCCTCAGTTACATGAATATCTATATAAACTCATCAATCCATACATGATTCACTCAGTTATGAGTTATCTTGGTTATCATGTTTTACAATCATGAAAATATTATCACAAATCATTAATAATTCCTAGAAAATTCGAGGAAATAGTAGATCAACATTATAGATGTTTGTCAAGTTAGTTCTTCAATCACATTACTATTATAAGGTTCTATATATATATATATATCCCCTTACATGTGATAATATTTCCCAAGAATAATCTTTTCTCCAACCAAAACTCACATTTTCAATACATTTCATATAACTACTCCTTCCTCAATGTAATAAAAAATGGTACTAAGATATTCTTCGCGCCCCTTCATTATATTGGAGTATATAAGAAGATAATATATAAATACTTCTATGAATTTGTTGAGGTAATCTCTAAATAAACTATTAATTAGGTCCATGAATACCACTAAAACATATCTCAGTCCAAATTACATGACTGTGAACTCGTAATACCCATAAATTATAAGAAAGGAGGTCTTGGTAATATCCTCCATCACCTTTAACTGATGATATCATAATCAATGGTCTAATTTAAATAATTAATCAACTCCACATAACTGATTGAACAAGTCATCAATCCATGTAATGGTATATTTTTCTTTATCATGATCTGGTTGAGTTTATAATTATCAATACAAAGATGCATTAACCAGTCATTCTTCCAAAAAGAGAGAACCAGTGCACCCAAAGTAAATCCCTCATGCCTATAAAACCCCAAAAAAATATTTTCTTATAATTTATTTGTTGGTTAATTTAGTTCAATATGGGTTATTATATATGGATTCTTTTATGATGGAAGATATATTGTTCTATATTCAATTGATAAATCAACCTTTCGATCATGATGGACACTTGAAAAATCTATAGGGAATGCATCACTCTAATTCCATGTAATGTACATGTATTCACGAGTGTTCCTCTCATTTTTTAATCATTTGGGAGATATATTATTAGGAAAATGAAACTAAAATCCATTATTGTAAATATATTTATAAGGGATGTATATCCTCTTCCTTATAAAAGTATTGAATTGGATGGTAAATTTGAATATTTAAAGTGATTTCCTTCCCCAAACAGTTGATACATAAACTATATAAAGAAACCCAGTTAATTGAATGTATAGAATTAAATTCCACTCAATGCATTATTATAAGGTAAATTATGATATTATTCAAATAGGTATTAACTACGTATGATTTATATACATGATATCAAATAATCACTTCACTGGTGGTTTTTAATGATAATTAAACCTCCATGTTTTGTGGGGATGTTTGAATTGTTCTAATGAATAATAATGATATGAAATAATTTGTTGAACTAGAATCAAATAGTATATTTTATATAATTTAATGAATAAATATAATTCTTGCCTCTATATAATTTTTTAATCTACCTTGAGTAGTGATAACATAATACCACTATTTATCTCTTGTCCTTGTGGGTTATCATCCTTGGTAACGTATAAAAACCTTTAGTTTAGTGCATTGGTCTTCATTGGGTACATTTTCCTTGTAGCTGAAACAATGGATAATTAGTTGGGGATTTATCTAGATATTATTTTCTTCAATCACATTAGGGCACAACATCATATCTCTTCTACATGTGTTGAGTTGATGTCCTTTATTTCCACACATGAAACATTTATTATTCCCAAGATATAGTTTTCAGGATACTTCTAATCACATTTTTAACATGTGGTATTTTGGGTTTTATTACCACTATGAGTATTATTTCATGATCATCCACAGTTTAAATCCATTATTATCATCTTATCTCATGTCACACAAGATTACATTGAATCACCAATTCCTATATCATCTTTGGTATCACATCATAAAACGTGTTCATAGCTATCAATGTCCTTAATTTTTAAAGAAATTCAAAGAATTGGATTTATCCCATAAAATATGTTGTCAATTTTACTTTTAGTTTTAATGACAAGCACTGAGGTATACGTTATAATCTTTGTAAAATTTTCCTCATAAGACCCAATTGATTTATCTTTATTTTGTTTATGTGTAAGTAATTACCTCTACATTTTATGGTGGATAATTTAAGGATAAAAATTATAAGTAAATATCATATAGACTTCATTCAATTCAATAGATTCTATGCCTTCCACAAGATTAGTATTCCTGACCAGTTTCACAACAAATCGACTTCTCCCCTAAGAAGATAAATTACCAGTATAATCAAAAAAAATTATAAAATTTAAAAATATATAACATCTAATAAATGGATTAAATCCATTTTCCATCGATTATTGGATATAAATATCCACTAAAAGTTAGAGGTATCAGTCACATAAATATCTCTACTATAAATTTCTCTCCAAGTTGTAATTATAGATTATTCATTTAAATATTCCTAACATGAATTTTTTGATTTGATACCATCATGATTTTATTTACTGTTGTAACAATAATGTTTTAAGTTCCATTATATAAGTCTTAAAATTTCCCATTATATAAGTTTTTGTCACAATTCCTCCTATTTCAATCCATTTTCTAAAACAAAAGAATGTTATGGGTGAGATTGAAGAAAAAATGGAAGTTACGAACATTGAAATAATAAACTATAAATAAAATATATAACACATCTATAAATTTCAAGGTCTCATTCTATGTTATCCATCGTCTATTTCAAATTATTTTCACCAGGCTATAATTATATTAAAATCCTCCATTGTGTTTTGAAAAAAGAATTTGAATTATACAAAACAAATTCCCCTAATGTGTTAAACAAGGTGAACAGTTAGGCCTCTTTGTCACGCACTGAGTTTAGATTGAGTTAATTCCCCATCATCCATTTTTTAATTCATTAATCCAAGGTTAATCTATTTAAGATCCTTCTTCCAATTTTAATATTGTTAAACAGATATTATTTCTTTGAAAACCACATACTCAAAACTTTTCCAAAATTTCAGGTGGTAATTATATACTTAGGATTATCACTATGTTATTAAATAATGTTATTTCATAATAATATAAAAAAATAACAACACCGTTATCAGTTACCAAATATATAAACCCACATTTTAAATTCATATTCATTCATAGTTTTCTATATAATTTTCCAAAAAATATAATCCAAGGATCTAGATATACAATGTCTTAGAGATGATTATGAATACAAATACATCATCTTGAATTTAAAAACCTAACATTTAACTAATAATCCATATAGATCTCCAAAATTCCATTAAAAATCTAAAACTATAGAGGATAACCATGGGAATATAAATTAATAAAAAAGGTATTCTATACTGTCCAATAATGGGATAAATATGGTAATAAAGCCTAACATGATAGAGTAAAAAGGAATAACATGATATCATAAAGGGTATCTTATTAATAATAGAAACATGGTATAAATAAATGATATCATGATTTCATTGAATCATAAAATATGTTTCAAAAACATAATACAATACATCATAATCATAATCCATAGGTCACTCCCAAGACCATCATCATAAAGTGGACCAAGTCTTATGGTGGATTAGGTTCACTCCCTAAAACATCACATAACATCTCATGAGATATAAAACATTAACTAAGTAATTTTAGGGAAATATAATTTCTACCCCAACCCTAATATGGTGATTTTAATATAGTTTTATTCCACATTAGGAAAAGAAACTATCCATATACCCTAAGTATGATGAAACTCGTCTGATTGGAATGGGTTTGAAAATTCAGATCCAAGGAAAACCCAAATTCCAAATCATATGGATTCCCAAGAGAATAAATAATTAAGTAATTTTAGTCATTAATAATTTTAAAAGGGACATAGGACTTGAATATGAAGTTTAAATGTATAAAATTAATCTTATGGATCTAGGTGAAAATGAATAAAAATAAACCACTGGGGTGATGTTGTATGAAATATGTAATGGTTATTTTAAATGAAGGAAATAGATAATTTTTTTATAAAACTATAATTAAACTAGGTGGTTTATATTTAAAATAATTACAGTTTTTATAATATATTAATGTTTTAAAATCATTTTATGGGGGTGATTATTGACACGACACAGGAAATAGGAATGTTCCCTTTAATTAGATTTTCTTAGAGGTGGGAATTTAAAAGGGAACTAAAAGTATTCATTACCATAGAAATAAAAATTAATACTTAGGTAATAATATATATAATATAAATATAATAAAAAAATATAATTCTTTTTGTTATAATATATTTTAAAATATATAAAAACAGTGAAAATGTGCCACCAAAAAGTAATGAGGGTGATATGGAAGATCCCATACATTAGGTTCTTTTTTCTTCTAAACATGAACTTAACACATTATATAATTAATGTATGTTTATTAAATACCTACAAAATAACATTATTCATCAATATTTAATTTTATAAAGACAATTTTTTATAATTTCTTATTTATTTCTGATATAATTTCTACTTACATCGATTACTTGGTGTTTTTTGGTTAATTTCTCTATAATTCCTTACATAAGTTTACTAAGGGGTAAAGTGTTTTAAAAATAGATTCATATCCTAAAAAATATCAATAATTCATTAGGATTCTTGATTATATATATATATATATATAAATTTAAATCCTTTTTTGTTGGGTGGTGATGAGAAATGAAAATTTTTACTTGTGGAGGATGTAGTTCAAACGTACACACTATTGATGCCCACCAAAAGAGCATTAGAAAATTCAAAAAGGTATGAATACCTATATATGTTTATTTTTCCATGAAAATAAAAGGAATAAGGATTTGTCCAAATACTTGCAGATTACACAATCCTCTAAGAGATCTGCAATCACATGACTATCACAAGGTCACACAAAGGAGCCACGTGCAATGAATAACCTATGGAAAGTGTTGTGAAACCCTTTTTGATAATCCATTCTACTCTCTTGATGGTGCCCGGGATGATAAGTGATCATATTTTAGTATCTAAAAAATCTCCAAAATTTCATGTGTTTTCTCAACTGGCATGCAGTGGATAACCCATCCAAAAGTCTTTTGAAAATAGGAGAAAATATCCAAAAGATAGAAGCCTTGTGTGGTTGTAAAACTCACAAAAAGCATCACCGATGGGGAGAAAAATTTCCCTTAGAAACCATTAGAAATACTTTTGAAACCCCAAGGCTTTGAAAAAAACAAAGGAATTAAAAAATGGGATGATGTAGGAGCCTCTTGCGGTCACAAACATCTTACGGAGTTCTCTACTGATAGGAAAAACACCACAAGACCCCTGTAACTTGTCTACATCATCTCAAAAAATCCCACAAGAATTTCATACTCATCATATGAAGAGTTGAAGATATATCCAGGAGACCTAGTAATATTGCATTAGCACCCTAAGGACAAATAGTTGGAATATTTCATGAAATTCTTGGGCATATCAACATGACTTAGATTGGGCATGTGATGCATCACAAAGAGGTAAAGTGATTGTCTTTGACAACACACATGAAATCTCACATGATCCCTAAACATTGTAAAATAAGAAAATGAAATAAGAAATTTGATTAGGAAGGAGACTAATAGTCATAAAACTCTTGCAATGCACTATGTTTGTTGGAAGCATGGTCTCCCAAGACCCCTTGACGAGTCAGCCTGATCTTGCAAAGGCCTTTGGACAAGCACCCTAATCTCAAGATGGACCTTTAGAAAATCAATCGGATATTACATAAGTACTTCGACATGCCCATATGATTCAATAGGTTATAAATTAATTTTAAATAATCCATTAATGGGGGAATTGATGAGATGGACTCAAGGTAACTCAAAATCAAGTGACACCCTATGAGTGATCCTCAGTAGGGACTCATGAAGCCACATGACACCAAAGCCCTCTTCCAACTCTATCCTAGATTCAAAAAACATGTTTCATGAAAATTGGGTAAAAAATGGGGTAGGGATCCAATAAATCCCCCACCCCTGTATAAATCAGACACCACTACTCTCTAGAAAATGATTTATCCTTATCGCACCAAGAAGCACCAGTACACCCAACCACCAGATAATATTTCTTGGAGTATATGATCTCACGTCTGAAAAAGGATTTCCATTAGGAATGATTCATTGGACAATTGAAGTAATCATTTTTAATTAATAAGTACATCATTTGATCACTATAAATCAAGAAAAGGACATCTATCAGGACACATGAAAAACATATCACACATCTTCTAGATCATGCGAGACTGAATCAATCTAATACTAAATAAATATAAGGAATTTATGATAAAATGATAGAATAAAGACAAAAAGATGAGTGAATTTTTTAAATACACATATGCTAACCCTTTTTATCTTCATGTAAACCACCCAAGATATGAAACATCAGCAAGACAAATTTCCCATATCTCGTTATGCTCCTTTGGTATATTATTTGTATCAATAAAATTCCTCTGGATATTTCAAGGCAAGTCACATGGTTCTCGATGGGCATTCCACCCTATTCTAGTGGATCCCATTGGACTTTCCAATGAAACATTTTAGTATCCTTTAGAAACATTTATTTTTCTATATGGTGTCACAAATTCATGTCATTAAAGTCTCACAGTAGAACTTAGGCAAGTTATACTGCACTTGAGACATCCCTCGGACATGATGTCTAGGCTTCATGGTGAACTATTGACAATTAATCTAGGACATCTGACACCATGTGATACATTCTTCATTGAATCTCGCAACACCCTCCATGAGTGTCATCTATCTCTTGTGATTATACTCAATAATGTAACCTAGATCAAGTCATTCCCTCAAGGAATTTCATCTGAGATAATGTGATGGATTCCAAGATCAACCGGCCAAGCATTCTCAGGTCATCTAGAAAAGTCAACCTTGCCCATGTGATGACCCTCAACACATGCCATTCAGGATATATGGAATATCTCAGACAAGCCAACTGGATCATACTATTATCTCTATACATGTCTGTAATATAATTATACATGTCCATACATCCTCCAACATATAATAAACAATTAATTCATGTTAAGAAGGAATTCAAGCATTTCATATAGGAAAGTAGGCCAGGACCAAAGGGAACTCTACGTCTTGGTAAATTGTTCCACCCTCTATGTGTAATCCCCGACCCAAGGTCATCCTAGGACATGATAACCTTGTCCATCATCAGTGTGAAATCCCTGATAAATAAGGAAACATTAGTGTTTAAGACCCAACAAATGGAACTTTGAGGACCTTGATTCCTTCCTTAATCATGATACATTGGACACCTCTATGAGGGATTAGCTATATATTAAACATCCAAAGGGATATCTCAGTACACAAGTGTATCAGTTGTGACTGGTCATTTTCGTAGCTTATTTCTCACACAAAACGTTGATCACATGGGAATAGAGAGTAGAAATAATCATATAATTTTCATCATAAGCCTCTAAAAATGAAAGGGAAACCATATAGTGTAATACCAAATTAGTGGCATAATATGTTATGTCCCTTATATATAGAAATCATAGAATGCCATACCTGATCAACTAAAATGTGAGAAATCTGATTTGTTCAATAACTGAGATACGTAGGACGCTTTCCAAATGCCCAAGATCAAATAAGCATCCATTTCAATGTAAGTTCCGTATCTTAAACATTTCAACCATCAGGACCCAATCATAACCATGGGATGATCGTTCTACCTCATCCCTCAATAGATAGAGAAATCAACTAAACTATGATTAATCTGATTCCAACAATAACCCAGATATGTTGAACGCCTCTTTAAGTCCCATGCTCGATATTAACCATCTGAAGGGTTGTCTCGGTATGTATGTCTCATATTAATAAGTAGTGACACAGATCTTTTTCCATATCTTTTTTCTAACACCATGCATATCTCATGTGGGATTAGGGAGCTTCAATAATCATATAATTTTCATCATAATCCTTTACATTGGAAATGTAAACCTTAGAGTGTAATCTTTGAACAACAACCTAATATGATATGTATCACATGCAGAGAAAGATCAATACATAATCCTCGATCTATTAAACTATGAGAACACTAATTCCAGTAATAACCAGGATATGTAGGATTCCTTCTTATGGTTAGAGCTCAAATAAGACTCCATTTTTATGTAAGACCCTTGTCTCCAATATTTCAACCATCAAGACCCAATCATTCCCATTGACTGATCTCTCTATCTAACCCTTTAGTGGATTGATAAATCAGTTGAACTGTTATGAATCCCATAACAAGAATATTTATGGTGCCTCATTAAGGCTTCATACCTATATTTTCATCCAAGGTTTGTCACTATACGCAATTCTTACATAAATATATAATGAGGTTGATCATTTTCTTTACATTGTATCTCACACCAATCATAGAACACATGGGTTTATGGAGTGGAAAATAACACTTCATTAATATCATGAATCTCCACCAGCTAGGGAAATATAAGTATGTAATCCTCAATGAGTGTCGTGATATAAATATCCCTCATTAAATGGAGTCTAGCATAGTTCTGGTCTCAAGGGTGTGAACGAACTATAATGACTCTGATTTTTTCCATAACTAGGATACGTAGGATGTATCCTAGAGATTGGAGCCCAAATATCCAGGGGCTTAATACCTCACATATTTTATCTTCGTATGATTTTAAAATACATGAGTTTAATGAATTACCATGTTTTCATGACACGTTAAATTTATTATGATTTTAAGGTTTATTTATAGTCTAGGTAATACCCTAGTTTGTCTCTTTGGGAGTATTGTTAGTTTATATTGTGTATTTTTAATAAAAATTACAAAAATTGGGTGTTGATTTTGAAAATAGTTTTAAGAAAATAACATAACATAAATAGTTTAATTGTTTAAAAAAAGAGGATTTGAAAAAATATGAGACAATGGGTTCATTATAATTTCACTACACACATTTCATGATAATTTTTCCTAGAGATTCATTGAGGTTTAGAGTAATTATTTGGTTAAAATTAATTGTAATCCAAATTAATTTATAAGATTTTATTTCAATGCCTAAATAACCAAACCTTGATGTAACAATCATATTGTAAATGTAAAAAACTTATGCATGGACTAATAGATTCCAATGAAAATTTAAATAACAAGAAGGAGGATATGAAAATGATTCTTATGTTGTCAAATCAAAACAACACAAGTCACACGCTCAAAACCTCATACCAATCAGCTAGAAATTAAGAGCATAACATTCACATGTATCAAAACAAGCATTAAAATTTGAAATCATGTAAGGTACAAAGAATGAAATGTTTAAAACCCAAATGAATCCAAAAAAGTATCAAATATATGCATCAAAACTCCCTTTTCATGTGTTTAGCTTCATCATAATGAAGGCCCACTATTTTTCCTGACATCGAGAAGAGGAGAAAGTTTAGGTGCATCTCCTTCTTTATTTCAGCTCTCCTTATAAGGATGGGGAACTCCACAACCTTTAATGGGATGAATGGACTCCTCTGTGACTTCAATTTTTCATCAGTTCATTCTCTTGGTCGAACTAACAATGGAGGATCCCAAGGCTCCATTTTATAGGAAAATTGGATGGTGGTTTTGGGCACACATATTTCTTAAAACCCCTTGGACCATGGTTTTATATGGCCATAAAGTCTTATATTCTTTTTTAAAAACTAAAATTTTCAATCCCAACCTCATGACTATATCTAATGATGTTTTGGCCAAATTTTGACAATCATGGCTAGAGATGTGGATATATCATCGCACACCACTTTTGACTTCGTGGAGATTCATTGTGCTAGACAGATTAGTCCATATGGGACACCAAAATAATGAATTAGGCTTGGGATCCTTGAGATGAGTTCTATAAAATTATGTTTTGGATCTGAAAAAAAATATTCAGATGATTTGGGACACTAATTGAACTGAATGGTTAAAAACGTTTACAAATGTCATTGGGATCCCATGCAATTTGGCCCATTTTTCTTCTGGATCATCTCTGGGGCCTTTAAATCACATCCACATACAATAAAATTATCAAAACAAGTAACATTGACCTTTTAAATAGTGATAAACAGAAAATAATTGAATCTAAAATGAAGTGAAATTTGTTATTATATTTGGAATATACAATACAAATACAGTTTAAAACAGTGGTGTAAGAGTAAAAATGAAAAATTGAATCACGGTGTGATTACACCCCCACACATAAACATTTTCACTCCTGGGAAATGTAAAATTTTCATAAAATATGAATGTAGATATTTACAACTTCATAAAGATTTAACTTTCAATGAAAATTTAATTCCTGATAGAAATGTGAGCAAAGAATTAATGAAACTGAGGAGTTATTCTTAGTGATCAAACAAAAAGATGTCCCAAAATTGTATTAGCATGAAATTAAACGAGTTGAATGATAAAAATTTGAGAAAATAGTTCAAAGGATAACCATCTCACTAATTATTCATTTGTGTGTGTGAAAACCATTTCATACTATTCTTTCAACATTATATCGAGTAAATATAACTAATTTTAAAAATTTCCTACTTATATGATCATCTCCACTGAACCTTCCCAGTATAATTGGTAATAAAATTCTGTGACCCACTCACTTAAGCATTCCCAGATACCAAACTATATATTCATGACCTAAATATCCTCATATGTTGAACATTTCATCACTCCCCTTAGTTATTATTTTTTTCAAAAGATTCACTTGGAACAGATCTCACACTCTTCTCCCAACATATGTTTGATCTCCTCACAAAACTAATTGTAATATTTTTAACAATATTAAAGGTCTAGGAAGGGTGGTTTTTGACCTGCCCAATATAGAACATTTTTTTTATTTTTTTAGGGCTTACAACAATCAGATAACATGTACACACACATAGGTCAATCTGGTATATTAATTAAATAGATTGGATAATAAATGAACGTATGAAAAAAAATGATTTTGTTAAGTAGATAAAAATCAACCTAAATTTTATTTACCTTTTATTAAGTAGAAATTTTTACTCTTCATGGTTGGGTGTAAAGATGTGTGGAGAGATTAAGTGAAACAATTTCCCCTTAATTATTCACAGAAAGGGTATCAATCTTATCGAAGGTTTAAAAATGATACAACCATTTATATCATCAAAAAATAATCAAATTTCAAAATAAATTCACACCACAATGTTGAATTCTTGCAGAAATGCAGAGTTGATCAAAAAATTAATGTTAAAACAACTTGAAATAAGGAAATTCCACATGCATTTTCAATAATTTACATTATTTAATAGGAATCATTTTACATGATAAAGTGGTTATAAAAAATTATTATAGAAAAAAGTGAGGGAGAGTGAATGGAGAGAAATTAACATTACAATTTAGAAAGATAAAAAAGAGAAAAAGAAAAAAATTGAAGAAAATTACTAACTAACCCAGGAATGTTACCATCCCCTGAAAAATAAAGTATGCATTGAACTCACTTTAATAAAAGAGAATAGGAGAAGGAAGGATAAAACCTAGAGGGTTTCATTCATAGAATAATTCTTGAACTTGGAGTTCCTCCATCGGGGACTCCGGAAGGGCTTCATGGAAGTGCTTCATCCACTGTCCATTAACAGTGAAGGTTTTCTTGGTTTCTTAATTTTAAACCAGGAAAACACCAAATGGAGATATGTTAGTAATGGTGTATGGTCTAAACCAGTGGGAACGAAGATTACATGGATGAAACTTCAGAATTTCATTGTATAGGATTAACGTCTTCCCAAAGTGGAACTGATGATGAAGGATAAGACGGTCGTGGAAATCCTTGGTTCATTCCTTATAAATCTTACAGTTCTCATATGCATCTCCTCTCATTTCCTCCATCTCCTATATCTGCAAATTCCTTTGAGCACATGCACTTGAAATATTTGAAATGCATTGTTTGATGGCCCAGTAGGCCTGGTGCTCAATCTCAACAAGGAGTTGATAACTATTTCCAAACACTATCTGATATGGTGACATGCGAATTAATGTTTTGAAAGAAATACAGTAATCCCATAAAGAATCATCGAGTTAAAACTCCAATCATTACTATTAGACTGAACCATTTTTTCAAGAACCTATTTTGCCTCCCAATTTGACACTTCATATTTACCATTGATTTGTGGGTGATAAGAAGTAGACACTCAGTGTCTCAACTTATACCTATGAAAAAGATATTTTATTGTTCGGTTGTAGAAATTAGAACCCTTGTCATTGATGATGAACCTAGGTAAACCAAACCTACAAAACAATTGGGTTCTAAAAAATTCCATAACTGCCATAGAATAATCATTCCTTGTAGCTCATGCCTCTACCCATTTTAAAACATAATCCAACACCAAAAGAATATAGAGGTTACCCAATGAATTGGGGAATGGTCCGATAAATTAAATTCCCCAAACATCAAAAATTTCATGGAAGAAAAAAGGTTTTTGTAGAATCTCATTTTTTTAAAGACATTCCCCATTCTTTGTTAGCAAGGAAAATATTTATACAAGCCATGGGAATCCCAAGACAATTTGGGCCTAAATATTCTAGAATTGATGATCTTACAGGTAGTCTATCAGGGACCAAAGTAGCCCCCGCAATAAAGAGTTTGGAAAAACTTAAGGATGGACTGAAACTCTCTATCACGAACACAATGCCTGAGGACTTGATCACTATAGGTGCGAAAAATGTAGGGGTAATCCGTAATGTACCAATGAGACTCATGTTTTAGATGGGCAACCTGTTTTTTTTTAATCAAAAGGAATGAAAGATGCTACCAAATAATTTAAAATTTCTGCATACTAATGAATCACATCTTTCACTTAGTATAATTTTTTTCAGGAAACATGTCATTTATGGAAATATAGGGGGATGAGTAAATGTAGGAGGATGGGTTAATCCTAATGATATGGTTGGACACCATAATTATATACTCATTTTTATCTCTAATTTCAAAATTATATTCCTAAAGGATAAGCATCTAGCGAATGAGATGTTGTTTGGCTTCAGGTTTCTTAAGGAGATATCAGAGGGCTACATGGTCTGAGAACACAATAACTTTGTACCCCAAATGGTATGAACATAATTTTTCTGAGGAAAAAATAGTGGAATTGAATTATTTTTTTGTTGTGGTGTAGTTTTCTTGGTCAGGGTCCAAAGTACGTGTGGAATAGGCAATTACATATGGAGCTCGATCGATGCCTTTTGACAAGACTACACCAACACCATAGTTAGAGGCATCACACATGAGATCAAATAGTAAATTCCACCGAGGTTGTTGGATTACTAGGGGTGAAATGGGACTCCATTTTACCTTATTAAAATCTTCCTCACATTAATTATCAATGACAGTTCCTTTTCTTTTTGGAGTATCTGGGAGAGGGGGATTGCAATCTTATTAAAGTCACAAAAGAAACGATGGTAAAATATTGCATGACCTAGGAAAGACCACACATACAGAACATTTTTGGGGAATGGTAATGAATAAATGACATCCACATTGGATTTATCTACTTGGATACCATCCTAAGAAATTACATGTCCCCAAACTATACCATGTCATGCCATGAAATGTAATTTATCATAATTTAATATGAGATTCTTTTCCACACAATGACGTTGTACAGAAGCAATATTACTCAAACTTTCATCAACAGAGGACCCATAAACAGTGAAATCATCCAAGAATATTTCCACTAAATTTATATAGGTAATCCAAAAAAATACTAACCATAGATAGTAGTAAAGTACTTGGAGAATTTCACATACCAAATGGCATCCTTCTATATGTAATTGTGCCAAAGGGGTAAGTGAAGGTCATCTTTTCTTGATCCTCGGGGGAAAAATGGATCTAAAAGTATTCAAAATACCAATCAAGGAAACACTAATGAGACTTTCCTTCTATCCTCTCTAGCATCTGGTCAATGAATGGAAATGGGAAATGGTTCTTCCTAGTGTGTAGATTTAGTCATCGAATGTCTATATAGAAACACCAACTATTCTACACACAAGTCGGAAGAAATTCATTGTATTAATTTTTTATTAATGTATGAATAGTTTTTTATGAACTAATTGAACTGGGATGAAAAATTTGATTTCAGAGATGGGGTAAATGATTCCAGAAGCCAATAATTTTATTACCTCCTTTTTAAATACATCTAAGAGGTTTGGGTTCAGTCGATGTTGTTACTGCCTCATTGGTTTAGCCTCATCATTTAACAAAATATGATTTGTACAAAATGATGGGCTAATACCAGGAATGTCCAAAACTGTTCAACCTAAAGCTTATTTATAATCCCCCAAAATTATAATCACTCATAATTCATGCTCAGGAGAGAGTGAACTAGCAATAATGATGGGCAACATGTTTCCATTCTCATGATATGAATATTTCAAATATTGAGGCAGTTGTTTTAGTTCCAATTCATGTGGATTTTGGATTGATGGGAGTGGGTATAAAATTTATAGGTCACTAATATCATCTAATTACTTAATTGTATCATCCTCAGATGAGGAATTATATTTTACAAGAATATACGTATCATCGATGGTTAGAAGATCCTCAGTTTTCAAGAAGTCATAAATTATTAATCATACATGAAATTTTCTAGAACACTACAACAATCGATGCATGATTCATTTCCTAGAATTTAAACCAATTATTAATGCTCAGAAAGGGTTTCAAGGGAAAGAAAAATGGTCTTTTAGGGGAAATTAGTACATCAATTGAATTAATCAAGAGAGAGAGAGAGGAATGATCTTATGAAGGGGGTTTCATGGAATCAAGGATATTGAAGTGGAAAACTTCACTTCTAAAATACATATATAATGTACCATTATGGACATTAATTATGGTTTATGTAGTTTTCAATAAGGTTCTCCATAATATAATCGAGGCATGTCCATTAATCTGATCATTTTTCATTTTAAGCACCTGAAAATCATCAGGAAAAATTAAAATTTTCACCCTCACTAGAACATCCTCTAAAACACTAGAAGGGGGTGTTGTACTCTGATTTTATTGCGGAAAAATTATACCAGTTGGCCTAAATTCTCCAACCAATAATTAAGAGTAAATGGATTGAGGCATCACATTTATATAAGCACCTAAATCAAGCATGGAATTAAAAAATGAATACTCTCCTATGTTGCATGGAATTGAAAAATATCCAGGATCATTGTATATGGTAGGTAGTGATAGTTCTATCAATACTGAGACATTATCCCCCAATCTTACATCCTCAAAACCATGAAATCTCCTTATATGTGTACACATATCTTTTAAATTTTTTTATATATATGAATTTATTTCAAGAAATCAATCAAAGGAATGTTTACCTTTACTTTTTTGAAAGCCTCCAAAATTTCCTTTTCGTGTTTAGTTTCCATTTATTTTCTAGGTTGGTTGGACCTTTGGGTAAATGGAAGAGGAATGGGTTTTCTAAGAGACTCATCAATATATACACTCTTTCCTTTGGAAGGGCTTTTCTCAAGACATGGTTTTTCAAAATTTGGAACATTTTTAATGGATGGGATGGAGGTTTCATCAAGAGGTGATGACTCTAATAGAGGATTCATTTAACTTTCTATTTTTTTCAACTCTTAATAATGATGGCACTAACATTTCCTTTATCCCTAGGGTTGACTAATGGTTGAGATGGTATTTTACCTTACTGTGACTTTCAATTTCCCCCACTGAGTTAGCTAGTTGGCCTAATTGGGTTTAGAGGTCGTGTATGGCTTCCTGAGTGGTTTGTTGGAATTGGATATTATTGGAAGCCACTTCATCCTCATATATTCTAGTCTAGGATCAGGTTTTGTATGGGGTTTTTGGAAAGGAATTTGTGGTGGTTTTATATTTCTGGTTAGTGGTGGGTGGGTGAATACAGCTCCCCGGTTGGCTCCATTGTTTTTTAGGTTGGTTTGAATACCCCCTTTCCTATAAAATTGTTTTTCATTCCACCCATGTTTGGTTGGGTAATATGCTTCTTGCCTAAAGGGGTGGTTATAGGGGCGGCCTGAAATGATTTCCTCACAACTCTTAAAATTTTCTCTCAATTGGGGACATTGGTCATAGTAGTGGATTTCATAAGAACATATACCACAATGGATGGGAGGAGGATATTGGGATTTCCTATCAGAAAGAGCATGTTTTTGAAGAAGGTTACTCACCTCTTCAAACTTCATGTCCACCTTTTTCTCGAATTCAGTACATTACACCTCATGGACACCTTGAATGGGTACATTGGACCTTGTACCGAATTGTTGAGTGTTCTATGTCATTTTCTCAATTAGGGAACTTCCATTGATTGGGGTTTTATCAACTAGATCCCCTCCTATAGTAGCATCAATCATTTTATGATCAATTCGAATTAATCCTTCATAAAAATACGATATTAAAAGTTGATTGTTTATTTGGTGGTGTGGAAAATTTGAACATAATATTTTAAATCTTTCCCAATATTCATGAAGAGTTTCCCCTTGATATTTTCTTATACCCCTTATTTCATTCTTTATAGTTTTAGTTCAAGATGTTGGGGAATATTTTTCATGACAAAGGCATTTCATATCTTCCCATCCTCTTACTGGGGAATTAACATAATATAACCAATCTTTTGCAGAATCTTCTAAAGAAAAGGGGAATTATCTAAGAATTCATTCTTCCTAATCCACATTATAGGGTTTTAATGTTGAAAATATAGTGTGAAATTATTTTAATTTCGTATGTGGATCTTCTCATGTGAGTCCATGGAATCTCGGAAACAAGTGAATTAGATAGAATTTATTTAAAATAAGGTGACTTAAGTTGTATTTGAATATATGTGGGTTAGATATCAACATCATGTGTGGTTAGTTATTTTAATATCTTATTTTTTTCAGTAATTATATAAAATTTTATTTAAATTTTGATATCAGTTCTAGAAGAAGAAGAAGGATCAAGAGGAGTGTCAATGTTTTGTGTGTTCTCCTTCAAAGGGTTCTCTTCTGTGTCTTGGTGTCACTACTATATGATATTCTCTTGTTTGGGTTCACAGGGAGGTAAATATCCAAGATTAAAACACATCATGCACAAAAACTACACAAAAAAATTGATCAAAACACAAAATTATTGAAAAATTAAATAAATATTTAAAAAATATACAAATATCATATAAAAACATGCACTAAAAACCAAATCACTCCCTCGAAACGGTGCCATAATTTGATCTCGTTGTCATGAAATTTCAAACTAATTATGATTATAATGTTTCCTTATAGTCTAAGGAAGAACCTAGATCATCTCTCATGGAGATTCGGTAGCTTATAGTGTGTATTTTTAATTAATATTACTAAAAGAGGGGGTGATTTTGAATTTTTTTAAGAGAATAACATAACATAGAGTTTAATAGTTGACAAAAAAATTAGATTTTGAAAAATTTGAGAAAATTGGTTTATTGTGATTTCCCTACATATATTTAAAGTTAATTTTCATAGAGATTCATTTTGGTTTTGAGTAATTATTTGGTTGAAATTAATTTTAATCCCGATTAATTCATAAGATTTTATTTAAATGCTCAAAGAACCAAACCATGTCGTAATAATCATATTGTTAATGTCTAGTGATGATTCATGGAATAATATCTTCCAAAAAAAATTAAATCTCAATAAGGTGGTTATGAAAAGTATTCTTATGATTTCCCATCATAACAACACAAGCCATGCACTCAAAACCTCACGCTGATCAGTTAGAAATTAAGAGCACAACATTCACATGAATCGAAACAAGAATTAAAATATCAAATCAAGTAAGGTACATGGAATTAAATTTCGAAACACCCAAATAACTCCAAAACAGTAGAAAATATATGCATTAGAACTCCATTTTCATGTGTGTAGCTTCCTCACAATGAATTCCCACTGTTATGCCTGACATCGAGTGGAGGAGGAAGCTCGGGTGCCTCTCCTTCTTCATTTCTACATTCCCTATGAGGATGGGGATATCAAAAACCTCCAATGGTATTAAAATAATCAGATGGAACATAAATTTGTCAGAACATCACTCTCTTGGTATAACATAAAAATGGGGATCCGAAAGATCCATTCTATAGGAAAATTGGATGGTGATATTGAGAACACGGATTTCTTAAAACCACATGGAATATTGTTTTTGATGGCCATACAGTCTTATATAATTTTTTTAAAAACTAAAATTTTTTATCCCCACCTCATGAATATCTCCACCGAATTTTTGGCACCATTTTTACAATAAGAGATAAAGATATGGGCAGATCACAGCACACCACATTTGACTTGGTGCAGATTCGGTGTGATGGACAGATCAGTCTGTATTGTCCACCAGAAGGCAGACTTAGGCTTTGGTTCCTTGGGATGAGTTTTCGAAAACGCAATTTTATATAGGACCAAAATTTTTATCCCATGTTGAGACACATATTGTGATGAATGGTTAAAATAGTGGACAAATTTCATTGGGCTCCCATGCAGTTTGTCCCATTTTTCTTATGGTTCATCTCTGGGGACTCTAAATCACCTCCACCTACAATGAAATTATCAAATGATGTTACATTGATTTTTTTAACAGAGATAAACACAAAATAATTGAATCTAAACTCAATTTAATATTTTTATTATATTTTTAATTTACAATAAAAATGTAGTTTAAAACGGTGGTGTAAGGGTGAAAATGAAATAGTGAATCATAGTGCGATCGATGAACTATGTGGGTTTGAATTCCTTAAATAACTTGGATACATAGGATGTGTCATAAAGTATCAATCCCCTCCTCATCATATTAATCACCTTCTATTTTGGTAGAAAATTTCTAATTTCGTGGTTATATGGCCTCATCACATAAGTAACTACCCATTACTGGGGAAATTGATAAAGAACCTCAGATATATATAGATGGATTCACTAATGAGATCCCCATATTATGAAAATAAAATAAACATAACCTAAAAATCATATTTTTAGGATAATTAGTCTTATATTGGGATTGGTAAGAGATTATCAAACATATATTAAATCTATAAGAGGGTGCCTGAGTAGGAAATCCACCCCACCCCAAAACAGTGTGCAATGTTCCCAACCTATCTTCATCTCGACCATTGTGATTCCTCAAGTTTCATTGGGATTGAAACCCCAATTGACCACCTGCCTTTGCAATGTTGGTCTGTATCCAGTTCTGGAAGAGATAACCATTGGGAGTTTCCATTATGAAAGAAAATGGTGACTGGATGTTATTAGTTGTGCAAAAATTGAACCCCTCACAACCAACCACCAGGCCAAACTGAATACACCATGACCGGGGTTCCAATTTTTTTCTTCTCTGACAAAAACTATGGAGAACCCAATGTGAATCTATCAAATAACAAAATGATTGGGATATCATCTATTGAGACACTTTTTTTTCACACCATATGCAATCAAAATGGTGATCTTGACGTGAATATCTCAATAAAAAATAATTAGGATATCATTTTTCAATCCATTTTTTAATAGAGAATATTAAAAAAAATGGAAAATTAAATGTGAAACTCACAAAAAACAAAATTATTGGTTAATTATACATCAGACCACATTTTTTTCAAACATTACAAGAATGAAGCTGATAAGACTGAAACAAATGTTTTAGGATATCCTTTTTAACTGGGGTCCCATAAATAAGTTCATCCCCTCTTTGAAAATAACAACCAAAGAAAAATGGTCAGATCGATAATAAATGAAAACTTATATTAACCATACGTATATTATTGAGAACACATCATGCCTACAATATTACACTAATAGACAACCTTGCTCTTTATTTTCTGTATGACTGTAGATACTTCTCTCATCAATAGAAACCCGATCGAAGATAATTTCTTCATCATCTAGCGACCATTATATTAAATCACATATGGTTGCAACCCCATCTAGATGAAAAATTATCTCTCCATCCATACATCATTAACGTTATGTTTCCAACCCAATGGTCTAGTAATACCACCAATGAGGTACAATCTCGACCATAGAATCTACCCACAAGGTTCTCTAGGCACAAAAACAGATGATTCCATATCACCCAGGGAAAGCTACAGCTATGACAATGACCTCATCACCACAACCAACTGCTTCAGGATCTAATCCCAAGAGCGTAATAACTACCACCTTCAGTCTCTGATGAAGGTGGACCAAGGATTTAAATATAGATCCCTTCCAATTTAGGTTTTTACAAGGGTGGAACCTACCAACCATCATCACCAACACCATCCCACTGGTACCCATTAGTCACTTGACGAGGGTATAACCTGACAGACTACCACCTCTGAGGCCCACACATGAATAGTAAGGAAGACACAATGGGTGATGAAGATGATGGATATCGAGGAGAGGGATCATATCCCCACTCCCGATGATGACGTAAAATCGAATATTTTTGTTATGACCAATAATCAGGTTCATATCCTTACTCACTGAAAACAAGTCTGTGGGAATATTCCCATAGCTGGCATGGGGGAGGTTCTTATCCCTAAACTTGTGTGGGAAGTCCATCGACATATTTTGGTGGATCAAGGAGGATGATTGTTGGAGAATATCCCCTCTTCACACAAGGAAGTGTACCAATATATATTGCATAAAAAAAATTGAAGGCTTATTTCCCTATACACACATTGATAAAACACCCATATATATTATAAATATAAAAATATCTACACCTATATATTCTGGTACTAGTTCAGATACTGAGATTAGTGCATATTCCTATCCCTACAACTTGGAAAAATGAACACTCTAATAATCAAAAACAACTAAATACTATAGAGTTGGTTTACATTCATGATCTTATCTAGAAGTATTATTGACATAATATAATAAAGGATGAGGCATTAGACTAGAATCACACTCTCATTCCAACCAAGGATCATGAGGTGAGAGAGGAATGTTCCTCCGGACAAGCGCACATGTCTGTATAAAAAGTGTGGAGGTATATTCAAAAGTCCTACAATTAGACTCATATATTTGTTCTCATGGGGGATCATCAAGTGATATGGGAAAAAACCTTAGGACATGCTCATATTCATGTCTATAAAGTCTAACGACATACTAAAAAGGCCCAGGATCGGGAATATATCTATGTTCTATCCTTGTCTAACCAAGTGAGAATAAAAAATTTCTCTAGAAAGGTTAATAATCTTATCAGTGAATCTTTGTGGAATACTCCATTAGATCATAGAATCTAGGTTCATATTCCTACTTTTGTCGACAAATGACTACACCTGCATCATTATGAGGTAATAATGGAGGAGGATCGTGCCTATTCTCCTATTTGGGAGGTCCGTCGGTATATTCTGGTAGGGAATGTATATACAGAACAGGATCATATTTCCATTCCAACTAGGGCTCACAAGGTGATATTGGCACATGCCTCAGGTCATGAATATACTCCAGCCAATAAATACTAGCAACATATTCCAAAGACTTAAGATCGAACTCATATTGATGTCCAGACTGATGATCTACACATAAGAATGGAACATGCCTTCATAAAGGCTCACATTACTATCATTAATGAGACATATCATTGTACTACTATAAAATTTTATCAGAAGTGGCCTCATATTACAAAAGATCCAGATGGTTATAATAAAGCTCTAGAAACTCTCATATAGAAGAATCATATACCTATACAATTATAAAAGGTAGGATGACATATTCAAGCCATGACATAGAACTTGACCCTTATTTCTAATCTACTTACTGATATTGTATTTGAGGTCATTTGGGACACATTCTAAACACCCCTAGGTTCTATCAACTCCTAAACTGAAGTAGAAGTTTATAATTACAGTGATGTCCCTCCTCATGGTAGTATAGAGATGGGTTGTCCGGAATTTACTTATTACATCCACCATGGCCAAACTCCCCCATTGATATATATCTCACGGAAAAAAGATATACTCCCCTTTCCAAGACACCTCTTTATAGAGAGGTGTTCAAAACTATGACACCTTCATATAGAGAGGTGCACAAAACAACATGGTAAAGTTCATATAATGCCCCACAAACTTCTTGTAGCACTCTATTGTAGTCAGTAGGAGGCCCTCAAACGGATCTTCTATGGAGTAAAATAATTGAGGCATATATGTCTGATGAAGAAGAGATTGAAATTTAAATATAGATAGAGTTATATAGGAATAACCTCATCATCATACTCTTCTCCATCACTACTTTTGACTATTACATTTTAGATGAACTACAAAAGGATGACATACATTATCTACACTAAAAATATGTGGAGTAATCATCAGTGAATAAAGGCTAGACATATCCCCTATCCAGGATATGAGGGTCACATTTAGAAAATCAGTCTATTTTGCTGTCATCTAGACCTGGATGTGGTCTCTATAGCCCATGATCCAAAACCCGAAATGAAGATTGGAAATATATAGGATGTATACCACCATTGCATCACAACACTTTGGAAACTAATCTATAAATCCACTGAATGCATTTTTATTTGAGTATGGGGAAATTATGGAGTGTTACACTTTTCCACACCCCTTGAGTATCAGGACCCCTCAGATTCTTTTCCCTATAATATCATAGACTATGGTAAACTCGTGGGTTTGGTCAATTCTCAAGATAGTTGTTCACTACAATAGAATTCTTGTTCTTCAGCAATTCTTAGAAACCATTAATGGAGGGATTTTATATCCACCAACTCTTTCAACTAGGTTACACTAAGCAATGAGAATGCATTTTAGACAAAGGGAATGAAGTTACGATCCTTGGGACAACATCTCGTAAAAAAGGATTCCCATCATGGGGTTCTATTGCACCCATATCCTATGTGAACACAACTATGACACATTAAGTAGGATATAGTACTTGTTTTTATATTATTCTTCTAGGAGAGTACCCATCTCTCTAGTCCAGGGGAATATCTACCGCTACTTCCCCCTCTCAAATCGCTAATTCCGAAGAGTGTGTCGGGCATATTAGCAACTGCTACTAAAAAAACATATTACACTAGGATGTGAGAATTTATATATCATTCACAATAATTTGGTTCATAAAAACCTAATAAAATATTTTATAAATCAATGGTGATTCTATATCAACCCCCACCCAGCTGGACCATGGAAATTTATACCTCAATTTCTATCCCAGGAATCACCATGTCTCGGAAATGAATCATTAGATCCTCAACAATACCATATGTCAATACCAAATTCATCCTTGAACAACTGCCATTCTGCCGGTAAGGGGTCATTTTCATCATCATCATCAACGTCATCATATTGAGAATAGATCTTCTTTGGGTTGGGAGGTAGAAATAAATAGTATTTATCCACTATATTCCTTTCACTGCAAGAAAAGCCTTTGTTATTCTGGACCCAATAGAAAAATATGACTAGAAACTCCATCATATTCTATGTTCATAGACCAATAAAAGAATATCCTAGTGATAAGGAGATCATATCCTACTGTGGTCAAAAGAAAAATGGTCCCATATAGCCAAGGGTTTTAATAATGACCATGATGAAGGCAGTATAGAATCATCTCATTAAGTCAAAATTAATGGAATAACCCCAATTTATTTGTATTCCAATTTAAATTTTGTCTCTATAAATATGACATAGATTGGTGATAATGAAACAAATACATTGGCCTATAACATGGAAAATATACCCTCATAGGAAGTTGATTTGGATGCACCAACCAAGGTGGCATGCACCTCGAACCATAAAAGGCTCCAAAATCTAGCACCTCTGAATATTGAGTTTCCACCCCTATGGTGGAACACTACCAAAGATAAATAAAATTTTTTGGCTACATACTAATCACTAATCAGAAGATTTAAGGTTCCTTCAAATGACGAACAATTTTCACAATATGAGTGCGAGATACCAACTCTCAGACAACTCAATGAGGAGCTACTCGGGGGAAATATTATCATCATGTATTGTCTCCATAAGGAGATGAATATTCTTCCTCCAATTTCTAATATTCCATCAATAGAGGTATATGAGAATAATACTATCTCCAATTCTATGAAACCAATCTACATAAGTGAGGAATTCCAAAATGACCATAAATTCTCTCTGTTGTGGAGACAACATGTCTCTCTCCGTGGTGATCATTCAATATTTGGATGAATCAAGAATATATGGGAGATGAATGTAGGGAAACCTCATCCACCAACACCCTCTCCATTTAGATGAGAGGTATATTAGATAATAGTACCCCAAAAGCTACTTAATGTCATTGAGTCCCTAGATACTCATAGATAAGCCACAGAATGGTGATGTTCACTTTTGCATCTTGAGAGGAATCCATATCCCGAATGGGTGGATGAATATTTTACTCTATATAAGTTTATAAATCATACCTTCTCTACCATTTATTGTGTAGTTTATCAAAAAAAAGCATCTCACGCACTTCATATCTCGATGTGGGTTGATGAGGGACCCTTGATATCATCAAAAGGCAACCAAGATAGGGTGTTTTGTGAAAACTCAGGTAGGGACATCATTTATTTGATATATCGGTTTTCTAGAAAGTTTGGATTTCAGATGAGAAGACATTCCTTAATAGTTACTTTATTAATTCAACTCTATGCTATGGAAAATGGCATTATTTGACCAGAAAAACTATAAACAATGTGAAAATGAGAGGGGTTCTGACTTAATATCCGGGTGGAAAGGTCTAATATAATCAATCAGTATCCCTATCCCATAGAATAAAATGCTGGAACTCTATAAAAAAATATCTAGGATAATTTTTAGACACCTCTTATCCCAATGAATTATCCAGGTGGGTTCCATGAGTTTTTAGAAATGGCACAATGTCTTGAAGATTCTAGTAATTGAACCTGATCCATGTCTCAACTCATTTCCTCTGCATTAGGGAAAATTCCAGGAAAACGAATAGATGTAGCTATCACTCTTAATTCAATATTGGTGCTCACCCAAGGATCTAAGAAGGTCTCAAATTTCCTAGAACCTCCTATCGAGTGGTGAAAACCACAAAATCACCCTCTTCTGGGTGCACAATGAAATCAAAGTCAGTGCAGACTTGAGGAACAGGTGAATAAATCACACTCGTTCCAAAATAATCATGTCCTCAATTTTTTCATGGTAGCCATGGATAATAACCTGCTCGAGCTACTTCATCCCAAGAAGGCTGATTAGGTTAATCTCATTGAGTATCCTGACTACTACCATTTCCATAGCAATCTGGGTCATAATATCTAGGAATTCAACATCTTCAAAGATTTCCATTAAGGACTTTTCATTTCTAGAATGGAGGAATTAGATAAATCCTCAATGAAAGTTGAATGCATAGTTATTGTTGAATCATAATAATAGGATGGTTGGTCAAAATTTCCAACCAGGCATGTGTAAAAGTTTAATAACTGGGTGACTCAAAATAAAAGTTGACCAAGCTCATGCCACCCAAAGAGAATAGCTGCATATACCCACAATAACTTCACCACCTAAGAAAGAAAAATCAAATATTACTCTCAAAATTAGATGAGACTATCAGAATATAAAAGAATTACAAGAGAAAGAGTTTCATTCTACTCCAATGAAAGCTGTCAGTCTTTCATACTTATTCCCTACGGGATCCATAGCATGGGAACCACCCCACAAAATAGAACCTTCATTAGATGAAGATCTCATATTTGATTCCATTAACTTGATAAAATAGGAATGTCCCTTATCTTATGATGAATATGCCTCTTAATATGAGTTACCTACATATAATAGAGGAATGGTATGTGAAATGTGTAGGAACTGATGATACAAGGAACAACACAGGTGTGGTCAGACCCAATATTTTAGTCACATTCCATCAGAAAAAATATATGTAGCTGATACATGTGTTAAGGTTCTCTAGGATTATCAATAGAGGCATGGATCCATCTTAGAAACCTCCAGAAGTCCTGCATTCCTAGTTTTATTATATGAAAACGTGGAAGGGGTTTGATTATCTGATCAACCTAGGCGATGTGGAAGCTCAGAGTGACCTGCACCCCTAGTAGTAGATGATCCATAAATCTCTAAATAATAACAATTCAGGTCTACCTAAAATACCTTAGTTCCTGATCCACGTGTCTAAAAGTTACCCCACCTTTAGAAGAACCAAACTCCATTAAAAATAACATCATTCTAAAGTATCCAGTGTTTATCACAACCAAGATCTAAATCATTGATGTGCTTCATATTTTAAAGGTCCCATATAGACACTTGTAAAATCCCTCCAAATCCCATAAGAACTTATGAAATAAGTCATTGTATCCAATTTATATCTAAAGGATTCCATGTTAACAAAACTACATGTTTCCATCACATTCATAGAGCATAACCAGGAAGAATTCATCCAAGGGAAAATCACTTCCCTATATGTTTCGGGTGAACTCAATAATTTCAATAACCAAATGGATTTGATTTAAAATGGTTCTGGGATCAATATCATCCTATTTCAAACCCTGTGACATTACATATATAGAAAATGTTACTTATCTCCAACAAAGATGACCATTAAAGTGTAGGATAAGCATGTGAAAAGTCCATTGGGGAAGGTCAAGCTGAAAAATCATTTTTGGTGTGTCACATATGAATCTAAGTTTATGGTTATCAAAATATTCACAATATATAATGTCATTATTTGAAGGACTTGGCTCTATAGCCACATGAAGTTACCTTCAACAATCCATCATTATCTAGAATACCCCGTAGATGGAAAATTCTACATACTAGATGGGGATAGGGACCCACTTCAAGACTTATGATTCCTCATATGTTGATGAATGTTTCTCTAATTAGGTAGGAAAAAAATTAGAGATTATATTATATATTTTGTAGATCCAAAATGATTGGGGACAACCCCTATAAATAGTAGGAGTATGATCAATAGTGAAAATTTCCCTACCGCCATAAATCTATTCATAGTAATTGGCATGACCCCATAAGTCCAAGAACATTTTGTCCCCATAGATTGTGTAAAATAAAATCAACTCCAACAAATCTTTTCAATGACTCGGGAAAAATGGGATGATAAAGTCTCTTCTCATTACATCTCTCACCCTAATAGTTATAGAGAAGACCCCAAATAGAAAACTTCATCAAGAAATGTCTCCATATTATCAATGGTTGAAGAATATGAGGACAACCATAGGAACTCTACTCTAGCATTCAATAAAGGATTCTCCACCATAGTTAACAATATCCAATTGGTAAACCTAGTAAGAAAAGAATACATGATTCCAACACTGATTAGTTTCTCCATTCCCATCAAAGAGAAAGAGATTTATATTGTATTTCATAATAAGCACTAATATTTTTATTCTTTTATGTATACAAAAATGCGAAGACTAAATCTTGATATGGATACAAACCATCTCATATTTTCTGATGAGCATCGAGGCTTTGATCAAGAAGAAAAAAGGATGCACCCCTCTCTTGTGACTAATATAGAGGTGGATGTTGGAAAATTAATCAAATACAACATTGTTTGAGAGATGAAATTCCCATTATTTCATGCATATATCATATTTTCCCTGAAAAGGAACGGGCAGATTTGGGTCTGGATTGATGTCAGTGACCTTAATCAGTATTTCACAATGGACAATTTTTCATTGACTACTAGAGGACTATTTATCATTGGAACTATTGTACTCCAAGAAATTTCTATCATGGATGGGTATTCATGGTACAATCAAATAAAAATGACCCATGAAGATGAATAAGACACTTCCTTTAGAGTTTCACATGTGACATTTTTCTATCAGGACATGCCCTTCGGCTTAATGAACAATGGTGCCAAATTTCAATGAGCCTTGTATCATATCATTTATCCATTATTTTAATGTATAGACAAATTTTACATCTATTACATGGTTTTCAAATCCCAATAGTAATTTTATCACTTCAGATATTTTCAAAAAATAATTGATAAGATTAAATATATGATTCTAAATATGAATCCATGAAAATTTACTTTCGGGTTAACATCAGTGAATTCCCTTCATTTTTTGTATGTCACCATGCCATCGAGGTATGTCCAAAGAATACCAGTGGTATTTATCAATTTCACAGCTAGAAAAAAAAATTACTAACTAGGATCCAAGGTAACCTCACCTATATTAGGTGATTCATAGCCAACCTAGTTGGCAATGCTATCCCCTTCACCAGGATAATGAAGAAGGGAATCACCTATCAACATGATGATGACTACCAAGAAGACTTTGAAAGACTCAAATAATATTTACTGTACCCACTATTTCTAATTCATATGGTGAAAGTGTGGCTAGTCAGATTTTATGTGGCCTCCAAGGAATAGTCACTGAGCACCCTCCTCATATAGAAAATGTATTTTGGGAGATCTCATCTTAATGATGTTAGTTACTAAGAACCGATACTCTGGGATCGAAAAGAACTCTCATGTACACATATTCCTAGTAAAAAAGATGAGTCATTACTTATAACGTCTTGAATTACATATATTATCTCATATTGATCTTCTCAAGTACATCCTTGGTTGTCCCCTATTGACCAAGGGCTTGGACTAAAGGGATTCCATTCTACAAAAATTTGACATCTATTTCATATAAAAAAAAGTTAGTGAATGGGAAATAAATCATTTATTTCCTTGCATAAAATAATTTAATAGAAAATAAATTTTTGGACATAGAAATTATATATGAGGAGGTATTCTATGCCCATAATACCCTCGAACATGGGAGATGTATTTTGATGGTGCCTCCTGGAGTCACGTTGGAAAAAGGATGGGAAACACAAATCTCATTGGGGTTATCTTTGGGATTGTATTTATTTATCTAGAAAAAGTAGTTTTTAGTTACTTATTGTCACTATATGAAGGTTGCATAAATAATGAGGCCGAATACCAAGCCCTAATTAATGGCATGTAACTAACCCTATAGCTGCATAAAGATTACCTGAATATTAAATTGGATTTAGAACTTATGATAAAGAAAATAAATGTAGAATATGTTAAAAAAATAAAGAACAAGAACCTCTTGCAGGATATGTTAGGGGATTTATGTGATAGTTACATTTTCATCCCATGTTTCATCATGCTCCTCAATCTCCGAATTCTCAAGACGACCCATTGGGTAATGTATTCACCACCCTAGCTAACCTTGATTAAGAAGAATCAATCTTCCATATTATAAATCAAAGAATGGTCTCTTTTATATTTGTATGTCATATGAATAAAATAAATCATTTTAGTGATGCTCTAAAGAGTGATGAAAAGTATCCACAACAAGATGGATGGATCCCATAATTGGTTATCTCTAAAATAGGGCTCTCTCGATAAAAAAATCATGATGGAAACAAATTCATCATTGTGAGGAAAATATTAACATTCTTTATGGTCCAAATGAATAGAGGTCCCACTAAAAACATGTATTTGATATAATCCTCCTCATATTCATATCATAAATAGAGATTATCTTCATCATGGAAGAAATCCATGCAGGCTCATGTGGCTCTCTTCAGTCTGGGACTAGGCTCTCCTATCAAATCATGTGGTCAGATTATTAATGCAAAACTATAATATAAGACTATATAAAAATCACCAAAAAATTTAGTTCATTCTAGATCCATGAATTTTTTTTCCATCAACCCCTAGAATCCCTTCATACTTCTAAATATTCCAAGAAATTTTTTATTTGGGGTATGGATGTTGTGCGGCCATATCTCCCAGCTCTAGCTAAGAATTTCAAGTACATCATTACTGACACTAACTTATTTTATATATGGGATTAGTAAATAACCATCAAAGAAGTGCGGATGAAGAATATCATCAACTTCATTAAGTCTCATATCATCACCATGTTCCAGGTCCATCACACAAAATATATGGACAACAACACCAAATTTTGTTATACGGAGTTTACGAAATAGTACCAAGAGTAAATTATTGAGTCCAATAACTCATATCACATCCACGTAGAAGAAAATGGATACATAAGGGCCTCCAATAAGACCTTGTAAATTATAGTCCATAAGATGTTTAACACATATAAGAGGTTCATGATGAAAAATATTCTCCCAAATTTATGGGCCTACCATACCACTATTCATACTACTACTTAAGAAACATCATACTCATTGGTTTATGTGACTAAGGCAGTGCTACCCATAGAATTCTAGCTTCCATCACTCCGAATATCCATTTGTCAATAACTCTTAGATGGAAATTAATCACAACAGCATCTGGATGAAATGGATTGGCTTCATTAAAATAGTTTGCATACATTTTAGAACCTTTATGTCTATCATAATTAGATAGCACGAGCCATCAATAAAAAATACCACCTCTACTCAATCCTCCAAGGAGAACTAGCATTATCCCTAGAACCCTAACGATATGAGAGAAGAATACATTGAAGATGGAACCCAAATGGGAAGGGCCTTATATCATTCATAAGGTCTATCGTAATGGCACCTAATCATTGGACCCAATGGATGGGGGAATTTCACACTCCCCACAAATGTGAGA
Organism: Viscum album; assembly: GCA_963277665.1. Lineage (NCBI taxonomy): Eukaryota > Viridiplantae > Streptophyta > Magnoliopsida > Santalales > Viscaceae > Viscum > Viscum album. The sequence goes on from OY728157.1 coordinate 599,615,969, forward strand.
TTTCTCAATAAATAAATCAGATAGTTTTCATCAAGAAAATCTAGTCTAGATTGAATGATTGTAAGTTGTGAAAGATCATCCGGATAGTAAGACGATAAACTACATAGCACCTCAAGTCCCAATAGAATTAATCTAATCTGCACATTATCACATGTCCTCAAAACATGATGTTAATTTGTATGGATTTTTCATTTCCCCATGACATAAAACCGAATAAAAAATCTTCTTTATTGCATGATGATAAAATGTATTATCCTCTTCCTTACCACATGATGTTAAACTGCATAACTGATGTCCTCACCACACAAATTTAAACTACATGGGTCTCCATAACTACGTATGGATTGATTCCTACTATTACAAGATACGTAGTGATGTCCAAATCACTATTCTTATACCCTTGCATAATATTTCATTCGCTTCACATCAATTGATACATGTCCTTACCACAGGACTTTAAATTGCATGGGTAACTCCATTTCCACATGACATTAAACTACCCAGGTTTTTTTAGAACTACGTAGGGATTGATTATCATTTTCAAGGAGATATGTATTGATTCCTTGATCCTATATCATTTTCCATCCCCCACATGATAAAAAATTCCCCACTCAAATCCTTAATTTCCTATGTATAGTAAGTGGAATCCTTGTCATTCAATTTTTTCTCACACCAATCATAGATCACGTGATCTTAGGAATTGAAACAAGGTATTCCCCAAACATGCATGGCATGAAATACCATGATGGGCTCATCGTGTTCCCCAATTCCCAACCAAAAAAGGAATACACTGAGTCCTCAGCGCATGACATTAAAAGAAAAGGATGATTTTTCCAATCAGACCTAAAACTGTATATTCATGTGGACCTCACCTGATAGTACCCCCGATGTTTGTGTTTGTCTCCTACCACACCTCCACTCAAGAACTACATGTGTCTTGATTCCTGTCATCACATGATATATAGTGATTCCTAGAACATAAATCTTAGGCCCACCTAAAAAAATCAAAGGAACCAATGCCCACTTCTATGTATGGGTCAAAACTATGTAGAGTGTTTCCCAATCAAGAACTATGTGTGTATTCATTCCTATCACCAAAGGATATGTAGTTATTCCTAGATCTCTAATCCTCTATCAAGTCATAACAAATAAGTATAAAAATTCACCCCTCTCTTCATATGGGTTTGACCAGCATAAGGATCCTTCCTAAGAACTATGTGTGGCTTGATTCCAATCACTATGGATATATAGTGACACCTAGTATTTTATTCATATGCCCAGCCTCCACATTACAATTTCACATCGGTGAGACCATATCATTAATGCATGACGCTAAATTGTAGATCCCCTTAAGAACTATGTGTGGCTTTATTTATACCATCATAGGATACATAGTGACACCTATACATCTAATCATGGGTCCATTAACAAAAATTGACATAAACAAATGTACCCCAAATTGCATAGGTGTTGAGTCTTATAGGATTTTTTTCACTATGCATGAGACCAATCTATATACAATTTTCTTGTCTGCACAATATATCATGTACTTTTTTTCACATTAGTTCCCCCATTCTTAATGCATGATGTTAAACTTTAAGGAATGAATCATGGTCACGTGAAATTAAAAACACACAACAAAAACATCCTTATTGCATGAAAATAACCTGAATGAAAAAAATCCTTACCATATGATGTTAAACTACACAAAGAAAAAGGTATCCCCACTAAATGAAATTATGTTGTGTAGACCATCATCCAATTTCATCCCTTATTAATGGGAAATGAGATCCTTACCTCATTCAAGTAGAGTATGGGGTGTTTTCATTATATTTTAAAATCACCAAAATCTAAAAATCATACTTCATGTATCGGGTTCCTCGGGATTCCAAAACCATCCATCGACCTTGTAAAAGAAATCCAGCTTCAAGGGACCCTTTATTTGACTATTCATGTTTGCCTATGGCTTCTGAATATGTTCCAATGTTCATCAAACAATTGTGTCACTCCTAAAAATGGGCATTCCAATCCTTATAAGCCCTGCTTCCACCATGGTATAACTCAACACCTTTGTTATATCTAAAATACTTTTAATGTCGTTGTCCAATATCATTATTCATGACCCAAAGACCTCAATCCATGAAATAAAAAGAAATTATCCCCCACAAAGAAGGATGTTGGGGTAATCTTAACCATGAGTATCCTAATTAGGATATTGTGTATCATTCACCATATTAATTCCATGTGTATCATGATCTTAAATTACCTACACTATTGGTGCAATATGTATGACCTTAAACTATATCCAATAATGGTTCAAACTACAAGACCTTAAAATGATAGTTAAATAAATAGAAAACTAGTCTTGTTTAATACCCATAGAGGAAAATATAATAAAATTTATAGTATTACCCCACTAAATTAATCATCTACATAGTTTAAGAAAACATGGGGTGAAAATAAATAAGGCATAAGGCTCATAGGGTCATTAGTGTAGCGCTAGTAAAATCCAAGCTATGATCATTGGTCTTCCTGGTTGAGGAAAACATTAGATTAATTATTTTTCATATCTCCTCACAATGAGAATTTGTTTTCCAGGAGGTGAAACAAATTTTATGGTTCTCAATCCCTTCATGGATATTACACTCTCCACGAATCACACTTCAACGAAATCCATCACTCTGAAAAATGGAATTCCCAATCCTTTTTATCCATGACATCACAGCGGAAGAAATGTTCACCTCAACGTGTTTTGTGTCATTATTGGTATGATTTTCCCATGTCATCCTCCTAACCTGATAACATTGGACCATGATTTTAAATATCTATAACAAAATATCCAAGAATATTCTAAATCCTCAATGTAACGTCCCCATGTTGTGTAGACATTCTCATGTTCGTAATCCGACACTCGATTCCCAAACCTTTGATTGCCCACACATCACTATTAGAACCCATAGGGCATAGGTCCTGAGTAACAAAATTAAGAGTTAAACTACCCTAGGGTGACAGAACTCTTCCTGGTTGGATTTCATCTCATACTCAACCTCATCCTCTAGAATTTTGAGTCTTTGAAAATATTTTAGGACCGTGGAAAGGAGTGTAGATCATTTGTACTTGTCTATGATATCAATGAAAATGTCCCCTAACCTACCAACTAAAGTCATACCCTCCTTTTTAGAAAGGACCTTAAATCCTAATGATCCCTGGAAAACACATAGAGAAACCAAGCACCTCAGAGTGTTATGGGCCATCCCTAACATGTCTTTCCCCTCCCATATTCATGGACTCAAACTTTTCGGTTATTATTCACATGACCCATATTCCAACTTACTAGGAAGAACTAGCATCCATAGTATTTCACTCTCAAACAATATTACCCCCATAAATCATCCATGAAACATATAAAATATTGGTGGTACCTTGGTTTGGAAATTCTACTAATGCATAAGTATTTTTACATACCAACCAGAGGAATATCTTATTTATATGAAAGTAGCTCTGAACCACAAGAGCCTTGGAAACACCATGTAATAACTTAATATCTTAGTATTTTTTTGGTCATTCCAAACATTTCTGCACCATACCCTATGATCATCAATAAGGTCTGCGCTAAAAAACCCTAAACTAAAGAAATAAAAGGTCCAATATAAAAAACCTAAACTAAAGAGATAGAAGTTATGTGCTAAAAGACTCTAAACTATAGTGATAGAAGGTCTGAGCTAAAAGACCCTAAAATAATGTAATTGAAGGTCCAATCTAAAAGACCCTAAACTAAAGTGATAGTAGGTCAGAGATAAAATACCCTTAACTAAATTGATATAATTTCTAAGCTAAAATACCCTAAACTAAATGAGTATAAGGTTCACTGTAAAAGACACTAAACAAAAGTGACAGAAGGTATGAGCTAAAAGAACCTAAAATGATGAGATAGCGCGTATTTTATAAATATCCACAACCAAAATATATAAAAGTCTGGAACTAAAAGTCCATAAATGAATATAATATAAGTTCTCAGCTAAAAGACCCTAAAATAAATTGATATAAGGTCTGAGCTAAAAGAACATAAACTAAAGCAGGGGGAGGTGTGGCTAAAAAAACTAAACTAAAGTGATTAAAATTTCGAGCTAGAAGACCCTAAACTAAAGCGACAAAATTTCCAATCTAAAACAAAGCGAGGTAAAGAAATAGAAGGACCGAACTTAAAGACCATAAACAAAAGAAATATAAGGTGTGGTCTAAATAAACCTAAACTATAGAAATATATGATTTGAGATAAAAGACCCTAAACTACTACAAAAAATGGTTTCAGATAAAAGAACCTAAACTACAGAACAATAGTGATTAAGTCTATAGTATCCAGTATGTCCCACCATATGGCCTTACAGAACATCAAGATCCTCTCTCCAGGCCTATCATCTTCAGAAAATGATAGATAACTCTCCCTAATGGACTCGTATTCTACCCAATTAACCTTATAGAAGTTAGGTGATCTCGAGATAGGTGGGAAAGATATACAATGAAGAAACTCATGTTGGTGGGAATTCATGTGAAAATCACAATAAGAATCTATTTAAAAATCATGATTCAAATTCCAAGAATTCATGTTTAATTGATTTTATTCAAAGGATGGGTATTTTTGGTGATTATTATAATATTGGAGCTATGAATTTTCATGTATATAATGAATGGAAGAAAAAAATAAACAAAAACATGGAAGGTTCATGAATATATGTTAATTGATTTTGTAAAAAATGGACGAAGCTCTACATTTCAGAGTCTCTCCATGAATCTCAACCAAAAATAAAGTACGTTGAATTACAGTATGACTTGAGCTACTGAACTGGGAAGGTTGGTAGGAGTATAACAATAATCATCGATTGAATGTTTGAGTGATACTCATCAAGTTGCTTCTACTTTTTATCTAGGGTTGAGAGTCTCAACTAAAGTACTCAACTTATGAACTCTATTTTGAGTAGCTTCAAATGAGGATGATGATGTAGAAAGTTTAGACCTCATACGAGCTATGATTTCCTCATGTCTCCATATTTTTTCATTGTCTGAGTTTCCATCAGAGCTTACAATTTAGATATAAATCGGTGAACCTACTATAATTCATATTATTTCTCCTCTATATTCTCATCAAGGTGATCCTCATTTTCCCAATCATGAATGTCATTCTCATTAGTGGCCAAATCTTTCTGGTTCAGAACAATTTGCTTCATAATTTCATATTGTGGTTGTTGACCAAAAACACCTACCCCTAAATCATGAAATATATAATTAATAGGGTCCCCTTTGTTAAGAAATGAATCCAAAGTATTCTTAGAAATCAATTCATGAATCTGTTTCCAAATCAGCCTACATTTTTCTGGTCTTCTGTGACTGTAAAAGCGGGTACGCCAAATAGAGGAATATACAACTGATATAATAGAACCTCAAGGGATAAAACATCTATTTATTGTGTTAGAGGGATTATTGTTACCAATGATTCACTCCCACTATCAGTATGGTCATCATCAGGCTAAGGGAACTTCTTAAAAGTCTCACCCATGTCTTAAATCAAATTCATATCTTCTAAGGATTTAGGGGTTGGTGAAGAAAATGGTCTTTCCACATGAAAAACCAATAATATGAACCCACCATCTAGTTATGTTTCCACCCAATCATGGGAATAATCCTAGGTAAGGAAGGTAGGATCATTTTTAGGAGAAAGAATGATCCTAGTATCAATATCTTTATGTTCCACCATCATCCAAAATTGATGGATGATCCCAGCATGTCACTCTTTTTGTATGTTATCCAAATGAATAAGAGAGACCATTTAGGTACAACCAAATTGATTAGAAAATAGACATGGGGTGTATGGGTCATAGAGGATTATATCATCCACACTACCTGTATGAACCTCATCTGAAGAGAGATCATATACAACCTTTTATCATGGGAAAAAATATTTTTATCAATAATTATCCCATTCCATGAATAGTTGGGAGTGAAGTAAAAAATATTGGATCGACTCAATGCATCCTTAACCTCTTCAGGGATTATAAATGTGGACCCAAACCTAGATATATTCAATAGTTTGGGATGAGATAATTTATCAGGGATCTTAATAGAACTATAGTATTCATAATAATGGAAATTATCCACTATCCATTAAAACCAAAAATGGAAGGGTCCACTAATACTTAAGGGGTTGATGCCTTATTTAATTCAGAGTAGTAGTTGGTAATGGTGTTGAAGGAACAACATTTCCAAATTTAGGCATTTTCCTTCCACTAGCAATTACACCATCACCAACATGCCAACATAGATCCCGGACCATGCATACCCAACCTAGAAAATCCATCCATTTAAAAAGATGGCCATATAGCCCTCCAAAATGAGGCTTGGACAGATCTTAGAGTTCACTTGGTATACCTATGAAGTATAGTACACATCCTTTAAAGTGGATCAATATGATCTACCACTTTCAGGGAGTTTTTGGGAAGTGAACCAATTGGGTAGTATAATAGTTGGCCTAACTTTACTACAGAAAAGAAAATTTTTGATCTAGTCTTTAAGGAGATAAGTAAGTTCCTAGTCATATCATTTATCAGATTATTGTTCATGACAATTATCATGTCACTTTAAATTACTAGATTATGTGAAGGGTATTCGCAAACATTTTTAGTAGGGAGGAACTCGTCATTATTATCTCATAGATGAGGGATCCCACCCATTTGGTAAATGTTCCATAGGCTAATTCCTACCTCACCATGAGATCAATGAAAGGATGTGGTGATAAAACACCAATGGAGGATCATTTATCAAATAATATCAGGATTTTAATAATCAATGAACTATTAAATCCTCCTAAGTCATAAATATATACCGTGTATAACGATTCAAAAAACTCTTTGTAGCTTTTCCTGACACATAAGGGATATGCACATTCATCAAAGAAATGACCTCCAAAACAAAGATCCCATTTAAAGATCCATCTTATCCCCATAATGTACATAGGGGAGGAAAATATGTTTGATTAATTTTTATAAATAGTCTAATAAGTGAAATCACATCCATCTGGACTTAAGGGAGAGATTTCAAACATATAAGACAAACTCAGTGGTCAAGCAGCGACTAGCTGGACTTCCTCGACAATTGTCATATAAATATAGTTAGAATAAGTTTACCCCCATTAGGAAGGCATATTTATGTAAAATTAGTGATGAAAATATCACCCATCAATCTGAACCAGTATAGATGAATCTATAGGGATAAAGGATGATCATGATTCTCGAATGAGAGGAACCTCGTCAGAGTATCTTTATAAAAATACATGTGATATATGGGGTTATAATTGAAGTTTATAGAAATAATTCCCCATTTATTGGCTACAGAAAAAGATTGATAATAACTGGAATTCATCTAAATATAAGTAAGTGGAATATTTCTCATAGAAAAAAACCTTATCAAAGTAAATTCATAAACTGACAACATCATGTGCATCTTATGAATCAAAACAATGAACTTGAAGATTTACTAAAGGGATCACGAATCAACCAACAATTTAAGGCCTCATGGGTCTCACAAATCTATAGGGAATCACACAATCTCAGGAAGCCTTTGAGTACTTGTGATCACATGACTTTGACATGGTCCCATGAGATGCATGACAACCAAAATATCATGTGATCAAGCCAGAAGATCCCATGAAACCCTCAAGATCATTGTGCATCCTCAATTTTGAAGTTTATGAAATTACCTGAATATAGCACAGAAATTACTTCTCATTGGAGGATGAGCACAATAAGTCTTACTAAATAGTTCTCACATGATGGTCTCGCAATAAGGTCTCATAGTCAGGTCTTGTACAATAGTATGGAGATAAGGACACATGATGGAAGTAGTGGAAGAGCTCTATAGAAATGAGAAAATTGCGATTGAATCACTCTACCCCATTATTTATAGGGAATATCATGGGGTACCAAACGTTGCATAGGAGACCAATAGTTACCCAATACACTGATTCACGATAGCGCTAAGGACGTAGGTAGCAATTTTACATTCCTCATAACTGAGTCCTTTACATCACAGACATCGATCCTAGGAGGATTTATTGATACCCACCTACTGAGCATCATAAAATTCATCCAGGAATAACTAGATATGGGTATATTTTACAAAAAATGTAAATTAATAAAAAGGTGGCCAAAGACTCATAAAACATTAAGCTTGTAGGCAACATTCAATCACTTGACCATCATACGGTAACGCAAAAGAGCCATACATAATTCATAACGTTTAGGAGGTCCCATGAAACCCCTTTTGATAAGCTCTTATTTTTTTGTAAAGGTGCCTCAGAAAAATAGTGGTCAAGAGTTAGTATCCAAATAATCCATTTTCCTCATCTGTATTGTTATCATTTTATTTTTTAATTGGAATATTGTCTCTCTCATGATGATGCACAAATCTAAACCAATCATATATAAAATTCTCCATACAACTTAATTCATTCCATTAAGGAATAGTTTAACATTGTTTAATCTCTCCATTATGATAAAAAATATAATAGTTTGTTTGAAATCTATCTTTTTCATATGGTATCTAACTTCTTCTTAAATTAATAATGGTCTTCTAAGATAATTATAACATGGAAACTATGTACGACCTCTATCGGAAGATTTTTTAAAACAAAAATATAATAGAATACAAATTCTTTTGAGACTCGTGTTAAATCCAATCAGTATAATACATCCATATTCTATCCATTCTATTTTTGGGAAAAAATATATATATTCAAATAAAATTTTTAAACCATAATTATAAAATTCATTACAACCAATTTCGATATGAATGTAATAAAATCATGCTAGTAGAAAGAAAAATAAATAATAATAGAAATAATAAATGATATAACATATTCCTAAAAATAATAGTACAATTATGTAGATCATCATACAATTATATCTTTTTGGGTTAAAACATACTAATAAATAGTTTAACCATGGTTCATGATAAAAATGTTTTTAATAACAACATAATCATAAATCAAAAATAATGAACTTTTTTATTCAATAGAAAATTAATATCAACTACACTACTTATGGAATAACAAATTATCTCTATTTAATAATATATATCATATAATTAAACATGTTCAATATAATGTATATAATTCAAAAAAAAAACATCTAAATATATAATTTATTTAAAACTAACAACAAATTTACTAATAATTAAAATTAATATAGAAAGATACTTATGGTGAAAATAAGAAATGGATAAAGCATGGAAACTTGTAATACCTAAATAATATTTTAATCTAAAACGTTTATAAATTATCTTACTGATTAGTCTATGAGGACTCCTCTTTTAATTTTCCAAAAAAAAATTTATTTTTTATTAGGATTTTCTATTTCCATTAATAAAACCATTCAATACATAAGTGAATTAATTTGGAAAGGAGTTCTAAATCCACATACTAATTTCAACCATTAGTGAACTCCATATAATTTCAGTGATCATCATGAAAATATTGAAAATTAAAGAACAAAACATTATAACAATATGAAATTATATAATTAAATAATGTAACTCAAGGACAATGAAATCAAAAATTAACCCATGTGGTAAACTTAAATATGATTCCTAGTTCTAAAAATATCAAAATCTCTAAAATAATCAACCAAAAGAATCTCAAATTTAAGTTAAATTTCAAATAATTCTTTTGATAGTTTCAAAAATGAGGAAATTATAATTTGAACAATACTTATATGAATTTAATAAAGTATATTTGATCTCTATTATACCTCAAATTTTAAAACTTGGTGATAAGAATTAATGAAAACATGCTACAGTAGAATCACATACAAAGATAAAAATGAAAATTAATAGACATAAAAAAATATTAATGATTTGATACTCACTATATGATTTAGAAAAAGATATAAATAACTGTGAATCAGGGGAGGAGAATAATAGAGGAGAAGAGGAGTCAGCTAATCGATTAAGTGAGGGGGAGACTAAGGCTAATGTTTGAGGAGAGGAGGTGGTGTGTAGTGGTTTATGTTAAGACTATATAACCATGTTTTTAAAAAAATGATTGGTATAACTAAACCTATATCAATGAGTTTTAAAAAATTATGTGTATAGGGTTTTCAAATTTCATTATACCTAAGGTGTAGTAAAAATGTGTGTATATATGCACACGTATAGGGCCAATTTATAGTAGTGACTTATGTGAATCTATATAATGTATCTATATAAGTTGATATATTATAAACTATCCAATAACAATTATGATTGGGTTGAATCACTTACAAAATAGTCATGGATTTCTTACTTGATAACCAGGGTATGATATAAGAAAATATGGATCTTTGCACAATAAAAGGTTTTAATTTATAATTTTATAAATTTTAATTTGATCACTTTAATTAAAATTAAATTATGAAAATATATAATATATGATATTCATTTGGTAAAAAATTATTATGTATATAAAATAATAATCATCATCGAATAGAACATTGAAACTAATGTAAGAAAGCCATGATTATTTTGGTAGGGAATCAACCTGAACCTAAACAAACCATGACTATTTATAACAATTATAACATATTATTTAAATTAGTAGGGATTCATATTATTAACTGATTTCTAAAATATCAATATATATTTAATCATTTATATAAATTAATTGATAAATTCTTTGGAAATAAGCACTAAATTATTTATGAGGACTTTTTTCTGTCAAAAATTGTGTTTTCATTATAAATGATTTTATGTCTTATTTTCATTAAATATTAAAATTAATCTCTTGAAATTTTAAAAATTTAATATTATAACATAAAATCCATTTTTTAATAAATAATTTCAATATTATCTTTGATTGAATTTTCTATAATTTTCTAACAATAATAATTTTTCAATGAATAGTGAAAATGCAGATATTTACTAAAAACTGCCTTTTGTTTTAAATTATTCAAATGTTATATTATATTTTAATATTATTTAAAAACTAAAATTAGTTCAATTATATTATTATTAATCCAATTTTGGTAATTATAATCAATTTAATATTCAATTTCGATAAAAAAATCTATTTATACATATGACAAGTTTTCTTTCGAAAACCACTTTTCCCTCGTGTTTGTGAGATTAACTTTTAATACAATTATTCCACTTATTGAGACTAATTTTTTTAAAATGGATTAAATATTTTGATTAATAATCATAAATATTATATAATTAGTATAACATAATTTTATGACATAATTAATTGTAAATAGTGAAAAAAATTATTTAATTATGTTAATGTTAACCTAGGTTTTTATGGGGTTAAACTAAAACAATAAGGGTTAAAATGTGCTAAAAAAATTTCTAGTTCATATTATCTGGACATAGTTCGACCTTATCTCATATAATTTTTTATAATTATACATTTTGGAACCTTTTATTGTTTGTAGAATGTGGATATATATTTTTCTTCTCAAAAATTAAAATTATGTGTTCTCCCCTACTTATAAAAGGAGACACCATATCGTTTTCTATTAAAATATATGATGAATTTTTAATTTTAAAATACTGATAAAAATACCTTAATTAATTCACTTATTATGTTCTAATGGCCATTATTTATTATAAAATCATCCTAGTAAGGATTTTGGTGAAAACCTAAATAGGGTGTCTAAATAAGAGGTATAATTCGTAACCATGTGTTTCCATTTTATTTCTTATTACAGCTCCTTAAAATATAATTAAACAATGTAATATAATATAATAATTATATACTATATATTTTATGTGTTTAGGTTTATTCCAATACCTAAATACTTGTCCTCTTCCACAAAGTGTGAAATGAATCCATTATCTGTGTGTACAGTGGACCACTATCTCATAAATTGTTCAATTTTTTTCCTCACAGCATCTCATGAATATTTATAAATTTTCATCTAATTTATATATGTTATATTCATGACATATTTATTATTATAGTATATTAATATATTATGAAAACCTTTTTCTTTAATACTCATTATATACTGATTTATTACATAAAATCACACCTAGTACAACCCATAAGATCAAGAAGCCCAGTTTGTTTGGAATATTAGTTACATACAAAATCAACACGATGTATGGATACTAATTTTTTTAATAATCTTTAACATTCTTCTAATATTCCCCTTCTCATTTAAAACTGCATGTGATAACATGGGATTATGACTAAAAAAGGGGTGAGCTATAAATCCTATAAAAGGTAAAACCCAAACATCACGTGATGAAAGTATCACATGTAAGTAAATAGGCCATTAAATTGGATATAAAATGTGTTATAATAATAAAAAATTATATCACAACATTATACATGATCATAATTTATAGGGAACATGGGAAATATAGAAACAACCTTAAATGTGGGTCAAGGATAACTACCAAGACATCATAACATGGTGGAAAATGTCCCATAATATATTAGGTTTCATCCATAATCCCCAATATTAAATCTCATGAGACTAAAAAAGTACCCAATACATTGAATCACAATGTAATTTTGGGTGAACATGTCACTTTCATATCATTTATATGCAAAAGTGTGTCACATATATCATCCATCATAAGATTACATTTCATCACATTAAATCCAATGATTTAAGAGTGTGAAATAAATACATAGAAGTTCCCAATATAATAATTATATGTATTTCTAGGTGAGTACTCTTGAGTGGAAATGGGAATGGTATTCATGGTAAAATTGTTTGTCATAAAATAAAATCACAGGACAATTTCTTCAGTATAACTATGGAACAAAATGAATCATGGGAGGGATAAATTAGAGTAAAATGGGTATCTAATAACTTTTAAATCATAAGGGAATTAATATGGATATGTAGTAAAATAATTTTACATGAAAATATTTAATTAAAATTTAAAAGACAAAAAACATGCTAGAAAATGTTTTGGCATGGAAAAAATTAGAGGAAGATTTTTTCATTATAACAATGGAACATAATGAATCATGAGAGGGATTAATCAGAGTGAAAAGGTTATCTCATTTAATTTTAGTAATAACTAAGGTAGGAGGTATGTGTAAAATCATATCACATCCATGGGAATTTAAATACAACAAGAATTACATAAATAAGGTGCTTGAACAAAGGGGATAAAGGGAGGATCCCTTACTTTTAGAGTGGTAACGGCTTAGGTAAAGGTCATAGGAAAAGGGGATAAATGATCTATCAATATTATAAAATAAATTGGATAATAAATTTATGTTAAAAAAAGGAATGAAAATATAACCACATTATATTTTAAAGGATAATTATAAAGAATGTTCTTGAATAGAAAAAAATATGGGGAGATACTTTATCAAGAGAGGGTGAATCTAAAATCATTGTAGGATCGTCTTGAGAGATTAGTGGAATCGTGGGGTTTTATAGATAAAATGAAATAATATAGTCATGATATAATGGTTTTTAGTAAAGATAAATTGGATCTTGTTTTTCTTTAAATAGGGAAATATAGCAAAGTTCTTTATTATTTTTCAAAGATAGGTTTAAGATTCTATAAAATACTGTAATCAAAACCACAAACCATGACAAGTTTTTTTCACATGGTTTCTAAAAATGATAAATTTTTCATTTTTTAATAATTCCATGAATTGATAACATTAAAATAAAACCCTTAGTGATGTTTAATTCAGTCATGATTACAAATAATTGATTTTAAAACCTTATTATATAATATAGGTTCTGGGGGATTCATTAGCGGTTTATAAAATTAATAAAATAATCTCAAAAGGAATTAATTTTAATTATAAATATATATTTGTTCATTTATATATTTTATTTAATTTATTTCATTACTTCTATGCCATTTTTATTTCATAATATACAATATATATTTATAATGTATTTAATTTTTCCCATAAATTTGACTCCCTCAGAAAATTAGGAAGAATTCACATTTTCGAAATTTAAAAATGATGATTCCAAAATGTTTCTACTTTATAAAAATAATTCAATAAAAATTATAATTAAAATTTTTGAATTAAAATATCTGTTTATTGAAAAATACTAGTTCTTTTTACAATAGTAGTCTTCCAACCCTTATAAGAATTACAAATTTAATTCATAAAAATGTTTTACCAGTATATTTAACACATAATATTTAAAAAAAATTATATTAAAAAATTATTTCAAAATATAATAAATTATTCAAAAAGAATGTATTAATTGAAATGTAATATTTCCCAAACATATAATTTGTGGTTTTCCATATTAAAATTGATTTTTTTTCAAACTCATTACTTAATCATTTAGAAATAAAAAAATTAAGAAATAAATATAAGCATTATATTATTGAAATAAAATTTAAATATTTCTATCTTTATGGTCAATATACATAAACCCTTATTACACTAGTGAACTCACTAAGGGTAAGGTGTGTTGTGGTGAGATTATCAATGGATGGTTTGGTGAAAATAATTTGGTTCATGATCTCTATAATCCTGAACATCTCTTGTAAAGGGTTTCACTTGTTCTTTAGTTGTTGGATATCAGGTTGGGATTTTTCAAGGGTAAATCCTAGAGATGGTATCTCCCTTGAAATCCCTAAAAAATGGAATTAATAGGGTATAACCCTATCGGTTCAAGGCCAAAACATATTTTTTTATATTTAAATAGAAATTTATCACAAATTTTAATATATACTAATCATATTAACACTATTGGATTGATATATTATCAATATTTATGATTCTTAATGGTCTATTGTTTCCGATAGGATATAACTTTTTGATATCCAATATAACTTAAGTAGAGCATGATTTTCAATATTTAAATTACATAAATAAGGAACATATTCATTTAAGAAGGGTATTTAACTTATATAATTTCAGGTCATTACATATATATATATATTTTCTCACCTTTCTCTTCATTGAAAATTGACAACAGTGTTCATGTCTATGTCTGGATTACCAGTTCAACAAAGCGATGTGATTTTTGTCTAAATACTACAACAAATGTATGGTTTATATAATTGTATTTGAAGAAATAAAATTTTAATTATTATATAATTACCATTATAAAAAACAAATAACTTTTTTCCATCGTAATCATTAAAAAATGGAAATGTTACCCTTGCATATGTACATCCTACCATTTTTCTTACTATAACAGGGTTCATTTTTATAACCATCCTTAATAATTAGTTTTAAATATATAATTTATTTATAAAAATGATAATTATTTCATGATTATTTTTATTTAGATGATAAAATAACAATATAGTTTACGTTAGTCAACTTTATAAAGTGATTTTGTACATATGATCCCAACATCATTAGGGCATAAACCATGAACCTAAATAATTTTGTAATTGAATATAAAATAATATTAAATGAAATATAATGAATAATAAATTTGAAAAAGGTTCTTGATAAAGTAAATAATTAACATAAGTTTTTTTATTCAAGAAGATAAAGAACACATGTATTGAATAAGGCTTAAGGTTATGGATCTCTCTAAACCACCCCTTTTTTGGGTTATGACCACTGTCTCTCTAACTCACTTTATATCTCTCTTTAAGTTACATAATTCTTATAAATCATGTACATATGTCTCGAACATATATAACTAGATTTTTATCTCTTATTTTTATAGGGTAATACATTCCATATGTAAAATTTTAAATTTCCTTCATTATGAGATTTCCATTGAATATGGTTTGAGGAATGATTATGGAACCCATTTTATTTCACAGGGTAATTATTATGATTATGTGTTTTGATTTATTTTATTTTTATGGCATAGATATATCCCCAAAATATTATGAAGGGTGTGCCCATATAGTTCTCTAATACATTTTCTAAATATTTATTCTCATGAGACATTATATATTGGATTAAAGAGTAAACTTAATCTATTATGAGAGTTTTTCCATGATGGGATATTGTCTAGGAAGATAGCATTGACTCATGATTATGTCAAGTTATTTGTTTCTAACACATTTCATGGATTACCATGATCATATGATACTATTTTCATTATTTTAAAATTCTGTGAGATTACTCATCAGACTTCCCTTCTATGATATCATGTTATATATTTTACGCACACATTATGTTTCTTTATCATGTTTATTCCCATATTGGGATTTCTAGATCACCACTTTATTTTATTTATTACCTATGTTATATTATGAGGTTTTGGGAGATAAAATGGATTTAGGATACCATTATAGTGAATAAAATAAGTATTTCATGTTTTCCATTTCCTTTTGATTTATCGTGAAAATAGTCTTTCAAATACACAAGGCCTCATGATCATGGGGGTGTTACTTTTGATATTTATGTTAAAAAATTATCTAATAATTTGTGTAATTAATTTAGCAATTAAATATTAAATAAATTAAAAGTATATTTATTTTTTGTTATCAGTTCTACAATACATTAGTGGGAACCCTAGGGATAATTCTATGTGTAGGAAAATATACATGAATTTTTTCGAGGTTTGAGTGGGTGAGTACAAAAAAATTACATCTCTTCCAGGATAGAATAAGTGGATATAGATCTGACATAGATGCACCAAGGGGAAATAACATTGAAAAGGTAGCATTTAGGTGGACATGGTTTTCACCACATTCATGAAAATGGGTCTTCTTGCACACCTATTTTAACACTCTCTAGGGATATATTTTTTGGAAATTCACCACCATAATGAATGACTCCAAAAAATTGATAGCTTAATAAGCCTAATATGAAACAATACAATGGATAACCTATATTAAAAACAACAAACCCATGAGATTGAAAAAAATTATCATTTATAATTCATTCCTCCCATGTTTATAAGTTTCCCATATGTATTTGTATTTAGTAATTTATTAACATTTTGGATTTCTTTTTTTAGTTAATGGAATTATATAAGAGAAACAATGCCAACAATCAACATCAAAGGAAATTTCATAATTTACCTATTTATATACCTTATATTATGGGATTGGAAGTTGATAAATATGTGGTAGTGTTGTCTCAAATAGGTCAATTTTTGAATAAAACATGAATCATGAAAAACTCCCTACTCCTCCTAATAAATATTAGGTTACAATTGAGTAATTTATTTGAAAAGGGACTCCCCAATTCAGTTGATTTTTTGATCCCCTCATCATGAAACAATGTATTCACTACATTGATAAGATATTTTATATCCTCCAATGCACAGAGTAATAAAAATTCGTGATGGTCATTTAATTCATAGAGGGAGAACCCGATCTGTAGTGCACATTGATCAAGAACACAAAGTCTATAGAGGATATTTATTACATGGAACAAGAATACATTAAGAAAATATTTTCCAAAAAATATTTTCCTCAAACTCTCCAAATTAAAAAGGAGAGGGGGTTTCTCATTCTAAATAAAAAGTAAGATGAGACAATTGGGGTGTGTGAATAAGATTTCAAAAGGATTTAATGGTACACCAACTGATTTTTCATCAACACAAAAATTATATTAGTTTATTTATTTAGTGGGTTAAATATGAGTCTATGAAAATAATTAAGGTTTTAGGGATTTGATAGATATAAACATTTTGTTTGTTTTTTCATCAAATGTGAGATATAGATCAGTGAATCTCAGTGGTCTCATGGGACTGGAGATAAAAAATTTAAAATACATTTTTCATTAGGATATCAATAGATAAATATCATGGAGAAAATAAAACCCATCATCCAACTAGTCAAAAGTTATTGAATAATAATCTAGAAAACCATCTAATAGGAATTGAGAGATTTTTCCAATTTAGAGAATAGGGGCATCATACAAGCTTCTGCCAAAGGGAAATAAAGAATCCCACTAAATTGGAAGAAGTAAATAATTTTTAGATGAACACTTAGCCTATGGTTAAATGTTTCATCTATAGAGAACATATTCATTATGGAACATAATGTCCTAATTTGACGGTTGTTATATACAATCAATGAAAACAACCTATAAGCCCTAGAGGTAAAGGAATGACTTCTATAATCACTACTATTGTTGTGAATCTTAAAAATTATTTCATGGAAGGTATGATAGTTATTAATTAAGTAATAGTAAGCATTCTTTTTTATTCTAGTTCTACACACTCTTTCATATCTTACATATTTATTAGAACTATTCAAACAATACCTCAAAATATGGGGGTTGAGCTATATATGAGGGTAAAAATATATAAATGGTTGTCTCCTATGTATATTAAATCTCTTGAATCAATTTTTGTGGATAGAATCATGCAATAAAATATCATATTACTTAATTTAGTTTAGTTTGATTCTATATAAGGGACACATTAGATATCATTATATAAATCCAACATCAACAATCAAGAAAATGATATTAATATCCTTGTCCCAAGTCATCCTCCAATTATATAAAAGTTTAAGGATAAGGATGAATCTTCTCTAAAATCTTATATTCAAGAATGGATATTATGGACTTATTTATAAGAATATCTATCCCAAATGATAGAGAAAAAAGATAGAGTCATGCATGAATGCATTCCCATTAAAAGGGATTATATTGACTTATTCCTTGGAATAGTAGTATGGTCTTCCTCATGAAATATAGTTTGAGTTATAATTAAAAAATATACTTGGATATATACCAATATCAAATAATCATTGTAGAATTTCCACTGTTAAGTTGAAATATCTGAAGAAGCTGTTACAATATAATATTGAAAATGACCTTATATGATTGATTGCTTCACTATGGGGTATGTTGGTCCTATTATTCAAGAATAAGGATGGTTTAATGAACCATGAAATTGATTATCATGCACTCTATAACACCCCAAGCTTCCACGGTATGCTTCTCTTTGAATAATACAATAGCGTGTGTTGTACGCAACTTTGAGTTCTAACACACCACAACCAATCAAATTAACCGTTATGAGTAGTAATACCCACTTTTTGAAATTATATAAATTTTATCTTTTAAAATGGACTTCATTTTTGGATTCATAATGTCGAAATTATCCTAGGATGATTTTTTTTATTTTTCTGAGAACTTCCAATTTTTTATGAATAGTGAAAAATACTAAACTTTATTTAAAAACAACTTTTGTAGTCAAAATAATTTATAGTGCTAAATTATACTATTGAGTGGTTTTAAAGTATAATTATATTATATTTTTACCATTTAATCCAATGTTGGTAATTGTATGCAATTTCACATTTAAACTGGTCATAAACTAGTGTCAATCTTATGATAGTTATTATTTCATAAAAACATGTTTTTTATTTTAACAACGGGAATTAATTTTAAATTAATTTCTGCCACTTATGTATTTTGAATTTAGAAAAATGGATTTAATATTAATAATTATGAGGTCTAAATTGTGTAAATATTTAACTTTTATTTTTAGGAATTTTGAATAATTATTACGGTAAATATTTTATTTATCATGGTTAAAGGATAAATCCAGAAAATAAGGATAAGAAATAATATTATAATAATATTAAATTACCCTAAAACGTGACCTACCCCTATTTTATGATTCATTTCCTACCATGGGAATATTTGGGTCCATTTTGGGACCCCATGGAGCCACTTGTATGTGATAATGACACTTTATATTAATTAAGTTAAAGTAAATACAAAATGACATAAGCATATATCTTTTTGTAAAACAATTTTTACATAGAGATATATATGTTATCTCTTATACTATAAATATAAATTAGAAATATAAAAAGATTTTCTTCATAATTATATTTTATTTATAATTTTTACACATTGAAAAATTCATTTTATTTATGATACAATGATGATCTTGTATTTTCTTTATTAATGAAACTATCAAATAAATTTTATTATAAATGTTAAAATAAATAAAATATGAAAGTTTTTATTCCATTAACTAATATTATAGGTTAATATGACATTTTAGGATTGACTAAATGAATTTATTTTAAATTAATAAAAAATTTAGGACTTTAAGAGGAATAAATTATCAAATAGTGTCAAAATTTACATAAAACAGTATTTAAAATAATTATTATATTATTAATTGATTTTCTATTCTTAAAAATATAAGTATTGTCCAAATGACTAAAATAAGGTTATATATATTAATAATGAACCACTTGGGGTTTGATTGGCTTGTTATAGTATGTTTATTAACCATATAATATAAAAATTCAAAGATACATGGTAAATGTCAAACTATTTAACTAAGAGTTAAATATAAATGAAAAGGTTAATATAGTGACCCAAACCTATCTAAAATCTATTTGTTGAAAGGTTTTAAACCCATACCCACCTTATCCTTGAAATAAGTCACTTTGGAGCCATTATAAACCAAATATAAATTTATTATAAAATAATATTTTAGGTTTTTCCTAAGGTTCCCCTCACCCCTCTTATAAAAGGGCACTCCCCATTCTCTCAAATTCATTCCGTCTAAGCCTTTTGGTTTGGCCAAACCCTACCAAAATATCCTATCACCTTCCATAAATTAATCTTAGAGGATTTAATTTAGTCATAAATCCAACTTAAGGATCCCTTTTGATCAAATCAAAAGGAAGAACACGAAGAAGAGGTAAAAATCTCACCACCTCTTTCAAGTTCCATTCTTCTTCCACTTCATTTTTCTTTTTTGTTTCCATTATAAAATAATAAATCAAGTATATTCTATATACTTTGATGTTATTATAAATATGGTACAACCAAATTCATTATTATATCCGTCCCATGAATGACATGTCACCATACGTGCGTACGTACGACTTACCGTCTCCACGTCATGGTGTAATTGTTATTCAATAAATTATTATTTGGAAGGGTATAATAATGATTTGTAATTAATTTAAATAATAAATATGAAATTATAATTATTCTTTATATATGATACAATATGCAATTATATATTATTTTAATATCAAAAGAATGATATTGTCACTCGTGCATACGTACGGACTACCGTCTCCAAAAACGCAATGAGATTCATTCCCCATCATATCCATTCAAGACTAATTTTCATTTGATGATTAAAAATAATGTTTAAGGAATTGATATCATTCTGGATATGAATAAGATACAATCTATGGATAACAAACATGACTTATGTAACAAAACATATAAAATAAAACGAGTAAGTGAAAACCTGATACGCGGATAATACTATTATATTATTAACAATGCAATATTAAAAGATCATATATGATATAATATTTATGTATATGATTATTTAATAATTTAATAACAATTACTTAACTATTATACAGGAGTTTATCCTACCCTCAACCCAGGAAAAGTACAAGGTAACGGTTTATTTCACAATCTCTTCATTATCGGAGGTTATTTATATGTAATTATCCACTGGGACCTCTTTATCATCCACAACCATGTTTCTTAAAAATTTATTTCAAAAAATTCTTACTATTTTATAGACTATGGGTTAAATTCATTTATACCCTTTTTTGACTTTTTATAAGATGTTTATAAAGGAATTTTTTCATCATTTTCCAAACAAGGTCTTTTTATTCTTTTCGACAGAATTAAGGTAAGAATGTCTTTTTTTAACTTATATGGTGGGTGCGACTATTTTCCACCATTATAAAATTGTTGAATATTTCCTTAAAATATTATAATAATATTCTCAATGTAAATTTTTTCTTTTATAATTATTTAACTTTTAAATGATTTCAAAAAAAGAGATATTTCTCTCAAATAGTTTTGATTTCATCTATGATAACATTCTTTGATGGATTTTAAGCTTATTTGAAGTTGATTTATTATGATACAAAACATCAATATTGTATTGATGTTTTAGTGATATGTTTGACTATTGATGTGTTATTTTTATACCATTCATGTTTTATGGATAAATTATTGACATTTTGTATGCTAGTTTTAAAAAGAATGTTTTTGTTTTGTTTAAACCTGTTCATATGAGGAATGCATTGGACTTATTAAGTGACGGGTGGAGCCTGCTAAGCTCCTCGATGCATCGGTAGGTCTCATGAGACAAACTAGTGTCTTGGAACATGGCCTTGAAAAAATATTATTTGTAGTCTTGGCGCAAGGCCTTGACTATGTGGTTATGATAGTTTAGCATTATGCATTCCATCATTATGAAAGTGGTTATTGATATTACATGTGATTATTCGACTAGTAGAATATCCATGTGAGAATGTAAATGGAATTATTTAGATTTATATTTTCCATATTATGATGAAGTTTATGTTTATAAGTCTTTTGTTTTAGTCTTATACATTTCCTTATATGTTTATGCTTATTTATGAATGTTTCCGCTTTATTGTTATCCTTACTGAGCATCTAAGCTCACCAATTTCTATGTTTTATCTTTCCCAAGTTGTGATGAAGTATTTTATGGCTGACCTACAGGGATAGACTATGGGATCTCATTTTTTTCTATGGAAACAATGTTGTTGTAGTTTTCCATTTCATGATATAATGTAAACCTTATTAATGTATCTAGTAGTTCGAAGGCTACTAAACTAATCGGTCTTTCGAGAATTGATCTTTTGTGATCAAGCCAATGTTATGTAACAATGCACCGAATCTGGGTAACTAGGGTCAGGGCCTTACAAACTCAATAATAAAATGGTAATTAACTAGTATTCTATTTTATGGATATATTAATTGTTCAATCAACTATGTGGGGACCAATATTTCTATAAGGGGATCTTAGGTTAGGATAAAACTGATTAAAGGAGAAGAATGAATATATTCCCAAAACTACTTTTGAATATGTTATGAACACTATGATTTCATAGTGATGCCTTTTGGACTCCCTGATGTCTTAGAAATTATTAAATACTCAAGGAATAGATTTATTAGATATTACCTCGATAAATTTATGTCAGTCTTTATAGGTGATATTATAATTTACTCCAAAAGAAAGGAGCATCATGTGGAGAATTTAAATATCCTGATAATGGATTTAATAGAGGAAAATATTTATGGAAATTATAGTAAATGTGAGTTCTAGATGAAAAAATTATCATTCAGGGAGAATATTTTCTCCTACAAAGGGTTATTTATAGTCTTGTTTTAGATAGGGGTAATTGAGGACTGGACTAAACCACATCTATAATGGAGATCTATAGCTTCCCTAGACTTTCTGAGTATTACTGATGGTTGTGACAAACTTTCCATGATTTTGAAACCCACTATCCAATATAACATGGATGGGAGTAATGTTTTTATAGACCAATTAATATTAAGAGAAATTTAAGGTGTTGAAAGAGAATCCTATCACTTCCAAATTCTGCATCATGCCCATAAGTGTATATGTTTTCATGGTATATATTGATTCTTTAATGAAGGGTATGGGTTTTTACTGATGTAGAATGATAAATTTATAACATATGAATCAATGAATATTAAATTTTCTGAGAAACACTATCCCACACTTGAAATGGTGTTTTTTTATAGTGATATTTTCATGGAAAATATTGTGGCATTATCTATATATGGAGAAGTGTGAAATCTATACAAAAAATAAGAGAATTAAATATAAATTCACACATAAGGATATTAACATGTTCCAATGAATATTTTTATATCTTATTAATGACTATGATTTCTCAATCCATTAATATCCTAGAAAAAGAGAATCCAATGGATGATTCTATAAGTACAAATGATATGGTGACTTTATCAGTGATTTGAATTGAAAAGGATCAAATACTATTAGACATACAAAGGATGGGAATGGGAATCATCAAAGAATAAGAATCATCATTACATTCTCAAATTATTTCTTGTAAATCCATTTTGAAGTTGATAAAGGATGATCAAAGTTATAATGAGGAAATTCTAAAGAAGGTGGATCCTATAAGAAAAGGGATGTCCTTGAAGTACAAAATTTTTGTGGAAGGAGTTGTATGATTTGGGATACCTGTATGTGCACCATAAAATTTGAAGATAAAGAAATAATTTTTAAATGATTCACATATATTGACCTTCTACATCCACTTAGGGAGAATTAATATTTGTATAGTTTTGGAGAAAACAATTTGTTGGACAATATGAATAATTAGATTACAAAATATACATAAAAGTGTATAGAATGTCTACATGTGAAGGTTTAATGTAAAAAATATAAGGGTATGATGCAACAAATAATCATACCTATATAGAAATGTGAAAACACCATTATAGACGTTGTCACTAGTCTTCAAAATATATCAATATGAAATAATTCATAATGGTTTATAGTGGATCATCTTATAAAAACTACTTACATTATTAAAATTAAATAGAAATTATCAATCGATCAGCGTGGAAGGATATACTTCGGAGAGGTGGTGAGGATTCATGGAACACTACTATCAATTGAATATGACCGAGATATGAGTTTTACCTCTATGTTGGGGAATAACCTCTAATATGATCTAAAAAATGAATTATACTTCACAACAACTTTTCACCCCAAAACTGACATCTAATACAAGTAATATATTCAGAAAATGGAATACATGTTGAGATCAAGTTCAATGGACATTGAAGGAGGATGGTATCAACATCTTCCTCTGGTTGAGTTCTCAAAAAATAATGGTATCTAATTAAAAATCCAAATGGAATCTTATTAATACATTTACGGGATGAGATGATGAAATCCTACACATTGGGATGATTTTTCTAAATTCAAGCAGATGGGACTTGAAATTATTGAGGATATAGTGGAAAAGGAAAAGACCATTATTTAATATATCAGGATTTCTCAGAGTTGATAAAATATCTATGTTGAAAATAATTGATGAGAACTAGAGTTTGATGTTTGGGATAAACAATTACTCTACATATCCTTATGGAAGATAGTTATGAGATTTGGGAATAAGGGAAAGCTGATCATTAGGTACATCAACCCCTTTTAGATTCTTGATTGCATAAGAGTTGTGACTTATCAACTTTTACTCCCACCAGTTATTTCATAAGTTCACAACTTATTCCATGAATACCTCTTGAGGAACTACATATTAGATCCCCTACATGTACATAATTCAAAGATTTTTTTTTGAAAAATTATCTAACTTAAAATGAGGATATGATGGTGATCATTGAATGAAGAGTTAATATTCTATGAAATAAAACAACTCACCCGGTCAAAGTGCTATGGTGGAACCATAAATACGAAGTGAAAACCTAATAACCAAAGAATGAAATGAAGTAGAAGTACCCTAAACTTATTTCACCGAATTTTGTAATAAAAATTTTCAGGTTCTAAATTCCATATGGGGGTAATAATTTAATGCTAAGTGTTTTTAAATAAATAAAACTATGTTTGATAGCATATATGACATGAAACAACAATCCTAAATGAACCACAATTATTTATAACTATTAAAACAAAGACATTAAATTAATAAGTATAAATAGTATTAACTACATTAATATATATATATATATATTGTTCTAAATCAATATAACTTTATTTATTAATTCCTAGTGAATATGCACTCAATTTTTTATGAGGATATTTTATCCTTTAAAAAATGTGTTATCTTCAAAAATTATTTTTACTCCTTCTTATGATAAAATATTACAAATAATTTAAGGAAACTTCATAAATTTTATTTTTTAAAATTAAAATCATTTTTTAATTCATCATGTAAAAATTATCTTTGAGTGATTTTTTTATAATTTCTTGAAAAGATAAATTTTTTGATGAATGGTGAAAATGCTACTTTTTATTAAAAATAGATTTTTCATATATCGAATTTACAAATTCTATTTTTTTTAATATGGTATAGAAAGTAATATTATTTCAATTATATTGTTATTTACCCAATTTAGGTCACTAGAAAAAAATTTATATTTAATTTTGATGAAAAAGTATTGTATGCTTACGAAAACATTTTCTTTGGAAAGAGGTTTTTCATCACATCAAAAAGTTTAATTTTAAATTAAATTCTACCAGTTATGTAAATTAAATTTTCTAATATTGATTAAATATTTTTAATTATAATAATTAGTATTATACAATAAGTCCAAATTAACTTTTTCTTATATTGAATTGTAAAAAGGGAAAATAATAATAACCTCAATTATTATTAAAATATGTCTACAGGGGTTAAACTTAAAAGATAATGGTAAATATACCTAAATATATTCACAATTACCATTTTATTTCCATATTTAGCACATATATCATATTATATTTTATAACAATCTACTTTAATTCTTTTTGTGTGTGTAAAATGTTGGTATATCTTTTTTATTTTCATTAATTCCAAGTCTTTCCTCTTCCCCACTTAAAAAAGGACACCGCCTCTCCATTCCTATTCACACATCCAAAAAAAATTTGTTCAATAAATCCCCATAAAAATACCTTCCTAAAATCCATTAACATGTATTAAATTCTTTTATTGACATAAAACCCTCATACAAATTATTTTGGTGCAAACCCAAAGAGGGTGTCAGAAGAAGTGGTATAATTCCTAACCCCGTGTTTTCATTTTATTTCCCATTCCACATAATTAAAATATTATTAAACCATGATAATATAGTATCATAATTTTATCCCATATAATTAGATTTTATTATGTTAATTTCATAACCTAAATTCATCTCCTCTATTATAGAATGAGAAACGAAGTCGTCGTACATGAGTACGGCAGACTACCGCCTAATGAACCGATGTAATTCATTTCCCATCATCTTCTATCATGTTTATTTATGTTCAGGGTTATATATATATATATATATATATATATATATATTATTCATGATATATTTTTAGTTCTGGTAAGTTAATATATTATAAATTTTCTTACCTTTCCCTTCAGATAAAAATGAAAAATTCGTTCATGTTATGTGTGGTTTACCACCTCAAAGAAGCAATATGGGTCATTTTTATTGATCGCATCTCATATATGGTGTATATAAGTTTATATAAATAAATAATATGATACTTATGATATTATGATAATTATTTAAATTTAAAATAACACATAACTTATTTCCATCATGATACTTAAAAATGGTACATTACTCATGCGTGCGTAAGGCCTAGTGTCTCCATGATTATAATGTAGTTCATTTTTTATAAACATACTTCATTATTTGTTTTAAAATAATTATATTTTTATTTAAATGATAATTATGTCATTATTATTATTCTTGATATTATGAAATACTAATCTCTTTGTCTTTAGTCTACTTTTTAATGTGATTTTGGAAAGAAGAGTCGAAGATCATCAAATCATCCGAATTGAACCTAATTGAATAAGTAATTTAATATAAAATGATAATAAGTTAAATAAATTAAATAATAAACATGGAAAATTTTATTTAGAAATTAAATAATAAATATAAGTTTATTATTATAAAAGATTATGAATGGATGTGATTAATCTGGCTTGAGGTAACAACTCTCTCTAAACAACCTTTTTCCTTATGTTATGACAATTATCTATCTAAATAACTTTATCTCCCTCTTTAATGTTTTGGAATGATTATAATTTACTTTTAAAATTTTCACACAAATATACCTATATTATCCTCCCTTCCATGATGGGGTAATACATTCCTCATGTCCATTTCTCAAAATCCTTCATTATGAAATTTTATTTGACTACCATATGAGGAAATATTATGAAACAAATTTTATTTCATGGGTAATTATTATTTTCATTCCTTATGATATATTTAATTTTTTGTAACATATAAATCAAAAACATGATATGATTTGTTCATCCATATAGTGCTCCAATTTATTGGGTAAATATTTAGTCTCATGTGATGTTATGTATCAGATTATGGAGTAAACAAAATCCATTATGGGACTTTGTCCATCATATGATATTATCTTGAAAGATATCCTATGATCATTTTTATTTGATGTTATATGTTATATGTTTTTTTTCACATTTACTATATTATCATGATATTAGGATAAAATGTTTTTTTTCTTATTCTATAATGTAATTACTCATGGGCCTTCTCTTTTATGATATCTTGTTATGCCTTTGATTCACATGTTATGATTGTTTTTAATGAATATTACATTTCAGGGGATTTTATATCACTTTTTTTTTATGATTTACCTAGGTTTTACTGTATAGTTTTAACAACTCAAATAGAATTAGGATCTCACTATTGAGAATTGTTGGTCGGAGAGGTTTACTCAAGAGGGGGGTGAATTGAGTACCAATTAAAATTTCTGTATTTAAAAACAATGTCTTAAAGACTCCCAAATAAAATAATAAATTAAACTGTAATGAATTTATGTTAAAGTAGAGGTTCTGTCAGATTCTCAAGGGATTGATTAATTCCCAGTTAATCAACACAAGAGTGTGTGATTATCTTTTGAAACTAACTTACTAATCTACACTTAACATAAACACTTGCTAGTTTAATTATCAAAGTAACTTTAAAAACAGTACTGGTTTTAAAGTGATTAGCAGCGGAATAAAACTTTGAAAGAGATGGCACAACAAATGTAACCAAGAGGTTCAGTCTCAAGCCGAGACTTAGTCGTCTCAAAAGTTTATATAAAAGTGATCCACACCCCGGATCGGGGTTCAACAGTTTACAACTGTCCAGGTCCAAGACCTCTACCACTGTTCTTCGTGGGAAATAGTACAACAACACCTAGCTGTCCAGGTCACACACGACCTCTACCACTGTTATTCATGGGGAAGAAAGAATGAAAGAGTTTGGTAAGGATTTACAAATCCTCCAGTTTAAGTACAGGAGACAGTGTATGTGTTAGATACAGCAGATAACACACACTGCTCGAAATGAATAATAATAAATCACAGAACAAGAGATGTAGAGTTTAGAAATGGTTCTGGTGATTTCAGTGTAGCTCTGGACTCCTTTGGATTCGATCAGAAGTGAATCTGAGTCCTCTTCTCGTTTCTGTTTGAGAAACAGAGTGTCGTATGCTCCAGGTTCACAGACGGTGAAAATGCAGTGGTTGAAGTTCTTCAATGTTCTTCTTATATGCACAGAACACTTCTCGAGTATGCTTGATTGTCTATTATCTTCTCTGTGTTCTTGATGGAACTGGTTTTTCTCTTCTTGATTCTTCTCGTTCTTGTGTTTGGTATATTTCATCCACCACACTCTTCTCGTTTCGGTTGTTGTTTCTTGGGCAGTGTAGTCTTCTCGTATTTATCTCACGGGCAACAGGGGATAGAAAAGATTTCCTTTCTGCAGGTACGAGGTACGGGTTCCTGACATCCGACAACCTTTATCAGATATTTGACAAATCATTAAAATGTACACGATATGACCGTTAGATAGATTAAATATAGGAAATAAAGAAATTCAAACAGTGAGTCGAGTGATCGGTAGGTAATCAGCATCGGTAGCTTGGACATCGGTAGCTTGAACATCGGTAGCTCAATTTCATTAGTTGCTTTGACTCTATCGGTGGCTCTATGCGTCGGTTGGTACATGCTTGTATCAGTGACTTTGTTTATCGGTAGCTCCATGCATCGGTAGCTCCATGCGTCGGTAGCTCCATGCGTCGGTAGCCCCATGCGTCGGTAGCTTCATGCGTCGGTAGCCTCATACGTCGGTAGCTCCATGTGTTGGTAGCTTCATGCGTCGGTAGCTCCATGCGTCGTTATCGGTAGCTGTGAGTCTGTCAGTAGCTTCGTCCATCGGTGACTCTTATTCCATCGGTAGCTATTTATACTTACACCAGTAGATCTATGTTTGTATCGGTAGCTGTCTGTAAGTCAGTAGCTTACATTTATAAGCACATCGGTAGCTCTGTGTTAAGTATATCGGTGACTCTGTCTGTCGGTAGACTAAGTCTATCGGTAGACTGGGTAATGGTAGCTCTTTATCAGTAGCTATAGGCAGATTACTTATCTGTTTTATGCAGAACACATCCGATTGTGTTAGAATCAATTTATAACTTGTATGAACATGGATAAATGAGGATTAACATATTCCAAAGACTATTTTAAAAATTATTATTGGTTTGATCACAGATTTGAAAGAATTAATGTATAGATCAATGATACTTAAAAATATCATAGAGAATGAAAACATAATTGGGATTTTCAACACATATGAATACATGATTGAGATTATCAAAACAGGTGAGGTCAACAATCTCCCCCTTTTTGATAATCACAATTTATGATATGGGCATTTAACATAGTGAAGATATAATAGTAAAGAGTATAATATTGAATTCAATTTTCTCAGAGAAAACAGCATCAGAGATAATAGAAATAGTATGATATAGACATAAGTTATCAGAGGTAACAATCATAAGGTACCGAAGGTAAAAAGAAACATAATAATAGTAGAGATAAAATTGAAAAGAAGGTTATTTTTCTCCATTGAAAATATTTCTCATTCTCTCATTTTGTTCGCCCCCTCTTATTGTTCTCCCCCTTATTATTCTCATTTTGTTCTCCCCCGCTTATTCTTCTCCCCCTTATTATTCTCCCCCTTTGTGATAATCAAAAAGTGGGAAAGTATATATAAAAGACAAATAAAACAGGAGAAGTAAAAAAAGAGTTCTTCTGTATTAGAGTAGTCAAAAAGTACAGAAACAGAATACAAATGAATTCCTATCAAAAATCCTGGCCACTGGATCAATCCACATCTTCCACGTGAGATTTTCCTTTGGGATCAGAAGAAGGTTCGGATGGTGAGGATGCAGGTGAAGGTTTTGGAATACCAGAAAAGATCAAAGGAGGCTGAGCTACTGACACAGAGTCAGGCCTGTAGGTTGAAGATCTTTGGGTGATCATTGGTGTGAGGCTTCGAATAGCTTGAGCAGGAGTCAGCTGGACTGTGGAAGCAGCTGAGGTAGAAGCAGGCAAAGCAGGAGGTATGATGACTGGTCTGGCATCAACATGCAAGAAGGGCAGCAACAAATTTCTAAAATCCATAATAATTCCTCCTCCTCTTTCCATAGCAGAGATGAAATCATCTTTGTTCTCCATGAATTTCTCCAAGGCAGGAGTCAATTGTCTTAGTTTTCTCACTTGTTCTCTAAAAGCTTGAGTTACTGGAGGGAGCTTCATGTTTTCCAACATCAGCTTGAAGTGGTGTTCGAGTTGATGCTTGGTGAAAAGATTGGTGAAGTAGTAGTCCACTTTGCTCTTTATGGCTTCCTGAGAGGCAGAGGCTTCTCTCATATAATCTTGAACAATCTTCATTATTTCTCTAGCAGAATCTCTTGTAGAAAGCACCACTCGGCTCAACTCAGATGAGTCCACAGAGCCACTGGTTGAAATAGAACCAATCTCCTCCTTTAACATTGCTCGAACTTGATTCATGTCAACTAATAGTTTGGATGTGAGAGGGCCAAGAGAGAAGGAAACAGTTTCTTTGAAACTCTTAGACAAACCACTGATTAGGCTTTGAACTTGAGAGTCTTGTAATTGAACGTGATCCTTCACTAAGGTTTTGAAACTTTCAAACACCGAGACAAACTGGCTTACTACACTCTTCACATAATCTAGGTCCTTGTCAGCTTGAGACTTGGAACTCATATAAGAGTCTAAAGCAACAACTGTTGTCTTGAGAGCTTCAAGATCTGCTTCGATTCTAGAAGACTAAGTCTGGCACTCTTTCACTTCTTCCATAAGATCAGACACAAAAGAAGATAAATTACAAGCCAGAGATAGCTCGAAGGATCTCTCTAACATTTTCATTTCTTCATTAATGCTTTGCTTCATCTCAGCAACTGATACACTGAATGATTCTTTCAGCTCATTCTTCATGGATTCAAGATCATATTTAGTGACAAAATCATTAGGGACAACTGCAGAAGATCCCTTTACTGAGGCCAAACTGACTACAGAATCAGTCATTATTGAATTAATTGATGATGAAAGGGAGGTTTCCATTAAATTCACTTCTTCAACAAAACTGGTTTTGAGGTCCTCTTTCAGCTTATTCAGATCATGAAATCTGACCACATCATCTGGCAACAACTCAGAAGCAAGATCATAATTGGTCTTCGGTCTATTCATAGACATCTCATTATCAGAATCTGGATAATCCAATCCACAGACTATAAACCCTGGGTCCTCTACCCAGTCTCCAAGCTCAACAGCTACTGTAACATTTCCAAGAACAGATTGATGCTCCCCCTCAATGGGTGCATTCTCATGTATCACAACAGCGTTCAGTGCTGGATTCTCTTCATCAGAATCTTCTACTACAAGTTCCATCGGTGCAGCAACTAGAAGATCTTCTGATACAGGTACAGCTTCTTTTGTATCTCTTTCTACTTCAGCAGCAGGCATAGCTGAGCTTCCAATCAAAGGACTCATACTTAACCTACCAAAAGCAGACGATTCAGATACATTCTCCTTTTCCTCTTTTTCTTGGTGAGGCACAGACTGGTCTTCCTCATAAGTAGAAAAAATTTCCTCTACCTTTCCTTTCCTAGAATAAACCAATTCTGCAATAGGACTTGGGGGCAAGTCTGGATCTCCTCCAACATCCATGGGAGTTTCTTCTTCTTCTTCTTCTGTTTCATCACTATAAACAGGTTCCTCTTCATCAGGTCTCAGACTCGGATCTCTCATATCCTTTGGTCTTGAGAGATGATCCACAGGATTAAACCTATCATATATCTTCTGATCATCAGTGACCCATTCTCCCTTCCATGGGTTCCAGTTAATTTTCATGTACTTGCAAACAGTCGAGGTGATGCAGAAATTATTCTTGACTACAACTGTCTCATCCTGAGACTCAGCTATTCCTTTCACTTTTATCATCACTGAAATCAGCTTGGCAAAGAATAAAGCATTAGTCTTTGACTTTGGTCTAATCATGTCTTCCATTTGAAGCATTAACAATCTGCACAGATTGATTTTTACACCATGTCTTAGCAAATGAAGAAGATAGATATCTTGATATATCATATTTGCAAAATCTCCTCGCCTCGGTATCAACACATGCTGAACAAACTTGAAGATCAGTCGATTTTCTCCATCCATTTCAGCAGCAACCACTTGCCTTTGATTTCCATTACCAGTCAGCTCTTGTAAGGCGGTTTCATAATCAAAGATGTCACTGCTAGGTGGAATTTCTCTTGATACATACCCAGAGACACCTTCATGTGGTACTTTTAAACACTCATCCCACTCTATTGAAGAAAAAGACATCTCTTTTCCATTTAAAAAAGAGCTTACCCGATTCTCATTTTCAGACTTCTCGAAGGTTACAAACTCGTAGAACGGTTTTACCAACTTCGGGTAGTATGGGCCATTGTTATTCGAGAAACAATCCACCCATTTCTGGTCCTCCAGAATCTCGAGTACTAACAATTTGTTAGGCAGTAGCCATTCCACGCACAGTTCCTTCTCGATTACTATGTCTCTATTCTACAAGTGAGGATTCACTGGTCGCTTTCCCGATCTAGTTCTGACTTCAA
The DNA here is from genome assembly GCA_963277665.1 of Viscum album. Lineage (NCBI taxonomy): Eukaryota > Viridiplantae > Streptophyta > Magnoliopsida > Santalales > Viscaceae > Viscum > Viscum album. The sequence continues at coordinate 599,649,337 of OY728157.1, forward strand.
TAACACTTTCTTTATGCTGTGTCTTCTGCTTCTTAGAGTTTGGTTCTACACTTTCATCTCTGACGATAGGAAGCTTAGTTTATGTCATTGCGGGTTTAGGGTTCTTGGTCTATTTGGGAGCAAAGGTTCGAAGGTGAGAGATTTTGAGCTCGGTGAGGTAAGAAGTGGCTTAGACTTAGTTTTATCATTTAGGAATTCCAAATAAACGACTAAAATATAGTAAGATAAAATAAAATAAAATGATTCGTATTCTTGGCGGCAGACAGATGTTTTAGAAAACATTGCATCAGTGTGAGTTAATCATCAGTGAGAAAAACAAATCGGTGAGAATTGAACATCGGTGAGGATTTTCACATCGGTGAGAATTTCCACATCGGTGAGAATTTCACATCTGTGAGAATTTCCACATCGGTGAGGATTTCACATCGGTGAGAATTTCACATCAGTGAGGATTTTCACATCGGTTGTGATTAAACATTCCCAATTCGTGTCTTATGTAACTTAGCCTATCCGAACTTAAAGGTTTAGTGAAAATATCAGCCAATTGATGTTCAGTGCCAATAAATTCAAGAGAAATATCACCTTTTTGATAGTGACCTCTTAGGAAATGGTGTCGTACATCTATGTGTTTGGTTCTAGAGTGAGATACAGGATTCTTAGAGATGTTTATTGCACTGGTGTTATCACACTTGATTGAAACATGTTTAAAAACATATCCATAGTCCAAAAGAGTGTGTTTCATCCACAAAATTTGTGCACAGCAACTACCAGCAGCTATATATTCTGCTTCGGCAGTAGATAATGCAACTGAGTTCTGTTTCTTACTACACCAAGAAACTAAAGATTTTCCAAGCAAATGACATGTTCCTGATGTGATTTTTCTATCTAACTTACAACCAGAAAAGTCAGTATCTGAATAACTCATTAACTCAAAGGATTGTCCTTTTGGGTAAAACAAACCTAAGTTGACCGTGTGTTTGAGATATTTAAAAATTCTTTTAACAGCAAGCAAATGAGATTATTTTGGATTAGATTGAAATCTAGCACACATACACACACTAAACATAATATCAGGTCGACTAGCAGTAAGATAAAGTAAACTACCAATCATACCTCTATAATTTGTTTGATCAACTGGTTTCCCAGTTTCATCTGCATCCAATTTACAGGTAGTACTCATAGGAGTTTCACTTTCCTTGATACTATCCAGACCAAAACGTTTTAAAAGATCCTTTGTATATTTACTTTGATTCAAAATAATACCATTTTCATTTTGAAATACTTGAAATCCAAGAAAGTACTTAAGTTCTCCCATTAGGCTCATTTCAAATTCATTTTGCATACTTTTTGAAAAATCAGTACATAAAGAGTGTTTAGAAGATCCAAAAATAATATCATCAACATATATTTGTACAACTAAAACATCTTTATAAATTCTTTTAATGAAAAGATTTGGATCAACAATCCCTTTAGTAAAACCTTTTGAAATAAGGAAATTGCTAAGTCTATCATACCAAGCTCTTGGAGCTTGTTTTAAACCATACAAAGCTTTAGAAAGTTTAAAAACTTGATTTGGAAAATGGGGGTTAGTAAATCCAGGTGGTTGTTCTACAAAAACATCTTCAATTATAAAACCATTTAGAAATTCATTTTTCACATCCATTTGATATAACTTGAAATCCAGATGTGTTGCATATGCAAGTAAGATCCTAATGGATTCTAGTCTAGCTACAGGTGCAAAATTTCCCTCATAGTCTATACCTTCTTCTTGACTATATCCTTGTGCAACTAGTCTAGCTTTGTTTCTAACTATATTTCCAGATTCATCTACTTTATTTCTAAAAACCCATTTTGTGCCTATTGTCAAAGTTTCCTTAGGTCTGTCAACTAATTCCCAGACTTTGTTTCTTTCAAACTGATTTAATTCTTCCTGCATAGCCATTACCCAGAATTCATCATTGATAGCATCATTGATATTTTTGGGTTCTAGCTGTGAAAGAAAAGCTTGATGTTCAACCTAGTTTCTTAGAGAATCTCTAGTTTGTGTTCCTCTATCAAGATTACCAACAACAGCTTCTAAAGGATGATTCTTTAGAATCCTCGTTGATCTGGTAAAGGTTGGACTAGAAATTTCAGGTTCATCTATAGGTTCGGGTTCAACAGAAGCAGATTCTGGAAAAAGTCCAGAACTGGATACTTTTATAACAGGTTCTTTAGATTTATCATTAAGGTCCAGAATAGACAAATCTTCTTCAAGATTCTCAAGAGAGGTTTTAGGCTCATGTGGATCAGTTTCATCAAACTTGATGTGAACAGATTCTTCCACACATTTAGTTTTCTTATTGAATACTCTATAGGCTTTACTTGAAATAGAGTAACCCAGAAAAATTCCTTCATCACTTTTGGAAGCAAACTTATCCAGATTATCTTTAGTATTCAGAATAAATACTTTGCAACCAAAAACTTTAAAGTAATTAACCTTAGGCTTTCTATTGTTCCACAATTCATAAGGGGTTTTCTTAAGAACAGGTCTGATTAAGACTCCATTAATAACATAGCAAGCTGTATTAATAGCTTCATCCCAAAAATAAATAGGCAGGTCATATTCATTGAGCATGGTTCTAGAAATTTCTTGAAGGGTTCAGTTTCTTCTTTCTACCACACCATTCTGTTGGGGTGTTCTAGGGGCAGAAAAGTTATGAGTATAGCCATTGTGTGAGCAATAAGATTCAAAATCTTGATTTTCAAACTCACGACCATGATCACTCCTCAAAATTTTAATCTTAAGTCCACTAAGGTTCTCTATAGATTTAGAGTATTTAACAAAAGAAGAACAGGCTTCACTTTTGTGAGCTAGAAAATATACCCAAGTATATCGAGAAAAATCATCTACAAGAACATAAATATAGTGCTTCCCATTTAAACTAGAAACTCTTGATGGTCCAAACAAATCCATGTGAACCAATTCAAGTGGTTGAGAAGTCGAAACTTCTTTCTTTGATTTAAAAGAAACTTTGTGTTGTTTTCCCTTTTGACAGGGGTTACACACTCTATCATTTGGGAATTCTAATTTAGGTAGGTCTCTAACTAGGTTTTTTCTAGAGAGTTTTCTAAGTGAGTGAATGTTGCAATGTCCCAATCTTCTGTGCCATAGCCAAGATTCTTTATGAAAAGCATTCAAACAAGTAATATTCTGCTTAGCTAAAGAATTCAGATTAACAGCATAAACATTTTCATTTCATAAGGCATAAAATACCAAAACATTCTTAGAATTAAAAACTTTGCAAGAATCATTTTCAAATTTAACATGAAAACCATCATCACATAACTGATAAATACTTAATAAATTGAATTTAAGGCCATCAACAAATAAAACTTTAGAAATCAAAATTGAATCAGTGTTACTAATCTGGCCTAGGCCGATGATTTTTCCTTTAGAGTTGTCACCAAAGGTGACAAAGCCTCCATAAACTTTTATTAAACTCTTGAAACAAGAGAAGTCTCCTGACATATGTCTTGAACATCCACTGTCCAAATACCAGGTCTCTTTACAGGAGCTCTTTAAGCAAGTTCCCTACAAAACAGATTTAGATGGGAGATGATTTTGGTACCCAGATTTTCTTGGGTCCAGACAGGTTAGCCAATAACACTTTAAGTACCCATATTTGTCTAATGGGTCTCATATAATTTGTAGAATTGACATGCTTTGAAAGGTAAACTTTATTAGATCCATAGCTATGTATATAACTGGTTGAAGCATATGAAGTTCCAGAATTACCTTCATTCTGTCCAGATTTAGAAATGAATCTAGTTTTGGCAATTTTCCTTTGTCCAGGTTGGTATCCTATACCAGTAGTATATTTAGGTTCTATTTGCTTTCCTAGCATATGTGTTAGTGTATTTTTGCCATTGGTAAACTTCTCTAAGTCTATCTTGAGTTGCTCATTAGATAGTTTCAGTTCAGTGTTTTCTTTTAACAGTTGAGAATTTTTCTCTTTTTCAATAGTGAGTTCGGTTTTAACTGTAGTGGTGAGAGCATGTTGTTTCTTTAATGACTTGTATTTATCCTTAAGTTCATTACATGTCTCTTCCAGCATATCACAGTACTCAAACAATTCATTTTTAGACATTGTTCCAGAATCAGAATCAGATTCTGCATTATCTCCAGAGTAATAATTTAAAGCAAGAGTTTCAGCAGTTACCTGAGAAGTGTTTGTCATAAAGCACATGTTTGCCTTATTTTTGTGTTCAGTTTCAGAGATTTCAGATTCAGTAGAGCTATCCTCAGAAGCACTCCAAGTAGCCTTCATGGATTTCTTAAACTTATTGTCCTTATATTCATATTTGTTTTTATACTTCAGCTTTGGACAGTCGGCTTTAATGTGTCCTTTTCTCTTGCACTCATAGCAGACAACATCATCTGATTTGTCATTATTCTTCCAATCCTTTTTCCATTTACCTTGGTGATCATACTTAACCTTATAATTTGTTTTTCTGAAGAACTTATTTTTCCTATAAAATTTCTTAAATCTTCTAGCAATGTGAGCCATCTCAGCATCGCTGTCAGAATCACTTTCACTGTCTTCACAACTTGAACTTTCAACTACAGCTTGAAGCTTTTCTTTGTCCTTATTCTTTGAAGTTGAAGATTTGAAAGCGACAGACTTTCTTGGAGGTTCATTTTCTTCCTCTTTATTCACTTTAAGCTCTTCTTCATACATCATTATCTTTCCAATTAGTTCCTTGACAGGTAGAAAAACAATGTCACATGATTCTCTGATTGAGACAGATGTGCCTCTCCATCTATCAGGTAGACATCTCAAAATTCTCATAATTTGTTCCTTCGATGAGACATCCTTTCCCAGTGAGATCATTGTATTGACAATTTCATTGAACCTGAGATACATGTTAGAAATGGGTTCGTCAGGCTTCATTTTAAAATTATCATACTTGATAGTATAAGTGTTCAATCTCATTTCTTTAACATTCGTTGTTCCTTCATGAGAAACAGCTAAGGTATCCCAAATTTCATATGCAGTATTAAAAGAAGAAATTCTATTAAACTCTTCATCTCCTAGATCACAGTACAAGGCATTCATACCTTTACAGTTGTTATTGTAAGCAGTCTTTGTAGGTTCATCCCATGTAGATCTAGCAGTAGTGGGAATTTTGTATTCTGATTCAATAGCAGTCCAAATATCAAAACCTATACTTTCTAGATGAATTTTCATTTTCAGTTTCCACTGAGCATAATTAGTTCCATTGAAGAAAGGTGGCCGGTTAGTAGCATCACCCTCAAGCCTATTGTCCATGATGAGAAAATTTTAAAGAGATAAAAATTTAGATATAACAGAAATTTTAAGAACTTTAAAATACAACTAAAATCACAGTTCAAAAGCAGAGTACTTTTAGAAAGTATTTTCAATCCTCTGATACCAAGTGTTGGTCGGAGAGGTTTACTCAAGAGGGGGGTGAATTGAGTACCAATTAAAATTTCTGTATTAAAAAACAATGTCTTAAAGACCCCCAAATAAAATAATAAATTAAACTGTAGTGAATTTATGTTAAAGTAGAGGTTCTGTCAGATTCTCAAGGGATTGATTAATTCCCAGTTAATCAACACAGGAGTGTGTGATTATCTTTTGAAACTAACTTACTAATCTACACTTAACATAAACACTTGCTAGTTTAATTATCAAAGTAACTTTAAAAACAATATTGGTTTTAAAGTGATTAGCAGCGGAATAAAACTTTGAAAGAGATGGCACAACAAATGTAACCAAGAGGTTCAGTCTCAAGCCGAGACTTAGTCCTCTCAAAAGTTTATATAAAAGTGATCCACACCTTGGATCGGGGTTCAACAGTTTACAACTGTCCAGGTCCAAGACCTCTACCACTGTTCTTCGTGGGAAACAGTACAACAGCACCTAGCTGTCCAGGTCACACACGACCTCTACCACTGTTATTCGTGGGGAAGAAAGAATGAAAGAGTTTGGTAAGGATTTACAAATCCTCCAGTTTAAGTATAGGAAACAGTGTATGTGTTAGATACAGAAGATAACACACACTGCTCGAAATGAATAATAATAAATCACAGAACAAGAGATGTAGAGTTTAGAAATGGTTCTGGTGATTTCAGTGTAGCTCTGGACTCCTTTGGATTCGATCAGAAGTGAATCTGAGTCCTCTTCTCGTTTCTATTTGAGAAAAAGAGTGTCGTATGCTCCAGGTTCACAGACGGTGAAAATGGAGTGGTTGAAGTTCTTCAGTGTTCTTCTTATATGCACAGAACACTTCTCGAGTATGCTTGATTGTCTATGAGCTTCTCTGTGTTCTTGATGGAACTGGTTTTTATCTTCTTGATTCTTCTCGTTCTTGTGTTTGGTATATTTCATCCACCAAACTCTTCTCGTTTCGGTTGTTGTTTTTTTGGGCAGTGTAGTCTTCTCGTATTTATCTCACGGGCAACAGGGGACAGAAAAGATTTCCTTTCTGCAGGTACGAGGTACGGGTTCCTGACATCCGACAACCTTTATCAGATATTTGACAAATCATTAAAATGTACACGATATGACCGTTAGATAGATTAAATATAGGAAATAAAGAAATTCAAACAGTGAGTCGAGTGATCGGTAGGTAATCAACATCGGTAGCTTGGACATCGGTAGCTTGAACATCGGTAGCTCAATTTCATTAGTTGCTTTGACTCTATCGGTGTCTCGATGCGTCGGTTGGTACATGCTCGTATCGGTGACTTTGTTTATCGGTAGCTCCATGCATCGGTAGCTCCATGCGTCGGTAGCTCCATGCGTCGGTAGCTCCATGCGTCGGTAGCTTCATGCGTCGGTAGCCTCATGCGTCGGTAGCTCCATGCGTCGGTAGCTTCATGCGTCGGTAGCTCCATGCGTCGGTATCGGTAGCTGTGAGTCTGTCAGTAGCTTCGTCCATCGGTGACTCTTATTCCATCGGTAGCTATTTATACTTACACCGGTAGATCTATGTTTGTATCGGTAGCTGTCTGTAAGTCAGTAGCTTACATTTATAAGCACATCGGTAGCTCTGTGTTAAGTATATCGGTGACTCTGTCTGTCGGTAGACTAAGTCTATCGGTAGACTGGGTACCGGTAGCTCTTTATCAGTAGCTATAGGCAGATTACTTATCTCTTTTATGCAGAACACATCCGATTGTGTTAGAATCAATTTATAACTTGTATGAACATGGATAAATGAGGATTAACATATTCCAAAGACTATTTTAAAAATTATTATTGGTTTGATCACAGATTTGAATGAATTAAAGTATAGATCAATGATACTTAAAAATATCATAGAGAATGAAAACATAATTGGGATTTTCAACACATATGAATACATGATTGAGATTATCAAAACAGGTGAGGTCAACAAGAATAAAATCAAGATTTATTGTTTTAATTTTACTCTTGATATATCATGAACCTATTATTCGAAAAACAATAGTCCTCCAAATAATTAGGGTAGTACATATTTAATATTTATATTTAAATAACATGTAATAATTAGTGTAAAAGTCCTAGGTATCTATAAAATGTGTTTGAGAAAGAGAAATATTCTCTATGTTAGAATATTTATTTTATAATTAACCAACTATTGATGTTTTTGAACAGATGAACCATGATGTTTCTAGAAGATTGAATGAATTACATGTGGTTTCAAAGGAATTTATTTCCAAATAATGTATTTATTTTTAAACTCTTATCATATAATCATTATGATTGGGTATGTAAATGATATTCAGTGTGTCTAAATATGATTAAAGAGGCTATAAAAATTATTATAATTCTTATTTTGGATAAGTAATTAATTCTATTGTCATCGATGGTAATGTTCCAACAATATGGTTGAAGTTGAGAAAATTTTACAAAAAATATTCATAAATTATGATGAATATATAAACTAGGTGTATGATCTCTATGTTTAGGTATTGTATAGATAGTACAATGGGGATAAAGTTAACCAAAAGAGACAATATTTGAAAGTCAAATAATTTTTATTTAAGAATCTAGTTATGATTATTTTAAACCTTGGTGTTTTAATAGTAATTAGTAATTATTCCATATGATGGGATTATACAAAATACCTAGAGGATTTCAAGAATGTCGTGAAATATCCATGTCAGGTATTAATGTTATGGAATTTGATTCTTTGATTTTTGAAGAATTTGTTACACCAAGTGTATGTTTTCAAGTGTTGTAAATAAACATGAGTTCAAAATCATAGTTATAATTAAAATATCATTTTTTCATTAAAGTGATGAATTAAAAAGTTTAATCATAATAAATTTGAATGAAATGATTTTTATCAAGCATAGATGAATCAATGAAATTGAATTTTAAATTAATATAACTTGTATTATATGATAATAGGTGTTGATTAAGATCATTTATAAAAAACATGAGATGATTAATATTATTAACTGGGATTATAATTCACTGGACTATATAACATGTTTTGGAATGAATATATGGATAAAATTGTTTTATCCAAGATTAAGTATTCATCGATCTATAATATAAGCACTTAGAATTACATATGAGATATTGAAAACAATAGTTAATTTTGTAATATATTAATATTAAAATGATATAAATGTTATTTAAATAAATTAAAATTAGTTTTTTTATTATTATAAATATATTTCAAAGAGAATATAATGTCTAAATAGCTTATGCAAGTATGTCTTAACTTATACAAGTTAAAAGCTAACAAATAAAATATTATGATAATTTAAGTTTATGTGATTCTCCACATAATATCCTAAAGATTTTAGATATATGAAAATAATTAAAAGGTAAATATTTATATTTTGTTACCATATGAAATTGAATCGAACTATTAACTAAATTATTATATCTGTCTATAGTTATAGGGATTGTTCACTTAATATTATATTGATTCTTATGATATGTGATTGTAAAGAAAATTGTAAAGTGTTACATTTAGTTACCATAACAAGTGAACATCAATACTCCCTAAATATTTATAATTTCCAATAAAAAATATATATCACTTGGAAAACTAAAATATTTTAGGATATTCTAGTGTAGTGGTAATGTAAATAGTTACACTTTTACAAAACATTTTAAGGAAAATATTTGATATAAATGGTTCTATGGTTGATGATGATGTACTAATAAAGAGTTGTATGTAGACAACAAAAGATAACACTATAACTATTGATTTTATATGTTTACGAAGGTTGAATACATTTTCAAATAGTTGAACATAAGGAACATGATTACTTAGTCTCACTATTATTCAAACTATCTTTCTTTGTAAATGTTTCTCCCTTATAGGTTAGTGGTAATATTTTATAAGATAGACACAAGGGGATATGGTAGAAATTTCATGTTGATGTAACATTAAAAACCCATTTCTACAAAAACAACATGAAATTCATGTAAAATATCTAAATATATTGGTAGAAATGGTTCTAAACAAGTCATGTATTTTGAATAAAGTAAATTTATATTTATTGTTCGTTCATGTGTGCTGCAATTTTATATTACATGAATGATTGAATAATAAATATCCCTTAAAAGTAAAAACATTGAGTTGTCCCTAACCAATGATCATCAAGGATTAAATGGGATATGATGGTATGTATAGGTTATTTTTAATATATTATTATATAAATTAAAAATCGTTTTGTATGAGATATGAATAATATATTTTTGAGGTAATAAGTGGATTCTTATTACATGGATTGATCTGTGCAAGTATACCTCATGGAATTTCCAATAGTCATAGATATACATAGGGTTTTTTTATAATTATAAATCGTTATTAACTAAGATTGTATGTAGTCCTAGAATAAGAACATTTATAATTTCATACCCTACTTATGCTAGTCAATATGTTCACATAGATAATCATGAGGTTATGGGGTTTATTGTTGATCGTGTAGTTGATTTTGAGTGAATCTATAATGGTATTTTTCTATTTGTATGAAATTTTAATGAAATATAGCCTTTGATTGATTTAGAGTTTTGATATATATGGCTAGGTTTAGTAGTTTCACATTTTACATGTTCAACTACATGGATAAGTGACATGTGATGTACTTATTAGATGAATGAGTGGCATGTGATATATTCATTTACATGGGATGTCTTTTTTGGAAAATCAAGAAATGATTATGTGACAATACTAGATTGAAATGTTCCATGTCTAGTGGTCACTCTATGTTAGGCAAAAATGGATTATATAGATATATATATGATTTATGTGATACATCTTGTTTTCTACATGTTCATATAGAAATACAAGTCTGTTTTATAGAGATCATGTCTGACGCCTTATTAGATTTCATAGTAATGATTATTTTATAGAGTTCATGCTTTTCTAACATCTGTGAAATTAGGATTTCACAGTTTTTTCCAACACTACTATGGATTGTAGGGTCACACAGTTAGACCCTTGGATAAGGATAAATGTTTTTACAAAAGTTTTGTTCAAAATAATGAGAGTTTGGTGAAAATCATATCCATAAGAGTTTTGATGGATTCAAAAAGCGTTGGTGTGATTTTGTGTAAATTACTTATGGGATTTTAGTGCAAGAGGTATATTATGGTATATTCACTAAAATTTTAATACATGAGATGAAAGTACACATGAATATAATTCATGATATATATTATTGGATATTATAAATATTGTACATTTTTTATTTCATATGATGCATTTATTTATCATGTATGTTATCAATGAATAATATATATATATATATATATATAATTCATTTTCTACTCAATAGTTCTTTCATCAATTAATATCCATTAAGAATGGATTAAAATATTTTCATTAAATTCATTGAAAATTTCCAATAAATGACACCAAACAGACTGAAATGCATTAGGTGTATGAGGAATAGGATGTTCCCAAGGATTTGATTATATATGGGGTTGAGATCCTATTCTATTGTGTCTATATTTTTGTGCTTGTAGTGTGATGTGGACGAGCCTCTACTAAACTCTCTTCCCCCAAAAACTCATTTTATCTCATTCAAGGATGTTTTAACACCCCTTCAAATTTTGGGTTTCCTCAACAAGTGTTCATTGATCCATTTTCTAGTATACTCCCATGGGGGTAGGGTAATTTTCCTCACTACTCATCATGATCCTCCTCAAACAATCTATATATTGAAGGTTGAAACTGATGTTATTCCTGAATTTTAGTTACACTATTTTATAGTATTATTAAATGTAAATTTCGTCAAGATATTCCTCTTATTTTTGGGTTCTATTCCAAAGTATATGATCATTATATTATGATATGAAACTTATCAAATACACAATATAGGTATTGGAAAATGGTATTAGATTTATCATTCATCAATACTTTACCAAGAACAAGAAAATTTTGGTTCCAAATATTAGGTGAAAATTAATCCATAACAAAAATAATTATACAGGGATAAAAAAAATTAAATATATGTGATCTACTCATTCATTCTGCATAAATATCATGAATTATTGGTAGAAATTTATGATTAAAATCTTTAAAGAAGCGATTATGTAGCTCAAAATTTTGGAAATCAACAACAGGGATTATAATTTTAAAATTAGGGGTTCAAAAACTTAATTTTTCATTCCTCCTAATTTCATGGATAAATTAAAAAATGTAAACACTCTAATTAAATTATGGATCAATCTCTAGATAATACTTTAGTTTCATCTTATTTCATTTTCAATTCCATGATTAATGCATCCAATGGATTCTAAAAGTCTGGATCTCTCAAGATATCTTCATCCTAAAATAATGGTTTATGTCCAACCCCTAATTATAGGTTATTGATATATTAAAATATAGGGTAATTATGGATTGATAGATAAAAGTTAATTAACTAAATTTTATTTAATAAATTACACCTATAATAGATTATCTTAACGCCCCCGAGTGTAAACTAAAATTCGCTATTATAGACTCAATAGTGGTCTAGGTTAAAATGTTTTAAAATACATTTATGATATATAAAAATTTAATCACAAACATTTTACATGGATAAAAATAATATATTATTTTCTAACCTCTGGGACATTCAAAACTATTCAATTAATCAATGACTAACCTCTAAATAATGTAAAAATTATGAAGTCTTGTGACTAAAAATTTAGGATTGATACCTCCTCTCCATATTTAAACATTTTCATCGTTAAAAAGAAAACAACTAGAGATTTTAAATTGGGAAAAAATTAGGCAAATCATAGGAATACAGAATCCACACCCATATGTAAATCCTTCACTTTATGGTATTAGACCTCTAAGAGAATTTGGTATTGAACCACCTAACAAGGGAATTCCATATTTCATCACAAATTATATTGAATCATGTAAATTAAAAATTGTAATCTTACCTAATTAAAACACCCACTTTATGTGAGTCTTCTCATGATATTATACCCAAAACCTTATCTCTTATAAATTTAATATATCTATATATAGTGATATGAATCAATAAATCCTTAACATACACCTTGAATCCAAGATTTTATATAATATGAGAGTTTAACTCTCTACATTTAAAGAGAATTATTGATGGTTTTTAGATGAGAATATTATATTTATGATGAATATTAAAAACTAATCGTTCATAATGTATATGTAACAAAACTAAAATACCATAATGTAATATACTGTTTAGGGTTAATGATAGATTTTTTGTTATTCTCTTCAAACTTGTCAAATCCACCAACATCACTGGATCAATGCACAAAGGAAAAATTGTCCCTATAAATTGATCTCTTCAAGAACATATGTGGGAACCTTCTATTCATATCCTAATCTCCAAAAATTAAAATATCCGCCATAGAAAATAATCCATTTTTATTTTTTTCTATCCTTCAATCAATATATCAATGAGAACACCAGGAGACAACACCAACTTTCTAAACAACTAAGAATCATACTAAAATTAATATTGGGTGGAAGAATCCACTATAATCAATATATAACATTCAAAAACATTTAGATGACCCATCTATATTAGAATAAGTCCTGAAAATAACACCTTACAATAATGAAGTGATTTAGAAGCACCACTTTAGTTACATGGAATGAGTCTCCATGTAATGGAAAATTCTTAAAATATCCAATTAACAAACCACACTAAGGGAATTTCTACACTACTGTGGTCTTAAATCTATATTTCTATCACAATATTCAATTAAAACACAAATATCGAACTAATATCTACATGGGGAAGTTCATAACGTGATCCCTAACATTATAAAAATACTTCAAGTCCATAATCTGATAAATTCATGTCACAAGAGATAAAAAAATTAGAGATCACCACTATGTAACACTCTCACACAAAACAAAAATGTAAGTCCACAATCCTCAATAAAATCTGATAAATTTCTTCCTCCCAAAATAAGTATCAACCAATTGTATTCTATATTTTAAATAATTTCCTCTATAAATTGGATGAAAATTTTTATACCGTGGTTATATACCAACAATCCAATTTAATTCCACTCTTTTCTATTCAACCTCAAATGTTCTAAAATTTACAAATTGCATCTATTAATATATATAATGTTTTTAAATTAGTTGTAAAAAAGTCCCAAAAATATCAAAAACTACACTAAGAATTTCCTAAATATCCATCATTCCCATGGTAAGTAATAAATCTATACAATCGTCCAATCATTTTCTCTAGCAATTGATAAAATAAAACCTTTAATTAACATTTCTAGTAACCATAACATTACCCAAAACATACATTCTCTCTAGAAACATCGAAACACCAACTCTAGAATTCAGTATGACATTCATGTGGACATCATTTGGATGTAAAATCAAGATTATTTCTCAAGAATAATTCACGTACACCTATGCATCCATATGAAGTTAATTCTCAACCACACCCATAACACATAGATTCGTTCTTACAACATGATAGGATGATAACTAAAATTTCATGATGGTCTTCTCTACCACTCACACCTGAGGGGATCCCACTCACCAATAAAGGGAACCCTCACTTGATTTAGTCAACTATATATCAATACGCAATACTAGAAAAGGGGTAACCAATCTAAACTTAGTTTCGTTCAAATTTTTCTCATCCTTTAAAAATATAAATCCTATAATATAACTCTCCCTATTCTATTTATAAACTAACAGAACCAAAATTTATGGTTGAAAGAAGCAACCATAAATGGGAATTCTCTAGCCAAAAATGGTCCACAAAGGGGCACCACTGGGATCTCCAATCCTTGAATATATAGTGTAAGAAAAATGGATCATGACTCTTTTGACCAGTATGATGGCCCATAAAGAATAGACATGTTTCATACTTCTAACTGTAATAGATTCCACATAACCATAACCATTTATTATTTATTTCACCCTATAACTCTGAATATGAACAATATGATCATGAAAATATATAACTAATTATTGTTATTTTTAGAGTGGATTGGTGCATTATTTATCTTCAAATACTCTAAAACATATGAATCCACTACTAAATAGAATATTATTTTGAATTTATTCATATAATATTTATTTCTTTGACCCCAACATTACGATAAATATATTTGTATAATTATGAAACCATTCTAGATCTCCCTAGGAAAAAAACCTATCCTTATCTCATTAGTAGGTTGTGTCTCAACCAAGATTTTCCAATCATGAATTGTCATTTGAGGAATCTCATATTAGAGGTGTTTCCTAAAATCACAACACCGTATCAAAATCTGTCTCATAAGATTCTCCACTAAAACCACTATTCTCAAACAATTACACTATGAAACATATATAGGGATCACCTTATGAGTCCTGATGTCCTCAAAATTTAGTTGTTTATTGTAATGATATATTCTATTTGGTAAAATGTCCTTGGATAAAACTATATCTGAAACAAGGCGAAAACACTAACCATGGTAGTTCAGTTCCATTGTGTGTTTGATAAAAATATCATCTACTAATGGCTCAATGTGTAATGTGATGAATAAGATTAAATAATATCTATCTGGTATGTTTTAATCTAATCCGAATGGAAAAGTGAGTCTCAAACTTCATAAAATCTTCTATCTATTGAGAATCAGGCTCGCCTCATAAATTCACATGGCCTCAATTTTCGAAATGCATACAGAAAATGGATCTTATATATACCCACATATAACTCAACATAATCTACCGCTATCCCTATTAGAATCCTTTAACTATGCATAAATGGGTATAAAATATGGATTAGATCATGGGGAACAAATAACTCTCTACTGAGTCTTTGGAATAATTCTTATTTTCTCTCTGATCAGAGGAGAGAGGACCAACTACTTGTATAATCTCATCATAACCATGGCATTTAATACAAGCTATCTATCATTGGTTCAGACCCTTATTTTTATTGGTTAAACCCACAAGGATTAGTGGATGATAAGACATATTAAAAACATGAATGATCATAATTATCCACTATATAAATCATGTGTTAAGGTTTTTCAAACCTACACTCGTGTTGGGAAGAGTAGAGTACTCAAGAGGGGGGTGAATTGAGTATCTATAAAAATTTCTGTTTGAACAGTATTTTTAAAAGGTTCCCCAATAAAAAAATACTGCCCAGTTAATCAGAGTTATATGGTTATGAAATTTTTTCTATACAAATAACTTCTCAGAAGATTGATTAATTTTCAGTAATCTCAATATGAGTTATTGATATTACTTTTAAAGCTATTCTAATATGACAAAGGAATTATAACTTTTTTCCAAGATTAACTATCAATATAAATTTACAGATTTATAAATTATACAGTTAAATATAGAACACTAAATGAAATAACATAGTGGTTATAAGAAAATTGGATTATTCTCAAGACGAGACCAAATCCACTGAACTTGACTATCAGTTTCCACCAAATGGTTTATATTAATAAACTTGATCCACACCCTGGATCAGGGTAAAAAATTGTGTACAGGACTGTCCATGTCACACGACCTCTTCCATAGTTCTTCGTGGTTATGAACTACCAGGTCACAGAGGTACCACTACCACACTTATCTGTGGAAGTAAAAATGTGTAAAAAAAATTTAGAGCAGGGATATCTTGTATCCTCGAGTTTAATGTAGGAGAGTGTGTCTGTTTTTATACAGACACACACTGATCAAAATATAAAAACAATACACAATAGAGAAAAGATGATGAGATAAGGTTAGAAGTGCTCTGAGTGTTATTCTATGTAGATCTAGACTTCTAGGATGAAGAAGATGCAAAAAATGTGTCCTCTTGTGAGAAACAGAGTATCGCACGTCTGGTGCTCTGGTTTCCAGATATATCTGGTCGGTGTTCTTCATGGAGTTGGTATTGCGAAGATGTTCTTGACTCTGTTCGACAGTATTCCCACCTTTGGATTTTGAAAGAATCATGTGTTCTTATGATGTATCTTGTTTCATGTATCGATTCTTTTCTCATGAATTCTCATGCATATGCTGCTCTAACACCACGCTTGTTTCACAGCCATACTTTTCTTTTTATTCTTGGAGTGCATGTGTTGAAGCTGACATGATTCATGTATTCTACACATTGTACCTCATACTATCAGGAGATATGTCTACAATGAAATATTGATTATGTAAATGCATTTAAAAGACACATATATGACCATTAGAAATTAAATTGAAAATGGAAAAATAGATTAAAGCATGGTGTCATAGTCTGTCTAGAAATGGTGTCACTTGGAAACGGTGTCCCCATGAAATGATATCTCCTTCTTTACCTTTTACAGGTGAGACAATTACAATGGAATGGTTGTATAGAGATCAGAAACCGGTAGCACATATGCGGTGTTAGGATCATAATGTCTGATATTTTTTCAAACATCGAACGGTGTCTTAACAAGGAACTAGTGTCACAGACTTCAACAGATCTGAAATGGGTTACGGTGTCTAGTTCATGGTGTCTGGTCACACTGTCTCGATCATGGTGTCTGGTCACGGTGTATGGGTCATGGTGTCTGGGTCACGGTGTCTGGGCCACAGTGTCTGGTCATGATGTCTAGGTCACGGTGTCTGGTCACTGTGTCTGGTTCACGGTGTCTGGGTACTTTGTGAGAAAAATTGAATTGGTGGTAGAGTCACAGTTTCTCAGAAATAGAAAAATATCTATATATATACTTGAGTAAATGTACATCATAGATTTAATTATAATTAATAATTCATCAAATAAATAATTATAGACCATCGGTAAATATAGTATACAAAGAATCAAACATAGTTTATAGCAATTCAGATCTTGGATAGGTTTATTTAATGAATAAAGAAACCAACAATCTGTACACATGATTTGAGGTATATTAAATAGAATTACAAGAATTATAGAATGTATAGTATTTGTGATTATTAAAACATGATTAAAACAGGAGGGCACCAACAATATCCACCTTTTTGATGATCACAAATCATGTGAGTGAGATATCTGTTCTTAGTGTATGTGTCTCTCTCTTAACGTCCATTTAGAGTGCATGTCTCTCCCCCATTTTTGATTATCAGAAAGAGTAAAAAATTAAATAATATAGGAAAAAATAAATGTTCACAGTGCATTAGATTGAGAAAGATGTGTCATTACAATTAGTAAGCAACACAATAAAAACATATCCCTATCAAAAATATTGTTCACTTTTATTTAGCACTGGCTGTCTTTTCTTTTCCCTTGGCAGCAGCATCAGAAGAAGCCACAAGAGCATAGGTATAAGTTGAAGAAGAGAGTGAAGGAACTGACAGAGAAAGTAGAGGGAGACCTTTAAAAACAAAATGGTCCATGGTAGGTGCAATGGAAGACCGGGGAAATATTTGGTCAAGGATTATAGGTCTGATCTTTCTCAGAGCCAAAAAGATAGACATAGAAGTTGAGGCAAGGGAAGTGGATGATAAGGTATAAAAACTAGGTCGCAAGGGTGCATCTGTAGGAGAAAAGATAGAAGTGCTATGCACATGAAGATAATGACTCAAAATCTTGATTATGTCAGCAATAATATCACCACTATACTACATCACTTTCTCAAAGTCATCCTTGTTTTCCATGACCTTTTCCAACAAAGGGGTGAAATCCATCAACATTAGAACTTGTGTTTTGAAAGCTTGAGTGGCAGGAAAGATTTTCAGATTCTCTATAAGGTGCATGAAATGGTTTGCCATGTCATGCTTATAGAAAATCCTATTGAAGTATAAATCCACCTTCTTAGTAAATTCTTCTTGAGAATCATTGGAAATCATAGAATTATTTATTACCATATCAAGAACACTGTCAATATTCTTGAAAACCATAGATAGAGGCTCTTTATCAAAACCAATTAGCACTGATTGGAGTTCTTCTTTTACAATTCTTATGAGCATATCACTATCAAAGGGGGGTTGTGATGAAATTCAATGGGCACTAGAAGATATAATATCTGAAGTAAGATATTTCAGTTGATTCAAAAATTTCTAGAGACAACCCTTATACTCATCAGTCACCTTGTTAAGACCAATAACAAGCTCATGCATCTCTTGAACTATTTTCTTATTTCATTCATCCACCTTTCCAGCTAAGGAAAGTTAGGTTAGGTTAAATCAGGGAGGCAAATCCCTGTGGAATATGACTACTAACATCCGCAGTAGGATGAGAAATATATTCTAGTCTCGATTTCCGCACTCTCTTCATACCTTCAACTATATCTTTGAGAGACTTCACTTCATCACTTAGCTATTTATTATCAACACTGAACTCCTGAATTTCATGAAACATTTTGGACTAAATCATCTGAATTATTTTCTCTAATAACAGGGCATCATTTCATTCATGTAGGTTTGTCACAGGAGCAGATTGACTGTTCATGAGATTTTCAACTCCATCCAATAAATTAGATTCAAGGGCTTTCAAATCATTCTTACTCACTAAGGAATAAGGTTATTTTGAATGTTCAAAAATAGGAACTTTGATAGTCTTAGGTACCTTTACAGAGACAAGATCAGATACTGATTTAAATAGAAAAATAATAGAATGGCCTAAAACATTAATTGAGACTTATTGGGAGTCATTCACATCAAAATAGATAGGGAATTTAAACCAAGTATCCACAGATGTCGGATCAGTTGGATTAGGCACATCTACACTTTTCAGATTGGGGTGCTTCTCCCCCTCAATAGGTGCATCTCTTACAGGACTAATAGATTTAGATCATTAATCTATTTCCAATATTTCATCCCCAATAGCCTCACCCATTTATTTTCTATCAAATTGAAAGGCTCACTCCATTGATTTTGCAGCAGATGTGATAATCTTAGGAATAGATTATTCCTCTAGGTGTTCCTTAAAAGTAGCTTCTTTCTCAAAAGAAATAACTTCTTCTACATGTTCTTCAAGAACAACCTTTTCCCTTTAAGAAAAAACATATTCTTTTTTAGAAGTAGGTTCTTTTTCTTCCAAAACAATAATTCCTTTAGTAACAGGTATTTTCTTAGCAGTTAAGACTTGAGGAATAGGTTCACTTCCTTACTTATCCCAGATAATTTTATTTTTAGGTGAAACAACCTCTTCTTCTTCCTCCTCAAAAGGATAGTCAGCAATCTCATCTAGTTACAAACTAAGAGCAGAGATGTCCTATGTTCTTGAGGAATTCTCAACCCGATTGAACTTTTCATAGACCCTCTCATTATCCTCTACCCATGATTTTATCCATATATTCCAACTGATTTTAATTAATTTTACAGTAACTTTTGAGATAAGAAATTCATAGTCCTTAATACCTTATTCATCTGGTCCTACCAACCCTTTAGCATGAAGAATTGTAGAGATTAACCTTGAGTAAAACGGGGAGGTTTACATTGAGTTTGTCTTTATCAACTCACACATATAAAGTGTAACATACTTGAATAGGTTGATCTTATGTCCATTTTTCATAAGATGTATCTAAAATAAATTATAATACTTGAGTGCAGCAAAATATCCTTTTCATGGACTGATAAAACTCTGAAAAAAACATAATAAAAAGTCAGGTTTCAACATCTAGCTCATCAGCTATAGCTCTTCTTTTAGTTTCATTTCAAGTCAATCTTCTTAAGGATTCTCCTAAAATAATGATCTCACTTGGAGGAGGAGGACCTCTCTGCTAGTCCTCAAAAATTCACTCATGAGGTATCCTTAGGCCAGCATCCCATAACTTTGAAGAAAAAGTGCATCTTTAACCATTGATCCAACTTCTAACAACAAAATCATCTTCTGTATCAAAAGAGAATTGAACGAATTGATTAAACTGAGTGACTAGCTTTGGGTAATTCAGTCATTCCAGTTTTGTGAACCAATCCAGCCATCCTTTCTATTTTAGTACATTCAAGATTAAAGACTTACTTTATAGAATCCACTTTGTGCAAATTTCCTTTTCAAGTGACACTATTCTATTCACCAGGTTCGGATTACAAGGACCTTCGGGCACTATCTTTGGTGCTATTTTCAACTACTTCTTTGATCTGTGCTTCTCAAGAGTTTATGAGGATGTACATTTCATTTTGGTCATTCAACGAAGGTTCAAGATAGAGAAAGGTTGAAGCAGGGGTTACAGTTTGAGAGAAGAGGGATCAGGTGAAGAAGGGAGTGAAACATCATTCGTTTTTATCATTTAGCGATATCAAGTGTCGCAAAATAAAAAGCACTGTAAATTAAAATAATAAAATAATTAATTACCCTGATATGGGTAATAATATTTAAATAAAATGATAATGTATTTGTACGGTGAGACCGAAACGAACTTTCATGGTGAGACCATAACAGGTTTTCACGGTGAGACCGCAACAGGTTTCCACGATGAGACTATAATAGGTTTTCACAGTGAGACCTTTACTATGTGACTTCTAAATGGTACAACCGTATAGTTTGAAATAGTAAATTCTAAGAAAATAAACTATATAACTGTAAGAGTTAGATAGTAATCTTAAGACAATGACTTGTGAAACTGTAAAATGTGATATAGTAAGATGTCATATAGTACACTTACTAATTAATATTTATCATCCCAATTCAGGTATTATGTAATATATTCTTTCAAAATATAATGGTTTAGTGAATTTATCTGCAAGATGTTATTCAGTTCCCATTAATTCCAAAGTAATATCACATTTTTGATAAAGGTCTCTCAAAAAGTGATGTCTTGTATCAATATGTTTTGTCCTAGAGTGTATAACAGGATATTTTGAGATGTTAATAGCACTTGTATTGTCACAATTTATGGGTACATGACTGAATTCATATCCATAATCTAGTAATGTGTGTTTCATCAACACAATTTTTTTACAAAAACTACCAGTATCTATGTACATAGATTTAGCAGTAGATAATTCAACAGAGTTTTGTTTCTTACAACACCATGATACTAGTTACTTTACTAAAAAGTGACATGTTCCAAAGGTTCCTTTTTTATCTTACTTACAACCACTGAAATCAGCATCAGAATATCTAACTAACTCAAATGATTGTCCTCTGGGATAGAATAGTTTTATATTAGGTGTATGCTTGAGGTATTTGAAAATTATCTTAACAACATTTAAATGAGATTCATTATGGTTTTATTTAAAATGATAACACAAACATACACTAAACATAATTTCATTTCGGATAGCAGTTAAGTAGAGTAAGTTTCCAATCATTCCTCTATATGTGGTTTGATCAACAGATTTTCCATCTTCATCAAGATCCACCTTACAAGTAGTACTCATTGGAGTGTCACTACTATTAGTGTTATCAAATCAAAAATGTTTTAGAATATATCTAGTACATTTTCTTTGATTTAAGATAATACCATCATTATTTTGAAATATATGAAATCCAATAATGAATTTTAGTTCACCCATTTAACTCATTTCAAATTCCTTTTGTATCACTTTAGAAAACTCAGTAAATAAAAAAATTTCAGATCCAATGATAATGTCTGCCACATAAATTTGAAATTCTAAAACATCATTGGAAATTCATTTTATAAAAAAGGTAGGATCCTCTATTCCTTTTGTAAAAACATTGGAAATAATAAAATTACTTAATCTATCATACCAAGCTCTTGGATATTTTTTTAAACCATATAATGTTTTTAATAATTTAAAGACATGGTTTGGAAAATTAGGATTTGTAAAACCAGGGGGTTCTCAACAAAGAAATCCTCAGATATATACCCATTTAGGAATTAAATTTAAACATCCATTTGATATAGTTTTGAAATTCAGATGTGCAGCATAAACAAGTAGAATTATGATATCTTCAAGTCTAGCTGTTGGTGCAAAGGTTTTCTCATAGTCAGTTCCTTCTTCTTGACTATATCCTTGTGCAACCAATCTATCATAGTTTCTAACTATGTAACCATATTTATCTACCTTTTTCTAAACACCCACTTAGTGATTATGGTAAATTTGTCTTTAGGTCTGTCAACAAGTTTCCAAACGTTGTTACTTTCAAACTGATTAAGTTTTTCTTGCATAGACGTCACCCAAAATTCATCATTGATACCATCATTAATGTTTTTTGGTTCAAGTTGTGACAACAAGTCTTGATGTTCAACTTGATTTCTAAGAGAAGATCTGTTTTGAGTTCCATTATATAAATCTCCTACAATAGCATCTAACGGATGGTTCTCAAGAGTACAAATAGCTCTAGAAAAAGAAGGACTTGGGACTTCAGGTTCTTCAATAGGATCAGATTCATTATGAATTGATTCTAAAGAATTTCCAGAACTAGAAGTTTTCATAGATTCCTTTGCAGGATGGTTAGAGGGTTTTCACTTGATTTCTAGATTTAACACATAATCCTCCAGGTTCTCTAAAGTGGTCTTAGTCTCTTGTGGATATGTTTCATCAAATTTGACATGGATTAATTCTCCCACACATTTAGATCTTTTGTTAAATAATATATAGACTTTGGAAGATATTGAATATCCTAGAATGATTCTTCATCACTCTTGGATGAAAATTTATAATGATTTCCCTTAATATTAGGGAAATGTACTTTTCAAATCAAAACTTCTAAGTAGCTTACTTTGGGTTTTCTATTGTTCCATAACTCATATGGAGTTATTTTAAGAATGGTTCTAATCAACACTCTATTAATAAGATAGCATGTTGTATTTACAACTTCAGCCCAAAAATAAATAGGTAAGTCATATTCACTATGTATGGTTCTAGAAATATCTTGAAAGGTTCTATTTATTCTTTCTACAACCCCAATATGTTGAGGTGTTATAGGGGCTGAGAAGTTATGACTATAGCCATTTTGTGAACAAAAGGATTCAAACTCTTAATTTTCAAACTCATGACCATGATAACTTCTTAAGGATTTAATTCTAATTCCAATAAGATATTCTACAGTTTTGAAATATTTGGTGAAATGAGAGAAGGCTTCACTTTTTTGAGACAAAGGGAAAGTCCAAGTATATCTAGAAAAGTCATCTAAATGAATATAAACACAGTGATTCCCATTTAGACTAGAAACTATAGATGGTCCAAACTAATCCATTTGAACCACTTCGAGAGGATGAGAAGTTGACACTTCTTTCTTTGGTTTGAAGTAAATTTTTTGTTGCTTTCCCTTTTGACGATGATTACACACTTTATCATTTGGAAACTCAAGTTTGTGTAGGTCTTCAACTAAACTATTTCTAGTTAGTTTTCTAAGAGAGTTAATATTATAGTGTCCTAGTATCTTATGTAAAATCCAATATTCTTTGTGAAATACACTTAAACACGAAGCATTTTGAGAAACTGAAGACTCTGAGTTAACAGAGTTTACATTTTCATTTCTCAATGTAGAAAACACTAATCATTTTTAGAATTAAAAATATTTCAAGCATAATTTTCAAATTTAACATAAAATCCATCATCACATAGTTGTAAAATAATAATAATATTATATTTCAACACATTTAAAAAATATACTTTGGAAATTAAAAATGAGTTAGAGTAGCTGATTTGGAAAAGGCCAATAATTTTTATTTTGGCATTGTCACAATAGGTGACATCTCTACCATAAATTTTTATTATGTTCTTGAAGAAGGAATAGTCCCCTTTCAGGTGTCTTGAACACCCACTATCCATTTACCATAAGCTTTTATACGATCTCTTTATGAAACATTCTTTCAATGTAGTCAAATAAAAATAGACATTGGTCCCCATATTTTTTTGGTTCCAATAGTATTGGTGACTAGTGCTTTATGAACCCACATCTTCTTCAAAGGTTTCCTAGAAGTGGTTTGTAATGTTCTTGAAAACTAAACTCTATTTGGTCTAGAAAATCATGATATATTAGACAGTTCATCATAATATGAACTAGATGAAAGTTTTACAAAACTAGAAGTAAAGTTGTATAACCTAGATTTAGAAACAAAATTAGTTCTTCCAAAATTTATTTTACCATGTTGATATCCAGTACCAGTAGTATATTTAGGAGTAATATGTTTACCTAGAATTTGTAACAAAGTATCATTACCATTAGTAAACCTTTAAAGGTTATTTTTGAATTTCTCATTAGATAGATTTAGTGCTTTGTTTTCTTTGATTAATTGAACATTTTTCTCCTATTCTATAGTAAGTTCTGTTTTAATAGTTGAGGTAATAGTAGGTTGTTTCTTTAAATATTTGTATATATATTTTAGTTCATTGAATGTCTCTTCAAGAATATTGTAGTAATCAAACATTTCTTCATTAGAAAAATTCTCATAATAACATTCATAACCTGAATAATAATAATTTTGTACAGGATATTCCAGTGTTACCTCAAATTTGTTTGTTATAAAACACATATTGGCTTTGTTAGCCTGTTCATCATGTGAAGATTATGAGTCACATGAATTGTCCTTAGAATAACAACAGGTTGCTTTCATTGAATTTTTATACTTTCTATCATTGTCCTAATATTTATTTTTTTACTTGAGCTTGGGATAGTCATCCTTTATATGGAACTTTCACTTACATTCATATCATACTATCTCATCAGACTTGTCACTTCTTTTCAAGTCGTTCTTCCAGCTTCATTTTTTATCATAACTTTTTTTGAGGTTAGGATTTCTAAAACATTTCTTATTCTTGGAAAGTATCTTAATTCTTCCAGATAATTAAGCCATATCATTATCATTGTCAGGTGATTATTATTCATTATTGTAACTTTCAACATATGCTTCCAACATACATTTTTCTTTGTGTTTAGAGGTGGTGGTCTTAAATGCAACAAATTTTATTTTGGGGTCATCCTCCTCTTCCTTATTAACATTCAACTCTTCTTCATACATCATTAGTTTCCCAATGAGTTCTTTTACAGGTAACATGGTGATGTCGCTTGATTCTCTAATAGAGAAAAAGGTTCTTCTCCATCTATCAGGTAAGCATCTGAGAATCCTTATAATTTGTTATTTGTTAGTGACATCTCTTCCAAGAGAAATCATTTTGTTGAAAATTTCATTGAACTTGAGAGATATCTCTGAAATAGTCTAATCCAGTTTCATTTTAATGTTATCATATTTAAAATTTGAAGTATTAAGCCTCATTTCTTGAACATTGGTTGTTCCTTCATGAGAAACAGAAAGAGTGTCCCAAATTTCATAGGTAGTTTTACATACAGAAATATAATTAAATTCTACATCTCCTAAGGAGAATTATAGAGCATTTATATCATTGCAATTGAGATTATAGGAACCATTAGTTAGGTCATCCAAAGTGTTCCTTTTAGTAGTAAGGATCTTATATTCTACTTATATTAAAGACAAAATTTCAAAAAACTTGCTCTATAAGTGAATTTTCATTTTGATTTTCCATTGTGCATAGTTGGTTCCATTAAATAATAGAGGCATATTTGTAGCAACACCTTTTTATTTATTATCCATAATAAAAAAAATACTTTGAAAGGGAAAGAAATTTATAATTAACAAAAATTCATAGATCTTTCAGGTGAAACTAAAATCATAGTTGAATAGTTTCAAAAAAAGGCTTAGAATTAAAAACAATATCCTCTGATACCAAATGTTGGTTAGAGTAGAGTACTCATGAGGTGGGTGAATTGAGTATCTATAAAATTTTCTGTTTGAATAGTATTCTTAAAAGGTTCACCAATAAAAACAAATACAACCCAGTTAATCAAAGTAATA
Organism: Viscum album; assembly: GCA_963277665.1. NCBI lineage: Eukaryota > Viridiplantae > Streptophyta > Magnoliopsida > Santalales > Viscaceae > Viscum > Viscum album. Next base: position 599,675,472 of record OY728157.1, read on the forward strand.
CGGTTATGAAAGTTTGTATATTCAAATAACTTCTCATAAGATTGATTAATTCTCAGTAATCTCAATATGAGTTATTGATATTACTTTGGAAGCTATTCTAATAAGGAAAATAAATTATAACTCTATCCAAGATTAACTATCAAATTAAATTTAGAGATTTCTGAATTATGTAGTAAAATAGAGAACACTAAATTAAACAACACATGGGATATAAGACAACTGGTTTAGTCTCAAGAAGAGACCTAATCCACTCCACTTGTTGATCACCTGCCACTAATAATTTTATATTAATAACCTTTATCCACACCTTGGATCACGGTAAACAACAGTGCACATGACCCTCTCGGTCACACAACCTCTTCCACAATTCTTTGTGGGTATGAACTACTAGGTCACACAGGGACCTCTTCCACACTTATTCGTGGTATTAATCAAGTCTAAAAATATATGAGATGATGGATATCATGTATCCTCCAGTTTAATGTAGGAGAAAGTGTGTGTTTTTATACAGACACACACACACACACACACACACAACTTGAATGATAAAAACAATACACAATAGAGAATAGATGATGAGATAAGGTTAGAAGTTCTCTGAGTGTTATTCTATGCGGCTCTGGACTTATAGGATGAAGCAGATGCAAGAATCATGTCCTTTTGTAAGAAACAGAGTATCGCAAGTCTGGTGCTCTGGTTTCTAGTCAGATCTTCATCCTATTATTCGTGGAGTTGGTATTGCAAATACGTTCTCAAATCTAATTTACGGTATTCTGGCCTTTGGATTTTTGAATTATTTGTGTTTTCTATATATGTATCTTGTTGCATGTATCAAATATTTTTTTCAAGAATGCATGTGCATCTGTTTTTCTAACACCACGCTTGTTTCACAGCCACACTTTACTTTTTATTCATGGAGATCATGTGTTGAAGCCGAAAGGATGCATGTATTATGCACCTCATACCACGTACTATATATTGATATGTCTAAAAATATATATTAATTATGTCAGTGCATTTAAAAGACTAAAATATGACCGTTATAAATTAAATTGAAATCTATAAAATAGATTAAATAATGGTGTCACAGTCTGTCTAGAAATGGTGTCACTTGGAAACATTGTTAACATGAAAAAATGCCTACTTATTTTCCTTTCAATAGTGAGACAGTTATGATGGAATGGTTATATAGAGATCAGGAACTAGTAGCACAGATGCGGTGTTAGGATCACAGTGTCTGATCTTTTTCCAAACATTGAACAGTGTCTTAGAAATGTACCAATGTCACAGACTTCAACGTATCTAAAATTGGATACGGTGCCTGGTTCATGGTTTCTGTTCAGGGTTTCTGGGTCACGGTGTCCTTTCACGGTGTTTTGGGTCATTGTGTAACAACCCATGCTTCCATAGTATTTTTCCCTTTGAATAATGCAATATCTTGCATTGTACACAACTTCGAGGTTCTAACACATCGTGACCAATAAAACTAGCTGTTATGAATAGTAATACCCACTTTTTGAAATTTTATAAATTTTATTTTTTAAAATGGACTTCATTTTTGAATTTGGAATATCAAAATTAGATTAGGGTGGATTTTTGTTACTATTCTGAAAACATTACATTTTTGATGAATAGTACTAAATTTTAATTAGAAACAACTTTTTCAATTGAAATAATTTATTGTTAAACTATACTTTTGAGTGTTTTTAAAGAATAATTAGATTTTATTTTTATCATTTAATATAATTTATGTAATTTTTTTAATTTCATACTAAACATTAACAAGTGTCGATCTTTTGGTAGTTATTATTTCTTAAAAACACGCTTTTTGTTTTGACAACGAGAATTAATTTTAAATAAATTTCTCCCACTTCTATGTTGTGAATTTTGAAAAATGGATTCTATATATGGAATAAGGAGGTCCAAATTTTTTAAATAGGTAAATTTTATTTTTAGACATTATGAATAATTACTTTGGTAAATATTTTATTTTCGAGGATTAAAGGATAAATCCGGTAAATAAGGGTAAAAAATAATATTATAAGAATATTAAATTATCCTAACATGTGTCCCATTTCTATTGGTTGATATATATCCGACCATGAGTGTCCTTGGGTCTATTTTGGGACCCCATGGATCCACTTGGGAGTGATAATGAAATTTTATATTAAATAATCTAAAGTAAAGACAAAAATAACAAAAGAAAATATCTTTTAGAAAAATAATTTTTATATGAGGTTATATAATTGATCTATTTGACTATAAATATTAAATAGAAATATAAAAGGATTTTTTACATCGTTATTTTTTTTATAATTTTTACACATAAAATAAATATATTTATATATGACACAATAATCATGTAGTATTTTCATTTTTAATGAAACAATCAAATAAATGATATTATAAATATTAAAATAAATATACTTTTAATGTTTTGATACCATCCACGAATTTTTTAGGTTAATATGACATGATAGGGTTTTTTAAATGAAATTTTTTTGAACTAATCATGCTGTTATAACTTTAAAAAAAATACCGAATAGTGTCAAAATTGACAAAAAAGAGTTTTAAAAACAAATATTATATTATTAATTGATATAATTTTTCTAAAAATCTAGCGTTCATACAAAAGACTTATATAATGATATTTGTATCATTAATTAACCACTTTGGGTTCTCTTGGAAGTTTTTTGTAAGTTTGTTAATCATATAATATAAAAATACAAAGAGACATGGTAAATGTCAAAAACTATTTAACTAAGAGTTAAATCTAAAAGATAGGTTAATATGATGGCGTAAACCTATATAAAACCAATTGGTTGAGAGTTTTAATACCCATAACCACCTCAAGAATCTATATAATTCACTTTTGAGCCATTAGAAACTGAAAATTATTTTATTATAAAATAATATTTCAAGCTTTTCTTAAAGTGACCCTCAACTCTCTTATAAAAGGGAACTTACCCTTATATTAATTTCATACCTCCAAATCCTTTTTTATCGACCAACCCCAACCCAGATATCATCCCAAAATTCCTCCCTTAATCTTAGAGGCCTTTGTTTGGTCATAATTCAAACCTTGGGAGCCCTTTTGATCAAATCAAAAGGAAGAACCCGAAGAAGAGGTAAACATTTCATCACCTCTTTCAAGTTATTATCTTCTTCCACTTCCTCTTTCTTTATAGTTTACATTCAAAAATAATAACTCCAATATCTTATATATAAAGTGATATTATTATAAAAATGGTATAACCATATTCATTATTCTATCCATCATATGAATGAAAAAGTCATCATACGTGTGTATGTACGGCTTATTGTCTCCACATCGTGGTGTAGTTTTTTATTCAAACACTTAATTATTTGGATGGGTATAATAATGATTATAACTGATAAAAATAATAAATATAACATGTTATTGATTCTGTATATATGATATACCATCCAATTACATAATATTTCACGATCTATATAATGATATTTCCACTCATGCATAGGTATGGATTACCGTCTTCACAAACACGATGAGATTCATTTCCCCATCATAACTATTCAAGAATAATTTTCATTTGATGATTAAAAATAATATTTAATAACTTAGTATCATTTTTTATATGAATCAAATATAACATATCAATAAAAAACATGGCTTATGTAACCATGAATATAAAGAAAAATAATTCAGTAAACACCCAAAACAATGATACTACTAAAATATTATTAACAAAGCAATATTAGAAGATCAAATATTATATCATATTTATGTATATAGTTCTTGTATAATTATGTAAAAATGTTTTAACTATTACACGGTATGTCAACATACCATCGACTAAGGAAAAATACAAGGTAAGGGTTAATTTCACAATCTCTATATTATCCGAGGTTGTTTTTATGTAAGTATCTATTGGAACCTCTTTATCATCCACATCCGTTTTCTCATAAAAATATATTTCAAAACATTTTTACTATTTACAAGACTATGGGTAAAATTAAATTATACCCTTATTTTACCTTATATGTTTTGAAAGGAATATTTCCGTCATTTTCCAAACAACATACTTTATGACCTTTTCGAAAAAAAATTAAGGTAAGAATGTTTTTTTAACTTATACTGTTGGTGTGGATATTTTTCGCCATTATAACATCATCGAAGATTTTACAAGATAATAAGAATATTTTAAAAATAAATTTTTTCTTTTATAATTATGAGACTCTTAAATGGTTTCAAAATAGAAATAACTATTTCTTTCAAATAGTTTTCATTTCATATATGCCAACATCCTTTGAGGGATTTTAAACTTGTTTGAAGTTGATGTATTATGATACCAATCTTCCATATTGTATTGAAGGTTTTGTGATATGTTTGACTATGGATGTGTTATTTTTATACAATTAATGGTTTATGGTTAAAGTATTGACATTTCGTAAGCTAGTTTTAATACAAATGTTTATGTTATGTTTCAACCTTTTCATATGAGAAATGTATTAGACTTAGTATGTGATGGGTGAAGCCTGTTATAGCTCCTCGGTGCATCGGTAGGTCTCATGAGACAATTAGACGTGGATTTGTATGAGGCCTTTCCCAATTTGATATATGGTTTTGGATGAGGCCTTAATCATTTTTAAATGTCTTGGTCAAGGCCTTGAATTTTTTTTCAGAATGTACGACATTATAATTTCCTTCATTATGAAAATAATATTGATGGTTCAGGTGGTTATTCGACTAGTAGAATACCCATGACTATGTTTTATTATAGCATTATTTTCTCAGCTCATGTTTCTGCCATAAAGTTTTCATGTTTATTATTAGTAAAGGCATGTGTTTTTAATTATTCATTATGCCTAATGTTTATGTTATCTTCTGCTATATTTCTTACCCTTACTAAGTGTTAGAGATCACCCATTTCTTATGTTTCATTTTCCCAAGATATGAAGAAGTTATTTATGTGTGACTTGCATACATAATCTTGGAGGCTTGGATGTGTCTAATGGAAAAAATCAGTGTTATATTTCATTTCATGTTGTAATGTTGAACTTATTTATGTATCTTGTTTCTAATAATACTAAACTGATCGGTCTTTTGGGACATGATTCCGTATATCATGCCAATTTTATGTAATAAAGCACCAACTCTAGGGAACTGGGGTTGACACGTTAGAGTTGGTATCAGAGGAAGTTTAGTACAAACCTGGGAAACTAGATTTAGAAAAACTATGATTAGAGCACATTACCCTAATATATACTTTGAGGATTAGTATAGAATAAATTCCTAGAATTTTGGTACTCTAGTGATTCTGTGATTTTTCTGAGCAATACATTCTTTTCTGGATACGAGTAGGTAGAGATGGATCTTGCATAGATGTACCTAGGGTTAAATCCTGAAAACACTGCTTTGAGCTCGACTCAAATGAGAACTGGTTCACAATAACGGGCTTTGTTTCACTCTTGGTTATGACACTCCTGAGGGATTTTCTTAGGATAATTCTCATTTCCTATACAAAAAATTGTTAAGGATTTATGAGTATACACATCCTCAAAGAATTTTTATTATTATTATGGATTATATCCATAAACTATTCAATTTATGTAAAGTGTTTTACATGTTCAGAATTATGTATTGTGGTTCATAAACAAATATAATGTATTCCATTTTTTAGAAATGGAACCTAGTGGAAGGAATGTAAACTGTATCAAAACATGTAATCCATATAGAGATTTCCCTCTGGCTCAACATAATTATAGTGGATCTGGTGATGCAGCTAGTGTTGATCAGCTTATCACCATACTGGGACAACTCACACTTGTTATGAATAATAACCTTACCCATATGGAGCATGATAATCCACAACACAGAGGATCGATGTAAGATCGCTTCATGAGGAAACAGAAACCAACATTCAATGGGTCTACAAATCCATTTTTAGATGAACAATGGATAAGTTCCTTAGAGAAAATATTTCATACGTTGGAGAGTACCAAAAGGGAAAAGGTTGTCATGGAATTTTATTGCCTCATCAGTGATGCAGATCAATGGTGGCCATTAATTCCAAACACAAAGGAGGAGGATGAAGTATCAAGTTTTGAATGGAGGGAGTTTAAAGAGATTTTCTTAGAAAAATAATTTCCTCATGACCATCGAGCAGATATAGAAATGCAATTTCTGAGTCTAAGACAAAAGGAGGATGAGAATGTCGCAAAGTATGAAGTTAACTTTACAAGGTTAGCAAGGCTTTCTATAGATTTTATATGTAACCCAAGAAGTAATATGGATAGTTTCATTGATGGGTTCAAACAATTCTTCGTCAAGCATTAGTCTCACAATCCTTCTCATCGTATGAAGATATTTTCTCATGTGCTATCAAGACAAAAAAAATTATAAGTACTAAGACTTCAAAGAAATTATAGAGAAAAACAGATCTTCTGAACACTCTGGGAAAGGAAAAAAAGAAAAATGGAAGAAGGGAATAGTTAAATTTCCACCCTGTGATAATTGTGGAAGGAAGAACCTTGGTTCCTATCTAAAAGGAAAACGAGTGTGCTACAAATGTGGACCAAAATGACATCTTTCTAGTGATTATAATGTGAATAAAGAAGCTAACAATATTCAATGCTACAATTGGAGGGAGATTGGACATTATGAAAATGAGTTTTCTAAGGGTCAGGGAATATAACTCAGAAAAGGACAAGGGATCAAGGCCAAGCTTATGATATCACTACTACTGAGGTTGAAGATCTGAAAGATGTGGTGGAAGGTAATTTAATGGTTTCCTAAAGTTTAGCCAATGAATTATTTGATTCAGGATCATATCATCCTTTCATATCTTATGATTTTTCTATGAAAATTAGATATTTCCAATTTAAATTAACATGGGAGTTGTCAGTCAAAACTCCTAAGGGAAGTAGCATTGCAACAATGTTTTGTGAATCAGTCCCCATTAAGGCATATAAATGATATTTATCTGTTGATATAATCATCATACCCATTAATTAATTTGATATAATCCTTGGTATGGATTGGAATTCGGTCCGTGATGTGAAAATTTATTTTAAGAAGAAGGAGGTTACAATTCTGAATGATGATAAGGCGTACCTTATCTTTAAAGAAGAAACATTACCATCTGATTTTTATCAAGATCCACCCTGAGTAGCTTTACTAAATTAAATTATTGGGGAGGATGAGAATGAAATAACTATGGTTGAGGAAAATAATGTTCGAATAGAGTAAGTTTCTTTTTTTCAAGAATATGTTGATGTGTTTCCAGATGATTTACCTGGACATCCTCCAGAATGAGAAATTGAGTTTTCCATTGATTTAATTCCTGGTTCAAGTCCCATATCAAATACCCCTTATAAAATGTCCACTAAGGAATTAGTGGAACTAAATAAAAAACATGATGAATTGAGAAATAAGGGATTTGTTCTCCCTAGTGTTTCTCCATGGGGATCCCTTTTCCTTTTTGTTAAGAAGAAAGACAGATCTATGAGGTTGTGCATTTACTATAGGGAGATCAATGCTATAACTGTAAAGAACAAGTATCCTCTACCTCAAATTGATGATTTATTTGACCAACTTCATGGATCTCAATATTTTTCAAAAATTGACCTTCGATCTAGATATCATTAGTTGTGTGTGAAGAAGGAAGAAATTATGAAAACAACATTTCGAACCACGTACGGGCATTATGAGTTTATATTAATGCTTTTTGGATTGACTAATGCACCCTCTCTCTTCATTCATCTAATGAATAAATTTTTCAAGGAATATCTTTATGACTTTGTAGTGGTATTTATTTATGATATCAAGTTATACTCCAAAAGCTACGATGACCATGAAAATAACTTGTTCATTTTTCTAATGTCTCTAAGAAGAAATGAATTATATGGGATGTTTAGCAAGTGTGAATTCTTGCATCAGGAGATTTCGTTTCTTGGACATATTTTCTCTAAATAGGGAATCTCTATTGATCCTTCAAATACCAAGGTAATCCAATAATGTCCAGCACTGACGAGTATAACTAAGGTACGTAGTTATATTGGTTTACCAGGTTATTATCAATGTTTCGTCCAGAGTTTTTCCCTGTTGGCTACCCCATTAAACAATCTCACAGGTAAAGGGGTTAAGTTTTTTTGAAGAAAAGAGTGTGAATAATATTTTCAAGAACATAAGATAATATTAGATAATTCTTCTATCTTGACTCCACCATCGGGGAACGATGGGTTTTTTATTTAAAGTAAAGCTTCAAAGAAAGGATTTGGTTGTGTCCTTATGCAGAATGATATAGTTATTGAATATGCATCACGACAGCTAAAAATTCATGAAAAACACTATCCCACTCATGATCCTGAGTTAAAAACTATAATCATTAATTTGAAGATATGGAGACATTATCTCTATGGTAAAAAATGTGATATTTATACTGATCACAAGAGTTTGAAGTATATTTTCACACAAAATGGACTCAACATGAGGCAAATGAGATGGATTGAACTACTCAAGAATTAGGATTTCATTATACACTACCACTCAGGGAAATAAAATAAGGTGGAATATGCTTTCAGCAGAATAGATCACAGAGTTTTGAATAAGATGAGAGTTGAAAAGGATCCTATTTTAATGGATCTAGTAAAGATGGATGTGGGAATAACCATGGAAGTTGAGACATCAGTTATTTTTCAAATGGTTTCCCAACCAAATTTACTAGAAAGTTTAAAAATTTCTTAGACTGATGATGAGAAATTACAAAAGAAAATTAATGCTATGAATGATGGGAGATTTATCAACATTGTATATAAAGATTGGATTTTAAAATTTTGGAAGAGACTTTGTGTTCTCGATATACCTGATCTAAGAGGGGAATTTTTGGATGATTCTCATAGCTCCAATTTCTCTATAAACCCTGGTAGCACTAGATTTATAGAGATTTTTTAGAACATTTTTTGGTGGGACAACATGAAGATAGAGATTGCTGATTTTGTTTCAAGACGTATGGTTTGTCAACAAGTGAATGCTGGAAGGAAACAACCTGGAGGAGTCATGATACCTCTTCCCATACCTGAGTGTAAATGGGATAATATTATGATGGACTTTTTCATGGGGTTACCAAAGACTCCTAGAAGGAATGATGCAATATGAGTCATTGTTTATCATCTTACCATGTCAGCACATTTTCTTACTGTAAGAGAAGATTTACCACATGGTCATATAGAAAGACTATATATTAATGAAGTTTTAAGACTTCATTAAGTACCCCTATCGATTGTTTCTGATAATGATCCATTTTTTACATCAAGATTCTGGAATAGTCTTCAGAAGGCCCAGGATACTGAACTTCATTTGAGTAATGCCTACCTCCCATAAACTGATGGACAATAAGAATAGACTATTAAAACCTTAGAAGACATGTTGAGATCGTTCTCACTAGACTTTCAAGGTATATGGGATCAATATTTACCTCTGGTAGAATTTTCCTATAATAATATATTCCATTCAAGTATTCAGATGGCACCATATGAAGCATTATATGGAAAGATATGTTGCACACCAACTTGTTGGGATGATGTTGGTGAATAAAAATTCATAGGCCCAGAACATGTTGAGGAAACTATTGAAAAGGTGGAGGTTATCCAAGCTCACGTTAAAGAATCCCAAAGTAGGTAAAAGACATATGCCGATAACTTAATGAAGGATTTGAAATTTCAAGTAGCAGACCATGTTTTCTTGAAGGTATCTCCATGTAAGGGTGTTATACGTTTCGATAAGAAGGTTAAATTGAGTCCAAGGAACATCGGAACTTTTGAAATTCTAGAACGAATTGGAGTTATAGCTTATCATTTGGAAATTCCTCTATGTCTCTACAATGTTCACAATGTGTTCCATGTATCACTGTTGAGAAAATACATGTCTGACCCAACGCATGTACTCACCTATGGGGAAATTGAACTAGAACCTGATCTATCTTATTGTGAATATCTTGTCAAGATTCTTGATATAGGAGAAAAAGTGCTGAGAAACCGGACGACTCGTTTGGTAAAAGCTCTATGGAGAAACTATAAGATGGAAGAGAAAACATGGGAACCCGAGGAACTTATGATGAAGAACCACTCAAATATTTTTGTATTGTAGTATTATAGAAATTTCAAGGATGAAATTATTTAAAGGACTGAATAATGTAACACCCCAATCTTCCACAGAATGTTTCCCTTTGAGTAATGTAATTGCTTGCATTGTATGCAACTTCAAGATTCTAACACACTACGACCAATCAAACTAGCCATTATGAATAGTAATACCCAATTTTTGAAATTTTATAAATTTTATTTTTCAAAATGGACATCATTTTTGAATTAGGAATATCTAAATTAGCTTAGGTTGAATTTTTTGTAATTTTCTAAAAACATTCAATTTTTGATGATAATAATAAATTTTAATTAAAAACAATTTTTATAATCGAAATAATTTAGTGTTAAATTATACATTTGAGTGGTTTTCAAGTATCATTAAATTATATTTTTATCATTAAATATAATTTAGCTCATTTTATGTAATTTAACATTTATACTAAACATAAACAAGTGTCGAACTTTTTATAGTTATTATTTCTTAAAAACACTTTTTTTGTTTTGACAATAAGAATTAATTTTAAATTAATTTCTACCACTTTTGTGTATTGAATTGGGAAAAATTGATTCAATATTTGGAATTTGGAGGTCCAAATTGTGTATATAGGAATGTTTTATTTTTAGACATTATAAATTATTACATCGGTAAATATTTTACTCGCCATGGTTAAAGGGTAAATCCGGTAAATAAGGGTAAAAAATAATATTATAATAATACTAAATTACCTTAACATGTGTCCAATTCCTATTGTTTCATAATTTCCTACCATGGGAATCCTTGGGTCGATTATGGGACCCCATAAAGCCACTTGTGAGTGATAATGTCATTTTATATTAAATAATCTAATGTAAAGACAAAAATTACAAAAGAAAATATCTTTTAGTAAAATAATATTAATGTATGTATATATAATTGATCCATTCAACTATAAATAGTCATTATACATCTAAAACAAATTCATACATCATTATATTTTATTTATAATTTTTATACTCAAAATTAATATATTTATATATGACACAATAATGATGCAATATTTTCCTTATTAATGAAAAAATCCAATAAATGATATTATAAATATTAAAATAAATATATTTTGAAATTTTCGATGTCATAAACTAATTTCATAGGTTCTTATGACATGTTTGATTAAATGAATTTATTTTGAAGTAATCATGCTGTTATGACTTTACCAAAAACAAAATACCAAATAGTGTCAAAATTGACATAAAAGAGTTTAAAAAAATATATTATATTATTAATTGATATAATATTTCTAAAAATCTATATTTCAGCCAAAGGACTTATATAATGATAGGTTCATAATTTATAAAACACTTTGGGTTCTTTTTGGAGTTTATAGTATGTTTATTAACCATATAAAATAAAAATTTAAAAAGACACGGTAAATGTCAAACTATTTAACTAAGAGTTAAATCAAGAGATACAGTTAATATGATGGCCTAAACCTATCTAAAACCTATTAGTTGAGAGTTTTTTGACCCATGCCTACCTTATAATCTAAATAATTTATTTTTGAGCCATTATAAAACGAAAATTATTTTATTATAATATAATATTTCAAGATTTTCCTAAAGTGACTCTCACCACTCTTATAAAAGTGCACTTCCCCTTCCCTTAATTTCACACATACAAAGCCTTTTTTCTTGGCCAAACCCTACCCAAATATCCTCCCAAATTTTCTCCCTTCATTCTGGAGGCCTTCCTTTTGTCATAAATCCAACCTAATGATCCCTTTTGATCAAATCAAAAGGGAGAACCTGAATAAGTGGTAAATATTTCATCACCTCTTTCAAGTTATTTTATTCTTCCACTTCCTATTTCTTTGTTGTTTCCATTATAAAATTATAAATCCAGTATATTATATAGATTTTTATTTTATTATAAAATTTTAGAACCATATTCATTATTCTATCCCTCGTATGAATGACAAAGTCACCATGCGTGTCTATGTATGGCTTACCATCTCCACGTCGTGGTGTTGTTTGTTATTCAAACACTTCATTAGTTGGATGGGTATAATAATGAGTATAACTGATGTAAATAATAAATATAAAATGTTATTGATTCTTTATATATTATATAAAATCCAATTACAAACAATTTCACCATTTATATAATGATATTGTCTCTTGTGCGTATGTACAGATTGTTGTCTCCATGAATGGAATGAGATTCATTTCCCCATCATTACCATTCAAGAATAATTTACATTTAATGATTAAAAATTATATTTAATAACTTAATATAATTCTGGATATGAATCAAATACATCATATCCATAATGAACATGTCTTACGTAACTAATAATATAAAGGAAAACGAGCCAGTTAACACCCAAAACGATGATACTACTAAAATATTATTTACAAATAAATATTAAAAGATCATATATGATATCATATTTCTGTGTATAGTTCTTGTATAATTTAATATCAATGTTTTAACTATTATACAGGAGTTTAACATACCAACGACTAAGGAAAATTACAAGGTGAAGGTTAATTTCACAATCTCTTTATTATCCGAGGTTGTTTTTACGTAAGTATCTACTGGGACATCTTTATCATCCACACCCGTGTTATCTTAAAAATGTATTTCAAAACATTTTTAGTATTTACTAGACTATGGGTTAAAGTGATTTATACCCTTATTTTAAATTATATGTTTTGAAATAAATATTTCTGTCATTTTCCAAACAAGGGACTTTATGACCTTTTTGACAAAATTAAGGTATGAATGTTTTTTTAGATTATACGGCGGGTGCGGCTATTTTTCGATGTTATAACATCATCAATGATTCGCTTATAATATTATAAGAATATTTTAAAAATAAATGTTTTCTTTTATAATTATATGACTCTTAAATGGTTTCAAAATAGAAAGAAGTATTTCTTTCAAATAGTTTTCATTTCATCTATGTTAACATCTTTTGATGGATTTTAAACTTGTTTGAAGTTGATTTATTATGATACAAATATTCTATATTGTTTTGAATGTTTTGTGATATGTTTGAATGCAGATGTGTTATTTTTATACCATTCATGGTTTATGGTAAAAGTATTGACATTTCATATACCAGTTTTAATACGAATTCTTATGTTATGTTTCAACCTTTTCATATGAGGAACGTATTTGAATTAGTATGTGACGGTTGGAGCCCGATATAGCCCATTGGTGCATCGGTAGGTCTCATGATACAATTAGACGTGTAATTGTCTTAGGCCTTTCCTAATTTGATATATGGTTTCAGCCAAGGCCTTAATCGTTTTTATAAGTCTTGGACGAGGCCTTGAAAATATGTTTATGAATGTTTGGCATTATACATTCCCTCATTATTAAAATAATATTGACGGTTTAGGTGGTTATTCGACTAGTATAATACCCATGACTATGTTTTATTATGGAATTATTTACTTAGCTCATGTTCTGGCTATAAAGTTTTCTTGTTTATTATTTCTAAAGGCTTGTGTTTTTAATTATTCATTATCCCTAATGTCTGTGTTATCTTCTGTTGTATTGCATACCCTTACTGAGCATTTGAACTCACCCCTTTCTTATGATTCATTTTCCTGGGATATGACGAAGTTAGTTATGAGTGACTTTAAGGAATAATCTAGGATGCTTAGATGTTTCTAATGGAATAAATTAGTGTTTTATTTCTTTTCAAGTTTTATTGTTGAACTTATGTATGTATCTTGTTTCCAATAATACTAAACTTATCAATATTTCAGGACCTGATTCCTTGTATCATGCCAATGTTATGTAATAAAGCACCGAATCTAGGTAATTGGGGTTGGGGCGTTACACATGGTGTCTGGTCACAGTGTCCGGGTCACAGTGTCTAGTCACAGTGTCTCGTTCACGGTGTTTGGGTCATGGTGTCTGGTTCACGGTGTCTGGGTCCTTTTCAAGAAAACCAGAACCGGTGGTACACTCATGGTTTCATAGACTTAGACAAATATATTTATATAATCTTGAGGAGTGATACTTAATAGAATGAATTAGAAATATTCATTCATCAAAGAAATAATTATAGACCAAAGGTAAATATATTTTACAATAATGAAACTTAATTTATAGTAATTAATATCTTGGATAGGTTTATTTAAAGCACAACAAAACAACCATCTATACACATGATTTGAGACATATTAAATAGTATTAACAATATTTATAAAATATATAGGATTTGTGATCATTAAAACATGATTAAAATAGGAGGAGTCCAATATCTCCCATGATAGGTTCTAAAAACATATACTTTTATATTTAACATTGATACTATGTGTGATTATTCAAGCTAAAATTGTATATATATTACATTAGCATTATATATCATAATAATTTCACACAACTCAGATATTATTTTAGATTAGTGTATTTGAGGTCTATATATATTGGAAACTTATTTTAAAAAACATGTGATCATTTCTACATAATCATACAATACTATAATTCTTTATAAAATTTCAATTGGTTACACTCATCTTCATAACATCTCAAAATAAATAATAATAAAGGAGTGGGATCAATGTAGAGACCCGTATCTTGACTTACATGGACATTACATTACATTTGCGGAATACTTAGTACATAACAAAAACACACACACAAGGATCGTAATAGTTTAGTGTCTTTGGAAACTCGGAACGTAATCTTCTAATCGTGGTGAAAGATCTTCAACATCTCCTATAAAGATCTTCCCTTTTTTTAGCTAAAACCTTTCTTTATATCCTGGGGAAAATAAAACATAAAAGGGTGAGCTCAAATGCTCAGTAAGGGTAAACAAAATAAATATCAATCACATCGTATTCATAAGAACATAACATTTTGGAAATCTTAACCTGCAAAAGAGATCATAATTTCATAATATGGGATAAATTATGGCAGTGAAATGTAATCACAATAATCATAACATAAAACATGAAACTTTGTGGCATTCACACATAATCATAGAGAATCATTTCTTGTTAGTCATGACTCATTGCCAAGACTATCTTAGTGGACAAAGTCCCTTTCTGAATCGAGTAACCCTCGTTTCAGTCCTGTTTCACTGAACCGGTATAACCTACCGTTCCAGCCCTGTCTATCTCATGAGATATAAAATCTTTACCCAATGCATTGGAAGGAGATATAGGTCCCACCCATCTTATAATGAATCCTTTCTTATGTGTGCCACATAATCATAAACCATACATCATAGCGTAACCCATGTAATAAAAATGGAATTCTTAAATAACATGACATCATAAAACAATTCATATAAGATAAAGGAATTCATAAAAATATTTCCATCACAACATAATCAAATCCATGTAATAATAGGGATAAAAACATAACCCTTTTATTATCTTAGATGGAAAATAATTTTGATAAAATACTTGAACTCCATTCTTGAGGAAAATATCCTTTCTACTTCAAAAACATTTTTCCTTTCATAACATGTCATACGAAATTAAAATAAAAGAAGTTGATTAAAAATAAACTTGAAAACTTGTAAAGGAAGCTTCTTGGAAATAATGTTTTAAAAATCCATTCATGCCGTATAAGTTAAAAAAAACATTTTTCGTACTTTTGTCGGAAAAGTCAAAAATTACCTCGTACGAAAAACGACAAAAGATTCCTTTCGCATCCTTTAATAAAAACTCACCGAAGGGTAAAATTGGATTTAAAAAATTTTAGGTGGATGGAAATAACATTACATATTGAGGAAACATGGATGTGGATGATAAAATACACTCCAGTAAATTTCAAATTATAAACAATCTCGGATAAAAATGAGATTGTGATATTTCCCTTACCTTAGGTCCGACTTGCTTTGTACGTGTCCGAACCTCCTGTATAATGATTTTAATAATGTTATTGACTTATTACAGAATCATATTCATTGTTATGATATCATATATGGTTCTCTTATGGCTTTATATTACCCGGTCTTTTGTAAATTCATGTTAATGTAGCATTTTGGGTAAAATCGTCTTATTTGTCATTCGTGTTTTTAACTTGTAATTATTAATATGATTACTTGGATCATGATTACTTATATCCAGAATGTAAAACATGATTTATATATAATATATATTCAGAATATACATATATATATTATATATTGATAATGGAATGAAATACACCGTTCATGGAGACGGTAGTCCGTACGTACGCATGAACGCTGTTTTCGTTTCCTTATTGAATTGAATGGAATTAAGTAGATGACATACATATAAATATACATAAATCCAGTATCATTATTATGTCATATATTTCATTATTACTTGTTATATATGCTTTATAATCATTCATGAATGGTTATTGTGGAGAATGAATCTCATCGCGTCGTGGAGACGGTAGTCCGTACGTACGCACGAGCGATGATATCATTTCTATAAATATTGAATTGAATTGGAGTGGATTATACAATATATCAGAATCAATATGATGTTTTAATAAGAATGTATAGTTATTCTTTACACCATTATACCCATCCATGTAAGGTGGTGGTGGAAAATAGATTACACCACGGCGTGGAGACGGTATTCCGTACGTACGCACGCGCGGTGATTTCTTTTTCCGTAGGATGGATAGATGGTGAAATAGGGTTGTTTCATACTTATAATAACATATCAGTATATGAGTGATACTGATGTTATTACTTCATAATGAAACAACCTAAGAAGAAGAAGTGGAAGAAGAAATAAAGATGAAAGAATTGGTAACGGTAATTACCTCTTCTTTGAAGCACCTTTTGGAGACCTCCTCTTAGGAAACTAAAATTGGTCTTTGAGGAATACCAGAACCTCTAGGATGTTTCTAGGGAAGTGGAGAAGATATTTTGGCAGAGTTTGGCCGAGCATGAGTGCTCAAATTGGTGTGAGGAGGAGGGGGAGGAGGTGTCCTTTTATAAGGGAGGAGAGGGGCACCTTAGGAATATCTCAAAATATTATTTTATATTAAAGTCAAAATCGGGTTATAATGGCTCCAAAGGGTCTTATTTCGAAGCTAAGGTGGGTATGGGTCGAAATCCTATCAACCAATAGGATTTAGACAAGTTTAGGGTATTATTTTAACCTTATCAATTAGATTTAACTCTAAGTTAAATAATTTAACTTTTACCATGTCTTTTGTTTTCTTTCACTATATGGTTAATACACTTACTATAACATGCCAAACGAACCCCAAATTGTTTATTATTAATATATATATCCTTATATAAGTCATTTGGCTGAACCTTAGATTTTTAGGAATAAAATAACAATTAGTAATATAATATTTGATTTAAAAACTATTTTGTGTCAATTTTGACACTATTTGATATATAATTTTTGTGAAAGTCATAACAGAATTATATGTTCGAACCAAGTTGATTAAATCAACACTAATATATCATAGTAACCTAGAAAATTATTGGAATTCATAAAAAGTCTTAAATTACATTTATTTTGGTATTTATATTATCAATTATGTCAATATTTCATTAATAAGATAATTACTGCATCATCTTTGTGTCATAAATATTTTAAATTATTTGATGTCTAAAAATTAAAAATAAAATACCATCATGTAGGAAATCGTTTTAGCTTTCTAATGAATATTTACAATCGAATTTATCTTATTTATAACACCATATTAAAAATGATTTACTTATTAAACTTTGATTTTAACTATTTTAACACTTCTTTAAATAAATTAATAATAAATGTCCTAATCTAATCCAAGTGGGCCTAAATGGTCATATTTTATTCCTAAGTTTGTTTTTGGTCGAATTACACTTGTCCAATAGAATTAGGACATGTGTTAGGGTAATATTAATATCATATTTACCCTTAGTTACCCTATTTACTATTAACCGCGGTAAAAAAGGTAAAAAGTTACTATTCACCAAAAAATTATTTTTATCTCATTGAACCACATTTTACTTACTGACATCAACCGTGTCTGTCGGATTTTTGAAATTCCATTCACAGAAGCGGTAAAATTAAGTTTTATGCAAAATTTAGTTTTTAACCTACCACTTAGTGGTTTTACTATTCATCAAAAATCGAAAGTTTTCAGAAAAATACCAAAATTTCACCCTAGGCTAATTTCGATATTCTGAGTCCAAAAATGAAGTCCATTTTGAAAAATAAAATTTATAAAATTTCAAAAAGTGGTTATTACTATTCATAACGGCTAGTTTTAATAATATTTTAATAGCATATCGTTGTTTAGTGAAACTCGGTATTGCGTATTACACACGCTATCGAGGAAGGTCGCGATTGCGTGTAATGAAAGGCAAGTCAAGGATGCGTATTGTGCAAGCTCCTTTTGGTGTAGCGTACAACACAAGACATTAATAAAATTAAAAAGAATAGTTTTCATAAAATCTCGGGCTGTTACATTCTACCCCCCTTAAAATGAATTTCGCCCTCGAAATTCGTCGGGGTTATAAATAGTTTACAATTCGAAAGTTTCTTTAATAGAAACCCACATCGTAAAAAGGAATACCAAAACCAATCTTTAAAAACAAAAGTATGAAACGTAACGGTTACCCAAATAAACCAATCACTGGGTTTCCACATAGGTGAAAATATGGATATGGAAGAGAAATCTAACCATCATGTTCTGATGGAGAGTGGTAGAGAACATGGCTATGGAAAAGCCAGTAATCACAAATCCATAGATTTGTGATGATATAAGGTACCATCTGATTCATCAGGTATAAGATCACTAGGACAACATTTTTGGTTTTCAAGATCATTTCCCTAAAGTTGAAAATTTGAATTAGAATAAATACTTACTTTATTTTGGTACAATCTCACTGTTGTTCGTGCCTTGAAAAATTTCCACTTCATCTCTTAAATAAATGAAGTTGAATTTGTTATTCGTGAAGTGTTAGCAGATCATGTGATAGAACGACGGGTCATTCCATCTGTCTCAAACAAAAGGTTAGAAAAAATTATATATATAAGTCGATCTATAGTGAGATTAATCATATATGGTTCCTAAAATGGACTTATACCTCATATATCATACTGCTTAATATAATAAAACTAGTTTCTACTAAACAGGGACTTCCTGTAGGCCAGTGGTAGGCGATAAAGGCCAGTCGCACTTCGGTTGTGGGTTCGATTCCCACAGCCTTGTCCGAAGCGATGGGCTGTCGCCCATCCTGCAGGTTGTCCTTTTTCTAAAACTACATTACTATAACATCCCATCAATAATATCGAAAAAACTTTTATCCTTAAAAAATACTAATTTATGTCCAACATAATCCATTTCAATCTTTAGGCTTATCCATAATACTTTAGTCCACTCTCATAACATAGTGAAGATGATTACCGGAGATTTAATACCATCGTTGAACCCCATATATCATAAGATATGTTTTTTTTTGTCACATTCCAAACATTCAAAGTCCTTAATCATGTATTCTCTTGAATACCCATTGAACCTTAATGAAAACATGAATGCAGTTACCAAAATCCTCAAAATTCTATATACTCAAACCATGATATCACTTAGTCCTTATATCAATCATGAGCTCATGAATACTGTCAAATATTTCATTTTCTCGTTTTCCGCATATCATTCTTTTTCCAAAAATATCTCAATCACTTTCCATGGTTATTGGTACCATAAAATTATTGAAAACCACAATAGACCAATACATAAATATTCCAATACTCCATGATACAACATTATTTTGGAATCCTATTACATAAACAATTATTCATTCCACCACATCGTTGTCATATTCAACATCGCCAATAGTGATCGCATGTGACTTCCCTTTGTCCTTTGCCTTAAGCGGTTGCTCATGTCGATCATCACTAACCCTTGTATTAGGGAATTTATTAGCATAATGCCCCATTTCCTTGCACTTGAAGCATTGAAGCGTTGGTGATGTGTTCTCTGCATTGTTTGCTTTATTCACATAATTAGAATCACTTTTTCCATTACTTCGACACTCAGCTACTCGATGACCTTCTTTTCCACACTTAAAGCATTTTCTAGTCCCTTTAAGACAATCTCCACCATGCTTCTTTCCACACTTTGTGCATAAGGATACATTCATCTTCTTTTCACCATTATTCTGAGATTTCTCCTTGAATTCCATCTTTCGTTTCTTGTCAAAACCATGAGATGGATATGTAACACCAACTTCCATTTCTACCTTGACAGCACAACGCACAATTTCTTCATAGCTACTGAAGTCTCTTATAGCTAATGCCCTTCGAAGACTTGGTTTTAAGCCACTGAAAAATCGATCAACTTTACTTTCAGGTTGGATGATAATGCCAGATGCATACCTTGCAAGTCTTGTAAAATTTGCTTTGTATATACCAACAGATTCATCATCCTTCTGCTTCAGCTCAAGAAACTCCTTTTCCATCTTTGTTCGAAGAATACGAGGGAAGTACTTACTGAAAAACAAGTTCTTGAACTCGTCCCATTCCATGGACTCAATTTCATCTCTTTGCCTCGTATTCTTGATAAGATTCCACCATTGATCAGCTTCACCTTCCAAACGATATACTGCTAAGATGACTTTATCATGTTCAGAACATTGAAGAACTGAAAATATCTTTTCAGTGGTACTGATCCATTGTTCAGCAACAAGTGGATCGGTAGTCCCACTGAAAGAAGGTGGGCGTTGCCTCATGAAGGACTCAATAGAATATTGTTCCCTTCTCTGCTCATTTGGAAGTCCGGAATGATTCATAGCTTGTGTAAGTATAGCAATAATATTTTGTACTCCATCTCCCATAACATTTGTTTGTTCAGGAGGGAAATCATTGCATTGTCCATTGCATTGATCAACACGGTTCCTTCGGGTTCCAGCCATCGTCTAAAACCCAAAAAGAATAGTGTGAGAGGCAAAAATCATGCTAGGGAAAACAATATAATAAAGGGGGAGTACCTTCAATATCTAACATCTTAGGTTTAATTCTATGATCGTTAGCGTAGTTCTAGTACTATAACCTATACGTATACTTAACCTTAGGGACATCCCTAGACATACCTTAGAAATATCTCTAGGGATCTCACTAAAGTTCTCGCATCCTAGTTTCCAAAGGTTGACTAAACCTTTCCTCTGATACCAACTTTAGAGACCTGTATCTTGACTTACATGGACATTACATTACATTTGCGGAATACTTAGTACATAACAAAAACACACACACAAGGATCGTAATAGTTTAGTGTCTTTGGAAACTCGGAACGTAATCTTCTAATCGTGGTGAAAGATCTTCAACATCTACTATAAAGATCTTCCCTTTTTTTAGCTAAAACCTTTCTTTATATCATGGGGAAAAGAAAACATAAAAGGGTGAGCTCAAATGCTCAGTAAGGGTAAACAAAAGAAATATCAATCACATCGTATTCATAAGAACATAACATTTTGGAAATCTTAACCTGCAAAAGAGAGCATAATTTCATAACATGGGATAAATTATGGCAGTGAAATGTAATCACAATAATCATAACTTAAAACATGAAACTTTGTGGCATTCACACATAATCATAGAGAATCATTTCTTGTTAGTCATGACTCATTGCCAAGACTATCTTAGTGGACAAAGTCCCTTTCTGAATCGAGTAACCCTCGTTTCAGTCCTGTTTCACTGAACCGGTATAACCTACCGTTCCAGCCCTGTCTATCTCATGAGATATAAAATCTTTACCCAATGCATTGGAGGAAGATATAGGTCACACCCATCTTATAATGAATCCTTTCTTATGTGTGCCACATAATCATAAACCATACATCATAGCGTAACCCATGTAATAAAAATGGAATTCTTAAACAACATGACATCATAAAACAATTCATATAAGATAAAGGAATTCATAAAAATATTTCCATCACAATATAATAAAATCCATGTAATAATAGGGATAAAAACATAACCCTTTTATTATCTTAGATGGAAAATAATTTTGATAAAATACTTGAACTCCATTCTTGAGGAAAATATCATTTCTACTTCAAAAACATTTTTCCTTTCATAACATGTCATAGGACTTTAAAATAAAAGAAGTTGATTAAAAATAAACTTGAAAACTTGTAAAGTAAGCTTCTTGGAAATAATGTTTTAAAAATCCATTCATGCCGTATAAGTTAAAAAAAACATTCTTCGTACTTTTGTCGGAAAAGTCAAAAATTACCTCGTACGAAAAACGACAAAAGATTCCTTTCGCATCCTTTAATAAAAACTCACCGAAGGGTAAAATTGGATTTAAAAAATTTTAGGTGGATGGAAATAACATTACATATTTAGGAAACATGGATGTGGTTGATAAAATACACTCCAGTAAATTTCAAATTATAAACAATCTCGGATAAAAATGAGATTGTGATATTTCCCTTACCTTAGGTCCGACTTGCTTTGTACGTGTCCGAACCTCCTGTATAATGATTTTCATAATGTTATTGACTTATTACATAATCATATTCATTGTTATGATATCATATATGGTTCTCTTATGGCTTTATATTACCCGGTCTTTTGTAAATTCATGTTAAAGTAGCATTTTGGGTAAAATCGTCTTATTTGTCATTCGTGTTTTTAACTTGTAATTATTAATATGATTACTTGGATCATGATTACTTATATCCAGAATGTAAAACATGATTTATATATAATATATATTCAGAATATACATATATATATTATATATTGATAATGGAATGAAATACACCGTTCATGGAGACGGTAGTCCGTACGTACGCATGAACGCTGTTTTCGTTTCCTTATTGAATTGAATGGAATTAAGTAGAGGACATACATATAAATATACATAAATCCAGTATCATTATTATGTCATATATTTCATTATTACTTGTTATATATGCTTTATAATCATTCATGAATGGTTAATGTGGAGAATGAATCTCATCGCGTCGTGGAGACGGTAGTCCGTACGTACGCAGGAGCGATGATATCATTTCTATAAATATTGAATTGAATTGGAGTGGATTATAAAATATATCAGAATAAATATGATTTTGTAATAAGAATGTATAGTTATTCTTTACACCATTATACCCATCCATGTAAGGTGGTGGGGGAAAATAGATTACACCACGGCGTGGAGACGGTATTCCGTACGTACGCACGCACGGTGATTTCTTTTTCCGTAGGATGGATAGATGGTGAAATAGGGTTGTTTCATACTTATAATAACATATAAGTATATGAGGGATACTGATGTTATTACTTCATAATGAAACAACCTAAGAAGAAGAAGTGGAAGAAGAAATAAAGATGAAAGAATTGGTAATGGTAATTACCTCTTCTTTGAAGCACCTTTTGGAGACCTCCTCTTAGGGAACTAAAATTGGTCTTTGAGGAAGACCAGAACCTCTAGGATGTTGCTAGGGAAGTGGAGAAGAGATTTTGGCAGAGGTTAGCCGAGCTTGAGTGCTCAAATTGGTGTGAGGAGGAGGGGGAGGAGGTGTCCTTTTATAAGGGAGGAGAGGGGCACCTTAGGAATATCTCAAACTATTATTTTATATTAAAGTCAAAATCGGTTTATAATGGCTCCAAAGGGTCTTATTTCTAAGATAAGGTGGGTATGGGTCGAAATCCTATCAACCAATAGGATTTAGACAAGTTTAGGGTATTATTTTAACCTTATCAATTAGATTTAACTCTAAGTTAAATAATTTAACTTTTACCATGTCTTTTTGTTTTCTTTCACTATATGGTTAATACACTTACTATAACATGCCAAAAGAACCCCAAATTGTTTATTATTAATATATATATCTTTATCTAAGTCATTTGGCCGAACCGTAGATTTTTAGGAATAAAATAACAATTAGTAATATAATATTTGATTTAAAAACTATTTTGTGTCAATTTTGACACTATTTGATATATGATTTTTGTGAAAGTCATAACAGAATTATATGTTCGAACCAAGTTGATTAAATCAACACTAATATATCATATTAACCTATAAAATTAGTGGAATTCATAAAAAGTCTTAAATTACATTTATTTTGGTATTTATATTATCAATTATGTCAATATTTCATTAATAAGATAATTACTGCATCATCTTTGTGTCATAAATATATTAAATTATTTGATGTCTAAAAATTAAAAATAAAATACCATCATGTAGGAAATCGTTTTAGCTTTCTAATGAATATTTACAATCGAATTTATCTTATTTATAACCCCATATGAAAAATGATTTACTTATTAAACTTTGATTTTAACTATTTTAACCCTTCTTTAAATAAATTAATAATAAATGTCCTAATCTAATCCAAGTGGGCCTAAATGGTCATATTTTATTCCTAAGTTTGTTTTTGGTCGAATTACACTTGTCCAATAGAATTAGGACATGTGTTAGGGTAATATTAA
Source organism: Viscum album (assembly GCA_963277665.1). Classification (NCBI taxonomy): domain Eukaryota; kingdom Viridiplantae; phylum Streptophyta; class Magnoliopsida; order Santalales; family Viscaceae; genus Viscum; species Viscum album. Next base: position 599,699,979 of record OY728157.1, read on the forward strand.
TATCATATTTACCCTTAGTTACCCTATTTACTATTAACCGCGGTAAAAAAGGTAAAAAGTTACTATTCACCAAAAAATTACTTTTATCTCATTGAACCACATTTTACTTACTGAAATCAACCGTGTCTGTCGTATTTTTGAAATTCCATTCACAGAAGCGGTAAAATTAAGTTTTATGCAAAATTCAGTTTTTAACCTACCACTTAGTGGTTTTACTATTCATCAAAAATTGAAAGTTTTCAGAAAAATACCAAAATTTCACCCTAGGCTAATTTCGATATTCTGAGTCCAAAAATGAAGTCCATTTTGAAAAATAAAATTTATAAAATTTCAAAAAGTGGTTATTACTATTCATAACGGCTAGTTTTAATAATATTTTAATAGCATATCGTTGTTTAGTGAAACTCGGTATTGCGTATTACACACGCTATCGAGGAAGGTCGAGATTGCGTGTAATGCAAGGCAAGTCAAGGATGCATATTGTGAAAGCTCCTTTTGGTGTAGTGTACAACACAAGACATTAATAAAATTAAAAAGAATAGTTTTCATAAAATCTCGGGATGTTACAATCAAAGGCTCACTGAGGTTAAATATAATATATAACAAAAAAATATCAAATGTTAGCATCATTGATTATATGGGTATAATCATGATATATAATACTGTTCTATCTAAAAAATAATCAATCATAAATCAGGGTATAGGGAAACATTAATTAATTAAAATAGTTTGGAATCAATGGTTAATAAATAAGATATTTGAGAGAATGGCCTTGTGATAACCTATAAATGCTCCAAAAACATTAGTATAAGGAAACATCACCTTCATAAATAAAAAACATTCACATATTTTTAAGATATAACATAATTTTTCCCATGAGTAAATGTATCATGTGATTTAAATGTTTAACAAATTAAATAGTGGGATTTAATGTACACAAACTATCATAGGACTTTACTAGACCTAAACCATATTATGGATTTATCATACCCAAACTATCTCAGGGCTTTATCGAACCCAAACTGTCCCAGGTATTTATTATACCCAAATCATCTCAGGGATTTATTATATGTATACAATCTCAAAAATTTATAAGTCCCAAACCATTTCTAAGATTTATTTAACCCAAATAGATTTAAGGAATTATAAAACATAAATATCATGGGGATTTATCTAAAAAAACAATATCAGGGATTTATCAAACCCAAACACTCTCAAGTAATTATTTTTCTGAAATTATCATAGGTTTTTATTGAACTAATATTTTCTTATCGACTAATTAAGCACAAAAATTTCAAGGCTTTATTGGTACCAAACTATATCAAGGATTTGTAATTCCCAACCCATCTCTAGTATTTTTCAAAACAAAATAATTCCATAATTAAAATCCCTACAAATTTTTTTCATGTACAAAATCATTAAAATATAATAACATAAATACATCAGAATACATGGGTTGAATTTTTTTATGAAATTTCCAAATCGTATCACCCAAATTTTCCATAATAATGTAAATGGTTTATACTTAAGATTAAAACAAAAAATATCATTTTATAGTAACATTTATAGGGTTATTCATGAAAAATAATTTATAATAAAATAATGACTAGAGTGATAAAGATGAAATAGTGCAAAAAATTTATAATAGTTTTTTAGAAAATGGCCTTATCTTTGAAAAATAAGATCATGTTATGGTTACTTCAAAAATTTATTTTTCAAATGTTAATGGGAAAATTTTCTAGAAATATATAATTTTAAAATAAAATTTAAGTAGCATAGATATAAAAAGATATAAAGGTTTAAAAAGGTGAAGTAAAAACACATTGAAAAAATGTAATTTTATTGATAATTATTAAAAATTAATTTTAAAAGATATACAACTGTTACCATAAAATAACATGGATTGGAACATAAAACATGTGATTTTAGAAGTATGGAAAACCTTTTGAATATTTTTTAATTCCTTTATTGAAAATACACTTCAAAAAAGTGGTAGTAAAAATAAATTTTTAAAATTAAAGAAGACTAATATTCATGTCACATGAGTAAACACATATTTGGTTTTAAAAAAACTATGGAATTAAATTTTTCGAATAATTAGAATATAAATTCAAAAAACCCCATTATTAAAGGAGGTGGTATATTTTTTAATAAAAAAATTTCACTTTTATGAGGATTAAAGTCATTAAAATCATCATTAATTTAACAACATAATATTACCAAGTGGTAAAATATTAAACATATTATGAATTAAGAAATTTTTTTAACAAACACTAGAAAATAATCCTCAATGATTTATATTTTTACTCAATGAATGGAAATTTGAGTTAAAAAATATCTAATAGATACCATATTTCACAAAAAAAAGATAAATTTAGAAATGTTTTTATGTGGTAGAAATTTAAATGCCAATAATAAAAGATAAATCACTATATAAAATAATAAAAATTTATAATTATCCTAATTTATATCAAATCGGTTTGATAAGAACCATCATAACTCAATGAATGACAATTGGGTTTCCAAAAAACACATAGGGTAATGGAAACTAAAGAATAAGAGGGAAACCATGAAATTGAAACTAAAATATCATGAAATGAAAGATATTCATGGTAATTTAAGGAAATATGGTAGTGATATAGGATAAATGGTAGTGGATAATATCATACATGTCTCATGGAATTAAAAATGAGATAATAAAAGCATACATTAATTCCTCACTCCCACTAAAAAAAATATATTCTATATAACAAAAATAAAAACCTTCATTACCATTTTCATAAAATTATTAAAATATATAACCTTTTATAAAAATAATTTATAATTATTCTCAACATGTATATTAGTTCTTTATTATTTATTTTCTATATCAAGTGTGAGTTATTTTGATCATTTTGATCTAGTTTCCTAATAGTTGCGTAATTATTTATTATTCATAAAAAATTCATCATTTACGGATAATTTATGGTACTAAAATATATAAAATATATTAATTTATGAATATATAATCTCATTATAATTGTTTTTAGTTATGTTTAATGAAAAATGACTTAGTGATGGCTTATTTTGGTAATTTTAGCAATCAAAGATGATATTTCAATTATAAGTAAAATAAATAATATAACTTTTATGTTACTATAAAACAATAATTATTTACTTACTAATTTAAAATAATATAGGTATTTAAGTTCCCATTTTCATCCAAATATTTTTTTATATAATTTTTCATCTAGGTGGTTAGACTGACCAAAACATGAACATACCATAATTAATAGATGATTATGGTAATGTAAGTGGTTTCTTTTCGAACAATATCATTATTATAGATTCATAATAATATTTTTTAGATATTTATTATTTGTTTAATAAGATTAAAATATTTTTATAAAAAAAATTAAAAGCATTATGAAAAATGAAAAAATTTACTTCTTGGAGGTGGTTGTCCACATAATGCAGGTTAACGTTTTCATTTCCCAACTATTGATTGATAATAGAGGAGAATAATAATGTATTTCTTAAAATAATAATTATATTATATATTTCACAATTATTCTTCACTTCCATCATTTTAACTTGTAATTATAAGTTGTAGAGAAAAATAGAAGGTGACTCTTTGTGGAAGATATAGTCCACACAAATGGATGATAAAAATTATTTTCTTGTTCTATATGATTAGAATGTAATAAATAAAAGTTTATGCATTAATATAAAAATAATTAACTCTATTAAATTTTTAAAGGTAATTATATCACCATATTTATTTTTGTTATAGAAGAGAGTGATTAATAAGAAAATGATATGGATTATGTAACACTCACTTTAGGACCTTGAACGTTCCCTGGAAAACCTCTAGGGAAATGAAAGGGTTTGGATAACAAATTGAGACTATATTATTATGAGATTTATAGAGTATAATAGGATAATAAAATTTTAATTTTTCATAATGTAATTAAAATGAATACGTGTGGGGTGAATTGGTGGAATTTTTCTCATTTTTTTAGTGAACAATAAGGATCTTTTTTTAAAACCAATTATTTTTCAATAATGTAATTTGACTATTAAATGGTAAATGGACCCAAAAGTGAGAAATTAGGACGTTTGGGGTTGTAAATAGTTTATAATTCAATTAAATTACATTTTAACACAATTTTAAAATATGTTTCATGTCATTTTCCACTAGGTTTTTATATTTTACAACTTTTCATTTTTTTTCCTAGGTAAAAATTTTTTAACTAAGTAATATACATCATACAAACAAAATATAAAAAAACTATTAAAAAATAAAAATTTTAATAGCCTAAATATATCATCTATTTAAACCAATTCAATTTATTAATAATATAATATTACCTTTTAAATTAAAACTTTTAATATATTGAAAAACTATTTCTATAGAAATGATTTTTTTATCTATTATGTGTTCTAAATCGAATTTAACATGGATTTACAATAAAATGTGTTTTAATATAATTATATGTGTGATTTAATATTTTATTAAATTCAATATTATAAATATATAATTTAATTTTTTTTGATAAAAATACACAACATTGATAAATTATTTCTTTGAAAATTAATCTTCCACAATTATTATATTTATTAACTTAAATATTAGTAATATCATTTTTATGATCAATAATGAAATTGAATTTTTAAAATAATATAGGAATGTTGAGACCGAATATGAAATCCATTTTATGATATTTAATTTAAGTTATTGTTAAATATACTTTTTAATGAAAGCACAAAAAAATACTTTTTACTGCGAAATATTTCTCATGTCTCCAAAACATTACAGGTTGATTTAATAAATTCAACACAGTATTTATAAATTATTTTTTTAATTTATTAATATATATTTTTAAATAAAAAGGTTTTAAAAACATATATTCAATTCTTTGTGATTATGATGTCATAAAAGTGACGGCATTATAAAATTTAGTATTTTTTACTATTCACCTAAAAAAGAAATTATTTTATAAATAATCTCAAAAATTCACCTTAGGATAAATTTTATATTTGGAATCAAAAAATGAAGATTATTTTGTAAAATAATGGTAAAAAATTTTTATTTAACTTTTAAATAATAATTTAATATATATTAAAAGAAACATCATTTACTAAAAAATAACATTTAAAAAATTAAGTGTTCATAATAATATATTGTTTAAATTTATAATTGATTGACATATTTTTTTCCTTGAGGTTTTATTATTATTAAGTTGTATTTATATAAATTTTTCATTCCTTTTCTTTGTTAGTTGTTTCTTACAGAGAAATATGTCAATGACAGTATTAATTTAAAGGATATAATATCTAGGTCTTTACATTTTATCCCCTTAAAAAAATTGTGTTTGCATAATTGTTGTCATTAATTGCTGATGAAATAGGAAAGTGTATTGTTAACATATTTATCATTTTGTGTCTTGAGTATAATATAAATTCTACCTTATTATCTTACTCTAGATTAATTTAATTATCTTTGCTCGAACAACAATAATATTTCATACAATCATATACCCCATGTATGTATATAACCTATTAGTATATTATACATAACAAATCATTCCCAAAACTAATTGAATCTCAAAGACATTAAACCATAGTGAAACATTATATTCTTTCAATAATTAACATTATATTTAACCATGAAATGGTATTAACCAAATGTTGTTTAATTTCACAAAATATTTAATATATATCATAATCCAAAAATTGGTAAAACTTTTCACTAAACATATCATGGATAATTTATTAATGAAACATTTTTCAATTACATATTTATCAATACTATGTAACTCACCATTTTCTGTATCAATCAACCCTTTATTTACTAAAAATTAATCATATATTAAACTTATCTTTTATCCATCCGAAAATAATGTTTTCTACAATAGTTATCCACCAAAATTTAGCAAGTTCATAAAATAACATTTCTAGGTTATTTATTCCATTTAATATATGTTTCTAAACATTTAAAGTGGAACTATTAATGTAAAATACCAATATGTTTCATATAATCCCCATTTCTTTTAGAATATTTCAAAAAAATAAATTATAAATATCAATAAATAATTAAAATATTTATGTGATCCAAGATTTAAGTTCTTTTAATATATCAATATCACTATATTATGTATGAATAAAAAACAACCATTGTCTATTTTATCAAGAATATACTAATATTATCAACAACTAAAATATGATACCATATTTGGTTATAAGACATACTAGTTTCTAAATACATACCTTTCTCATATTCATCTTTAAGGTATATTTATAACAAATACTAAAACTATGTTTGTTATGATAATATCCAATATCTGAATATGAAAACATCAATTGGAATATATATTCCCCTATGACTCCTTTTTTAACATATGATACATTGTGTTCATACCACGACACTATTTGTTGAATCCCAATTTATTTATTTTAATTCTCTTATTATGTTCTCTAACCTAATTTTTTAGCATCATACTAAGATCATTTATATTGGTTACATAGTGTGAATGTTATATAACCATCCCATACCCCCTATGAGTGCTAAACTATGTGAATAGTTAGACCTCTTTATTGTGAACTAGGTGAATATCGTGCTAATACCAAATCATCCCTTTTCATGTTTATTACCCCTAGGTACATCATTTTGAATGACTGAATCCACTAGTAGTGTCCATACCTAGACATAATTTCCAAGAGAACTACACAGTCTCTACTTTATCATAATTTAAATATGATATCATATACTTATACTTATACATTATATTTATCTATTGGTATTTTATTGAAATATTTCTTATCCTAATCATAAATAAATAAAATAATCCCCAAAATAACTAAACAATCTTTTGATAATAACTGGTATTCCCAAACCCTGCACTCCCTTTTTGGTGCTAAGAACACAAAATTTTATTAATTAACATTTACACCAAGTGATATTATCCAAGAAAACCTTCAAAGATTTCATATATGTTTACATCTCATAATAATCACACACTACTCGTAGAAACATTCAGATTATTGTTTTGAGGACCAGTTATATAAATGACACATTTTACAATACTTGTGAACATTTATTCATAATTGAACCATACTAGACTCCCTTTTTCATTTCCCATTGGTTATACTCATATTCATAATCTATGAAATGAAAACCTAGGAAAGGGGTGATCTCGAATTCTCAATAAGGGTAAACACAATAAATAACAATTAGAGATCAAAAATGATCATTATATGAGAATATGGGTCTAATTAGGATTCAAAATATAGTTATACCAAACAAATCATAGACCATATTTCATTTCATAAGAAAAAAGGAATTGATTAAAGAGTATATGAACATTATTTAATAAACATGACCCTTGAGATCTTAACCTCGTGATACATTAGAAATGTGGCATAACAATTGTTATAGGGAAACATAAACTACATGAGTCGCACACTTGAACCCATGATTATGATGAAACTTAATTGTTCATGGGTATACATGTTTCCTTATATTACACTTTTAACCAATGAATCATAGTTATTTACTGGGAAAAAATCACCTCGGGGCTTTATAATAGCCATGTTGTCTTAAAAATTTATTGAACCCAAACCATATTAGGGATTTATCAAACCCAACCTAGATTAGGTATTTATCGAACTCAAATCATGTCAATGTTTTTTCAACCCCAAATTTTCTCTGGGATTTATCACACCCAAACTATCTCAAGGGTTAATCATACCAAAACCTTTATATGTATTTATCAAATCCAAAACATCTCAAGGATTTTTTAGACCAAAATCATCTATGGTATTTATTAGTACCAAACTATTTCTGGGATTAATTATACCGAAACTCTCTTTAGGATTCATCGAACCCAAACCTTATCATGTATTTAATAGACCCAACCCATTTTAGGGTTTTATTAAACCAAAAATATCTTGGAAATTTATCAAAATCAAACCATCTCAACGATTTATCTAACCCAAACCCTATCATTTTGAAAATCTATACAAATGTGTTCCATATAAAAAATATATCAAATATAATGACATCAAGAAGACATAAAAATAAAATGTGTTTCATATTCAAAATTGTATCACCCAAAATTCACCTCATGAATTTTAATAGTTGATGCACAAAACTTAATCACCCATCTAGATTATTTTATAATAACATGTAGAGGGTTTTTCAAGAAAATTAATTTCTATGGAAATAATTAATTTATATATAGAGATAAAATGGTAGTGAAATAAAAAAACATTTTTTATGGAAATTTAACTTATCTTAGGGATAAAATGTGATGTTACAGTAACATTGAACAGTCATTTTTTGAATGCTGAGGTGAAATTTCATTAAAATATTTTTCTAGTGGTGCCTTAAAAATATACAAATGATTAAAATGGTGAAGTTAAAACACTTTGTAAAAATTTTAATTTTCAATACAATAATTAATAATGGATCGTTGAAATGACAAAAAAGGAAATAAAAAATGAACAAAGAGTGGATAATAAATCATTTTATTTTGAAAGGATGATGAACATTTTGAATATTTTAAAATACCTTTGTTGAAAACACACATCGTAAAATGAGGTAGAAAAACATTTTTTTTGAATAAGAGGATATAAATATATTGGTAAAATGAGTAAACTCCAATTTGGGTTTCAAAATAATAAAAGACAACATTATTTGTAATAATGAACATGGAATTGGTGGGAATCCCATCATTAAATGAGATGATATTATTTTCTCAAAAATGATGCACTTTTATGAGAAATAAATTCATTGAGATATAATAAATGATCAAAAATAATTTTCCCCATAGAGAAAAAAGAAAATATCTTATTAAATAATAAATATAAAAATTTATCAAACATAGAAGAATGATTCTTAATGAATAACATTTTTATTCAAATAAATAAAATTTGTGTAGACAAAATCTATTATAGAAACCTAAATTCTTGAAGAAAGAGAAATTTAGAAATGTTTTATGCGGTATAAAATTTATTCCCCAAAAAACATAGAGAAAATTAAGAATAAAAAATAAATGATCTGAATGGTCCCTACTTATATAAAATAGGTTTAAGAGGAACTAACATAACTCAGTGAACAATAATTGAGTTTCAAACAACACTAATTATAATGATAACTTATGAATAATATGGTTCCCATGAAATGGATATTAAAATATCATCAAATGATTTATATTCAATATACTCAAAGTATATAGGTTATTGAATACACAATATAAGAATAATTATTTTGAGAAATATTAAACATGTATCATGTGTTCGAAAATGAGACAAAGAAACCCTTACCTTAATTCCCAACATCTACTAATGTTCTGGAATATTCTGTATAAAAATAAAAAACATAATCACCTATTTCAAAAAAATATTCCAATATATAACCATGTATTAAATTAAATTATAAGTATTCTCACACTACATAAATTATATAGTTTTTATATATTTTTAATATCGGGTGTGAGTTATCTTGATCATTTGGAACTAGTTTCACAATATCGATTTTATTATTCATTTTTCTACCAAATTTCATCATTCTTAGATAATTTAATATTCTATAAAAAATAACTTATATTAATTTATAAAATTATTTTATTTTTCCATTGGTGTTTTAGTTATGTTTAATGAAAATGGAATTAGTGACGACTTGGTTTGGTAGTTTTAGCAATAAAAGAACATATTTTAATAAAACATTAAATATATAACATAAAATTTCTATAATGTTAAAAAAATAATTATATTTTTATTAAAATATAATTATATTTATATTTATGTTCTCATATAAAATTTATGATAGAGATTTATTTAATTATTTATGTAGTTGGTTTAAATGACCCAAACATGAACATACCAAAATTAATAGATGATTATGGTCATGAAAGTGGATTCTTTTGGAATAATATAATTATTATAAATAGATAATGACACTATTTTTATATTTTTAATATTTTTAGTCATATTTTAATATCATTGAATAAATAATTAAAATAAAAATATAAAATTAAAAAAATGTTAATTTTTGGAGGCGGTAGTCTATACAACGCATGGTTATAATTTTCATTTATCATATAATGAGAGGGAATAAATGTGGATCATTATTTGTCTCTTAAAAATCATAATTATATTATATATTTAAAATTTATTCTTTAATAACATCCTTATAACCAGATAGGAGAGGCGGTGGAGAAAATGAAAAGACATCTCTTAGTGGATTTGTTAGTCCTCTCAAACCCAAAACCAAAATTTATTTTTTTATATCATGATAGAAAATAATAAATAATGGTTTCCCCACTAATATAATAAAAATTAAGTACACTAATAATAATAATGTGATTATATTTTCATGGTTATAGTTGGTTTAGAAGAGAAATATCAGGAATAAAAGGATAAGGATTATGTAACACTCTCTTTAGAACCATAAACATTCCAATGAAAGTTTACTTGGAAGTGAAGGAATTAGGATAACTAATTGAGACCAGAGGTTTATAAAATTGATCGAGTATTATTGGATAGTAAAACATAATAATTATAGGATTAAATTCATGGTAATATGTGTGAAATGAAGTGGTTTAAGTGTTCTTGTTTTATAAGTGAATAAAATGAATCTTTTGGCCACACCCATTATTTTTCAATAATGGAATGACAATATTCAAGGATAAAAGGATAAATATTTGAAAAATAATGTATTTTGGGGTGGGAAATGGTTGATAAATATTACAAATGTAATCTAACAATCGTTTTTAAATATTTTTCATGTTATTTACTATTTGTATATTAAATTTTAATATGTTTATTTTATCCTACGTAACTAGTTTCTAAATTAGTTATATATATTTTACAAAAAATATAAAATAAAAACTATTAAAAAACTCATTGTGGTGAAAATAAATTTTAAAAATATTTTATCCAATTCAATATCATAATAAATTAAAATTGCCTTTCAAATTAAAACATTTGATATATAAGAAATATTTTTTTGATGAAGAATTATGCTTAGACTATTTTTTGTTCTTAATATTTGTACCGATGATTTCTAATTAAGTGTCAATAAATATAATTATTTATGTGTTTAAAATTAATATTATACTCATTATTATATATATATATATATTATTACATAAAAATTACACATCATTAGTAAAAATATTCTTTGAAAATAACCATTTTATTATTACCATGATCATTAACTTTAATCACTATAATCCCTTTTTTATGATCAAAAATAAAATTGAATTTTTCCACTAATATTTACCTTTTGATGTTAAATATGAATTAATTATTTTTAAGATTTTATATTTAAATTTTTTATAATATAGTTTTTTTGTAAGCACATAAAACCCAGTTTTAGTGTGAAATATTACATATGTTCTCAATACCATAGATATGGGTTTAATAAATTAAAAATATAACTTTTACATAATTTATTTTACTTTATAAATATATATATATATGTTTTAAAAAACTAATAATTTATTCTTTTATAATGAAAATATCATAAAATTTGAAATATTAGAAGAATATGTATTTTTTTCTATTCACCTAAAAATATTTAATTTTAGATAAAATATCAAAAATTGACATAAGGATAATTTTTATATGTGTAATTTAAAATTGGTTTATTTTTAAAAATTAAAATTCTAATATTTATAAATTTATCCATTAAATAAAAATTCAGTATATATAAAGGAAAACTTCTTTAGTTGAATAAAGCCCTTTAAAAACAATAAGTGCTCTTAATACTATTTTTTTCAATTTCTTATTGATTGAAATATATTTTATTTAGTTTGGTATTATTATTATTAAATTTTATAAATAATACTTGTTTTTGGCTCATTTTATATCGGTTTTCTGAAACAAACTATCAAAGATAATATTAGCATAAAGGTTCCTAGTCACGGGTCACTACATGTGCCAACCTTCATTTACCCCACAATCGATATATTACAGTTCTATGTTCACTAAAAAGTTATCAATGTATAGAAGAATTGATATACTAGCCTATAAACCTATTTTAGTCTCCCTATTATTATAACCAATCTCAATATCAACTTAATATCCTAACCCTAAATTCCTAAACTAGAACTCACATTAATACTGACTCCAAACTTTGTCTATATGATTTGACCACTCTAATAACACTCTAACATCACCAAACCAAAAGTGTCCCTACTAATTCCAAATGTGGGCTATTTGTGACACCCTAATCCCAGCTCTTATTTTATAAGGGTTGGTGACTATCACCAAGTGGGAATATCATAGAATATGTGAGGCCCTAGATTATATCAACCTATAACAGAAAAATATCAATAATTCAAAAAATAAACATCAACACCAATATTATTTATGTTTATCAAAAAATAAACCTTCTAAAATTCATTTATGAGATGTTACGTGATAAGAACATAAAAACAGAGATAAATCTTCAAAGGGACAATAATTTTGACATGGTCTCTGAACATAAACAACAGGGAACATGGGATAACTCTTCCTTAGAGAAATTAATCCTTGATTGGTCTCTAGGTAAAATGACTATCACCATAATAATAAACTATCAAGCTCCAAATATCACCATTACACATCATCTCCAAAGAATCTACACTAGATCCACATCATCCTAGACCACTTCTGAACTATGTATTGTCTGTACAGAGATAACACATGAATAAAAAAGTCTTGTTTAGAGTTAATTACAAACATATGTAGTAGGATTCCATGATACCATAAAATAAATACAAAGAAACAAGACATATAAAACTCTATAATATAATTGTGACTCGAAATACGTCATTAAATCCAGATATGGTATATGACTATAGGACACAAGAACACTAGGTATAATGGCATGTCCCCCAAGATCACATGTCAGGACTAACAGAAGCCTGCTGCCTATAGGCGAGGGGATAGTGAGTAGCACCAAAAAGGCACACCCCAAAAGGGAAGGCATTAAATTTAAACCATTAAACACATATATACGGAAAAAACAACCACTATAACATAAAATAGTACACTAAATGAAAAAGGGACCAGAATACAATCCGAGCTGGAGAGAAAGTACATTAAAGGATGTACATGCTCAGGAAGTCATCCACCAAGGATCCTACTTGAAGGGTAGGTGCAACTCATAGTCGGATGTCACTACAGCACACCGTGTCTGATGATCCACCTCCAAGCACCATCTAGTCCTAGCTCCCCACAGTCCTAGTCAATGTTATATGTCATCTCCACAAGGAACAAAAGGTTTGGGAGAAGCCCTTGCAGGTTTGAATATAACAATACTCAGTTGGGACCCCGAGACCCCCATTAGCCTCTCAAGAAACCCCAAAAGAAAAAATACGACAGAGTGAAATACAAAAAAGTAAGATATCAGACACATAGCACAAATTAAAGACTCAACTCACATCAGATATAACTAAAGTATAGATATAAGGATGATTACTCATAAATATAGATCATATTATTCTATTAATTTGTTATGATGTAGATCTATGAAGTGTCGTTGTACTTATGATGCACAAATGTCCGCTCTTCTAGTGATCAACAACGGGTCACTCTAGTGCTGATCCAGAAAGGGCCACTCAGCTACAGATCCATGGTGTGTGTCTCTATGGCTGATCCATGTCAGGTCAGACTAATACTGATCCATGCAAGTTCAGTCTCATGCTGATCCAAAAAGGGAAACATTTTGGCGGATCCACAAAGGGTAACTTTTATGCCGATCCGTGAAGGGTCTCTCTTCATTATTCATGTCACATCCAGCCACTAGATTCCCTCACTTAGCACACTTGATTTCCATAGGATCTTCTCCTCATGTCGTCGATCGTATTTCAAATTCCATGAAGTCCCACATAGATGTAACCCAAATTACTGTCTTTTTGTATGGGTTCTAACGTGATAGATGATGCATGAATCAGATACCTTGCCTGTAAGATATGTGAATTTTTTGTAAAAAATGCCTGGTTGGATTCGAGTCTAATCCAACCCATCTATACTCCAATCTCTGAAAAAAAATCTTATAGAGTATATTCAAAGGACCTTCACATTTTAAGGTCCCTTTTCCATAGACAGTGTGTCAATTGGATGCTCGGTCTGATAGTTATTGGCGTTCTATTGAAAAGGGACAGGTCGAGTCTAGGTCTAGTCCGACTTGTCCCGACCCGGCCAAAGGGTTCAGTGTGGGTTCGACATAGGTCTACTCATCCGGCCTGTTAGGGTCATGGGTCTATCCCGGTAGGATGGGTATGGCCCAGTGGTGGGTCCCACCCACCGGCGCTGGTCCGGCCTATTGGGCCCCAGGTCCAGCCCGCGATTGGCCTGGCATGCCAGCTGGGGCACGACCCACCTGTAGAAACCTGACCCGAATGCAGCTCAGTCTCATATAGTTCCCTAACCTGATGGTGCCAACTGGTGCTGTTCTTTGTCCAGCGCAGCCGGCCGATTCCTCTGCTCGTGTTCGACGGACCAGGTGCTGCCAGCACACCGAGCAGCTGGATGCATCTGCTCCTTCACGTGGCACCCGCAGGCACTACACTAGTTTTCCACAATATCTTGCCATCCACAACACTCCATTGTGGCCAGCCGTCCTTGGTGTGCCAACGGGTGCACTGACTGGTTGCTTGGCAGACCACCGGATGCGCTCCGGTGGTTCGTACTTCACGCCACCTAGGCCTATGGTCCTTGGGGATCGCCCTATTCACTATGAAGGATTCAAATCCATCTCTCTATTACATTGATAATACGACCACCAAGAACGCGCAGTCGGAGGTGCTCGAGCTTTGTTCATGTCGGACCATTCCCTCTGCATTAGTGGTTTAAAAATCATGAGGGAGGCCCATGGATTGAGTAATCATCACTCTATCAAGAAATCCCACACAAAAACCCCCCAATAAAATCACCCTCCTACAATAACATCCTTTTCGTGGATAAAACTATTCATTGGTTGATCTGTGCTCATTGTTTTAGAACAATGAATGTGGAATTTTGAACAAAATGTAAAACCGTACCTAGATATGTTGGATCCTTTGATGGTGAAGGAAGGTTTCCGCATCATCGTCGATTCACAATCATTGGCGTTCATCACCTCTCATTGATCTCCAGTTACATTACTCCAACATTCATTGCCCACTGTCTTGTTCTTCATTGGAGAAGAATTTTTCTGGCGATTCATCAGAGATCTCCCGTCAATTAATTTCCATCTCCCCAACAAATCAACACAAATAAAAACATTGCGTCGCCATGCAATTTTATTTATGAAACAACATCGATGTTACACATCATTAATGTGTCGCTACTTTGCAAGTTAATGATCCATTAATGAGTCTCATCATTGTGTCACGTCACCGCCTCATCGCTGCATTGTAGTGTCACTGTTCGCCGATCGTCTGTTGACAAAGAAATATAAAATAACTTTTTAAAAGTTATTTTATTTATTTATGAAAATTACCAAAAGAAACATTTCTGTTCGGCCCTTGATGGCTGAACTGAAGTCCTTTCTAGGAGAATCTCGGTGTTCCAATTTCAACGGTTCCCTCATATTTTTAATTTGAGCACTGGTTCCAAAGATTTAAAAACCCACTCGCACGTTTACTTAAACGTATCGAAAAAAAAGTTCAAAAACCGCTTCTGGGCTCACCGAGCCTCAGAATCACATGTTTTCAAAGCTTGTGGACTTATAATAATTCCATTAAAGTCTGCAAAAAATTAAATGGAAAATTCTTTGTCACTACATTCACCCTCCATAGGTATTCAGGTCCCTGAAATCCTACCAAGGTATAAACAATAAAAACGGGTACTGAACACACATTTTAGCCTCCTTCTGCCATGTTCTCTCCTAGAGATTCCCTTGCTTCCACCGAATGTGCACCAGTAGGATTGACCTTCCACAGAGGTTCTCCTCATGTCGGTCCTATCTCTCCACTGGGTACTCTGTGAAAGTCGCCATGCCGTCAATCTACAGCTCGTCGTGGTCAATGATGTGAGAAGGTTCGTTCACGTATCTCCTCAGCTAGAATAGGTGGAATACATCATGAACCTTCTCCAACTATGGTAGTAGAGCTAAGTGGTACGCCACATCTCCCACTCTCTGAAGAATCAGAAAAGGTCAAATGGACCTTGGTTACTGCTTGCCGCCTTGGCCAAATCTTTGTATTCCTCATTGAGGGGAGACCTATAGGAATACATTGTCCTCCTTCTGGAACTCCAATGGTCTTTACCACCTATCTGCATAGGACTCTTTTCATCTCTTTGATGTCTTAATCTGCTTCTATATGACTTGTAACTACTCTGTATAAGAATGTACCATCTCTGGACACACAAGTGCTAACTCCCCTATGTCTGTCCATCACAAAAGTGATCTACATAGTCATCTGTAAAATGACTCAAAAGGCGCCATACCGATGGTGGAGTGTTAAGTGTTGTAAACAAACTCTACAAATGGTAGGAGGTCCTCCCATCTATTACCAAAGTCCAAGAAAAAAGAATGAATCATTTCCTGCATGGTCTGAATGGTCCACTATGCCTGACTATCAGTCTGTGGGTAGAAGGTTGTGCTCAAGTGCAGATGAGTCTCTAATACCTCCTATAATCATTTCCAAAATGAAGATGTTTTTGGCGCCAAAAATGTGGCCCGAAAGGAAGGAACGAAAAAGACGGCCAGCGCGCTACCTCGCGAAGCACAGCCGCGAAGCCCAGCCGCGAAGCCCCGCCGTGAAGCGTCCCAACCTTGGCGGCCCTGCGAATCCCCGCCGTGAAGCGTCCCAACCTTGGCGACCCCGCAAAGCGCCGGAGGCGGTAATCCTCCGCGAACCGGTTTGACGTTCGCGAGCCGCCGCGAAGCTCCTGAGGCGGTAATCCTCCGCGAACCCGTTTGACGTTCGCGAGCCGCCGCGAAGCCCCGAAGGCCGCGCGCGAGCCCTGCTTCGCGGAGCCCCTTCCCTATAAATACTCGACTCCCCCTGAGTCCCCAAGATGGAAAATCCGACCTTTCGGATTCTCCTCTCCCGAATCACGAAGCACGCTTTGCCCTTGGAATCATGAGCTCCGCGAGGTATTTCTACTTCGCGAGACGACTCTGATTTGTTTCGGTTTGAGCCCCTCTTACGAGAGGGATGCCCTTCGCGAAGCTCAAGGGCGTTCGCAAAGGAAGGGGATTCCCAAGGGAACCTGGGCAGCCGCGGAGCACTTGTGCTTCACGAAACACCCAACCCATATGAGTAATCCCTATGCTAAGGCAGGATCGCTCCACTTCGCGAAGTACATTGCTTGGCAGGACCCTGCTTCGCGAACCATTCCTTCTTCGCGAGGCAGTGCTCCGCGAACACTGTTCCACTTCGCGAAGCACCTCCCACTCTCACCTATGCCCCATGCTAAGGCCAAGGCACCCCACTTCGCAAAGCACACTCCTCTGCTTAGCGATTCCACTTTCCGTGCGACCCTCCCGGTTTGCACGATGTGATTTCAAAGTCCCATGGACAACACCTCCCGTAGCGTTGCTTCGCCTAATGCTTCTTCGCATAGGCACGCTAACGGTTATTGCTTCTTCGCATAGACATGCTAACGTGGACCCCTCGATGGTTCGTCCCACGACCCCCCTTTACCATGGCCTTACCGACACCTTCCCTTCCCCAAGGACCAGAGGGTACCGGTTATGTAAGCCCTAGGGGTGTGGAGTGAACCCACTTCGTCCGAGCTGCAGGACGTTAAACTGCCAAGCACCACGTCCTCAACACATGACGTTAAACTATGACCCAACCTCGTCTCCCTCATGAAGGGTCCCCCCAGCTCGAACATTCATTACACTCCTCGTCTCCATGGGAATGGAACTCTTCCGCACATGGAATGAGATCCTCCTTGTCGGAGTGGTGTATGTTCGCAGGGGAAGGGCTGCCTCAGAGCGTAAGCCCCTAACCTTTGGTACGGATGATTGCACCCGTGCATCTCGGTACTTCCCCACTACCAAGGTCAGTGGAGGACGTGATAGGGAACGAGGCACCCCCCTTTGGGCCTCCATCCTGGAGTAAGTCCCAAAAACATGGGCCGCTCAACGCGTAAGCCCCTCTTCGCTTCTCACGGACGCACCCTTCGCGACGTGATCGTCAGGTCCTTGTAACCTCTTGTTTCTCACACCGAGCATGACTCACGTGGGCTTAGAGTGAGCACCGACCCTGAAAAACCCTCCTGAACTACGAGGTCTTTGATCCATGTCAAGGCATGGTACGTAGGAAGCCTCCACGAGGTTCAAGCCCACCAATAGTGGACCAAGGTCTACTTTCACGTCGGTTTACCGGCGAAACCCTCCTGAACTACGAGGTCTTTGATCCATGTCAAGGCATGGTACGTAGGAAGCCTCCACGAGGTTCAATCCCATCAATAGTGGACCAAGGTCTACTTTCACGTCGGTTTACCGGCGAAACCCTCCTGAACTACGAGGTCTTTGATCCATGTCAAGGCATGGTACGTAGGAAGCCTCCACGTGGTTCAAGCCCACCAATAGTGGACCAAGGTCTACTTTCATGTCGGTTTACCGGCGAAACCCTCCTGAACTACGAGGTCTTTGATCCATGTCAAGGCATGGTACGTAGGAAGCCTCCACGAGGTTCAAGCCCACCAATAGTGGACCAAGGTCTACTTTCACGTCGGTTTACCGGCGAAACCCCATCTGAACTACGAGGTCTTTGATCCATGTCAAGGCATGGTACGTAGGAAGCCTCCACGAGGTTCAAGCCCACCTGTCGCTCATTCACGTCGGGTCCAATTCTGGTCCAGTGGTAATCCATTGCAACCCACCATTTGAACTACGAGGTCTTTGATCCATGTCAAGGCATGGTACGTAGGAAGCCTCCACGAGGTTCAAGCCACATTGCTCGGTCGTTCATTCACGTCGAGTTTCACCCCCGTCCTGCATGACGTTAAACTACATTCTGGTCCAGTGGTAATCCATTGCGACCCAACCCCATTTGAACTACGAGGTCTTTGATCCATGTCAAGGCATGGTACGTAGGAATCCTCCCGGAGGTTCAAGCCCAACTCCCCTCGGACCAAGGTCCAGCTTCATGTCGGTTTACCGGCACCATCCCGAACTACGCGGACTTTGATTCCCTGCCACGGGGATACGTAGGAAGCCTCTTCAAGGCTCAAGCCCAACATCTCTGTCGCCCCCCCCCCCCTGCGATGGTCCCATTTCATTCTCATCCGTCTCCGCTAGACGTTAAACTCGCGGCATACCCTGTGTTGAACACGGGAAGCTGAGGAAAACCTCAGATACGTGTCTATGAAATGTAATTCCCCGCGCTCGATGTGGGATGCCTCGGGCTTCCACGCCCTCGAGAAGCCTTGTGATCAAGGATAACAGACAGACATGCCAGGTACCCCAGCATCCAGACATGCTACTACTGCCTCAACGTGACTACTCCCCTGACCGAAGGTTGCTGCCCTGACTGGACCCTTTGGAATGTCCCGACAGAAGCAGCGTAATTAACCGGCGCCCGTGGAAACATGGCACTGGGAATAGTTTCACGAACTACGTATTAAATCTATGAGGGAGACCCAGACTAGGTGACGAGTTCTGAGGAGGAATCCACGGAAGGAAGAACCGACATCCCATCATCTCGTTTCGATCAAGGAGCAGACGTACCTGAACAAGGAACGAATGCCACCCACCTTTGGAAAGCGGGAATGCGGGGCAACAAAGCCGCGCGTCCCCCCCCCTGACGGACGGATGCGCGCGCGCCCCGGCGAAAGCGTCGGAAACAGAAATGGTGAACCCAACGTGAATTTATTCTCCTCAATATGGAGATTAGTAGCGCTCGAGACACCAGTAGATTGACGTGTCACCGGATCCAGATATCCGTTGCCTGGTCCCGCCAAGCAAATGGCGGGCCTATCGTGGAAGTCACCGGAAGTCGGGGTAGTAGAACGTGGGGCACTCCGCTCTGCAGCGTGTTGGCGTGGATCCTTCTCACAGACATGGAGGATGGAAGAACGCTGGGGCACTGGCTGTCGATCCTTTTCCTCTCAGTACTGATGAGTTGATCGCTTCGCTTTCCAGGAATCAGGTTGCTATTTCAGAGATTCGGTAACCATCCGCTCCTCACCCACGCAGGTGCAGGGGAAACACCACGACGGCCACTCCACATGGCGCCACCACCGCCACGACGGCTGCCACGTCACGGAATACGGGACGTCCACGTCCCCTTTCCCCATCAGAGGTCATCCAACGAAGGGTGATCAACAGCCTCGTGCGCAGGTATGAGGAGGAAGGGGTCTTCCCAACCAGGGATATGGCCCGCTTGGACCTGGAGGCCTCCAGGCCCCGCCGTCAACGCCGCCCTAACAGGCCGCGCAGGGAGCCCCTGCTCCCCACCCAGACATTCAACCGTTTCGGGAGCCTATCTCCGGAACGCCTTGACGACTCTTCGCCTTACGCTGAAGAGGCAGGCGATGTTCGGCTCAGTCCGCTCAGGGCCTCGACCCAGGGCCCCCAGGCGAGAGCTCCCGTCCGGCCACGTCAGCGCCGTCGTCCGGCCCCGCAGGAAGAGCAGGCAGACTACGTCCCTGCACCACATGCACCGGCCCGCCTGACCCGACGTCAGCGCCGGGTCCGGGCTGAGGACGCTCGCATAGGCGCGTCCACGTCGACAGCTACCATGGCCCGAGCCACTGCCGACGTACATTATGAATCCCCCGCGTACATTGAGCAGGGGCACCCCTTCGCCCAACCAGGATCGAGGCCCCAACCGCCCCGCGGGCAGGCTGGGTTGACTCTCCGGGTTGCAGGCCCAAGTAGTGATCGCCGCGAGCTAACCCGCGGTGATGCCGCCCCGTACGGAGGTCCTCCCCGTACCACTACTCCACAGAGCGTGGGCCTTCCCCGCTTCGAGGTTCTTCATGGAGGCATGCCTCGTACTGCCCCCATCCTGCAGGAAGACCTGCCCCGTGGCAGTGATGCTCAGCGCGGAAACATTTCCCGCGCCCGCTGTACAGGGTATGAGGTCCATCCTTCTGAAGGCACCGTCCATCCGGTCCTTCTCCAACGTGGGGGCCCTCCCTACGTCCTCTCTGTAACCGGCGAAGGTCCTCCTCGCCCCAAAAACTCGAGGAGTGAAGGTCAGCCTCGCTCCACTCGCATCGACCATGGAGGCCTTCCCCATGCTCCTTCCAGTTCCAACAGAGGCCCCGCCCACATGGGTACTGTTCATGGAGGTCCTCCCCATGTACCCTTTGACATTTTCCCTGGTGCCCCTCGCACCCCAGCTGTTTCGAGTGGGGGCCCTCTCCGCCACGACACCAGCACCGCCCCAAGGATGCCTGATAGGGGTCAACCCAATCCCGAAGAGCCACCCAGGGGCAGATGAGCGGGTCGTCGCCGCCACAAGAAGAATCCTGGGAAGGCCCAGGTGGAGATCAAACCTGCCCGCTTCTCCGATTCGGAAGCGGAATGCGATTCAGCGATGGAACCTTCTCCCAGCTCCTCCGTATCAAGGACTGGGGCAGGAACCAGACGCGTCAGCCTCGTTCTCCCAGAATTTGAGGTCCACCGGATTCCCGTCTCTCTCCGCAGGTACATCCAGGAGGAAGAGATTCTGAGAACTTCGCAGGTTTTGACCACGCGGTCACCGCCATCGTCACCCGAAGCGCCCTATACCTCTACTCGGGATCACGAGGAGCTGTTTTGGGGGTCAACGGTGGTAGAACCATGACATGACCGGACACCGGTAACGGCGATTCCCGTACCCGAAGCAGTGGCTGTTAGCCCGTCCTATCGTGACATTGTGGTCAGGTCACCTCGCTCTTCAGAAGAAGGCCCAGAATTCGGTGGCCAGTCTGCTTGCTCGCCGTATTCTCCACCGCCGAGTTTGCTATCCCAGAGGTCCGCCTCGGTACCGCTACCGGTCCCTCAGCCGCCCCCGGTTGATGAGTGGGGCAACACAGGGCCAAACCCCGAGGACGAACCCAGGAGCTTCTGGAGTATTCTTGCAGCGGACTACTTCCCAGAGAAGTTCTGGCCCACGGAGGTGCTGAATTTCCGCGTACCCGAGTCGCTTACCCCTGAAGAAGTGGGATTCCTTTGTCGAACTCTGCGGGCGACACACCATCGCCTCCGTTTTGAACGGGTGGAGTACCCCAGAAGTCGTGAGCACTTCGAAGAAATCGGCAAGCAATGCCGCCTGATCGATGCAGTCGCACTTCTTGCATTCCAGCACCATGAGTCGCCAGGCCACCAGAGCGACCTTCAACGAAAATGCGTTCAGAGTCTTAAAGCACTCCGCAAGATCGTCAGGGAAGCCACCCCCCATGTGCAAGTCCGTGGCTGGGGACACTATGCTTCCCTTCTGTTCGATCCTATTCGACGACAACCCGATTCTCTATGCGACATCGAGGACATGCCCTCGAGAGGAATCGCGGTCCACATGGCCGACATTATGGACAGGGAAGACGAACTGGAACTCCTTGATGGAGACTTCCCCCCAGAGGGTGCACCGCCACTGCTCGACCCATCAGGGAGAGTCACCCGTCAGCAGAGGAACCTGCTAGGCCTGCCCGTACCCACCGAGTCGCTGGTACTCAGTCGAAACGTCGACAAAGGTAAAGAGCACGTCGGAACCGTCAAGCACTCCGACCCGTCCGCCTCTGTGCAGAAAACAGAAGAGGATCCTGAGAAGGCCGCGTTACGCCAGCAGCTTGCTGAGCAGAAGAGGCTGGTTGACGAACTATTGGTTGAGCGCGCCGCAGAGCGGCGACCCGACTATGGTAATCCCAGGCCGGGGCAGCAGGGGCAGGAACAATTTCCCCCCGGTGAGATGCCTTCGGGAAACCCTGATCATGCTACTGCCACGGACAGGGCGGAAGCCGGAACATACGGCAAGAGGGCGCGATACGTCTCGCCAAACCCCCCTGAGCGACGGGGCACTCTGAAGAATCCAACCCGGGTTCCCCCAGTCGCCCAGCAGGTCGTCCAGCCAGTTGACCCACGAGCGGCCGAAGCCGTCTACCGCGTTGAAGAACCTGGCAATGCGCTTGTGTTTAGGGATCCTCGTCAAGATAGGGACCCCCACCCGGAGGACCTTATTGCGGCACTCACAGCCCGCCTCGAGGCGTTGGAAACACGGTAGGTGGCGGTCCCACCGGATGGCAAGCCTTATCCCGCGTGGGTGGATGATATGCCCGCGCCTCCGGGTTTTGGGAACCTCACCTTCTCACCGTTTAACGTGACAGGGTACCCACCCCAGCACTTGGCTCATTTCTCTTCCAGGTGTGACCCCATGCTGGGGACCCCGGCTCAGCAAGAAGCCGCTAAGCTCTGATGTTTTGTACAGACATTGGAAGGTCCGGCATTCATCTGGTACAGCCAGCTCCCTATCGGATCAGTGACCAGTTGGGAGGATTTTCGCCGGCAGTTCTTATACCAGTTCAGCTCCACCACGCGAAAGACCAGCATTGCAGACCTCTTCAAGTGCAAACAGAGGCCTGATGAGCGGGTTGCAGACTTCATCGCCCGGTGGAAAGAACTTACGTATTCCCTCGATATGCCACTGACTCAGGAGCAATTACTGATGATGTGCGTGGATAACGTCAAGACAGAGCTGGTACCCTCCTTGATTACCCAGAACTACCCTGGAGGGTTCAGAGATTTCTCGGATAAGGCCCAGCGCCTCGAGGAGGCCCTGCAACAGGCTAGTCAGGCACGTTTGCTGCCCCCTATGATCCCAGCCAGAAGGGCCGCCAGGGCTGAACCCGCCGCGGTGGCTCAAATAGAAGCCCCGAGGCAGCTGGAATTGCTACTGGTGGCACCACCCCCGCAACCCCGCAGAGGTCCTCCACCTCAAGCGCAGGCTCCTGCCCAGCAGCAACCGCCTCAGAACCGACAGGTTCCCCCGCGCAATGCGCCACCGCCACCTAGGCGAGACAACCAGGCGCCACCTCCTCGGCAGGCCCCTCCGGTCCCTCGACAGGACCAGGCCCCCAGGGCTCCTTACCCGGAAAGAAATTACCATACCTATTCGTTCAACGAAAATCAGGTCCCTGGCTACTTCCAAAGTGCTCTAGAGCAAGGGATTGTGCGTCTGCCTGATTGCAGGAGGCCGGCAGAGGCACATCTCACCAATCACCCCAACTACTGCCCTTATCATCGAATCCTGGGACACACCCTCAAGAGATGCTATGTGTTTATAGACTGGATTCAGGACCAGGTCAACAACAACATAGTCAAGTTGGGCCCAGCGCCAGCGTAAGTGGCAGGCGTCTTTGCGGGATCAGAAATCGGCAGTGACAGCGAGGGTGAGTGGCAGCAGGTCCCTAGCCACGGGTCCCAGAAATACGACAACTGGATGGCTCGAAAAACCGTCGTCCGTGCCCAGGGTATCATCCGGGCACGCCTGAAGCAGTCGGAACCTTCAAAGGAAGTAGCTGGTGCCTCAGCATCGTCTTCACAGTCGACCTCTGCCCAAAAGGGCAAGCAGCGGCGACGTAAGAAGAAGCAACGTGCACCGCCAGTGTCGTCGTCATCCCGCACTCTCGGAGACTTTATGCCTCCTGAAATGGGCATTCCTCCCAGAATCCGCCCAGCGGTGGATGACTCTTTGAGCGACAGTCAAGGGTACGCTTCGGTTAACACCGTGGAGCTGGTAAAGCCCTATATGACCCCCGACGAGGGGGAACCCCAGGCAGACCTCCCCAACGTTTCCAGCCGACGTCAACGTCGGCAGAATCGCAACCGCGCCGGTCATCGAGGTACGTCAGCCGGCATTTGCGGCCAAGCCGTGCATGCTACCGAGACCAGGCAGTAGGCTCAGCGCAGATCTCAGCACGCGCAGACCCATCCGGCACCCTCGGCTCTACCTCCACCGCCGTTCGTGTTGCTGGATCAGGGAGAGCCGCCTCGTTCATATCACAGCCAGTCTTGCCCGGCGACAGGCCAGCCTCTGCTGTCCGATCCTAGCCCGGCGACTACTCTTCAGGCTTCTACTGGTAGACAGAAAGATGCACCCAGTACTAGTTACTCGCCATTCCAGCCAGCCGGACCCGCTGTGCATCCAAATGTCGAACGACCTCCTGTAAGCAGAGGTTCGCGTTTGGCACGGAAGTACGATGTTCTGAAGCATCTGGCCGACATTCCGGCGAGGCTTTCCATCCTCGAGGCCCTTCGCCTGTCATCTGAAATGCGTGAGGCACTTGCCGAGGCCCTAAGAAGCCCCCTCCAGTTCGAGAAGGAAGTGGCAGCTGCGGAAGCCTTCCATACCGAGACGATTGAAAACGCCGAATGCCAGGCGGTTATCTCGTTCTCCGGTGAAGATGAAGACCCCCCTATACAGGGGCACATTCGCCCACTGTATATCACTGGCCACTTCAACGGTGTGGAAGTCCGCCGAAGCCTCGTTGATACGGGTTCTGGAATCAACCTAATTCCGACCCGGACGCTGCGAAAGCTGGGTCTGTCCGAAGGTGATTTGACTCCCTCTGACCTCAGGATCCAGGGGTACGACAGGACAGAGCAAACCCCAGTCGGCAAGATCCGCCTGAAGACCCAGTTCGGTGGCTTAATTGCCAGCACCGAGTTCATGGTTGTTTCTCAGGACACCGCCTACAACGCATTGATGGGTAGGCCATGGCTCCATCTGCATGCAGCGGTCCCCTCGTCGTATCACCAGTGCCTTAAGTACTCGCTCAACGGTCGAGTAGGTGTGCTCCAAGGAGATGCGTCCCCTTTCGCTTCTTGTGAGGTCCGCTATTTGGATGCGGGTTATTACAAAATCAAGGACAAGCAAATCCTGGTAAGCGAGGATGATCCCGCCCCGATCACAAGTGATCCCTGGGCAAGCATGGACGACTCCTACATCCTCCCGATCCACCGGTTGGAGGCCACAACCCCCGACATGGGACAATGTTTCATTGTTTCGGGTACGCAGGGAAGGCATGTTCCCGTGTCCAAGCGACGACGGAAAATCACCTCGTACTCATACGTCAACTAGGCTCGGTTCAACCCGGAACCTCCTACCCCTGTACGGTACCGGGACGTCAAGCTGATGACAACGACGGTGCGCCATACGTGTCTCTTTCGCCGGGCTGGAATTAACCGACTCAGGCCGACACGTCACCACTGCTTTGATATCATCAAGCGTGGCCCCTTAGGCTGAAGGCCAGATGGGATCGAATCAAATGCATTCATTGCTATGGTCTCAACGACAAGTGAGTCTCCTGATTTGATGACCAATGTTGCCCAAGCCGGCACCAGTTGCCCCTCGGGTTTTGACTGCCCAGAAGCATCTTCCATCGTAAGAAGTCCCCCCATGGCTGGGGAGGAAGACTTGGAGGATGCTCCCCCAGCCTTTTAAGAAGGAATCTCTACCACGGTTGATGAACTGGTACAGGTGAACCTTGGTAGCGAGGCAGATCCAAGACCCACATTGATCAGTGCGGCCATGTCCCTTGAGGAGCGGCAGCAGTATGTAGACTTCCTCAAACAGCACCGCGATGTGTTTGCCTGGAGTTACGATGAGATGCCAGGGCTGGATCCCCAAGTGGCCATCCACCGTCTGGGCCTCCCAGCAAAACATCGTGGGTTCAAGCAGCCTCCCAGGAAAATGCACCCTTCTCATGGTGCTATGGTTGAGGCCGAAGTTGACAAGCTTATCAAATCCAACTTCATTAAGGAGGTCCAGTACCCCAAGTGGCTCGCCAACATTGTGCCGGTCAGGAAGAAGAATGGGCAGATCAGAGTCTGCATCGACTTCCGCGATCTCAATCGCCACTGCCCAAAGGATGACTTCCCACTCCCAGTGACGGAGCTGTTGATTGACGCCACGGCCGGGTTCCAAGTCCTCTCTTTCATGGATGGGTATTCCGGGTATAACCAGATTCGGATGGCCCCCGAAGATGAGGAGTCCACTGCCTTCAGGGCTCCCCAGGGTACCTTTTGCTACCGGGTAATTCCATTCGGTTTGAAAAATGCAGGTGCCACTTATCAGAGGGCCATGCATCGCATATTCAAACCGATCCTCGGGACGTTGGTGGAATGCTACGTGGATGACCTTGTAGTCAAATCACGCCAGCGCCAGGACCATCTCAAAGACCTTGAGAAAGTGTTCGGTTTCCTCCGTTCCCGTCACCTGAAGATGAACCCGCTGAAGTGTGCCTTCGGAGTCACCTCCGGGAAGTTTCTGGGCTTCGTTGTCAGATACCGAGGTATCGAGATCGACCCGGAGAAGATCAAGGCCATCAGCCAAATGCCTCCCCCGAGCAACATTCGGGAGCTTCGAGGCCTGCAAGTCCACTTAGCCTATATACGCCGATTCATTGTGAATTTGGCTGGAAAGTGTAAGCCCTTTTCCCGGCTCATGAAGAAAGACGCTGCCTACGAATGGGATGAGGAGTGTCGGGCCACCTTTGAGGAAATCAAGCAGTATCTGCTCCAACCTCCGGTCTTGATGCCACCCGTCTCTGGAAAGCCGCTAGTCCTTTATGTGACCGCCCTGGAGAGATCCCTCGGTGCGCTGCTCGCCCAGAAGAATAACGAGGGCACTGAGAACAGTCTCTACTATCTCAGCCGCATGCTTCTCGATAAGGAGTTCAGATACTCCCCCATCGAAAAGAGCTGCCTCGCGCTCGTCTTCGCTGTGCAGAAGTTGCGGCACTACCTGCAACACCATGAGGTACAATTGATCTCTCGGGTAGATCCGCTGAAGTACATCCTGAACCGCCCCATGCTGACTGGCCGACTAGCACGGTGGGCGGTGATTCTCCAGAAATTTGATATCATGTTCGTGCCTCAGAAGGCCGTTAAGGGTCAAGCGTTGGCAGACTTTTTAGCTGCCCATCCAACCTCCGCGGATCAATCCCTGGACCTGGATTTTCCCGACGAGACGATCCTCTCAGTCGATCATGCTGCCCCATGTTGGAAAATGCATTTCAACGGTGCCTCCCGGAGCCCCACCGGTAGAAGGCTCAACAACCCCAAGCTCAATAGAGTGGGTCTGGGCATTGTTTTCATTACCCCGGCGCAAGCCATCCTGCCGTACTCGTTCCTGCTGTCAGAAGGTTGTACAAACAACGAGGCAGAGTACCAGGCTCTCATCACCGGCCTCGAGTTGGCCCTTGAGATCCATGTACCCCATCTACATGTGAAGGGAGATTCCGAGCTGGTAATCAAACAGGTTAATGGCGACTACGTCGTCAGGAAGCCAGAGCTTGCACCGTTACTGGAGTACACCCTCCTCCTAATGGCCCAATTCTCTCCTCGGCCAGAGGTTACCCATGTCCCAAGATCGCAGAATGGACAAGAGGACGCCCTGGCTGGCTTAGCCGCGTCGCTCGCAGAACCCGAGGAAGATGATTTGGTCATACACGTGGCCCACCGGAGAGTCATTTCTCCCGTCACCCAAGAGGACCGTGATAGCCTGCGAGTAAGTCATCTCACCGCCGGACCCTCCATATCGGGAGTCCCATGTTCGTCAGACGCAGTGGTTGAAACCACCCTCGACTAGAGAGCACCTCTTGTCGAGTACCTCCAAAATGGTCAGCTCCCGGACGACCGGGCCGAACGCGAGCGAATCCGACGCCGCGCGCTGCAATTTACCCTCTAGAGTGGCCCCAGTCTTGAGCAGATCCTCTATAAGCGGAGTTTCGATGGTGTCCTCCTCCGTTGCATCCAAGGAGTAGAGATACCTCAAGTTATGCAAGAGGTTCACGCCGGTTCCTGTGGCGCCCATCAAGCTGGGCCGAAGCTGTCCCAGCAAATCCGGAGGTTATGGTACTTCTGGCCCTCCATGATCCACGATTGTAATGGATACGCCAAAAGATGCCATGCGTGCCAAGTACATGCCAACTTCTTGCATCGGCCGCCAGAACCCCTCCACCCCACCAAGTACTCTTGTCCATTTGCGGTATGGGGACTTAATGTAGTGGGACCGTATCCGCCGGCAACAGCCCGCCAGTGTAGGTTCATCCTGACTGCTACAGATTTCTTCTCCAAGTGGGCAGAAGCAGTTCCACTCAAAGAGGTCAAGGCCCGTTCCATCGTTGACTTTGTGAGCTCCAACATTATCCACCGGTTTGGAGTCCCTCACGCTGTCCTCACCGATAACGGCACCAACTTCCGGGCAGCTGAATTGAAGAAATTGTACGCTAAGTACGACATCCGGTCGAACCATACCTCCCGCTACCACGCGCAGGCGAATGGGCAGATCGAGGCGTTCAACAAGACCCTCTCTAACATTCTGCAGAAGATGGTTGGTCATAACAAGAAGAGTTGGCCGGACAAGCTCCCCAACGCCCTCTGGGCTTACCGGACGACGACTCGTAACTCTACCCAGGTGACCCCATATTCCCTGGTGTATGGAGCTGAGGTCGTCCTACCCATTGAGATCCAGCTGTCTTCGCTACGCACCACAGTTTATGATCACCAGACATCAGATGAGGTAGCCAAGATCCATCTAGCTGAATTAGAGGCATTGGACAAGAACCGGCTTCGTGCTCTGCACAATCTAGAAAGGCATCAGGACAAGATAGCGAGAGCCTTTGACAAGAAGGTTCGTCTCCGCTCTTTTCTGCAGGGTGACCTGGTATTGGCCCTTCGAGCGCCAATGATTCCCGGTAGGAAACCACCCAAGTTAGAACCCAAATGGGAAGGGCCTTATATCATCCATAAGGTTTACCCCAACGGAGCGTACTCCTTGGTGACCACAGATGGAGAGCGTGTAACTCCTCCCACCAATGCCAAATTCCTCAAGCGATACTTTTCCTAGGGCAAAAAAAATGGTCCCACACGACCCTAAACTGCGACTTGGTCCCGCACGACCCTAAACTGCGACTTGGTCTCGCACGACCCTAAACTGCGAGAGGGTCCTGCATGACCCTAAACTGCGACTTAGTCTCGCATGACCTTAAACTGCCTCTCCGTCCTCACTGCAAGACGTTAAACTGCAAGCCAGTCAGGTCTTCCTGACCGAGGCTCAGCCTCAGGCCCCTCGGCCTCTTTGGGCCCCTGGCCCTGTCTCCACCGCGGTCTGGCCCCAGGCCCCCTCGTTTCTCTCCGACTTACCCTCTTACGGGATTGTACGGTACGGTGTAGGACTACGTCCTCACATTGGGATCATGTACCATACCGTACACATCCCCGAATGAGATGCCCCTCGTCCCGCATGACGTTAAACTGCATGTCAAGAACTACGTACGGCTTGATTCCCATCTTTATGGGATACGTAGGAACGCTCGGACGCCTCGTCTTGAGCCCAGCCCCAAGCTTTTCTCTTCCACTATTCCCCCTGGGGATAGTCTCCTTGGAAGATCTTTGTGTAGCAGGGAGTAGGCTTTCTTGGCCCCGCTCAAGCAACCCCACTCGCGCAAAGATTGTAAAGGTCGCACCATGCGCCCACTCCCGTTCTTCTACCCTCCCACGTCCTCACTGCATGACGCTAAAATGCATGGCCTTCAAGAACTACGTATGGCTTGATTCTCATCCTTATGAGATACGTAGGAACGCCCGGACATTTCGTCCGTTGGCCCAGCCCAAAAGCCAAAATCTTCCCCTCGGGTCAAGACATGGCAGGGCACACACTTTTGCCCCGAACCACGTCGAGCAAGCCTCGACCCGGCTGCATATTCCCCCTGGAGGTGTTTGCCCCTTTCGTGGATGAACGCAACTGAGCTTCACCTGCTCCTTGACTGGGATTCTGTCCCAAGGTGACAAACTTTCCCCAGGTGGTGCTAGCGATTCGGGCCACGGCCCAGGATTCTTCATAAGGGTGTACGGTGTGATGTAGGACTGCGTCCTCATTCACGTCGGGATCATGTACCATGCCGTACGCCCTCCCTTTACGAGGCTTAGCCTCAGGCCCCTTGGCCTCCTTGGGCCCCTGGCCCCCCGTCCTCATGTAAGACGTTAAACTACAAACCAGTCAGACCTTTCTGACTGATAACTTCCCCTTTTCTCCGGGCCATGGTCCAGGATTCCTCACCCGGAGTGTACGGTGTGGTGTGGGACTACGTCCTCATTCACGTCGGGATCATGTACCATGCCGTACAACTCCCCTTACGAGGCCCAGCCTCAGGCCCTTTGGCCTCCTTGGGCCCCTGGCCCCACGTCCTCATGTAAGTCGTTAAACTACAAGCCAGTCAGGTTTTCCAGACTGATGCCTGACCTTAGGCCCCTTGGCCTTTCCGGGCCACGGCCTAGGTTCCCCCCTTACCCAGGGTGTGTGGCGCAGTGTAGGATCATGTCCTCATTCACTTCGGCTTCTTCGCCATACCGCACACCTCCCTTGTTTAGGGTATATTACTCCCCTCCTCGTCCAGTATGACGTTAAACTGCATTTCAAGAACTACGTGTGGCTTGATTCCCATCCTAATGGGATACGTAGGATCACCTGAACGTCTAGGCTTCGGGTCCAGTCCCATCTCTCGGGAATCCCAATCCCATCTTGGCCCCTTGGCCCATCCTTCCTCCATAAGGGGATCATATGGTGCGGTGTGGGATTATGTCCTCATTAACGACGGTCTCGTGATGACCACTCCATGCTCCCACCCCCTACTGAGTTGTTTCGTCGATCCTTTTTCTTCGGCGGTTCACCAATGTGCTTAAGAGTACTCTGGTTTATTACCTGGAATGCCAAGCTTTACTCGGACACGTCCGCACCCGCTTTCCAGGCTTTGCGTATCCCTTCATCAGGGCTTTCATCATTTTCCACACCTGGAGGGACTCCCAAGAACGGCCTGGATACAATGCCCAAGGGCTCTCCTACCGATATGGGCCAACGCCCCCCAGGGTTTCAGACAACAAATCGATAAAATCCCGCGTTGCGAATATGGTCAGCGGTCGATGCTCGTTTGTTGTTCCCACCTCAGGCTAACGCGATACAGACGCTGTATTTCCGTCATGGATAATAGTTTTCCTCTGTTGTCACGCCAACCCATTAAGCCCAAATGTCGGGTACACAATTCACACCCTTCATCACTTCATCATGTCCAAGTAGAGTCTCGGGACTCTTGGTACTTTTCCCCCGTGCACGTCTGCGCGTTTGAGGAACAAGCTATATCAAAGGTGTCCTTCGAAACTCTCTGCTGACTCCCCTTTGATGGACGCCCCAAGTACTGCAATGAGGATACCCCCCTTGTTTCCCACACCGAGTTTATCTCACGTGGGCTTAGGGATTGGGTTAACATCTGTGCTTACTCGGGAGTTGTCACCATCCATGGTCCGAGCTCTGAGACCATAAACTAAGACTCTCATCTGGAACTACGTTCAAGACCCCTTGTCTTCGGAACCAGCTTGAGTTCAGCAAATTTACCTCTCTAATCCTGCCTTTAGGACCCTGATCACAGGGCCGCGTGGTGCAGTGTAGGACTACGTCCTCATTCACGTCGGGTCTGCAACAACTGCACCACGCACACCCCCATTCTGAGGTCCAGTCCTCCTGTTCTCTGTCCTGCATGACGTTAAAAGGCACCCTTCAGAACTACGTATGTCTTGATTCCCATCCTAATGGGATACGTAGGACCACCTGGATGTCCAAAGTTCAGGTCCATCCCCATTTCCCGGTCACCCTCAAGGTTGAGTCCCTTGGCTCCCCGCAGTGGTTCACCCATGTATTAAGAGCACTCTAGTCTAGGACCAAGAGTGTCAGATTCAACTTGATCAAGTTCCATCCACTTGTCAAGCTTCGTGTTCCCCTCTATTCGGACTTCCATCATCTTTCACACCCGGAGGGACCCCCAAGAACGGCCTGGATACTACGCCCAAGGGCTCTCCTACCGATACGGGTCAACGCCCTCCAGGGTTTCAGACAACAAATCGATAAAATCCCGCGTTGCGAATATGGTCAGCGGTCGATGCTCGTTTTGTTAGTCCTCATTTCAGGCTAACGCGACAGGATGCTGTGTTGCGAACATGGTCAGCAGTAATCCTCTGTCGTCAGGCCAGCCCCTTCAGTCCTTGAATATTTGGTTGCATGATTCACATCATTTTCCACCCCATCATGTCCAGGTGGAATCTCGACACTTTTGGAACTATCCCTCAGTGCACCTTTGCATGTTAGGGGGACAAAGCTGCAATCTGGCGCCCTTTGGGGCTCCCATGGTCCGAGCTCTAAGACCATAAACTAAGACCCATTCGGGACTACGTTCAAATTCCCATCCTCATGGGATACGTAGGACCGCCCAGACGCCCTGTCTCCGGGTACAACCCATTCAGGAAGCCAGTCTCTCCCCCTGTTTCCCCTCTATATAGGCCCCTCGGCCTAAGGTTTCCCCCTCCAAATGGCGTACAATATGATGTGGGATCATGTCTCTGTCAATTGTGTTTTATAACACTGCGCACATTTCCCTCCTAGCATCGTCTCTGCTACGTCTGCGCTGCATGACGATAAAATGCATGCTTGGTCCTATCATACGACCCTAAACTGTGACATTATCGTCCTGGCCGCACGACGAAAAACGGCACCGCATTGTGGTGACCTCGCTATAGAGGACATCACGTTGGGTACTGGCCACGCGCCATGCCATTTGTCAACGCCCATCGCGGCTTGATCCTTGTGGCGATATCACGGCCTACTATTCTAGGCCTGTCGCTTCACAAAAAAAACCATTCACCTTAAAGAACAAACAAGATACATCAAATTCCGCTTCTTTAGTGCAAGGGCCACGTCCGCACTCCCCTTTTCCCCTGGCACTGGTATCCTACCATGTCACCTCAAGAACTACATATGGCTTGATTCTCATCCCTATGAGATACGTAGGAGCGCCCGGGCACTTCCCCGCGGGCCTAGTCTAACTTTTCAGGGTCCGAGTTCTATGACCCTAAACTAAGATCACCCCAAGGGAAAGGAATCTGCTCCCTCTCCCTAATACGTTTCGTTGCCGTATTCAGATGTGTTTTGACAAAAAACCCGAAGCATGGGATTTTCACAGGGACATTCCCCTCATCTCATGACCAAGCTTCGTGAGCCCGCTATTTGGATCCTCATCCTCTTCCACATCCAAAAGGACCCTCGGACGACGTGGATACTAAGCTTAAGATCTCTCTATGAATGATGGACCTAAGGGCCCTGCAATCGTTTTGGGCCAACGTCCCTACGGATATTTGACAACATTTGCGACATGGTCCTGTGTTTCGAACATGGTCAACAGTTGACCCTCATTTGTTTGTCCCCATTTTAGGCTAACGCGATAGGATGCTGTGTTGCGAACATGGTCAGCAGTAATCCTCTATCGCCACGCCGCCATCATCGTGATCCGAATCTCGAGCGTCATGATTCACACATTTTCACTCCCTCATGTTCAAGTGGAACTCCACCATACTCGGCTCTTTCTCTTCGCGCATCTAGGTGCGCTGAATGATCGTGTTAGTGTCATCGCGCCGGTAGTCACCGAGCATCCCTTTGCCCTAACCTGCCCCTCTCTGCGTCGGGAAATTCCCACCACTACTGCTTGTTTCCCACACCGAGCACGACTCACGTGGGCTTAGTAGTTTTGGATGGATGTGTACCAACACGGTTAGGCTGCTCCTCGTCTAGTATGATGTTAAACTGTGCTTTCAGAACTACGTGCGGCTTGATTCCCATCATCACGTGGGATACGTAGAGACACCCAGGCATTTCACCTAGGGTTCAGCCCCTGGAATCACAGAATCTTGTTCCTCTCCATTTCCAGCCCTCGCCAGAGGCCCTGTCTGGAAGAAGGAATGATCCATGATCAGGCCAATGCGCCCAATTTGGCGTACTCCCTCCACGGTGGTGCAACTACCAAGGTGTTAGATTCTGTTTGAACAAAACACCACTCCATGTTCCACGCTTTGCGTGTCCCTTATTCGGACCCTCGTCCTCTTTCATGTCTGAAGGAACCCCCTAACGGACTGGTCTTATGCCGCATCGGCTCACCTACCGTCCTGGGCCAACGTTCCGGAAGACTGGTCATGTCTGGAAGGACCCCCTAACAGTATGGATGTCTGACCTATGGTCCACCAACTGTCCTGGGCCAACGTCCTGAAAGATTGATCGACAACAAATTGATAAAATCCCGCGTTGCGAATACGGTCAGCGGTCGATGCTCATTTGTTGTCCCCATTTCAGGCTAACGCAGTAAGGATACCGTCTGTCCGCCACGGTTAGCGGTTGTCCTTTATTGTCACGCCATCCCCATAGTATTCAGAATTTGGGCATCGTGATTCACACTTCCCATTTTCATTTGTCCGAACTGATTTCAGCGCCCCTGGTGTTGCCCCGTTCGTGCATAATATCACGTTGGAGAAACGGTAATTCGGCTATCCTGGAAGTTCCTCCTCCGATCAAGCCTTCCCCATCTTTCGGGAATCTAGACTGGCTTGAGGAATTGTCATCAAACGTCCCACAAACATTGTAGGGACGTAACAAGGCAATTCAACAGTGGAAATCGTGCATGCTACAGAATTCAAAACAAAGGAGAAAGAAAGAGTTGAAGCACAAAAGTGTTAATAAAAGCTTCTTTCGGGTTTGTTACAATACTCGGGGGTCGACTTCCCCCATGGACGGGTTGACCCCATCAAAGGAGCGTTGCAGCTCCGCCACCCGTTGACTTGCGGCGTCCAAATCCTGTTGCCGCTGATTCAACTCCCGCTCCTCTTCAGCAGCGGCGGGGCGTAATTCGTCAACCCTGGCCCTGGCCCTTTCTACCTCGGCCCGAACGGAAGCCATCCTCCCAGAGGTTTGCCCCATATGTTCCTCAGCCTCCGCTAGCTGGGCCATCAATCGTGAGACTAGCTCGGACTGCGCATCGAGAGTGGCCGAAAGCTCGTTGGCCCAGATCTGCATCTGTTGGACCTCGCCTTCAGCCTCCTGGAGCTTCCTAATGCTGGTCGCCTTCCTCCGCTGCCATCCCACGCTCAGCCCACGATCATGCTCCCGGATCTTCTCAGCCATGAGGTCTCGGATGAGCGCGTGAGGGCGTTGGGCATCCACTCCCCCGGCACACAGCTCGCGCAACCGCGAGCGGAGCCTATCCATTTCGGCCAGCCATTGCGCTTGGGGAGTGTCCCTGATAAAGCGCGTGATCAGCTTCCACGACCGGCGGCGGACTATGCTGCTGTCTTCCTCATCAGAGGCCATTTCGTCCCAATCCGCACGGTCGGCAGGCTCGTACGCAGGATATGCCTGCAGGAATTCCTCAGCGGGATCTGCATCTGGTGTTGAGTCTGGTACGACACCTGACGCCGGCACAGGCACGACAGGACTGGGACTGACCGGTTGATCCTCTTCCTCAGATTCCACCTTGATGACTTCAGGTATGGCCCCGCTGGTGGTCCCGCCAGTGATGGTGTGCGCCGCAGCTTGAGGAGGTGAAGGGACTATCGTCACCATCACCGGCATGCCCCTGGGAGGGACGCCGCCAGACATCCCGACCAGCCTCGCTGCAGCAGCCCACACCAGTCGGAGAACTGTATGATAGAAAGAGACATAAACGTTAGTCGGCATGGTCCACATGTGGCAACGAGGAGACCGGTGGAGGAGACATACGAAGATCGACTTCCGAGCGCTGCTCCTGGGCCGGTACTGATGGGACTCCGAGACGAGGCCCCCCGTATACTGTTGGAAGGTCTGGAGATTTCAGAGGAGCCACCTCAGACCCCCTGGTCCCACCAGACGCAGAACTGGACGCAGCCATAGGCGCGGGTTCTGAAGGTCCCGCATCATCACCCGCCAAGGAGCGAGAACGAGGCCTACGAACAAGTTCCTCCAGCATGGCTCAAACATTGGTGAGAAGTCCATAGGGATTCAAGAACAGATCGTAAGGAGTGAAGTTCGGAATGCTACCTCGAGAGCCTCCGAGAAGTCGTCGGACTCTGAGCTTCGGTCCCCGACCTCGCCCTCCTCCAGCGGGCTCCCTCCCCCAGCCTCATCCTCCCGAGAAGAGTCCCCTGATTCCTCCGGCAAGGGGAAGCGCTCCCTCAGATCGGCAGCCGATAACTGTGGGGGCACCGTCTGATTCAACAGTACCCTCACCCGATCTGTCATTGGGCGAGGAACACCGCTGGAGTGGACGTAATCCTCCAACTCGTTAAAGTATTGCTCCGCCTCCGCCGGAGACACCATGAATCCAGCCCGAACAGGGCCTATGCCCGGCAGTTTCATCCCGAGGTGATTCAGGTGGGCCCACATCTCGGGTGGGCTGAGGAATTGCCGGTTGACATCCCAAATGTCCCAAGCTTCCGGAAAGACGACATCTTCTGCCATGTCGATGTGACGCAGCCGCTTCCCCGGAGCCTAAGCAGATATCCGACGGAATCCCCTCGGTGGCCGCCCCTCCGGATGACCCTGCTCTCCCGGAACCACCGGATCCGCCGCTGCTTCCATACCCTAGGCCGGTGCGGGTCTCTCTGCCATGGCAGCCCCGCTGCCGCGGGCGGCCCTAACTGCCCTCCGACCCCGACCTCGAGATAAAGGAGGCCCACCGTCACCAACTCGGATTGTTGACTGCTTCAGCATCTCCCCGGGATAAGCGGCCTCCCAGCTGATGGCGTACTCCTTCACTAAGCCGAAGGCGGCGGTGGACGGAGGCAATGCGATCTGCATCTTTCCATCCTCACGTGTGAACATGAGCCATAGCTGCCTCATCACACATGGGTGCTCCTCGTGATGCACCTCCCAGTATACCTGCGGGGTCAGCCGCTGGAGGCACCGGAACTGCCTCGCAAAACGGTGCGGGGTGTACGGTTCACAGATTGGCTCACGATCTATCCGAGCCACCAAAACCCCACCTCGGAAGGCCAGGAGGTAAGCCCGATGTTCTTCCGTCCCCCTTCCATCATCAGTAAGCCTCCCTGTCGGCAGTGGGAAGGGATGAAAGTTGAACTCGTCCGCCCTCCACACCCTATTCAGCACCATCGGAACGACCAGTTTGAATGGGAAGCTCCCAACTGCGTTCAGAATGGAGGGGAGAAAGTCTGATCCCGGCGGCGAAATGGGGTTTGGATACTCGTAAATCCCCCTGATATGTGCCGCAATCCACCCATACAGAAGGTGGAAGGGCCCGCATATTCTTGGCGGATTCTTGCCCTCGCTAATACGCCGCAGCATTCTGTATAGTTTGGTGAGCATCGGGATCCCCAGGTTGATCCGCTGCCCCATGGCCAACATCGATGCCATGATGAACGAGTTGGGCCATACCCCCATGCTTGTATCTCTCACCGGTAGGATCCACCCATAGATGAGAGCCGCGATGAACGCCGCCAGCCTGACTATTGGCTGTTGTTCGGTGCTGACGCTGAAACCCCAAGTCTTCCATTGGTTGTCCTCCAAAACACGCCAATATGAGTGTCCCTTGCCCCGTTGGGCTGCCCTCGGACAAGTTCGAGGCCTTGGAGGGAACTCTCAATCTTCTGGGAAGTTCAGAAAGCATTTGATCCATCTTCTGAAGTGGACATCCCTCGCTGCTTCCTTATCCTCTCCAGGGACAAGCGCCATCAGCGCTGACGCCAGCCGTGGCATTTGCACAGCATCTCCCCACACACTGGCAACAGGGAGGAACTCTTCATACATGGCCCCCAAGATTGGGACCCCGGAAATCTCGTGGACATCCCACAGGCTGATGCCCACCTCCCCGTGATGCAGGTGAAAAGTGTTGGTTCTGGACGACCATCTACTCAACAGTTCCGGCATCAGTTGCTTTGGTTGATAAATGTGGAACTGGGAGGCCCATTCCACCTCATACAGTCCCACTCTCCTCAGCTCGGCCTCGAACTCCTTGCAGGAGGCGCCTACCCAATAGGCCCAGGCCCAGTCATCGGTAAAGTTGCCGCCCTGGCGCAGGTCCCACTCATCGGACCATCCCTTCTTTGGATCCTGCAGAGCCGCCTTCAGCATGGTGCGGTAGAGAGGAGGGGACGTCTCCGGTTGCAGTGGCCTCCCGTCAATGTCGTTCACATGATTGTAGAGGCAATCAGCGGTGACGGGTGTGAAATCCTCCTGTGCATGACCATCGGCCGCCCTGAACCATTGGTGCTGGCATGGTGTGCTCCTGAACCAGCAAGCTGGTTCATCCCTTCTTGCCTCAGGGACGAAGACGTCATCCCTCAGCCCGAAGCCGTACAACGGCAGTTTCTTGCACTGCGGGTAATCCTTCTGACCTTCCGACAGCAGGTCTGTCAAGGAAGTGTGGTCCGAGTGGCTCCGAATCATCTCCCCCAAACCCGGACGGTTGGCCATCTCATCTCGACGAGCAGCGTCTGCAAGGACCCCCAAGGCAGCTTCTTGATGGGCCGTTTTAATTTTGGCCCTCAGAAAAGAATTCTTTCAGACGGATCGCGAAGCTCGGCCGCGAAGCTCAACCGCGAAACCAGATCGCGAAGATCGGTCGCGAGACCAAGCTGCGAAGTCTGGCCAAGGCAGACAGAGGTTCGCTTAGCGCGGACGCGGAGTCGGGGACTCGCGGTTCGCCGCGAAGCTCAATTCGCGGAGTGCTGTCGCGGAGTACGCGGAGCGTCGCGAAATCGAGAGCACAAAAGGACAAGGAAGGTGCGTAAAGACAAAAGAACGCGGACCCCCTATTTATAGGCGACGACCCCGGAGCATCGTGGCGCGCCCCACCCGCGCGAAGCATCGTGGCGCATCCGGATCCGCGGCCCAGGCGAGCAGCGCGAGCCCCCCTTCGCGATGACACATCGCGAACCACCGACAGTTTTGGCGATTGTCCCTCAGACTTCGACCCTTCGCCCTCTGCGGCTCCAAGTCTGAGGGGGGGCATTTGTTGGCGCCAAAAATGTGGCCCGATAGGAAGGAACGAAAAAGACAGCCGGCGCGCTGCCTCGCGAAGAACAGCCGCGAAGTCCAGCCGTGAAGCCCCGCCGCGAAGCGTCCCAACCTTGGCGGCCCCGCGAAGCCCCTCCGTGAAGCGTCCCAACCTTGGCGACCCCGCGAAGCGCCGGAGGAGGTAATCCTCCGCGAACCGGTTTGACGTTCGCGAGCCGCCGCGAAGCTCCGGAGGCGGTAATCCTCCGCGAACCCGTTTGACGTTCGCGAGCCGCCGCGAAGCCCCGAAGGCCGCGCGCGAGCCCTGCTTCGCGGCGCCCCTTCCCTATAAATACTCGACTCCCCCTGAGTCCCCGAGACGGACAATCCGACCTTTCGGCTTCTCCTCTCTCGAATCGCGAAGCACGCTTTGCCCCGGGAATCATGAGCTCCGCGAGGTATTTCTACTTCGCGAGACGACACTGATTTGTTTCGGTTTGAGCCCCTCTTACGAGAGGGATTCCCTTCGCGAAGCTCAAGGGTGTTCGCAAAGGAAGGGGATTCCCAAGGGAACCCGGGCAGCCGCGGAGCACTTGTGCTTCGCGAAACACCCAACCCATATGAGTAATCCCTATGCTAAGGCAGGATCGCTCCACTTCGCGAAGTACATTGCTTGGCAGGACCCTGCTTCGCGAACCATTCCTTCTTCGCGAGGCAGTGCTCCGCGAACAATGTTCCACTTCGCGAAGCACCTCCCACTCCCACCTATGCCCCATGCTAAGGCCAAGGCACCCCACTTCGCAAAGCACACTCCTCTGCTTAGCGATTCCACTTTCCGTGAGACCCTCCCGGTTTGCACGATGTGATTTCAAAGTCCCATGGACAACACCTCCTATAGCGTTGCTTCGCCTAATGCTTCTTTGCATAGGCACGCTAACGGCTATTGCTTCTTCGCATAGCCACGCTAACGTGGACCCCTCGATGGTTCGTCCCACGACCCCCCTTTACCATGGCCTTACCGAAACCTTCCCTTCCCCAAGGACCAGAGGGTACCAGTTATGTAAGCCCTAGGGGTGTGGAGTGAACCCACTTCGTCCGAGCTGCAGGACGTTAAACTGGCAAGCACCACGTCCTCAACACATGACGTTAAACTGTGACCCAACCTCGTCTCCCTCACGAAGGGTCCCCCCAGCTCGAACATTCATTACACCACTCGTCTCCACGGGAATGGAACTCTTCTGCACATGGAATGAGATCCTCCTTGTCGGAGTGGTGTATGTTCGCAGGGGAAGGGCTGCCTCAGAGCATAAGCCACTAACCTTTCGTACGGATGATTGCACCCGTGCATCTCGGTACTTCCCCACTACCAAGGTCAGTGGTGGACGTGATAGGGAACGAGGCACCCCCCTTTGGGCCTCCATCCTGGATTAAGTCCCAACACCATGGGCCGCTCAACGCGTAAGCCCCTCTTCGCTTCTCACGGACGCACCCTTCGCGACGTGATCGTCAGGTCCTTGCAACCTCTTGTTTCTCACACCGAGCATGACTCACGTGGGCTTAGAGTGAGCACCGACCCTGACAAACCCTCCTGAACTATGAGGTCTTTGATCCATGTCAAGGCATGGTACGTAGGAAGCCTCCACGAGGTTCAAGCCCACCAATAGTGGACCAAGGTCTACTTTCACGTCGGTTTACCGGCGAAACCCTCCTGAACTACGAGGTCTTTGATCCATGTCAAGGCATGGTACGTAGGAAGCCTCCACGAGGTTCAAGCCCACCAATAGTGGACCAAGGTCTACTTTCACGTCGGTTTACCGGCGAAACCCTCCTGAACTACGAGGTCTTTGATCCATGTCAAGGCATGGTACGTAGGAAGCCTCCACGAGGTTCAAGCCCACCAATAGTGGACCAAGGTCTAATTTCACGTCGGTTTACCGGCGAAACCCTCCTGAACTACGAGGTCTTTGATCCATGTCAAGGCATGGTACGTAGGAAGCCTCCACGAGGTTCAAGCCCACCAATAGTGGACCAAGGTCTACTTTCACGTCGGTTTACCGGCGAAACACCATCTGAACTACGAGGTCTTTGATCCATGTCAAGGCATGGTACGTAGGAAGCCTCCACAAGGTTCAAGCCCACCCATCGCTCATTCACGTCGGGTCCAATTCTGGTCCAGTGGTAAGCCATTGTGACCCACCATTTGAACTACGAGGTCTTTGATCCATGTCAAGGCATGGTACGTAGGAAGCCTCCATGAGGTTCAAGCCACATTGCTCGGTCGTTCATTCACGTTGAGTTTCACCCCCGTCCAGCATGACGTTAAACTACATTCTGGTCCAGTGGTAAGCCATTGCGACCCAACCCCATTTGAACTATGAGGTCTTTGATCCATGTCAAGGCATGGTACGTAGGAATCCTCCCGGAGGTTCAAGCCCAACTCCCCTCGGACCAAGGTCCAGCTTCACATCGGTTTACCGGCACCATCCCGAACTACGCGGACTTTGATTCCCTGCCACGGGGATACGTAGGAAGCCTCTTCAAGGCTCAAGCCCAACTTCACTGTCGCCCCCCCCCCCCCTGCGATGGTCCCATTTCATTCTCATCCGTCTCCGCTAGACATTAAACTCGCGGCATACCCTGTGTTGAACACGGGAAGCTGAGGAAAACCTCAGATACGTGTCTATGACATGTAATTCCCCGCGCTCGATGTGGGATGCCTCGGGCTTCCACGCCCTCGAGAAGCCTTGTGATCAAGGATTACAGACAGACATGCCAGGTACCCCAGCATCCAGACACGCTACTGATGCCTCAACGTGACTACTCCCCTGACCGAAGGTTGCTGCCCTGACTGGACCCTTTGGAATGTCCTGAAAGAAGCAGCGTAATTAACCGGCGCCCATGGAAACATGGCACTGGGAAGAGTTTCATGAACTACGTATTAAATCTATGAGGGAGACCCGGACTAGGTGACGAGTTCTGAGGAGGAATCCACCGAAGGAAGAACCGACATCCCATCATCCCATTTCGATCAAGGAGCAGACGTACCTGAACAAGGAATGAATGTCTCCCGCCTTTGGAAAGCGGGAATGCGGGGCAACAAAGCCGCGCGTCCCCCCCCCCTGACGGACGGATGCGCGCGCGCCCCGGCGAAAGCGTCGGAAACAGATGTAAAGCATGATTCATTATCTGAGACTATCGTCAAAGAAACCCCATGAAGTCGCATGATCTCTTGAACATAGAGGCGTCCGAAGATATCTATTGAACCCTTCTCTTTAATAGTGGGGATGTGGGATGACTTGGTAAGTAGATCAACAATAACCCTGATGGTATCGTGTCCCCTAGAAATATGTACTAATCTCATTACAAAGTCCATAGATATCCCATCCCACTTCCATTCTGGTATCTCAAGGGGCTGGGTCAAACCCACTGGTACCTGATGTTTAGCCTTCACCTGCTAGTAAGTGAGGCACCTGGAAGCAGACTTATCCACTTCCTTCTTCATGCCCAGCCATAAGTACTAGAGTCGACGGTCTTGGTACATATTCTCTACTCCTATATTTACCACTATGGGGGATGTATAAAACTCCCTCAAAACCTCCTCTTTCAACGCCACTATTACAATAGTGCACCCTCTAAAAAGGATGATGTTCTCCCTGCCTCCAGAATATCCATCGGGTGCATGTTCCATAGAAATTTGAGCATTTGTAGCCTCATAGCTTCTACATTAGAGTTGCGCCTCCCTAACATGCTTTAATAGGGATGCTGAAACTACCATCGATTGAAGTAAAACTATATCATCTCTCTCTATTAAGGATATGTAAATTTAGGCCAACTGCTC
This sequence comes from Viscum album, assembly GCA_963277665.1. NCBI lineage: Eukaryota > Viridiplantae > Streptophyta > Magnoliopsida > Santalales > Viscaceae > Viscum > Viscum album. The sequence goes on from OY728157.1 coordinate 599,743,512, forward strand.
TGAGACCTCATTCAGTAACTGTGAACTTGATCTATGGCTGAGAAAATTTTCCACCGTGTTACCCTTCCCCGAAGTATATACTGTCTCGAAGTCATAGTCATAGATAAATTATATCTAACTCTATTGTCTCAGGATCAGTTCCTTATGCTAAAATATATACCTAAGGCTCTAGTGGTCCGAGTAGATGATGAACCACTTGCCCATCAGGTAGTGTCGACATATCTTTAGTGTGAAGATCGCCACTGAAAACTCTAGATAATGAGTCACATAGTTCTTATCACGAGGTCTCAAATATCGTGAGCCACAAAAAATCACTACATCACCCTACATCCGGAGACACCCTATCTCATTTCCTGATGCATCACAGTATACCATGTAGTTGATGCCCTCCTCTAGTACTCTCAATATGGGAGTGATGGTCAAGCTCTACCTTAGATACTAGAAGATTTACTGGAATCTGTCCATCTGTACAAAGTGTCTTCCCTTATTTTTCAAAATTTTTATAGGTGTTTCTACTCTAGAGAAGTCGGGTTTGAATGTCTGATTGTAGCCTTCCAACCCAAGTAAACTCAGTACTTCCATAACACTCTAGGGTGGCTCCCAAGAAAAAACCACCTTGATATTTGCTATATCCACCACAACTTCGGCCTTCGAGATGACATGTCCTAAGAAATGGACCTTTTGTATCCATAACTCACACTTTGAGTGATTTCCGTAAATCTGGTTCTCCCGAAGCATGTCCAAAACTATCCTCAGATGTATTTCATGCTCCTCTTCTGATGCTGAGTACACTAAAATGTCATCTATGAAGACTACCACAAACTGGTCCAAGTAAGGCCAGAAGATCCAGTTCATGAGTCCCATGAACATGGCTAGGACATTATTTACACCGAAATGAATCACTAAGTACTCATAATTTCCACATCATCATTTAAATGACATATTCGGGATGTCCTCATCTCTTAGTCGAATATGGTGATAGCCCGATCTGATGTCTATCTTTGAGAACAACCTTTCTCCCTTCAGCAGATCAAAGAGGCCATATATCCTTAGAAATGGATACTTGTTCTTCATGGTCATCTAATTTAGCCATCGGAAGTCCATGAATAGCCTAAATCTCCTTCATCCTTCTTTTCAAACAACACCGGGGCTTCCCATGGAGAATCATTTGGTCTTACAAACCCCTTCCTCTATAGGACCTCCAACGGTACTCTCAGTTACATCTTTGGGTACAAGTAAATGCAGAATTCTACCTCTCTATAAGAATGTAGTCCTGGGATATCATCTGGGAAGAGGTCAACATACTCTTTCAATCCCACTAGAAACTGTGGACTCATCTCATCCATTGTATTAAAGATAATTCTAGACAAACGATGAGTGATCAGTCGCACCCTCCTATGTGTGAGTCCATATCATGATACTATATCTTCCTTCTCACCCCAAAAGGAAAATTGGCCTCCATATTCGCATGTAAATCGCATTGTACGTCTCTAGCAGTTGATCTAAGAATGAACTATTGCAAGCCAGTCCATGCCCAATATGTCATCATAGGGATTCAATGATGCTACTATGAGATCCCATATGAAACTCTCTCCTCTGAGAGTAATTTCACACTATCATCACCATCATGTGACCAATGAAACACCTCTGGTAGGGGTATTTAATCGAAAAGATTATGCCAAAGTCTCAGTCGAAATTTCTGAGTTCACCACAAGATCCATGGCGAGGAAGGTGTTATTTGCACCCATGTTGATAAGCACTACAGATAAAGTACCGAAGAAAAAGATCATACCTCATATCATCTCAGGAATGTCTAGGTTGTAGGCCTCTACTTCCTTAAGTTGGGCATATCCCCCTCCACCTATTCCTGGAGCCCGTAGTGGAGCTCCTAGGGGTAGTGGTGGTAGTTCCTCATACTTGTGTCCACCTCCTGCCACTCACCCCACTCCCCTGCCATGACTAACTCTTTCTTGGCTGTCCTTTTTCTGCCTCTTCCACTGTCTCGGTCGGCCCTCGATTGTCTAATGATAATACTTGTAGGGATTTAGATAGTCATGAGCTGAGTTCCCCGATCCACCGAAAGGTAATTAAATCTTTCCTTCTGTTGAACTCCTCTTCCTCGAGAGCTCCACACCTCCGACCCTGCATACTGGGGTCATCCTCTCAAAGGCCGGGCCCATATGGACCTCTACGTCATCTGCCTACTTCCTGCTGCAGATGAATCGAACACCTTTCATCCAGTGGTGTCTCTCATCATCGGTGCCTACTTGGATAGAATGCTCTATAACAACAGAACTCACTTGATCACTCCAACCTACGTCGGGATGCTGAATGAAATTATTGATGCATTATCTCCTGTCGGATCCCCTACTCAAACATCCAAGCCTGGAATAAAGGGTCACATACCAAGTCAATAGAGTAGTAGGAGAGGTTGGTAAACCTCGTTGGGTACTGGGCAACAGTCGTACTGCCCAGCTGTTGGTGTAGTAGCACCTGAAAGCACACTGAGAATAGTGTTGTTGGTATGAAATCCACCCCTAAGAGGCTCTCGAAGTCCGACCAGAAAAGAGACATATCTATATTTGTCTGGAGCATCAGGATCCACCTTTTCCATGTTGTATCCTGAATGGGACTAGTAGATATGATCACCATCTGGCCTTCTCATGTATCAACCATGTGGAAAACTCAGGACACCACCTCCAGCCAGTCCTCACCTACCTTTGGATCTGTCTCACCTCCAGACCTCATATGCCTCTGCTCTGAAACTCTTACAACACACTTAGTCGGTGTGCATTGTTCGATAATGGGGATGGTGGAAAATGCTACTCTATGGGTGGTGGTGCAGCTGGTACACCACCTGAAGGTTCCAACACTGTTAGAGGGTCCTGCACTGAAGTCTCATCTCTCATTGGGCCATCATCTTGACCACTCACTGGAATCCTGGATGGATGTCTTTATGGAGGCATCCTGAAAGGATAAAAATGTGACACGATCAACAAGTTATACCTGGGGAGCTGAATCAAAAGATATTAAGAGTAAAAAAAAATCAAAACACATGCAACCAATGTTTTCTTGTACTGAGTCAAAGAATATAAATTAGGGTCTTGGTGCATGGATACGTCAGCCACCGCACCAACACTGGACTCCTTGGAATAAAATCCAAAATCGAGACACAAAACAATATTGAGAAAAGTTCGTACACTTAGTTCTTTTGGTTGAACCGACCGCCCTCTCATACAACTTTGTAACAAACTGTCCTCTGGGCCCCGTGTCATGACTATCCCAAGCCCGCCTCCCATTTTCCAGGGGTTAGTGACTCGCACTAGAAAGGCATACCCAAAAAGGGAAGGAATTACCTTAAAACCTGTAAACACAGAAATAGGAATAAAAACAACCACTACAACGTAAAAGGGTACACTGAAAAAAAAGGTGCTAGAATACAAGCCCATTTGTAATGAAACTATAGAAAAGGAAGTAAAAGCTCTGGAATTTGTCCACCAAGGATCCTACTAGAAGGCTAGGTGCTACTCATGGTAGAATGTCACTGAAACACACCATATTTGACGATCCACCTCCAAGCACCATCTAGTTTTAGCTCCCCATAGTCCCATCCAACGTTGTACTTCATCTGCACATGGCACAACAGGTGAGGGTGAAGCCCGTTCAGGGGTGAGTATAACAATACTCAGTTGGGACCCCGAGACCCCCAAAGGTCCCATAGTAATCCTCAATGGAAAAATACCACAAATTAGGATACCACAAAGATATATCTCAAACACATAGCACGAAGTAAAGAATCATCTCACATCAAGTATAACTTACGTTCAAAAATAAGGATGATTAGTTGTAAAACTAGATAATTCTATTCTGTTGAGAATTTCTGCAGCTAATCCACAAAGGTTCATCATACTGCTGATCCACAAAGGGTATATCTACAGTTGATCTACAAAAGGTCTCTCTACTGCTGATCCACAAAGGGTCACTCAGCTTCTGATCCACAGTGGGTTTCTCTATGGTTGATCCACGTCGTGTTGCACTTTTAGTGATCCACAAAGGGTTTCTCTCATGCTGATCCACAAAGGGTCTCTTTAATGCTGATCCATGAAGGGTTTCTTTCATGTCGATCCATGAAATGTCTCTCTTCATTCTTCACGTCATAACAAGCCACTGTATTCCCTCACTTATCACGTTTGATTTCTACAGGATCCAATTCTCTAGACATCATTCGTATCCCAACCACCACAAAGTCTTACTTAGAAGTAACCCAAAGGCTCATATTGTCATAAGGGTTATAACATGTCATATAGTTCGTCGATCGGACATTTGGTCTCTAAGATATGGGTATTTTGGTAAAAAAAAGGCCCTGTTGGATTTGGGTTCGATCCAACCCAGCCATACGCCAATCACTCCAAAAACTCTTAGAGAGTATCTCCAAAGGACCTCTACATCAAAAGGGTAATTTTTCTGCAGACAATGCATCAATCAGACACCCGGTATGATAGTTAATAGTGTTCTAGTGAAACTGGACCGGTCAAATCTGGGTCGGGTCTGACCCGATCGGGCCGACCTGGATGAAGGGTTTGGTGTGGGTCCGACATGGGTCTGGCCTAGCCGCCTCATTAGGATCACGAGTCTGGCCCAATAGGATACGTCTGGCCCAATGGTTGGTTCGGCCCGGTGGCATGGGTCCAGCCTGGCGGCGCGGGTCTGGCCCCCTATGCCGCGTGTCCGACACATGGTTGGCCTAGCCCACCAAGTCGGGGTGACCCACCTGCAGAAACCCAGACCATGGAACAAGCTAGTTCTCTAGCCCAGTAGCACCTACTAGCGCCATCCTTTGTCCTTGACAACCGACCGAGCGACCGACCAATTTCTCGGCATGCGGTCGATGGACCGTGTGCTGCCAGCTTACCGAGTAGCCATACGTGGCCACTTCATCACACGGCGATGATGGGTGTTGCACCACCTTGCCACCAAAGCCAACTATTTGGGATTTCAGCTACCATAGAGCGACGATTGGTTGCTTATCAGACCACCAGACGCGCTCTGATGGTCTGTTCTTCACGCCACCTGCGCCTATGGTCCTCGGGGACTGCCCTCTTCACTACGAAAGCATTAAATCTATCACGCTATTAATTTAAGAATACGACCACCAAGAACGCACGGGCATAGGTGCTTGGGTCTTTTTTGGGTCAGCCAAAGTGTCACACCCCGACCACGGATGCCCCTATTTTTATTTTTTTTCTCGGTCTCACATCTCTGTGTAGAGTCGGGTTTGGGCCTAGGTTTGAATTTTTGAAGCATTTAGGTTTTCGATGGGTCTTGGGCTAGTGTGCAGTCACCGCACTGCTAGGGGTCACCGCACATTCGGTCTGGGTAGGTGAATGGTCACCGCGCATTTAGTCCGATTGTGCGGTCGGACAAGGTGAGTGCACTGTTTCCCACATGTTTAGATAAATCTTAAAATTAAAATAATAGATTAAATTAAAAATAATTTTCTAAAATGTTTAATAATAATAATGACAATAATTTATAATATTGTTTTTGTTATTATTATTATTATTCTTATTATTATTCATACCTTTATTATTATTTTATAATATTTATTTACTTTAGATTTTTATTTATTTGTTTTATCTTATCCTTTTTTTCATTTCTTTTTTCTCTCATTTTTTTCATTGTTGTTCTTCCATGCGGTGTTGTCCCCCAACCCCGTACTGCGAGCGACCCACTCCCCTTATGACCACCCTGATTTTATTACAAACATAAACATGATTTATTACATAAAACTACACTTCATACAACAAAGAAGATCGAGAGGGTTAGTTTCTTTTGGTCTTGGGATCATTACATAAAAACTTAAAACATGAAATACAACATCTTTATTTAAAACTTCCTTTAAATGACCATTAAATTCCCTCGTACTTAGCATTGCATGAGATAACATGATGACATGCATAAGAAAAGGGTGAGCTATAAATCCCAATAAGGGAGTACACATGGAATAACATGAGGAGTACAATACATGTTAGACAATAGGTATATCAATAGATCATAATAGAAATATGAACATAAAGGCGTGATAAAGCATGAGAATCATAACATGGAAATGTGGAAACAACACTTAACATGGAATTAGCATGAGCCAAGCCTCATTGCACATGAAGCATGAGTAAATACTCATTGCACATAAAGCATGAGTCAACCCTTGTTGCACTTGAATTATAATGAGTCAACACTCATTGCACATGACATATCATGATACTATACTTTACCCAATGCATTGGAGCGCTATAAGGGTGCACCCTTCTTAAAAATTTCATTTCATGCATAAGTGTGCCACATGGATCATAAAACATGGATTCATAAAACATAATAATTTATTCCAAGATAAAGTAAAGTGGAATTAATACATGATAATTTATAATAAATGAGCAAAAGTTCATAAATTTGAATACCCTTGATGGAGAAATGGGCATGGTATTCACAACACAATGACATTGGCTTAGAAAATCGGTGCGATTTCGGCAGCAAAACAGTGTGACATAAGAATTCATAAAAACAGTTTATGAGAGAGAAACGGGTTACTAATCATATTTACATGTAATGGACAGTAAGGAGGTCATATATATACATGTCCGAACAATTTTAATGGAATTTAGATTCATGATACAAAATTATTGCTTGAAAGTAAATGAGGAGAGAGAAGTTTTTTTCGAAATCTCGTCATAGTAACGGGTGTACATGGGAGGCATTTAATGAGAGAGAAAGGGGTCTCCCATCATTAAAACATAATATGGGCAGTATGAGGGAGGTGTGAAACCATACCCCAACATTCATAATTGAAATTAAAAGGGCAAAACAACTTAAAGAAAATTGGACAAAAATGAGAAAGGAAGAAAAAACCCCTTACTTGGAAGTGTGCTTCGAAAGATTAGAGACAGTCTTGTGAGAGGATTCATGGGAGATTGGGGCACCTTGGGAGGATTATAGAGATAGTAGGGAAGAGGTTGGACGAACTCCAAAGGCTTTGAGTGAGCAGGAAATGGGAGCTTGGTTGGGTTTATATAGGAAAGGTGAGAGAATTCTTTATTATTTAGGTTTGGGACCCCTTATATTAAATTAATCCAAACCACAAACCATCCCATGGGTTTTTCCAATGGGTTTTGGAAAAGGTAGGAGGAAAAAAATATTTTATAAGGACAAAGTCCTAAATTCTTTAAATAATAGGGTTTCTTATGTGGAGGTGAGTCATACTCTCATGGAAAATAATTTAAAAAGACAATATGTTTAATAAGTCTTGAGGGGTCCATTAATGCTTTGAAAAGTAAGTAAAACAAACCCAAAATCACATTATTTTAATGGTAAAACATATATTGGCAGAACATAAATATTATAGTATTTTATTACATCACTATTGGGTCATTAGGATGTCATAAAACACATTATATATTTAAACGGTATTTAATTTTTACCCAAATATTTGACTGTCTCAGAAATTTATGAAAAATTCACCGTTGGATAATTTCAACATCCTGATTCCAGAAATAAAATTTATTTTATCTAAATAATTTTCTAAATATGTTAATTTTCACTTTTAAAATAAAAACCGACATTTATCGAAAAATGACGGGTTTTGACAAAAATGGCTTTCAAACCTTAATAAAAATTACAATTGCATTCATAAAATTATATGATCATTTATATATAATAAAAACTAATTTAATAATAATAATAATAATATTTTATTAAAATATTATTTAATTCAAAAATCCCTTAATTTAATAAAATATAATTCTTAATTAAATAATAACGAAAAACACTATTTGTACTTTAAAAACTATTTACAATGTATCAATAATGACAAGAAAGTATATAAATTATTATATACAAAAAAAATTTACATGAACATAGTTCTAGCGATTTGTTACATAACCCCTTAAAACAGCCGCATAAGACATAAGGGTAAGGTGTGCGATGGTGACAGACTCTTGGGGGGAGGGATCAGATAACATCGCTCGAGTGGTAATTTCTATGAACTTCCACTTTTCCTGTAGATGGTCCCGTTCGAGTTTGACATGATGAAGCTCAGCTTGAGCTTGGTGAAGAGCGAAGCCCAAGGACGCCACCTATTTTCCAGGCTCCGACAAATGGGCTTCGTATGGAGCAATTCTACTAGATGAGGCCATTGCTTCTTTTGTCTGAGTAAATCGGATTTGTTAAAGTCCTATATCTATACTAATCATGTGATCACTGTTCAATGACTATATTAGAAACGGTCAAAATTCTTAACATAAAACCAAAGAAGTTGAAATTTTATATAAACATAAAGAGAAATTTAATTAGATCAAGAGGAATTTCCATTAATGAAACTTTGGGTCATTACACCTCTGCTCTCTCTTTCTCCTCTTGCAGAAGCACCCTCCTACAGCGCCAACCTCACCCCAGACTCCTTTTCCGGCTCCGCCCTCCTGCAGCGCCAGCCTCCCGGCCTCCCTTTCTAGTTCTCGGTCTCCTCACCGCCCTCGTCTGCTCACCCCCCCCCCTACGAGTCCTGATCTCCAGCTGCACCACGCCCCTACACAGCACCTCCCATGCGCTCCCCTTCTGCATTCTCTGCTTCTCCCTGCGTCCTGGCCTGTCGTCGCCCATCGCCTCTCTGGAAATCTGCGCATCCTCTGCCTTCGGCCTGCCCAACACAATCCCCCTGACACATTGCTCCTATCTCCTCATAGCCCGGCCATGCTGCACCTCCGCCTTCCTGCAGCCTGCCTCCATCGCACCACCCTTCCAGAACCCCTGCCTCCCGCAATGCTCCTGTCCGCGGACAGCCTGTAGTGACCCGATCCAGCGTTGCGCCTCTCACCTCCCTACTTGCCACTTTGTTTTCCCCAGCAGCCTGCCATCCCTCCTGATCGCCGCTCCGCTTTCCCCTACTGCGTCCCGGCCTACCAAACTTGCCATACCACGTACGGCGCCCAGCCGACCAGCAGCCCCCCCCCCTCTCCTGGTCTAGTGTTCTACCTCTGATCACCCTCCGCATTCACCTAGGAAGCTTCCTCCCTATCCGGCCTCACTCACCCAACAGGTCCCTATCGCCTTTTCCCCGCACCACCGCTTCCCGGCCTCCTCCTATCACGCTGCCACCATCCACCCCCATCACGATCGGTGCTCCCTCGGCATGCCTCTTCCTTGCTACAGCTATCCAACCAGTGCACGTCCCAGCCAGGGTGCCTCTCCGGCGTACCTGTGACCATCACCTTCCTCTCCCTTTGCGTGGCATCCCCGTTGTGCACAGGCGACCAGCCGCGATGCACTACACCCATGCTGCTCTGGTGTGAACTCCTCTCCTAGTATATGAAGACCACCTCGGTCTTGTTCATGGGTGTTTTGATATCCGCCGCTGATGGCTAATTGGATTGATTCCTTTTTGGTTCGCCGCTTCCATCCAAGGTAAGAGTTCCTTTTATTTTATCGTGCGCTTGTTTATTTTTTGTGTTCGAGTTGTGTTCTGAAGTCCTATTTTATTAATTGTAGTGTAGATAATTATTATTATTTTTGGATGCAACCTCGACTTGACGCGTGATTTTGCAGCCCGATGTGCCCCCTTGCCGAGTCCCTGGGATCGACCCTCAACGTTGTTGCATCCAACCCCTTCTCGGTGTGTGCCATCCCTTTCTGACTCTTGCGCACCCCACTGGTCAAGAACGTCTCTGTTTTGTGATGTTTTACGCACTTTCCTTTTGTTTAAATTATTTTAAGATGGTGTTTCTGTGTTTTAGTCATTTTGAGGTTACTTCAATGGGTTGGTAGGTTTTTCCGTGAAATTTCGGTCTTCAGCTTGCACGTGCTTGTGCGCCCTGCTCGATGTGTGTCGCATGATCATTCTTGGTTTGTGAGTTGAGGTAGGTCCCCCACTACACTCACCTTTTAATTTAGAATTTATTAATTTCATGATGTTTTTATTAATTTTAATAAATGGAAAATGATCTAAGATGATCAATTATTAAATGATTATTTGGTGTAAAAAGAGCCATTTATTTTATAGATGACACTTGGAATATTTTCCTGATGAATGAACACCCATTAGTGAAATAATTCTAGTTTTTCTTTTAAACATAATTCACATAATTTAAAATGTAGTTTTTTTTAAAAGATAAATGATTTCTTCTGAACAAGTTTTTTGGGTTTTCTTGAGAAATGAGGTTTTTCTTTAGAGTTGGTGAAGGCCCGTTTGGAACTTTAATAAAATATTAATTATTTTAGAAATAAACTCACTTTGGGTTAGTAAGTTGTGATATTTGGTGTGCAGTGATTGCGTGTGTTGTGTGTGATATTTGTGCATCGTGAATGATTGATTTACATTGTGGATGCACCCCTTTTTATTGTATGTGTTGACATGGGAACCTGGCATAGTGAGTGAATCTTCTGAGAACGATTTCTACACTATTTTAGATTACACACTGGCTAGTGGCCCCATAGTAGAGGAATACTGAGTTATTGCTGCTATGGGGATTGGGCCCCTCAGTTAGGCCATGCAGGGCTATGCCGAGCATTAGGGCATTATGACGTCATCGAGTTAGAGCATGATTTCGAGATGAGTCAAAAGTATTGTGCGTTCTAAATTTTTCACGATCTCCTAGGTTCGACCCATGTTTCTATTAGTGTTTATTTGTATGTGGTGGACGATTGAGAGGTCTAGATCAGTTTCTGGCCCCTATGTGACACTTTTTCCATTTCCCTTGGTGTGTGTTGTGTGTTATGTGTAGTTCTCCTTTTTAGATAATAACTAAAGTTTGGTTTTCTAATTGTTCACAAAAATGTTTTAAAATTAAATAAAATTGTTCCTTTCAAACATTAAAAATTGTTTTTAAATTATAAAGGGAAATGGACTGATACTTGTTTTAGAAATGAAAGTGTGTGTGTGTGAAAACCAATATTTTGTATATTTAGTTCAAACTTGGTATTAGTAAATTTCTTTATTTAAAGGTAGTGCACTAGGAATAGTTTTTTTGGCAGGCCTATTGAGTTTTAATACTCACTCCTATAGTGTTTTATTGTTTTTAGTTTTGTTGCAGGTTTGGCTTGAGCTTGCTCATCGTAGGCGGGAGTTGGTTGTGGTCTGGTGAGCGACTCTCAGAGTCACGAGGAGTTTTTGGTCGATACCATGTTGATGTTTTTTTGGATGATCTTTATTTTCTATTACATTTATTTAATGTTTTTTTACTTCTTTCCAATGTTATATTTATTTTCATTGGGCGAAATCATTCCCACTTGTCCCTTGTTGATGCCCTGGTGCTTGTCGCCAGCCCAAGCGGACTGGGAACGCCTCTCTGGTCATGTTGTGGACTGGTTCGGGTGACTGGTTTAGGGTCGACCAGGGTTGTTTTCATGAAAAAATGGTATCAGAGGAGGTCGTCCCTTAGTGGACCTTGCTTTTTAGGGCACCCTTTGTTATTTGGGATGACCAGTAGATGGATATTAGGACTGTCGGGGCTCAGGAGGTAGGTTACGGGTCGGTGCCTGATCACCACATCTCGTGATGAGACCTGAGTTACTAGGGTTACTCCGGGATTTGAATCTTTTTTCTTTTGTTGTTTTGGATTTAGGGATGAAAATAGAGGCGAATCGGTTCACTTTGAGGCCTCACATGGGGCGGTGACCCATGTGGAGTTCAAGTATCCGGTTTAAGGTCCTCTTAGTGTTTTTCTTTACATGGGGCATGGTTCACCACCATGTTACTGGGTCAGACATATGCCCTAGTTCCTCATTCCAGTGGGTTATTACTGTTGTTGTATTTTTTTAATGTCGATTGATTTGAGTGCGTTAAAAGTTAAAATTGGTTTTGAAATGGAAAAGTGTTTCTTCCAAATTATTTTTGAAATTACTAAAGTGGGTTTTTTAAAGAGGTGTATTGGTTTGAAAAAAATAAGTTATGTGTTTCGATATGTTAAGGAAAAGAAGTTTTTGAACCTTGGAACTCCATATGGAGGGACCCACGTGCGTGGGTATGTATGGAAAGTGCGTGGGGACACTTGTTTACATATGATGTGAGCGGGATTGAATGAACGCAGGTGTGACGGTTTGTAAAATTCCATAGGTGAGTTTTGAAAATTTTAATGAAATAACGGTTTGAAAAAATGATTTCTCCTTGTGTTCTTTATGTTTGGATTATGGCCCTATTTCCCTTGGCTTGTTTTGTTTCCATGATTGAGTGTTGGCTTGATGCCAGTTTTGATGGTGTTTTTTGTGTTGTTATGAGTATGCTGCCCAGAAAGCCTCCCAAAGTTGTTAAATGAGTTATGCTCAGTTCTCAGTTCATTTTGTGTGTTTATTTCTTATCGAGGTAGTCGAAGTCTGTTAGAGGTATTTGTATTGTTTTGAAAGATAGTGTATCTTCGGGTTATTGGGAACTCCCAGGGTAGTTAAGGTTCTTACCACCCTTGAGTTATTTGAGGGTTTAGTTTTGGACAAGTAAAGATGAGATGTCTCATCGTCGTTGGAGTTTTGGGTGTGATTAATGGTGGCTGCCTTCTACAAAGGTTCCCCATCTAGAAAAGTGTGTAGGCCGGTTAAACATGTCTCCAACAAACAATCCTCATTGGTACCAATCAGACCGCTCTCTTGTGTGCCTCCAGTATGGCCAGTCTGGACATTCTAATCCATCATGTTGCATCCCTTTGAAAATGTACGACCATCGTGGTTGTTTGAATCTTCGAACAGAAGGAGTTAGAGACCATAAGATGAAAATTCATGAATGTGAGGCTGGAGATGCTTTAGTTATCAGGGCCCTAGCCACAAGTCTCGGGGTGTAGCTCGCGCACAGTCAGGAGTTGATGAGGGTGTGTGGAACCTTAGTCTAGATAATGTCTTCGGCTTCAAATTGAAATATCCAAAATTTCTATTGTTCTATTCTCATCACTATCATTAGCTCATCCTTGTTGTGGTGGCGTGATGAGCTCGTTCCCCCATAATCCATGTAGTATGATCTGCTTTCAGTGTGGTTCTTAAGCTGTTTGGTCTCTCTGAATGGTGTGGGCCAATGATTAAACAGACATGTTCTGATTTTGAGTTTTTCCTAGTTGTGTTCGATAGGGGAATGTTCGTTTCGTGGAGTTGATGGGAGGTGTTGAGTTAATTTGTCATCCTCAAGTTGTTGGATTGTTCCGTAGCAAGATTTTCATCCAGTATCAGGTGTGTTGTGCGGTACATGTGGGAAAAATGAATGAGTTTGGTTTGGGAGTTCCCGTGTTGGTCCCCCTGATGGTTGGTTTTTTTGGGTTTCAAGGGTTATTGTATTAGTAAATTCTTGTGGTGGGGATAACCCTCTCATGTTCTCTCCTCAATCTCGGGCAGTGTATTTTCTTGGATTGGCCGAGTGTGACTTTTATGGGGAATGGTTTCCCCGAAGCTCTCGGTTCTCTATGATTTTGTTTGGGAATGAACTCAAGTTGTGTCAACTATTGGCTTGGTAACTTTCTGGGGGCAGAAAGTGTCTGTGGTGGGGAGAATTATCACACCCTGATCACAGAAGCCCATGTTTTTATTTTCTTTTTATTGGTCCCGTGACTCGGGGTAGAGTCAGGTTGGGGACTGGGTTTGAATTTTTCAAGCTTTGATATTTTCGTTGGGTCTCATGCCAATGCACAGTCACTGCACTGCTAGCGGTCACCGCGCATTTGGTCTGGGTAGGTGCATGGTCATCGTGCATTCAGTCCGATTGTGCGGTCGGACCTGGTGATTGTGCGGTTTCCCACCTGTTTAGATAAATCATAAAATTAAAAGAATAAATTAAATTAAAAATAATTTTACAAAATGTTTAATAATAATAATGATAATAATTTATAATATTATTGTTGTTGTTATTAATATTATTATTATTATTAGTCAGACCTTTATTATTATTTTCTAATATTTATTTACTTTATCTTTTTTTATCTTATCCTTTTTTCTATTTCATTCTTCTCTTTCTTTCTTTTTCTTCTTTGTTGTTCTTCCACGCGGTGCTATCCCCCCACCCTGTCCTGCATGCGACCCGCTCCCCTGCTCCCACTTTCTCCTCTTGCAGTAGTGCCATCCTGCAGCGCCAACCTCACGCCAGCCTCCCTGTCCGGTTCCCGGTCTCCTCTCCACCCTCGTCTGATCACCCCCCCTGCGAGTCCCGATCGCCATCCACGCCACGCCCCTGTACAGTGCCTCCCATGCGCTCCCCTCCTGTATTATCTGCTTCTCCCTGTATCCTGGCCTGCCGTCGCCCATCGCCTCTCCTGCAGTCCGCACATCCTCTGCCTTCGGCCTGCCCAGCACATCCCCCCTAACATGCTGCTCATGTCTCCTCACATCCCGACCGCACTGCACCTCCGCCTTCCTGCAACCTGTCTCCATTGTGCTACTCTTCCACAGCCCCTACCTCCCGAGACGCTCCTGTCTGCGGCTAGCCTACAGCGACCCGATCCAGCACTGCACCTCTCGCCTCCCTGCTCACCGCTTCGTTCACCCCAGAAGCCTGCCATCCCTCTTGCACGCCGCTCTATTCTCCCCTGTTGCATCCCAGCCTGCCGACCTCACCCTACCACGTCCAGCGCCCAGCCGGCGAGCAGCCCCCACCCCTCCTGGTCTAGCATTCTACCTCTGCTCACCCTCTGCGTTCACCGAGGACGCCTCCTCCCTATTTGGCCTCACGCACCAAACAGGTCCCCAGCACCTTCGCCTCGCACTGCCGCTTCCTGGTCTCCTTCTATCACACTGCCACCATCTGCCCCTGTCACGATCGACATGCCTTTAGTATGCCTCTGCCTTGCTGCAGCTATCCAGCCGACGCACGTCCCAGCTAGGGTGCCTCTCCAGCCTGCCCGTAACCATCGGCTTCCCCTCCCTTTGCATGGAAGCACTGTTGTGCACACGCGACCAGCCGAAATGCACTACACTCCTACTGCTCTAGTGAGAAATCCTCTTCTAGTATACAGAGACCACCTTAGTCTTGTTCTTGGGTGTTCCGATATCCTCTGCCGATGGCGAAGCAGATTGATTCGGTTTTGGTTCGCCGCCGCCATCCAAGGTAACATTTCCTTTTTATTTTATCACATGCCTGTTTATTTTTAGTGTACGAGTTGTGTCCTGAAGTCCTATTTTTTTAATTGTAGTGCAGATAATTATTATTATTGGATCCAACCTCTACTTGTCGCGTGATTTTCCTGCCCGACGCACCCCCTTTCCAAGTCGCTGGCATCGACCCTCAACGTTGTTATGCCCTGCCCCTTGTCGGTGTGTGCCACCCCTTTCTGAATCTCGCGCCCCCTACTGGTTGAGCACTTCTTTGTGTTGTGGTGCGTTACGCACCGTACTTTTGTTTAAATTATTTTAAGTTGGTGTTTCTTTATTTTAGTCATTTTTCGGTTACTGCAACGGGTTGGTAGTTTTTTCCATGAAATTGAGGTCATCATCTTGCACGTGCTTGCGCACCCCGCTCGAGGCGTGTCGCGTCATCATGCTTCGTTTTTGAGTTGAGGTAGGTCCCACACTACACTCAACTTTGAATTTAGAATTTATTAATTGCATGATGTTTTTATTAATTTTAATAAATGGGAAATGATATAAAATGATTATTTGGTGTAAAAAGATCCGTTTATTTTATAGATGACACTTCGAATATTTTCTTAACGAACGGACACCCAGTAGTGAAAGAATGCCTGTTTGGATTTTAAACATAATTCACGGAATTTAAAATTTAGTTTGGGTTTAAAAGATAAATGATTTCTTCTAAACAAGTGTTTCGGGTTTTCTTGAGAAATGAGGTTTTTCTTTAGAGTTGGTGATGGCCCATTTGGCACTTTAATAAAATAATTTATTTTGGAAAAAACTCACTTTGGGGTTATTAAGGGGTGATCTTTGTTGTGTGTTGATTGTGTGAGTTGTGTGTGATATTTGTGCATCATGACAGATTGATTTACATTGTGGGCACACCCCTTATTATTGTATGTGTTGACATGGGAACCTGGCATAGTGAGTGAATCTTCTGAGAACGATTTCTGCACTAGTTTAGATTATGCACTGGCTAGTGGTGCCATAGTAGGGGAATACTGAGTTATTGTTGATATGGGGATTGGGCCCCTCGGTTAGGCCATGCAGGGCTATGCTGAGCATTAGGGCGTTATGACATCATCGAGTTAGAGCATGCTTTTCAGATGAGTCACATGTATAGTACGTCCTGGATTGTTCACGATCTCCAAGGTTCGACCCATCTTTCTATTAGTCTTTATTTGTATGTGGTGGACAGTTGAGAGGTCTAGTTTGATTGCTGGCCCCTGTGTTCCACTTTTTCTATTTCCCTTGGTGTGTGTTGTGTGTTATTTGTAGTTCTCCTTTTTGTATAATAACATAAGTTTGGTTTTCTCATTGTTCGCAAAAATGTTTTAAAATGAAATGCACTTGTTCCATTTAAACATTAACAATTGTTTTTTAATTATAAAGGGAAATGGATTGATACTTGTTTTAGAAATGAAAGTGTGTGTGTGGAAAACCAATATTTTGTATATTTAGTTCAGACCTAGGATTAGTAAATTTCTTTATTTAAAGGTAGCTAATTGAGAATAGAATGTTGGGAATTCCTACTGAGTTTTAATACTCACGCCTATAGTGTTTTCCGATTTTTAGTTTTGTTGCAGGTTCGGATCGAGCTTGCTCGCCTGGGGAGAGAGTTGGTTGTGGTCTGGTGAGAGACTCTTGGAGTCGAGAGGAGTTTTTGGTCGAGACCAAGTAAGTGTTTTTTGTTGGCCACTCTTTTCTTTTCATTGTCATTTATTTACATTTTGTTTTAGTTCTTTCTGCTTCTATATTTACTTTCATTGGGAGAAATCATTCCCACTTGTCCCCTGTTGATGCCGTGGTTCTTGTCAATAGACCAGGAGGATCAGGAATGCCTCTCAGGACATGTCGCGTACCGGCTCAGGTGATCGGTTCAGGGTCGACCCGGGTTGGTTTGTGACACCGAGCCCTCCGTGTTAGAGGTTTAAAAATCAGGAGGGAGGTCCAAGGATTGTGTAATAATCATGCTATCAAAAAATCCCACACAAATACCCCAAATGAAAACACCCTTCCATAAGAACATATGATCCGCAGATCATCCCATTCATTGATTGATCCACACTTTTTGATTTAGAGTGAAGAAAATGTAATTTTAAACACAATGTAAATCCTGACCTGGATACATTGGATCTGTTGAGGGTGAAGCAAGGTTTCTGTGTCATCGTCGATCCACGATCGTTGGCATTCGTCACCACGCGTTGATATCCAGTTTTTTCTCCAACGTTCGTCGTCCCAAGGTCATATTCTTTTTTGGAGAGGAATTCTGTTGGTGATTCATTAGAGATCTCCTGCTGATTAATTTCCCTCTCCCCAATGCATCAACATCAATAAAAATATTACGCCATCACACTGTTTCATTTATGAAATAGCTTCACTATTACGCATCATTGACACATCATTAAATTATGAGTTAATGTTCCATTAATGATTATCATCAATGTGCCTCATCGCCGACTCATTACTGCACCGTAGTGTCACCGTCCACAACTCGTCCGTTGACAAAGAAATATAAAATAACTTTTTCAAAGTAATTATATTTATTTATATAATGTCCAAAAATACACTTATATGTTCAGCCCATGCTGGTTGAAATTATGTTATTTCATGGTGAGTCCTAGCTTTCTGATTTCAACATTGCCCTCAGATTTTTATTCCATGAACCGGTTCAACAGTTATAAAAACTAGCTCTCACGTTTACTTAAACGTACAGAAAAAAAGTTCAAAAACCACTCCAAGGATCACCGGGCCTTGGAATCACATTCCGTCAAAACCTGTGGACTCAGAATAATTCCATTAAAGTGTGAAAAAATTACATGGAATATTCTGGGTCCGTACACTAGGAATTCATAGTCATCTATGATCAAATCTATGATGGATCTTATCTCACGATATGCTATTGATGCTCACAGTACTAAAAGGTTCATAAAATTTTAAATTAATAAACATTCTATAAGTAACCACATGAAGGCAAAAAAGGGTTGATTTATTTTTCATTCGGCTAAGATTATTCAAACTACCAAGACTTTCTAACTTCCACATTACCATTGGAAACCCTAATCGGGGCCCACTCATCTCTAAAGTAATAGAATCATTAAAGGGACCGCCTCGCCCTATTTTCAAAAACTATCATGTCCCCATTAAATAAATATAATTTGGAACCCACACCATGTCCATAAATAATTATTTATCATGGGAGTATTATCCCTTATTTACTTCAACTACCCAATAAATCCAATCCAATATTATATCTCCAAATGTAGAGGGGGACCTATCTCTCTGCATATTAATCAATGTTTGAGAGATTCACCAACAAATAATGGTAGAACCGCTCCTTTTAATACTAGTTTATTGAACAAGGGAGTAAATAACCCCATAATTAGAGTACACACACCTCTATATATATGGGTAAGTAATAAAATTTATAATATTTTCTGGTACCTGAATCATATTGTCAATGTGAAGTGAGGGGAGTATCAAACAATAAGGAAACATATGATCATCATTACCAAATCCCAACATCATTAATTTGTAGATAAATCTTAAATATTCCTATCTAAACATGGAAATGGAATTATATGAAAAAATATTCCATGAAATTTTAATCTACCAAGAAAAACTCCAAAGATAGGATATTTTTTCTGAATACTGGAAAAAAATAAAAATATCCTGAAAAAATAACTTTCAAAGTGGATGTGGGCCATGTAGAAACCGTCAAACATTCTGTAGTTGGGGAGGGTGTGAAATGAACACCCCTCTCCCCATTTTGGGTTGATAAAAGATGACCAAGGATCTATAACCCACTTACCCTCATGGTCAGACCAGATGTCCAACTAGGCTGGTAAGATTATGAAAACACTTGGGCCCACATTGCTAGATTTTCTTAGTAAACCAATGCGTCAAGCCAACCCATATTTCCATGACTATATACTACTTATCTTAAGGAGGTGGGCCTTTCTCAACCACTGTTGGGATAAGACCATTGGTCTATTATACCTCTACTCACCACATGGAGGGAGGGACATTATAACACCCATAGTTTTTATCAATTTTTTTTTGAATAAATTAATTTTTTTGATATATTTCATTTTAGGAGACACTAATTAAAAATTTATTTATCAGCTATACTATGTTAATCTTTTTCTACACGCAACACTAAAATATCTTTCATTACATGTAACATTTAGTTTCAATGAAACAACATTTTATTATATTAATTAGTTAAATAGAATAGATATTAAATGGAAATTAAATATTGTAATATGAATATTAATAACTAAATTTTAAATATTATTTATAATGGTTTTATATAAATAAAATATACTGATAATAATAAATATAATTTTTACTAAATTCATTATATGTGAGAAAATACTATTTACTTAAAAGAACTATTTTTTTGTCCTTCTGTGAACAATAATAAAATTAATTTTAGAAAATTTTTTAAATTTAAATTTATAAAATAAAAACAATTATGATTTCATAATTTAAAAATTATATTAGGGTGAATTTTAGGTATTTTTATGAAAACATCATTTTTTAATGGATGGTAAAAATACTAAATTTAAATTCAAAGTTTCTTTTTCTTCTAATATATTTATGTATTTAAATTATATTTTAATTTGTTTTTAAATTTAAATTATATTAACTTTACATAAATAATTCCAATATAGTTTATTTGAACCAATTTCACATTGAAATTTTATATCCAAACATTCCAAACTTTCAAACCTTTTTCTTAAAAAACCCACAGTCATGACACATCTGTGAGATTAAATTTAAAGTAATTTCTCCCACTTCAATGATTATAATTTTTAAAAATTGATTAAATATTATGAATAATTATAATTTTTAATTTTTAATATTTTAAAAATATTTATGGCTAAAAAATATTACTAAAAGTGGTTAACATTAATTACACTGATTAAGAGACAAATGAGCATAACAATAGACTATAACTTAATTTTAAGGCCCTAAATCACCTATGAAATTTTCCAAAATAACTTTTAAGAACATATGTTATCCCTATACTCCCTTTTAAAGTATTTGGAACATTATTGGAGCCAATATTTATTTGAAAAATGTTGGTGGAATTCTATTTTCCAAAAATTTACAAGAATGTCACTCCTCCACTATAAAAATACACTCACCCCACCTTGTTATTCACACATATCAAGCCATTTAACTTAGAAAAAATATGACTAAATAACTTAAAACATACCTAACTTCATCCTTGAAGCCTTCCATTTGGAACACCCCCTCCAAGGAATCCCTTAGGTGAAAACCAAACCGAGTTACCCAAAGAAGAGGTAATATCCATCCCCAAGCACTTTTGTTTAATTTACAATATCCACCCCCTAAAATATTATTATTATGTGATTATATAACATCTGAAATATTATATATATATATATATATTTATTTATTTATTTATTTTTCTTAATTATAATTTTTATACCAATATTTACACTTAATTCCATCTAATGGGTAATGAACTTATTAATCTTGTGTACGGTGAACTTTCGCCGCACAAAACGACATTGTTCGTTTTTCCTTTACCAACTCTAATGGTTATTAATTATGATGGAAACTATGTTTTTTATATTATATATAATATAATAATGATTTATTTATGATTATTTAATTATTATTTAACACATACCTTCATTCTTTATATTTTGTGTAAATATGAAAATTTTGTTTGGGGAAGTGCGGACTACCACCTATTAAAAGCAATGTGATTCATTCACACACTACATAGAATATATTAAGTATGGGTTCAGTAAAAGTATATGGTATATATCACAAAATAATTATACATTATTTTTTATATATATACATATATTTCAATTACTTTATTTCTTTAAATACGATAATTGAATGGAAATAATGTTCATGTATACGTACGAACTACCGTCTCCATTAATGGGGTATTCCATTCCATATTTCTATCATTAATAGATTATTATAAATATATTTATACATTATATAAAATATATTTATATCATTTTTTATTCTATAAATCATGGTATATTTATGAAGACAAAAAATATATGAAATTAAGACACATGCAAAAAACAAAGAAAAAATTACATGAAACAAAAACATAACAAGGAAGTGTTAATAATTGGATAATATAATTACATATATGGTATTAGATACAATAATTTGGTACTATGTAAGATTTATAATAATCAAAAATTTATTAAATTGGATGTTTGAATGAGTATGACAAGAGTCAAGACATAAGGTAAGTGTAATTTTATTCCGACTTTTATTTCTATGAGATTTATGCCTTATCCACCACTAGTTTCTTTTTTTTGTGTGTACATAATGATCAAGAATATATTATGTTGATTATTTTTATTATATTTATGGGTGTTTACATATCCATTTTATGATCTCTCTTTCATGGGATTTAGGTTTCAAAAGTTACAAAATTGGTAAAGATTTTTTGTCTCAATTTTCCTTCTTGAAGGCACACACCATGAATTTCGAAAACAATGTTTTCAAGAATATTTTAAAAATAAATAAAAAATATTCTTTTATCTTATTATCATGTAAAAAATATTTTAAATATTTTATGGTTTTAAAATATTCTTTTATATGCTTTCAAATCTATTTAAAAAAATGGTTTTCAAAAAAGTATTATGTTCTAAAAGCCTTTTAAAAATAAGAAATGATATTTTACTCCAAAAATGTTTTAAAAGGATCTTTCCAATTTATTTTCCATAAAATATGATATCCATTGTTTTTACTCGTGCCTTTTTGGAAAATTATCCAATGTTTACATTCATATTCTTTCCCTAAAAGGTTTATGTATTGAAGGAATGATGTTTATAAAACTTTTTTCTTTTTCACGGGTTATATTTTTATGAATATCATTACTCTTCTAAGAATTGTATGATTTTTAAACCCAATTTTTCTATGTGTTATGAATTTATGAAATCATTTGGAAGCCAATATATTTTCCATATCTAATTATTTGATTACAAGTTTATGACACCCATTTCATTTCATGGGTTATGATATGACTGTTTATGATCTTGTGGAACATATATGTTTGATTTCATTATGAGGTGGGTGGTCACTATATCTCTCACCAATTAATAGGGGAAATAATTAAATCTCACGAGATATTTATGGGATTCAAGCCTAAATTCTTTATCTACATTGGAATTCGGGGATACTCGGTTCACTATGTAATGATGGGGAAACCTAATCCACTATAGGAAGATGGGTAAATAGGATCTCTTACAAAGAAATGAATAAAAATGGGGATGGTTGTGTCTCCCATCCAGTAGTTATAGTTCCCATGAAGTTCCCTATTATATTATGTAAATTCACCTTGATATATAGGAAATTATATTACATGTTTATGTGTCTCCCACAATTAAATGTCTTATTAATATTTTATGCATTCATAGACTATTCTCTTGATGACCTTATGATTAATGTCTTATGAACTTCCAATATTTATCCCATGACTCAATTTTAAGATCTTTGATATGTTTTTTATGATATTATAATGTTATTATCATGTTCTCATGCCCTTACACTCATGATTAGGATTAAATATTTCCCTTTTATACAATTATTGAGCATTTGAGCTCACCCATTTTTATGTTTCCATTCCCCTAGTTATGAATATAATTATTATGTATGATATGTTTAGGAATGGTTCTAGTCTTGGAGAACCTAGTTGTATATAATGTAGAACATTTATTTACCAGTTATTATGTTTCCGTGTTTCCAAAATCACTAAACTAATATAGTCATTGAGGTTCATTTTGTGTGATTTTTAAATATTCTACAAAAAATGATGTAATGTTAATTTATAAAAAGTCAGGGTCTATAAATTTGGTATTAGAGAAAATTTATAGTTACCCTTTGGAAAGTAGGATGAAAAAAGCTTAGTGAACACCCTAAGGATGTGTCTATGGATAAATATAAGGGTAACGAAAATTATTGGAAAATGTACTAGATTTTTGGTAAAGGATATAGTGAGTGGTTTCCTAGAAGTACATCCTTTTAGAGATACTACAAGTGGATGTGGATCTGGAATAGATGTACATAGTGGTAATAACCCTAAAAGCATTATATTAATCTAGAGTTGATCGGGAACTGGTGCACGATAATGGGTCATGCTACACACCTAAGGGATATTATTTGGGAATTAATGAACTCTTAATGAGACATCATGAAGGGTTTATATATGAGTTGGTTATAAATAACCTAGGATAATACTAATGTGTCATAGATTAAATAATGTGTCATCATTAGACATCCAATATGTGGTTTTTCAAAATTAAGTGGTTCCCCATTATGAGATATGTATTTACTCTATTATATTTTGTTTTTTCAATGTCTAGAACCTAAAGGAACCATGTTAATGGTGGTTGTAATGGACAATGAAATAGTATCCCTCCTTGGAATCTGAATTTTATGAGATCTTGAATGAAAAATATCGTTGATATTTTCACCCCACTTTCTTAATATATGAATCCTGATGAGATTCCAAATGAGAAAAGGGGGGAACAAAATTCTCTTAATTCCTTAATGAGGTGATGTCCACCATATTTTAGTGGGTATTCTAATACACATTTGGTTGGCCAATGGATGAATACAAATGAAATGATATTCTTTATTATCTAGTGTTTAGAACATGATAATGTTTTTCATGATGTTTATTATTTAGAAGGTGAAGTCGACCAGTGAAGGAATCTAATCAATAATACAGGGAATATAGATGAAATTTAATCCTTTGACTGTGATGTGTTCAAAAGATTATTCTTCAATAATTACTTTCCTCCTTTTCTTTGTATGACGATGGAAAAAGTGTTAAATGGGTTGAAGAAAAATGATGATGAATCACTTAGTAACTATGAGGATAATTTTACAAGACCATCAAGGCAAGCTTATAGAATTTTCATCTATCATAAAATTAAAGTTGATAGGTTTTTCATTGTCTTAATTCCAAGTCTCAAAAGGGTATTCTCCATAAGATACATTATTTTACATACAAATAATTTATGTTTTACAATAAATGGTTAAAAGGAGGTTGGATTTACATATAAATCTCATGTTTTTAACAAGAAATGGAATATGGAGTTCAAAAAAATTATAAAAAACATGAACATAAGAATATGATTCTTCCTTTATAATACATGTGTGGAAATAATAATTGAGGAAATTTTATTATGGGTCTAATAAATATTTTCGTTGTGGGAGGTAATTCCATCAAGAAATTGATTTATAAATTGATGGGAATAAGTTATCCAATTATGAAAATAGAAGGAAAGAGGCACAAAATGAACCTCTCACACTTCTGTACTTAAAATTAAGGAGAATGGAAAATATTCTAACTAGTGCCTAAACCCAAGGGAGATGATGATGATGATCAGAATCAGCAACAACTTAAACTAAGAAACAAGGGGAAATCTCATACAGTCACCATTTCTGATGAGGGGTGTGATAATGATATGGTAAAAGGTTAACTTACCATCCATTCTAAAAATTATAATGTCTTATTTGATTCTATATGTACCCATTCATTCATATCTAAATAGTTTTATAAGGGTATTAATATTCCCAATACACAATTATATATGGAATTATTAGTGAAGACCCTTAATAGGAATATGATTTCTTCTCAAGTCTATGATTCCTCACCGGTTTATGTTTGTGGGAATGTGATTCCTAAAAGTTTTATCATTCCTAATTTGGTTGAATTTGAAGTCATCATAGGCATGGATTGGATTTATCTACAAAAACTCCCACATTAATTATTGAGGAAGGGAAGTTACATTTTCTATTTAAAACCAACCTATGATCTTCTATCAATGTGATGATAAGTGTGAACTTCCTATAAATATTACATTAATTTTATGGGTCTTAATTCGCATTCTGAAGGCTTGATTGTCTCAAATGGTAGGGGAGAAACCTAGCATTTATGATATACCTATTTTTTGGGAATTTTTGGATGTGTTTCAAAAATAGTTACAAATTCTTCCACAAAAACATGAAATTGAGTTCTCAATAAAACTCATACCTGGTTTCACACCAATATCAAGGAATCCGTATAGAATGTCCCCAATTGAGTTGTAGGAATTAAAGGAAAACATTTATGAAAAACATGATAAGGTATTCATTCAACTAGGTGTTTAACCATGGGGTGCATCTATTCTCTTTATGAAAAATAAATATAGATCAATGAGACTCTTAATTTATTCTATGGATTTGAACAAGATTGTGATAAAGAACAAGTATCATCTTCCCCATATTGATGTCATTTTTTATCAACTGTGTGGAGATCAATACCTTTAAAAGATTGACCATACCACTATATATCATCTATTGAGGGCCAATAAGGAGGATATACCCAATATGGAATTTTTAATAAGTTATGGACACTATGAACATGTTCTAATTTCTTATGTTGTTACTAATTCCCCTATTATCGTCACAGACTGGATGAATATAGTCTTTATAGATTAGCTGGATCAGTTTTTCGTACTCTCTATAGATAGTATTCTAATCTATTAGAAGAGAAAAGAATAAAATAGAGACAACTTGAGAATTGAACTAAAGACCTAGAGGACATAGAAATTGTTTTAAAAATTTACGAAGTGTGAATTTTTTTTAAAAGGATTAATTTTTTGGTTACATAATCTCAAAATATAGTCTAGTAGTAGATTAATAAAAGACCAAGGCTATTAAATGTTGTCCTAGAAAAACCACAATGACTGAGATCTATAGTTTTATTGGATTAGATAGATATTATTGACAGTTTAGGGAGAATTTTTCATGATTATCAATCCTCTAACAGATCTTACTAAAAAGGGTTCCAAGCTCCTCTTGACAGATGAATATGAGGAAAATTTCAAGTAACTGAAGAGAATGTTTGTCAGCGCATATGTGTCTACAATACCCTATTGTTGTGAAGGGTTTATAATCTATAGTGATGCATAAAATAATGGATTTGGAAGTTTTCTTATTTAAAATAATATGGTTATAGTCTATGCCACATGAAAGTTAAGGATTCACAAGAAAAATTACCCAAATCATGATTTGGAGTTAGCAATAGTAATTTTTACATTAAATATATCGATGTATTATTTTTATGTATAAAGGTGTTATATATATACTGAACATAAAAGTAGGAAATATATATTCATAAAGATAGATTTTAACATGCCCCAAATAAGGTGACCATATTTGATAAAGGACTATGACTACTTAATACATTACCACCTAGAGAAAGACTTATCATTCGATCAACTTTGTAGGATATACATTAGGTAACTACTAATGTTTCATGGATTACCACTTTCCATTTTATCTAATTGTGATCCAATGATAAATTCAATTTTTTTATGAATAATTAATTAAAAACTTCATAAAAAATTGATTTGGATCACTGATTATTATCCTCATAAGAATTCTCAGTCTGAAAGAAAAATTCTAACCCAAGAGGATTTGTCGAGATCTTATTCATTGGATTTCAATGGTGGTTGGGATAAACACCTTCCTATATTTGAGTTTTAATACAAAATTTTTTTCAATCAATCATTCATATATATCCTTATGAATCCCTCTCTGGGAATAAATATTGAGCTCCAACTTTCTTGGATGAAGTTAGGGAAATAAATCTATTGGGACCTGAGATCAGTGAAGAAATGGAAGAGAATGTTACAACCATTCGAAAGAATATCAAGGAGGATCAAAGATAGAAAAAAAGTTATGTTGATATCCATCAGCATGACATAGAAATTGATTTTGGTGAAAATTTGTTTCTAATAATTTATCCATAGAATAAGGTTATGTGTTTTGGGATGAAATGGAAACTAATCCCTAGCTATATCGTTCCCTTTTATATTATTGATCAAATCAGAATGGTATCATATTTCTTGTAACTTCCCCCAAATATCTATCAATTCCATGATATTTCATATGTATCAATTTTTATGAAGAACACACCTTACCCTCAATTGTACTAAATTCAATGGTCATACTGATGGAGTATAATCATTTATATGACGGACAACGAGTGGAAATTTTTTATCATGCAGAGAAACATATTGGAAACATGACCAACCACATATTAAAGGTTTTGTGGATAAATCCCTAGTTTGAGGAAGCTATATGGTAGCTTGAGGATATAATTATGTATAAGTGTCCGCTTTTTTTTATATTATAATGGATTATTTCGAGGGAGAAATTTATTTTATGGGGGGTAGAATGTAACACCATAAATTTTTATGAACCTTTTTAAAAATAAATTAATTCTCTTGATGTATTTAATTTGACACTACACTAATTCAAACATTCACTATATTATATACAAATTTAATCTTTCATTCCATGAGACGCCATCTTGTCTTGCATTACATGCAATACAGAGTTTATAAGAAACAAAATTTTATTAAATTATTATTCAAATTGGATGGTTATAACAGTAATTAAACGTAGTAATATGAAAAGTGATAAAAAATTAAAATATTTTTTATAATGTATTTATATAAATAAAACATATTTATATTTAGATATAAATTTTATATAAAGGACTTTATATTTTTTAAAATATTTTTTTCTTAAAACAACTTTTTTTAATTTATTTTTGTGAAAAATAATAAAAATAATTTTAAAAAATTTTAGAAATTTAATTTTATAAAATAAAAATCACTTTTGAATTCATAATTTCATAATTATCTTTGGGTTAATTTTATTGATTTTTTTAAAAAAGTTAATTTTTGGATGAATAGTGAAAATTACTGAATTTTAATTCTAAAATGATTTTTCTTCTTATTTATTTATATAGTTAAATTATGTTTAAATTTAGTCTTAATTTTTTATGAGAATAATTTCACATCATTTAATACAATTTATTTTGTTTCAATAAATTTCACATTGAAATTTGATATAAAAATATTTCAATTATTTAAACATTTTTTCTTTAAAAACCCAATGTCACGTCATGGATATGGGATTAAATTTAAATTATTTATTTCAAATTATGTTATTATAATTTTAATTAAAGGATTCCATATTTTGAATTAGAATAATTTATAATGTCTAATAAGGTCAACTTATTTTTTGACCAAAAAATAGTCAAGGGGATTAAAAAAATTACAATGATTAGGGGAAAATTAGCATAACAAAAGACTAAACCTTAAACATAACACACAAAATGGACTATAAACTTGTCCAAAAGACATTTTATGGAAATATATTGACCTTATACACCGTTTTATCATATTTGGATCATTATTGGAGACACTTATCATCGGAAAAACTTTGGTGGAATTCCATTTTACAAAATTTACAAGAATGCCACTCCTCCACTATAAAAATGTGCTCGCCCCTACTACTTATTCACACCTATAAAACCATTTGTATCAGAAAAAATAAACATAAATATTTTCCCGAGATCCATAACTTCATCCTATATGCATCCCATTGGGAATAAATCTTTCCATGGAATCCCTTTGGTGAAAAAAAAGTTAGTCAAAGAAGAGGGAACATCTTTCCTCATTCTCTTTGGTTTCATTTCCCTTATCCACCCCATAAAATATTCTAATTATTTGATTTTATAATAACCAAAATATCCTAAATATAAAAAAATTTTCTAATTCTAAGGGTTCGACAAAAAATTGCCAACACAACCAACTAATGGGTAACGAACTTATAGTTATTTTTTAGGGAGAACTACCGCCTCATGAAATGATGTTGTTTTTTTCATTTAACACCTCTCGTGGTTCGGAATTATGATTTAAACTATTGTTTTTAAAAAAATATATGATATTTAATATGTATTTATGAAAATATAATTATTATATATCACACAACTTCATGCTTTAAATTTTTTGTAAATACGATAATTTCTTTTGGGGAAATGTGCACTACCACCTCCTCAAAGTGATTTGATTCATTCAAAATATACATCAAAAGTATTAAGGATTGGATTAGTAAAATTATGTAATATATATTAAATAATTATTATTATATAATTATTATATATATAATTTAATTTCTTTCTTTCAATATGATAAATAAACGGAAGCAGTGTTCATGCGTAAGTACGACCTACCATTTCCATGAATTTTGTATCCCATTTCATATTTCTATCTTTAATATATTATTAAAAATACATATATACTAACTATAAATGATATTTATATCATTTTTTACATTCTATAAATAATTATATGAATATGAATACTAAAAATATTACAAATTAAGACATGCAAAAAAAACTAAGCAGATATTAGCAAAAATCTAACCTAAACATGGAAGTGTTAATAAGTGTGTAATATAAAGATAAATATAGAATAATATATAATAATATGGTTATTTTGAAAATTTATAATAAAATTACATGTATTATACATGATTTTTGATTGAGTACGATGAGATTTAAGACATAAGGTAAGTGGATTTCTCATTTCACTCTTATTTCTGTGATATTTAGGCCTTATTCAACACTCATATATTTAATGTGATGTATATACTTCTAATTAATATATTCTATAATTAAAATATATAAATTTTTATGTATTTAAATATCAATTTTATGATCTCCCTTTCATGTTGTTTTTGTTTCAAAAGATACTAAACCGTTAAAGTAGTTTTGACTCAATTTTCCTTCATTGAGACACACACCATGAATTTCAAAAACCATGTTCTTCAAAAAGATTCAAAAATGTATAAAAAAATTTTTTAGAAAAATTTTATTTTTTACTTTAGTTCAATTTAAAAGTATTTTGAATATGTTTTATGGTTTTTAAATATTTCTTTATATGTTTTCAAAGCTATTTTAAATGAAAAATTCTTTCAAAAATGATTTATGTTTTAAAAATTATTTTCCTAAGAAGAAAGGATATTTTCCTCAAGAAATGTTTATAATAGTATATTTCCAAATTAGTTTTCATTTAATATGAAATGCATTGGTGTTTATCATTTCTTTCTAGAAAATTTTCCAAATGATCCATTCATATTCTTTCACTGAATTTTTTATGTATTGATGGTGTGATGTTTATGAAACCCATTTCTCTTCATGGGTTATATATTTTTGAAATATTTTCCTATCACATGTGTTTATGCTTTTCAAATCCACTTATTTTCCTGTTATATACATTGATGAAATTATTATGAAACTTTTCTCATTTCTATAGGTAATTTTATGATTACATGTTTAAGATACTTATTTTATTTCCTGAGTTATGATATTATTATTTATGTTCTTGTGGAACATGTATGTATGAGTTCATTATGATATTTGTGGGAACTAAATATCTCTCCAATTAATTGGGTGAAAATTTACATCTCATGACATAATTATTGGATTCATGTCGACAATCTAGATCTACTATGGAAGATGGGGATGCTTAATCCACTATGGGAAGATAGGGAAACCTAATCCTTTACAAGGAAGGGACTATGACTAGGGATGTTGGTCTATCCTTCCCTATAGGTGTTGTAACCATGAAGTTCCATGTTACATTTTGGAAATTCTCCTTGACTTTTTGGGAATTATATTCCATGCTTTTGGGTTTTCCACAATTTAATGTGTTATTCCTATGATATGTCACCATGGTTTACTCTCTTTATTCCATTATGATTCATGTCTTATGAACTTATAATGTTTATTCCAGGATTCATTTTTATAATCTTTGATATATAGGTCATTATCTTTAAATGTCCTGATCAATTTTTAATACCATTATGGTAATTTTATTTCATACAAATCTTCCTTGTTTACCCTTATTCAGAATCTAAGTTCACCCCTTCTAACATTTCCATTACCTAGGGTATAAAGATATATATTATTTGTGATGTTTCTAAGAAAGGTTTTATTCATTTAGAACCAAGTGGGATATAATATAGTTAAATTATATACTTTTGACTTTGTTTCTATGTCCCAAAAGAACCAAACTAATGCGATCTTTGGGATTCTATTTTCCTAATTTTTTAAGTATTCTGAAAACATGAAGTAAAGATAATTTTTGAAAAGAGAGGGTCCCCATAGGAATTATCTGATCATAATGTATTAGATAGTTGAGGGTGAAATCCCAATTTCCCTTGTTTTTTATCCTAATGTTACGATGGATTGAGTGGTTCTCACTGCCTACACTGATGAATAATGTTATTGTCAACACCCACTACTACATCAAATGACCCTGCTCGAATTTTCAACCCAATGAATCTCTAATCATGTTGTACTATCATATCTATTCAGTTACATCACCAATAATTTATATTTATATTTTGTAACCACCCAATAGAACCAATAAATCTTGGACACATTAGACTACAACCACTAATACGCCACTATCATATGTTCCCTTAGCTAACGGTACTCACTATCCATGTAAAAAAGAGATTGTGGGGTGATGGAAATGGTGTATGGATCTCTAGTCACCAAGATCTTAATCATTACAAGGTAATAGGCGATATGGGGGAGAGAAAAAGTCTTAAAACACTTGTTCCTTTATTTATAATGAATAACATGTAAACATTGGGATCAAAAAGTTGAGAAAAATTAATTTTTCCTTAAAATCATTAAGTAGGGCTCATAAAATCTAGAATAGGGATCCACTCATCAATTTTATTTCAAGAACACACACACATATAAGAAAGTATGAAATATAAATCTATAAAAAAATGAATTTTACAGAACACCAGTTGAAAAATCATTAATGGTGATTATAATTCTTAAATAGTGGTTTAAAAAATTTAATCATATGTCCTCACAAGAATATATAGATTTAAAAACCCTAGAATTTCTCTAACATGGATTTAAGTTAATCCCTTAGTCTAAATAAAATAATATATTTATATATAGTGGAATTAGGGATTCAAAGGAAAAATAACATTGTTTAAATTTATATAATAATATACCTATTTCGTTCAATCACAAGGGGTCGGGGTGAAAATTGAAATTATGTCACACGTAGGTTAAAGATGTCATATTGACTTTATCATACTATGGGAGTCCATATCATATGATTTATTTAGGAGATATAATCATTTTATATTAAGTTCACACATGTTATTGGTAAATAATATATTTTTAATATATAATTTTGGGCCTCTATGATGCCCAAAAACTAGACGACTGCTCTGCGTGTAAGAAAAAAACACTATAAAAAATCAAACTGCACAAAATAAAAAAATCAATGTCATACTACCATGGAATAGTGTAGAGTGACAACCAAGTCACTTGAACACCCCATTTTCTTTTATATTTTCCATGTTTCTATTAAAAATTCATAGAGTTTATCCTGGTAAAAGTTGAGTGCCAACAACATCATATATAAAAGGGTAATAATAAAAAACATATCGAAGATCGTTTGACTCATGAGAGATACTGATACATCAAAGGTAAATACAATCATTACCCACCAGTCACATAATAAGTCTAAATCATCAGTCATATGAAAATAATGGATACAAATACAAATCATAAAATTTCTGAATGAATAAATTATATAAATGTGTAAAATAATCAATAATTATATATATAAAAATAATTTTTATATTCATTTTAAATATTATTTTAGATAATTAATTGATATATTTGTAAATATGATTCAAAAAAATTATGAAGAATATTGTATTCAAATAGAATTGAATAAAATTATATAATGTTATGTTACTAGATTTCTGAGTTAATAAAATTTTGTGGATTTTTATGTGAGTAACCATCAATCAAAATAATGTATTATTTGGTATTTATAATGCAATAAAAATTATCCTTATTGAAGAAATTATAGGGGAGTAATAAAGTAGGGTATAATCACCTTTTAAGGATGTAAATTACGATTAATAAATAATTAAAACAATTTTCAATTATAGGTGACCAATGAAATGATATATAAATAACCTCTAAAAATTATGAGTATGTGACACATATTTTGATATTCATTAGGGGTAGAAAATTATCTTAATGTTTAAATTTTTTGTTGACATGATTTGATACTAAAGGTTTACATATGTCAAAATCAATTAAAATCCACAATGGAAGTATAAACGGTTATTCCATGTATATATCCATCATACTTCTTTAGAAAAACTCAACATCCAAGAAATAATAACCCTAATAAAATAAACAATTGTCATGTATAAGGATTCAGATCATAGTTTTTATACGTATAGAAGTATTTTCATATTATATAAAAACTATAGAGTTATTATAATGAAATGTAATGGTAAATAATTATTAATATTACAATAAGGAATTTATAATAATGTAGAAAAAAACATTTGATATGTAAATGTAAATGAATTGAAAAGGATTACCAATGGGAAATTAATAGGGGAGATTAAGAACTGATACCGTTTATGATAGATTAAAAAAACTTTATAAATAACTCATTATACCATAAAATATTCAATGTTGGACACTTGAGAGGGAAACATAAAAGGGATACATGATAAATAATTTAAAATAGGGGAATGGGGGGAAGAGTGGGTATATGTTACAAATTTAGTATAATGGTTTAACAAATTTTTGATTTTGACTTTTAAAAACGAGGTTGTGGAAAATTCTATACCATTGGTAATAAAATGTTCTAAAATAATTGTATTTGGAAGTTTAATGATTTAATTTTACATTTATTTCACTATAAAATTTTTTTCTATTATCTTATTAGTTTTTTTATACAAAATGATTTTATTCTTAAAGATTTATTTGAAAACCATAATATACTTTTTAAAATTTGGAAACATCTTTATTTGTTTGAAAAAATTATTTTAATACTTTGCAATGAATTATTTTAATGAATAATCATAATTTTTGTTGAGAAATAATATTTTTTTCATTATATCATTTTTTCATCATAATGAAAACATAATACCAATTGTATAAGCATATCATATTTTATTATTCCATGAAAAAATAAACTACCTCAGGAAATTATTAAAAATTCATATTTGGATAATTTTTCCATGATTAACCTATATTTGAATTAAATTTTTTTTAAAATAATTTTATATACATTTCAAATTATACTATTAAATAAATATGTTAGAATATTTTAAAATTAAAATTTTAGTACTATTTTTTTAAAATGCCTATTTAGTAAATTTTATATTATTCTATAACATCTATATTTAATTAAATTTTTTTATAAATTATTTATATTTATTAATTTCATTATTAATTAATGATGATATTTATTTTTATCAGATACCTTAATGTTTAATTACCACACTATTATTATAGTGGTTCTATTACTAAGTTACTATTTTGATGGTCACCTTGCCCTTTTAAAAGTCATATTACACATTAAAAATGAAATTTATTCTAACTTATAAAACTATTCATTTTGTTCTATTAGTTTATCTACTATGTTATATCTTAACACACCCACATTAGTACTCTTTTGATAATGATAGTGAATATCAGAGTTACTCATGAAACTTATTTCCAATTGGCCATGGGTTAGAGACTATGACCATGGGTATTAAACACAAAAATATGGAAGATATTGCCCTCATAATTCCTTATATAATAAAATAAGCATCTAATAAACTCTATAATAAAAAAATATATAATCCCAGTATAATAAATTTTATAAAAATTAAAAACTAATTGATAAATATAACATGAAAACGCCTATAATAACAACCATGAACACTAATGCCTCACAAACAACCTCCAAAAGGTAATAACACCCGACTCAATCTCAAAATCCCTTTTGTGAGCCTAAAAATTTATATAAAAGTGGGTGAAAATACATGTATAATAAGTATGTTCCTCCTTAAAACCTCTCAATAAAATTTTAATAAAGAATAATAAAATCCCAACAAATATATATAGAAATAAACCCATCACTTATATAGTGTCATATTTCTTCCCATACTTACCAAGAATCTCCCTCCAAATAACTCATAGGATTCGATAACATAATATCAATCATATATAGAAAAAATGTACCACCCTTATATATTCCCATGAAACCATTCACCCTAAATCCTAATGACTTATGTCTTGGAGATTCCATCCCCACCATGAGTCATAATGTATAAATTTTCAAACATATCAGAACCAAATAATCATATCATATTTCACATCCCTAAAAATATTTCACTACCACATTATTATTTCTCTCTATAATCATTTATTAATACCAATATATATTAAGAACCAGGTTAGTGGAAATAGTACCTTAATTCATAGTATCCCATGTGGAAATAAACATATAATAATTGTAATCAAATACATCCTAATACCATTATATGGTATAACATTAATTCATCACATCTATCATATACATATATATCAAAACTAAGAGAAAGTAAATCATGTATGAGCACATAACATATAAATGCAAGACTCCTTAACCTAGATATGCTTCTAAAAAATCTATTACTGGAATAAATATCCGGGTGGGGGTTGTTATTCAACCAAATAGTCAACAACCTATATGTTTGGAAAACACCCAGAACCCAAGGCCAAATATGGGAATCAACTTCTCTTAATGAATCAGGTGGTGGAGAATAAATTATAACATAACATATTGATTATAATCACATAAAACCATTCTAATGGAAACTTATATACCATACACTCAAACTATATCTAATTTTCCATATGAAAACCCATATACCATTATTATGGACCATAAATCGAATGTTTTAATCACACAAAATAAACATGAAATACGATCACTACTTATTTATGTCTAATCAGTTGCAAGTCAATTATTAATACCCCCACACCAATTATCAGTTATAATTTACTTTATCTATCAAATATATGTTACATTTATGTTAAAAATTTCAATTCTAAATTCATATCCTAAGACTCATACCATTATTATAATTAATCAACATGAACCATCCCCATTAATTAATTATTTATTCATCATTTTATACTTCCACTGACATGAATATCAAACTCATAATTATGTTCTAGAATCATAGAAACATATATTGTTCATAATTCAGTTACCATTCCATATCTATTGGAACTATTACCCAACTATTCATACATCATCACCCATACCTTTCCCCACTATCAATAGAATCCCACCATCTTCCACATCATGAAGCCACAAAAACAATATCAACAAGCTTATATCTTTCTATAAAAACCAAACATAATAGGTTTCTTGTTTAAACATATAAATATATTGGTCATTATTAATATATAAATGAAGAATAAAATCATGATTTGATAAAAATAAATATCACAATAATTAAATAATTATTCTATAAATTCTTATAGGATTTAGAAAACAAGGACTAAATATATTTGATTTCATTATTAATCACTGTATTCGACAATTTTCTTAACATTTTCATTAACAAAATCATTATGAGAGAGTTTTATAAAAATATTAAACCTTATATAATATAAAATGATATCATCTATAATATTGAAATAGTTATGCATAATGCAACACTTATTTAAAACAAGTAATTTATATGAGGGATAAAACATAAAAAAACATTACTTCTTTATATTTCCCCATTTATTACCATATTTAAGTTATTTAGTAATTTTTACAATAATTAATTATAAAATAATCATATTAAAATATTTTAATATTATTTCACACAATCTATTAAAAAACATAATAAATAACATGAGGGAAGACATAATCACATGTGAATCGACTCTACTTCAAATTTTTTAATTACATATAATTATAATAATTTAGTTAACCCCAACCATTTATCTTAATCCCAAACATTCACATAATCAAAAATTATGTTCTTAAGTCCACTACCACAATGTGAATATTTTAATAACACCACAGAAGAATAGAAGAATCATGGATCAACCACCACAAAACATAGTCAAAACCACAATAAAACCTAACTAGACTAAGCTATAATCAATTATACATTAGTGCTGACTTAGAACTAGATTAAACTCAATACCATAACCTATAAAAAGAGATAGATTGAGAATAAATAGATAAAATCATAGAATATGGTCACTAAGGATCCAGAAAGATATATCCCTGTGAATTAATAGGTTTAAACCCTCTAGATAGATGGATTGGAGGCACTAAGAAAGGCCTAGGATCAGCTAAGGATCGAAATAAAAGTGAAATTAAAAATAAAGGAAGCCTATACATATTTTTTAAAAATAAAATATGATGGATGTTCACCATGGTGTTTTAAATTCAACATCAACTATGGTATCCCTTTTCAAACCAAGATCTGAGATACCAACACTTTGAAAGGGATATCTACCTCCTTGATCGGTTTCCATTTTGAAAATTTTAGAAAAGGTTCTGACTAACACCATATAATATCACTACCCAACACTTCCATAATAGACCCTAACCATGATTTACCATGATGATTCACCATTACGTAAATAAATTTCCCTTCTCTTTTATAACATACCATGAATCTTGGAATAATATAGAAGAACCACCCTCATAGTTCCTCGTATAGCTAAAAAATAAAACAACAAATTGACTAAACACCTCCATTGATACAAAAACAGTAATGTCATCCTACCACATTCCAATAGGGAAATCCTATAAACACCTGTCTCGTGAAACGAACAACACCAGAACATGGACATCTAAAAAACTAATGATTTATAAAAATATGATTCCCCCAAAACTAAAAAATGAGGAATTTAAAAAATGGGATGTATAGAGGTTAATATGTAACATAAAAAAGGTCATATACATGACCTAGATAAGTATATAAGGGTCACTACACACTCCCCGTGATAGAATACTATTCAAAATGTGTGTTTTTACATATTTTATTTCCTATAAGAAATTTATCAACATATAATTTTGTTTCACATTGGTGTTTCCTTCACTGGGATCACTATGCTTCAAAAATAGTATTTCCCATAATAAAAACTGATAAAAAACCACAACTACAATATTAACCATTATAATTTGGGACATTTAAGAACTAAAAGTGAACATTCTACCTTACAAACACCTTGAATCTCCCTCTAAACCTATCTCAATCATAAAAAATGAAAATAAATTATTCATAAAAACTATAATCTTACATCAAATACCCTCAAAAGATTCATGCACTAAATAATCAAAACCAAACTCATGAATGAAAAGCAGAAAGAGTCTAAGACAAACTATCCCATAAAATATATCTGAGGGATATCACTATGATAAGGACAAAACTAACTCATTATAAGTAAATATAATAAGGTAATTAATTTCTCATAACCCAAACTAAAGTTATATAAATTATTTAATAAAAATAAATCATCAAAAAATTAGGATATTATGAATTAACATGTGAATCACATTATCATGTAAACACTTATAATCCACCATGTCACCATAGGACATGGACCAATGGAATTAACACTATAAAAACACCTTCTATCTGTGATACAAAATATCAAAAAAGACATCCTTTGTACATATCATCTTCTTTACCCTCCAACCCACACAAATCAATGACATGGTAATCAATATGAAAATACTGATAAATCTATGATATGTGGAAAACATCTAATATATAGTTAATATTAATGGAGATTTATAATTGATATGAAACATTTACAATATATTCTGACACCTTGAATGGATAAAAAAATTAGTGACAAATATTAAGCTCATGAATGAACCTATACTTCTATGAGGAGGAGATACATTCAAGTCTAAATGATCCCAATGTCAAACTTATGATAGATATTTCTATGATTAATATAGGTCTTGTGATAATCATTGAATTCTTTCATCCAATCATGAATCACCTATAACTTATTTTTCATACTCTTTATAAAATCTGTTCCAAGAATCATTGACTTTCAAAACACATTCCAGCATAATAGTAGTCTATAAATTCATCCAAACAATACTTAAAAAAATAAAAAATCAATGATCAAGTGACAGAAATTTTTATTAAAAAATCCATGTGTATGTACTTAACCCATGAACCTCTAAAATTTAGAACTCATGTATATAACATCTCTTCAATATTTTGGATATTTATATCCCATAAACCCATGGTTGTACCCCTCGCTCTCCATGGGAACTGGCATAGGATCAATTCCCACTAGGCTCAAACATTGTTCATATTATGAACAAGGCGAGTCAAAGACATTTCTTAGCTGGGTAACATGGAACGCACTTGGGCTGGTGGGGGCTACCCTCTGGGAGTCGGCGTTATAATCACACGTTTTTTAACACTATGTTATGATGTATCAAAATTGAATACTGAGAGGAATGATTCTGGATCCTGCTTTTTGCCCATGCCATAAGTGGCGATAGCCACTGCCGAAGCCCCTCCCCTATCAGCGGAGAGGTTCCATCCTTCAGAATCGGTGCATACAATTTCCTTCACTCCATTCTACAACTTCGATTTCTTACCAAATATTCTTGGTGTGGAGATTTTCCCTAATGTTCTGGACCTCTGAGATGGATTCCCTCAGCTCGTGCTATCGATTTCAGAGTTTACAGAAGCTTCGTCTCTTTGTAATCAAACTCTGGTTGCTAGGTTCATTTCTTGGCGGCCATCGGTGGACTCCTTTGACTGTTTTATCATAGAATAATGGGATCTTCATGAACGAGCGACTATTATCCTGCTTCATAAGCCACAAATTATGATCCGTTTTTCATCCTAGGAAGATCTGATATCTGTGGGGCCAGGAGCTCCTCACTCCTACAACGGCCTCTGCTTCCACCTGGTCAAATGGTCCTTCAACCTCCATTTGAAGTGGGATTATCCATCAACTGCTTTGTGGGAAATCTTTCCTAATCTCCCTCTCCATTTTCATAACACCTATATAATCCTAATTCTAGGTAATTTAGTCGGCCTATATATCTGCTCGGACTCGAGAAATCACTCTATTTGTCACCCTGTATCCCCCCAAATTTGTATTGAAGTTGATGTTTCAATCCCCCGGTTTAATGGTTCTGGATCTTGGTAGGCATGGAATTCTGATAGAAACAACCTGTAGTGTTTGAGTCTTGGACATCATTTTACTCGAAGTTTTCTCACTTGGGGAATCTGGCTCATTCATGCCGGTGATATAGTAAAGTACCTAGCGGGCAGATGGCTCTGGGAGATGGTGTCATCCCGATAGATAGGGGGTATCATCTGATCTAGTGCTTCTGTGTGATGGGGCTCAGGTTGTCTCGAAGCCTTAGAAGTCCACACTTCCTGAACCAAAAGTCTCAAACATATCTGACAGATTGAAATTCCACCTGGGAGCTACTGTCCCTCCGAAGTTGGTAGTTGCAGTGGCACTTTGTGATGTTGAACAGGTCATGCAACAATATTCGTCCAGTATATCCAAAGAAGTTCAGGGGATTGGGGATGTTTTAGATGCTTTTCCCATAGGTAAGGACCCACCAGGTCCAGTATTGGAGGACCCAATATCTCAATTTCAGTATATGTGCTGTAGTTTTGGGCAACCCGGTGGTTCGGAAAAATCAGTTTAGGTCTTGAAGGTCAAACAATCCTATGCTGAGAAGGTGGTGTATGAAGGAATGGCCTCTAGCCCTCAAAATCGGTTTTCTGTGTTGGGATAAATATAGTTCCAATCTTATGAGGAGGTCCATGAAGTGGAGACCTCACAAAAGGATTTGCAGTCCTCCTCGGACTCCCCTGCCGAGTCCAAGGAATATTGTATGGTGGATGGCTACCTTAGATCCTCCTCAAGGAAAGGTAAAATCACAATCACTGATACTGACAGTTTTATTAAGCTCGCTAGGAGGCTGTGTTGTAGGAAAGACTATTCAGATCTGCCAAACCCTGCATTTACTAGATCCTCAATCGAAAGTAAGGCACTGATGAAGGTGTACAAAATCTCTATAAATCTCCCTCTAAGTAATGAAAAAGATTATGATAAGCATCAGTTGATCAAATAAAATGAGCCTACGGATACCGCTAGCCTCCAGTATGGAATGAAACTAATGGAATGTGAGGAGTGGGAAAATATCATTAATGGTAATGAATAATTCTTAAAGAAGTATATGGAGGTTGATTCTTCAAAAAAAACTTTGAGAGGTTGGTTGAGAGGGGAATAAAGTTTACTATAACCTCTGAGCTGGAATCTTGGATTAACAAACAATGTGGTATATTGGCTCATGGATTTAAGGTAAATATGTTCTCAGGGAAGGAGCTCATTCAATCATGGGAAAATTTGAAAATCTATTTTGAAGACCCCCTCAAAGACAAGCTGGAATGAGGGCTACCGCTCCTCAATGGAGTCTTCTTAGAGGTAATGGATCTAAAATGCTTAAATTTCAATTTAAAGATTAGGCCATTTCATATGATACTGCTTGATGTTTTTATACAATATGGTTTCCCACTTTTTCCTCAAAAGTGCTTCTTAATAAAAAAAATATATGATGATGAAGTAGCCTCAAAATATCTTCCTAATACATACTCAACAAGACATCCCTAGAACTGAACCCTTTGATAAAAAAAGATAATTTCATTTATCTGATGATCCAAAATTTTCAAGATAGTGTTATTCTATCCAAGATATTGAGGCATAATAGTAAAAATATCAATCGATATACCCCCCCACTTCCACACAAGGACATCAAATGGCTAAATCATCCCACAAGAAAAATTCTGTGAATCATTTTTCTTCTAATAAAAAGATTTATAGATTAGAAATCTGTAATAGATCACATCATCATTGAATGAAAAAAAGATTCTTCAATGAATGATTCATCTTAGATACACTAGGATAAATAATCAAATGAATGATATGGAACTCATAGAGAACCACCTAACACATCAATATGGGAACCAAGATCTTCTCTTAGAATAACATCTAATTTTGATCAACCCCAAACCATACGTAAGGATTCTCACCATAAACCAGATGGAACCTTTAAAATTCCTCTTTATAATACCCCAACTACAATTCAACCACAAGCTAAACCAAATATGATTGTATGATCATATGATATAGATTCCATTTGTCATCAACTTCTCACATATAAATATGTATCACTGAAATCTATTCCAACATTCTACAACCAAATATATAATTAATAAAAACCTCATCATGTGATTTTATGATCATTTCATCATAAATAATTCAACTTTTCCCATGTGTATAAGAAATATTAATGTTTAATTACATTAATATCACCATCCAACATCGATATTTCCTTTTCAAGTATCATGGGAAGAAGATATATCTTAAAATTTTATGATCTGTGAAGACTGTATAACACTCTCAGATGATATAGATTTTCCATAACATAGAAAATAAAACTATGACAAGATCTATATCAAGGATATCTAGTTAAATTTGTGAGCTTATATATTATCAGACCAATAGAAGATAAAATATTTTTTTTATTAGAATGAAAATATATCTAAGGAATCAAAAACCATTGTAGACCTCAATCATAACACCTTCGTCTAGTGAATGGATAATAGCATTATTGACCAGATTCACCTAAAAATACTAAAAAGTATTCTAAAACTAGTCAGTTCTCTTGAAAGACTAATCATTCATAGTAAAGGCTATCAAAGGACAATAAATTTGGGATAAACCTGGTAAAAACCTCATGTAATATCCTATGGGACCAAAAAAAACCCACGCCTCTAAAATATTCATTGGGGA
Source organism: Viscum album (assembly GCA_963277665.1). Lineage (NCBI taxonomy): Eukaryota > Viridiplantae > Streptophyta > Magnoliopsida > Santalales > Viscaceae > Viscum > Viscum album. The sequence goes on from OY728157.1 coordinate 599,786,143, forward strand.
TACAAATGAAATATTCTATTTGATCATAAAAATATTTAGAACTACTCCCCAAGAAGACAAAAAATCCCTAATAATTTCACCTTAGGGTCATATAACAAAAACCTAAATAGATTTCAAAAAAAGTTTATGATGTTGAATATACTCCTTAATTGGTTAAAGATTATCTGCATGCACTTCCTCAGACTCAAAACAGATATTGAGGAAATTAATGAAAACCACCATGAAAATGTCATGAAACGCATGAAATAAAGATCTTATTGGTCCCATTAACCTGACTAGTTCATTCATGGATTTGAATGGAATCACCAAAAAATTGTATTGTGTATAATGAAACCTATTAGAAGTAAAGAAAAATATCATCATACTTCACCAACATCAGATGACATGTCAATCATAAATTAATCATTAAAAACCCTCCATCATTTTATAGATGTTCTAATAAGTCATCAATCCATGAAAGGTGATAGAGGTTCTTCATTATAACCTAATTCAAGATACAATAATGAATACATAATCATTATCCACTATATTACGTCATCAAAAACATGATTTTATTTCCCCAAAGATACAATTTTTTTGAATAAAATATCCTTATATAAGAACATTTATCTTATCTAAAGCTCTTACAACTCTAATGTTTTTATCTAATATGAAGACATTATATTAAAACAAAACCTTAATACTACTCTACCTCAAACATGATCTTACATTGATGTGTTATCTTTATATAATCCTCATGGAAAACATCAAGGTACTCTTATAAACCCATTGGAATCACCACTACAAAAATATCTACTGAAATCAACATCAACTAAGAATTATTAAAGATGCGAACTCGGAATACCCTTTACACATATGATAGTATCAATAGCTAACTAACACAACTTGGTCAGTATAAGTATCTAACAAATATTACTCTTATAGTGATTAATGATAGGCTAAACTGAATACAATGTTTTGATGATGAGGATGATGTCCTATGGATATATTCAAAAATATATAAAAAAACCCTAAGTCTAATGTTGTGTTAACAGCAGCTCAAAAACTCCAAAAACATCATAAAATCTATCTCAGCCTTCTCCTGTAATAGTAAAAACTACAGTAATTGATAGCATCTCTACCTTATTTCCTAGAGACTATACCGGGGAGAGTGTAATATAGGTGTGAGTAGATTCTAATTAAAATATTTCACACACCCTAGTAGAATATATATTGAAGTTACATTTCATTATGTGTCTATTTCCTAATGATGGAAACTATTAGGAACACATTTGATAGTGTCGTACTTCAAAGCCTTGCTAGCCATGATTCCATCCCTATTCATGTCCATGATCATATCTCAATACTTGATTAAAAAGGTTATCATGATGATATCATCTACCTACTCCATTCCATATATTCTATCGAAATCATGGATCACCTTAATATTGTTGTTGCTTCTATCCTAAAAGGTACTATTGCAATGGTTGTGTGTATAGTTGGCCACCAACTCCCTGAAGACTAGCAAAGAATATTGGATACTCAATATTTTAATTATTATTAACTAAATTATAAAATAAAACAGTATAATATATCTTGATAAAGGTAAAATAATGGTTAACTACAGAGAAATTTGATTATGGTTGCTGGAGTTAACTCCGTATTATCAAAAACATTGGTCGATCAAAATAAATGATGACCTCTCTTAATTGATATAATACACAGGTAGTCCTAATAATTACTCTATCATGTTGATCAAGAATGATATAACATACTTTCAATGACATATTCCTTCTCCAACACCTCAGTGAATGTTGACAAATTTAATGATATCTAAAAAATATATAGAAGGTTCTAGAATCGAATACAAAACTTTGGAACATTGGAGATCCCCCATTAAATAATAATCATGTATTATTGATATAAATATACTTTATGGTAGAATAAAAGAACTCATTGTAGAACTAATCATATAACTTCTCCCATGAATCAACTAACACCTCGCGATCACCAAGGAATAAAAACTACAACTAAAAAGAAGCTTCGCATAAAATACTAATAAAAAATGATAACAATTTATCCATATGATCAAGGATCAAAATAAAATAAATCTCCACCTAATCCAAATAATTATGGGTCTCCTAATATGAAACAAATCCATCATAATTCTACAGTCTCTAGTGTTGAAACAATTTAAGTGTCTTCCTCCAATATTCATTTTTTTCTACTTTAATTATATAATGATTTGTTGGTGTATATTCATGAACATCATTAGTACAAGCCTAGTGGGGATGTCAACTTGAGGCCATAAAAATAAAACCTAATATTTTATCTGTCTTATAAACCAATAATATAAAATAATTATGATGAAATAATCATTATTTTATCTTAGTCCCCTTTATCTAACAAAATACATTACATTCATAAACAATCATAATTCAAGATCCTTACCAAAGTCTATATCCTACAAAAAACATTACCTTTCCTAGTATATTATGTAAACTTAAGGTCCTTTCATCGAATCACAAGAACCCTTAAAATCCCATGTACTAGATAGTCTCCCTTTCTTATGTCAGAAATTAATTTGAACTAATATTGTTTCCCTACCAACCCATGCAATCCTCACATGTGTTTTTCACAATCTCCATACTAAACTCTAAACCAAAATATCTGATACCACTATCTTATGACCGAACCCCACTAGTACCCCTCCTAGGATAGCAATGATGATGGGAGTAAACCCTCCAGTCCATCTTGAAAAGGACATGAGGTGGAGAGTAGCATCATAGGTATAAAATTTAAAAATATAAGAGACAATACCCACTCTTAAAAAATATAAAAAACCACCAATAAACACTATAATAAAAAAAATTAATCCTAATACAAGAAATTTTAAATAAAATAAAAATAAAAAGAATATAATACTATAATAACATCTAAAATAGTGACCCTAAACACCATAACCTCAATATCTACCACAACAAGATAGTAACACCCAAACTGATCACTAAATCCCTTTTTCAAACTAGAAAACTCACACACTAAAACATACAAGTATACTCAATAGTGTCCTCTTTATATCCTCTCATTAAAATATGAAGGAATTATAGAAATCCATATTAAATTACTAAAGAAATTAATTATCATATATATCAGGACATCTATATTCTCATATAATCCAAGGATCACTATCCAAATAATGAAAAAAATTCCAATAACATGATATGAATAATATATAGAAGAGAGATACCTTGATTCCATATCCCTACTATTCTTGACTCCCTAAACCCAAAAAAGCATACATCTCGGTGGTTCCATCACATCTTTGAGTCATAATTCATAGCCATGAAAATATATAAAAACCATGTCATCATATTATAATGCACATTTGATAAAACAATATCCTAGACACATCATCATGAAATCACCATCATCACATTGTAAGACTGAGAGCCATTATAGATTTTATAAAAGCACACAATAAATTTATCCATTACAACCCATGTAGAAGTTGATATATAACAACTGTATTCCATTAGAACCTGATACATGTATATGTTATAACATTAGGATACCATAGCCTTTATATAAATTTATATAAAAAATGATATCCATTGTAGTATGTATGAGTAAATATCATATAACATTAATGCACCATATCCAGAATATTCATACATAATATATATATAAATTAATAGATCAGGTTAATAGACAAGTTATTTATCAAAATACTCAGTATCCAAGATGTTGGTAGAACACCTAAATCCAATATTAGATATTAGTTTATACTAACCCCACTAAATTAGGTTGTGAATAGTAATAAAAAATAAAACAAAATGATTATAATCACACACAACCATTTTGAGGGTAATTATTCTAACCTAGTATCAAACTATAGCTAACATTACACATGAAAATTTACCTCACATTCCTATGTAATGGAAATCTAATGGTATAAAAAGAAACATCCACTTGTAATGTTATCATTAATTATTTATATCTAATATATTTTTGGTCATTTATTTATACCACAAAAAAATTATAGGTTATAATTTATATTAACTATCAAATATAAGCCGATTTCTATATTCCACATTTAATTTCTTAATTTATTTCCAATAACATAAAAAATTCATCATTAATCAACATGAATTGTACCAAATAATTCATAATTTACATACCATTCTATAATTCCACTAACTAGTATGTCAAAACCATAATTATATTAAAAAATCAACTTCTCCAATTTTATTCATTATTTATTTACCATTTCATATCATTAGGTTCTATGAACCAATTATGAAATAGTAAGGGTCCAAATCTGAATGAAACAAAAATTTGAATCAAGAATTAAACAAATACCTTCCATGAACGTAGTAATTAGTTCTCAAGTAAGGATCTCAATCTGAGCCATGTTTTACAATATCATCACCCATACCTTTCCACACTATCCATGCCATCTCACCAAATTTAATGTCACTGTTCCACCTTAAAAAAATAAAAAACATCTCATCTCGCTCTTTATTATCCAACCATAGGAGGTTTCATGTTAAATAATAATAAGGTATCCATCATTATTAATATATAAATTTTGGAAAAACATAATTCAGTCGAAATAAATTTTATAAGAAATTAGTAATGATTCTGTATATGCATTCAAGATTTATCAGACAAGGATCATATGCATTCTGCTGCAAATATTAATTCTAGTATTCAACACCTTTATTTACAATCTTGATTAACCATTTCATTATGAGGATGTTTCATGAGTAAAGAAACCTAATATAATAAAAATTTAGAAGAAATAATATTTAAAAAGTTATGATCAATTATATGCTCTTTCCAAAAACAATTACTTTTTTAGTGGAATAGTAATTCACATGGTTTCCATCTTTATATTTACCCATTATTTATCATATTTATATTCTTTAATTAGTTTAATACATTAAAAATTATATGGGATACATAACTAAACATGATAATAAAATTATACACTATTTAAAAAATATCATATACAATAACATGAGGAAAAACATAATCCAATGTGAATAAACCCAACATCAAATCTTGTAACTCTAGATTATTACCTTCATTTGGATAACTAAATCATTTACTCATTGATAATAAAATTTTCTAATCCCATTTTAACATAATCAAAATGATAGACCTAAAATTGATTACCTTAATATGAGGATTCATGGAACACTATATAAGAATATAAGAATTAAGTATCATCCACTTCCAAGATTGATATAAACAACCTTAGAACCTAATCATATTGAAACGTCTTTATCTATTCCCAAATACTGGCATAGAAGTAGAAAAACCTAAATTTTATAAAATATATAAATATATATTAAGATTAAATTGAGAAAAGGAGAGAAGAGTGAAGCCTTTTACTGAGACAGATTTATCACTATGAATCATGAGCATTAAACCCTCACGATAGATTGATGGGAGTTTCCAATGAAGTCCTAGGGTATTCTATTGTCTGATGGAAAATTAAAAGTTAAAATAAAGGAATCAAGACCAAACTTGTTAGGCCATCACCATGGCCTGGATACTTCAATCCCAATCACGGTAACCAAAATCAAATAAAAATTTGATATCCCATAAATTTAAAATAATTATACCCCCCCCCCCCATAATCAGTAGTCATTTTTTATATTTTAAAAATAGCCTTGACCAACAAGTATAACCACATCATCTGTCGATGATTCACCATAATTTATAGGAATTTACCACACCATTTCTAGTATACAATGGCTCTGTACAAGACATAAATGAACCACCATCACCATTTTCAAAATATCTAAAAAACCCAACCATGCATTGATGAAACACCAACATAGATCCTAAAATGGGTATTTTTTTCATGCAATATTTACCATAAAGAAATAAATTAAATACCATGCTAATAAATGGAGAGAACCATGGTGTATTCATCTATATGAATAAGGATATTTCCAAATATGATTAACATGAAACCAATAAAATGAATATTTTACCAAAGGGTATGCATAATGGTCAACGATTGACATGTAAAGGTCATCCCCATGACCTAGAGAAACATTTATGGTAAACTATAGAGTCTTTATTTTATGAATAACATATGTGGCCCTTTACATGCACTAAACTCAAACGTCATACTACTAGAGCATAATCCTTCTTATGAGGAACAATGAGTTGAAATTTTGGATCATGTAGAGAAATATCTATGAAACTAGACCACCCACCTTCTTAAGTTTTTTTTGGAAAAATCACTGGTTTGAGGAAGCTACATGGGAGCTTGGGGATATAATGATACAAAATTATCCCCATTTTTTGTATCAGAATGATGAATTTCAATGGTGAAATTTATTTTAAGGGGATAGAATTTGACACTCAAAGTTTTTATGAACCTTTTCTAAATGTAATTAATTTTATTTTATGACTTTCACTTCATTATATGATAATTAAATAATTCCTTATACATTATACCAATTTAATCTTCCACTACATACTACACCAACTTGACTTGCATTACGAACGACACCGAGTTTCTACGAAATTACATTTTAAGAAATTAATTATTTTAATCTGATAGTTATAACATAGATAATAAAAATTACAATATAAATAGTGATACCTACTTTTAAAATATTGTTTATAATGGTTTTATATAAATAAAACATATTAATATAAAGAAATAAAATTTTTAGTAATGACGTTATATGTTTTAAAATACTATTTTCTTAAAAGAACATCTTTTTATGTAATTTTGTAAACAATAATGAAAATAATTTTAAAAAATTTTAGAAATTAAATTTTATAAAATAAAAATAACTTTTGAATTCATAATGTTAGAATTATCATTGGGGTAATTTTAGTGATTTTTCTGAAAAACATTAGTTTTGGATGAATAGTGAATATTACTGAATTTTAATTCAAAAATGATTTTTAATCTAATTTATTTTTATAGCTCAATTACATTATAATTTTTTCTTAATGTGCAATGATATTAATTGTAAATAATTTAATCCAATTTATGTCATTGGAATAAATTTCACATTCAGGTTTGATATCAAAACATTCCAAACATTTAAACATTTTTCTTAAAAAACCTATTGTCATGACATGATTGCAGGATTAAATTTAAATTAATTATTTCCAATTATGTGAATAGAATTTCGAAAAATTGATACCATATTTATAATTATAATAATTTATAATCTCTAATATGGACAAATTATTTTTTGACCCAAAAAAATTAGTCACGGAGATTAAAATAAATTACAATGATTAAGAGAAAAATTAACCTAACAAAGAACTAAACCTTAAACATAAGGCTGAAAATTACATAAAAACATGTACAAATTAAATTTTCTAGACATTTTTTTCTCAATATTCCACTCTATAATATTTGAACCATTATTGGATTCACATTTGATAGTAAAAAAATTGGGTGGAATTCTTTTTCTAAAATTTACAAGAATGCCACTCCTCCTCCACTATAAAAACGCACTCACCCCTCATTATTATTCACACCTATCAAACCATTTAGACCAAAAAATATATACATAAATAATTACTCAAAATCCCTATGTTTATTCTTGAATCATCCCTTCTGGATGAAATCTATCCATGGAATACCTTTGGTGAAAAACCAAAAAAGTTAGTCAAAGAAGAGTTCACTTCCTTCCTCAAGCTCTTTTGTTTCGTTTTCATTCTCCAACACATAAAATATTATTGTTACATGATTTTATAATAACAAAAGTATCCTAAATATACTATGATTTTTTAATTCTAAGGGTTCGACCAAATATTACACACACATCCATCAAATGGGTAACGAACTTATAGTTCTTGTGTACGGAGAACTATCACCTCTCGAAATGATGTTGTTTGTTTTTCTTTTACCAACCCTAATGGTTGGGAATGATGATTGAGAATCTTTTTATCATATTATATATATGATATATGATATTTATTTATGAAAATGGAATTATTATATTTAGAATACCTTCATGCTCTCAATTGTTTGTAAATACGATAATTTCGGTTGGGTAAATTTGTACTACCACCTCCTTAAAGTGATGTGATTTATTCACACTATACATAGAGTGTACTAATTAGCAGATAATTAAAATTATTTAGTATATATTAAATATTAATTCTAATATTATTAGTTTATATATAAAGCTAATTTACTTTATTTCTTTCAATATGATAAATAAATAGAAACAATGTTCATGCGTATGTACGACATTTCATCTCTACGAATTTTTTATTCCATTTCATATTTATAAAATTAATATATTATAAAAAATATATAGATACTAAATATAAAATATATTTTTACCTTGTTTACATTATGTAAATAATTATATAAGTGTGAGGACCAAAAGTATAACAAAGTAAGATGCATGCGAAAAACAAAAAGGACATTACTTAAATTGTAACCTTAACATATAAGTGTTAGTAGGTGTTTAATATAAGTAAATATATTGAACTATATATAATAATATGGTTAATTGGTAGATTTATAATAAACTTATATTAATTATACAAGAGTTTTGAATGATTACGATGAGATTCAATACATAAGATTAGTGGATTTATGGATTCACTTTTATTTATGTGATATTTAATCCTTATTCAATTCCTGTTTATTTAATGTGGTGTATATACATCGCAAGAATATATTCTATGATTATTATATATAAATTTGTGGGTATTTACATATGAATTTTATGATCTATCTATTATCTGGTTTATGTTTCAAAAGTTCCCAAATCGGTAAAGTAGTTCTGTCTCAATTTGCCTTCTTTTAGATACACACCATGAATTTCGAAAACCCTGTTTTCAAAAATGTTTCCCAAATGTTTTCAAAAAATGGTTTTAAAAAAGTATTTTTTATTTTTTATTTAGGGAAAAATTATATTTGAAATTTTTTGTGGTTTTCAAATCATTATTTATAGGTTTTCAAAGATATTTTTAAAGAAAAAGGATTTCAAAAATGTTTTATGTTTTAAAAAGTGGTTTTCCGAGATGAAAGAAAATTTTCCACAAGAAATGCTTTTGAAAGGATATTTCCAAATTATTTTCCATATAATATGAAATGTTTTGGTGTTACTCATTCTTTTTTGGAAAAGTTTCCAAAGTTTCCATTCATATTCATTGTCTGAATTGTTTTTTATTGAACGTGTGATGTTTATGAAATCCATTTCTCATTCATGGGTTATATTTTTATGAAACATGTCCTTATTCCATGGGTTATAAGATTTTGAAACCCACTTCATTTAATGGGTTATACTTTGGTAAAATTATTATGAAACTGTTTCATTTCGATAGTCAATGTTATGATTACATGTTTAAGGCCCCCATTTCATATCATGGGTTATGATATCATTGTTTATATTCTTGTGTAACATGTATATATGATTTAATTAAGATATAGGTGGGAAATATATATCCCTCAAACTAATTTGGTAAATATTTATATCTCATGAAATAATTATTGGATTCAAGTCGACGGGCTTGATCTGCTATGGAAGATGGGGAAACACGATACACTATGGGAAGATTAGGAAACCCATTCCCTTATAAGAAAAAGACTATGACTGGGGATGGTAGTGTTTCATTCATAGTATGTGTAGTACCCATGAAGTTCCATGTTACATTTTGGAAATGTTCCTTGACTTTTTGGTAATGATATTCCATGATTATGTGTTTTCCACAATTCAATGTCTTAACCCTATGTTATGTTTTCTTGTCTTATTCTATTTCTTATATTATGATTCTTGTAATATGAACCTATAATGTTTATTGAATGATTAATTTTTATGATCTATGATATTTAGGTTAAGATATATTAATTTCAACATCGTTTTCTAATACACTTATGATAATTTTTATTCTTAAATATCTCCCTTGTTTATCTTTACTGAGCATCTGATCTCACCCCTTTTTACGTTTCCATTCCTAGGGGTTTGAAGATATGTATTATGTATGTTGTGTCTAAGAACGGTCAGAGTTATGAATAATATATAGGGAGATAATTTAACTAAATTATGTACCAATTATTATGTTTCCATGTTCCAAAGGCACTATACTAATACGATCATTGAGTCTCCATTTTTGTAATGTTTTATGTATTCCAAAAAATGATGTAATGTTAATTTATGAAAAGTGAGGATCCCTATAGGAATTATATTATCTCTATAGATTGGATATTCTAGGGTGAAATAATATTTTCCCTTGTTTAGTGTCCTTATTCTATGATGAACTGAGTGGTTTTCACTACCTACACTGATGGACAATGTTATAGTCAACCCCCACAACTTCATCCCAAGACCCTACTCATATTTTAAACCCAATGAAATTTACATAGGATGGATTATAATATTTCTAACATTCCATCACCAATAATTTATAATTATAGGCCTCACCTACCCTATCAAACCATGCTACCTTTGACACATTGGCCTACTACCACCAAGCCACCACTATCATCCATGTCCTCACCTGATGTAATCATTATACATGTACAAAGAGATAATTTGGGGTGATGGAAATGGTTTTTGGATCTCTAGTCACCCAGATCTTAATCATGTCAACATAATGTGAGATATGAGGATAATAAAATTTCTTCAAATCCTTCTTATTTTATTAATAATTAATAACATGTGAAAATAAGGATAAAAATTTTGAGAAAATAATTTTACCATAAATTAGTTATACAGAGTTCATAAAATCAATAAAATGAGTCTACATAATGATTTTATTTATTGAACACAAACAACTAGAAAAAATTTTGGGAATAAAATCTCTTAACAATCAAATTTTACAGCACATCAATTGGTAAATCATGAATGGGGATTATAATTCTGAAATACTGGTTTAAAAAATTAAACCAGATGTCAAATCATGAATATCTAGATCTGAAAAACCCTCTTATTCATCTAATATACATTTATATAAAACCCATAATCTAATTATATATATAATTAAATATATTGGAATTATGGTTTCCAAGGAAAAATCATATTATTTAATTTTTTTTAATAAATATACCTATTTCGTTCTATCCCAAGGGGCCTGAGTGCAAATTGAAATTATGAAACCCAAAACGTAAAGATTTTATTTTGAACTTATAAATAGTTTGGTAATACATATCCTACAATTTATATAAGAGATATTATCAATTAATATTAATCACACACATATCATCGGAAAATAGTATATTTTTTGATATAAATTTTTTGGGCCTCTGTGGTTCACAAAACTCCACAACTCCTTAGTTTTTAACCAAACAAATACTATAGAAATTAAAATTTAATGTGGTAAAACATTCAAGTCCAAAATTCCATGGAATAGGGAAGATATAAAACTAGGTCACTTGACCACCCCATTTCCTTTTATAATTTCCATGTTTCTATTAATATGTCAAAGTGATGACTTTGGTAAAAGTTGAGTGACAAAAACATCATATATAATAGGGTATGAATACACATCATATCCAAGATTGTTTTTCTGATGAGATATATGATACATCAATGGAAAATATAATCTTTCCCCACTAGTCTCATTATAATTCTAATGAATCAGTCATATGAAAACAATGGATAAAAATACACATCATAAAATTTCTAAATGGATAAAAAATATAAATATAGAAAATAATAAATCGTTATCTACATAAAAATAATGGTTATATAGATTTTCAATATTATATTGGTTAAAAAATGGTTATATTTGTAAATATGCTTCAAAAAAATTAATGAAGTATATGGTATTCAAATAGTATTGAATAAAATTATATAATGCTATGTTAATTGATTTCCCAGTTAATCAAATGGTAATGATTTCTGGGTCCCTACCCATCAATCTAAATAATGTATTATTGGGTATTCATAATGCAATAAAAATTACCCTTATTAATGAAAATATAAGGGAGTCATAAATTTGGGTATTGTATCTTTTTAAGGATTTAAATTAGGATTAATAAATGATTCAAATAATTTTAAATTGTCAGTTACCAAAGAAATTATATAGAAATACCCTCTAAAAATCATGAGCTTGTGACACATATTTTGATGTGCATTAGGGACATAATGTTATCTTAAGGTGAAAATTATAGGTTATAATGATTTGATACTAATGGGTTTCATATGTCAAAATCAATTATAATCCACCATGGAAGTAATAAAGGATATTAAGTGTATATCCCCATCATACATCCTTAGAAAATGTCCCAATCTATGAAATAATATCCCAAACAAAATAAATACAAGGAATATATTAGGATTTGGATAACAATGTTTATACCTATGTAATTACCTTCCAATTACAAAAAATTGTAAAGTTTGTATAATAAAATAGAATGGTAAAAAATTATTAATAATAAAATATGGTATGTAAAATAATTTAGTTTAACAACATTTGATATGTAAATGTAAAGGAATTGAAAAATAATACAAATGGGAAATGAATAGGGGATTAAGAACTGATACCTTTTAAGATATATTTATAAAGGTTGAGAAATAACACATTATACCTTGAAAGCAACTGAGTAGGACTCTTGAGAGGAAAACATAAAAGGGATACATGATCAATTGTTTTAAACAGGGTAGTAATGAGAGGATGGGTGGGTATTTATTACAAATTTAGTATACTTATCTTAAAATTTATGGGTTTAGTCTTTAAAAACCTAGGTTGTGGAAAATTTAATACTACGAGATATCCCATGGTCTTTATTTATTGTATTTGGCATTTTAAAAATGTATTTTGAACATTTTTTCACAATAAACTAATGTTTTATTTTTATATTATTGTGGTAGTATAAAATCATTTATTTTTTAAAGAGTAATTTGAAAATTATAAAATACTTTTTAACATTTGGAAATATCTGTATATGTTTGTAAAAATAATTTTAATATTTTTAAATGTCGTATTTTCGTGAATAAATATAATTTTGGTTAATAAATATTTTTTTCCTTAGATCACTTTTTTATCATAATGTAAACATAATACCTATTGTATATGCATATCGTGTTTTACTATTATATGAAAAAATCTATTACATTTAGAAAAATATTAAAAATCTATATATAGAAAATTTTTACATGGTTAACATATATTTGAATTCATTTTTTTGAAAATTACTTTATATAAATTTAAAATTATATTATTAAATAAATAAATTAGAATTTTTTAAAATCATAAATTTAGTGATATTTTTTAAAAATATAATTTTAATGAATGTTATATTATTCTATGACATATGTATTTAATTAAATTATTATTTATAAATTATTCATATTTATTAATTACATTATTAATTAATGTTTATATTTATTTGTACTGAATTCATTAATGTATAATAATCACACAATTATTATAGTGTTCATATTGCTATGTTACTATTCTGATGGTCACCTTAAAATTTCAAAATTTATATTATGCATTAAAAATGAAATTTATTATAACATATAAAAAATTTCATTGTTTCTATTAGTTTTTCTATCATGTTCTATCTTGAGACACCCTCATTGGTACTCTTCTAAGACTGACAATGAATATTAGAGTGACTCATGAAACCTATTTCTAATTGGCCATTTCTTAGAGACTAGCATTGTGGGTATTAAACAAAACAATATGGGAGAAATTACCCTCATAATTCCTTAGACAATAAAAGAAACATCTAATAAACTCTATAATAATAAATAAATAATATGAACATAATACATTTTATACAAATTATAAACTAAATGGGAAATATTCCAGGGAAACACCTACAATAAAAACCATGAACACTAATACCTTATGAATATCCTTCATAGGATAATAACGCCCACTCAATGACAAAATCACTTCTGGGGTCTTAAAAATATATAAATAGGTTTGAAAAAACATGTATAATATATAGGATCTTACCTAAAACCTCTCAAGATCATCCAAATGAAGCATAACAAAATCCAAACAAATAAATAAAAAAATCAACTCATCACCTATATATGGTCATCATTATTCCCATAGTTACTGAGGATCTCTGTCTAAATAACTCATAGGATTTAATAACATAATATCAATCATATGTATAACAAATGTATTATTCTTACACATTACCAAAGAACCATTCACCCTAAATCATAATGACTTATGTCTTGGTGCTTCTATCCCCACCATGAATCATTTTGAAAAACTTTTCAAACATATCACAACCACATCATCATATCATATTTCACATCCATGAGAATATTTCACAACCACCTCATCATTGTATATCTATAATCATTTATTAATACCTTTATATTTTAAAAACCATGTATGTTGACATAATACCTCAATCCATTGTATCCCATGTGGAAATACACATATAATATTTGTAATCAGTTACAGCCTGATATAATTATATGGTATATCCTTAATTAACCACATCTAGTATATACATTTATATCAATACTAAGAGCCAGTAAATCCTATATGAGCACATAACCTAAAACTATAAGACCCAATATCTTAGATGTGCCTCTATAAAATCAATTAATGGAAGAAAGATCATGTTAGGGGTAGTTATTAAAACAAATCCTCAATAGCCTAAATGTTTGGAGAACACCCAAAACCCAAGGCCAATTTCAGGAATCAACTTCTCTTACAAACATAGTTGGTGGACCATAAGAGATAATAGAACAAAATGATTATAATCACATAAAACCATTCTAATGGATACAAATACACCCAACACTCAAACTATATCTAATGTCCCATATGAAACCCCATATACCATTATTAAGGACCATAAATATAATCTTCTAATCATACAACATCAACATGAAATACCATCATTAATTATTTATGTCTAATCAGTTACCAATCATTTTTTAGCAGCCCCACAACAATTATAGGTTGGAATTTACATTGTATATCAAATAAAAGTTTCTTTTATATTGTATGTTTCAATTCCAAATTCAAATCCTAACACTCAAACGATTATTATCTTTAATCAACATGAAACATACCCATTAATTATTTATTTATTCACCATTTTATACTTCCACCTACAAGAATATCAACCCCATTAATAATTCCTAGAATCAACCAAACCCTTTTTAATAATCATTTAGTTACCATTCCATACCTATTTGAACTATGAACCAAATATTCTGACATCATCACCAATACCTATCCCCACTATCCATATAATCCCACCCTTTTCCACCTCATGATTCCATAAAAACAATATTAGCAAGTTTATCTCATAATAGATTTCATAATTAATCATATCAAGGTATCTATCATTATTAATATATAAATGGGGAATAAAATCATAATTTGATAATAATAAATATCACAAGAAGTAAATAATTATTATCTTAATGCTTAAAATATTTATCAAACAATGATTAAATATATTTTATTGCTTTATTAATTCCATTATTCAAGAATTTTTTTACCATTTTCACTATCTAGTCCGTTATGAGTGAGTTTTATAAAAAAAATAAACCAAATATAATTGAAAACGATAACATCAATAATATATAAATAGTTATGCACAAGGAAACACCTATTTTAAACAATCAATTTACTGGGGGATAACATTTCAAATACTTTACTTTTTGTATTTCCCCATAAATTTACATGTTTAAGTTATTTAATCATTTTTTACCACAACAAATACAAGATTCATAAATGAACATAGTAATATTCTTTCACACAATCTAGTAAGAAACATAAAAAATTACCAAAGTAAAAACATAATCACAGGTTAATCAACCCTACATAAAATTCTATAATTCCATATTATAATTATAAATTGGTTAAACTCAACCATTCATATTAATCCCAAACATTCACATGATAAAAAATAATTTCTTAAGTCCCCTACCATAATATGAATATTTTAATAACACCACACAAGAATAAAAGAACCAGGGATCAACCACTAAGAAACATAATGAATACTACTGTGGAACTTAACTAGAATGAACCATTATCAATTATACATCACTGTTGACTTGAAACTAGAAAATCATCACTACCACACCCTCTAAAAGGGATATATTAAGATTAAATATATTAAATTGTAGGAAAGGGTCACAGAGAAAGAGAGATATATCCATACAAATAAAGTGGTTAAAACCCTTCAGATAGATGGATGAGAGGTGACAAGAAAGGCCTGGGATCAACTAAGGATCAAAAGAAAAGTGAAATTCAAAACAAAGGAATATTTTCTTTATTTTTATAAATAAAGAATGACTGATTTTCACCGTAGTGTTTTAAATTCAACATCAACTATGGTATCCCAAGTCATATCTATATCTAATATTGCAACCATTTTAAAGGTATATCTACAACCATTATTAGTGTTAGTTTTGAAAATTCTAGAAA
This sequence comes from Viscum album, assembly GCA_963277665.1. NCBI lineage: Eukaryota > Viridiplantae > Streptophyta > Magnoliopsida > Santalales > Viscaceae > Viscum > Viscum album. Next base: position 599,802,493 of record OY728157.1, read on the forward strand.
TGGTTTGGACTAACACCATATTATATCGATACCTAACACAACCATAAAAGACCCTAACCATGATTTATCTTGATGATTAACCATGGATAAAAGAAATTTTCCTTCTCATTTATAGAATTCCACAACTCTTGGAATAATTTAGAGGAACCACACTCACTATTCTTAGTATACCTAATAAATCCAAATACACGTTGACTAAAATCCTCCACTGATACCAAAACAGAAATTTTATGATTACTTTTTTTATATAGAAATCCTATAATATTCGTGCTCACCAAACGACCAACACCACAACATTCTATTCTACAAAAAATGATGATTTTTACAAAGGGAATTCATAGAGGTTAGTAAGTTATAAAAAAGGTTATTCCTATGACCAAGAAATGTATATAAGTGTCACTCTACACTCCCCATCATGAAATAATCTTCAAAATGTGTCTTTTTACATTTTTTATTTCCCATTTAAAATTTTTTAAAAAATAATTTGGTTTAAAATTGGTGTTTCATTCAGTGGGATCACTATGCTTCAAAAATGGTATTTCCCCTGATAAAACCTTAAAAATAACCTCCAATATGGCCTTCACCACTAGAATTTGGGACCTTCGAAAGCTAAAAGTCAACTTTATACCTTATAAATACCTTAAAACTCCCTCTAAACCTTTCTCAATATTAAAAAATAAAAAGAAAGGGTTCATTAAAACTAGAATCTTACCTAAAATACCTAAAAATGATTCATTCAGTAAATAATAAAAACTGAAATCGAGAATGAAAAATATAATGGGTCTAAGAAAAAAAATCTCATAAGATACCTCTTAGGGATCCCACTATACTAAGAACACAACTAACTTGTCAAAAGAAAATGGAACAGAGTAATTAATTTCTCATAAATCAAACCAAAGTTATACATATCATTTAATCCAAATCAATCATCAATAAATTATGATATTTAGAAGGAATATGTGAATCAAGTTATCATGTAAAAAATAAAACCCCAAGCTTCCATGGTACGCTTGTCTTTGAATAATATAGTAGCGTGTGTTGTATGCAACTTCGAGTTCCAACACACACCACAACAAATCAAACTAGCTGTTATGAATAGTAATACCCAATTTTTGAAATTTTCTAAATTTTATCTATCCAAATGGACCTCATTTTTGGATTCGGAATATCTAAATAATATTAGGGTGAATTTTTGGTACTTTTCTGATAACATTCATATTTTGATGAATAGTGAAAATTACTAAATTTTAATTAAAAACAACTTTTTTTAATCAAAATAATAAATAGTGATAAATTATGAATTTGAGGGGGTTTGAAGTATATTTAGAATATATTTTTACCATTTAATTCAATTTTGGTCATTGGACATAATTTCACATTTAAACTGGACATAAACAAGTGTCAATCTTTTGATAGTTATTATTTCTTAAAAACACGCTTTTTGTTTTGACAGTGGAAATTAATTTTAAATTAATTCCTGCCACTTCTGTATTTTGAATTTGAAAAAATGGATTCCATATTTGGAATCAGGATGTCTAAATTTTGTAAATAGTTATCTTTTATTTTTATACATTTTGAATAATTACTTCGTAAAATATTTTATTTACCATGGTTAAAGGGTGAATTCTGTAAATAGGGGTAATCAAATAATATTATAATTATATTAAATTACCATAAAACGTGTCATAACCCTGATGGATGATACATGTCCAACCATGGTCATCTTTGGGTCTATTTTGGGACCCCATGGATTCACTTTTAACTTATAATGATACTTTATATTAATTAAGTTAAAGTAAATAAAAAAATGGAATAAGCATAAATCTTCTGGACAAACAATTTTTAAATAGGGTTATATATGTTATATTTTTTACTATAAATATTCCTTATAAATATAAAAATATTTCCTACATAATTGTATTTTATTTATAATTTTTATACATTTAATAATTAAATTTATTAATGACACAATAATGATGTAGTATTTTCCTTATTAATGAACGAATCAAATAATTGGAATTATAAATGATAAAATAAATATAATTTGAAATTTTTGATGCCATACACTAATTTTATAGGTTAATATGACACTTTATTATTACTTAAATGATTTTTTTCGAATTAATAATGTTTTTAATACTCTAACAAAATCAATTATTAAATAGTGTCAAAATTCACATAAATGAGTTTTTAAAACAAATATTATATTATTAATTGATATTCTATTCTCAAAACTCTATGGTTCGGAAAAATGACTTATATAATTATAGTTGTATCGTTAATGGATCACTTGGGGGTATCTTGGAAATATATAGTATGTTTATTAACTATATAATATAAAAATAAAAAGAGACATGGTAATGTCAAACTATTTAACTAAGAGTTAAATAAAAAAGATAAAGTTAATTTAGTGACCCAAAACTATCTAAAATCTATTGGTTGAAAGGATTTCGACCCATACCTACATTATTTGTCAAATAAGTCACTTTGGATCCATTATATACCGAATATGAATTTGTTATAAAATAATATTTTTAGTTTTTTCTAAGGTTCCCCTCAGCCCTCTTATAAAAGAGAACTTCCCCTTACCTCTAATTAAAACCTTAAAATCCTTTTGTCTCGGCCAAAACCTGACCAAATATTATTTTAACTTCCCTCACTTCTTCCTAGAGGCCTTAGTTTGATCATAAAGACAACCTAAGGATCTCTTTTGATCAAATCAAAAGGAAGAACCCGAAGAAGAGGTAATGATTTCACCACCCTCTTTCAAGTTCCTTTCTTCTTCCACTCATTCGTTCTTTGTTATTTCCTATATAAAATAATAACTTAAGTATATTATATATACTTTTATGTTATTAAAAATTTGGTACAACCATATTCATTATTATATCCATCCTTTGAATGACATGTCATCATACGTGTGTACGTACGGCCTACCATCTCCCCATCGTGGTGTAATTGTTATTCAATACATTATTATTTGGATGGGTATGATAATGATGAGTAATTGATGTAAATAATAAATATAACATAATAATGATTCTTTATATATGATATACCATCCAATTATATATTATTTTAATATCAAGAGAATAATATTATCGCTCGTGCGTACGTACGAACTACCGTCTCCACGAACACGATGAGATTCATTCCCCATCGTATCCATTCAAGAATAATTTACATTTTATGATTAAAAATAATGTTTAAGAACTTTATATCATTCTGGATATGAATAATATACAACCTATGGATAACAAACACAACTTCTGTAACAAAACATATAAAAGAAAACGTGTAAGTGAACACCCAAAATGACGATAATACTAAAATATTATTAAAAAAGTAATATTAAAAGATCATATATGATCTTTTATAATTTAATGACAATGATTTAACTATTATACAGGAGGTTAACCTACCCTTGACCAAGGAAAAGTACAAGGTAAGGGTTAATTTCACAATCTCTTTATTATCCGAGGTTGTTTTTATATAAGTATCTACTGGGACATATTTATTATTCATGTCCTTGTATCATGAATGAGTTTTAAAAGGGATTATTTTAAGGGAATTTTGTACTAAAACATCATTTCAAATTTTTTAAATATTTATTCTTCTAAATATTTTTCCATTAATTTCCATGTCTTCAAAATGGTTTTTAAGGATTTATTTATATAGACATGAATGTTTTTAAAATGTTAATTACTTTAAAAAGTTTCAAAGAGGTATCAGACACTTTGATTCAAAAATTTATTTAAATGAATTCTTTTCTAAATTGTGTGAATTTTAAATGTTTTCCTGAAAAAGGGTTATTTCTCTCATAGTTTTAAAAATAATTTTCATCTATGTCAAAATCCTTTAATGGATTTTAATCTTGTTTTGAAGTTGATTTATTATTATTCAAATCTTATATATTTTGTTGAAGGTTTTGTGATGTGTTTGACTGTGGATGTGTTATTTCTATACCATTCATGGTTTATGGGTAAATTATTGACATTTCTTATGCTATTTTTAATACAAATTTTTATGTTGTGTTTATACCTTTTCATATGAGGAATTCATTGGAATTAGTAAGTGACGGGTGGAGCCCACTATAGATCCTCAATGCATCGGTAGGTCTCATGAGACAAAATAGTGTGTTGGTACAAGACATTGACAAAATCTAATTTGTAGTCTTGGCACAAGGCCTTGACTATGTGTTTATGATAGTCTGGCATTATGCATTCCATTGTTATGAAAGTGGATAATGGTATTTCATGTGATTATTAGACTAGTAGAATATCTATGTGAGTAAGTAAATGGAATTATTTTGATTTATATTTTCCATATTATGATGTAGTTTATAATGAAAAGGATTTTGTTTTAGTTTTATACATTGCCTTAAATGTTTATTCTTATTTTTTAAAGTTCCTGTTGTATTCCTTACCCTTACTAAGCGTTTGAGCTCCCCCTTTCTATGTTTTATTTTCCCAGGATTCCAAGAAGTGTATTGTGATTGATATTCAGGGTCAAGCCAAGGGCATAATGGCATTCATAAAGGATTATTTATGTTATTTTGTATGTTATAAAGTGTAATGTAACATTCATGTATGTAATCTATTTTCAAAACTGCTAAACCGATCGTTCCTTCGGGACTTGATTCCTTGTAATCATACTAATGTATTAAAATATTGCACCAACCCTGGGTAACTGGGGTCGGGGCATTACAGTTTGTATTAGAGGAATTTTAGAAATAACCTTGGAAGCTATATTTAGATAAACTCGGATTAGATCACATAGACCTAATATAGTATTTGAGGATTAGTATAGAATAAATTCCTAGATTTTTGGTAATTTAGAGATTTTGTGAGTTTTCCAAGAAAATACATCCCTGTCTGGATACGAGCAGGTAGAGGCGGCTCTGGAACAGATGTACCTAGGGGTAAAACCTGAAAACAATGCTTTGAGCTAGACTCGAATGGGAAGTGGTGCATGACAACGGGCCTTGCTGCACTCTTGGTTTCAACACTCCCGGGGGATATGCATAGGTTAATTCTCATTTTCTTTACAAATAATTATGAAGGGTTTATGAGTATATACTTCCTCAATGCAAACATCTTTATGATTAGGGATTATATCCATAAATTGTTCAATTTACGTTAGGTATTTTACAAGTTTGGAATTATTCATTGCAATTCATAAACTGACTTAGTTTATGCCATTGTATAGAAATGGTGCCCAGTAGAAGGAATGTGAACTCTAGTAATATGTATGATCAAAAGATTAAGAAGGATCATAACTTTCATGGTATTAAGCCAACATTTAGAAGGGAAATAGTCTCCCATGTATTCTCAACATATGAAGAAATAGTATCATGTGTTAATAAGATATGTAAAAAAAATTCTCTGAGTCATATTTCTTTGAAGGGAAGCAAGAGAAGAAACGGATAGAAGAGAGAAAGATGGATAAAGGGAAGAGAGAAAAGAAAAATTTTCCCATATGTAATAACTTTGGGAAGAAACACCCTGGAACTTGCCTGAAGAGAATGAGAGTTTGTTATAAGTGTGGAGGGAAAGGACACCATGTACGTGACTTCAAGAGTAAGAAAAAGTTTTCAAATGTACAATGCTTCATCTTCAAGGATTTGGGACACTAAGTGAACCAATGTAAAAATCATTATAGTATGCCCCAAATGATGCTATTGGATAATAATCATGTTATGATACTTCCACAGATGAGGAGGAATGATTAGAGTTCTTATGTTGTTAGTAGAGAATTATGTCATTTGAGTGTTGTGTCAACAATGTACTGGTTATAATAATTATGGAGTATATAAGGATTGTTTTGAAGTACTATTTCATTAAGGACTTGAGATTTTGTGGAACCAAGAAAAGTTATTCAATAGCAGGTTAAATTTTTGGAAAATATATGGTTGAGATAAAGATAAACCATAATATGGTTATGATACCAAGGTAGTGATTTTGGAATAATACCTGATTGATTTGGATAAATTATATTGGATATTTTTGACTACCTTGAAACTGATTAATGATTTGTATATTCCATCATTGTTGGAGTTTACAACATTTTTTTGATAGAAGGAGTATATCCAGTATTCTATAAGGAATAAGTGATCATGACTGTAATCAATAAGGTTTTATGGTGATTCAATATGTTGTAGGGTTTTAAAATAATACATGATGAAGGTGATCACATGTTATTAAGCAGAAAAAAGGATATTCATTGTGTTTACCTTCCTTATAAATTTTGGACTGTGAGTTTAGACAGAAGTATTTTGGATAATTCTAGTTTGAGATTATTTTTGGATTGCCATAAAAGGACAACCTGGAGGTCGGGCAGCAACCCGTCGCGTCCGGCAAGGCCGTGAGACTTGAACCCACAACCGAAGGGCGACAAGGGTGTATCACCTACCACTAGTACACGAGATGTCATGGATTGAATAATGTAGTATTTTTTTAAAAAATCTGGTAGATTAATTATAAATTCATTTTTTTGAACCCTATATGAATATTATAAATAGAGTATCATTTTTATGTTCTATTGTCTTTTAGAGTGAAAGATGAGATTGTGGTAGAAATGAGTTAAAGGATGGGACTCTACTTGTCAAGTATATATTTTTATTCTTCTCTTATTCTATGAAGAAATTAATTCTTATACTTTAGTGAATGGATCTTCAAACCAGAAATGTGTTATCCCAATACCATATGTTTTGTTGAACCGATGGTATTTTAAATTATCATCGATTGATGAATTTAAGGCCCTCAATTTTACACTTGTTTTTGATTGATGACCTCAATCACTACCTATAAATATTTACAGTTTACCTCCAATTATATGTCTCTAATTTCTACCAATGTACTCCTAATCGAGATCATAATTTGGTGGTGACCCTTTCATTTCCCTTTTCTTCTTATTAAGACTAAATTTTATTAACCTAATTTCTGATATGGGTTTTCCCAAAGGTAATTTCCATTTTCAACCTTTTATATTTGAAAAATAAATTCAAATTGTGGGGACGCAATTTATTGAATGAGGGGAGAATGTAACCCCCCAATCTTACACCGTATTCTTCTCTTTGAATAATACAATAGCGTGTGTTGTACGCAATTTCGAGTTCTAACACACACCACAACCAATCAAACTAGCTGTTATGAATTGTAATACCCAATTTTTGAAATTATATAAATTTTCTCTTTCAAAATACACTTCATTTTTGGATTCATAATATCAAAATAAAATTAGGTTGAATTTTTGGTACTTTTCTAACAACTTTCATATTTTGATGAATAGTGAGAATTACTTAATTTTAATTAAAAACAATTTTTTTTAATCAAAATAATTAATATTGATAAATTATGAATTTGAGTGGTTTTAAAGTATATTTAGAATATATTTTTACAATTTAATACAATTTTGGTCATTGGACATAATTTCACATTTAAACCGAATATAAACAAGTATCAATCTTTTGATAGTTATTATTTCTTGAAAACATGCTTTTTGTTTTGACAGCGGGAATTAATTTTAAATTAATTTCTTCCACATCTGTGTTTTGAATTTGGAAAAGTGCATTCCATATTTAGAATCAGGATGTCCAAATTGTTTAAATAGTAAACATTATTTTTATAGAAATTTTGAATAATTACTTCGGTAAATATTTTATTTACCATGGTTAAAGGGTAAATTCGGTAAATAAGAGTAAACAAATAATATTATAATAATATTAAATTACCCTAAAACGTGTCCTACCCCTATTGGTTGATACATATCCAACCATGGGCATCTTTGGGTCGATTTCGGGACCTCATGAAGCCACTTGTAAGTGATAATGACACTTTATATTAATTAAGTTAAAGTAAATACAAAAATGGAATAAGCCTATATCTTCTAGAAAAACAATTTTTAAATAGGGTTATATATGTTATATTTTAGACTATAAATATCAATTATAAATATAAAACAATTTCTTACATAATGGTTTCTTATTTATATGTTTTAGACATTGAATAAATAAATTTATTAATGACACAATAATGATGCTATATTTTCCTTATTAATAAAAGAATCAAATAATTTGTATTATAAATGATAAAATAAATATAATTTGAATGTTTTGATGCCATACAAGAATTTTATAGGTTAATATGACATTTTATTATTGCTTAAATGAATTTTGTTTAAATTAATAAGGTTTCTATGACTTTAACAAAAATAAATTATTAAATAGTGTCAAAAATGACATAAATGAGTTTTTAAAACAAATATTATATTATTAATTGATATTTTATTCCTAAAAATATAAGGTTCAGCTAAAGAAATTATATAATGATAGTCATATCATTAATGGACCACTTGGGGTAGCTTGGAAATATATAGTAAGTTTATTAACAATATAATATAAAAATACAAAGAGACATGGTAAATGTAAAACTATTTAACTAAGAGTTAAATCAAAAAGATAAAGTTAACTTAGTGACCCAAACCTATCTAAAATATATTGGTTGAAAGGATTTCGACTCATCCCCACCTTATCCTAGAAATAAGTCACTTTGGAGCCATTATTAACTGAATATGAATTTATTATAGAATAATATTTTATGTTTTTCCTAAGGTGCCCCTCACCCCTCTTATAAAAGGGCACTTCTCCTTCCCTCTAATTCTTTCACGACCCACCTTCGGCAAGACGATGGAAAGGGAGGAAAAGATCCCCGCCCTTCATTCCTCTAGTCGAAGACGAGATAATGACCCCTGAGTTCCGCCTCCAGTAGGCCCCTGAGTGGATACTAGCACCAAGGGTATAACATTTTCACAATATGGGAGGCATTACCATTTTAGTAAACTAGGATTGGGAGAAAGAATGAGTCAAAACCAATCACCACCATTTATGGAAAACTCAATGTGAAAACCAAAATACATGCATGTTTTAATAGTAAAACTGAAAAAAGTACAAGAACTCCAAAGTACAATACCAAACAGGAAAGGAAAAGGCTAAGATGAATCCAACAACGACCAACAGCAACTCCAACTTCCAGACTAGTATGGTCCTGCACGGCCTCTGAATCCCTCCTGGAAACCTGAAAGTAAACGTATTGTGAGCATACAAAGTATACTTAGTAGAAAACCAAAATATCTCATAAAAAATTGGGGAGACGTCCTAAAGTCCCGTGAGAAGCAGAAGAAACATCATCTATCACAGAATCTATCCATCCCACCTCATCGTCCATGCTCACCAAATAACACAAGCAGTAATGTAATAGTAAAGAACAAAACATTTGTGTACCCCGCACCACCATTTACCCCAATAGCTAGCTGCCCATCCCTAAAGGAAAACATCCTAACACTACCACACTCTTCCTGCCTACACACACCTGGTCCTCACAACCATCCACATACCTTTCCACACACAACTGGGCCTCACAACCACACATCCATGCCCACACACACCTGGGCCTCATCCCGAAGAGACCTGGGAAAACAACCTGCCTGAAGACTCCTGGGATAAAAACACACCAATCGAAACCTACCTAAAGAGCCTTGTGTGTAAGGTCATCTCCAGCCATCATAGCCTAGGGAAGAGGGAGCAGGAAGGAGAGTAACTAGGGGGAAACACCCTTCCCCATGAGATGGAGTGTCTGACACTAAGTGCCCAACGCGGGTGTGGTGCTACTAAACACAAAATATACAGTTACACATATATTCCATCACACAGCCCAACCTATGGCTCCTCAAATAGATACAAGTAGGTGCCCAAGCACTGCTACCTCAGAAAACAGGTACACAACAAACATTTCCCAGTTTCCCTATTCGAGTTATCATTTCATAACAGTTCAGTATGAGTTAATCCCTTCACTACTAGGCAACTAACAGGCACAATCACAAATGAAACAACAATAAATCCAGAAGGAAAAAAATCAGGTATTTTAAGCATTCACATCCGGTTCTCTTGTAAATAATAACATCAAAGTGGGATCAGTGGGATCCCTGGAAAAACTAGAACCAAAGAAAAACCCAAAAAACCATTGGTTATCCAAACATTAATTCATTACCATTCCAGCGAGTTCATTATTAACTTTCCACTTTTATTCATGTTCACAACCCAACCTCTAGCCCTACTGCCAAACACCACCACTGCCACACAACAACTCATGCCATTCCAACCACACCATTCACAGCCCCACTGTTCACCCATCCATAACAAAACACATTCACCCCTTAACCCATTTCATAACTGAACCATCCCAACATTCATAATTCATTATTTTATATTATTTAGTTCAACTGGGGTGATCACAAAAGGTTATGGGAATTCATATTCAACAGCTGAGTTTATGTGTTTAACCGATTCATACATGATTCCCATTCACCAGACAATGCATAAAACAGAACATAGCATAGGTGCGCAAACAAAGGCCCCCAACGGCCATGATTTTCAGTAGGCCTAATCCCATTCAATTCATAACAACATCATAGGGAAATAATGGGTAAAAACATGTAAAAACATTAACAAACATCCTCGTCCTCGTTCTTTAACGGGTTATTATCTTCATTAAAAAATTATTAACTGCCTCATGGAAACCACAGAACACCCACCCCGCATGATAAACAAGTAGGAGAGACAAAGGTAACATCCCTACTTGATTGATCAAGGATCGATGTTAAGTCCTCGCGTGGAAACTGGAAATCAGGAGTTGCAGGAATTCCACTGAACGTGATCAAGGAAAACTTCACAATGGGGGTACAACTCGTCAGGAGGAAGGGTACTCCGAGAACAGGGTGATAGAAAAAAAGAAACCCAGGGAGAAGAGAAGCCTTTAGGTTATAAAGGCTGAGATATAACATTCCCGAGAAAGTTAAGATATGGAGAAAAAACTCGAAAAATGCGGAAGAATTGGGATCATGGGTTGAACATGCGGCTGGGCCACCCCACACGTCCAACTTAAAAGGTCCCCGCCCTTCGGGGTGGTTAAAATCGACGCACACCTCCTTAACCAAGGAAGGACTTCTCACAGGATGCGCTACAGGTGTTTCTGAAAACGTAGTTAAAGGCATGAACAAAACGTATGGTTTTTTTCATTTAAGGTGGGTACCTCACCAATAATTTAATTAAATTCCATTAATGGGCTTTAATATAGTCTAAAGGGATCAAAACATGGTTTAAAAACCAATTAGCGCAAAAAGGAGGTGCTATTGGAAAACCTATGGAGAGGTCACCATTACACCAAGGCCACCGGTAGGTGAGAGCTACCGGTACCCCAAGGTCAGCTGTAGCCTAGGTCTACCGGTAGACCAAGCTACCGGTCGTCTGAGGCTACCGGTAGGCCGAGGCTACCGGTAGGCCGAGGCTGCGGTAGGCCGAGGCGACCGGTAGGCCGAGGCGACCAGTAGGCCGAGGAGACCGGAAGGCTGAGGCCACCGGTAGGCCGAGGCGACTGGTAGGCCGAGGCCAGCGGTTGGCCAAGGCGACCAGTAGGCTGAGGCCACCACTAGGAGTCTTAAGCATCACTGAGAAGCTGGGATGGCCTTCCAGACCACCCAGAACACCCCAAACATCGGATTTTCACCATGTAATGGACCCCCAAACCCCGGGTCATTACATCAGATACTTCTCAAAATATTCTCATCCCCGAGAATATAATAACAATCCAGAAAGGAGAAAAAGAGTGGTCCGAACAACCACTCTCTAAAGATACTTCTCAGGGGAAAACCCCTGAGTTGTTCACATGCTGGAATAGAACCCCCCCTACATCCAAGAATACTCCCCCAAGAGTTATCAACCCCAAAAATCCACAAAAATCACAAGGCTCACACTGTCCAACACATGAGTTAGGGAGTCCCTTCCTACATGTCAGGGTATTAGCCACTTTGGGCGGCACTGACTCGCCCACATAGGTTTAATCGCATCCACATTAATGCTTCCTGATTAGGAGTCAGGTTTTCCCAACATCACACAATCAGACACACAGAGAATAGGGAATATATCATCTAATGGCTAATAAAAACAATAATTTCATATATTAAAGCACAAGGTAAAACATCTCAACAAAACTTAGAACAAAAACAACAAGGAAGTCAAAACAGCTCTGGATACTGAATGCGTAATTGGGCCTCCCACTCCCAAGTGCTCTCCTTGAGGCTACCATGCCTCCACAACACACGAACCAAGGGGATGGTTCATCAATGAATCACTTTCTCTTTATGATCCTTGATCTTGATCAATCGTTCTATGGAGGTTGCATCTTTTTTGATATCTAACTCTCCCAAATCGATGATATGGGAGTCGTTGTGTAGATATCGAAAAATCTAGGAGAAGTGAAAGATGTTTTGAACTTTCTCCAACTGGGGTGGCAACACCAGCTGATACACCTCCTCACCAACTCATCCCAGCTCCTCGAAAGGTTAGATGAACCTAGGGGAGATCTTACTCCCCTTACCAAACCTTCGCTGCCCATGTCGATGGGAAACCATAAAGAACACATGATTTCCAACCTCTAACTCCAAAGGCCTCCTCCTACGATCGACATAAGACTTCTGCTAGTCCTGGGCTGCCTTCATCCTCTCACGCACGAGCTGAACCTTCTCGGTGGTGCCCTGCACCACTTCTAGCCCAAGAACAGCTGCTTCCCCAATCTATGTCAAGAAAACGGGTGAACGACATGGACTTCCATACAAGGCATCAAACAATATCATGTCGATAGTGGAGTGGAAGCTATTTTTATAAGAAAACTCCACCAGAGGCAAGTGTTGTACCCCTGATACCCCAAAATCTAGGACACATGCCCACAGCATGTCATCCAATGTCTGGATCGTTCGTTCTGTCTGCCCATCTGTCTGAGGGTGGAAAGAAGTGCTAAGGCGTAGCTGGGTGCCAAAGGAATGTTGTAATCCCCTCCAGACTCATGAGGTAAACCATGTGTCTCGATCGAAGACAATAGATCTCAGAATCCTGTGAAACCGCACCACCTCATCGATGTACCTCTAGGCTAAGGTACGCACCAGTCTTTACTCCTTAATCACCAAGAAGTGATATGATTTTGTCAACCGATACACCAAAACCAAGATAGCATCATAGCTTTCCTAAACCATTGGTATCCATGTGATGAAGTCCATCAAGATGTCATCCCACTTCTACTCGGGAACATCTAAAGGCTGTAACAACCCTCCATGAATACGGTGTTCAGCCTTCACTTGCTAACACACTAGAAACTTAGCCACAAACTCTGCCACTGCCCGCTTTACCCCAGGCCACGAAAACTATCCCCTCAGGCCTTGGTACATCTTTGAGACCCTGGGATGTACCACTAAAGCCGAGTCATGGAACTCACAGAGAACTCCTTTATGCATGATCTCCGGAACAAATATCCTTCCACAGAAAAGCATCTGATGCTGAATATCCTCAGACCATACCTAAGGAGCATTTCCCTAATAAACACGATATCGCATCACTTCTACCTCTGAGTCCCCCCACTGAGACTCTTCTACCTGAACCGATAAATAGGAAACTACATTCATCTCAAACAGACAGCCTCTTTCACATTCCACCCTTACATCCAAATGCAAGGCCGCTAACTCTTCCATCGCTCTCCAAGCATCTACAGATTCCTGAACTACTTCCTTCTGTGATTTCCTACTCAGGGCATCAGCCACAACATTACCCTTTCCCTTATTATAAGAGATCTCGAAGTCGTAGTATTTGAGGAACTCGACCCATCTCCACTTTCGTACATTCAGATCCCACTGGGAAAATACATAACGCAACCTCTTGTGATATGAGAAGACCACAAAACTCTCTCCGATGAGATAATGCCACCACAACTTCAATGCGAACACCAAAGCTACAACCTCTATATCGTGTGTGGCATAGTTACGTTCATGAGGACGTAACTGCCTAGACCCATAAGAGATCAATCATCACTGCTATATCAGCACACATCCCAACCCAAGTCTAGAAGCATAACAGAGCACTTCAAACAACACCCCTTACTCTGGTAATCTGAGTACTGGAGCACTAACTAGCTTCTCCATTAGGTAGCCAAAAGTTGTCTGGCACTGGTCGCTCTATACAAAGGCCTGGTCCTTTCTAGTCAAAGTTGTCAACGGAACTGCATCTCGAGAGAAGTCGATCACAAACCACCAGTAATAGCCTGCCAAACCCAGGAAACTACAAACTTCTGCAATATTCTTGGGTGCTTCCCATGAAACGACTGCCTCCACCTTTGACGGGTCTACTGTTATTTCCTTTTGAGACACTACCTATCCACAAAAATTTACTTCTCATGTCAAGAACTTGCACTTAGATATTTTCCCATAAATATGGTGGTGTCGGAGGACTCCCAAAACTACCCTAAGATGTTCAACATTATCTTCCTCTGATCTTGACTAGATAAGGATGTCGTCGATGAACACCACAATGAACATGTCCATAAACTCTCGGATGACAGAGTTCATGAGGTTCATGAACATAGTTGTTGTGTTCGTAACGCCAAACGGCATGACCATGAACTCAAAGTGTCCATATCTGCACATGAAATTTGTCTTCGATATATCACCTTCCTTCACTCTCAACTGGTGGTATCCAGAGTGCAGATCGATCTTAGAGAACCAACCTTCTCCCCTCAGCTGGTCGAATAGATCGTCTATCCTCGAGAGGGGGTAACGATTCTTGACCATTACCTGATTCAACCTTTGGTAGTCTACGCAGAGCTGTAGACTACCATCTGCTTTCTTTACGAACAAAACTGGAGCACCCCACGACGACACGCTGGGTCGAACAAAGCCCTTCTCCATCATATCGCCAATCTGAATCTGCAACTCACGCAACTCAGAAAGTGCCATCCGATAAGGATCCATCGAGATCGGGCGGACACCAGGCTGTATGCCTATCCCAAAATCAACGTCACATCGAGGGGGTAGAGTCACAACCTCATTGAGAAAGACATCAGGGAATTCTCTTACGACCTCTGGGACATCCATCATTCTTGCATCCAATGACTCCACTGACACCTCGTCGAGTATAGAAAGGAGTGGATCCACATGTCGACTCCCCACCTGATAACTCCTCTCCCTAGAAAAGGACACATGTCGTCCATCCTCATTGGAAAAATCAATCCTTCTCCGATAGCAGTCGATGATGGAATGCACGGAGAATAACCAGTCGATTCCTAGAATGACATTGTATTGCTGCATCTGAAATGAAAGAAGGTCTCCACTAGACTGATGCGGTCCCAACATCAGTCTACATCCTTGGAAAATGTAAGATATGATGGTCTGAACCCAACTGGTGTTCTCAACACTAGGGGCACAAAAAGTCTCTCGGCATCCAGACCCAGATCATGGGCTAATTCGGGCATAACAAATTAGTGAAAATATCTCAAATGAAAAATGGTAGGAACAAGAGTGCTGAATAAACTGATCATACCTCCAATGACCTATGGTCTTGCTGGATCTACTAACTCTACGGCGTGCAATTTTCCACGCCCAGCTCTTCTTTCATGCTGTTGTCGACCACCTCCCCGACCACGCCCTGGTCGAGGTCCTTGAGGATCACCCCGGTGTCGGTCTCCTCCAACAAAGTCGTCCCTAGGAGGTCTAGGGGCCTGCTACTACTACTGGAGAGGCTTCACCGACAACGGATTCTGCTAAGGTTGGTGCTGAAACTGCCCACCTCCATGATGTGGAGCTCAAGTCAGACACCTGCTCTGGATGTTCCTGAAAACTACGCAAGGGAAACACTTCGGTCCTGGCCCCGTGGAAAAGGGGTGATGGCTAAAAGCTCAGAATTGGAACTGATGAGGCCTACTCCCTACTTGACGAAACCTGGAAGGCCCTGTCGCTGGACCCCTGCTGCTGACCGCCTTCCCCTTTGATGAACCCAGCTGGTTCCCCTCTCGCGGAGTTCCTCCCTTCAAGTGCATACTCTCTACTATCTCAGCCTTATTATGTACTGCTAGGTACATGGGAAGGGTGAAGGGAGTGAAAGTGTACTGAAGAGAAGGACAAAGTGCCTCCTCTAACTGTCTTGCCCAAGACTCCTTATCCAGAAATCAATATGGGGAAAAGCGTAAGAGATCTTTGAACATGATCCCCATCTCCCTCACTGGCATGCTTCCCTGCTAAAGGAAGTGAAACTCATGTCTCTTCTCATCCTTCACCGTAGAGGAGAGGAATTCCTCACGAAATGCCTTCTCAAAACCGGCCCATGAAACCTCTACCTCTGTGTTCTCTCCCTGGAAAAGCATCCACCACTGATGCGCTTCTCTTCTCAGCTGAATGATGGCCAACGGTACCCAGTACTCCCTCGGAGCACGGATCAAAGAGAAGGTGATGGCTGGCTCCTCGAGCTATCCCTCCGTCACTGAGGCAGAAACGTTGCCCTTGTACTTCTCGAGGGTTTGCCGCTGGATGGAGCGCAGAGTCCTCTACCACAAGTCGTCCTCCTCATCTCGGTCAACCCTCTACTGGTCAACTTCCTCGATCCATTGGGCCTCAACCGCCCAAGTCGCTCGAGGATAACGTCAGGGTGCCATAGCTGCAATGTAAACAAAAAATGCATAAGCCTGAGAAGCAAGGGAATTTTTATTAGTATCATTACTAAATTTGTATCCCCAAGATGCCCCAAATCAATTAAAAACACAATCAGTATGATGCATGTACCTTCCCTAGGGTCCCTAACCTATAATAAATGTAGTCTCACTTGGTCGTTCGATAGGCTCAGAGTCCGTGCATCAGATCACGGCGGGCCCTAAAATCATGTTCCCTAGCCGGTCCTCCCTGGTCTATTTCACGAACCAAGATCACCTAACATTGTTTCCCTACCATCCCATTCAATCCTCACTGTGCCTAACTCTTGACTCCATCCTATCCCTCAACTTCCCTCTGATACCATTCTGTCATGACCCGCCTTTGGCAAGACGGTGGAAAGGGCGGCAAAGATCCACGTCATTCCTTCCTCTAGTCGAAGACGAGATAATGACCCCCGAGTCCCACCTCTAGTAGGCCCAGGAGTGGCGACTAGAACCAAGGGTATAACATTTTCACAATATGGGAGTCATTATCCTTTTTAGTTAACCAGGATTAGGAGAAAGAATGAGTGAACACCAAACACCACCATGTATAGAAAACTCAATGTAAAAAACCAAACTACATGCATGTTTTAATAGTAAAACTGAACAAAGTACAAGAACTCCAAAGTATAATACCAAATAGGAAAGGAAAAGGCTAAGAAGAATCCAACAACAACCAACAGAAACTCCAATGTCCAGACTAGTAAGGTCATGCACAGCCTCCAAATCCCTCCTCAAACCTGAAAATAAACATAGGGTGACCATACAAAGTATACTCATTAGGAAAACCGAAATCTCTCGTGCACAAGTGGGGAGACGTCCTAAAGTACCGTGACAAGTAGAAGAAACATCATCTATCAAGGAATATATCCATCCCACCTCAACAGCCATGCTCACAAAATAACACAAGCAGTAAGGTAATAGTAAAGAACAAAACATTTGGGTAACCCGTACCACCATTTCCCCCACTAGCTAGTTGCTCATCCCTAACGGAAAACGTCCTGACGCTACCACGCTCTTCCTGACCACACACACCAGGGCCTCACAACCATCCACATCCCTGCCTGCACACACCTGGGCCTCACAACCACACATCCCTACCCGCACAAACCTAGGCCTCATACCGAAGACACCTGGGAAAACAACCTACCCAAAGAGTCTTGGGCTAAAAACACACCAATCGAAACCTACCTGAAAAGACTTAGGTGTAAGGTCACCTCCATCCATCACAACCTAGGGAAGAGGGAGCAGGAAAGAGAGAATCTAGGGGGAAACACCCTTACCCATGAGATAGTGTGTCCAAAACTAAGTTCCCAACGCGGATGGGGTGCGACTAAACACAAAACATACAGTTACACATATATACTAACACAAAACCCACCCTATGGATCCTCAAACAGATACAAGGAGGAGACCAAGCACTACTGCCTCAGAAAATATGCACACAAAAAATAGTTCCCAGTTTCCCTATTAAAGATATCATTTCATAACAGTTCTGTATGAGTTAATCCCTTCACTACTGGGAAACTAACAGGCACAATCACAGATGAAACAAAAATAAATCAGGAAGGAAAACCATCATGTAATTTAATCATTCACACCCGGTTCTCTTGTAAATAATAACATCAAAGTGGGATCAATGGAATCCCTTGAAAACTGGAACCAAAGAAAAACCCAACAAACCATTGGTTATCCCCACATTAATTCATTACCATTCTAACAAGTTCATTATTAACTTTCCATTTTTATTCATGGTCACAACCTAACCTGTATCCCTGCTTCCAAATACCACCACATCCACACAAAAACTTATTCCATTTCAACCACACCATTCACAGCCCCTTTGTTCACCCATCCATACCGAAACACATTCACCCCTTCACCCATTTCATAACTGAACCATCCCAATGTTCATAATTCATTCTTTTATATTATTTAGTTCAACTAGGGTGATCACACAAGGTTATGGGCATTCATATTCAACAGTTGATTTTAAGTGTTTAACCAATTCATACATGATTCCCATTCACCAGAAAATGCATAAAACAAAGAATAGCATAGGTGTGAAAACAAAGGCCCCCAATGGCCGTGATTTTTAGTAGGCCTAAGCACATTCAAATCATAACAACATCATAGGGAAAGCGTGGGTAAAAACATGTAACAACATTAACAAATTTCCTCATCCCTGTTCTTTAACCGGTTATTATCTTCATTATAGAATTGATTAACTGCCACGTGGAAACCATAGAACACCCACCCCGTATGATACACAAGGAGGAGAGACAAAGGTAAGATCCCTACTTGATTAATTAAGGATCGACATTAAGCCCTCGTGTGGACACTCGAAATCAAGAGTAGCAGGAACTCCACGTAACACAATCAAGGAAAACATCACAACGGGGGTACAACTCGTCAGGAGGAAGGGTTCTCTAAGAGTAGGGTGATAGAAAAAAAAAGAAACCCAGGGATAAGAGAAGCCTTTAGGTTATAAAGGCTGAGATACAGCATTCCCGAGATGGTTAAGATATGGATAAAAAAACTCAAAACCACAGAAGAAGAGGGATCGTGGGTTGACCACATGGCTGGGCCACCCCACACATCCAAGTTAAATGTTCCCTATCCCTTTGGGGTGGTTAAAAGCAATTCACAACTCGTTAACCAAGGAAGGACTCCTCGCAGGATTTGCTACAGGCGTTTCTGAAAACTCAGTTAAAGGAATGACCAAAACGCATGGTTTTTTTCATTTAAGGAGGGTACCTCGCCAATAATTTAATTAAACACCATTAATGGGATTTAAAATAGGATAAAAGGCTCAAAACATGGTTTAAAAACCAATTTTCCCAAAAAGGAGGTGCTACTGGAAAACCCGTGAAGAGGTCACCCTTACTCCAAGGCCACCGGTATGTGAGAGCTACCGGTACCCCAAGGTCACCAGTAGCCTAGGTCTATCGGTAGACCACCGAGTCTACTGGTAGGCCGAGACCACCGGTAGGTCGAGGCCACTGGTAGGAGTCTTAAGCATCACTGATAAGCTAGGATGGCCCTCCAGACCACCCAGAACACCCGAAACATCATATTTTCACCATGTAATGGACCCCAAAACCCTGGGTCATTACGAATTCACACCTTCAAAGCCTTTTGGCTCGGCCAAACCCTGCCCAAATATTCTCTCAACATCCCTCACATAATCCTAGAGGCCTTAGTTTGATCACAAAGCCAACCTAAGTAGCTTTTTTGATCAAATCAAAAGGAAGAACCCGAAGAAGAGGTAATGATTTCACCACCCTCTATCAAGTTCCTTTCTTCTTCCGCTTATTATTTCTTTGTTATTTCCATTATAAAATAATATCTCCAGTATCTTATATATACTATGATGTTATTAAAAATATGGTACAACCATATTCATTATTCTATCCATCCTTTGAATTACATGTCACCATACGTGCGTACATACAGCCTACCGTCTCTATGTCATGGTGTAATTGTTATTCACTACATTATTATTTGGATGGGTATGATAATGATGTGTAATTGATGTAAATAATAAATATAACTTGATAATGATTCTGTATACATTATATACCATTCAATTATATATTATTTTAATATCAAAATAATTATATTGTCGCTCGTGCGTACGTACGGACTACCGTCTCCACGAATGCGATGATATTCATTCACCATCGTATCCATTCAAGAGTAATTTTCATTGTATGATTAAAAATAATGTTTAAAGACTTGATATAATTCTGGATATGAATAAGAGACAACCTATGGATAACAAACACGACTTATGCAATAAAACATATAAAAGAAAATGAGTAATTGAACACCTGAAACGACGATAATACTAAAATATTATTAACAAAGAAATATTAAAAGATCATATATGATATCATATTTATGTATATGATTCTTATATAATTTAATAACAATTATTTAACTATTATACAAGAGGTTAACCTACCCTCAACCAATGAAAAGTACAAGGTAGGGGTTAATTTCACAATCTCTTTATTATCTGAGGATGTTTTTACGTAAGTATCTACTGGGACATATTTATTATACATGTCCATGTATCATGAATGAGTTTTCAAAGGGACTATTTTAAGGTATTTTTTTTCTAAAACATCATTTCAAATGTTTTAAATATTTATTCTTCTAAATATTTTTTTATTAATGTCTATTTCTTTAAAATTGTTTTTAAGGATTTATTTATATGGACATGAATGTTTTTAAACTGTTAATTCCTTTCAAAAGTTTCAAATTGGTATGTGAAACATTGATTCAAAAACGTCTTTAAATGACTTATTTTCTAAATAGTGTGACTTTTAAATGTTTTCATGAAAAAGGGGTATTTCTCTCAAAGAGTTTTACAAATCATTTTCATCTAGGTAAAAATACTTTAAATGATTTTAAACATGTTTTGAAGTTGATTTATCATGATACAAATCTTCCATATTGTGTTGAAGGTTTTGTGATATGTTTGATTTTGGATGTTTTATTTTTATACCATTCATGGTTTATGGGTAAATTATTGACATTTCTTATACTAGTTTTAATACAAATGTTTATGTTATGTTTAGACCTTTTCATATGAGGAATGCATTGGACTTAATAAGTGAAGGGTGGAGCCCGCTATTGCTCCTCGATGCATCGATATGTCTCATGAGACAAACTAGTGTCATGGAACAAGGCCTTGACAAAATCTTATTTGTAGTCTTGGCATAAGGCCTTGACTATGTGGTTATGATAGTCTGGCATTTTTCATTCCCTCATAATGAAAGTGGCTATTGGTATTGCATGTGATTATTCGACTAGTAGAATATCCATCTGAGTAAGTAAATGGTATTATTTTTATTTGTATTTTCTATATTATGATGATGTTTATGATGAAAAGGCTTTTTTTTAGTTTTATACATTTCCTTAAATTTTTATGCTTATTTTTGAAACTTTCTGCTGTATTGCTTACCCTTACTGAGCGTTTGAGCTCACCCCTTTCTATGTTTTATTTTCCCTGGATTCTAAGAAGTGCATTGTGATTGATATGCAGGGTTAATCTAAGGGAATAATGGAATTCATAAAAGATTATTTATGTTGTTTTGTATGTTATAAAATTTAATGTAACATTTGTGTGTGTAATCTATTTTCCAAGATGGCTAAACCGATCGGTCCTTCAGGAACTGATTCCTTGTAATCATGCTAATGTATTAAAATAATGCACCGATCCTTGGTAACTGGGGTCGGGGCGTTACATAAACACTTTCAAGTTACCATGTCCCCATAATACATGGACCAACAGAATAAACACTAGCAGAACACCTTCTATTGATGGTACAAAATCTTAACAAGTTGTGTTTTGAACATATCAACATATTTAACTTCTAACTCATGAAAATAAATGACATGGTAATAATTATGAAAATACTAATTAAGATAAGATATGTGTTAAAAATCATATATCTAGTTAATATTCATAGATAATGGTAATTGATATGAAACTTTTCAAATATATTCTAACACCTTGAATGGCTAAAAAATCAGTGAAAAAGATTACTCTCATTAATGAAACACCACTTACCTGAGAAGGTGAAACATTTAATAATAAATGATCTCTAATGTTAATATTTTGATGGATCCATATATGATTAATATAGGTCTTATTATAATCCTTAAATTCCTTCATCAAATCATGAATCACCTGTACCTTCTTTTTCCTACAATGTATATAATTTGGTCCAAGAATTTTTGACTTTTTAAACCCATTCTAAAACAATACTAATATATAAATTTATCCATAAAAACATTTAAAAAATATAAATCAATGATCTTGTGATATATATTATTATAATAAAACTAAACAAAGGGTATTTACTTCACCCATGAACCTCTAAATTTTTGAACACATGTGAATAACATATCTTACAAATTTTGAATGTTTCTTTCCCTCTAGATATTCTTATGTAGATGAAAATATTTACTGGAATAAAACTAAGATTAAAAATTATATCAGAGACCTCTTCACGGTCAAGAGGTAGAATATGGATGATAATTAGATATTTCCTTCTTTAAAACCCCAAGGATCCTCAAAATATCTTCCTAATTCTTACTCAACAATACATCCCTAGAACCAGACCCCTTGTTTAACAAAAAAGTTAATTTACTTTATTAAATTATCCAAAATCTCTTTGATAGTGATATCTCTTCCCAGATATTGAGGCATAAAGGTACAAAAATTAAATCGATATTTCCTCCCACTCCCACACAAGGACATCAAAAGGCTAAAGAAACCCACTTGAAAAATGATGTAATTCCTTTACCATATGTTAAAAAAAATTACAGAATACCAATCTATAATAGAACACTTCATCATTGAACACGAAAAGGAGTCATCATGGAATGATGCATCTTAGCCACACTATGATAAACAGCCAAAGGAATGATATGGAACTCATATAGAACCACCTAACTCATCACTATGGGAACCAAGAGCATCCTTTAGAGTAATATCTGATGTTGATCATCCCCAAACCATACCTAATGAAAATCTCCATAAACAATATGGGCACATTTGAATTCCACCTTATAATCCCACAACTATGATTCATCCATATGCTAAACCAAATATAATTGTATGTTTATATGATATAGATTACCTTTACCATCAAATTCTCGCATGTCAATATGTATCACTACAAGCTTTTCCATCATTCTACAAGCATATCTATACATAATAAAAACATCATATTGTGATTTTTTTCTCATTGAATCAGAAACAATATACTTTTTTCCAAGTTTATATGAAATGTCGATGTAGTGTTACATTAATAACACCATCCAACATCGATATTTAATGTTCAAGTCTCACGGGATGAAGTTATATCTTAAAATCGTGTGACCTGAGAAGATTGTAAAGAACCCCCTAATAGTATATTTTTTTATAACATGGAAAATAATAATATGAAAATATCTATATTAAAGGTAGAATAGTTAAATTCATGATATTATATATTATTAGACCCATAGGAGATAAAATATATATTTTTATATTAGAATGAAACAGAATCTAAGGAGTCATGAATCATAATAGACCTCAAACATGACCCAATCATAGGGTAAATTGAGAATAGGGGCATTGACTAGATTCAACTTAAATTACTCAAAAGTAGTCTATAACTAGTTAGTATTCTTGAATGACTAATCCATATTATTCAAGGCTATTAGAGGAGTTCAAACTTGGGCTAAACTTGGTACAAACCTCTTGTAATATCCTATGAGGTCATGGAAAATCCACCCCTCTAAAATATTATTGGGTTATACATGTGGAATAAAATCATTGAACATAAAAGGATTCAAAACTAATCTCCAAAGAGACATAAAAATCCTTAATAAATTCACATCATTTTAACATAACATAAACCAATATAGATTTACAAAAAATTAATGTTGTTGAACAAACTCCAAAATCAGTTCAATATTGTCTAAAATAACATCCTCACAATCAAAATATATATTGATTTTGTTAATGAAAACCACTATGAACAAGCCAAGGAACTCATGAAATAAATATATTATTTATCCCTTGAACTTTTCTATTTCATTCATTACTTTTAAGGGATTCACCAGAAAATCATAGTATGCATAATGATACCTAATTGAAGTCTTCAGAGTATCTTCAGAATTTACCTACATCAGATGATATATGAGTCATAAATTGATCACTAAAACCCCACCATCATTCAACAGATGATATAAAAATCATCAATCTATGATAGGGGTTAGAAGTACTTCATTTTAATGTGATTCTAGAAACAATAATAAATACAAATTCACTGACCATTATATCTCCCCATCATGAAAATGATTGGAGTTCCACATAGAAACATAATTTTTTGAATAAAATCACTCTATATAAGATCATATAACTTATAAAAAGATCTTAAAACTCAAATTATTCTCTCTAATAGAAATAAATTATATAAAAAATACACATAACTATAAATTTACCTCAAACTTGATCTTACATTGATGTGTTTTATTTATAAAATATTCATGGAAAACATCAATGTACTCTTATAAACCCATTAGCATCACAACCAGATAAATATCTACTAAACTCATGATCAAATCATACATTATTAATTATTAGAACATTTAATACCACTTATACGTCTGATAGTATCAGTTTCTAACTAAAACAACATAGTCAACATATGTATCAAACAAACTTTCCTCTTATAGTGATCAATGATAGGCTAAACTGAATACAGTTTTTTGATGATGAGGATGATGTCATGTTGACATATTCACAAATATAGAAAATATACCAAATTCTGATGTTGTGTTAACATCATTTCAAAAACTCAACAAATATCATAAAATAATTCTCATAATTATACAAGAATAGTGAAAACTAAGGGAATTGGTATCCTTTCTACCTCATTTGCATGAGTCTGGACTCTGGAGGTGTATTAAAAGTGTGTGTAGATTCTAAAATAAATATTGCATAAACCTTAATAGATTTTTGATAGATGATACATTTTTTCTACAATTACTAATACTAGAAACTACAAGGAACACATTTCATAGTTTCCTACTTCATGACCTTGTTATCCTTGATGTCATCCCCCTTCATGGTCATGTTTATATCTCTCTCCCTATTTAAAAGGGGTATCATGAGGATATATTCTACCTACTCCCTTCCCTATATACTATCCAAATATAGTATCACTTTAATGTTTTTTTTGCTTCTATCATAAAATGTATTATTACAATGGTTGAGACTATAGTAGGCCACAAACATCATGAAGACTACCAATGAATATTGGAAGCTCAATGTTTTAATGGTTATGAACTCCATTGGAAAATAAAACATATGATACCTTGATAGAGGCTAAAGAATTGTTAACTATAGTGAAAAGAGATGATGGTTACTGAAGTAAAATCTCTTCTATCAAAAACATTTTCTGATCAAAAAATGAGAACATACTTTTATAGATCAACTCTTTGGTTGTTATTAAAAATTACCCTCTTGTGAGTATCAGGAATGATACAACATCCTTTAAATAACCTCTTCCTTCTCCAACACCTTGAGTAATTTCGAAAAATTGAATGAGATCTTAAGAAACATATATAAGGTTCCTAAATCTAATAAAAAACTCTAAAACATTGGATCTCCCCCATTGAAGAATAATCATCTATTATTGATAGATAGCCTTTATGGTAGAAGATAGGAACACATTATAGAACGGATCATAGAGATTCTCCCATGAAATAACTAACTCCTCATTATCAACAAGGAAAAAACAACAACCAAAAATTAGCTTCACATAACATATTGATAACAAATGATATTCATTTCTCTATCTCAAAAAATATCCTTAATAATTATATAGTTTATAGTGTTGAAATAGTTTGTGTATATTCCTCTAATAATCATTTTTCTACTTTAATTATATGGTGATTTGTTGGTGTATCTTGTTCAACCTCATATGAATGAGCCTGGCAGGGATTTCAATCTGGAGCCATACCAAAAAAGTAATATGTTATGGGGTTTATAAACCTAGAATATCAAATAATTATGATTAATTAGTCAGGATGTTGTCTTAGTCCCCTTTATCTACCAAATTACATCACATACATAAACAATAATAATACATGATCCTTACTAAAGTCTCTATCCTACAAGAAGCATAACTTTTCCTACTATATTATGAAAACATAAGGTCCCTGCATCAGATCACAGGGATCCATAAAATCTCATGTACTATCCACTCTCCCATTCTTACATCACAAATTAATTTCAACTGAAATTTTTTCCCTTCCAACCCATGAAATCCTCATAGGTGTTCTCCACAATATCCATACTATAATCTAATCAAAAATCTTTGATACCACTATCTCATGAACTACCCCCACTAGTACCACTCCACGGTTAGCAATGATTATAGGAGTAACTCTTGAAGTCCATATCCAAAAAGAACAGGGGTTGGAGAGTTGCATCAAGGGTATAAAAGATAAAAATACAGCAGACATTACCCACTCCTAAAAAATAATAATAAACCCCCAATAAACACTATAATAATAATCAAATATATCCAAATACTTTTAATTTTATATAAAATTAAAAAAAATTATGATGACACCTAAAACAGTGACCTTAAAATCCATAACCTCATTATCTACCACAATGAGATCGTAACTCCAAAAATGATCACCAAATCCCTCTTGCGAACTTGAAAACACACACACAAACATACAAGTATACTAAATTGGATCCTTTTTAAGGCCTCCTAAGAAAATGGGAAGGAAGCATAGAAAACCCTTTTGAATTCACAAGGAAATTAATTATCATCCATATCAGGTCATCTATGTTCACATATTCACTAAAGATCACTCTAAAAATAAGTTACAAATTCTAATAACATAATATCAATAATATAGAGATTAAAGATTCCTTGATTCTACATTCCCATTATTCTTGTCTCTGTAAACAAAAAAACCTACATCTTTGTGGTTCCATCACATCCATGAGTCAAAATTCACACCCATGAAAATATATCAAAACCATGTCATCATATCAAAATTCATATTTCATAAAACATATCATAGACACAACATCATGACACCCCCATTATCACATTATAAGAATGAGAACCATTATAGATTGTGAAAATGTATACAATAAATTAATCCATTACTGTCCATGTGGAAGTTCATATATAATAACTATATACCATTACAACCTGATACATCTATATGTTATAAATGTAAGTTACCATAGCCTACATATACATGTATATAAAAATTGAGATCCATTAAATTATGTAAGAGTGCATATCCTATAACATTAATATACCATATCCTGAATATTCCTATATAAAATATATATAAATATGGATATCAGGTTAATGAAAAAGTTATTTATCAAAATCCTCAGCAACATAGATGTTGGTTGAACACCCTAAACCAATGATTAAATATAAATTTTGACTGACCCTACTAAATTAGGTGGTGAAGATTAACAAAAAAATAAAACATAATGATTATAATCACACAGAACTATTATGATGGTAATTATTCTTACCTAGACATCAACTATAGCTAACATTCCACATGAAAATATACTTTCAATTTATATTTATTAAAAATATAATGGTATAAGAAGACAGACTTCACATGTGATGTTATCAATAATTATTTATATTTAATTTATTACAGATCATTTATCGATTCTACAAAAAAAATTATAGGATAATTTTATATTAACCATTAAATGTAAGGTGATTTTATATTCAACATTTATCTTTCCAAATTTATATCCAATAACTAAAAAAATTTCATCATTAATCAACATGAACCATCCAAAATAATTTTATATTTAGTTACCATTATATAATTACATTAACTAGTATATCAAACCTACCATCATATTAAAGAATCATCTTCTCCGATTTTATTCATTATTTAATTACCATTTTATATCATCATGTGCTATGACAAAATTTTTCCATAGTAAGGGGACATATTTGAAGTAAACACAAATTTGAATCAATAAATAAAAAAAATAGATTCCATGAACTTGGTAATACGTTCAAAATTAAGGCTCTCAACCGAAGCCAACTTTTCCAATATCACCACCCACACCTTTCCACACTATCCTTACCATCCAACCATATTTCAAGTCACTCTTCCACCCCCACAAAATTAAAACATTACATCAATATCCTTATCAGCCAACCATTTGAGGTTTCATGTTAAATAATAACAAGGGATCAATCATTATTAATATTTAAATTTTAAAAAAAATCATAAGAAATAATATTATAAGAATGCATTAATTCTTCTGTAAATTCAAGAAAGATTTATCACACAAGGATCTGATGCATTAGGTAGAAAATATTAATTCTAGAATTAAATAAATTATTTACTACATTAATTAACGGATTCATTAATAGAATGTTTTAGTAGTAAAGAAACCTAACATAATGAAAAAATATAATTAATAATATCTAAAGTTTTATTCACAATTCCATGCCCATTCCAAAACAAATTAATTTATTGGTGGAATAGTAATTCAAATGGTTTACTTATCTATGTCTCACCATTATTTATCATATTTATGTTCTGTAATAAGATGTATACCTTAAAAAATTTATGGGATACATAACTAAATATGATTATAATATTATACAAAATTTAAAAAATATCATATACAATAACATGAGGAAAAACATAATCTATTGTAAAGAAACCCTACTTCAAATTCTGTAACTCTATATTATTACCTTTATTAGGCTAACTCAATAATTTAATCATTGATGATAAAATGTCATAATCTCATAATTTCACATAATCAAAATGATAGGTAACAAATCGATTACCTCAATATGAAGATTCGTGAAACACCATAGAATAATAGTTGAACCAAAGATCAACCAGTTTCAAACTAAATATAAACAAACTTTGAACCTATTAATATTGAACCATATTTAACTATACAAAAATACTAACATAATACTAGAAAAACATAACTTTTATAACCGCTATAAAAATATATTAATATTAAATTGAGAAAAGGGGAGAAGAGTGTATTCTTGGACTGAGTTAGATATTTCACTTTGAATCGAGAGGTTTAAACCCTCAAGATAGATGGATTGGATTTACCATGGAAGTCCTAGGGTGGTCTATTGTTTGATATAAAATTAAAGTTAAAATAAAGGAATTGAGAGAAAACATGTTGGGCCTTCACCATGGCATGAAGACATCAAACACAGTCTTGGTAACCATAATCAAATCGAAATTTGATATCCCATCAATTTAAAATATTTATCTCCCCCATGATTATAAGTCATTTTATCAATTTTAAAAATAGGCTTCACCAAAAAGAATAAAAATATCATCCGTTGAACATTCAACATAACTTGGAGGAATTTCCATCACCGTTTCTTATATAACATGGCTCTAGACATGACATAAATATACCACCATCATCACTTTAAAAATACCTACAAAACTCAACCATGCCTCGATGCAACACCAACACGGATCCTAAAATGGGTATTTTTTCTTCACTGTTTCCCATAAATAAATCCTTTAAATACCATGATAAGCAAATATAAATCACCACGGTTTTTTCCTCTTCATGAATGATGATATTTCGGAATACGATTCACATTAAACCTATAAAATGAATATTTTCCCATAGGTGATTCAAAAAGTTCAATTTTTGATCTATAAATGTCAACCCCATAACCTTGAGAAACATGTGTGGTTAACTATAGCCTTAATTTGATAACATTCCTTTCAATTTGGGTGTCTATACATACCCCATTTCCCATAAGGAAATCCTCTAGAGACCATTCCCTTTAAAATGAGAATTTCACTCCCCAAGGCCCTTCTCCAATTTCATTTTTATTTTCTTCTAGATAAACCAAGTTTGGATTTGGTTGAGAGGCAACACTTACATAACCCACATACTAAATTATTAATGACCCAAGGCCCTAGAATTATCTCTGAGTTCACTGTGAATTCAAATGGGCAAATCCTCTGGTCACATCTCTGAAATAGTTTAATTTATAGCCATCACCCCAAGATTTTATGAACTTGAAGAGCCAAATCGCAACTTTTTATATTTTTACCACCATAAAAGACTCTATCAGCCTATCCAAATCCTATAAAATAATAAGGTATCAGAAAAACTGGACCCTCACATGTCCATTTGAACTATTATAGTTTTCTATATGATAATAATGTATCTTTTATTCTTGTTATGTTTTACATAATATGATCCTCTAGAGTTCAGGGTTATAGTGGTCTCCTAAATTTTTATATTTTTTGTAGTACTTGTTGTATTATTAATAGTTAATGTACCATTCATGTTTTTGATAATTACTATGGGAAAATAAAAGTTCTTTTAGTATTTTATTATTATTATAATGGAATATTTATTTTTATAAAAGAATTTTAGGCCATAAAAAGATAATTAATTAATGAATAATAAATAATGATATATATTAATCATATAACATCTTAAGTAATTTTCATTTTTTTCATATAACCAAATTTAAATAAAAATCATAAAACTAATTTATCAATAATTCTCTAAAATAAAAAATCTAATTTATAATATTAATGAAATTCCTATTATAAATTAAAAAAATATTTAACATATAAATTATTAACTACCATAATAACTCAAAATATAGCCTAAAAATTATATATCTTTGTACATAAAAATAATGAATAAATTTGATTATCATAGGGATTATTAATTAGAAATTTAAAATGCTTAATCATAGAAATTCTATTTATCTCCTAAAAATAAAATATTTATTTTGTGTTGATTTATTTCTTTTTATAATGGTATTAGTTTTTATTTTCAAAGTAGTAATTTTGGATTTAAAATGAAAAAGTATCTTTTTGACTTGAAAGGAATGAATGATCATTTTAGACCAATAAGTAAAAAAATAATTTTGACACACAAATTAAATAGTAAATAAAATTCGAATTATTTTTTGGATAATAAAAGATCTATTTTCATTGAATGAGAGGTTTTATCTCAATTGAAGATGATAAAATTTCTATATTGGTTTATGTGCATTAATTATCATCAAGTGAAAACATATATTTTTTAATATTATACATATTATTACAATATTCTCAAAATATTTTGTATTTACCTAAAAATCCAAACTACACTAGTTTAGTAAACCCAAATTTGGATAACAGATTTATTTTTAAAATTTCAAACTTCAAATTCAAAACCCTATCAAATGTATCTTGAATGTCAAATATTGTTAAAGAATCATGAATTCATGGTTGAACTCACATGAAAATGAACTAACCAATACATCACCTTTCTTGTTCATCATATTTTACTGATAGTCAATGCATGATATGTAAATAGTTTTAATACTTTTGTAAAAATGATTCCATAAATGGATATATTTATAATATATCAAATTAATTTTTTTAAAAAAATTACCAATCATTATCACCAGATTAAACTAGAAAAATTCTTATTTAGATCTATACTAAAATATCAAATAACTTACCATAGTGAATTTTAAAATTCTATCTTAAAATATATGTACTATATCAAACATTAATTTAATGAGATCACTATAATTCTAACACAATTTCAGTAAACATTTTCCACCTCAATATTTACACAAGCTTTATTCTAGAATTTTAATCACTCAATATCAAACATAAAAAGTTTTCCTTTTTAATTCTAGAATAAAACCAATATATATATATATATATATAATATATATATATATATAATTCAAAAATAAATCATTTCATAGACCTATTTGTGGCATATTAATCCATTCATTATATTCTATCCAAATATTACTACAAAAACCCAATCCCAATGAGTGCGTGTAACACCCCGAGATTTTATGAAAAATATTATTTTAATTTCATTAATGTCTTATGTTGTATTCTACACCAATATTACCTTGCGCTATACGCAACACCTTATTAGCTTGCAGTATACGCAACACTAGTCTTGGACCGTGTTACACACAATTTTGATAATAGTTATTCTACGCAACATTGAGTATATATATATATATTAAATGTATAAATGAAATGTGGTTGGATTCTGTTATACGAAACAACAAAGGATTCTTTCACAACACGCAACCCTGACTTGGCTTACATTATACGCAATCGCGACCTTCCTCGATAGCGTGGGTTGTACGCAATATCGGGTTTTAATAAACAATTATATATTATTATAATATTGTCATGAACTAGCCGTTATGAATAGTATTAACTAAATTTTGAATTTTATAACATTATTATTCATCTTACACATTTTCTAGAACATGGTATAAGAACAAAATAAATTTTTCGGGTAAAATAAGTATTTTTCAAAAAATGCAGTTTTGCCGCCTTTTGATGGCGCACCCACTTTAAATCTAGTTTTTGACATGTTTATATGTTCAATTTTACAAAATAAAATTCTTCTTTTGAATCAGGATGTAAAAATTTACA
The DNA here is from genome assembly GCA_963277665.1 of Viscum album. NCBI lineage: Eukaryota > Viridiplantae > Streptophyta > Magnoliopsida > Santalales > Viscaceae > Viscum > Viscum album. The sequence continues at coordinate 599,835,060 of OY728157.1, forward strand.
TTATATAAAGTTTTGATATTTTTTCGAAAACTTTCATATTTTAATGAATAGTAAAAACACGCTATATTTTAATTAAAAACAACTTTTTTCATCATAATATATTATGTGGTTAAATTATAATATTGAATGGTTTTAAAGTATAAATAGAATATATTTTTACCATTTAATATAATTTATGTCATTAGCATTGATTTTACCTTGAATTTGTAGGTTAAATCAATTCAATCTTTTGCAATGTTTTAAACAAAAACCCGTTTTTATTCGACAACGGGATTAATTTTAATTTAATTTCTGCAACTTCTGTGTTTTGAATTTTAAAAAATGGATTCCATATTTGGAATCAGTGGGTCCAAATTATGTTAATAGGATACTTTTTATTTTTGGGAATTATGAATAGTAACTACGGTAAATTTTATTTACCATAGTTAAAGGTAAATCGGGTAATTAAGGGTAAATATAATATTTTAAAATTACCCTAACAAATGTCAAAATCCTATTGGATAACTAAAAGTCGACCCATATCACCTAAGGGTCATATTAGATTCATTTAAAGAAATTTTTTCAATGAAAATAATTTAATTATTATTAAAACCAAAGAATGTGACAACATGTCACTTTCTTAAATCATATAAGTATAATAATTTTACTCTAGTGATAAACTTCATGAAACTTCGAACATGAATAGTTTCCAGAAATCTAATACAATTATCTACATCATAGGAATTGTTTTAGAATTTTTAGGGATTAAATAAATATCATTTATTATGACACAAAGATGATGCAGTAATTGTCTTATTAATGAAATATTGACATAATTGATCTTATAAATGCCCAAATAAATGTAATTTTAGACTTTTTATGAATTCCACTAATTTTATAGGTTACTATGATATATTAGTGTTGATTTAATCAACTTGGTTCGAACATATAATTCTGTTATGACATTCACAAAAATCATATATCAAATAGTGTCAAAATTGACACAAAATAGTTTTTAAATCAAATATTATATTATTAATTGTTATTTTATTCCTAAAAATCTTAGGTTCGGCCAAATGACTTAGATAAGGATATATATATTAATAATAAACAATTTGGGGTTCGTTTGTCATGTTATAGTAAGTGTATTAACCATATAGTGAAAGAAAACAAAAAGACACGGTAAAAGTTAAATTATTTAACTTAGAGTTAAATCTAATTGATAAGGTTAAAATAATATCCTAAACTTGTCTAAATCTTATTGGTTGATAGGATTTAGACCCATCCCCACTTTAGCTTCTAAATAAGACCCTTTTGAACCATTATAAACTGATTTTGACATTAATATAAAATAATATTTTGAGGTCTTCATAAGGTGCCCCTCTCCTCCCTTATAAAAGGACACCTCCTCCCCCTCCTCCTCACACCAATTTGAGCACTCAATCTCGGCCAAACCCTGCCAAAATCTCTTCTCCACTTCCGTAGAAACATCCTAGAGGTTCTGGTCTTCCTCAAAGACCAATTTTAGTGCCCTAAGAGGAGGTCTCAAAGAGGCACTTCAAAGAAGAGGAGGTTCGGACACGTACAAAGCAAATCGGACCTAAGGTAAGGGAAATATCACAATCTCATTTTTATCCAAGATTGTTTATACATTAGTATTTACTGGGGTGTATTTTATCATCCACATCCATGTTTCCTCAATATGTAATATTATTTCCATCCACCTACAATTGTTTAAATACAATTTTACCCTTCGGTGAGTTTTTAGTAAAGGATATGAAAGGAATCTTTTTTCGTTTTTTTCATACGAGGTACTTTTTGACTTTCCGACAAAAGTACGAGAAGAATGTTTTTTTAACTTATACGGCACGGACGGATTTTTACGGTTTTATAAAGACTTATTTTCATGAACCTTCCTCCAAAATATTTCATGACTATTTTCAATAAAATCTCTTTCTTTTAAAATTGCATGATGTTTTGAAATTGATTTTGAAGAAGAAAGGATATTTTCCTCAAGAATTCAATTCAAGTGTTTTATAAAAATTATTTTCCATCTAAGATAATAAAGGGTTCTGTTTCTATCCATATTTTTACATTGATTTGACTATGTTGTGATGGAATTATGTTTATGAATTCCTTTATCTTATATGAATGGTTTTATGATGTCATGTTGTTTAAGAATCCCATTTTTATTACATGGGTTATGCAATGATGTATGATTTATGATTTTGTGGCACACATAAGAATGGTATCATTATGAGATGGGTGGGACCTATATCTCCCTCCAATGCATTGGGTAAAGATTTTATATCTCATGAGATAGACATGGCTGGAATGGTAGGTTATACCGGTTCAGTGAAACAGGACTGAAACGAGGGTTACTCGATTCAGAAAGGGACTTTGTCCACTAAGATAGTCTTGGAAATGAGTCTTGACTAAAAAGAAATGATTCTCTATGATTATGTGTGAATGCCACAATGTTTCATGTTTTATGTTATGATTATTGTGATTACATTTCACTGCCATGATTTACCCCATGTTATGAAATTATGATCTCTTTTGCAGGTTAAGATTTCCAATAGTTATGTGCTTATGTATATGATGTGATTGATATTTCTTTTGTTTACCCTTACTGAGCATTTGAGCTCACCCTTTTATGTTTTCTTTTCCCCAGGATATAAAGAAAGGTTTTAGGTAAGAAAAAAAAGGGGAAGATCTTTCACCACGATTAGAAGATTACGTTCCGAGTTTCCAAAGACACTAAACTATTACGATCCTTGTGTGTGTGTTTTTGTTATGTACTAAGTATTCCGCAAATGTAATGTAATGTCAATGTACGTCAGGATTCGGGTCTCTACAGTTGGTATCAGAGGAAAGGTTTAGTCAACCTTTGGAAACTAGGATTCGAGATCTTTAGTGAGATCCCTAGAGATATTTATAAGGTATGTATAGGGATGTCCCTAAGGATAAGTATACGTATAGGATACAGTCCTAGAACTACGGTAACGATCATAGAATTTAACCTAAGATGTTAGATATTGAGGATACTCCACCTTTATTATGTTGTTTTCCCTAGAATGATTTTTTCCTCTCACACTATTTTTTTTTGGGTTTTAGAAAATGGATGGAAACAAGGTGATTCACGATAATGGAGGATATGCTGGACAATGGAATGATATTTTTCATGAGAAACCAAATGAAATGGGATTTGGATGTCCAAACATCATTATTATGCCGAATCAGCAATCTCATAATATGATTAATAAAGTAAAATTTGGTAAGTTTCCGGACTCGGATAATAAGAGAAAGACGGAGTTTCATGATGATCATAGAGGAAAGAAAGTTCAATTTCCCCTATGTAAATCATGTGGGAAGAGGCATCAAGGAGAATGTTTCAAAGGAACTGGAAGATTCTTTGGGTGTGGAAAAGAAGGACACAAAGCCAGTAAGTGCAAAGGAAAAGGTTCAGTTAACACCAGGGATGAGGATAATGGTATTGCTACGACATCAACAATGGTTAAATTTTTTAAATGTGGAATGTACGGGCATTATGCAAACCAATGCCCTAAGGGAAAGTCTCATGAAGAGAATCAGTATGGTCTTATGGGTAGTATTTATGTTGATGATGATGATGAGACTACAAATGATATGTGAGATGAAAGAATTGTTGAAGCTCGGTCAATGGTTTAAGAATGTAGTGGAATGATTACATGTTTATCATGTGTAATGTTGTATAAGTAATCTCATGGTACTATGGGATAAAGAGACATCTAAGGATTGTTACATTGTTGTCTTTCCTTAAGTTTTGAAAGTATGTGATGAATGGTACCAGTATTTTTGGAAAGTAGATGATATGCGCATAATGAAGGGATAAGACGATAATGAGATGTTTGATTGTATGCATGAGCTCATGATTGATATAAGGACTAAGTGATATCATGGTTTGAGTATATAGAATTTTGAGGATTTTGGTATGTGGAAAGAGTTAACTTTTAACTGCATTCATGTTTTCACTAAGGTTCAATGGGTATTCAAAAGAATACATGATTAAGGACTTTGAATGTTTGGAATGTGACCAACGAAACATATCTTACGATATATGGGGATCGACGATGGTGTTAAATTTCTGGTAATCGTTTTCACTATGTTATGAGAGTGGGCTGCAGTATTATGGATAAGCCTAAAGATTGGAATGGATTATGTTGGACATAAGTTAGTATTGTTTAAGGATAGAAGTTTTTTTTCGATATTATTGATGGGATGTTATAGTATTATAGTTTTAGAAAAAAGGACAACCTACAGAATGGGCGACAGCCCATCGCGTCGGACAAGGCTGTGGGAATCGAACCCACAACCGAAGTGCGACTGGCCTTTATCGCCTACCACTGGCCTACAGGAAGTCCCTGTTTAGTAGAAACTAGTTTTATTATATTAAGCAGTATGATATATGAAGTATAAGTCCATTTTAGGAACCATATATGATTAATCTCACTATAGAATGACTTATGTATATTTAATAACTTTTGTTAACCTTTTGTTTGAGACAGATGGAATGACCCGTCATTCTATCACATGATCTGCTAACACTTCACGAATAACAAATTCAACTTCATTTATTTAAGAGATGAAGTGGAAATTGTTCAAGGCACGAACAACAGTGAGATTGTACCAAAATAAAGTAAGTATTTATTCTAATTCTTCAACTTTAGGGAAATGATCTTGAAAACTAAAAATGTTGTCCTAGTGCTCTTATATCTGATTAATCATATGGTACCTTAGATCGTCACAAATCTATGGATTTGTGATTGTTGGCTTTTCCATAGCCATGTTCTCCACCACTCTCCATCAGAACATAATGGTTAGATTTCTCTTCCATATCTATATTTTCACCTATGTGGAAACCCAGTGATTAGTTTATTTGGGTAACCATTACGTTTCATACTTTTGTTTTTAAAGATAAGTTTTGGTATTCCTTTTTACGATGTGGGTTTCTATCAAAGAAACTTTCAAATAGTAAACCATTTATAACCCCGACGAATTTCGAGGGCGAAATTCATTTTAAGGGGGGTAGAATGTAACACCTCGAGATTTTATGAAAAATATTATTTTAATTTCATTAATGTCTTATGTTGTATTCTACACCAAGATTACCTTGCGCTATACGCAACACCGTATTAGCTTGCAGTATACGCAACACTAGTCTTGGACCGTGATACACACAATTTTGATAATAGTTATTCTACGAAACATTGAGTATATATATATATATATATTAAATGTATAAATGAAATGTGGTTGGATTCTGTTATACGAAACAACAAAGGATTCTTTCACAACACGCAACCCTGACTTGGCTTGCATTATACGCAATCGCGACCTTCCTCGATAGCGTGTGTTGTACGCAATATCGGGTTTTAATAAACAATTATATATTATTATAATATTGTCATGAACTAGACGTTATGAATAGTATTAACTAAATTTTGAATTTTATAACATTATTATTCATCTTACACATTTTCTAGAACATGGTATAAGAACAAAATAATTTTTTCGGGTAAAATAAGTATTTTTCAAAAAATGCAGTTTTGCCGCCTTTTGATGGCGCACCCACTTTAAATCTAGTTTTTGACATGTTTATATGTTCAATTTGAAAAAATAAAATTCTTCTTTTGAATCAGGATGTAAAAATTTACATTATATAAAGTTTTGATATTTTTCCGAAAACTTTCATATTTTAATGAATAGTAAAAACACGCTATATTTTAATTAAAAACAACTTTTTTCATCATAATATCTTATGTGGTTAAATTATAATATTGAATGGTTTTAAAGTATAAATAGAATATATTTTTACCATTTAATATAATTTATGTCATTAGCATTGATTTTACCTTGAATTTGTAGGTTAAATCAATTCAATCTTTTGCAATGTTTTAAACAAAAACCCGTTTTTATTCGACAACGGGATTAATTTTAATTTAATTTCTGCAACTTCTGTGTTTTGAATTTTAAAAAATGGATTCCATATTTGGAATCAGTGGGTCCAAATTATGTTAATAGGATACTTTTTATTTTGGGGAATTATGAATAGTAACTACGGTAAATTTTATTTACCATAGTTAAAGGTAAATCGGGTAATTAAGGGTAAATATAATATTTTAAAATTACCCTAACAAATGTCAAAATCCTATTGGATAACTAAAAGTCGACCCATATCACCTAAGGGTCATATTAGATTCATTTAAAGAAATTGTTTCAATGAAAATAATTTAATTATTATTAAAACCAAAGAATGTGACAACATGTCACTTTCTTAAATCATATAAGTATAATAATTTTACTCTAGTGATAAACTTCATGAAACTTAGAACATGAATAGTTTCCAGAAATCTAATACAATTATCTACATCATAGGAATTGTTTTAGAATTTTTAGGGATTAAATAATTATCATTTATTATGACACAAAGATGATGCAGTAATTGTCTTATTAATGAAATATTGACATAATTGATCTTATAAATGCCCAAATAAATGTAATTTTAGACTTTTTATGAATTCCACTAATTTTATAGGTTACTATGATATATTAGTGTTGATTTAATCAACTTGGTTCGAACATATAATTTTGTTATGACATTCACAAAAATCATATATCAAATAGTGTCAAAATTGACACAAAATAGTTTTTAAATCAAATATTATATTATTAATTGTTATTTTATTCCTAAAAATCTAAGGTTCGGCCAAATGACTTAGATAAGGATATATATATTAATAATAAACAATTTGGGGTTCGTTTGTCATGTTATAGTAAGTGTATTAACCATATAGTGAAAGAAAACAAAAAGACACGGTAAAAGTTAAATTATTTGACTTAGAGTTAAATCTAATTGATAAGGTTAAAATAATACCCTAAACTTGTCTAAATCTTATTGGCTGATAGGATTTCGACCCATCCCCACTTTAGCTTCGAAATAAGACCCTTTTTAACCATTATAAACCGATTTTGACATTAATATAAAATAATATTTTGAGGTATTCCTAAGGTGCCCCTCTCCTCCCTTATAAAAGGACACCTCCTCCCCCTCCTCCTCACACCAATTTGAGCACTCAATCTCGGCCAAACCCTGCCAAAATCTCTTCTCCACTTCCGTAGAAACATCCTAGAGGTTCTGGTCTTCCTCAAAGACCAATTTTAGTGCCCTAAGAGGAGGTCTCAAAGAGGCAATTCAAAGAAGAGGAGGTTCGGACACTTACAAAGCAAATCGGACCTAAGGTAAGGGAAATATCACAATCTCATTTTTATCCAAGATTGTTTATACATTAGTATTTACTGGGGTGTATTTTATTATCCACATCCATGTTTCCTCAATATGTAATATTATTTCCATCCACCTACAATTGTTTAAATACAATTTTACCCTTCGGTGAGTTTCTAGTAAAGGATATGAAAGGAATCTTTTTTCGTTTTTTTCATACGAGGTACTTTTTGACTTTCCGACAAAAGTACGAGAAGAATGTTTTTTTTAACTTATACGGCACGGATGGATTTTTACGGTTTTATAAAGACTTATTTTCATGAACCTTCCTCCAAAATATTTCATGACTATTTTCAATAAAATCTCTTTCTTTTAAAATTGCATGATGTTTTGAAATTGATTTTGAAGAAGAAAGGATATTTTCCTCAAGAATTCAATTCAAGTGTTTTATAGAAATTATTTTCCATCTAAGATAATAAAGGGTTCTGTTTCTATCCATATTTTTACATTGATTTGACTATGTTGTGATGGAATTATGTTTATGAATTCCTTTACCTTATATGAATGGTTTTATGATGTCATGTTGTTTAAGAATCCCATTTTTATTACATGGGTTATGCAATGATGTATGATTTATGATTTTGTGGCACACATAAGAATGGTATCATTATGAGATGGGTGGGACCTATATCTCCCTCCAATGCATTGGATAAAGATTTTATATCTCATGAGATAGACATGGCTGGAATGGTAGGTTATACCGGTTCAGTGAAACAGGACTGAAACGAGGGTTACTCGATTCAGAAAGGGACTTTGTCCACTAAGATAGTCTTGGCAATGAGTCTTGACTAAAAAGAAATGATTCTCTATGATTATGTGTGAATGCCACAATGTTTCATGTTTTATGTTATGATTATTGTGATTACATTTCACTTCCATGATTTACCCCATGTTATGAAATTATGATCTCTTTTGCAGGTTAAGATTTACAATAGTTATGTGCTTATGTATATGATGTGATTGATATTTCTTTTGTTTACCCTTACTGAGCATTTGAGCTCACCCTTTTATGTTTTCTTTTCCCCAGGATATAAAAAAAGGTTTTAGGTAAGAAAAAAAAGGGGAAGATCTTTCACCACGATTAGAAGATTACGTTCCGAGTTTCCAAAGACACTAAACTATTACGATCCTTGTGTGTGTGTTTTTGTTATGTACTAAGTATTCCGCAAATGTAATGTAATGTCAATATACATCAGGATTCGGGTCTCTACAGTGCGACTAATATAAACTCAAATATAACATTCCTGATATCACCATGATTATAATTTAAGATTTTATTAGGAATCCAATGAAAATTATTATCCATTTTAAGCATGGACTCTCTTAAAATGTCCCCATATATATTTAACCTAAATTTCTAAAGAAAATGATTATGTTCCCATGAAAGCATTAGTTTTCTCCCCACCATTGGACTATATTTATCTCTCATTCCCTGATCGTAGATGCATTCTATCTCCATTTACACGTAATTTCATTCAGTCATGATCATGATCATAATAACCAAAATAAACCACATTAATATTATCACTCTATATCAAAGGGATTTTATGTTTTTAACACACCTACAACCCAATACAATGACTGGCCAATTTCAAGTTGCTTGAGTATCTATAAAACATTAACCCACAACATTCACTCATGTTAGTTATCATAAAATTCAAAAATATTCTCTATAAAACCATCTACGACAAAAAAAATCCATCAATTATCTATGATATGGTATTTGATACACGTTCCATTCTTCCTCACTCGAATAATTTCATGGAATATTTACTTCGGGTTGTATGCATTTTATACACAGCTTAGTGGATAGTACATTCTCACTCATCCCTAATAGTACCACATTTGTTATACATTTTCTAGCCACAAAATTAATATCCTTAGCATCAAGATATAAAAATTCAATAACTTCACCACCAACACATCTTAATTACCTTATGTAAGGTATGAAGTTAAAGAGAATGACACACACTTGAATAAAATGACAGAACCTATTGTAAAAACTATAAATTCATGAATTAATTTCATTGAAATTATATTATTAGGTATAAAAATATTTCATGATTAATAAGATACATTCTGAATGTTCAAAAAAGGTATTGATGTTCCATATTTTTTTAAATATTTTCTAATATAATATATCTTAAAAGGACATCCTATATAAGAGAGAGTGTGAATTAATCTAAAATGATCTTCTAGCACCTTTTTAAATCTGATTTAATCTATTAAACACACACATTAATTTCCAATATGTTTATTTTTAATGTTTTATATACATTAATAGAGTAATTAATTATTTTTTTAAAAAACTATACATTATTAATCTAATTTTTAGTGTTTGAGGATCTCAATCCACCACCAAAATAATGATATGAAAATCCCTTTAAATTATGATTACTCATGTAAAGAAGAATTAAATTCATTGGATCATATGTTCTTTAACTTTTCAAGTTCAACCACTATATTATAATAATCAATCAATGTCCTTACACCTCCCTTTATTCTTAAATGATAAAATTATATCTCTATGAATCTCATCACATTAATCCTACTCTTCAATATTCTATTAACCATGTTAGATATTGGAAATTTTTATCTTCCCACACAAAAGGCAGTTCACATGTCCAAAAACCCACAAAAGTTGTCCTAGACTCATAAGCATTGCAACGCTACTGACAAAAAAGGGATAAAAATCCTACCCTCTACTCAAACCATCCTGATACATTCCTTACGAAAAGAGGATTTTTCCTCAAAAACTCACCACTATCAATGACTAAGTATTTTGAAAATTTATCCAAATTTAATTTTCATTCAAATTATAAATTTTAAAAATAGTTTGTAATATTTATACTAAAAATTATGTCATAGCTAAGTAAGACTCAGCTAAGAAATTATTTATGAAAACACTAGTTAACTTATTTTGAATTATTTACATAATTATCTACTAATCACACAAAAGATGTAAATTACCTAAAAAGATACTTGAAAAACATGATGAATGTATGATCTTCCAAACTTATAATTGAGTAAAAACATTGATGTTGCACTGTATAACCATAAAAGTTCCTCCCCATATTCCATTGGTGGTTGAAAACTAGAAAGAGATTAATTATATAATGTAGGGAGAAAATAACCTTAGTATCATTATTTAAAATAAAATATATTAAAAAAAGAATAAAATAAATAACCAATCATATTACAATATTTAATAATAGTATAATTCCCATTGTGATCTAAAATTAATCATAATGAAAAATCATAATGGACTAGAACATCATATCGTAATATATTAGATAAAATTTCACTAAATGGTGTAATAAAATGAAGGATAATTAATAATAAAAGAAAATGATGAAGAGAAATAATTATAATGGCCTTGACCTCACCTCTATATTATATCCCATCTTTGTGGAGATACTTGATCTCTCTTCCTATAATACCTTATTTTCATTCAAGATATAGGTTTTGCATGTCCATAAAGGTGAATATTCAAGGTGTGATTAAATAATATAATAGGAAACCTCCAATGGTGTCCTAAACATAATCCATTACACACACACACAGATATATATATATATATATATATATATGTGTGTGTTTGAATACATGAAATTAAGGATACGAAGTAACAATAAAAAATATGTAGACAAACTAACAATCAGTGAAAAATAATAAACTATTTATACCATATTTCTAGAAAATTTAAAATATTAAATCATAAATCAATGGTATTTATTACCCAATTATTTACCCAGTCACATATACCTACTATGATACATGCACAAAGTCCACAATTGTTATACCATCCCACTAGTGGAAACATGTCCACCGATGAAAACATGTCTGCAAATGTGAATTGAATAACATGTTAATCATTGGAATTAAAATAATTATAATGTTCCTCAGGTGAATGTATAGTGGAAGGTATTAATTAATCAAGTTTTATCTTTCCCACTTATATGGGGGAAAGGGAATAATGTATTATGTATTCAAGGAACCCCTGTTTTGGGAATGGAGACACAATATCCTCTCTATAGAGGAAAATTTGTGTATACTAGGATCCCTTATAAGTACACTGGAGATATTCACATTATGATATTTCAATCAAGAAACCGTTTATCTACGACCTTACGGAAAATTTTATACTATATGTATATAAATAATAATAATAATCTAAAATAATATCCACATAATCCTATAGGCACCTCCATCAATGTTGTTGGGTACCTACGTATGAATTCAATAAAAAACTACCTCTTAAATTCTATTTTTAATTTTTAAAGTACTAAATGTATATTACAATATACATAAATATACATGTGTGAAAAAATATAAAAAATTATAAAATTAGGTAAAAACATTATAATATAAAAAATAATATGAATACCAAGTGGTATAATCCTGTAAAAGTATATTTAAATAGTTTGATCAATTATATTTTAAGCATAAATAGATTTCCATTTTATGTGGCAAAAAAATTATAATTAAATACATGATAACGAGTGAGTCATAAAGAGAGAAGTGACAACCAAATCTAGAAATTTCAACTCTCACAATCTCTTGACATCTCCTTAGTTTATGAAAATAACGAAAAATTCCATCTAAGCGAACATTATCAATAGTGCTATAGACTTTATAAGACAATACGACCCCTAAAATACACCAAAACCTATGTCAACCTACTTAAATCAAAATTTCTATTGGTGAAATATATTTTACACTATATTTTACTCTTAACATAACTTAATAACCATGGTAATTCTCTTATTAGAACACTACTAAAAAAATGTACCATCACAAGGATCACATTCAAGTGACAAGAAAACCACATGTACATATCACTAGTAGTATTTCTTATTAAATAATTTCTTCATAAAATTAAACTTAATTTAATAAATAACACTCAACCTAACATAACATAATTTTTAATGGTGACTCATATTCCAAGATGTGATTTTCAAACACTATTCTATTAGACCTTACACTACCATACAATATTAAATTCTAGAATAATCACCTCTTATGGGTTCCAATTCCTTTAACAGTTATCCCTTGAGAATTGATATAATTATAAAACTATTTTAGAATCAATATAGGTTTAAATTGTATTGAAAATTAATGTCATAATAGGTTAATAATGATCATATGAACACCCAATCCCCATCTATTCAACTACAACGTCTCAAAAACCCTCCCACAAAAATCACCATTATATCATCGATGAAATATAATATAAATGTATGGAAAATTAAATGTATCACATAACCTATATTATTGAGAACATACTTATCAGTTATTGATAATTTTTTTCCATAAATCGCATAATATTTTAAGAAATATAAAAAAGTACCAAATTTATAGATTTTTTTCTAAATAATATGAGTGAAGAATAAGTGGGAGGGGATATACATATCGCTAGGTAACCACAACCTATATTTTATTATCGATTGACAAATATTAGAGGTGTTTTAAGAGTATTTAATAGAGGGAGGATGCTTTTATACCTTTCCATAGGTTTGGGTTAGGTCAATTGGGGGATGGTGTGTGCGTTTTAATTTTAAAAATTAATAATTAAAAATATAATTAAAAAAAATATTTTATGAACATTTGAATGATTTTAGATATCATTGGAAGCTTGTTGGTCCCATTGGAGGTTTTGTTTCTTTCCATTGGACGTCTAGAAGTGGTGATAATTGATTCTTCTAGAACACGTTATCCCTTATATGGGATCCTACCAGCCATTTAGTGATACTTTCAATACACATTCAATTAGATATCAACAACCAAAATCCAATATATCTTTATAGGTATTCTTTATACACCTATCCTCCCACAAAACCTCCCCCTTTATCACTCTATACATGAACAAAAATTGCCTTATCTAATCAAAATATCCAAATTCAAATTCCCCTAGCACAACTAACAATTGATTTTTTATGAACTAATTCCCCTAATAATTATGTGCATGGGTCCTTACATATACTATTTGGGAATTTATATACACATTTTAGAGTTTATTTCTAAAAAATACTATATAAATTATTGTAATACATTTTTTTTGAAATGAACTGTTGATCTTTGTACACACATGAGAAGGGTGAATTAGGTTATGTGTAATTTTTACTAAAATATAAATCTTATTTAAAAATTTAACCCCAATTTCTCATGAAATATTATTCCTAATTAAAAACTATACCTAATTTTATGTTTTACCAAGAAATAATCACCCTCATGGAATGCATCTAATGTTAATATGGAACATGAAAGCTTTAAAATACTCATCTCTAATATAGGAAACATACTCCTATATATGATAGGTTATTCACCATAATAGTAGATTATCCCCTATACTAAATCATATAATATTATATATATTTTTAATTTCACACCTACACAAAAACCCCCTATGCATAAATTTTTCTACCACTTACTAGAATTCACACAATGATATTCCCACTAAGATCACCGATTCACAATGGGATTTCTTTCCATACCCAAAGTCTCACTGGTTTTATATGTTCCGATCATGAATACACAAGTATTTTCTCCCATAAATTATTCATTTGATCTATTACCAACTTCCATATTTCACTTCAACCTCATAATAGGTTCCCTTAAATTAAATACAATGTATTTGAAAATAATGCATTCAACTCATTCTCTATTTATAGCATAGATTCATAGATTTTATAAAAAGCAACTTACCTGGATTTATAAAATAAAATCTTGATTCTATGATCTTAAAAAAACTATTTTCTAAACTAATATTGACATTTTTAACATATTAATCAAAAAAACATTAAAATAATTGATCTTTTACTCATCTTCTTCTATTTTTCTTCTTGGGTTAAAAATACACGATAAAATCATGTCAAATTACCCTTTTTCATCGATACCCAAATTTTATTCCTTTGAATTTATATATAATATTATTCTTGTTCCATCAAATATATCACACATTCTTCTTATATAATATTAGTTGGATTTTATTTCTACACACCCAATCACAAACATCTCCATTCATCTTTTTTCCTTTTATACATTGGCTTCCATAAAAAATATTTTATATATTTATAATATATAAACCCTCAAAATAATTAGGTTCCCATGAAATTTTCTTTTTTTTCAATGGTGTCTCTCACAATCTATATATTATTTTTTTCTTCTCAATGACTATCACTTATAACTTTATAGGAATACCCCTTGTTTTCTTTTCCTACAATTTATTCTCTTATTATTTAATATATATATCTTCTCATAAATTTTAAAAATCCTATGTTATTTCTTATATTTCTCAATGAAAACCATTGATAATAATTTACCATTTCTGTATTAAAAATATATTGATTTCATAATTGTGTTTTTAGTAATTTTTTACTATAGGAAAACTTTTATGAATATCGTTATAGACATCAAGTTGGTATATAAATTTATATTTCATCTAAAAACATTATTATTAATCATCATCACAAATCAAAAAACATTTTTATGATATTTTTTAAAATTAATTACATTTTTACCATAGATTTATTATTTTCATATTTTACATTTGAAAATACCTAAACTAGATCATGGATCATCCCCTATATAAAATTCATTTAATATTTCTTATATAAATCATGGATGATTATTTGGAATGGCTCCATGATATTTTAAAAATGAATAAATAGCTAAAAAATCATCAGATATAATTTTATTAGAATAAATAATTATAAAACTATATTTTAAATTTGAAAAATTATATCAAAATCCCTTTTTTTAAAGTATTATCTTTCCATAATTTGAATATGATATTCAAATTTTTCAATGTTTATATGAAATTTAATTTTTTATGTTTTGATCTTTGAAAATTGGTTTATGAATTATACCAATAAATTATATATTCATAATTTAATTTTTAAAAAATAATAATTCTAGTCTAAAGGATTCTAGAAAATTCTCTATATTTAAATTCAAAGATAGAAATCAAAACCTATATGAGAAGAGGGTGCGTTCCAAAAAATTTCTTAAGTTAGAAATGTGAGATTTTATATGTGGCCCTGGAATATACAAATATTTTATGGGATTCAAAAACATCATATGATCTAACTCAAACAGAGGGTTCTTCTATATATTTCTAATATAAATCCAAAGATTAAAATTTATCATTTATTTATTAAAAGTATACAGCATTTCTATTTTTTAATTAACTCATTTTTCACTACTAGAGAGAATCAATGAGTATTAGTATAGAAACCATGATGGTTTTCACATTTAGATATAGGATCCTCACTTCATTATTCATCCAAACCAAAAATAAAAAGACATTTTTTTATATTTTATACATTTAATTCCATTTTGATTACATATTTATGATTTTAAAATATTCAATTTGAAAATACCTGAATAAATAGAAAGTTGATCTTACTTCATTCCATATTCTTGAAATATTCACATACCAAGATTACACCATGGATCAAAATGTATTTATTTTATTTTAAGCATGAATGAACATATTAAGATTTGTCACCTATAATTTCAAACAGAATAAAAAATTTTGAAACTCCATTTCATAAATGAAAAGGTCTCTCAATCTCCATCTTTTTTTATATTCTCTTTTTCTAATTCAAATATTGACTTATCATCATTAAATTCTAGTATCACATTTAATTAAGGATGTTATGATCCATGATAAATAGTTCATGTCATATCCCAATCAGTTCTTACTTTATAATTTATTTATGGAAATTTTATCTTTTTAGTCTATATGGTTCTCAATAATTGTATAATTCTAAATTAATACATAGAAATAAAAATTTGTAAATGTCAAAGTTTAGTTCATACCTTTTCTTATAATTGGATAAATGTAATTTCAAACATGGATCAGGTAGACTCAAATATCATATTTCCTTCAAAAACATTATAGGATCATTTCACATTTATAAGGGTCAGAAAAAATATGAAACAGGCTGCATAAAATATCTTAGGGTCAAAAGAAATGTTTTATGGGGTCCCAAATTATCATTTGAAATCATCCCATTCCCATTTTTCATGTTTTCCACTGTGCATATCTTAATAAAAATCTTTGTATCATATAGAAATAAAAAAATATATTGTAATATCATAATATATTTGACTTAGGAATATATTTAGATCAATCTTATAATTTTAGATTTATTTAGTTTTTCTTAGAATCAATTCAATATAACTTTGGGTTTTCTAAACTACTCTAAATCACTTCAAAACCAATTTAAATAATTTTAGATTTTATAAAACTAATTACAAACCTATTTTTCTATCTCAAAATTCTAGTGAACTATAATAAATACTCAAGTTTGATTATTTGAGTAACTCAATTTCGTTATCAAATATATTTTCACTTTAAAAATATCTATCCTTAATCAAATTGAAATTTCTTCACTAATTTCAGCTGTCAAAAGAAGAAAAACACTAATATAGAGTGTACACACAATCATTTATCCTTTTATTCATTAATTACATCTTTTAAAATGCTTTATACCTTGAATCCATATATTCCTTACCCATTAGTGCATTGGAATCCCCTACATTTTCATTGGTTCTATCATCTATCATATCCAAGATAGATATTGAAATGTTCATTGAAATGAATTATAAAAATAATCCAATGGTCACTTTATTATCCCAATTTCTATTTTTTCATTATATTAAAATTCCATATTCAATATATGTATGTCAACATTTCATTAAAATTTATTTTTAACATTCCACCTTAATGATAATAATTACAATGGAGGAAAAGGTTTTTCTATCCCCCTGTACATTCCATAAGTGAAAAAAAGGTATTAAAAGGGGAAAATCCTCTCTTATTTAATTTACTATAGTTATAAACCTTCATCTCCGTTTTTTTACTTACACATACATTTATAATTGGTAATTCCATGAGATATGTGTATCCTAAAAATTTTATTATAAATTATCCTTCAATAATTCATCTATAACTATACAGGGGCTAGCCCAATGTAGAAAACAATAGTGACTTTACCAATGAATAAAAGTAATAAATATACATTTCTCAATGTTTTACCAACTATAAAACTCATTTCATTGGGTTTTATCAGATTGAATTTAAAGAAATTTTGTTAAAAAACACACATCTTCATAATGAACTTAAAAAAAGTTTAATTGATTATTGTTTTTGTCCCCTATTGTGATCATCAGTCCCCCTTGATAATATATCTAGAATAAATTTAAATTGAGTTATAAAAGTTATAATGATACCACATCATTCATATTTTTATATGTTTTTCTATATTTCTTTTTTTATATGTAAATAATAATTATTTTCTATATTAGTCTTCATTGACAGCTCTCCCTCCGGGGTATATTTCTGTAATTCTTCATGGTAGAAATTTTATTCCACAAAAATGATCCCACCAATAATAAAAATATTTTATATCTAATAATAATTTGACAATAATAGAAATTGATATTTCAATACACCATAATGGATTATTCTTTTTTTTTATAAAATTTTCTACTCTAAACAATTTTCTTCTTTCAGGATTCACCTTATATCCAATTTTTATGAGATTCATGTTCATAAATGTATGAGAATAAGTTTGTTATTCCATTAGTTCCATAGTTGTAGGTTGATGGTGGATACCTCTTCTTTATTACAACAATAATTTCTATTGTGGATTTAAAATGTCTATAATCATTCATACTTAAATCCTTCTTGATTTTCCAAATCAATTCACCTTAGAAGAGCATTGTTTTCCCTTATTTTTCCATATTAATTCTTGGATGGAATGTTCTACTTTTCTTATGCTGGAAAATAACATTAACTCTTTTTATCTTGATTTACTTTTCTATACCCTCAAAACTAATATAAAAATTTTATATCATATCTCTAGAAAAATTCTCATTATTCTTTTTGGTGGACTTATTTTTTTGTAGTAGTAATTTGATATCTTAAATCCACCAGTTCTTTTCTCTTCACAATTTTCAGATCCTTTTGAAAAGGAAATTATTTCATTCATCCAATAGTTCTATATCCTATATATTTTTCCCTCCCATATACATATCCAATATTCTTTTAGTTTTATTTTATAGTGAACCTCTCAAACTCATAATCTATTATGTCATAAACCATGTCAATCTTCCAGTTCCTTTCTTGGATTGACTCATTGTTTTTGTTCTAGCATGCTCCCTTGAACATTAATATTTATGGGAAATTTTCAATTATCGTGATGTGTCCTTTTACCAAAAAATGTATCATATCATCTCTCGTGTGACAACATTATGAACCATGATCATTTTCTCATTGGGATTAATATTCTCATATATATTCTACTACTTGTTACTTAAGGAATACCAATATTTTTTTCCGATTCTATTTTGGTGTCCTGTTCAAATCAGTATATGTGTTAGGATGTAAAGGTATATACCATGATTCTACATTGAATTGAATACCTATGTCTCAATAATCATATATATATATCATAAATAATAATATATATTTCTTTTTGATAGATTTTGATTATTGTGTGATTTTTTTACATTTTTAACATGTTTTTTTCTATATTTTTCTATTATACTCCTTGATTTTTTAATTTTATAACTTCAAAATATTGAAATATTTTTCTTGTAATAAATTTACATATGTAAAAAATAAATATAAGTAATATTGTCTTTCAAAAACCTCATTTATGTTTTATTTGATACTGTATATCAAAATTTACCACCTCGCTCTCTTTAAGAGGATTCAACATAGTTTTGGACATGGTTTAGAAAAATTATCTTCTTGGACTTTCTTACATACAACCTTGAAACATTAGTGGACTTTATATAATTTTTATACTTCTATATTTGTATGGTTTTTCCCCGTTTTCTCATGTACCCGTTATCAAAAGTGAATTGGTTATCACTGTTTTAACTATACATTAGGTTAAACAATTAATGAGATTTTAGGGGATTATTATACAGATGTTCTCAATATCATTTTACCACTATCATGATTCTATTTTTATGGGAAACACCTCTTGGAATATTCAGTTTCAACACTACTCATATTAGTTTTTTTGGAAGGTCAAACATGTACCGATTCTAAATTTCTAAATATTACATGAAGCTATAGACACATCATATTGAGAGAATATTTCTTTTCCTAAATTGATTTCAATGTATCATTCTATCTATATTTATATTTTTAACAAGAATTTTATGAATTATTCTTACCTTGAGTAGTGATTTGTTATGATCTTAACTTATTTTTTCATTAACATAAGGTTGTGTATCTTTGATATTAACTACAATTTTATACAACTTCTCTGATACATGTAATACCTCAGTAATGACCTATTAAAATGGAAATTTATCACAAAATGTTCTATTTATGTCTTTAATAGGATGGGAATATTGTTCATTAAAAATTGAGATAGTTTCATCCTTTTATCTCACTACTTTTTTGAGGTTATTTCATATGAAAACGTTTTTAGTTAATGTATATTCCATGGAATCATCTTCTTTTTGAAGCTATTATTCATCATTATACAATCCTTTCATATAAGAATATATATCTACAATAAAATCATTAAGAACAGTATTAACATATCCTTTAACATTAGAATAAAAACCATGAATATATTTAATAATATATCCTTTATCTTCATTAATAACTTTCTCAATAGATTAATCAAGATTATTACCATTCTAAATAAATTTCATTAATATTTATTCCTTCAAATATTTTGAGTTCTTACTCATCTTCATAAATAATTTCTTTTTTTATTCTACAATGTATTAAACATAACAGTAAATTATATATTAATAGGAATAGAAACTGGTTCCTCTATTTTACGATATTTATAAAACAACTCAAATTTGAAATTTATCCAGTTAAAATAATATAACGAATTAAAAATAGATCCAATTATAGGGTAACTTGACTCTGATACCAGTTGAAATGAATAGTACATCACTATAGACACCTGAGGTGGGGTGAATCAAGTGGAATCTAATTTTTACCAAAATCCAAATATTCCTTAAAAAATTAACCCCCTTTGATTATAAACTTCTGTTATTAGTTAATAAATTTATATCATTTTATTTTTTACAAATAAATATTAAACCACTATAATACAAGTAAATAAAGTCAAGATGGAACATCATATTTTTATAAGGTTTAAACCCTATATGGGAAACATGATCCTTCTGATGATTGGTCATTCACTCTAATCATGGACTATCCACTATAATAAATATAAAAATAAAATTAAATCCTTCCATTCCATAGCTATAATGAATCTTTCTATCTATACAATGTATAGCATCTCATTGGACATTACACAATCATATTCTCTATAAAATAACATCTTTACACAGTACTTTCCATGAAAACACATAGTCTCACTGTTTCAATAGAATCCCACTGAAGATAAACAAGTGTTTCCTTGTATACCATATAATTTTCATCTCTATTATACTCAATTGTGTCACTATATTCTCATAACATACCCTCTTTTCCTCACCACAAAGTATTTGGATATTGGTAGTTCATCAAATATAATGCATCCAACTAGGTATTTATTTCCATCTCAACTTGAAAAATCTTGATCAAATATTATTACTAGGATTTCTCAACTCTACTCTAGATATTATGATATTCCCAAATATATCAGCTAATAAATCATGGAAGGCCCAAAAAGTTATTATAAAAGCAATAGCACAATCAGTCTCTCACTCACCTTCTTCTATTCTTCATCTTCAGCTAGAACTAAACCATAAATCCATCTTGGATTCTCTTTATCCTTTGATTCCCAATTGATCCTCTTCAATAGTTTAGTATTGGCTATATAATCTTCATTCAAGATATCATAAGTTCTTCTTCTACACTAAGCACAAGCTCTCAGTTCAATACAGTTTGTCACAAACATTTTTGTCCTTATTTTTCCTTCACAAAAATGAACACTATAAATTATATTTCCTAGATTTAAAATATAGAAAATATCTAAATAATTATTTCATGAACCAACATGGGATATCCCTGAAATGGACACCAAATCCAATCTTTGATATGCCTGAGGAGAATCCCTAATATCTAAAGTTCAATGACAAACATTGAAGGTAACAAATGAAATCATTGGCTATGATTTTTACTACTAAATACTAATTTAATAAAAACCTAATCTCTCCCAAAATTTTCATATGATCCATATTGACATTGGATATCCACACCAGGATAGACAAAAAAAACTATATACAATATAAAATAGACCAATTCAATATATTTATAAAACAAAACCATAATAAACTAAATAAAATAAATAATTGTAGTGTACCAAAACAAAAAACATAGAAAAAGGGTTCTTCAGTATTGATACAACTTAGAACAAAAAAAGGGGAACCCAAAATCACCAGAAAAAATCTCCACATGATCTATTGGTATCTATCTAGACAAAATAACCAAATTCTATCTATGTGGCCGATAAATATACCTAAATCTAAAAAAATAGGTCCATCAACACTTAGTTCCACAAGTAGAGTGTGGGTATAATAGATCTCAGTATGAAATCAATTGAGAGTCCATGCATTTGATTTTATAAATAAACCATCTATTAAAGTTTAAAATACAGATAAAAATAATGTGTGATTATCTTGAGAAAATCTAATCATGGGAGTTTCCAAAAAAACAACATTTAAAACCCAAAATATATATTTAAAAGTATTTATAAAACATTATCAAATAACCCATGTTTTATATTCAATTTTTAAACCTATTTAGAAAGACCCGTTAAAACATATAGAGGATACCAAACAAATAACTATAAGGGAGACATCAACTAGTAATAAAAAATGATATTTAAACACGGGTATAATATAAAAGTGAAACCAAAAAAATATGTCATATAAGAATCAATAAATAAATAAGTAGTAATGTATCCAAATAAAGTAATTTTAGCACAATAAGAAATAAGTAATCATGGTCAATTGCTTGATGTCCCTTTATGGGAACCTAGATATAGTTGGGTTAGAAACATCTACAGGCCTATCGATGATGTTCCTGAGTTAATAACCAACGAGCTTCCCTCAATTATCCCCACTATTGTAACTCCTGTATAGTTTATCAAAACCATAGTGGATCTAGTATGTCTAATCAGGAGTAGGTGGTAACTGTCTTCATCCCTCACAAATACACCTGGTATGCCATGATGATGACGAGAGTAGTGGATGGTAAGTTACCTTTTACATAAAACACATCAATCAAGAATATCCCTAAACCAATCACATGTGCTCATCCCACATCCCTAATCATACCCATGTGAAATACTTTCATGGAATAAAGGTCTTCTATGAAGGTTTACACTTCCAAGGATACCATTTCAAGGAACTAATCAGGATTTATAATTTTAACTTAATTATATATTTTCTGAAAAATAAACCTTTGAAAACCCATCGTTAATCAAATATATTTTGGAAAAATATTTAAAAATTTAAAAACATGACAAAGCATTTAATATAGAAAACCTCATTTAGAAACCTATATACAAATTCACATTGAAAGCCAAAGGAAAATTTAGAATTCAAATAGTAAATTCAAGTGCCTCATGAAATTATATATATATATATATATATCAGCCTATATATTTAAGCATACACACACATATATATAGTTTCATATCTATATGCACACACACCCATATATGTTTATATATAAGCATTCATAGGCTGCACTAAGGATACCAACAAGAAAACACAATTCATGTGATTTATTAAAAAAAGGATTCCACAAGATAAATAACCAAAATTTCACAACAAATAGTTATAAAAACAAAGAAACACCTCAATATATCAAAACAATCCTATAAAATCATCTAGAATCCTAATATAATTAATCATAAATAATCCATTTGAAAATCCCTCTAGGAATTTCATCAAACACATAGAATGTGACTATTTATTAAAAAATAATTAATAAATAATACCCCTTAACTTTTTCTATGTAAACCCATACTAAACCATAAAAACGCAACATTTTAGGTAAATCACATTTTATATTTTTCAATCATATATGTAGAATCAATAAAAAGTGAAGGTATATAATCATCTACATCAAATGGAGTGGAGATGCGACAAAACCATCAAATGAGTGAAGAATAAGATTGACAATCATCAAAATAACCCTAAACAAGCAAGAAAAATACTAAACATAAACCCCAAAATATATGTTTCATCTAATATATAACCTTGAAATAAAAAATAAATAGAAAAAATGTTTGTTTTATAGGGGAGGAAGAATGGAATCCATTCCTTGAATATGACACAAGAAAGGAGAGAAACCTGAAAAAATAAGAGGGATAAAAGAAAGTGGTTTACCTTAGGCTACCTAGTATGATTCAAAATAATGGGTAGAATGTGGACTTGATTTGGGGTTTAGATTATAGGATGGTAGTTTAGGAATTTTACTTTTCAATTAAACATCAAAATTATGTGGTTTAAGTGCATGCTTTACCAAATTGCGCCCTAACACTAAGCCATTTAATGAAAAGAAAATAGAAATTACAAAGTTATACAAATTTTTGGAAAAAAAATTCAAATGGTTCTATCAAGATTATAAACCCACTTGCATAGTCTATTCATGGTTTGAAAAAAATGTGTAAGATAACTGTGTTCCCTATAAAAAAATTCTTCAAAACATTAAAATTAAATCGGTTTATGTGTGATTGTATTTATAGATATTACCACATCTATTTTGCTTGGTTGATTCCCCTTTGTTAGAAATTTGGATAGTGCATTCTTTTCTGGATCCACAAATTCTTGATATCATAACTGACAGAAAATCTTTTTTTTTCCTTTTCAAATGGCCGGTTCAAGGGTTGCCGGTACCCAATTACAAATCATGTCTAAACAACAGCATCAAACACTTGAAATCTCACAACTAAATAGATCCACCATTGCCAACATTTTAATAGATTCGCCAACATATACTTCACCATCAATGGAGATCACCACATCACCACTTTACCATCACTTCACCATCACCACATCACCATTTGACCATCACAACTTGAGGTCATAACTAAGATTAAGAAATAAGTGACATTTAAAAAAAATTGTGCAAAAACTATGATTATGAGATTGACAGGGATTTATTTCCTAGAAATTATTCTTCATAAATAATTTCTAATGATGTCCCAACTGTTCACACTACTGATAGGATTTTGTAACATCCATGCAAGAGGGATTAGAATACTCAAACTAGCTACACAAAAAGTATATAATATATTCATTCTATATAAAGAAAGTAGAATTCAAAGATGAAGTAACTCTTAGAATATGTTCCTTGGGTTCCTTCTCCTAACTATATGGGTAAGCTTCATAAGATAAAATATTAAATATGATACTATAGTGACCCTAATTTTATAACAGTTACATCATTTTAATGATAAACAACATAAAATTGTTACAAAAATTTGATAAAAAATTTTATTGTCCTGAAAAACTTATGACCATACATAAAATTTACATATTAAAACATATAGAATATTTAATTAATTATTCACTAGATTTATAGTGGTCCTCATGTACTCTTTATTATAAGCAATCACCAGAAGATATACATCAAAGAAATGGGTGAGTTAAAAGCTTAGTATGAGATAGATAACTACCTGAATAAATATAAGATGGGTGAGTATAATCATTATCATCATAACATAATCATGAGATCAACATCATAGTACTGACAGGAAGAATTAAATAATGTCATAGAATGTGGAAATTCATAAAAATGGAACATTATATCTTTGTGTTCAAATACCACTCATAGTTTTTAACAAAGTCGGCATCATGTTCACACATAACTTGTGTGAAAAATAATAACATCCTCAACATTGTGAGCAAATATAGAATCATGTACATGAATATTACACATTATATATTGAGATTAATAACATTACACAATGCATTATAGATCTATATAATTCTGATCACACCTTCCACAACAAAAAAATTACATAATCATTCATTCTACATAGAACCTGTACCAATCAAATAAATGATGTAACCCATGTAATGGAATTGGATTCATAAGTATTTAATCAACAATGAATAAAATTTTTGTTCCTGAATGAAAGAGGGAAAAAATAAATGGAATAATGTTAATCATTCTTGAGTTAGGAAGAAATAATAAAATATAATTCATAATGTGGGTTTGGAAGGCAGGATTATTTTTGGAAAATCATTGTATTTTTTATAAAACCAGGTTGGAAACATGTATATCCCAAAAAATAAAATAGAAGTATAGTGAAATAACATTTAAGGAACAATATAGAAATATATATACCAAATATTTTTTGAAAGAGGAATAACCCAAAGAAATAGAGGTGGGATGAGAATCCCCTTACATTATTTTGGAAGGCGTTATTCTCTTTAATATCCTAGATAATCAAATTATATTCATTAATTAATAAATAAAGAACATATTATACAATTATTTGATTCATTATCATTTTATTAATATTTTTATGGACATTAAGATGAGTTATAGAGTTCAATTTCATTATTTGGCAGTGTTCATTTTCTTGGTTTTCGTGATTGCTTCACATTTATGTATTTATGGAAGATAATGTAAAATGAGAAAACTTATCCAGAATTGAAATTATTTTTTATTAATTAACTTCCAAAATTTTAAATGATCTTATATATTAGTTTTATTTCAGATATGAGGATAACTAATTATATTAAACTTCAATGATTATCGTTTTGATTAATTTAGTGGGTTTCGATCATCACAAACTAGTTTTGTTTTATTATTTATTATTATGAATATATGTTATTTCCAGAACATAAAGAAGGTTATAACATAAATTTTACAATATTTTTCCAACTGTGAACTTTTTTTATGACCATACTTTAAGCGGTAAAGAAAAATGAAAACTTTTTATCCTTGTAGGTGATAAACCAACACCTCACGTATGATGTTTTCATTTTTAGAATAAAAGGAATGGGATAAGAGGTTTGATGATGGATTAATACACTAACATAATAAAATTATAAAATATATAATATACAGGATTTATCATTCAACTTTTATAAGGGGAGGTGAGTATATAAAAATAAAATAAAATAAATTGAAAATAAATTAAAAGAATATGAATGTGGATTTTACCTCTTGAATTATTCTCCTTCAGAACCTCCCAAGGGGAAATTCCAATTGGTCTTTTGTAGAGACCAAAGGATCATGGATGTGTGGTAGATTCTTGGGAAGAGGATTGTATATAATTTGGACTAGATTCAAGGATTTATAGGTGAGAGAATAAGAGGTGGTGAAGGGTTGTATTTATTAGGGAGGAGATGGGTATTTTTTTATTATATTATTCATTAGTTTATTATTTTGGCTCATGAATATGAGATTTCTGGATTCCCATGATTGGATACAATAAATAGAGAATTATAGTTACATATTTTGGTGATTAAATCATCCATAAATGAAACATGACTCAAAAAAATCATCTGTTTAGCTTATAATGTTATGTATTGTAAATTACCATATTTTACTATTTAGAAAAAATTCAACTATTTTAGAAAACAAATCAACTCGAACAATTTTTGACATATATAATTCAAAAATTGACTCCATTTTGTGAAAAAAAATTCTTAATATGAGGAATTTAATTTTTAAATAAAATCATCATTTATCTAAAATACTGATTTTAAAATTATTAATTATTATATGACACCTTAAAATATTAGTTAAGTTATCATAAAATTATATTATAATTATAAAAAAATAATAATTTATGAATCTATTTTTTGATTATAAATTTTCTTTTAAATCATATTATTAATTATAAAATTGTAAATAAACATTTGTGTTCTACAAGAAAACCAACACATAATTTATCATTTTTAATACATTTATTTAATTATACTATGATATAATTATATCACGTTATCATTTATAGTATGTATAAATTTGATTTATACTTTTATTGGAGAGGTTACTACTCTATTGGCTGGATTACTATTCTTAGTGGTCATATTACTATTCCAAGGGTCTTGTTACTATTCCATTGGTAGAGGTTCTTTAATTTCTATGAATACCATTTATTTCATTACTAATTAATGAGAATAGAGTTTTTATTTGGTTATCTATTCTATGTATGTGTTTTATACCATATAAAATAATTATAAGAAGTTAAATTATATTAATAAATGTTTGGTTCATTAAATTCTCCCCCCATGAAATCTCACCCATGAAATATCATTTTATATAAAAAAGTGAGGGTATTTATCCTTAATTTCTTACTCTAGTTTCCAAGTCACTTATTCTTGATTTTGGTTCTTCCACAAAACATTGACAAGGTGTGTTCTCTTGTTTTGTTAAGACTCATCTCTATGGTCCAGAATCTTTACCGGTTTTCCTTATTAGAGATATCATTTTCTAACTATACCACCTCCAGGTTTAGTACTTGTGAGGGATCATGAAAGTACTTACTCAGAAGAGGTACATGCAACACATCATGAATTTCAGCTATAATTAGTGGAAGTGCAATCTAATAGGACACTTCTTTACGAGATCAAGAATCTAAAATGGGACAATGTACCTTCGGATTAGCTTCCCATTCTTTCTAAACCTCATTAATCTTTTCCCTGGAGATATTAGATGAAATATTCTATCTATATCATTAAACTTAATTCCCCTTCAAAGGTTATCGTAATATATATTTTTCTAACTCTGATAAGTCATTATTATTTTCTCTATATCTTGAACATTATTTGTCATATCTTTTACAAGATCTGATCCAGGTAGCATTACTCTTCCAACTTCATCCTGATAGTTTGGAGTTCTAAATCGATTTCCATACATAGAATCATATAGAGCCATCTGAATATTTGATTGGAAGATATTGTTATATGATAACTCAGCCAATGGTATATATTGATCCCATCCACCTTTAAATTCCATTTAGTAGTATCATAGAATGCATTGGGGTATATGAATTTTCCTTTCATAATTTACATCAGTTTGGGAGTGATAGGCCATGCTAAAATTCATTTCAGTACTAAATTATTATTGAATACTTCTCCAAAATTTAGATGTGAACCTTAGATCATTATCAAAGATAGTATAAAGTGGAACTCCATGAATCCTCACTACTTCCTTTATATATATATTTGAATGTTTTTCAAGTGATAAATATTCCAAAATAACGATAAATTGGTAATTTATAGTGAGTTGACCCACTACCATCCATACCACATTGTTTACTTTGGATGTCTTCAAGAGACTAGTGATGAAGTACATAATGAAATTATCCCATTTACTTGTTTGTATAGGAAATGGTTGTATTATCAATTAGGAATTATGTATCTCTACTTTAATTTGGTGACATATTAAGTACCTTGAGATATACCCTACAATCTCTTTCATCATGTTATCTCACCATAAGTTTTATCAAAGATCATGGTACTTCTTGGTACTTTCGTGGTGGAAATAGAAATTTGAGCTCTATGAATTATCCAATAGCTCCTTATTTATCACCAGTGATGAAGGAACATAGATCCTCATTCCAAATTTAGTCACACCATCATCTTTGATATGGAGCACTTGAATTTTCCCTTTATTTTTGGAACCACTATCTTTTGAAGCTAGATCATCCCTGTGTGCCTCATTAATTTTCAGTTGGATAGATGTTTGGGAAATAATTTTGGCATGTTATAATTTATTCCATGCATTTATTATTTCTAAATCCATCTTTTATATATCCTAGAATATATTTGATTTCCCAATATGCATCATCAAGAGAGTAGAATATTATATTTTTCTATCAACATCATCTACCTTGTTTGCCATCGCAGGATGATAGTGAATAGAGAAATCATAGTCCTTGGATATCTCTAACCATATACTTTTATTAATATTGACCTCCTTATATGTGAATATATACTTTATACTCTTTTGATCTATATATATTCAACACTTCTCACCATAGAGATAGTTTTGTCATATTTTCAAGGAAAACATCACAGCACCCAGCTCTAGATCATGCATCTAGTAGTTCTCCTCATGGATATGAAACTATCATGAGGTTAGTGATATTAAAGTATCATTATACATGAGTAAAAACCTAAACCTTTCTTAAAATAATCCCTATATATCACAAAAAATCTCAACTTCTTTGTAGTGTGAGTAAAGGTTTGGTGATTACCCACTTCTTCCGCTCTTTGAATCTTTCTTCACATTCTTCTATGTTGAAATAAATTACCCATTTCCAAGTAAAAATAGTTAGTAATATATACAATCATGATAATTTTATTAGAAAACATTTCTAGTTCCCTTATTATCCATTAAAACTATGGATTTCCATGACACTTGATAGTCTAAGCTATTCCTCAATTTCCTTTGTTTTTTAACGGTCCATAGAAATTCCCTAATTCTGATCACATGTCCCAAGAATGTGACTTTCTATATCAAAAAGTCACAATTTTTGAACTTCGAATATAATTTATACTTCCCTAATTTCACCAACATAATCCATATATGTTCTTTATGTTCATCTTTTTTCTTATACTAGATGAGAATATCATTGATAAACACTACCATGAATTTGTCATGGTGGTTTCTAAAAACTCTATTAATAAAATATATGAATATTTTAGGGGAATTAGTAACTCAGACTAGAATAACTAGAAACTCATAGTTCCCGTACCATGTATTGAAATAAATCTTATACATATCTTCCTTATTCATCTTTAGTTGATGATATCCCGAATGAAGACCCGCCTTTAAGAAGTATTGATTTCTTCATTGTTTATTAAACAAGTCATCAATCCTCGGAAGAGGGTACATGTTCTTTATAGTTGTATTTTTGAGTTCTTGATAATTGATACAAAACTACATTGATCCATCATTATTCTTAAAAAATAGACTTAGTGCATCCCTAAGGTGAAGCACTAGAGCGTATGATCCCTTTTTCCAAGTGCGCTGACAACTGCTTATTTAACTCCTCCAGTTGGATAGGGTTCATTCTCTCTGGTCATATATAGATAGTAGTAGTACTGGGTATGAGTTATCTTAGTAAATATACCTCATTACATAGGGTAATTCTGAGTTACTCTTCATGAAATACATCAATGTATTCCCTCACTATGGGAATTTCCTCCAGGCTGATACCTTCTATTGACTCAACCATTTGAGTGAGGTATGCTTCTTCACAGGGTGTCAATATAGAAACCCAGACTTTTCTTACATTACTATTACATCATTATAAAGATAAAAAACATAATATTATTACACCATGGGGGTCCATAGGTTTAGTGTCTGGGGAAAACTAGGAGCAAACATAACATTTACAACATCAAGCATAAACATCTATCTAATTCCTTTCTCTCTTGCTTCTTATTGTCACTTGACCTATCCTTAGTACATGTGGTCACATGAGGATATACATAAAATAGGGGTGAGGTAAAATCCCAATAAGAGTTTATATATTAACAATATAACGATAGGTGTGCATAATCATAACATAGGAAAAGAATCAAGAACATGAGAGGAATCATTAATAAAAGACTTGAAATATGGAAATGCATAAAAATGAAACATCATGTCTTAGTGGTGAACTACCACACATAGTTTTGAGAAAATCTATCATCTTGTTCACAAATAATTTCAATTTAAATCTTCTGATTTATTACATTACCCAAGGCATTCCAGTTTTGTATAATTCCGGGTGCACCCATCACATTATAACATTCATTTTGCGCTGTATAATCAGGGGGACCCCATCACATCATAACGTTATCATTATTGTGAATGACACAAATAGAATATATCAAAAATGAACCTAAATTAACCATTTAAATTAATGGGTTCATCTTATAAGAATACATTCATAAACATTGAGTTCCCAAAAGAAAGTGGGAATAACATACTTGATATAAGAGCCATCCAACTTGAGTGAGAAGTAAAAGGTGTGTTTTTTGAAAGAATATTACTTTTAGAAAACATTTGTATGACATACTATATATTGAAAAACATTTATATCGATTAAAAGTTAAGATAATTAAGAACAATTTATTTTTAAGGAGTGACCAT
Source organism: Viscum album (assembly GCA_963277665.1). Classification (NCBI taxonomy): domain Eukaryota; kingdom Viridiplantae; phylum Streptophyta; class Magnoliopsida; order Santalales; family Viscaceae; genus Viscum; species Viscum album. The sequence continues at coordinate 599,866,418 of OY728157.1, forward strand.
ACAAAAAATGGAGTGAAAGAGGGAGAACCCAAAGAAAGTAAGTTGGGTTTAAGAATTTCCCCTTACGTTGTATCTGAACACTTTCTTCACATTAAAGTGTTATATAACCACATTAGATTCATTAATTAACAATTTATGATTATTTTTTTACATTAATATGTTTCATTATGGTTTCATTAAGTTATTTTATGAGTCTTTTGATGAGTTATAGAGTTTAAAAACATTGTTTGGAAATTTTCATGTTTATAGTTTTCTTGAGCCGTTCACTTGTATTCATATATAGAAGTTTCTGTAGAATTTGGATAAAAATCCAGAACTGATATTTCGTGTTATTAATGATATTAAAATATTTTAAATTATCTTATAATGAATTATATTTTATACCTTGAGGGTGAATCATTAGATAAAAATTAAATGATGATTATTTGGGTTAATTCAGGTGGTTTTTCATCCACAACGATCTTTCTTTATTTAATCATTTTGTATATGTACATAAGTATTATCCATAAAATTAAATAGTATATAATTTATATATAATTTATTCAACAATAAAAATGGTTTCATGACTATATCTGAAGGTGGTAATGGATAAAAGAAAACATGTCATTCTTGAAGGTGATAAATTTACACCTCACAAACAACGTTTTCTTTTATAAAATAAAAAGAAGAGGAGAAGGTTGTTGTATTATATATTATACCATTAGTGTCATAAAATTCAATTATAAGTGAGATAATGGAGTTACCGTACCATGTGGATGAGGCTATGTGAGTAGATATTAATAAAGGAACTTGAAATTGAAAGGAAAAAAGGAAAAAGATAGAGAGGAATTACCTCTTGAATCCTCCTCTTGAGATCCTCCTTAAGGAACCTAGGCTTGGTATTATGTTTAGTAAAGAAGATCATGGATGTGGGAGAGGTTCTAGTAATGTTGTTTGGGCATAGTTTAGAAAAGTCTTGAAGCTTTAGAGGTGTAGCGAAATGAGGGTGTGAAGAGTGGTATTTATACTGGTGGGATGAGGGTTTTTGCTTAAAATTTAATTCAATAGTTTATTAATTTCCCCCAAGACAATCAATAGTGGTGATTACATCAAAAATAACAGTAAATAGATAATGTTATTTCTATATTTTGGTTCTTACATCACTTGTGATGTCAGGAATAGTGGATTTAAATTATAATGTACTTATACGGTAATTAATGTATTTTACTATTCACCAAAAATGCATGTGTTTTAGAAAAATCCAAAAAAATTACCATAAACATTTTTCAACATATAGAATACATAAATGAACATCTTTTTTCAAAAAAAATTTAAATATTATCAATTTAATTTTTACTTAAAACCATAATTTTTAATTAAAACTATAATTTTCATGAAAAATACTGTTTTTAAAATTATAACTGATTTTATAATGCTTTCAAAAAATACATAAGATATTATAAAATTATCTTAAAACCATAAGTAATAGAATTTTTAGTTTATGAACATATTTTAGGAAAATACATATTCTAATAAATTAATTAATTATTTATAATTATTTATTTATTACTTACAAAAATACTGATACTTTTACTACGATTAAATTGTCACTTATAAGATGCCTAAATTTTATTTAATCATTCATGGGTAAGGTTACAATTATTTAAGTAAATGTAATATTAATAAGGGTCATAATACTATTCATAAGGGTTGGTGAATATTCATTATGGTGGGTTACTAATCACAAAAAATTATGTTTGTTCTATTAGGCTCCAGAAATCTTATTGATCTCAGCCGTGTATGCCAAATTTTAAAAATTCAAAACATAGAAGTGGAAAAATTATGCTTAGTTGTCACATAGTATTTAGTATCATTTAATTGTGTTTATTATTGTTATTATACTATATTTCATAATTAAAAGAAGGTATTTCCATTGATAAAACTTTGGGTCGTTACATTCTCCTCTTTATGAAATTTCGCCCTTGAAATTTTGTTTAACCAAAACAGGTGAGGGTACATCTCCTTCATAGCCTCTTCTAGTTCCCAAGTCGCTTCTTCAAAGTTATAGTTTCTCCACGATACTTTGAAAAGGTGGTTTGCCTTATTATGTAGACCCTTATCTCCCCAGTTTAGAATCTTCACTAGCTGCTCCTCATAAGAGAGATCATCTTCCCGTTGTACCACCTCTAAGTTCAGTACATGTGAGGGATCTAGTATGTACTTCCTCAGGAGTGATACGTGAAATGCATCATGAAATTGAGCCATATTCGGTGGAAGTTTAAGCCGATAGGCAACATATTTTATGTGTTCAAGGATCTAAAAGGGGCCAATTTACCTTGGCCTTAACTTCCCTTTCTTTCCAAACCACATGACTCTCTTCCATGATGATGTTATAATGAAGACATTATCACCAATGTCAAAATCCAACTCCCTTTAATGTTTGTCAGCATATCTATTTTTCCAACTCTGAGCATCTTTGCTGTGTTTCTAGAAGACTTGAACATTCTCTATCATCTCTTGCAAAAGATCGGGTCCATGTACCTTTCTTTATCTAACTTCCTCCCAACATGTTGGAGTTCTACATCGCATTCCATACAAAACTCCAGATAGAGCCATATGAATAATTGAGTGGATGTTATTGTTTTATGAGAACTTATCCAATGGAGGATTTTGATCCAATCCACATTTGAATTCTAGAGAGTCGGATTTCATCATATCGTCAAGATTATGAATAGTCCTTTCAGATTTCTCATCAATTTGGAGGTGATAAGCCATGCTGAAATTCAATTTAGTACTCAAAGCATGTTGGAGACTTCTCCAGAATTTAGATGTGAGCCTTGGATCATGATCAGAGACGAAAAATATTGGAAGACCATTAAGTCTCATCACTTCCTTCACATATATCTTTTCATGTTTTTCAAGTGAAATATCTTATCTAATATAGATAAAATGGGTTGTCCTGGTGAGTCGGTCAACCACAACCCATATCGCATTATTTCCCTTTGATGTCTTTTGGAGACCCATGACAAAGTCCATAGTGACATTCACCCATTTCCACATGGGTATAGACAATGGTTTTATCATCCCTTTGGACTTTTTTTCTCTTATTTAACTTGCTTACAACCCAAGCACCTTGAGATATATTCTAGAATCCCCTTCTTCATGTTATCCCACCAGAAGTGTTCTCAAAGTTCTCGATACATCTTGGTGCTACCAGGATGTACATAGATTATTGAGATATGTGCATTGTCCAAGATATTATTCTTTATCCTAGGTTACTAAGGCACACAAATCCATGTTCAAAAACTAAGCACACCATCATTGTCAATATGTAAATCTTGTAGCATCCCTTCTAGTATGGCATTCATCTTCTTGTGTAACTCAAGATCATCCATTTATGCCTCCTTAATCATCTATTGTATTTATGGTAGTGAAATCATTTGGGAAAGGGAGGATTCATCCCCTAACCTTATGATTTCCAAATCCTTCCTTTGTAAATCCAATAATGTTGGGTCTTTCTCAATTGGTAACATGGATAGAGTAGCAGGTTATTTTCTTCTTAGAGCATCATCTACCTTGTTTTCCTTTCTAGGATGATAGTGAATAGAGAAATCACAGTCCTTGATTAGCTCTAACCTTATCCTTTTATGGATGTTGAGATCCTTTTGTGCGAATATATACTTTAATCTCTTCTGGACAGTTTATTTGTCACACTTCTCACAATAAAGGTAGTGGCGCTAGATTTTCATGGAAAAAATCACAGATTCCACCTCTAGATCATTCATTGGGTAGTTCTTCTCATGGATATTCAACTACCGTGAGGCATAGGCTTTCACATTTTCATTTTTCATGAATACACATCCCAATCCATTCTTTGAAGCATCCTTATATATCACAAACTTTTCCCGCTTTTTTGTAATGTGAGTACAGGTGTAGTGATTAGCCTTCTCTTTAACTCCTTGAAGCTTCCCCCACATTATTACATATAGACATGCTTTACCCCTTTCCTTATTAAGATAATTAGAACACCTGATAATAATGAGAAATTTCTCAAAAAATGCCTGTAGTACCCAGCTAATCCAAGAAAACTATGGATTTTTCTGACACTAGAGGGTCTAGGCCATTCCTCAATCGCTTTTTTTAAGGGTACATAGAAATTCCCTCACTTGTGATAACATGTCCCTATAATATAACTTTCTTCATACAAAAGTCACACTTGATGAACATGTATTACAACTTCTCCTTTCTCAATGTCACCATCACAAGTCTTATATGTTCTTCATGTTCCTCTTTACTCATGGAGTATATAATAATATCATCAATAAAAACTGCCCCAAATTTGTCGAGGTAATTTATAAAGACACTATTCATAAAATAGATGAAGATAACAAAGGAATTATTAATTTTTAAGGGAATTACCATAAACTCATAGTGCTCATACCCAGTACGGAATGCATTATTTTGAATAATTTCTTTCTTCGCCTTAAGTTGATGATATCCAAAATGAAGATTCACTGTTGAGAAGTATTGAGCTCCTCTTAACTGATCAAATAGGTCGTCAATCCTTGGAATAGGATACTTGTTCTTTTTGGTGATCATGTTGAGTTTCCAATAATCGATAAACAACAACATTTTTCCATCCTTCTTCTTCACAAAGATCACTGGCACACCCCAAGGTGATGCACTACGGCGTATGAACCCTTTGTCCAGATGCTCTTGCAGCTACTTCTTTAACTACTCCATTTCGATAGGATCTACCCTATTGGGACACATTGAGGTAAGAGTATCTCCGTTTATGAGTTATATTGAGAAATATACCTCACGATCTTGGGGATTTCTGGGTATTTCTTTAGCAAATATGTCACTGTATTCCCTCACGATGGTTATTTCGGCAATGTTGGAACATTCCTTTGACTCGGCCATTTGGGCGAGGGATTCCTCTTCATAGGGAATCAAGACCCACACCATTGAAGGTTTTTTAAAGGATATTTTTTATCTTATTTTCATTTTTATAGGAGCATGGGATGGTTTAGAATATGAAAATATATTTCCTTTTCTTGATACATGATATGTTCTCTATATAATGATAGTAAATCCATTCCCATTATTACGTCTAATTCAACCAAGGGGAGTATTACGATATTCCCAGAAAAAAATCTTCCCACATACTCCAATAAGAGAAGATTCAAACACATGGGTTGAAATGATTTCACCAATTGGTGTTTTTACAGATATCACTACTTCAAGGTTTTGGGGCTTTGATCCTATAGTTTTTTCAAACTTGAAAGATATAAAGGAATGTGTAGAACCAGAATCAAATAAGACTTTTTCCATTAATGAGTGAATATGATTTATGCATCAAACGAATTCATTATCTTGATCCACTTATACAGTAATTATGGCATAAGCCTTCCCTTGTTCCTTTTTATTTGGTGGCAGCTAATGCTGATTACCCACGAGAACTCGAGGTTTAGTGCACTGGCTTTCATAGTTCCCTTTCTCCATACAGTTGTAACAATGGACCATGGGCAGTTCCCTCATTTATTCCACCAAATTATTCTTCTTTATCATGTCTTTTAGACATTCATGAGATTGTTTTCCTTATTCCACACACTTTAATCATTTCCCCATCCCTTTGAGGCAGTTCCCATGATGCAACTTCCCACATTTTTGGCATGTGTGTCGTTGAGTTTTCTTCACACCTTTATCATTATATACTCTGGCTTGAAACTCCATATTATGTTTCTTATAAAAATAAACGTGGGATAATTCTACAAACTCCATCTCAACTTCGAGATAATATCTAACAACTTTTTCATAACTCCCTAAGTCTCAAATTACAGGAGCCTTTCGAAGGTCTGGTTTTAATCAACTAAATAATCTAACAATTTTTAATTCATTATTGATAACAATAATTGATGTTTACCTTTCATGACTTTTGAAATTAACTTTTTAGGTCATGACCGATTCTCCTTAATTTTTATTGAGCTCAGTGAATTCTCTCTCCATCTTCATACATAGCACTCATGGGAAATACTTGTTAAAAAACATGATCTTAATGTCTTCCCATTCCATATCTTCAATTTTGTCTCTTAACTTGGTGTTCTTAATCTAAGCCCACCATTGATTGGCCTCTCCATCTAGATGATAAAATTATTGAGTCACCTTCCCTATATTAGAATAGTGGAGCACAAAAATGATCTTATCTATGGATTTGACCCACTATTCCATAGCAACTGGATCATAAGAACCACTAAACGTTGGTGGTTGTTGCCACATAAAAAATCGATATCTAGCTGCTCCCTCTTAGGTGGACAAGGATGTTACCCATTTTTATGGTTATTTTTCATAACCTAAGATAGTTGGTTAAGAATATCCATGATGTTTTGAACTCCACCTCCCAAATAATTGGTGATGTCGTTTGGTCATTTGTTGGATTGGCCCTTGCAAGAGTTGTTGGCTTGGTTTCTCCTGGTTCCCACCATTTTCTAAAAGAGAAAAGGTTTGAACAAAACATAAGTCAACATGTCATGAATAAATAATTTACTCATTCATATAATTTTCATTAAAATCATACATTATGGGAAACTTATGAAATGCTACTTGTGTGCATATTTTTACTTAGTCTAATACTATTGGTTTTTTCTAGGGTTTATTAATCCTGATTCCCAGATTAACTAAACCTTACCTCTGATACCAACTAAAATGACCCAAACTTTTATTAAATTACTATTACATAATTATAAAGATAAAAAAATAATATTATTACACCATTAGGATCCAAAGTTTTAGTGTATTGGGAAAACTAGGACCAAAACAACATTTACAACCTCAAGCATAAAAATTTTATTAATTCCTTCTTCCCTAGCTTCTTATTGGATCTTAACCTCTCCTTAGTAAATGTAGTCAAATGAGGATATAAATCATAGAGGGGTAAAAAAATACCAATAAGAGAATATATATGATAAATATAACAATGGGTGATCATAATCATAACATATTCAAAGGATCATGAACATGAGAGGAAACAATAATAAAAGACTTGAAATATGGAAATGTATAAAGATGAAACATCATGTCTTAGTGGTTAACTACCACACATAGTAGTAAAAAAATCTAGAATATTGTTCACAAATCATTTCCCTTTAACTCATGAATTTTATCACATTACCTAATGAATTGGAGTGTTGTATAATTATAAGCACACCCACCACATCATAACAATCATTTTGTAATATATAATTCCTGGCACACTCGTCACATCATAACATTTCATTTATCATGCATGAAAAAAAGATAATATATCAAAAATTAATGTAAATAATCCATGTAAATTAATGGGTATCATCTCATAAGAAAACATTAATAAACTTTGGGTTCCCAAAATAAAGTTGGAATAACATACTTGATATAAGAACTAGCCACCTTGAGTGATAAGTGAAAGTTTGGTTTTTGAAAGAAGAGTTATTTTGGAAAACATTTGTTGACATAAACTCCAGTGGAAAAAAATTATATCCCTGAAAAGGTAATATAATGGTGAAAAAATTATTTTTATGTAGTGACCATATCAAAAATCGTATCAAATAGGTATAACCTGAAGAAAGAAAGTTGGGTTCGATAATGTCACCTTACCTTGTATCCAAAAACTTTCTTCAAATTAATATCATGTATAACCAAATTATATTTACTAATTAAAAATTCCATAACATTGTGTAAATTATTATGGTTCATTATGGTTTCACTAAGTTATTTTATGGGACTTTGGATGAGTTATATAGTTTAAAAACATTGTTTGGAAATGTTTGTTTTTATGGTTTTCTTGAGCGGTTCACTTGTATTCCTAAATGGAAGTTCATGTAGAACGTGCGTAAACATACAGAAATAATATTCCATTTCATTAATGATATTAAAATATTTTAAATGATCTTATAATTAATTATATTATATACCATGTGGTTGAATCATTATATAAGAATTAAATGATGATTTTTTTGGTCAATTCGTGTAGTTTTTTTACTACAATGAACTAGTTTTGTTTACTTATTTAGTATATGTAAATAAGTTAGATAAAAAACAATAAATAGGATATAATATATATAAAATAATTTGATTCAATCACAAAATTTTTTCATGAATAGATCTGAAGGTGGTAATGGAAAAAATAAAACATTTCGTTCTTGAAAGAGATAAATTAACACCTAATGAACAAAATTTTTATTTATAAAATAAAAAAGAAGAGAGGAAGGGTTTGGATGTTATATTATCCCATTACTATCATAAAATTACATTATATGTGATTTACTAGAGTTACCATACAATTTAGATGAGAGTAGGCGGGGTGTGATTAAGAGAATAATGTGAAATTGAAAATAAATTAAAGGAAAAATAGAGAAAGAGGAATTACCTCTTCAATCCTCCTCTTGAGATCCTCATTAAAAAATCTAGGCATGGTATTTTTTAGAGACCAGAAACTCATGGACATGGGGGAGGGTCTAAATAAGTATTTGTAGAAGAGTTTAGACAAGTCTTGAAACATGATAAGTGTGAGGAAATGAGGGTGTGAAGGGTGGTATTTATAGTGGAGGGAGGAGGGTTTTCCTTAATATTTAATTCATTGGTTTATTATTTCCCTCTAAACCAATGAATAGTGATGACTCCATGACCAATAATAGTAAATAGGGAATGTGAGTTTGAGATTTGGTTTCCCACATCACTTGTGATGTCAGGAATAATGGATTAAAATTATAATGTATTTATATGGTAAATTAATGTATTTTATTATTCTCCCATAATTCAAGTGTTTCAGAAAAATCACAAGAATTTACCCTAACCATTTTTAGACTTATAGAATCCAAAAAATTGACTCCATTTTTCAAAAATAAGTTTTTAAATATTATTAATTTAATTTTTAATTGAAATTATAATTTACTTGAAAAATATTGTTTTTTAAATTAAAACTGATTTTATAATGCTTTCAAAAATTACATAAGGTATTATTAAAATATCATAAAACTAGAATATTGTTTCCCTCTGAAATTGGGGATGACCTCGTCGATGTAAGTTTCAAACATTCCAAGCGGTTTCTAATGGTTTTGTTCATAGAACTGGAAACATCCAATGATTCCATATCAATATGAACTTACTTTCCAAAGGTAGGTGCTCATTAGTTGTGGACTGATGAGGCTTACGAATTTGCATTGGTCGAGAGGATGATAGGTCGGACTCAACACACCTTTTTTAGGGGAATTATTGTCTACTCAGGGACTCTCTTTATAGATTTAAGTTATATTCATGAATCCTTATTACATTACCAATTATAAAATGATCTTTCCATTAGATCTGAAAATCAATGATTGATATGTAAGAAATTTAGAGAATCTTTTATATGTATTTGAGGTTCTTCATCAATAGAGAATCATCTGTATTTTTTATAGATTCTTAGTCAATGGTAACCTTTGATACAAAAAAATTCTCTTGATCATTATGATGACCATACTAGTTTTAAAGACACTCAGTGGGGCCCTTGAAGTTTATTGTCATTCAGAAGGACATCGATTATTTCATATTTGGGATCATACCCGCTGATGGGTTACCTACGTATCCTTTGTTTTAGAAAAGGAATCAGAACCCACGTAGTTCGAGAAAAGAAGCATGATGTTTATGATTGATGGCTCAAAGAAAAGATGTCATAATTACTTTTACACTCTAAGCTCACGTGAGTCATGCTCGGTGTGAGAAACAAGAGGTATTGGTAAAACTAGACAATTGTGCCATGAAATATGCAATAATATGAAATGATGTGGGAATTATGTATGTATGACTACCCAAATAGATGAGGATTAATATTTAATTCAAGAAAGAAATCTAGGAATAGGGTCCATAAAGGTATATGTGCTTCATGGAGATTTGGATACTCTAATCTTAGGGCTTACTCCTAAGGAAGATACCCAAGATAGGAGGGGACTTATGATTGGGTTTTACTCCTGAGAAGGAAGCCCAAATCAAAAGTAAATTAGGACTGGTTCTGGGACATGGGGTTTACTCCTGAAAAGGAGGCCCAGGTTAAGAGAATTATGGATGGGGCTTACTCCTAAGGAGGATGCCCATATTTGGGAATTTTATGATTGTAGCTTATTCCTGAAAAGGAGGCCCAGATAAAGAGGACTTGGGGCTTACTCCTAAGGAGGATGCCCAGATTTGAGAATTATTACTGGGGATTATTCCTGAAAAGGAGGCCCAGGTTAAGGGGTTCTCTCATATTAAAGGATGAGGTTGAATGAATGAAATCTAAATCTTTAGTGACATAAAGATGTGTAAATCACTAGGTTTTGAGAGATATTCCACAGAATTCCTTTCAGATAAGAAAGTTAATCAAGAAAACATGCCATAAATGGATTTGAAGAATGTCTTGAAGACTAAATCTTGAATAGGAGAGGTGGAATGGTATAAGAGGGGTGAAATGGGAAAGAAAGAAACCCAAAAAGGCAGGGGCGCGCAAGTCCTGGCAGCTGCACAGAAACTGTGTGGGCACGCTAGTCCTGCTCGTGCAGGTATACCTGCGTGGCACATGGGTACTTGTGCAGTTTTTAGTCCTTAGGGTAATACTTGGGTGAGACTTGGCTTAAACCCTTGTTATTATCCCTAGAGGATTTCCAGAAGAGGGCGCACAAGTTCTAGTGAAGAATTAGGGCGGTGTCCAAGTATGTTCATTTCCCTTAAGGGTAAAACATCTTAGGCATGAAAGTGTTAGTGAATTCTAACACTTAGACCTTACTCCTCTTGTTTAGACCTTCCATTCTAGGTAAATAATTACTTTAGAAGTGATCGGACGACCTGAAGAAGAGACTTAGGCGTTCAGAGCTCTGTATTTGAATTCTAGAAATATTCCTCTTGAAATGGGGGGCCCATCAGGTCTGTTTATAGGCTGGAGAAGAGCCCGAGCGGTTATCACTTAGGGTGCGCAAGTCACTTTCACGACCATTAGGCGGCGCGCAAGTATACTTGTGCAACTGTAAAGGAACTTCTGTGGTGCATGTGCATTTGACTTCTTTTTCATTCCTTTGTCGATTTTTTATGTTTTCTTCAAAGGATGAATCAATTTGTGCTAAGTCATTTTCCCTTTTCATTCTTTTTAGACAATGTGATGAAAAGGAGCGTCAACAAAAGTCCCCCCTCAGAGTTGGATCCGGAAGAAATAAGGATGTGACTCTGAGGAAAAGAATAAAATCAAAGGGAAAGAGGTGCACAAGTTCGAGTCGCGCAGCTTTCATCGCGCAGGTGCGAGTCGCACAGGGCTGGAGCACGCCAGTTTTAGGCATGCATGTGGGTAGCATGGCCTATAAATATGTGGTCATTTTACGCGCATAGAATCTGATTTTCAGATTTTCGAGCTCTCACCGCGCAGGTACCCTTTTCCGCGCAAGTTGCTCGTTTTCCACTGTTTCTTCGCCGTCGCGTAGTTTTCAAGGTAATAGGACTTGTGCGGTGATACTTGCGCGCCAAAAACTTTCGTGGAAATTTAACACTTGCGAGACACGTCCATACTTGCGTGCCTTAAAGCCTGTTCCATTTTTCTGAAATTCCTTGACAAATTTTATGAAAAAACAACTTACATAAGAGTTAATTTATTCAACTTTTGTGCAGAATCAATGGATCTCAGAACCAGAATAGCTGATGAACTGGCTAACAAGCGTATTGATGATATGATGAACATCATTGGCCACGATTATTATACCGTCAAAAGTAGAACTCTTTAGGATATGGATATGTATCTAGAGAAATATCATCGTGACTTACCCCAAAGCATTTATTTGCCTTTGTATGGCTATGGTCATCTGCGAGAAGTTACTATTCCAGAAGCAAAGAACTATCTCCCATTTTCGTGGTTTTAGAATTATACCAACTTTTCTTCAGCAAATATCTAATGTGGAGTAGGATTTATAAATGCTGGAACAGTGGAGAAAGCTCACAAGATGCATCATAGCCCTTGTACGCCAGATTTAAAACCTCATATGCCTGAGCTGCAACCACATTGTCATCTTTCAATCTTCTGAAATGCTCAGATGGATCAATCCAAAGGCTGGAAGAAAAGTTAGGACTTTTGTCCTGGGGGAGGTGTGAAGCCAACTTGGATGTGGGCATACTGGGTGCAACAAACCTGTGTAGGGTTTGTCGAGGATCTGAAAGGAGTGGTGATATATGAAGCTGTCTGAGTTGGGAAAACATATGATTACAGACATGATAACTTCGTGCTGGAGATAATCAGCCACTAGAGCCTAGAAACTAATTCTTTCCATCTGACTCATGGAGAAGTACGCATCAGTCTATGGGATTTCCATAAGTTCTCAGGGGATCCAATTTTGGGCGACATTTATGATGAATTCATTCCTCCCAAGGTGACTAGGAATGATTCAGAGAAGACTCCTGATTTAGCTCAGGAATTATTTAAAATCTTCCACAAGATCAAGAGTTCAGAGACCTCTTTAACTCATTCTAGAAAGGATATTCATCTGGAGGAGTGGATGAATATATATCTTATTGAGAAAAAAGAGAAGGAGACAAAGGAGAAGGATTCGAATTAGAAAGGATACAAGAAAAAGAAATCCAAGGATAAGAGGCCCAAACGTCCTACCACTTGCCCAAAACCTGAGAAGAGGGGTGCTCCTGGCACATTTTGGCCAACTCAAGAAGCAGGAGAGTTAGAGAAGTGGGGATATGAGGTGAATCAAAGGATCCCAAAGAAGACTCGTCTGGCGGGCTTCTTGGCTTTATAGATCATCATTTATCTCTTTCCAGTCAGGGATTCGAAGGGAGGAATCAAGCTAGGGACCTTCGTCACTGCAGAAAAGTTGGCTGAGGGAAAAATGGTTGGGTTGGCTACCCCCATTTTAGAAAATATTCATAGAATTTTACTTCATGTTTTCATGGGTAAATCTCCTTTAAGAATAGTGGGACCATTCCAAGTTTTATGGGGATGGATTGCCACTCACTTCAGGACTTACAATGTACAGAACAGATTACAAATTCCTGGAAGTTCTTTTATGCCGTCAGTGCAAGCATTCTCTGGAGTTTCTACATTATATGTTAATGCCTATGACATAAAAGTGAGGCTGAGCATGTTTAAGGAATTCAACTTCTTTCCCTATGGAAATCCACCAACCAGGCGGTTTGTTGATGATGGAACAACCCACTTGGATTTGAGGGCATACATGCTAGCTTGTAGAGATGGTGTTCTAGTTGCCAAGATTGACAGAGAAATTATATGTGAGGCCTATGCTCCATATAGATTTTCACATGAATTCAAGTGTCTACAACACATTGTTGTATCTCCCCAGTACATGTTAGGTTAGAGCAACATCCGATGGTTTCTCGGCAAATGTGGCTGCTGACGTCAAGGGAGAAGACTGGGGCGGTATTTGATCTACCAGTTAAAAAAGTGGCACATAACTTGATTACATATTATGCCGAGCACTGGATAGCATCATACCCCCAAGGGGTGATGAATCACCTAGTTTATCAGGTGGGGGAAAAGAAGAAGACTATAGAGAAAGAAACCCTTCCTCATGAAGGTGATGCTTCCCCACTTGAAGCTGATTCGCCCGATTCCTCCACTATGACTGATTCGTCGGATTCCCATGATGGGGATGATGATGCACAATAAGTGGAAAAGAGGCCTCGTGCCCCATATAATCTTCCGGTTAGAATCAAGAGACCTACTCCATCAACTCTTGGTGAGTTAGTTCATTGTGGTAATTTAATCACTACTACTTTATAAAGAAATAAGTCTTATTTTCGTATTCTCTATCTGTAGTTGCAGAAGCCAGGAAGAAACTGAAATCAAAGATTGTAGGACCTTCCTCACAACCTTCATATCTAAGACCAGAGGTTGTCTAGTTATGGAAGAGTTTATACTGTGGTACTGAGACTGCCTGGATGGATTTTTGTGAGGGCCTACAACTTCCTGGAATAGGAAATCTTTTGGCTTCTATAGATATCCAATACGAGGATAACCTCAATTAAGTGCGGGTTTACATCAGAGAGTTGGAAATGCTCATATATGCCACTGATGAGTTCGTTCTTGTCAATAGGTGGGTGAAGGAATTGATTGATTATGGCGCCGCTGGGGGGACTGATGTGGAGTGGCACGATTACATGGCTCCTAAAGATGTAATTTTTCATTTTTTATTTTATTTGAAACTTGATTTTAGTCGAGGATTTGTTACTTAATGGAGTTATTTTCTTCATCTTGCTGCTTGAAAAGAAAGGAACTACTGAGGTTCCTTCTCCACAGTATAGCCCTGGTGGTATTTCCATCAGGGCTGCTGCTGATTCTTCTTGTGAACCAGGTGAGATATCTCCAGGCTAGAAGGCCATGAATGGGGAGCTGGAAATGGATTTTCATTCTCCAATCCATGTGCCAATAAGGGAGACTGTCAATACTCCCAAAAAACCAAAGAATCAAAGGCAACGAAGGAGGAAGACCACAGATAAATGCTTCATTAGAAGCGGTATGTCCTTCGGGTAATCATGAGTCTATACCCATGAAAAGGTTGCTCATATTTCTAGGGATTGTAGGGGCTTCTTCAATTTTCCCCCTGAGGGAAAGGACTGATCCTCCTTCAAGGACCACATATGGTGTTGTGGAACAAATGCAAATTCAGGCTGACTTGGCTGCTCCTGGAGAAGAGCCAACATTTGTTCCCAGTATCCCTCCTAATACTATTGCAAGAAGAGAAGAACTTGTTTCTGGTAAGTTGACAACGCTTCATAAAAATTTTGAATGAAACATCGACTGACTTCCATTCTGTGATACTTCAGGTTCAACTCCTGCATTAAATCTTCTGGAGGCTGTTGCAACTGATGCCGTGATTTTATCCGAAGATGTTGTCCAGGGTCAGGGGTCGCAGGACGTAAGTCGCCAAGTAGACACCTCCAATGCTCCCACTGGTGAGACTAACCAGGATTCTGAAATATCATTGGACGAAATGATGAATCGTGGCATGTATTTCGAAGAATTTTATGATCATGCTAAGTTATCATGTGATTTAGAAGACCATGGGCATGAGTGTTATCCTTTACCCAGTATATTTTCTTATAATTTACACTTCTAATCATGACTAAAAATAATATGCAGTTCCATCCATAGAAGCTGTTGAACTACCAATGCCTGAAGAGGGTGTAGACATTGATGTCGACCCTACCATTGTAGAAAATTAGATCAAGTAGAGATAAACCCAGTAAACCCTCCTGAGACCCATCATGAAGATCTTATTGAGATTGGGAAAGATAGAGAGGAGTCTTCTCAGGTTACTGATCTACTGTCGGGTAAGGGATAACAATATTTGTGATTGTACTTAATTTGCAAGAAAATAGATTCTTTTGTTATCCTTTGAAACTAACCAAATCTTTCAATTAATTATGCAGGGCCATCAACTGCAGTGGTTAGATCTGTAGGTGAGGCCTCAGCCTCCGCCCCAATGGAAATTGAAATCAAAGAAGAACAGGTCAGGGGGGAAGGAGCAGAACAGGGCACTTCTTTAAGTGTATTAATCCCAGATTACATGCCTCCCCTGTGATGATGATGTCGAATCAGAACCTGAGGTTCTTAAGTCACTCACCTTTTCACGACACAAGGCATCGAACAACATATGGAAAATCATATATGAGGTTTCTATAGAAGAGATTTCATCAATGATTTTTCGGTTGTTGTCCCAGTTTTTCATGCTAGGACTTGGTATTTTTGGATACCAAGAGATCCATACCGCGGTGAAACAAGTCATCTTCAGAAGGGAGTAGGAGAAAAAGTGTCGCGAAGATCTGACCAGGGTGAAACTGTCAGTTAACATCGGTGAATTTGAGGCTGTAGTATCCCGAGCTGAGGCTGATTATGCTGTCCAGATGAAGGAGATGAAGCATAAAATCAAAGAAAAAGTCATCCAGTAGGTGAAGCACCAACAACAGTTAGATTTTGTTACTAGGGAACTTGACCATCTCAATAATTCATTGGAGGGAGCTCAAACGAATGGTATGAAATCCATTATAGATGCCAAGAAGGCACTCCATCAAGCTGAGAAAGGTGAATCTGGTCGAATGAACGAGATTCAAGTAGCTGCTGATGAAGTTCAGGATGTTGTACATCAAGTGAAGACTTATGTTGACAGTATTTTGTAATTTCTTGAAAAAGATAAGAGGCTCTAATCTGTGGATGTCCCTCTAATTCTTGTGCATCAAATGGAAAGAATTCCCTCATCTTTAATCACTTGTGCACGTATTTTCCCACTACCTGCTTTAGATTTTACCTAAGGCAATAGGCCTAGTAAGCATAATTTGATTTTTACTAGGATTATTATAAATAACCCTACAAACGTTGAATCTTTTAATTTTTCAATATTGCCTAAATCATACAAAATGTATGTTTAGTGAGCTGGAACTTGACTTTTATTCAGATTTCCCTTCTGTTTTGTGGGAAGTTTAAAGTCATGCACGTCGGACATAAAGAGGCTAATGTTTATGGTCGAAATAACTTTGACCAAATGAATTATAATTGACTCAACTCCTTGACAATTCATCTTCAAACATATTACCATACTCAAGTATGAGGTAAAATATGTAAAATATGACTTAAGAATATTTGAATCTGAAGAATGATATGAAAAAGATCAAAAAAGGCTTTAGAAGAAGTAGATTCCAATAATGAAGTTACCATTATTTGACAAACCCGTTAGGGGGTTGAATTATGTAGGGCCACCTAACGGAATTAGCTGCATAGTCAAATAAATAGCATTTTTTGGCTGACAGGTCCGTTATATAGACTACTTATTCAAGGCCACCTAAGGGAATGTGCTGCATAGTAAGGCAAAAGAACTCTCCGAAATTTACTTTCCTAGTGCTAAAAAGCCAGTGAAAGTTTATGGAGATTCAAATTTTCCAAAGTATAGTGTTTTTTGTATGGAAAGAGGTACTTGAATATAGAGAAGATATTTCCAAACAAGATTATCGAAGAACTGGATGGATATCACTCCTACGAAGGTCTGACTCAAACGTAGGGAAGGAGAATATAAATAATATACTTGAATACTTTCAGATCATGAAAAAGGTTATGGGACAACTGTGTTATGGATGGATATTTTTTCGGATCCGTACATATTTTCATTAAGACAAATAAGGACAAAAGAGGCTTTCATCCCATGAATGAAGTTACCACTATTTAACAAACCCGTTAGGGGGTTGAATTATGCAGGGCCACCTAAGGGCATTGGCTGTATAGTCAAATAATAGTATCTTTTGGCTGACAGGTATGTTATGGAGACTGTTTATGTAAGGCTACCTAAGGGCAAGTACAACATAGTCAGGGAAAGGAACTCTCAAAAGTTTGACATTTTTGTGACTAGAAGTCAAGAAAAGGGTTATGAAGATCTGAAAATATTTAAGGCTAGGATTATGACATGTAAATATGGGTATTGTCCAATTTATTCAGAGATACACAAATCAATACTATTCATAATCATGTTGTGGTTGGGTGCTGAATTGAAATGTTGGACTTCACTATGTATCCCATAAGGATGGGAATCAAGCCATACGTAGTTCTTGAACTACAGTTTTAATATCATGTGGGACAAAAGGATTGGATATCTTAGTTTAGGGTCATAGAGCTCGTACCATTATAAGAAATACACAGTGTGTGTTTTCATGGGGACTTTTCAGCCAGGGGACTGAAAGAGGAATTTAGGGTTAGGCCCAAAAGACATGGGGCTGGATTCGAGAGATACTTGAATGTTCCTACGTATCCCATAAGGATGGGAATCAAGCCCACGTAGTTATAGAACTTCCCTCTGTACAAATTTGGTCCATACATGTGAAGGGTGAAAGGGGACCATAGTGCAATGATGGTTTGACCCAAGATAAAAGATTCGTGCATTGCCATGTATGCACATAGTCTTTGAAATGAATCATGATTGAAAATAAATGTAAATAATGATTCCCTCTCAAGTGAGGGTGTCAAAGAATATTGTATTTTATTGTCATACTGGACAAAAGTGTTTTATAGTTTAACGTCTTATAGAAAGGATGAAAGTGAACCAATGTAAAGGTATTGATTCTAGGGTTAGTTTCACGAATCAACATTGTATGAGATGGAGGTGAACCGATGTGAAGAGATTGATTTTGGGCTTGAACCTTGGGAGTTTGCCTACGTACCCATCCTAGAAGGCGAGGATAAAAGTACGCATAGTTCAATTATAGAATGAATTAATGATCAAGTTGTTCTTGGGGACAATGACCTAAAAAATGATGTTGTTGGGACTTACACATGGTTAGTAGCCCAAAGAGAGTGTTATGGTTGAAGTTTTCTCTAAGGTCATGTGATTCATACTCGGTGTGAGAAACAAGAGGTAACAACCACCTTAATGATGCACAGTTTAATGTCATGTAGGATATATAAAGGGACTATAAAGTTTAAAGTCTTGCAGTTAGGACTATTGGTGATTCAAAGTTTACTGTCATGTAGCAGGGACAAAGTATAGTTTTAATGTCATGTAGAACGTATCAAGGAATTTCTGTACAGTTTAGTGTCATGTAGTTAGGACGACGGGGACAATATATTTTAACGTCATGTTGGACGAATGGGGGACTGTGCAGTTTAATGTCAAGCAGTGAGGACAAAATATTACACCATTTACCGTTATGTTGGACGTATTAGGGACCTTTTCACAATTTAACATCATGTTGGATGAAAAAGGGACGATACAGTTTAGCGTCATGTTTGACGTAAGTGCCAATAGTTTAAGGTCCTATGCATGGACCGTGGATGGTGCATTTTAACGTCATGTTGGATGTAAGGGGCGTCTATACAGTTTAGCGTCATGTAATTAGGACCTCACAGTTTAACGTCATGTGAGATGAAAGGAATAAAAATAGTTTAAAGTCATATGTATGGACCATTGTTGTATAGTTTAACGTCATATAGCAAGGATGATGAAGGGGACATAGTTTAACATCTTCCTGGATGGTGGCGTAGTTTAAGGTCGTACCAGACCAATGATGATATATTTTGTGTTTATACAAAATACTTCTTCAAAAATCTGGCATTGGTTGGAGTAGTGATGAGTTCTCCATCCATAGAGATTAATGAATAAGCTCCATTGGAGTAGACGCTATGTATTGAGTAAGGCCCTTTACATTTTGGCTAAATCTTGGGAGGTTTATTTCCTGGTATCATTGGAGTTATGAGAACTAATACCAAATCTCCCTGAGTGAATGAACGAAGACAAACTTTTTTGTTGAAAGCTCGTGCTATTCGATACCGATAGACTTCCAAGTGGTGCAAAGTGCAAAATCATTTCTCATCTAACCGTATTAATTCATTCAATCACTTTTGAGATTGTTCATCTGTAGATGACTGATCACAAATGGCTACTCTGAGCGAGGGAAGTCGAACTTTAATAGGAAGACTGCTTCTGTTCCATATACTAGTGAATATGGAGTTGACCGCGTTGCAGTGCGGGTGGTAGTCCGATAAGCCCATAAAGCATGAAAGAGTTTATCAGGCCATGAATTCTTATCTTTATCCAACATCTTTTACAGAATATTTGAAAGAGTCTTATTAAAGTACTCTATCTGGCCATTGGCCGCTGCATGATACCGAGATGAATGATTGGATTTGATGTTGTATTCTTGATACAACTTCTTCACCTCGGATGAACAAAAGTTGGTTCCATTGTCCATCAATATGGTATGAGGGACACCAAATATGGTAATGATGTTAGACTTGATGAAGATAACAATGCATTTAGAACTGACTTCCTTAAGAGGTATTGCCTCTTCCCATTTGGAAAAGAAATCAATAGTTGTAAGAATATACTTAAACTGCTTGGTCGTAGCTAAAGGGTAAGGTCCCACCACATCCATTCCCCATGTGGAAAATGGCCAAGAGTATTTAGCTGTATGAAGCAACTCTGGATGTTGATGAATGAAGTTGGCATATACATGGAATGAATGACACTTATTTGTGAAATCAATACAATCTTTTATCATTGAAGGCCAAAAGTATCCAAGCCTTCGAATCTGATCAGACAGTCTATGTCCAGACTGGTGGGCACCACAGATTCCTACATGAACTTCTTTCATGACAGCCATTGTATCTTCACCATCAATGCATCTGAAGATAATTCCATCAAAACCACGTTTGTAGAGAATTTTCTCTAAGTGATATGGGCTACCAAGAGTAAAATTGAACACACGTCATCAGATTTGTTCTTTCTTGGCTCTATCAGGTGGAAGTGTTCCATTTTGAAGGTATTCACTGATAGGTGACATCCATCCTATAGTATGAACATACATTTCCGGAATGGGACTAATTTCATTAACTTCCTCAGTTTCGATTTGAACATAAGGTGAAATTGCACGACGGTGGCCAATACTGATGGTTGTCTCGTCCCGATTTGGATCTTCCAGAGTTGTGGCTATATTAGCCAGTGCATCAGCTCGAGCATTTTGTGATCACGAGACATAAGAAAATGTCAGTTCTAAATGGAATTCCACCATTAAATATTTGATGTAATCATACAAAGGGATTAGTTATTCTTTTTTGATGGCATAATCCATATTGACTTGTTTGATTACCAAGTCTGAATCACGTTTCACCTTTAAGTGATTCACTTGTGCATGAAGCACCAATTCCAAGCCTGCGATGAGAGCTTGGTATTCTCCATCATTATTGGTACCACCTTCCCACAATAAGAAGGAATAAGGTAACACCTCCCTTTCTGGAGAAATGAGCACAATTCCTAAGCCAGCTTTGTTAAATTTAGGATTTTCCATTTTCCTCCCTGTTGGACTTCTGGAAGCACCATCAAAATACATTTCCCATGCCTGGGGACTTTATTAAATAGAGAAGACTTCCTCATCAGGGAGTTCAATATCTAAAGATGTATCTTCCACTGAAGGGTGTTCAGGCAGGAAATTGGCCAGATCTTGTCCCTTTATTGCCTTTTGAGACACATACTGAATGTTGAATTGCTGCAAAATAACTGCCCACCTTACCAGACGTCATGTAAGCATTGGACGACTAAGGATGAATTTGAGCGGGTTATTGCGAGATACCAATTGGACCTCATGATGTTCCAGGTAGTGTCTCAACTTCTGAACTGCAAAGATTAATGCCAGTCATCACTTCTCAATACTTGAATATCGGGTTTCTGCTTCATGCATAGTTTGGCTGAGGTAGTAAAGGCTGTTTTCATTCCCAGCAACATTTTTCTGAGCAAGAAAGGAACCCAATGATCGCTCTAAAGCTGTCATGTAGAGGATAAGTGGTCTTCCTTCAACAGGTGGCATGAGTACCGGTGGACTCAAGAGGTATTTCTTGAGAATATCGAATGCTTATTGACATTCTTTAGTCCACTGGTAAGTGACTCCCTTCTTCATCAATTTGGTGAAGGGTAAACTTTTTCCTGCCAAATTGATGATGAAACTCCTAATATAGGCTAAGTGTACTTGAAGTCCTCTTAATTATTTCAAATTTAGAGGAGGTGACATACCAAGGATTGAATTTATCTTCTCAGAATTGACTTTAATACCATGATGGCATACAACAAAGCCAGGAAATTTCCCTGAGGTTACCCTAAAAGCACATTTTAAGGGGTTCATCATCAAATTATGTTGTCAAAGCATGCAGAATATGAATTTCAAATCATCCAAGTGATTAGAACATTGTTTGGATTTGACCACCAAATAATCTACATAGCATTCAACAAACTTCATTAAAAAGGGTTTGAAGATACGATGAATGGCACACTGATATGTTGCACCTGCATTCTTTAAGCTAGAGGGCATTACCCGGTAGCAAAATACGACTTGAGGGGCTCTAAAGGCTGTGGATTCTTCATCTTCTGGATCAATTCGGATTTGATTATATCCAGAATATCCATCCATGAAGGAAAGTGCTTTAATGTCAGCTATTGCATCAATTAAAAGTTCTGTAATCAGAAATGGGAAATCATCCTTCGGACAATGCCGATTAAGATCTATGAAAACGATGGAAACTCTAATTATTCTGTTCTTATTTTTCATTGGGACAATATTATCCAACCACTTGGGATATTGAGCTTCTATGATGAAGTTATATTTGATAATCTTATCAACTTCAGCCTCAATTTTGGAAGCATAGATTGGGTGTGTTCTTCTAGCAGCTTGTTTGAATCCTCGATGTTATTCTGGAAAACCCAAACGATGAGTGGCAGCATCTGAATCAAACCCTAGCATTTCTGTATAGTTCTAAGAAAATATAAATCTATTTTTATTTAGAAAGAAAATATACATCTCTTGCTCTTCAAGAGTCATGGCCGCACTGATTAAAGTGGGGCATGGATCTTCTTTTGTAACCAGATTTATTTCTCTGAGTTCATCCATGGTGGTAGAGATACCCTCTTCAAATGATGCATGGGAATATCTGATATCTTCGTCTTCTTCTTCATCATGTGTTATTTCTTCCATTTCTACTTGCATAGTATATGATAAAACAGAATTTCTATGATCATAAGAGATGTTAAAATTTGAACATCTTGAAGAAGAATATTACATTTCTGACCCAATTGATGATGAAGGGTCTTCCTTGGTAAATAAATAGGAGATGATGGATTGAGAATCGACATCATTGTTCACCTCCAATGTTTCTATAACTTCTTCTGTTCTGATTGGTGATGTATAGACTTGTTGGATTTCAGCAGATGGAATGAAGATGTCACCATTTTGGCTTTTATCATTGCTTGGTGGGTTACCAATTTCTCCCATGTTGTCTGGCTCGATTGTCATAATTGACATTACGTATCTTTCCATAAGAGTATTTTGATTTTGGTCTATCTTGTCGATTTGACTGATAGGAAACACATAATCTGTACTCACATGTGTAAATGGATTTACTGGGATCTTCTCCAAACCATATGGAGCATTAACTTTGGTAATCTCCCTGGTTGTGGATATATCATTTCCCTTCATGTGATAGAATTCCGCCTCAATGTATTCAGACTCACATGTCTTGAACGGGGCCTTATCATCGTAAAATGTCCCAACATGACCATCAAAAAAATATTTAATACATTGATGGTATGATGAAGGGATAGCCGCATGTTGATGTAGTTAGGGTCTTCCACGCAAGATGTTGAAGGCTGAATCTTGACCAAAAACCATGAAATCTAAATTAGATACAAGATCACCCAAGTGAGTTCTGAGTGTAACCTCGCCCAGTGGTTCTTGTTCATTTTTATCATATCCTTTTAACATCATGGTAGAAGGAGATAAATCAGATTCCGTGAGGCCCAATCGATGAAGTGTACGAATGGTCATGAGGTTGACTCCTGAACCATTATCAATGAAAGCTCTTCGGATGTCTACGCCATTAACCTTTATAGATAAGTACAAAGTTATAATATTTCCATGCATGACATCATCTTCATCTTCATCAGTAAAAGATATTACTGCATGGCATTCTGCAGGATTATTCTCTATGTGATAGACTTCATCTACAGCAATTTCAGTTTCAAACTCCTAAGGACTTGACAAAGCCTCAATGAGTGCCTCCCGAAGATCTTTTGAAAGATTTAAAGCATCTAGAATTGATAACATGGCCGGTACTTGGGCCAGGTGTTTCAATACATCATACTTTTGATCCAAAGGTCTGCGTTTCCCAACAGGAACATGTGGTTTAGCAGGTGCCTTGGAAGTTGATATTTTGGAAGTTGATGCATCTTGTATCGGGATAGGAGTTGGAAATAATCCTGGACTTGGAAGATCAGACCGATTAGATCCATTTACTTGGTGAGAGGAAGAATATGGAACCTTCAATCGGTCTTCCAGAGTAACTGTTACGGGACTGAATTTTCTATTGGTGGAAGAACTTACTTGTTCATGTTGAGCTCGTTGAAGGGCGCTGCCACGAGTTTCTGCTGCATAAACAATTCTAGCAGGGGTAGAATTGGAATAGTGGCTTCTAAAAGATCCATGTCTTCCCCTGTATCCTGAGCCTCTGGCACTTCCTCTGATTCCTTTGTTTCATACAATGAATTCAGGCTCATCGAAATCAGAAATGTGATTGGCATATGGATCTGTTAATTGAATCATGTTAATAGAACCAAAGATTAACTCTTCATCTGATGAAGACTCTTCCTGATTAACATGTTTAGGCTATTCCGTTTGGTGGGGCGGTGCCCGTTTCCTTGAAGTAGATGGCATGAAATCTTCTAGAGTTAAAGATAGATTAGGCTTTGACACATACTCATCTTCTTCTGATTGTTCCTATTTCTTGTAATTGTGCCATTTATTTGAGGATTTTCCCTCTGATGAAGAAGGGTTTTTTGCGGTATTCATGGCGGAAGGCACAATTGGTTTCTTCAATTGTGTTCGCAAAATAGAATGAGTTCGGTTGATCATCTTTCTGACCATCCAATCATCATATTTTTGTGCATTTTTTCTTTTGGCTTCTTTCCACTTGCCTTCCTCCTCTTGAACTGTAGCAGTAACACATGCTACCTGAGCTGAAGAACCTTTCAGTTTGACTTGTCTCGAGTCGACCATCTTTTTCTGGAGGTCCTTGAGGACAAAACACTCCTGGATGGGATTCCCCAACATTTGATGAAATGGGTAATAATTGGGATGGTCTTCATCTCCTTCCTTGTTTGGCCTCTTGGGCACTGGCAATTGAACCAAATTATTTTCTAAAGCCGAAATGAAATAACCAGAAACTTGTTCATTTCAGAAAGAGTAAACTTTGCTTTTCAAATCCTCAAATTTTTTTCGTCTTTGATATCTTTGATTATCTTGATGAAACGACCTCTGTTGTTGGTGCTCAGGAGGTGGAGCCCTTCGATAAGATGAAGGTTTTGAGGTAGAAGTAGGTACAGGTGCTTGTTTAAGCATAACTGTAGCAGTCTCTGCTTTACCCATTCTCCTTCATGGAGATGATGGAATTACACGAGATTTAGCCTTAGTCTGTATAAGAGAATCTTCAATCTGTTGACTGATTGAAGTAAGGTCTCGGAACCCTCCTGCGTATTTCACAGGGATCAATGGCGTGCGTAATTCATCAAGCAGATTTGCCACACATATTGGCAATAGTTCCTCTTGATTAAGTGCTATGCTTAGGGAATATGTTAATCCCTTCCAGCTAGAAATGAAATCAGAGACTCTTTCATTCTCCCTTTTCTTACAGTTTGTAAGATAAAAAACTGTTGTCTTTGGAAAAGTTGAGCTGAATTGAAGAAGAAATCATTGACGGAGATCTTCCCATCCAGTAATTGATTGGAATTTCAAGCTTGTATACCATACAAAAGCTGGTCCTTGCAAGGTTGGCATGAAGTATCTGAGTTTCACTGCTTCTTTATGCTCTGGATTTCCCATCATAGGATCGCAACAAGACACGTAATGCATCAAATGTTGTTCAGGATCACCTGATCCATTGAAAATAGGGAATACAGGGTTCCCAAAACTTGATGGGGGAGAGATTGAATCTAAACATTCAGGGTAAGCTTTTTTTCGGGTTGAACCTGCACACGCTTTCCCTCCATAGTCTCTAACCGAGCTGTTAATGACTCCATAGTAGTTATTAACTTTTGAGAAACATCCGATTGAGCTTGGACCAGAACAGGTGCACTGATTGGAGCTTAGACAGGTATGGCAGCTGGTACTGCAACTGATGGCAGTACTGCCAATTGTTGTTTCACTTGACCCATAGGATTAGACCTGTTAGGGTGTACTGATAAAGGAGGATATTCTTGATCCATATTAGTAGCTGCTACAAACTCCCTTGGCTGACTGACTCCAGCACGCTTAGGAGGAAGACTACCCTGAAGTAGTTCTGCGTTCAACCTCCTTAATTATTTCATTTCTTCCTCTTTTTGCACAAATAATTTCTCTAGTGAAAGCGATTGGCCTTCTCTAGAGGAAGGATACGTAACCTGATTCTTTCCCTTCCCCTTGTTTGATCCATTTCAAAGATGGGGAAGTAGGTTACTTGAAGGATTACCTAGGTTCTGCGTAATCCTTTGATTTCGTATATGCACACCTTCTTCATTTGTGTCTGTGCGTACACCTTCTTGAGCAAGAACCTCTTCATTTGAGTCCCCTGAGTGATCCTCCTCTGGTGGATCATCAACAACGGCATTGATGACATTAATTTAAGCATAATGCATTGCATCCCTTATATCATCATTTCTGTGATATTGTCTTTTTTCCATGCCTCTGACGAGACATTTTCTTTTGTCGGGTTGATCCCTCAGGAACTTCTTGGAGAACCGTAATTTGGGGAGAATCTCCTGATAATTTGGTTCTTTGTTCCTCTTGAGGCTTCTTCCCCAATCGAGAGAAGACCGACTTTCACTGAGGAGGGGATTGATGATTTGAAAAATTCCCCAGTCTAGTAGACTGGGGATGTTCCTACTGCCTTTTCTCAACTCCTCAAATCCTATTTGTTGATTCCGAGGGTTGGTTTAAAAGAGTCCCCAGTCTGGCGAGCTGGGGTGGCTCTTGACATGCTATGTCTGAGACTTTCTTAAAAGCTCTCCTAATCTTGCGGACCTTACTCCTGAAATTAGCTGGATGCATCAACCTGCATCCATTTTTATCACCTGGTTCAAAAGACTGTTAGATGATTTCTGACACTTCTATCACTTGATGATGTGCTTGCTTCATACGAGAGGCATGTTCAATATTCTCATTTGCTTGATGCATGAGTAATTCAAAAACTTGTTCTATGTATTCTTGATTTTGAGAAGAACTAATTAAGGCATGTTCTTGGGCAAGCTTTTGATTACATAAAAAACCCATTGACTGTGGCCGGCCATGGGCAATAACATTCCATGATACCATTTTCGGCGGGCTTTGCTGACAGGAGAGCACAGTGAAATGTAGTTCTCCATGAACACCCCATCCTCTGATATGAATAGCAGATGGTGAATTGGAAATTAACTGGTGAAATCTTCTTAGTGCTCCAAGCCATGAACGCTGAAGGGCTCTCTGCTACTTTTTAGCATTCGGATATCGAGAGACTGATAGAGATGCCAAGTCAATCTGACGTTTTAACCCTTCTATTATATTAACATGATTTTCATATTCATCATAAGATAATACTTTCTTTTTCAACTGACAATGAGTTTTCCATATATTGAGGTGAATATCATGACTTCCATCTTCTATAAAAATCTCTGGAATGTCATATTGAGAGTCAGCCAGAGGCCAAACCATGGCTGGCACTTCACCTTTCTCCAGTTGTTTTCTCATGTTCATCATTTCCTCTTTATCATTCAATGAAGAATATTCTACCTGATTTGACCAGAGTTGGTGATTCCTTGTTGTTCATCAGATTCAACAATATTGGTAGAGAAATCACTGATCAAACTAGAAGATTCAAGACTTAGGGGTGGTTTGGAGAATGAACTACACCCTAGACTATCTTCTTATTGAGAAAGTATTTCACCTTCTAGGGATAAAGCATCGGACATGACTGGTTTTGCATTTGAAAGTGCCTCAAGATAAGAGGGATATCTTGGCACTACATTATCCACTGGAGAATTTTCTGGGAAATGTGCTTAACTAATATGGAGAGGACTTTCTTGGTGAAATTCATCATCATGGGGAGGACCACCATGGTGTGTTATAGAAAAAGATTAGATCTCTTGCTCCTTGGTCTTCTGACCACACAGAGGGTTCCTGTGGCTCTCATATGAAGATGAAACATCGAGATCGATCGAAATGTCATGAAGCAAGCCTTCATGAGGAAGTGTCTATTGAAGACCTTCGGAATTAATGTTCCCACTATTGGGAAATGAGGGAGTAGAATCTTGAATTCCAACAGATAACTGTCTGAGGGCTTCAAGAACTCTAGCATCAAGTAAGGCCTTATTAAAAATTGGCTCTTGATCTGTTGACGGTGCTGGGCGGGTCTTCTTCCTAGACGCCTTTTTACTCGCCTTGGAAACCACCTGTTAACGATGTGGCTACTCTGAGCAGGTGTATGTGCCTGATCTGGAGAAATGGCCAGGTTAGGTTGACGATCTCTACTCAAATCAGGTGTATGTTCCTGACTTGGTTGTCCATATGATATGGGGGAGTACGCCCCACAACCCTCTTGAACTGGAACAAATGTGTGTGTCTGTTCTAGAGTGAACTATTAGTGTGTCACTCCACTAGTAGGGATAGATTTATGTGTCTTTCCCTGAGATGTTACTAAAGCTGTTATAATATCCTGGCAAGAATCCAGAATATGAGTAGGGATTTGCTTCTTCTCTTTCACCATTGATAGAATATGCTTGGTGACTTCAGCTTCCAGAATGGGGATATATGTCCATTCCGTGCCGGGAGTAGTTGTATGTGCCTTCGCATGTCCTCCTTTTCCTATCAGTGAATCCTAACAGTACTCAAATGTGGGGGAAGAGAATTGAGTCTGCCTCCTGTTGGTCACCAGAGCTTTCCGACTGACTTCTCTGTATGCTACCAAGCGAGACTGTTGGTAGACTTGATTAATACTAGCAGGTGTATGTGCATGCGGATTGTACTTCACCAAATGTGGTTGACGAGATCCATCATATGTAGTCAGACGAGCCTGCTGACTAGATGATGATGTATAAACAGGTGTATGTTTCTGTCTATAATACTCCACCGGAATTGCCTGGAGGGATTGGCGTGATGATGCCAGACGAGTCTGCTGGACAGCGTAATTAAAACGGGTAGGTGTGTGTGCCCACTCATTGCTTGCCACCAAGTTTGGTTGGTGGACTTCTCCAGAGATGGTAGAGATGAGAACCTACTCACTGTTAACTGGATTTCTCCCCTGGCAATTCGTCTTGCCTACCCGGGTTCGAGGAACCTGAGCCGAATGCCTCGAGTCGGTACCCTCATCATGTTGAGGGTGCACTGTCGCACGAGTCTGGCGGAGATTGTTGATGGGAACCCTCGGGAAGGACTCATGTCTCTTTGAATTAAGGCCCTGAGGGACCTGCTCATTCACCTCCCCAGAATATGGGAGTGAATGCTGATTTCATTCTGGGGATAATGACCCGAAACGGTTGGAGACGGTGGTAAGCACCGTCGGCTTCTTAATCACCAGTCGTCGTTGTCTGGATGACCATGGTGAATTGTTTACCTGGAGGACTTGTCAGGCAGCCTCCAGAGTTGGAATAGTACCATTTTGACAATACTCCTTGACAAGCGCGTTTGATACCCAGTGTTGAAGACGCTGAGTAGGTGATATCGTCCTTAGAGTGGACGATGATCCATCCGGAGTAGCAGCAGTGGCATTTGCAGCAGAAGTTTTCACAGCAGACATATTCACGAATGTGAACCTAAGAGAATCCATTCTGGAAATGCATAAGATCTTGGAAAAGAGTGCATGTTTTATATAACACACATAATCAAGATAAATTCATCCACTACATCTTTTGGATGAGCACATATGTCAATGATTGTTTTTGTTGGCCCTCTCATTGAGTTTTAAATAGGGGCCTAACAAATAAGCAAAGCATCATTTTGACTTGGTTAAGGACTCACGTCGGGTTCACCATTTTTTGTTTCCCTCTGGAATTGGGGATAACCTCGTCGATTTAAGGTTCAAACATTCCAAGCGGTTTCTAAAGGGTTTGTTCATAGAACCGGAAACATTAAATGATTCCATATCCATTTGAACCTACTTTCCAATGGTAGGCACTCATTAGTTGTGGACTGATGAGGCCTAGGAATTTGCATTGGTCGAGAGGATGGGAGGTCGGACTCATCACAACTTTTTGAGGGGAATTATTGTCTACTCCAAGACTCTCTTTATAGATTTAATTTATGTTCGTGAATCCTTATTACATTACCAAGTATAAAATGAGCTTTCCATTCGATCTGACAATCAATGATTGATATGTAGAAAATTTAGACAATATTTTATATGAATTCGAGGTTCTTCATCGATATAGAATCATCTATATTTGTTATAGATTCTTAGTCAATGGTAACCTTTGATACAAAAAAGTCTCTTGATCATTATGATGACCATACTGGTTTTAAATCCACTCAGTGGGGCACTTGAAGGACATTGATTATTTCAGAGTTGGGATCATACCCGATGATGGGCTACCTACGTATCCTTTTTTTAGAAAAGGAATCAGAACCCACATAGTTCGAGATAGGGAGAATTATTTTTATGATTTATGGCTCAAAGAAAAGATGTCATAATTACTTTTACACTCTAAGCTCACGTGAGTCATGCTTGGTGTGAGAAACAAGAGGTATTGGTAAAACCAGACAATTGTGCCATTAAAGATGCAATCATAACAAATGAGGTGGGGCTTATGTATGTATGACTACCCAAATAGATGAGGATTGAGATTTAATCCAGGAAAGAAATCCAGGAACATGGTCCATAATGGTATATGCGCTTCATGGAGATTTGGATAATCTAATCTTGGGGCTTACTCCTAAGGAAGTTACCCAAGTTAGTAGGGGACTTATGATTGGGTTTTACTCTTGAGAAGGAAGCCCAAATCAAAAGTAAATTAGGACTGGTTAAGGGACTTGTGGTTTACTCCTGAAAAGGAGGCCTAGGTTAAGAGAATTATGGTTGGGGCTTACTCCTAAGGAGGATTCCCATATTTGGGAATTTTAAGATTGGGGCTTATTTCTGAAAAGAAGGCCCAAATAAAGAGGACTTGGGGATTACTCTTAAGGAGGATTCCCAGATTTGAGAATTAGTACTGGGGATTATTCCTAAAAAGGAGGCCCAAGTTAAGGGGTTTTGTCATCTTAAAGGATGAGGTTGAATGAATGAAATCTCAGTCTTTAGGGACATAATGATTTGTAAATCACTAGGTTTTGAGAGGTATTCCACATAATTCCTTTCAGATAAAGAAGTTAGTCAAGAAAACATGCCATAAATAGATTTGAAGAATGTCTTGAAGACTGAATCTTAAATAGGAGAGGTGGAATGGTATAAGAGGGGTGAAATGGGCAAGAAAGGCACCCAAAAAGGCAGGGGCAATCAAGTCCTGGCAGGCGCGCAGGTACTGCGTGGGTGCGTAAGTCCTAGTCGCGCAGGTATACCTGCGCGACACATGGGTACTTGCATGGTTTTTAGTCCTTAGGGTAATACTTGGGCAAGACTTGGCTCAAACCCTTGGTATTATCCCTAAAGGCTTTCCAGAAGAGGGCTCTGATGTTCTGGTGAAGAAGTAGGGCAGCACGCAAGTATGTTCATTTCCCTTAAGTGTAAAACACCTTAGGCGCACAAGTGTTAGTGAATTATAACACTTAGACCTTACTCCTCTGGTTTAGACCTTCCATTCTAGGTAAAGAATTACCTTAGATGTGTTCGGAAGACCTGAAGAAGAGACTTGGGCGTTCATAGCTCTGTATTTGAATTCTGGAAAAATTCCTCTTGAAATGGGGGGCCCACCGAGTCTATTTATAGGTTGGAGAAGAGCCCGAGTGGTTATCACTTAGGGCGCTCAAGTCACTTACACGATCATTAGGCGGCGCACAAGTATACTTGTGTGACTGTAAAGTAACTTGCGCGTCGCATGTTCATTTGACCCCTTTTTCATTCATTTGTCAATTTTTGATGTTTTCATCAAAGGATGAATCAATTTGTGCTAATTCATTTTCCCTTTTCATTATTTTTAGACAATGTGATGAAAAGAGCGTCAACAAATACGTATCATTTTTAATTTATGAAAAAAAATTAAGAAAATACATATTATTTTAAATTAATTAATTAATTATAATTATTTATTTATTACTTACAAAAATACCAATACTTTTACTATGGTCAAATTGTAACTTATAAGATGCCTAAATTTTATTTTATCATTAATGGGTAAGATTACTATTATTTTGGACAATTTAAAATTAATAAGGGTCATAATACTATTCATAAGGGTGGTTTACTATTCATAAGTGTAGGTTATTATTCACCAAAAATTATGTTTGTTCTATTAGACTCCAAAAATCTTACTGATCGCAACTGTGTATGTCAGATTTTCAAAATTGAAAACATAGACGTGGAAAATTTTTGTTTAATGGTCACAAATTATTTAGTATCATTTCATTGTGTTTTCTGCATTTATTATACTATAAGTCATAATAATAATAAGGGATTTCCATTGATAAAACATTGGGTCGTCAGAGTCAACACACACTCCATTGAAGGATTTTCTAAAGGATATTATTTATCTTCCTTTAAATTGTATAGGATCATGGTGTGGTACATAATTTTAATATATATTTACTTTTCCTATTAGTTTATGTGTAATCTATATAATGATATCCAATCCATCCCTAGTATAGAGTCAAAATACACTAATGGAAGAATCATGAGATTTTATAAAAGGATATTCCCACATACACCAATATGATAAGAGTCAAAAACATGGGTTGAAATGATTTCATCACTATGTGTTTTTATATAAATCTCTACGTCAAGGTATCGAGGCTTTGATTCAATCATTTTAGAAAACATGCTAGATATTAAAGAATGTGTAAAACCAAAATCAAATAATTTTTTTTATATTCTAAAGTGAATTAAAAGTGTACCTTGTATGACTTCATTCTCTTGATCCACCTTAGTAGTTGTAATTGCATAATCCTTACCTTTCCCATTTGAGGTTTTAGTTCATTATGTTGATTACCCTCAAGGACTCTAAGATTGGAGCACTGGCTCGCATAGTGCCCATGTTACCTACAGTTGAAGCATTGGACCATGGGTGGTGCTCTTATTTCCTCTATAATATTAGTTGCGTTCTTCATGTCTCTTAAAAAATAATGATATTGGTGGCCTTCTCTCTAACATTTTATGAATTTCTATTTCCCTTTGAGTAAATTCTCATGATTCTTCTTCCCACTTTTTTGACATGTGAATGGTTGAATTTTCTTTCCATATTTTTCATTAGATACACCATCTTGAAACTCCATATTACATTTATTAGTTCCATATTCATGGTATAATTATCCAAACTTCATATCTACTTTGAGAGCACATAAAACAAATTATTTATAACTCCCAATGTATTGAATTTATATAGGCTTTTGAATGTATTGTTTTAAACCACTAAAAAAGATATATATTTTTCTATCATTATTGATAAATAATTTTAGGTGTACCTTGAAAGCCTTGTGATTTTTTCCTCATAACCCATGATAGATTCACCTTCTGTTTCCTTTAGCTCTCTGAATTCTCCCTCTATCTTTCATATGATGAGTTTTAAGGAAATACCTATTAAGAAATATTTTCATAAAGTATTAACACTCCATATATTATATTTTTTCCTTTGAATTGGTGTTCTTAATCAATTCCCACCATTGGTTGGACTCTCTATTTAAATGATAAATATTCAGATTCACATTCTCCATTTTAGAGCAAAAAATAATAGAAAATATATACTTCATAGAATTGACCCATAGTTGGCGACTAGTGGATTAGAAGATGCACTAAAAACAGTTATCATTACTGAAAACAAACTTGATATTTTGTTTCTCCATCATAAGTAAAGAAGGATGTTTCAAATTATTTAGGTTATTATTTATATCTTGAGACAACTAGGTAATGTTTTCCATTAAAATGATAACTTCTCCTCCCAAGGCATTAGGGATGTCATTCGGGCAATCACTACAATGTCTGTTGCATGGATTGTTGGCCTGATTTTTCCTATTTCCCATAATTTTATAAATAAAAAAGGTTTGAATAAAAAATAATACAAAAATTAATAAATAAATAATTTATTAATTTTTAAAATTAACTTTAAAGGAATATCTTATGGGGTCCATATGTTCATAAGTTTTCTAATACAAAACTTCATGGGTGCTTATGTATACTTAGTCTCTAACTAACGGTTTTAAATAATTTTCTCTAATCCTAATTTCCAAATTAACTAAAATTTTCTATGATAAAAACTATAGAGACCCTATTTTCTAAACAATTACATAATTTAAATGATAAACAATATAAAATCATTACAAAATCAGGATCCAAAGGTTTAGTTTCTAGGGAAAATTAGGACCATTTATAACATTTACCTAATAACATGTAAACATTACTTAATTTCGTATTCTCTAGCTTCTTAGTACCCTCATGTAATCATTATTATAAGTAATCACGTAATGATATACATCAATGAAATGGTTGAGCTGAAGCCTATCAAGAGGACAAATAAGAAAAAGTATCAATAAAACATGGGTGAGAATAAACATCATCATTATTACATATTAATGGAATCATCATCCCATTCATGAGAGGAATCATTAGATAAAGGCATGTAATGTGGAAATGAAAAAAAATGAACACATGTCGTAGTGGAAAAATATGACACATAGTTTTGAACAACTGTAGCATCATGTTCATGTATAAAATATGTGGGTAATGATAAAATCTTCATTATTGTGAAAATGGATTGCATCATTTTCATACATATTTCATATTTTCTCATGAGATACATCACATTACCCAACGTAGTAGAGAGATATATAATTATGGGTGCACCTATCACGTCATACAATTTACATAATCATGCATTACACATAGAACATGTATCAACAAAATTAATAAAGTAAACTAGGTAAAGTAATGGGTTTTGTTATGTATTTCATGAATCATGAAGATACTTTTCATTCTATAATGAAAAGTGAAAAACATTTATGGAATAATATTCATTATTCTTGAGAAAAGAAGAAACAATTAAAGAAGATTCAAATGGGTTTTGGAAATAAGATTTATTTTTGGAAAATAATTGTCTTTGTCATAAAATCATATTGTAAATATGTATATACTAGAAAATAAAATGCATGGAAAAGGAAATAATAGTTAAATAATAATATATAATTATTTATACTAATGAATTCGTGAAGGAGGAATAACCAAAAGAAAAGGAATTGGGTTTCAGAATCCCTATACTTTAATTCCAAATGATTTATATACTTTAATATATCATAAAATAAAATTAGATTCATTAATTAATAAATATATAACCTCTTATACATTTATTTGACTCTTTTTTCCTTTTATTAAGTTCTTTTATGGTCATTATGATGAGCTGTAATGTTCAATTTCATTATTCGAAGGTGTTCTTTTTACCGTTTTTCATGATTGGTTCACTTGTATATATGTATGGAAGACCATATAAAATGAGAATAATTATCTATAATGGAAATTATTTTTTATTAATGAACTTCTGTAAGTTTAAATAGACTTGTATTTTTTTCATGATATGATAATTATTCTTTATGAAAAAATGTTAATGACAATCGTTTAGATTAATTAGGGACTTTTTAGATCATCTTAACATCGTTTTGTTTTATTTTTTAGTATTATGTATATAATTTAGGTATATAAAATAAACATGGTTATAACATACATTTTAATATCTTTTTTAACCAATAAATTTTTTTTGGACCAACCTTTAAGGTGGTAATGAAAAATTACAAATTAACATCCTCAAAGTTGATAAATAAACACCTCATGGATGATTCTTTCATTTTTAGAATAAAAGTAAGAGGAGAAAATTTATGATGATGTATTATTCCATTAATATAATAAAATTCTAGTATATATATACGATATTTGAGTTTTCATGACTATAAGATACGAATCTTATGTAAAGGTATTTCCTTGTTTATATTTTAGATTAAACGCTTTTTTATGGTTAAATAAATGTTTCCTAAGTGCTTGAAGAGTTTTGGGAGTGTTCTAGGGGTGCAGGACATGACGATAGAAGAAACTTTGTCAACAGATCATAGCCCACATTTAGAGTAAATCGTGTACCAAGTGTAGGAAACCATGTGGAATGGGAACCATTTCGGACAGAAAGAGAGTGTATAGTTGCCACATGGTTTTCAAAGCCATGTTGGAGCCCTGGGAAACCATGCAGAATAGATCCTCTTGGATAGAGTGAGCGTCATTGTTGATGTATAGTTTGTAAACCATGCGGCTAAACTATGTAGCCCTTAAATAGTGGTAAATTCCCATTTCTCCATTACGAACCTATTTCTTTCTCCCCTAATTTTTCCTCCCATGTCAACCCCTCCACACTAGGTGATGAACCAGTGGAACCCTTTACCTCCATAGATTATTATCCCTTGATTCTTGGTCATTTAGGGTGTTTTTGGGTGAGAATTGAATATTTGGGTGACCCTAACACTCCTCTTTGCCCTCTTTTATGGATTAAGGCTTATATAATATCTTGTCTTCTTCTAAAACACTAAAACCATTACTTTTTTTTAGAGAATTTTAGGTTTGGACTTAAGTGGGTGTTTGATTTTGAATCAGGGATAGAGATTAATAAAGATTTCATTAATTCTCATGATTTAGGTGGTCTTAAATATTTTTTTCATAGTCTTGATGTGTTGTATGTGTATATAGTTGTCCCATTTCACTATTACGTTGAATCTTGATATGTTAGGTTATATATTTGTATTTGGACCATATATTGAGGTGTGAGAACCTTTATGGACCCTCTAGGGGTTTTAATAATATAAGAAAAACCTAGATCCACCCACTGGGTAAGCCAAACACTTGTAATTGGTGAAAAATATTAGTAAACCATGAGATTGGGGTATTATGAGAGAGAATGGATTGTGAAAATGTAATTGATTTGAGGGTAAGGTTAATGGATTGATTAAAAAAAAATTATAATTTGTATTATGTAAATGATTGAATTTTTTTGAAATGAGTTTTATGGTATGTTTGTGGCTTTGACCTGATTCTAGATTTAGTAATGGAAAATGATGTTTGAATTTCAGAAATGTTTTGAAAGGTGTTATTTACCTCAAAGAGACTTGAATGTTTTTTTATAATAGATTTCAAATGCTTTTTAAAATGAGAACAAGGTACACTTTTGTGAAAATGTTTAAATGGATGTCTTAATTGGTTTAAAATGGAAACAAAAGCCTTTGGATATGTTTTAGTTTTTTAGAGCGGAAGAACTATGTTTTAAAGGGAAGTTACAAAATGATTTCAATGTGTATTTTGATTGGTTTTTACTGACATGATATAGTTATAATGGTATGATGGGACCATATTAATTGAAGAGACATAAGGTTTAAGAATATATAACCCATAAAAATTATTTTTTCATGTTAACATGATTATTAAATAAACTAAATAATGAGTGCTCTTATTTGATTATATAGAATAAGCGGTGTTTGGAATGATGTAAAAATTGGTTTAATGGGATTAATGTCAATTTTCCCAATGGATTATTATTTTTACTTGAAATGAATAAATGTAATGCATGGAAAATAATGAATGGGTTATGTGAGTAAACATTAGGAAATTTTTGAATATAATAAATGGGTTAATGTATTGGGATTGGTGAATATACTTAATGAGTTCCGGAATAATAAATGAGGATTGGGATAAATAGGTATGTAATATAAATTAAGAAAGT
Organism: Viscum album; assembly: GCA_963277665.1. Classification (NCBI taxonomy): domain Eukaryota; kingdom Viridiplantae; phylum Streptophyta; class Magnoliopsida; order Santalales; family Viscaceae; genus Viscum; species Viscum album. The sequence goes on from OY728157.1 coordinate 599,903,794, forward strand.
GTAAATGGGTTATTTAATAGTATTAATTCTCATGTTGATTATTATGGATTATGATTTCTATTTATATTGGTTTTGTTTGGATGTGATATGGTATGTGTGTGGTGAATCAATAAATAAACATGTGCAAACGGCTTGGTAGTGTGGGGTATTTACCTAAGGATATTTTCTCATGGTTGGAGTATGACTGAGGCTCTAAAATACACACCAAAAAGCACCCATTAGGAAAGGGGATGGAGAATCGATTACCCTAAGGGTTTTATTCGATGATACCACCAGGACTGAGGTTCTAAGGTGAGGGTGATGTATTTTTTGTGATGTGCTTTCCCCTAGTGAGATAAGAAACATGAATTACCCCTTTTATACATGTTAACTAAACTTCTTAGGCTATAGTGTAAATTATGTAAATTTATAAACCATGGAACATGATATGAAGATGAATTTAGTAATGAAGATAGCATACATGATGAAATTGTAATAATGATTAAAATTGATTAAATGAATATTATAGGTAATGAGTACGTGATTAGTTGTGATTATTTAAATCTATTATGGTTAAATGTGTTTGTTTCCCTTTGTGATTTGTCTTAGACTCCATGTGTAAACTAAGTTAGTTCTGTAGATTAATCGATTCTAGAGTATTTAAAGGGAAAATAAATATTAGATAATTACTTAATTTTTTTCTTTTTTACTTGTTTATTTTTTGTACTTATTACTTTTATACAACATCTTTTAGACTGTCTATTTATTTAGACACTATAGTTGGTGTCCTACTATGTTGTACGCAGACCTTGATCGGGCTTCCATGGAACTTGGGAACCCAAGAAGATGCTAGTTTTTTCAGGTATATGTTTAGGAAAGGGACTTGGTGTTTGGTTGTGCATGGGATGATAGGTTGGATCAGGGTAGGCCAGAATCGGTTTGGGACTCATTTATAAGTTTAGAGTCTTTTTATAGCTTTGTTCTTCATTTATACTATATTAATTCTCGAGATGTAGTGTATTATCTAGATTTTTTTATATCATGTGTACTTTGTTACTCATTGTTTTTTGTTGTAAGTTTTCCATTTATTATTCTTGTTGGATATTTTATTTTTTCATGTTACTTCTATTAAGGATTTACTCTGGTAAGTGGGTGTAGTTTCCCTATGTTTCTTTTTAGATCTATTCTGCAATTCGGCAGCCTATAGCGTAAGGGGAGGTGCGCCTCAGGTTATGTGATGACCAAGATTAGGGCACTGGTTATCATGGATTTCATGTTGGGATGTTACAATGTGTTATATAATGAGGTTTTCATTTTTCTTACTATTTGATCATGGTATGAAAGATACTAGGGTATTTTGGGACTTAATAATGAGATCATCCATGGGTTTATGTGTCCCCGCATATGATGGAAAACCAACTTTCTAGGGGTGGGAAAGTAGGTTCTGTTTTTTCTTTTACATTTGGTTCATATTTCTACCTTGGGTGGTGTACTTGGATGTAATTTTATATATGTATGAGGTTTTACCTATAGGTCCAGTAAGATAAGAGAGGGTTTGTGAGATCATTCATCTTGATAGGAAAATATGATAGATCATTCACTTGTATATATCTTGTGATTGATTTGTTAATTAAGTGATGATAAACCAAATGGGTATAAAAGTTGATATCGAATGAATCAATGGGTGTTTTAAAGTGGCATAAAAAATGGATTTTACAAAATATAGATCTGTGGTTTTGGAAAAAGTGGAATTTTTTTGAAATGTTATTTTGAATAAAGATGAGATTTTTGAAATGATGGTATAGAAAAAGGGGGTTTTAATGTGTACATTCTTGTGTTATGAAAATGAAAAGGTTTCAAAAAGTGAAATAGTCAGATTAAATGATAATATTAATTAAGTTGAGAAATAAGAAAATGGTATAACTTTAAGGGACACCAGTGGTAGTTATCCCTTTTATTATTTTCTGACCATGTGTATTGATAGTTTAAGAAAAGGGGAGTGCCTTTGTTTTGGTGCCTCATGATATGACATGTGAGACCTTGATGATTTAGGTCATCAATTAATGAAATTTTTTTGTTATGTCCTGGGTTAGGTTATGACCTTGAATCACTGAAATCTTGTCAATTAATGTGAATGTGTTGATCCTTGTGAGTTGTTTTTAGACCCTGGAGGGGGTGCTCGGTATGTTATTCCATTGTACATTTTCATGTATCATTGGTGTAGGACCCAGTGTAAATGGTTATTTTGTGCCTTGGATGCAGTGTGTTTAGAATGGGGTAGGTTAATCATAATGAGTATCCAGTTGATTGAGGTTTGGTCAGTATGGCGTAGAGAGAGATAGTGACCTTTTTTGGTGTGGCCCTAGTTTGGGGAGTTAGTATCGTTTGACTTTAGAGGATGACCTTTGAGAGACTTCAGTCAGGGTGTTAGTTCTTTTGGGAGTGTCGTGCATATGTAGACACCTTCAAACTTGGTGGTGGTATATAGAGAGTGTTTCCTAGTATGGGATTAACCATGAAAGCTAAGTAGAAAAATTAATGGTTTTGCGAGATCTGGCTCTGAGATGACAATCTTGAGAACTCTATAATAGCCCCGAGGGAGATAAGACCGGTGTTTTTGGTAATTGGAATGTGAAGCACATGTGGGAAATTTATTGGTGAAATTGATACATGGTGGGTGCCAATTAGTTTTGGAAAAAGTTCATGGTCATGTATTGTAATTTCCCAAGAGTAAAACTTGGGTGCTTGTATTAGGTTGTAAGGGTGTTTTTTAATGGTTTGATCGGTTGGATACCTAAACCTATGGTTTTGATGGATTTAGATTTAGAATTAAATGTTGGTTTGGGGTGGATAAGTAAAGTTTGATCATATCATGGATGGGTAATTTTGTTTTGAAGGACATTCGAGGTGAGGGTGGTCATGCGGTTGGGTTGTCTGTTGGAGTGGTTTGTTTGTTGGTCAGAGGTTGAGAAGGCCTTGAGTTTGATAAGGCTATAAGAATAGGTGGAATTATTATCTTGGGTGATGTATGTCTCATGTGTCAAAGATTTGGGTATTGTCTTTATAACCACAAGAGAGTGAGAGATCTTGATGGTTTTTATGAGTACCAGGATATGGGAATGTGTTAGAGATTCACAAATGATATTTGGATATGTGCCCATGGGGGTGAGGTGTAAGTGTATGTTTTCACTATGTAATCAAAGTGGATAGGCACTGGTAGTGTGAGAAACCAGACAATTTTGGAATAGTGTAATGAATCATTGTGTATCTATTGTGTTCTACTAGACTAATCAATAAAAACATGAGTGTGGTGATGATAATGGTATCCAAAGGAATATTAGGTCACAATCACTTGGCATAAGGTTGTGAGTTAGTGGGGAGTTTGGTTGTAAATTCCATTCAAGTTGTGGTGTTTTAGTGTGTATGAGACATTAGAGGGAAAAGAATCCAGAGGCCTTCAGTAAATTGAGGTTTCCTCATGGTAAGAGGTGCAGATGAATGTGGATACATTTTATAGGTGTTCATCGATGAATTATTAGCATACATTAACCAGTGACAATCATGCCCAATATCTTAACATCATCCTAGGTGTACTAAAAAACACTTTCTTTATTCCTAGCATGTTGAGTGTGTTTGGTATGTAAATGGATCCTCTTGGAGAATACACTCAAGGAGTGGTGTGTGTGTGTGAGTATTCTAGTGGGGGAGAACACCATAGACCTGTTACAGTGGAGGTCCTCAGTATGGATCAGAGATTGAATAATTTCATGGGTTTCATTCTCAGAATCCATGAAAGAGTAGTGGGTGATGTTTGTTTTGATATTACAGTGGAAGCCAGATGGCCACATCCGTGTTTTTGGGTTCATCTTGTGTTTGAGTGTGGGTCTCGGAGGTCAAAATTTCATAGGGAAAGTGGTGATAGTGATACTCTTAAGGTGTGTAATGTTATGTTAAGTCATGGATGTGTGGATCAAGATATTAAGTGGATGTGTTGGCATCAAGATGAAAATGGGAAAACAATGAGGTGTATGTTTGGGTTTCTTGGGAGAAAACCAGATTAGCCTTAGAGTGATGTTTGATTGTGCCAAGTGAAAACTTCAATATCAGTCTAGTTCTAAATGTAATAATTGTGGTCGCGTTGAAGATGTATTTAGGGTGATATAGAGTATGAAAATGATTTTAAACGTACATAATGTCATGATGGATAAGTATTACTAGACACCAATGATGACTTTGATTAGTGCATGGAGATAAGGGTGTTGTGAATTTAGTGAAAAGAAGTCATGGCCATGTTAAGTGGTGACATACCAATAGTGGATGTTGGTCATTGCCAGATAAAGTCATATGTGGATATCCCAACTTTCTTTTTCAAAAAAGAATGGATGTGGTGGGAAATAATCCAACTCTGGTTAACACTGTAAGTATAAGCGCAATTAGGTAATGTAAATGGGATTTGAGGAAGAACCATGTAACCCTTGAATGTGTGCGGATAGTGGATATGTCTTATCTAGATAGTTTCAAGGGAATGTAAAAATGCTAGTGTTTTATGGTGTTCTTGTGGATTCTTGGGGGCGGTGAGTGAGGAAATGCATTGGGTATTTTTGAAGGTTTAGTTGAGGTATGTTGTTCTTTTTTCAATTATGAAAATGATCAATATATGAAAATGGGGTGTTGATTTGTTTAAACATATTGTAGGAAGAGCCATAGTAGGAATGTGGCCAGTTAATGATGCAACAAGTGGTTCATGTTGAATGGACTTAGGTAGGACTTTTCTAGGTTAAGAGGTTTTGGTGATGACCATTGGATCAAATATCTACTGGTTGAGTACCTTTAAATGATGAGTATGTTTGGGTTATTCTTTTCAGATGTTCAAAATGAATCGAGGTTTTTTGGCCTTGAGTAGCGGACTAGGGTAGGTTTTGAGATTTAGTTAAAATTCAAGACATTACCTCTAGTGATGTATAGCCTGGATCAATGATAAATCTTTTAGATGGTCTGGGTGGGATTGCTCCAAGTGATTTGGTCAATGATATGTAGAGAGGATTGAAAAGAGAGTGTTTTGGTTTTCTTATACAAGGTAATATAGTTCCTAATCAGAATCCTTCTTTGTGATGGTCTAGTGGAATTAACCTGACCATTCTCTTATACTTGGTGTTGGTAATGATGAGTTTAGATGGATGTGTCCACAATTAAAAATAGGTTTTGATCATGGAATTCAGTGAGAGAAATGTTCTTGGGGTAAACCCATTTCCTTGGTCTGTGTGTTGTTATGACATGGCCAACTCATAGAGAAATATAGAGGGTGACAGTTAATTGGTAGGTTCATGGTGTAACCCTTTAGGTCATGATTGTTTGGGAATGATTGTAAGTGTGGCTTGAGGATGATCCACTATAAGTTGATGAGGTTGTAAGATCCCGATCTTTTATGAAGTTGCCTCTTTGTTAAAATTTTAGATTGAAATCTATTTTGTAGTTAAATAAGTATTACTCAAGTGATTTAAATGATTTTAGAGTGTTCTGGGGGTGAGGGACATGATAAGAGGTGAAAAGTGGTCAACAGTTCACACCGCATAGTTAGCGCATGCCTAGATTAAATCGTGTTTCTGGCCCAGGAAAATGTGCGGTATGGGAACAATTTTGTATAGAAGGATAGTGGACAGCTGCCTCGTGGTTTTCCAAACAGTGGAGGTTCCGCCAAAAAATAATGTAGCAAGGCTTATATTGGAAAGAGGGAGCCGCATGATTGGTGCACAGTTTTAAAACCATGCAACCAAACTATGTGTCATGTAAAAAATAGCAAATTCCATTTTTTCCCTTACGAATATCTTTCATTCCCCCCCAATTTTCCCTCCAATATTTCCCCCTCAACCGTATGAGAGTAACCATTAGACCACTATTCCTACAATTATTATTCTCACTTGATTCATGGGAGTTTAGAACTTGTTTGGGTGAATCTAATACTCATCTTTTTCTCAATTTTGTGGTATTGGGGCTTCGAGAATATCTCCACTTCTTAAAATATCATAAAACCTACACCTTTTTAGTAGAATTTGGGTTTGTTCTTTAGTGGGTTTTTATGTTCAAATGACGGGTGAGGATTAAGTAAGCTTTAATCAACTATCATGAGGTAGATGATCTTAAATATTTTTCCCATAGTATTGATGTGTTATATGTTTATGTAGTTTTCCCATTTTGCTGATATGTTGAATCTTTATATCTTTGGTTACATAAATGGATTCTGACCTTATATTGATGTGGGAGAACCTTCATTGACCCCTTTGGGTTTTTCGATGATGTGATACCAAATGTAAGGCTACCCCTGGGTAATATCAAACCATTGGAATTAGTGGAAGAAATTAGAAAACCATGATATAGGGAAATTATGAGACTGAATGGGTAGTGAAAATGTAACTGATGTGTAGGTATGGTTAATGGATTCATTAAAATAATTTATAACTTGGAATTTTTAAATTATTGTAAGGTTTTGAAATGAGTTTGGTTGTATGTTTTAGGCTTTGACCTTATTTTTGATTTATTAATGGAAAATGATGTTTGAAAGTGAGAAATGTTTTCAATTGAGGTGTTGACCTCAATGTGATTCAAAATTGGTTTACTAATAGATGTAAATTGGTGGTTAAAATATGAACAAGGTTTCCTTTTTGTGAAAATTGTTTAATGGTTGTATTCATTGGTTCAAAATCGAAACAAAAATCCTTGGTGGATGTTTTAATTTTTCAAAGGGGAAGACTCATGTATCAAATGGCTGTTACAAGATGATATCAATGAGTATTTTGAATAGTTTTTGTTAAATCCTAGTTATGTTTTGGTTGTATTTTTTATCCATAGATGAAAATTTTGGTGAAGAATTATTTTTAGGAAGGATAAAAATCAGATACACCAATTAAAAATTAGAACTTGTTTTCTAAAAAAATAGGAACCACTTCTTGAGCATGTTTCTAAAGAAATAGTAAACTGAATTCTAAAGAAATCGAAACCACTTTTATGATAATTTTTATGAGCAAATAAGAAGTTATTTCCGAGGTATGTTTCTAAATAAAATTGGAACATGATTTCTAAGAAATTTCAAACCTAATTTTCAAGCAATTTGGAACCTAATTTTGGAGCAAATCAGAACCTAATTTATGAGAAATTTGGAACCTATTTTCTAAGAACATCAGAACCTAATTTCTATGCAATTTGGGACCTGATTTATGAGCATGTCAAAACCTTATTTCTGAGAAAATATGATCCATAATTCTGAGAAACATTTTGAGAAAATCAAATCCATAATTATAAGCAACATTCTGAGAAAATTGGATCTAGAATTCTGGGAAACATTATGAGATATATTAGATCTTGAATCCTGAGATAATTGGATCAAAAATAAAATCTCACAATGCTTTACTGATCTTTGTGTTATCATAAATCAAAATTATGTTGTGAAACTTATGATAAAATATTTATAAAAATAAAACAGAGGAAAAAAATTTGTTAATTAATATGTTATTGAGCTTGAGATAGAGAAATATATTTCTTAAGAAAAATATCTTCTTGAAGAGAATATCATGCTCAAGAAAAGATCTTGCTTAAGAAAAAGATCTTACCCAATAAAAAGATCCTGGTCATGGAAATTTTTCTTATAGAAATTATTCTAGTTCAAGGAAAAGTTTATTATAGAATAAGTTTATCATTAATGTTTAAAGCATTGAATAAGTCAGTGTAAGATCAAAAAATTAATGAGATTTAAATATTTGAAAAGGAACTGAATGATTCAAAGATGTATATGAGATTTAAGGATAATTTAAGATTCCAGAAATTTTGTAAACGGGGATAGATTTGAATATTTGAAAAGGAACTGAATGAGGATAACATATATATGAGATTTAAGGATAATTGAAGATTCGAGAAATTTCATTTAGCGGGAAAGAATTTTAGAATCCTGCCTAATACATTATTGAGGTACCTATAAAAGGATATCTCAGTTCATTTTTATTATATGATGAAAAAAAAATCATGTGATCGAGCTCCAAAATTTTTGGGACATGAATTGTGTTTCCAACAAAACATTTCATTTTAGGATTAAGATGAAGATTTTTTTCAAACTAAGGATCTGGAGGACTATTCAAGACCAACATATTTCTTTAGTGAATCATTTTAGTTCTTGAAGATGTTACATAGGTGAATTTTGATTCATCATACTTTTGGAGGAAGTGAATACTTTGTAAATTGGATCAGAAAAGAAGATGGAAAGTGAAACTTGTGACTCCATATGATTACCAGTTTCTGAAAAGTCTTGATTTGGGAAGTTGATATTGGAAAAGATAGTTGGGGGTATAACCAACTATATAAATAAAGTTTCTACAGGTATTTTAGAATTTTTATTTTTTTTTTGAATTTTTATTCCAAAAAGAAGATAGTGAAAGAAACCTTGTTGGTGGGACTATCTAACATGGAAAAGAGTAGGTATTTGTACCCAACATTGTAAATATCATGTGATTACTTATCTATATATTTTTTGCATATGAAAGATGATTATGTTAGTTATATATGAGTAGATCTCAACTCTAAATAGTTTTATAGGTTAATAAATTATCTGTTAATAAGTTAAGAAACATTATTAGAAAAGAAAAAGGAACCATTGATTCGCTCCCCCCCTCCCAGTGGTCTCAATCCTACTCGGGAATTACAATTGTTATTAGAGGGTGGTTACCTCTAGAAGATCTATCTATGATAATGGAGACCATCAATTCTATGAACAATAAAGAGATTTTGGTTTTCAATGGAAAGAACTATCGTAACTGGAAAGATAGAATGCTTCCATGTCTTTTGTCTCTTGGGTATTATGTTTTGGAAGTTACTACTGAAGAATTTATTCTTCATATTAAGAATACACCTCTTACTACTGTTGATAAAAAAATATTGAGAATGATGGATGTGAAAAAAATGATTTACTCTCTTCACTTACTGAAAGTGAGTTTCTTAAAGTAATGGGAGTTAGAACCACCAAAGTTATTTGGGATAAGTTGAAAAGCATTAATGAAGGAAATATGAAAATGAAAAAGGAAAACTTACAACTATGGAGGATGAAGTATGAAGATATGAAAATGGGAGAGAAAGAATCTGTTTGTGACTTCATTATAAGGGTAAATGATATTATTATCACCATAAGATGACTTGGTGAGAAATTATATGACTCTACTATTGTTGAAAAGCTCTTGAGAATTCTTCCTGATAAGTTGGATGCCAATGTTTCATCTTTGGAATATTGAGATACTAAAACTCACTCTCAAGATGATATATAAAGTATTTTCTTAACTTAAGAAATGATAAGAGATAATTTTTTGATAAAGAATGAAAAGGTTGATCAATAAATTTTATTCAAATCATTTTTAAATGGAAAAAACGATGCAGAAGTTAAAAAATAATCAAGTTATTTAGAAGAAGATGAAGAAGTTAATGATTTAAACACAATTTTTAACCTCCTTTTAATGAAATACAATAAGGGAAAATGGAAAATTAAAACTCTCAAATTTTGGAAATATGAGGGGAAAGGACAGTTTACTCAAAATTATCCTAAGAATAAAGTTGGAGAAAAGGAGTATGAATATGATGATGAGAATCCTTTTAAACAAAGGTGAAGAAATGTAAGGAAATATTTCATTATGATAAAAAGAATAAAAGTAATCTGGGTAAAAGAAAGAAGAATGATTCCTCATCTAATGATGAATCTGATCATCAACTCAAATTTATTTCTCAAGTATGAATTTGTAGTGTATCATCTAGTAGAGATAAAGAGAATGATGAGATGACCTAAATTGAATGGATTCATAAATAGGATCTAGAGAAAGAAATTGAGTGGAATACTCCTCTCAAAAAAGGAAGAAAAATCTGAAGAAAGATGTTGAATGTATAACTTTTAGGAATATTGATATTGAAATAAAATTGAGATGTTATAAATAAATGTTAGATGATAGTGAGAATCTTGAAAATATTGAATATACACTTATTTTATAAAGTAAACAAAACATTTTGAAGGTAGTTGAATCCGTAAAAATCAAGGATGTTCTTAAAAGTATGTTATATGAGAAATAAGAGGAGTTGTTCAAAACATAATCAGTACTTCTTATAACCCAAAGTGAGGTAAGAAATATGAGATAAAATTTCACCTTGACTATTGATGTTAACATATAAACATCTAATGAAGGCCAAAATAAGGGATTACAAAACCGAATTTGTGACAAGACATATCTCATCAATAAATATAGGGATTCTTCAGGAAAGTACCCTCTTTAGAAAATTGGTCCACGATTTGTGAAGAAAGAACAACCACCATGTTCTAACTTTTACTCTCAATATGAAAGATCAATATTCATAGGTCATAATTGGTGTTGTGGAATTTTCAGACACATATCTTTTTCATATTTCTATAACATGTCTTTACCCAGAAATAAGCATGAATCAGGGGGGGCTATGATGAGGAAAGAAGATAAAATGTTCCTAAATATTATGTTGAACTGAAGAAGGAAACTCAGAAGAAGAAGAAATAAGAGAATTTTAATAATGTTGAGTATGTTTAGAAAGATGAGTATGTTATAGAAATAGGGAAAAACCAACATACTAAATTCAAAATAAAAGATTGATTAGTTATTTTTTCAGAACAAGTTGATATGGAAATAATGTTATAAGAATCACAAAAAACAGCTCAAGAAAGAAGGAAAAAAGGGTCTCTAATGATGTGAGAAATGATGATAAAAATGTATCAATAGATTGTGGGTAAAAAATTTAGAAAATATGTAAGAGATGTGAGAATTAATGGTATGTTACTAAAATATGTTTAACTGTCCTTCCAGAATAACAAGAAGGGATAAAATAGTTGTTACAAAATCATTGTAACAAAAAGGTTACTAAAGAATAAAAGGAGTTTACACCATTATTATAAAAGTATATAGATGAAAATAAACTTGTTACCAAATCTGAGAATGATGATTATGAGGAATAAAATACATCCAATTCAAAATCCAAGAAGAAGAAGAAGAAAAAGTCAAGACAAGACTCTCAACCTGATCTTTTATTTTGAGATTCTATGAGGTTCCCCTTTATTTTAAATTTTATTTATTTGTACTAAATTCTAGGGAGTTGAAGAAGTTGAATTAATAAATTTGATGCTGTTAATTTTTTCTTAAATAAATTCCTTTCATGATTTCCTAAGAAATGAAAAAGTTGAAGAAAATATGAAATGGTATTACATGAAAGTTGTGTAATGGACAACATTGATAACCTTGATTATACACTCTTTTTTTCTACACTAGTCTCACCCACATAAACTTAGAGTTATTTAGTTAAAGTCTCTTTTTTAATAAATTTATGTGACACTTATGTTATTCTAATGAAGAGTTTCATATTTTTGAGATAAAAGTTCCAACCAATTTAAATAAGGAATTTTTCAATAAGGATACATGTCATGATGAACCTGTTGAATTTGATTATCAATAAGGTGGAGATAATATATTTTGGGGGAGAGGAAAATAAACTTTGTAGGGAAAAGGCATTGAGAGAGTAAGAAAATAAGACATGGGTAAGAAATTGTGAGAAAAGAAAACAATACCCCTTATTTATTGAATATGTAGAGTGTAGGTATTGAAGTGGGCACTAACAAAAACACAAAAGGTTAGATTTTTGGACCCCAGTTATGTTTTGGTTGTATTTTTTGTCAATATATCAATATTCTGGTGAAGAAAGTATGTTGATAACGGACGATAATTGATCCAACATTTGAAAATCCGAAACTATTTTTTGAATAAATTGGAACCACTTTTCAGAGAATGTTTTTGAAAAAATAAAAACCAGTTTTCTAAAGAAATCGGAAACTATTTGAAATGAAATTATAACTACTTTTCTTTACCTATTTTTGAGAAAATTGGATGTTGTTTCTAGGGTATGTTTATAAAGAAATTTGTATCATAGTTTTTGAGCAATTCGAAACCTGATTTTTGTGCAATACAGAACCTAGTATCTGAGAAAATCAGAACCTGATTTTTGAGAAATTTAAAACAATTTTTCTAAGAAATTCGAAACCTAATTTTTATACAATTCAAAAACTAATTACAGAGCAATTCAGAACCTAATTTCTGAGAAAATCGGATCCATAATTCTGAGAAATAGTATGGGAAATTCAGATCTAGTATTTTGAGAAATATTCTAAGAAAATAATATATAAAATTCTAAGAAACCTTATGAACATATCAGATCCTGAATTTTGAGATAATCAGATCCAGCATAAAATATGACAATGCTTTTCTGATCATGGAGTTCTCATAAATAATAATTAAGCTACAAAACTTATGATAAATTGTTTATGAGAAAAATTGAGTAAAGATAAGTTGTTAATGAAGATGTTGTTGATCTTGAGATAGAGAAAGATATTTCTCAAGAAAAAGATCTTCCTCAAGAAAATATCTTTCTCAAGAAAAGATCTTTCTACGGAAAAAGATCTCTCCCAAGAAAAAGATCTTTCTCAAGGAAATTTTTCTTACAGAAAACATTATTATCCAAGTAGATGTTTCTTATAGATTATGTTTTTCAAGAAAGTTTGAAGCATTGAAGAAGTCAAAGGAATATCTAAAAATCAATGAGATTTAAATATTTTGAATGGAATTTAATGAGTCAAAGATATTTCTATGACTTAATGAGAATTGAAGATTCAAGAAATTTCATAAAGTGGGAGAGATTTGAATATTTGAAAAGGAATTGAATGGTTCAAAGATATATCCACGATTTAAAGAGAATTGAATATTCGTGAAATTTCATTTAGCAGGAAATATTTTTCAGAATCCAACTAATCCATTTTTTAGGTCCCTATTAAAGTAAAGTTGAGTTCATTTGTTTTATATGATGAAAAACTATTCAAGAACTCAATCTCTAAAATTTGTAGGATATTTATTGAGTTTCCAACCAAACAATGTGATTCATGTTGACGATGAGGATGTTTTTTGACCTGGGGATCTAGAAGACTATTCAAGACCATCATATTCTTTAACTAAATTATTGAAATTCATGAATAATATACAAATTTGGAGTATGATTCATCTTACTTTTATAGGAATTCAAGACTTTATGAAGTGGATCAGAAAAGAAGAAGGAAAGTGAATCTTGTGACTATAGGTGGTTTCCACTTGCTGAAAAGGCCTATTTTTGGAAGTGGATACTGGAGAGGATTGTTGGGGGTATAATAAAATATAAAAATAAAGTTTCTAATGGGATTGTAGAATTGTTCTTTTCTTGTGACTTTGTATTTCTGAATGAATATAGTTAAATAATCCATGTTGGTGGGACCATCCAACATGGCAAGGAGTAGGTATTTGTACTGAACCAATTAAATATCACGTGATGCCTTCTCTTTTTATTTGTTTCATACAAAAAGTGAGTTTGTGAGTTAAATTGAGAGGATCATAACTCTAAAATGTTCATAGGTTAAAAAAGTTTTTTTAAGAAATTGAAAAATGTTCTTATAGAAGAAAAAGGAACCGGAAATTTAACCCCCTCTTAGTTGTCTCAATCCTACTTGGGAACAATAGTGTTTAATTACATGATGTAGTTATAAATGTATGATGGGAACAAATTAATTGAAGGTATTTAAGGGTTAGTGATATAGAACCAATAATAAGTATATCAGCATGTTAACAAGATTATAAAATGAATTAAATTAAGAGTGGGATTCGATGATGATATAGCATAAGGGGGTGTTTGGCATAATATTAAAATGGGTTAAATGGAATTAATATAAATGTTCCCAATAGATTTGGATTATTACTTGAAATTCATAAATATTTAATAAATGGGAAATGATGAATGGGTTAAGTTAGTTTACAAAAAGAAAGTTTTGAATATGTTAAACGGGTCAAAGTGTGGGGATTAGTGAATATGCTTAATGATTTTAGGAATAATAAATGGGAATTCTGATAGAAGGATATGTAATATAAATGGAAAATGTGTTAATGGGTTATAGAATAGTATTAATTCCCATGATGATTATTATGGATTATTATTATTATATAAATTTGTTATGCTGCGTTCTGATATGGTATGCATGTTGTGCATGGATAAATAAGCATGTGTTCATGGAATAGTATTGTGGGTTATTAACTTGAGGATCTACACCCATGGGTCAAGTTAGGTTGAGGATATAACTCCCCCCCCCAAATTCATGGGTTGGGGAAGGGGATAGAGGATCAAGTCTGCTAATAGTTTCATTTGATGAGACCACTAGGACTGAGGCTCCATGATGAGTGTGATGTATTTTTTGCGATGTGCTTACCCCTAGTGAGATGGGGAACATGACTTACCCCCTTATGTATTGTAATTTATTGTCTTAGACCACAATGTAAATTATTTAAATACCTAATCCATGGAATGTGAGATAAAGATGAATTTAGTAATGAAGATAGCATATGTGATTAAATGATAGTAGCAATGAAAATAGATTAAATAAATATTGTATCTAATAGGGATGTGATGAGTTATGATTAGTTAAATCCCTTGTGGTTAAATGTGTGTGTCACCCTTTGGTCCTTGGCATAGACTCCTAGTGTGACCTGATTTAATTTTGTATATTGGTCGATTCTAGAGAATATAAAGGGTATATGGATATTATATAATTACATAAATGTTTTTCTTGTTACTTGTTTATTTTTTTCACTTATTACCTATATAAACCATTTTATATATTGGATGATTATTTAGAAACCATTGGTTGTGGCCTACTATGTTGTACTCACACCCTGTTCGGGCCCCCATGGCACCTAGGTACCTGAGAATATGCAACTTGTTTTTAGGTATAAGTTCAGGATAGGGACTTGGTGTTTGGTTGTGCATGGGAAGATGGTTCGAAACATGGCACTTCATCATTGAGTTGGGAATCAAGTTTGGGTTCAGAGTCTTTTGATAGATTTTCTCTTGATTTATATTGTATGACTTCTTAACATGTAGTGTATTATATTGATTTTATTATAGCATGTGTAATTATATAATCATTGGTTTTTATTTCATGTGGTCCATTTATTATTCCTATTAGTTATTTTCTCTATTGATGTTACTTATTTTGTGTATTCACTCTGGTAAGAAGGTATAGTCTCCCATTGTTTCTTTTTAGACCTGCACTGCTAGTAGACAACCTCTAGCGTACATGGAGGTTCATTAGAGGTTATGTGACGACTAGACACAGGGAACTATTTATCTTGGATTTTGGGTCTCTGATGTTACAATACCACTTGAATAATGGTAGTTGAGTATATAATATGAAATTAAAAGAAATTTAAAAGTAGTTAAAATAAAATTAAAGGGGATTTTACCTCTTGAATTGTTCTCTTTAAGAACCTCCTTATGGAAATTGAATTTGGCCTTTTGTTGAGACCGAAGACTCATGGACATGGCGAAGATGAATTGGAAAATTATTTGGTAGAATTTGGATAAGATTAAATGTATTGGATGTGTTAGGAGAATAGGTGGTGATGGGTGGTATTTATTAGGGTAGATATGTGTATTTGTTTATTATTGTATTCATTAGTTTATTATTTTGGATTAAGAATATGAAAAGTTTTTATTCCCATGACTAAATAAAATAAATGGTTAAAATGAGTTCAATATTATTGTTCATAAATCATCCAAACACTATACATGACTCAAAAATTCATGTATTTAACTTTTTATGTTATATATCATAAATTGACGTATTATACTATCCAAATAAAATCATCTATTTTAGAAAATTACCAAAAACTCAAACTAACCATTTTTTAATGTTTAGAATTAAAAAATGGACACTATTTTATAAAACAAAATTTTCTAAATATGAGAAATTTAATTTTTAAATAAAATCAACATTTATCTGAAAAATGATGGTTTTAAAATTATAACCAATTTTATAACACATTTAAAAATTAATTATGTTCTATTAAATTTATCTTATAATCATAAGAAAAAAATATTAGATTATGAATATATTTTTTGAAAATAAATTTTCTTTTAAATCATTATATTAATTATAAAACAGTAGATAAACATTTTCATTTTGACAAGAAGACCAACACTTAATTTATAATTTTTAAAACATATATTTAGTTTTATAATGATATAATTATATCAAATTATAATTTATAAGATGATGAAATTTTATTTACACTTTCATAGATGAGGTTACTACTCTACTATCTTGATTACTATTCTTAATGGTTATATTACTATTCTAAGGTCCAAGATATTATTCAATCAGTAGAGTTTCTTTAATTTCCATGAATATAACTTATTTCATTCTTCATTTATGAGATTAAAATTTTTATTGGGTTTTATATTCTATTTATGTGATTTGTAACAAATAAATAAATATTAAGAATGGATATTATATTGATAAAAGTTTGGGTCGTTATAGACACCTCCCATCATGGGTTTCCATCAAGATGTCGAACCTGTTAGAAAATCATCATCCATTAAATAATTAAACCATATGATACCATATGAAATAACTTGTGTATCGAGATCTAGTACAAGACCCTTCACAAACATGTGAGACTTTAGAGAATCCCATGAGATGATCTTCAGAGAAAAGGGGACCAACCCATTAAAATGGTTGATATACTACTTCAATGTCCACTGAATCTGTTCGGGACTCATGAGATCCAACACATTACTCACCTAAACCTCTTTTGGAATAAACCATTGGTGAATCTGGTCTTAAATAAATCCCAACTAATCCCATCTTGAAACTATGATGGAACAATTATCTTTTATTGATTCAGACTCATACCCTCAAAAAAATCCATAACAATATTTAATCTCATGAATTAAAGAGTTACCAAAGATAAAAAAGATCCTAAATGATTTTTAGACACCTAATAGCCTCCATAGGAACTTTATCACCTTAAAAAATAGGAAAAATATGATAGGAAACTGTCTCCACCACTCTATTACAGGTCAGGGTGGTGTCATCATCTAACCAAGATACAATAAAACCTCTAAAATCCTTAGGAATTATTCAAGGGTTATACTATAAAAAACAAATAATAATACAAATAAAATTAAATAAAAAATAGATCCAGAAATTCAAGCCAAGCCAAAACCAACTCCCAAGTCCAAATAAAAATTCATAATAACTACTTTAATCACTAAGAATAATTTTAAAATTTACCTTTTAAAACTATTTTTAAGCTTTACATTTAAAATTACAAAATTCTAAAACTCCACAAGAAACCCAGTTTAAATCCAACATGTGAATTCAAACCCCCAATTTCCTAATTATAATTAACATAAAAACACATGATTTATTCATTTGAAATATTAATTTTTATTTGATCTCAAATACATCCCATTTCATTTAAAAATAAACATATATATTTTTATAAACTGACAATTACCCTTAAAAAAATATAGTTCAAAATATCAATAATGTTGAACCAATTTTCAACTAAAATTTATGAAAATTCCATTTAAATCACCCAAAATAAAATCCATATACAATTTTGAAGAAAATAGATCCAAATTATCTCAACATAAAATTTTAGGGGAGTTGTTTGGTAGTTTACAGTTTGGACACCTAATTTAACAACTAGTCTACAACATACTTGAGGTGCATCACTGATCTCCCTTGGTTAAACAAAAAGAATTTAAGGCCTCATAAGAAATCATTGGGGTTGATTTTTCCCAATAAATAATTATTTCAGAGTATAAAAAATGATCCATCTAAACATTGTACCTCCATTCTATATCGAACAAAAAAATAGATACAAAGTAAACCAGAGCAACATAACATATCCAAATACATAATCATCATAAACTCAATATAGATAAATAAATTTAGTAGAAAAGATACTGAAATTAAATGAAAGGGATTCATCATAGTTTATAAAATACTAAACAAAAAAATAAATCCCAAAACTACCAGACATAATCTCCATGTGTCCTCTTAGTCAGCATCAAACCATAATAACTAAGTCACTCTATTGAAAAATGATCAATACCTGAACTATGAAAAGGAACATGGGTCTACCTAAATTGAGTAGAACAAGAATGGTGTGAACATTACTAATCTTAGTTGGAAATCACTAAAGAGTCCATGAATTTACTTTTCTAAAATAGACCATTTATGATAGTTTGAAATACATATCTATAATATGTTGGATTATTTTAATAAAAACCAATCATGCATGTTTCCATGAAAAATCACCTTTGAACCCCAAAATAAAATGATAAAATTATTTATAATCCCATATGAAACATCCCATTTCTTGAAAACATATTTTCAAAAAACTTTTCAAACAAATTCTAAAATATACTGAGGATACCTGAAATAATTATAATGGAGAAAAAAACTAAAAAACCCAAGGAAATTTAAATATATATATATATATATATAATATAATACTGGAAGAAGTAAAATAATTCATATAAGAATAATAAAATAGTGAACCAGAAATGTATTCAAATAAAATATGTAGAACATAATAATAATATATAATCTATTTATATTCTAATACATACCATATGGATACCCAATATTTACTTATGTTTGAACGATCTGTAGGTCTATTGATGAAGTTCTTATTTGAGTAGCCAATTCAAAAAACCCACAAATAGAACCACTGATTTCACTCCCCTATTTCCTATAAATACAACAGCGAATCTAGTTTTTCTAATCAATAAAAGGGTGTAACTTTCACTCATCCCTCTTTATGATTCCATTGATCCATTAATAATGATTATTGTGGGAACTGATTTAGCCTTTACATTAAACACATCAATTCAGAATCATCAAAAACAAATCACATGTTCTATTAGAAAATCCTTATACCTACCTTTCTAAAAACCTTCTTTAGAATAGTGGTATATTATATAGATATTCTCGTATAAATAAGTTGTTTCATAGTTCTAACTAAGATTTATCATTTAAAAATAATCATATGTTTTTTTAAAAACCCCTTGGAATGATAATATAAAATTAAATTCCATTTGAACAACTATTTATAATTTTGGATATAGGATTAATAATTTAATTGGTAAATTATCACCTTGAAACTTTTCTTGAAATTAACATTAAATTAAAAAGGGACAATTTTGAAAATATAAACTATGTTAAATCATCCCAAAAAATGGTGTATATATCAGTATAAATATATATATATTCCTATGTATATATGAATACACATACATATATAGGTTTATATATACATGAACAAATATATATATATATCTACATTCATTTGAAGCACCAAGGATACCAATAAGAAATCATAATTCAAGTCATTTATCAAAACCAAGGGATTCAACTAGATAAATCATCAAAACTAAATATGAAACAATAAACTAAAGTAGAAAAAACACTCCAATCCATCAATATAATAATTTGAAAGCATCTAAAATTGAAAACAAGAATTAAACAATAAATAAACCATTTAAAACCCCTTATAATCATTTTATCAAACAATGTGCATCTATTTACTTCAAAATATATTAATAAATCCAAAACATTCATAATTTATTTATAAATCCTTAAAAATCCAACAAAAAAATCATCATTTTAGGAAAACCCCATATTATAAGTCTCAATAATACATAGTGTGTCAAGAAAAATAAATGGCCCAGAACCACCTACCTCAAACAGAGTATAGATCTGTTGAAACCTTTGGAAATATGAACAAAAAGACCTAATAATCATTATGTACACCCTACAATGACAAGATACATGACTAAAGATCAACCCCCATCCTCTACGGTTTGTCCAAGAGATAACCAAGAATTAAAAAATCGATGCGAAAGAATGGGGATAGAAGAGGAAAAATAGACACCATAGACTGAATCCAACACAAAAATTCTAGGAGTGGAACCTCAAAAATAGAGAAGGAGAAAAGAGGTGTACCCTAGGATTCCTTTGAACCCCACACCAAATAGGAAGAATTGGTGCTCGACTTGGGGAGTAGATCATTGAGGGTAGTTTATAAATTTTAAATTTTAATGAAAATGGGTAAGTTATATGGTTTTTTCACATGGTTTAGAAAATCATGAACCAATCATACCCCCATTACAATAGAGAATGTAGGCACTCAATGGTTGAACCGTATGGTTAAAAAAACTGTGCACCATCCATGTCATAAGGCTCTATCAAGATTAAAAACCCACTCACACATTTCTTTCATGTTTTTTACTAACCATACCCATGATATATTTTTTTCTTATTGTTTTCTATAAATGGGGGTCTGCCATGTTCTCTATATACTTTTTTTCTACTCAATTATTTTTTGCTATAAATTTATTAAAATACACATTTTTTTTATTTTCATCTAGCTTATTATCTTTTTCTCAAGTGAATAAATATTCCAGATACCTACAACAGTTGAATGTTCTTCCTTAAATTTATCATGGAAATCCATATATAAAAATTTATCATTTCTATATTAAGATTACATGGAATTCATAATTGTGGTTTGACATAATTATTACTACTTGACATATTTTGTGAATATTAGTTAATACATCAAGATGGTTAACAAATTTAGATTGAATCTCAAAACATTATTCTTCATTATTTTCCTGAATTAAAACACATATTTCATATTTTAAACAACTAATTCCATTTTTACAATATATTATTTATTTTAAAATATTCCACTTGGGAACAGTTAAAAAATACACAAGGGATCCTCATATCTCATATTTCTTCAATATTTCTTATACCGTGCTTGGATTATATCTCAAAATGACTCCATTATATTTTAAATATGAATAAATAACTTAATCATATTAAAATATTATTTTATATAGAATAAAAAAATATTGAAACACTATTTTTTAACATGAAAAAAATCTCTCAAGAAAACTATTTTTTATCTTGTATTTTCACACTCCAAATATCATTTTCTCATCATTCAATTAATATATCCCATTAAATTTATCAGTTTTTATCTAAGAAATTCATTTAAAGAATCTTCTCGATAAATTCATACTTCAGAATTTAATTCAAGACAATTTAAAATTTTAATCTTGAGGATACGAGAAATTTTTCTCTGAATAAGGTTTTTAAAAATATAATAATTCATACATATATAGGATGAATTCTTACCATTACCTAAAATCATCTAAGTGAGATTTTATAATTGTCTCAAATAGAATAAAATATATTATGGGCTTTCAAAAAAATTTATGAGATGAATCTGACATTATACAATATTTTCACATGACTTATGGGATAAAAAATAAAATATATACTCTAAATAATATCTTATAGATAGAAAAAAATACAATATGAGATCACATAATATCATAAAAATAATCTATTTTCCATTTTTGACTTCTCGGTACAAAATATCTTATGAAAACACTAAGTATCATGTGAAAACCCAAAATATTTTATGAAATATTTTATGATAATGGACTTATCCATTTTTTAGTTACATAACAAAATTTAGATTTCATTAAATCTTCTTGAAAACTCTTCAAATTATCTTTGTGAATTATCAACCACTTCAAATCACTTCATAATAGTTTCAAATAACATTACAAATTATCATAATAATTCCAAAACTATTTTCCTATATCCAAAAGTCTTGTTAAACATAATTATTACTCAAGTTATAGTATTACAAGAACTCTTTTAAATTCTAAATTCCAATTTTATATTAAAAATCCAAAAAAAATCATCCAAGTGATATTTCTTAATAGATTTAATCTATCAAACCCCATAGGATACTTGGATTTATTCTCCAAAAAATTATTTAATATTTTATTCATTAATTACATATTTTCACAAGTTCTATACATATCAACCACCTCTTACAATACCCATGAGTTCATAGGAAGCCTATATATCATCATTGGGTGGATATACATTCCACCACCCATCATATCTACATCATATATTGACATTACCATTGATAAAAAATACAATAACAATAATATTGGAATTTCACTTACATTCTAAATACTTATTTTAAATGACTTTTAATTAATATTAAGATATCATATTAAATTGTGTCCCAAATATACATTGATTTAGATCACTAATCATTACATATAATCCCTTCATTACTTTATGAACCATCCATCATAATTAATTTTGTCTTTCATAATTAAATATAAAAATTTTAAATGTAAAAATAAAATTCATTATAAAAATTATTCCCACAAAAAATTATAATTAGAAACATATTTTCTGATTACCTAATTAAATAGATAAAATTTACATGTGAATAGAAAATTTTCCATTAAAAACATCATTGCATAAAGACTATTTTCTATTTACTATATCCATATAAATGAAATATGAGAAATATTTCTGGTTTTTATGGGTCGGTTAATACTTAATCAATATGAATAAATTAATTAGAAATCATAATTCACTAGATCAATCATAAATGAACCCAAAAAATGTATCAATATAAATAAATAACTCATGTACCCATCACCATGGATGTTTGTAGTAGTAATGTTCGATCAAATTATAGATAAAAATCACCAATAGGAATCCATTAGACTCCCTATTACATGGGGTATCCTCATATTGATATAAATCACCCAATTCATGGGGGGGATTATCCTCTCATCCATGGTATTTATTGGATCCAAGGTGATTATTGTTTAATGTTTAGTTTTTTTTATGAAAATGTAGTTTTTTTGTGATCATGGAGATTGATATCTAAATAATACAATTTTTATGAAAATTAATACTACATGTGACCATGAAAATAATCAAGAAGAGGTTTTCCTGCAAGTCCTTAAGGATTATGTGCCACTTAGAAGTTGAAAATAATCACTTGATAAAGTTTAGCTGAAACTAATATGGTTGAAGTAATCATGATATTTAATCAAAGGAATCATGTAAGGGGATTTGGGTAATAAATTATCAAAGATTTGTGTGATCTCCAAATTTTGAGCTTGATTGAGTTACGTGGTGGAGGGGTATCATGAAAGGAAGTCACATGGATTTCATAAGATAATAAATTCTCACAATTAAGATAATAGGAGTACCTAGATTATTTTGTCATGGGCAGAGTGGTAATACAAAGAATGTGAAGAGATATATGCTACAAATGATAGATACTTCCTAAATTAAATTGATTCTACTGAATGAATGATATTTTCTATCATATTCTAATGATAAGAGTTTTGTGGTGGAGGGGATCTATGTCATAGTCTCAAGAAAAATATATGAAGTTAAACACATGTGTTTGTAAGGCAGTGTGGTTTCACCCCTTATGATGACCTAAGTCACATGATTGTAAGGATGAATAGTTGTGTGAATCATATATCAATGAGTAAGTGGAATAATGAATATATTATGTTTTTAAAATTGAATTTGGTGTTTTAGGTCTATAAATAATCATTTTTCACATAAATAGAAAAGTGAAGAAGTATTTTTCTTTTTGAGAGAATAATATTTATCCCAATAGATTATAGGGAATTTTAAAGAAGGGTATTGGTAGTTTATAGATGTCGTTCATATAAGGGGTTTTATAAATGTGAAGTTCATAACTTTATTGTTGCAGGATTTAGGAGAATAGTTCACATGATATGGATCTAGAGAAGTGATAATGTTTTTAGGATCACTCAACCTAGGATACGTAACCTAAATTGGGTATATTAGTTAATTTCCCAAGGTTACATGATATGGGTTTCATACTTAGGGGTTCACAATATGGTTACACATCTAGGGTATATGATATATAGTAAATATAAGAAATTGTTTTTTTAATTCTAAAGATGACAGTTCTAAATATATTATAGACATCAAGGAGCTTATGAGAGAATCATTATTAGAAATTCAATGATAAAAAAACATAAAACACTTCATTGATGATGATGATTCAACCTTCAAGTCATTAAACTAATGAATTCATCATATAGAGTAGTTTTCAAGGAATATTCAATGGAAGTGATCTCTAGGAGGTAGTGTGCTACTACCTAAAAATTGTAAATGCATTAAACCAAACACAGAGTGATCATAACTTAAATTTTCCATCCATGAAAGTTTTTGAAGCATATTTTATTCTGGTATAACCTTACCATTGATGGAACATGCTTCTTTAATTATACCATAATTGTGAATTGGTCAAATTTGTTTTGTATTATGTGTTTACTTATAGTATTTTTTATATTTGTGAATATTCATCTTAATCAGATGGGTTTAGTGAGTCTCTACTGACATTGGGATAAGATCCATTCATTAAATATTAAAATCTTAAAAATGGATTTACCACTCCCCTATCAAGGTGTCCTTGGATTCCATAAGTGGTTGTAGATTTATGTTATATAAGTAAGATATAGCTTTAGTATTTTTCTTATATAGATAACTCAGTTGATGTTATAAAATTTTTGTTGTTTGATGGAAGTAACCATGAGATCTAGAAGAACATAGTGAGATATATTTTATGATATATTTGGATAGAAGTTCAATTTACAAAATTTAACGGTATTCAATTCAGTGACATTATAGGCCCGATTATGATTGGAGATGATATTAAATCACATGATGCCAATGTTAAATCAAATATTTCTCTTACTGGATCTCTAATTGAAGAGATCTACTAGAATGTGATGGTTTTAAAAATTCAAAAATCTTTGCTAGAAAAAATGGATAATGTATATTAAGGGGGTATCAAGGTGACAGAAGATAATAATCAAGTGTTTTAATATATATTTTTTGATGTTAATATTTATCTAGATAAATAAGTAAACAGTTTATTCAACTAAATCCCTGATCTTTTTTGAGCTATTCAATGACATAGAGATGAGGTAAATTATTTCAACATTGTTAATAAGATCATATGATTACTTCCACTATCATATATCCCAAATTATTCCACTCATAAAGAGATATATTTATGCAAAATTTTTTAATATGATTATTCCATTAGTTTGGTGTCATATAAAATTAATGTTAAGCTACAAACATTATCAACACACACAATTAAAGAGGTGGATTTCAAATATAAGGTAAAAAATGATATTTATGAAAAAATTAATGACTAAGGGGATATGGATGATGAATTATTATCTCTTTTTTCTAGAAAAATCAAAATAATAAAGGTAATATTTGAATTAAAGTTGCCTTTGGTATGCGTCATATATGGTTGATTTGGTAACATTATTGTGATATGTCTATAAATATTTTGTATAAGAGAAAAATAAAAATTCTCAAAGGAGATATGCTATATATAAATACTCTATAATAATAAATTGATTTGGAATAAAGTTTTAAATCAATATATTAGTAGGAAAATAATATTTTTTTGAAAAATAAATTCTAGAGGATGATGAAATAAAGTTTATATCAGATAAAGAATATGTTATGATGGAAACTATAGAAAAAAGGGGAAGAAGAAAAAATGTGCATAGAAAGATGAAGGTGTTTTTTTTTTAAGTTAGAGTTATAAGTTAGACTTTAATTTCCTGATATTAGGAGGAAACAATTAGAAATATTTGTGGATTTCTGAAAGAATCCACAAATTATATTGATCAAATTGATTCAGAAATTGATTAGTTAATAGAGTAACTAAAAAAGAAACCTATTAATAAAATTGATATAAGTTGATCAGTGGAGTTTGAAATTAAAATATAAGAATAATCTATGAGAATTAATGATTAAAATTCCAATCTTGAGGATAAATATAATAATATTTATTCTCTTTAATAAAAAGTTATAAATCTTAGAAGAATGTTTGAATTAGAAGTAAAAAGTGGGTGAAGAAAAAAATAATCTATAATTTGGAAGATTTTCTGTTGAAAATTTATGGAAGGTTCTATGAGGGGATTTGTTAATGTTGAGAAAATTTGGACTAATAAATGTCCTTCATGCATGGATAAAAGTGGGGTTGGCCATGTTAGTGTGAAATCATTGTCTAGAGTAGTGATTGACCAAAATAGAGCAAAAAAGAAGGTTGAAAAAATTAGTGTCAACATCGAGTCTCAAAGAGAATCATCTAATATTAGTCTAAATAATGGTAAATAGTTCTTTTAAATAGTCAACAACCATAAAATAATTTTCAAAAATAAAAGAGGTTCTCAAAGGAATATACTTGTAGAGAAATTATAGAAAAAATATATTTACCCTAAAGAATTATTATGTGTGTGGCTATCTGGGCTACCCCATTTAATACTGTGATGATTTTAGGATATATTTAAGAGGTTATTAACCTATAATCCAATATATAATAACGATATAATATTATAATTCCAAAATAATAAAATATTTTAAGGGATATTGTTTTCAACGTTCTAAATTTGATAATAAATCCATTAACAATTGGGTAATATGGGATGGAAAATATCATGAAAGAATATGCATATGATATCATCATGGAGATTATAGGTAGATTAATCCATGGAAACCCATATAAATACCTTTATAAAATAGGTATTCAATATTGGAAGAATAATAATAATTTTATTTCAATTACTATGTAGATGTTGTTGAAGTGAGGACTTCTTATGCCTCAATGAATATGGGAATCACTTGGAAAGAAAATAATAAGAGATATGATTCTAATTTATATAAATATTCTCTAAATGAAATGAATAATAGTATTAGTTTGATATTGGATAGTGGATACCCATCCAGTATTAACAAAAAAGACAATCCTCTAAAAAATCTAGGAATAAGGGTAGATGGTACCATGTGTTTTGGAAAATATGCGTCATTAAAAATAAAATAAAAAGTTGAAATACCCAATTTCGTAGAGGTGATCTCAAGAATAATAAATTTTTATACATGTATTTACTTCAACACAACCTTTTAAGTGTAAAAAAACTCTATGAATTTGGTTTTGACGTTTCATTTGATCAAAAGGGATACATGATCAAAATAAAAGATGGAAAATCACTTACAGAAGAAAAATATATAGAAATGTGTCTATATTGGGAGGATAGTCTAAAGAGTACTTGTATTATTACTATTTTAGATAAAAATATTCGATGGCATTTAATATTAGGCCTTATAAATCAGCATAGCATGGAATTTTTTTTCAAACTCAGAGCTTCAGTTAACATATCAATTGTCCAGAGATATTATGAAAGGGTTTGTGAAAATTTCATGTGTGGGAGAATAGATCAAAATTAGCATCAACCAAAGAAAAAAAGGAATTATATTTTCTTGAATTGGTCTACACTAATGTGTCTAGTATAATGAATGACCCTAAAATGTATGGTGTGGGATATTTCAATATTTTAATTGATAACTATAGTAGGGGGCATATTACATGTTCCTAAAAAATAAGAGAGAAGTAACAGAATTCATGAAGAGGAATATAAGAAGAGTTGAAAATGATATCAGGCATACTATCAAAACATTGTGATCCAAAAATAGATTTCAATATATATCCATTGAAATATATAATTTACTAAAACACAGAATCAGACATGAAGTTTCCTTAGTAAGAAATCTATAGGAAATTGTGTTTTGTGTGTAACAATTATACCATGAAAGATGTGTCCAAAATCATGATTACTGAAGAAATAATATCTATTTTTTATTAAGAGGTGGTAGTTCATGTTGTGATATACATAAATAATTAAATACTTTGTTAGCCTAGGTGAGGAGAGAACACCATAAATGATGTGGTATAGAAGGAATATCCCACTTAAACTATTTTGAGTGGTTATTAGTAGATACTAAATATGAAACAAAGAGGGAAATCATGGAATGTATGATGATGGAGTCTATGAATAAATTTTCTTAGGCTACACACCAATCAGTAAGGACTATAAATTATTCAAAAAAAGTCTCGGTTAAATTGTATAAAATAGTTATACGAAAGTGACATGATAAAATAAGGTAATAATCCTAGAATCTCAAACACATATGATTACTGTGAAAATGAATAATAAGAAAATTTAATTAGTGAATATTATAATGTTGTTGAAGATTGTGTGAATAATGAGGACTCTAATAGAGAATAAAAATATAAAATTTTAACAAACTAATATCAACCAACATTGAAAATGAGTATTGAAAGAGCTCAATTTTTTTCATCAAACATAATAGAATATAGATTGGTACTAACATATACTTTTATAATAATAAATATTGAGCTCGCATCCCTCCTATATGTAATGAAACTGACCTGATTTGATGATGTATAAAAAATATGATTCATGGGTTAAATACGTGAATGAGGAATTGGATTATATTAATAGAAATATGACTATTGAGACTATTGATAGGGAAAATAATCACAAAATCTTTGGATCAAAGTGTATATTGAATAATAAATTTCATGAGCATGATAATATTTTAGAGAAAAAACACCTAGTGTGTGAAGTCTACGTAAAAATTAATGGAGTGCATCTAGAATATACTTTTTTCCAGTAGATTGACTAGAATCAGTCAGGTTATTCTTGGAAATTTCTATCCAAAGATTATTCAAATTCTCTTAAATGGGAGTCAATACATCATTTACGAATGGTTTTTTAATGACTAAGCCTATATTGGAAAACATGTGATATTTATGATGATATATAATGAAAAAAATGTAATCCAGTTGAATGAAGACTTATATGGGATAAATAAAGAACCATGTGCATTATATGCACGACTAGATTCATATATGATGAAACTAGAATAAAAAAGAGGTGGTGTTTTTTTTATTTTTATATGAAAACATCTATATGAGATCATTTCATGGTGCTTGTATATATAGATGATATTATATTTTGTTGAAAAAAGTAGAAATTAGTGGAGTATTTTTAATATATCATGAGAAACTAGTTTTAAATGTATATTATTGGTGAACTGGAAAACATTTGTGGGCAATGGGTGATTCAAAACATACGATACAAATTCATATCTCAAACTAAGTATACTATTTAACTTGTGAAGAAGTATAACATGCATGAATCAAAACCAATTTAAACATATATTATAGTTAGAACTATTATGGGAAAATATGATGATGGGAATTTTTTTGATACCACCTTGTGAAGAAGAATAACTGGAATTCTATTGTATTTAACTGATACTTGACCAGATATTTTCTATGCAACATGTTTCATGACGTATTTTTAGGATGCTCTAAATAAAAAACATTTGGATGTAGTGAAATGAATCATATAATATACTTAATATACTTTGAATTATGGGTTTTTATATAGATTAGGAAATAATCATGAACTATTAACTTATTTTGATGTGGGTTTGGATGGATATATAGATGATGAAAATTATGTAATGGGGAGTTCATTATTTTTTGGAAAAAATTGTGTTGTGTGTATGGGTAAAAAGTAGGGGAGACAAACTATCAATATAGAATAACCAGAATATATTTTGGTTATAAATTCATGAATGTAACTTCTATGTATAAATAATAAATTGTAAGATATTGGAGAGAATTTTAATAATCCAATGGTTATTTTTTTTATAATAAGACTTATATTAATCTTATAAAAAATGCAATGAAAAATTCCCACACAAAGTATATTGAAATCAAGTGTCATTTTATCAAAGGATAAAGTTTAGTAGGGAATTCTTTACATGGGGTATATTAGAATTAATTATAATGTGGTATATATTTTTACTAATCCATTAGAAATTTATTTATTTGAAAAGTACTAATTTAACCTTAATTTTCAACCACCTCTCTCAACCTCAAGAGGTTTTGATTCCCACTATCCCCCTTCTATTTATTATTTTAACAATTTTTTCATATTTGAATGATTATATATATTTTTCGATATTGTCAAAGTGGGAGAATTTTTCAATTAAATTAAATGATTTTACTACTAATAAGAGGTTTCTGAGATGGAATGGAGTATCTTATTTGGGGGTGGGGGTTGGTTTTGATGTCATCGGGAGATAAATCTATGGGGATTGAGCTTGATTTGTGTATTGAGGAATGAAATGATCTCTTGGAATACCTTTTTAAAAATAAATTACTACTCATGTATATTTAGAGTGATTGATGAGATATGTTTTGTCCAGTTATAGAATATGAATAATCGAGTTTCACTTAGGATTGACAATAATCCCAAAGGGGGGAATGTTTTAACCAATGCGAGTTTGTTTAAATGTTTCAATTTTTTTTTTTACAAAAATATAATTATTTTGTAATCATGGATATTTATGTATATGTAGGTTGATGATTTTAAATATGAAGACTGGATGTTATCTTGAATAATTTTCATGAATATGGCATTGTTTCATAGTTTTTGCAAAAAAAAAATTGGTTTAAAATCTGTATAAAAGAAGATATTTTCATGTAATCCATTACAGATTATGCCAAGTGTGTAATTTAAAAAGTATAACATTATTTATTTTAGGATAAATAAATATGGTTAAAAGAATCATGTGATATGTTCATGTGAATAATGAAAGGTGAGTGAAGCATTAATTAATAGAGTATTTGCATGATCACCCAATCTTGAGATCAGCTTAGATATGCATTAGAGGGAGTTAATGAAAGTAACTCATTTATCTCACCTATGATAGGTGATTAATATGATAAATATAGGTAGAGAATCCGGATTTTTTTCTCATGGGTGGTTTGGTAATGGGAATAATGTGAAGAAATGTACATTTTAAATGAAAGCAACTACATGGAATCATTTAATTCTGAGGCATGAATGAGATTTTTGGTAGGAGTCTCATGATAGGGGTCATGTGAGATAAAATATCTACAACATCTTCAAGGGAAAAATATATAAAGGGTGTCTCATGATTTCAAATGGAAGAGTGGTGTCCCAACCACTAATAACTTGAGTCATGTTGTCATAAGTTATAGTAGTTGGGTGAACCATGTATCCGTGAGTTAGTAAAATGACAAGTTGACCTTTTTTTAGTCAAGATAATTATTTAGTTCTATAAATACACAATAATATATTATTTACCAAAGTGATCAAGAGTTTTTATTTTAGTATATGGAAGAATTTTTATCTGTAGACTAGAAATTTTGAATAATTTCATAGGTAGTTTATAAAAGTAGCATGAATGAGTTTTTTTCACATTTGTATAATGTAAATTTCTTGAAGATGGGTTTCGGAAGAGGTCATGTGATACATATCTATAGAATTGGTTATTTTTTCAATATAAATCAACATGTTATATGATACCTTGATTAGGAGTAGGAGTAAAGTGCTCAAGTTTATGTGATTGAGGTCTCATGCTCGTGGATTTATGATCTGGTTCTATGACTAGGTTATGTGATGCACAATAAATATAGGAAAATAAATTATTTATAAATAGGTGACATCAAAATATATTCTGAACATAAAAAAACATATATTATAATCATTATCAAGAATTAAATTATGAAAATCATAAAATTCATAACTGAAAATGATGGGGAAACCTTCAAGTCCTTAAATTGATGAATAATTCATCGATAATAGTGCATAAAGAGGATTCAATGGATCTTATTTGAGGTAGATAGTTAATTTTTCCCTAATCATTTTAAATAAACAACACATGGCATGGAGTGTCCATGACTAATGTTTTCAGTCCATGAAAACTTGTATATGATCCTTGGATTAGCCATTTGTGGTGAAAAATGTAAAATTGGATATGTTTTATGCTTACATCCTACAATTTTTTTTATTTTAAACTTGATCAAATAGGTTTAAATAGTCTCTAATAATGTTGGGATAATATCTATTTTTCAAAATAAAAAAAATTGACACCTTCATCCACCCCTTCCCTGCCATGGTTTCTTGTGGTGGTAGAGTGTTTTACTAACTTTGGTAAAGAAATTTGTAAAAAGAAAATTGCATTGGCCGGGAGACTTGTCTAGAGATAGGTTAGGAAGTTCTACATGGATGAACACCATCTCTTAGATATTTTTTACATATAAAACCCTAGGGTATTCTCATTTAGTGATCATGAATTTAATCATACATTCATAATGTATGGTTAAATTACATGTTAGTAAAAATTTGTTATAACACTTTAGTTGATTTATATTTTGTCATATATTTCATCAAAATGAAACATAACTTTGATGATACTGTACATGGATAAGATATTGAGATATTATCTATTAATATTCATTTTCCATCATCAATAATTGTCATTATATGAATCACACTATATAAATCACAATTCCTTATGATATACTATTGTGGCTTACTATGGAAATTTGAGTTAGTTTCATAATATCATATATCATGACTTAATAGTATTCAAACCAAAACCATATAATACTCTTTTCAATACAATATTTCATACCATATGACACATATATATCATATATTATGATATAAGATAATAAAATGATATATATGTTAGCTTTATGTAATATATCCATTACTCTCACACTTTCTCTAAAGCCTCAGAGACTATTCCATTTCACCTTTTATTTTATCACATATAATAACCTGTGAAAAAATATACAAACACTCTATTCTAGATAGCTCCCAAACCACTTTTATAATGTTTTCATTTTTCTCTCTCTAGAGTCCATTTTTATTATATTTTGGAAATAAATCCATTTTAAGGGTTAAGTGGGAACCCACAACAAGAATTAACAATATGTAATTATACAATAAACATACAACACAATAGGGGGAACCAAGAACAATAACTCTAACCCCATTAAATAACACTAAACATTTGAACCATGTGAAAAAATATTAGTATTTCTCTGCTAGGTTTTGGATGTTAAAGTGTGGATGTTTATAAAAAATTTCATTCTAAAATCCTATAAAAAGTTACATACCTCCATGTTTTCATCCATGAAAAATGGTTAAGTTCCAAATTATAGGTAGATAATAATAATTTGACAGTGAAACCATTTAGATATTTCTCTATTAAGGACATGGGGATCTCCCATATTCTTTATTTTTTTATGTCCTATGAGGAAATGTTTTTATCAACATACTGAGTCTTAATTCATTATTCCTCAATAGATTTACTGATTTTTTTTCATAATCCTTTTCTATTCTTTTAGTAAATTGAGAGGGGAGAAAATTATCTACTAATTTATTCTTTCAATACTATAAATTAGGTATCGGTCCTTCATACGGAATTTGTTATTCTTAGTTGAACTCATTTTCTAACTCCTATATTCTTCTAGGTTTTTCATTCCTATTAATTTTTGTTTAATTAGAATAATAAACCTTTTTAGGTTCCATAGTGCAAGTAGTTGTTCCTAAAAATCATGTACTCATTGGTTTGGGAAGGATTGAGTAGTCCTTTAACTTACTAGGTTTCTTATCCAAACTCACTAAAAATACACAATACCAAGCCACTAATTTACCATTTATTCACTCTTGATACTTTGAAAAATTCTCAACTTATACCTCTTCATCATGGGTTTATTAATCTTGAGAAGATACCTCATAAACATTTATCATCGTCAATGGAAGAATTTTCTTCCATAATTTCCTTATCTTTTGTTTCTTTGTCAGTTTAAAATAATGTTTTCCATATATACCACTTCATATTCTAAGACTATACAATTTTGATTCCATTTTTTAATGTCCATTGATACCTCCTTTAATACCTTTAATTGATTATGTGTCTAAAATTTGAGGTTCTTTTCATAATCAAAATTCAAGTTATTTTCTTAGTCGTTATAATCAGGAATACTCTCTTCTCATTTATAGGACAAACACTCATGTATATGTTAATTAAGGGGATTTGTTTCATTGATAACAAATATTAATTATTAAATATATAAATTTAATCAATTAGATACTTATATAAAGGAATCAATGACACTCAAGAAATAATGGTTTTTGGAAATATATTTACCAAAAATATTTATTTTTATACCTATATATACTAATTATGTCATATGTAATCATACAAGTTCATATGATACCTTTTTTAAAGACATTAATTAAACAAAGGACACAAAGTATGTTAATATCATATAGTATGCCCACCTATTCTTGATTCTATAATTATAGATTTACCATGTTGATTAGTACATCACATTTCATTCATCCTTATGGATGATAACATCTCATTCCCCTGATACCATAGATAAGAACATAAAATTTATTATCTAGGATTGGATATATACTTCCTCGGTCTATCTCAATCATGTTTTTAGATTTATTAATCATCATAAAAGGCTATAAATCTTATATTCTTTGAACTCTAACCAACTAGAGGATCAAAAACATATCTAACATGCACATAATTAGATAATCCCCAAGGATTAAATAATAAATGTGTTGAATTATAATGGTTCTTATGTTAGAAATCTCACCAACATTGGGTATCAGGATACCCAAATATGAAACACATATCCCAAGTTTACTAAATACGTTGTTTATGACACTCAATGTGGTATACATAGGGGGTCACCAAAAACACAAAACTCCTTTTGTTCTTCAGTGGCATATTTTATCCCAATAGTAAATCATACACATACCAACTTTAACTTTTTTTCAAAACCTAAAAAATTATATAAAGAACATTATTTATGGATAATACAAAGTTATAAATTGAGAGGTTAATTAATTTAATAAATGCATCCATTATGAAAAAGTAGAAACTGAATTTTTATATTAATATGACAAATTATATATTCTTAAAAACATTTAAGAAAATTAAAACACCAAATATAATTTCCCATCTCACTAAATCCCAAATGATAGAATAGCATATTGGTGAAATGTTTTTTTGTAATTTTGGGGTTTCATTAAAATTATTACATCTCGGTGTAATTCCTACCACAACTCTATTTGACTATTTGATAAAAAATCTCACTAATCTCCTTTACTGTATAACATTTATGAAGTGATATAGTATGAATAATTGTGAGTATTACAAATTATATTCATAATTTTTAACTACTTGAAAAAATAATTCAAACTAATTAACTTAACTACATCAAATGTTACAATGTTCATATTTTTTTTATTTTGTGCTATTAATAAGTTCTCTATCATCATCATTTATAGAACCTATTCGATAAAAATATTCCCTTGAGATAATTTTAATAAAAACATGTACCTATATACATTTTTATTTCACATTTCATCCTAAACACTTTGAAGTCCCATGATTGATGATATCACTTAGAGGGTGGGGATGAATTAGTGACCATTTTATTTTAATAAATTTATTCAATTTAATTCATCCTTTATAACCTGTTAATATTTTGATCCAATCATATTTATATATCTTAGCCTCACCCATACAATACAATAAATAAAGTCACATGATATTGATCTATGAGGTTTGTTCTTGAAGTATTACTCTATGTCATGATTAGTTAGTCTCATTAACCATGAATTATTCCATTATTAACATAGGAGGTTTCATGGAATAGTGTCTCACTATACTTTTATTACATCCCATTATGTACTCTAGAGTCCCACAAGAGTCCCTTTATATTGATTCACATAGCTAATAGTTGTAAACTAGATCTTATTCATTATATCATATAACTCGTCACTCATAACCAAATTTACTACCATTTACAGTCAATGAATGGTTCCCTTCACGAACTATTGAGTTGGACTTCAACCTCTCCAAATTTTTTGTGTGTAACACACCAGCCTTTTTCTTTTTCTATGTTTTATTAGGAAGACCTTCTTTTACAACCTTCTATGGTATAATTTTATCACATGCCCAATTGATCTTGTTCTTTCTCTTCTTCCTCAATACCAGCACGTTTTATTCTTTCTAGTACAATATCAGGTTACCCTTTTCCACTAGTTAGAACATCTTCGTAGTATTTCAGTATCAAATATCACTCAACTTCTTATCCTCATTCCTTTTTATATTCATATAATCATAAATATTTTGTTTCCATAATTAGTTTGAAAACTCCTCAAATCTCAAAAATAATAGATAATCTTATAATTTAAACTCTTTAAAAATCCCAGTTATGACTTCCTTTAAATCCCCCCTACATCATGGGATGATTATTTCTTCACACAACCATTTAAATAGCCCATATTTTTTTCCCAAAAAATATAGCTTTAGTTATCATTAAAATCACCATCCTTGTGTGCATGGAAACATGAACCATGAAATGGAACAACATCGCATGACATGGTACCCTCGAGATCAATATACTTCCTTAGATGATTCTTCTTAAATATTTTATTGAATCACAAATAGTTTTTTGTGATATTTAACTCCTTGAATATCAGTATAACATTATCTAAATTTCATCACATTTATTTTGAAATAAAATTAATAAAATTTTCCTCACATTTTTTGGGACTAGTATGTCATATGAAAAATTCCATTTTTGAAATCCATGAAGTATTATAAATATAAAAATGTCTTAAAATTTGGTATTTAAATAATTACACTCCTACTCAATGTA
This sequence comes from Viscum album, assembly GCA_963277665.1. Classification (NCBI taxonomy): domain Eukaryota; kingdom Viridiplantae; phylum Streptophyta; class Magnoliopsida; order Santalales; family Viscaceae; genus Viscum; species Viscum album. The sequence goes on from OY728157.1 coordinate 599,940,027, forward strand.
TTATAACCTCAATGTCTTACGGAGTAAATTCTTATGTGACAGCCTCAAGGTCTTGTGGACACAACATAGAGCCCATTTCATACGACTTATCCCTTTGTGAAATTTTTAGGAAACTATAGTCTTACCCAATATCCTCAAATTATTATTTCCACAATATAGAACCCATATTATAAGACTCATTCCTTTTTATATTTTATCAAAATAGTATTATTACAATACATTAAATGTCTTATAATCTAGAAATGTTATACGCACATACATAGTCATACATAGACACACTTACCAAAAAAATACATGCTGATATAATGTCTTACAGGGTCCTTAGTGAAAGTATTATGCTCAAGATTTATCTATTTAACATGACCAACATATAAATATTGACATTAATCAAATAATCCCATATCATTTTCCAGTAATCTTAGAGGACTCCTTAATCACTCAAAACACTTCTCGAAATTACTTGATCTTGAATATATCATTAACCTTTTAGATTAAGGTCTTAAATATCCCTATTTAGCTAATTGACATCATCTCTTTATTATAGGTTGTTGTGGAAAGTACACTAAACCATTTAGTAAATGTCTTTAAAATGTATATTTTTTCAAAAATAATAACATTTATGTGTTGGTACTTGAATCTATCTAACCAAGGTCATCAATCAGTTTCCTTAACTTCCTTTTCCATTTATAAAGGATGAACCTCACACAAAACATCAAAAATTCCCAACAGATATTGATATACCCTCATAAATATTTAAGTATCCATTATTATCAAAAAAATACAATATTTACATGGGCTCTTCAATCTCCCTCTTTAAATTTGATGGCCTCACAATTAAACAATGGGATCAATATGTGTGCTTAAATAGTTCTCTTCTTGTCCTTATTATTTATAAAAAAATTAAATACATATAGGAGATAATATTTTATCCAATATAACATCTTCACCCCACTTTTTCCTATCCATGTTTATAACATGCTTCACTTGTTTAGAGAAGTATAGAACTGCAAATTATTTTGTAGAGAGCCCTTATTTAGCCACCTGTAACTCTATGTGGGAAATAATGATGTTGAAAAAAGGTATATTTAACCAATACATCAAGGATGTTAATAAACCAATCCTTCATGAAATAATATTCTCAATAAACATATTAAAATAATCATATTCTAACAATTCAACTGCGTGATAGATAGCTCCCCCTTTCCTCGTCATCTAACAATCCCCCTTAATAAAAAAATAATCATTATCAAGAAAATGACAAAAGTGTGACAAAAACTCTCATTAACTTTTTATGATGTGTTTTCTAGAATATACCTTCCTAGAAATTTTGATATTTTAACAGATTCTATTCATGTTTTCTCCCGTCAAGGGATACACTCCTTTCCTCTTCATCTTTGATCATTATATTCAATAGTTCTTCATGATGGACAGTTATTTCATGTTTTATAAGGTGTTTAAAACACCATATAACTCCCCCTTTATCTTTTCTAGTTAAATTCACTAAATATTAGTACTAACATATAAGATTAAGGGAATAAAGAGGGGGTTTTCATTTACCATAGTGATCATATAAAGGTTGAGATTTATCTCTCAACCATTATTTCCAATTCATTTTATAATTTTCATTGGGAGTTCCCTTCATTCTAGATGCCCTTTTGATTTTAAAATATTTTTCCTTCCTTGGACAACATGTATTTCCTATATTATTCAATAATCCCATTATATAGGATTATATTGTTTCCCTTTTCAGATAAATTACTTTTTCAATGGTGTTTCTCCATCACCTATCACCATGTTTATTATATCTTCTTATTTTGATGTTATATACATAGAATATTTTACACAATGACCATACTAGTTACACCTTACAAATATATATATTGTTTTCCACACTTAAAATTTCCAATAATTGGATGCCTCTCCACTTTTTCACCAGGGATGATGCCATCCCCTTCATCCTTCTTATTCAACTGTAGAGAGTATTTGGTTCTATACTTATCTTCTGCATACTCCTTAGGGATGAATTATCTTCTTTAATTACTTATTTCTTGTTATGCTATAATCTTTTCTTTTGAGTTGTATAATAGTTTTTCTCAGTCTATTTGTACTTGCATGTATATTTACTCTGTCCACTTTTATATAAGTAATCACATATGTTTTTCAAGGAACCAAATATTTTCATTGTTGGTAGATTCTTTATTTTTGGTGATATCTTCTTTTTCTCAATAGGTCTCTTCCCCTCATCATACTTTATCTCCCTTAAACCATGCCTTTTATAATATTCCAAGGTTGACAAAATATTCAAACATTACATGGCCATATTTCATAACTTCTAAAAGTACCAACATTAGACAACAAGCCAATTTTTTTATAGATTCATTCAGGATAGAAATAATTACTTTTTATCTTTTTTAATAAAAACCAAACTTCTGGTCTCTTATTGGAGTTCCAAAATTATATTTCTCTTTACATCCACCTAATATAATTTTTAGTATTTTATATTATTTTTAACCATCAACATATTCCTATATTTTTACTTGAAATCTATAATATTAAGTAATATATAATTAGTACAATAAACATTTTCTAGGTAATGGGTTACCTTTGTAATGAACCAACCCTAAATGACATGACACATCACGCAAGATGGCCTTACATATTGATAAAATCAATAAAACAACCAAAAATGTCTCATGAATAATATAATGGTGATAAAAAAAGAATCTAATGCATAGGGATTGTACACAATCATGAGAAATATAATGTTAAGCCCAATTTCACTAAATATAAAAGAGAAACAAGATAAGATCAACACAAGTCTTCGTGTGACCACTTTTTGCCACTACACCAACATTAAAATAAGTAAAAAACACTATGAGAGTCACAAAAACTTCAGGACTCCCTTCCCCTAAATTTTTTATTTAAAAAATATATCTACAAATTATTATTGTAGAATGTGGGTTGTGATTTCAAATTACAATATCATCCCTCAAATAGTCTATAATATGTCTAATACCCTACAACCTTTTTTATAGATTTAAAATAAAAAAAATAAAAAAATTTAAAATGAAATATATTTTGTAAAACATCCTTTTGTTTCTTTTAAAACATTTAATAATCATAATAACCAGGAATATAGAATGTACATGAAAGGTATTATGTAGAAAAAAATATAACTATCAGTAGAAATACCATAACATAAGACTCTGATAAATCAACCATGAAATAGTACCATCATGTATGAAACCTATGACAAGTGTGATATAGAATATAGGAATATGTTCTTGGATATGCGAAGGAAACCAAAACCATGCATAACATGAAACCTACTGATATCGAGTCCTGACACAATGTATTGATATCACAATAATAAAACCTATTGATCTCACACTCACTAAGTTTTTAATATCTCCATACCCATTTCACCTAAAGTTCCCAATGTGACCGGTTTTCCAAAAAAATATAATAAAACTTTCTCATAATTTAAAATTGATTTTCACTACAAATCATCACTGATCCCATGATTAAAAATACATTTGGGAGTCAAATTCATCATGAGACATTACATTAAACACATAAAGTTCATTATTTTTTATAAAAAACCCATTAAAACTCATTTGTATACCAATATTACATCAATCAACCAATTTCACATATCCAACCAAAGGAATTCATAATAACATTAAGTAATTAATGCGCTAACGCCATTTTATAGAGATTCCTACCTAAATAATACAGTAAAATAGTCTCCATCAAGAGAAAATGTTAGAAACTTAGAGATTTGGTCCTCACTATTCTATATTCACAAGAATAAACATCAGTTTTTCATCAAACCCTTTATATCCTACTGTTACATCCAAATCGGGTTCCAATGGAACATGGGGATTAGAGATCAAAGAGAGATATTGAGAGAATATAGAAGATGAGATAAAAAATGAGGCATACCTTGAATAGATCCACAAGAATAAAAGGAATTAATTAACGATCCAGGGGAGAAATTTATAGAGCACTGAGGAGAGGTTAGTTCCAGCTTAAAATATATTAATAGGGTATTAGATGTAAAAATTATCAAGGTAAAATGGTATATTAAAACTTTTAAGTGGTTAGAATCCAGTCACATAGTTTAAAAAATAATTACCCAAACATGAGTGGATTATGTCTATTGAATAATGAGGAACACATTTACCTAGGGAAGAGACACACAATTTGATAAATCATACTCAAGTTGGAAAACACATCTAGGAAAACCCTATAATCCTGCATAGTTTTCTTGTCAGTCCAAAAATTTTGAAAAATTATTCTTATACTATGTGAAATTCCATTGGCGCCTCACAATTTCATACTACAATGTTTTTATTAATTTTTCTCTTAGACCCTGAAATTTTTTTATTTTCCCTAAAATTCAAATTTATCAAACCCTAACTTTGATAACCCTCTAGAAAAACACAAAGGATAAAGAAATACCAAACTAAAGAATACTTGTTCCCTGTAGGGTGTTACAATTATCCCCATCATTAAACATTATAGCCCTAGAATGTAATCATTGTTTATAACTCACAAAGAGGGAAGAACACTATTGCCTCGTCAATGATTCCCACTCCTATTTCGTGTGGCTATCATGTCTAAAATACCATAGTACGTGAACCATGGGAATTATTTTATTTCATATTACCTTATCTTGATAGTCAATAATATAAATTAGATTCTCAACCAAAGTGGTGTCAGGATCATGATTAATATCTTCCCACTCAATCATATGGTTAGGGTCCCTTCAATACCTCATTATCTAGGGAACTTAAAACACTTCATTAATTGAAATCAACCAAAATAAAAATTATAATTGATAATCTACCTTTACAAGGGGTTCTATGATCTAAAAAGGACCTACAAACCATGATGACAAATTACCCTTCTTACCTAATTAATGGTGCCCTATGAGAGATGATGCTCTGAGAATATTAGATCTTTAACCTCTAATTATAATGTAAAATGATTATGGTCCACATATGATTTTTGGAAATTTTGAGTATTCATTATCCTTTTACGTGTTAAATGAACCATTATTTTCCTCTATTGAATAAGGCTCAGTCTAACCTAGGATTGCACTCCCATATTTTCCTAGCATAAGGGGGGGCTACATGGTCTCTCATAAAATTATTTGAAATGTTCCATTTTAATTGAAGACTCGTAACAAAAAACTAGATAAATTTTACTAATGTAAGATTCTTTTCCCATAAATCACTAAATTCAAAATTGTAGAACCAATTAATACCCTCAAAAATATAAATATCTCACTTAGTCTTAAAATCCATCAGAGGGTGATATGTTATGCATAACTCCAGTTGGTTACCCATCACCTCTTACCACCCTTTCTAAAACCTAGATAAAAACCATGATCACCTATCAAAAAAAATTATATAAGGAACTCCATGAAGCTTCACAACATGTCGAATGTATAAGTTCTCAAGCTACTCAACCTTCATTTTTTCATTGATGGAGAGGAAATGAGAAAATTTTGTAAACTGATCAATGATCACCCAAATATAATCTGTACCACTGGGATTTTGAGGGAAAATAATGATGAACTCCATAGATATCTCATCCATATTCTATACTGGAATGGGAAAATGATATAAAAACTAGCCGGTCTCTGGTGCCTGACCTTAATTCTATGAAATGTAAGTCATCATGACTTGAATTATATAATCCATAATTTCATCCTGGACCACCAATATTGATATCTCATATCATGATACATCTTATTCATCCAGGGGCTTGCATACCAATAATATTGGGGTCTACTTCATATAAACTCTTTCATCAGAGATATATGAACAACCAACCTACCTTTGAAACAAAAATCACCAATTAGAGGCCAAGAACAATCATCTCATGTCTCCCCAACATTAAATATTTTACTAAAGCACTATAAATTAGTGTATGTTACTTTTTCTATATGAACCTGATCATAAAATAACAATTCATCCATTATTGAGGATAATAACACCTTTCCCCTATCTACTCCCATTCCCAATATCATCATAGAAAATAGACTCATCAGTGACCACTCCTCCACATTCTCCATCATGGATTGAGTTGAAATATTCCTACTCAATGAATTAGTGGCCACATTCATCTTTCCATGTGTATATAAAATATCTAAAATAAAAAATTCTAAGGATACTTAATCTATCATCTCTCTCTCGTGTTAATATCCCTCAAAGTAAAACTAAACTTCAACCTCTTATGATATGAATACACCATAAATCACTCCCCAAAGAGGTAGTAGTTCTGTGCATCGAGAGTGTGAATAAGAAATACAAACTAAAGTTAATGGTAATGGTAGTTATTCCATTAAGGTTGTAATTCAAAATATTAATTGGCCACCACTTATTTTTCCTATATCAAAACACACCCCAATCTCTTACATAAAAAATTGTAAAAAGTATCTTACCCTAAACCCACTTTCCAGAAGTTTTGGAATTAGATATAAAGTCAATATCAACATTAATTCATCAAAAGTTCTCTATCTTTTATCATTACACATAAAATTAATACCCTTATGAGTTAATTCTTTCACCATAGATAAAAACTTGGAGAAATCATTAACAACCCACCAATGATAACTAGTTAAACCCAAGAAGCTCTGAATTCCAAACACATTTCTAGGTTTGTCCCATGAAATTATCTCCTCGACATTTTCAATATCCATTAAGATTCCCTTCTCAAACATTAAATGTCCTAGAAATTGAACTTCTTAGATTAAAAACTCATTTTTAGAAACCTTATCATACAGATGATGTTATTCTAGGATTCCAAGGATGATATCTAAATTATCCATGTATTCCATATTTGATAGGGATTACACCAAGATACAATCCATAAAAACAAAAAAAATATAATTACTGATGAATGATCTAATTCACTAGTTATATACATACTATAGAAGTTTTAGTGAGACCAGATGGATTAACTATGAACATGAAATTCCCACACCGCCTCCTAAACACCATATTTGTCATATATTCTTCATAAACACTCAAATATTGGTTCTCGGATTACATAAAAAATTTATAAAACTATCGGGATCCTCAATGTTGATAAAAGAGATCTCTAATCCTTGGTAAAGGGTATTTGTTCTTAATGGTCACCTGATTATGAATTCATCAATCAACGCAAAGTCTAAGGCTTCTATTGTCCTACATGTAAAAGGAAGAAGTGAAGATTAAGGTTAAATTTTAGGGTGAATAAATAACTTTTCCTAAATATACACATCCTGAATGTTATTATCCTTTAATCCATAGGTGTCACATGATATGACGGAATAGAAATATGAATCATCCCAAGGAGTGGGTTAATAGTGAACATGAACTATATCTGAGGTGGTAACCCAGAAAAATCATCTAGAAATACCTAAGGGTACACACTCACCACTATAGGATGTGGAATACTAAAATAAGGATAAAAAATATCAAGAAACCTATCTCAAAAATGACATGATATCATCCCATCATATGGAAAAACAAGACACACTCTCCTTGACCAAAATCCTACTCACCATAAATGATATGAGAGACTCTTTTGGTAGATGGAAGCTAAACTCTAGGATGATAAAAAACTATATGGACATTAACACTGATCATATAATCCATTCTGATAATAAGTTAAATTTCATCATGATCAACAACTAATAATTCCCATACCAATCTAATGCCAGTAATCATCGCCTAACATGTAGTAAATGTGAAACATTGTTCTGACCACTTTCCTCAAGGCATGGAATGATAAAACATGAATGAGATAATATTTTAATATAATCCCAACATGATGATTAACCTTTATGGTATAAAATAATGAGTTACACCTGTATCAAATAAATACAAAACAAAAGAGGGAAAAATTAACATTTTACCTCTAATATTAATCGACCCTACTTAATATTCCTCCAGTATATACTATACTAAACAAAGGTTTACAGCCTCACCCACTCTATGAGATTTATTCAATATATGAGTATCTACATTGGCATAGGAATGAGATCCACAACCCTTTGATTCATCTAAATAAACATATGAACCTTTGGTAAGAGTGGATCCATCTATACACCCCTGGTTAATACTCCCAAAAAAATTATTAAGGTGACTAAATTGGACACAACTTTGAAATGTATGGGGTGATTTCATAAAATTTGGCTTGGAATGTATGGTCCTCCCAAACTAATATTAAAAACCTTTTTTTGTCCCAAATAATTCCCTAAAACTTTTCTTGATGTAAACTATACACCATTCCGCTTCCTTTTCCATCCAGAAGACATTCCTTGGCTGCCTCCGGCAAAAACTGAAGCTCCACCTACACCTATTTCCTCAATATTTCTATCTCGGCCATAATTTCATTATTAACCACCTTAAAATGATTTTTAGTCATAATATAATAATCATCAAACCAATATCATCTCTTGGTCCAATATAAAACCCCCTAGATTTAAGGTAATTGTAAGTAACAAGATCAGTTTCTAGGTGAACCATCTCTATGGAACTGATAGAATACCTTATAACCAAATTCACCCCCTTCTCTGAGGCTTAAAATTCCTAGGTATTTTCAACTTATAATTTTTTATGATAGAACCATTGGTTGAACATATTTTTGAAATAATTATATTTAATATCCTCATGTAACCTAGCTTGTATAATGGATCCCCATAATCCTCTTCCTGTTCCTTAAAGAATGTAAGTGGAAAACCACCCACCATAGAGTCCTCTAGAGTTTTAGAAAAAATAAAATCCTATCAATATTATTATGAAACTCTTTTTATTCATGGTTCCCTTTTTACCATAGAATATAAGTTGATTCTGGTTGGTAAATTCTGAGACATGATCCACCTCTCAACCATAGTTTCCAACACCCACCTAACCGAGAGTCTAAATAGTATGGAAAATGAATTCAACTAAATAAGATCCTATTAGAGGAATTTCCTATGGAACATGCCTGATAAATTATTCTCCTATATTTAAAATATCTTTTCTAAGAGTCAATTTCAAATAAAAAAACACCAAATTCAATAATTTTAATAGAAAAATAAACAATTAGAAGATGAACTTCAATAATCCAAACCTAATCTTTTTGAAGTGCACTGTGTTGAATTTGTTGTCAATGAGGTATGTTGTTGTCAAGGAATGAATGGATGGATGTCAGAGAGTTTCAATATGTGAATGACAAAGGATGTGATGGTGATGGTGATGAAGGAGAATGGCCATGGTACTAAGATGCATGTCACTTAGGAGATTCACTAAGTGACATAGGATGTTGTGGTTGAAACATTCTCTATGGAAATCAGACGATTGCTGAGCTGCTCTTTATGTTCATAGAACTTGTATCCTGATGATACAAAGTCACAACATTGATTGAAGACCATGCGTTGTCTTCACAATGCATGAGGAGTTGAAAGGAGTTCCATCCACAACTACTAAGTGGATGATGTGCATTAATGAAGTCCATGCACTATCACTTAGTGCATGTGAACATGAAGATGATCCAATTGATCTCTGATTAGATCAATAAAGAACATTGAAGATTATAAGTGATTCAGGAGTTCGATTGATGAAGATTAACCTTCGGGAATTCGATATCCTAAGTGAAGATCATATGAGAGGAGGATTGATGAATTCCTAAGAAGAAGAGAGAAGAAATGGCTTAGAGGAGAATGGATTGGAAGTAGTGGCTTGGCATTTGGTACTTAGTAACTTTGTTTTTACACAAAGGCTAGGTTCTACACTTAAGCAAAAAAATAGCCACCAAGGGCCAACCTTAAGGGTTCAACCCAAGGCACATGTGGGACTAGGTCACCATGCCCAAGGGGATCCCATGGGGCTAGCCCGAGAGGCCGCGGCCGTGTGTAAGTCGGGGCCACGCAGGAGATCAGGTCCTGCGCAGTGTGGGCGCAGAGCGCGCCCGAAGGGTGTGCATAGTGGGCGCCAGTGGAGCGCCCGCAGGGAGCAGAGTGGGCGCAGAGCGTGCCCGCAGAGAACACGGTGCGGGGCGGCACCGTGGAGGTTGGAAGTTCAATCGAGGGGTTGAGGCAGGGCCAGGGTGATAAAGCGCGGAAAATCCGCTCGCTGATTCGATGTGGGACGCAGGATTTTGTCCCGGAGCGAATCCTGGTCGTCTGTCTCATCGCGCGCCCGATCTACGCCGCACATCTCATCGCGCCGCTCCCATTCTGATCGCAGCTGTTCAAAGAGATGATCTGACGACTCCGAGGCATCTCCTTCCTCGAGCACAGCCGCTGCCACCCGTGAGCTCCGTTCGAACCAGAGGCATCCTGACGATAGTTTTCGAGTTCCCGGCCACCATTTCCAAATCCGAAGGTTCCATTGAGCTCATCTTGACCTACCGAACACGATCATGCAAGAAAATAGGCATGCATGCAATGTTTGGGAGATTTCGAACAAGGCCGAGGCAAAACGAAGTTGCCGAGGCTTCGGTGTGTTCGTGTTTTGCATGGGATGGCCAAAACAGAGGCCGTGCATGCGTTCTAAGTTGCATGCACGAGGAGGAAAGAAAGAGGAAGATAAACCCGCGAAAAATAAAAGAACTCGCGTGCACCGAAGAGAAAACGCAAAAATTTGGAAAGATTTTGAAGATCCGAAATCTTCGGTGATTCAAGATTTATCATGCGGATTGAACCGCCTCTCCTCTGCATATAAAAATGAGGCCTGGCCCTCGAGGATTGCTTGCTGATGTGCTGAAGTTTTGTTGAAGATCTGTCGTCCTGTGTGTGCTCTGCCTCGCGAAGTTGAAGCCCCCGTGCAATTATATTTGCGCGGCTGAGTTCCTTGCGCGCAACTTCTTTGCGCGACAAGAAGGTTGGGTGAAGTCCCCTGCGCGTCTTTATTTTGCGCGACAGGAAGTACCCGAGGCCGCAAGTACCTTGCGCGCCCTCGAGGTTTGTTGTGGCTTGCACGGCAGTGTTGAAGAAGAGGAGGCCGCGGCTCATCAAGCACTTGCGCGCCTTCATATGGGCAGTAGGAGATTCGGATGATGAGAATTACACACCAAGTGTGTGTGTGTGCTAAAAGGAGAAAACACCCTCGCTGTGGACAGTGTGTGTGCATAGTGAACAAGAAGTTTGCCGTAGCCATTTATGTGCAAGAAGAAGAGGCCAAGCTCACTTGTGTGCAAAAATTGGAAGAAGTGTGTGCAAAGAGCAAAGAGGTCGAACCTTAGTGTGTGCCTAAGTGGTGTGTACACACTAAGAAGGAGAAGAAGAAGGATACCTCACACTAAAATAGAACACACATTTAAGTGTGTAACCAATAAGAACAAAGTGTGTGAAGGAAGTGAGAAGGTGTGTGCTAAAAAGGATTACACCCTTTGTGGGTTTATCACACCAAGAAGAAGGAAAGGGAAGTTCATGCATGCATGCATGCACGCGCACACTGAACAAGCTTAAATCAGTGGTGTGCGTTTGAGTTGACCAAGACCAGAGGTTCTTGAAGAATTTGAGAAGGCCATGCAGTCAGTGCATGAGGAAGCAGAGATGCCATGCACTCAGTGCATGAAGTTGATTTGAAGTGAGACTGGACCAGACTGAAGTTAAAGATATCAGTTGTCTGAGTATTCAGTAGATGAAGAGAGAAGCCAGGTCATCCTGAGAAGAAGGAGATAAATCCTGAGCAAGACGAGAAGACCTGATCAACTCAAGTGATCAGAGGTACAAAGCAAGGCCATCAGTCTTTATCCCAGACTGCTGAAGATACTTGAAGAAGCTTAAAGAGAATAAGAGCTACTCGTGTGACTCGAGGGGCTAGGAGAAGACCCTGTGGGACTCAGGGAGAAGAAGTCTTCAGTGGGATTCTGGAGCAGGCCAGTGGGACTCTGGTAACACTGTGGGACGCAGTATAAAGACCCTCCTGTGGGACTCAGGAGAGATACAGTGGGATTCTGTATCGACCATTGTAATACTAATAGATTATAATGGGAGAATCCATGCTGGGAGAGCATGGCAAGGATGTAGGCCTTTGGTGCCGAAACTTGTAAATCCTTGTCTCCTGTGCCTTTTCATTACTGCATCATTCGGGAAAGGTTGAGAGATACAAGAAGAGTGGATCGAGGCTTTAACCAGCCATAGAGGTTTAATTGATAAGAATCAATTAGTAAAAAGTTTTAAGGGATCACTGATTCCCCCCCTCCCCCTCTCAGTGATTCACACTGATCTGGGTACTTCAAATGGTATCAGAGCGAAGGTTACCTCTAAAAGATCCAAGGGAGTCTTTATGAAGTGCAGATTTGAGGAAATGAGTGACCAGCCTCAAATGGAGATATCTGCCAAGACTCAGAAAAATAGAAAGAAGAAACAGGCCAAGAAGATGAAGAAAGCCTGTCCTAGCTGTGATGAAGTTGGAACAATGAAAGATCTTCAAAATGCAATCGAATATCTTCAGAAGACAGTCCCCAAGGAAGTGGCAATGTGTATAGCTACAGGCATCCTTGATCTTCAAGAAGAAAAATCACAGTTAGAAGAAGAAGCCAATGCAATGGAAGATCAATTGGCAAAAAGGGTTGGCATAACCAACACTCTCAGAAAGCTGGTGAAGGCTAAAGATGAAATCGTTTCCCTTTGCAATGAAAGATATGAAGACACTACTGAAGAATTGCAAAGAAGCCTTTCTGAGAAAGAATTCTTTAAGATAGTGGTCAAAGATGTTTTCCATGCACTGGAAAAGAGGCACAAAGTTTCAATGAATGTCAGAGATGCTCAATTTGAAGACAAAGTAAACAAGGTAAAGGAGCTTGACAATTCATTACAAGAAATGAAGAAGGTGCATGAAGACCAGTTAGAACAGCTGTAAGAGAAATGTGAAGGAAGGCTAAGAACTATTGAGGATGAGAAGAATTCCCTCAATATGAAATGCTTAGAACTAGAGGTGATATTGAACAATCAGCAATCACCCAAAGCCAAAGCCTCCCAGTTAGCTGAAAGAAGAAATGTTGTTACTCAAGTGAACTTTGAGAAGGATGATTCTAAAAGAAATACATCCTCTAATAAAAGGGAAACAACTTCTAAAAAGAAGGTACCATCCATCCCATCTTGTACTCATGTTTCTAAATGTGTTTCCACAAAAAGTGCAGGATGGAAAAATAATTCCAAACAAGTATGGATGAAGACAGTGAAGAAAGAATGCTCTCCTGAAACAACACAGCAATTCAAGAAAAGTACCCAACAATCAGAAGGACTGAAGAAGTCAAGATTTGTGGGTCAGTGTTGGTGTTGTAATAAGTATGGGCACTGTGCGAAGGACTGTTGGTACAATCCACTGAATGTCAAAGCACAAAGGAAGCCCATGCCAAGGGGGAGCAAGCCAGAAGAAAAGAAGCAGCATCCACAGGTCCAGAGACATCTGTTTACTGCAAATAGATTTGGATTACTTGACAACATCTGGGATGATTGCAAAAGTGGTCAAAAAGATACATGTCAGTCTCCAACTGTATCCAGAGCTCAAAAGAAGAAAAGATCACAGAACCTGGCTCAGAAAGAATCCTTGGGAAGCAAGAAGAAAGTTGAAGATGCTCCCAAGAAGATTATGAAAAAGGAAGAGAAGACCTTGGAGTCTAAATCCAAGAAGGGTGATGCATCCAGAAGGACCACCAAGAAAACATGCTTCTACTGTGGAAAGAAAGGACACATCATGGACCTTTGTAAAGAAGCCATGAAACTAAATAGAAGCAGACTGAACTCTAAAAGACAATCAATCTAGAAGAAGAAGGGATTGATTGAAAATAAGTTGCCTAAGAGAGGTAGCTTAGCAGCATCCAAAGAACCATGTGGAACTTCCAAAACATAGGCCACTCTTCCAAATGATTTACTAGTCATATGGCCAAATCAGTTGCAACTTGCCAAAGATCTGCAAAAAGCTGAAGATAAAGTTCTGGAAATTGCTAAGGCAAAAGGGAAGAAGAAGATTTCACATGAAGATGTGTTGAGATCCACACCAGCACAAACATCAAAGAAGATCAGATGTGCAAGTGTGAAGAATGGTGAAAATGGGACATCTCGGTTGAGAGAATCTTCTCAACCTTGTTGTTCACATTGATGAACCAAGGAGGTTCCATCTTATTCCCTTATACTATTGGTATTTACATGTGCTGACATTGCAGGGAATTGAAGATGATGATCATTCTCAACTGGAGGATGGTTTGGATAGAATGGAGTGCACCCCTTGAGGGGGAGCCAATCTGGAGAAGATGATGTTATGAAATTAATATCATCTTGAGAAAGTAGATGAAAGGGGGAGCTTTATCTTTTCACCTGAACATTCTAATGTGTTTTGTGAAGTATGTGCAGGATTCAGCAATTCATTGAATATCTGAAAAATTCAACCCCTAAGCATGATCTCACATGTATTGTGAATGTTGGACAGCATTGAGTTCCTTGGTTATATCACTCTTTTTTTCTACACCGGGTTAGCCCAAGTAGACTTAGAGTTGATTTACTAAAGGTTCTTTGCTAAAGAGAACATGTGACATCATCCCTCTCTCAGTGTTTTTCAAGAAAATACTTTTCAAAGGGAGGAAGAGATTTTTGAAAGTGAACCACACCACATCTTTGCATTTGATTGCCAATAAGGGGGAGAAAAGATTGGCACACATATTGACCCATTTATATGTGCTGAAGAAGTGTATTGACAACAAATACAAAGGGGGAGATTGAAGTGCACTGTGTTGCATTTGTTGTCAATGAGGTATGTTGTTGTCAAGGAATGAATGGATGGATGTCAGAGAGTTTCAATATGTGAATGACAAAGGATGTGATGGTGATGGTGATGGTGATGAAGGAGAATGGCCATGGTACTAAGATGCATGTCACTTAGGAGATTCACTAAGTGACATAGGATGTTGTGGTTGAAACATTCTCTATGGAAATCAGACGATTGCTGAGCTGCTCTTTAAGTTCATAGAACTTGTATCCTGATGATACAAAGTCACAACATTGATTGAAGACCATGCATTGTCTTCACAATGCATGAGGAGTTGAAAGGAGTTCCATCCACAACTACTAAGTGGATGATGTGCATTAATGAAGTCCATGCACTATCACTTAGTGCATGTGAACATGAAGATGATCCAATTGATCTCTGATTAGATCAATAAAGAACATTGAAGATTATAAGTGATTCAGGAGTTCGATTGATGAAGATGAACCTTCGAGAATTCGATATCCTAAGTGAAGATCATATGAGAGGAGGATTGATGAATTCCTAAGAAGAAGAGAGAAGAAATGGCTTAGAGGAGAATGGCTTGGAAGTAGTGGCTTGGCATTTGGTACTTAGTAACTTTGTTTTTACACAAAGGTTAGGTTCTACACTTAAGCAAAAAATTAGCCACCAAGGGCTAGCCTTAAGGGTTCAACCCAAGGCACATGTGGGACTAGGTCACCACGCCCAAGGGGATCCCATGGGGCCAGCCCGAGAGGCCGCGGCCGTGTGTAAGCCGGGGCCACGCAGGGGATCAGGTCCTGCGCAGCGTGGGCGCAGAGCGCGCCTGAAGGGTGTGCATAGTGGGCGCCAGTGGCGCGCCCGCAGGGAGCAGAGTGGGCGCAGAGCGCGCCCACAGAGAACACGGTGCGGGGCGGCACCGTGGAGGTTGGAAGTTCAATCGAGGGGTTGAGGCAGCGCCAGGGTGATAAAGCGCAGAAAATCCGCTTGCCGATTCGATGTGGGACGCGGGATTTTGTCCCGGAGCGAATCCTGGCCATCTGTCTCATCGCGCGCCCGATCTACGCCGCACATCTCATCGCGCCGCTCCCATTCTGATCGCAGCCGTTCAAAGAGATGATCTGACGGCTCTGAGGCATCTCCTTCCTCGAGCACAGCCGCTGCCACCCGCGAGCTCCGTTCGAACCAGAGGCATCCCGACGACAGTTTTCGAGTTCCCGGCCACCATTTCCAAAGCCGAAGGCTCCATTGAGCTCGTCTTGACCTACCGAACACGATCATGCAAGAAAATAGGCATGCATGCAATGTTTGGGAGATTTCGAACAAGGTCGAGGCAAAACGAAGTTGCCGAGGCTTCGGTGTGTTCGTGTTTTGAATGGGATGGCCAAAACAGAGGTCGTGCATGCGTTCTAAGTCGCATGTACGAGGAGGAAAGAAAGAGTAAGATAAACCCGCAAAAAATAAAAGAACTCGTGTGCACCGAAGAGAAAACGCAAAAATTTGGAAGGATTTTGAAGATCCGAAATCTTCGGTGATTCAAGATTTATCACGCGGATTGAACCGCCTCTCCTCTGCATATAAAAATGAGGCTTGGCCCTCGAGGATTGCTTGCTGATGTGCTGAAGTTTTGTTGAAGATCTGTCATCCCGCGTGTGCTCTGCCTCGCGAAGTTGAAGCCCCCGTGCAATTATATTTGCGCGGCTGAGTTCCTTGCGCGCAACTTCTTTGCGCGACAAGAAGGTTGGGTGAATTCCCCTGCACGTCTTTCTTTTGCGCGACAGGAAGTACCCGAGGCCGCAAGTACCTTGTGCGACCTCGAGGTTTGTTGTGGCTTGCGCGGCAGTGTTGAAGAAGAGGAGGTTGCGGCTCATCAAGCACTTGCGCGCCTTCATATGGGCAGTAGGAGATTCGGGTGATGAGAATTACACACCAAGTGTGTGTGTGCTAAAAGGAGAAAACACCCTCGCCGTGGACAGTGTGTGTGCATAGTGAACAAGAAGTTGGCCGTAGCCATTTATGTGCAAGAAGAAGAGGCCAAGCTCACTTGTGTGCAAAAAGTGGAAGAAGTTTGTGCAAAGAGCAAAGAGGCCGAACCTTAGTGTGTGCCTAAGTGGTGTGTACACACTAAGAAGGAGAAGAAGAAGGATACCTCACACTAAAATAGAACACACATTTATGTGTGTAACCAATAAGAACAAAGTGTGTGAAGGAAGTGAGAAGGTGTGTGCTAAAAAGGATTACACCCTTTGTGGGTTTATCACACCAAGAAGAAGGAAAGGGAAGTGCATGCATTCATGCATGCACGCGCACACTGAACAAGCTTAAATCAGTGGTGTGCGTTTGAGTTGACCAAGACCAGAGGTTCTTGAAGAATTTGAGAAGGCCATGCAGTCAGTGCATGAGGAAGCAGAGATGCCATGCACTCAGTGCATGAAGTTGATTTGAAGTGAGACTGGACCAGACTGAAGTTAAAGATACCAGTTGTCTGAGTATTCAGTAGTTGAAGAGAGAAGCCAGGTCATCCTGAGAAGAAGGAGATAAATCCTGAGCAAGACGAGAAGACCTGATCAACTCAAGTGATCAGAGGTACAGAGCAAGGCCAGCAGTCTTTATCCCAGACTGCTGAAGATACTTGAAGAAGCTTAAAGAGAAGAAGAGCTACTCGTGTGACTCGAGGAGCCAGGAGAAGACCCTGTGGGACTCAGGGAGAAGAAGTCTTCAGTGGGATTCTGGAGCAGGCCAGTGGGACTATAGTAACACTGTGGGACGCAGTATAAAGACCCTCCTGTGGGACTCAGGAGAGATACAGTGGGATGCTGTATCGACCATTGTAATACTAACAGATTATAATGGGAGAATCCATGCTGGGAGAGCATGGCAAGGATGTAGGCCTTTGGTGCCGAACCTTGTAAATCCTTGTGTCCTGTGCCTTTTCATTACTGCATCATTCGGGAAAGGTTGAGAGATACAAGAAGAGTGGATCGAGGCTTTAACCAGCCATAGAGGTTTAATTGATAAGAATCAATTAGTAAAAAGTTTTAAGGGATCACTGATTCACCCCCTCCCCCTCTCAGTGATTCACACTGATCTGGGCACTTCACTTTTAAACAATAAGAATTTAATGAAAACATGGATTACATGAAATAAATATAGACATTATGAAATAATGGTATATATAAATAAAATTAAAATATATTTCATCTAATAACATCATAATGCAATCTCAATATTGATAAAAATTTCAATCCACCAATAGAAACTCGATTTTATAAATGAAAGTGAGTTGTTGAGGCACCCTTTCTCACTTATTACCAGAATTTTAACTAACCTAAAACCTATATAACAGAGACTATAAATCAAGATGATGGATTTTTAAAACACTTGTAACCATTTAATGGCTCTGATACATTTTTTTAATGATCTATCATGGGAAAAAAAGACACATTGCATGAGATGTCCCTCCACAACGTGAAGGTCATTAAAACTGGGAAATAAGACTTATAAATTGCTAAAAAGTGATAAAAAACTTAGTATAACAGGGATGTAATGTAAAAAATCATGGGATATACAAATTCAATCCCAAAGTGTAGAAACTAAAAAGTGAATCATGAAAAGATCCACACAAGTCTCCATGTGACCAAAAGTAACCATAATCCCAACTTAAAAAGAAGGAGATAACATTTAAGAAGAGATTTAAAAATACATTTTACCCTTACCCTTACCTAAGTACAACAAAACCAGATCTAAAAACACCCAATGGAAGAAGTATGGTATGATCACAAAGTCTAGTAGAATCCCACCTAGAATATATAAAATATATAATACCACGAACCCTTTAGTTCTACAATTAAATTTAAACCATTTTATAAATAAATTTAAAATTAAAACCATTTTGTAAAATATAATTGTGTTTCCTTTAAAAAATTTCATTTTCAGAATAACTGTGAATATGTTTAAGTACGTGAAATATATTATCCATACATAATCCTAACTCTCTATGGAAATAAAATAACATAAACATGTTATAAATAAAATAATAAACAATTACATCATGTATAAAAACAAGAAGATGTTGTTTATAGCCTATAGTAATACATTCTTGGTCACATAAAATAATGAAAATCCATGACTAATGATAATCCTACTGATATCTAGTCCTGCCACATTCTGATGATATCAAAATAATAACCCCTAGTGATTCCATACTCACTATGGTTTTCATATGTTTATACCCAATGCACCCAAGGCATAAAATGTGATATATTTTCAAAAAAAATTAAATAAATCATTATGACAATTTTAAAAAACATTTTCATATAATATAATCACAACTCCCATGCTTGAAACCCTATTTTAGAGTCAAATTCTTCTTGATAGATTTCATCAAACACATAAAGGTCATAAAATATTTTTCAATAAAATACCCTTTAAAAACTACTTTTCATACCAATATTCTATCAATCATACAATTTCACAAGTAAAAACAAAGTAATAAAGAATAAAATTAAGTAATACATGAATTAAAAACATTTTATAGACACTCTTACCTCAAGAATGGATGAAAAATAATATCCTTAGAGAACATATATTGGAAACAGGGAGATCCAATCCTCACCATCCTAGATCCATAAGAATAAACAATAAATTCCCACATCAAATCCTATAAATCCAGTAATCACACCCATTCATTTTTCAATGAAACAAGAGGAAAGGATATCAAGGATAGATCACGATATAAGAGTGAAGATAAAATCAAAAATGGTACATAAATGGATGATATCCACCAAGAATGAATGGTATTTTCAAATGATTTAAAAGGAGTACTCTATAGAGGATTTTGGAAAGGTTAGTTTAAGACCAAGAGGGATTATAAGGTTATTAGATATTAAAATGAATCAAGATAAATAGGTAAATTCAAATTTTTAAGTGGTTCAGACTGGGGAACATGGTTAGGCTTCATGGTTTCACAAACCATGCATCGACCAAGAGTGGCTTATGTCCTTTGAAAAATGTGGCATTTATCTTCCAAGGGAACATCCTCATAATTTGAAAACCCATTATCAAGACATGTCACACCTCTAGATAACCTTCCAGAAACCCATGTAGTATTCTTAGAAAGTCACATGGTTTGAAAAAAAAATGAGAAATACCACTGGATCCTCATAGCGCAAAACAACATGGTTATCACACTATTGTTACTAACCATATTCCTAAACCATGGAAATATCTTATTTAATCCAAAATTCAATGTTTCAAACACATAAAACTCAAAAAACACTTGAATAAAACATTTAATAAACAAATCAAAAACTAAATAATACTTTGATCCTAATAGAATCACAACCTTCTCCTTAGATCTTATTGAAGGTTTGTTAAAGGATTTTAAAGCTTTTATATACACTGATAGAAGTACCATTAGATACATAAATGTTAGTATACAATTTTTGGCAGTATATTTTTTTTAATAAATATTATAGGTTCCATTTTATGTTGGCTTCACATTTCATAGTATTTTCTCAATCTTAAGACACTTCATGTTGAGTGAGTTCTATTCAGTTCCCTAAACCCACACTCTTATATTCATTTGTAACTAAATGAAATGATTAAAAAATAACAATATATTATTTCAATATATAAATAAAAAAATTTAATTCACTTACAAAACAAATACCTTTTAGATTTAGGGTTTTAGATAATTATGGAAAATCTTTAACTAAAAAAACCCATATCTTTCCCATAAAGTGGTTGTTAACTAAACAAATAACTCCTTACTTAATAATAAATATTTAATGTCTTTCAAAAATTTATCCAGACATGACACCCATTAGGAAATTTCATATGTGATACTCTTTTCCTTAACCTGGGGAAATGGAAACATTACAATTGTGTTCCAAAAATCTCGATAGGGTATAGTGTACAATAAAATCTACCATGTAATAAACAAGGCATGATTATTATGGGAAAAAAATAAAAAATATTTCATATATTTAACAACATGGGTATATTATATATCCATGGATAACATAATTATGTAACTAATCACATGTAAAAATATATATTATTTCATAGTTATGGA
Organism: Viscum album; assembly: GCA_963277665.1. Classification (NCBI taxonomy): domain Eukaryota; kingdom Viridiplantae; phylum Streptophyta; class Magnoliopsida; order Santalales; family Viscaceae; genus Viscum; species Viscum album. The sequence continues at coordinate 599,960,814 of OY728157.1, forward strand.
ATATATAATTCTAAACATTATAAATTTACTTTCAATGTCTCTTACAAAGGTATCATATAGAAATATGTATGGTATACACAAAATACCCCATATAGTTTGTCTTGTGGGACCTATAGATTCATCAAGGGGATATATATATCTAGTTCCAAGACATACCTAGTTTATTCTAAATAATTCATCAATCTATGTTTTGAATAAACAATACGATATAAAACCAATATTCCTTAGTAATTTATAATCATCCATATTGAAATAATTTGTATAAAAATTTTAATATTTCCCTTAGTTAATAAATAGAGGAACTTTCATGGAAAATACTCATCAAACTGAAATTTTATATAGTATTGAGTATATAGATAAGTTAATAATATAAAACAAATATATAAATAGTGTAAAATATATAAAATATATCTATGAAATTAAAAAAATATGTATATAAAGGATAAAATAAAGTCAAGAGATAGATGATGAGGGAATGATAACAAAACCCTTATGAAAAATATAGGGTATTAACTATAAATCCATATGATTACATAGAGGGTATTATTTGAAACATAACTCCAAATAATAGATATATTTTAGATTTTTAAAATAAAAATGAAGTAAAATTATAAAAATAATTTTCATAAAGGTTTTTTAATATGATTATAAAAAAATTATAAGTAATTTTAAAAAATAAATTTCAAGGGTTGAAAAAAGGATAATGGGAAAAGAAATTAAAATATTTCCAAATATTGAAACCATAAGAATAAATGAAGTAAAAAATAGTAAATTTTAATTTTAAGATAAAAATATTCAAAAGGGTAATGAAATCGCTTTATTTATTCATCTAAAACAATAACCACTGTTTTTCAAAAAAAATAATATTTCACATATCAATGAGAATTTTATTTTCTTTTAAAAACCATAGAAATGTGAATAGTAAGATTATTTTATGAAAAATAATTATAAAATAAGGAAAAGGAACTCATGTTGTAAATGTCAAAAATTATATTCTTTTCTAACATTTCTAAATAAAATTTAAAAAATATTTGTGCAAAAATAATTTAAAAGACTCTTTTTAAAAAAATTAAAAAATTTAAAAGGAAATATAAAATTAAAATAATAAATCATTGAATTATATTGAATATAATTCATATAATAATATAAATAATATGGCCACACATGAAAAATATTCATGGCCATAAAGAAGAGTTACGGTTAAGTCCATATAAAAGAAACTATTTTTGTAAATTTTGAAACAAAGGGATGTGAAATGTGAATAAGACTTATAAAAAACAAAAGTTTGAACAAAATATAATGTAATCATATGTTTGAAAAAATCAAATATATTGGGATGAATTTTTAGAATAATGGTAATAAATTAATGAGATTAAATTAAGTTAACAAAAACCCTTATGACTTGGGTAATGGATAAAATGGAAATTAATATGGACTATATAAATTAAAGTTAAATCCCTAATAATAACAAATTATTTAATATAAAAATATTCAATATGGTAGTTTTTAATCTATATAAGTGTAAATTGGTTCATAATAAGAATCATGTCTCAGGGAAATTAAATTGAGACAATAAACCCTTACCTTAAGTCTTGGATCGCTTAGTGCATGTGTATTAACTACTGAATAACCAAATTAAGTTTATTAATTACTTTAATAATATAATTTTTCAAGTATATTTCACTCTTTAAGGTCAATTTATTGTCCTATTTCATTCAATTATTATATAGTTTTTTCTCTCATATACCACAAGGGGTTATTTGTTTAATTTCTCCAAAACAACTTTAGTGTGTTTACCATGGTCAAAGGAGTTGAAAAATTAATATCATCATATATATAATTATATATTTTTTTTTATTTATCATTATAGCATAATAAATTATATATGTTTAAATTCGTTTTCAAATAAATATACAAATTAAGAAAAATGTCTTGGTATGGAGGTCAAATTTAAGTGAAATTTGTTTTTATTTTATTGATGTAATGTAGAAGCTATATTAAAAAAAATATTAATCATGTCATAAATATAATAATTATTAATCAAATACACTTTTAAAACTATATTTTTATGGTGGTGATGAAAATTGAAACATGTCATTCATTGAGGCGATAGTCCAACAAAAACATGGGCGACATTTTAATTTTCTAGTGAATTAGAAGAAGGTAGATAATGGTTATTCCATCAATATAATAACATTTTAGATTACTAATTATACTAATTTAATTATATAATTATGTTTATAATTTATTTTCAAGATATTTAATAAGAAATACAGTTGAAATAACTCGGTTAATACTATTACATGTTCTTTTAATATCCTCCTTTATACCACTCCTAAATCATTCTTAAATTTCTCATTTTGTGAGACCAAAAATTATAGGATTTTAGAAATGGTTTTGGTGAGATATTTTGGTATATTTTAATTAATATAATGGGATTTATGTTTGAGGATAAGTGATGTGGTGAAGGGGTCATTTTATAGGTGAGAGGGGTGATATTTTTGTAAATATTAATTTCTTAAAATAAAAATGTGTACATTATTCAAGGAAAGTGGATCCAAAAAATGATAATTAGAGAGTAAAAGATAATTTAAAGTTAATAAAATCCTCATCCACCCATTTATATATGAAATTTGGTAATATTTTTATACATTAAAACTTGTTTTAACACTTTAATCTCATTTTAACAAATACTGTGGTTCCTAATTTTAACTTTGGCAACATATTTTTCAATCCAAAATTGAAATTGAACATATTAAATAATTTTTAAATCATTATTACACATAATAAATAAATTTAACTTTACTCAATTACTAAAACTGAAAAAAAGAAATTTTAATATAGTAACACATTCCGTAGAAAATCACTTTTCAAAAAAATGAATTTTTTATCATAGATCGAATTTAATATTATTCTTTTCTGAGTAAAAATAATTAATTTAGTGTTAATAATATATATATATATAACAAATATATTTAAATAATTTAATTATTAAAAATTATCATTTTATTTCATTCAGATAAAAATACACAATATATAGAAAAATACAATTTTTTGAAAAATATACCATTTTAACGATAATTTATTTTAATTACATACAATTATTTATTTATATTTGAACCATTAAATATACCCAATTAATTTTTATTATGAAATATAAAAATAATTATTCAAAATAATAATAATATGTAAAATAAATAATTTTGAATATATTTTTATTTACTTTCAGATTTACTTTTCATATAATTTTCTTAATTATATTTCACATTTTATTCACCTAATGTATTAATGATTATGTTAAATTGTGTTATATTCCATGGTTAATTTTAGTCTGGTGTTTTCTATGAAACAATATATTTATCATATTAATTATTTAAATTAAAATTTATACAAAAATATCATGGAGTTATATTTTACACCTTAAAGAAATTGCATCCTCTAAATTTTAATGTCATTAACTTCTAAAAATATATTAGGGTATTATAAAAATTATCTTGAATTGTGATATAAAAACATATTAAAATACTTTATTATGGTTCATAAATATATTTTTAATCATCCAAATTATATTCTCAAGGAGTTTCAAATGATGTGTGCAGGCAGGCCCTCTTATTATACACTAAGAGAACATTAAGTTAATACTCAACTAACCTTTTTTAGTGTTATTACCCATAGGTGAATTATAGGTAGATTCTATAACCATTATTAATATCTGGATATGGATTTCCATTCTTGGAAACCATGCATTCTATAATTAACCAAAATTTTAGGATATTATTCTATTTCTATATTTAACCTTAGGATTTCCCCTAATTTATTATAGTCTTAATTTCAAATAATAATTAAATAAATATCTTTATTACTATATTTAAAAAATAATTCATGGAATCTTATGATCCCAAAATTAAATAATAACCTTTTTCCCTAAACAACATTCATCACATACCACTCAGTATATACATTAATTGGATATACTTTTGAAAATATATTAATCTTTTCCCAAGATAACCTGAGTTTACTTGAGATAAAATTGCATTCCAACCCTAAGGTATTATTATACCTTGATCATTTATTCATACGAACCCCCAATAAAAACTCCAAAATGTCATTAATCACCATAAAATCCAATTACATATGACCTCAAAATGGTATTTATTCCTTTAAACTTATGATGATCCTTAAATATATTAACCCATGTGGATATCTATAAATCTTAAATTAACCTCAATTGATAACTTATTAAGATATAAATTTATCAAAATCCTACTTTGATACCAACTGTGACACCTTATACCCTCAATCTCATATCTGGTAAATGAAACATATTATTTTTATATTTGTTATATGTGGATAAAGTGATGAAAACATAACTATCCATAATTATATAATCAATAAAAAACATTGATTTACATACATAACCATGACCTTTATAGTATATATTCTTATATAATTTTAAAAATCATTAACTAAAAAACATGTTTCCTTCCCATCACGTATGAATGTTTTCCACTAAATTAAGGAATATTTAATTATTAATTGGTATCTAAAATCTCCCACAAAATTTCTCACACATAAATTCCATATACATATTTCATAAATAATAATAATTTTAATAACCTAGACAAATGGATACATAATAAGTGTGAGCTAAAATGATTCTTAGGTGGTAGTGTACAAAAATACATGTCATGGAATAAATGACATGTGAATTATATAGTAAGAATAAATAATTATAAAAGATTCCTTAAAAATAATAAAATAAACTTTTGATATATGCATAGATAACATAAAAATGTAAATAATTAAATGAAAAAAATAACTCAATTCATAATACATGAATTCATAATACCATACAACATAAACATACCATCAAATCCTCATTCCAATACATTACACAAAAATGGGTACGGTATACACCAAATACACAATATAGTTTGTCTTATAAGACCTATCAGTGCATCAATGTGATATGTAATTCTGATATCCACCTATAAATAATTATGTCCCATGAATTCATCATATGAAGGAATGGATAAATAATAAAATACATGTCCAACACTCCTTACTAATAAAGAAACATATTTATTGAAATAATAATTATAAACAATGTCAATATTTTCCCCATTCAACAAATGGAACAACTTTCTTGGTAAGAAACCATCAAACTGATATCTTATTTATTATTAGAATTAGTGACATTTATACAATATATATCCATAAAATTAAATAATAAGGACATAAAGAAGAAAAATAAATTCAAGAAATAGATTGGGAGTGAAAGACAACATGACCCTTATGAACAATGTGAGTTATGAACTACAAATTCATAATATTATTCAGAGTGTAATACATGAAACATAACTCTAAAAAATTTATATTCTATAGACCATGATAAATAAATTGAAGAAATATTATAAAAATAATTTTCATAAATCTTTTATAATATGGTTGTAAAAACAAACTTACAAGTCACATTCAGAATTCAATTTCAAGGGATGAAAAGGGGGAATTAAAAACATAATTTTAAAAAATAAATAATATTAAAACCTTTAAAATAAATGTAATTTTAAATAATAAATTTAATTGGAAGATAAAAATATACATAAGTTGAATGAAATTGAATTATTTATTCATCTAAAAATCAAAGATTGTTTTTTCAATATTAAAATTCACAGAATAATGGGAATAAAATATTTCATTTAAAAATCATGGAAACATCAATAGTATGATTTATTGTGAAAAATGGTTATAAAATCAGAAAAAGGTACCATTGTGGAAAATTTTAAAAATGATATTTTTCACACTTTTGTAATGAAATTCAAAAATATCCCACACAAAAAACATTTAAAAGATTATTATGAAACATTGGTAAATAAAGTCAAAGGAAGTATAACATTCCCTTAATAAAACATTAAATTATATATAATATCATTCTTATAAAAATATAATGAATATGGACATGGAGTAAAATGATTCTTGACCCTAAAGAAGAGATATGACTGAGTCCACATACGAGAAACCATTTTATAGAATTATGAACCAAAATAATATAAAATTTAAATAATAATTCTAAACCATATAAATTATATTACTAATAATGAATAATAATATCATATTGTTTAAGAAACAAAACATGGAAGGATAATGTTCAATAAAAAATAGTATAACTTGATGAAAGTAAATTAACTTAACAAAACACTTATGACATAGGTAATGAATTGAATGAAAAGGAATATAAATAGCCTAAATTAATGGTATAATCCCAATAATAAAAAATTATTTTTGGTATAATATTTCCATAGTGTACTATTTAGACTATACAAATGTAAATTGGTGCACAATAAGAAATATTTTCAAGGAATTTAAATTGATACAAACTAACATGTCATAACATTTCTGGTGCATTCATATAACTTCTAAAATAATCAAATTATGTTTAATAAATATATTATTTAATTAAATCATGTATATTTCATTTTTTATCAGTATATATTATAATTTTTTTCATTTATTTTTTTTCTCACTGGCCAATTGGGGTTGTTCAGTTAATTTCTCTAAAACATATTTTGAATCTTGACCATGTTAAAAGCAAATAAAAAAAATAGTTTCATCATATTAAATATTATATATATATATATATATATATATATATTATTTATCATTACATTATAACAAAAATTTTATACTATAACTGGTTGTAAGAAATATATCCACATTAGGAAAAGTGTCTAGGTATACTCATTTTGGGTAGTTAAATTTTAAATAACCATTTATTGTAATTTTTATTAAAAAATGATTATTTTTTCATTAAAGTGACTTATTAATTTCATAGATATCATAGTTATTCATTAAATACACTTTTAAAAGTATCTATGTAATGTCCTAATTAAAAATAAAACATGTCATCCAAGGAGGTGGTTGTATGATTATAACACCTGTGATATTTTAATTTTCTATTGTGTGGAAGGAAGGTAGATATTGTTTATTCCATTATATTAATAAAACTTATGTACACTAATTAAAATTATTTCAATATATTAGTATGGGTATAATATATTTTGAGGTAGTGGAAGAATAAATAAGTTTAAAATAACTCAATTAAAAATATTACCCCTTCCTTTGATAACCTCATTTAGACTACTCCTTATGCCTTCTTAGTTTGGTCTTTTTGTGAAACAAGAACCTCTAGAACATGTAAAATATTTCTTAAAAGGATTATTTCATTTATTTTGGTTGATATAAAATGATTTAGGAGTGAGGATAAGTGGGGTTTTGTGGGGGTCCATTTTTAGTTGAGATCAGTCACATTTTTATAATTATAAATTTCTGAATAAAAAAAGTCATGCATTATTCAAGGAAAGTGGAAAAAGAATTTATAATTATAGAAAAAATAAAATTTATGGTTCATAAATATCCAATCATCCCATTTATAAGTTATTGTTTTTTAATATTTTGATTGTTACCTCTTGATAACACTTTTAACTCATTTTAACTTTTACCAGATGGACTAATTTTTACCTTGGTATCTTTTTTTATAACCCAAAATTATATTGAACTTATAACTTAATTTTAACATGTTGATATTGAATATTAAATCCATTTACTTGATTCAATTTCTAAAATTGATACTGAATAATTTTAATATAGTAATTCACAACATAAAACATTTATTTTTAGAAAAATGTCATTATTATAAGTAAAGTTAATTTATTGTTATACATTGTTCGGTAAAAATAATTAAATGAATGATAATTATATATAATTATATATATTATAAATTTTTTTTATTAAATTCATTATTCAAAATTTATCAATTTATTTTATTAAGATAAAAATTCATAATATATGAAAAACACAATTCTTTGAAAATAATCCTCTTCCACACAAAATTATTTTAATCATATCACATTAATTATTTCTCTTTTAAATATAATATTTTTTCAATTCATTGGTATTATATCACACCAAATTATTATTTAAAATAAAAATAATAATATGTAAAATAAATATTTTTGGCTGTCTTTTTTTATTATAGGTTTTACTTTTATTGTAATTTTCTTAATGATATTTTAAATTTTTATTATCATAATGTATAAAATTTTTATATTGTATTATAAAATATATCATGGTTAGTTTTATTTTTGGGTTGCATGTGATATAATATATTCAACACATTATATAAATAAATTCAAATTTATACTAAAATCTTAGAGTGTTCCATTATTCTTATCCTCAATAGATCTCATACTATCATCCCAATTTCTATCCATATTCTCAATTTGATCATCATGAAATTTTCTACTTTCCAATAGAGTACTGTTGAGGTCCTTAATCCTCCTTTATTTGACATCAAACTAATCACCCTAAACATAAAAGTTAGCATTGTTACTTTCTTCCAAATCATGAATCTTTTATTTAGAATCATTAGTTAAATCATATATATCATCATCTACTTTTTTAAACATTCTTTCGATAAGGAATATTGTGGTCTAAAGAGAAAACAAGTCATGTTCCTCATTTTTCACCTCTTTGATGAGACCCTTGAACTGATACAACTTTTATATCGTGGATTTATCCATGATTTCAGTCTCCTCCAATAACTATGATTTATCAAACTATAATTTTTGGGTAGCTTCAATTATGTATAAAATGACATCAACATGTGTTAAATTAAATTAATCTTTAATATCAATGTATAAATTATTATGTTGTTCATTAAACGAAAAATCATCATAGTTAGAACTCAACATTCTAAAGGAATTATAGTCACCAAAGTTTTCTGAGTACTTTCCACAATATTCATATTCAAATTACAGAGTCTCTTATTTCTTCTTAAAATTCATCCTTAGAAGATTTTCCTCTTTATTTTATTTGTTTTCTATAGTTTTGGTTGAAAATTTAGTATAGAAACTTAGAGGGTAGACTTCCTTGTTCTTTGAGTGAGTAATATTTTTAACTCTATTAAATATTATAATTTTTCATAGTGAACCACGATTTTATTTGATACAAATTAATGTTCCTAGATCGATGACATAACTTAGAGGGTTTTTAATAAATTATCCATTCCTTTTAGTAAATTTACTCCTTTTGGTGAATTTATTCCTCTTAATTCAACATCTGTAAACAGTTACATTTTTTATCCTTTCATCTTTTCATCTCTCAGACTTACCTATTTAATATAGTAATTAAAGGGAAAGAATCACAAGGGTGGTCCTCCAAAACCTAACCAATTTCATTATTAATTAGTCCCAAAACCATATATTCTTCCACTATTAATACAAGTAGTTACATGAAATAGTCTACCACCATTTTTACATGAAATCCCACCATGTACTCTAAAATCCCACTGGAGGGTATTTATACTAATTCAAATGGTTAATATATTCCCATTGGTTATCCTTAATTGTATCTCAAATCATGATCCCTAAAACTAGATAGAATACCTCTCACAGCTAGTGAATGGATACCTTTATGAACCATTGATTAGCACATAGACTTGTCACTCTTATTGGTATAGAACACACCATATTTTATCTTCATCTTATTATTTTTGGTAAACCTTTTTTAACCACATTATGTTATATTATTGTACCATTGGACTCATTATTATTATTTTTCTTCTTCTAAATTGATTAGAATAATTTCTTTTCTTCAAGGGAAAATATCGGCTCCCCTATCATCACCAAGTTATAACTTCTTCAAAATATTGTTTCATCGAAGCTCACTCGACTTATTTTCCTCATTCCATTTTTATTTTCAATGGATGATGAAAACATTGTTTACACATTTAATTTGTAAAATAATAAAATATCAAAAATGTGTGATATTATTATAATTCAAACTCATTAAAAATATAGGTCAAGTATTCCCTCAAACCAACCTCAAGACACAAGTCGATTCATTCTTCATGAGGAATTTTAAATATTGATTTATTTTTTTCCAAAAAAAATCATCATTAATTATATTTTAAATAACCATCCACATGTGTGTGATATCATGAACCATTATGGGGAATAACATCTTATTACATTGTACTATGAAGACCTAACTTTTTCCGTTGATATTTCTCCTACAATCTCATGTTAAATCACAAACTCTATTTGTGTTTTTTAATTACCTAAATATTGGTATAAAATCACTAAAATTAAATCTCATTTATTCAATATAAAATTTATTAAAATTATACACACATTTTATAGGACTATTTTGTCATAAAAATCATCCATTTTTTAAATTCTGATATATTGCACACCTCAAAAAATATTATGCTCTTATATTGAAAGCCTTATTCACCTACTCAATATCTTATACCATAAATGTATTATGGTGAAAAGTATTACATGGTAGCATCATAGTATTATGATAATAGTATGTATCTTATTTCATAAAATTTATTCTATTTCCAATTTTTATCAGCTGAAGTCTTTCCTAGTAACCTCAATGTCTTACATAGATTACAAACAACCCTTCTCATAAGACTCATGTATTTTCAATTTATGCAAATTTAAATTATCATAGTAATTTAAAAGTCTTATGACACATAAAATTTGCATGATCTTATATTTTCTTATAAAATAAATATTATTGAAACAAAAAACTTATATTCCATTATAATGTCTTAAGATATCATTAGTAAAGGTATTGAACTCATGGCTTTTCTATTTATCCACCTCATTACATAAATCTTAACGTCACTCAAATATGAACAGATCCTTTTCCTTCCATCATAGAGTTGTTCACAATCAGTTAAAACTCTTCTGAAAACACTCTCAACTAAAATATAGACTTTAGATTTTAGATTAAGGTCTTCAATATCCCTACTAATATGATTAAATTTTCCCCTTTATTATAATTTTATATAGAAAATGAACTCAAACATTTAATTATTGTTATAACTTGTAGATAATTTCATAAATAATCACATGTAGTTGTCTCTACATGAATCTGTATATCCATGGTCTTTAATAATTAACATGTACTTCTTTTTCCATTTACGATTGTAACAGCTCATTCATCACTTTGTAACATCCAAACACATATTTAAATATCTTTGTAAATATAAAATCCATCATTATTTACTACAAATACAATCTTAAATTGGGATATTAATTCATTATATTAAAAGGTATTTATTTATTATGATAATTAAATTGAACACTTATGATTTCATTTACCATCAAACCCTAAACTCCTTTAGGATATTAAGTGAAATTCACTTTAAATATTATATAAAATTATATTTTATTTATTAAACCTTGAACTTATCTAAGTCCAAAAATATTCCAGCTAGCCTCTTATAAAATATATTCCCTTTAGAATATCATGCTAAACCCCAAAAAAATTGGAGTTATAAATTAGAACATGTTTTCTTTAGTGTAATATTCAACCAATAAATGATCGTATCTATATCACATATGGTATACTATGTCATTAGAGAAATAATCTAAAAATAGAACATTATTTTCTAAAATATTACACTATATGTGGGATGGATCCTAACCCTAATATTTTAATAAATATCTTTTATACTAGAAAAACTCCTTTAATTATTATTTTCTTTTTAGGCATTCATTAGAAACTAAAGAATCCTTAATAATGTGTATCAAAACTGTTGTATAATATTATTCATAATAAAAAATTCCTTAAAATAAACTTATCTTATTATATAAGAAATATAAAATGAAAACACACACCTTCTTTTTAGATCCATTTGGGATTAATGTATATGAAATTTCATTCAAATATTTGATTTAGTAACCCTTTATTCGTGATTTGAATACAAACAAAAATCTCTATAAATTATTTCCTTGATTTTGAAATCCTTTATAATTACTACATTTGTTTAATTAAAAATAGGTATCATATACCCATTCAAATCAAATAATTTATTTTTATTAATTTAATAGCTAACATGGAAACTCCATAGATTTTAACAAACTTCTCTAAGTATATTAAGATTCTATTCCACCTTAAAAACTCTAGAATTCAATAAAAAAATTTAAGTATTATAAAAATATAATCTTACTTTTCTATATTAAAATTATCCCATCAGTACTATCAATATAGTATAATAACCAAGAAATCTCATGTCATTATCTTATATTTTAAACGCCATGAGGAAATGGGGTAAAAAATTAAATTCATTCCCATTTTTTGAATCATTTTAAATGATGATTTAAAAATTAATTCAATATCTCAACCAAAACATAGATGATACCTTTACTCTCTCAAAATCATTGGAATGCATAATCACAATGAATATATTAATTGATATTAATGTTTCTTTATTCATATTTCTTATATTAATTTAAAGCCTTGAGGGAATAATTTTATGTTACTCATAAGAATCTAAATCAATTTTTTTTCCTAGGAAGGTATTATTGTTGTGAAAAAATCTATCAAGCTAAATTTGTGGTTATTTTGTGCTGGTAGTGTATTTTTTAAAAATCTATTTGATTCGACCATTTTGGGATTTCTAGTTTTATTTTTTGACCAATTATGTTAAAAAATATTCAAGGCAAAGATATGGATGCTCTATAACTGGTATAGAAACTTTTGTGTAAAAGTTGATATGTTTCCCATTTTTTTCAAATTTTTTGGTGTCTAAAAATTAAAGGAAGGTCCAAGTTTCACCAAAGTTTCATTTATAGGGATACCTATTGAAAATATAGAAAATTCATGGATTTTTTGAAGGATTACTGTTTTATGAATTTTTTCTGATTTTTGAAGGTTTGTATATTCATGAAATATAGATGAGTTATGAAGTAAAGATGGTAAGTTACATGATTATGAGAAGTTTTATAATAAAATGTAGTTTCTCTAAAAAGAATGACGTTTTTCATGAAAAGGATGTGGCAAACTTGATTTTTTAAAGAATATGAGGAAACGTCTATAAATAGGTGGCTACCTCTTCATATGAATAGAGGGATCCTTACCGAAAATATAAAGTCTATGAATTCAAAAAAAAGTGTTCTACAAAGGGTTTTTCTTGAATTGAGGTTTTCATAATATTATTAGTTTCATGATGAAAGAATGTTTTTTGAAATCTATTAATGTTTCATAAAATTTTTGTGTTTCTCAAAAGTAGTGAGTTTCATGAAAGCTAAGGGTTTTGAAAAATAAAGAGAAAAATTAATAGTTATAATACTTTGTGAAATTTGGAAAAGGGGTTTTGCAAAAGTAAATCGTAAGTGAAACAAAATGGATTTCTCATTAAATGTATGGTAAATTGGTATTCTTCATGTTGATAATAGTTGATCTTAATTATGCAACAAATAAGGTTTAAAACATATTGATTCAAGTGATCAAAATAATCATCATCTAAATGAGATGTTAGCAAACTTCACTGGGGAGAGAAATGCGAATTCAAAATGTGATTTGTTATAGAATTTCAGGGATAGTGAGTTCACTCCAAAATTTGAAATTATAATTTTTCTTTAATGTATTTTCTACATAGGAATATTTCCTTTGTATTCCCCTCTGACGTAGCCCAATGCGGGTGAACCAGGTAAAATTGTTTCATCTTTTTTGTTATTTCATTTATTCTCATAAATTTTAATGGTAAAGAGAGAGAATAATGTTTTGATTAATGATGAAATAAGTTCTGAAGCGAAAATATTTTTAATATTTTATTCCTTGATCCCCCTCCCCTATCAGGTTACTTAACCTAGTTGAGATAAAAATTTGTTTCAAAGTGAACAGTTAAAATAATAATTTATCTCTTAGTTGAAGTAATGAAGGATGTTAATAAAAAATGATTTTAATATTAAATGGAAACAATTTTCAATTATTGAATAAATGTATAAATAACTACTTCTAATCATTAAGAATGGTTGTCTTTATATCTTTGAATTATGGTATTTCTACTAGAGTGGATAGTTAAGATTTATCAGAAGTAAATTGAGGGGAATTGGATGTTGATTCCATAGGAATCAATTCATTAGGGGGGGTCATTTTCCAATGCAATATAAAAAAAGTTTATTTCATATAACTAATAGCATTACAAGTAGGGAAAGTTTCTATGTATCTCTGATGGTAATTATAAAGTCAAATAAGTAAAGTTTCAAGTTCTATAGAAAAAATATAAGTATTTGAAAATACACCACAATGAGTTAGCTGATGAATTTTTTGACCGAGTGAATGTTTTTGTGGAAGACATGTGAGGTCTTGGAGAAACTCTTGAAGATGTAAATATACTTAAGCATATCATTAGAATACTTCCACCTTGATTTAATCCAAAAGTCTCTATAATTGAAGATAAATATCCAAAGGAGTTGACACTAGATATCTTTCATAGAACTCTTATCCCATACGAGATGAAAAAATGAAGATATTGAGTATGTGGAAAAAGATACATCCAAGGAGATATAATTGAAAGCCATTAAAAATCTAAATTTTGAATATGGACAGGATGAAGAAGATACATATGAGGTAATATCTTTCCTTTCCTCAAATATACAAAGGGGAAAATGAAATTATAAAGAGAAATTTCCACTCAAAATATTTTGATGTGGAAAGTTTAGACATGTGATATACATGTTCCCCTAATATGTGCCAATATAATTAAAAGGGTGATGTAAAAATTACCATTATGTTTCAGGTTATGTGAAAGCTAAGAAAAAATTAAAAGAGTAATTTACTAAAAAATAAGAATCTTCTTTGAAAAAAAAATGTTCAGATAATAGGTGTTGAAGAGATGTAAAACTAAAAGGATCATAGAGAAAATTATATGGTGATAGATATATGTATCTCCTAGATAGGGGGGAAAAGTGAAAAATATGAATTCAAAGTAAAAGGAATAGTTAATCTCTACAATGAATTAAATGTATCTCTTGAGGATATATATGTTTTGATATCCAAACAAAGAAAGAAAAAAAGGAGTGGTTCATGATTCCAAACATTATAAGCAGCAGCATGAAGTAAAAAAGTCTCATATAAAGTAATAAATTGAAATTATTGATTTTTCTTAATGCCAAATAACTCAAAAAAGGATAATGAGTACAAGATAAATGTTTAAGAATAGAAAATAGTGACTGATGATTTTACTAACATAGAAAAGATCAAATTAAACATATCTAAGAACTTGAAGATGATTTTTTTGATCTGTAAATGAAATTACAAGATCAAGAAAGAATCTTGACTCTCAATATGAAATTTGTAAAGAATATCACTCTAGTGATAGAAAATATATAAGTTGAGCATAGAGGTCCAATAAAACAAAATCAACATTCATACTATAATGACAAGGTTGGTATAGGGATTTACTGAAAATAAAATGACGTGATTATTGATTTCAAAATGAATGATCCCACTATGAGGTCAAAAATTGATTTTGGTACAAATCAGAATTATAAGGTTTATAGAAACCATGGAATAAGTGGTTGTACAATAATGAATCACGATATTTCACCTCATATCAAGTGTTATTATTGTGGAATGATGGTACATTCCCAAAATATATCTTCCATAGCCAAAAGTTATCAAAGGGAATCAGATAATAAAATTAATCCACCAAGATTTCAATATTCCAATAATTATTTGATGGTCAATATTTCTAGTGTGGAGGATTTGGACACATGGTTAGATATTCAGCATTAATAATTTAGAGGAATGTGATGAATTTTAAACAAAGTGATTATAATAAGTAGAACAAAGATTTGTTGAAATTGATGAAAATGTAAAATTAGTTTTATCACTGTAAGTTTAATTTCATCCATCGTATTTTGAGGAAGATCAATAATATCAATCCAAAATTAGAATTAATTCAATTATGTGTATAAAACCTAAAATAAATGATAAAGACATGGTTAAAGATATTTCCCTTAAATCGTTAGTTCATAATCTTGAATGTATCCTTAAAAGAGGATGAACATCTCATATGAAGGGAAATAAGGATCTTGAAACAAGCATCAAATATGACAAGGAATGTGTTCTAAAATTTGAAATGATGAAGGCATGGAGATTATTGTCTCGGGGAAAGAAAAATTTGGGGGAAAATATATGACATGTGTCAATGTATTTTTTATTAAAGGTATTAGTCACAACTTTCTAAGTGTTAGTTAATTTTGTGACTTGGTTCATGCAATAATATTTACCAAGAAGTTTTATATCATCAAGGGAAAAGATAGTATAGTTTCTTTATTGGGAAATTTCTTGAAGTGGAATCTCTAACTTATGATTGGAGAAAAATATATGTTATTTATTTTCAGAGAAAAATAATACAAGTTTTATAACTCACTTGTCCATATATACCAACCATACATAATTATCTTGTCAATTTTGATTCATCTCGGGATCTCCCCATGCTATAACATGATCATAATCACACATACTATTATTTTCAACTAAGAAATATTATCAGAAATATATGCATGGGAAAAAGAAAAAAAATTCAACGATACTACTAGAATTGGTCCATGAAGATTTTTGTGGACCTATCTCACCAATATAAATTGATTGGAAGAGGTAATATATTGTAAAATTTATGATTTTAGTAGGATTTTAAGGATATTTTTCATTCCCCAAATGTCTGATGCTTTCAGTTCCATGGAACAATATCAGCGGGAATCTAAATGGATTCTTGGACATAAGATTCCGATGTTTCAAAGTGATAATGGTAGAGAATTCAGAAACATCCATGTTGAATAATATCTTGAGAAAAATGGGATCAGGAATACTGTTTTAGAATTGAGAAATCCTCAAGAAAGTAGATTGGTTGAGATGAGAAATTAGATTAAAAACAAGATGGACATAACAATGCTTACTAAAAATTACCAACCAAAGAAATTATTGAAGGAATCATTCTTGACCTAAGTATACATATCTAATAGGTATTAATTATTTCTAAAAGAAAAAAATAATGGATAATATATGTGGTACAAAAAGAATCCAACATCGAAATACTTTTGAATCTTCGGAGTAAGTGCTTTATTCTTAATAAGGATAAAAATAAAAAATTTGAATCTCGTAGAGATGAGGTGATATTCCATGGTTACTAAGGAAAAGGTGAAGAATATAAATGATTCGATGATAGGATGGGGAAGTTTGTTGAAAGAAATTCCATCAATATAGTATATAATGAATAGAATATCCAACAACATATTCAATAGTTCCTTAGTGATAGTGATGATGAGGTAAAATAATCTAGGGGAGTAAAGTCACAAATTTTGATTTAGAAGAATATCTTCCTGATGAGAAGTATGAAGTTAAATATGAATCTGCATGACATACAAAAACACTAGATGATATTGATAGGAAAAATATCATTGGTGATCAGTTGGTTTTATTTGAAACATGGAGAATGAAGTGTTTATAGAATACATCTTTTCTATTTTAGGTAGAGACTAAATGTTTTAAAGAAGTATCTGGAGATGATAACTAGGTTTAGGATATGAAATAAGATCTTGACCATATTGAGAAGAATTAGAAATTGGAGACTCTTTTGTGGTTATAGGATAATAATTTCATCATGTCCAAATCATTATTTTCGAACAAACTAAATGAATATGGATTGGTAATTCAAAATAAAGAATGACTACTGTGAAAGGGATACTCCTAGATTGAGTGAATTGATGTTGATGAGGCATTTTCACTAGTTTCAATATTGGAAACTATTTTCCTATTCTTATCCATTATAGTTAAATGAAAGTTTAATGTTTTCTATATAGATTTAAAGTCATCATTTCTGAATGATTTTTTTGGAATAAGAAGAGTAAATTCAATTGAAATATGGGTTTCTTTTCTATAATGATGATAACATTGTTTGGTAGCTGTGGAAGGCACTCTATTGGTTGAAGAAAGTACTGAGAGAGTGGTGTTTAATACTTGACCAGTTTTTGAAGAATCACATCTTTCAACATGGTGGGGTTTATTATAATATCTATGTCAACAATGATATTAATAAAATTATGATGGTTTTGGTGTATGTCTATGATATAATATTTGGTGGATCAGATGTACTACACTTTGAAAAGTTCACATAATTCATGAAAAATGATTTAGAAATGTTTATGATTGGTGAACTAACATTTTTCCTTGGCTTATAGGTGACACAAGTAAGAAATAGAGTATTTATTTTTCAATGAAAATATTCAATGGAGTTTTTGAGAGGATTTGGAATGGATAATTCCAATTAGATAGTGATTATGTTGGATACCCAGATGAAACTATCATAAGATGATGATGACAAAGAGGTTAATGACACGTAATACTGGTATATCATTGGAAAAATATTGTACTTAACAACGACATGACCCGATATTGTTTTTACCACATTATAAGAAGTACTTTATCGAATAAATCCCAAATAAATACACTTTGTTGAAGTAAAAAAATAATACTTTAATATATCAATGTCATTGTAGATTTTGTTTTATTTGATAATGGAAAATATAAAAAACAATTATTTGGTTATAATGATACAAACTAGTCCATTTCTGTAGATGATGGAAAATCAACATGCGGTGGTGTATTATTTCTTGGAGGATTTTTTATTTATCATCTATGAAAGAAACAATATTTCATTTTGTTGAGAACAATAGAAACTGATTTTAATTTAGCTACTTAAGATTTCTTGCAATTATTTTGGATATATTAGTATCTTATTGATATGGGATTTGAAGTGAAGTCTCGCATTAGAATCCATTTTAATAATTCAAGTGATATAAATCTCAAAAAAAATCCAGGTTCATCATTCAGGTATGAAGCACATTGAAATCTAGTTCATTTTATCAAGGAGAAGGTGGATCATTGACTTGATAAGGTGGATTATGTGCCTAAAAAATTATATGATGAGAAAAATATGATGAATTATTTAACCAATGAGGTGTTTGAGTGGCGTCAACTGAATCTCAAAGTTCATTTAAATCTACACACTTAAAAATGTGTGGATGTTGGAACCCCTCTCCCTAAGGTATGTTGAATTTTTCCCTAATTTGTTGATATGTGTTCTTTACAATGTCATTTCCACAAAGGTGTGACCTTTGGATTTATTGAAAAATTGGGAGAAAATATCTTGATTAACACAAGGGGAGAAGTTGATAAGGGTATTAGAGAAGTTTGATTATTTTAAAATCTAATGATGTTGATTTATAATCAATAAAAGGATATATATCATAATAGATGGTGTTAATTATGAATGTATTTGACTGTTTTGGGAATGAAATGATTCATTGAGGAACTCTTCATGCTACTCTTGTTTCTCACACCAAGTGTAACGTCCCGGTTCAGAAAGACGCCCAGAGGCACTCTGTTCCCTATTGGTCACATGTCCTCAAGCGCATTTCCTCGAAGGCCAGAGGCTTCCAACTAGTAGCGAGGGCCTTGGGTGTGACAATGGGGAAACTATTCCCTCCTTTGCAGAGTAACATAGTGGAAGTAAAATAGATATAAAATAGCAGAAGAATTAATAATCCATACAAAAGGAAACTTTGGAAGACTAGAAATAATAAACTGGAGCACATATATATATATATATGAATGATGAAAGATAAATATTTCTTGTAAAGTAGCCAAACAAATCACAATGTTGAAATAAAAACAGAACTAAACCAAAGTAAAAAAGAAAGACAGATGAAAACTCCTCAGCATCGCAAGCCTTATCTTGGTCCCATGCTCTCCAGCTCTACAACACTCAAGTACCGGTAGTAGAAAGGATATTTATATTATCTATAAATATAGCAATATAATATGTTTTAGCCCAAAAACATGACCCAAATAGGGTGTGACACTAAATCCCAGTAGGTAACCACCACAAGATCTATGCCTAACAGTCAGTGA
The DNA here is from genome assembly GCA_963277665.1 of Viscum album. Taxonomy (NCBI): domain Eukaryota; kingdom Viridiplantae; phylum Streptophyta; class Magnoliopsida; order Santalales; family Viscaceae; genus Viscum; species Viscum album. The sequence continues at coordinate 599,980,590 of OY728157.1, forward strand.
ATATATGGCAGGTAATAAAAAAAGAAGGCATTAAACAAGGAAGTACTCAGCAGTAACCAATCCTAAAGTTTCAAAACATTCAGTTTCATATAACAAGTAAATAGTTAATCAAGAAGAAAAACACAAACAGGTAACCCTCTGGGAAGCACTCACAGCTTATTCCCTCTAGTCCTACCTAGCAATAAAAGCAACCCTATGGGAAGCACACACAGTCTAACCCTCTAGTTAAAATTACAAGGATATAACGAGGACACTCTGAAGAAGCACTCTCAGCCAATTCCCCATATAGTCCAAGTGATAAAGACTCTATGAGGAAGCTCACATAGTCAATTCTCCTTATAGTCAAAAGTGGTTAAAGACTCTCTATGGAATCTCACATGGTCAATTCCCCTTATAGTCTACTACACCAGGTTCTCAAAGCCTAGTGTAAGTCAAACGAGCATAGCAATGAAATACGACCAAAGTAAACCTCAAGAACTTATTGGATAAATATTATATAAAATTTCAAGCATGTAATATCGAATCTTCACTCCATCTTATAGTACTAGGCATGGGAAAACATCAAGGAAGCCTAACAGGCTAAATAAGACCAAACGGTTGTAAAAATAACGTGCATGGGAAATCACTTCCAAAGAATAGCGATCAACCCTATTAGCGTACAATTAACCTCTACTCGCGCATGCAAGCATAACAGGAAATTAATAGGGTTAAAACGGTAAACACGCAACACCCTGTTCAATGGTATTGGAAAAAATTGCACATATAACTCAAAGAATTTCAACAGAAAGGCATAAACCACCTACCTCAGTTGTGTAGGATTGATATACGTGAACCTCAATCCTTGAATCTCCCAAGAACACTGTAGATCTACAAAAATTCTGAAAACATTCAACTGATGATAACTTGAGAAAGAGGATGAATCATGAAATGAATCTCTAGAAGAAGGAAGAGATTACCTAGGTGATCCCAATGCAATCGACAGCGATCGATTCAGAGAACGGATGGTGTCTCAGGGGATTAGAGAAGATTCATTGCCGTACGGTTCTCTCTCGGATGAAATTGGTCGATAAGAAGGGAATTATGTCTGTCATACATGACCCTAGTACGTTCAATGAAAAAAGAAAATACACGTTGTGTACTTTGGAAGTACATAGTGTGTACTTTCCATTTCTGTACCCCACATTAGGCGGCCTCTAGGTCACTCCCACACAGTCATGTGTGCAGCCCTTACACGGCCCGCACATGGCTTCATGCGACAACCGAGTACATGGCTTGTACTCATAAAGTACACATTGTGTACTTCAAAAATTTCTAGAAATTCCTCTTTTTCTCAAAAATGACTAGAAAAGGAAAACATACTTGAAAAGAAGATATGGGTTTTACAAACTTCCCCCTTAATGAAATTCATCCCTAAATTTCCCTAGCAAGGCGGCGTCGAAGATGAAACCCTGAATAGATCTGGCCACTACGATCGTACATCCGCCTCCCTCTCCCAAGTCTCATCATGTACTCTCTCGTGCTGTCATAGCTCTTGTACCATAGGAATAGACCGACCATAGAGAACCTTTGTACTTCGATCGAAAATCCGGATATGATGCTCCTCAAAAGATGCATCCACTTCTAAATCAACCTCCTCAGGTTGGAAGATATGAGTCGGGTCTAAGAAGTAATGTCGAAGTTGAGAAATGTGGAAGATTTCATGCATAGACAGGTACCTTTGAGGTAACTAGAACCGATAAGCAACCAGCCGCACTCTCTACAACACCTCAAATGGCCCAATGCACCTCAGCGAAAGCTTACCATGTCTTCTAATCCTTTTGTTCCCCAAACTCGGTGTGACATGCTTGAAAACCTGACCCCCAACTTCAAACTCCATAGGTCGCCTTCACCAATCAGCTTAAGATTTCTATAGAGACTGTGCGGTATCCATCCTCTTCTGAATCAACTCTATCTGCTTCGTGGTCTCCCGAACAAGACGAGGTCTCTTCATAGCTACCTATCCTCCCTCCATCCAACATAAAGGTGATTGGAATGGACTACCATTCGAAGCCTCATAAGGTGGAATCTGAATAGTTTCTTGAAAACTATTATTGTAGGCAAACTCCACAATAGGTATGTGATTATCCCAACTACCCCCAAAATCCAGGATGTGTGCTCAAAGAATATCCTCAAGAAACTGAATCGTATGCTCGGACTGGCCTTCTATCTAAGGGTGGTAAGCTGTACTCAAAAGTACATATATACCCAAAGCCTTCTGAAGCCCCTTCCAGACTCGATAAGTAAAACATGAATATATTTCTGAAACAATGGAGAGTGTAACTCCATGTAAGTGCACAATATCCCGGATGTACAACCATCCCAGCTCATCAACACTGAAGGTCTCTTGGATCGGTAATAAGTGAGAAACCTTCGTGATTCTGTCAATGACAACCCATACTGCATCATTCCCTTGAGGAGACCCTAGAAACCCTGTCATGAAATCCATCGCGACATCATTCCATTTCCACTCGGGAATGGGTAACTGCTGAAAAATCCCTATTGGTCGCTGATGCACCGCCTTCACTTGCTGACAATTGGAACACTTCATGAAGGAACCAGAAACATCTCGTTTCATACCAGGACACTAATACTGATGGTGAGATCATGATACATTTTGGTGACACCAGGACGAACTGCCCAAACTGAGGAATGAAAGTCCCACATAAGCTCCTCACGTATGTCTACTAGAACCCATGTGTGCCCTTGAAAATACAAGATATCATCCTCTCCTACTGACCATCCAGGAATAGGGTCCTCTCATGACACACTTTCCAGTAGGACTAGGCCTTCAAAATCTGATAGCGGCCTCATTCTCACTCGATCAAGTAGAGTAGAGGTAACAATTACAGAAGAAAGAAAAGTTTTTCCCTGTCTATCGTGCACCTCCAAATGCATCTCAAATAACATAGTCATAAGTTTCCACTCACTACTGGCCTCCTAAACTGTCTGTATCTAAGTCCTCCTGCTCAGCGCATCAGCAACTGCGTTTCCTTTTCCAAGTGTGTAGGCAAGATCAATGTCAAAGGACTGAAGGTACTCAACCCACCTTCATGGTCTCAAATTCAGATCATGCGGATTGAAGATATACATGAGAATTTTGTGGTCGGTTAAAGCCACAAAATTCTCTCCCAAAAGGTAATGTCTCCAACATCATAAATCATGAACAATAGTAGCCAACTCAAGATCGTGTGTCGGGTATTTCCTCTCATGTGGCCTCAACCGCCTAGACCTGTACGCAACGACTCCTTTCCCTTGCATAAGCACTCCTCCAAGCCTGATACCTGATGCATCCTAGTACACAGTATAACTCTTGTCCAGCTCTGGAAATACTAGTATCAATGGAGAATTCAACCTCCCTTTCATCTCTTGAAAGGCTGACTCACAAGAATATTACCACAAGAACTTTTCACCCTACTTAGTCAGGCCCGTCAGTGGTGCTGCTAAGCATGAAAAATCATTTATGGAACATTTGTAGTATACATCCAGCCCTAGAAAAAACCTCACCTCAAATATGTTCTTCGGCTGCTCCCAGGAAACTACTACTCTCACTTTCTCTAGTTCTATTAATACTCCTGTCTCTGAGATAACATGACCCAAGAAGTGAATATCGTCCATCCAAAAGTAGCATTTTGAGAGCTTAGCATATAACTAATGCTCTCTCAGTGTACTCAGAATGATATCAAGATGGGTATCATGGTTGTGTCGAGTGTGAGATTACACCAACATATCATCCACGAAGACTACCACAAAAGAATACAAGTATGGATGGAACACTCGGTTCATCTGTTCCATGAAGACTACAGGCACGTTTGTGAGACCGAACTACATAACCACATACTCCTATAGACCATACCTTCTCCGAAAGGATGTAAGAGCTATATCTGATGGTATAACGCACAACTGATGGTGACCGGATCTCAAGTCAATCTTCAAGAACACTCGGGTTCCTCGAAGATGATAAAATAGATCATCAATCCTTGGTAAGGGATATTAGTTTTTGACCATCAACTAGTTCAGCTTCTGATAATCCACACAAACCCTGAGGGTACCATCTGGCTTCTTTGCAAACAGAACAGACAAACCCCATGGAGAAGTACTGGGTTGGATGAAACCCTTTTCCTGTAACTCCTCTAACTGCTTATTGAGCTCTTGTAACTCTGGTGTAGCCATCCTATAAGGAGGAATGGATACTGGTGACACAAAGTCAAAATAAAATTCCACCTCTCTCTCTAGAGGCAAACCTAAAAGGTCATCTGGAAATACGTCTCTAAAATGTTCCACCACTGGATGAAAGTAAATCTATTAAGTTCCCTAGTCATCCTGATATAAACTAGAAATATGGGATGTAACCCCTCCCAACCCATGATGCTCGGGTCCTGATCTTCTCACTTGGACATCTCATTCACCCATGTGAAGAAAAGATCCACCCCTTGGTGAGGTGAAACTCACCCTACAATGATATCAATCGACAATAGCCTAGAAAGAAACTAACCTTTCCATCCCAAGAATGAAGTCATAGCCTATAATATTTAGGACATAAAGGTCCCATAAGAAGTGACACCCACTAACCTCTAGAGATCACTCCTTACACTAATGCACATCAGTCGTTCTAGTCCCCAATGGAGTGTCTAGCATCAAGATATCAGCAGAAGAAAATATGTAGATCCCAAGCCTCTTCACAACAGCAACAGACATAAAGCTATGGGAATCCCATGTATCAAAAAGAGAAAAATCTAAAACTGAGGCAACTAAGTTCGTACCTCAAACTGTAGATGGTCTAGGATCCTGCTCTTGCGGGGTCAGCTCCACCGCAAAATTCTAACCTACACCGGGACCATGTGACCCTGAATGACCACTCTGAGCTGATCCACCCTACTATCACTGAAATCCTGGTGACTGACTACCATGGCTGCAACCTCCACCTCGGAATGAAAGGTTGGAAGAACTACAGTTATCATAATGATGAGAAACTGGTGGCACTTCTCATGAACATAGAGTCATAGAAAACACATGTCACCAGCTACTAGTAAGAAGATCTGATAGAAACACTGAAGATTCCCCATCTTCATGCAAGATCGACACTCCACTGGGTCCCTCAGGAAATGTGTCATCATACTCCCACTCTTCTTCACTAGTAGCAAACCACCTAGCTACCAAAAGATGCATCCGGCCTACTATAATCTCTTCGTGCAGTCTCCCTACGATGCTTCCTACTATCAGCTGGTGGAGATCTAGCTCTAGGTGTCAAACCACCCTAGCTCACAGCTCTAGACTCCCTCAGATTTCACTCAATGATCAATAACTGGTTGAATATAGAAGATTTAGAAGTCAACATAAAGATGTTTACCTAAGATCAGATATCTTTTCTGAGAAAATAATCAAGTTTTGGTGCAAGTAAATACTCATATCCTCTAAAAAGGGTGTAAAGTGTTGCGTCTTGGTGAAGCAAGAAAAGTACTCCATAACAAAAAGAGTACCCTGCTCCAGACTCATGAACTCTCAGGATCGATCGTCCCCCAAGGTCTCTGGATAGAAGTAGTCATAGAAGGTATCCTGAAACTCCTCTCAAGCCATATCCTATTGGCGTCCCACCTATGAGATCACATCCCACTATCTCTTGGAGGAATTCCGAAGCATATATATAGCGAGCTTGACCCTCCTCTCCAAAGGTGTCTCCAGATGATCGAAAACCATCATCATGGCTTTTATCCATGACTCTGCAGCCTGAGGTCCTCCTTCCCTGTGAATGTGGGAGGATTCTTTTGTTGAATTACCCGTATCAATTCTTCCATCAACGGGGCAGGAGGCGGCACTCCATGAATGGTCTGCATCATCCTCATAAATCCCTCCCTAAACTGTGCATCGGCACCTGTGTCAGGTATAACTACTAGTGCCAAGACTGGAATGACTGGGGGATCTTCTGGTAGTCCCTGATCAGCCATATCCAGGGTCTAATCACTGCCCTATAACTGGCGTACAACCAGAGGATGTCTCGGTGTCATGACTATGTATGGTCAAGTGTACACCTTAGATCATGATTAACAGGGACTGAAACCTTGAAGGGTAAGAAGGGAACAAGATAAGGAAGGAATTTAAGTTTCTAAAACATGACTACACAACGTGTTCCCTTAAGCCTTTCACATGGTCATGTATAGCCTCCAGAAATGGTCATGTAACACCCCTTACACGGCGTGTTTTCCTAACACATGCGGTGTACTTGAATCCTCTTCCCCTACCCGATTCTTTCTATACGCCTAAGATAGATGGTTCTCCTAGAACAAGAATACTCAACGCGTTCATGCCAGACACAACAGGTACTAAATGAGCTTCACCGACCCATGTAGTTAGTGACATGGCCAGACACATGGCTCACACTACACAACGTGTTCCAGATGGACACGACATGTACTATGAAGCTTTTGTTGACCCATGTTGTTCGTTACACGGTCAGGTACACTAGATACACTACACGGTGTGTTCCAGACAGACACAGCTTATACCAAATTATTTTACAAACCCATGTCTCTTTCCACATAGCTAGTGACACTATTAGAGACTGCATGGTGTGTACATATAGTAAATTTTGTGTACTTAAGAAAAATATTTTCTTCCCGAACAGAAGAACAAATGGCGTGTATTCAAAACTACACGGCGTCTATTCTGGGTTTTTCCAGACAGTAAGCCTTAGAAACTACTATGGAGCCCATAAAACACTAAAATGACCATTTAAGTGTCAAATTCCATTCCATGAGGTCCCATACTCCCCATGAATCAAATCTTGGATTCTTATACATGTCATATACAAGGAAAACAAGTCAATGTTCAACCAAATTATGGTCCATGGGGGCCCGTAACACCTCAAGAACCAAAGTTTGGTGTTCATTAAAACAAAAACTTTCACAAACAATACCCTATAAAATAATAGATATTTTATCAAGGCATTTATCACAACAGCATGCATATCTAATACAACACCAATCACAACAACATGAAATCTCTAATGCATCCTAAATGGCATAGCAAGAATGCATGACATGTGATTTCTAGCAAGTTCCTATATGATGCATGAGATGGCCTACCCTCATCTCATCGGGTTGCGACAGAAATAGAACCTCAATAACATCAATGGTAACAACTCGAACCACATGAATAACTCAAGGAGAAATCAAATAAATTCTAAAAATTGAAAGCTAGAAAAGTTGCATTAAATGAGGTATATTGGCTATTCCCTGTACACGGGTTAGATACTCTTGGGCACAGCTTATTACCAAATACTTATTTCTGTCATATCCCTAACTATAGGCTCTAAATAGTAAGTCATGAAAAAAAAATTCCTCTGATACCACTTTGTAACAACCCGGTTTTGGAAGCCGCCTAGAGGCACTCCATACCCGGTTGGTCACATGAGCTCAAGCGCATTTCCCTAAATGCCAGAGGCTGCCGACCAGCAGTGAGGGCCTTGGGTGTGATAGTGGGGAATTTTTTCCCTCTTTGGCAGAGTAACACAATGGATGTATAATAGATATAAAATAGAAGAAGGAGTAATAATCCATACAAAAGGAAACAACGAAATACTAGAAAAAATAAATATGAGCACACATATATATATGAATGAATCATGATGTATATGTATAGTAAAGTAGAGAAACAAATCACAATGATGGAATAAAAAAAGTACTAAACCAAATTATAGAATAAATACAGATGACAGCTCCTCAGCATCACAAGCATCATCTTGGTCTCATGCTCTCCAACTCCACAACACTCAAGTACTTGTAGTATAAGGGTGCTTTCCCTTATCTATACCTACAAAAATATAATATATTTGGGCCCAAAGGCATGACCCAAATAGGGTGTGAGAGTAAATCCCATTAGGCAACCACCACAAGATCTGTTCCTAACAGTCAGTGAATATATGGCAGGTAATAAACAAAAGAAGGCTGTAAATAAATAAGTACTCAATAGTAACCAATCTTATAGTTTCAAAACATTTTTTTTCATATAACAAGTAAATAGCTAATCAAGAAGGAAAACAAAAATAGGTAACCCTATAGGATGTACTCATATCCTATCCCCTTTGGTTCTACCTAGAAACACACACAACCCTCAGGGAAGTACACACAGTCTACCCCTCTAGTTCAAATTACAAGGATATAACAATGACTCTCCGAGGAAGCACTCTCAGTAAATTCCCCTTAGAGTCAAAGTAATAAAGACTCTCTAAGGAAGCCCACACGGTCAATTCCCCTAACTATCATAAGTGGTTAACGACTCTCTGAGGAATCTCACATGGTCAGTTCCCCTTATAGTCTACTACACTAGGTACTCACGGCCCAGTGTAAGTCAAATGAGCATAGCAATGCAATACAGCCAATGTAAACCTCAAGAACTACTTGCCTAAATAGTCTACATCATATCAAGCATGTCAGATCAAATATTCACTCCATACTACAGTACTAGGCATGGGAAAACATCATGGAAGCCTTACAGGCTAAACAGGACCAAACATTCATAAACACAACATGCATGGGAAATCACTTCCGAAGCATAGAAATCAACCCTATTCACATCCAATTAACCTCTACTCATGCATACCAGCATAGCAGAAAATTAACAGGGTTAAAACAGTAAACACGCAACACCTCGTTCAAGGGTATTGGACACAATTTCACATATAAATCAAAGACATTCAACGGAAAGGAACAAACCACCTACCTTGGTGTTGTAGGATCGATATACGTGAACCTCAAGACTTGAATCACCCAAGAAAACCGTAGATCTACAAAAATTCTAAAAACGTTCAACTGAGGTTAACCTGATAAAGAAGATGAATCATGAAACGAAGCTCTATAAGATGTAAGAGCTCACCGAGGTGATCCAAATTCAATCAACAGTGGTAGATTCGGAGAACGGATGGTGGTTCAGGGGCTCGGAGAAGATTCACAATCATACGGTTCTCTATCGGATGAACTAGGTCAAGAGGTAGGGCCTTCTGTCCATCAGACACGACCCCAGTACGTTTAGTGAAAAAATAAAAGAAAATACATGGCATGTACTTTGGAAGTACACGGCATGTACTTTCCATTTCCGTACCCTGCATTAGGCTGCCTCCAGGTCACCCCCACACAGTCGTGTGTGCTGCCATTGCATGGAAAACACAAGGCATCATGCGGAAACTGAGTACATGACATGTACTCATAAATTACATGGTGTGTAATTCAAAAAATTCAATAAATTCCTATTTTTCTCAAAAATTACCAGAAAAGGAAAACATACCTAAAAAGAAGAACATGGTTTTTACACCAAGAATGGATCATGTGAGATTAGAGTGTGTGTCGAGTAAATATTAGATCAATATCTAGAATCACAATAAGTTAATTTTGGTAGAATATAGATGAATATTTAATGTGTTATCGAAGGGAGTATAGTTGACAACAAACCTAAAGGGGAGATTTTGGGGGGGAAATCTCTCAAGGTAACTTTGAAGTGATTTTTGGTTGATTGTTTTTATTGAAAAGGTATGTTTACAAGGTTAGATGTGTAGTTATAGTAAAAAATTTGACCAATTATTTTAAAAATATTCAATAAATAGGTATGAATTCTTTGTAAGTGGTATAAAAAATTCAAGGTACAAGGTGGTACTATTTCCCAACATTTTGCAAATTTTTTGGGTCCAAAATTTGGATGAAGGTCCATGTTTTATGAAAGTTTCCTTTCCAAGTATTCCTCATGAAAATATGGAAAATGAATGGATTTCAAGAAATTTTAGTGCTCCATGAGATATTTATGTTTTGTGAAAGTATAATGATTCATGAAGGCTTAGAGATTCATGAAAGACAGCTGAGACGTAAAGGAAAAATAATAATTTATGTGATTATAAGAAGTTATATGAATGGAAAATATCCTTAATATTTCTTAAAGGCAAGTAGTTTCAAGAACAAAAATTAAGAGTTTCGTAAAAAAAATTGGTGAGATTGAATTTTTTTCTAAGTGGAGGAAACATCTATAAATAGGAAACTACCCCCATCATTTCAATAGAGGAAGTCTTAACAAAAATCCAAAGGATATGAATTAAAGAAATTGATTTATAGAGTGTTTTTATTGTGCAAAGGTTTTCATGAGATAATTAGTTTTGATAGTAAATGATGTTTTGAAAAATCTATTCATGTTTTGTAAGGGTTTTGAGATTCTAAAAATTATGGAGTTTCACAAAATCTATTGGTTTCTCAAAATCAAAATGTCTATTGAAGAATTATGATGTTTCACTAAATTCGGAGAAATAGTTTCATGAAAGTAAATATTATGAGAGCGGTAAATTATTAATCCTTAAATATGTGGTAAATTGGTATCCATTATGTGGATGAAATTAGAACTCAACAATGCTCAAAAATAGGTGTAAAATATATTGATTCAAGTGATCAAAAGAATAATATTATGAAGGAGCAGTGAGCACACTTCAGTTGAAAGATTAGTGAGATTTAAAATTGGGATTGGGTTGTAAACCATGATAAATAGTCTGTACACTCCAAACTTTGTATACATTATTGTGCTTTATTGGATTTTATATATATGTACATTTCTTTTTTATACTCCTTGGGTGTATCTTAGTGTAGTAAAACCAATTAAAATTGTTTTTTCTCATGATTCATTTTTTTTCTACTCAAAAATTTCTATGGGAAAGGGAAAAAGGAGTGTTTTATTTGATTGTGTAAGATATTAAGGGGTATTGGTTTTAATATTTCAAACCCTGATTTATCCCCCACCCCTCTTACAGTACTTAACCTATTTGTTATAACAATTTCTCTAACTCATAGGAATTTCTTTTTTTTCTTAAGAATTGTCCTTATGTTTTGGTACTAGTCAAATAATTTTCTTATATTATTCTTATGCTTTCATTAGTACAGATCTCAAAGATAAGTTGGATGATGATGATGTTATTTTATCTATAAAATATTATTTTCTCATATAAGTGTCAAGTTTCCCATCCATTTAATAAGGACTATTATTAAATATTCACCCACAAAATTGATTATCCTTTTTAAAAATAACATCATATCCATTAGTGGTCCAAAATCCATATCTCATCATGAGTTACACCGGCTAAACATATAAATAAGTAACAAATATATGGGGTAGACAATATTTTCAATAATATAACATATGGACATTGGATAATAGTGTATACACATATTTATCCTACTTCATTATATGGATTCACTCATTTATATTCCTCTAGTATCCTAATGGTTAGGGTTTTCCAATATATTGTAACCAATTCATATTCCAAGAATGAGGAACCTAATAGTTATAATCACCTCATTACATTCTTACCTTACATAGGATAATCCATGGGAAGCCAATTCCAAGGGTCACCCATGCTAAATGATTATGTTCTTGTTGAGTTTTCTCTTCATAAGGTATCTAACACATAGTTTTTTTATAGGAAATTTAATATAACATTCCAATCACATGTATTATCTTTATATATATTCATGCTTCTAATAATCTGTTTTGAAACCTATTCCTTCAACCAAATCAATAGGTAAAAATCATATTGATGGGTAACTATTTTCACAACTCATAGATTATGTTACAAACCGAAATTGAAAGGAAACTATATTCATGCATATCAAAACACATCTCTTGTATAAGGTTTATGAAACCCTTTATTATATAGGATTATAATCTTATGAAATTAAAAATCCCCACAAGAGTGAGCTTGGAGTGACAGATAGAAAACCCCCACTTTTATAGACAAGTTATAAGCCTCTATTATGGTGAGAAATCTATCTCAGATGACCTACACCCAAGGATACATTACTCAAGGTAGATTTTATTTCATCACAATTCAAACACCTAATATGTATGAACTATAATTAACTTCTTAACTGAAATTAATACCCTAGAAGAAGTTAGGGATAAGGTAGAATATAACAAAATCAATTACAAAACATATCTTGTAACCCCTTATATTCATGTATGAAAATTCATAGAATTAGTTTATCTAAGTAAACTAAATTATACATCAATTCATAATATAAAAAAATTATATCTAGGAATTTAATCAAAATAACAAACTACATAAAATAAAAAATTGTATATTTAAAAATGAGATGAAAATTTTAATAACAATTAATATATACAATAAATATATACACTTAGTAATTATTCATGCATTATAGACATTCCAAAATTAATTAAATTAAAGATATTTATCATTGTTTCAAAAATGAACTCCTTAATTGTATTCATTATATCGAATTTTACTTAAGTGAATGATATTAAATAAAAATAAACATTTTATAATCCAATTATATTATGTAAACAATTTTAATAATTTTAATATAACATATATAATAATATTTAAACCTAGATCATATCATTAGTCAAAAATCATTTTGACTTGAATTAAGTAATATCTAAAATAAATGTTTTAATTTTAACAATTCAAATTAATAATTTTGAATACATTATAAATTATTCGTACAATTTCCATATAAAAATTTTATATCCAAATTATAAGACAGGGCATTTAAATTCAAAGGTAGTAAATATTTACAATGGATATTAAGGATGATTATTAACATATTTTTCATAAATAGTTATTATTTAATTATAAATGTTTTATAACTAATTCATTTATAAACACTTTTTAAAATAAATATATATATCGAGATTCATTTTTATAATTCAAAAAAAAATTAAAAAACTATATAATTCAATTAATTACTGAAAATAAAAAAAAAATTAGTATAATATTTACTAATATCTCATATATCCTGACCTATAATTGATAAGATTATATAAAATCAAAAGTATTATCAATCATAAGTTATGATTGGTAACATAGTTTTTGTAATATAAAATTGGCATAGGCCTATATAGCAGTAACCCAACACATTTGACAATCATGGATTTTGATATATGGTCTGCGTAAGAGTAGTCCTTCAGTGTTAAGACTATATAATATTTACCCCATGATAACCTTATATAGAACTAATATCAAGATGCACTAGACTTTGTAAGATTAACCTAAAATTCATATCCATCATATGTGGTGATATATATTATATCATATTAGCAATGTGATTTCCTATTTTTGAGCACTTGGTCGGCACTTCCTTAGGATAAGACTACCCAAGTTGTATGAAATGAAATGTATAAAATTGAAGGGATTTAATTTTTCATCTTCTATGATATTCCATATTATATGGTGTGATCAGATCGCATATTACAACATCCCATATCATGAAACCATGTTCAATTCATTTTCTATAATGTTTTTAATGATATCTAATATTATTCAAAAATGAAATTTGTTTTCTTACATTTAAAACATAATTATATAAATAAAAACACTTAATAAATCTTAGATACTAGTGTTAGTGTGATTTAAATTTTTATATGAACATTGAAAATTTAATATCCATATAAAACAATCAAAACTCTAAATTTCCAAATCTCTTTGTATTATTTAGCTCTTTAAATCGATAATAAATCTCTTAATAAATGAGAAACACTTCAACATTGATCATGAATGATAGTTCCTAAGATTTAGTTAGATCTCTTACATTTTCTCTGATAGTATGGTAATATTTCTAATAATATATTAATAATTATTCATTGTAGTGGAATCAATTATAAAACATAGTTCCTAAGATCAACCATGAATGAAACCAAAATCATGTGTAAATATAAGTAAATATTTCATGTACCTTTCTTTGTGCATGGACACAACAACAATATTCTATAAAATTATTGATAATTATCACTAATTGGTAGACATTAGACTCCTTATTTCATGTGTATCAAGAGGATGATATGAATCACATGTCTCTCAGTGGGATTCTATTCACATGAATTGTGTTTTAGTACCTCATGTGGATTAGGATCGAGGAGGAATAGAGATTCGATAATGTGATTTTACTATCATTAGCTTAGGGGAGGATCAAACATATGAATGATATCTTATAGTGAATACCTCAACAAAAATACCTTAGAAATTATCCTTTAGTGATCATGAATTTACTCATATATTCATAACATTTGAGTAAATAGAACTTTAGTTAAAACTATTGGAACTCTCTGGATGAATTGTATTCTCTTATTTATTTAATCAAAATGTAATGTTAATCCAATGATATGTTACATGGATATGAGATTCAAAAGTTAACTATTAACAATTGGTTTCCATAATATATTATATGAATGATATGAATCATACTATAAAAATAATAATACATTATGATAAACTTTTTTCATCAATTATGACAGGTTGGGGGAACTTCATGATGTCATATATCATGACTTTATGATATAAAACCCAAAAGAATAAAATATTCCACTAAATATAATATATTATACCATACAATGAATATATATCATTAATTATAATATAATCCAAAACACATCATATATATACATATTATATTTAGGGATTATCTCTATCAAAATATGTGTGTGACTACTGAATGCATTGCAAACAACGCTATCACACAAAATTTTATTTTTAAAATATTATAAATTGTACCTAAAAAATATGTAATCAAAGATATTAATTATTTAAAATAATAATCTTTAATTATCCATTATAAAAATATAAACAAAAAAATAAATTTATATAAATTTATCCTTACATGAAAATACGAAAAAGGAATAAAAAATTAGAACTAATCTAAAAAAATATTTTAAAGTATTAATAAAAATTGTAATATGTCAATCACTTTTGTGGGGAATAACATGTAAGAGAATCATTATTAATGGGTTCATGAGGTTAAAACTATGAAATGGCCTAACAATGGGCATAAAAACCTGATCGAAATCACCACATATCCTCAACCATGCTCTCTGGTTGTTACAGGATTAAAATATTATAAAAGATCATATAGGGCTATAGTAGATTGATTTTCATGTGAGACCCAATATCAATGAAATAAATATTACTATAATCCATGATAAGTAACAACCATATCTTAATATAGAATAAGAATTAAGAACTATAATATATCCAAAACATTCTAATATATTACCCTCGAAAAAATAAATGGTGGTTGATACATATAAGAATCACCCCAAATCTTACTTAGGTTATTTTTGAAAAAAAATTAGTTCTCAAATAATTTTTTTGAAGAGTTTCATTTATATTAAAATGGAATTTTCCTTTCCCTCGATCACCTTATACCATATTCACTTTGACCAAAATATGTTAGTTATTTATTAATCTATGGGGATATTCACTTACATAGATAATGTAAAACAATGTTTGAACATACATGTTAGGTCTAAAAGGGGCCTAGATACCTTGAGAAGGGGGATGAATTAGGGTATGGAGAGTATTTTGAAAAGAAATTCATGGCCCACTGGATCATGACCTATTTATTACAGGGGTCAGTTTTTTCAATTGAGTGTTATTTTTTATCTTATTCTTTCCTTCTTTATATGATGATGATGCTTTGAATGTAATTCATGGAAGCAAACACACATGCACACATATTTTTACTTGGTTCAACCTCCCTGGGCTACGTCCAAAAAGCATACAATTGTGATGTTCAATTATACCAAATCCAATAATGCACACTACCAATTAAAATTTCTGTTCTAGATCACTTTGATTCCCAGTCTCACCTCCTTTACAGAGTTTAGGGTATTTTCACTGTATTCCCAATGGTCACTCTCTATGTCTATTCCTCTTTCCTACTACCGGTGAGAAGGATCACCATTTTCATATTCCTTCGCTCATTACTTTTTCAAGGGATAAACTAATAGTTTATGGGATTTTAGGTCCCATAATTATCATAAATTCATTTATCCTCCACTATATGTAGATGCTTTGTTGATGATACACTTTCATCCACTAATGAATATGAATTTACCGCAGGTGTATATGGAAACATAAAACATTATGCAACCCTATGATGACCTATGTGCTACTTTAAGCATGAAATGAAAGTGTCACCTAAACACTTGTGTGACACTACCTTATCAAACTCAATACTTGGGTGACTCTCACCCTTTTACGCCCAAACCAATACTAGTGCGCAACTACTAACTCGCGTGCAACATCTAAGTAATTCTATACTAGTGTTCCCAAACCACTTGTGGGGACGGAGCTCAAATTTTATCTAAGTGTTGATCTTTTAAAACATTGAGGAGGGTTATCCTTATATTTATAGGATTTTTGGCCACCCTGAGCACCACACAAAACTTTTCTCTTGGCGCGCTAGTCCATTCACCCAAGCCTCGGTGGCCCTACTCACCTTGTGCGACCAACTCCAAAACACGCGTGACATTATTTACATTACCATATTTCGATGTTATGATCTTGAAACAAACGTGGTGTGAACATTACAAGCCTCTAATACAATGGATTGCAAGACCCTCTAGCAAAAAAAAATTCTTCATTTTCTTGATTTTGAGGCACAAACATTTGGAAAATACTGGAAATTGGTTCCACCTTATATTTATTCTTTCTGAACTACCTCCATACCATACATTCATTTTTCATAGTTTTATGTAAAAATTGATTGTGAAAAATACTTCTTGATCATGAAAACATACCATAGAAACAGTCTTTTTCAACAAACACACTCAACCCAAAAATGATTCAATGTAACCTAGAGATATTTTTTCCCAACAATACATATATTTTTTGTAAAATTAAGGCGTGACTCTAACATAATAAAAAAGTGTCCTTTGACCAACCTAGAACATATACTATAGTGAAAACATGAATTCATGTATTTTATAGTAATATATCGTTAATATGTTGAAACCTATTTCACCCAAACAACAGTTAATAGGATAAATAAATGAATAATAAACTTGGGTATTAATTATTATACAATAAGAACCTATTTAACTACGTTTAGTCCAGAGAAATATATATTATAGAAGAGAAAATTATCATAAGTTTATCTTAGAGGGAATAATGTCTAGAAATGGTAGAATCATCTTTTGAATGATCTGGGAGAGAACAATGTTAGAATAAGGGGAAAATTATCAGTCCAAGTGGGGGAATGTCCAAAAATGGAAGATACTCATTTCATATAGGTAAAAGTTTTAGGTTTTGTTATTGTATCAATAAATCATCATATTGTTCCATACCATCCATTTTTAAAGAAGATTAATTCCAAAAACTATAATCCATGTAATTTTTATAATACTAGTTTTGAATAACAACATATTCAATAAAAAATTACTAATAAGCATTATGTTAAAAAATAAGTTCTTTATAAAAAATTCATCATGGTTCCACAAATTACCATTGTGTTTATTTTAATTCTTCTCAATTTTCGAACTTATTTATCATGTGTTAATTCTTAAACACATTATAAGATGCTTCTATCATGAAAGAATTATAATATATATAATTCCCTTTCTATACCATCTATTGAAAACATCATAGTAATATATTTTATTTCATGCTTCATGTATATGATTTCCCATATTGATTCACACATAAATACACACCAATATAAAATAATTATGGTAAAGGACCTTAATCACCTACTAGTCTTTATAATACAGCTTTTCCAATGATATAATACCTAAAATCAAAGAAAAAATAATGTAATTGATAAATACATTAAAAATAATTAATTTAAAAATTATTTCACTAAGAATAATCTAAATAGAAAAAGAAAAGTGCAATAAAATAAGGTTTACCACAGCATAAATATTTTAAATATAAATTTGAAAGAAAATTTTCAACCCATTGAGAGAAAAAATATATTGAGGAAGAATAGGGGAGAAAATAAGTGATATAGAAGGGGATAATGTGGGGGATGTCTAGTTCACATTCAACCCATAGAGAAAAGCATTTTTTTGATAAGTTCTACAATAAAAAAGATTCAAATTTAACAATTTTAAAAGTTATATTTAAGTATTTCAACACAGATTTTATTAGTATTTTAACACTTGAAAATGAATATAAGAATGATTGTGGGGGAATAATGACTAGAAGAAGAAACATTGTATCCCAATTGAAAAATACCATGCACCCCTAGTTGTAAAAGTTTGGTACTTAAGGTGCTTCACACCCCATAATTTCATACCCATAAATGTATTTTTGCAAAATTCATCATGAAAAAACACACGAGTTAGTAGTTCCATGAGCATGACAAACAAATTTGATGAGATAGCTAGTTTTGAGACCCATATTCCTATAAATACCCATCATCTCACCATTTAAAATGTTCAGAATTTGGATTTTGTAGTTTGGGAATCCAACTATCTCATCTCACACAACCTTAACTTATATTCGTCACATATTCTAATAAATCATGGTAGATTATTACAAGTTAGTATATTACTATAATATACACTAGAAATCCCTTTAATTAATTTTCATTCACTAAATATATTTTCTTGTAACTACCTTCTATGAATAACGCTTCCATAAATATGGATCAATGCCTCATAAAACCAATCTTAAATGAAATAGTGTTTTCATGGCCCCAGTGGATTATTCATCTATGATACTAACATCTTTGAGATTTTAGGGCTCATGAGACCCATAAACACCCAATATAAGATCATTCATGAAAACTTCAAAATCCTAATATGAATTTTAGTATCCCACCTTTGATCCCTTTGAATCAAAAAAAGTTAGGTTGCTCAATATGTAATCCCCATACATTTTATCATTTCTTCCATGTAAAGTATAAACCTCCTCCTAAAGGTAAGCCCAAAAAATGTCCACATTGAAAGCCTTATCCATGGTCTACTCAATTATACATTAAATTATGTGGGCCTACCACAAGGTATAATTCCCAAAAAGTAACTTTTATTGATCTATCTATCATGTTGAACTAGACTAGGTAACTCTAATGTGTAAGACATGCTCCATCCCATACCATCGATTCATTCATGATATAAGAATTCCTAATGTGTAATATAAAACTACATTGACTAATTATATCATACACACTTAAATTGTACAACTAAAAATAAATGGGACTTGAATCCAATCCCAACATGATACATACAACACCACCCTAAGGATTAATCCTTATACCATCAATATCCCATATTCCACTCGGGATGTCATATATCCAAATCATGATCATATTTTTAAATATATTCAAACCTCCTAGTAAATCCCCACTATATGTTAAAACATTTTTTCTATTATTTGATGATAGTAATAGGATTATACCAAACTATATTTCAAACCTTGACCACCATTATTTAATGAGAACAAGAGGATGATTCCTAACTAATAATTAGACTATGACTGAACTTTTTGAGAAATTCTAACAGTATCATCCCCCAATAGACTCTAAACCATTACATCACATTATATGAATAGAATAATATGAAATTCCATTTCTTTATGTGATAATAATTATATTCCTTATGTGAAAATAATATCATTAACAACATTTCTTAATGCATCAGAATCCTATCCTTCCCTATTTGATGAGTATGGGATAACTTACATGATGATCTTAGGTTTCATAATGTGATGAGTCTTTGATTACATAGGTTATGAGAATATGATGACTTAGGATATGAGCATTTTATACCTTTTCTAATGAGCTTAGGATTCCTTATGTGAAAAACATAGGATCCCTCTGGTGAAAATCATAATATTTCCTCCTAGACTGGCTTGAGAAAGATAAAACAACTTTACTTAATGCATTTAAACTATAAACCCATCTGATTTCCTTTTTTAAATTGAATAGAAATATCCCATGGCCAAATATAAGGATGATAGATGAGGTAAATTGTTTATACGAAGACACTCAAGATACTAATCCCTTCTAACCACAAGAATTTTACCCTATTAAAGTATAAAGAGATGTAATTAGTGGTCATACACATGGATATGGAATTGTAAATTATACCACGAAAATTTATTAAATATATAAGAGAGACATAGATAATGAAATTAACTCCTAAAAGAAAATTGTTGACCTCTCATATTTCCATTCTGAATAGGATTTCATCATATGCACCCTAGAAGTGATAGGATTCCCATATTTGGGAAAGTAAGAGTGTGAGACTTAGATTTAGACCATCCAGAATGTAGTTTGATGTAGATATCCCAAAAAAGTATTGAAAAACATATTGTTAAACCTGATGTAAATATATTCTTATCCAACAATGGTAGGGTGTGTATTATTGGTCATTAGTAATTTCTTTCATTGAGAATGTATTCATGGTTGGCTTCTACTCCTCTTGAAAATTTCCAACCGGATGTGTTTGATGACGTGCCCTTGTTGCAAATCATATGCATGGCTGTAGGAGAGGTTTCCATGACATTTTTGAAACCCATATGTAATATATAATAGTGATCCTAGGTACTAATACTCTATATATTGATGGTACCTTTTCCATGGCTTTGGCATGCCCTCTCCCACTTTCTTAAATAGAGGCCTTGAAATAGAGGGTAATCAATGATCTCATCTTCATCATCTCTACTAAGAAGTTAGATCAATATGGTATTAAAGACATGGATCTATGATAATGAAGCTATTTGTATATATCTTATAGGTTTAAGGTCCCTTATTTAACCATTTTCAACCACTTCAGATGTCTATCCTAGGATTGTGATGGTATTACCTTCCCCTATAATAAGAAGATAAAAGAAATTCAAGGTGTTCCAACTCCATCTACCACCCATAAATTTATATGGTGGTATTTTGACCGATAATATTAGTTAACCCTAATAGAAATTTTATAGGTTGAGATTAATCTCACTCAGGCCACCCGAATTCAAACTATGTTGCACCAACATTAGAAGTAGGCCATTATCCTTTTTATATGATAATTTTATCCCATAAATCCTATGTTTTCCTTATAACTCTAAAATTCTTAATATAGTGTGGATAAAGATTCATGTCATAATGGGATTGAGATCCCATCCACCAACTATGAATTTTGGGTTGAGTATCCCACACTCTGGTTCCATAACCAGCCACCATGGTGGTTCTCTCAATTAATAAGAAGTATTCCACCCATAAGGTACTCCCTAAGTTGATGTGACTACCAACTACCATAGAGGACCATCCCATGACACCATAAACAACACCTATTGGAAGGCTCCCCATGACATAGAGATGATCACGTTTGACGATCTTCCATTCAAAAGGGGAATTAATAACATGGTTCATCAATGGTATATCAACCTTTATATTTTATAATACAAACCCATAGTGGATTTTGATGTGATGTTTATGCCTATACCACTATAATATCTATGGGAATGAACTTTATGGTTGATGATGTTTTTCCCAAAAATTGAGGTGCACAATGTTCCAAATTCCCTTCATAATTTCCTATACAAGGAGGATGTAATGTATTAATTCTAGGAGATTCCCATTAATCCATACCAATAACTATTAGAATTAGTTATCTCTACATTTATAATGGATATTAGGGAGACATCAGGATCATATCTAGCATCCACAGATGAAGAAAAATATATGGTTCAAGCCATAGGTATCGAATGAAAATCCCCATGTTGAAGAGGTAGGGTCTTAATACTATATAAAAATTCACTTAATCTATACACATATCAGCAAAAACTCACCCCAACATGGGGAATAAATTTTTATATAATTATTCATCCATCTAAGGACCTATAGAAAAAGAGACCCTCTTCAATCCCTCCTCATACTTCCATTAATCTACATAGAGAATTATATAGTGTCTAAGATGAACATAATCCCTCTAAAAAATATTATTGAGATGATGAGATAATATGGGAAGCTCTAGACACTGACACACAACTGGTCATGTTTTGGAAACATGTAATCCCACACATATCAACCCCATAAATTCTTACTGAACCCATATATCATATATTTGACCAAACTTATGGGTGATATTAAATCTCATTCACATCCAATAGTTGGAATATCCTAGATGTTATACGATCCATTAATACATTGATAGGATATATTGAAAGGTCCATCTTACAGTGCTTAATGTGGATTAGTATTTTAACTCTAGAGGGCACCACCAAACCAATCCATCATCTATGCATTGAATGTCTCATGATACTATGAAAGATCATTGAACAGGAATATCCACCCATGTGTATCAGAGGATGAGGATAGTATTCTATCATATATATCACTCCTCCTAAACAATGAAAGTCAGTTTCTAAATCTATTCCTCCAAAAGATGTTAGTAACTCTTCAATGTTGAGCACCACTAGGGTGAATGTCATCAGAATTAGTCCCTCGAACATTTAGAATCATGATATTGGAAAGGAAGTATGAAATGAATAATTTACCGTATAGGAACAATAACAATATGTGAACACTCTTTGTGGTTTCCACACCCATTAGTGGAGATAGAACATGTGCATGTAGAGTTTACCTAAAATACCATACCCAAACACCCACTAAAACCATGTAAAATTAAATGGTATGTCAAATCATTCTCATATTTCCAAAGCTTCCAACACAACCATAATTGATTCTATACTAGAGTATTTACTCTAGGATCTAGAAATTTCTCAGCAACTTAATGCCAATATCCTATATGGATAAATTATTGATCAATTGTATGCTCAAGAAAATCTAGTCATACCTCCCATGGAGCCTTGAAAACCATAAACCCTCATCTGAAAAACTATGGGTGGGGAAATTGGTTACACAAGCCTAATGTATTTTTTAATCATCCCCATGGAACCCTATCTAGTCAATCAGTGTGAATTTTCACTGATACACCATGGAATCTCCACTTCATAAGTAAGGTGGCATGTAAGGTGACATACACATGAGGAAGCCTCCCATGATTAGTTGATTAGAATCCTTGACACTCACATGGAATATATGGAGACATAACAAGCTTTAGTATAACCTTTATAAATATTATAACTTAAGTTGGTTGACCATGTCTACCTTTAAATAAATTTTGGAAACTCAAGCTTCACGTCCTCTAATGTTATAAGTGTCCCAGATCCGCACACACTTTTCCACCTGATGTATAATGATGTCGTTTACCTAGGAGAAGTATGAGCTACTCATCCCATTTTTCTTTATTCAAACACTTTAAGGACCATACTTTGTCTGGTATAAAAAGTCTTCACTAGGATCTATCATCGATTTGGTGAATCTAATTCAGTATTTCCTTTACCATAACAACACTATTTTTCAATGGATTTTTTTGAACTGTCTATGTGAAAATAGTGTGAAAATGAATAATTCTATGACCTCAAAGGATGTTGTAAGGGCTTTATGTAATATTTATTTATCTGGATTATATAGAAAACATTAATTCTTTGATTATATGAGATATTAATAATTACTCCAAGATAACTACAAATAACCCTTCATATAAGCGTCATTACGTGAAGAGCCACATCCCATTCAAGTGGTGGGCTCTCTAGTCCACCCATAGCAAACAAACCCTTATGATACTTTGGTGAATTTCAAACATGCTCGTCCACCCTATTCAGTGGGGCCCTCTATAATTCATTTCAAGTAGATACCCCTTGGTAGTAGTAACATGACCCTAACCTAGAAGTATGACATGCTCAATCATCTCACAGGTAACCCAGTTTGACTCTCAATTCTTCATAGGTCTTACCTAACAATTGAACATTATGAGTCCTTCATTGAAGCCCTAAAAATCTAACTATAATTTTAGTCTAAAGTTATTGAATCTGAATCCAACCATGTTGGAGATGGAAAGAATGTAGAGTTTTAGTGTGTTGTCTATTTTTTAGGTTATGATAAAGTCACAATCATATAGGTCCACATACACCCCATTTAACCCTCAAAAAATGTTAAGTTAATCAATTTACATTAGTTATTAGTGTAAAATGGTTCTATTATCACCCTCATTTTTCCATGGACACTACATAAGATGGGGAAAACATTGGATGATCTACCCATATTAAACTTTTAAATTTAGCGATATAACAAAACTGAACTCAAGTTTCATTACAAGACCTAGTTGAAGGTATAGTTTGGAAATTTGGAATCAAATCCAAAATTTATGTTAGTCTTGCATGGAATCGCATTAAAATTATTTATTATGGAGTCTTTGGGTACACCTGTAAGTATTAGTCCCTTCATCATATAACCAATTCGAAAAATAATTCCTAAATGGATTATTTTGTGTGATACATGGTGATATTTTCCCAATGATTCATGTGAAACTGACTACCTTAATAATGGGTTTTTTTAAAATAAGTTGGAATCAGCACCAGGTTGATAAAACTGAGTGCATCAATAACCCAAATTAATTAATGATCACATCAATTAATCCATATGATGACTTTAACTATATATTTCTACTATTGATCTTCCATCTAGAATTAGAAGATCTATAACTCATAAATTATTATTTTTTTGATCTAAAAGAAAAGTGTGCTTCCAGGTCACCTATTACTAAAATCATGGATATGTTCACCCAAATATAGATAAATGGTCTCCTATTCTATGTCAATGAGTTCTTAATATTACTATTAATCAGTGTATCCAATGTGTACATCTGATAAAATTGGTGTCCCATCAGTGATGGATTAAACGGTGGTGTTTTAATATATTGCATCTATCATGAAATATAATTACATAAGAGCTAGAAGCAATGTAGTTAGTCAACATTGGTATCTATAGAACTATAAGGATAGATAAAATATTGTATAATTTATACCTCATAACAAGAAAGGGATGCTACTCAGCCACCTATGCATGAAGATTTATCCTTTCTATTCACCCCTCATTATTTTGATCAAAAGTAATTAAATGAATCCCATTATTTCATTAAAGAATTAGTCACTACTTCATTCAATGATCTAATATAAGTTAACCTTAGTACATATGAAGACTCAATGATGAAATTGATCAGTACCATCATGAATTATTATAAATAAGAGTATTATATTTCTTTTTATAAGATACATTATGATATATTATTGTGGATCTAAAATGAAATTATAGTGCTTAATAACAAATTCATCATCCACTATCTCATTCATCCCATTAGAAACTATTGATATAAGAATGTTCCAAAGATAATAAAACCCTCCCGCAGTGATATGGTAAATTTTAAACATGATAATTTTATTAAATACAATAACATAATAGAATTCAAATACACCAAGTGTTTGGCTAAAATTACCCTATATAGTTATAATAATTAATAAATCAGAGTCTATATTGACATATGGGACATCAACTAGCACTATGTGAAGAATGAATTCATTTTTCAATAAACAAAGTTTCTTATTGATGCGACCACAAGAATATGGGCCATCTCCTTCATGGTTCGATTCTCTAGATACTACATAATATAGATGGATCTATATGATGAAGAGACTACAACATTTAAGGAAACCTATGGAACATACTATTATTGGTTGATTCCCTCTTTCCTAAATAATACTTGAGAAACATACCAATGTGTGATTACTTATACCTTAAAGACCCTACTAGGATCAAAGGTGTAATATTATTTAAATTATTTGTGGGTCAAATATTTCCAACACCATAACTATCTCAATGATCTTGAGAAATTTTTCATTATATACTACATCGGTAATATAAAGATGATTCCCTTGAAGTATGAAATTAAGGTTACCATTGAGAAATTCCTCAATTTTATTATATAGTGTAAAGTCATTGATATTTATGCTAATAAGATCATGACCATCATTGAGATTCCCCCTCTGTGAATTTTTTGATATAAAAGAGACTTTCAAGGATGATTGACCTACATCCAATTTTCTTGACCAACTTGGTTAGAAAAGGTAATTACTATAAATTAATGTAAAAATGAGATACTAAACATTGGGGTGAAAAGTTACAAGTCATATTTGATGATATAAAGTTGTAATTGTTGTATGCTTTAATATTGATTCAACATTTACATAAGAATTATTTTATCCTTTATGTTACATCCCTTGGAAAATACCTCAATTCCCTCATAGAATAGAATAACAGTTAGGGTAAATAGAATTTTATATGTTACCTAAGTCACATAATGATAAAAATTATTTTTATATACTTTCCAGTTAAGAAGAGTTTCTTTTCCTTAGTCTTCATGGTAAAAAAATTTGTATCGCTATCTATAACATCATGAGGTCCAACTAATCACCCAGATAAACCCATTAATGTACATCCCCAATCATCCCCTACTAAAAGGATTATTTTCATAATTGATTGTGATATTTCAAAAATTCTACATCAAATTCCTACCTCACAGATCTATCATTGGGGAAAGAACTAGAAGATCTACATTCTATCCACCCAACCCAAGAAGAGATTCCCGTGGATATTGAGTTTTCTAACGAAACCATTCTCTATATTGATGTAGCAGAACATTACTAGAATATGTGATTTAATAGTCCCTCCTGAATCCTAACTACAAATAGTATGAAAATCCTTGTAATTTCATTTATCACTCCGTAAAAGGTTCTTATATCATAATTATTCCTCTTTTTAGATGGGTGAACCAATAATGAGATTCAATACCAAGAAATCATTACTATTCTCATAATATACCTTGAGATACTAGTCTCTAGGATACAAGTGAAAGGAAATTCGGATCTTTTCATTAATAAAACCAATGGTGACTATACTATTAAGAATCATGTGATTGTATCCTTTCTCAAGTGAACCAATGATCTTACAGCCATATTTTCAATGAAACCAAAGGTTTCCAATATTCTTTTGTCTCCAAAATATTGGGAGAATGATCTATAGAACATTGATTCATCCCTAACATATTTTGACAAGGATGTAATGGTTATATATATTAAACATCGAATATTTATCAACCCTTAACTCGGTATCTAAGTCCAAGAAGTTAATCAACCTAGAATATATTCCTCCTAGGTGGAACCCTAAGATTCTATTGAGATAGAAGTGATATTTTATTGTATGAACAACTTTATTAAGTACCTTAAACAAGGAATATTTTTATAAAATTAGGTCATGCAGGTACATATCTTAATAAGGTAAGAAAATTTCACCAACTATGAATCCCGTGATATTGAGATGGTCTTATACATCATAAGATTGATAGAATACATATTTATTATATCTAGGTTGAAATTCCTTAGGTCTTAGGGAGGTTAATTCTAGGATATGTGGTTCTCATCATAAATGATTTAAGCTCCCAAGTCCAATTTGGAAGTTGGAATATTATTGGCCCACCAGGGTTTTTAACTAAATAGAATTCACTGAGATGTGACATGCATACCATGTTCACACCAACTTCATGAATTGTACTCATTTGAATCCTTCCAAAAGAGCATCAGCAAAATCAAAAAATAAGAAATACTTGAACATGGGTATTTCATTATCCATATAAAAAAGGGAAGGAGAAAGTAACCAAGACATGTAGATCGCATTATCCTATAATGGGATCATGATCATGTGACCATTTCAAGTCAAGTGAATACTCCATGAAAATTACATAACCTATGGTGAATCCCATACCCCCCCCCCATTCAATAAACATTATTTCTCCTATGATGGTTCTCTGTACAACTAGTGGAAATGTGGTAAAAATCAAATGAATTACCATGAGTCACATGGTATTTCATTGGCAAGTGCCTGAAAACCCATCTTAAATTCCTACAAAAATAAGGAGGAATGATATCCAAATGGAGAGACCCCCAATGGTTTTAAATCTCATGTGACATATCATCATTAAAAAGGATCAATTTTCTTTATGATATCCATGTAAAATCTCAATACCTCTAATCCTTTGTAAAAAAATGATAAAGGGGGTGAGGCTAGAGGTTCTTGCGATCATTTAAGGAAATGTGGCACGCCCCTTGTGATCCTCAAGGAACCGATAGTCCCTAAGGACATGTATTCCTCATCTCATGAAAGACCATTGACTTGTTAGCCTCACTACATGTAATTCCTTGGGTAAGTCTAGGAAACTCCACACTTCCCCTTCAATACTCAAAACAGATAAATTTCTCTACGTCATACTTGCACGTCCCCATATGACCCATACTAGTCATGTGAGGAATCACTAAAAACTCAAGTAAATTTCCTTGACATTAATCATGCCATTTCTCATAATACTTTCACTTTGTAAAATAAAACAAAGGGAATAAAAGGGAGCAGGTGAGAGCTCTCACGGTAGCTGAATCAAGCCTGGAATTGAACTAGATATACCTCACAAAGCACCAATCAACCGAGGTGGAGATGCATATAAATTTTCAACCCCAACATGAATCAAGGTTTGTGCTATGAAAGGATGGATGGTTGAACTCAAGATGATTCAACTCTCAAACTCTGAAAACTTCTCAGAGCAGATGATCTCACGATCGGTAATCCTTTATTTGGGTAATATACCTGTAACCAACTAAATAAATCATGGGAAATACATAAGGTACTTTGTGTGATCACTCATAGATCACACGAATGATTACTACCAAGATTTTTGAAAGAACTTACCACTTGTCTTCTAGATCACCCAATACTCAAAGAAACTGATAGTGAATAAATTTATGGCCTTCCTAATACATGGGTCAGAACCAAGATTAAAAGGTAAATACTTAAATGAAAAAAATTATCTTTTTCCCTCATGCACCTCTCTTAATTTATCCAAATACACGTAAAAAATCCATGCCATGTCTCCTAGACTTTGAGACTCTTCAACATGATATTTAGGACACACGAAATCCTCTAGAAATGATAGAGAAATTCCTATGGTTCCCCACGAGACACCACTTTGATCTTTTTAATCCTATTGAGTCTATTACCTGGTCCATACAATGTCCTTAGAATATATATTCTATATCATATAATTATGATCACTCATATCAATCATGTATCTCGACTGTATATGGGCATGACAACCAAGAATTCACGACACCCTCTAGAGAAAGTTAGTTGACACCTATGATGCCCTCCAAACATGTCTTCCATATCTCATGATGCCTTCCAGGGATATTATTCAATATATTCCATATCCCTAGAGTAATTACATACTAAATCTTATAACACCCCCATATGTGTTAATCCAACACTTATGAAAGACACCAAGGCACGTCAATTGGATCATTCAACACCCCCTTGAACAAGTCAATTAGATCATGTGATGACCTTCAAAATAGGCCAACTAGGTCATGAAACACCCTCCAGACAAGAAGGCTTTTCTAATAGGAAATCCCAGTATTTGATAGCCTTATCCATCCTCAGTGTGTAATCCCCAAATACAAAGGCAACCTCAGAGTGTAATCCCAGACCAATAGGGAAACCTTAGAGTGTAATCCCCAACTAATAGGGAAACCACATAGGGTATTACCTAACCCAAATGGAAATCCCAGAGTGTAAGCTTTGACCAAAAGGGAAACCCCAGAATGTAAGCCTCAATGAATAGGGAAGTATTCGTGTGTAAGACCCAAAAAAGTGAACTACGATGACTCTGGTTCTTTATATTTTAAGTACATGTGTTCAACTTATTCAAGATTCGAGCTCCATATTAATCATCTAGGGTGATCCCAGTATCCAAAACCTTATCCAGAGTAATGATATTGATCACTTTCTGACCCTTGATTCTCGCAAAGAGCATAGATGTCAGGGGATTAGGGAGTCACGCTGATCATGTCATCTGCACAATGAACCCCAGGGTTACAAGGGCAACCTCAGTGCATAGACCCCAATTACCATCATCACCCAGTATGTATATGATAAATAGAGCATCCATATTGGTATAAGACCCTATCATTCACAAGAACTATAGGGAGGTCGTAATGTCTTCGAGTGGGGTCATCCACCTTATCCTATCAATGGGTTAAGGGATAAAGTAAAATATGATAACTCTATTTCCTTCCATACCTAGGATACATAAGACTCCATCTTAAGGCCCATGCTCTATACCAAACACCCCAATTATTATTGAAGTATATTAGTCCCATTTATACAAATCTTGAGACTAATGATCTATTCCCCCTTTTTTTCTCACATCGAGCATAGCTCACATGGGATTAGGGAGATACAACAAACACATCATTATGAATCATGAATTTCCTCCAAATATGGTGATCCCAGTTTGTAAGCTTTGTTGATTTGTACGATATGAGCACCCCTCATAATAGGGTATGTACTTTGGGCCCAGTATCAAGGGCGTGGTTAAACTATGATGACTCTGATTCCTACCATAACCAGGATTTGTAGGAAATCTTCCAGAGACTATATCTCAAATATTTGGTGTCTTAGTACCAAAACATATATCCTATCTACATGATTATAAACTATATAGGATTAAAGAACTATGTCTCCTTTTATTCATACAATAACCAAGATATGTAGGGTGATTAATAAGGGCTCAATCCCCTCCTCAGAATATTAAGATCCTCATTGCGTAGAAGCACATTCTGATGAATTGGCCATACGACTTCATCACATAAATGGGTTATTCACCATTAAGAAGATGGATGAAGAACCTATGATACATACAGATGGATTAGCTAATATGAATGCACTCCCCCCAGTTCATCAATGAGATTAAATTTTGTTTTATAATGAGATAATTAACCAAAAAAATCATTTCTTTATTGTAACTGGTCTCGTGTCAGGATTAGGAAAAGATATACAAACAAATATTAAATCTATAAGAGAGTCTCAGAGTAGGAAACAATACCCCCCAAGGGTGCGGTGATCCCGGGCTATCATCCTCTCGAGAAATGTGAGTCACTAAGATTCGTTGTTCCTAAAAATCTAGATTACCACCAGCCATTAGAAAGCAGGTATGTACCCATCTAAGGATGGTGAAACCATTTTTAGTTTCCGAGAAAAGTGAAAATACTAGTCTGATGTGTGAAACCCATTTCACACATCGAAAACATGAAAAAAAAATTGAACATGGCCTGAATCTCTATAATAAAAAAATGATTGGTTATTATCTGTTGGGCCATTTATTCCCTTATATACAAATAAAATGGTTAAACTGACATGAATCTCTCTAATAATAAAAGGATTGGTTTATAATGCATCAGGACACATTATTTTGAATAAAATATACAAAAAAGTCATTAAGACCATTATAATATTACAAATGATTCTCTATAACTAGTGTTATCATTATATAATTCCATTATAATTTGGACACGTCCAAACGTGTAGACAAGGACAAATTAATAAATATCAGGATATTTGTGTTGACGATGCATATCATATTGAGTGCATTTTTTCCTATGATATTTCACAAATTGGTAACCTTTTTACTTTTTGTCTGTATGAATTTAGATATTTAAAACATCTTGATTCAAGACAATGCCTTCATCATCCAACATTTTCTCTGGGAAATCATCCATGACTGTAACCTCTGTGGGTCGAATGATAATTTCACCTGTACAAAAAAAACTCCAACGACATGTGGGAAACATGATGTTATGATAGTACCATCGATATGGTGAAATCCTGACCATAGAAGTTTCCAATTATGTTCTCTAAGCACGGCGATAGATGAGTCCGCATCACCCGATAAAGGCTGCTGCTATTCCAGTAAACCCAGTTTCTATGACCAGCTACTACGAAAGTGTATCCCCAAACTGTGACAGATGTCATCTTCCATATCTGATGAAGGTGGACCAGTAGTCCAACTATGGATTCCTTTATGTTTAGGTGCCACCATGTAGGGCCCCTTTCAACCACTATCACCAACACCATACCGCTAGTACCCATGAGTCACCTACTGAGGGTACCATACAACACATATCCACCTCTCACACCCATGCACAGGATACAAGGAAGACTCATTGGAGGATGAAGGAATCAGATACCCAAAAAAGGGCACATACCCCCACTTTTACTGATGATGACTGAAATCATATTTAGTTAGGATCCATCTTGTAGTCTCATATGCCTACTCATTCGGAACAAGTCTTTGGGTATATCTCCACAATAGACATAAGGGAGGCTCACACTTCTACCCTCATGCACAAATCCCTTTAGAATACTCTAGTGACACAAGGGTGATAGAAGTGGTAGCATATACCTGCTTCAATCTAAGAAATATTCCAATATATAATGGAGAAAGAAAATTTGTAGGCTTATATTCTTTCATGCACGTTTCAAAAATTCCAATATATTTTAGCAACATGTGAATAGTTTTGACAACATATTCCAACACTTTTTCATATGAAGGGACTGGAGAATACTCCTATCCCTATATCTAGGAAAACCCAAAACTATGATCATTGAAAATAAGTGGCTATACCAGATTAATCACACATTCTTGCTCCCACTCGGGAGGATTATCGGCATATTATGATAAAGGGTGACGAATCAGACCAGGCTCATATCCCTTTTCCAATTGGGGGTCACCATGTGAGAGAAGAACATGCCTCGGGATAGGGTTATATGCCTATAAAATAATTCTGTTGGAAAATTCCAAAGGCCCAGGATCAGGCTCATATCCCTATTCTGGCTGGGGGTCACCATGTGATAGGGGCACATGCCTTGGTACATGCTCATATTCTGGTTTAAGAATTCTAGTGACATGCGCTAAAGGCCCATGATTTGGTACAAATCCTCATTATGGATAGGTATAACAAAGTGAGAATGAAACAATCCTTAGAATAGGTTCAAAATCCTATAAGTGAAGCTACCTGGCATATTTTAGAAGAACACATAACCTAGGAGAATGAATGTGCCAACATCATTACAAGGAAATATAGGTGGAGGATCATATTCCATATCCCATTCGAGAGGTCCATCAACATATTCTAATGGGGAATGCATATTCAGATCAGATGCATATTTCTGGTCCAACCATGGCCCACCATGTGAGTGGGGCATGCACCACAAGGTAGGCTCATATTTTTACCAAGAAAGAAAAGTGGAATATTCTGAAGGATCTGGATCTGGATCATATCTCTATCCTGACTGAGTCTCACCAAGTGATAATGAAACATTCCCCAGGATAGACTCACAGTCCATTCAATAATGAGATAGCTCATCGGAATATTTTGAAATATTCTCAGCAGCAGTCTCATACTCTCGAAGCACCAGATGGTTATATATAAATTCTTTCAACCATCATACAGTAGGCTCATACCTCTGCACAACCCCAAAAGGTAGGTCGGGATATTCTCACCATGATGTAGAAGATGTAAAATACTCCTAATCAAATCAATGATAGTGTCCTTGAGGATGTTCAAGACACATTATCAATACCAAAAGGGTTTGTTGACTCTCCTATCAAAGTGGAAGTATAATATATTCATTACCATGATAGTCCTCCTTGTGGTAGTGTGGAGATGGATTGTGGGGACTTTACTTATGAAACCCACCATGGTAAACCTCCCACAATGTTATCTACCATGGGAAAGGAAATCCTCCCTTTGTCCATATACCTCTTTATAGATAGGTAAACCAGACTATAACACCTTCATATAGAGAGGTGGTCGAATCATCAGGTTAAAATTTATATGGTTCCCCATCAAGTTCCAACAGCACCCCACTACCGTCAGCAAGAGACCATCAGAGTCATCTTCTATAGTCTCACCGGATGGAGGTGTATAAGTTTGATGAAGATTTGGAAGATATTAAAATATGGAGATATTTATCTTGAAACAACCTCCTCATCATGTTCTGGACCATCTCTAACTCTATCTATGAGATACTAGATGAGTTAGAAAAGGAGTGCATGACTTAATAACACCAAAACAAATGGGATACTCATAAATGACTAAAGGTTAGGCATATCCATTATCCATAATATGAGTTTCGCCTTCAAACAATCATTATAATCAGTTTTTAGCTAGACATGGATACTATCTCTATGGTTTGGGATCCAAAACCAGAAAATCACGGCGTGAATCTGCAACAAGCTTGCCAGCATTTCATCAAAACTATTCAGAAAATTCTCTTTGAATCCATGTCAAGAAACCAAATTCAAATATAGTGATATTGTGGAGATTTACACATTTATTCTCCTTTGGAATAGAAAATCCCCTCAGATACCACATCCGGTAATGTTATAGCATCTGGTGATATCAGGGAACTGGGTAATGCTCGGGACAGTTTGTAACCACAATGGAATTTCTTTTCTCTAATGGTTCCTATACACCATGGATGTAGAGATAGGATAGACAATATGATTTCAAACTATCCCACTCAAGAAAATATGAGTACATTCCAATCATGGAGACCGAAGTTGCAATCACCCGAACAACATCCCATAAAGAATGGTTCTCACTATGGGTTATCATCACATTGAGTTCCCACATGATAATAGATCTTCTGCATCACACAAACAATAATAGTAGCTTCTATAATAGTCTTCCAATAGAAGACCCTCCCCCTGGGCCATGAGAGTATATACCACTACCTCCACCCCTTGGATCATCAATTCCTGAGAGGATTACAAACGTACCCTTGGAAGCCATAGCTGAACCTTGGCCTACTGGGATAGGGGAACTTATATCTCTATCATCGTCACTGGGTTCATTGTCCCCTCTAAGAAACCTAGATACATCATCAGTGATTCAATATCACCCCCACCCCACTGGGCTAGGGGAATTTATATCTCCATGTTTTTTTGGGAATCATCAAGTCCTTAACTCGAGTCACTCAATCCTCAAAACATGGACCAATCCTTGAAAATTATATCCCCAAATGACCCCACCATACAGGGCTAGGGGATTTCATCATTATCACACCCATATAAAAAATTATTCTTCTCCAAGTTGGTAGGAATCAATCGATGTTTATTATTCTACCAACTCCTCCCATCACAAGACAAACCCCTACTGGTTGGGGCACATTAATAAACCGTGATTGGAAACTCCCTTAGATTCAATGTTCATAGAAAAAAATGGTAGTAAAAAACGGAGAAGACAATATGACCCCACTATGTTCATAAGCCAAAATGGTCCGACATGGCCACGGGTTTGAATAATGACCCTAAAGAATATAGTGCAGAATTGGCATGTTGCATCAAACGTAATGGAACAACCACAGTTGATTGATATGCCTATATGAATGTATTCACTGTAAACATGGAATATATTAATCAAGATGCAGGTACATAAGGCCACGACATAGAAAACATACCTCTTTAGGAGGGTGAATTGGATGCATCAATTGAGGCTGCATGTACCCAAAACCAAAGAAGACTCCAATACATGGAACCTTCAAATATTGACTTTTCAACTCCATGATGTAATATTACCAAGGGAGAGTTTACATCCACATATTGGTGACCTCCTGGGAGAAGTGGGGTTCCTTTCCCAGAGGAATGATTGTCACAATATGAGAGAGAAATAAAAACTCTCTGAAAACATAATGATGAGACACTCAGAGTAAATATTCCCCCAGGGTATCTTATTCAGGAAGATATGAATGTTCTCCATCCAAGGGAAAATCCATCACTAAGGGTGGTATCTAATCATCAATTTTTATCTTGATCTATAAAGCCAATACACATAAATGATGAAGTAAAAAAATGATCATAATTTCCCTCAATTGCGGAAATAACCCCAATCTTTCCAAGACAACCATTAAATCTTGGGATGAATCAAAAATCTAAATGAGGTAAAAGTGGGGCCAACTCATCAACCCCCACCGGCTCTATATAGAAGGAATACATCTTTGGAAATGGTGCTCTTAGAGATCCTTAATGTCATCGAGCCCATGTCTACACAAATGGAAGCCATGGAATGGTGAAACGCACTTGTGCATCCTGAGAGGAAGTTATATCCCGATTAGGTAGATGACACTTAGCCTATATCAAATTTTATAAATCCTAACTTCTCTAAATTTGATGATGTGTGCGCCCACGAAAAACTTATCGTTCACTTTGTGTCCCAATGTGGGTTAATGATGGGCCCCTGATATCAAGAGGAGGGAATAAAGATGAGGTGTTTTTTACAGACTCTTATGGGGGCATCATTTGTTTGGTATAGTAGTCTGCTAGTAGGATCCATGTTGGGAGAGGAATTCCTTCAAATTCAGTTCCTTTATCAATTTAGTTCTATACTAAGGAATATAATGATCGTCAACTTGATGAAATGCAAATGACGTGAAAATGAGAGGGTGTCTAACTTGAAACCAACATGGAAGGGTTTAACCTAATCTCTTAGAATAACTCTCGCACAAGATAAATTGTTGGAACACTGTGCTAAAAACATTAGGGATGAGTTACAGAGACCTCTAAAACCAATAAAGTATCCAAGAGTATTCTTCATGTTTTCTGAAATATCCCAACGTTTATAAGAATCCATCCATTAGACCAGATACAAAACTTGACTCGTGCCCGCAGCATAGGGAAAAAATCATACCTGAGAAAAATCTGCAGTTTTTACTCTCAATCTAATGAATGTTCCTATCCAAATTCCAAGGCAGGTCTCAAACCACCCAAAATATCCTATTGAGTGGTGAAAACTATAGAATCACCCTTTTCCAAAATCACATAGAAATCAGTGTTGCCTAGTATTTGATGAACGGATGAGTAATGCATACTCATTCAAGAATGAAAAAGTCCCTAGTTATTTATTAGAAGTTGTGGATAATAACATGCTCACACTTCTATAACCTAGGATGCCTGATGAGTTCAACGTCACAAATTTTTCTGATTAGTACCACTTCCATAGAAGGTTGGGTCATAATATCGAAAATTTCTTCATCTTCAAATACGTCCTTCAAGGAATGATCTATTTTGGAAAAGTGGTTCTAGATAAGTACATAGAGCATGTGGCTTGCATAACCATGATCCAACCATAAGAAGAGAAGGATTGGTAGAACGTCTCAGCTAGATGTGCACAAAAATTCGACAACTGGATGACTCTAAAGACAGTTGATCAAGACCACACAACTCTAAAAGTGCATTTTCATATACCCTCAATATCTCCACCACTAGAGAAGGATGTAACATAGAATATACCCCTTAATGGTGGGCATGACAACCGAATATGGGAAGAAACTAAAGAGGAAGAGTCATATTCTCCCCAAAGAAAGCATTAAATCTCACCGATTCCTTCCATGTAGTATCTGAGACATGAGCATCATCCCATGAAATGGAACCCTCATCAAACGAAGAACTAATATTTACTTATTTAAACATGATACACTAGTCAGACCCCTAATCTGATGATGATGTTTTCCCATCCAACCTCTCAGATTCCAACCCTTCTTTCATGTTGGGTTGGTAAATTTATATGCATTGCCACCCACGAAGCCACGTGGTGCTAGATGCCTTCACTGAATCCATCATGGATGTGCACTAGATTTATCACACAAAAAACTGAACAACTGGGGTGGAAATTTAAATAAATTTACCAACCCAACGTGAAATAAGGGTTGGACTTTGAGAGGTTGGATGGTTGAACTCAAGAAGATTCGACTCTCAACCTCTAAAGACTTCTCTAAGTAGCTTATATCGTGACCAATAATCCTTTATTTAGGTAATATACTGGAAAACATCTGAAAAAATCATCAAAAATACATAATGTACTTTTTGTGATCACTCATAGATCGCACGAAGTACTACTAGAAAGATATGTGAAGAACATATCACGTGTCTTCCATATCATGCAAGACTCAAAGAAACTAATAGTGGAGAAATATAAGGCCTTTGGAATATAAGGGTTATAACCAAGATTAAAAGTGGAATACTTAAATGGAAAAAAAATTCTCGTTGTCTCTCATGAACTTCACTTAATTCATCAAAATACATGAAACAGCTCAATGACAAGTCACTTATACATCGCAACTCTCCATCAACATGATATTCAAGACATGAAAAATTTTCTAGACATGTCATAGAATTCATACTGTTCCCCCAGGGACACCACATTGATCTCATGAATCCCACTGATTCTATCACTTGAGCCTTATGATGTCCTTTATATACATCTTCTAACTCATATAATGGTGTTATCTAATTTCATTCAAGTATCTCTATTGCACATGCGCATGCCAAACATGCTCTCGTGACACCCTATTGAGCATGTTAGATGAGACATAAGATTCCCTCCATACATGTCGACCATGTATCGTGATTCCTTCCATGGATATTATCCAAGATATTCCATATCCCCCGAGTCATTCCATAATGACTCTTTTGATGCCCCCATATGTGTCAAGACAAATCTTATGAAAGAAACCAAGGCACATCAACTAGATCATTTGACATCCCCTTGAACAAGGAAATTAGATCATGTGATGACCTTCAGAATAGTCCAACTGGGTCATGCAACACCCTCCATACAAGAAGGAAATACGAATAGGTAATCCTAAGATTTGATAGTCTTATCCATCCTCAGTGTGTAAGCCCCAAAAAAAGGAAAACCTTGATTGTAATCCCCGACCAATATGGAATCATCATTGTGTAAGCCTAGACCAATAGGGGAACCATAGAGTGTAAGCCCCAACAAAAAGGGAAACCCCATAGTGTAAGCTCTAAATAAAAGGGAAACCCCAGAATGTAAGCCTCAGTCAATAGTGAAGTATCAGTGTGTAATCCCCAATATAAGGAAAAAATCAATGACTCTGGATCTTTCTATATTCAGTATATATAGTCAACCTATTAAAGGTTTGACCTCCATATTAATCATATAGGGTGATCTCAATATCAAAACCCTTATCCATAGAAATGATATTTATCACTTTCTAACCCTTTATTCTCACAACAAGCATAGATCACGTCGGATTAGGGTGTCTCACTGATCATGTAATCGCACAATGCACCCTAGGGATACAAGGGAAACATCCATTCATAAACCCCAATCATCAACATCACACAGTATGTCTCTGATAAATTGGGAATCCATCTTTGTATAAGACTCTAACAATCCCAAGACCTCATGGAAAGTCCTAACATCTCTGAGTGTGGTCATCCACCTTAGCCTATCAATGGGTTAATAGATAAAGTGAACTCCAATAACTCTGATTCCTTCCAAACATAGGATATATAGAATAAATTCTTAGGTCCTGATCTCTATACCAAAACCCCAAGGATTGTACAAGTACATAAGTCCCATGTATACATACCATGAGGCTGATGATCTATTCCCCATTTTTTCTCACACCGAGTGTAGCTCACGTGGGATTAACAAGATACAATGAACACCTCATTAGGCATCATGAATTTCCACCAACCAGGGTGATCCCAGTTTGTAAGCCTCGATGAGTGGTATGGTGTGATAACCTCTTCATAACGGGGTATATACCTTAGGCCCAGTCCCAAGGGCATGGTTGAACTATGATGAATCTGATTCCTACCATAACCAAGATATATAGCACATCTCCCAATGACCTGATCACAAATATTTGGTGTCTTAGTACTCTCACATATTTCATATCTTCATGATGCTAAACTGCACTAGATTAAATAAAAATGTGGTTTTGGATTCCTTCAATAACCAAGATATGTAGGTTGAATCATAATGTCTCAATCCCCTCATTAGAATATTAATTGCCTCCTTGCGTATGAGCACATTCTGAAGCATTTTTCCATATGGATTCATCACATAAATTGTTTATTCACCATTAAGGATTTGGATGAAGATCCTTATATATATACAAATGGATTCACTAATAAGACTTCACTCCCATCAGTTCATCAATGAGACTAAATATCTTTTTATAATGATATATTTAACCAATTAATCATTTTTTAGTGTAATCGGTCCCATTTCGGTATTAGGAAGAGATACACAGACATAACTTAAATCTATAAGAGAGTCTCGGAGTATGAAAAAATCCCACATAAAGGATGAGGTGAGCTCGACCTCCCATCCTATTGATCAATGTGACTCTCTAAGATTCAT
Organism: Viscum album; assembly: GCA_963277665.1. NCBI lineage: Eukaryota > Viridiplantae > Streptophyta > Magnoliopsida > Santalales > Viscaceae > Viscum > Viscum album. The sequence continues at coordinate 600,020,332 of OY728157.1, forward strand.
TGGGCCTGAAAACCCAGATGACCACAGGAGTTTAGAAAGAAAGTATGTACATATTTACGAATGGGGGAACAATTTATAGTTTCTGGGAAAAGTGAAAATGGTAGACTAATGAGAGAAACTAAATTCACACCTCAAAAAACAAGACAAAACAAAAATGGTGAACCTAACCTGAATCTCTCCAATGAAAAATGATTGGTTATTATCTGTTGGACCATTTTTTTTTCCCTTATATACAAACAAAATGGTAAAACTAAAAACAATCCAAATAACAATAGAAAAATTGGTTAATAATGAATCAAGACACTTTGTTTTGAAAAAACCATACAAAAAATCATTAAGACCAGTATAATATCACCAAAGAACCTCTATAACTTTGGTCATCATGATATAATTCCATTCTCATTTTGACAAGTCCAAACAAGTAAAATGGCCAAATCAAGAAATATCAGGATAGTTGTGATAACCATGCATATCTGATTGAGTAAATTATTCCTATGATATTGTAATAATTATTAACCTTGTTCCTTTTTGTCTTCGTGACCTTAGATATTGACGACATCCCAATTTGAGACAAAGCCTTCATCAACCAGAATTTTCTCTGAGAAATCATCCGGGACTAAAACATCTACAGGTTACAAGATAATGTCACTTTCGCAAAAAATCCAATGACAATTAGAAGACATGATGGTTTGGGAGTACCACCAATATGGTACAATCAAGACCATGGAAGCTTCCCATGAAGTTATCCAAGAACAATGACCAGTGAGTCTGCATCAACCGATAAAGGCTGCTGCTATGCCAATAGCACTTGTTTATATGACTAACTACTATGAAATCATATCCTCATAGTGTGACAACCTCCAACTTCCATATCCAAGGAAGGTGAACTAGGAATCCCACTACGGCTCCCTTTAGGTTCATGTGCCACCGAGGAGGGAACCTATCAACCACTATCACCAACACCATCCTGCTAGTACCGAGCAGTCACCTACTGAGGGTACTATCCGAAACACAGACACCTCTAATGCCTATGTAAGGGATACAAAGAAGACTCATCAGTGGAGAAATGCATCAGATATCCAGGAGAGGGGTCATACCCCCACTTCTACTGATGATGAATATTAGCATATTCAGGTAGGAACCTGTATGCAGTCTCATATCCCTACTTATTCGGAAAAAGTCTGTGGGAATATCCCAATAGTGGACATAAGAGAGGATCATACTCCTACCCCCATGCATAAATCCCACTGGAATATTCTAGTGGAACAAGGGGGATATAACTGGCTGAATATCTTCACTTAAAGATATGACATTTTTTAGTATATAATGGAGACATAAAATTTATAGGCTTACATTCTGGCACACACATTGTTGAAATACCAATATATTTTAGCAACAACTAAAGAAATCCACTGGAATATTCCAACACTTTTTAGGATTATGGGATAAGAGAATAATCATATCCTTACATATTGGAAAACTCAACACTATAATCATTATGAACATGTGGCTATACCGGATCAATCACACATTCTTTCTCCCACTCTAGAGGATTATTGGCATATTATGATAAAGGGAGAGGCATTGGACGTGGATGATATCCTTGTCCCAACTGGGGATCACCATGTGAGAACTAAACATGCCTCGGGATAAGGGCCCCTTCCTATCGAGGAATTCCAGTGAAAAATCCCAATGGCCTAGGATCGAGATCATATCCCTGTTCTGGCTGGTACTCACCATGTGATGGGGGAACATGCCCTGGGATGTGCACATATTCATGTTGAAGATCTCCAGCTACATACTACAAAGTCCTAATATTTGGAACATATCCTCATTATAGTCATGGATAACCAGGTGAGAATAGAACAAGCCTTGGGATAGGCTCACAATACTATCAATCAATCTACCTAGAATATTCTAGAAGATCACAGAATCTAGGTGAATGAAAGTGTGAACATCATTCCAAGGCAATACAGGGGGAGGATCAGGTTCCTTCTCCCATTTCAGAGGTCCATCGGAATATTCTAATGGGGAATGCATATTCAAACCAGGATCATATTCCTAATCCAACCATATCCCACCAAGTGAGAGTGGCATGCACTATGAGGTAGTCTCATATTTATACCAAGAAAGACCAGGGGAATATTTTGACGGATCTGGATTAGGATCATATCCCCGCCCTAACTGAGTCTTACTATTTGAGAATGGAACATGCCTCAGGATAGACTCACATTCCATTAAATAATGAGATAGCTCATCGGCATATTCTGAAATCTTCTCACCAGTAGTCTCATACTCCCACATCACCAGACGGTTACGTACAAATTCTAGAATCCATCATACAACAGGCTGTTACCCCTACACAACCCCAAAAGGCAGTTCAGGATATACTGACCACGTTGTAGAACAAGGACCATACTCATAATTTAATCAATGATAGTTTCCTTGAGGTGTTTCGAGACAGATTATCAATTCCAAAATGGTCTGTTGACTCTCTTATCAAAGTTGAAGTAGAATATAATAATTACCATGATATCCCTCCTCATGGAAGTGTGGAGATGGATCGTAGGGACTGTACTTCTAACATCCATCATGGTAAACCTCCCCCTGACAATTCTACCATTGGAAAGGAAATCCTCCCTTTGTCTAGATACCTCTGTATAGAGAAGTGAACCAAACTCTAACACCTTCACATGGAGAGGTTCTTGAATCAACAGGGTCAACTTTATATGGTTCCCCATCAACATCCAACAGAACCCCACTCCCATCAGCAGGTGACCATCAGATCCATATTTTATAGTCTCACTGGATAGAGGTGTATATGTTTGATGAAGAGGAGTACAAAATTAAAATATGGAGAGAGTTATCTTGAAACAACTTTCTTATCATGTTTTGGCCCTTATCTACCTCTAGCTATGAGATCTCAGATGAGATAGAAAAGGAGTGAATGACTTACCAACACCAAAACATGTGGGATACTCATCAATGACTGAAGTTTAGGAATCTCTGTTATCTTGGATATGGGTGTCACCTTCATGAAATCAATATAATCAGTTTCTAGTTAGTCTTATCTTCTATCACTATGGTTTGGGATCAAAACCAGAAAATCACAACACGAATCTAGAACACGCTTTCCACCATTGAATCACAACTCTTTGGAATCTTCTATCTAAATCCACATCATGCATTCATATTCCATTATGGTGATATTATGGATCATTACACTTTTAGGATCCCTTGCAATAGAAAATACCCTCAGATACATCATCTTTTAATGTTATTGCATCTGGAGATATCAGGGGACCGGGTAATGCTCAGGCTAGTTGGTCACTATAATAGAATTACCCTAATCCAACAGTGCCAATACACCACAGATGGGGAGAAAGGATAGACAAAATGATTTCAAATTGGGCCTCTCAAGACAATATGAGTACATTAAAAACATGGATACTGAATTTGAAATCACCTGAACAAATTCCCATAAGGAATGGTTCTCACCATGGGTTGTCATCGCACCAAGTTCCCATGCGAGCACAGATTCACCACATCACATGCACCACAATATTAGCTTCCATAGTATCCGTCCAAGGGCGGACTCTACCCCATGGGTCATGATAATATTTACCACCTCCTTCACCCCTTGGATCATCAATTCCTGATTGGATTCCAGACATACCCTTGGCAACCATTGGTGAATCCTAGCCCGCTAAGCTGGGGGTACTTATATCTCAATAATAATCATCGGGTTCAGTGTCTCCTCAGAGGATCCTGGAGACATCAACAATGATTCCAGATCACCCCCACCCCACTGGGAGAGGGGAATCTATATATTCATTTTTTTCTTATGAATCCTCAAGTTTCTTACTGGAGTCATTGGATCCTCAAAAACTAAACCAATCCATGTTAATTATAGCCCCAAATGAACACCACCACATAGGGTTGGGGGAGAATTTCATCATCATCATAACCAGTTGAAATTAATCTTCTCCGGGGTGGGAGGAATCAATCGATGGTCAATATTCCACCAAATCCTCCCATCAAAAGAAAAACCCCTACTGGTTGGGGAACATTTGAAAACCATGACTGGAGACTCCCTTAAAGTCATTGTTCATAGACCAAAATGGTATGAACAAATGGATAATACATTCAGACCCCTCTATGGTCATAATCCAAATAGTCCAACATGGCAAAGGGTTTGAGTAATGACCCTAAAAAAGATATTACAGAGTCAGAAAGTTTCATCAAAAGTAATGGCACAACCCCCATTGACTGATATTACTCTATGATTGTATTCACTATAAACATGGTAGATATTGATCAATATGTAGGTACAGGAGGCCGCGACATAGAAAACATACCTCTAGAGGAGGGTGACTTTGATGCACCAAATGAGGTTGCACACACCAGGAACCAAAGATGACTCCAAAACATGGCACCTCAAAATATTTACTTGTGACCGCGACGAAGTAATATTACTAAGGAAAATTTTACATTCACATCTCAGTCACCTCCTAGGTGAAGTGGGGTTACTTTCCCAGAGGAACTATTGTCACAATATGAGAGAGAAAAACAAACTCTCAGACAATATAATGAGGAGATACTCAAAGGAAACATCCCCACTGGGTATCATCTTCAGGAAGAGATGAATGTTCTCCCTCCCATGGAAAATCCATCAGCGAGAATAGTATCTGAGCATCAAGTTATCTCTAGATCTATACAGCCAATTCACATAAATGAGGAAGTTGAAAATGATCATGACTTCCCTTGATTATGTAAATAACCTATCTCTCTCCAAGACATCCATTCAATCATGGGATGAATCAAAAAATCTAAAGTCAGTAAAAGTAAGGCTGCCTTATCAACCCCCACCAGCTGCATATAGATTAGAAATGGCTCAGGTAATGGTTCCCCAGGATCTCTTTAATTTCATCGATCCCATGTCTACTTGAATGGAATCAAAGGAAAGGTGAAACACACCTATGCATGCTGAGAGGAATCCATATCCCAATTCAGTGGATGAAACATTACCTCCACCCAATTTTGGAAATCCTACTTACTCAATATTTGATGATACAAGCAACCATGAAAAAAATCTCACACACTTTTTGTCTCAATTTTGGATGATGATGGGCCCTCAAGATCAAGAGGAGGAAACAAAGCTGAGTTTTTTTGTATAGAATCTGATGGGGCCATCCTTTGTTTGCTATAGTAGTATGCTAGCAGGATCCAAGTTGTGATTAGAAGACCTTAATCATCAATTCCTATATTAATTTAGTTCTATACTAAGGAATACAATGATTTTCACCCTGAAAAACTACAAAAAACATGAAAGTGATAGGGTGTCTAACTTCATAGGAAGTTGTAAGGGTTTAACCTACTCTCTTAGCATCCCTCTCTCGCAAGAGAAAATGCTGAACCTATGTGCTGAAAATATTAGGGGTGAGTTTTAGAGGCCTCTAAACCCAAAAAAATATCCAGTTGGATTTCATGAGTTTTCTAAAATAGCCAAAAATTTAGAATAATCCATCCATCATACCAGATCCAAAACCCGACTCATTCCCACATCACGGGAAAAATGCCAACCAAATAAGAAGCTATAGTTTTCACTCTCAATCAAATGGAATTGCCTATCCAAATACCTAGGTAGTTCTTGAACAAACTAAAACCTCTTGTCGAGTGGTGACAACCATAGAATCACCCTCGACCAGAAGTACATAGAAATCATGGTTTTCCAGGATTTGAGGAAAGGATGAATAATGAATACTCCTTATAGAAAGAACAATTCCCTAGTTATTTATTGGAAGTCATGGATAATAACATGCTCACACCTCTATGACCTAGGAAGCTCGATGAGACTATCCCGATTAGTTCCCTTTCCATAGAAGGTTGAGTCATAATATCCAGAATTGATTAATCTTCATAGATGTCCGTCAAGGCATGGTCTATTATAGAAAATTGGTGCTAGAAAAGTACCTAGAGAATGTGGCTTGCATAACTGTAATCCAACCACAAGAAGATGGAGGCTGGTATAAGGTCTCAGCCAGACGTGCACAAAAATTCAAAAATTGGATGACTCGAAAGGGAGTGGATCAAGCCCACACCACTCAAAAAGTTCAATTTCATAGACCCTCAATAGATACACTACTAAAGAAAGAAGGAACATCAAATATACACCATAAATGTTGGCATGACAACTGGAGACAAGAAGAAATAGAAGAGGAAGAGTCATATTCTCCTATAAAGAGAGCATTAACTCTCACTGATTTCATCCCTACAATATTCGAGACACTGGAATCGTCCTGAAAAATAGAAGCCTCGTCAAATGAAGAACTAATATTTACTTCTTTAAACATGATAAACTTGTTAGTCCCCTTTTATGATGATGATTTTTTTCCCAGATCATGAGTTTCCCACACGTAATCGAGGAACGGGAGGCCGCATGTGCTGGAAATGAGGGTAAAAAGGATATCGTGGGTGTAGTCGGACCAAATATTCTAGTCATATCCCAAATGAAAATACATATACAGCTGAGACTCATGGGAAGGAACTCTAGAGATCCCAACAGGGGAAGAGTCAGAACCCTCCCATATCCATCCACACCTGATTGTCATACATGACCGCCTAGAAGGGGTCCAACCTAATTAGCCTAGACAAAGGGGAATGATATTATGACCCATGTCACTTGTTGTAGATTCTAATACAACCCCTACACAAGAAACATGTTCTTCCTTCCCAAATGCCTCTGCTCCTCATCTTCTCATCCATAGGCAACCCCATATCAGGAAGCATGGACCATTGACATAGAAAAATGATGTTCTTAAATAGCTGGTGGTTGTCCCAACCATGTTCTTAGTACTTGATGTAATCCACCTTTCAAAATAACTCAAGGAGGAACTTGTATAATCCCTATAGATCCCACAAGAGTTTAAGATAGAAGTCACTCTATCTGTGGTCTACTGAGTAGAGATCATATAATCAAAATGTCACATCGCCATCTCATTCATTGATCAAGATCAGGAAGAGGCCCTTCAAAGACACATAAGACCCATATATGTCTAAGGTAGATTCAATATTGTCAATATCCAAAGCGCTCTAATTAATAATGGTTCTGGGATCAATCTTATACCAGTCTGAACCCTAGGATGTTTGGGATGTGGAGAAGGGTATTTTTCTCCCACTAAACTATCCATCCAATGTTATGATAAGAATCCTCAAACACCTCTTGATAAAATTATGCTCGAATAATAGCTTAGGGATCCTACACTAGACAACGATTTTTTAGTAATCCAATAATACATAACATATAACATCCTTCTATGAAGGTCTTGGATCTATGTCCACTTGGTGATACCTTCAACATTTTACCAATGTATGAAGTATCCCATTAATGGAAAATTCAGCATACTACATGGTGATAATACTGCCTTTGAGACCTTTGGGGCCACTTATGCTTTGGAAAATTTCTATTAAAAGTTAGGAAAACAACCAATGGTGGATGAAGATATAAGTTCTCCCTATTACAATGGATTGGGGGATATCCCTATAAATCCTTAGAGTATGCTCGATGGTGACTATTTTCTCCCCATAAACCTGATTAAGTCCACAGATATAATCCCAGAGGTTCAAACCCCTCCTATACCTAGTGACACCATCCATTACTATCTACTTCGACATCTCTCTTAAAAAAATCAGTCAACAGGGGATGATAAGGTATATTTTTATAAACTCTTTCACCCTGATAATGATATTGAATCCCTCAAATTTATACCTCCATAAGAAAATGACTCCACAGACATTGGGATAGAAGAATATTAGGTCAACCTCAGTAATTCCCCTTCAGCATTCAAGGAATGTGTCTCCACCACTATCGATGAACTTAGGAAGATAAATCTGGGAACAAATGAAGAGACACAACATACACTGATTAGTTTTGTCACACCCCTCGAAGATCAATACTTGTACGTAGAATTTCTGAAGCAGCACCAATATGTGTTCACGTGGAACTACAGAGAAATTCCTGGAATGAATAAAAATGTTTCTAAGCACCATCTCGGGCTACCAGATGAGCATCGAAGCTTCAAGAAGGCATCCAAGAGGACGCACCCCTCTCATGCCACCAATATAGAGGTATGATAAATAAGTTGATCAAACCCAACTTTGTTAGATAATTTAAATACCGAATATGGATTTCCAAACTCAACTCTATCAATAGGATGAAAGGAAAAAATTAGGGTTTTCATTGATTTCAGAGACCTTAATCAACATTTACCAAAGGATGATTTCCCATTATTGTTCACAGAACTCTTGACTGATGCAACTGCTAGTTTTAAATATCTTAATTTCATGGATGGGTACTTATGGTACAATCAGATGAATATGGGACCCAAAGATGAATATGACACTTCTTTCAGAGTTCCTCAAGGGATATTTTGATATCAGGTCATGCCCTTTGGATTGAAGAATGTTAGTGCCATATATCAATGCGTCGTGCACCATATCCTTAATATATATTTGGGAAAGATATTATAATTTTATTTTGATGATCTGGTGGTCAAATACTGATAGTGATTTGATCATTTCATGAACCTTCAAAAAAAATTTAACAAGCTACGATAGTACAGACTAAAGATAAATCTGTTGAAATGTGATTTTAGGGTAACTTCAAGAAAATGACTTTGTTTTTTGGTACGCCATAGTGGTATTGAAGTCAACCCAGAAAAGACTATTGATATCTTAACAATTTCACCCCCCCCCCCATTAATCTCAATGAACTGACGGTTCTCTAAGGGAACCTTGCATACATTTGGTGGTTCATTTCCAACTTGGCCAGTAAATCTCTTCCCTTCAACAGACTAATTAAGAATGGAATATCCTATCAATGGGATGATGATTTCCAAAAATCTTTTGAAAGTATCAAGCAATATATGCTGCACCCACCAGTTTTGATGTCTCTAGTGGAAGGTAGGAAACTCGTCTTATATATGGATATCATGGAATGCTCATTGGGAACCATCCTCACACAAATGAATGAAGTGGTAAATGAGAATAGTATCTATTACCTCATCTCTATTATGCTAGGTAGAAACACTAGATATTTTGATTTTGAGAAGAAATACCTTGAACTCATCTTCACAGTGAAAAAGCTGAGGCATTACTTGAAACACCACAAAGCCTAATTGGTCTCTCGTATTGAACTGATATAGTAAATCATTGGAAGTCCAATGTTGATTGGGAACTTGGCCCAATGGGTGGTCATACTTTAGCAATATGACATTCAGTTTGTTTTGCAGAAGTTAGTGAATGGACAATGCCAAGTTGATTTCCTCCCAGAACATAATACTCCATAAAATATACCAAAGGACACTGAGATTCTAGATAAAGAGGTATTGTATGCCAATGACACTCCTTATACATGGTAGATTTATTTTGATAGAACCTCATGAAGTCCTAACATAACAAGGGTGGAAAACCTAAAGCTCAATCGGGTCGGCCTGGGATTCTATTTTTCTCTCCTAAGAAAGTAGTTTTACCCTACTCTTTCTCTCTATCCAAAGACTACACAAATAATTAGGTAGAATTACAAGACCTCATCACTGGCTTGGAACTATCCCTACAACTAAAAATTACTTACCTGAACATCCAAGGAATTCAAAGTTAGTGATAAATAAGGTTGATGGTGAATACGCCATCATAAAGTAAGAACTGGCCCCTCTCACTGAATATGTTAGGGGAGTAATGGTATAGTTCCTTTTCAAACCCACTTTGCATCATGTTCCCCGAACACATAATGCTCATGTTGATGTTTTATCCCATGAATCCTCCATCTTGATCGATCCTAATCCAGAAGAAACCATCTTTTGTATCATACATCATAGAGTGGTTTCAGCAATTTTAATCTATGATATGGAAGAGATCAATCATGTCAACACCACACCAGAGCATGATACACCAATAGTCCCCCCTATATTGTAACGCCCCGGTTCTGGAAGCCACCCAGAGGAGCTCCATAATGGGTTAGTCACATGGCCTCAAGCGCATTTCCCCGAACGCCAGAGGCTTCCGACTAGTAGTGAGGGCCTTGGGTGTGATAGTGGGGAAACTATGCCCTCATTGGAAGAGTAAACAGCCGAAGTAAACAACACATAAAATATCAGAAGAAGTAGATATCCAACAATAGTAAATAACGAAAGACTAAAAAATAAACAACTGGAGCACATATACATATATAAAATGATGCATGATACATATGTCTAGTAAAGTATCCAAACAAGTCACAATGCTGGAAATACAATAGTGCAAACCAACGTACAAAAGAAAGGTAAACAAATAAACTCCTCAGCATTCCAAGCCCCGGCTTGGTCCCATGCTCTCCTGATCCAATGAAATCAAGTACTTGAAGTTGAAGGGCACTTGCCCTTGTCTATACCTGCAGCAATATAATCTGTTTGGGCCTAAAAGAATGACCCAAACAGGGTGTGAGACTAAATCCCAGTAGGCAACCACCTGAAGATCTGAGCCTAATAGTCAGTGAGCATATGGTAGGTAATAGTACAGTAAGCAATAAACAATAAACAGTAAACAGGATGATACAAACAGTAATAAATCCATAGATCAACAAGTAGCAGTGAAGCACACAACTAACCAAAAATATGAATCCCGATAGGAAGTACTCACAGCTGTCCCCTCTGGTCCTATCCAAAAGTACCAACAACCCTCTGTGTAGTACACTTAGTCTAACCCCTCTGGTTTGGTCATATGAAAATATAAGACTCTCGGATGAAGCAGGCTCAGTCAATTCCCCTTATAGTCTAAGGTAGTCAGGGACTCTTTGAGGAAGATCATGTGGTCTAATACCCTTATAGCCCCAATGTCTAGAGACTCTCTAAGAAAGCTCACTCGTTCAATTCCTCTTATATCCTCAGGTATATCACAGACTCTTTGAGGAATCTCACTCACTCAATTCCTCCTATATCCTAGAGTGGTTTAAGTAAATTCCAACAAAACAAAGACTCTCTGAGGAAGCTCACTCAGTCTATCCTCCTGTAGTCTATAAAGATCAAGACTCCCTGAAGAAGCTCACTTGGTCAATCCTCATGTAGTCTATAATATCCAAGACTCTCTGGGAAGCTCACTCGGTCTATCCCCTATAGTCTATAACACCAGGTTCTCATGGCCCCATTCCAGTCAGTGCCTAATAATGAAATAATTCCAAAGTAAACCTATAGAGCTACTTGGATAACCAGTCTACAGCATAACAAGCATGTCCGAGAAAAGAACTCCATCATACGGTCACAAGGCATGGAAAACAGGTATAACGGCCTAAGGCTGAACAAGACCAAAAGGTCGTAAACAGAATAAGGCATGGGAAAAACATCCAAGAATAGAAATTATACTCATACATAACCAAATTACCTCTACAAAAGCATACAAGCAAGGTAGGAAAGCAACATGGGAAAAACAGTAAATAGACAATACCCCGTTCAATGGTATTGGTGGAATTTGTGCATAAAACTAAAAGACTTTGAACAGAAAGGCACAAACCACATACCTTGATTCTAGGAGATCAATATACTTGAAGCACGAGGCTTGAATCTCCTTATAACATCATAGATCTATGAAAACACACAAAATTTTCAACCCACAATAACTTGCAAAAGATGAGGAATTGGGAAAGTATGCTCTAGAAGAAGGAAGACCTTACCACTGCGGTTCCAACACAATCGACGGTAGTCGATTCGGAGAATGGACGGAGGGTCGGTGGCTCAGAGGATATTCGTGGCTGTACGGGACGCTCTCGATCGAATAAGCTGGAGAAGAAGACAGTTCTGGGGTTAATACGTGACCCCGGTGCATTTAATGAAAAAAAGAAAGTACATGGCGTGTACTTTTGGAGTACACAGTGTGTACTAGGCTTTTCCGTACTCCACTTTAAGCGACCTCCACATCACCCCTACATGGTCGTGTGCATGGTCATGACACAGCCAGCACATGGCCTCGAGCGGCATCAAAGTACACGTCATTTAATCATAAAGTACACGGGGTGTACTTCAAATATTTCCAGAAACTCCTCTTTTCTCAAAAACTCCAGAAAAAGTAAAAACATACCTAAAACAAAGGTCTGGGTTCTTACATGGATGGATTGAAACCATAATTATCTATCAGAAAAATGGGACTCTTCAGACAAATAGAGCTAGAAAGGAACAGATTTGGTGTTGTTCAATGAACTTTACCCTGTATGATGGCCCTAATGAGAAGAAAACCCTCTAAAAGAATAGATTCAATGGGATACTCCTTATATGAACATCAGAAGGATATATTTATGCCATTATAGAATAATTCCAAGTGCGCTCTTGCCGCACCCATCAACCTTGGACTAGGCTCTCCCATTAGATTCGGAGGATTGGATATTACTAGAAAACCATGATACATGACTGCATGGAATTCACCAAGTAATTTCATTCACAAAAAATCCATGAAATCCTCATCTATAAAAAATTATTATTTCTTCATACAGTTAAATATTCATGGTTGTTTTCCATTTGGGGGATAGATGTTGTGGGGCCATATCCCCTAGCCATAGTTAAGCAGTTCAAGTATATCTTTACTGCTACGAAATTATTTTCCAAATGGACAGAGGAAATTCCCCTCAAGGAAGTTGGGATGAATAACATCATAAACTTTTTGAAGTCTCATATCATCACCAGGTTTAGGGTACCTCGCAACATATTGACAGAAAAAGGCACCAATTTCTATTCCATAGAGTTGAATAAGTTGTAGCAAGAGTATAATATTGAGTCCAATCACTCTTCTTTTGATCATAAAGCATCAAATGGACATATATATTCTTCAATAAGACTCTATAAAATATACTCTAGAAGATGGTGAATAGGGATAAGAATTCATTTCTAGATAAATTCATCCATGATATATGGGTCTACCATACTACCATGCATACTACTACACAAAAAATTTCATACTCACTAGTGTACGGGACTGAGGCCATGTTACCCATCAAATTAAAACTACCCTAAGTCTCAGTAGAAATCTGTTGGAAAATCTTAGATGACGATCAACCATAAATGTGACTAGATGAATTGGAGTAGCTTAATGGGAACATTTTTCACACACTACACACCCTTGAGGTCCACCATAATTGGATTGCATGAACCTTCAATAAAATAGTTCACCTCTTCTCATTCCTCTATGGGGAACTGGTGTTTTTTCTTAGAACCCTAATGATACCAGGAAAAAATCTCCAAAGATGGAGCCAAAATGGGAGGGACATTACATCATACATATGTTCTATCAAAACGAGGCCTACTCATTGGCCGTAATGGATATGGAGCGTGTCAAACCTCTCACAAATGAAATATTTCTCAATAAATACTTTGCATAGATATCAATATGTGGGCATAAACATCAATTTAAGTCCTATATCTCATCCTAGCTACATGAAATTAAACTATAAAAATTAATCCTAACCATGGGATGTTAAACTATATGGAACTCATACATGTTGTAATACATTATACCGCATGGAATCCTTCATCCAAACCAGATGATATTAAACTATATAGAACTCATCCTGACCATGTGACATTAAACTATATGGAATTCATCTTAACCACATGACGTTAAATGATACAGAACATTTCCTAACCACCAGATGTTAAAATGTTTGGCATTTTTCCTTAATGTATGATGTTAATCTACACATCCAACATCTTTACTGTAAGACATAAAACTACAGAAATCTGTGAGATCCATCCCTATTCACATCAAGTCAACCACATCTTTACCACATGACATTAAACTACACGGTTCTTCTAGAATTATATATGGATTTTTTCTTATCCATGTGATATATGTAGGGAATAATCGATCCTATATCTTGGTCCATCCACTACATGATAAAAATTCCCTTATTATACCCTCAACTATCTCTTCATTGTAGGGAAACCCTTTCCATTTTTTGTTTCTCTCATCGAGCATATCCTATATGAGCTTAGGAATTGTGTTAGGGTATTACCCTCACAATCAAGGCATAAACATAGACAATAGGTTCATTGTGGTCTTTAATGTAAGATCGTAAAAGGAATACCATGAGTCCTTGTCACATGATGCTAAACTACACGATCAATGTGATTTCTACATGATTTTAAACCGAATGATTCTTCATAACTATGTTTAGTTGATTATCATCCTCATAAGAAACATAGTGACACCAAAGATTCCACCCTTGGGCCCAACCATAGTGTTTCCATCAATTCACATTAGTTCTCATTAACCCACACCTCTTTATGTTAAACTAGAGATAACATCAGAAAATATGTGTAGCTTGATTCGTGTCATCATAGGATATTTAGTGATGCATGTATCTCCAATCCTAGGCCCAGATGTAATGATCAGCGGAATTAATTCCCACCTCTATGCATGGGTCATACATTCATAGTGTATTTATCATTCAAGAACTACATGTGACTTGATTTATGCCCCTATAGGATACATAGTGACGCTTGAATTTCTAACTCTGAGAACAGTCACAACAACAAAATATAAAGATGCCCCCCTCCTTGTGCACAGGCCAGGCCTATGTAGTAAACTTCATTAAGAACAATGGCTAGCCTGATTCTTATCCTCATGAGATATGTACTGACTCCCAAGTCTCCATATTTCGGCCCATCTGCAAAATTTCCATGATGTCACATCGGTTACCACATCCTTACTGCATGACATTAAAGTTAATGGAATTACATACTTACTGCATGACATTAAACATCATGGAATTATGTCCTTACTGCATGATGTTAAACTACCAAGAAGTACGTCCTTACCACATGAAATTAAAATTCATTGAAGTATGTCCTTATCACATGATGTTAAACTATACAGAGGCAATTACATCCCCACTAAATGATGTTATATTGGGAAAAATGTCATTCCTATTTCATTCCTTATTAAATAACCACAAGAGAATTACCCCGGTCAACTAGAGCATGGGTGCTTCCACAATCGTTTAAATCACCTCAATCCAGAATCCACACTTCATTTCTTATGTGTCTCAAATCTCGTAAATCTTCCATGGCCCTAGGAATGGATATTCATCTTCAACGACCCTTTACTTGACTATGCATGTATGCTTATAGATTCATCATATGTGATTATGGTCATCAACCAAATACTTCACTCTGAAAAAAGAAAATTCGGATCCTTATGAGCCCTAAAATCACTATGGAATAACTCAATACCGTAGTGTATTTGAATTATTCTTGGTTTGAATGTCACATATAATCACTCATGACATGAGAACATATATCTTGGATTTATAACACTTTCACGTCACTCATAAGGATGTTGGAGTACTCTTTACCCTAGTCATACTAATTAGGCTCTTGTGAAACATTCCCCACGTTCATTCCTTGTGTGTCATGACCCTAAACTTCTTGTACATTAGTAAAAACTATATGACCATGAAACACAAGCCTATAGTGGTCCAAATGCAAAGTCCTTAAATTAATAATGAAAGAGACATGAAACTTCTCAGGTTGAAAACCCGCCAAGGGAAACCAGATAAAAAGTAAAGTCTCCTCCCACTAAAATATTCATTCTCCAAGTTTAGGCACAAATTATGTCAAAAATAGATAAGTCATAAAGCTCATAGGGTCTACCCAGTAGCCCTAGTAAAAGAACAGCTATGATCGTTGGACAACCCGGTTGAGGAAAAAGTTAGAGTAATGGTTTTTCACATCTCCTCGCCATGAGAATATATTCATTAGGTGGTGGAAAAACTTTTAGGTTAATGACACCCTACTTGTATTTTAAACTTTCCACTGATCAAAAATTATGACTTTGGGTGTCTCCACTCATTATAACCTTCAATTTCCTTTGTAAAGGATATATAGATTCAATTATCATTTGATTGACTATGAATGCATGCCCATGTCTCCTATATATGTTCCTATGTCCGTCAACCAAATGCATTACTTTGAAAAAGGAAATTGGGATTCTCGGGAGCCCTAACATCATCGCAGCAGCACTCAACACCTCAATGTGTCTGAATTATTCCATGTATGACTATCCCATATCATTCTCCTAACTCAATTCCTCTGGGTTATGATTTATAATCCCCACACCAAACTATCCATTCAGATTCAATATCCTCGATGTGATGTCATCGTTTTTTGTACAATTTCTCAAGAAAGGACTATGGCACTTCATTCCCTTGGATTTGATAGCCCATGAATCATGATTCGAAACCATAGGGTGTAGGGATCAAGCTTCATGATTTATGATATAATTTCCATAAGGTCTCAGAACCCTTCTTGGATAGCCTTTTTCCTATACCCAACTTCATCATCTGGATGCTTGAGCCTTTTCAAACCATTCATGGCCCTCAAAGAGAGGTGCATATCATATTTTTCATGGTATACTACCGATGCATAATGGTCCTTGACCCACCAACTAAAGTCATATTCTACTTGATAGAAAGGATCCTCAATCATTGTGAGATTTAAAAACATCACAGTGGAACCTCTCTTTTCATAATTTCATGGGATATACCTACAATGTCTGCACCATATCATATTCAAGGTATTAGGTTTCATGTTATGATTTACATCACCCATATTACATCTATCTAGGTAGATCTAGCTTTCCTAATATTTCTCCCTCAACCAATATTACCTCCATGAATCTTCCATAGCCCTTGTAAAACATATCCATCTTCAAGGACCCTTTACTTGAATAAGAATGCATTATTATGTCTCCTACATATGTACCTATGGTCATCAACCAAATGTGTAACTCCAAAAAATGGAATTCTGCTCCTCACAAGACTCAGAAACACCATGATAGATCCTAGAAACTCGTAGTTTTTTAGGTCATCCCTATAATATATTCACCTTATCCCATGATCAAATATTAGGTCTTAGATAAAAGACAATAAACTAAAAGAATATTAGGTATGATCTAAAAGACCTTAGACTACAAAAATAGAAGTTCTAAGCTAAAAAATGTTAAATTAAAGAAATATATGTTCCATAAAAAAATATCATAAACTAAATCAATATTAGGTCGAAGTTAAAAGACCTTAAACTAAATCAACATTAGGTCTAAGCTAAAAGACCATAATCTAAAGAAATATTAGGTCTAAAATAAAAATCCTTAAACTAAAAGAAATATCATGTCCTAGCTAATAGACCATAAACTAAAGCTATATTAGGTCTGAGATAAAATACCTTAAACTATAGAAATATAAGGTTTGATCTAAAATTACTTAAACTAAATAAATATTAGGTCATTGATAAAAGACCTTAAACTACATAAATAGAAGTTTCAAGATAAAAGACCTTAAATTAAATCAATATTAGGTCTGAGATAAACAAACAAAAACTACAGCAACAGAAGTTTCGAGCTAAAAGGCTTTAAACTAAAGCAATATTATTTCTGAGCTAAAAGACCTTAAAATGAAGAAATATTAGGTCTAAGATAAAACACCTTAAACTAAAATAACCTTAGTTATGAGCTTAAAGACCTTTAAACTAAAGAAATATTAGGTCCTTGATAAAAAGACCATAAACTAAAAGCAATAATAGGTCTGAGATAAAAAACCTTAAACTAAAGAAATATTAGGTCGATCTAAAAGAACATAAACTAAATAATGAAAACAATCTAGTCTGCAAAAACTTATATGGCTCACCATATGGCCTTAGGAAAATCAAGCTATGCTCACTAATCCTATTGTCTTTGGGAAATAATAGAGCACTCTCCTTTTGGAACGTATATTTTATAAGTCAGTTATAATAGATTCATTAGTAAGGGATGTCATTTTATGAGGGAATTTTTGAGATTTTCCTAATACTAATCTCCAAATACAGACATTCATATTTTCGTGACTTTATGAAAAGTTTTGGTATTACAAGAAATTCGAATAATATCACAATAATCTGATGATAGGCATATCATATACAAAGAGATGTTGGACAGAAAAATGAAAATTTCAGAAGGCCCATTTGTACTGTGAAAAAGTAGGGGAGGAATCTCCACATTTTGGAGTCTTTCCAAAGCGTCAAAAAAAAATGGGATTCATAAAAAAATTCAAATTATGAAAAAATTAGATTAGTTGCTCTGTCATGGTCAGAAATAATCTGATGAGAATTATCGATGAAATGTTGGAGTGTCGCTCTCCCCACTTCTTCCACCATTGCTCCAGGAAAAAGAGTCTCAACCAAGTTAGTCTCATCTCTTAAACACTCTTTTGAGCAGCATCCATTACTGATGATTATTTCTAAATATAATACTTCAAATGAGTAATGATTTCCCCATACCTCTATATTTATATGGTCCACATGTCCATCTGATTCTGTAATTCAAATATCTGTGGATGACCCTGCTCCAATGAATCTACCATCTCCCTCATCTTCATGAAAAAGTTATTCTCATCCAAAAAGTCATGTAGATCTCATTCACTCATGGATAGATCTTGTGTAGTCCTGAACTCATGGATAGATCTCGTGAAGTCTTAAAGAAACCCACAACACTCATATACAAAGTTTGAGAAATTACCAGATTATAGTTAGTGATTGGATCAGAAAAGCTCATGAGAAAGGGATAGTCTTTTAGGAAATATATGAAATAACTAACTTACGACATAGAATCATGAATGGGGAAAAGTCTTATAATAAAGGTGTGTGATGGAGGCAAAGGAAAGAGTGTTATATAGATGGGGTGACCAACAGAATTAATTTTTCTCCACCAACACCACCTATATAGAGGACATTTTTTGGAATACCAAATGTTACCCAATATAATAAATGCCACCTAATTCATTGGTTCATGACACCACCAAATATTTAGGTGGGCATTATTTTTCCTCATAAATAATCCCTTTTCTCCACGAATGTCACTCTTTTAGGGGGAATTGATTTATGCCAGCCAAATGAGCATTATAAAAATCAAAAAAGAATAAATACCTAAACATGGGTATTACATTCCCCATAGAATAAAGGGAAGGATTAAGTAACCAAGACTTGTGTACATGTTGGGAAAATCTAATGAAGACTCCATGTGCATCACATAACCTATGATGAATCCCATGGGCCCCCTTCAATGGACCTTCTTGACCCTAAACTAATTCTTAATACAACCAATGGACATGTGGGTGAAATATAATGAATTCACCTAGGTCACATGGTATTCCATTGGAAATATCCTTAAATCCATCCAAGATTCCTCAAAAATAAAGAGGAATGACATCCAAAGGGAGAGACTCCCATTAGAAATAAATATCTTGCACCATGTCATCATTAAAGGATAAATTTCCTTGATGAAATCTAAGTAAAATTGCAAGGCACCCAAACATTTTTAAAATAAGAAAAGGAGATAAATGGGAGGAGGTGATAGGTGATCATAGTCATTTAAGTACATGTGGTGCACCCCTAGCGATATGGAAGGCACCGTGAGTCCACAGTGACATGTCTGCCTCATCTCAAGAAATCCCTTTGGCTTGTCAGCCTTTCCATAAGGAAGTCTGTGGGTATGTCCAGGAAACTCTTTTCTTCCCCTTCAGTGAGCTAAGGACAAATGAGTAGATTTTTCCACCACATACTCTCACCTCCCCATATGACCAGTATTGGTCACACAAAGAATCATAAAAAATCGAGTAATTTTCCTTGACATTAATAATTCAATTTCACATAATACCATACTTTTGTAAAATAAAAAAAGGAATAAAAGGGAGGAGGTGAGAGATCTTGTGGTCTCTAAAAGACATGAAATTTTCCCAAGAAGTCTGAATAGTGGTCCCATGTGACCCCCAGACAAACCATACTTTTCTTGGGGAAAGTCATAGACAATTCATCAATATATCCTGAATGCCTTCTGATAGGAATTCAGATCTTGCGAGGGAACTTAGACACATCAGCATGAAAATAAGGAATTCCTTCGACACATATGTGTATTCAAAAAATTCCCCAATAATTGTAAATAATCCAATAATGGAGGTGTTGATAAAAGGGACTTGTGGTCACTAAAAATAAAGTGACACCCTCAGAGCGGTCTAAGGTAGAGACTTGCGAAGCCATGTGGTGACAAATCCCTTCACTGACTCCTACTTGGACTCATGTAAGATATGATGCACAAGGAACCAAACAACCGAGGTGGAGATGCCTATAAAATTCCCACCCCAACATGGAAGAAGGGTTGTACTCAGAGAGGTTTTATGGTTGATGTCAGGATGATTCGACTCTCTACCTCTTCAGACTTCTTAGAGCGACTGATCTCATGACTGGTAAGCTTTTCATCGGGTAATTTACTGGTGAATTTCCAGAGAAAACATTCTCTATACATAAGGTACTTCATGTGACCACTCATAGATCATGTGAAAGAATTAAAGCGAGATGTGCGAGGAACATGACACATTTCTTCTAGATCATGCAAGTCTCAAAGAATCTAATATTGGATAAATCTTAGGCCATTGTAATAAAAGGGTTAGAAAAAAGATTAAATTTGGAAGAATGAAAATTAAAAACATGCTCGATGGCCCTCATGTGATTCACATGATTCATCCAAATCCACGTGACAACTCTCAGAAATGTCACCTAGACTTCATGAATCCCCTTCAACATGATATTTTGGACATGAAAGCCCCTTGAGACATGTATGAACATGTCATACAGTTCCCCTAGAGACACCCCATTGATCTTATTATGCCCTCTGGGTCTATTACCTGAGCCTTGAAATGTTTTTTAGATACATCATCTAACTCATATAACAACATTTTTTCATATAATTAAAGTTTCATGATTGTATCTGCTCATGAAAACCAATCTCTCATGACACCCATGGGAGAAAGTCAGTTGAGACCTGTGACACCCTCTGAACATGTCATCTAGGTATCTTAATGAATTTTAGCAATATTATCTAGGATATTTTATATCCTATGAGTCATTCCATACTAGCACTTGATATTTCCCTGATATGTGTCAAGATAACTCTTGCGATTGACACCAAGGCACACCAACTGGATCATTCGACACCCACTTGAACAAGGTAGTTAGGTAATGTGATGGCCTTCAGAACAATACATCTGGATCATGTGACACCCTCCAAATAAGAAGTCCGACCAAAAGGGAATCCAAAGATTTTATATACCTATCCATACTCATTGTGTAATCCCCAAAAACAAATCCAACATTAAATTTTATGCCCTTAACAATAGGGAAACCTCATATTTTAAGCCTCGGTCAATAGGAAAACCTCGGAGTTTAAGCCCGGACCAAAAGGGAAACCCCAAAGTGTAATCCCCAACCAAAAGGGAAACCCTAAAATGTAACCCTTGATCAATAGGATAGTCTTAGTGTGTAGCCTCAATATAAGGGGAACTACAATAAATCGTATTCCTAATATATTCATGATATGTAGTCCACTCTTCAAGGTTCAAGATCGATATTAATAATCTGGGGAAATCCCAGTATCCAAACCCTTATCATGAGCAATGATATTGATCATTTTTTAACCCTTGTTTCTCAAAAAGAGAATAGCTCATGTTGTTTTAGGGAGTCACACTGATCATGTCATCTGCACTATGCACCCCAAGGTTACAAGGGCAACCTAATCAAGTAAGCCCCAATTATAGACATCATATAGTATGTATCCAATCAATAGGGAATCAATATTGGTATAATCCTATATCATTAAAAATACCTTCAGGATGGTTAAAATGTTTCTAAGCGTGGTCATCCACCATAGCATGATAATGTGTTAGGGCATAAAATGAACTATGAGAAATATAATTCCTGCCATACTCAGGATATATAGGATGCCTTATTAGGGCATGAGATCTATATAAAACACCCCAAGGACTGTCCAGGTACATAAGTATCATGTCTAAATTACATGATGTTGTTTATTTATTCCCCCTTGTTTCTCACACTGAGTGTAGCTCATGTGGGCTTATGAAGATAGAATGAGCATATCCTTAAGCATCATGAACATCATGAACTTCCACTAACCAGGTCGATCCCAGTATATAATCCCTGATGAGTGGTATGGTATAAACACCCCACATAATAGGGCATGTACCTTGGGCCCAGTCCCAAGGTCATGGTTAAACTAAGATGAATCAGATTCCTTCCATAACCAGGATACGTTGGAAATCTCTCTGACATCCGAGCTCAAATATTTGGTGTCTCAGTACCCACACATATTTATTTACTATATGATGCTAAACTGCTCAATATTAATGATATATATGGGTTTTGAATCCAATAATAACTAGGATACATAGGACACCTCATAATGGCTCAATCCCCGTGGAATATTAACTTCCTCGTTGTGTGGCAGAACATTCTAAAGCATTTGGTCATATGTCTTCAGCACAAAAAGAGGTTGTTCTACATTATAAATATGGATGAAGAAACTTGGATATATTAAAATGGGTTCAGAAATAAGACTACACTCCCTTCTGTTCATCAAAGAGACTCCCTTTCTTTTTTAATGAGATAATTAACCACTAAATCATTTTTTTATGGTAAGTAGTCTTTTATCAGGATTAGTAAAAGATACACAAACATATCTTAAATATATAAGAGAGTCCCGGAGTAGACAACAATTCCCCCCAAAAGCATGTAATGAGACCAAACTCCCTTCCTCTCGACCAATGAGAGTCCCCAAGAGTTGATGGGCCTAAAAACCCATATGACCATCGGCCTTTGGAAGGAGTTTATGTACCCAACTACGGATTGTGGGACCATTTGGAGTTTCTAGGAAAAGTGAAAATGGTATTTTGATAAGAAAAACCATTTCATGCCTCAAAAATCCAATGAAACATCCTCCATATATTCTCAAAAAACTAAGTAATATTCTCCCTTTTCTATATAGGGGATCATTGTTATGGGTTTATAGCAATCAATATCAGCATAACAGTTCATGTTTATTTTTATTTTTAGTGATTTATCCTCAAAATGGTAAAAATACACCCCCTATAATAAGTCAATACTTGTATCTTGATCATTTTTTTTAAATCACACATAAGTCATCATTTTAGGATCCCTCTCACCATTCTCATAGATAATAAGACCAAATTCTGAGCCACTATGATAAAAAAGCTCAATTTCATGTACAACATATAATCCAAATATACTTACCACTATCATGCACTAGTGAATAGATAAATCATATAATTTTAAAAATTTATCTCAAAAATTCTATAATAAAATGTTGATCAAAACGATAATATTTTTCCTTAAAATATCTCCATTATAATATAGGAATACTTAACCATGAATTAGAATTCTACCTAAAGAATACCTTATTCTTTGGTGTATAGAAAAAAATCGGATCTTCCCACTAAAGTTTTTCTACCATCAGTCTTGATGTATATCTACAACTAGTTGGTGCATAATGAAGTGTCTCAGGTCTATATAACTGAGTTGGAATCCCTCGATGAAAATAGACTCCATGTGATACAAAATTTCAAAATATATCATAATTTAGTGGCTTTATAATTCAATAATAATTTCCATATTTCCTCCTTCCACTAAGGTAATTTTATATGGGCATTGATTATTCCAGTGATACCTAAAAGGAATCCACTATGGTTGGATCCCAAATGGGAGGGGTCTATTGTAGTTTATAAATTTTACTCTAATGTTGCATACCCATTTATCACTATGGATAGGGGTGCATTATACCCCCCAATAGTGAATGGTTTATTAAGAAATACCAAATTTATTACATTGTATACCCCACATGTTTCAAATTATAAGACATTTAGCTACATAACACATAAATAAAACAGCATGACATTAAAGTTCTAGAAATTAAATCCATTCTTCATGACTGTAATCTACTTTAAATATTTACATTCTTCATAACTTTAATCTACTTGAAATATTTCCTCATTTTGTGGCACTAAACTACATAAAACATAGGTCCCAACAACATGAACTTAAACTACACAAAATATTGTTCTCACTATAAATTATTAAACTAGATTATTATCATATTATTCGTATAAAATTAAAGTATATGGTTATCATTCCCACAGTACGATGTTAAACTGTGTGAAAGATATCCATTCTATATTATTTAAACTAATAATACTTAGTTATATGTATGAATTTAAACTACATAGTAAAATTATTTAGATATGATTATGGAACTATAAAACTAAATTTTATTCCTTCCTAAGAGGAATACCACTTTTAATTTAGTGTTGGTCAACTACTGTACCGCTTTCATAGAACTATGTGTGGATTCCTTCCTATTTCATGAGATATACAGTGATACTTAGATATCCTATAATGGACCCATTTGTAATTACCTAATTATCCCCACCTATTCTTGATGCTTAGTTACCCTTTATTAGGATTTCTTTTTCCACTTGGCATTGATATGGGGTTATACTCAAATGAGGTGGTCATAGTTATGAAGCTTTAAGTTCTAGCTCTCCCATAGCCTAAGCATCGGGACTTTAAACAATGTTAATTCATTATTTAGGTTATATATATTGGTATCAGTTTTAAAATTCAAATCAAGTTTACCTTTCCCTAATTATTGTATATGAAATATCTCAGTCTCCCCCTTAATGGTCAAAGTTCTAGGACCATAAACTAGGATCCTCCCCTTTAGTCTAGGAATTATGAACATAAAATATGGGAATATTTTTGTTTTTTTATGTCAAAATTATATTCTCAATCAAAATTGGTTTCACTTTTCTTATTTATATATAAACTATATCACCCTTATAACCAAAGTGGAGTGATAAAAAACTCCATCTCCATGTTCTAAGCTATATAAGTTAAAAATGAATATAATTAAGTATCATAACAATTGATCATGGAAAAATTAAATTTTATTATTATTTATCTCATGGTTTTTTACTATGTTAAGTTCGGTGCTCCTCATCAGTATTCTCATTGCATGAAGGTGTAATTCTTGGGTTCTCAAATGTTTCTTTATCATTTTCCTTTCATTTTCTCCAAAACAATTCTGTATACTCTACATGTACCTATCAAACCATAGTTTCGTAATAAAATATAGTTGGTACATAATGATTAAACATTGTCCCAATCTCATCCTACCTCCAATCCATGTTACACTTCCTAGAGGAAGCATTCTTAGAGTCAATGTAGTGGAACACATATCCAAAACATAGTAAA
This sequence comes from Viscum album, assembly GCA_963277665.1. Lineage (NCBI taxonomy): Eukaryota > Viridiplantae > Streptophyta > Magnoliopsida > Santalales > Viscaceae > Viscum > Viscum album. The sequence goes on from OY728157.1 coordinate 600,045,492, forward strand.
TGGTTATTGTACACATTTTTCCCTATTTTTAATGGTATGATATTGAAATCCATATTTTTAACATTTTCAATGGTTTCCATTAGGCTATCTGTCATGACACTCTTCGATTTGGACTCCTTAATACATAATTTAACCTTCCTCTACTACCTTTTGTTCATGTGGATTTTTAACTCCCTTGGCGTTACTCCCCCCCCCTAATGCATCTCTTCAATTTGGGAGGATGAATCAGTCTCATGGATCACACCCAATAGGATCCCCATGTTTATAGGTTTACTTATAGTGTTCAACCAGATATTATGAACCCAAACCATCATTCCTGACATGCGATCTCAGGTCACACGATCAATATTCTATCATCCCTTGTTTCCCTCATTGATCATGGATCACATGATCTTATATGATATGGATGATCATTTCTCCAATATGATAGATAATCATAAAAATAAAAAGTAGATAACCCTAATTTTCATAGCTGTATGTCATTAAACTACACATCCACCGCTAATCCTTATTGAATGATATTAAACTGCATATCCCCCAACAGTCACCACAATATGATATTAAACTTCACATCCTTCAATAGTCCTAGATGCAATACTTTAGACTAAAACCGCCCATTAGTCCTAGTTTTAAGGCATTATACTATGTAACTCCCAATAATTCTGGATGCATTAATTTAAAATTTAAAACCCCCAATAACCCTAACTAAATAACATTATGCTTCCCGAAATCAAATAGACCTAATAACATGAATTTAAATGGCACAACCCCCAATAATCCAAGTTATATTACATTAAACTACACATCCCCAAATATTCCTAGTTTCATAACCTTAAACTACACTAGATATCTTTATTATGATACAATATTAAATTTCATGATCATCATCCTTTACATATAATGTTATGTATCATAGTTAATATCTTTAATATGTGTTGTTAAACTATATGGCCAAAATCCATTATAAATGATGTTAAATAACATGCTACCATATTTATCATATTCCAAAAAATTGCATGATGCTTTGGTCCTTACAGAAGATGAAACCCCCTTCATAGTTCCATTGGCCTCCTACTATACCCCATTTATGAAAGTGGTTTCCCTATACTAAACAAAAAAAGTATTTTTTTGATTACTAACTCATGTATACAAATAGTTATGCATCATGTATATTTATCATAATAGTGTTTAAACTTATATATCCATTGTTTACAAGGAAATTCCCTATGATTATTTATTATATCAAAATATTATAGTAGTTCCAAACTATAAGGATAAAAATTAGATATTATGAATGTAATGTTAAACATATGTGTTATGGTCTAGATAAATCATACTGAAAAGGCATACATAGCATATGACTAAATTTTTTTGGGAGTCTCATAAGAATTGATAAATTTTTTTCATAGAGTTTTCACTTGGTGACCTCAAGTATATGATATCATTAGGACTGACCCACTAATTGGAACACTGCATGTTTTTGGTGTACTTGGTTATTCCCATTTATGAGCATATATATTTGTCTCGTAACTAGAGATCATTATCAATGTGTATCATTTCATCACATAGATTGATTCCTAAAAAACCATGACATTTATGTTGTAGTGAACCATCATATGTTGGATGTGTCGTTAATGGTAATTCATTAGTTGAATGATCAAGAAATAATTTATCACCTCAAAAAGGAAGACATTTTTCTATCCCTGTTGACCAAAATGGTAGTCCATTTATTAAATATATGGACATTTTGATTAAAGGTATTCCATTCTATAAGAACATGAATAAAAGAAAAAAAGAAATAATGATGATAAAAAGTGTGTGCCATCCTTTATGAGATGTCAAAAGACAGAGATATTATATTACATGTTGTGTGTTTATAAAAGGTTTCTATTGTTCTGAATAAACATTATCTCATTAGGTCCCTTGATGGGTTGTTAGACATTACTCTTGGTCTGTGAGTATCTCTCATTACAATCCAGATTAGGGCCTAAAGGATCACACACAAAGAATATTCAGGGTATTTTCCAATTCTATTGAATTAGATTTTTAGGATATATTGGTCCCCATAATGGGGAATGATTACTTCCCATGATTAAATTATTAAAAAATAAAAAAAAATCAATATTATTATAGTTAAGAATAATAAATATTGAATTTATTTAATTATTATATTCACTATTTATTTTGTGTGATTCACACTCTCTTCTTTGTTTTAATGGGAACAAACAATAAATATGTTTCAAAAAATTTATTTTCAGTGTGTTTTAGTTATTGTGATTGGAAATCGACCAAGGAATTAATTTTTCTAACTGATTGGTTCAAGAAGAACTTAAATAGATATTTCAAAGGAACTCACTAGGATAAACTAGTTATGAGTAAATGGATCATCCAGCTGTAACTGAGATTTTACTAGGGCCATCGGCCAGCCAATGGAGCCCCACCAGCTCACCAGTGGAACCTAGATAACAAAAATGATCTCCAAGTAGCCCATCCTCTAACTAGTGAATCCTAGTGGTTATCGGTATAAGTTTTATAGAAACAAAAGAACATTGTTTCCAAAAGTCCTCACCAGATTTTTTTCTTCAAAAACTCTAATCAACACCCAAGGCCTCAATAATCATCTTAGGACCTTTGGAACCTATAAATACATATCCAAGATTTATTTGATGTTATTTTATACCTTGGATATTTATATTGATCTAAATTGTTTTTCAATTTTCTATTTATTTATTTCTCTTTTATTAGTCTCTCTTTCTCCCTTTCTTTCTTGTTAAATTTTTACTAGGATTATTGATATTGGATTTTAAATGGTTTTTGAAAAGGAAACCATTTCTTATTTTTTTTCTTCTTGATTGTTAACTACCTAGTAAATTGAGGGATTTCGGGTGCTCCCTACCACTAAAGTTCATGAGTGTGGGTTTATTTCATTCTTTATCTAAAAGAAATTAGTGTATTGGGTTTCTTTCTTAGACCATTAAAAATAAAGTGTATTTCTATTTCATGGGTATCTTGGATACCATTAAAAAAGTGATTAATCTAAAACCTCTTAATAATTGAGGGGAAGAGATTAAGAGACTCATAAAGAGTTATTACCAAACTTCTTTATCAAATTGTTTTTCATTTTTAATTTATGTTTCACTTAGTCATTTAGTTTCTTGTTAATTATTTAATTTTATTTATTATAAAATTTTATTACTTTATTAATTTTATTTATTAAATGGAAATTAACTCACCCCTCCCCCACCCCCATATTTCTATCCTATCACAACCAAAAATTAGTATCAGACCAGTCATTATATCTAGACCTTCACCGGTTTTGAGGAACAATCATAAACTATAGCCATTTCCTCTATCACCCAAGGTTCTCCCAAAGGAAACTAAATTATTTGTTCATATTTCATTTATGATTCATAATATAATTATTACAAAACTCACATGTCAAATTTTAATAGAAGTATAGTATATCCCATTCAGAAAATAATTATGTATGGTTATACACTTACTATGTAATTAGAGAATAAATGGATTCCCAATGGTATTTAAACCTTTGATCTTATTTTAAAATATAGGAATGTTCTTCATTATGAAATTGATCGAATTTAATTTAATATAATTTCTAGTTATAAAACTTATTAAGAAATTTGTAAACTTTTATAAGTCACCCATGAAGGAATTTACAATTTTAAGTACACTAGGCTTGAAAGAATCATTAATATTTTTAATGTTTTAGTATGAATCCCTATGACTCTATAACAAAAATAATAACTATATTTACTAACATTTCTAGTGGTAGAAAACATATTTCTGAATATGTTTATATAGAAACACTTTTAAAGATGATAATTTGGTTTTTTATATGTACATAGGCTCCCAAAGTAATAATGATTCAAGAACCAATGATAATAAAGTATATTTTGGTAAAGTAAAACATTTGGTCACTCATGGGATCTGATATCACAATAAAGATTCAGGAAAAAAAATCCATATAAGTGATGGAAAAAATTTCCTCCATAAAAATTTATGATGACTCTTCATAAAGTGATATTGAACTTGATCAAATTTCAAAGAATATGAACATGTTTATGAAGAATAAAAAATTACTCCACTATAACAAAAAGGATAATCAACATAGAGAATAATAAGTAACTTGATCTGGATACAAAAAAGAAGGTACAAATCAAGTTGGAGTTACTCATATTCTAAAAAAATAAGGGGGAAAAGGAAAAAAAGAAAACATTCAATATATCAATATGGAGTGCATGTAATGACACCCTATCCTCAACCTACACAAGTGATGATAGCCTCAAATTTCTCATGAAAAACATCAAGGTAAATGATGTAGTAAATTATTTTTCTTCCACCACTTATTTTTCACAAATTCATATAGATTATGAAGATCTTAAATATACTAGTGATCAACTAGAGAAAGGATTTTGTGAACTCACCCTGAAATTAAACGAACTTAAAAAATAAGTATAATCATGGTGTTCTTTAAAAGGATCAAATATCATAAGAAAATTAAAAATCAAAAATAGTTCAATGAAAAGGAGAAATATTTTCATTCAAAAAATGATGAAGATAAAGAAATAATATTTAAATTGTTATTGGAATACATGACTAAAGTTTGGGATTAATGTAAGATGATTAAAATGAAAATAATAAATTATAAGAAAAATCTAATGATCTTGAATTATAATATTATTTTAATGATATTATATATTCACATGCTATATTAATCGAAGGTAAAAATGAATTTAAATAAAATGTAGGGTACCCAACATCATGTGAAAAAATCATTATTGGATGAGTTTTAAAAATCAAAAAAGAACCTCTAAAAATAAAAAATGTGTGAAAGGGGGATGTAAAAATAAATTTTACAATTATTTTTGTAAACCGTTATATATTATTTATGAATAATATTTCAAAAAATTTAGATATTACATACTCAAAATTGTTCATCTATCTTCTAAAATGTTTATAAGAAAATATTTTTTGAGTAAAATCTGTGTTCCTAAATCTCTTTTAGCTAACATATATGGACCCAAAATATTTGTGCCAAATTATTAAGTTTCTTGAATATTTTGTAAGAAAAATGTCTCAAGATAAAATCCCATGGAGTTATATGGTATATGGATAGTGGGTACTTGAGACACATATCTAAAACTACTCTAAATTCAACCATCTTAAAATGCATAATGAAGGTCATGTAACCTTTTTTAAACTCAAGGATTAATATCTTATGTATAAGAACCATTAGATTTCAAATTCTATTATTATTAAAGAATTTTTATATGATTTTGGTTTAATGAATAATTTTCAAAGTATTTGAAAATTATATGATATTGGTTTTAAAGTATCTTTTGAAAATTATTTCTTTAAAGTTTTTTATTTCAAAGAAAAAAATTTATTCGTTGCTTCTCATTTTCAAAATGTTTAAGCTGTTGATTCAAAATTTCTTATTACACAACATGTTAAATGAATCAGTGCATATGATAGTGATTCATAATTATAGAATATATTCCTTAATAATTGTATCTAATATACTCACATTTCAACCTAAACATAAATCCACTAGTATGTGATTTACCTAAATTTTATTTCAAAAATTACATTGTGTGTGAGCTTGGACAACTTGGAAAGAAACACGCATCTACCTTTAAATACAAAAATGAAGTGTTGACCACTAAGTCCATTGATATTGTACACTGTGATCTTTTTGGACCTACCAATTTGTAAGTGTAGGAGATAAATCTTATAGTTTTATCATTTTTGATGATTATACAATATTTACTTGTGTTTTTTGTTAGATCATAAAAATATGTATTTTAATTTATTTATTAAATGTTCCAAAATGTTTTAAAAATAAAAAGGGGTGTAATTTCATATCAATTATAAGTGGTCACGTGATATACTTAAAAAAAGAAGACTTTGACGAGATTTTTACTTCAAAAGGTTAAAATCATTCAATTTATTCTTCTAGGACTCCCCAACAAAATAAGGTTTTTGAAAGATGGAATTGAAAACTAGAAGAGATTTCAAGAACTCTATTGAATTAATTTAAACTACCTCAATATTTTTTTATCTAGGATGACAATGCTACTTTTTATACCTTGAACTTTTTTTAAGACCCATCCTTTTTAAAAAATCCCAATGATTTTTGGAAAGGAAAAGAACCTAAATTCACATATTTTAAGGTATTTGGGTGTAAATTATATATTACTACCAAAAAATAAAACTTAGTAAAATTTTACCCAATATCTGATGAAGATATTTTTCTTGGTTACTATAAATCAATTAAATCTTATTGTGTATTTTATAAAAGGAAGAATACCATAGAATAATTAATTCACATAAAATGAACAGATAACATCACTAAAATCCATCCCAAAATTAATGATTTTGAGGTTGACCTAGAAAATATGACCAGGATTGAACCATATAATTCAAAAGAAATAAATTTTGAGGAAGAACCATTATCCGGTATTATAACAAAGGCAAGGGTGAGATCAAAATACCATCCCTTAAAAAATGTTGTGGGTGATTTCAAAGATGGTACTCATACTACAAGTTCGGTTTTAAATGAGGTTAAAAATTGTGATTTTGTATCACACATAAAACCCCAAAATATTAATCATTCCATTAATGATAAAAATTTGATTCCTACAACAAAATATTAGTTTAGACAATTCAAAATGAACAATATTTTTACTTCCTTTGAAAAACAAAATGATCATCCCATTATTGGGTCAAAATGGGTTTTTAAGAACATGTTCTATGAGAAAGGTAACATAACTCATAAAAAATATAAACTCATATCCAAATGATATAAAAATAATAATACAATGGTTATGGTGAAATATTTTATTTGGCCAATAGGAAATAATCCATTATAATCTTGTTGGAATTTTTCATCTGCTTAAATTTTAAGCTTATTCAAATGGATCTAAAAATTATTTTTTAAATAATGTTATCACTAAAAAAGTTTTTTTAATAAAAATATTTATTTTAATGACAAAAAATTTCAAAATTATATTTTTTAATTTAACCAAGGATATTTATGGTTTAAAAAAATATTTTTTTTCGTTTTTTAAAAGGTTAAATAAATTTATTTTAGAAAATTATTTCAAAATGGGAAAAGTCTATTCATATTTTTTTAATCATATTTCAAATAATTTATTGATTTTTCAAATTTATGTGGATGATATCATTTTAGATTCTTTAAAATAATTACTTTATAATGAGTTTCAAATTTAATGTGAAAATGATTTCAAATGAGTTTTATAGGTGATTTAATGTTTTTTATTGATTTTCAAATCTAAAAACAAGATTGGATTTTCTTATAAGTTAAGTCAAATTCATTAAAAATCTTTTAAAATTTTTTATTAGGGATCAAGTAATGGAAATTACTGCACCTATGAATACTTCATGCAAGATAACATTGGATTAATCTAGTACACATATTGAAAATAATCTTTATAGAGTAATGACTAGGAGTATTCATCACCTTACTATGGCCTGGACAAACATCATTTTTATTGTTTTTCTTTTTTATCATTTTTAATCCAATCCCAACGAATCAAATTTAAAATATCATAAAATAAAATTTAGATATCTAAAATTTTATAACAGAGTTCTTTTATTTAATCCAAAAGATACTTATTTTGAACTTACATGTTTTTTTTATGCTGATTTCCAAGGATTCCAATTAGATAAAAAAAAGAATAAGTGGGAATTTTTACCTATATGGGAAATTTCTTATATCCAGGAGTAAAAGGAAGAAAACAAATTCACTATTTCTATGGTCAATTAATAATATATAACCATGATGAGTTTTTGTACCCAAATTATGTGCAACACTATAATATATTATGTTCCAACATTAGATCATGTTCTTAAAATCTTTTATAACACTATTATGGTTAGTATATATTGAAATCCAATTCAACAATCTACCGCTAAACACATTGATCTTTGGCACTACTTCCTAAGATATCATTTTCAAAATGGAGATATAATGTTATAATTCATAATTATGGATCTTTAATTGGATGATAATTTCACTTATCCTCTCACTGAAGAATATTTTGATTTTATTAAGGTGGTTTAGAAATGTCACCCCTATGAAACTCTTTATTGACTTTGGTAAAGCATGAGGTTTACCCATTATTTTAAATTCAATTTTCTTTTTATTTATTGATCTTTTTACCTTAATCACTTATATATGTTTTTATTTTAAATATTTATATTTGGATTCATATATAATCATGGATACTTGTGATTTTTAAACTATGTATTTAATAGGAAACGTTCTTCTTTATTGTATGCACCATTTGAAGGGATAAAAAACTTTTTAAAATTTAAAATTCTCCTAGATGGAGAAAACTCTTTACAAAATTTATGTTTTCAGGGAACATAAAATTTATATCCTCTTTTATGATTTATAACATGTGTTGAGAAATTTTTTAATCTATTTTGGAAGGGTAAAATATTTTATGATTTAAGTTTTTTGTTTTATATTCTCATTTTAAAGAACTATCAGTTTTAGATATTTAAATTATTGTTGGTTTTATATATCTTAAAGAAAATTAGTTATGGGTTATAAAATATTCATTTATTTTTTTTGGATAGATCTCCTTTTATTATGAATCCATTTTAATTTAATTATACAACCTTGTCTATCAATTTTAGATAATAAAAAATGGGTAGAATGTTATAAAACTATGTTTATATTCATCTTTTTTAAATTTAAAAATGGTATTTTATATTTTTTTTTAATTTATTCTTTCAACAGTATAATTCTAAATGCTAAAAAGTATTCTTTATCTTTTTAATGGTTTTAAAATACTTATTAAGTTATGGTACTTTTAAATTCAAATTGTTTTATATTCATTTTTAATTGTAAATTATTTTAGTTTCTCATTTTAATTTCATTAGGAAATATTGAAATTCATTTAAAAAATATCATGGATGTATTTTTTGAAATAAGTATTCTAGTATTAAAATATTTATATTTTTTTCACGTGTTTTTGGTCATAAAAAGGCGGGAATTGTTGTGCCCATTTCTCTCTAAATATTTTTAATGACCATGAACTCCCATTATGTTTCCAACCAATTATTTTAAGTTAATATCATTTATAATGTTTAGAAATAAACCATGGAAGTATTAAATCCAGATGATGGGTACTAGAAGTACTTTGACATCCATTTGAAAGGACCTCACTATGCTGAACTAGTGGTCATCGAGAGGTAAGCCGGTTGCTTTCTATTTGAAGCCCACTGACCATTCAGTGGATTCATCGGTCATACCCATATTATTCCTAGAGACACCAAATAGATGGTGGATTCTAGATAATCTAGATGAACCTCATTCATCTCAATGGCTAGCTAGTGAGCCTTAGCAGCTAATCGGTGGACCTTTTCCATGAATAGAAACACACTATTTCTAGTGGTCTTTTTCAGCTTATTTTTTTCAATGGATCTATTCAATATCAAAGGCCCCATAAATCATTTTATAATCTTTAGAGGCTATGAATACACCCCCAACCATTCTTGGATATATTCATTTACCTTAGAAAAATCTCTTGAGCTAAATTGTGCTTCATTTTTTTAGTTCTTACTCTCTCTTAAATTTTCTACTCTTTCTCATCTTATTTCTGGATAAATTATTTCAAATAGATTTTTGGATGGGCAGTGAAGGGTTTTTAAAATAAAAACTCTTCGTATTTCTTCTTCTTGAATGTGAACTATGACTAAAAGTGCGGGATCTTCGATTCTCACAACCACAAAAGAGATAGATTGTAGGTTACTTTATTTCACTTTCTAAAATAAAGATTTGTATTATTTCTACTTCTTAAACCATTATAAATAAAGTTTATTCCTTTTTCTAAGGTATTTTGTTACCATTAATGCCATGGAAGTAATTTAAAACTTATCTATCCTTGAGAGGAGGAGACTTAGGAACTCATCTTTAGTTATTACCTAAATCCTTTAACAAATTGTGTTTACTTTTAAATTTTTCAATCACTTACACTTTTATTTTATTTATCTTTTAATTTTATTTTTCACATGATTTTATTGATTATTTAATTTCATTTTTTAAAATTAAATTCAACCCTCCTCTTTCCATCTTACTCTGAAAAACTTTAGTATGTGAATGTGAATAAAAATGATTTTCAAATGAATTTTTAATTTTCAATATTCATAGTTTATTTAAATATATATGGAGACATAATCCATGTAAATTAATTTTATTTTATAATGTAACATTAATTTAATGTTACAAGTGAGTGATAAAATATTTGTGATATTTGTGATATGTTTTAATTATTGTTAGTGTTTTTTCATTTTACATTTGAAAAATTAAATTATATAGGAACCTAAGTGAAATTTATAGAAGTTCTAACCTAGTTATTTAAACATTTTGAGACCCAAAAATTTTGGTTCCAAGATCTAACTAAAATTATATCTCCTCTCCACCACACATTAAAATCCTATAGAGATAAAGAAAATGGAAGATCAAGAACAATTTGATCCATGTTTGAGGATTGATAGTTCAATCACCCTTAAAAATTAAATCATTGAATAACAATATATTGTCCATGAAAGAACTTGAATTTCATAGGAAGACATTTGATCTAGATTCTAGAATGTGTGTGGATAATATAGAGGGTTCCGGCTTTGGTTCCTTTTATGTGATGATCTCTGGTAGAGACATACACACATATTCACTGAAAATAAAATGTGTTAAGGTTTCAATTTTGTTCTTCATAATTAAATTATATTACACAAAATCCATGGGTGAATCTATGCAGGGGTATACTGAATAAAATATTTTTATATAAATTCAAACATAAAAATTTTAAAATTCCATTTTCATGCTTCTAAAAAGCCTCGACATCCATTAATTTCTATTAGAGTTGTATTTTAATAATTTCATTTGGATTTAAAATAATATTTTCTAGAATTTTCATTGAGGGTTTTGATACAGTCACAATTCTATTGGTGATGCATCGATCAGAGATCAAATGATCATGATATGATTTATTGAAGATTGACATGATTTTTCAAATCTATATATATATATATATATAACATTTTTGGGGTGTTGTATGTGGTTAAACCACATTTATAAAAAATATAATACATAAATTTGAGATGGGGGTGGATAAAAAAGTAAATAAAAAAAAGTAAAAAAATATATAAAAAATTGATAGGTAGGTAGCAGTTTCCACCCATCTAAAAAATTTCTCCCCAATAATGGGGGGGCGGGTTAATGAAAAATGAATCCTCATATGGGGTTATAGTAACAATAAATTGTTTATATTATTATTATTATTATTATTATTTCTATTATGGAACCCTAAAGGGGTTGCTCCTACACACTTATGCATTCCCCATGTGGGTCATGTGACTCTTGCGAGGCCAAACATAAATTCGAGTCATGTCGACCTGATTTGGGATGGGTTCGTTCGGATCCAACCCTTCCAACCCAGAAATCCCCCCTCTAGAATGTGTAATCATATAAGGATTTTTCATGGTCCTAAAAACCCATAAAATGTTAAAAAAATTTAAAAAATATAATTTAATTATTCAATTTTTTTACAAATATTTTTTATTTCACAAGATGTATCGGTAATTTATTAAAATTAATTTGATTAATGTTTATTTCATTAAATTTCCCTCGAGTTCAATTTTAAAAAAAAATTTTTATAAATTCAATTACATTTCACTTTGACCGACCTGGAGTTTATGGTGAACTGTGCCTATTTAATTTTTATAAGTATTTAATTTTAATTATTTCATTAGCATTTTTTGTAATAATTAATTATCAAATATTATTTTTAGATAATTTGTGCATTTTCTCTCAATATTTAAATGTATAAGGGTTTTTTGTTTGCATTATAAGTGATAAAAAGTTATTATTCATCCAAAATACCCCTCACTTTTGTATGAATATACATTTAAAAAATAGAAGAGTTCATGATGATGTGTTTTCTATCGATATTCTATGCATAACTACACAAAAAGAATACATGATATTTTGATGACTATAGTAACTCAATTCAGTCCATAGCTCAAAGAATTCCCCTAGGGTCTGGTTTGATCCATTATTCACTCAATAGATAAACTACTTGAATTATATCATTATAAATTCATTGTTTTTTTATTTTATTATTCCTATTTAATTGATTTTAGATGATTTTCAATCGTATAGAAAAAATTTAATAAGCATGAATAGATAAAATAAATTAAAATATGCGATGAATTTATTCTATTTATGTTTTATTAATTATGTTAGTGTTATCACGTAGTAATAATAAATATATACAGAATCTTATTTCAGTTTCAAACAAAACAAAACATAAAACTCTCAAAGTAAGTATTAAGTCATTAAATCCTTCCATCACATGAGTTTCAAAAAAACTACATGTGTTAGGCGGATGTATTACCTAGTTGATTATTCCTCTAACTGTTTGTGAGTTTTTATTAAATTAGTGGGTCATCTTAACTATTTTTTATAGTAAATAATTATACATACCTAGCTTGTTGCAACTTTTGAGGTAAAGCATTGAGAAATCAAAGTTATACTTTATTAGAGATGGGTCCATACTCAACAAATCATAGAGATATGGGTTAATGTGGCTGGTTAGTCAAAATCCTACCATTGAAACTATAATAATGGTTATTTCATATCTTGGAATGTGAAGATAAGTTTAAGTACCCTTACTAATATAATACTAAAATGACTATGAATTTTAAATCTTATAGTAGAGGGATACTGGGATTTCATAAAACATTGAGACACATTTAAGAACAACAAATATATTATGTATTTTAAATGATAATAAATATAAAATTAATGACCTTATTGTGTTTTATTTTATATAAAAATTTCTATTATTACAAAAAATTACTAAAATAAATTTCAGATAAAGGGCATGTCCTAAGTAGATTGAATTTATAAGGGTGGTACATGAACTTGTGTAATGTATTATGATATGAATTGAAATTTTATGTGTTGGAGTCCCCACTAATTTTTGGGAAACCTCAAGAACTATGGATTAAAAGGAAGTTTTCAAAATAAACATGGATGATACATTTTATTTGTACATCATAGTGTTATCATTTATGTCAAATGAGCTAAGAAAACAAAATTAAGACTTGGATGGTTGTACATGTTGTCTTATCTATGCGAAGTTTTTTAGGAGAAACTGAGGTAACAAATGAATAAGATTATCTAATTACTAAATACTTATCATCCAAGTAAACCAAATTCCTTTATAATTACAAAAAAATAGTATGGAAAAAAATTCGTCAATAACTTATGGGTAATATTCTCCATGTAGATATGAAAATAAATAATGTTTAATATTTAGTTATTGTGGTAAAAAAATTGAAAGACATGTCAAAATCCCAACCTAAATAATAGTGTGAAAGGATCCTTTTCAATTTCCTTAAAATAAACCAAAGATAATGAGAGCATTGAAAATGAATATATTTTTATCACATCTAGAAAGAAATGAAACCGGAATATACATTTTAATGAATTAAAGAAGAACTAAGCATACACATTTACATCATTAATATTTTTCAATAAATGTAATATTTCATTTTATCTTCTTGAGTATTAAATAATAAATATATTTCACATGTATTTATCCAAATATAGGAACCAAGGATGTTTAGAAGAATTATATATGTATGGGGAATTCTTCAAATGGATATGAAAGGGTGATTCCAACAACAATAGTGAGAAGAAAATTACTTCTAATTTCCAAGTGCATTTATTATATTTAAATTATTTCAAGTTTTAAAAATGTATTTATCTCATTTTTCCATTGGACATAATGAGACATTATTTTTTTCGGAATGATTGTTGATTTTGGTGTCTCATACTCAAGTAACAGTTCAATGAAACTTCAAATATCGGTAATAAGTGATGAATATAAAGTACTAGACTCAATAAGACCAAATTGTTGAAAGATAATTCATTGTCATGTAAAACTAAAATTATTTGTCAAGGATATACCTAATATTGTGTTTAGAATTTTTTTAACTAAAAACCTTAAGTATAATCAACACACTTACTTATCATGATTTAAACAAAGAAACCCCTTTGAAATAAGGATGATTTATAAAGCCTCCATAGGTAGTTTGGATTGACCATGTAAAATATTCGATGGACAAGATAGATGTATGTCTATATACTTATTAAGATTCTTGTAATATTCAAGGAATAAAAATTTTAAGTAACAAACATTCATGCTTAGAAGATATGAGTTTTTTCGAGCCCATGAGCCGAATAATATCTTAGCTGAGCACCCATTGATCATGAAAATGTATAGTGGATTTATTCCTAAAATAAAATTTCCTTATATACATCTAAGAAATGTTGTTAGTAAAAGGAGGATTAATGATGAGTCTTACATTAATTCATTGATCATTAAAATATATATAGGATTTATTTATAAACTAAAATTTTCTTATATATATCAATACTAAAATGTTAGAAACAAGAGGATTGATGATGAGACTAATAAAGCATGTAGATTATTCCATTATAATTTCAATACATGACTCACAAAGAGAAGTGGTAACACATAACCATATTCCTATTATAATGAAAAATGTATAACATAGAGTTATAATATGAATAAAACCCATAATATAATAAAATCATTTGTTTAGATGAAAATGGTTTATTAAGGATAAATCAATAAACAAACATGCATTATAAAAAACACAAAGTTCATCTAAGGTAATTATATTAAAGGCTTCTAAGGATATTAAATAAATCTCTAATATAGAAAAAAACATAGACAAGTGATATACTATATTTCTATAAAAGGGTTTTCATCTCTATTTGAGATAGTGGCAACAAGATTGACTTGGGTTAAGTGATGTCTCTATATGTACAAATAGTTATCATATGAACAAATTTCACTAGATCTCATGGAAAGGGAATGTTTTAGAGATACATAGTTTTTAAGAATGTATGAAACCAAGATAGATGATTTTATGATCACCAAGTCATGGTGATAAATTATTCAACAAGAATAATGAATCTTAATCATTCATGGATGTAGTAAATGGAAATAATATATGTTTTACAAGTTTATATGAATTCATAAAAATGATTTCTATATAACAAAATCAGTTTAATATTTTTGATATTTCTCTAATTGATGTAAATCAATTTTTTCAGTATTCAAAATAAATTTTACATGGTTGGTACAAGTATGGTTCCAATATGCCTTGATTGGTTTTACAAGGTATTCATACATAAATAAAATGGAATTATTATTATAATAGAAACTTTATATGATAATAATATTGGTAATTGAGAGTCATCATCACATTTCATGAAATTTTTATACACAACCCAACCATAAATGGTTAGTGAAAATAATGAATACCAATTAGGAACACAATTTTTTGATATCAATTAATAGAATAATGAAAACATCACAATCCCAAAGTATTAATTTGGAATAGAAATATTACTAGTATCAATAATAGGCTAGTGGTATCATAATAGTTTTTTAATGAAAATATGATGATAACATAAGGAAATTGGTTATTTTTCTTAAAATTAGTTAACACTGGGTAGAAACAAACTCTCTTAAGAATGAATTAAAGTAGAAACCTATGTTCTTTGAAAATAATCTACTACAATAGATATTATGGTTTATTATACCAATTCAATATATATATTATGATAAGTTATTGGAATTTAAAAGTTGGAATACTTTAAGAGGTAATTTTTTCCTATGTCACATGAGATAAATCTCTCTATGAAGACATGTATGAGACATAGGAGGTGATTAAAATAGTGTGTAGAATTCCATATGCATCAGTGATGGATATATCACATATGTCATGTTACATAAAAGATATGATAATTCCATTACATATATTATGGTAGGAAAATATCAAATAAATCATTGAGAACTACATGGGAAGCAATCAAAATTTTCCAATAGTATATGAATAGTATAAGGGATATGTACCTTGTATATAGATAAGAAAGAACACTATTAATAAGGGGACTAAAAATAGTCTTCTTATGGATTTTATGGATATAATATTGTAGTTAGGATATGTGAATGAGCAATATAATCTCATTGAAGCTATTGGTTCCCATATTTAAAAATATCAAGAATGCTGCATCTTGAGATGCAGATAAAGAATTATAATTAATTACATAAAAATATTATTCTAGTATTTAGAATATTATCATTAGTAATAGAAAATATTTCAAGATTATAATTGATGATAAAATTAATATACATGGAGATAACATATCTTGAGGGTTTTTACTCATGGATTTGATGTTACGAATAGAATATTATCCATATAGAAAGAAATTTTAGGCCCAAAAACTAAATATATAACTTAGTAAAAGCATGGTCAAATCATGTGAGAGCTAAGAGATTAATGATTATCAAGTTTGATCTAGTGCAAGTCTGAGTGTTTTGAAACTGGGTGTCCTACACCATAATTGAATTGTAAATGTTGATTACCAAATCATGTATATATAGATTTATGATTGATGTATACTTACCATAATAGTGTGGACACTTCTACATCTAATATTTATTTCGTAATATCCTTAGATAATTTTTTATATTAAAAGGTTATATGACTTCCAATATAAAATGAGAACCTCAAGATACTATGATACTAATATTAAACACATGTCTTGTTATCTAGATAAATCATACAGATAATATATATATTTTGTTTTAATATCAAGTTATAGGGGATCATAAGCATTGACACTTCTTTATCTCTAGGAATTGAAAGAGATTATTCTCCTCTCTACCTATCTTTTAATTCCTAGAGATATAAAGAAGTGGTAAGATCAAGAATCATTCTATCCAAATTTAGGGATCGATAGTTTGATCTACAAATGATCATGACGACATCAAAACCATTCAATTTTCTAATATTACACCCAAATTTCATTAAAAAATGGTTAATAAATATTATAAAATTTGTTTTCATGGTCTAGATGGTTTGGAATTAAATTCCTAAAAGTGATTATCTTCAGAACTGAGTGGAACATGTGTTCGGTCAAAATAGAATGAGGTGCAGTTTTGATTTTAATTTACCATTTTAATTTCATTGTTAATTATTAAATTAAATTACACATGGTCAATATTTGAATCAGGGTATGGGTAAATCATACATGATGTTTTGATATAAATCTCAACACAAAATATTTTAATTTCAATTTTTTATGATTCGATAAATCCCTAGGTTTTTTCCACCCTTCTTTTTGTGTTAGACACCTTCCACGCCCCCTATAAGAACTATGTCTGGATTTTTTCTAACTCCATGGGATATATAGTGACATGTGGATTCCTTATCAAAATTAAAACCACAAACTCTAATCCCTCATTCTATCCTAGTTTTTGAGTCACTACTTCATCCTATATATATCCCCATACACTTCCAAACACTAAGACAATTCCCATTCAAACTCCTCGTGTGTAAAAAACATATCGGTATAGAGAAACCACCCACACCCATAATTTTAGCTTAATTACCATTTCATGGGATATTTAGTGACAACCATATATCTTATCCTAGGATTAATAATAATATTGATCATTATCCTCATTTATTCCCTCATTGATGAAACTCTAATAAAGTCGTATAAGTTTTGTATTCATTCCATTTTTCTCACCAGGGTACCCATGAATTTTCATGAGGAACTACATGTGGATTTATTCCCCTTCCACAAAATACATAGTGATATTTAGATATCCCATTTCAATCTAAGCCTCCAATCTCCTATCATCCCATCTCATCAATGTCCCAATTGTTATATTTTTTGGGTTACCTTTTTCTATTAGGTAACAAGACTATAATTCCCCTACAAGGAGATATCCCAATATATATTACTATAAATGACTAGTCCCTATTAGGTAAAATTTATGTTTATCCCCATGGTTCAAGTATCACGGCCTTAAACTATTTACATTCATTCCGGATATAATCTATATTAGTGTTGGGTTTCCATAGCACATCAACTATAGCTTCCCATAAATTCAATATTTACTATATTACCCTATGTTCTAAAATGTAGGACACTAAATTATAAGCAACCCATGGAAAATGTTTAATGAAATTAAACTTGGAAAAAACCCCTTTTTCTAATCTATATGATCATAAACTCTATCACCCCCTACGGTCTAAGCACCATGACCTTAAACCGGTGTCCTCCCTTGGTCTATGATATATGATCCTAAAATAGAAACCCCATATATTGTATCTATATCTTATATAGACCATGAATGATCCATATTTTAATATCCCTCATGGGATGGAATTTTTTTCATGTTGTTCAACATTACCTCCATTCGTTTTGGTGATCCTCATTGATATGCTTAATGAATTATGAAATTTCTCAAAGAGTACAAAAATTCTTCCAATGAATCCCTCTATTTTATAAACACACATTTTTTACTATGATTTGAATTGAAATACATTATTTTTTATTAGACTCCCCATGATCCATAATTATGGAACATTTCCTCATTCATGATTCTCCTCCCATCCTGGGTATACATCCTAGAGGAATAATTCATAGTGTCAATGTAGTGGAAATAATGTCATGAACATGGTTAGTGGTCATCCTAAACATTATTTACCGTAGGTTTTAGTGATATTCTAGTAAAACACATGTTTGAAGCATGGTCAATGGTCAACTCAAACCAATATTAACATTCATTCCTAAGTTCAAACTCTCTATGTCATAACTTCCTTTTTACCACGTAATTTTTCTCAAGTGTAATTCCAAAATCCTTAGTGTTGTTCCCCATTAATGTTTTAACACTAGTAGAGTGAATTATTGTTTTTTAATCACACCAACATAATTACACCATTTCACAAGATACCTTTTAGTGGTAGATGATACATTTCAAACCCAACACACCCATCTCTATTGAATACTCTTATATAATATAAATGATCGTCTATTTATCTTTTGTTTCACCCTGAGAATGAATCATATGGGATTAATGGAATTTAGTTGACTATTTTGTTAAAATGATTGATATGTGGATTTCAAAACATGGAGTTAAAATAAGTAAAAAAAAAATTTCTTAGTAAAAATATATCTTTTTATCTACACACTAGAGCCTATGTTTCAACGAAAAAAAATTCCAATGATTGTTCATGCGATATTTCTTTCTCAAGCTTCACCAACTTTTTCTCAAAGGAGTCGATAGCCAACCATAGTCTGGCCAGAACCATTTGGGGAATCTCAACTACCCATATCTAAAACCCTTCTTATCAATCCATACACTCTTACATTAATGAAATGGTTTGGAACGACTCGTACTTAACTATATCCTACTGATTTAATAGGAATGTGTACTCCTCATCCTATTTATATGTGAGGACCAATAGCTAATTCTTCTATTTATACCATTTAGAAATATATTTTTGATATGCCTAAAGATCTGTTACCTAATGAACCATAGATTCATCCCTATAATAATTGAACATATATGTCTCTAATCACTATCACTCTTATAATAAGTCATTTACTATTATATGAAGTGTTCAGTATTCAACCACTACCAACTCCCAAGTTCATTAGCAAGTGTTAGAGTCATCCCATATGAATCTCCATCAGATCCATTATTTTATAGGTGATGAGGCTCTAGATATTCCTCCATGCCCTTAAGTATATTTCCAAGTTTTTTATATATGTCTGGTCCTAATTCATCTTCAAAACTTGTTGAGAATTCATATATGGGAAAATTTATGAATATTTTAGGGGAAACCTTAGCTTCAGGCTATACCTTTAATGATATTGGATTCAATGTGTAAGGACGGCTCAAGATATTGGCTGCCACCTCTGTTAATGGAGGCTCCACCCATAGAATCAAGATAGTATCTTCCTAAATGGCCAATAAATTTGGGTCCTTCCACACCATCAATGTCATATTTAGATCCCCATTATGGAAAATAGGTACTTCCGGGGCAGCCTCAGTATAAGGACATGATCATTATTCAACATAATAATTTAAATCTAAATAATAATTCAATCTATTTAATTTTTAGGATAATTTTAGGTATATGGTTTTAGATAATTATGTCATAAATATTACATAAGATACTAATAAAATATATGTTGGACACTTCCTTTTGGTATCTATTTTTCAGAAAATATAATACATTTAAAAGATAAACATGTTTTATTTTTATGGAAAATATTTTTTACTTTAAACATGACCGTTATTTGATCCTTCTCATCCTTAAACCATAAGAAAAACATTTTAAAATGTGTAATGAGCATAAAAATTTCTGTAAGAGAAATAAAAGAATGAAATAAACTCTTCAGTCCATTTTAAAATCTATATATCTTAAAGAGTGTTTTCTTTTACCCTAATAAACATTATGTTAAAACAATTATTTAATGACATGTGAAATCATCTTTATTTCCCAAATATTTTCATAAAATAATTTAGAATAAAATAAAATCAAAAATAATGATGATGAGGGTTTCTTAGAAAACATGATATCCCATGAAAAATGTTTTCTTAAAAACATACCTTTTAACCCTAAAATGGAATAATACTTACTATAAAAATAATATTTTCTTAAATTTTCAAATAAATTGATTTCTATGAAAACAGATTATCAATCGTAGAAAATTCATGAAGGTTACTTGGGATGTCATCTTCATAAAACCCTTACAAAAACCCTTAAAAAATTAGTTATAATTGGAATAACCATATAGTCAAATTCCAACATAATTCTTCAGAGAACATAATCCTTAACTAATTTATTAGAGAGATATGTTTGGAAAACCCTATTATAAACACTTTACAATGACCATATCATGGATAAAAAAATTAAGCCTTCACATTTTCATCATAAATCCATTGAAAATTTATTTTGAACCCATATGTAAAACACATTGAGATATTTAAATAAACTTTTCTTTTTAAAAATATTTCATTTTCAAAACTAAAATACCCAGAAAATGGAAGGATAGTTTCAATTTAAATAAAACATGTAATCTTATAAATGAATTAAAAACATAAAATAATGGTTGTGGCGGAAGGAAAATCTGTTGACTTCATGTTTATTAAAAGAAAACATTCCTTTTGTCTTTTGTAAAGAAAGTCAAAATGTTCCATAAAATGATTTATTTTGGAAAAAATTGTAATAAAGAGACATAAAATATCATTTATAATTAATTTATGTACATATAAATAAATAAAAATTTATTTTTAATCATATATAAATTGGATAAAAGTATTTCTAAAATTAATCTTTAAAATGTGTAAATAAAGGTTTCTAAAGTAAAGTATCACTTACATTGTGTCTAACTCATCACGTACATTCTTTTTCTTCGTGAATAATTAAAATAGATTAATTATTTACTTACTTTATAACCTTTTTAAAGTTTAATATTCATTTTATTTTATTTAGTATCATGTTATATTCAATTACTAAATCATTTAAGTTCATGTGAGATGTTTTGACAATATTCGACTTAGATATCCAAAATAAATTTGGTAGGTTGACATCAGTTAATGAGATCACTATTCCATAATATCCATAATAATAATAATGAAATAATTATCATTTTCATACATTAATTATACTTTTAGAATAAACTGTGAAAGAAGGTTATGGAAAATGAAATATGTTATAATCACGGAGATGGTATGTCATACGTACGCATGAGTAACTTTTCCAATTTTCAATGATAATTATGGAAATAAGGTAAGTATTATTTTATCTTTCATAAAAGATAATTATATTATAATTACCATATTATTTATTTATGTAAACTTATATTTATCATCAATATAATGTGGTAATGAAAAATTAATTATATTTCATTGTAGAGGTGGTATTCCACACGTATGCATGAATGAAGTTACCATTTAACAATGAATGGAAAAGAGATAAAGGAGATGATATATTATATTTAAAAATGATTTTTTTAAAATAATATCATATATATAAATTAAATCCAATAGTGTAACCAGTCATTAGTGGTGGTGATGTAAAATTAAATACATTGGTTCGGGAGGTGGTAGTCCTTCATGCACATGAATTATGGTTTTATTTCCAAGTTAATGGAAGAGGATATAAATATAGGTTATTACATTAACATAATAACATCTTAGTATATGGAATTTTCTATTGTTATTATTTCAAAATGCTTGAATAATATCTGAAGGAGGTAGGATAATATATAAAATTAAAAAATTTGGTTAAAATTTATACCTCTTCTTCGAACAACCACATTTCATTTTCACCATAATCACATTAGAGCCAGTATTATACCCAATATAATACCTTTAGAATAGAGTAGGTAAATTAAAAAGGGATTTGGGAACAAAATGGTTCCTTATGTGTATAAATAATAGGAGAGTGAGTTCCCTTTTATATGTTGGATCGTAATATAGATGTAAATGTATATGAGATGGCACAATACAAGAGGAGGGTTTATTATAGGTTTAAAAATAAATTGTATTTAAACTCTTAGGAAGAAATGTAGTTTAAGAGGTCTTAAAATAAAACAATTCATAAACAATACAAATAAATATATGGGTCCTGGATCCGATGGATATAATCTGATATGATATGATAGGTTATTAAAACAATTGTTTTTTAATTGAAGACAATGATTAGAGTAATACAAATGTAAATGATTCTACTATACAACATATATAAAATCTTTTAATAAAATATGTAAAGAATGTATTGTAATGAAAACTATTACAATAGAAAAGAATATAAATATAAATAAGAAAAAAAATGATTACCTTTCAATTACAAAAGGCAATATAAAAATAAAGTTATTATAATTATTTTATACCAAATACTAGGGTATCCTTTCACCGAGGATAAAAGGTTTGTCTTACATCCACCCCAGAAAGCCCTTGGTATGATGATCGGCTCTTCTGTCTTCCTATACACATATTCCCTCAGTTAAGAAGGTAATCGGCACCTCTGTCTTTAAAATACTTGAAATTCCTCGATATAAAAATTTGTAGCACCATCATAATATCCCTAGAATCTATTTATTGTTATCACAATGATCGGACACACAAATCAAAACAATGAACTTATTGAAATACAAGAACTTGGAACAAGCCATTCACATCTTTTTTCTTCAAGGCTTTTCACATGATGCAAGAGATATGTTACACAGTCTCCCTCTAGAACGTGGAAGATAAAAAAAGTTCAACTATGGTTCGAATTCCCTCCTATTTATAGGCCTCAGGCTTCAATAGTCACATTTCCTCCAACGGTCATAGTTCTCTAGAAAATATGAAGGGGCTTAGACACCTGGCATTATAATATTCAAAATAAATAGAATACACAACATCATTTTGATTATTATATGACTAAATCAATGACATCATTTTAGTTAGAAAAAAATAAGTAAATAAGTATGAAAGAATGAGTAAGATGAAATATAATGGAAAACATGTATGCGGTATTGGAGTAAGATATGAGTATAATGAATTACATGAGTACAATACATAACATGGTTATGATGTATATCATGATTATGATGTATATTGTGGTTACAATACATAACTCGATAACTAAGCATAACATGGATAAGATGCATATTAATTTCACGATTCATATCATGGTTATGATACATATCATGGTTAAGATTCATATCATGGTTACGGTCCATATCATGGTTACTATACATAACATGGATATGATGCATAATGTTAATACAATACATAACCTGATTATGATGCATGGTTACGATGCATAATATGAATACGATACACAACTTGGTTATGATGAATAATGTGAATAAGATACATAACTAGGTTACAATGCATATTGTTACAAAAAAATCATATTTTGTTATGATTGTAAAACAATTTAAGTGGTTACAATGAGAAACAATATATGTTATTACGATTGTAAACAACAGTATATGATTACGATGTATGTGATTATGATGAGAAAAAAAACATATGCGATTACAATAAGAGAACAACATATATGGTTATAGTATATGTGATTATGATGAGAAAATAATATATATGATTACAATAAGAGAAAAACATATATTATTACAGAATATGTGATTACAATGAGAAAACAGTATATATGATAAAAAAGAAGTAATTTGTGATTTCAAAAACAAAATGATCAATGAGAAAGTCGAAAAATATTTTGACTCAACAATATCCCCTTTTTTGGAAATCACAAAACAAAAAAAATAATAAAGACTTATCGCCCCATGTGTTTAGTAACTCTTATGAAATTAATAGTGAATACGACTAATTCCACCCTAGGATAAAAATATCACTAAGGATTGTACTCTCTTTACTTTTACTTCAGAGTTATTCCCCTTGTAAGCTATTCAACATTTTTCTTTTTTATGAAAGAAATTTCATCTTTTCCAAATTACTCTCCCCCATTGTGATTTTTAAAAAGAATAAGGGAAAAAATTCATTTCCTACAAGGAGTTAGAGAAACAGAATATGAAACAATAGGCATTACTTGGAATGAAATGAGATTATATTACAACAAGAGTTCTGAAAATCATTCTTTCCACTTTTTTTCCAAGAGGTTGAACATAGAGAGCTTCATATTCTTGAACTATTTTCAATCCTCCATCAATTTTTCAAGAGATTCTTTCTGATCCTTTAGATTCACATCATGTTCGTTTATAATCCTTTGTTTTTTCTAAAGCCTTTATTCATGAAGCCAATTGATTGCTTCCTATGCTTTAATCCTAACTTCCTGGGCATTGAAATCATCAAAACTGATTATATAGGCCTTCTATTGGATTAAAAATCTATTTGATAGTAAAACAATATCATTAAATTCATTGTCTAATTTTTTCTTTAGATGATCGATCTCTTCAGAGGCTATTCCTTTTGAGGTACACGATCTTTGAAAGACATCATATTTTTCATTCAAATCAGAAACCAACTTTTGGTAGACATAATTGAGATGATTTAACTGCCTCACCAATTCATCAATCCTATCTACATGATACTTTAGATTATCATCAATGTTGTACGAACACTTGAAAACCATGTTACAATCCTTATTGTGCTCAACAGCACGTTCTTTTGATATTTCAAAATTGGCTTCAAGATTCTGAAATTTATCCATCATAGTATTTACAGAATCTATTTTTACATTATGACTGATTGAATTGATTTCTAACTTGTCTTAAATTTATGGAAAAAATGGTCTAATATTTTCCAATATGTTCAAATCTTGTTCGATGTAATGAATTCTTTTCATTGTGATTTTTCTTTCTAAATCTGTATCTTCATTCTATTTTGGGATATATCCAAAATAAGTTTTAGTGCTGATAAACCAATATGGATGACTCTTATTCTTATCATATTCTTCGTCTTCTTCATTATTTGATATTTGAATGACTTTCTGGGAAGGAACCCTTTAGGAAATTTTTTTGGATGGATGAGGATTAGAATATGGAAACATAAAAGATGGAACTTCTGACTATTATACTAAATTATTTCTCTAGTTTTCATCTTCATTATCTTCCACTTATTCTTCTTCGTGACCTTGTTCCTCTTCCCCTTATTCTTCTTCATCTTCTTCATATTCTTGGATGAGACTTTTGGTTGCCGATTGTTCATATCGCTAATTCTCTTTCCCTTTCTCTGCTGGATTTTATTGAGTTTGAACAGGTGGTTCCCTTATAAGAATTCTAGTTCTCGCTTCCTCATCTTTCTTAAGAAGTATATCATTAAAGATCCATATAATTCCATATAATTTTTTTTAAAATATTTGGGATTATTATGAGTCTTCGAAAATTGAAGGTGCGTGATTCTGAGGCCCAGTGTGCCCAGAATGATTTTTTGAACCTTTTAAAGCTACATTTAGTAATCACGCGGGTGGCATTTTCTATCTTTTGAACCATTGATCGGATTAAAAATATGAGGGCTCCATTGAATCCACAACATCAGGATTCACTTAGGGGAACCTTCACTTCAACTGCAGTAGGTCGGGAGATAAAGTTAAATTTTGGACTTTACAGAAAAATAATAAAATAACTTAACAAGTTATTTTATTTCTTTTTCTCTAGAGAATGAGTGGCGGTGGTGGGGTCCGGTGACTTTTCTAGCCAATTAATGGATGGAATATCTATTATTTGTAACTACACCATTACATAATTAAGAGTTTCATTCATTAAATGAACCTCATTAATTCCTTTGTGTGTTACTCACCTTTTCACCCTCTATTTATGTGAGGCTTGGGGTGGAGTTTTAACATGCCTTCACCAAGAAAGAAACCTCTAGCAAAGTGACGTGACACCTTCCACCGATGGAGATGGAATCTCGGGAGGCATCGAACCGGGAGTGACGAACATCGACAGCTTCATCAAAGCACGGATTCTCCTTCCACCATTGCGATGACTCTAACAATTCTCAAGGTAGGGGTTGACTTTTAATTTCATAAATTCCCTCAGTTCTATTCCTCGTTAATGAATTTTCAGGAGGTTTTTGTCGAGAATTTAAATAGGGTGCATATTTATTCTATTGTGATGTATAAATAACTCCCAATTGTTATAAAACTAACATAGAGGGTGTATAAATTACTCCAACTTGTTATAAAGATAACACAGAGGGCGCGGGCCAAATGAATAAGGCCCAGACCCTCCACTGCAAGATTTTTCATTGCATTATTCAAAAAAGGGTAGTTAAAACTTTATGGAACCTTGAAAATGAGAGCCACGCAATGATGAAGACATCCTAATAGGACCATAGGCGCATCCCAAAGGAAGAATGGACCACTGGAGCTCACCCGGTGTTCCGTGGAAGAAGCACTGGTGCGACACCGGATCAGTAGTGTCGATGACCGGAGCTAGTAGATGAGGGCGGTGGCTGAAAACCACTAGATGCAGTGGAAGAGTAGATCCGTTTAGTGCCACGGTGGAAGAGCGGTGATGGTCGGTTCTATGGTGGTCGTACAGGCAGCCGGCAGCGGCCGACCGCAGAGGTGGAGGTGGCATGCCGTTGCATGCCACGCTGAAGTGAGCCACAACAATGAAAGGGACCTTCTCCCTATGATTACCATGGGTGATGAGGCAGTGCTACCTGGTGCCACTAATAAAGGAGATGAATGACTCCTTTGATCCGTTTGGGAGCAGCGAACCATGTGACCTCACGCGGGTTGCCCCTACCGGCGGGCCGGACTGCCCGGTGGTCTGTGTCTAGCAGGCGGGCCGGGCCGGTCCATGGCCCAGCTGGCCGAGCCCACCGCATCCCATCCCAACTGGGCTGGGCCGGGTCGGTCTGACGGGGTCGGATCGATCCAGACCCCGCTCGGGCCCAGATACGATTAAGTGACCATAACATGCGAACTGAATGTCTGTTTGACAAACCGTATATGGAGCTACTATCCTTTGAGTGAGATCTTCCTTTGAGGTACTCCATGAGAGTTTTGGAGAAATTTGTAGTACGTCCGGGTTGGATCGACTCTAAATCTAAATGGACCCTCAACATTAATATTCCAATAACAAACAAACCAGGTGTCCAGTTGACACGTCGTCTGTGGCGTTGGAACCCTTATGATGTGACAGATCATAGGGTTACTTCTTCGTGGGACATCATGCCGATTAAATTATGACTGAGGGATTGAGAAGTGGTTCTCCCAGAATCAAGTGTTCTATGAGCGGGAATCTATTGGCTGACAGTGAGGCGGAGGTTAGAGATAGATCATACGGATGTTTGTACCGAGCGATCCTATGTGGGTCAACCCCTATCGATCCTATGGGAGTCAGATCTTATGTGGGTCAGTGCTCAACGATCTTGTGTGGGTCAGCGCATACTGATCCTATGTGGTTCAGATCCTGTGTGGGTCAGCGTTCATCGATCCTGTGGGGGTCAGTGCATACCGCTCCTGTGTCAGTCAGATCCTATGTGGGTTAGCGGGGATTATTACCTATCGATCCTTGGTGGAATGGATCATGTGTGGGTCAACGGAGGTTAGTACATATCAATCCTATGTGGGTCAGACTCTATATGGTCCACAGTAGTTCCTCTTGACATAATAAGATGATTTTTCTTCTTGACTAATCATCTGTACTTCTGTAATTTACTTATACCAGGTTTGAGTAGTTCCTTTTGCTTCGTGATTTTGGATTGAGATCATGCTTTGTGGTTCTCCATTGTGGAATTCTGAGAGACCTTTGGGGGTCTTAGTGACCCTACTGGGTATTGTTATACTCACCCCTACATGGGATTTTCCAGCACCTAGTTGTCTCTTGCGCAGATGACGAGCATATTGGATGAGACTTGAGAGAGCTAGGACCAGGTGGTGCATGGAGGAGATTGGCTGATGTGCAGAGTAGTGGAGATGAGATGTACCTAACCTTCAGGTAGGATCCTCGGTGGATGATTCCAAGAGATGTTTTCTATTTTTTAGTTGTAGTTGTACCTTTCAGTTGGGATTGTATTATGACCCCTTTACTTTCAGTACACACCTTTACTACTATAGTTTTAATTTGTGATTGCATCTTGTTATGTTCATGGATTGTGTGTTTTTACAGGTTTATAGGAAATGCCTTCATGTTTTAGGGATACACGTTTCTGGTGCTAGTCTTTAACCCCTGGCCTATGGAATGCAGGCTTGGGGTAGTCACGTCATCGACCATGGGGGATGGTTTGTGGAAAAATGGTATAAGATGAGTTGGTTTTACCAAAGAACTAGGACTCTAATCTTTCTAATGGAGTAATAGTGTAATGTTTTTTGAGTATGGTTTTCAATTCATGGAGTCCAGTGTTAGTGCTTCAGCTGACCTATCCATACACTGTGACCTTGAATTCTGATTTCTGACTCGGTGCATGAAAACAGTGATTATGTGTGTTTTGAAATGTTTTTTTACATTGATCTATTTTAAGTCAACTCACTAGGTATAAATTATTGACCATGGAACACCTATTTATTTTCAGGATTCCACCACAGAGACAGCCAACTGGGATTCTCGAGAGAGTACATGATGATGACCCACCGAATGATGAGACTTCGCTGCAGTGCCCACTTACTATGGTAGCCCCTACGGGTGGTGCACCAGTAGCACCACCACCCATTGGGAAGCAGATTCCACCTACCCCGCAAGCAGACCATGCACGCCAAATGAGTGTGTTTCACAAGTTTAAAAGACAAAGGGCTCCAAGGTTTCGAGGTGAGACAGATCCCCATGCAGCTGAGAACTGGCCGGAGATTGTGGCTAGAGTTTTTGGCTAGGTTGAGACACTATAAGAGTAAATGGTTATCCTAGATGCTTGCCTTTTCCAGTGAACATCACGTAGATGGTGAAGACTAATGCTCTATACACATGATGAGGTGACACTCACCTGGATGGACTTTGAGAGTCTCTTCAGGGTGGAGTTTGTTCCAGCGACACTATGCTCTGTGTGTATTCCGGAGCTCCTGCACTTACAGTAGGGCAGCCTGACTATATCCTAGTACTTGGAGAGATTCACCGACCTCTCACGCTACTCCACCAACATGGTGAAAGACCCAATATTCAGGGCACAGACCTTTGAGCAGGGTCTCCGGTGTGAGATCAGAGCATAGATGATACTACTGAATATCTCAACACAGGCTGGAGTGCTCAAGAAAGCATTGTTGGTGGAGAGATTCATAGTTGAACAGGCACCAACGGTGAGAGCCACCACCGAATGACAGGTAGCTGAGTAATCTGGAAGAGGTAGTAGACAGATGAAGCAGATGTCTGTGTGGGCTAGACCAACTAGTGTACAACCCCAGGATACAGGGTCCGTGGTTCGGAGCTCACGAGGTAGAGAAGGTCATCTGGGATGCAGATTGTGTTTCACATGCAGCGGGTAGGGCCACATGGCTCACAACTACCCGACCCTCCATACCGATGATCAGCATATGGTTGAGGGACTATCGAGATAGAGGCATATATTCAAGAATGGAGGTATGTAGGGCGGAAGATGAGGCAGAGGAGTATGCCATGCAATAGGCGGTGGGCGGCGATTTGAGGTTTTACCACCACCACCACCAGGAGGTCCTCCCTGAACACAGGGAGCAGGTGGATAGGGGTGAGAATGACTTCATGCAGCTGAGACCTATGAAAAAGTCACTCTATAGATGATTAGAGGTATGATATTTGTCTATTCCACTCTAGCTTCCGTACATATAGGCACATGTGCCAGTCACTCTATCATTGCCACATCACTCGTTCGGAGATCAGATATTTTTATGGATTCATTTGATCGATCCTTACGATTAGATACTCATATGGGAGAGGATTCAATGATTACACACAGGAGCTGATAGTATGAGATTACTCTAGGATATGAGAGGTTCGACTCGTATCTCTTAGGAGCAGCGCCGAGGCCTTACGACGTCATCTTGGTTATGGATTGGATATCCACAGTCCATGCTCAGATCGACTGTTTTTGGCACAAAGTGTGGTGCATCCATGAGGATGGGATCAAGTTTACCTTCACCACTGAGGAGGCAACCTTTGCAGCACATGATGGACTATCTTGATGGAGGTTGCAGCCGATTACTCACCAGCTCTCTAGCCTCACCCTCAGAGAAGTTGACGTGAGGAGTCTGAGTTATCCTGTAGTGGTGGACCAGTATGCTGATGTCTTTCCTGATGATGTCTTGAGACTACCTACATGTAGAGAAGTATACTTTCACTTCGACCTGTACCCCAGGATGGCACCGATGTATACACCAGCATATCGGATGGCTCCCATTGAGCTTCGTGAGCTGAGGGTACAGTTGGAGGACTTCTATGGAAATGGGTTCATAAGGCCTAGTGTTTCTCCATGGGAATCCCCAATCTTGTTTTTCAATAAGGAGGATGGGAGATTGAGGCTTTGTGGGGACTATCGGCACCTTAACCAGGTGACTGTGAAGAACAAGTATCCACTCATGAGGATTGATGATCTCTTCGAACACCTGAATGGAGGTTGTTGGTTTTCGAAGATAGACCTCAGATCGGGCTATCACCAGCTCAGGGTACGAGATGAGGAAGTATCGAAGATAGAATTCAGATGTCGGTATGGCCATTACGAGTTCTTGGTGATGCCTTTCAATGTGACCAATGCTCTAGCAGTGTTCATGGGGCTCATTAACAGGATCTTCCAGCAATACTTCGATCGCTTCATGGTGGTATTCATTAACAGTATCTTGATATACTTGGCATCGATGGAGGATCATTCCATGCACCAACAGATAGTCCTTGATACACTCCAAGAGCACCATTTTTATGGAAATATCTCAAAGTGATTGTTATGGATACAGGAAGTCCACTTTCTGGGGAACGTTATCTTAGAGGTTGGAGTTGCTGTGGATCTGGAGAACATAGAGGCAGTTCTTTCTTGGGATCCACCAAGGAGTGTCACCGAGGTGCGGAGTTTTCTGAGATTGGTTGGGTACTACCATAGATTTGTACCTGACTTCTCCAAGGTATCATCACCCTTGTGGTCCTTGAAAAATAAAGGTTAGCCTTTATTTTGTAAAGAGAAGTGCCAGTAGAGTTTTTAGGAGATGAGGTAGAGAATAATGAGTGCCCCAATCTTGAGGCTACCAGAAGAGAGAGTTGTGTATGTAGTCTACTGCGATGGATCAGGGACCAGACTAGGTTATGTCCTGATGTAGGAGTGAGCAGTGATAACCTATGGCTCACAGTAGTTGAGATAGCATGAGAAGAACTATGATACTCATGATCTGGAGTTACCAGTAGTGGCCTTTTCACAGATGATGTGGCAACACTACCTGATAGGTGAATGGTTTCCTATTTACTGTGATCATAAGATTATCATGTATATCTTCTCACAGAAAGACATGAACCTGAGCACCAAAAATGGATAGAGTTCCTCCAGGACTATGACTTTGAGATATTCTATACTCTTGGGAAGGGGAACATAGTAGCAAACACACTAACCAGAATGTCTGGTCTACAGCTACTGAGTGATGTGACACAGTAGCAAGCTGCGTTGCAGATATATTTCGTGGATAGAGATGGAGCAGCTTACTTCTAGTCTGTGATTGTAACTCCCCCTCTTCTTCAGCGAGTTTGGGAGGAACAACATGGGGATGTTGACTTGAGGACCAATGTGCTAAGATATATATAGGATAGTCTCCTGAGGGATTTTCTGAAGTTGGGGACCACGTCGTCCTCTTTCGAGGACACACTATGGTACCAGTGACGCTTCAAGAGGAGGTGTTGAGGGAGTTCCATGAATCTCTTTTAGTGGTATATCCTAGAGTGGAAAAGATGTACCAGGACCTTCAGAGTCAGTACTTGTGCCCAAGAATAAATAAATAAGTGGTAGAGTTTGTATCCTGATGCCTCACTTGTCATCAAGTGAAGGTTGAGCATCAAGTACTAATAGGCTTATCTTAGCCACTTGAGGTACCATATTGGAAGTTGGATGGTATATCCATATACTTTGTGATGAGGCTACCACATACAACCAGGGGATATGATTCCATTTGGGTGATCATTGACCGACTCACCAAGTCAGCCCACATCCTACCCATCTGAGAGTAGATATCAGTAGATATCTTGGGATGTCTCTACATACAAGGGATTATGTGACTACACGGGGTGCCATCAACGATCATCTCATATTGTGACACACGTTTTACATCTTGATTTTGGAAGTGATTGCAGGAGGAGTTTGGGATTTAGTTATGCTTGAGCACAACCTTTCATCCTAAGATAGATGGTCAGGCGGAGCGGACCACACAGACACTCGAGGACATGCTTCGTGCTTGTGTCCTTGATTTTGGTCATAGTTGAGAGAACCACCTACCCCTAGTGGAGTTTTCTTACAACAATAGTTACCACTCCACCTACTCTGCTAAGGATCTGAAAAGTTATGAAGAACCTCATAGAAATAGAGGAGCAGGTCCTTTGTGGGCAGTCAATTCCTCTAGTGTGAGTTCGTTGGAAGCACCAGAATCTCCAAGAGAGCACATGGGAGTGGGCGGCACAGATACGTGCTCAGTACCACCATTTTTTCCCCTAGTTTTGTTGTAGTTTTTGGGGACAAAAATCCCTAAGGTGGGGAGAATGTAGAGATCCATAAAATTCCATATAATTTTTTTTAAAATATTTGGAATTATTATGAGTTTGAAAATGTTAACGATCCGTGATTCCAAGGTTCGGTGTGCCCGAAATGAATTTTTGAACATTTTAAAGGTAGGTTTAGTAAACACGTGAGCGACATTTTCTATCTTTTGAACAGGTTATCAGATTAAAAATATGAGGGCACCATTGAATCCCTATCACTGGGATTCACTTATGGGAAGCTTCACATCATCCATTGTAGGTTGGGAGAAAAAGTTAAATTTTATACATTACAGAAAAATAATAAAATAACATAACAAGTTATTTTAGTTCTTTTTCTCTAGTGGATGAGAAACGGTGGTGGGGACCTGTAAAATGTTAAGAAAATTAATGGCTTGACTCTCTTTTATTTGTAACTGCACCATTGGGGAATTAAGATATTCATTCATTAAATGAACCTCATTAATTTCTCGGTGCGTTACTCACCTTTCCCCCCTCTATTTGAGTAAGGCTTAGGGTGGAGTTTTGACATAGCTTCACCAAGAAAGAATCATCGGGCGAAGTGACGCGATACCTTCCACCGATGGAGAAGGAAGCTCGGGCAGCATTGAAGAGCGAGTAACGAATGCCAACAACTTCATCAAAGCATGGATTCTCCTTCAACCACTACAATGACTCCAAAAATTCTCTAGGTAGGGGTTTTCTTTTAATTCAATAAATTCCCTCAGTTCTATTCCTCATTCTTGAATTTTTCGGTGGTTTTTATGGGGGATTTTAATGGGCTTCATCATTATTTTATTGTGATGTATAAATTACTCCCACATGTTATAAATCTAACGTACAGAGCGTATAAATTACTCCCAATTGTAATAAAGTTAACGCGGAGGGCGCGAGCCAAACAAACAAGGCCCAGACCCTCCGCCACTTTATTTTTCATTGCATTATTCAGTGGTGGGTTGTTCCAACTTGATGTAACCTTGAAAACAAGAGGTGTGCAATGACGGAAACATCCCAAGAGGACCGTAGGCATGTCCGAAAGGAAGAACGGACCACCAGAGATCACCCGGTGGCCCGCGGAAGAATCGATGGCACGGCACCGGCGCGGTGGCACTGGTGACCAGTGCAAGAGGAAGAGTACGACGACTGAAAACCACCGACCACAGTTGAATATTGGAAACACTTAGCACCACGGTAGTTGGATAGGTGGCCAGCAGTGTCTAGCCATAGAGGTGGAGGTGACATGCCATCGCTCGTCGTGTTGAAGGGTGTCATGATGATGCAAGGGACCTTCTCCCTATAGGTCCTATGGTTGATGAGGTGGAACCACCTAGCGCTTCCAATAAAGGATCTGAACAGCTCCATTGATCTGTTTGGGACCAGTGGACCTCGCAACCCTGTGCGGGTCGCACTAGGAAGTGGGACGGACCACCCAGCGGGTCGCACCTAGCCGGTTGGCCGAACCGGTCCGTGGCCCAGGGGCTAATCCCACCATGGCCTAGACCAACCATGTTCGCCCAAGCTATTTTCAGTTAGTCTTGGTCAGACCCAGACTGGTTCGGGTTGAGTTCGTCTGACCGGGTCAGATCGGACCTGAAACCCTCTTGGGCCCAAATAAGATAAAGTGATCGTAACTTGCGAACCATACATCCATTTGATAAACCATCTACGGAGCTAGTATCCTTGGATTGAGATAGTCCTTATGAGATACTCCATGAAAGTTTTCGATAATGAGGGAGTATGGCCGGGTTGGATCAACTCTGAATCCAACTGATCCCTCGGCACTAAAATGCCAATGACTTACAGAGAGAGCGTCTGATTGATGCGTCGTCTGTTGAGTTGGAACCCTTATGACATGAAAGATCATCGGGTTACTTCTTCATCAAACTTCATGCCAGTTGAATTATGACTGATGGATTGAGGAGTGGTTCTCCCAAAATCAAGTGTTCTATGAGTGGGAATCTAGTGGTTGGCAGTGAGGTGGAGGTTGGAGACATATCATACGGAGGTTAGTACCAAGCGATCATGTGTGGGTCAGTATCTATCGATCCTATGTGGGTCAGATCCTATGTGGGTCAACGCTCAGCGATCCTCTGTGGGTTAGTGCATACCGATCCTATGTGGGTCAAATCCTATGTGGGTTAGTGCTCAGCGATCCTTTATGGGCCAGCGCATACTGGTCATGTGTGGGTCAGATCCTGTGTGGGTCAGAGGGGGTTATTACCTGTAGATCCTGGGAAGATCAGCTCCTATGTCAGTCAGCGGGGGTTAGTACCTCTCGATCATGTGTGGGTCAGAATTTGTATGGTCAGCAGTAGTGCCTCTCGATAGAATTAGATGATCTTTCTTCTCGACTAATCAACTGTATTTATTTCTTTACTTATACCTAGTTTGAGATGTTTCTTTTTCTTCATGCTTTGGGATTGAGATCATGCTTTGTGGTTTTCCTTTATGGAATTATGAGAGACCTTCGGGGGTCTCGGGGTCCCTACTGGGTATTGTTATAATAACCCCTACACGGGCTTCACCCGCACCTTTTTGTGTCTTGTGCAGATGACGCGCAGCTTGGCTGAGACTTTAGGGATCTCGGACCAGGCAGTACACAGAGGAGATTGGCTAACATGGAGAGTAATGGGGACGAGTTATACCTAGCCTTCAGTTAGGATCCTTATTGGACAATTCCATGATCTATTTTCTGTTTTTTGGTTGTAGTTGTACCTTTCCATTGGGCTTTGTATTCCTGCCCCTTTACTTTCTGTACACACCTTTACTATTGAATTTTTATATACTGATTGCATCATGTTGGTTTCTTGGATTGTGTGTTTGTATAGGTTTAAAGGCAATTCCTTCCTATTTTAGGGATACTCCTTTCTGGTGGTAGTCACCAACCTCTGGCCTATGAAAGGTGGGTTTCAGGTAGTCATAGGAAGGGCCCTGGGGGATGGGTCGTGACACTATAAATATCAATAGCTTGATCCTTTATCTTCTTCATTCTATTATTCCTTTATTTTTTTGTTAATATTTCCCTAGTTATTATTTTCACTACCAGAGCTTCAACTAGATCCAAACCAAATTTATGATCCCCTTATTTCCTTTCATCCTTGTTCTTTATCCACTCTTCCAAAGCCTCATCTTAAAATGATTTTTGTTTCTTTTATTTTTTGGGATTTCTAGTCTTAACTACCATTAATTTTCATGAATTATATTTGAAGCTATGTGATGGTTTTTCACTCCCTTCAGATAATTCCTTTCCTTTCTCGGCTTCTAGATCATTCTCATTTTTTTGATTCAGTATTGAATCATAACTTATGTCTTCTGATTGTATCCTTACTAATGAGAGGCTCTTTGAAGGATTTTTTATCTGACTTGATTGACACATTGCACAAACATAGGCATTCTATCAAATAATTAATGATAATGATGGGAAATATGATTATCTAAGACTTTATAGAACCAGATTTTTGATTCTCAATTGTTAAGAAAATAAATCCCAAAATATTGAACTTCCCCATATTTACTAAATAATCAAGCACATGATCATTAGAAACTTTCAATGTTACATTATCACTCTTTCTCAGTACTAGAAAGTTTTGAATCTGGAGTGAAATTAGGCAATTGTTGGCTGATAAATGATTAACCTTTGTTTTATCATCATGAATCTCAAAAAAAGATTCCTCTACTTTCCTCTTATCAAAAGACCCATCTAGTTCTGGTAATTTGTGGGAAGGACATATGGAATCTCCCTCAGATGGAACTCCTAGGAATGAAGCTTCTTGTTTTATTATTGTTGTGTACTTCTTATAATACATCCTAAAATAAATATTGTGGCCATTTTATATCTTTATTGTCTTATAGAATTGAAATACTTCCTCATCATACAAATAATATTGATCTTAATCCTATATTTCAACACAAAGATATTCCCACCCTTGTAAATTTATTATCCTTTTCAACGATGAATCAAATGTTTCATAAATGTCCTGAGAGACTAAAATTTCTCCTCAAAAGTTCATAGAATAGAAATATTTTGGATAAATTTTCTTTGGAGATGAAGAAGTTGATTCAGACATGAAACACTATATCGAACCTTGAAGATTTCTTAGTTACGAAAGATGAGGACTTCTCTGATTACAAAAACTATGGTAAAATATGATTACATACCCTATTGTGTATTTATAGAGCATCATGACTTGAGATAAATTTAGAGTAATTCAATGTGAGATAGGTAGGGAGGGGATCTATAAAAAAGAAATTGACAGTCATGATTAGATCTAAAATATCCAATGGTTGATAATGACTTTGAACTCTTGAGGTTTTCTGTAAAATAATGTCATATTCATAAGGAATCTGATTAATAGTTAAAAAATAATTGAAAAAAAACTATTTGAAATATAATGAACAAAATAAGGTTCTAGAAATTATTCCTATTAGAGTATCAGGATAGATAAATTGGTTTCATTATATTTTTATTATGATAATAATACAAACAATAACAAAAATTATATGATACTGATAAGAATTATAAAACTGATAAAATAAAAATAATCTGGTACCGATAAAATATTCTAATAATGATAATATAATATAGTACCAATAAAATATTCTAATATCGATAATATTATATAGTAACAATAAAATATTCTAATATTGATAGTCTAGTGACAATAAAATATTCTAACAGTGATAGTCTAGTACTGATAACCTGAAACCGATGAATACAAAACCGATAAAAAGTAAAACCGACAAAAAGTAAAATTAATAAATAGTAAAACCTTTAAAAAAGAGAAACAGGTAAAAAAGTAAAACCGATAAAAAGTAAAAATAATAAAAATTAACATTTTTAAAAAAAGTGAAACTGATAAAAAGTAGAATCAATAAATAGTGAAACCGATAAAAAGTGAAACCGATAAAAAGTGAAGCTGATAAAAAAGTGAAACCCATAAAAAGTGAAACCAATAAAAAAATATGTATAATCCACAATTGAGAAAGAGTAACTTAAGTTAAGGAGATGGTTTAAACAAGAAATATATTTGGATGATTACCTTATAGTGATCATTACTAGATTCAGTTTAATGTATTAAAATCTATAAAAAGATAATGGTTTTGTGAAAATCTTAGCAAGATGTTCTTGCATTCCAATGAATTGTAGAATAATATTTCAGTTTAGTGTGTGATCTCAAAGAAAGTGATGCCTAATATCTATTTCTTTTACATGAGAGTGATGTGTAGGGTTTTTACTAAGAGAAATGGAATTAGTATTATCCCATAGTATTTGTGTTTTGGAAAAACTCATGTTATAGTCAGTGAGTGTGTGTTGCATCTCCAACACTTGAGCACAACAACTTCCAGCTGCTACATATTCAGCTTCAATAGTGGAACGTGCTACTGAATATTGTATTTTTCATGACCAAGAAACTAAATAATATCATAAGAAATTAAATGTTTCATATATACTTTTTATATTCATTCTAAATTAACCAAAATCATCATTCAAAAAACTTTTAAAAATATTAATTTCTAGAAGAATAAAATATTCATAAATCCAAGGTTCCCTTTAAATAGAGAAATATTCTTTTCACTACTTTTAATGATATTCCTTTGGATTATATTGATATCTTGGAAATAATAATACTAAAAACATTATGTTTAGACAACTAGCTGTTAAGTATAATAAACTTCCTATCATACCTCTAAAAGATGTTTGATCTACTAGATTCTAAACTTCATCAAGATCAAGTGTATTTCAGGTACTGATTGGAGTGCTTATACTCTTAGTATTTTTAAATCCATACATTTTAAGCAAATCCTTGATATACTTATATTAGGATATATAGGCCCCTTCTGTTTCTTGAGAGATTTGAAAACCTAAAAATAATTTTAACTCATCCATCATACTCATTTCAAACTCATATTTCATGAGATTCGCAAAAGAATCGGTTAGGGATTGGTGATTTGATACAAATATAATGTCATCAACAAATATTTGAACAATTAAAATGTTTTTCCATTTTTATAAAAATAATCTGATCTAAAGTACCTTTTTCATAAATTTTTTGTAAAAGAAATATTGTAAGTCTATTATACCAAGCTCTAGGAGCTTGTTTAAGGACTTGAAAAGCTTTTATAAGCTCAAAAACATGATCAGGATGTTTTGAATCTACAAAAACTGTAGGTTGTTCTAAAAAACATCTTCTTGAACAAAACTATTAAGAAAATAAAAATTTATGTCTATTTTAAATGTTTGAAGATAAAGAATTATGTAAAGGCTAATGGAATATGAATAGATTCAATTCTAGATATTGAAGCATAGGTTTCTTCATAGTCTATTCTCTCTTTTAGATTATATCCTTTATTAACAAGCCTTTCTTCATTTATTATACTTACTCCAATTTCATAATTTTTTTTTCTAAACACCCATTTTACACAAATTACAGTTTTTTCTTTTGGTATTTCAACCAAGGTCTAGACTTTATTCCTTTAAAATTCATTTTGTTCATCTTGCATTACTTTAATCCAATCTTCACCACCTAAGGCCTCATTCAAAGTTTTGGGTTCAAATTAAGATAGAAAATAAAGTTGTTCTATTTCAGTTCTCAAAAAATTTCTTGTCATTAGGGGTTTTTTACATCACCAATCATATTATTAATTTAATGATTCCTAAGAAACAATTGATTTGGGTTTTGTAAAACCTATTCATCAACATAAGATAGAAAGTCTTCTGGAGTAAATATTTCAAAAACATTTTCTTGAGTATTTCCCTTTTCAGAAGATTTTTCAATCAAGGGTAGATAATCAGTTTGTTAAAACAAATCTATTAATATAGGAAGGGTTTGTTTAAAAACAAAAGGACCAGTTTCATAAAATTTAACATGCACTTTTTTCTCAACAGTACAAGAGTTTTTGTTAATGACTCTATAAGCCTTAGAAGTACTGGAATAATCTATAAATATTTCTTTATCTGATTTGGGTGTGATTTTATATAGATTATCTTTAGTATTCAATATGAATACTTTTCATTTAAATACTTTATAGTAAGAAACTTTTGGTTTTCGTCTAGTCCGTAATTCATAATGTGTTTTATTAAAAAAATGTTCTAGTTAAAAATTGATTTATAGTATAACATGCAGTACTTATAGCTTTTTCCTAGAAATGATTACCAATTGAGTATTCACTAAGCATGGTTCTTCTCATTTCCTAAAGAATATAGTTCCTTATTTCAACAAAACCATTTTTAGGGGTTCTTGGAGATGAAAAGTTGTGAGTAATACCTTTCTTACTTCAAAAAGTTTCAAAAGCCAAATTTTGAAATTCTCCACCATGATCACATCGAATAATTATCTATGGTAGTTTTTTCTCATTTTAAACTTTTGATCTAAATTTTTTGAAATAGAAAAAGGCTTCATATTTATTTTCTAGAAAATAGACCTATGTAAATCAGGTGTATTCATCAACTAAAACAAGTACAAAGTACTTACCTCCAATAAATCTAGTTTTTATAGGAAAGAAAATATCTATGTGCACTAACTATAATTCATTATAAGTTGAAACTTCATTAATTTATTTAAATATACTTTTATGTTTCTTTCTATATTGAAAAGGGTCACAAACATTTAAAGAGTCATACTTGAGATCCGGTAAATTCACAACATGTGTTTTATTTGAGATTTTACTAAGTTTCCTAAGGTTAGAGTGTCCTAACCTTCTATTCCATAACCAATATTGGTCTTCCATTTCACTTAATCAAGGTAAGTTTAGCTCCTAAGGTCTTCTAAGTTAAGTGTGTATACATTCTGATTCCTATAGGTAGAAAGAATAAGTTCATATTTGGAATTGTGTACTAAATATTTTTCATTCCTAAAATCCATAAGGTAACCTTCATCACATAATTGCCTTATTCTTATAAGGTTTTTCTTAAGAGATTTTATAAAAAAACATTTGAAATTAAAACTTTTACTAAATGAACAACTATACCAATGATCTTTTCTTGAGCATTATCCCCAAAGGTCACTCTTCCGCCTTTCATTTCAATGATCTTTTCAAAGAAATGTTTGTTTCCTATCATATGTCAAGAATGTCCACTATCTATGTACCAAATATTCTTATTGTTAGTACACTTTTTATTTTCCTAAAAATAAAATAATTTTATTTTCATAACCCAATCTTGTTTGGATCTATAAATGTTAGATAACATTAAATTAGGAATCCATTTTTTAAAAAAAAGTGAGGTTTATGAAATAATAAAGATTGGGTTTTATTTAAAGAAAAACCTTTCTCCCAATGTCCATCAGAATGAAATTTAGTGCACAATAGAGGACTTTGGGGAACAAAATAATTATGACTAAAAATAGGTTTTAAATGAGTATAACCATTTTCGAAAATATTACTTAGATGATGAATTTTTTAATAAATTTTATAAAATTCTTTCCTTCCAGAAGTGAAATTTAATAAAATCTTTTTAAGAGAAAAAAATTCAGAATTTAGTCTAATGAAAAAAAATTCATTCTCCCAAGAAATGGTTTTTGGAATTTTTTTTGTTTCAAAAACAT
Source organism: Viscum album (assembly GCA_963277665.1). Classification (NCBI taxonomy): domain Eukaryota; kingdom Viridiplantae; phylum Streptophyta; class Magnoliopsida; order Santalales; family Viscaceae; genus Viscum; species Viscum album. The sequence continues at coordinate 600,087,102 of OY728157.1, forward strand.
TTTTCATTAAAACAAGTTGTTTAAATTCAATAGAATGTTTATCATTCATAGAATTTACTTCCATAAGGATTTTTTAAATAATTTCAAAATAAAGAGTTTTCTTATCAAGGTATTCTGAAATATCTGATAATTATTTTGTAAGTATTATTATTCTTTAATTTTCTTTATCAATATTTTTCTTGAGTTTGAAATTTTCAGTCTCAAGTAATTTGGAAAATCTAGATACTTATTAAAAAGAAGGTAAATTATCCTCTGCTAAGGAAGATTATTCATCCAAAGAGTAAGAATATTTCCCTTCTGGATAATAGGAATTTAAAGATACATTTGTAAGGGATTATGAATTGTGTAACTTAGCCATGAGACAATGATTTTCAATAGGTAGTCTGGATAATAGTTCTATATTCTTATGACCATAAGATTCATATTCATATGATTCATCTAAATATTCACCACTAATTTCACTCCAATTATCATTTTCTATTAGTAATTTCTTAGTCTTTGACTTGTAATACTTTTTCTTGTTTCTTTAAGAACATTTATCCTTCCTGACATTTCTTTTAATTAAAGGACAATCTAGTATAATATAACCTTCTCTTTTGAATTCATAACAAGTTACTCTTATGTTTTTATTGTCCTTTCTATCTTTCTTTTTGAATATGTTCTAAAAATATTTATTTATTACAATCTTGTTCATTATTCATGAAATATTGGCTAATTCATTCTCTGATTGATCACTTTCACTAGATTATTATATAACAACAGCTTTCTTAGCATTGGATCTTGTTACCCTTTTGGGGTCTTGGATTTAGATGTAATAGTAAAGGTTACACTTCCATTATCATTCATTATTTTATTAAAATATGCATCTCCTTTCATTCTTGTCTGGTGCTATAAGGGAGTACCAAATAATTCATCCAGAGTGATTTGAGTAACTTTCAGGTTTTAATCAATAAATATTCTTTTTTATTCCCACTCATTTGGAATTATATCAATTATCTTGTCCACATGGACTTCATCATCAAGACCTTTTTCTCCCATAGATTGAAGACTGTTTATAATTGTCATAAATCTCTATTGAATCTTGTAAACCGATTATCCATATAGAAAAACAAAACCATGATATTCAGCTCAGAACATGGATCTTCTTGTTTCTATGAATTTAGATGTACCAAAATGTGTGACTTCCAATTTATTCCAGTTACATTTGGCTACTTCTCATGATGATATCAGACTATATATATTACTGGTCATGGAACATAAGAGAGTATTTTAAACCTTGTAATTCAGTTGATATTCAAGTTTCTATGGTTGGTAAAGGTTCTTACTTTCTTTTCTGGAATTTTTAAATCTCCAGTGATCATCATAAAATTATCTACTCGAGTATTAATAACAAATGTCTTAATTTTATCTCTCCAGTACTCATAATCATTCCCATCAAAAATAGGTGGTCTAGTTGGGTTTAGGTTGTCAATTGGTCCAATATTCATTCCTGGTATCTTATAAAACAATACTTTTCCACCACATACGTTAGTGTATTATGTAATTATAAATAAAGGGTTTATAATAAAAATACAATTTTCTTACAGAAATAAATAAAGAATGTAAAAAAAATTAGTGGAAACGTGCTCTAATACAAGTTATTGGATCATAATATAGATTTAAATGTATATAAGATTGCACAATACAATAGGGGAGAATTATAGGTTTAAAAATATTTGTATTTAAAATCTTACAAAGAAACTTAGTTTAAGTGGTCTTAAACTAATAAAATTAACAGCCAATAAAAATGACCATACGGGTCAAGGATCTGATGGATTTGATATGATATGATATCATAGGTTATTAAAAAATTTTATTTGAATTTAATACAATGATCAGAGTAATACAAATGTAAATTATTTTACCATATAGTGTATAGAATATTTTAATACAATATGTAAATAATGTATTGTAATTAAAACTATTACAATAGAAAAGAATATGAATAAAAAGAAGAAACAAAATGATTCCCTTTCTGTTAAAAAGGGAAGAGGAAAAATAATGGTATTATAGTTATTTTATCCCAAAGAGTAGGGTATACTTTCACCATGAATAAAAGGATTATCTTACCACCACATGAGTATTCCCTCTATACAATAATCGACACGTTTGTCTTCTTATTCATGGAAGCCCTTGATTACGAATGTAACTGGAACCTCTGCCTTTCAAATACTTGAAATCCCTCAATACGACAATCGACCTCAACGTCTTCCTATCCCCAGAACCCCTCGATCATTATCACATTGATCGGACACACAAAGAAAAACAAATCACTTATTGAAATTCAAGAACTAGGAACAATCCGTTCACATATTATATCTTCAAGGTTTTCACATATAGAAAGAGAGATGTCACACAGTCACTCTCAAGAACTTGGAAGGTACAAAATTTGTCTAGTCTGGTTTTGAATGAGCTACTATTTATAAGCCTTGGGTTCCAAAGGTCAAAACAAACAGATTACATGACATTGTTTGGATTAGTATATAACTCACTCAATGACATCATTTTAGTTTGAAAACAATAAGTATAGAAGTGTGAAAGAATGACTATGTTGAAATATAATGAAAACATGTATGTGGTATTGGAGTAATATATGAGTACAATATAGTACATGAGTAAGATACATCACTTGGTTATGATGTATATCTTGATTACGATGTATATCATGGTTACGATACGTAACTCAATTACAATGCTTAATAGGGATAAGATGCATATCATGGATATAATACATATCATGGTTACAATTCATATTGTGGTTACGATTCATATCATAGTTACGATACATAACATTGTTATGATGCGTAATGTGAATATGATACATAACTTGGTTAAGATGCATGTTTATGATGCATAATATGAATACAATACATAACCTGGTTATGACACATAATACGAATACGAGACATAACATGGTTATAATGCAGATGGTTACAAAAACATCATATGTGGTAACGATTTTAAAACAATTTATGTGGTTAAAATGAGAAACAAAATATGTTATTATGATTCTAAACACTAGTATATGATTATGATGTATGTGATTAGTATGATAGAACAACATACATGATTACATTAAGAGAACAACATATATGATTAAAGTATATTTGATTACGATGAGAAAACAACATATATTATTACAATAATAGAACAACATATATGATTACGGTATATGTGATTACGATGAGAAATCTGGATATATGATAAATAAGAAGAAATTCTTGATTTCCAAAACAAAAAGATCAATGAGAAAGTCGAAACATTTTTTTGACTCAACATTATAATGAGGGGAGGGTAATTCTTATAATTTCATAAAGTATTAAATAAATATAAATTAATTTTAATTTTCAAATGGATCATAATTAATATAATTATATAATAAGATTATTATGTGTCTAACTACTCTCATCCAATAAAAATTGGACAAATTTAGGTGATGTTTTTACCCTAGTATTTTTTTAACCCTCCATTAACCCTTTTAATGATTAACGTGACAACAATGTTTTTTACTTTTTAGGAGTCAATACAGTTACTATAAAAAGAAAATTGGACCACAAACAGACCATGGATTATATTTTCAACCATATCCCAATAAATTTCCCAAATATTTTTTTATCAATTTTAAATCATTTAATAAAATATTACTAATTATAAAATATCAATAATGGAATTTCCGAACTATTTATTTAATTTGACTTTGAAAACAACATGATAAAAAAGTACTTAGAATTTAATCTTATCACATATACCTAAAATTTTAAATTTATCTACAACATTCATTGAATAAAATAATTCATTCAAATTATTTTTATTTTAATATTATGATAATATTTTATCTTAACTTTCTATTAATTGAATAAATATTATGTATGTGTTATGTATGAATTTATGGAAATTATTTTATCACTAAAAATTACAAATAAATTACCATGATAAACAATAATTTGTATTTAAAATAACTACATATAACCAAGCATAATTATTTTATCCCTATCAAAAAATATTGTAGATATTAAAATCAAGAAAGTGACATTTTTTAATTTATCTTTTACTTAAATAATATAAAGGTAAAAATCAAAGAAATATGGTAAAAAGTTCTAAAATGTTTCAAGTAGAGATATAATTTTATGACACGAACTCATCAAATAGGATAAATTCAATTTTTAGGGACATTTTTTAGTCCTTGTTGTAATATTTTTTATCTTAATAACCTAATTTACCTATACCGTGGTGGCAATTATTTACTACGATTACTATTAATAATGATAAAAAACTAAAGGGAAATATTTAAAAAAATACATACTAATTAAAAATATGGATTCTATTTTTCAAGATTAAATTCAAAAAAGTAAAATAATTTAATTTAAGATTAATCCCACAAAATGTGATGAAAATCCATTTCTCATAAAGATTCCTTTTAGTTATAAAAATGTTTTTATAAAAAATTCAAGTATAAAATTATTTCTAAAGACCATAATTGAATTATGATTAATAAAAAGGAACTAATGAAATTTTAAAACAAATACAAAATATAATTTTAATTTATAAATACATTAAGATAAATATTGTTTCAATAAAAATTAATATTTTTCTGTATACATTGAATAATAAATTTTTTCAGAAAAATACCAAAATTGCACCCTATGATAATTTTGATATAATGATATAAAAGTGAATTTTTTTTATAAAATACCATTTCTAAATTTTTTATAAATTAATTATAATATTCACTCACAAAAATCAACAAACCCCTTTTTTTGAAGAAAACATATTTTTGAAGAATAAAATAACTTTTCTAAAAATTTAATGCTTATTTAAAAATAATTAATAAATATAGTTATATTGAGTATCACCATTATATATATATATATATTATAATGTCTCTAATACTATTCATTCCCACCAATTCAACAACTAGGTTATAAGGTTCACATTTTAATAAGAATATTTTTATACTATATCGCAATTCACATAAAGTTTGGTATTGAATGCTAAGAAAACTATCGAGCATACTATTATTCTAAAAACTCAATATGATGCATTCACTGTAATGACCCAAAGTTTTATCAATGGAAATTCTATTATTATAATTATTTAATTTGGTATAAACACATAAGAGAACATAATAAAATCTTTATAAATGACTAATGAATGAAATAATAAGCATTTATATAAGTTAAGGAAAGTGTACCAGTAAAATAGTAACTGGACCTTTTGAATAGTAATGTGACCCTTATGAATAGTAAACATGCCAATTGAATAGTAACCTGACCAATAAAAGTTTAAATAAAATTTATCCATCTTATAAGTGACAATAAGTTATAATTATATCACAGTATATGCAAATATATATTTTAAAAGTAATTAGTTAAGTGTTGATATTTTTATATGCCATAAATATTTAATTACATTTTTTGATTAATTTAATAATTTTAAAGAAAATTTATTTTCATAAAACATATTTATAAATAAATATTTTTATGTATTTAGATTATAAGATAATTTTTTGAGACCTTAATTAATTTTTCAAAGTGTAAGAAAAATAGTTTTAGTTTTAAAATTTTTATTTTCCAAGTATATAATGTTTTTAATTAAAAATTATATTTCTCATATTTAGAAAATTATTTTCATAAGAGGGGTTTCTTTTTTGAATTCTATATGTCGAAAAAAAATTATGATGAATTTTTGGGATTTTTCTAAAATACTTTAATTTTTTGGTGAATAGTGAAATAAGGTAATTTATGGTACATATACATTATATGTCAAATACACTATTTATTGATTCATGGATGAGGTAAGAAAAATGGGCTTAAACTAACATGATCTAATTAATATATTTAGTCTCAAGAATAAATACTATTTATTTTCTTAAGAAAATAATAAAATATTGACTAAAATAATGATAAAACACCCCTCTCCTCCACTATAAATACCACCCTCACCACCTATTCTCCACACACCTCTCAAGCCTTGAGGTTTTCCCAAATTCTTACCACTACTCTTTCAAACCATCTCCCTCATGTCTATGTGATTTTGGTCTTAAAAAAAGACCCAAATCAATCCCCAAAGGAATTTCTCAAGAAGAAAGAGTCGATAGGACTTTAAGATCAAGTGCATAATCATTTCAAACATAAGGGGTTTCTACCTAAAGCCTCCATTATTCCTTCGTGTTACTCTTCCTCTCCTTTTACCCAAATTAAATTATATTTTATTTTTATTTACATCTTCTTATTTTTTTTATATGTTCCAAACTCATGTATAAATATCCATGCATCCATCCTTTTCTGGGATATACATGTTTTTAAAAGGTTCGATACTCAATTCTTCCCAATAAGCAAGACGGGTTTAAGGGAACTTACCGAATTCTTATCCATTTTCAAGTATTCTCTATAATCTGTTTTAATCCACTATTATTTTCCTAAAATCACTCCTTTTATCATGAAAAACTACTTTGGTACAATTCTAGTTTTAAACAAACAACTATTCCTTTTCATTTTTAAAGAATCTTGAAAGTTTTCCCTTAAACCGTACTAGTTTGTTTTATGTATAAGGTTTTTTAAACACACTTTCACTTCATTTTGAAATCATTTATAATGATATATGCCTAAATTCTATCATTAATTGCCATGTGTTATTTGAATCCATCCTTTCATGGAAACCACTATGATATTTCCTTTTAATATGTATGTTGACATAATTATGATACCAAATTCTTTCCATGGGTAACCCTTATGTTTATGTTTGATTGATTATGTATGATTCTTTATGTGGATAACATATTCATGAACATGTTATGATGGGTGTGCCCAGATATATCTCCAATTCATTGGGTAATTTTTACTCTCATGAGACGTTATGTGCAACAGTCTTGGTGGTTATCCTTGACTTGTCCTCCTTGTGCAGTATTCTTAGTGGTTAGCCTTAACTCGTGCTCCTAGATGTGCAATGTGTCATTAATAATGCTAAATTATTGTTTTATCTTGATTAAAAATTACTATGATTCCATGATTATATGACCTCATATTATTATTACATATTTTTAATCATATTCCTTGCCCTTTTATATCATTAGGTTATGCCTTCTAAATCATGGGCTAAGCTTTATTTTAATGTTTATTACCAAAATGGGATTTTTTGATCATAAATTTTTTAATGTTATCCCCAGGTTATTTTAAGCAAATATAAGGGCTAAAAAGATGTTATAAGCTCATAATCATTGATAAATAAAAAATGTTTTATTTAGTCCCATGTTTTTAGTTTTATGTACCTAGTCTTCCAAGAAATAAGACGTCATGATCCTTGGATTTTAATTTGATGTCAAATTATGCTTAAAATCAAGTAGTGAAATGTGTGAAAGTCTAGGGTTGCAATATTCATCTCCCACCCATACACACACCCTTTAATAAATATTTCCCTTATAATTTAAATTGATCTCAGTAATCAATTGTTTCACATTTTAAAATACCTTTTTGGAAAAACCACATTTTAAAAAGGGTAATTAAACTCCCTTTTGAAATGGAAAGAAAAATTTCATCTAGAGTAACACATACCAATGTAAAAAAAAATAGGATAACATTAGTGGGAACTGGAAATATGGACATAGTGGAAAAACATAATGTCTAAATAATGATGAAAAGTGACATATATCATTGATCATAAGAAATTGAATGGTTATGAGAATGTTAATTACCACAATAATGTAAAGAAAATAGGTGTCAAAAAGAACATAAATTCATTCAAAATAAAGGTAATCAGATAAATATTTTGTTTCGAGATAATTTTATTAGAGTTCAGAAATTAGTTTACCATATAGACTAATAAAATAAGGTAATATACTTACTTGAAAAGTATAATTTCATTCTTTAATAAATTTCCACCACAATCTTATCTTTTTCTCTAAGCGATGAGTATTCAAGATTAATTTTTCATAAACGAAGCACTAAAATAAACATCAAATTAATCACATGATTCCTTAGAAGGGTAACAATATATTCAATATATATTTATACATTAACTGAAAACCAATATGCTTATCATAAGGTAAGATAATTCCAAAAATGATTAAACATAATATGATAAAATATAAAATTAATCTCTAAAGCCACAACAATAGCACCCAAAGTTCAACTTATATCATTTGATAAATAACTAACCATAAAATTAATTGAAATATTCATTACCAAATTTTAAATACATAAATTTTAAGGACTTTTATCACCTATTATTTTGATATTAAATTAACATTTGTCTCCAATTAAAATTAGTCACTCATAAAGTCATAAAACTAAAAAATGTAAATTCCATAATCCTATAATATCAAAACATAAAAATAATTTGGTAAATAACTCGAATCAATATAAATCCAAAATAAAATCATATGTAATTATAAAATATTATTTAACCTTTATTCCTCAAATAAAATCCCATCTTAGACAAAACTATTTCCATTTAACTTAATCGTATAATTCTCAAACAATATAGTGAACTTCTTCCAAAATAACATTAATCACTAAATAATAAAATCATATATCAATTCCATAGATATATATAGGATTAAACATATGTTCCCAAAATAAAATTAATCATTATTTATCAAATTTTTTATGTAAGAGAAAGGTTTCATGCTTACTAGGGTATCATGTAGGCTAAGGGTAGGTGTTTCACCCGGGTCGTCATTTAGTTGTGGGTTCAAGCTGTGTGACCTTTATATATGTGATGGGTTGTTTCTTACCACTATTTTTTCCCTTTTCCTAATTCTATATTAGTAACATTCCTATAATTTTCCCAAAAACATAATGAACAACCTAAAGAATGTACTTCATAATATAAACATTAAATAATGTTTTAAACTCAATTTTTATCTCATACCTTTCATCTTATATCCCAAAAAATGTAATATAATTATTATAAATTAATCCTTCATGTTAACCCTAAGGGTTACATATATCTCAACATAATAAAATTTCTCACACAAATTTCATTATTCACCAAAAAAATATATCATCACTTAAAACCTCAAAAAGGATTGATAAGACTTTAAAAATATGATCAACCATAAACATATAAACCCATGATGATATCCTTAACTCTAAATATGATCTCACATTAAAATATAATAATCTTCAATGTTATCTAACCCCTTTCCTTTGATACCAAAAATAAGGACCTGATCCTTATTTAACCCATTATTTTATTTTTAGACAAGAATTTTGATTCTTTAATTTTGATTATATTTTTTGGTTTAGAGTTTTAGATAATTAGGTAATAACACTAACATTAAAAAACTCATATAATACAAGTTAGACAATTCCTATTAGTATCCATTTCTCCACAATAAAAAATTTCTGAAAAAAACATGTTTTATTTTCATGGAAAATATTTGTGATTTTAAAAATTACTTCTTTTTTTTCCTTAATCATCCTTAAACCCTATGAAAAACATTTTAAAAAATTTCATCTGTTCAAAATACTCAAAAAGAGACATAAAATAAAGAAATAAACTCATTAGTCCATTTGAAACCATTGAGATCATTAAAATATTTTTCCTTTAACATAATAAACATTTTTATAAAATAATCATTTACCAACATAGGAAATAATATTTAGTGAATTTTTTATCATAAAATAATTTATAAGAAAATGAATTTGAAATTAAAAAACATGAGGGTTTCTTAGAAAACATTTTAACCCATAAAAAAATTTCATAAAAAAAATTATTTTCACCCTAAAAGTGAATAATAATTCCATTAAAAACATACCTTTTGAAACCTAACAATTTTCTTGAAAATCATTATCGATCATAGAAATTTCATTCACGGTCCTTTGTACATAATATTAATATAACTCTTAAAATAACCCTTATAATTAAAATAATTTTATGATCAACTTATAAAATATTTCTCCAGAGAACATAATCCTTAAATTGTGAATTAGAGAGCTTTACTAGGCTCACCCAATCATAAAAAATGAAAAAGGACCACATAATAGATTAAATATTCTAATATTTCACCATTTTATCACAAATACATTGAAAAAATTGTTTAAACTCACATGTAAAACACTTTGGGATATCAAAATGGACTTTTCTTTTTTTTTCATCCATTTTCAAAACTAAAATATCCTAAAATAAGGAAGTAGGGTTTTTCTTGGAAGAAAAAATGGAATATTATAAATTTATCCCAATAATAATAAAATGATTATAGTGGTAGGTAAAGCCGTTGATTCCATATACATTAAAATAGAACATTTGTTTTGTATTTTGTAAATAAGTTCAAAAGATTCTATAAAAAGATTCCTTTTGAAAAACTTTTCAATAATGGGACATAAAATGTAAATTATAATTAATTTATTTCCATAAAAATACATATAAAAATTATTTTTAATAATATTTACTTTAAATAAAAAAATCTAGATAATAAATCATTAAAATATTTAAAATATAGTTTTTAAAGTAATGTCTCCCTTACCTTGAGTCTGACTCATCACGTACATTCTTTATCTTAATTAATAATAAACATAGGTTAATTATTTGCATTATTAAGAGTATTTTTCAATTTTATTATTATATTTATTTTATTTGTGATCATGTAATATTCAATTACTTAATCATTTAATTTTATATTGAACGTTTTCATGATATTCGCCTTATATGTCCAAAATTCCTTCAGTAGGTTTAAAATGGTCAATGAGGTCATTATTCCATAATATAAATAAAATAAATCATTAACTAGTTATCATTTTCTAGATTAATTATTAATTTAAATCCAACCCTAAATGATATATATGAAAAAATTAACTGTGTTAAAATCATGGAGATGGTAGATTGTATATACGCATGAGTAACATTTCAATTTTTTAATAATCATTATACAGGAAAGGTAAGTATTATTTTATATTTAAAAAATATAGTTATATTTTAAATTAAATTTTTCTTCATTAATATAATTATATATATCATCCATATAATTTAGTGATGAAAAATGAATCGCATCGCATCGTGGATGTGGTAGTCCACACGTACGCATGAACAAAGTTATCATTTATTAATGAATGAAAAGGTAATAAAAACAATGATATAACAAATTTATAAAAATTTAGATATTTCATTAATATCATACATATATATTAAATCTATCATTATAACTATTCATAATAGTCTATGATGGAAATAAAATTACATCAATTTGTGAGGTAGTAGTTCGTCATAGACACGAACAATGGTTTTGTTTCATATTTGATGGAAGAGCACATGGATATAGGTTATGAAATTAACATAATAAAATCTCATTATTTTTAAGATAAAAATTTTATTATATCATAATTATTTAAAAATAATTGAAGGAGGTATACGAATAAATAAATTTGGAACATTCAGTTAAAAGTTATACCTCTTCTTCGAACAACCTCATTTTCTCTACACCTTAATCTATATAAGGTTGGTATTCTACCAATAATAATACCTCAAAAACATTGGGAGTGATTTTATTAAGGTATTTGGATATATTTTTTCTAAACCAAATATTTTTTAAATCATTTAATGATTAAGAGAGGGTTACCCTTTTATAATGAGGGGAGGAAAATTTGTTGAATTTATTAAATTATTAAATTATTATAATTTATTTTCATTTTAAAATGGAACCAAATTGATATAATTATAATATAAGATGATTATGACTCAAAAAATATCATCCAATAATAATCGTATAAGTTTATCACATGTATTCACCCATATCTTTTTATTGTAACCCTCTGTTAACCCTTTTGATGTTTACCGTGATAACAGAGTTTTTAACTATTTAGTGGTCAAGATAGTTATTATAAAAATAAAATTGGTCCAGAAATGGAATTTTTATGATATTTTAAATCATATGTGAATAGATCAGATGAATATTTTATTTTTATAAATTTTAAATTCTTTAATAAATCAATATGATAGAAAAATAATTTGACTATAATCATTTCACACATCCATAACATAATATATTTATCTACAAAAAACATTGAATACAGTAATTCATTCCAATTAGATTTATTTTAATATTTTTTTAATCATTTATTGAATTTTTATATTAATTTAATAAATAATTTGATAGTGTTACAAAAGAATTTATTGTAATTATTTTATTACTAAAAATAGAAAAAAAATCATTATGATAAAAAAAACATTTATATTTCAAATTACTATTTATAACCTAGCATAATTTGTTTTAATTATTTTAAAAAATATTATAGAAAATAACAATAATAAATTTTTATTTATAACTTTATATTTCCCTTAAATATTGTAAAGGTGAAAATAAAATAAATATGGTACCAAGTTACAATATTTTAGAAATTTAGATGGACATGGGAAAACTAAGCTCATAAAATAGGATAAAAGGGAACTATTTTCCAAATATGGACCTCATGATTCCAAGTATGGAATCCATTTTTTAATATTTGATTCATAAAATTTTTATAATTAAATTTACAATTAAACCTCAAAATATGATGAAAATTAGTTTTCCATTAAAATGCATTTTAATTATAAAAAATTTCTAATACCAAATTCAAGAAGAATATTCCTCCCAAATACCATAATTTGATTATTTTTAATCCAAATTAACTAATTAAATTTTAAAAATAATAAAAATTATAATTTTACTTTTTAAATACTTTAAATGAAAATATAGTTTTCAATAAAAATAAATATTTTCACTATTCATTGAAAAATCAATCTTTTCATAAAAATAAAAAAAATTACCCTAAGATATTTCATATAGTCTAGTATTAAAAATTATGTCATTTTTATAAAATATTATTTATAAAAGTTCCATAAATTGATTATAATATTTTATCATAAAAATCAATTAATTTTTTTTTGAATAAAACTTATTTTTGAAGAATAAAATGACTCTACTAAAAAATGAGCCCTTATTTTGTAATAATTAATATATAAATTTTTAATGAGTATAAATAGTATATATATATATATATTTCATAATATAGTAATCCTATTTATTCCATCCAATTCAACAGTTAGTTTATAATTGTCACATTTAAATATTATTATTTTTATAGTATATCCCAATTCACTTAAAGTTTGGCATTATGTGTTAAGAAAGCTATTGAGCTTAGTATTATTCTAAAAACATGACGTGTTAAAAACTTTATACACCATGTTAGTGAATGGTTTATCCTAGCCCATTAGTAACCTAATCTCTTATTCCTCTTTGGGGAATACTATCAAAAGGGGTGATATATATTGGTTCAGGCGATTGCAGTAATAAAAATTCATATAAAACTTATGGGATGAAGACATATAGACTATCTTGATTATCATGATATTGTATTCCCTTTATATTGATAATATATATTTCCTCTAGGATTTACCATATTTATCCACCACAATTGCCAATTGGTTGGGGGATCAGGCACTGGACACAGATTCTACTCTTAATGACCCTTCAGTGCTGGTATAAAACAATGTGATCAGTATAGGGTGATCCTAAAATATAGGTACCTACTCTATAAAAAACAAAAAGAGTTTATATAATTCATAAAACATACTTGGTGGAAATGGAAGAGGCTTAGAATTTTCCTCCTGAGCCCAATATAAGATAGATTATAAACTTCATTGGATGCTTCACATCATCATCATTTGGTAACACCTCTAAAATAATGGGATGTAGTACTTTTTGGACTATTGGGAAGGATAAGGATTCATGAGATACTAATCCCAATTCCAATCCACCTATGGGTGTTTTTTATCACCTCCGTGATGCATGATATGAAGGTTGTTCTAAATGATCCTCACTTTAGGATTCCCAAACAAGTCGAATGATAAGATTTAGTTCCATTATGAGTCTCATGATTTCCTGATAGTTTAATATTCTTAGAGATTCCAAGTTTAGTGAGATTTATCCTCACTCTTCACTAGACACAACCTCTTATTCACCATCGGATAAATATTTTTGGCATCACACATCACATCCCTAGAAGTCTTCATCACCAGACTCCCTTTGATCTATATCCCCATTCAATAATGCATCTTCAAAGCCTTCACAAGATTATCCTTTAAACATCTCATCACTTCAAGAGTGAACACTTTTCCCTGGCCTCATAAGTATTCCAAAACTTCTAGATCATTGATTATGTCTATCAATATCGACAAGGGAACCATGGGTGTGACTTTAGTGAGTCCAAGACTGGGTAAGTATATCCTATAAGTCTATAATGGACCCCACTACCATATCCATGTAAATTTTAGATTAATCTTTCCCTGGATACACCGGGCTTTGATAAAGGAATCTTCCACCAATATTTCTTAGATGGAATTTAGTCATTTTCTTGAATCTATTATATACATAGCTTCAGAAATTCAAGAATCTTCCCAATCTCCCTAAATAACTTATCATGGTGACTATGATTATTATATGTTCCAGTCCTAGAGACCTAACCTTGATTATATATGGGATTCATCAAATATCCCACATTATCTACCATAAATTTAGTATGAGCCTTCATCCATGATATTTTGGGTTTCACTTGCACTGGTATGTCCTCGACCATACCACCTCCAGATTGGAACCAATACAACTACCCAGAGCATCATCTCTCCTAGTATTTCCCAAGGTTATGCTATTATTCATCTTAATATTTAATTAAATTGAAGTCCGGTAGGTTAATAAACCATTATTATCATAGTTCTTTTCTTGTTTCCCTTACAATAAATCATACAAAAAATATTTTGGACGGCTATGGGGTGTCATTCATGAAGAACTAGGATTATAGAGTAGCCATTATCCATTTTAGGTAGTAGAACTAGTAAGTGAACTGGTGTGGGGTCTATGACTTTTAGATGATATTGGAATCAATTTTTTTATCCATCACCCATCCTATAAAGGCCATAAAGAATGACCATACCTCAATACTTCGTTGTTCATTTTCCATAATCTCTTTGGTCTGTGTGCTGGGGGGGTTGAAGTTGAACCACTCATTCAAACCAATCGTGCTAACCAGCCCAACCATGTTGATTTTTAGAGGCCACTCCATAATGATATAAAGTTATAATTGGTTAAATTCATATTTAGTGGGGGGTGATCAGTAAAATCCTATAATTATAGAACGTCCTTTTAAATAAATACAATGTGTTTTAAATCTTGAAATATATGAAATGCTGAACTTAAATGAATCATGATACATTTTTTTGGTAAATATTATAATTATAAATAAACATTAATATATTTTTTAAATTCAATATAAAATATCATTAAAAAATAAAATTATAATAAAACCATAAGTAAAAAAATACCACGAACATGAAATCATTATCCTAGGGGTTTTCCTTCATTATTATACCTCTAATTTTGACTATGCAAATATAATAAAACCATATACATATAACATACATTTTACAAAATAAGTAAATGAATATGATGAATGGTTTTGGAGATGTATACATGGAAATATATAAATTTATTTTTATTCATTTTATATTGTTATTTTAAATAATTATTAGATGTGATTATAAAATTAAAAGAAATATTCTAATATTTATGGATTGATGAAATTAAATTTTAAGATTATAAATAATTGGGTATGATAAAAAACAATTAAAAATAGATAATTTTTTTAAAAATATTATTATTATTTGGTATTTTTGAATTATTATAATAAATCCAAAACTATTGAAGAATTATTTTAAATGGATTTATTTTTATATATATATAATAAAATAAATTAATATTCGTATATTTATTTTTATTATATAGGTAATAAGAATAAATATATTTTTAGGATTTAAAATATATTTCTTTAAAAACTAATTTTATGCATTATAAATTTATCATTTTAAAATTAATTCCAATCATTTTTTGAAATTTTAATTTCAACCCAAAAAATTTACATGATTATTACATCATTTTGAAGATAAAAACAGAATATTAATACATTCTACAATCAAATGGTTTCGTTTCTTGGTAAGAATTAGTTTATGTACTATGAGAACATAATAAAACTTATACATTATTTAAATCTTTTATCAATGTCCTCCTAAATTATCTCATGTTCTATTTATTACATATACTCACCTTAGAATATAAATAAAATAATGGGGTGTGCTAAACCCCCTATAAGAGGAGGAATAACATGGAAGGAAAAAAAGATACATGAATCAATACTATATTGGTGAGCATAATCATCATCATCATTATAACATAAGCATGGGATCTTCATTATAAGAATGAGTAAATGATCTAAAAAGGTCATGGAATGTGTTATATTCATAATAATAAAACATCATAAAATAGTGGTGAGAACCACACTTAATTTGTGAACAAAACTAGCATCATGTTTAAGTGTAACATATGTGCATAAATCATAACATCATAATTATGAAAAAATATATCATCATGTTCATGCATAATACACATAATATCACGATACATATCACATTAACCAACACATTGGAGGGCTATATTATTTTGGGCCCATCCATAACATTATAAAATGATCTTAATCATGTATGAAACTTGAAAGGGAATATATTGTAATGATACATAAGAAATATACCAATGGAATGATAATGGATTTCATAAGGGTGTGAGGAATCACATATCAATGAATAAATTTTTAGGTTCCCAAAATAAGAAGGGAGAAAATTTTTTGACATCAAATGTTTTCACATAACATCGTGGGTTGTTATGATAAAAGGAAATATTTTAAATGGAATTAATGAGATGTTTCATAAAATAAGATCATTTTGGAAAGTCATTATAGGTAGCTTTGAAATCATCTATGTGAAGTAGAAGAATGTATATCCTGAAGAAACAAAAATGTAAAGAAGAGTTAAATGCCTTACTTTTAAGGAATTGATATGATTTTATATTTAAAGACAAATATAAATCGGTGATAACACCAAAAATAATGAGTTTGGTTCAATATTCCCTTTACCTTAGATACCATATTATTTCATCACTTTTTTACCACATGTGTAATAAGATTATACTTATTTATATGTGAAACTAAAAATAAATTATTTTCATTTTTTCCCTAGTAATCAATTATAATCATTGAATTTTATTTCTAAATTATTTTTGTTAAAAGATAATCTTTTTTACATTTTATTTTTAAAAAATTATCCCTTTAGGTTTTTTTAATATATTCAATTTATAAATTAATAAAATTATCTAAAAATTATAAAAAAATAAATATATTTATTCATTTATACGTAATAAATATTTTATTAAAACCATCTATAAAATAAATAATAAGAAAATAATTGTCAAAATTATCATTGGTGGTTAACTGTCCGTTAATGGGACATTGTCCAAAGTAAAGGTCAGAGATGTTTAAAATATAAATAAAATTGAAAATTTAATCATTAAATAAGGTTAATATAATTAATATATTATTTAAATACTAATTAATTTATTTTGGAAGGTTTGGTATGTAAAATAATATAAATATTGAGAAGAAGAAGAAGGAAATAAAAGGAAAAAAGATGAAGGAATCTTACCTCATTCTTTGTGGTGTTCCTTTATTATAGCTCCTAAATGATTTAAATATTTTATTTATAAAACTCTATAATGAAAATAAGGATTTTAAGTGTATTAATATATGGTAATTGGATGGATATTTTTCAATATTAAGTATAAATGAATTAGTTTTCTAATTTGAGAGAGAGGGTTTATTTATACATGAGGAGAGGGGGGTTTTAAGTTAAAACATTTAATAAAATATAATTTCCATGGAAAAACTTGTAATAGTGATATTTTGAAACTATTAACAATATTTTATTAAAAAAAATTATTTAAGACTTGAAACACCATTATAACCTAATTTCATTAGTTTATTTAAAAGGTGGAAAATGAACTTTTTTTATGCAATACTTTAGATTTTAGACTTTTAAAATTACTTTTTACATTTTGAATTTGAATTTCATGATTTACATAACTTATTAAACATGTTTTTGGTTGATATTCAAATTCAAGAATTGGTTATTGAATTATTACATCATGAATAGTGTATTTTAAAACATATTAGTTATGAAAAAACTATATTTTTACTATTCCCCTAAAAATTGATGTTTTTATGAGAATTACCAACATTTCAAAAATAGAAAAATTTGACAAGTTGATTCTAAAATGAAAATAATTTTATGAAAAATCATATTCAAATATATCTAATATTAATAATTAATATTAAAATTATGATTTTTATGAAATACATTAAACTGCAATTTATTAAAAATGTTCTTATAATATCTTTGGGTATCCAACCCTTAAATTTATTTTATAGAATTAAAATATTTATATTTTGGTAAATTATTCATGGTAAATATTATTTATTTGAAATTATACTATTTTTAGGTCAATTAACTTTTTCAACGGTCATATTACTATTCTTAATGTTCATGTTACCATTCTTAATGGTCAAGTTACTATTCCAACGATCATATTACTATTATAACAATCATATTAATACCTAAAAACACCAATTCAATCCTTCATTAATCATTCACCGAAATTCCTCACAAGTTTCATTATTTTTTTTTCTAAAATTACTATTGGATTACTGATGTTCTATCTCATTTTTACAATTGTGTTCATCATTTTTAGGATTCTAGGGATTAAAATTAACCAAATATTACTATTATTTATATTTTACTATATTTTTTTATTTAAATATTATAATATATTAAATCCTTGTCACTATATTTATTAGTTAAACACAATGATATCATTTAATGAAATAAATCATTATGTTTCATATATATTTAAACTATATTATATTCCTAATTATGAAAAACATAATTTATAATTTCAATATGTATAAAAGTTTTGGATGTTAGATTATTCCACCCTTTATAAATTTCATCCCTGAAATTCAAACTCATATCCAAAATTGATAATCATTTAGGGTACTTCTATTTCATTGCCTCATTTGGTTCCCATGTTTCTTATTTATACTTTTGATTCCTCTACAACACTTTAATGAGGCGGAATGACTTGTTGTGTAGAATATTATCTCTATAGTCAATTAATTTTATCGGTTTCTCCTCATAATAGAGTTTATTCCTTAGTTTTACTATATCCAGATTCAATATATGTGAGGGATCTGGTATGTACTTCCTTATGAGAGTTTTGTGGAAAACATCATTTACATGATCCATGTTTGGTGGGATTTCTAAATGATAGGGTATACCTTCTATGTTATCAAGGATCTCAAATGGTTCAATGTACCTACAGCTGAAATTTACCTTCTTTCCAAACCTAATTACACTCTTCCAATGTAGTATTCAAAATAAAAATTTATCTCCAACTTCAAACATTAATTCCCTTAATAGATTTTTAGCATAGGCCTTTTGTTGAATCTGAGTAGCTTTAATGTATTTTTGCATGGATTAAAACTACTATACAATTTATTGTATAAGATTATGCCCAAGTTTATTCTATTCAAGAACTTAAACCCAATATATTGAAATCCTATATCACTTACCCTATAGAGTTTCATATGGGTCCATTTGAATACATGAGTGGAATCTATTGTTGTAAGATAACTCAACCAATGGTAAATGTTTATCATACCCCCCTTTAAACTCCATCAAACAAGTTGTTAGCATTTCCTCAAGTTTCTGAATGGTTTTTTCAAATTTTACATTAATTTATGGGAGAAAGTTCGTATTAAAGTTCAATTTAGTACTTAGGTCATATTAAATACTTTATTAAATTTATAAGTGAACCTTGAAACATGATAAAAATAATAATCAAAAGTAGTTCCCCATGAAGTATCACCACTTCCATTGCATATATCTTATAAAGTTAGAAAAGAGATAATTGTCCTAAATAGTTATGATGTGGTTAGTATTAGTGATTTTATCCACCACAACCCATATCTTATTTCTTCCTTTAGATTTCATTGGGTGACTAGTGACGAAGTCTATGGTGATCTTCTCCCATTTACATATTGGTAAGGGTAATGATTGTGTCATTCCTTTAGAGTTTTTCACTCTGATTTAACTTAATAACATTCCTATAACATTGTGGTGTGATCAGTAATCTCTTTATTCATGTTTTACCTCCATATTTATATTGATGATCAATGTATATCTTCGTACTTGTAGGATGGATAGAGAAATATAAGAAATGAGCATTATCCAATAACTATTTCTTTATCTGAAGTTCTAAAGAACATAATTTATCAATTTAAGTGTCATGATGTCATATTTTTCAATGTTAAATTCATGAAATATACCTTCCTTGGAATTTATCACCTACTTTTGAATCTCCAGATCATCATTTTACCTCCTTGATATTCATTATGATATATGTTTGGGTAATCATTTAACAAATATAGGATTTATTACCTACAATTATGATTTTAAAATCCATCTTTTTCATATCCATAAATATAGGGTATTTCTAAATATGTATCATGGATTGTATAGAATGTTCGTTTCATCTAAGATCATTATATACATTATTATTCTTTCCATGATGGTAGTAAATAGACCAATATTAGTCCTTAATTATCTATAACCATGTTCATTATTACATGTTGAATCTGTTCAATGTGAATATATATACTTTATAATCTTTTGATATATAAATATTCTCCACTTCTCACTATATAGTTTGTTCCACCAAATCTTAAATGAAAATTTCATAGCTAAAAATTACATATAATGTTTGGGTAGTTCTTCTCATGGATCTTTAATTTTCATGGGGAATAGGTTATCACTTTATCATTCTTTATAAGTACATAACCCATTCCTTTTTTTAATGCTCATTATATATCACAAACTCTTCTCCACTTCATGGTAGTGTGTGTATAGGAATATTAATTATCCTATTATTGAGATTTTTAAATATTTATTTACATTCCACAATATCGACATACTTTAACCTTTTTCTATGTTAACTTAGTTAATGATATAGTCAATCAAGATAATTTTCTCACAAATAATCAGTAATACATAGCTAATCCAAGAAATCTATGGATTTTTATGAAACTTTATGGTATAGGAATATCTTTAATTTTCTTTATCTTTGAAGGGTCCATAAAGATTCTCTCACTTGTAATCACATTCCCCAAGAATGTGACTTACTCTATCCAAAAGTCACACTTACTAAATATAAAATATATATTATCCATTCTTAATGTCTTCTACGCAATCCATAGATTCTTTTAATTTTCTACCTTACTATTAGATTAAATTATAATTTCATCAATAAAGGCAACGAAAAAATTCAAGGTATTCCTTAAAGGATCTAATAATAAAGTCCATGAACACTGGTGAGGAATTAGTATTTCAGATGGGAATCACAATGAAATCATGGTGTCAGTATCTAGTGGAGAAAGATCTCTTTTGAATATATTCTCTCCTAACCTTTAATTGATGATATCCAAAACAAACATTCATTTTTTAGAACTAATGAGATCCTCTAAATTTTTTGAACAAGTGGTCAATCCTTATAAGGGGATACTTGTTCTTCACAGTGATATTATTAATCTCTTGGTAACAAATTAATTTTTGAATTCATACATCCTTCTTATTGACAATAAGTACTAGTACACCCCAAGGTGATGTAGTAGGTTGTACGAATCCTTTTTCCAAATGCTCTTGCGGGATCATCTTTAACACCACTAGTTCAATTAGGTCCATCCTATAGGGGAATTTAGAGGTAGGAGTGGCATTGGGTATTAGTTCTATAGAGAAATATACCTCACAATAATTGGTATTCTAGGAAAATAATTTGGAAATATATTAGTATATTCCATCACAATGTGTATTTCTTCATATTTGATTCTTTTTTTTTGAAACATCCATTTGGAAAAGATATTATTCTTTGTTGGGTATCAACAACTACACTACATGGGAACTTTATAAATGAGATTTATGATATTTATTTCATTTTAAGAGGATCATAGGATTGTTTAGAATATATAAACATATTTCCTTTTCCTAAAATTTGATATGATATATGTATAGTGATATTCAATCCAGGCCCAATAGAGCTTCAAATTCCACAATCAGGAGGATTATGAGAATAATTGGAATAATCTTCCTAAAATTATAAAAAAAATAATATTGCAAGACTTGTGTTATATTTATCACACCATTATGTGTTTTTATAGATAAACCTACTTCAAGATATCAGGGATGTTATTCAATAGTTCTTGAAAAATGTTAGGATATAAATGAATGATTAAAAATATAATCAAATAAAACTATTTTCATTCTTGATTGAATAGGAATTATACCTTGTATAACATCATTTTTGGGATCCACCTTAGTAATGTTTATGACATAAGTTTTACTTTATAATTTGTCTTTGGTGGTTTTTAAGGTTGACTACCCTCAATGACCCTTGGTTTAGTGCACTAGATTGTATAGTTCTTGTGTTCCTTGTAACTGAAGCATTCATCTATGGGTAATACGTTAGAAGGATCCTTCCATTCCACAATAATTTTGGCCAACTATTTCATGTCTCATCAATAATAGTGAGCTTGATGGACTTCTCTCTCACATTTAAATAATCTTCTCATCACTGTGGAAATTCCCATGGCTCTTCTTTCCAAATATTTTACATATGGATGGTAAGATATTCTTTACTCTTTTATCATTTTGTCCCCTGATTGAAACTCCATTATTCTCTTCTTATCTCCATATCCATGGGTCCATTATCCAAACTCCATCTCTACATTGATATCACATCGAACCACTTCTTTATAAATCCCAAAATCATACATAGCTAGATCCGTTCATATATATGGGTTTAAACCACAAAATAATCTATCTATTTTTCTATCATTGTTGATAAAAAACATGATGCATATCTTTAAAGCCTTGTAAAATTTTCCTCATAAGCCATAATATATTTATACTCCTTTTTATTAGGATCTAGAAATTAAATATTCATATTTTTTAGAATATTTTGAGGGAAATAGTTGTTAGAAATATAATCTTCAACTCTTACCACTCTATTTCTTCTATATCATCTTTTGGTTTTGTATTCTTGGTCAATTTCCACCATTGATCATATTATCTATCTAAATTATAGATGACAAGAGTAATGTTTTCCTTCTAAAATCTATGGAGCACAAAAAATATATTTTTCATTTAGTTAACCCATTTTTTAGTGAAAAGAGGATTGAAATATATACAATGTGTTAGTGGTCATTGGTGCATAAATGAATCAGTGGATAGTTTCTCCTTTTTTGATGAAGGTGTAAGTTCCATATGTTGTAATATATTGTTCATATCCTAATATGGTTGGGTTATTTGACATTGAATTTTTGAAATCAACCTCCCATTATATTGAAAATGTTGTTCATATAATTTTTTCATTATCTCTCACATGGGTTTTTGGTTTAGTTTCTCCTAGTTACCACTATTTTCAAAAATATAAAAGGGTTGAACAAACTATAAGTGAATAAATAAGCATTTCCGCTCCGAGGGCCTGGTTGGTTTCGTGTTCGAACCAACCCGACCGAACCCAAAGTTCTCTGAAACATTGAGTTTAATATACTGAAACGACCGTCTTGATCCAAGGATCTCATCGTAACTAACGGTGCGTCAATCAGAGGTCTGTAGCCTATGTTATGGGAAAAAGACTGAAAGAGGTCCGAAAATGGAGGTTTTGGGCCCGGACCGACCCGGCCCGAGACCCACTGGGTCGGCCCGAACCGGGTCAACCCGACCCGGGTCCAGGTCCGACCCATTTGGGTGTGGCCCGGCCCGGCTTGCGCGGCCCAGCCTGGCCTGCGCGGCCGGTGGCCTGGCGCGCTCAGGCGACCCGCGTAGCCAGCTCTGCTGGCCGAGGTGAGCGGAACAGGAGGGGCGCGTAGCCCCCCTGATTGATGAACCAAGGCCCCCACATGGGGGGGCCGCTCCTTTGGCCAGTCATAGGTTACGACCCATGGCCTTCATGGTAACCAACCGGCTTGGCCGGCCGGTGAGTCACCGGGGGACCCCCCTGCAGGTCCCGCCCTCCTTGCTCCGGCAGCCGACGATTCCGGCCACCGCCCCACCGCGGCCTTGTTCGATAGGCGCGACGCGACGGTGCAGTGGCTTTGTTAGACCTCAACAGCATGGCGCGACGGCATCGTTCATCCTTTCCGCATTTCTCCATGATTCTGTGCGGTGTCGTTGCACCGCGCCGCCTTCTTTCGAACCGCAGCAACACAGCAACAAAAGGGGGAGGAGAGTCGGTTGTGTTTGTTCGGTCCGAACTCCTCCCGATAAGTTGATATCAAGCATCCCAAAAATAAAGTCGAAGAATAGCGAAGGATATTTCACAAACAAAAAGTAATTAACCCCTACCTCGATGAAGTCGTTGAACAAAGGTTCGTCGCGGAAAAAACATCGCAGAATAAGACTCCATAAGCGTCGTCGGTGTCACGGAGAAGAGAGTTGTCGGCGTCGCGGTACACGGCATCGCTTCATCGATCTCCAAGGATGGCGTCTCTCACCAGCTGCGGAGAGGAGAGAAGACGGTACGACGAACTCCCCTTTGCGGTGACAGAGTTCTTCGTCGAAGGCTCAGCGTTCTTCGCGTTCTTCGACAAGGAAGAAGATGAACTTCAAGACTTAGAGCTTTCTTTCCCCAATCCTCTCACAACAAGCTAACCAAATTAAAATATTGTCACCACTTATTTTAATTGTTTATCCCATGCATTTCAAAATTACAAAATTCAAAAACGAATCCACTTAATTAATTAAACTTATGTTGTCAAATTAAATGGAGAGTTAAGGGGGTTAGGGAATATAAAGGGGTGGGGTTCATGTGGACCCCACCTCACCTTTATCCTCTCAAGGGAAGTTTAGAACATCAGTGGGTCCCACTCCAACCACTTAGCTTAGGTTAAACTACTTTAAACAAAAATAAAATTGGTTGCACCATTTTATTTTATTCTTTACTTAGCCCAATATTTTAATAACCTCACCCGAGAAAACGCAACTTCGAAAAAGGTTTTCCTAAGAAATTACCGGCACTGCGGTTTCAGCGGTGCCCACGGATTTCGATTCCCAGCACCGGTTCAAAATTTTGGAAATCCCACTTGTTCGTTCATTGAATGTACCCGAGCTAAAGTTCGGAAAAAAAATCCGGGCGCACCGGGCCACGAAATTAGGTGCTGTCAGAAACTGCGTTCTTGTAAAATCCCAATGTAAATTAAGAAATACTTTCCCTTGAATTTTACGGGTTTTTACACAAGAATGTTGTTAAAAATTATCTCTAAGTTGGAAAACATAGGATCTTAGAGATTGATCATCTGAAGTATATTGGATATTTCAAATCTTGTTAGAATATTGGTTGATGGGTACATCTTAGGATCAAAGGGTGATGACATGTACTCTATTAGTCACCACTTATTCCTTAGTGGACCATGTGACAGCTTGCCAAGATTCAGATCCAGATTGTTTTGGGATTAAGGAATGGTCGGTGGGGAACAACCCAATTATAGTATAGTCATTGGATATGAATAATTTGATCTATGTATGTGATAGGGTAGAGGTTCATTATTCTATAACAGAAGATATAATGATATAATATAATGTATTATATGGGTAAATTCACTAAATATAAACTTATATGTATCATGATATTAAATGATATTTTTAGTTGTCATCTATAAAGAGGTATATTGTAGGTTTTTTCTCTTTTTGTTTGACCAATCAAAGGATTAAGGCTAAGAATCAATGACCATGTGTATTTCTTCAGTATCTCAAAACATCCCATGTAGAAGTGGGATGAGGTAATGATGGACTTTGTTATAGGGTTACACATGAACTAGATAGGATTATATGGTGTTTGGGTAGTATTAAATCACCATATGAAGGTGGAAAATTTATTTTCTAGCTTGTTGGGACTTCTCTTCTTAAGATCCTGCTTCAAATATGAGCTCTGAAATCTATGGGATGGTGGCTAATCCTTCTAGAATTGGTGGTGTAGTTCTTGAGTGGTGGAAAAGTTGGGCCTCCTCTTCCCAATACCTGCCCTCATATATGAATTTCCTTAATTAGGTCATGGTGGTATTTTGGAGTTTATATGGTGTTAATTTGTTCATATAGAGGTCTTTTTTCCAGTTTATATCTAACTTTCATCAAGTAGTAGTTTTTAGACTTTGGGAAATAGTGTTCAAAGTTCATCTGTTTGATTGGGGGTCATTTTATGTTGTGAAATCATGGTGGGTCTACTTAAGTTAATAGTGTGGGGATATACTATTGCATTAGGTTTATTGATTTTGTTGTCTCCCATGATGGCGGTGGCAATGGCTGATGGATGTCTGCAATGTTCGGGGGTGATACAAGTGAGATTTTTTGTTTCATGGGCCTTTGGGATTTATAACTTTGGTTTTTATCCACTATTAATTTAGTCAATGTATGTTTTTATTATCTTAGTATTTGTAATTTAATCCTACAGTGATTATTTTTTTATTAATAATGACAATTTTTCACTACAGCGTATCAGGTTGGTAGTGAAGATATATCATTTTCTAGTGGGATTCTTGAAAGAGATATAGGTACACTAGCACTTACCATTTTTCCCTCTATCCATTTTGGAAGGGGGGGTTCTATTCCAAAAAATTGAAAGGGTAGGTTAGCAATATGGTCCTTGTAAGAGGGGAAACTTATTATGTGAATTTTGATGACCTTACAGATGAAGAAATGAATTTTGGATGCATCATGGCATAGCAACATGAAAGTGTTGTAAGTGGGTATTTAAAATGAGTAATACATGTGTTAACACCTATCAGTTAGACCTATTCCTATATTTGGGTTCAATAGGGGTGATATTTCATAAATTAATTTTTTTGTCAAATACAATAGTTTCTAGTAAGGGAATGTTTTATTATATTGATTGGGATCATGAAGTAGTGTTTGGATTCTCAACTTGGGACTTTGGGTAACATCATTATTTTTATTTCACTAGGCCTACGGTTCATATTAATTTTATGGGTTTTCATTCCACTTGTACTTCTATTCATGGTAATGGTTCCCTCTCAACCCTATTCAAAAGAGGAATTTCCTTTTTTTTAATAAAAAAGGGGGTGTTTCCTCCTATTTGTTTAAAAAATAGAGGATATGTTCAGGGCACGTATTCTGAATTTTGGGGGAGTGTGGGATGATCATCAAGATGTGGTGTTGTTTGTATATAGTAAAATTTTATATTTTTTTATACATATTTCTCCATTTTAGGATCTCTATGGTCAGACCTATTGTTTACCTTTTTTTATAAGGTGGGTGAGCCAGAAATCATTGGGATTAGTTCGGTATAGGAGACCTCCAAATGGATTTGATTTACTCAAAAGTGGTTTGTGACTAATTGTAGTAGGTATTATTAATATTTTGAATGTAAATGGACAGATTTGGTTTTCACTATGGGTGATCAGGAATTTTTATGAGTGTCAAATCAGTGGGGGAATCGATGATTACTGAAATAAAAAAATTGGCACTACATTTTATAGGACCATTTGAGATCATCGAACACATCAGGATAGTGCATTAATGACTAGATCTTCCACCATGATATCAAGGTATGAATAATATGTTTCATGTGTCTCTAATTCTAAATTATGAAATCAATTATGCACATGTCATCAATAGAAAGGATGTTGTGTTGGAACCTGATTCCTTGTTTTTTTGATTGGCCAGTTCATATTGTGGATTGGAGAAGGAAAGTGTTATGGGGACAAAAATTCTTTTTTTTGTGTTTTTTGGTGATATGGGTGAATCCAGGAGGATATATGGGAATATGAATTAGATGTTATGGCTCAACATCCTAAGTTTTTCAATTAGTCCTCTAATGACACCTCTTGAGGATGAGTAGTCATAAGAGGAAGTGATTTATGATATCCTTGAATTTAAGGATATGATTTACTATGGATTTAGAATATCTTGAATGGAATTTTTTCAGATTTAATGTCTTATTATAGGTTTTTGGGATCAGGTGTCAAAATTCCATGAAGAAAAAGTAGGACCAAAAGCATAAAAGATGATAGAGGGCCACCAACAAGCCAGTATAGAACCATTGGTCAACTAGTGTCATGTCCAAATACTTTTCAATATTGTAAAACCAATCATCCAAAATTTTAGTATCCATCAGAGAATTATTGGTAAGGTAAGTATCCTCAGGCTCGACCGAGACCTATCATCCAGCTAAGGGAAAATTGATGGCGCCATCGGTGAGTCAGTTGTCTCTAGATTGGATTTTAAATGGGGGTGACCCTGTAATTTTCCTCTAAAGCACCTATATGATATTACCATATCCTATATAAAACCATTATTGACTGAATCAAACTAAAGGGTCCCTCTAACATGGATTTGGATATCTTCTTTCTATCTCCTCAATGATTGATGATTGGGTTGATCTAGTGACTCTTGTTTGGTAAGTTTTAGTTATTTTAACTAAATTATCTTCTTCCTTTTGGGTAAAATCATAGTTATAGGCTTTAATGGGTATATTTATTGCTTTCAATTTTATATAATGGTATTTTATTAAAAAATTTATGGATTTATGGTCAAATTTATAAAATTAGAATCACTCTCTTAATCATGTATTGATTTGTTGTAAGAAATGGTTCCCTCGTGTAAGTATTATATTTTTCTATCCATTATCATGTTCTTTTTCTTGTATATTTTTTTATAATAATATTATGATGAATTTTTTATGTCTATAGGGATCATTGGTTCATGATTTTGATCCAGGGGAAAATTATTGCTATTGGGAATTAATACTCTTGATGTAGGAAGTCCTTAACATTTCGGACCTTTGTATGATCTTTTGTTTTGAACTACATGTGGGTGCATTTAAATCTCATGAAACCTTTCTTGATATGTCATGATTATTACTTGTTATGTTTTCCATGTTGTTGGATGTGTGTGTTTCCTTTGAAAACTTTTCTTCTTCTATCTGGTAACAAATGATAGATGGAATCTTCTTAGCTCATTTAATACCATAGTGGGGAGGCATATGTGATGATTATAGTGGGGGTATTTATTGAAATATTTGAGGGAATTATGGCCTTTATTCCTTATAAATTTTTGGGTAGTGGGGAATGATGTAATTGTGTCTTTACCCAAGACATTTAGTAGAGTATCGAGACCTTGTGTCCTGACCTAAGGCATGATGGCCTTATTGCATGTTCTGGGACATATGTTGTATGTATGTCCTATATAGAGTTTTATTCAATAATACATAACTTCCACTCCAGTATGGTGATGAATAAAAAATATTTAGGATTATTTGAGGCTTTGTTAGGGCACGGTGACTTGGAATTTAATTTTTTATTTATACATTTACTTTATTTTTAGGGAATACAATTTTATATATTACCACACATATACTAAGAATGCATTGGTGGTGTCATACTGATTTTAAAATGAAACCCTACATAGGAATCATAATATACATGAAAATTTTATAGTAAGGGATTAAACTAGGGGAAAGTGTCCAGCATTAGGTGGCTAAATAGGTGAATCTTTTCGGATAGCGATGATGTTGAGATAAACTTTGCATTATTTTTATAGTGAATTTATTTTATTTTCATCTATATTTACACATTTAATTGACCTACCACATTGAGGTCCTTTGTTTTGTATTTTATAAATCATGTTCTAATTTTAACCATATTAAATTTTTTTCTACTTTCAGTTATGTATTTATATTATTATTTATTTATGACTTTCTTTGTTTATGATGCATGGTTATTATTACCAAAGGAATAGTATCCACTTATAATGTTTTAGGCCCTCATTGTTAGTCAGTGGCCTATTTTATATGGGGAGACATGTATGAAGTCATTTGCCACACCGTCTGGACTTGGAGGTTCATTTAGGGTTTTACAGGTATCATATACCTCACGTCAATTTAACATTCGTGATCAAAATTACTCATTGTGGTATTTAGAACCAAAAGAAATAATATTTTAATTAAATATGTGATGGAATTATCTCTATGGTTAAAGGTGTGATATATACACTAATCAAAATTTCATAAATTATATATTTACAAGAAGGAGTCGAACATGAACCAAATGTGTTGGTTGGATTCAATCAAGTACTATAATTTCTTGATAAATTACTACCCTAGGAAGGATAAAAAGGTGGTTGATCCTATATGTATTAAAAATAGTGCTACCTTATATATGATTTGGATTGAAAGATACCCAATAATAATTGATTTTAAATTTATGGACTTTGAAATAATAAGGGAAGGATAGAAATCATATCTTTCCTAAATGACTGCTTAACTATCCATTTGTGTAAAAAGAAAATAGGCATAGAGGTAGGATATAGAGATACATGAGAAGGTAACATGTATTATAGAGTTTGACCATAATAATGATCTAATTATAAGATATAGTAAATTAATATGTGTCCCCTGAATACCAGAATTGAGGAAAGGGTTATTAGATGACGTCAACATCTCATCATTATCTATATATTATAGAAGCACAGATAAGAATGGATATCTCAAGAATCATTTATGATGTGAAAATATAAAGAGAGATATTACAATGTATATATCTTGATTCTTGGTTTTCTAATGTATTTTGGTTGAATTATGGAAGTCTAAGGGGATGATACAATAATTACCCATGAATTTATTGAAATGGGAGATCATCAACATGGATTCCATTATATAACTTCATAAGACTTCTAAATTTCATAATACCATTTAATTTATAGTAGACCACCTTATAAGGTTACCACATTTAACTTTTATCTGAGAATATTTCTAACTCAATCAGATTTCTAAGATATCAATAAAATATGTGGTAAGGCTACGTGGAGTACCAATCTCAATTATATTAGATTGATAGTTGAGATTTACCTCAGATTTTTGGATATTTATTAAATAATCATTGGATATAAATTCAAGATTTAGCACTAATTATTATCCTGAGAATGAGGATCAATCTGTAAGTACCATTAAAACCATGAAAAATATTTTGAGATCCTATTCAATGGATTCTAAAGGAGTTTAGGATCAACAATTACCATGATATATTTCTCATATAACAATATTTTCATTTTTAGCATTCAGAAAATAACATATGCGGATCTCTATAATAAGAGATATAGAACTCCAACATGTTGGGTTAAAATAAGAGATTATAATATTTTGGGACAAGACCATAATAAAGAGATGTTATAAAATATTCAAACTATTAATTGATGCATTAAAACTTCACAAATTTGATTGAAGAGATAAAATGATAAGTGTTGGTGAAATTTGGAATTTTATGTTATAAATAAGGTATTTATTTGAATATTACCATTGAATAGGGTTATGATATTCAAAAATAAGGAAAAGATGACCCCTAGATATAATAAATCTATTCGTACGGGTATAAAACTTCCAAATGGAATTTGATTTTTTATTTTCATGGATGGTTAATTTCAAGAACCTAGATTTTGAATCAAATTATTATGGTTCTAATAAAAATAATAATATTTCTTTGATGAGGTTTGAAATTCAACAGACATTAAATGAATTCAGAAGCGATTCAAGATGGGTTGGGGTCATAAAGACCCAAACTTATCATACATAAATATTACATATTAGTGGATAAATATTCATTACATAACCTAATGATCCAAACTGGATTTTTTTAGGTCTAGTGCCTTTAGAAACTTGGATTCATAAAAAAACTTTTCCAAGTGAGCTACATCATCTCCCACTAATTTCTTCATTACTAGTACCCTTCTTAGACTTATCTTACATAAAACCATTCATGATATCTTGGGGGAATAAAATAAAAAAAAGGTGAGATAAAATGATTAGTATGGGTGAACAAGTGATATATCAATATAACGTGGGTATATGGGTATTATAACATGATAATAACAATTAAAAACCATACCATGCATATCATAGATTATAAACATGATTCATGGAATAAATCTTGGCAGTTCATATGACATGAATCATAGTGGAATAAATTAATATGATCCATGAGAGCATAAAATTAGCATAAGGAATAATTTTTTGGATTACATATAAGCATAGAAAATTATTTCTTTAATAATCAATGATTATTTCCAAAACTGTCATAGTGGAATGGGTTCCCTCCCCAAACCATATTAGTATTCAAGGTTCACACCTAATACATTCATAGTGGACAAATTCTAATAATAAACTGGGTTCAACCACCATTCCAATCCTATTTATCTCATTAGATATAAAACTTTACCCAATGAATTGGAGGGAGATATTAGTCCCACCAATCACATATTAAAAATCGTACATATGTGTGTCACAATATCATTAAAAATTTATTTTATCATAACTCATGAAAAGGAAATGTATTTCATCAAAATTCATCATAAAATAAACTACGAACAAGAAACGGTCTTTATAATCATTTCATTATTTCATCAAATCATAACCCATGTAAAATAAGTGGCTTTAATAATCATTTTATCATGTCATAAACCATGGAAGAGAAATAGGCTTCCTAAACATCTTATCATCATAAACATAAACCATCCAGAGAAAGAATAAGAAAGGTATATTTGGATCATATCCCTAATAATGTATAGGTATCATAAAAGGATGTAATCTTGAATGGAAAATGATTTTGAAAGATCACATGGAACATTTATCGAGTAAAATATCCTTTCCACTTTTAAAAAAAAGTTTTAAAATAGAAAAAAAATTCAAAATAATCTTCTTTGAAAATAACCTTAAAACTTTTAAAGGATGATTTAAATATAATTAAAAACATTTATTAAGGAAAATATCCTTCCTAGTTGGAAAAAAAATATAAAATATAAAAAAAAAATCAAAATAATTTACTTAGAAAATATCCAAAAAAACATATAAATGAATATTTAAAAATTATTTAAAACATTTTTCATAGAAATAAAAATTCTTTTAAAATCACTTTCTAAAACTAAAAATTCATAAAATATTTTTTTGAAATCCTTTTCTTTGAAAAAAAAAACTTTTAAACTTATAAATCAATCTCTAAATATAATTATTTTTTTGTGATGACGAAAAATACCATCCATTCCATACACATTAAAACAAAGGTTTATTTTAGAATTTTGATAAAATATAAATGGGAATTGTTTAGTAAATGAAATGAATATTACTTTCAAAAAACATAAAATGTAAAAATTGATAAAAATATATTTAATAAATCATTAAGATAATTTAAAAAAATAAAAACATTTTTAGAAAACATAATTTTGGAAGAAAAATGATTTTTGACCGAAGGGAGAAATAAAATTAATTTTTTCACAAAAAATATTCTTTTTAAATCATGAGTATATAAAGAGAGTAAAATAAATGTAAAATGTATATTTTCAAGAAATAACCATAGGATAATAAAATAAAATATTTTATTGATAGATAGATCATAATACTCTTTCATCCTAAACATAATCATAAAAAATCCTGATAAATAATAAGATTGTATCATAAAACCCTTACCACTATAGTAACAATGAATCTTAAGACCCAATTAAAGAATAATATTGAATGAAACTTAAATTACATTGATAATAAATAAATTAATGATATTACATGCCAATGGGGATGTATATAAACCTCGCAATAGAATATGGGAGCATAAGATAACATTTTTCTCAAAGAAGGAAAATTGAGACAAAAATATCATAACACTTTAGAAATATTTTGAATTTTAAGCCCCATTAAATAATAAAATAAAAATGAAATATAAATATCATGAAAATAATTTTATTCATTATATATCCACATGGGCACAACCTAATGGTTGTGTCCTGCGGTAGTGTGTAGGGAGGACTCATTTTCGAGACTCCCCATCTTTAATTAGACAGGGTTTTCATTTTTTAATACCCATCCACTGAATGATGTAATAAGAAATTATATTCATGATATAAAATTTCAATTTTCTGTTATATACATCACAAAAATGAAATTAGGTGTGAATGGGGCACATGTCTCCTAGAAATAAAAGAGAGACTAGAAATACCTTACTCTAAGTATCAACTTCCTCCGTAAACATTTGAACCTCATGTATAATAAATATATTTTATAACCATAAATATATATATCATAATATATATTATTTACTTATGAAATTTTAATACCCTTCTCTCGATAATTCCTTCTTAAAATTACCTTTTGTGTAATAACTAATTTGTTTTTCATGTATGTTTTAATTTGTAAATTTTGGATCTCTTATTTTGATCATGGATCCATAATTTAAATAATTTTAAACATGATATAAATATCATATATATTTATTATATATTTATTTATAATAATTCATAAACATTATATATAGAAAATGAAAAACATTGTTCATGAAGATGGTAGGTCATACATATACATGAACATTGGTTACCTTTCCTCAACGAATGAAATGAAAGAAAGGTGAATAATATATTATATTTATAGAATATTTTTTATATAATATATACATCACATATATTCATTAAATTTACCTTAATTTCCATACATGCAAATCTTTAGTAAAAAATGAGGTACACCGCTTCAAGAGGGGGTTGTCCACTACACATACGAACAACATTATCCTATTCTCTACAAAATTGAAATTAAAAAGGTATATATGATATTTTAATTAAATAAGTATAAATATATCATAAATATATTATATAAACATTATATACTTCATTATATACATCAATTAGAATCAGTGATGGAAAATGAATTGCGTGTGTTTGTGTGGTGGTAGTTCGTTGTACACGAGACCAATGGTTCCATTTCCCATTTGAGAGAAAGGGATATGGTTTTAGGTAATGAGATTAATATAAAAATCTCATTAAATGTAATATAATTTATGTTATTTTATCATCATGTTTTAATATTAATTGAAGTATGTGGAGGAATAAATATAATTAAATGCTCAATTAGGGGAGTTGCCACTTTTTTGGGAAACTTCTTTTGGTTTTCAAAAAAAATCTTTCATAGGTTGGATTTTTGATCAAAATAAGTCTTATAAAATGATATTATGGAATTAAGAAAGGTATCTGGATATGTTTTATCTGATATAATGTGTTTTGGATGTTTTAAGAGAAGAGGAGATGGACTGGCCATTTATAAGATAGAAGAGTGGCACACATGTAATTTTTTATAACAAAAAGGTATGCCCATAGTTTTCACATAAAAAAGGATAAAAAATGTGTAATTATAGAACATTATAGTTTATAAGGTAATAATATGTCCATACAATTGGTTTTAGAAAATATTTAATTCATTTTTAACCCTTATCATTTTAGTTTAACCCCTGGCAAACCCATTTTTACCTTAACAACAGTAAATAGTTTTTACTATTTTTACTATTTATTATCATAAAAATTTAATTTGAACTTATTATATAATTTCAATTATGATTATTCAATAATATTTAATCTATTTTTACATATTTAAATCATGGAAGTGGGAGAATTTAATTTAAAATTAATCTTTCATATGCAATGAAAAGTGATTTTCTAAAGAGAAAAGTTTCAAAATTTTAAAACCAATTATATAAAAATTCAATATAGAATTGATTAAAATTACCTAAATTTAATTAACAGATATATAATAAAACAAAATTTAATTTTAAAACAGTATTAAATTAGTTTTTATGTTTTAAAATTATTTAAATGAATTGAAAACTCATAATAAAAACAAGTGTTATCACTATTTATTGAAAAATTTATCTTTTTATAAAATTAAAAAAAATAAAATCCAAGATAATTTCTACATGTTGATTTAAAAAATAAATTTTATTTTTTCAAATAAATTTTAAAAAATTGGAAAAAAATTAATTTTAATATAAGTGTTAAATATGATACAAAACTACTTTTTAGTACAATACAATTTTTAAGTGTAAATTTTGATTTATTATTATCTCACATCTTGAAAAAACATTAGATGAATTTTATACATTTCACTAAATAAATAATAGATAAATTTTATTACAATTATTCACCAAAATATATTTTTATATTTTATTGAGTTAAAACCAATTTTTGTGCACAAATATAGTTTTTCAAAAGAAAAAAATCTTTTATTTTTAAATGGTTTTTAATTTCTGTTTATAAATAATTGGTCACCAAATAATTCATTCTATATAAATGTTTAGACCATATAATTTTATAATATAGTCAACATTGTTCATATCTACCATTCTAAAGCCATGGAGATAACTATCATATTAAATAATAATATTTTAGTAGTGTATTGTCCTTTGTTAAGACTCGATGTTGAGTGTAACACATGGTATAAAATAAATTAAATCCATTTGGAAAAATATATCTCATAAAATATCACGGTTTTACATTCTAAACCCCCTTAAAATTAATTTCTACCTTGAAATATATCATTAAAATAAAACATATGAGGATACTTCAACCTCATTATGTCCATAGGTACCCACATAGCTTCCTCAAACTAGTGGTTTCACCACAAAACATTGAACAGGAAAGTTGTCTTATTTCATAGCACATTATCTCTATAATTTAGAATATCCACCATTATCTCCTCACAAGAATGATATTTCTTCAATGGGATGACCTTTATTTTTATTATATGTATGGGATCATATATATACTTCCTCATAATAGATGCATGGAATATATCATGGAAATGAGAGAGGTTCAATGGAAGTTCCAAATGATAACCTAATATCTAAATATGACCATAAATTTAAAAGAGAATGATATACCTAGGTCTCATTTTTCCCTTATGTATTCAATGTAAAAATTCATATAAACACTTTCCCACCAACATCAAATTTTAAATCACATTGTTGATTTTCACCATAACGTTTCTATCAACTTCATGCTACCCTTATGTGTTACTAAATGAGTATAACATTATCTCTCATTTAATCAGCTAACTCTGGTCCCAATATATTTATTTCTCCAACATCATCCTAGTACATTGGTGTTTTACACTTATTTCCATAGGGGTATTCTTAAGGAGACACATTAATTCTTGGGTGAAAGATAGTATTGTAAGAAAACTCAACTAAAGGAAGGTGTTGATCCCAACCACCATTTAAATCCATAGAAAAATATCTCAACATATCCTCTTGGGTTTTTATTGTTATCTCATACTGGCCATCTTTCATAGGATGATATGCAGTAATTAAACTCAACTTTTTATCATGATATTTCTAATGACTTCACCCAAAAATCTAAGTAAACATCAGATCTTGATCAGATACAATTAAATGTGGTACTCCATGAAATCTTACCACTTTATTAATGTATAGTTTAGAAATATAATCCATATAAAAATATTATATGACTATGATGAAGTGGGTTTATTTTTTAAGGCTATCAACAACAACCCATATATCATTATTCCCTTTATAATTTTTCAGAAGTCTAAAAAAACTAAGGTGTTATTTTCCCATTTATATTATTGTATATATTATAGTTTTAGCATCCTATTAGAATTTTGTCTCTGAGAATTTACTTGATGACATACCATGTACTGAGATAAATACTTAGTAATATATCTCTTCATGTTTTCCCAAAAAAACAATCTTTTATGTAGGACAGTGGTAGGAATTATAATCTTGTCATCTGTCGGTTGTGGGTTCAAGCCTCATGGACTTGTCAGATACAATAGGTTGTTTCTTATCTTGTGTGTTATCCATTTTCAAAAAATATATTAACAGATTTCCTAAAACAATATAAAATTTTAATAGATAATAATTACCATAACATCAAAGATAAGATAAACTTCTAAGGTTACCAATACCTTGAATCATATTCCCACAGAATATAAAGGCATTCCTCCAAATATAATTTTTTCCACTAAAACATCTACAAAACCAATGGGTTGTATTTCTATAAATGTCTCTCAAAATATACTTAATCTTCATAATATTCCATCACAAAATACCAAAAAATACATTTTTAATACATTAAAATTATGATCTTGATTAAACTCATAAACCCATGATAGAATCCATAACTCTTATGTTAAAACTACATGGAGATATATATTCTTCCAAAAATAACACAATACATAGATGTTTCATGATACTTAATACCCAAGTACCATTGGAAAAAACATCTACAACATAATCCTTGAATCTCAACACATAAATACTTCAATCCTTCTACTTAAATTATTGACATGGAATAGGTAATTCCATTATTCTATGAGTTAATTCTTGGGTCAGGGCATTGATATGGATAATTATCATGTTCTCCAAACATAATATATTTAACTTCATGAAATTTTTTCACTTTATGTCCTTCTTTTTCACATATATATAATCTTTACCTCTACTTGGGATATTATTCTAAGTGATTCGTCCCACCTTATTGATATATAGGAATCTAAATCTTCTTTATTTTATGTTCATTACCACACAAAAATTCATAATAGTTTATTTTATAATAATTTTGATATTTTTAAATTTTACACTTCAAGACATTAAAATATTTTCCTTTTAGAATAAATTTAATTTTTTTCCTATATTTCATTATACACAACACAAGTTATTCTTGCACTACACGAAACACTGAAATTAGATTACAAAATACACAACACTAACCATTAAAGGGAATATAAGATTCTAAGATTTAATATATATTAAATATTTTAAATATATTAAATAATTTTTTTAATTTATCTTATAATATTTATATTAATAATATTAGAACAAATCATATTTTACACATAAAAATATGTATTTTTCTAAAGGTAGTTTTCATTCCATTTAGTGGAGAACCAATTTTAAAACAAAATTTTGACACTTTTATAATTTTTATATAACAAAATAAAATTATTTTTTGTAATGTTAAATTAATAATTATCTTAGGGTGGGTTCTGTAATTGTTCTGTGAAGTTTCATTTCTAGATGAATAGTGAGAATACTCTAGTTTAATTGAAAGATGATATTTCATATAAATAATTTAAAAGGTTAAATTATATTTTGAATTGGTTTTAAATAAAATTTATATCCATTTTACATTAATTGATAAAATTTAGTTCATTAGAACTATTTTTATATTAAATTTAGATATAAATACATAGTAAATTTTTGGAAATTTTCACTTTAAAAATCCACTTTTATGTCACGTCTGTAGGATTAATTTAAAAAAAAGTAGCCACTTATTTTAATTTAATTTGGATGAATTTATATACATATTTGGACTCATTATAATATTAATGCTATAATAAAGTAAAATTAAATTTTTACCAAAATTATTTGTGAATGCAATTAAAATTAATTACAGTGATTAAGAAAAAAAATAAGTTTACTTAGTGGTTAATCTTGGAGTATACTGTGTAAAAATAACCCAACACTTTAATAAATACAATTTTAGAGACATATGTATACCCTTATTACCTTGGGTTAAAATTTTATTAGTTATTGGGATACATTTTCATGAAATAGACATGTATAATAAGTTAAGTAATGAAAAAGGAAAAAATATACAATCATTGACTTTATTTTCAAAAAATGATTTTGAATAGGGAAGAAAATATATAATTTTGGTTATACATATTATTTTGAAATATTAATAATTTTTTATTTTCATAATATTTTATAATTAATTTTTAGTGATAAATTAGTTACTTAAAATTCTTAAGAAATGTCAGCGCAGTTATTATTTAATTAATAATTAACTATAAAAAATGATACTAAAAATATTGAAAGTGAAGTAAATATAATTAATTTTCATGTTACATTATTTTTTTAGATTAATATGTAATGATAAAGTGTATTTAAAGTAGTATTTTTTTCATTCCAATATTGTTTTTATATTTTCAAATTTAAATTAATTGAATAATGTCAAATTTGACATAAATGGTATTTTATAATAAATGTTATTTTTTTAAATGATTTAAAATTACAAAAAATGTTACATTTTAAAAATTAATTTATAAATATTAATAATTATAAACTATGGTACATTAATGTACCAAATTATATTTTTAAACTAACATATTCACCCCTAAATAGTAAAAACTTTGTCATCATAGATAAGGTTAAAGAAATGTTTTTGAGCATTATGAGTGCTTCAGTTGAATTAATTTCCAAAACATATGGGATTTTATTTTATAAATTATATTTTATAAATTATATTTTATAATTTATAATAATTAGGTAAAAATTTTATAATAATTATCAATTTAATTTAGTCTTAATGGATGAATTTCATAGGTTATAAAATTGGTTACCTAAATGAAAACCAAAAATGAAAAAAATAAGAAAACTTAAAGACTAAGGAACAAAATGATACAAATGAATTTATTTTATTTTGGTGTAAGTGTTTCACAACCATAATTCCCCTTTAATCCATTATTTGTATATTTTTGAATCACATGAGGTAAGGATGACCTTCCAATAGTGTATACAATTTTATATTTAAAATAATGATACTCCTCCTCCACTATAAAAAGGCACTCAACACTGCCACTTATTCACACCTCTAAATAACTTTTTTTCATAAAAAACATGCCCAAATAGATCCCCATAATAACTTTTATAATCATAAAATAATAAATTTGTGAATAATACAACCCAAGGTTATCTTTTGGTATAAACTAAAAGGAGTTACACGAATAAGAGGTAACAATATTCAACAAGAACATATGATTCATTTATTTATCCACCCATTACATTGTTTTTATATCATGATTATATAATTAACTCAGTATAAAAAGTACAATGAGATTTTTTTTATTAAAAGGGTGAGACCTAAACCACATGCACTTCAATCAAATGGGATATGCAATCATCGTTCGTGTGTATGGTGGACTACCGCCATGAAAACTGATTTTATTCGTTCTTCCATTACCACCTAACAAGGTTGGGAATAATGATATATTTATAGTTTATATATGATATATATAAAATTTATAAAATATTTATTCTTCTATAATTATTATATAACACATACCTTCATGCTTTCCATTTTTTGGGAATATGGTAACATCGTTTGTGGACGTGTGGACTACCACCTCATCAAAGTGATGTGATTCATTCACGTTAAACATGGAATGTATTAATGATGGATTTAGTAAACATATGTGAAATATATGTCATAAATAAGATATTTTAATTATAATATACATATATTTCATTTACTTTTCATTATTTTAAAATGATAAGAAAATAGAAATAACATTCATGCAAACATACAGCCAGCCGTCTCCAAGAATAGTGTATTTCATTTCCTATATAAAAATATTATAGATTACTATAAATACATATATAATGGATATATATAATATTTAAATGATATTTTACATTATTTATATGATAAAATCATGATATAAGTAATAACAACAAAAAGAACAAGTCAAAACATACTCGAAAAACTAGGTAATAAAAACAAAAAATAGTGAAAATGATGAAATATTATTAAAAAAATGTAAAAATATATTATAAGAAGATAATATATGATATTATAAATATTATTATGTTTCTATTATAAATTAATAACATGATTAAAACTTTTATACTAGATTTTAAATCATGTTCAACCAAAAGAAATCATAATGTAATGGATTTCGTCTCAATTTACATTCTATGGAGTCTTATTTGCTATTATGCACCAATTAACTTTGATGTGGTGTATATACTTC
Organism: Viscum album; assembly: GCA_963277665.1. NCBI lineage: Eukaryota > Viridiplantae > Streptophyta > Magnoliopsida > Santalales > Viscaceae > Viscum > Viscum album. The sequence continues at coordinate 600,128,689 of OY728157.1, forward strand.
CCATTTTTTTATTTAATATCATGAATAATTAATGTTATTATATATTTCACTTTGAATTATCCCATCCAAAGGGTTTTAACTTGAAAATTACCAAGTAGTAAAAGTTATCTTTGCCATCTAACTTGATTTTGTAATTGTTAACTTTCTCTTGAAAAAATCAATTACTTATGACCATTTTAAAATTTAAATAAACTTTATTTTAGATATAAATACTCATATATTATTTTTATAATTATTTCCTAACCCATATAAAATTTTTATATGTGGTGTGTACTTGATAGTTATTTTACTAACTAGGGAAATATTGGTAGATATGTATCCTTTACTCAATATGGATATTTTTTAAGGAATATTATTTATGAATTAAATAAATATTTCAATCTATGAGTAATAGTTTATATAGGTATGAAAAAGGTGGGTATCAGTTATAAATATCCCCTTGATTCATCGGTAGACTCGTGAGATGAATCATTTTTCCATTCAAATGTTTTTTACCTATTATGTTGTAAACTATCTTGTGAAAGGTCTTAAAGGTAAAGGTACCATGTACCAAGGAAAAATCATGTACAATAGTAAATAATTTCCTTCATTCTAGTTTCTCTATTATTTATTCAAAATATTTTATTTATGAAAAAATCTATGGCTTCATTTCATTCTCATTTGGTTGATTAAATGGAATATGTGTTCATTTATTTTCCTTTCCATATTGATTATTCCTTGTCTAATTATTTAAATAGATTTTTGTAGTTATTTACCTTTCAACATTGATTATTCTCCTTGATTTATTATTGTTTCCATTTTACTTAAACTTTACTGAGCATTTGATCTCACCCTTATTTTTTTTCCTTTCCCCGTGACATGAAGAATAAATCATTGAGTGATATTTAAAGTTTATTGTTAATTTAATTTTATTATGTGTAATTTTTGTTCTATTTTATAATGTAATATGGGTATATTGAAATAAATATGGTTTCTAAAAACAAAAAAAATTGATTGTTCCTTCTAGATTTGATTCCTTATAATCGTGCTAATTTAATAAAGTAAGGCATTAGATCTGAGCTTCTAGGGTTGAGTAATTCTAGTTCATATCAAATTAATTTTATTAGAAACCTTAAAAACTAGATTTATAAAAAAATAGATTAGATAACACGAACCTATGATGGAAATTGGGGATAATAATAAATGAACATCCCAAATAAATCATGTTTTTGATTATGAGATTAGATACACATAATTTTTTTAGGTAATGTTATGTACTTCACAAGTTCGGATATTATAAATTCGTTTATAGGGTGATATGATATAATTTAATGTATTTATACATTTATAAATGGATCCTAGTCTTAAGGAATGTGAACCTCACCATTGCACGTAAACCAAATAGTAAGAAGGATTGTGCCTTTATAGTCTTAAGCTAATATTATGAAGGGAACTGTTATCCAAAACATTTTAATCATATAGAGAAATAGTATCATGTGATAAACAGAAAGAGAAATATTTATATAGAAATTATGGATTCAAGGGGAAGCATGAGAAGAAGAAGAAATCTGGGTAAAATATGTATAAAGGGAAGAAGGGAAAGAATTATTTTCCCACATGTGATAATTGTGAAATGAATCACCCTGAGAAATGGTTGAAATGATAGAAAGTTTGTTATATGTGTGGAGAAAGGGGTCCCTAGGAAAAAATTGTAATGGTAAAAAATAAAATACTTTTATTTAGTGTTTAGACAGTATTTAAATGGGACATTATGAAAATAAATTCCCCCAATGTTAATGGAATACACTTCAGAATAAGCTAATGGATCATGGTCAATCTTATGATATTACCACCGATAAAGATGAATGATTAATATAATTATGTTGGGATTTAATAATTATTTCATTTCATTATTTTATCATTTATGTACTATATAGAAGAATTATGTAATATATGAGTATTTTATTTCAGTACTTTTTCATTAACGATTAAAAGCATATGTTCAATGGTACTGATGACCAAGAAAATTCATTCTATGACAGGTTTAACTTCATAGAAACCATATAGTTTATGGAAGGATAACCCTTAATATGTTCCTGATACTGAGATAATGACGTTGGACTAATGTGATAATTGGTTTGGATAAATTAAATGGGATAGTGAAAACTACATAGGAACTAATTAATGGTTTCTTGGAAAATTAGTTTGTGCCATCATTAATGGAGTTTATGACATGTTTTTATTTAAGTAATATATTCAATAATCCATGTTTTAATTAATAATAAGGATTAACTCAGGTTTTCAATAATTTTTTATGATAATTATTGTTATTACAAAATTTCAAGACAATACATGATGAAGGTATTCATATGTTTGGTTTGTGACAATGAAGATCCACATCATGTTGTTTTATAAGTTCATTTTTTATATTCATTAAACTTGTTGATAAAGTGTTTTATTATAATATTTTGAAAAATTAACCATTTATAAAATGGTTTAATTTGATCTTTGGATGATGTTTTATATGTTAATGTATTACTTCACCATATGATTAAACCTTTGTTAAGAGATTAAGTAGAAATAGTTCAAGTAACAACCAAAGGATAAGATTGTGCTTAGGAAATAAAAATTAATCAAGTAAGTATATTTATATTTTAATGTACTAGACCTCTCTGGTCCATTACTTTGTGAAAATGTGGTGTTGGAGGTGTTCTAGGATGTCAAGGTGGCTTATCCCCTACACTTTGCCAAATTTATAGTTCTGTGAATAGTGTTTCCTTTTTTATGATTTGTTCTATCAGTAGGTGTATAGTAATTTTAGGTGTACAGTAATGGTAGGTGTACAGTAATTGTTGGTGTACAGTGTTTCACAGATCGGTTTCACTGACCGGTTTCACCCATTGGTTTCACAGATCGGTATGTGTACAGTAACAGTAGGTGTACAGTAACGGTAAGTGTATAGTGTTTCACATATCAGTTTCACAGATCGGTAGGTGTACAGTAACGGTTGGTGTACAGTAATGGTAGGTGTACAATGTTTCACAGATCAGTTTCACAGATCAGTAGGTGTACAGTAACGGTAGGTGTACAGTAACGGTAGGTGTACAATGTTTCACAGATCGGTTTCACAGATCAGTTTCACAGATCGATTTCACAGATCAGTAGGTGTACAATAACGGTAGGTGTACAGTAACGGTAGGTGTATAGTAATGGAAGGTGTACAGTGTTTCACAGATCGGTTTCACAGATCGGTAGGTGTACAGTAATTGTAGGTGTACAGTAACGGTAGGTGTATAGTAATGGTAGGTGTACAGTGTTTCATAGATCGGTAGGTGTACAGTAATGGTACGTGTACAGTAACGGTATGTGAACAGTGTTTCCAGCTTCCTATAGTTTTTCTCTTTTGACGTTTCCTTTGACGTAAAATAAATTTAAAGCCTTATTTTAAGGACTCTTAAGGCCGATTCAAAGGCCAAAAATCTTATATTAATTATTCCTATGGCTCGGGAAGTTTTTACTTGGTCAAACCATGTGGGTTAATGAGATCCGATTTTAATGGGGAATTAAGCGTATCTTAAACTGTCACCCCATTAAATCTTCAAAAGGGACAAGATATCATCCTCCCTTGTTCTTCCTCTTTGTTCTCGGCTATGATATGCTAGAACCTTTCAATCATTTCTATAGGATTTTCACAATCAAACTTTACTCCTCGGATTGGTTCCACTTTTTTTTATGCAACCAAGCTATATCGGTCAATCTTCGATATAATATATGTTTTTATCTTCATTATTTTGGGGTTCATCTTCTCCTATTTCTCCTTTCCATATTATATAATGTAATATCTATGCTTCTAATAGAGTTTTCTTAGGTTTTGGTTGGTTTGGTCGTATCGTGGTATCCTCGGGTGGATGCAGTTGTCGCGAGAGGAAGCGATCGTAACCCGTTGTGTGGATAAAGAACGTTAGGAACAGTTTGAGGTATGGGGTTCATTGCTTCTCTTTTCTTTTACATTCAACTGTATTATTAGAATATTTAATCCCACTAGATGACAATGTAATTTAAATAATAAATATTTTAACCAGATAAATAAATTGATATCGATCATATATTATTGCCTCATGTTTTGCTAGATAGTGTGATATCTATGCTTGATTTGATTAGTTGTTCGTTCTTGATGGAAATCAGGAAAGAATGTAAATTTGGATTGATTGATAGTTATTGACTAAAGATAAAGAGTCATGTAAACAAATCTGGTTCTTGTTTTAATTTTGACGTTAATCAAATTGGTGCAGTAAGCATGTTTATTTATTATGATAGCTTACTGATTAGGTTTCCCAAATTTCGAACCTACAAGTAACAAAACTTTTAATTCAATATGGATTAAAGAACAGATTGTTTGTGAGATATAATATATTCTGTACTTTTTTTGTTTCTATACGCTACTTCACCTTGTCAGTAAGGGAAACTAACACCTTAGGGATTCTGAGCCCTGAGGGCTGTTTTCCCCAACATTCCGGTGGGAGGATGGATAGGTGACTACCCTCTTTGGCCTCGCTCTCTTCTCTTGGTAGTTACTGGTGCTAGCAGGCACATTGGTTAGTTTTCCCCATATATGTGTTTAGAAAGATATAATGTCTTGTGTTTATTCACACACATATATTCTGGATATATTTTTCTATGTACCATTATAGGTGTAACGTGTATAGGTTGTGATGGCTTCAGGATCCTTACTCAGTGTATGGGCTATAATGGATTGAGGTATAATACTCGACGTATGATACACATTATACGAGCAGTGATGGCTCCCAGAAACTACCTAGTTACATTGGTGTGTGGATGTGGTGGTTTTTTTGCACGAGGTGCATATTGTGGTGCTTCGCCCAGGTGTCTGTGGGAAAGCCTTTTTTGAGAGAGATGCTCAAGACGTGCAATGTTGGGAAAAAGTTTCAAACCAGTGGGGAAGTAGTAGTAGGGTACCATTGATATTCTTTATTATATGATATATTCTTGTATGCATTACTTGGAGAGAGTAACCATGGTGAGGTTGGGAACTTATTATACCTATTTAGATGACGAGTTAGTTTCACTGGTTATTCAATGTGCTTTAGCATGATTTCTTTACATTTTCATGAGAGGCTTCAGGGAAGATCCTACTGAGTATACTGTTATACTCAGCCTATGTATATATAAACTTTTTTTCAGGTCACTTGGATCAAATTGGAGATCAAGCTGGTTTCTACTAGCTTGGGGTTGCAGGAGCTGTTCGGGCTTGTGCTTGCTGCTGTTTTTAATTTCTTTTGGGTACTTGCATTTTTTCCCTTTCAGTTGTAGTACTTTTACATGACATTTCATATGTGTACTTGTGTTTTATTTTATATTGCAGTCTGAGTTGGAGTTGATTGTTTTCTATCTTATCTCTCTCTTCTTCATGTGTTCTCTTAGACGGTAATGCCTCCCATGTGTGTGTTTATTATACCCTCGGTGCTAGTCATCAACCCAGGGCCTACTGGAGGCGGGACTCATGGGTCATTATCTCCCTTTTCACATTACCAACCCTGGAGGGGTACACTTTGTGGGGATGGGGTCATGACATAGTGGTATCAGAGGCTCTGGGTGAGGGATATGATGGAGTTTGGAGATAGGCACAGGTGAGGTTGAATGGGTTGGTAGGGAAATAGTGTCATTCATGTTTATCAAGTGAGGTGAACACTGGAGACCGGTTGAGATATAGTCATTTAGGGCCCCCTATAATCTGATGTATGAACCGTTAAGTTTACAATGGCTACTAAACAAGGTGATACTAGTTTCATTGTATAGACCTAGGAAAGGATCATGCATCATTATTCTTTGTGCCTATGTTTGAATGGGTAGACCTTGGTATAGGTTAACCTAAAATTAATAAAATAAAAAATTAATTTATTAATGTTGAGTCTTCCATATTCCATGTTTAGGAACTTTAATGGTTGTTATTTTATAGGTATGGCTCTAGGTTGATGTCCTCATCAGTTTTGCGCAGAAAATGTCCATCAGGGTATTCTAGTAGATCGCCGCAGAGTAGAGGTTGACAACAATGACACTTGGAGTAATACACTCTGAGAGTTTCAGCGCCAGAGTCTACAAAATTATGAGGGCTCCGTTTCAGATGCAGTCACGTAAAACTGGTTAGAGGAGGTCGAGATCGGCTTCAGTTCAATTTGTCCTCAGATAAAGCACGAGTGTACTTGGTTGTGACAATGTTTCCTGGAGTAGCGAGGCAGTGGTGGTTCTTGTTCCTCAGGGATTGTGAGGAGTTAGCGATCTCATGGGAGGAGTTCCAAGACAGGTTTAGAGTCGAGTTTCTTTCTTTGACTGCAAAGGCTTCCATTCGACAGGAGCTGCTTACCCTTCGACAATGGAGCTCCAGTGTTTGAGAGTTTTGAATCTATTTCAGGAACCTTTTACGATATGCTTCGGACCTATTACCAGATGAGGAGGCCAAGGCGAGGCATTTTGGGGAGGCTTTGCATCCAAATATCTAGCTCCAGGTCACCCCATTTATGCTAAAGACATATCTTGAGGTACTGGCGAGGGCATAGGTTTTCAAGAGGACCCTTTCCAGGACCGGATCATCATGAGAGGGGAATCGGCATGATTCCTCATGAAGCAAAGCTGTGGTCTGGGATTCCCAATTTTCAAGGCAGAAGAGTTTCCATTCAGTCGTGGGTAGGTCCCAGCCCTTCACATCTCATTTATCCAAAGGTAGAAACTCTCAGGCCTATGCCAAGGGATCAGGTGATTTTTTTTCTTGTGGTGGTCATGGTCATTAGCTTCTAGAGTGCCCATCCTTTTAGAGCATCCATCGTGCACCAGGTGCTACACTCCAAGTTCCTACATTGAGGCAGTTTCAGATGAGGCAGCAGCAGCCGGTTGCACCAGCTTTAGATCAGTAAAGGGTAGATGGGGTAGGCAGAGGACAGCCCCATGACTCTCCCCATCCTCAGAGAGAAGAGTGTGGTCATGGTGGTGGTTGTCATCAGGGTCAGAGAGGCTGTGGAGGACATCGTGGTTAGTTTCATGCTCTAGCATTGCCTGCTCCAGGCGATCCGGATGTCATTCGAGGTACCATTTTCTTGTTTTCTATCTTGGTGTATGCCTTGTTTGATTCAGGAGTGACACACTCCTTCATATCACCTACCATTGTCCATGTTTTGGGACTTGAGGTTGAGAGGCTTCCAGTGCCCTTGGCATTGACTACGCCAGTTGGAGGTCGAGAAGACTTTTTTGAAGTATGTAGAGACTGTGAGCTAATGTTGGGGAAACACTGCTCTTGGGGAGATTTCCTATGTTTATGAATACAACCATATGATGTCATCATCGGCATGGATTGGTTGTATTCGGTGCAGGCTATCATGGATTGCTTCAGGAAGAAGGTTGTTTTCATTGGTGTGGATTGAGAGAAAGTGGTGCTTTTTGGTGAGCGAGACCCTCAAATGGGTCATAGGCACGTTTCATACTTATCATCCATGATGGATGAGATGATGCTGAATTCTTCATAGGTTCAATGGTTGGTGTTTCCTAAGGTTGTAGAGGAGTACCCTGATGTCTTTCCAGAAGAGGTTTTAGCATTACCCCCTCGATGAGAGATCGGGTTTGGGATCGAGATACAACCAGGAGTATCTGTTATCTCTATGTATTCATATAGGATGTCCCCTTATGAGTTACGAGAGATACGTATACAGCTTTATGGTATGTTGTAGTGAAGTTTTGTTCAGCCAAGTGTGCCACCATAGGGTGCACCAGTTTTGTTCGTGAAGAAGGTCGACGACATTTTGTGGTTGTGTGTCGATTATCATCGCTTGAACAAAGTGACCATAAATAATGTCTATCCTCTTCCACGAATTGATGATTTATTCGATAAACTAAAGGTTGAAAGTTGGTTCTCAAAGATCGACTTGCGGTCGGGATATCATCAGATGCGTGTGAAGGATGAGTATATCTCGAAAACTACTTTCCGTTTTTGTCATGGGCATTATGAGTTCGTTGAAATGCCATTTGGTGTGACGAATTCTCCAGCTGTATTCATGGTATTGATGAATGTTGTGTTCTGTGAGTTCCTATACAAGTTCATCATAGTTTTCATCGACGACATCCTCGTGTACTCCACATCTAAAGAGGAGCATACAGAGCATCTACAAGCCATTTTGTGAGTTCTTTGCCAACATCAGATGTTCGGGAAGTTGTTGAAGTGTGAGTTTTGGGCTCAAGAAGTCTGTTTCTTGGGGCATGTTGTATTCCAATAGGAAGTAGTTGTGGACCCGTCAAAGATAGAAGCAGTTGTTTCTTGGGCAGCCCCCAAGATAGTGTCAGAGGTGTGAAGTTTCCTTGGTCTTACAGGATACTACAGGAGGTTTGTAGACAATTTTTCATGAGTTGAGACTCCTCTAAAAACATTGACTAGGAGGATAATGAATTCATATGGACTGATCAGTGTCAGGAAGCTTTCGAGTATCTAAAGGAGAAGTTAGTAAGTGCTCTGGTCCTTTGTCTTCCAGCTGAGGGAGTTCAGTTTGATGTTTTCTGTGATGCTTCACATCTGGGTTAGGCTGTCTTCTCATGCATCGGAGGTCATTTGTTTTTATGGGTATCAGTAGTTGCGTTCCCATGATAGCAACTATGCCACCCATGATCTTGAGTTGGCAGCTGTGGTGTTTTCTCTAAAGTTGTGGAGACATTACCTCATTGGTGAGCACTTTTTGGTTTTCATTGATCATAAGAGTTTGATGTGTGTTTTCTCCCAGCGTGACTTGAACTTAGGAAAACGTCAGTGGATGGAGTCCTTATATTAATATGACTTTGAAATATCATATACACCTGGAAAAGGGAATGTTGTAGCTAATATGATGAGCCAAAAGTCACGTAGTGATGCTGTGCGAGAATCTGGTGATTCCTGGAGAGTAATGGAAGAACTATCATCATTGAATCTTGATATGGGAGAAGTTGGGGGTATAGGTTGTCTTTTTTAGATGATTGTATAGTCATCCTTGATGCAGAAGGTTGAAGAGTACTAGTTGGGATATCTAGAGGTGGTGGTCTAGAGAGACCAAGTTGTTTGTGGTGAGGTCCATGATGGTTGGTCGGAGGATGAACAACACTGAGTGTTGTATAATGGAAGTCTTTTTGTTCCCTTGACGATGTGTGAGATGGTTCTTAGAGAGTTCCATAGTTCTCCCTTAGCAGTACATCCTGGTATGACAAAGATGTACCAATCCTTGAAGAGTCGGTTTTGGTGGCCTAGGTTGAAGCGTGCGGTTGCAGAGGTTGTGTCTTGATGTTTAGTCTTCTAGAAGGTGAAGACCTAACACCGTGTTCCTGGTGGACTTCTCCATCCATTAGAGATTCCTCAGTGGAAGTGGGAGGACATCTCAATGGACTTTTTTATATGTTTACCTCGATCTCTAGGAGGACATGATGCTATATGGGTGGTAGTGGATCACTTAACAAAATCGGCCCACTTCATAGCCATCAAGGAGTCGAGCTCAGTGGAAGTCTTGTCGAGGTAGTATCTAGAGGAGGTGGTGAGACTTCATGGAGTCCCTAGGACAATCATTTCTAATCGAGATCCTCATTTTACCTCCAGGGTGTGGAGAGGTCTCCAACATGATTTTGGTTCTCAACTATGCCTTATCACTGCATTTCAACCTCAAATGGATGGTCGACAGAGCGAACCATCCAGACTCTTGAAGACAAGTTATGATCTTGTGTTCTTGATTTTGGAGGTTCATGGATGAGGTAATTACCCTTGGTGGAGTTCTCTTATAATAATAGTTTTCACTCCACCATCGGTATGGCACCGTTTGAATCCTTGTATGGTCGGCCTTGTCGTTCTTCGTTGTGCTGGACTGGGGTCGGAGAGTCAGCAATTCTCAGACTGGAACTAGTGCAGAATACAACAGAGATGGTTCAAGTGATTCATGAGAGGATAAAGACAGTGAAAGATCATCATAAATCATATGTTGATGAAAGAAGGAGGCCCTTAGTGTTTAATTTTGGGGATCATGTGTTTCTGAAGGTGACTCCCCGTCGTGGGAAACGAAGGTTTGGTCGTGGAAGAAAGTTTTCTCCCCGGTTTGTTGGGCCTTTCGAGGTGTTATTTTGTGTTGGAGCTGTGGTGTATTGAGTAGAACTTCCCCCATAGATGAGTCGTATACATGATGTAATCCATGTATCACATCTCTGTTTTTATCTTCATGATGACTCCCACATCATCAATTGGGGAGAGATCGATGTTAATGATGATGCAACCTTCGAGGAGCGGCCTATGGAGATCCAAGACTATAAGGAGAAGGTGTTGTGTGGGTGTTTTATCCCCTTATTTCGTGTCTTATGGCGACACGGTGGCATGGAAGAGAGTACCTAGGAATGTGAGTCACAGATACGTGCTTAGTACCCAAATTAGTTTGATGTTTAACTCATTTCATGTAACAATGTTCCCTTTATGGTTAGACCTTTCTTGTTTAATTTATGATTTTTTTTCTTTTGTTGCTTTTGTGGCTTGCTCTCTTTTGAGAGGTATCTTGATGGTTGGTTGTTCAGACCCCGTTTATTTTGGTGGGTTTTTAATTCTTGGGGACGATAATGTTTTGAGAGGTATTTTATGTAATGGCCTGGACCTCTCTTCTCCATTACTTTGTGAAAATGTTGTGTTGGAGGTGTTTTGGGATGTTAAGGTGACTTATCCCCAACACTTTGGAAAATTTCCAATTCTGTGAACAGAGTTTCCAGTTTTATGATTTTTTCTATCAATAGGTGTACAGTAACGGTATTTGTACATTAACAATAGTTGTACAGTGTTTCACAGATCGGTAGGTGTATAGTAATGGTAGGTGTACAATAATGGTAGGCGTACAGTAACGGTATGTGTACAGTAACGATATGTGTATAGTATTTCACAGATCGGTTTCACAGATCGGTAGAAGTACAATAACGGTATGGGTACAGTAACAGTAGGTGTACAATGTTTCACAGATCAATTTCATAGATCAGTAGGTGTATAGTAACTATAGGTGTACAGTAACGGTAGGTGTAAAGTAACAGAAGGTGTACAGTGTTTCACAGATCGGTTTTGCAGATCAGTTTCACAGATCGGTAGGTGTACAGTAACGGTAGGTGTATAGTAATGGTAGGTGTACAGTAACGGTAGGTTTACATTAATTTTAGGTGTATAGTAACAGTAGGTGTACAGTAACGGTAGGTGTATAGTGTTTCATAGATTGGTAGGTGTAAATTAACATTAGGTGAACAGTGTTTCCAGCTTCCTATAGTTTTTCCCTTTTGATGTTTCCTTTCACGTAAAATACAGTTAAATCCTTATTGTAAGGACTCTTAAGGCCAATTCAAAGGCCATAAATCCAATATTAATTATTCCTATGGCTCGGGATATTTTTACTTGGTCAAACCGCATGGGTTAGTGGGATCTGATTTTAATGGGGAATTAAGCGTATCTTAAACCGTCACCCCATTAAATCATCAAAAGGGACAATATTTCATCCTCCCTTGTTCTTCCTCGTTGTTCTCAGCTATGAGATTCTAGAACCTTTCAATATTTTCCATATGAGTTTCACAATCATGCTTTACTCCTCAGATTGCTTCCGCTCTGTTTTGATGAAACCAAGTTGTATGGGTCGATCTTCGATATAAGGTAGTTTTTATCTTCATTCTTTTGGGGTTCATCTTCTCATGTTTCTCCTTTCATATTATAGAATGTAATCTCTATAATTCTAATGCAGTTTACTTGGGTTTTGGTTGGTGCAGTCGTATCGTGGTATCCTCAGGTGGATGCAGTTGTCGTGAGAGGAAGCGATTTTAACCCGTTGTGGTGATAAAGAGAATTAGGAACTGTTTGAGGTAGGGGATTCGTTGCTTCTCTTTTATTTTATGTGCAACTGTATTTTTTGAATGTTTAATCCCACCGGATTACAATGGAATTAACATAATAAATATTTTAACCAGATAAATAAATTGATATCGATCGTATATTATTGCCTCATGTTTTGCTAGATAGGTTGATATCTATGCTTGATTTGATTAGCTGTTCGTTCTTGATGGAAATAGGTAAAGAACGTAAATTGGGATTAATTGATAATTGTTGACTAAAGATAAAGAGGCATGTAAACTAATCTGGTTCTTGTTGTAATTTTTTTTCAATCAAATTGGATCAGTAAGAATGTTTATTTATTGTGATAGCTTACTGATTCGGTTTCTCGAATTTGGAACCTATGAGTAACAAATCTGTTAATTCAATATGGATTAAAGAACTGATTTTCTATTAATTCCTTAAAGGATTATGAGTTACCCTCTTAATTGTTAAAGGGAAAAGATCCATATTTATGTGAGGTTTTATTCCTGCTGCTTGTATTGTAATATGATACTGGATGGTTGTGGTGATATGTGGGATCATGGAGGATTTTGGTTGTGGCATTAGATGATGCCTATATTGGAGAGATGCATCGGTTTATGCATGTGGGTGTCAGGGAGGACACCAGGGATGACAGAATGGAGTGGATGTGATTATTGGATGCTTGGTGATTTTGATTGGTTGTTTATCTGTTTTAATTATCCCCAATGCTCAAGGAAACTGGTCTTACTTACCCTTCTTCTGAAAGAGGCGAAGAGACATGGGGTTTGCCATGTGATTTCCTTGTTTAGATTCTCAAGGAAGGATGGGTATATGCTATTTCTATAAGTGTCAAAGACTCGACGGGTAGCACATCTACTCACCGTGATGAGCCCCCTTGTGTTTAGTAGCATAGAATATTTTTTCTAGAATTCCTAGTAATGTGGGAAAGTAATTATATAATGAATAATTGAATAAATGGTGTTAATCCATGGGGATGGAGTTTCTGGAACATAATACTAAGGTTGTAATTTTGAAGGAACAGTTGACTTGGGTATGATGCTAATGAAATTTAATGTGGAATTGTTCATGGTTAATTAATGTTTAAGGAATTAATCAACATACAGTGGAACTGATAAAAAGGGAATGAATTAATCTAATAAATATCTTTAAATGGTTGTGTGATTATAGGATACCTAGTCTTAGAGGTAGCTTCCCGGATTCTGAGAGGCATTAGCTGCAGTTGTGTCTAAGACTAGGTAATGCCCCTAGTGTGGTTGTGAGATATAATATATTCTATACTTTTTGTGTGTATATACGCTACTCCACCCTGTCAGTAATGGAAACTGACACCTCGGGGATTTTGAGCCCTGAGGGGGTGATTTCCCCAATATTCTGGTGGGATGATGGATGGATAACTACCCCCTTTCGCCCCACTCTCTTCTCTTGGTAGTTACTGGTTCTGGTAGGAAAATTGGTTAGTTTTACCCATATATGTGTGTAGAGGGATCTAATGGATTGTGGTTATTTACACATATATATTCTGGATAAATTTTTCTATGTACTACAATAGGTTTAACATGTATAGGCTGTGATGGCTTGAGGATCCTTACTCAGTGTATGGGCTTTAATGGCTTGAGGTATAATACCCGACGTATGATACACATTATACGAGCTGTGGTGGCTCCCAGAAACTACCTAGTTACTTTGGTGTGCAGACGTGGTGGTTTTCTTGCACGAGTTTCATATTGTGGTGTTTCACCCAGGTGTCTACGGGCAATCCTTTTTGGAGATAGATGCTCAAGACGTGTGATGTTGGGGAAAAGCGGTAAACCAGTGGGGAAGTAGTAGTGGGGTACCCTTGATATTCTTTATTATATGATATATTCTTGTATGCGTTACTTGGTGAGAGTGGCCATGGTGAGGTTTGGAACTTAGTATACCTGTTTAGATGAGGAGTTAGTTTCACTTGTTGTTCACTATGCTTTAGCATGATTTCTTTACTTTTGCAAGAGAGGCTTTGGGGAGGATCCTACTGAGTATACTGTTATACTCACCCTATGTATATATAAACTATTTTTTGGGTCACATGGATAAGGTTGGAGATCAATCTGGTTTTTACTAGCTTGGGGTTGCAGGAGCCGTTCGGGCTTGTGGTTTCTACTGTTTTTACTTTCTTTTGGGTACTTGTAGTTTTTCCATTTCAGTTGTAGTACTTCTGTATGACATTTCATATGTGTACTTGTGTTTTATTTTATATTGTAGTCTTAGTTGGAGTTTATTTGTGTCTATATTATCTCTCTCTTCTTCATGTGTTCTCTTAGAGGGTAATTCCTCCCATTTGTGTGTTTATTATACCCTCGGTGCTAGTCACCAACCCAGGGCCTACTGGAGGCAGGACCCGGGGGTCATTATCTCCCTTTTCACATTGCTGACCCAGGAGGGGTACACTTTGTGGGGAGGGGGTCATGACATAGATATATTCTTATAGAGTTAAATAATTATCTAACTCTAGGAAAATTATCTTTAAATAATAATTGTATCCTATTACGTTTATATCTAATGAATCAAATGGTCCTTTAGATCATCAAATATTTATGGTTTTGAGGCCCTTAAATTTTTATTAATCACTTACTTTCTTATGTCCAATGACTATAGTTATTTATTCTTTTTATCCATGCCTATGTTTTCATTTCCCATATAGGTTCTCCTATATGGGATCATAGTTATTTCACCTATGTACTTCCTTATCTCTCTTATTAAGAGGATATGTTATTACCACTTTTATGATGTGGTTTTTTCAACAATAGTTTTATCAAATAAAAAACCATTTATTATGGAGATCATATTTAAATTGAGTGCATGAGATTTATTTAAGTTATGTATATTATAACACTCCAAGACTTTATAATATTTTTATTTCAGAATAAATTTAATATTTTTTCTAACTTTCTTTGTACGTAACACTATGTTAATTTTTCACTACACGCAACACTAAGATTTTCTTATGGGGAAAAAAACCAAAATTTTGGAGGGAATATAATATCCTAAGACTGTGAGATATATTTAATATTTAAAATATTTAAAATTAAGTTTTTTGACATTTATTGGATAGGTTTTGCAGTCCTGGGATAATAAAAAATCTAATTTTGTAGATAAAAAGTTATATTTTTTCAAAGGATGTTATGTCGCATTTTAATGGCACACATATTTTAAAACTAAATTTTGAAACTTTTATAATTTTATATAAAAAATTAACTTCATTTTTTTAATTTTAATTTTAAAATTATCTTAGTGTGAATTTTTGGTATTTTTTTGTGAAGTTACATTTTTTTATGAATGTTGAAAATAATGGATTTTAATTAAAAAAAAATTCATATAATTAATTTAAAAGATAAATTATGTTTTTCATTGGAATTAAAGCCAACTTATCTCAATTTTACATCAAATAATCAAATTTTGGTCATTATAATCATTTTTAAATTGAATTTAGATATAAAACATAGTAAATTTTGGACGTTTTCACTTAAAAATCCTATTTCACGTCACGTCTGAGGGATTAATTTTAAATTAATATTATCCAATTATATTAATTTAATTTAAAAAAATGTATATAAATATTTTTAATCAGTATAATATTTATATTATAATTATTTCAACTAAATTTCTAACCAAAATTATTAGCGAATATAGTTAAAATTAATTATAGTGATTGAGGAGAAAAAAAGTTTACTTAGTGGTTAATCATAGAGTATAAGGTGTAAAAATGATCATACACCTATCCAACACTAATTTTATATACATATATGGACACTTATGACCTTGGTGTCTAATTTTATGAGTTATTGGAACACATTATTATGAAACAAACCCATATAATAAGTTAAGTAAAGGAAAAGAGAAAAAATGTACCTTGCTTTTAATTTCAATAATGATTTGGAATAGGGAAGAAAATATATAGGTTTGTTTACACATTTTATTTTTAAATATAAATAATTTTATTTATCATAATTATTTATAATTAATTTTTATATATGAATTAGTTAGTTAAAATTATTAGAAAACGCCTATGTAGTTATTATTTAGTGAATATTTAAATAAAATAAATTATACTAAAAAGGTTGAAAGTGAAGTATATAGAATGAATTGTTGTGCGGAATTATTTTATTATATGAATATATCGTTATAAACATTATTTAACGTAATATATTTTGATTCTAATATTTTTATGTATATTTAAATTTAAATTGATTGAATAATTTTAAAATAGACATGATGCTATTTTATAATAAATATTATTTTTTAAAATGGTTTTAAATTAATAAAAATATAATATTTTATAATTTGATTTATTATTGTTAATAAGAATAAACTATGGTACACTCATGGACCAATGGATCTTTTATAACTGACATATTGACCCGTAAATAGTAAAAACTTTGTTAGCGCAGCTAGGGTTAAAGAAGTGTTTTTGCGCATTACGTTCGCTTCTATTGAATTAATTTTCAAAAAATATGGATTTTTTTATATCAAAAATTAGATTTAATATTTTAGAATAATTTAATATAAATTTTCTAATAATTTTCACTTTCATTTAGACTTAATGGTTGAATTTCATAGGTTAGAAAACTAGTTTTATTAATGAACAACCAAAAAGAAAAAAATAAGGAAACTTAAAGACTAAGGAAAAAAATTATAAAAAGATTTTATTTTTCTGTGTTTTGAGTTTTTGTAGACAATAATTCTCCTTTAAACTGTTATTTATCCATTTTTTATTCACCTAAGGTAAAGGAGAACTCCCAATAGTGTTTACCTTTTATATTTACAAGAATGCAACTCCACCTCCACTATTAAAGGGACCCCCTCCCCCCACCATCCCACTTATTGACACCTCTTAATCCATTTGTATCCTCCAAAATGTACTGAAATATCTCCCAAAAATACCTCCCCTTATACTAGAATCCTAAATTTTAGAATAAATCACATCAAATGATGATTTTGGTATAAAACAATAGGAGCTACCCGAATAAGAGGTAACGTTCTTCAACAAACAATTTTGTTTCATTTCATTCCACATTCTTTACATTGTTTTTATATCAAGATTATGTAATAAAATCAGTATACTCAATATAATAATTTTTTTTATGAAAATGTTACAACCTACTCTCACACACACTTCCATTAAATGGGATACACAATCATCATTCATGTGTACAGAGGACTACCACCTCATGAACTGATGTCGTCCATTCTTCCATTACCACCTTAAAAGGTTGGTAAAAATGATATATTTATAGTTTATATATGATATTTAGAATTTATTTATGATTATATAATTATTATATAACACATACCTTCATTATTTATATTTTGTGGGAATACGATAACATCGTTTGTGGACATGTAGACTATTTCCTCCTCAAAGCGATGTGATTCGTTCAAACTATACATGGAATGTATTAAGTATTTTTTTATAAAAATATGTGAAATATATAAAATAAATATGATAATTTAATTATTATATATATATATTATTTACTTTTTATTCTTTTAATGCTATAATAAAATGGAAACAACATTAATGTTGTCTCCATGAATGGTGTATTTCATTTCCAATATCCAAAAATTATGTATTACTATAAATATATATATGATGAATATATATAATAATTAAATATTTTTTTAAATTTTGGATATAATGAAATCATGATCTAATTAATAGTAACAAAAATTACAAGTCAAAACATATTTGAAAAACTGTGCAATTAACACCCTTAATAGTGAAAATAAGGAAATATTATTAACAAATGGGTAATAAGATATTATAAGATGATAATATATGATATTATAAATATGATTATGGTTATTTAATATTTTAATAATATTCTAAAAACCAGTATATAGTAATTTAAATCACATTCAACCAAAATGAAGTATGGGGTAAGGGATATTGTCTCAATTTCATTTCATTGAGACATATTAACTATTATTCACCACTTCACTTTTATGTGGTGTATAAACCTACCATTTTTCATTTAATATAATGATTAACTCGTAGTTCATGGAAATTTACATTTCACTTTGAATTATCCTATCTAAGGGATTTGACTTTAAAATCACCAAGTGGAAAAATATATCTTTGCAATCTAACTTTCTTTTGTGATTGTTAACTTTCTCTTGAAAAAATAAATTCTTTATATCTATTTTACATTGAAATAACATTTCTTTTTTATATATATAAACTTATGTTATTGGTATAATTATTTATTTAACTTTATACTATTTTTACATATGGTTTGTTCTTGATAGTTAGTTGATTAACTGAAGAAAAAATTGGTAAAGTGACATCTTTTACTCAATACGAATATTTGATAAGGAAAATTAATCAAAAATTAAATAGATTATTCAATATATGAGGAATTATATTGATAGGAACAACATGGGTGGGTCCTGGTTATAGATATCCCCTTGATGCATTGGTAGTCACATGTGGTGAATCATTTTTCAAATCAAATGATTTTTTACCCGATATGTTTTAAAACATATTGTGAAAGGTATTGATGATAAATGTACCATGTACTTAGGAAACATATAATCTAATAATTAATAATTTCTTCATTCATATTTAGTTATTATTTATCCCAGAGTTTTTCATTATGAAAAAAATCTATGGATTCATTTAATTCTTAGTTTATTGATTAAATGGCATGTGTATTCAGTTATTTACCTTGCCATATTGATTATATATTATCCAGTTATTTAAATGGAATGTGGATTCAGTTATTTACCTTCCCATATTTATTATTCTCATTGATTAATTATTTTTTATATTTTACTTTACCCTTAATGAGAATTTGATCTCACAGTAATTTTTTTCCTTTACCCTAGATTTCATGAAGTTTACTTAGAAAGATATATAAGGATATTCTCTAGGGGATAAAGTTATACTAAAAAATATTATTTTGTATTTTTTTTTCAAATTTAATTTAAGACTTGTGTATATATCTAGTTTAACAATACTACTAAATTGATTTGTCCTTTAGGATTTGATTCCTTGTAATCAGGCTAATGTAATAGCTCTAGACACATGTTCTAAGCTTACTGGGGTTGGGTTGCTACAATAAATCTCACCAAAGTTTAAATTATCAATTATATATCATGATATATTATTAGGAATAATCACATTATTTATATCTCCAGTCATAATCCAATTTGATTTATTATATTCGCCAAATTTTCCATCATATTTGGTATTAACATGATTCCTTTTTGTTCCAAACATTGAATAAAAACAAAAATCATAGTCTTGACAATAGTTATTATAGTGTAAAAACCACATAATCATGAAAAATAAATTTTAAGATATCAAAATAATCACACAATATTTTCAATCCATGACACCTTAGACTTAAACTAGGTCATTCAATGTCATTATTTAAATCCTCCATGATGGTTTAAAAATATTTTGTGAATTTGAAAAACATTTCTCTTTGGATTTTCAAACCAAGTGTGTACAAATGACTATTTTTGTGCGCCTGATGATGATTGAGACAAGATAAATATCCCCTTTTGAAGTTATTATTCCAAGGTACCTCTGTTCCAAACCCACATCTACTTATCCTATCCATACATGGATTTAATTTCTTAGAACCCACCCACTCTGTCCTTTACAAAAACTATAGGAAATTTTTCTATACATTGAATTATCCATATACTTATATTTAGTTTTATCCCTATACATATCCTTAGAAATATCCCTTGGGATCTAAATAATGTTTTCTCATCCTAGTTTCCATAGGTTAAATAAACCTTGCTTTGATACCAACTATAAAGACCCAAACTTTTTGTATATAAATATTACATATTATTGGACGAATATTCATTACATTACATAATGATCTATTATATAATAATTCAGGTATATATCATTTAGAAACTTGGAAACATGAACAATGAGTATAAGTGTTCCATCTCATCTCCCATAAAGTTCTTCATAACCATCACCCTTCTTATACATGTCATATATAATACCATTATTCATATCATAGAGAAAGAAGACATAAGGAAGGGTTAGATCAGATTCTCATTAAGGTTAAACAAGGGATATATCAATATAAGATGACAATATGGGTTTGATAACTTGAGAATAACATTATAAAACTATACCCTACATACCCTAGATCATTAACCTGATTCATGGAATAAATCATGGCAGATCATAAAACATGAATCATCTTGAAATTAGTTAATATTATCCCTAAGAGGATAAAAATGGTATAAAACATGGATTTCTATCATACACATTAGAATAGAAAAACATTCCTTAGTATTCAAGGATCAATGTAGAAACTGTCACAGTGGAATGGGTTCACTCCCCAACCCATATTAGTAACCAAGGTTCTCTCTGAGGACTATCATAGTGGATTAAGTCTCTTACGAAACTAAGTTCACATCCCATTATAGTTCATATTATCTCATAATATATTAACCTTTATCCAATTCGTTGGAGGTAGAAATAGATCACACCCATAACATGTGGAAAATTAAACATGTGTGTGCCACAAAATCATAAAACATTAATCATATCATAAACCTTGAAAAGGAAATGGATTTCATAAATATTTCATCATAATATAACCTTTTTAAGAGAATAATTCTTCATACTCATTTCATAATTTAATTAAATCATAACCCATGGAAAATAAGTGGGTTTCATAATCATTTTGTCCTTGTATAACCCATGGAAGAGAAACATGTTTCATAAACATCTTATCATAATAATATATAAACAATCTAGATAAAGAATAAAAATTTTATCCTTGGATCATATCCCCAGTAAATAATAAGTTTCATCAAAGTATGTAATATTATATGGACAATTATTTTTAAATATTACATGGAACATTTCTTGAAGAAAATATACTTTCCATTTTTAAAAACACTTTTTTAAAATTTAAAATGTTTTCAAAATCATTTTCTTTGAAAATAAACGTGGAAACTTATAAAGGAATATTTAAAGTTAATTAAAAAAATTTATTGATGAAAATATTCTTTCCACGTTGAAAAACACATTTTAAACATAAAACTTTTTCAAAATCCTTTTCTTTAAAAGTAATCATGATACCTTATAATGGAAGATTTAAAAATCATTTAAAACATTTCTTGAGGAAATAACTATTATTTAAAAATCACTTTTTGAAACTAAAAATTCATAAAAAATTTTGGAAATCCAATTCTATGGAAATAAACATTGAACCTTATAATTTAATATTTAAAAATAATGATTTGGTCCTGATGGTAGAAAATATCATCCATGTCATACACATTAAAATAAAAATTCCTTTCACATTTTTGATAAAATCCAAAAGAAAATTGTTTGAAAATTAACATGAATATTACTTGTAAGATATTTTTTAGAAATTAAAACATGGGTATAAATTTATTTCATAAATTATTTGGATAATTTTTAAAACATTTTTAGAAATCATTATTTTGGAAGAGAAAGGATTTTTGACCAAAGAGAGAAGTAACATCGATTTTTTTAATAAAAATGTTATTTTTGAGTCTTGAGTACATAAATAGAATAAAATTAAGGGGAAAAATTATTCTTATTAAATAACCTGAGTATAATAAAATTTATTAGTTTCTATAGAAACTTATTATAAGATTTCATCCTTACAAACATAATCATAAATAATCCAGATAAATGATGAGATTGTATCTTAAAATTCTTACCACTTTAGTAACATTAAATTTTAATACTCAATGAAATAATAACATAAAAATAAACATAAAATAACATGAGAATAAATAAATTCATGATATTACATGTTAATATGATTTTATATACACCTCATAAGTGACGATGGGTTCATGACATAACAAATGTCTCAAAGAATGAAAATTGAGACAAAATCCCTTATCACTTTAGTAATCTTTTGAATCGTAAGACCTATTAAAAAAATAAAATTATAATAAACTATGAATGTAACTAAAATAATTATATTCATGATATTACATGTTAATGGGGTATTATATACACCACATAAATGAAACGAGTGGTGAATATGGAACATGTCTACAAGAAATAAAATAGTGACTGAAAATATATTACCATAAGTCTCGACTTCCTTCGAACATGTTAGAACCTCCTATATAATCAATATAAGATTATGATAAATTTACTATATAATAATATATATATATATATAATACAATATATTATTTACTTATGTACTTTTATTACTCTTTTATCAATAATTCCTTCTGAAAATCATGTTTTAGGTTATAACTAATTTGTTTTTCGTGTATATTTTGATTTTTTATTTTTAGTCCTCTTACTTTGATCATGGTTCCATAATATAATTAATTTTAACCATTATATAAATATCATAAATATTTATTAAATATCTATTTAGAGTGATCTATAAATGTTAGTTATGGAAACAAAATACACCATTCATGAAGATAGTAGGTCATGCGTACACATAAACATTGTTTCCATTTCTAGGACGGATAAAATGAAAGAAATTTAAATAATATATTAAATTTATAGAATATATTTTATTTCATATATATCACATATTTTCATTAAATTTACCCTAATTACCTTCTATGCAATGCGTTAGTGAAAAATGAATCACATTGCTTCGCAAGGTGGTAGTCCACTATACACATGAACAACGTTATTGTATTCTATATGGAATGTAAAGTAATAAGGTATATATGATACTATAATTATAAGATTATAAATATATAATATATAGACATTATATACTTCATTATATCCATTCGTGAGAAGCAGGTATGGAAAATGAATTAGGCAAGTTCGTTAGGCGATAGTCCTCTGAACACACAATCAACAGTTTCGTTTCCCATTAATGGAAAAGGATATGGTTGTAGCTCAAGAAATTTATATAAAAAATCATAGTATATTAAGTATAATGAGATTATATTATCATCATTTTTTATTAATAATTTAAGGGGGAGGAGGAATAAATAAAATAAAATTCTTGGTTAGGGATGTTACCCCTTCTTCAAACAACTTCTTATGGTTTTCACCAAAAGCCTTACTAGGTTGGATTTTTAACCAAAATAAGGATTTTAGGATGATAGTATAGATATAATTAAGGTATTTGGGTAGTTATTTTCTGACCCAAAGGGTTTTTAAAGTGTAAAGAAAAGAGGTGAGGGGTGGCTTTTATAAATTTGGTGAGTGGCATACATGTAATTATTTAAGAGAAAAAGGTTTACACACATTTTTCAAATCAAAAAATGACATAAAAAATGGTCAATTATAAACTATTATAGGTTATAAGGTCAAAATATGGCTATAAAATGGATTTTCTAAATGTTTTGGGTCATTTATAACCCTTATATTTTTATTTTAATATCTTGATAAACCCATTTTTACCTTAACTATTGCAAAAATATTTATTATTTTTAATATTATTTACGGTAAAAAATTATTTTAAACTTATTAAAAGATTTAAATTATTATTATTAAAAATATGGAATCCATTTTTCTAAATTAATCTAACATTAATGGCAGAATTTAATTTCACATTAATCCTGCATACATAATAAAAAAGAGATTTTCCAAAGAGAAAAGTTTCTAAAGACTAAAATGTTTCTATAACAAAATTCAATATAAAATTAATTAAAATGACCTAAATAGGATTAATAGATATCTAATTAAAATAATTTTACTTTTAATCCATATTAAAATAATTTTCATGTTTTTAAATGGTTTAAAATAAATGAAAATTCTTAATAAAAACAAGTATTTTTCACTATTAATCGAAAACATTATCTTTTAAAAAAATCATAAAATCAATTAAATATCATTTTGAAATGAGGAATTACAAATAAATTCATTTTATTCAAATAAATTTTCTAAAAGTTTCCAATTTTAATTTTTAAATAAGTCTGAAAAATGGGACAAAACTACTTTTTAGAAAAATACAGTTTTAAGAGTAAAATTAGATTTATTCTTATCTCATGCTTATAAGACATATAAGATGAATATTAAAAAAATTACTGAAGATATAATATATAAATATAATTAAAATAATTCCCAAAAAGTTATGTTTTAAATTTATTGACTAAAAACACATTTGGTCGCATAAAAATAGTTTTTTAGAAAAAGATTTCTTTTATTTTAAATCGCTTTTTATATCCATTTCTAAATAATTGGTCACATAAGAATTAATTTTATACACATATGTAAAATTTATATTTTTAAATTTTAGTTAATCTTATTCATACCTAACATTTCAATTGATAAGCGATAAATATCATAATAAATAATAATATTTTTGTAGTGTGTCGTGTTTTATTAAGACTTTGTGTTGCGTGTAACACAAGCTATCGAAGAAATTAAATTTATTTGAAAAAAAATATTTCATAAAATCTAAGGGTGTTACAGGGGTGGTTTCTATAATCAAGACTGAAGTAATCCACCGGTTATCCTATGGCTGCAGGCAGTAAGCTAGTTGGATAATGTCACAACCGGCTAGGCGGTGGGTCATCCATAGCCACCTACATGTTGCACGTCGCTGCCAGCTAGCTATTAAGCTCGTGCTGATGATACGGTGGACTTAAAATGATAAAAATTATGATTATTCTATAACACCCACAAATTTTAATATATTATTACCTTTAAATAATTCAATGTATTTGATACCTTGTTTCACACGCAACACCACACTTAAACGAAATCATGATATATTTAGATAAAATATAAATATTTAAGTATGATCATTAAAACCTATACATTGAATTAGAGGTAATTAATATGAGTAACTTCTTTATGAAATATTTATAGAATGAAAATAATTTATACTTTTAATATGAATGAAATTCATTTAGTATAGCTAAAATAACTTGGAAAATCATTTTATACTTAAATAAATAAATTTCTATATTTAGTGTTTTATTTCAATGTGACTAATTATATTATGATTAAATAATAATAAAATATATTTATTATATGAATAATATATTACCAATAAAGTAATTATTAATTTATTGGAAATGAGATTAAGGAATATTTAACATTTTAAAAATTATTTTCTGATATGGAGAGTTTTCTGCAATATTTTGGGATTTTATTTAAATATTTAATTATATAATTTTTGAAATTTAATTTGAAAAAATGAACATAATTTCTTGATTTATCAAAATAATATAATCTTAAGATGATTTTTTGGTTTTTTATAAAAAATATGATTTTTAGGTGAATAGTGAAAAAATACA
This sequence comes from Viscum album, assembly GCA_963277665.1. Classification (NCBI taxonomy): domain Eukaryota; kingdom Viridiplantae; phylum Streptophyta; class Magnoliopsida; order Santalales; family Viscaceae; genus Viscum; species Viscum album. Next base: position 600,153,797 of record OY728157.1, read on the forward strand.
TTTTTTACAAATAGCATAACTCTTATAAAATTATTAGTATATAAGCATGAATTTTAAATTAATGAAACCTTTTTATAAAACCATATAGGTATCTTATAAGTTTATTTATTATTTTAATAATTTTTTTTAATTTACAAACTCATATTTTATATTTTACAACATAAGAAATGTTTTCTCTAAAATTATTTTCTAATACATTAACCTTTTTTATTTTGAAAATTAATATATATCACTTTTAAAAATTGAATTAAATGAAATTTTTTTAAGATTTATAATCGGTGGGTACAAGTTATCTAATAACTAATACTTTATGTTTAGGTATAAAAATTAAGATACCTTAGGTAAAAACAAGTTACCGCTATAAATGCTAAAAGGATAAAAGTAATAATTCAAGAGGTAAAGGGATTGAAATGTGGTAAAAACATGTCTATAATTTATTTTATGGGGTTTTTATCGACCTTATATCTTCCATAATCAATTATCACTCAATTTTTTATCCACTTTACATGTTTAACATTTTTTCCCGCTATATTAAGTTGAAATGTTTACAAAAATATCATTCTCACCACTTAAAAAAGGGTCCTCTTACTACCACTTCAAGGCACTAATAAAAATTTGGTTTTCTAATATAACTATTCCCTTTATACTTCCCCTTTAATATTATTTCAATCTCTTTATCTTATGAACCTAATAGATCATCATATTCCATCCTTTTTTTGAGGGATCTTCTAAGGAAATCTCAAAGTACTCAATGTGAATAATCATTATTACGTAACTTATATCTTTTTTATTTTTCTTTTACAGTTATAATTTGAAAATTACTGTATAATAACATTAGTTTTTTTTATATACAGAATTATATTATTCTATTGGATTATTCATTAATCACATTTCCAGTTTTCTATTAAGAAAAATGAGACCTTAATTCATGTGTTGTGCGAACTACCACCTTCACAAAGAAATGTGTCCCATTTTCCTTCACCGCATTACAAGGATATTATAAAATAATAATTTAATAAATATTTATGAAATTTATAAGATTTTTTTATTCTTAAATAATAATATGTACTACTTATTTCTCATATTCTATTCAAAACAAAATTTCCAACCATGCGTACGTGTGGTCTACTACCACCATGGAATGATTATTTTCATTTTTTTCATCACTGCCTTGCATGGATGGTCATGAGGATGGGATTAAAGGATAAATATTATTCATATGATATCATTGATTTTACTCTATGAAAATTAGGTGAACCTATTAATGATATGATCAATAAATAATTATTATTAATTCAGTCATTTAAAATGAGAAAACTAATAAAAAATGATCCATTCTTTCTAAATAATTACATTATATATACTGCCTTATCTTTATAATTCATTTAAATTATTGTATATCACGTTGATAATTGCCAAAAAAATATCATTATTCCAATATTATAATGATATTAATACTAAACCACCTCATAATCACCCATCAATCATGGTAGGTTCATGTTGGGGTCGGTTTAAACACAAACTTGAACAATAATATGCATTTATATAATTGATGACTATGAGAACATGTTTAACAGTATAATATGGTATAAATGTTTAAATAATGTTTTTATTTTGGTTTTGGTAAGGTTGTATAAATATTTAATTCATTAATTAATAATTACCATTCATTCATTAAGAAACAGCAAAACATTCTCTGTTGATTTCAACCTCAGGGATCATATAAAACTATTATTAAATGAGATTGTATATTTATAAACTATATTAGAACATATTTTCTAGTACCATATAATATTTAATAGTGATTTAATTTGGAAAAATATTAAATACCAACACCTTTATACAAAACTAGTTCAAAGAAATAAAGATTACTTACACCGAGAGTTAAAAATATATAAAAACTATTTTATATATATATATACATGTGTGTGTAATGACTATAAATGAGTATTATAAATGATTATAGTTGTGAATAAGGTTCATGGGTATGAATTTAATGAACTTAATTTAATTATTCAAGACAATTTGTGTAAGTGTGGAATGAATCAGGTCTGAGTTAAGGGTTTTCATCTCAAATTCCTCTTTTGAAAGTTTTTTGTATTTTTCACCTAATTTCAATTATTTAGTTTACAAAATTATTATTTGAGATATAATTTCATGAATTATATTTTAATCATATTTTTTTAATTTCAATTACAAGCCCACTATTTAAGGATTTTTTTTAATTAAAGTGTTACTCAAGCTACAAGGGTTTTCTTGGTCTCAATTTTGTTTCTTTGAGACAAGTTACATATTATTTACCATTTTTCTATTATGGTTTTATATTTCTTTAATATATCAATAATATTATATAAATTATTTACTTTTAATCCATGTGTTAAAATAAAATATATCATGTTCTTTTCTTTAAATGTATTTTCACTCAAGTGTTACCCCACTTCTGGGAGTTTTTGTTAACTCAATTTTTGTTCATTGAGTTATTATCATTCACTTAAGATTATTTAATATAATTTGGGTATATTATTTCCTATGAGTGTATTATTTGTTACTATCTAATTTTTTATATGTTTACCATATATTCCCCTTTCCAAATGTTTCAGGCTTTATAGAGTATGTTTCACATATGGGATATAGATAACTCAAGTTTTCTTTTCTTGAGTTATATTGTATCATCATAAAATTTTTTCTTCCATGAATGGGTAATGTGAGTTTTGAAAAAAAAAATTTGAAAATAATAAAAAGTTTTTTCCTTTCAATTTCACTTGTTTTGTGTTTCGATACATATTTCTCCAAAATAAATTTTATATATTATCAAGGAAATATGATTTTAGATTACTTTTAAAATTAAGATTTTTATAATATTTCATATTACCTTTTTAAAAATTACATTTTAAAGAAAAATGTAAAATTTTATTTTACTTCAAATGTTAAAAATGTTTTCTAAAATATTATTTAAGTTTTCACATCTATATCACTTATCATTTTAAAAATGATTTACCTTAAGAGGGTTAATGTTTCATGATTTATATTAATATATATATATATATTATCATTTTGTGAATTGAACTCACAGTATCAAAAAAATTGATTCATGATCCCTCTTTTCTGATGTTGTTTGAAGCATTATTTTTATAAAGGTATTTTTCATTTATATCAACACACTCTTGTATTTACTTTATTTCACTAGGGATATGTTTTTTCCAACCATCCAATTTTTTTCTCTGTATAAATTATGATCATGTTATTCTAGAATTGACTTAAGCATATAATCATTAACTTATATTGTGTTAAAATATCATTTTACAAATTCAGATTGGAGGATGTTCACCCAAAAAAGAACATTTATTTATTGACATGGGGAATATCACTGTGGTTATATATATTTCTATTACAATAAAGATGATTATTAGAAAGTTTAAAATGTATTATTTGACCATCCTCTTTATTTCTCTAAATGGGTTATGATTATGTTATCAATTTTATTAACATGGGGAAAATTATTGATAATCTTGATGATTATTGACTCCTAACATAGATTGATTGTGTATTGACATTTCGTATCATTAATTATATAGATATTCATGCTTTTATTTAGTTGGTGGTTACTTTGGGAATTGTATGAATGGTCTTATTAAATCATATGGGAAACACATTGGACTTAATAAAGTAATGGGATGTGATTATATAATTATATATCCCCTTTATTCATTGAAAGGCCTCATGAGGCAAAACATGTTTGGTTTTGGTGTATACCTCTTACTATAACAAGATAGTGTCTTGGGACAAGGCCTTGATAGAATGTTTCAATGTCCGACATTATGAATTCCATTAGTATAATATTAGTATTATTGACATTCATATTTTTTATTTTTTGTCATGGATATAGACTGTTCAATTTTTCAGTTTATTATAACACTTTTTATATTATTTATTCCTATCATATTATATATATCATGCTTATTTTTTTTAAATATTCAGTTATATTATTCCATTACATAGAATTTGAGTTATCCCTTTATTATGTTTTCATTTCCATAGGTTATGAAGAAAAGAATTACTTTCGATGTGTCTAATATGATAGCTTGTGTAGTGAATTTATGGGAGGTGTTAAAGACTCCTTATAGATTAAGTAGTTTTTTATATAGTGGAAAAATTTCCATTAGTTGAGAAATACATGGGTTTTTATAGTTTATGTTTTTTAATGATTATCTAAAACATTCATGTAATTATAGGGTAATTATGTATGAGAATATATATTTGGTATTGAATATATTATATAAATTATGTGTTTATGGAATAGGATTTGGGAGTGTAGGTATGGGGTTTCATGGTTAGTATCAGAGAATGGTTTAGATGACATTATAGATTATAATGTTTATTAAGGATTATTTAAGGGTTGATATGTTAGGGTTGATCATAATATCAAAATGTATAGATGACCCTTTTGAATAGTATATTATTTAATAATTCGCTTTTTATTTTAGGATTATGACAAGTAAAATTTAGTAAAACCCCTAAGGGTATATCTAAGTGGGAATTCTATTTATAAGATAGAATATTGATGTTTTGGTAAAATAAATATTGTGTGGTTATCTAAGAAATTACATTTTTCCCTAGATACTAAAATTTTATGTATGATTTTTCATAGATGTACCTAGGTGTAATAACCTAAAAAATGGAAAGTTGGGAATTAACTTGATTCTCACTTGGTGCATGAAAAAGAGGCCTAAATGCACACCTAGTTTGACACTCCCAGGTTATATGATTCTGTTAATAAAATTATATTTATAAAGCATTATGAGTAATTTGAATATGTTTAGGTTAAAAAAACCTATAGGAAAGTGACCATTGATAACATAGATTAAAATTTAGAGATTCATATGTTAAGGTAGATATTAATGTATATGTGATTTCTTGGATTCTATATAACTTGGATTTTGAGAGTATAGATTTCAATGATTTTTTGGAATTTTATGGTAATTTTGGATCTTTATTTTTAGGATTAGGTTAATAATTATGAGAGAATATAAATCAAATTAACTTAGTTTGAACCAAGAATGGTATATTCTAAATTGAGAGATAAATATAGGTTGAACCGGGTCTGATACAAGTTGAGTTATAAGAATTGAGGGTTAACATGATAGTGTTATATTGTGATAAATATTGAGTTTAAATTTTTCTATGGTTTTTTGTAATAATTATTTTATAATAACCATACCTTATGTTATCTTTTTTAGTTTTATTTATTGCTAAATACTAATGTAACCATGATAGAAATGGATTCCATGGAAAATTTAGAAACACTCCCATCAAACAACCTAAAAGAATAAGATATGGAGTAAGAAATATTGTGATTATTTCAAACCATATATCAATAATTTTGGTTAAAAACATGGAAAAAGTTGAAATACTAAACACACCAAAGAAGTTAGGTTAAAATATCATAGAAATATAGGTGACCATGATGATAAAGGAAAAAAGATTTAATTACCTACATGTCAAAATTTTCGAAAGAATCATGGGATAAATTTCCTAAATGGATGGGTAAATTATATATGTGTAGAGAAAAAGGTCATATGACTCACAAGTGTAAGGGGAATAGAAAAACTATAAAAAATTATTTCTTCAATTATAAGATAATTGGGAATTATGTGACTCCATATCGCAATCTAAGGGACGATAAGGGAAATAGTCAAAAAAACATGAAAATAAGGAAAAACATTATGAAACTAATACAACTTATGTAGATAGTGTGTTTTTACTATATATTTTCTAGATTCATGTTTCATGTAAGTTTTTACTAACTACTATATATTGATTTATAAATAAAAAACCCCTTGTTGTATAATTATAAAATTGATCATTTTTATGGTTTTTGGGAAGTTATTCCTTATGGGTCTAGATATTATTCTCCTATTATAATTAAATGTGAAATTGGGAATGGGTTATCTCCCTTTATAAAATATTTATAGTAACTTTTCATATAGAAAAATATTATTTCACATCCTAAATAAACTCTGGATCATCTAATGGTGTAAACTTATTAATGAGTTCCCTATAGAAATTACTTTGGTCTTATAAGTGAAATTATAAAGAAATAATTTATTTAAGGTGGGGATAATGTTACACTCTAAAATGTTAATATTTGATTATTATTAAATAAGTTGATGAGATTGTAAAGACTATAAAATTACATGTAATTTTTTTAATTATTTGGGATTATTATGAGTCTTCGGAAAAATGACAGCATGTGATTCCAAGGCCATGTGTTCCCGGAATGTATTTTTTGATTTCTTTTTAGGGTACGTTCAGTAAACATGCGGGCGATGTTTTCTGTCTTTTGAACCGGTGCTCAGATTAAAAATATAAGGACACCGCTGAATCTACAACACCATGATACTCTTAAAGGAGGATTCACTTCAACCGTAGTAGGTTGGGAGAAAAAGTTAGTTTTTCAACTTTTTAAAGAAAAATAAACTAATAGGTAATTGTTATTTTATTTTATTTTTATCCAACGGATGAGCAGGGGTGGCAGGACCGGTGACTTGTAAATCCATTTAATGGCTTGACTCATCAACTGTGTAACTCCACCCTTGTGAATTAAAAGAGGTTAATTAATTTATTTAATTATCCTCATTAATTCCTCAATGCGTTACTCACCTTTCCCCCCTCATATTTAAATGGAGCTCGGGGTGGTGTTTTGGCATGACTTCTTCAAGCGAGGAAAATCTGGCGAAGTCTCATGGAAACATCCACCTGGAGGATGAGACCGGATTCCACAAGAAGTAACGAGATCCACTGGATCACAAACCTATGACAATGATGAAGGAGGTTCTGTCGATCATCGTCACTGGACCTCTCATCCAAGTAGTGGTTTTTTTATATTATAAAATTCATCCTTCCCCGTTCTTGATTTATACGAAGTACACAGATCAACTGACCAATGGGTTGATCTATGGATCATTCTTTAAACATTGTAGGATGATGCAGGGTTACAAGTCAGAAGTTATTTCTAAATTCTATGTTTGTTGTTAACACCCATTGTTAAAATGCTAATGCAGACGATGCGGGCCAATCCGAACAAGGCATGTACCCTCCATCGATCTTGTTGTTCTTGTGTTTCCCTTGTGTGGCTGGGAAATGTGATGGAAAGGCAGAGATAGGGGTCACGTAGAGGCGGAAGTGACCCAAGAGGATCATAGGTGAAGACAGAACCAAGAACGGACCACCGGAGTATGTCTGGTGGACCGCGAAAAGAACCGTCGGCATGCTACGTTAGCAGTGGCCGGAGGATGCCCAAGGTAACCGGTTGCGGCCGGTGGAAAGGCGGTGCGACATCACGTGACGTGTTGGATAGAGGCGGCCTTCCTGAGCCATCCATGTGGGAGAAGAGCAGCACTCGCAGGTTCCACCGGCCTCATGGGAGAAGGGCCATGCCTACGGTCACTGCCAGCAGCAGCAGCCGCGGCCAGCGGGCCGCAACAAGATGGGGCAGCACATCCCTGCGCCGCACCACATTTCTGGGAGACCAGTCGGACCCCTCGACGACCATTTCACATGGTGGGTAATCACCCCACTATCTGGATGAATCAGACCCATGTCTACGGGGCCAGCTGTAGACATGGTTCGCCTTCAGGCGGACCAGGCAGGACACGGGCTGGCTGAATGGGCCGGACCCACCCAACGGGCTGGTCCAAACCTGAGGGCCAGTGCGTGTGGGCCGAGCCCAAATCGGTGGGCCGGGCCAACCACGGATCGGGACTACAAACCAGCTGGTTCTACCCTGATAGGTCGGACCCAGTGAACCGGGCTGAACCTTAACAAGCCGGACCCGGGCGGGGTCCGGTAGACCCCGCGACCTATTGTGTAGGGCCGGCCTGACCGAGTCAGACTGGGCCTAGTCCCAACCGGCCCCCGTTAAAATAAACCCTTGTAACTTATGAACCGAGTGTCTGCTTGACATTCAATCAGTAGCATTGGGACCCCTTTTTGGGAAGCGGTCCCTTCGGAATATTCCGGCGGGCCTGATGAGCCGGGCCGGAACGAGGTGTGATCACCCTTGTTTCACAAAAAGGGGTGTAACTAACAGATAAGATGTCAAATCGACGCGTTGTTTGTGGCATAAGGACCCTTGTGACAAGTCAGTCCTTTGGAAATACTCTAATTAGGATTTTACAGAGTTTGACATGCGACCTGGGTTAGATTAGACTTGAAATCAACCGATCCCTTTTTACAAAAGTGCCCATATCTCATAGATCGGGCGTCCGATCGACGCGTCGTCTGTCACATTGGGACCCTTATGATGTGGAGGTCCCTTGGGTATGATTTATGAGGGACGTTGTATCTATTTAAATATGACTGATGGATTGAGTATCAGAATCATCCAGAGATTAGGTGTGCTATGTGCGGGAATCCAACAACTAGCTATGACATAAAGAAGAAGAGCGGTCAATAAAGGCCAACATCAGAAACACCAGAGTGGGATGATCTTACTGTATGACTAATAATCCCTAACATTGTACCAGCGACCAATATGGGTCTACACCTGCGACCAATACGGGTCTTCACCAGCGACCAATACGAGTCAGCACCAGCGACCAATAAGGGTCTGCATCTAGCAACCAATACGGGTCAGCATACAGTGACCTATATGGGTAAGTAGTAGAGTTACTACGGAAATGATTATCTGGATTTAAGACTAGTCATCCCTATCCCAGTAACCTTGAAGTTATACAGTCATAGTGAGCTATCTCTTTTTCTTTGTGCTTCATGATTATGATCATTCTTGTGATATTACCTTTGTGGTATTTCTTGTGATGTTTTCCTTTGTGGATTACTAAGAGACCTTCAGGGGTCTTGGGGTCCCTTAATGAGTTGTTATACTCACCCATGCACGGGCTCTGCCCGCACATGTGTGTATGGTGCAGACTACTGACGCTCTGAGGCAGTCTTTGGAGGTTTGGGACATGGTGGAGCTTGGTGCGACGGGAGCAGTCGATATCCTCTTCTTAGACATTAGACGTATATCTACTACACTCTAGGTAGAGCTCCAGGGAAGATTTGATAGCTATTTACTTTCTTTTTAGTTTCTAGGGCTTGTATTCTGGCACACTGTTTCAAGTTTATAGTTGTACTTTTAGTCTTACTTTACTATCATGGTTATACCTTACTTTTTTTGGTTGTTTACTTTAGTTTTCCTTTTTTAGTGTATACAGATCTCTAATTAAATGCCTTTCCTATTCAGGAAAAGCCTTCAGTTACTAGTCGCCAACCCCTGGACTAGGGATGGAGGGCTTGGGGTAGTCTCATTCGGGCCATGTGGGATGGGTAGTGACAAATTGGTATCAAATGGAGGTAGGTTCTACCATAATAACTAAGAGTATAACCTTAATTTAGAAATGGTGTAAAGTGTATTGAGTTCATTTTTTAGTATAGATAGTCTAGTGTTGGTATGGAAGCCGACATATCCATACACCAGGACCCTAAATTTTGTTTTCTAACTCGGTACGTGAAAACACTGGTTGCTAGTGTTTTGAAAAGTTTTCATGATCATTCTTGAGTTATCTCACCAGGTATAACTTATTGATAGTGGTGGATATATTTCTTATAGGATGCCTCCATGAACATAGATGGCCAGGATTTTGGTTAGAGATTGTGATAGTGGCCTGCCAAGTAACGAGGCGTCAGTATAAGGACCACTCACAGTGATGGAACCTTCGGGTGGTGTACCAGCAGCACCACCACCCGTTGAGTAGAAGATGCTACTATTGGATTATACACACTGGTTGAGCACATTGCATGAGTTCCATAGATAGAGGCCTCTAAGGTTTCAAGGTGAGCTGGACCCCCCAAGCAGCAGAGGACTAGCTTGAGGCGGTTTCGTGGGTCTATCACTTAGTAGAGACACCCACCAAATAGATGGTGATCATGGATTCTAGCCTTCTTCAAGGCTCTGTAGGATGATGGTGGAGCTCAACGCTCCGTGTGCATGAGGATAAAACCCTCACCTGGATGGACTTTCAGATCCTTTTTATGGCGGAGTTTGTGCTAGAGACACTACGCTCTATTCGTATTCAAGAGTTTTTTCATCTGCAGCAGGGCATCCAGACTGTGGCTCAGTACTCATCGAGATTTATGGACCTCTCTTGATACTCCTCTGACATGATATGAGACCCTTACTTCAGGGCCCAAACTTTTGAGCAGGGGATCCGACAAGAGATTAGAGTTGTGACAGTTTCTCTCAGCATCATGATGTAGGTTGGGGTGCTAGAACAAGCTCTTCTTATGGAGAACTTTCTGTCCAAGCAGGCATTGATAGTGAGATCCCCTACCAAACAATAGGTAGCAGAGTAATCTACAGCTGGTAGTAGACAGATAAAGCATAATCCCAAGAAGTCTAGACCTTCCGGAGGGTGACCTCTGGATGTAGGGTTAGAGGTGTGACGCTCGAGAGGCTGAGGGATCCACCAGCGAGGAATGATATGTTTTTCCTATGGGGGATAGGGTCACAGAGATCTTGACTATCTGAATCCCCATGAAAATGATCAGAAGAAAATGGAGGGGCCACTGAGGCAGCGGCAGCGGCAGGAGCATGAGCATGATCCAGGAGGAAAATGAGGTAGGGGAGTAGGACATGCAGTGGGATGTGGTCAGGGTCACCAGGAACTACCACCACCACCCCCAAGATATCTACCATGAGCTCAGGGAGCAGGTGGATGAGGATAGTCCCAAGTACAGGCATTAGAGGCTCATGATCCTGATGTCCCTAAGATGATATGAGATACGATCTGTATCTTCTCTACTTTAGGAGCAGTGCATATCGACAAAGGTGCTAGAAATTTTTTCCTTTCTGTAGACTTAGTTCGGGACTCTGAGATTTTGACTGAGATTTTAGATCGACCTTTTCATTTGGATACTCTTACAGGAGGAGATTCAGGGGTCACACACTAGTGTACATAGTGTGATCTTACTCTCATAGAAGAGAGTTTCAGATGGGATCTTCTAGTAGCAGTGTTGAATCCCTACGCCATCATTCTAGGCATGGACTAGCTATCATCAGTTCAAATATTGATTAACTACTTGAGACATACAGTGTGATGTATACATAGAGATGGAGGCCAGTTTTCCTTTTTTGGTGAGAAGGAAAATATTGCAGCATGATATGGACTTTCACTTAGGAGGGTGCAATCGATTACATATCAGTTGGATTTCATGACCTTCGACATAGTGGATGAGGCGAGTCCACAGTTTCTAGAGGTTCTGGACGAGTATGAGGATGTCTTTCCAAAAGATGTCTCAGGACTACCTCCTTATAGAGAGTTATACATCTACATTTAATTGTACCCAGGAACAGCACCGATATCTACACCAGCATATTGGATGGACCTTGCAGAGCTCTGAGAGCTGAGGGTGCAGTTGTAGGACTTATATATGATGGGATTTGTAAGGCCTAGTGTTTCTCCAGGGGCATCCCCGGTGTTGTTTTCCAAGAAGGAAGACTTAAATTTGAGGATATGCGTGGACCTTCGGTGCCTAAAATAGGTGACCTTGAAGAACAAGTATCCTCTTCTGAGGATTGATGATATGTTTCTTCATTTGAAAGCAGTGGAGTGGTTCTCAAAGATAGACCTCAGATCAGGGTATCATTAACTCAGGGTACAAGATGAGGACATGCTGAAGACAGGCTCCAGATGTTGGTATGGCTATTATGAGTTATTAGTGATAGATGTTGGGGTGAAAAACGCTCCAACAGTGTTCATGGGGCTCATGAACAGTGTATTTTAGCCATACCTCAATTTCTTTGTGGTGGTCTTCATTGACGACATATTGGTGTACTCAGTGTCCGAGGAAGAGCATGTTGTACACTTGAGGATAGTTCTGGACACACTCTAGGAGCACCAGTTATATGGGAATCTCTTGAAGTGTGAGTTCTGGATATGGTAGGTCTACTTCTTGGAACACATCATCTCAAAGGCTGGAGATTTGGTGGATCTAGCGAAGATCGAGGCAGTAATTTCTTGGGATCCACCCAAGAGTGTTACTAAGGTGCAGAGCTTCCTTGGACTAATAGGATATTATCAGAGGTTCGCAACTGATTTCTCCAGAGTTGCAACGCCTATGACTTCCTTAACAAATAAGTGGAAACCCTTCCTGTGGTCAGAGAAATGCCAGTAGAGATTTCAATAGCTGAGGTAGATCTTGACCAGTGCTCCCATACAGAGGTTGCCAAAGGAGGGTACTGACTATGTGGTTTACTATGATGCATCAGGGACCGGACTCAATTGAATCCTGATGTAGGATGATGCAGTGATTGCTTATAGATTACGACAGCTGAGGCCTCATGAGAAGAATTATGTAACTCACAACTTTGAGTTGGCAGTAGTAGTCTTCACACTGAAGATTTGGTGACACTACTTGATGGGTGAGTGGTTCATTGTTTACTCAGAACACAAGAGTCTCAGATATATCTTCACACTGAAATATCTGAATCTGAGATAGTGATGTTGGCTAGATTTCCTCTAGTTCTATGACTTTGATATAGTCTATACTCCTGTGAAGGGGAATGTGGTGGCAGATGCACTTAACCGGAGATCGAGTTCGCAACTACTGAATGAGGATTCAGAGAAGTTAGAATTTCTTTAGATATCCTACGTGGATAGAAATGAGACAGTATGCATCAAGTCGATGGTAGTTTCCCTCCAGTCTTTCAATGAGTTAGGGAGGCACAACTCAGAGATAGCAGTTGCAAGAATACACGTGCTTAGATATCCTCATGTCATGCACCTGAAAGATATTCTATAGGTGGGGAGCATGCTATCCTTTTCAGAGGACATACATTTGTACCAGTGGAACTAAAAGAGGAGGTGTTCAGGGGGTTCCATACATCCCCCTATACAGTACATTGAGGCGTGATGAAGATGTATTAGGACCTACCACATCAGAATTCGTGTCCATGGATGAAGAAATCTATGGTGGAGTTTGTTTCTTAATGCCTCACTTGCCAGTAAGTGAAGGCTGAGCACTGAGTACTAGATGGATTAACCCACCCCATCGAGATAGCAAAGTGTAAGTGGGAAGGGATATCTATGGACTTCTTGATGAGGTTACCACGTACGTCCAGAGGGCACGATTCCATCTGGGTGATCGTTGATCGACTCACCAAGTTGGACCACTTCCTTGCAATTTGAGAGAAGGGTTTGGTAGAGATCTTGAGACGTCTCTATGTTTAGGAGATCGTGTGACTTCATGGGGTGCCTTTGAAAATAGTCTCAGACTGTGACGCACGCTTCACATCCTGGATGTGGAAAGGATTGTAGGAGGCTTTCGGGACTCATCTTCACTTGATCACAGCTTTTCACCCGCAAACAGATGGTCAGACTGAGTGGACCATCCAAACCATAGAGGACATGCTTAGTGCATGTGTCCTTGATTTTGGTCGAATTTTGGAGGACCACATACCCTTGGTGGAGTTCACGTACACCAACAGATATCACTCCACCATTGGTATGGCCCCTTTTGAGGCATTGTATGGATGACCATGCAGATCTCCCTTATGCTGGATGGATCCAAGAGAACCAGTACTCATGGGCCTATAGATGGTACAAGATACCACTGAGAAGGTGCAGGTCATCCGAGAGAGGATGAAGACTGCACATATCCGACATAAGTCATATGCTGATAGGCGACGGAGACCACTGAAGATCCAGGAGGAGGACCACGTATTCTTGCGAATCTCCCCTTGACAGTGAATATGGATATTTGGCCAAGGTAGAAAACTCTCACTGAGGTTTATCAGACCATTCCTCATACTTTAGAGGATTGTCAAGGTGGTGTACTGCTCGGCATGACCACAGTAGTTGGAGAGGGTGCATGACGTCTTCCACATATCCCAGCTGAGAATATATGTGCATGACACATCTCACATCATCGACCATAGAGATATGGAGATTGACGACAGGGTGACTTTTGTGGATTATCCGATGGAGATAGAGGATCAGTAGGAGTGGATCCTTCATGGGTGGTCGATACCTCTGGTGTGTGTTCTGTGGTAGCACAAGAATCTCTAGAAGAGAAAATGGGAGCGAGAGGCTTATATGTGTGGAAAGTACCCTTCGTTGTTTGTGTAGCCTTGTTTAGCTTTTGGGGAAATAAATCCCCAAGGTGGGGAGAATGCAAAGACCCATAAAATTCCATGTAATTTATTTAATTATTTGGGATTAATAAGAGTGTGAAAATTAACGGTGCATGATTCTGAGGCCCCATGTTCCCAGAATGGATTTTATGAACTTTTTTAGGGTACGCTCAGTAAACACACGGGCGATGTTTTCTATATTTTGAACCGGTTTTTGGATTAAAAATTCGAGGACACCATTGGATCTGTAGCACCAGGATTCGCTTAAGGGAGGATTCACTTCAACTGTAGTAGGTCAAGTGAAAAAGTAAGTTTTTGGAATTTTTAATGAAAAGTAAAATAACATATAATTGTTATTTTATTTTATTTTTCTCCAACAGATGGGTAGCGGTGGCGGGACTGGTGAATTGTCAATCCATTTAATTGTTTCACTCATCAATTGTGTAACTCCATCATTGTGAATTAAAATAGGTTCATTATTTCATTTAATAAACCTCATTAATTCCTCAATACATTACTCACCTTTCCCCCTCCTATTTAAATGGAGCTCGAAGGGGGTTTTGGCACGACCTCTTCAAGCGAGGAACCTCTGGAGAAGTCCTATCGAAACATCCACCTGGAAGATGAGACCAAATTCAGTGACCGGTGACAAGTGACACAGAATCATGAACCGAAAACAACGACGAAGGAGGTTTTGTCGATCGTCTTCAGAGGAAGTCTCATCCAGGTAGGGGTTTTTGTTTTTGATATTATAAAATTCCCCCTTCCCTGTTCTTGATTTATATGGAGAATTCAGATCAACCAACCAGTGGGTTGATCTGCGGATCGTTCTTTAAACATGGGAGATAGATGCGGGGTTACAAGTTGGGAGTTATTTCTAAATTCTCTATTTTTTGTTAACACCCCTTGTTAAAACACTAGCGTGGAGGGTTCTGGCCAATCCGAACAAGGCTCAGACCCTCTGCTAATCATGTTGTCCTTTTGTGCCCTGTTTGTGGTTGGGCAATGTAACAACAAGGCAGAGATAGGGGTCACACAGTGGCGGTGGTGAACTGAGAGGCTTGTAGGTGCATACGGCACCAATAATGGACCACCAGAGCACGCCTAGTGGACCACGGAAAGAAACGTCGGTGCGCTATGCCATCGGCAGCTAGCAGTGACCGAAGGAGGCCGGCGATAACCGGTCGTGGGTGGTGGGAAGGTGGTGCGCCATTGCGCGCCATGGTGGACAGAGCCAGCCAGCCCGAGTTGGTCGCATGGGAGAAGGTCGGCGCCCGAAGGCACCGCCGGTGGTAGAAGAAGTCATGAAAGGAGGGGGAGGCATAGCCCTACGTCACGCCATGTCAGCTAGAGATCAGTCGGCCACCTGGCTGACCATTGCATGCGGTGGGGCAGCTCCGCACTGACCAGATGGAATGGCCCCGCGTCCGTGGGGCCATATGAAGACACGGTCTTCCTTTAGGTGGACCGGGCCGGACGCGAGCTGGATGAACTGGCCGGACCTGCCCAGCGGGCCGAGTCGGACCCATGGCTCAGCGGGACAGCACGGGTGGGACGAGCCCCACCCGACAGGCCGGGCTGACCGCAGGCCGGGCCAACCGCGGGCTGGGCCAACTGTGGGTCAGGCCCGCGAACTAGTCGGGCCGACCTCGATGGACCGGACCCAGTGAACCGGGAATACCATTAATGGGATAGACCTAGGCAGGTTTAGGTAGACGCGGGACCCGTTGTTTCGGGTCGACCAAACGGGGTCGGAATGGGGCCATACCCAACCGGCCCCCAAATAAAAAATGATTGTAACTAATGAACCCAGTGTCCATTTGACACGCTGTCAGTGGTTTTGGGACCCATTTTTGAGAAGCGGACCCTTTGGTATATTTCAGCGGGCCCAACTGGGTTGGGCTAGACCGAGGTGTGATCACCCCTATTACATGGAAAGGGGTGTAACTAACAGACCGGGTGTCCGATCGGCTCGCCATCTGAGGCATAAGGACCCTTGTGACAAGGAGGTCCTTTAGAGATAATCTAAGTGATTTTTGATAGAGTTTGACATGTGACCTGGGTTGGATCAGACTTGAATCCAACTTGGTCTTTTTACAAAAGTGACCATATCTCACAGACCGGGCGTCCGATCAACGCGCCATCTGTCATGTTGGGACCCCTATGACAGTGTGGTCCCTTGGGTAAGATTTTTGTGGGACTCAGTATTGGTTGAAATATGACCAATGGCTTGAGGAGAAGAATCTTATGTAGATCAGGCGTGCTACATGTGGGAAACCAGTGGCTGGCTGTGACATGAAGAAGAAGAGCGACCAATATGGGCCCACATTAAAAACACCAAAGTGGGATGATCTAGCTGTATGACTAATCATCCTTAACTTTGTACCAGTGACCAATATGGGTCTGCACCAGTGACCAATACAGGTCAGCACCAGCAACCAATACGGTTCAGCACTAGCGACCAATACGGGTCATCACTAGCGACCAATACGGGTCAGCATACAGTGACCTATACAGGTTAGCAATAGAGTTACTACGGATAGGATGATCTGGATTTATGACTAGTTATCCCTATCCCAGTAACCTTGAAGTTATACTATAAGAGTGAGCTATCTCTTTTTCTTTGTGCTTCATGATTTGGATCATTCATGTGATATTACCTTTGTGGTATTTCTTGGGATGTTTTCCTTTGTGGATTACTCAGAGACCTGTAGGGGTCTCAGAGTCCCCTACTAAGTTGTTATACACACTCATGCATGGGCTCTTCCCCCACATGTGTGTCTAGTTTAAACTATTGACACTCCGAGGTAGAATTTGGAAGTTCGGGACTTGGTGGAGCTTGGTGTGATGGGAGCAGTCAAGATCCTCTTCTTCGACTTCAGACTTATAGCTAATACCCTCCAGGTAGAGCTCCGGGGAAGATGCGATAACTGTTTACTTTATTTTCAGATTATAAGGCTTGTATTCCAGCCAACTGTTTTCATTTTTCAATTGTATTGGTGGTTGTACTTTACTCTCGTGGTCATACCTTACTTTTGTTGGTTGTTTACTTCAGTTGCCCTTTTTGAGTGTGCACAGATCTCTAAGGCAATGCATTCCCTGTTTGGGAAAAGCCTTTAGGTTCTAGTCACCAACTCCTGTCCTATGGAAGGAGGGCTTGGGTTAGTCACGTCCGGGCCCCATGGGATGGGTTGTGACAGAGTTTTATATCTTTCTCTACATGAAACATCAAGATTAGATGAAACTAAGAAATATTTAGATAAAATATAAATATTTAAGTATTACCATTAAAACATTACCATTAAATTGGAAGGAATAAATAGGAGTAACCTATTTATGACATATTTATAAATATAAAATAATGGATAATTTTAATATTAATGAAATGCAATTAGTATAGGTAATATAATTAAGAAAATCAGTTAATGATTAAAAATATATTTTCCAAAAAATTGATGTTTTATTTCATGAAAAAAAAATTATATTATGATTATATAATAATAAAATATATTGATTATATGAATAATATATTACTAATTAATTAATTATTAGTTGAAAGGAAATAATAATAACAAGTAGCTAATATGTTAAAAATCTATTTTCCAATATGAACTAGTTTCTACTATATTTTGAGATTTTATTTAAATATTTAAGTATAAAATTTTAGAAATGTAATTTTAAAAAATTAACATCATTTTTGGGTTAATAATAATAATATAATATTAATAATATTTTTTGTTATTTTTCTAAAAAGGTTCATTTTTAGGTGAATAGTGAAAAATGTCACTTTTACAAATAACATGACTTTTATGACCATATTAGTATATAAGTATGAACTATACATTAATTAAAAGTATTTTATAAGACTATACATGTATTTAATAAATTAAACTTATAATTTTAAAAATTTTGGTTTTAATTTACTAACACATATTTTATATTTTAACACATAAGAAATATTTTCTCAAAAAATTATTTTTTAATACATTATACATTTTTATTTTTAAAATTAGTTTTTTCAATTTTACAAATTGAATCAAATGAAATGGATTTAAAATTTATAATTAGTATTTACAAATTATTAAATAAGGGTCACTTTATTTTTAGGTATCTAAATTATATAGTGATAAATAAAACTAGTTACCTTAGTAAAAGATACTGGGATAAGAAAAGTAATTCAAGGGGTAAAAGGATTGAAACATGATAAAAACTTATATATAATTTAGTATATGTGGTCTGTCTCAACCTTATATCTTTTCCAATATATTATTTCTAAATTTTGGATCCATATGAAATGTTTCACATGTGCTCACTATATATTAAGTTGAAATATTTACAAAAATGCCATTATCCCCACTTGTACAAGGGGACTCCCACCACCCCTTAAAGGAACACTTAAAAATATGTTTCCTCCTGAAACTCTGCCATTTTTACTTAACCAATAATAATATTTCAATCCATGGAGATATTTGTTCCAAGATATTAGCCTATTCTATCTATTTCAAAGGGTTATTCTAAGGAAATCTCGAAGTTCTCAACATAAGTAATCATTTTTACTTAATTTATTTATTGTATATTTTTCTTTTAAGTTTATAATTATCAAATGATAAATTAATAACATAATAATTTGTCATATAATTAATTTTATAATGTCATTTTATTAATTGTTAATCACATATTCCTTTTACTGTTAATAAAAACAAAACCTTAATTCGTGTGTTGTCGGAACAACCAACTCCACGAAGCAACATGGTTTATTTTCTTTAACCATTATACAAGGATGATGTAAAATTAAAATTTAATAAATAATTATTATATTTATATAATTTATATGATTGTGATATAATAAACCATATTATTCATTTCTCTCATACTATGGAAAATGAAATCTCCAACCATGCATATGTGCGGACTAATGTATCCATGGAACGATTGATTTTCATTTTTCCTTTCATAATTTCCTTACATGTATGGCCATGAGGAAGGTATTAAAGGATATATATTATTTTTATGATATCATTAATATTTTTATTGGAAATATTTCAGAACCTTTTAATGATATTATAAACCAATGTTTGTTGTTAATTTAATCGTTTAAAATGAGGAAACTGAGAGGAAAATGATCACATATTTATATGAAATGGATTTATATAAGTTATATTATATTTTAATTAATTATAATTATGATATATCATACTAATAAACACTAAATAGATTCATTATTATTATTTTATAATGATATTACTACTAAACCACCTCATAATCACTCATTAATCATAGAAGGTTCATGTTTGGGTTGGTTTAACCATATACTTGAACAATACTATAAATTTATGTAATGGATGAATATGAGAACTTATTTACTATTATAATATGATATAATTATTTAAATAATGGTTTTTTTGTTTTGGTAAGGTTGTATTAATATTTAACTCATTAATTAAGAATCACCCTTCTTCATTAAGAAACAATGAAATTGTTCATCATTGATTTCAACCTCATGGATCATAACCAAAACTACCATGAAATGAGATGATAGATTTATAAAAAAAATTAGAACATATATTAAAATACCTTAAAAGATATAATAATGATGAATTTTGTAAAAATAATAAATACCAACAAATATTTATGAAACTATTTTTAAAGCGATAAGGATTACTTACACCGAGTGTTAAAAATTTGTAAAAACTAACTAATATATATATTTTTATGTATAAATTTATTATAAATGAGAATTATAAGTGGTTATAGTTATGAATAAGGTTCTTGGGTATGTATTAAATTAAATTAATTTAATTATTTATGATATTCTGTGCAAGTATAGAATGAATCATGATCGAGTTAAGGGTTTTTGTCCTATATTCCTCTCTTTGTGACATGTTGGTATTTTACACCTAATTTCATTTATGTAGTATATATACTTCCTATTTTAGATATCATATCATGAATTATCTTTTAATCATGTTATTCTTATGTTTAATTATAAGTCCACTCTTTCATGGTATTTTGATTAAATTGCTACTCAAGCTATAATTTGTTTCTTGGTCTCAATTATATTTATTTGTGACATGTTACATGTTATGAACCATGTTTAATTTTAATGGTGTTCTTATAAAAAAACATCCCATATAAACATTACAGGTCACCCAAGGTGGTCTTCCACATGGTGAGATATAGAAAACCACCACAGGTCTCTTGTAAAACTGGAGAAACATCAAATTACAATGGGGAAGGAAGTAATACATATCCACGAGACTTAAAAATTAAATAAATACTAGCCAAACCAAGATGGTAAAGTACACCAAACAAAATAATTATCCTTGAAACCATTCGTCACCAACAATCCATCCCACTAAAAAGGCGACATACAATAAAAGAACCCAACATGTTACTTGATTCCCTTCCCTTTCCATGAATCCCGAAAAATGAGGTCTACAACCACCCAAAGGAAAAAATAAAAGTGTGATCATAGAGACTAGTAGTATATAAAAAATATATATATAAGTTTTAATATAAAGAATACCCAAGTTCTATCTTTATAAAAAATCCAATTTATAAACATTATTTTTTCATAAATGAATACCATATTCACCAAATATAGGAATATATTAGGTAAAAAATAAAAATAGGTAAACTAAACATGTGAGAAAATATCTTGGAAATAAACCATCATGTGATAAACTAGGTATAAAAGACAAATAACTCCAACTGGGTTCTAGCCTATGGGAATATGTGCTAGATATAAAAGAATCCTAAATTAGGAATATATTTCCTCCAACTGATATTGATTCCTTCCATAGTCTTTCAATGTCAAAAAACTAATGCTTTGTAAGGATGCACACAATAGGGTTATCTCTATCCATTTCTCAATGAACCCAAGGTTCCTAATGTACTATGTTTTTTCAAAACCAATTCAAAAAATCTATTCTCACATTTAATAAAAAACTTTTCTACACCAAAGAAAATTCATTTCAATGAAAAAAACCAAATGGATCAATAAAAAAATAGAAATTAATAAATTAGAAACACTTTCATAGATACACCGACCTCCAGAATGATATAAACCTATCCACCTTCAAAAAATGATGATTCAAAAACCCTGGATCGACCTTCAAAAAGCAAGGAACTATAAGAAAATAAAAATAATGGATAGAAAAAATCTATGAATCATGAATCTAAATCATAAACTCATCCAATGATTCTATAATAACCAAATGAAATGAATAACCAGAAATACCTCTTACCAGGGATATGCGATGCAACCACTATAGGAGTCAAACATCGAATGGAGAGATCCGAAAGGAGGGAGATCACCCAAAATTTTAGGAGGATTCAAAAGAAGAAATCATGTTCATAGAATAACAAAAGACCTAGGTATGTAGTATGTTTAAAACCAACTGACCCAAAGAATTCATTTCATGAATCTCTTTCAAGGTGTAAAATCCCATGAAGTATAAATATTTCTAAAATAGAATCACATCCTAATAAATTAAATCCCGATCAATGTTTTTATGTTGTGTAATCGTTTCATGTCCTATAAAATTTTTACACCCTGCACAAGACTCATGGAATCTTCCATATAATAGTTTCATGTCATGTGACCCATTCATTATGTGAATGTGTCCAGCAAGTAGTGCTCATCCCAGTTTTTTGCAGAAACCCTCCAAAATGAAACTTAAGGTTCTCCAAGACTAAGGAACGCCTACTAAATCCACTTACACATTTATACCCAGACTCTATTAATCCAAAAAAATATACATCTTCATAATTTAGGTTATTTTCCCTAGTAAGGGATCAACATTACTGAGAAACCCACAATACAACTAAAAAAAGGGAAACTTAAAAAAATTCAATAAATACCTAAATGAAGGTAACAAGGTGTTATAATCTCCCCCACCATAAACACTTTCTTCCCTTAGAAATTCCTCTAGACCCTAGACTTAAAAACATTGAAGGCCACTACTGAATCATTAACAATTCCTCCACACATGTCTCGTGGTTATCCCATTAACACTTCCACAGTACATGGACCAAAAAATGATTTTACATCATAGAACATTCTCTTAGTGACCCATAATCTGAACTGATTACTCAACCATAGTGATTTTGTGCTCAACATCATCATCCTCCCATTAAAACACATGGGAATGTTCTGGTCGATACCTCCTCATCCAGAAAACATGAAACATTTCATGTATGGAAGTAAAATTATATGGAAATCCCAATAGATAGGCTAACTTTTCTAGCCATCCAAAAATCTAAAAAGGTCCCACAAATATAGATGCCAACATATCCTACATACCAATCTAGTGATGTCCCAAGTGATTTGAAACTCTAAAAAATACCTTATCACCAACCTCAAACTCCAGTGTCCAGCGATTATGGTCCATATAAGATTTTTGATGACTCTATTTCATGATCAATCTCTTCTATATCAAATAAAACCTATTTTTAATTTCTTGAAAAATAATCATCCCATCCAAGGACCATTTTCCAAACTATTCCCAATATAAGGGACACTATCATGGATTCCCATAAAAATCCTCAAAGGGTGCCATTTTGATCAAGTCCTGATAACTATTGTTAATTTAAAACTCCACTAAAGGAAAATTATTTTACTAGAAATCACTAAACTCAAGAACACAATCCTATAGAATATTCACAAGAACCTACGTAACTCTCTCTATATGTCCATCCATCTATGGATGATATTTTGTGCAAACATTCAACTAGGAATTCATCAGCTCCTATAAACCTTTATAAAACGTGGATTTTAACCTTTGGTCATTATCAAAAACAACCGCAAAGGGAAACCCATGAAGTCTCAAAATCTATCAGACATAAAATTACCCAATATGCTCCAATTTTGTTATCTCTTTGATAGTAGTAAATTATCTGATTTTGTGAGCCGATATATGACCACCCATATAATATCCTTACCACTAGGAGTCTGTGAAAGACCAACATTAAAGTATATGGATATATCATTAAATTTCCATACCATAATTGGTATGGACTGCAAAAAATCAGTAGGCATGTATTGTTCTTCCTTAATTCTATGACAAGTAAGGCAGTGTGATACAAAATCTTCAATCAGCTATCTCATCCCCAACCACCCATACCAAAATCTCAAATAATGATACATCTTGGTAGTACTTGGGTGTACAAACCAATAAGAATGTTATCCACTATCCATCAACTTCTACCTTAGGGAAAAAAGAAACAAACAATCTGTTTTGAAAACACGAAGCACCACTAAAGGATTTTACTAAATCTCTAGAACTCAGGGATAGACATATGATCAAGATGAACCCGCTCAAAAATGGTGAGTTATAATTAATTATGGTTATAAATATCCACCCACCAGCTTATTCCATTCCCAAGTTCATCTCGGCAAAGAAACTCATCAAAGGCCACTCTTCCACTAATTCCTTCACTATTTGTGTCAGTAATTTATTTATCGTAAAATTAGTGACCACATTTCCTTTTGTAGTAGTATAATAAATATTAAAATAAAAAAATCTAGAGATACTCCTCCCAACATCTCTATCACAAGGTAAAATCCCTCTGAGGAAAAATATGCATCGGGCTCTTATAATCAAAATATGTCATAAACTATTACTCAAAGAGGTAGTGATTCCATATTTTTATTTCATGAAAAACTACTAAAAACTCAAGATCATTACTAGGGTAGTTCTTCTCATGGGGGAATAATTTGAGAGAGTTTTATGCTACCACATATATTCCTTTCATCAAGACACGCCATAAAACTATTCCAAAAGAATTTTACAAAACATAATAACCCAAACCTAGTTATAGAAGAATCAAAATTAGCATTAAATTAAATATCAACTTTAGTTCCCCAAAATATCTCTAACACTTTTCATTATAATCAAAATTTAAACCCTTGATATTTATAGTTATCAATAGACATGATTGGGTGGAGAAGTCCCAGACAAACCACCAATAATAACCAGAAAATCCCAAAATAATTTATATATCAAACACAGTTATATGTTGATCCCATGAAATAACTTCCAATACCTTTTAGGATCCACTAAGATTTCTTATATAATATAACATTCCCCATAATCTTTAAATCATGAATACAAAACATTCATTTGAAAATCTTCTCATATAGATGATGTTCCCTCAATGTTATAATAATGATATAAAAATGATCCATATGATCCTCCCATAACTTAGAGTAAACTAAAATATCATCCATGAAAACCACAATAAAAGTGTCCAAGTACTGATGAAATATCTAGTTCATCAATTCAATAAACACCACATGAGAATTATTTAGTTTGAATGGCATATCCAGAAACTCAAAATTCACATACCTACACATAAACATTGTCTTTGGTATATCCTATTTTTAGAATCTCAACTGGTGGTACCCTAATCATTGTTCAATCTTTCAAAACTAATGATCTCCCTATAAACTAATTAAATATATCATCAATCCAGGACAAGGGATACTTTTTCTTGATGGTAAATTGACTTAACTTCTGAAAGTCAATACAAAGTCTCAGGATCCTATCTACTTTCTTAGAAAATAAATCAGTAAAATCTCATGGTGACATTCTAGGAAAAATAAATCCCTTATCCTTGAGATTTGGAAGATGTAACTTATGTTATACCAAATTAGCAGGATCCATATGGTAAGATAGAATAGAAATAGGAATTTTACCAGGTAACAAGTATATGGTACACTTGACCTCTATATAATGAGGTAAACCAAAAAAATAATTTGAAAATACCTTGGGGTATGCACACACCACCATAGGTAGCTGAATTCCCAAACAAGGGTTAACAACATCAAAAAACATCTCTAAAAACTGGCACAATATTATCCCCACTTAAGTAATAACAGGCCCTACTCTTCCCAATCTAGAGTCCCACTCACCATAAAAAACTTGAGTGACACCATCATAAAATAAGAGCTAAACCATATGATGATAATTGTATATTTTTTTCTCAAAATTGTTCATCCAATCAATGATAATAATCAAGTTGAAGATGAAAAGATTGAGCACTAAGAAATCAACTTCACATCATGGTCCACTACCTTGACTTTACATGTTGGGAACCTAAAATATTTTTTGAACCTATTCTCCAAAGGTGTGGAAAGATCAAAAAATAATGGAATAATATTTGAACACAAGATAAACATATAAACTAGATTTTATGATGTAAATTAATGAGTAACACTTGTATCAAACAAATCTACTTCCATAAAAGACAAAATAAACATCATACCTATAACTGTGGTTAGGCCTAGTTTAGATTCCTTTAGTTCATACTCCACCACATAAAAATTCCCAATATCAACTCCTCCATGAACGTTCTTAGCCACATTAATGTCTTCATTAGCCTGAGGATAAGATCTACCACCCTTGGAATCATCGGTAAGAACCTATAGTCCCTTGGTGAATTTGGATCCATCCTTACTACCTTGGTAAATCGTGTCATAAAAATGCTTCAATTAGTCAAATTTCCCGCAATGATGAAATGTTTTGTGAGCCTATATAAAATTTGGCTTGATATAACCAAGCCTTCCACACTTATAGAAAACAACCTTCTACTGTCTAAATGAATCCCTCAAAACTATTCCTCAAGAAAACTAGCTACCTTTGTGATTCTTTTTCTGGTCTGAAGATACACCCTGGATAATGAAAATTCCAACTAAATCTCCTCCTAACCCTATTTTCTCATTTATTTCAACCAATTTTATATTTTCCTTATCGACTACCTATACAAATTTTAGAAGGCACATAAGAATCTGCGTCAACTAAATATCATCCCTCAACCCCAAATCAAACCTCTGATCCTTCAAGTAATCATCAGTGAGTAACTCTAGTGAAAAGTTCAGTAAATCAGTAAAATGCATGGAATACTCCAGAATATTCTTCTCTCCCTATTTTAAGGTGGAAAAATCTTAGTTATTTTCCCTATGTAATGTATCAGGATAAAAATTATGGTTGAATATTTTCTTGAAAAAATCTTCTGTAATATCCTTGTGAAAATTATCTTACATAATACAGTCCCACCTTCTCCATCTGGTTACTTTAAGAATATATGTGAAAAAATCCTCCTTAGATTCGTCATGAGTATTTATAAAGTTTATGATCCTGTCAATCCTCTCAATCAATTATTAATATTCCTATGGTCATTTTTCAACCTGGAAGATGGGTCAATGTTACTTTCCAAATTTAGATCCATAATCCATTGGTCATCTAGGATTCCTGACACTTGCATGATCTTGATTCTGAATAGTTTGGATTACATCTGCTACCAAATAAGGGTCCAGTGGAGTATTTTCCTACAGAATATATCTTTTAGCTTCCTCACTCAAATTTGGAAGATATATTTTAGGAGGTAATTTCTAACAATCCCAAGATAAAAACTAATCATTTATGAGAAGATTCAAAAAAAATAGGACCAACTTAAAGTATCAATATTAATGATTTAAAAAAAATTAAATCAATTAAGAATTCTTTATAAAAGTACAATTTCTTAAGAAAATAATAGTTCTGTTTAAATAAACTGCATATCTGGTTCATTCAAAAAACTTCAGCAACCAAGTCTCGTGATTGGAAAAAATCCCTAACCACTCATGGTAACTTGGATTCAGAATTGAAATTGAGATATCTAGGACCCTTTTCTACACTTACTACCAAAATTACAATGGTCCTAACTCTTGTCTACCAAAACACCAAACCACACTCAATTAGTGTCAAAAACACTTCAGGTTGGGTATTCCATCTAATGCCAATTTGTAAAGAACCATCCTAGGTTAACTTGACAAGTAAACCAATGTGGTCTTCCACATGGTGAGATATAGAAAAGAACCACAAGTCTCATGTAAAACTAAAGAAACATAAAATTACAATTCGTAAAGAATTAATATATATCAATGTGGATTATAAATTCAATCCACGCCATCCAAAACATAAATACAAAGCATAACAATCTAAACAAATCTCTATGTGACCATTTATCTCCACCAATCCATCCCACTATGAAAGAGATAAATGAAAAGAGAACCTATAATGATACATGATTCCCTTACATTTACCTGAGTCCTTCAAAATGAGGTTTAAAACTTCCCAAAACTAAAATTAGGGTGTCAAAACAAATCCTAGTAGGATACCACTAAATAATCTATACATTTTTTAACAAAATCTAGTTTATAAAGAATTTTCATAAATAAACCCAGTTGTAAACATTACTTTTTTACATAAATGCATACTATATTCACAAAATTTAGTAATATATCATATATTAAATAAAAAAATAAAATTAAAAATGTGGGAAAATATCCATGAAATAATCCTTCATGTGATAAACTCAATATACAATACAAATTACACCATTTAAGATCTAGACTATGGGAATATTCACTTGATATAAAATAATCCACGTCTAGGAATATGTCGGTTCCAACTGATATCAATTATTTCTATTGTATGTTGATATCACAAAAGTAACCCATAGTGATCCCACACACACTAGGGTTACCTATATCCATTTCCTAACGCACCCAAGGTTCACAATTTTCTATCTTTGTCCAAATAAAATTTCAAAATACACAATCACATTTAATAAAAACACTTTAACACCAAAGAGAATATATTTCAATTAAAAACCCAAAGGGATATATAAGAAGATATATAAATTCATGAATTAGTAACACTTATAGAGATACACTTACCTCAATAATGATAAAAAACTATCCACCTTCAAACAAGCATATTGAAATGCCATGGATCAACCTTCGAAATACAAGTCACAATAAGTAATTACAAAGGGTTGATAAAAACACCAATTGATCATGAATCTGATTCAAAAACATATCCAACATCACTATTGTGGCCAAAGGAAATGAATAAGTAGAAATTCCACTTACCAAAGATATTTGATTCAATCATCACAAGAGTCTAACATTGACTAGAGTTATTCATAAAGAGGTCGATCACCCAAGATTTCCCAAAATCATCATAGGGTTCAAGTGGAAGCCATGCACACCAAATGAAAAAGGATTCATGTGTGGAGTTTGTTTAAAATACATGTACTGGTGTAAAATCCCACAAATTACAAATATGATGAAAAAGTGGTCACTTATGATCAATTAAAATTGATCAATTTTTTCATAGCATGTAATGGTTTCATGGCCTATAAACTTTTAACACACTATAAAAGACTCACAATATCTTCTATATAACATATTCACATCATGTAAACCATTCAAGATGTGAATGTGTCCAGTAGGTAATTCTCAGCCTAGTTCTCTAGAAAAACCCTCTGAATCAAAACTGAAGTATCTCCTAACCCAAGGATCACCTACTAAATACACTCAAAAATTTATATTCAGGCTCCTTTAATCTAGAAAATTATACATCCCAAGACTTTAGTTCATTTTCCCTAACAATGTCTCTCCATTCCATAGAATCTTACAATACACTTAAACAAAAAATGGAGACAAAAAAAAGTCAAAGCATACCTAAAGGAAGGTAATGAGGTGTTACAGATCTATTGATTAATTATTACATGAGTTTTATACACATTATTTAATTTTAATTCATTGGATAAACTAATACAAATAATTTTCTTTTGTTCAAATGTATTTTTATTCAAGTGTTACCCGAGTCATAAGAGTATTTAGTAACTAATTTTTTTCATTGAGTTATTATCATTCACTTGATATTATTTCATATAATTTATGTATATTCTTCCCTTTGATTTTATTATGTGGTACTGTATAATTTTCTATATTTTTACCACATAAACCCCCTTTAAAAATTTTTATACATTATAGAGTATGTTTCCTGTAAGGGATATTAAGAACTCAAGTTTCCTTTTCTTGAGTTATATTGTTTATTAATGAACTTATTTCTTATTTTCTTGGGTTCTCCCAACTTAATATTTTATTATATAATATTTTATAGTCCTCTTTAGTAAAATTATTTTTTAATACATATCAATTTTTTGTTTATTATAACATTATTTTTAAACGATGATATTTTGAAAATAATAAAAAGGGGTTTTCCTTTCACTTTCAATTGTTTTGTGTTCCTCTCCTAATTTCTCCAAGATAATATTCATATCTTTTAAAGGTTCCATTATTAAAGATTATTTTTTAATTAAAAGGTTTTCTAAAGCTTCCACATAACATTTTGAAAATATACCTTTGAAAGTGATATGAAAATTTTAATTTTATATCAATGTTAAAAATAGTTTCTGAAAGATCTTTTATATTTTTTTCTTCAATTTCCCTTATCATTTATAAAAGGATTTACCCTAATGGGGATTATGTTTCATGATTTATCCTCTAATATATATATATATAATAATTTGTGGTATTTAACTCATAGTATCAAACAATTTTATTCATGATCCCTTATTGTGTGATATCATTCGAAGAATGCGTTTTTGCGAGGGTGTTTTCATTTATGTCAACACCCTCTTATGATTCCTATATTTCACTGGGCATATGTTCTTTGGAAACCATACAAATTATTTCTCTATATGAATTATGATCATTTTATTCTATGATTGACTTAACCATATACTTATTACCATATATGGTGTGAACATCTCATTTTAAAAATTCACATTAGATGATGATCACTAAGAAAGATTGTTTATATATTTACATCAGGATAAGTACTAGTGTTCCATATATTATTATTCCAATATATATGATTATTGGAAATATGACTATGTACTATTTGACCATCCATATTTTTTCTCTATATGGATTATGATCATGTTATCCATTTCATTAACATTAGAAAAATTATTGATATTATTAATGATTATTGACTGAAAACATAGGTTGATTATGTATTAACTTTCTATATCATTCATTGTATGGATAACCATATTTTTATTCAGTAAGATATTCCTTCGAAAATGTTATTAAAATTATTTTTAACTCTCATGGTGAATGAATTGGACTTAATAAAGTGATTTCTGGGGTCCATAATTATATGTCCCATTGATGTATTAATAGGTCTCATGAGATAAAATTGTTTGGGTTTTGGTTTATACTTCTTTCTATAATAGGATAGTTTATTGGAATAACGCCTCGAGATAATGTTTTGATGTATAAAAATATATATTAAATCATTATGATATTAGTATTGTTGATATACATGCTTTTATTAATTGCCTTGGATATAGAATGCTCTCAATTTTAGTTTAGTCTGGATTTATTTAGATTCTCTATTCCAGACATATTATGAATAACATGCTTATATTTATGAAAACTTTAGTTATATGTTTTATTTATTGATGATTTTATATTTACCCTTATTATGTTTCCATTTATTTAGGTTATAAAGAAAATAATTACACATGATATGGATAAATGATAGCTTGTGTGTAGAATTTATGAGAGATATTGAAGCCTCCTTATTGATTAAGTAGTTTCTTATATAGTGGAACAAAATATCCATTAGTTGAGAAATACATGGGTTTTAAATTTTTTTATTTTTTAATAATTCTCTAAATATATAAACCTAAAAGTTATTTGGAACATATGTAATGAAATGTTTTCATTACGTCACGTAATAATGGGATAATTATGTTTAGGAATCTACACTTAGTATCGAAGCTAGTATGTATAATAGGTGTTTCTGGAACCAGATCTGTGAGTATGGGTCTATAGTGTCATATTTTCACCCATGAATTTTAAGATATGTGGTCACCTTATATCCTCTTTTATAGCTAGTGGAAGGGTAGTTTGAACCCCCCACCCACTTCTTTCTATCTCCTCCCTTGAATTGGGGTGCCATTTCTTGGATATTATATAGAGAATTCAAGGAGTGTTGTATCCTCCTTCATCCACTCTTGTTCTTATTTAATCACTATTGATTCAATTTTTTTGTATGTAATTATATTTTGGATATTTCATAAGAGAATGGTGAAATTTATTTTTTTCAATGGGAATTTCACTCTTCCCTCATAGAGGGTGTCCCGAGATGGCGTCTGGGTATCCTCATTGATTGATTCTATAAAGTTATATTGAACCATGCCTTTTATATGGTTTTTCATTAAAATTAAATTAAATTTCTAGTTGTAATGGAATAAAGTGTTGTGGATTTGTCTTGGTATAGTTTAGGAAGATGTCAAGGATAACCAATACCTATTTTCTCAAATAACTGATGATTGTTGGATCCCGTTGTTTTTTTGACATTATTCCTACTTAAGTTATTTTTGTTTAATTAATTATAAATGTTAAAATTAAGTACTGTTATACCTTGGTTAGAGTTAGAAGTTTAGGTCATTGATATGACCTTGATTAATCATGGATGAGGTTGTTTGGTCTTGGGAAGTATTCATCAACATTTGTAATGTGAATAAAACAAATTATAATGAGGTAGATGGTCCTTGGTACTTTCCTTATGGTTGAATGAAATTTATTTATAATTATTGTGATGCACCTTCATTCCCAGAGGGAATTTACCGACCTAATTAATTAATTGAATTTTGAAATTGAATTATAAAGTTTTAAATATAGTGGATTTCATAGAGCCAGAATGAACAAAGTGAAAATGAATCATTGGCTCTTGTGGAATACCTAGAATGTATTTGTCATCAGTTATTAATGTTATGAGTTACATTGGTATTCCCTATGACTTTTCAACTTGGTAGAGGTTTTACTAGGTGAGTGTGACTTAGTGTCCCAAGTCTAGGATCCCTAGATACCTCTAAGTTGAGGTAAGAGATGGACTAGGATATTGGAAAAGAGTGACCATTTGGGCCATTGGGACGTCATGAGGCTATTTATCTTGAGAGAAAGTGGTGGGGTGAGTTATTATTTTTCCCCAAAATTTTTTTGATAAGCTGGGTAAGACTTGGGCATCTTGATAGTGGTTCTAGTTTTTAGGCTGACCTCATGATGACTTGGGATTTTTGATAGGCTTTATGTTATCTCTTAGGAGTGATGCCACTAAGGTGGGTTTTGTGAGGGTAGTGGGGTCATTGTGGGATGAGGATGGTATTGAGGAACCTATTACCCTAGACTGATGGATGTTTTCCTAAGAAATGTATTTGAGATAAAAGGAACCTAGGATAGTTTTTTGTGTTTGAAGAGACCTAGGGGACCTATTTAGTTCCCCAATTATAGTTCTACCCAAACCAATGTGTAAGCCTGATAAGGATGAGATGATGATGATGGGTGTGGGAATCCATCCAGACTTTGTGGTGTCTTTTATTTTATTGCCAGTTTTTATAACTAATTTACTATTGCGTCTCAGAATCAATAATCGGGTCTGGAATTACTATTATTGCATGGGATACCTAGGAATTGCTTGTTGAGATGGATAAGACCCTAGGATTCTCGTAATATCTAGGATAAGGTCTCACAACATATTAGGGGTGGATTCCTAGTTTGAACTGAATCTAGTGTATATGTTTGATGTCATAATGGATGCTTGGAGATGGTTTTGAGGATACAACATCAGATATGGTGATGGAATTCATATAGGAATGCCAATAATGATTGGGATTCCTTGATATAGAGAGTCCATTGTGAATGCATGTGGTACCTAGGATTTGAATGGTGATATAATCATACCATTATGAATGCATCATACCATTTAGGATTATAATAATGATATAAGGTTATGGGTGGAAATATATACCCAATAATAGATGTTGGAAATCTCAAGTATGACTTCTAGATTCCCTTGATTGATGCCTTGGATACCCCCCCTAAAATTGGGTGGATGCACCCGATATGGTATAAATGATGAGACATGAGTTGTGGATGCCTAGGTGATAGATTTTGAGATGGAGGAGTGTATTCCCTTATATTTTCTAGGTTTTTTTGGAATGATGCATTGGATTACCTCATCCCCCCCCTCTTAGGAATCAGACATTTCCCTCACATCACGAATGCATATGTACTACCATGGGTTTATACTTTGGGATTGAGGATGAGGTATGCCTAGTGACACCCCATGATCTTCCACTTATCATGGCGGCGAAATGAGAATGGGGTCCCTAAGGTTTGGATAGGGATATATTTGAGGTGATTTTTATGCTTCATGACACTCCAACACTAGCCAATGTAGGTATGATCAATCGAGGCCATGGACCTGAGGATCAATAGTGGTTTCAGTAATACAAATAAGGCTTTTAAAAGTTCTAGAAACCACTTTTAACAGTACTAGAAAGGCACTATTAATTATAGAGAAGATAATGGGGGTCCCCTTTAATAGTGATAAAAACCCTGATAAAGGGGGCACTTTATCCCTGCTAAAAAATAACTAATAAAGGTCCCCCTTTATCAGCTATTTTTTAGCACGGATAAAGGAACACCTCTATCAGTGCTCGAAATATTGCTAATAATGCCTAGTGGCCTATGATGTGTTGTTTATTTAAGAGAACACCCAACACCTGCACACCTACAAAAAATAGCAAATGCACATGAACAAATCACAGAAGGATGAAACAACGCACACATGAGTTTCGCAAACAATGCTCTATACATTTACTCTATATCATGAATACAAAAAATACACTGCTATATACATTTAAAATAATTTTTATATTGTTACAATTACAATTATCCAACAAAAAGTTAAAAACATTAATGTTTCATTTTTTGGCATCCATGCTCACCTCTCAAAAATTGTCATCCATGGTATTAGTTGCTGAAAAAACCATTCGAACTCAATAAAAAAATTCCACCTATATAAGAAAACAAATATTG
Organism: Viscum album; assembly: GCA_963277665.1. NCBI lineage: Eukaryota > Viridiplantae > Streptophyta > Magnoliopsida > Santalales > Viscaceae > Viscum > Viscum album. The sequence goes on from OY728157.1 coordinate 600,187,660, forward strand.
TGTTTGTAATATAATAATTAAATAAATTAAACATTAATATGAAAGAATACATTAATAAAATGTCAATTTTTAATAAAGAGGACACATTTTGAGTTATACCAATCACACTATGCATCGTATTGATGTGGGGATGATTCCTATACATCACAAATGAGTCATAGATCATTTTTTTAAAATATTAAAACAATATGACTGGGTTTTCTCAGTTATGAGTATGTGACTTGTTCTTTTACTAAAATTAATATAAAATTTAAATGAGACATATGGATTTATATTGGTCACTTTGTTCATTGTATTGAGGTATGTTTGATTCCTACAAGTCACAAAGGACTGATAGATCATTTTCCTAAAGTATCAAAACAATCTGAATGTATTTTCTTGGTTTGTAGTATTTCACTTGTGTTTTTTCTCTAAAATTAATGTCAATTTTAAATTAAAAGAGGAAATTTGAGCCATACTAGTGGCATTGTGCATTTAATTGAGGTGTGGTGGATTTATACATGTCAAAAATTACTTATGGACAGTTTTCCTAAAGTATCAAACAATCCAATTTTTTTTTTCTCAGTTTGTAGTATGCTAGTTGTTTTTTTTTTTACTAAAATGTCATTTCAAACTAGAAACACATATTTTGAGTCATACCAGTCACATCATGTGTTGGTTTGATATGAGACTACTTCATACACATCACAAAGAACTTATGAATAGTTATACTAAATTATGAATACAATTGGAGTGGGTTTTCATGGTTTTCAATGAGTGATACATTTTGATCTAAAATGTTCATTTTAAACAGATTACAGACACTTTTATCCATACAGGTCACACCATGCATCGGATTGAGGTGCGGTTGATTTCTACACATCAAAAATGACTGATAGATCATTTTAATAAAGTATAAAAACAATCTGAATGCATTTTCTCAGTTTTTAGTATTTCACATGTGCTTTTTTCAAAAATTGATGTCAATTTTAAATAAAAAGAGATACATTGAGTCATACCAGTTGCATTGTGTGTTGAATTGAAAAGAGATAAATTTTTACATGTAAAAAATTACTTATGGATAATTTTCCTAATTTATAAAAATAATCCTAATGTGTTTGATTAGTTTGTAGTATCTCAGTTGTGTTTTTTTACTAAAATGTCATTTCAAACTGGAAATAATTATTTTGAGTCATACTGATTGCATTGTACATTGGTTTGATATGATACTGCTTTATATGAATCAAAAAGAACTTATGAATCATTATATTAAATTATGAAGACAATTACAGTGGGTTTTTTTGGTTTTTAGTGAGTGACACGTTTTGAGATGAAATGTCAATTTTAAAATGATAACAGACACTTTTAGAAATATCGACCACACCAGGCAACATATTGAGGTGTGGTTGATTCTTACACATCAAAAATGAATCATGGATCGTTTTCCTAAAGTATCAAAACAATATGAATGTTTTTTCTCAGTTTTAAGTATGTCACATGTGTTTTTTTTTCTAAAATTAATATCAATTTTAAATAAAAAGAGACAATATGAGTCATACCAATCGCATTGTGAATTTAATTGAGGTTTGGTTGATTCCTACATGTCAAAAATGACTTATGGATCATTTAACTAAAGTATCAAAACAATTTAAATGTGTTTTCTCAGTTTGTAGTATGTCAAAAAAAATTTACTAAAATGTCATTTTAAACTAGAAACACACATTTTGAGTCATACTAGATGCATCATGCATTGGTTTGATATGATACTTCTTTATATAAGTAAAAAAGAACATATGAATAATTATTCTAAATTATGAAGACAATTGGAGCTGGTTTTCTTGGTTTTCAATGAGTGACACGTTTTGAGCTAAAATGTCAATTTTAAACTGATAACAAACACTTTTCTCCATACCGGTCACATCGTGCATCAGATTGAGGTACAGTCGATTCTTACATGTCAAAAATGACTCATGGATCGTTTTCCTAAAGTATCAAAACAATATGAATGTGTTTTCTCAGTTTTTAGTATGTCACTTGTGTTTTTTTTTCTAAAATTACTGTCAATTTTAAATAAAAAGAGACATTTTGAGTCATACCAGTCACATTGTCTATTAAATTTAGGTTTTGTCAATTAATACATGTCAAAAATGACTTATGTATAATTCTCCTAAAGTATCAAAACAATTAGAATGTTTTTTCTTAGTTTGTAGTATATCAGTTTTGTTTTTTTACTAAAATGTCCTTTCAAACTGGAAACATGCATTTTGAGTCATACTGGTCACATTGTGTGTTGGTTTGATATGAGACTGCTTCATACACATCAAAAATAACTTATTATTTTTTATCCTAAATTATTAATACAATTGGAGTGGGTTTTCTTGGTTTTTAATGAGTGATAGGTTTTGAGCTAAAATGTCAATTTTAAACTGATAACAGACACTTTTTAAAATACCTATCACACCAACCACTAGATTGAGGTGTGGTTGATTCCTACACATCAAAAATGATTGATGGGCCATTTTACTAAAGTATCAAAACAATACAAATGTGTTTTCTTGGTTTTCAGTATGTCAGTTGTGTGTTCTTCTAAAATTAGTGTCAATTTTAAATAAAAAGAGACACCTTAAGTCATACTATTCACATTGTGCACTAAATTAAGGTGATATCAATTCCCAAATTTCACAAATGACTTATGGATCATTTTACTGAAGTATCAAAAAAATCCAAATGTTTTTTCTCAGTTTTTAGTATGTCAGCTGTGTTTTTTTACTAAGATTTTATTTCAAACCTAAAACACGCATTTTGAGTCATACTGGTCGCATTGTGAATTAGTTTTATATGAGACTACTTCATACACATCACAAAAAACTTATTAATTGTTATCATAAATGATTAACACAATTGGAGTGGGTTTTCTTGGTTTTCAATGAGTGATACATTTTGATCTAAAATGTCAATTTTAAACAGATAACAGACACTTTTATCCATACGGGTCACACCATGCATCGAATTGAAATGTGGTTTATTTTTACATGTCCCAAATGACTCATGAATCATTTTCCTAAATTATCAAAATAATACAAAAGCATTTGATTAGTTTTCAGTATGTGCCAAACCTTTTTTTTTCATTTTCAAAAGGCTGTTTTTTGGGTATCTGGTTCCCAAAGAAAACACATCGAAATTTCAAATTCGAACTTCAAATCCAAACATCATCATATCAAATCTCTGACATACACCTAACACCACGTGCCGAGTGCCACACACCACCGTCTGCATTCGACCGGCGAGCATCCCATCGGAGCAGAGAGCCGGCAAAACCACCACCGAGGAACCCTGCCCTCATGTATTTTGACATAAAACCTTCTCATTTACGGGTTCATTGCATATCACAAATTCATGCCGGAAGAGAACTCGGCAGAATGCAGATGCACAACAACCGCTCAACAGGAATGAAAGTGTGAGTAGAGAATGATCAAGACCAGCAGATTCAAAATAGAATAATCGCACAACACACCGCAAGACTCACAGCAATTCGCATCCAAAACCCTAACTTGATTCAAGAGCGCAAGGATTGAAAACAATCCAAATGCTTTTTCTTATTTTGTAGTAAGTTAGAGGTGTTTTTTACTAAAATGTCATTTCAAACTAGAAACATGCATTTTGAGTCATATAGGTCGCACCGTGCATTGGATTGATATGAGACTACTTCATACACGTCAAAAGGACTTATGAATCATTATGAAAAATTATAAAGAAAATTGGAGTGGGTTTTCTTGGTTTTTAGTGAGTGACATGTTTTGAGCTAAAATGTCAATTTTAAACTAATATTAGACACTTTTATCCATACCGATCACACCATGCATCAGATTTAGGTTAGGTTAATTCATACACATCAAAAATGACACATGGATCATTTTCATAGTGTATCAAAACAATCTGAATACATTTTCTTAGTTTTTATAATGTCACTTGTGTTTTTTTAAATTAATGTCCATTTTAAATAAAAAGAGACACTTTGAGTCATGCTTGTTGCATTGTGCATTGAATTGAGCTGCAGTCAATTCCAACATGTCAAAAATGACTTATGGATCATTTTCCTAAAGTATCAAAATAATCAAAATGCATTTGCTCAGTTTTCAGTATGTCACTTGTTCTTTTTGCTAAAAATATTGTCAATTTTAAATAAAAAGAGTCACTTTGAGTCATGCCTATCACATCGTGTGTCGTATTGATGTGGGGTTGATTCATACACATTTCAAATTACTTATGGATCTTCTCCCTAAAGTATCAAAACAACTGAATGGGATTTATAGATTTTTAATAGGCCAATTACTCTGATACCAACTATAATGACCTAAACATTTCATACATTGATATCACATATGAGTATATTAATATTCCTTACATAAAATAAATAAAATAAACATAAATATGATTTAATGAATTAATTCTATGGAAAATGATTTTACTATGAAAACATCAAGATTACCTCTGCAATAGAGCAGACACAGCGTCGTTGCTCTTCCGGCAAAGTCATGTCACATGAAAAGAAATCTTCTAAAATAAATGAACCCTGCAAGGAATAATGAAAATAAAATCAATGTTTCATTATATTTTTTTTTAAATAGAGATATTATATCATAAAATTACCTTTAAATTTTTCAAAGGGTTTATTTGGTACATATATAAGCTAAAAACAAATACTAATGATTCTTTGTGCACTTCACTAATGTTGGTTAACTGCTACTTAACATAGCATCTGATATGAACTTCTGATCTAGAATCTCAGTGATGCTCTCATCTGACACCATCTCTTTGATATCATCATTCAGCGTTGACTTTTCCTTCTCTTACTGCACCCATTTACCTAGTAAATGAGTACAGGAATAGAAGTAAAATTGAAAGCAGAATGATGATATCATAGATATGGTGTGGTATGAGAGAATCACGGGGACTCCAGATCAGAAGTTCAGATAAGATGCTCTGCAAAATAGTATTTAACCAAAAATAGTGAAGAATACTTAGTTTTGTTATTAAATTTTTGAGTGTTTCACAACCAATATTTTTACAACACACTACATCAGTATAAAAAACTGCATAAATGAACAAAATACAAAATATAAATGATCTATTTAAAAATATTCTAATTCTAGTTCTTTTGGAAACATGGAAACATAAAGAACTAGTTCTTAAGAGTATCTCATTATGTTATTATTTACTAGAAATAAAAATCATTTCTAAAACCATTCTTTATAACCTAATGATATGAAACATAAGAAACGGTTATCGTAGATGCTAAATAATTGTAAAAAAGGGATATGTCAATGATTATATAAGGATAGAATTAGTAATAGGAATTCACCTTTATTCTATTTGTGTACAATCTTCCATCAGGTATGTTGCCAATTAATTTCTAAACACATCTATATCATCTTGTGAATATGAGTTTTTGTGACAATCATGGTAGTACAAAAAAAATTTAAATACACAAAGGATTAATAAATATTTTATATGAAATTGTAATTATTTTCTAAAATAACTCTTCAAGGATGCTAGTTTGTTGAGAAAATACGATCTCTTTCATAAATTTACAAACATAATAACCATAGTCTTTTCTATTTGTTTGTTTTAGAAACTGCAGAAACATAGAGAAAAATAAGTAATTTGTTTTGATATGTGTTTTAATAGTGAAATATTATTATATATACCATTATACTTGTCCAGTTGTAGATATCACCAGTGTTCTTCTCTTTAGGCCCTAGATTCCTTCCATGAAGTAGACGATATTGATGCCCCACCCTATCATAACAGAATCCTCACTAAATGATAATATAAATTATATAACTAGATGTTTAGTTCTATAATGATGGATCTAGTGTATTAAAAATTGAAAAACACCATCATGCATGGTTAGTTTGTTGGATATATATGAATTGAATCCATAAAATAAATCTTTGGAGTATCCAAATTGACTTCAATGAGTATCCAATGATGCCTAAAAACACAAAAAAGTATAAGTAATGAAAAAATGAAAATATAGTTGATATGATTAAATTGTAGAGTTTTACCCCTATATCATTGTTATTAAAAAGATCCTTTCATTTGTAATCTTGTTTTCAAATGATTTTGGTAGGGATGACATTATTTAACCCTCTTTATCGGAATTTATTTCTTCTTTGGAAGAGGTGATGTGATGACTAATGAGTCCAATTTTTTTCATGGGGAAATCCCTTTAATTTTTTCATATATACACCTATGAAAAATATGAAATGTATTTAGTCAAAATTATCATAGTATATCAGCTTTTGTAAAATAAAATAATGAAAACATACCTCATGTATACATTTATAACTAAGGCAACTAGCCATTCATACATGAGGATTTCATTTACATTTTCAGCACTAATGTAATCTGATTCATCCCCTTCAGACGTATTTTTTTTAAAATAATTTGTGTGAGTATTTCTGTCTATCAACTTTTTATCCACATGATCTTGAAATGATATTAAATGTGGATATAGAATGGGTGGGGTGAATGTTCTCTCAGTAGATCATTTTGATCGGTTGGTTGATCCTTGAGATAGTTTTGAGCTGATATTTCGTTTCACCTCATTCCCTTTGTCATTCTGTAATAACATTCATCGGTTCATAAATATTTTCATTAAATATTAAAGGTTCATCTTGAAAAAATAAATTGGAAATGAATACCTCCTTGTAGAATTGTTTTTTTACAAGAATTGATGGTCATGCGATCAATCTTCCAATAGCTTGTTCGACCATATAAATTTCACCATCATCATTCTGAATAGGTATCTTAGTGCTCAGCTCATGATATACATTAATCAACACTTTGACATGACCTATTAGAAGTGATATGTTTTGTAGCATGTCGTTCTTCATATTGAACACCATAGCCCTCACTACATAGTGATGGGTGGCAGTTGATAGATATAAATAACTATCCTTTTCACCATGTAGAATATTAGTAAAGGAAAGGTATAAGTGTCTATGTGATTCAAAATTCACAGAAAAAATTATTAGAACATTGATTACCTCTGATAATTTAGGTTTTTAGGGGAATGAATCGCCTCAATACTGGTGGGGTGGGACGGGATCTTGACGCATGGGTTGTTCTCGATTTGTTTCTTCTCTTTTCCTTCCTCCCATCAAACATGATATTAGCTCTCTCTAGTATTTTAATTCTTCTTGAAACATAGATAATGTTTCCCTCATCTTTTTCATTTCCTAATTTTGATCCTCTTCTTGTTTTTCTTTCTGAAAATTTGTTTGGGGTGTCACCCCAAAACCTGCACCTCTGACACAGCCATACTATTATGGCTTCTTCAAGGCCACTTGTAAAGAACCGTAAAATTCAAGGGAAATTTTTTTTCTTAATTTTCTTTGGAATTTTACAAGAACGTAGTTTCTGACGGCACCTGATTCGGAGGCCCGGTGTGCCCAGAATCATTTTTCGAAGTTTAGCTCGGGTACATCCAGTGAACGAACGAGCGGGTTTTTCTAACTTTTGAACTGGTGCTCGAAATCGAATTCTGAGGGAACCAATGGAATTGCAGCACCGTTAATTGCTTAGAAACACCTTTTCCGGAGTTGTGTTTTCTTGAGTGTGGTTTTTAAATTTTTAGGTTAAGTAAAGGAATAAAATAAAAATGGTGCGACCAATTTTTATTTTACTTAATGTAGTTTAACCTAAGCTTAGTGTTTGGAGTGGGACCCACAATATCCTACCCACTAGGTATGATATTTTTGAGGTGGGAACCACACGAGCCCCACCGTTTCTTTCAATTTCCTCAAACCCCTTTTAATTGAGGTAACACACCTGCACCCCTATTAAGTGGAAGTCAACCCTTTCCTTTTTCTGTTTATGAAACGCCTCAATTAATTTGGCTGTTTAAATGTTGCAATTAATTCACTTAATTTATTGTTTCGTTTTTGAATTTCAAAATGTTAGCTTGTGTGTTAATAAAATAAGACAACACTTATTTATTTAAGGGTTGTTGAGTTGTGAGAGGTTTGGGAGAAATCACTCAAGCCGTGAAGCACTCCTTCCTTGACGAAGAATGCGAAGAACGCAAAGAACGCGAAGAACGCGAAGAACGCGAAGAACGCGAAGAACGCGAAGAACGCGAAGAACGCGAAGAACGTGAAGAACGCCGACCTCCGACGAAGGTCGACAAGAATGTCGGATCCTCGGAGATCGATGAAGCGACACCGACGAATCCTTTCTCCATGACGTGACGATCCCCCTTCCGCGACGCCTTCTTCCATGATGTGCAATTCTGCGACGAACCCTCGCTCGACGATGCTTGAGGTAGGGGTTTTGGTTCAGTTAAATATATGTGATTAAAATCCTCGAAATGTGTTTAAAATTTTTCGGAAGCCATTTAAACTGCTAAAGCGGTGGGTGTGGACCAACGAACAAGTCTGAACCCACTGTTTCTTCGTTCTTGGTGTGCAGATCGGCAGGCGATGACGATGTAGGCCGCAAGGGCATTTTGAGGTCTTCACAGTGAAGACCCGATCCCGGGAGGACCGCTGGCAAAGACAGAAAGAAAAAACGGACCACCAGAGCGCGTCTGATGGTCTGCAGAAAACACCACCGGCGCGCCACGCCGGCACGGCGGCGCCGGTGGCCGGAGGCAGCGGCTGGCACCGGCTGGCCGCCAGGAGGCGGCGACGCCCGGCGCGCCGCCGGGAAGGGCCGTCGTGGCTCACCTGTGGCGGCAGGCCGATGGTCCTGCGACCGCGCGGGACCAAGGGAGGTGGGACACGAGGCTCGGCCGCATCCGTTGGCAAGGGGTGGCCCCCACGCGGGGGGCTGCGGTTTCATTCAAGGGGGCGGCGCCCCCATATTTGCACGGCCGCTTGGCCAGCGCCGAGCGGACCCGCTCGGCCAGCGCTGGGCCGCCCCGGGCCGGACCGGCCGCACCGGGCTGGGCCGCCCAGGCCGGGCCAGGCCATGCCCAGCCGGGTCAGACCTGGACCCGGGTTGGGTCGCCCGGTTCGGGCAGACCCAGGGGGGTTGGGCTGGGTCGGACCGGGCCCAGACCCCCCATTTTTTCGGACTATTTCGGTATGTTGCCCATAACTTGGGCTACAGACCTCTGATCGATGCACCATCACTTTTGTAGCAATCCATGGTTCGAGACGGTCGTTTCGGTATATTACACTCAAGGTTTCAGAGTACTTTGGGTTCGGCCAGGTTGGTTCGTACACAAAACCAACCGGGCCCTCGGAGCAGAAACGCTTATAACTTGAGCTCCAGACATCCGATTGACGTGCCGTCGACTTGGTTGGATTCCACTTAGTGAGACGGACCTTTTGGCTTACTCCTCTCGAGGTTTGGATGTAGTTGGAGTATGGACGGGTTGGTTTTGACTTAAAAACCAACCTGGCCCCTGGGACGAAAAGGCCAATAACTCTCAGACCGGGCGTCCGATTGACGCGCCGTCTGTGACGTTGAGTTCATGTTGTCGATACGGAACTTTTTGATACATCAACTCTGGACTTCGTGTCAGTTGATGTATCAGCCCTCGGCTCGTGGAGCGGACCCTCCCGAACGAGCTTGCTGTGTGCAGGAACCCTAGAGCTGGTTGTGACTACGACGACGATGACAACTGTATAGAAATCCTTCGTGGATTTGACAGCGACGAATACAGCACTCAGCGATCCTACATGGATCAGTGTTACCGATCCTGTGTGGGTCAGCGCTCAGCAGTCCTGTGTGGGTCAGTGCCTACAAATCCTATGTGGGTCTGATCCTGTGTGGGTCTGATCCTGTGTGGGTCATTGCGGGGGTTAGTTACCTATCTATACTTTGTGGGTCATTGTGGGGGTTAGTACCTATCGATCATGTGTGGGTCTGACGGCTTAGATGAATCAGTGGCTACATCTGGCCAACTTTATCGTCTTACGAAGAAGTATATCCTGTGTGAGATGAATCTTGAATTTCAATCCTTATCTTCGATAAGATTGACTTGATATCCTGTGTGGATTACGTTATGCTTTCCTGTGTTGATTGGTTTGTGATTTCCTGTGTGGACTGGGTTGTACTTGAGCTCGGATGTTGGAGCTGAACGAGAATTGATGACTTAGGTATATGTATGGGCATATACCTAAGTAGTGTCGGATGTTACTTTGTGATTGTAGCTTTCCTTTGTGGATTATCCTTTGTGGATTCTGGGAGACCTTCGGGGGTCTCGTGGTCCCTACTGAGTAGCTTATACTCACCCCTGCACGGGCTATGCCCGCACTATGTTGTGTTGGTTGCAGAAGACGGACAGTGCTGATCGTGGTTGAGGTTTGCAGAGCAGGTCGGTACCTGGAGGTGGACCACTGGGTGGGACATACTCGGAGCAGACGGCTGGACCTGAGGATCTGTGGAGGATATCTGTACCCACCCTTCAGGTGGGACTTCCAGTGGACGGCTCGAGGCTGTGGCTTTACTTTTTAGTTGTTGTACTCCCTTTTTCAGTTGTACATTACTTTCAGTTTGGGTTTGTATTCCGGGCCACTTACTTTTCCACACATACTGTTGTACCCACTTTTACTTAGTGTTTTATTATGCTTGCTTTCTCTTTGGTGTTTGTTTACTTTACAAAGGCAATGCCTTCCCTTTTTACCGGGAATTATGCCTTGGTGCTAGTCTCCAGCCCATGGACTATGGAAGGCGGGCTTGGGGTAGTCACGGAACGGGCCCCGAGGACGGGTCGTGACAAATTGGTATCAGAGGAGTTCGGTTCTACTGCAGAACCCAGGACTCTGATCTTTTTCTATTTGAAGCAATAGTGTTAATGGTATTGGGTGTGGTTATCAGTCCAGGGATTCCAGTGTTGGTGCAGCGGCCGACGTATCCGTACACCAGGAACCTGACTTCTGATTTCCGACTTAATGCATGAAAACATTGATTGCATGTGTGTTTCAAGTTTCTTTTGTGATTACTTTGTGTCAGCTCACCAGATATATTGTTTGACCATGGCGCACCTGTTTCCTTTTCAGGATCTCCCCATGATGGCAGCCATCTAGGGTTCCGAGCGTTTTCCATGATATACAAGGCCTTGGTACAGGGCCCTTTGACAGCAGAGGCGTCGGTGGTACCTCTACTTGCCGAGCCACCGATGCTACCAGCCCCATCCACTGACGATGCATGTCGCCTTAGTGCACTGCACGAGTTTCAGCGTCAGCGACCGCCCAGGTTCCGTGGAGAGACGAACCCTCAGGCAGCCGAGGATTGGCTGGAGGCAGTTGTACGAGTTTTCAGGTTAATGAGGACACCAGCTGACCTCATGTTGATCCTCGCAGCAAGCCTCCTACACGCGGCAGCAGGCAGATGGTGGAGGTTGATGCTCCAGGTGCACGATGAGGCATCTCTCCTCTGGATGGACTTTGAGAGCCTCTTCCACTCGGAGTTCGTCCCAGCCACCCTCCATGCGTTGCGCATCCAGGAGATACTACAGCTGTGGTAGGGAAGCTTGACGGTCGCCCAGTACTCGGCGAGATTTACAGATCTCTCGTGTTATTCGACGAACATGGTACGAGACCCATTCTTCTGGGCCCGGAACTTCGAGCATGGATTAAGGCAGGAGATCAGGTCATCGCTGATCTCCCTCAGCATTCCGACACAAGAAGGGGTATTGGAGTGAGCCCTTCTGATCGAGAGCTTCCTTGCTGAGCCTACTTCAGCTGCGAGACCTACTGCAGGGAGGCACATAGCGGAGTCTTATGCAGCCGACAGTAGACAGATGTCGCAGAGGTCCAACTGGACCAGGCCATCGGGCGGACGACCACAGGATACTGGCTCGGAGGTGCGGGGAACACGCAGAAGATCTAGACTTACGAGTGGAAGACAGTGCTATGCATGCGCCGGGCAGGGCCACATGGCTTGTGACTACCCGACCCACCATGCGGAGGAGTAGCAGACGGTTGAGGAACCACCCAGGCATAGGCAGAGGTTCGACCGTGGCGGTCCGCAGGGAGCAGGTGGACGAGGCTGAGGAGCTGGTCGAGCGACAGTTGGTGGACGACGTTTTGAGGCTCTACCACCACCACCACCAGGAGGTCCACCCCGACCTCAGGGGAGAGCACAGCTTCAGGCAGCTGAAGCTTATGATCATGGAACTCTGGAAGCGGGTGGACAAGTGCGGGACTAGCTCTAGGCATAGAGTCCTTTGCCCATAATGCCTCTAGCTTCGTTGTTTGTGTTGCCTTGTGTCCTTGTACTTTGAGTTGAAGTAATAAAAGACGCTTGCAATAGTGATTTTTACTTTCTTGTCTTTTGTATGTTAATACTAAGAGGTTCCGGTTAAAAACTGTTGACTTGACCCTCACTTATGATATTCTTACTGGAGGAGACCCAGTAACCACACACTGAAGTCGACAGTGTGACTCAACCCTTGGAGGTGAGAGTAATGGTTGGATCTCTTGGTAGCAACGTCGAGGCCTTACGACGTCATCCATGGCATGAATTAACAGATCATGATGGGATTGACTGTATTAGGCAAGGAACGTGGTTCATCCAGGGGATGAGACTGGATTTCTCTTTTCGTAAAAGGATAAATCTATGCAGTTTTGCAGAATGTTAAGGAAGAAGGGGAAACCCTTCGTGTGGTCATATAGATATCAGTAGAGCTTCTAGGAGCTGAGACAGATAATGACCATCATGCCTATCTTGAGGCTACTAGAGGAGGGAGTTGGGTACGTAGTTTACTGCGATGCATCAGTGACTGGAATCGGATGTGTCCCGATGCAGGAGCGGGCCGTGATCGCCTTGGGATCACGACAGTTGAGGAAGCATGAGCAGAACTACGCTAACCATGACCTGGAGTTAGCATCAGTGGTCTTCTCTATGAAGATGTGGCGACACTATCTGGTGGGTGAGCGCTTTACAGTCTATTCTGACAATCAGAGTCTCAGGTACATCTTCTCGTAGAAGGACCTGAACCTGAGACAGCGGCGATGGCTCGAGTTCCTCAATAACTATGACTTTGAGATAGTATATACTCATGGAAAGGGGAACGTGGTAGCCAATGCTCTCGGTAGGAGGAAGGGCATTCAGCTACATGTAGAGGTGACAGAGCAGCTAGACGCTTTGCAGATATCCTTTGTGGATAGCGATGGAGAATCCTTTATTCAGGCACTCACAGTCACTACTCCACTGCTGCAGCGGGTCAGAGAGGCACAACGTGGGGACGCTGACTGTGAGACGCGGCGTGCGCAGATATCCTCAGGATAGGCACCTGATGGTTTCTTTTTAGGAGGAGAGCATGACGTCCTTTTCAGAGGACGTACCTTGGTACCAGTTGCTTTACGAGAGGAGGTGCTGAGAGAGTTTCACACTTCCGCTTTGGCGGTACATCCTGGAGTGGAGAAGATGTACCAGGATCTCAGACGACAGCACTGTTGGTCGGGTATGAAGAAGGTTGTGGCAGAGTTCGTCTCTCGATGTCTCACCTGATAGCAGGTGAAGGCGGAGCACTAGGTACCAACAGGCTTGGTACAGCCCTTAGAGGTCCCGGAGTGGAAGTGGGATGGCATATCTATGGACTTCGTGACTGGACTTCCACGCACTTCCAGAGGTCACGAATCCATTTGGGTGATTGTCGACCGACTCACCATGTCGGCTCACTTCTTACCCATTAGAGAGCAGGGATCGGTGGAGAGTTTGGGACATCTCTACGTTCAGGAGATTGTACGGCTTCATGGTGTGCCATCAACTATCATCTCCGATCGAGATGCTCGCTTTACTTCCCGGCTTTGGAAGGGGTTGCAGGAGGCATTTGGGATGCAGCTACGTCTGAGCACCGCCTTTCACCCCAGACAGATGGTCAGATGGAGAGGACCATTCAGACTCTCGAGGACATGCTCCGCGCATGTTTCCTCAACTTTGGTCACAGTTGGGAGGACCACCTACCCTTGGTGGAGTTCGTGTACAACAACAGCTACCACTCCACCATATAGATGGTGCCATACGAGGCATTGTACGGCCGACCTTGAAGATCACCTCTGTGCTGGACAGACCCTGGGGAGTCAGCCCTTGTGGGACCAGAGATGGTCCAGGCCACGACAGAGAAGGTCCAGGTCATCCAAGAGCATATGAGGACAGCTCAGAGCCGGCAGAAGTCTTATGCTGACAGGAGGCGGAGGCCACTGGAGTTCGAGGATGGCGACCACGTCTTCTTGCGGGTCTCACCTCAATGTGGATTACGGAGATTTGGCCGAGGCGGAAAGTTGTCCCCATGTTTCATCGGACCATTCCAAGTCCTCAGCAGGATCGGCGAGGTGGCTTATCGCCTGGCTCTACCACCTCAGTTGCACCGGGTGCACGACGTCTTCCACGTATCTTAATTGAGGAGATACGTGCATGACCCGACGCATATCATTGACCATGGGGAGATGGACCTTGATGATGGGGTGAATTTTTCGGAGGTCTCGGTGGAGATTGAGGATTGACAGGAGCGGGTCCTACGTGAACGGTCGATTCCTCTAGTGTGCATCAGATGGCAGCACGGGAACCTCTAGGAGAGCACTTGGGAGTGGGAGGCTCAGATACGTGCTCAGTACCCACATTTGTTTCCCTAGTTTATGATGTATCTTTACGGGGATGTAAATCCCTGAGGTCGGAGTAATGTAAAGACCCATAAAATTCAAGGGATTTTTTTTTCTTAATTTATTTTGGGATTTTACAAGAACGCGGTTTCTGGCGGCACCTGATTCTGAGGCCCGGTGTGCCCAAAATTATTTTCCAAAGTTTAGCTTGGGTACATTCAGTGAACGAATGAGTGGGTTTTTCTAACTTTTGAACCGGTGCTCAAAATTGAATTCTGAGGGCACCGATGGAATCGCAGCACCGGTAATTCCTTAGAAACACCTTTTCCGGAGTTGCGTTTTCTCGTGTGTGGTTTTTTAAATTTTCGGGTTAAGTAAAGGAATAAAATAAAAATGGTGCGACCAATTTTTATTTTACTTAATGTAGTTTAACCTAAGCTTAGTGTTTGGAGTGGGACCCACAATATCCTACCCACTAGGTAGGATATTTGTGAGGTGGTACCCACACGAGCCCCACCGTTTCTTTCAATTTCCTCAACCCCCTTTTAATTGAGGTAACACACCTGCACCCCTATTAAGTAGAATTCAACCCTTGCGTTTTTCTATTTATGAAACGCCTCAATTAATTTGGAAGTTTAAACGTTGAAATTAATTCACTTAATTGATTGTTTCATTTTTAAATTTCAAAACGTTGGCGTGTGTGTTTATAAAATAAGACAACTCTTATTTTATTAAGGGTTGTTGGGTTGTGAGAGGTTTGGGAGAAATCACTCAAGCCGTGAAGCACTCCTTCCACAACGAAGAACGCAAAGAACGCGAAGAACACGAAGAACACGAAGAACGTGAAGAACGCAAAGAATGCTGACCTCCGACGAAGGTCGACAAGAACGCCGGATCCTCGGAGATCGACGACGCGACGCCGACGAATCCTTCCTCCGCGACGCGATGATCCCCCTTCCGCGACGCCTTATTCCGTGACATGCCATTCCGCGACGAACCCTCGCTCGACGACGCTTGAGGTAGGGGTTTTGGTTCAATTAAATGTATGTGATTTAAATCCTCGGCATGTGTTTAAAATTTTTCGGAAGCCGTTTAAACTGCTAACGCGGTTGGTGCGGCCCAACGAACAAGTCTGAACCCACCGTTTCTTCGTTCTTGGTGTGCGGATCGGCGAGCGACGATGAAGCAGGCCGCAAGGGAATTTTGAGGTCTTCGCAGTGAAGAGATGATCCCAAGAGGACCACTGGTGAAGACGTCAAGCAAAACGGACCACCGGAGCACGTCTGATGGTCCGCGGAAAACACCGTCGGCGCACCGCCGGGAAGGACCATTGTGGCTCAGCCGCGGCGGCAGGCCGCTGGTCCCGCGACCACGCGGGACTGAGGGAGGCGGGACGTGGTGCTCAGCCGCGTCTGTTGGCAAGGGGCATCCCCCACGAGGGGGGCCACGGTTTCATTCAAGGGGGCGGCGCCCCCCTTTTTGCGCGGCTGCTCGGCCAACGCCGAGCCGACCCGCTCGGCCAGCGCTGGGACGCCCCAGGCCGGACCGGCCGCACCGGGCCAGGCCACACCCATCCAGGTCGGACCCGGTTCGGGCCGACCCAGGGGGGTTGGGCCAGGTCGGACCGGGCCCAGACCCCCCATTTTTTCGGACTGTTTCAGTATGTTTCCCATAACATGGGCTACGGACCTCCGATCGATGCACTGTCAGTTGCGTAGAGATCCTTGGATTGAGACGGTCGTTTTGGTATTTTACACTCAAGGTTTCAGAGTACTTTGGGTTCGGCCGGGTTGGTTCGTACACAAAACCAACCTGGCCCTTGGAGCGGAAACGCTTATAACTTGAGCTATGAAGGTACGATTGACGTGCCGTCAACTTTGTTGGATTCCTGTTAGTGAGACGGACCTTTTGGCTTACTCTGCTCGAGTTTTGGACATAGTTGGAGTATGGTCGAGTTGGTTTTGACTTAAAAACCAACCGGGACCCTAGGACGAAAAGGCCAATAACTCTCAGACCGGGCGTCTGATTGACATGCCATCTATGATGTTGAGTTCCTATTGTCGATATGGAACTTTTGGATACATCAACTCTGAACCTCGTGTCAGTTGATGTATCAGCCCTCGGCTCGTGGATCGGACCCTCCCGAATGAGCTTGTTGTGTGCGGGAACCCTAGAGCTAGCTGCGACTGTGACGACGATGACGACTATACAGAAATCCTTCGTGGATTCGACGACGACTACAGCACTCAGCGATCCTACGTGGATCAGTGCTACCGATCCTGTGTGGGTCAGATCCTATGTGGGTCAGCGCTCAGCGGTCCTGTCTGGGCCAGCACCTACAGATCCTGTGTAGGTCTGATCCTGTGTGTGTCATTGCGGGGGTTAGTTAGCTATCGATCCTGTGTGGGTCAGATCCTTTGTGGGTCATTACGGGGGTTAGTTACCTATCGGTCCTTTTTGGGTCATTACGGGAGTTAGTAACTATCGATCCTATGTGGGTCTGATGGCTTAGATGAATCAGTGGCTATATCTGACCATCTTTATCATCTTACGAAGAAGTATATCTTGTGTGAGCTGAATCTTGACTTTCAATCCTTATCTTTGATAATATTGACTTGATATCCTGTGTGGATTACGTTATGCTTTCCTGTGTGGATTGGTTTGTGATTTCTTGTTTGGACTGGGTTGTACTTGAGCTTGGATGTTGGAGCTGAACGAGAATTGATGACTTAGGTATATGTATGGGCATATACCTAAGTAGTGTCGAATGTTACTTCGTGATTGTATCTTTCCTTTGTGGATTATCCTTTGTGGATTCTGGGAGACCTTTGGGGGTATCGGGGTCCCTTCTGAGTAGCTTATACTCACCCCTGCATGGGCTATGCCCACACTACTTTGTGTTGGTTGCAGACGATGGACAGCGCTGATCGTGGTTGAGGTTTGCGGAGCAGGTCAGTACCTGGAGGTGGACCACTGGGCGGGACGTACTCGGAGCGGACGGCTGGACCCGAGGAGATGTGGAGGCTATCTGTACCCACCCTTCAGGTGGGACTTCCAGTGGACGGCTCGAGGCTATGGCTTTACTTTTTAGTTGTTGTACTCCCTTTTTTAGTTGTACTTTACTTTCAGTTTGGGTTTTTATTCTGGCCCACTTACTTTTCTGCACATACTGTTTTACCCAGTTTTTACTTAGTGTTTTCTTCTTCTTGCTTGCTTTGTGGTGTTTTTTTACTTTAAAAAGTCAATTCCTTCCCTTTTTACCAGGAATTACACCTTGGTTCTAGTCACCAGCCCCTAGCCTATGGAAGGTGGGCTTGGGGTAGTCACGGCACGGGCCCCGAGGACGGTTCATGACACCACTGAAAGTATTTTTGCATCTGATGAAGGTGTTTTTGATTCTTTAGACTATGTTAGATATAAAATATAGGAAAATATGTAATGGTTGTTATTTAATAGAGATTTAAATACAAAAAAATTTATATTATATCATACTTACAAATGTTTCCCACACTTTTTTTGTGTTTTTATCTATCAGTATCCACTCTTTATTTACACGAGCCACCTTCCATATCACATGGAATGGGATGGAACTGTATTTTGATTTAAATTCATCAATATTCATATAAACAGAGGAACATGGTAATGGTTTTTCTTTATGTCACATAAAATTATTACGGTAGATTTAAAATACATACCAATTTTTTCTCAAGTGAAGTGTACCCCATTTTTTTTTACGGTAGGGGTATGCTATTTTTTCTACCCGTTACATATTTTTAGCACTGGGTTTTTGTTTTATAAATAAAAAACTAACAATAAAAGTGATGAATACAAGAAATGTCAAACAATGTATTACCAGACACAATGTACCTGGAAAGTCTTCTCTGCATGACGTCTTGTAAATGCATCCCACACTCCTTGGGATATCAAGTGTGCATAAAGAGTAGGTGGGTGCATCTTGATTTTTCCACTATCATATTTAAGATGATATTTCATTAAAATTGTGAAGAACCCTCTATGAATCCTTCCTGCAACTCTTAATACATATTCTAGGTGTGTGGTATCTACTATAAATGCACTCTATAAGGGATGATGAATATTAAGTCAATGTTTTAGTATTTTATTTTATTTTAATAAATTAAATAAATGATATCATAATGTTAACATAATATCTTCCCACATTAGTGTCTTCAGCCCAGTGAAAACATGGTTCCATTAATGTACATCAATTAGCATGTTTTACCGAGTGAAGATTCCATTTTAACTACTAAACATGGATTTGTTGGGGTTAACATGATGGCCTTGATTATTCCATCCCACCTTAATTTTGATGCATTTTTTCATAATGATTTTGGCTAACACTGTCAAACTATAGTGCTCTTGATTTTTTTTGTGTTTCTAGGGTCTCATTACTTACCATTTCCTCAATTTCAACATTATTATTATGTTCCTCCGAGTGCTAGAATCGGAACTGGGACCAGAAGTTACATGTTGAGAAACCCTTTCTACCTCAGCACTAGGACCATCAACAGTAGGTTGAGAAACCTATTGTTCCTCTACACTGGGACCAACAACAGTAGGTTGAGAGACCTGTTGTGCCTCGGGATTGGGCACATTAGCAGGTGAAGAAGTAATTATCTAGAAAAAGTGGTTTAACATTTAGTTTAGATTATATAAAATAAGCAGCAAACATATAATTATATAAGGTAACATAATGTATATTACAATAAAAAAATCACCTAATTATTGTACTCTTTTTTAAGGATGAAGTGATTTGAGACCTCTATCGACTATGTAAATATCTTAATTGTGGTCTCCTCTGACATAAAAAATGTCATCTACATTGGGACCGCTATGAAATAATTGTTAAGTCCCAATGAAGGTTTCACTCTCCAATGAATTATAATCTTACCCTTCAGTTGTTTTGGTCGATAACAAAACAATTGACCAGTTTTGTTTTGTGGGATCTGGAACATAAAATACTTATACTAACTATGATTCTATAATAAATAGTTTATCTTTCTCCACTTACTTACTGAAATAAACTTTCATGAATCCCAATTCTACTATTTTAACAGCACTCATGTTATCAACCCACTTGCATTGAAAAATCATCACTTGGAATTTCATATAATCCAAAACCCATGTTTGTTTGATAATGCCAAAGTATGACATATTCGCATAAATTGGATTTTTGTCCTTAGCACTAGAAACATGCATAACTTCATCCACAAGTGTAACCCCACTATTCTTCATGGTATTGTCTTCATCATGTTCATTAGGGTATAATTTATAACCATTAACTACCTAATCATTGTAATATAATACATACACACTTGGTCCTCCGACTATCCATCAAATTCATTCTAAAATTGAGTCAGGATTTTCATCTGACTTCTTAAAAATATAGTCCTGAAACCATCCTATAAACTATTTATTATGTGTATATGATATCCATTTTTCATCCCTATATGGATTAAAATACCTAAAGATTTCTTTGTGGGTTTGAACATATGGTTCAACTTCGAAACTATTATGAAAAACGTAAAGGTGGGACTACTCCTGATCTGTAATGTTGATTGTGACAACCATTCTTCCATAAATTCCTTCACCCTCAATCTTCCTAGTGTGACAAGATTTTGGTATGCCAATTCCTTTCACACCATATTGGTATTCAGTAAAGAATTCAATAGCTTCCTCAACAATATATTACTATGTAATACAACCCTCTGGCCATCTTCGATTTTTAACATACCCTTTCAAAATCATCATATATCGTTCAATGGGGTACATCTATATATAATGTACGAAACCATATAGTCAAATCTCTCTCACTAATTTAACCATCAAATGAACCATCATATCAAAGAATGTCGCCAGGGATAAAATTTCCAATTCACATAATATGATGGAAATTTCTCTTTCCATAGTTGTAAATTTAATTGGGTCTATAACTTTGATGCATATAACATTGAAGAAGAAACAAAGCTTCATTAATGTATGGTAGACATTCATGGGAAAAATGCAAAGTAAAGCTATAGGAATTAGACCTTTCATCAAAACATGACAGTCATGTGATTTCATAACCTTTAACTTTAAATCTCTCATTGACACGATGTTCTTGATATTTTATGAATACCCCAATGGAACCATTACATCATTCAAGAAGTTTCAAATAGATATCTCTCCTTTCTAGAAAGAGTGTAAGTAGCGGGAGGAAGAAATGTTCATTTTTCACCCTTCACTGGTGCCAACACTTCACATATTCCTAAATCAACCATGTCTAACCTAGCCTTAATTCCATCCTTTGTTTTGTTATGTGCATTTAGCAGCATGTCAATGACACTACCACATACATTTTTTACACATTAATAACATTAAAATAATTCCTAACATATAGACAATTCTATTATGGTAATTCAAAAAAACTAATCTATTTTTCCAACTGGTTTTCGTAAGGTTTTCAAAAATGGTTTACTTGAATTAGTTTCCACATATTTTACTTTCTCAAACAATTGATCACCTGTTTGTGGATATGAAAATGTGAGCTCTTCTAAACTTCTATCAAATGATGTCATCCAAGATCAGTACTTATGTCATCAGGGTAGAAATTTGCGATGTCCTAGAAACACATTTTTCGATAGATGTTTCAACCTAATTGACTGTGTACCTTGTTCTCAAACGGGATACCCTTGAGTTCCTTTAATTATATATCCTGAAAAATTTCCATAAGTATGAAAGTCATTTATCATCCCATAAAACATGGATCTTAAACTGAAATATTCATTTTTGTAAGCATCATACAACGTAACACCTAAATCCCACAATAATTTCAAATCCTCAGTCAATGGAGCCAAATAAACATCAATATCATTACCCAGTTTTTTTGTTCCTAATATAAACATAGATAACATGATGTATTTTCGTTTCATACATAACCACAGTGGTAAGTTATAATTTACCAACATAATCAGCCATGTATTGTGATTTCTGCTTTTAAAACCAAAGGATTCACTCCATCTGTAGATAACGTAAGACAAAGGTTTCTCAACTCGTTTCCAAATTTAGGATACTCATGATCAATTCTATTCTCTTAAGTAAAGTCTATCAGGTGATGTAGTTTCCCATATTTAATTCTTGTATCTTTATGCCATGTCAATTATCTTGCAGTCTCCTCACTTCTATATAGGCTCCTAAACCTTGGAATGATTGGAAAGTACTATAAAACTTTCGTAGGACTGAATTCATATTTCTTGTATCGAGACACACCACACTTTGGGACTTATTTAATTCATTTTTTGTCCTTGGGAAATAATATACAATCATTCAAGTATGCATGTATTCTTTCAGAGATCATACACATAGAGATTTTCATTCATTTGGTGTTATATGTTCGGCTTGGGATCTCATTATCTTCTAAGAGAATTTCATTCTGGAGATAAAGTAGTTCCGTAAAATTAGCATCACTCCACCCGTTTTTTGCTTTCAAATTATATAGCATTAGTACGGCTAGAAATGATGTATATTTAGTGCAACCAGCATATAATGGCATCTTTGCACAACTCTTTAACTTCTCAAACAATTTTGGGAAATTATAAAGTTCATCTTCAACTGTCCTTGTCATTTACTCAACATGATCATCATCATCATTCACATCTATAATCACATCCCCCATATGGTCATATTTATTGTTCATGCTTGTATTCATATCATATGATCCATAAAATGTAGTGTTATCCCAGCCACTACCTACATTCGTTTTTTCCCATGTTTATTCCAACATGTATAACATCGATTTATTCTGTGACAGATCAAGTGTTCTTCTAACTCCTCTGGAATAATTTTTCTTGAATAACAATAGCGTAAAAATAGACAAAGGATTTAAGAAGGGTCATATGCATGATGTTTTTCAAACTTGATAAACTATTTTACTCCATCTTAATACACTTTTGTCAAATAATTGGAATTCATCCATTATTTATTCATATTCATTCAATTTGATTAGGTAATATTATTATTTAACTAAATAATTACACAAAAGATGTTCAACTAGGGTTATCATCCAACAATAATCAATGGAACAATTTATGGTAAACAATAACCTTACCTCTCCATGCATTACTCAGGACCAAATTAGATCACATCCATCTTCTCAACCACCTAATCAATGTAACTAGCTATGAGAATCCCTTGCACCAGAATGTCTTGAGTCAAGAACTATGGTACTAAACTTATAGATGGTATGATTTTCTATAGAGTTCTTGTGGGTGTAAGGATTCATTACATGTGTTGTTATGGTTATTTGACTAGGGTGTCTATAAAGTGTCCAATGGAGTCCTCTAGTGAAGTGGTTTTCTAATATTCAGTGGAATTTAACTAGTAACAAAGTGGTGGTTCCTTTGAACTGGGTAAGGTTTGGATTGATATTCAATGGGGGAGTAACTAAAACATGGAAAACAAATTGAATACCAATCATTCCAACACATGCAACACCATAAAAACACACAATCGTTCTCATAATCGTAACACCGTACAAACCAAAAAAAACATAATTTCATATTTTTCAAGAATCCCTTATTCAATTCCACTTGTTAATTCTAAGGTTATCACAGAATTTTTATAATCCTAGGGAATTCATTCATTATCCAAGTATACGTAATTTAATAATTTCTATATTAAAATGTTGAACAGGAACCTACCAACATGAAATTCATTTAGTGTGCAAACAAGGACCACCAATGGCCATGATTTTCAGCGGGGAATTTAGCCCATACAATTCAAAATATAAAAATCAATATCAAATAGTAATAACTTGAGAACAAGAGAAAACCAATGAGTTAGAGGAGAAAACTCACCGTGAAGGTGTCGTTCAGCATGCGGTGGAGGTGCGTTCGCGGTGGAGGAGAGGTGCATGGCAGAGGAGATTTCCAACTGAAAAGAAAACATAAAATGAGAACTCACATGTTATACCTATCAAAAATAGGTTTAATGAGATTTAGGAATGGTACATGTCTGGTTAAATAGTTTTATTAGTCAATAGTGGGATTTTATTTTCCATCTATGATATATGCTTCCTATTTATTTATTTATTGTGTATCTACTATTTTCCTAGATGTTAAACTTATGAATTGGACATGTCTGGTATTCAAAAGGATGATCATTTTTAATTTACTCTAATTTAGGGGTAAAATATTCCACATTAATTGTACAAACAAACCAGACAATTTATAAAAAATTATATAAAAAACTCAACCAGTTTATAAAAAATTTTATAACAAGCTAACCAGTTTATGAACAATTTTTTTAGGCCAAAAAAGTATAAATAGTTTTATAAGCAACCCAATTAAATGTGAATGTTACTTTGAAGTACAATAAAATTCATGAGAGAATCCATTGAAACTTCTAATTATATTGTGACCGCTGAATATTGCACCATCTACCACCAATTTTTAGCAATACTTCACACAAATAATATTTTTCATCCTTCATTCCCTCTCACTAAAGTTCACTCATGACACACATGCATCATATTCATTCTTATACTCATCTAATCCCTTATATGCCAATAATCCAACTTTCGAATCTTGAAACTTTCCACACATCCCATAAACTTAATGCCCCCCCATGTGAAACTCCCACACCCTTCAACAAAACCCTCTACTTCCATAAAATATTCTTCTAAAGAATATCCCACACACCTTATCATCCTTTGTCCATATTTATCCATCATATATGAAAGATTCTGAAAAACACAACACCAACTCCCACTCAATGAGAGTTTATTGATTTGAACCCATTATCCATATTCTAGAATCAATATTTGGTCTTGGAAAATCACTTGGAAACAAATTCAGTCACCCCCTCCAGATGCAGGTTATAGGAACCTCTGAAATTTGAACTTCTGTGAAATAGAACCTTTGATGTTCCATTGATAATAAATGTTCTTGCTGTAACAGACCTCAAGATCATTATTTTCTACTTCATGTTAAGGTCCCCATCTAATGGAACAATGAGATCCTCTAGGAGTAGCGAACCAATGAACTCTAATATCTAAATCTTCCATAATCATTTCATTAATCCACTGCTATCAAAACTTCAATAATCTTATATAAATCTCTAGAATTTCACTCGATGAATAGAACATATCGCATGAAACCTATGGCTTGAATAATTTTGATATCTATAAAAACTCATGGTTCTACTTCCATCTTCTAGTGAAATTATTCTGAAAAACTAATAAACCATTTAATCGTTAGAACCCAATAGTCTTCCAGAAAAACTCCTTTTGATTATTTAAAAAACTACTCCAAAAAAACTCTACATTCGTGCTTTATCATCAACCACTACAACCAATTTTTGAGACATAAAAAAGGAATATAATATTTGATACCACTTATTGGGGATAAGTGTAAATTTTAAGATCATCAAATGTTTTTACTACCGATTCTCCAACATAGTGGAACTTCATCAAAATGTCTCATATTATCCATTGATACTTTCATCCCTCATGACTTCAAATACCAAAACTGGGATGACTACACACCCTGACCACTGCACCTATTTTTTCACCAAGATTCCCCTAGTTTTAGTCATATCAGTATCCTTATTTCAATGATCATACAAGAGAACAAGCATACCTAGAATTTATAAACATTTAAGGAAACTTTACGAAGAACATTATATATATGGGTTATTTGATTCATAATTTAATCTAATGTGTATGGTAGAACAAAAACATCACATTTTTTCCATTGAAAATATAGAACATGAGTTACAAGGTAAATTCAATTTTTGAAAATCCTACCAAGTTCTCTAGAAGATGTATCACCAATACCATATTTCAATAATTTCATATCCTATATGATTATTCTAGTGCTTTGAACATAGCCTTTTTAATTTCAACCTATGGGAATCTATATGTGCTTAAGTGTGATCCTCTTACTTGGGACACTTAATTTCAATACTTGGGCCTCGTCAATGTTGGTCAAATAATCTCTTAAATTTATTTCTAAAAGAATCTATACTTACGCATGTAGTTTATACCACTCTTTTTAGTGGTCCTAAACTAATAATCCAGTCACAAATTCCCCCCTAGAATTTTGGGTATCCTTCTGTTGGCATGATTAATTGTTTATTTCTAGTAGAAACTTCATTTATGACCACCGACACTAGTTAATGGTAAATGCCATGTCCACTTCACTCTAATGACTTTTATAAACTATTCCTTTTAATTTTATAGGAGAGACTCCCATGAATAATCATTAGAGTTCATGGAACTCATGGAATTCTACACATCCATCACCTCCTCTAGATATTCATTCAAATACCAGTAGCTTCCCTTACCATTCACCTCACTACATTTATTTAGATCTATAACCTATGTCATGGGTACTTGTATAGAATGTTCTACCTCAATATTTCCAAACTCGAACTCCACTTTAATCCATCAACCGAACTCATTCATCCAACTAATCATTCTGAACTT
Organism: Viscum album; assembly: GCA_963277665.1. Taxonomy (NCBI): domain Eukaryota; kingdom Viridiplantae; phylum Streptophyta; class Magnoliopsida; order Santalales; family Viscaceae; genus Viscum; species Viscum album. The sequence continues at coordinate 600,213,682 of OY728157.1, forward strand.
CCAGTAAAGGCACTCTTGCTGAACATTCAGTGAAGGAACCATCTAGCTACCAGCATCCGGTAAGCTATCATTTTAAGGATTCCTTGAACTTTAATTAATGTGAAATTGCTACTGTAACACCCAGAGATTTTATGAAAAATATTATTTTAATTTCATTGATGTCTTGTGTTGTACGCTACACCAAAATTATCTTGTGTTATACACAACACTGTATTAGCTTGCAGTATACGCAACACTATTCTTGGTTCGTGTTATACACAATGTCAAGTTCGTTTTGTAGAAATTATTCTATGCAACATTAAGTATAGATTTTGTTTAATATATAAATGAAATAAGATTTGATTTTTTTTATATGCAACAACAAAGGTATCTTGCACTACACACAGCCTTGACTTGGCTTGCATTACATACAATCATGACCTTCCTCAATAGCGTGTGTAGTATGCAATACCGAGTTTCACTAAACAACGATATATTGTTATAATATTATTATGAACTAGCTGTTATGAATAGTATTAACTACACTTTTAATTTTATAACATTATTATTCATCTTACACATTTTCTAGAACATGGTATGAGAACAAAATAAATTTTTCGAGTAAAATAAGTATTTTCCAAAAAAAAATGCAGGTTTGCCGCCTTTTGATGGTGCAACCACTTTAAATCTAGTTTTAGAAATGTTTATAAGTTAAATTTGAAAAAATAAAATTCTTCTTTGGGATCAGGATATAAAAATTTACTTTGGATAAATTTTTCATATTATTCTGATAAATTTCATATTTTAATGAATAGTAAAAACACGCAATATTTTAATTAAAAACAACTTTTTTCATAGTAATAATTTATATAATTAAATAATAAAATTGAATGTTTTTAAAGGATAAATAGAATATATTTTTACCATTTAATATAATTTATGTCATTAGCAGTGATTTTACATTTAATTCATAGGTAAAATCATTTCAATCTTTTGCAATGTTTTAACTTTTAAAACTCATTTTCTTAACAACAGGATTAATTTTAAATTAATTTATGCAACTTCTGTGATTTGAATTTGGAAAACTGGATTCCATATTTAAAATCAGTAGGTACAAATTATGTTAATAAGCTACTTTTTATTTTTATTCATTAATAATAGTAACTACGGTAAATTTTATTTACCATAGTTAAAGGTAAATCGGGTAATTAAGGGTAAATATAATATTATAAAATTAACCTAACACTTGTCCTAATATAATTTGATGATTATATTTTACCCTAAATCATACTTGGGTCGAAATGGAATCTAATTTAACCCACTTGTATTTGATTAAGACCTTTTATTTATTTTATTTAAATGAAACTGAAATATGTCTCACTCAGTCTTTAATAATTAGATTATTTTTAATATAAAGTTATACAGAATATATATTCAATTATAAATACTAATTTGAAATATAATATGTTTTTTTTATCATGGTAATTTGTTTTTAATTTTTAAGAAATATTTAATTACCTTAATAGCTTATACATTAATGAGGTAGAAATTATTTATTTAGTGAAAAATCAATAACATAGTTTTTATTAAAATATCAATACCTATCAAAAGGACCAAAAACTTGACCAAACATTATTGGTATAGTATATATATACACTAGTCATCCAAGGTTCTATTTGAGGACCATTTGGAACCTTATAAAACTGATTACAACATTTATATTATTTTATTTTAAATGATGTCAAAGATGTCATCTTCATAATTTTATAAATATAAAAATTTAAATGTTATGATTTTAAGATGATAAATTAGAGTAAAAATATTATTACGAAAGGTATTATATTTATATTCATCATGGGATTTTGTTTTTAATTTTTATGCAACAAATAATTATATTAAATAATTATACACAAATTCTGTATTAATTATTTTATTAAGAGAAATATCAAATAAATGATTTTAAAAGTATTGAAATAAATTTTATATGAACTAATTAATGTGCTAAAATAATTTTCTAGATGAATATTACTTTTTATTAATCTATTAAATAGTTTTTTTAGAAAATATATTCTCTTTGGATTTTATTTAAATTAAAAGAAATGAATTTTTGTCAAAATTTACAGTATTGATATTTTATATTATTAAGTTGTTTAAAAATCACAAAAATATTTAAAAATTACAAATTAAAATTTATATAATCTATCATGTCATAAATTATCAAATTATGTATAATTAACAACACATAAGTAAGTATTCATAACCATATAAAATTTATAACATTATTACCACAAATAAAATTAAATAGATTAAATAAGGATAAATCAAAATGATAAGGTTTAAAATAAACTCAAAACATGTATAAATTTAATTTTTTGATGATATTACAACTCTATATTATATAATATCTTAATTTGAGTCACTTTGGAAGTTTTTAAGTGGGGTTTGGGTTTATTATAAATTAATATTTTTGAGGTTTCCAAAAGTGCCCCTCTCCTCTCCTATATAAGGGAACTTCCTCCCTCTCCTCTTCACAACAGTTTGAGCCTTCAAGATCGTACAACCCCTGACCATTTCTCTTCTCCACTTACCTAGAAACATTCTGGAGGTTTTTTTCTTCTCAAAAGACCAAATATAGTCCCTTAAGAGGAAGCTCAAAAGAGGTACGTCAAAGAAGAGGTAATCTCGTCTACCGATTCTTTCTAGTTTCTTTCTTCTTCAACTTCCTCTTATTTAGTTGTTTCATTGTAAAGTAATAAAATAAGTATCACTAATATACTGATATGATATTATAAATATTAAAAAACCCCATTTCACCTTCTATCCGTCCTACGGAAAATGAAATCACCGCGCGTGCATACGTGCGAAATACCATCTTCACGCCGTGGTGTAATTAGTTTTTCCACCACCACCTTACTTGGGTGGGTATAATGGTGTAAAGAATAACTATATATGGTTTTTATAACATCATAATGATTCTAAGATATTTTATCATTCACTCCAATTCTATTCAATAATTATGGGAATGATATCATCGCTCGTGCCTACGTACAGACTACCGTCTCCACGAACACGATGACATTCATTTTCCGTGATTAACCATTCAAGTTTGATTATAAAGTATATATATAATAAATAATCCGGAAAGATATTACATAATAATGATATTGGATTTATTTACATATATGTTTCACTTAATTAACACCATTCAATTCAATAAGGAAATGAAAACAGCGTTCATGCGTACGTACGGCCTACCGTCTCCATGAACGGTGTATTTCAATCCATTTATCAATCTATCATATATATTAATATTATGAATATATATTATATATAAATCATTTTTTACATTATGGAATTAAGTAAATCAGGATATAAGTAATAATATCAATAACAACAAGTCGAAACATGTATGATAAATGAAACGATTTTACCCAAAACGCTGCTTTAACATGGAATTTACAAAAGAACATGTAATATAAAGTCATAAGTGAACCATATATGATATCATAACAATGAATATGGTTCTTTAATAATTCAATGACATTATTTAAATCATTATACAGGAGGTTCGGATACATACGAATCATATCAGACATAAGGTGAGGGATAATTTTTCAAATCTCATTTTTATCTAAGATTGCTTATACGTAAGTATTTACTAGGGTTATATTTTTCATCCATGTCCATAAAAATGTTTTTCATAAAGTGTTTAATATTCATACATGTATTTTTAAATTCATGTTTACCCCTATTTGACTTTTACTTTGTGTTATGGAAGGAATCTTTCTTTTGTTTACCATATGTGGTACTTTTTGACTTTTTCTTTAAAAGTACGAGGAGAATGTTTTTTTTAACTTATAAGGAATGAACAGATTTTTACAGTTTCATAATGCCTTATTTTCATGAAGCTTACTCTACAATATTTCATGAAAATTTTCAAAAAAACCGTTTCTTTTAAAATTGCATGGCATTTTGTGAAAAGAAAATGATTTTGAAGAAGAAATGATATTTTCCTCAAGAATTTATTTCAAGTGTTTTATAAAAACCATTTTCCATCTAAGATGACATTATTTCATATGTGTATGTTTCAAGTATAATTTCTATATGATTTACATGGTTTAACTTTTCTTATGATGAAATGATATCCATTTGTTTTATATGGATTATGTTATGATGGGATGATGTTTATGAAACCCATTTTACTCTTTGGGTTATGATGAATTATTTATGTTTATTTTGTAGCACAAGTAAAAATGATTTCATTATGAGATGGGTAAGACCTATATCTCCCTCCAATGCATTGGGTAAATATTTATATCTCATGAGATAGACATGGATGGAATGGTAAGTTAATCCGGTTCAGTGATACAGGACTGGAACGAGGAGTGAACTCGATTCAGTAAGGGACTTTGTCCACTAAGATGGTCTTGGCAGCAATGCCTTGGCTACTATGGAAATCATATCATGTGCTTAATGGTTTTCCACAATTACATGTTTTATTCACATTCTATTTTATCATGATTGATGTTCCATTATGATCTATGCCTTACGTACTTCCATGTTTTATGTCATTGCTCAAGATTTTGATGTTTAAACATTTTTTTCATATTTTTTTTAAGTTCAAATGTATATGGTTTTTTTTTATTTTCTCCATGCTTACACTTACTGAGAATTTGAGCTCACCCTTTATATTTTTTCTTTTCCCCAGGATATAAAGAAAGGTTTTAGGTAAGAAACCAAAAGTGGAAGATCTTTATGGGAGATGTTGAAGATCTTTCACCATGATTATAATATTATGTTCCAAGTTTCCAAAGACACTAAACTATTACGGTCCTTGTGTGTTGGTTTTTGTTATGTATTAAGTATTCCACAAAAATAATTTAATGTCCATGTACATCAATCTTGGGTCTCTACAGTTGGTATCAGGAGAAAGGTTTAGTTAACCTTTGGAAACTAGGATGCGAAAACTTTAGTGAGATCCCTAAAAGATATTTCTAAGGTATGTCTAGGGATATCCCTAAGGTTTAGTCTAACTATAGGTTACTGTCCTAGAATTATGTTGACGATCACTAATAACCTAGGATGAACCTAAGGTGTCATGGATTAAAGAATGTGTGATAAGTTAGACTTTTTATGATTATGTGGTTCCTCGTTATTTTAATTATTTATTACACCATGGTTTTTGGTTTTAATCAATGGAGAGAATAAGAAGGAATTGGGTCAAAATTGAATCCAATGGAAAAATTGGTGATTATGAGCAATGAAATTACATAATTCCTAGAAAGAAAGATATTGTGATTTTTCCGAATTAGTCATCATGATATATGATTAACAAGGTGAACTTTAGTGGTATTCCTAATTCATCAAATAAGAGGACGATGGACTTTTATGCATGTTTGCATGGTGAGGAGCATAGAGAAAGGAAGAACCTTGATGAATACTCAAATGGAGGGTAATAAGTTATCTATGTGGGGAGAAGGGTCATAGAGTGACGGACTATTATGGAGTTCAATGTCTTATCTATAGAGAACATGGCCATTACCCAAATCAATGCCCTGACCTAAGAGGTTACTTCTAAATCAAGGAAGTACTTATTCCATGACAATAATTGAAGAGGATTGATTGATGTGTTTATATATTAGTATTCAAGAATAATGTTTTTGAGGTACTTTTATGGTGTATTTGAATATTTATGTATTGGTCTATTGTGGTTTTCAATAATTTTATGGTACCGGTAACCATGAAAAGTGATTGAAATATTTTTGGAAAGAAGATGATATGCGCATAATGAAGGGATAAGGAGAAAATGAAATGTTTGATAGTATTCATGAGCTCATGACTGATATAAGGACAAAGTTATATCATGGTTTGAGTATATAGAATTTTTGGATTTTGGTATGTGGAAGGAGTTAACTTTTGACAGCATTCATGTTTTCACCAAGGTTCAATGGGTATTCATTTTTCAAGAGAATACGTGATTAAGGTATTCACATATTTGTAAAGTGACCAAAAAGATATATCATATGATAAATGATGGTATTTACATGCTCGGTAGATGCAATTTCCAGTAATCATTTTCTTTATACTATGAGATTGGACAGATGTATTTTGGATAATTCTAAAGATTGGAATGGATTATGTCGGACAAAGGTTAGTCTTGTTTAAGGCTAAAAATTTTTTCGTTATTATTGATGGAATGTTATAATAATGTGGTTTTAGAATAAGGTCAACCTGCAGGATAGGCAACAACCCGTTGCATCGGACAAGGCTGTGGGAATCTATCCCCCAACCAAAGTGCGACAGGACTTTATCACCTACCACTGGCCTAGAGGAAGTCCCTGGTTAGTATAAATTAGTTTTATTTTATTAATAAGTATGATATTTTAAGTATAAGTCCATTTTTGGAATCATATACAATTAACCTCACTATAGATGGACTTATGTATATTTGATAACTTTTGCTAACCTTTTGTTTGAGACAGATGGAATGACCCATCATTCTATCACATGATCTGATGACACTTCAAGAATAAAAAATTCAACTTCGTTTCATTAAGAGATTAAGTGGAAATTGTTCAAGGAACGAACAATGGTGAGATTGTACCAAAATAAAGTAATTATTTCTTCTAATTCAAAATTTTCAACTTTAGGGAAATGATCTTGAAAACAAAAAAAAACAAAATGTTGTCCTAGTTTCTTCATATCCAATGAATCTTATGGTACCTTAGATCATCACAAATTTATTGCTTTGTGATTGTTGTATTTTTCATAGCCACGTTCTCTACCACTCTCTATCAGAACATGATGGTTAGATTTCTCTTCCAAATACATATTTTCACCTATATTTTCCTATGTGGAAACCCAGTGATGAGTTACTTTGGGTATCTGTTATGTTTATAACATTCCTTTTTAAAATAATGATTTAGTTTTCCTTTTTACAATGTGGGTTTCTTTTTAAGAAACTTTCAAATAGTAAAACATTTATAACCCCAACGAATTTTGAGGGCGAAATTCATTTTAAGGGGGGTAGAATGTAACTCCCCTATATTTCATGAAAAATATTCTTTTAATTTCATTTATGTATTTTGTTGTACGCTACACCAAAATTATCTTTTGTTATACACAAAACCGTATTAGCTTTCAGTATACGCAACACTATTCTTGGCTCGTGTTACACACAATTTCAAGTTCGTTTTGTAGAAATTATTCTACGCAACATTAAGTATAGATTTTGTTTAATGTATAAATGATATAAGTTTTGATTATTTTATACATAACAAAAAAGGGATCTTTCACTACACTCATCCTTGACTTGGCTTCCATTACACGCAATCGCAACCTTCCTCGATAGCTTGTGTAGTACGCAATACCGGGTTTCACTAAACAGCAATATATTATTATAATATTATTATGAACTAGACATTATGAATAGTATTAAGTAAATTTTGAATTTTATAACATTATTATTCATCTTACACATTTTCTAGAACATGGTATGAGAACAAAATAAATTTTTCGAGTAAAATGAGTATTTTTCAAAAAATGCAGTTTTGCCGCCTTTTGATGGCGCAACCACTTTAAATATAGTTTTCGACATGTTTATAAGTTCAATTTGACAAAATAAAATTCTTATTTGGAATCAGGATATAAAATTTTACTTTGGATAAATTTTTCATATTATTCTGATAAATTTCTTATTTTAATGAATAGTAAAAACACGCTATATTTTAATTAAAAACAACTTTTTTCATCGTAATAATTTATATGGTTAAATTATAAAATTGAATGGTTTTAAAGTATAAATAGAATATATTTTTACCATTTAATATAATTTATGTCATTAGCATTGATTTTACATTGAATTCATAGGTAAAATTATTTCAATCTTTTGCAATGTTTTAACTTTTAAAACTCATTTTCTTAACAATAGGATTAATTTTAAATTAATTTCTGCAACATCTGTGATTTGAATTTGGAAAAATTGATTCCATATTTGGAATCATTAGGTAAAAATTATGTTAATAATATACTTTTTATTTTTAGTCATTATGAATAGTAACTACGGTAAATTTTATTTACCATGATTAAAGGTAAATCGGGTAATTAAAGGTAAATATAATATTATACAATTACCCTAACACTTGTAATAATATAATTAGATGATTATATTTTACCCTAAATCATACTTGGGTCTAAATGGAATCTAATGGAACCCACTTTTATTTGATTAAGACCTTTTATTTATTTTATTTAAAGGAAACTAAAATATGTCTCACTCAATCTTTAATAATTAGATTATTTTTAATATAAATATATACAGAATATAAATTCTATTATAAATACTCATTTGAAAGCTAAAATGTTTTTATTTATCATGGTAATTTATTTGTAATTTTTAAGAAATATTTAATTACCCTAATAGCTTATACATTAATGAAGTAGAAAGTATTTATTTAGTGAAAAATCAATAATCTAGTTTTTATTAGAATATAAATACCTATCAAAAAGACCAGAAACTTGACCAAACATTATTGTCGAGTATATATATACCCTAGGCATCCAAGGGTATATTTATGGACCATTTGGAGCCTTATAAACCGATTAGGACATTTATATTATTTTATTTTAAATGATGTCAAAGATGTCACCTTCATAATTTAATAAATATAAAAATTTAAATGTTGTTATTTTAAGATGATAAATTCGAGTAAAAATATTATTATGAAAGTTATTATATATATATTCATCATAGAATTTTATTTTTAATTTTTATGCAACAAATATGTATATTAAATAATTATACAAAAATGTTGTATTAATTATTTTATTAAGGGAAATATCAAATAAATGATTTTAAAAGTATTAAAATAAATTTTATATGACCTTATTAATGTGATAAAATAATTTTATAGATGAATATGACTTTTTAGTAATCAATTAAATAGGTTTTTTAGTAAATATATTCTCTTTGGATTTTATTTAAATTCAAATAAATGAATTGTGTCAAAATTGACACTTGATATTTTATATTATTAATCTGTGTAAAAATCACAAAAATATTTAAAAATTAAAAATTAAAATTTATATGATCTAAAATATCATAAAGTATCAACATATGCATAATTAACAGCACATAAGTAAGTATTTATAACCATATAAAATTTATAACATTATTACCACGAATAAAATTAAATAGATTAAATAAAGATAAATCAAAATGATAAGGTTTAAAATAAAATAAAAACATGTCTAAATTTAATTTTTTGATTATATTAAAACCCTATCTTATGTAATATCCGAATTTGAGTCACTTTGGAAGTTTTTAAGTCGGGTTTGGGTTTATTATAAATTAATATTTTTGAGGTTTCCAAAAGTTCCCCTCTCCTCTTCTATATAAGGGCACCTCCTCCCTCTCCTCTTCACAAAACTTTGAGCCTTAAATCTCGGCCAAAACCTGACCATTTCTCTTATCCACTTACCTGGAAACATTCTGGAGGTTTTGGTCTTCTTATAAAACCAACTCTAGTCCCTTAAGAGGAAGCTCAAAAGAGGTGTGTCAAAGAAGAGGTAATCTCTTCTACCGATTGTTTCAATTTTCTTTCTTCTTCAACTTCCTATTATTTAGTTGTTTCATTGTAAAGTAATACAATAAGTATCACTAATATACTGATATGATATTATAAATATGAAACAACCCCATTTCACCTTTTATCCATCCTACGTAAAATGAAATCACCGTGCATGCGTACTTACGGAATACCGTCTCCACGCTATGGTGTAATTAGTTTTTCCACCACCACCTTACTTGGGTGGGTATAATGGTGTCAAGAATAAATATATATGGTTATTATAACATCATACTGATTCTGAGATATTTTATCATTCACCCCAATTCTATTCATTAATTTTGGGAACGATATCATCGCTCGTGCGTACGTACAGACTACCGTCTCTATGAACACGATGAGATTCATTTTCCATGAATAACCATTCAAGTATGATTATAAATTATATATATAATAAATAATAATGAAATATATTACATAATAATGATACTGTATTTATGTACATATATGATTCATTTACTTAATACCATTCAATTCAATAAGGAAACAAAAACAGCGTTCATGCGTACGTACGGCCTACCGTCTCCATGAACGGTGTATTTCATTCCATTTACTGATCTATCATATATATTTATATGCTGAATATATATTATATATATATATCATCTTTTAAATTCTGTAATTAAGTAAATCAGGATATAAGTAATAATATCAAGAAGAACTGGTCGAAACACATATGATAAATGAAACGATTTTACCCAAAACGCTGCTTTAACATGGAATTTACAAAAGAACGGGTAATATAAGTCATAATTGAACCATATATGATATAATAACAATGAATATTATTCATTAATGATTCAATGAAATTATTTAAATCATTTTACAGGAGGTTCGAATACATACAAAGCATATCAGACATAAGGTAAGGGATAATTTTGCAAATCTCATTTTTATCCGAGATTGCTTATACGTAAGTATTTACTGGGGTTACATTTTTAATCCATGTCCATCAAAATGTTTTTCATAAAGTGTTTAATATTCTTACATGTAAATTTAAATTCATGTTTACCCCTCTTTGACTTTTACTTTGTGTTATGGAAGGAATATTTCTTTTGTTTACCATATGTGATACTTTTTTATTTTTCCGTTAAAAGTACGAGGAGAATGTTTTTTTTAACTTATACGGCATGAACGGATTTTTACAGTTTCATAATGCCTTATTTTCATGAAGCTTACTCTATAATATTTCATGAATATTTTCAAGAAAATCATTTTCTTTTAAAATTTCATGGCATTTTTTGAAAAGAAAATGATTTTGAAGAAGAAATGATATTTTCCTCAAGAATTTATTTCAAGTGTTTTATAAAAACCATTTTCCATCTAAGATGAAATTATTTCATATGTGTATGTTTCAAGTATAATGTATCTATGAATTACATGGTTTCACTTTTTTTATGATGAAATGATATCCATTTTTTTTATATGGATTATGTTATGATGGGATGATTTTTATGAAACCCATTTTACTCTTTGGGTTATGATGAATGATTTATGTTTATTTTGTGGAAAAAGTAAGAATGATTTCATTATGAGATGGGTGGGACCTATATCTCCCTCCAATACATTGGATAAATATTTATATCTCATGATATAGACATGGCTGGAATGGTAAGTTAATCTGGTTCAGTGATACAGGAATGGAACGAGGAGTGAACTCGATTCAGTAAGGGACTTTGTCCACTAAGATGTTCTTGGAAACAATGCCTTGGCTAGTATGGAAATAATATCATGTGCTTAATGGTTTTACACAATTAAATGTTTTATTCCCATTCTATTTTATCATGATTGAGGTTCCATTATGATCTATGCCTTACGTACTTCCATGTTTTATGTCATTGCTCAAGATTTTGATGTTTAAACATTTTGTTCATGTTTTTTTAAGTTTAAATGTATATGGTTTGTTTTATTTTGTCCATGCTTACCCTGACTGAGAATTTGAGCTCACCCTTTATATGTTTTCTTTTCCCCAGGATATAAAGAAAGGTTTTAGGTAAGAAAACAAAAGGGCAAGATCTTGATGGGAGATATTGAAGATCTTTCACCATGATTAGAAGATTATGTTTCAAGTTTCCAAAGACACTAAACTATTACGGTCCTTGTGTGTTGGTTTTTGTTATGTATTAAGTATTCCAAAAAATTAATGTAATGTCCTTGTACGTCAAGCTTGGGTCTCTACAGCTACTATAGGTGAATTGATAGATCCAGCTTCTAAACACTTATTGAACTGAATTTAGCTTACTAAACTCATAATTCAATGGTGCTAGTGAACTGATCTTTATCCAAGATCTCCCAAGTGAACTTTCAAAGAATGAACGTCTAGATCTTTGACACTTGACCAAGAAAAAAATTCTCACAACAAACCCTAACATAGGGCTCATCAAGGGGTGGAAAGTAACTAAATAAATACCCTTTTTATCTAGTTCCAAACAATCCTTTACTATATATATAGTATTCATACATTTGAAAATACATATTTAAAACCATTTAAAAAAAGTTTAAATCAAAGGGAATACACCAATAATACCAAACAAAAATCACAATCAATCCATGGAATTCTTTAAATAATCCCATAAATCAAACACACACCCCTTTAATAAAATGGAAAACCCCTAAACCAAGAATCACCCAACTTTGTAAATTTTTATTATTCCAATAAACCATGGACAAATAATTTATCTTCAACAAAACCATAATTTCTATTTTTTAAGCATTTAGAATAAATGAAACACAATTTTGAATAAAAGTATCATTTAATTATTAGAATACAACCATTATTCCAAAGGAAACCTGAAAGTGATCATGGAAAGTCTTTGAACAGTCAAATTTAGATAACATATACTTCATTTATCTAATTATAAATCATGTTTAGAAAATCTTGCATCAAAGGAAGTCTCAAATAAATGGAATGAAATATAATTTTCTAAATAAACTGATGTAAGGGTTTAGCCAAACCTTATGCACCCTATGGAAACCAGGGAAACCGAAATAGAGACTCACCAGGGGAATCTGTACACTGTAGAAGAGGCTTCGAGGATGGTGGTCAGATGAGGAGGGTGCGTTGGACCAGGTCAGGTGGACAAGGGGCTGCACAAGTAGGAGGAGTAGTATGAGGTATATGAGGAGGAGGAGGAGGCGGAGGAGGAGGTGGAGGCGGAGGAGGAGGCAGCAGCGGTGGAGGAGGGGTCGTGGCGGAGGAGGGATCCACGGTAGAGGAGGGATCAATGGTGGATGAGGGCTCTACGGGGGAGGGATCGACGGTGGAGGAGGGCTCGACAGCACAGGGGTCAGCTTTCACGAAGGCTTGAAAGGGTGTGAGGGAGGAGGAGCCTATTAGGGATCTTTTATAAAACTCGATGCAACCTTTATCAGTGCTAGTTAAAAGTACTGATAAAGTTATGTTATCAACACTAAAATAATAAGCACTGATAAAACATACATTTATCTGCACTTTGTTAGCATTGACAAAGGACATCATTATCAGTGCCAAAAAAGTGATGATAAAGGTATACTTTTAATAATTTATTCATATTATTATATATTTATTTGAAATGATATATAGGATAAATATATATTTATTTATTAATAATTATAACTATAAATAAATATTTTTTTATTTATACTTATAAAATTATAATTTAAGTAATTATAAAATTATAAGCAATATACTTATTATATTTATAATGATATAAATATATTAAATAAATATATTAATTGTATATATTTAAAATATTATAGATATATATAAATATATTTCTTCTAATTTTATAAATATTTATATGAAATATATATTTATTTATAAATATAATTACAAATAAATATTTATTTATTTATTTAAATAATTATAAAATTATAACAAATTTATATATCTGATATTTATATTTTTTTAATATATATAATTAATATATTTATTATAATTTTAAAATTATTTAAATATATATGTATTTATATATAACTACAAATAACATTTGTATATATTTATCAATATTTGTATAAATATTTATAAATATATTTATAAATATATATTTATTTAATTATATATAACATATTATATATGAAATAATAAATATTTTTTTATAAATTAGTAATTATTTAATAAATATAATTTTGTTTGTATTTATTTATAAATATTTGTATATATTTATAAATATATCTATTTAATTATATATTTATAACTTTACAAGTAATATAATAAATATATTTATTATTATTTTATAATTATTTACATATATATATATATAGTTATAATTATAACTATAAATAGTCTATATTTAGAATAATTTTTAAATAATAGTTAATATATATTAATAAAATTATAATATTATATGTATAATTTTATAATTATTTGTGTATATATATATATAGTTATAATTATAATTAAAAATTTATTTGAAAAGTATTTATATATATCATTAAAAATATAATAAAATATATTTATTATTTAAATATATTTAATGTAATTTTATAAGTACATTTTTTAGAAAATATATAGTTCATATGGGTAACATTATGAATTAATCAATATACCACGTCAATGGAAAACGTGATGTAATGTATAAATGAACGTTCATGCACGATACATAACATATAGGCATGATCAATATATTCATTGACCAAATTCATTGGAAAACACATATATATATTCAATAATTTTAATTATAAATGTATATATTAAAAAGTATTATATATTTATAAATATAATTAATATAATTAATATAATTAATTAATCTAATAAATATAATAAATTAATCTAATAAATTTAATAAATATAAATATAATAACTCTATAATAAATATATTAAATATATTTTTTATTTAATTTAATTTATTATAATCTTATAATTATTTAATTATATGTATTTATATTTAATTATAATCTTAGAAATACTTTTTCAATTAAAACATTATATATATATTTTTGAATTATTAAAATATATATATTAATTATAAACATTTGTTTTTTTATTTAATGTATACAAATAAACATTATTTTTTAATATAAATATAATAATTTTATATAAATTAATAATATTTTTTTATTAAAAACTTTTATAAGTGCTAATAATAGCGCAGATAAAAGCCCACCCCTTTATCAACGCTTTCGGCATAGCACTGATAAAATTCAGTGATTCCCTTTCCCTGTTTTGTGGTAGTGTTTGTTTATTTATTTTCCTATATTTATTTATTTATTTCCACTAAGCATGTCACATGAACATATCAGTTAATTTATAGTAATGTATGTGATTATGTTGGTGGTTTCTTACTAAGTTATGTACTCACACCCTACTCGAGTTTCCCTTGCACCAGGGTACTAGAGCACACTCTCACTTGGTTGTAGGTACATATTGAACTGATGGCCGATATTATTTACTTGAGTTGGATCAAATACAATGGGATCAGAGGATGGGAGATGAGGCTTATAATTTGGGGTAGGACCATTTATCTAGTCTCTCTTATTTTATTTTTTATTTTGTATACGGAATTATCCTAGTGGTAAATCCATCTTGTATACCAGCATGACCATTTTAGCTATATACTTGTATGTCTATAATTAATTTAATGTGGGATGTTTGGTTTATATTTTATTTTTTATACTATAATATTAATGATTCTTTTTTATTTTATTATTATTTTCCACTCTCATATTGGGGTTATAGTCTCCCAATAGTACCTCCTTAGACCCTCGCTACTAGTCAATAGCCTCTGGCATATGAGGACGTGTGCATGAAGTCACATGGCAGTTCGGTCGAGATAATATTTAGAGTGATTCAGTTCAAGTCATTAGAAAATGGTATCAGAGCCTTCTTTTTATTTTATCTTACTCTTTGGGATGTGGTAGCCATGAGATATAGGAATACGTCAGATCCTTTAATGGATATCAGGATGGTGATTCATGAACACCTATTCTAGTACGTTTTCCATATTATTAGGGATTGATTTTATTTTTCTTGGTGTGTTATGTTATTATAGATATGATTCTTACCTCATGTGACTCACATATAATTTGAGGTTTATGATTTCTGAGTTATTTATTTTTTTTCTCTTGTCTCTTTGGAAGGATTCTATTTATTGATTTTGAATCTTATCCCATAGTGGTAAAATGTGTCACATGAATTATGATATCCATATACGATTCACATAAAATGTAGGCCTACTAGTGTGATCATTATCACCAAGGATAGGCCCAGCTGTTTAAATTTTCCACAACCGCTCGTACGTCATTTCCCCATAAAAGTACTTTTTGTAATTTTACTCAGATAGAATAACATGTATAATTTTTCATCTATTGTAAAGTTTTGTGTATTTATGGTGAGATTCTTATTTATGATAATGATGATACAAACCTATTTAAATAGTATGTGAAGTGACCCTACTGGGTTGGTACTAGCAGATACTTATCCTTGAACCCTTGTGAGAGTTTTTATTTAGGTTCGATTCTTTAAAGTGGCAGTAAAAACCTATATGGTTTTTACCATATATCTTGGAATGGATTTCAGCTTAACTGATATAGTCAATGTATTTACCTAAATATATATTTTATATGACTGTTTTTTTGGTTATGAAATTTTTGACTGATGAGATCATGATTTTTGATGGGGGTAATCATATGTGTAGATGCTTGGGGATAATTGATTCCTAGTGTGATTATGGTTTTTGGAATGGGAACAATGGATGTTTTGGTTTGTGTAAGACTATAAATTAGATGTCTATTATGTGAGATGTAATGGTCTTCACCCTTGAGAGTTTTACTTATATTCTAGGTTGGAGACTGAGAGATCCTTTTAATATGACTCAGTATATTAGATATTTGGTTCCTAGTAACATGTGTGAGGGTAACCCAGGAGAGGATTTAACCCATAATATGAGTACCTTGGAGGCATAAATTAATGGTAATATGACTTAGGTGGGGATATATTCAAAGAGGTATCTATCTAGGTTATGGTTTGGTATGGTTATGACTTTATTTTTATACAGTTAAGCACATTGGGTGTTGTTTCTTTTGGTATTAAGACTGGATTCGAGTGTAGGATCAGTTGAGTACATAGAATATTGTTTCTAGATATGCTTTATAAGTATGGAATGAGAAAGGGTATATTCTCTTGATATTTATAATGATATCGCTAATGGGTGATCATGAGATAGACCATGTCGTGGGTGAGTTCTCGATTTTGAGGAGGAGTGTCGAGGGTACTCCTAAATAAGTGATACTTACCTACATGTGGTCATGGTCAGTGGTTTACAAATGTGATCCTAGTTAGGTGGTTCATGACTCATGGGTGCATGATTTGGGTATATGGTTGGGTTTCATGAGAATGTACAAGCATTGAATTTTGGTGAGACCTCATAGTAAAGGGCCTCCCATGGAGGCAATGTGGATTAGGTGGTGTAGGAGCGTATTCCCATTACATTTGAATTCTATTGAGATTTTGCACATTGTATATGTGTGATGTTTCCAAATGGTGGGTCAGTGATCAATAATTTTAGGTTCAAGGACCGAGGTGAAATTTTTGTGGTTCTTACAAGCTTTGTGACCTTGTATATGAGTTTATAATGGGAGGTGTTTCCCTTGTAATAAATATGGAAGCCATTGATAAATTGTGTTTGTGTTTGAGAGGATGGGTGTGGCACGAGAAGAGTGACATGACTATGGATGAACCTAATGAGATTGTTCTTGAGTAGTGGATTAGGTAAAGTTACATAATGGGGAGTGCACCCGTGGTAGGTTCAAGTAAAGGTTGACATGCTCATGTAATGCATGGACAGTGGAGACTTTTATATTTTGGTTGGGAGTTTGGGAGCAAGAAGTGGTACAATATTTATACTAGTTTTTTAACATATATGTGGGTTTATTAAGGTGTAAAATGTACTAGTACTATTACCATAATGTGAGATAGGTGTTTTAGTAGACGATTTTGATGGTGGAAAGCATCATAGTTCAAAAAACTCATTATGGTCTAAGTCATATGGTGGAGATCACCATAGGCTAAATGATCATTTTCATGAATACATATGGGTTTCATAGGGTACAAAGGTGTATGGGAGTGTTGTATCAGTGTTTTGGTATTGAATTTGAGTGATTTCATATGTTTCAGAGAGTTGAGTGCCTTATGCTGTAATTGAGCATGAGAATCACATTAAGAATCTGAGAATGTAATGCGACCATTTGAAGGCGAGTTGATGACTTGAGTAGGCCGGGACTGATGATGGTATGTTTAATGAGACTTATAGGTAATGATAAGTGTTATGGTGGATATTTAGTAATGCCTCGTGATTGTGCGATCATGATACTTTCAGATGAAATTTGAATATTTCATTTTTTGGGGATGGTTCATTTTGAGAACATGGATTCATAATCATATTATAAAGGTTTTAATTCCTAAAATAATATTTTTTGGTTGATTTTTGACATTTGAGATCCATCTTAGGGGAACAATAGGGCTTCATGAGGGGTCATGCTGCTTGGATATAGCAAGCTTGTTGCATGATGTCGCCACTGGCTTGTCAATAGCCTAGTACCAGTTATTAGGTGGGCTACCCAGGTCCACCTACATGTTGTAGGTGGCCAATATAAAATTGTTTTCCTTAAAAGCAGGTAAATTATGATTTTTTTCTTTGAATTTTAATAGGGACAATCCCCCTTCTCTCATCTCATATGTCCAATGAGAGGGGGTTTGAACCCCCCCCCCCCCCCCCCTCTTCCTCCACTCTTCCCCCTTGATTTGGTGTGCCATTTCTTCTCTATTATACAAATAATTCAAGGCATGTTGTTTCCCCTTCCTCCACTATTCTTATTTATTAATATATGTTGAATCGGTATAGTTCCATTATAGAGTTTCATTGGTTATTTCACCATATCATGGTGAAATCACCAGTTTTTATGGGGCTTTTGCTCTACTGTCACGAACCAACCCGGGTCGACCCTAAACCGGTCACCCGAGCCAGTCCGCAACATAGCCCGAGAGGCGTTCTCGATCCTCTCGGGCTGGAAACAAGCACCAGGTAATCAAAAGAGAGCATGTGGGAACGATTTTCCCAATAAAAAAAGGCAGAAAAATAAAATATAATAACACAAGATAGATAAATGACAGGAAAGGCAAAGAAAGTCCAATAATAACACACTAACCTGACCACAACCAAAAATCCTCGCGACCCCAAGAGTCGCTCAGAAAACCACAACCAACTCTCTCCCATGGAGAGAAAGCTCGATTCAAACGTGAAACAGAAACTAAAATAGGAAAATACTATAGGCGTGAGTATTAAAACTCAGTAGGTAGGTCAGACTAATTCTATTCCCAATGCACATACCATTAAATAAATAATTTATCAATTCCAGGTTTGAACTAAATTATATAAAATATTGGTTTCCACACACACTTTCATTTATAAAACAAGTAATAGTCCATTTCCTGTTTTAATATAAAAACAAGTTTAGTGTTTGAAAGAAATAGGTGCATTGCATTTTAAAACGTTTTTTTTTGAACAATTTAGAAATCCAAATTTTTGTTGTTAGTCAAAAGGAAAACTACACACAACACACAACACAAACTAAGGGAAATGGAAAACGTGTCACACATGGGCCAGTAACTGAACTAGACCTCTCAACCGTCCTCCACATACAAATAAACACTAAATAAAACATGGGTTGAACGTAGGAGTTCATGAAAAATCCATAACGTACTATACATGTGACTTATCCTGAAGGCATGCCTACTCTCGATGATGTCATAATGCCCTAATTCCTGGTGTTTCCCTACATAGCCTAACCGAGAGGCCCAATCCCTTAGAATAGTGTAATTCGTACTAAGGGTCACTAACCAGTGCGTAATCTAAACTAGTGCAGCAATCGTTCTCAGAAGATTCACTTACTATGTCAGGTTCCCATGTCAACATGTATAATAAACAATAAAGGGGTGAGTCAACAAAGTCAATCAAGTAGCACAAACATCACACACAACCCATGCAGTCAACGTACCCCAAATATCACCCCTGAGTCACCCCAAAGAGATTTTTCCAAAATAATTTATTTTATTAAAGTGCCAAACAGGCCTTCACCAATTTTAAAGAAACTCCTCATTTCTCAAGAGAACCAAAACACTTGTTTGCACTTCAAAAGAAATCATTTATCAATAGACCAGAACTACATTTCAAATTCCATGAATTATTTTTAAAGGCCAAACGGGCATTTTTTTCACTACTGGGTGTCCATTCATCAAGAAAATATTTCAACTGTCGTGTATAAAATAAACGGCTCTTTTTACACCAAATAATCATTTAAAAATTAATTATCCCAAATTATTTCCCATTTATTAAAATTAATAAAATATCAAGGAATAAATAAATTCTAAATTTAAAGGTGATTTCATTGGGGGACCTACCTCAATTTACAGCTCGAACATGACGACACGACATGCCTCGCAAAGGCGTGCAAGCACACACAAGGTGATGATTGTAGTATTGCGGTGTTCTTCGCTGACACGCTGCAACAACTGCACAAACAACTAAAAACACATATAAATAGACTTAAAACAACTCCAATGAACAAAAAGCGCAAAAAGGACTAGCTCGACATGTTTTCAATACATAATTCGCACCACACCAATTATTCACCAAACATGCCAAATTAATAATTTAGGTAAACCAATTAACCAACAAAAATTATCTACAATACCACATAATTTCTTCTAAAACAAATATACATTAAAATAATTAATTAATGATAAATGAATGTAAGTCATACAAGAATTAAAATACCTCTAAATTTAAAGAGGCGGTGCAAAGGCAGCATATCTCAACTCAAGACGGAACGAAAACTCACGCCTGAGACCAGTGTGTGATCACATTCTCACCTTAACCGTATTCTCTAGAATCATAATTAAACCATGCGCAAATAATAATTAACCCCAACGCATAGGGTTTTATAAAAAATAATAACTCTCCTCAAGGGCTTCTCCGGAGGGAGGGGACGTCGTCAAGGCGGTAACGCCGGAGAGGGGGCGACACTAGTGAGGGGTAGCTCACCAGAGGCTTTAGGTCGAGGGAAGTGCGTGCTAAACGAGGTATGTCAGGGGGTTTCGGGTCGTCCAAATGTGGTCTCGGACTGTTTGGAGGGTTGTCGACAGGGGGGTCTCGCGCCGAAGAAGGGAGGCCGGCAGTGTGTGAGAGAGATGGAGGTGTTGAGGCTGATGGGTGCACTGCTGCGAGGCTGAAGTGTGAAGTGGACAAGGGTGTGTGGTGAGACCAGTAGGGAGGGGTAGCCTATAGGCGAGTAGGGAGCACCCCGGAGGGCTTCGCGCCAGCCAACAGGGGTTGCACCGGAGGTTGGCACTGGACAACCGGGGGGGTGGTCGGACAGAGGTGCGTCTGTGATGGAATAAGGCCGGTGAGGGGCCTGGCCTGCTAGAGGGCGCCGAACCATGAGAAGGAATCTGGCTGGAGGTCGTTCTTGTGTTGCACGGTAGGATGAGGGAGGCGGGTTGTTGTGCGGGACGATGGCAGGGGCATCACACGGGAAGAGGTGTTGAGGGAGGTGGGGCGGGTGGTGGGGAGAGGTGTTGCGGGAGGGTTTCCTATTGGTCGGCGTAGGCGGCTTGAGGGTGCAGGGTGTGAGGCGGAGTCCAGGAAGAAGGAAGGTTGATGAGATGGGTGGAGAGCGTGGTGGGTGGATGGCTTGAGTGCGGTGGTTGGGGAGAGAACTAGGGGGTCTCCTGCAGGAGGGGAGTGCGGGGATGGCGGTTGGGTGCTGCAGCGAGGGGAGAGAGAGGGGGGGTCAGGGTTTTCAGCTGGTCAGCAGCTATGCGGAGGTAGGGGCTGCACTAGGCAGGCCAAAGGCGGAACAACAAGGTGGGGCGCTGCAGGGGATCACCACAACAAGGGGTGGCGCGGCTGGCAAGGAGGGATCGTGCTGCTACGGGAAGAAGAAGAGGGAAAAAAAGAACATGAAAAAAAAGAAAGGTGGGGTGGCGGCACAACAAGGACTAAGGGTAAGAGAGAGAGAAAATGCTGAGAAGGGGTAGGGTTAGGAGGAGAAGAATGAGGAAAAAAATAAAATAAAAATAAAAATAAAACAAGAAAAGAAAAAGAAAAACAAAAACAGTACACATAGTAATAAATAATAAAATAACTTTAGCAACATTATGAAAATGATAAAAATAATAATAATAACAATCTTTGATAATAATAATAAATATTATTAATAATAATACTATTATGAATATTAATAATCATACCGACAAAACTTATCAATAAATGAATAAATAAATAAATAAACTCACTTCGTTTTAATAATAATAATTAAAATTATTGACCATGAAAATTTTAAATAATTCAATAAAAAATTTATTCATCCATTTAGATTTTCTAAAGACAGGTGGAATTCCGTTGCATGGGCGAAGCCTCACGGGGTATCCAAGACGCACTCCGCCCGGGCGCTTAGCGACGTCAACTAAAAAACGCGTGTTTTTTGACATAACTCAAAAGTAGTTAGTCTGGGACTCAACCTGAACCCCAAAAAAAATTTAAAAGTCAAATAAAATTATAAAATAAAATAAATGATAGGTTACAGTGTGACAATTCTCCCCACTATAACGCTTTCCTCCCTCAGAAAGCCCCAAAAAAATCTAGACCCAATGATAAAACTTATCAAGTGTCAGCCACCTACAAAAGTTTAACCGCCTCTATTTGATCGGTCAAAACAGACACTAAAATCCCAAGACACACAACTCATCCTTAAAACACAGTCACCTTAATCATCACAAAGAAGAACCCAAACCATCCTTCTCAACTAGGGAACGAACGAACTTAAACTACCTCTAACGCTTATTCTTATAATCCTAGTCCAACGAAACTGCTTGATGTACTCCAATTCCAACATCTGCTCAAGAGGAAGAACCTAGGATTAGTTGGTTACACACAAGACCACCCACCACCAAAACGATACTTGAAAAGGAACTCTAATACTGACACGGGGAGGCTCTAATGGACTCCCCACCATAAGGATCAGGATAATACTAACTACTTCGGGTGTAACTCGGCGAGACCCATTGTGGGTATCCCCATCATAAGAGCCGAAGAGATTAACTGTACTTAAAAACTTTCCTCACGAACCAAAAACCCTCATCATGAGGGGGGTGAAGGGAAGGGCCAAATTGGTAGAGCATCAAAATTACCACCATTACTACATAAACGACATCACACCCTTAGAAGAAAACAAACCATGCCACACCAAAGACCAGGATTAAACCAATACCCTTCTTCACCACTAAGGTTCTTCTGACTATGTGTCAGATTCACTATAGGACCTAAGACTGGAGCGCTAATGATTGAAGCATCTCCTGCCTCACAGTCAGGCTTCAAAAATCCCCAAACACCACACACGAACCATAGTTTTACCAAACACACTTATATTCAAAATAAATGTTTCAAGGAGGTTTAACAATAACCATTCTTACAACTGATGAAAAAGAAACACGGGAAAATGCTACAAAATATGATTACTACATCCAAGAAACACTACAAAGAGAAAACCTCAAACGGATCCCCAAACATCGCCCTACTCCTGCTGACGGGCTGAGGTGACCTTCGATGAGCCAAGTCTAGCTTCAGCGTGCTTCTTGGAAACACTGTGAAAAAATAACTGCAAGTGACCCCAACGTCCACAGGTGTGGTAGGGTCTTGGAGCACTCGGACACATCGACCTCTTGTGACCCTACCTACCACACTGGTGACAGATCACAGAATTGTGCTATGGAGAAGAAGACTAAAGGTCTGGAGGCCTCTTGATTCCTCTACCAGCACCACCAACATCTGGTCACTTCTCATTCTTCTTATCCCCATCCTTTTCCCTGCTTCCCAAAGCTGGAGGATTCGCCACCTCAAGTCCTCCTGCTAACCCAGCTTCAGCCAAAAAGGCTTGCCCCACAACATCCGAGAAGGTAGTTAGGTTGAGATCTTCCACTTTCGATCGCAGCTCAGGTCTGAGTCCAAACTAAAATTGTCGAGCCTTCTCGGGATCATTCGCAATAACCCACTAATCATACGGAACTAGGTCTATGAAATGTCGATAGAATTTTGGTACTGATTCAACTCCCTGCTGAAGACAACACAACTGCATCCTCTTCCTTAGCTTCACCAACTCATAGAAGATTTGTTGGATGAATGATGACTTGAAAAACTCCCATGTTAGATCTTCCTGAGGCTTATTCTGAGACACAAACTTCCACTATTTCCAAGTTGGGCCTTCAAGCATAAAGGTAGCCAACTTCACCTTTAACGACTCAGGCGTCCTAATGAAACTGAACTTCCTCTCAATCTTCTGCAACCACTCCTCTGCCTCAAGAGGCTCTTCTTTTCCATAAAAGAGAGGAGGGTTTAACTTCCTGAACTCCAGAGCATAGTCTATGGGCTAATCTACTGGAAGATTTTCTAAGGGAACACCACCTGAAGCTGCACCTTGGGCATCCATCAAACTGTCGTGGGGGTGAACACTAAGGAACAAAGAAACAAAGAACATAATAAAAACAAGGTCATTTCCATTTAAATTTCAAATTTTTACAATTTCCAAAATAAAACTTCGCAAAACAATTCTTAAAAGTAAAGAAGTCCTAGAAAAACCACAATGATAAACTAGTGGCAATTGGTGACTCAGACGTATGCTTGGCAGCCATACGCCAGTCACTCCCCCATCACAGGTTGCACTCTAGGGTAATGTACCCAGCTCCACATGGCTTTCCAGACCATGCGAGCTCACAGAGGTCACGTTCCTAGTTCCCATTTCATTTCCCAACATAAAACAATTCACAACAATCAAATGACACCAACAACTCGAACATCCCATGGTAACCCGAGGTTCAGAATGAGCAAGGGTTCATGATGTCCTTCTTGTCTGAATGACTTGAGTTCCGACAATTCTACTCCTTCTACCATGACAACCCCAAATAATAATGGGTTCTCTGAAAAATAGGGTCCACTTAGGAGCCAAACTGGCTCTGATGCCATTTTTTCACGAACCAACCCGGGTCGACCCTCAATCGGTCACCCGAGCCGGTCCGCGACATAGCCCGAGAGGCATTCCCAATCCTCCCGGGCTGGCGCAAGTGGTAGGGCATCAATAGAGAGCAAGTGGGAATGATTTATCACAATAAAAAAAGGCAGCAGAAATAAAATAGAACAACACAAGATAGATAAATGACAGGAAAGGAAAAGAACGTCCAACAATAATACACTAACCTGACCACAACCAAAACTCATTGCGACCCTAAGAGTCGTTCAGTAAACCACAACCAACTCTCACCCATGGTGAGCAAGCTCGAGTCAAACCTGAAACAAAAACTAAAATAGGAAATTACTATAGACATGAGTATTAAAACTCAATAGGTAGGCCCGACTAATTCTATTCCCAATGCACATACCATTAAATAAAGAATTTATCAATTCTAGGTTTGAACTAAATTATATAAAACATTGGTTTCCACATACACTTTCATTTCTAAAACATGTAATAGTCAATTTCCCTTTTTAATATAAAAACAAGTTTAGTGTTTGAAAGAAACAAGTGCATTGCATTTTAAAACGTTTTTTTGCGAACAATTTAGAAATCCAAATTTTTGTTGTTAGTCAAAAGGAAAACTACACACACACACAACACACACTAAGGGAAATGGAAAAAGTGGCACACATAGGCCAGAAACCAAAATAGACCTCTTAACCATCCGCCACATACAAATAAACACTAAATAAAACATGGGTCGAACCTAGGAGCTCGTGAACAATCCATAACGTACTATACATGTGACTCATCCAGAAGGCATGCCTACTCTCTATGATGTCATAATTCCCTAAATCCCGATGTTTCCCTACATGGCCTAACCGAGGGGCCCAATCCCTTAGAATAGTGTAATTCGTACTAAGGGTCACTAACCAGTGCGTAATCTAAACTAGTGCAGCAATCGTTCTCAGAAGATTCACTTACTATGTCAGGTTCCCATGTCAACATGTATAATAAACAATAAAGGGGTGAGTCAACAAAGTCAATCAAGTAGCACAAACATCACACACAACCCATGCAGTCAACGTACCCCAAATATCACCCCTGAGTCACCTGAAAGAGAGTTTTCCAAATTAATTTATTTTATTAAAGTTTCAAACAAACCTTCACCAATTTTAAAGAAACTCCTCATTTCTCAAGAGAACCAAAACACTCGTTCACGCTTCAAAAGAAATAATTTATCAATAAATCAGAACTACATTTGAAATTCCGTGAATTATGTTTAAAGGCTAAATGAAAATTATTTCACTACTGGGTGTCCATTCATCAGGAAAATATTTCAAGTGTCATG
Source organism: Viscum album (assembly GCA_963277665.1). Lineage (NCBI taxonomy): Eukaryota > Viridiplantae > Streptophyta > Magnoliopsida > Santalales > Viscaceae > Viscum > Viscum album. The sequence continues at coordinate 600,239,620 of OY728157.1, forward strand.
TATAAAATAAACAGCTCTTTTTACACCAAATAATCATTTAAAAATTAATTATCTTAAATTATTTCCAATTTATTAAAATTAAAAAAATATCAAGAAATCAATAAATTTTAAATTTAAAGGCAAGTGAAGTGGAGGACCTACCTCAATTTTCTGCTCGAACATGACGACGCGACACTCCTCGCAAAGGTGTGCAAGCACGCACAAGCCGATGATCGTAGTATTGTGGTTTTCCTCAACGACATGCTGCAACAACCGCCCAAACAACTAAAAACACATAAACATAGACTAAAAACAACCCCAAAAAACTAACAGTGCAAAAAGGACCAGCTTGACATGTTTTCAAAATGTAATTCACACCACACCAATTAATCACAAAACATGCTAAATTAATATTTTAGGCAAACCAATTAACCAAAAAAAATTATCTACAATACCACATAATTTCTACTAAAATAAATATACTTAAAAATAATTAATTAATAATAAATGAATGTAAGTCATGCAAGAATTAAAATACCTCTAAATTTAAAGAGGTGATGCAAAGGTATCATTCCTCAACTCAAGGCGGGACGAAAATGCATGCCCGAGACCAGTGCGCGATCACATTTGCAACTCAACCATATGATATAGAGTCACAATTAAACCCTGCTCAAGTTAGAATGAACCCGAACCCATAGGGTTTTAGAAAAAAGAATAACTATCCTCAAGGGACACATAACTAGGGACCCCTTACCGAAAGGGTAGGGCGTCTCGAGAGGGAGGGGATGTCGTTAAGGGGCAACGCCCGCAAGGGTTAGTTCACCGAAGGCCGTAGGTCGGGGGAAGTGTGTGCTAAACAAGGGATTTCATGGGGTTGCAGGTCGGCTAAATGTGGTCTCAGACTGTTTGTAGGGTTGCTGACAGGGGATCTTGCGCCGAAGAAGGGAGGTCGGACATGGTTGAGAGATGCGGAGGTGTTGAGGCCGAGGGGTGCACCGCTGTGAGGCTAAAGCACAAAGCGGACGGGGGCATGTGGTGAGACCAGTAGGGAGGGGGGAGCCCGACGGCTAGTAGGGAGTACCCCAGAGGGCTTCACGCCGACCAATAGGGGTTGCACCGGAGGTTGGAGCTGGACACCAGGGGGGGCCGGTCGAAAAAAGGTGCAACGGTAATGGAATGAGTCCAGTGAGGGGCCCGGCCTGTAGGACAGTGCCAAACCATGAGGTGGAAGCCGGCTGGAGGTCCTGCTCGCGCTACAAGGGAGGATGAGGGAGGCGGGTTGCTGTACGAGAGGATGGCAGGGGTGTCACGCGGGAAGAGGTGATGCGGGAGGTCGGGCGGCCGGTGGGGAGAGGTGATGCAGGAGGGTTGCACGTCAGTCGGTGTGGGTGGCTTGAGGGTGCAGGGTGTGAGGCGGAGGCCGGGAAGAAGGAAGGTTGAGGATCTGGGTGGAGAGCGCAACAGGTGGATGGCTTAAGCGCGGTGGCTGGGGAGAGAACCAGGGGGGCTCCAGCAGGAGGGAATTGCGGGGATGGCGACTGGGCGTTGCAACAAGGGGAGAGAGAGGGGGGCCTGGCGTTTTCAGCTGGTCGACAGCTAGGCGGAGGCAGGGGCTGCACTGGGCAGGCCAAAGGCGGAACAGCAAGGTGGGGCGCTGCAGGGGATCACAACAACAAGGGGAGGCGTGGTTGGCAAGGATGGATTGGGCTGCTACGTGAGACTAATTTTGCCGGATGGGTTTTTTTTTTAATGGGTCAAACGTTGAATTAATTAGGTAAGTGGGTCTCTTGAGCGCCAGACCAAGTGGCGCTCAAGGGTTTCGGAATTGGAGCGCCACTTCAAGTGGCGCTCCACCAATTTGGCGGAAATAGAGTGCAGCGCCACTTGAAGTGGCGCTGAAAAAATATATGCAAATCGTGCAGCGCCACTTCAAGTGGCGCTGCACCCTTCTTCCGAATCAATTCGGCGCCACTTGAAGTGGCGCCGAAACACTCCCCCCATCCTATAAATAGGACCTCTCCCCCCACCCCATTCCTCACTTCACTTCCTAACTCACCCACCCCAATTCCTCCCTCCCTATCCCTTCCTCTCTTTCTCTCTCAAATTTTTTTCTTGCGTTCTTCGGTTGCGGTGAAGCCTTGCCTCTTCGGTTGCTCTGCCTGTGTACCTACGTCGTCACAAATTTGAGGTAAATCTTTCTTTAAATTTATTTAATAGTTTTATTTAATAATTTAGTTGTTTAATTTATAGAATTAGTATATAATGTTTGTATTTTATAAATAGTATAGTTTTTTAAATGTAATTAGATAATGAAATGATTAGTTAGTTAAATAATTAATCATAATTAGTTGATTAATCAATAATAATTAAGTTATTAATTAATCATAATTAGGTAAATAGTTAAATGTAATTAGATTATTAATTAATGATTATTAGCTAATTAATTAATCATAATTAGCAAATTAATTAATCATAATTATTTAATTAATGAATCATAATTAGTTAATTAATTCATTATAATTAGGTTATTAATTAATGGTAAGTAGGTAATAAATAATCATAATTAGTTAATTAAATAATCATAATTAGTTAATATCATAACTAATTAATTAATTAATCATAACTAGTTAATTAATTAATCATAATTAGTTAATTAATTAATCATAATTAGTGAAGTAATTAATCGTAATTAGTTAATTAATTAATCATCGTAATTAGTTAATTAATTAATCATAATTAGTTAAGTAATTAATCAGTATTAGTAAATTAATTAATCATAATTAGTTAAGTAAATAATCATAATTAGTTAAGTAATTAATCATAATTAGTAAATTAATTAATCATAATTAGGTTATTAATTAATCATAATTAGGTTATTAATTAATCATAATTAGTTAATTAATTAATCATTAGTAGTTAATTAATTAATCATAACTAGGTTATTAATTAACCTTAATTAGGTTATTAATTAATCCTAATTAGTTAATTAATTAATCATAATTAGGTAATTAATTAATCATAATTAGGTAATTAATTAATCCTAATTAGGCTATTAATTAATCCTAATTAGGTTATTAATTAATCATAATTAGGTTATTAATTAGTCATAATTAGGTAATTAATTAATCCTAATTAGGTTATTAATTAATCATAATTAGGTTATTAATTAATCATAATTAGGTAATTAATTAGTCATAATTAGGTAATTAATTAATCCTAATTAGGTTATTAATTAATCATAATTAGGTTATTAATTAATCATAATTAGGTAATTAATTAATCCTAATTAGGTAATTAATGAAACATAATAGGTTATTAATTAATCATAATTCGCTAATTAATTAATCATCATTAGGTAACTAATGAAACATAATTAGTTAATTAATCAATCATAATTAGGTAATTAATTAATCATAATTAGGTAATTAAATAATCGTAATTAGGTAATTAATTAAGCATAATTAGTTAATTAAGTAATCATAATTAGGTAATTAAGTAATCATAATTAGTTAATTAATTAATCATAATTAGTTAATTAATTAATCATTAGTAGTTAATTAATTAATCATAATTAGGTTATTAATTAATCCTATTTAGGTTATTAATTAATCATAATTAGTTAATTAATTAATCATAATTAGGTTATTAATTAATCATAATTAGGTTATTAATTAATCATAAATAGGTTATTAATTAATCATAATTAGGTTATTAATTAATCATAATTAGGTTATTAATTAATCATAATTAGGTTATTAATATATCCTAATTAGGTTATTAATTAATCATAATTAGGTTATTAATTAATCCTAATTAGGTTATTAATTAATCATAATTAGGTAATTAATAAATCATAATTAGGTTATTAATGAAACATAATAGGTTATTAATTAATCATAATTAGCTAATTAATTAATCATAATTAGGTAATTAATGAAACATAATTAGTTAGTTAATTAATCATAATTAAGTAATTAATTAATCATAATTAGGTAATTAAATAATTGCAATTAGGTTATTAATCAATCATTACTTGCTAATTAATCAATCATCACTTGCTAATTAATTAATCATAATTAGTTAATTAATCAATCATAATTAGTTAATTAAGTAATCATAATTAGCTAATTAAGTAATCATAATTAGCTAATTAATTAATCATAATTAGTTAATTAATTAAGCATAATTAGTTAATTAATTAATCATAATTAGTTAATTAATTAATCATAATTAGTTAATTAAGTAATAATAATTAGGTAATTACTTAACCATAATTAGGTAATTAGTTAACCATAATTAGGTAATTAGTTAACCATAATTAGGTAATTAGTTAACCATAATTAGGTAATTAGTTAACCATAATTAGATAATTAGTTAACCATAATTAGGTAATTAGTTAACCATAATCAGGTAATTAGTTAACCATAATTAGGTAATTAGTTAAGCATAATTAGGTAATTAGTTAACCATAATTAGGTAATTAGTTAACCATAATTAAGTTATTAGTTAACCATAATTAGGTAATTAGTTAACCATAATTAGGTTATTAGTTAACCATAATTAGGTAATTAGTTAACCATAATTAGGTAATTAATTTATCATAATTATGTTATTAGCGAAGTAGTTATATTATTCAGCGAAGTAGTTATATTAATAAGCGAAGTAGTTATATTAATTAGCGAAGTAGTTATATTAATTAGCCAAGTAGTAGTAAATTGCCTATGGAATATACCTTTGCATTACATTCTAGGAATGATAATGAATTTAGTTTTCAATCTACCTTGACCTCGGTTTGTAATTGAAGTTATGAACTTGAATTTAGTAGTTCAATATATTTTTTGCATATTAAGTGTTAGAGTTATCATGAAATGATTTCTCTCTTGAGTAAAGTATCCCCGGGTAGAGGGGCTTTGGGTCGGACCTCCTACTTTCCTGGAGGCTTGCCTTGTCTAGGAAAGTGAATGGGGTTGGCTATCTGTCGCTCCGGGCTTACTCATGTGGAGACTTTCAATTTCATATAACTCTATGCTTTTACATGACATGTTCGTGTACCTCATGCATATAATGCATGTGGATATGTATAAATATATTTGACTTCTATTTTTGGGTAAGTAACACAAACTTGTGGGTTGTGTAAATAGTTACACATCAATATGGTTTGAACATATTGATTTGGTGGAGGGATTAGGATTCCAACCTAAATTACTAGAAGCATGCATACATAAATTGATTCTTTAATCAGATTTAATTAATAACAGTGGTTTCTTTTAGATAAAAAAGATGGTCGCCGCTTATATTTATTGCAACGGTCAAATAATTGAGACAGAACAAGGATGCAGTTATAGTATACATCCAGAAGCTGTTGTAATGCTTGGAGGATGTACTACTTTGGAAGCTGTGCAAAGGAAAATTCATCGGAGGTTAAAACTCGCGAGGAATCAAGTAATAGAGTCCATTACATTCAGACATCTTCAATTTATAGATAGGTTTTGGCATGTGCCCTATCCGGTAAATGATGATGATGATTGGGAATATATACTTTCATTGGTTAAGTATATACCTGAGAATCAAATGATGGAGTTGTATGTCACTATAGCTACAATGGAGGTTCCATCGACATTGGAAGTTGACCCATCTCAAATTCATGAAACTATGTCATATGCTCCTTCACATCAAGACGTTCCATCAGCATCAGTAGTTATTCCATCATTTCCATCAGCAACAGTTTCAATGGATAGTCCTCCACATACTTTAGATGCATTGGTTGATGAATTTGAGGATGATGACAATTTTGAACAAGATGAAGAGGAAGTTGAAGAAGAAGAAGAGAATGCGGAAGATCAGTCTGTACCAACTCATGCGAGGTTCAACCGACCATTGAACCATCCTCCACTATTGGCTTCCTGGTCGACTGAAGGCATGAATCGCTTGCCAGAATTTGATTATTCAGTTATCACTCCCAGTTCAGAATTTCCAGGAATCATTGGTGGCATAAATCGAGTGTCAGATAACGATGTTCTGTATATTGGCAGAGAGTTTGAGAGCAAAGAAGCAATGAAAAATGTGATAAAACAATATCACATTGAAAGACATTACTCATATGTTGTAGAAGAGTCAAAGAGATCTTATTATTTGATCCGTTGTGACAAATCTGAATCGAACTGTCAAATGCGTATGCGAGCTATTATTGATAACACTTTTCACAGCTGGCGCATCACTAGATTTACTCCACACACATGTGTGAACCCAAGCTTGGCACAGGAACACTCTTCATTAGATGTTGAGTTTGTTTTAACTATTATTGTTGAAATGATTAGAGCATGTCAAGATGTCCCCGTGGTTCTGGTCATTGAGCGAATCAAACAGCTTTTTGGGTATCAAATCTCTTACTGGAAGGCATGGGCAGCACGACAAAAGGCTATTGTGAAAGTGTATGGTGATTGGGATGACTCTTATCGAGTTCTACCACAACTGTTGGAGCTTCTACACCACAATAATCAAATAGTCTATCGGTTACATACAGTTGAATATGTTAACCAACAGAACCAACTTGACCGCTCAATGGTTGTGTTTGATAGATTATTTTGGACATTTTTACCATGTGTGGCGGCTTTTAGACATTGCAAGCAGTTCATACAAATTGATGGCACATTTCTGTATGGAAAGTATACCGGAACTTTATTGATTGCCGCCACACAATATGGAAATCGAGCCCCTCTTCCTATAGCATTTGCAATTGTGGAGAAAGAGAACTTCTCATCATGGAGCTGGTTTCTGGCATGTCTCCGAGAGTTTGTTACGGATGCAGAAGGGATTTGTCTTATTTCTGATCGCCACCGTGCAATCAAGGAGGCGATACAGTCTGAGGGTCTTTCGTGGAGACCACCATATGCCCATCATCGATACTGTATTCGACACATTGCCAGCAATTTGCGAAAGAAGTTCAAGAATGAGTCGATGAAAAAGGCAATCTTAAAAATTGGTAAGAACATCCTTTTCTGTTTAAAATGTTTTTGTCGTAGTTATTTTCATAACTGTTCAGATGACTGTTTGTATGATAGCATATGAGCCTCAACAACAAAGGATGGAGGAGCGTCTTCAAGATATCCACAAAGTGAATCCAGAAGTGTATGATTACATGATGCAAATTCCAAAGCAGAAATGGTCGTTGGCATATGATGATGGGAGAAGATATGGTCATATGACGACCAACATCGTAGAATGTATAAATGGAGTTTTCAAGGGTGTTTGAAAACTACCTATCACAGGTAAATACGAATATTTCAATATATGTTACTCAGAAGAGTTACTATTATAATATAATATTTGTATAATGTCGTAAATCTAAATTTCAGGGTTGGTACAAGAGACCTTCTATCGTAGTGTAAAGTACTTTCTGGAACGAGGAAAGTAAGCTGAAGAGGGCTTGAATAGAGGGAGCCACAGATATATCCTGATCCATATCTTCAGGCAGAGGCACCTGAGGATGACGATGTCCCTACTATGCCTGCTGAGGAGGATGCACCGCCACCACCGCCGCCAGCTGGACGACAGAGACGAGCACATCCGGGGGGGCAGAGGCGACCACATCGACATCCGAGAGCGGCTCCTGCAGATGTCGTCGCACCACAGACAGACGATCTCGCCCAGCCGACTGATGATTTTTCACAGCAGGGAGACATTTATATACCGCATATGGCGTCTCCGCATACTACTATGGACTTCAATCTGGGTGCAGTCACACAACTTATGGCGGCCCCCTCTCCTCCCGACGAGGCCTTCTTCAGTACCCCATTTCTACCATTTATAGGAGCTTCAGAGCCATATGTCACCCCATATGGTTTTGGGGCATCCTCACATGATTTTGGGGCATCCTCACATGATTTTGGTCAGTCCTCTACACAGCATCATGAGGAGGCACCAGAAGCACCGGAAGAGGAGGAACCTGCAGAGAGGACACCGGAGCGACATGGACGTCGGACGCGGAGAGGACGTGACATTCAGACACCGCTTTGTGGTACCGGGGGGCATCGTCGTTGATGTTTTTGGATGTAATGTTGTATATATTAAAAAACTTATTCACTATGATAAGTAACTGTTGTTTAAGTCAAATAACAAGAAAATCAAAAATCTATTAAATACAAACTTATTTCAATTAACTATTAAATTATAAAGTACAGGTACAATATAAATAAAATTTGTCACAGCGAGTTAACCATTAATAATTAATAATTATAATGAAAAATAATAATTAATAATTATATTACTAACTAATTAATTATTGTATATAAAATAATAATATTTTATAGACGTTTAAAGTCACATAGTTGAAACATTTTTAAGTTACAACTAGGTGGTTTTGAAAGCCTATAAAATATTTTCTATCGACATTTTTTATGTAATTTTTTTATTTTCATCTATTCAATATATGTTTAATCCAAGTTTCAAGTTTCATTCATATTGGTCATATGGATTATGTTTTATAGACGTTTAAAGTCACATAGTTGAAACATTTTTAAGTTACAACTAGGTGGTTTTGAAAGCCTATAAAATATTTTCTATCGACATTTTTTACGTAATTTTTTTATTTTCATCTATTCAGTATATGTTTAATCCAAGTTTCAAGTTTCATTCATATTGGTCATATGGATTATGTTTTATAGACGTTTAAAGTCACATAGTTGAAACATTTTTAAGTTACAACTAGGTGGTTTTGAAAGCCTATAAAATATTTTCTATCGACATTTTTTACGTAATTTTTTTATTTTCATCTATTCAGTATATGTTTAATCCAAGTTTCAAGTTTCATTCATATTGGTCATATGGATTATGTTTTATAGACGTTTAAAGTCACATAGTTGAAACATTTTTAAGTAACAACTAGGTGGTTTTGAAAGCCTATAAAATATTTTCTATCGACATTTTTTACGTAATTTTTTTATTTTCATCTATTCAGTATATGTTTAATCCAAGTTTTAAGTTTCATTCATATTGGTCATATGAATTATGTTTTATAGACGTTCAAAGTCACATAGTTGAAACATTTTTAAGTTACAACTAGGTGGTTTTAAAAGCCTATAAAATATTTTCTATCGACATTTTTTACGTAATTTTTTTATTTTTATCTATTTAGTATATTTTTAATACATGTTTTAAGTTTCATTCATATTGGTCATTTAGATTATATTTTATAGGCTTTCAAAGTCACATACTTGAAACATTTTTAAGTTTCAAGTAGGTGGTATTGAAAGACTATATGTTTAACAATATTTCAATTTTTTTTATAAATAGTTACTTATAACTATGTAAATATATACATGTATAAATATATAATTATACATATACAAGTATAACTATAATTACAATATAATTCTAAATATAATTATAAATATAATTCTACACACACACATACACACACACACACACATATATATATTTATATATGAATATTAAATATATTTATAAATAAATTTTAAATATATATGTAACAATATTTTCATAATTATATATTTTAAATATATTCATATTCATATAATTATAAATATTTATATTTAAAGATTAGTTTATAATTATATAATTACAAATATATTTTTTATTTAAAAAATATATATAAATAGATTTATATTTATAAATATTTATTTTTAATTATATATATACATAATTATATTTATACACACACATATAATTATATATATACATAAATATAATGTCATAATTATATAATTATAAATATAATAATAATTAATTTAGCATTTTTAAATACATATTTATAAGATTATTTTTAAAATTTTATTTATTTATTTTGAAATTATTTATTAAAAAGAGATGAGGTGGAAAAAAACTAAAACAAAAAAAAAAGAAAACAAAATTTTATTTATTTATTTTGAAATTATTTATTAAAAAGAGATGAGGTGAAAAACAATTAAAAAAAAGAAATAAAACAAAACCAGAAAAAAAAAAAGGGTGGCAAAGCGCCACTTGAAGTGGCGCTAGCCACCCGAGTTATTGAGCGCCACTTGAAGTGGCGCTCAACAAACCCTTTTCCCTAATTATTCTAAACCTAGACCTATTAAAGAAAAACCCATCCAACAAAAATTGCCACTACGTGAAGAAGAAGAGGGAAAAAAAGAAAAAGAAAAAAAATAAAGGTGGGGTGGCGGTACAACGAGGACCAAGGGGAAGAGAGAGAAAAAATGTGGTGAAGGGGTAGGGTTAGGAGGAGAATAATGAGGAAAAAAATAAAATAAAAATAAAAATAAAACAAAAAAAGGAAAAGAAAAACAAAAACAATACAAAAAATAATAAATAATAAAACAACTTTTGCAATGGTATAAAAATGATAAAAATAATAATAATTACAATCTTTGATAATAATAATAAATATTAATAATAATACTATTAATAATATTAATAATCATACCAACAAAAATTATCAATAAATGAATAAATAAATAAATAAAATCATTTCGTTTTAATAATAATAATTAAAATTATTAACCATGAAAATTTTAAAAAATTCAATTAACATTTATTCATCCATTTAGATTTTCCGAAGATAGGCGGACTGTCATTGCATGGGCAAAGCTGCACGGGGCATCCAAAACGCACTCCACCTGGGCGCTCAATGATGTCAACTTAAAAACGTGCATTTTTTGACATAACTAAAAAGTTTTTAGTCTGGGACTCAATCTGAACCCCAAAAAAATTTAAAATTCAAAGAAAATTATAAAATAAAATAAAGGATAGGTTGGGTTGTGACATCTACCCTTGAAGAGGATGCCCTGAGATGATACTCAAGTGTTGTTTTTTGTAGGTTCGATGAAGGTACACTTCACCTTGAATTTTATATGATATTTTATTAAAATTAAATTAAATTTCCTATTTTAATGGGATCATGCATTCAGGCTTCAGCTCAACATTGGATTGGGAGTGTGTCGAGTATAGATTATACTCAGTTATTTAAAAAACCAGTAATAATTGGAAACATGGTGTGTTATCATAACTATTCCTAGTAAAGATACAATAGATAATTAATTATTAATGATAAATTAATTTTTTTTTGGATCCTAGGTTAGATTTAGGAGCTCAAGTTATTGATACAAGATCAGTTAGTCATGGACGAAGTTGGTAGAGCTTTGGCAGCAGCCTCAATCCTTTGGAAAGTAAAGGAAAAATCTTCTAATGAGGTAGGTGGTTCTTGTTATTTTCCCTATGGATAAATGAAAGTTATTTAATATTCTTGTGACTCTCTATCATTTCCTAAGGGTATTTACCATCCTAATTAGTTAATTTAATTATTAAATTAAAATTAAAATTATTAATTATAGTGGATATCTCTCATTCAGAAGTGATGAGGTGCCAAGACCTCATTGGATATTTTGCAATAATTATACCATCTTAGTCTCTAATAGCATAGTTTATGATTTAATTTGGTAAGACATATGACTTTTGGTGTAATGTCCCATAATTTGCATGATTTTTTTAAAATTATAGGGAATTCTTTCCAGACTACATGGTATAACGGTACATGATTCCAAGGCCCGAAGTGCCCAGAATGATCCATCTAAAAATGTTACGCTTTAAATAACACACGTGAACAATTTTCTTAAAAAAGTAGGACAACTCCAAAATGGGTTCCTAGATTAGAAATATGAGGGCATTGTTACATTTAGGATAGCGGTTTACCCTAGGAACAACTTAAGTTTAGTCGGTTTATGCCTCCAGTGACAAAACCTAAAAATGGAATAACTATAAATAACATAATTAAATAAAATTATTTTAATTTTCAAATTCTTATAAATCACAAATGGTGAGTGAGAATAAAAATCTAAAACCACCACTAAAATCATGAGGGTATGGTTTCTTTAGTCAGATTCTAACATTGGTTGGTGTGATCCAATAGTGGAAGTTAGTTTTTGACCATAAAAAAATAATTAAGTAACAATTATTTTATTTTCAAATCCTTATAACTCCTAAAGGGTAACTCAGATTGAAAATCTGAGAGTACCATTGATCTTGTGGTGGCATGTTCCCCATAGGCATTGTCTAACCTCGATTGACGTGGGTTGAGGGTGAAAGTTAATTTTTGAACTTTTTTAAGGTTCAATTAATTAAACGTGCGAGAAGGTTTTTTTAACTTTTGAACTGTTGTTCGAATTGAAAATCGGAGGGCACTGTTGAACTCAGAATGCTGGGATTCACCTAGAAATGACTTAACTTTATCTATCAAGAACAGAGTGGAAAAGTTATTTTTTGAAATTTTCAATAAAAATAATAAAAGAATTTAAAAGAATTATTTTATTTATTTTCTCACCATTGAGTGGTGGATGGTGACGCTGCAGTGTAGCGATGAGGTGGTGACAAGGCTCATTAATGGAACTCATTAATGTCTCAATAACTCACAGTGCAATGACGCTTTAATGGCGCATAACAGTGAAGTTGTTTCATAAATGAAATAGAGTAACGATGCGACGTCACAGCGTAGCAGAAGCACTACGACGTGTTTCTTTTTTATAGTCTGATGCATTGGTGGAAAAAGGATTAAATTGCAGGGAATATTTAACGAACCTCCAACAGACATCCTCTCCAAAGAAGAATGACGAACGTCAACATCTTTAACGCCCTTCGAAGATCACAGCTAGAAACTTTGAATGATGTCAATGTCTTAAAACCTCAAGGAAGAAGCATTGTGGTGTTGAATGTCAAAGTGGTATGGGTTGTTTTATTTTTACGTTATTCCCTATTCTTTTCTAGAAATGACGAATGAGGATCAAGCCATAAACTGGTTGACCAGAAAATCATGCGTTTATGAGGGAGGGTAAATTTATTTGGGGTATTCTTTATTTAGGATTATTTTACCTTTTAATGATTGAACTAAAATCCCAGAACCTCCCATGATTATAAACCTCTAACACAGAGGGTGCAAGATGACACGAACAAGGCCCGAGCACCTCTTCTAGGTGTGTTCTTTGTGGATGCACCCTAAAATTGGAAGAAAGATGATTCCTGGACCTTTTCGGTGAATAGGTTGTTACCCAAAGAGTGAAGGCATAGGTGGCATGAAGAACGGACCATCGGAGCGGGTTTGGTGGTTCGTTGAACATTTGCCGACGTGCGGGCGCTAGCAGTAGTGGCACATGGCAGCGGCCACCGGTGGAGGACGATAGCATGGCCAGAAGGCTGTAGAAGTAGGGTGACATGGCGCAAGGCAGGGTCTACATGGAGGGACATCCCGCCTCTGGGTATTCCAATGGTTTGGCAAGCCGTAGTCACTCAATAATGACAAGAGGTGCCTTGCACATCTGCGGGGCTAGTGGGGACCGAACTTAGTAGTCGGCTAGCTCCTGCCAAGGTTGCGCACCACCGGCCTACACTACATGGTTCAGGCTTCGGGCTGGCAGTCATCACCCTGATCTAGTGGGATGTACCCAAGCCGGCGGGCTGGGCCGGTCTAGACCGGGTCGCTGGGCGACCCAGCAGGCTGAACCCTCGGCCAAATTGGGTCGGGTCCAGCGAGGCCTATTGGGCATGGCCCACTAGACAGGCCGGACCGAATCGACCTAGACCCAAACAGGTTCAAGTGGAGTTAGTCGAATTAAACTAGGGTTTGTGGGACCCCTAGACCCTGTTGTAAGGGTCGATCCGACTAGGTCGGACTGGGCAAGACACAACCAGACCCTGTTTACTGAAATGATTATAACTTGTAGACAGGGCGTCCAATTGAAACACATTCTATGGTGCAAGGACCCTTGAAACAAGGCAGTCCTTATGAAATAATCCAATTTAATTTTGGTAGAATTAAGAGTACGCTTGGTTTGGATCAGAGTCAAATCCAACCATACCAATTTTACAAAAAATCCTATAACTTACAGATCAGGCGTCCGATCGACGCGTCATCTATTGAGTTGGAACCCTTAGGACAAGATAGTCCTTTGGTTTACATATAAGTGGGAGTTCATGGTGGTTAAAATATGACCGATGGATTGAGGATAATAAACTTTGGAACACATATGTACAAGGTGCGAGAATCCAGTGGTTGGCTGTTAAGTGAAGCGCAACCCTCCGTGGATCGGCAAGAGAGTGACCCTCCATGGGTCGACAATGGCACGACCCTCCATGAATCATCATTATAGTGACCCTTTCTGGATCAAAAATGGTGTGAACCTCCATGGATCTACATGAGAGGGACCCTCTATGGATTAGCATGATAATGAACCTCTGTGGATCAGTAGTAGCGTGACCCAACGTGGACCGGTCATAGAGGGAACCATCGTGGATCAGCAGCAGAGCGAATCTTTGTGGATCAGCAGTGGAGCAACCCATCTCGAATGTGCAGCCAATACTCTTAATAGAATAATATGATATATTTTATGGATAGTCATATTTATTCCTATTCTTTAAGATGTATACCTAGTGTGAGATGTCTTGTGTTTCGTGCTTACATTGAGGATTGCGGTGTGGTCTTTACTTTTTGTTTTTCAGTCCCTACTGAGTATTTTTTTAATCACCTATTCTTGGGATTCACCCGCACATGATGTTTCTGGTGTATACAATCGATGTTTTGATAGAGACTTTGGTGGACTGGGACCCAAAGGTGCTCAGGGACATGGGACTGACGGATGCTACAATGATGAAAATGGTGGCCTAGGACTAGGAGGGCCCAGTAGGGCTGGGTGGAAAAGACATTATAATTTGGATTTTAGTATCTATACTACTCTCACAATCATGTGGGCTTTTCTACGGAGTACCATCAGAGTTTCCTTTGTTGTTTTCAGTCTTTTTTTTGGGTTTGTATCATGTCCCACATTTATTAGTTATACTCAGCTTTGTTTTTACTGATACTTGTTTCCTTGGTTTGTGTATGGGACTTGTTTGGGTGTGTGTGTGTGGGCATAAAGGTACTCAGGGAAATGCCTCTCACGTTCAGGTTGAAGCCTTTGGTGCTAGTGGTCAGCCCCAGACCTTCGGGAGGTGGGCTTGGGGTAGTCACGGCATGGGCCCTGAAAGATGGGTCATGAAATTTGGACCCTGGAGGAGTGGAAACATTCGATTTTGACTTATTTTATCTATTATAGGATCCCAAGAGACCTTTGAGTAGATGTGAGATATGGACCGAGATATTAGATTGGGGAATGACCATGCAGTTCACTGGGATTTTTTGAGTCCTTCAAGATAAAGTGGAAGTGGTAGGGTAAGTGATACATTTTTCTATGGTATGTTGGATATGGTGGGTAGGTACTTGGTAGCTTGATGATGGGTCAGTTGTTCAGACTAACCTTATAATGACTTATTCTTTCATAAGGGATCTATTATATCTCCTTGTATTGATGCCACAAAGGTAGGTTTTGTCTGGCTATCAGGTCCATGGAATTATGAGGATAGTGTTGATGGATGTAAAACCATAGACCGATGGGTATTTTCCTAAGAAATTTTCTCGAGGTAAATGTAACCTAGGATGGTTGTATATGTGTTATGAGACCTAGGGGACCCCAGTCGAGCCCTAGTGATATATTGACCTTAGTGAGGGAGTGTGTGTAGATTTGACTATATATTATTGTGAGTGTAACCATGGAACCTGAACTAATGTGTAAAAATGATGGGTATAATGGGATGATGACAGTAATGGGAATTTATCTGACCCTTGTTAGTTTTTTTATTTTATTGACATTTTTTATATGTGATTTTCTAGGATTTTTGGAAATCTGGTGTTGGTCCTAGAATTTATATGATTTCCTAGGATGATCCAGAATCACCTATTGGGATAGATGAGACCCTGGGATACCTAGAATATCTGGGATCTAATATCATAGCATATTGGGGGTGGATTACTAGTTTGACTACAATCCAATGCATGCATTGGATGTAGTTTTGGATGCCTGGAGATGATTCTCATGATCCATCATCAGATCTAGTGATGGTATGCATATAGAAATTCACAGGATTACTAGGATTCCTGATATAGTGTGACCTTTTTGAATTCTTAGAGTTAATCTTATTCAAACGGAGATACCATTAGAATATTATGAATGTCTGGGTCCCCACAGGATTCAAATGGAAGTGTGAGGTATCAGATGGGAATATATCCCCATGAACGGATATTGGACATCATGATAGTGACTATTAGATCTCCTTGATCGGTTCCTAGGATACCCCTAGGATCATGTGGACTTACCAGATATAGTACGGATGATGATTTGTGATATGTGGATGCCTGGGTTAGTGATCATGGGTATATTAGATTATTATATTCAGTTTATTAGGTTTCACCAGAATTAATCATACCTATATGTCTATAATTTCCTAGGACCTCCCCATCCCAGGAATCAGATGTTGTCATGACATTAAGAATTCCCAAGTACTACCATGGGGTTTGGCCTTTGAGCCTGAGGATGAGAGATTCCTAGTGACACGTAAGGATCCACCACCGATCATAGTGGAGTCATGATCATGGGATCCCCAAGGTGTGTATTGGGGTTCCCTAAGGTGATTATCATACACTGATACACTCTGAAACTAGATAAGGAGGGTATGGTCGATTAAGGTAATGTACCCAAGGATCGAAGATGGTTTATTTATTTATTTTCTTTCATTTATTTATTTATTTCTATTAAACATGTCACATGATAATATAAAATAATTTTCAATTATGTATAGGACTACATTGGTTGTTCTATACTGAGTTATTTACTCATAGCCTTCTCAGGCCACCACTACACAAGGATACCCAAGAAAAATATGACTTGGTTTTAGGTATAGGTTGTTCTCATGTTGGATATTATATGTTTGAGTTTGAATATCTCGAGTGGGGTCAAGAGATGGGATATGAGTCCTCGAATTGGTGGTAGGTCCTTGTATTAGGTATTTTTTTTCTTTTTTTCTTTTAATTTTATATTGGATCAGACCATTGGGTGATCCGTCTTATATTCCAAAATGACCATTCAAGTTATATGTTTGTCTGAATTTAATTTTTCATGTAGAATTATATATATTTTTTCTTTCTACACACTCAAATATAAATGATTATTGGTTATTTTATTATTACTTAAAACTCTTATAAAAGGGTATAGTCTACCCACAATACCGACTTAGTCTATCACTACTATTGAGAATCCATCTGGTACATAGGGAGTTTTGTTTGATGTCAAATGGTAGTCTCATCTAGCTACTCTTCAAAGTGATCTGGTTTGGGGTATTACACTAGATATATTGTCCCTTTTAAAAACCAAAATCATGTGCGGGGTTGTATCTTATCACCTTTTACTTTCATTAAACCTATCACAAGTTCATTATATGTTCCATGTATCAAGTTTTTTGAATTAAATATGTGATCTATCAAATGTATTGAACACAGAGGATATACAACTATAATATAATCTCTCTTATATGGAATAACCATTAGAAATAATAGATCATATAGATAAATTATTGAAAAACAAGACCACTCACCTGGTTAATGTTCTATGTAGGAATTATAAGTTTGAATAAGTGTCATGGAAACTAGATGAACTAATGAAGCATAAGAACCAATATATTTTTCATCTGAGTAATGAAATTTTGAAAGTAAAATAAATTTAATGGGGTAGAATGTAACACCCTATAATTTTATTATATCCCTTTAAATAAATATTGTGCGTTTCATATCTTTTAATAAATGAAAAATAGAGAAAAATTGAATCCTAATGCATTTTATTATTATAAAATATTATAATTAAAGAAAAATAACAATACATTATTAGAATGTAATATGAAACCTCATAAAAAACTATAAGAGGAATAAAACCACAAGTAAATAAATAAAACATTAACATAAAATCATCATCCTCATGGTTTTTCTTAAATATCATACCTCTGATTATGACTATGTAAACAAGTAAAAACATTAAAAATATAATAGACATTTTTAGAGAAAAGTAAACAAATAGGATGAATGATTTTAGAGATGTATAGAAGTCTATATATAGTAATGAAATATGACTGTTATAAATATGTATATAGTACATATGGTCATTGGATAGATGGTTATTGTATAAACTATTATCCAATAGGTATATTGATGTTTTAAAATTTTTACTAAATTATAATTAATGTAATTCACACTTAATAAAAAATCCTGGAATGAAATAAAAAGATAATAATTAATTTGAAATTTTATAATAAAAATATATATTTTTATTCATTATGTTTTATTATTTTTTAAAATTGATTTAATTTGTTTATTAAAATAAAATAATGAATATTATATTGGTTTACTAATGAAATTGATTGGTTAGAAGATACATAATGGGATGCGATTAAATTCATTTAAAAAGGGATAATTTATAAAGAACGTTTTTCATTATTTTGAGTGTTTTTGTATTAATAAATTAAATTGATCACTATTGAAGAATGATTTTAAAAAAAATATTGTTTATATATTTAATAAAATAAATTAAAATTCATTTAATGATTATTATTTAGTTACTAATAAGAATAAATTTAATTTTTGGTAAAAAAAAATATTTTTCTAAAAACTTTTTTTACGTGTTGTACATTTACCATTTTAAAAACAATTTTCATCACTTTTAGAAATTAAATCCAGTAAAAGGAATTTAATAGTAGTAACCATTAAAAAAAATTTAATAAGTTCAATTTCATTTTTAGGAATAAAAATAATTTACCAAGGTAAAAATTAAGTTTTCATGGTAAAGGTAAAATGTGGTAAGGGGGTTTATCTAACAGGAAAGAACCAAAATTATCATAAAAACTTATCATTAAATGGGTTTATATGGGATCTATAGGAATCCCCTTATCTTGTATCCATTATTTGTTCACTTGTGTCCTCTTTCCTTTCGAAAATTACATTCCTTATTCATGAAGGAATGGATATTTGTGAAAATTCCTCTCAAGAAAACCTATAAAAGGAACTCTCCCCAACCCACATCAACCCACACCTTTCCTTTGGTTTCCACTAGAATACTTTCCCATATTCTCTCCCTAACAATTCTCTCCCATATTTCGAAACCTCTTATCATAATTATTCCTAAATCCCTCATTTCCAAGAAACTCTCTAAGAGGATATTAAAGAATTCAACATAAATGTTATCCTCTCTTTAATCATTCTTATTTATTTTTTCTAACCACCTCTTCTTAAATCTAAGTTAACACTTAATTAATTTTTTTAAAATCTTTGATCTTTTAATTCACAACTTTTATAGGGTATGTAAAAAAGTAATTAATACTTAGTATAAATGTAGTGATAGTGGAAACATAGGGTTGTCTCCTAGATAGGAGTTCACAATAACCTATTGTTACTTTTTTACTGTAATTTATGTGAAGAAAGGTGTAAATTTTATAAATATTTTGAAAACATTTCATGAGGATGGTGATCAGGTCAGGTTTGGAATTCCTCTTACAATGTTATCATAGTTCATAAAATAGATTTTATTTATCCTCTTATTAATTAATTAATAAAATAATCTTTAATATATTTTTCAATAAACCTGTGTAAGAAGTTATGATAGAGAATTCCCTGATAGGATTATTGATTTATTATAACCAATTATTGTGTGGTTATATAGTCAACAAATCACTCTCGTTCTACCTAGGTAATACCTACTCGGGTATTAGTGTCCTTGGTAAATTTATAGGTGACTCGTTGTTAGCACACATGTTCTAGTGATTTGTTAACTCTCATCACCTAGAGAGGCCAATTCATTTAAGGTAATATACATTAGGTTGTGGGACATGAAATATTTACAACCTTGTTAGTAAATAGTAAACGAATTCAAAATATAAAATACAATTTTATTTAAAGTGTTGAACATCCATTTAAACTTGAATCAATTAATTTAAAAAGTGTTTTATTCAATGATTCACAAGAACTAAAGAATTAAAAGGTAAAAAACAATCGTTCCCTAATAACTTTTATGATTACCCCTCCATTTTAAGGGTAATAGATAATAAAGGCGAACGATATGGAATTATGAAACTAAAACAATCAAGAAAATTAAATGAAAAATTAGCAATAATTCTCCAGTAAAAACTCATGATCTATGTCTCAAACATTTCCCTTGATGTGTAATTATAATTATTTTATAGATATTTAGTTTATTTATCATTAATCTTGGTTAAAACTTGTGTGAAATTATCCATTTTTATTCTTGGAATTATTCCCTTTTTTTGATCATTAGATATAAAGTGTGACAAGGTATTCCATAAAATCGAATTGATTCCTTATTAGCATTGAATTAATTTTTTTACATGATAAGATCTATATAGAAAACTTATATTGATCATATATATACTAACTTGTCTCCTAAGGATATATATTGATGTTTGGATGAGCCCCCTGATATCCTCTTCATACCCTTCTTGTAACCTTCCATAAACTTATTTTTAGCAAAGTTTTGGATTGACCATGAGTCTCAAGTGACTAGATTATATATGAGTGATTTTATGGTAGGTAAGTGACCATGTTGTCAACCTAGGGATAATTTTATTTTATTTTTGTTTTGTTTCCCTAAGACATTATTGGATTTTGATAAATGAAAGATCATATCTCTTCTTACAGTCGATATATTGAATATATGACTAAAAAGTAACTATATGATAGAATACATTTTTGTTTGATAAGATTCATCCTTATGGTCAATGGATCAAACATATGGAAGAAAATATAACACATCTTAGGTTCCATCATGTGATCGAATTGGGAATTATGGTCAATCGACATGAATGTGTGATTGGTTGAGGACATTGTAAAATTTCATCTATTGTCGATTATCTACAGTACATACAAAATTCATAAAACTACTTTGATTTATCTAGATCAAACTCATACAACTAAAAAATATATCAAAACATTCATTATTAAGTGAATTATTTATTATAATAATTACAAATATTAATTAAAATAATTAAAAATGAAGTTATAATCTATTTTCTCACTAAAGTTGAGAATACTCGTATATGATAAATATTTTATAATTTCCAAGTAAAAGATAAAATAGTAGGATTTAAATGATTAAAATAATTATTTAAATACATTAATGTTTTGGTTTTTTCATTTCCCTTATACATAAAACAGAGATTCTGGATAAGTGAATTTTAAAATGATTACCAAAGAAAAATTCAAATACCAAGCCAATATGAGTTCCTTTTTCAATACCATGGATCTCATTATTTTCATGAATACTTAAGGATATTTAATTATTTATATTCATTAAGTAAATTGAATTAATTCACACATATTTCAGCCCCTCATGAACACTTATACATACCTTTTGAGATTATTTCACTCAACACTCATGTATGATTTTCAAGAAAGTTTTTTATCATTCCATGTTCATAAAAGTTTCACAATAGAATTAATGAATTTATTCATATCCTTCCTATGAGTTATGTCATTATTAATATCATCAATGTGTATTCAGGGTTATTCTGATTAAGGTTTTGTGGTATTTGAATGTTAAACTATTGATGCTTAATAAATAGTCATATCTCTAAAATGAATCATAATGCATACTTTTCAATTTCCTCCAATAATGGATTCCTCTAAAATTACTCTTAAAATAACTCAGGTTCACTTATTTTAATTCTATATGAAAATACCACACCTTTTGTAAATTCACCAGTAAAGAAATTACATTTTTATATTTCCTCCAAAAAGTTTCAAAAAAATTCTTTTTTTTTACTTTTTTCATCACTTGAATACATAGAGTGATTCCTAAATTTATATGGTAAGGGTGGGACTTATCGTTCCATGGATGGGGAAGTATTCTACTTTCCTAATGATATGTTACAGGTCCCATTTTTCATCACTTAAACACTTCTCCTCAAGAATATCTTACCAGAAAACACATTCATAATAGATTATGAATCAAATTTCATCTTCCAATAATATCCAGTTGTTCTCCAATCTACTATAAAACTTCGTGGATAGTCCATCCCATTGAAATTTTAACATCAATGAGTATATTTATTCCTTTATTTCCCTATTTATAGTATCTTTAATCCTATATTATGATCTTAATTTATCTTCATAATAGTATTTTTAAGGAAAAGAGTGGGACATTTGACAACAAGACAGTGGGGGATTTCATGGTCTGACTTCGATGACATCAAGATTTTTTTTCATTTTTCCTATCCTGATTTTTCTCAAAAAATAATATCATAAAATTTATAATAAAATAACCTTTAATTTAAAATATATTCTAAAAAATAGTCTTCTCTATATCATTTTCTCCCTTCCCCCACACCTAAATTAAACATAGACCATATAAAACCTTCTAGATCAAGATAGATATGGATATTTGGACTGTGATTTGGATTCCTAAAAAATTAATTCATGGATATAAAGGGATATAAGTATTAATTTATAGGTAGGATTTAAAATAATATTCTTTGAAAAAAAAGGATTTAAAATAAAAATAATGCCTCAATCATTTAATCCTAAAGTCCTTGAACACTCAAAGGTTTTGACTAGATTACTTAGCATGTTGTTGTTATCTAAGAATGCATTGTATATATTAAGAAATAGTTTTTTAAATAAGATACAAAAATTATTTCAAAATAATTTAAGGTAATTAATTAAAAATTAACATTGTCTACCAAGGAATGAGTTTCAAAAATTAGTGGGCTGGCATGAAATTTCCTTAGAATTTTAAAAAATCAGAATTTATCTAAGGTGATTGAATGGTTCAAATCAGTTTTCTCAACATTGAAATATATTCAACATTTATATGGTTATTTAATTTAATCTCATATATTTTAAAAATTATTAAAATTAAAAAAAAACATACAAAAACTTGAATAAGTCACAAAATTTTGAAAAGTAATAAACTAAGGTTTCATCCCATGCACTTTATCGATACAGTTTCCTAAAAGAATTAAGATAATTTAGAATGTAAGTAAATTTTAAATGGGATTAAGGAAATAAATAAATGATAAAGTAAGTTAAGAAATTGTGGCCTTCATTAATAAGAAGTTTAGATGAGTTCTATCTCCCCCACTAGTTCTTGGGGTAGATGCCTTTGGTACTTCTTCAGCCTGTGTCCATTAATAATGAATGGGTTCTGGTTTCTTTATTTCCAAACCTTCACATCACCAAAATACGATATATTAATAACTATGAAAGGAACTTTCCAACTAGAATGAACTTTACTTAGCCTCAGTTTCTAACTTCTATTAAATAACAATACATTGTATTCAATATGAAAGTACCTTTTTAATCAAATTTTCATGAGACAAACATTCCCTTTATTTATAAAATTTTTAATTCTCAAAGTATTATCTATGGATTTTTCTATCTTTTATATATGAAATATTTAATCTTTCCCTATAAATCTCATGACCCAAATAGCCTGGAGCCAGTACCTTACTTTAATACATTGTCATATTATACAAGGAATCGCATCCCGAAGGACATAACAATTTAGTAGTTTTGGAAAACTACATATACACTATAAATTGAAATGAAATACAAAATAGTGATTCCTTTAAGAACACAATTATTCTCCTAGAATATCACTGCATTTCATTCATAATATACATATTGGAATCATTAGAATAAATTAAACATAAGAAAGGGGTAAACTAGGATGCATAGTAAGGGTAATCATACAGCGTAAGCGATCATAAATAATCATAAACAATTTGGAATGGTGGATAATTAAAAACTCATTCCATTAAAACATAATCTTGAGAATAATATATAGGGAATAAAATAGGATAAAATAACATCATATAATTAATCACATGAAAATTATATTTACCAATGGATATTCTACAAGAATAATAACCACATGGATTATAAATAACTAATCTCATAATGAGGTAATGCATAATTTGGGACATCATAAACATAACATCAAGGAATTGACCTATAATTAATCATAAGTGGGTAAGACCTTGTCAAAAACCCAGTCTAGTTTGTCTAATGGGACCTACCAATTCATCGAGGGGCTATAGAGGTCCCTTTCCGACACTTACTAAGTACAACACATTTCTCATATGAAAGGGTTGAAACATAATCAACATATACATTCATATTGAAACTATAATATTTAATGTAAATAATTTCTCCAATATTTAAACATAATCATAAACTATCCAGATTAATAAGGAAAATGGTATTAAGATTGTAAATCCCTAGTGAAAATTATCATAAACAATTCAATAAAATATGGTAGATTTTATCATAACATATCAACCTAAATTAATCAAAATATCCAACAAAGACTTTTGACATAATTGAAAAATCTCTAAAAAACATTGAAATTTTTCTGATAGAAATACCATTTTTAATTTAAAATCATTTAATTAAAAATTATAGAAATTATAAAGAAAAAAAATATTTGAAAATGAAAATGTAAACATGATAAATATTCCTCAATTCATTAAGTATTCATTAAATTGGGGAACTCTAGTAATGTAGTATAAGTTTAAAAAAATATTTCTTTTAAATTTCTTAAAAAAGAAACATTAAAATAGTATTTTTAAAAGTAAGTTTGAGCATCAACCAAATGAATAAATTATGTGTATTAGATTTAAATACATTTAAAAAATGTGTAAATACTATATAAAATAATCCAAATTCATTTGAAACATAATAATATCATTACATAATCATTAGAGAAGATGCTTAACCAAAAAAATGGAAATTGGTTTAACAATTCTCATACCGTTATGAAAACAGTCAAACTATATGCACCATAAAATCAATGATCATAAAATTAAACATTGAATACCATAAAGATAAATAGATCCATGATATTATATATCTTAGTTAAGTATATATACACCACACATAATAAATAAGTCGTGAATAAGGCATATCTCACATAAATAAAAGTGAGATGAGAAACCTGTATCTTAGGTCTGAATGAGTTCTACACTTGTACTTAATGTCCTCGATAATCAAATTAGATTCATTAATTACTTAATTAAGAACCTATTAAAAATATTTGATATGTTTTAATTTTATTTGGTATATTTATGTCCATTTTTTGAGTTATAGTTTTTAATTTTTTCATTCTGGGAGCGTTTGTTTCATGGATTTCTTTCTCGGTTTAATTGTGTACAACTAGGGAAGTACTTGTTAAATAGGAATAATTATCTAGAACTTTAATAAGATGGTATTAATTTATTTTTATAAATCTAAATGGTCCCATATATCATGTTTTACATGATAAGTATTTATTAGATAAAATTTTGACGAGAAAAATGATTTCTTTATTTTATTTATTTTTAAGACAACCACGAATTAGTTTCATTTTATTAAATAATATGTTTATATACTAGTTCCATAACATTAGATAAGTTTTTATACACATATTAAAATATTTTTTAGCCATAAAAATTGTTTTATGACCATATTTGAAGGTGGTAATGGAAAATGAAAACACATCATCCAGGATGAAGGTAAATCGACACATTACAGATTATGTTTTCATTTTTATAATAAAAGGTAGAGGAGAAGAAGTTTTATGATGGATGTTACGTTAACATAATAACATTACAATATAAATTGTAAAATTGAGTTGTCATACATTTTTATATAGATGAGGTAATTATATGATAAGAAAATAAATTAAATTAAAATAAATTAAAATAGAACAAAAGATGATTTTACCTCTTGTATAGTGTCTCCTTGAGAACATCCTTAGGGAACATGGAAATGATCTTTTGGTGAGACCAGAAAAACTATAGTATGGGGAAGAGGTTTGTAATATTAATTTGGTATAAAAAATCAATCTCTAAGGTTTATAAGTTGTGAGGAGAAGGGGTGGTGAGGTGTGGTATTTATAGTGGAAGAGAGGGGTGTTTTTTTATTATTTTTATTCATTTGTTTGTTATTTTGGCTCAAGACTATCAACAATATTAATTATTGTGACTAAATATAGTAACTAGATAATTTTACTTCAAGATAATGGCCACTTACATAATCCATGACTCAACTATGACTCAAAAATTCATTTATATAATTATAATGTTAAATACCATAAATTATCACATTTCACTATTCACCAAAAATTCAACTGCTTTAAAAAAATCCAAAAAATTCACCATAACATATTTTGGACATTTAGATTTCAAAAATGAACATAATTTTAAGAAAATAATTTTCTAAATATGATAAATTTAATTTTTAAATAAAATCATCATTTATTTGAAAAAATATCGATTTTAATATTATTCCCGATTTTACGACACTTTTAAAAATTAATTATGGTATCATAAAATTATCTTAAAAATATAATGAAAAAAAATATTAATTTATAAATATATTTTATAAAAATAAATTTTCATTTAAATTATTATATTAATTATAAAATCGTAAAAAAATAGTCATGTTTCACAAGAAATACCAACACTTAATTTATAATTTTTAAAACATTTATTTACTTATTATATGATATAAATATATCATATTTTCATATATTAGATACCTAAATCTTATATAGAATTTTATAAGTGGGGTTATTATTCTAATGGCCACATTACTATTCCTAATGGTTACATTACTATTTCAATGGTCGTGTTAATATCTAATTGTATAACATGGTTCATTTGTTAAATGTAAACTATCGAATAAATTAAATTTATTTAAAAAGATACATACTATAAAATATTGGGGTGTTACATTCCTAGATTTATCCATGTCCGGTTTCACTTTTTTAATATCCCAATATGCTTTTTGTTCCCATTCTATAGGGATATAACAACTTTTCCAATAAATTAATCAATAAGGGATCATACTTATGGGTTTCATTTAGGTTATCATATAATTCCATAATATATCTTCTAATCTTTGTTTTTAGTCCTTACTATTTGGTTTTACATACTTATCTAAAATTCCATTGATTTATCTATTTGAAACATTATATTTTCTATTTTTTTATGGTAAGGGGTATATATCTTTTGATTTACCACAAAATTCCTCAACAAATCCTCCATTATTCTATTGAAAAAGTGGTTTCCTTGGTCTATGATGTATATATTTATATTCCCAACCTAAAAATTATGTTATATTAAACAAAATCATATGAAACCTTATCATTATCAATTTTGGGGGCCTTAGATTCCACCCATTTAGGAACATAATCTATAGGCAGTATAATATAAGAGTTACCATAATACATAGGAAAAGGTATATAAATTCAATTATCTAGAACTAAAAAATTTCAAAAATGATGATTATATTTTAGTTCATTTCTTGTCTCTTTGAAATATTTCTTCAAAACTAACATTTCTCACATTATTTAAAAAAATATTATGCATCTTTAAAAAAAAGTTGTCTAATAAATTCAAGATTCTAATAACTTCCTTGTTGTTCTTTGTGTCCCAAAGCGGCCTCTAAAATCTAGTGTTTGATAAAAAATTCATAAACAAATACAATTTTAATTATAGGAAAAAAATTTCTTATTACTTGATCATTATAAATTTTTCATTATTTACCGGTATTCTCAAATGTAAAATATAGATTTATATTTATGTTTGTAAATTTGGTGGGAATTTAGATATTGTGGTACTTAGTAAGCCACCAAATAATTTACTATTTATGTATATTAGGTAAATTTTCCATTAACAGAATAAATTTTTTCTCTTGGTTGGTGGTCATTCAGTGGGAACTGATTTGGAATTTATATTTCAGTGGTGTTGGTTAATCTAATCAAGTTATTGGCTACATGAATTTTAGATCCTTTCATGTAATTAATCTTTAGGTTTAAATATTGTAAAAAATAAAATCCATATCACTATCCTTGGTTTGGATTCATCATTCATCATCACCTATTTATGGGTTTCATAGTCAGAAAATAATGACTTTAGTTTCATGCAATTAAAATTTGAATTTATTTGAAAGGAAAAAACTATAATAAAATCATTTTCAGTGGTTTTATAGTTGATTTTAGAATAATATTGTGTTCTCAATGAATAATCTATTACTTATAGTATTCCTTTAATTCTTAGGGAAATTAATTATATGATATCTTGGTTAGAAGCATCACAGAGTAACTCAAAAGTTTTCTCTGGGTTGGGTATTTGCATCATTAATTGGGTGATTAATATACTCTTATGTTCATCAAAATTTTCCATGAACTTATCACCAAAATAAAAAATAATCATATTTCAAGAGTAAACAATAGATATAACTAAAAAAATTACTAAATTCCATGATAAACCTCCTATAAAACCATGCCTTCCCTAAAAAATACCTTATATGTTTCAAAAAAATTAGATAAGGAAAAGAATTTATCACTTGAATTTTTTACTAATCTAATATAATTAATTTTTTGTGAGATTACATACCCTAGTAATATTATTATTTACTCCTTTAAGTGGCCTTTCTCAAGAATAAAAAACAAGATTTATTTCAATTCATGTGTTCAAAATATTTCTTAAATTGTTTGAAAAATGATTAAAAGAATTATTAAAAACAATAAAACCTTCTAGAAATAGCTTTAGTAAGTCTTCAATGTGGTCTGAAAATGTACTTACCATAAACCTCAAAATTTTAATTGGTGAGTTACATAACCAAAATGGTATCATTTTTTAGGTAAAGGTTCCACAAGGTTATTAGAAGGTTGTCTTCTCATGGTATTGTGGGGAAATGGGAAGTTGAAAATATCATTAAACACATATATAAAAAGAAATAATGTGTTTTACCACCCAATTTATCTAGCATATAATCAATGGATGGAATAGGTAAGTGACCCTTCCTAGTGAATTGGTTAAATTTTCTATAATATATACACACTATTCAGTTGTTTTGAATTCTCATATGGATCAATTCAGTTTGGTTAGTTTTTACAATGGTTGAAATTTTTTCTTAGGGACTATATTGATTGGGATTAGCCATTTTGAGTTTAATATTGGGTAAATGGTTTTTACTTCCAACAAAGTCTCCACCTATTTTTTACTACCTTATTTATGGTGCAATTTAACCTCATTTTGGGTTAACTAATAGGTATGGAGTTTCCTAGGAGTAAATTTATATGTAAGCATAATTTAGGATTTATTCTAAGAATATCGCCTAAACTCTACCCTATTTCTTGCACATTTTATTTAAAAATATCAAACAATTTATTTTCTTGAGATGTGGAAAAGTTATTTGAAATGATAACTTATAGTTTTTATCCCTTCATTAGGTACACATACTTTATATCCAATGGAAAAGTTTTTAATTCCAATGTTCTGGGTTGCTCTAAACATAGAAAAAAAATTAGTTTTCTTATTTAAATTGCATATATTTTTTTCAAAAAATGATTACATTTAATTTTCATTATCAACAAATAAATATCCAATACCTCAAGGTATTCAAAAGTTACCTAATCTTACAATATGATAATATATTCTTCAAAATTATGGATAGATTCATCCACTATGGAATTTTCAATCATTAAGTGTTACTTTATGGTCAAGATCTCATGAAACATAATTGAATCTTCAATATATTTATCATATTCAAAGGGATATATTTTAAAGAGTAGTTGAAGGGTTATTTATAGATTCAATGATGATGGATTATAATGTTCATTTCCAAATTCCATAGGGATTTTTTCTTTATAAACATTGATGATTATCTTGGTTGTCTTTAAGAATAGTGTCCCAAAATTATGGGTGAGTGTTATGGGATCTGATCTTCCTCCATGATCAATACATAGAATTTTTTTAGGAAGAGTAGATCTTAGAACTTCACAAGAAAATCCTCTAGCACTTCTACTTGGAATATAGTAGATAATTTTTTAAGTTTTACTACCACTCTTATAGACTTCAAGTCACCTATCTAAAAAATGTAAAAAATAAGTGAGTAATTGAATTTATTAATGAACCTATGTCATAAAAAGTATCTAAAAAGTTGATGGGATCAATGGTGAATGTGATAAAAAACATTTCCTTGGGTCTTGACTTATTTTTCTAATTATAGTGATATTAGGGCTAACACACTTCTTACAAAATTAATTCTTTCATTCCCTTAAAGCCCCTATTTTTTAGTGAAAATTTCCTTTATAAACTTATCATGCTGGGGAATATTTATGAGTTCTTCAAGAATGGTAATATTAATCTCATGTTTCTGGAATGTTTCAAAATTCATACTTGGAGTTCTTCTTATTTTATATTCCTAGAATAAATTATTCTATATGTGAATAGATGTAGAAGATTATTCTTCTCCCATTCCTATATTTTCCATATGGTCTTTGGTCACTTCATTATTTGGTTAAATATTCCTCTGTATTCCTATATTTCTTCTCTATATTTTTACTACTATATAGGTTCTTCAGTAACTAGTTCCTATTAGTTTTTATCATATTCCTCTAGAACATATTCATCAAGGCTGGGTTATGTTTTTTCAGGTTTAGAAATATTATCTATTTTTTCACTTCTTGGTTGGTTTTTTTCCATATATAGTGTGGTATTAAGGTGAATCTTATTACCAATTGTTGATGTTATTGTATTATTATTTCCCTTTTATTAGAGACTATTTTTCTTAGAAGTTTTCTGAAGTTTTTATACAAAAATTCTATCAAATTATTGAACTAATTATTAAAATCATCTATTTCATTACTTAGCTTTTCAACTATAAGTTATTGTTGTTGTTATACTAGTGGTGATGCATGGTTGGATGGAAACTCATAGGGAAAATTTTTCTAAAATGGGATAGGTTGTTATGGATGGTTATATGGTTGTTTATAGGTTTTCTAAAAGGGTGATGGGTGTTGGTATATTTGGTTTTATTAATTGATTGGGGGTTTTTATTGAACGTGGTTCTAATAGAGGATTTATCCTAAATTTATATATTGAAAAATACATATTGAACTTGTTTAAGATATCTTAATCCTTAATTTTTTAGAATAGACTTTGTAAGATGTTCATTACATTACTATCGATTCCCTTGGTAGGTGAAATGATTGGTTTATTAGTATAAACCATCGAACTTAACTGATGCATATTGTTAAATGAGTTTATTCAAAGCCATATGTATCTCATGGATTGTTAAATATTTAATTTGAGATTCTAATAATGAAAATAATTTAAAAAAATTTACCTCATGTACACCTCTTGTACCGACTTATTGTGAGTTATGATAAATATTTTCAATCATCCCATTGTCTTATACTGGTGACTTATCGATCAAATTTCCTCTATATGCTGCATCAAAAATATTTCTATAATTATTGGTTAGAACTTGATAAAATAAAATTTGTAAGTGGTTCTCTTATACTAATTGATGTGTAAAGCTTGCATAAAGCTTCTTAAACCTTTCTCGGTACTCATAGAAAATCTATCTATATGATTTCATAATGGAATAAATATTTTCCTTATTATTGTACTCCTAGGGATGTGGAAAATATTTTCATGAAGCATAATTGTATAATATCCTAGAGATGAATCTCTCGTAGTTGTATGATATACAACCACTCTTTGTTTATCCCTTCTAATGAGAAGGAAAATTCCCTCCACTTCACTTGTTCCTTATCCACTCCTTGGGGTTTTAGAGGAGAGAATACATATGTGAATTATTATATTTTTCTTTTTTTTGTTCACCTTTATGAAAAGAAAAATTCTAAAACACTTATATTATACCAATTTTGAATTCAAATCCATCTTTCAATTCGCACATAGAAATTTGATGTATTGGTTTCAAAATTATGGAGAGCATAGGTGTATAAGGGTCTAGTCGGGATTCCTAGCCATGAAATCAATCTCAGAGTCAACACTTGAGGTTACATGTGAGTTTAAGAGAGAAATTTCCTCAAATCTTGTTTGAAAATTAATGTTTCTAAATTCAAATTTTTTTTTCCTGGATCAAAATCAAAAAATAGTTTTTTAGAAATTCATGTCATGAAATTTTAAAATTATTTTTTTATAAAACTACCTCCCCAACAATTATGACAAGTTTTTTACACAAACTTTTATTTGGGTGTTTTAAAATATAATTAATACCTAGTATAAATGTGATTTTAGTGGAAACGTAGGGTTTTATCCTAGATATAAGTGAAAAACCTCTATTTTTACTTGTTAATTAGAGAAAATTTTTGTTTTTGGTTTAGTAAATTGTAAAAAAATCAAGGAATTTAAAAAATAGTTTTGAAAATAATTAATGGGAAGGGTGATCAAGTCAGTATTGGGTTTCCTCTTACAATACTATCACACTACTTGAAATAGATTTTATTTCTCATATTGTTAATTGATAAATGAAATACAATTTAGTGTATTTGTAAATCAGCATTGTTTAGAAGTTATAATGGATAATAGACTCACAGTAATGATGATTGTTTAGTCCCCCATCCTGTGTGAGTTTATAGTTATAAAATCACTCCCATTCTACCTAGTAAATTCCCATTTGGGTATCGGTGTTATTAGGAAATTTAGAGGTGAATCACTACTAATACAAAAATGTCAGCTATTTCATAACACTCCCCACCTAACATAATATATTACTTCAGTAAAAACAGTATTAAGTAAAGTTATAGGAAATATTTGAAAAAATATTTTAGTAAATAATGAACTAATTAGAAACCAAAAAAATATAATTGTATTTAAAGAGTTAAACAACCATTGAAAGCTGAATCAATTAATCAGAAAATAGTTTCACTCAAAAATGCATAAGAACCAAGACATTATAAGGGGAAAACATTCCTTTCCCTAATCACTCATAATATTACCCCTCCATTTTAAGGGTAATATAGAAGAAATGGTATGTAAAAGGAATTATGAAACTAAAGTAAACAAGGAAATAAAATAAAATAGTAGAAACTTCTTCGGCATGAAATCACAATAAAAGTATTGAATATCCACCTTAGAAAAGTAATAATATTTAATTTATATATATGTGGGTTATTTATCTTTTAACTTGGTAAAATATCAATTAATCTTAACCATTTTTAATATTTTAATTCTGCCCTTTTTATCTTTAAATATCTGGTGTGATTAGGTCTTCTAGGATATTGGTGGAATTATTTATCTAGTGTTAGAATAATTATTTTTCATGTTAAAATATATATTAAATAATATTATTGATTAGATAAATGATGGCATAGAACCTATAGATTTGGATTTAAGTTTCTATGATCCCCCTATATACTACTCTATGACCTGCTTTTAACCTTCCATAAATATATTTTTGTAAACATGTTGGATGGACCATGAAGAGGAAGAGGCATGGATAGACCATGAGGATCAAGTGAATTTATAATATAAAAGTGATCATACATATGTAAAGTGACTATATAATAATCCAAGTATGAATTCAGTTGGATGGTCACGTAGTCGCTTCATGAATTTTTTGAATTTCATATCACGGTCGATTGAATCTCTTCTTACAGTCAATAGATCGACCATATGAGTAAAAAAATTAACCACATGATAGAATCAATGTACCATAAATATAATGAATACTTATTATAAATGGATCTAATACATGGTATAGAAGATAAAACATTATAGGTTTCATCATGAGGTCTATTGGGTACTTTTTTGTTGATCGACATGAACATGTAGTAGGTTAAGGACTTTATAAAATTCCATCCCTGTTCGACTGTCTACAACACTTCCATAATTCACATATCTAATTTAATTTAACTATATCAAACACATAAACCTAAAAAATACTTAAAAATATTCATTATTAAGTGTATTATTTATTCTAATATTTCTAAAGATCAAATAAAACAATTAAAAACCAAGTTAAAACCCATTTTCTAACTAATGACAAAAATACTCCAACTTACTAAATATGTGGTAACATCCCAGTTAGTGATAAAATGGTTGGATTAAAACCATGAAATTACTTAACTAAATATATGAAAGTATTGTATATTTAAATATTATATAAAATGTATATTATTACCATTTAATAATGTGTTCTTTCCCATTCATCCATTATAATGTGTTCTTGTTTTAATCGGTTTTACCACTTACATAAATAATGTTATAATGTTTATAACCTGAATGACTTAGAAAAATTAATTAATAATAATATTTTTAAAATATGACCACTTTTATATGTATTTTAAATTCTATAATGGTGATATTTCAATGTATATTCAGAAATAAATTCATTTGGTCTTTTAATCCAACAATCATCCAAAAGATATTTTTAAACATTCCATGAGATCAATAACAATAAGATCAATGAAATGACCATGAGAATATTTAACTATATAAAACCCATATACTAAATATTTATGAAAATTATAGAGGTTACATACCCATGATAAAAGGATCGGACTTGAATCATCAAACCAAAGCATGTGTGAAAAAAAAACAGTTAACACCCAAATATTATGTTTTAACTACAATCAATTAATAAGTTGGAAAAAGAAATTATAAATGAATGGTTTTAAGAAAAATAAACATAAATAAGGTTATTATACAAATTAAAAATAAACCTAATATCATTATGGAATTATAGAATGTCTAACCAAGCGTATTTATGAGGTAGGTGTTTTAATCCAATATCATTTTGAAAACAAATATTGTTTATTAGTAAATTTATATTAGGAAATTATAAATTATTTCTAAATAAATACCAATTTATTTTCTTCTCCTATCATCATTTCTTGTTCTTATATGTCTTCTTATCATTTATACTTCCTTTGGATCATAATTTATTTGAATGGTTTCGTGTGAGTGGGGAAAACCTTATCTCATTTTTCAAATAATGAATCTCTCTCCTATATGTCCATATTATTTATTTATTTATTATTATTATAATTCTATATAATTTTATTATTAATTAACATTATTTTCTATTTTCATTTAATTACTTTAAAAAATAATTAAATGAATCTATTTTTAATTATTTTCTACATGACTCATTTTCCATTATCTTTGGCATTCTTTACAAAAGTGTGAAAGAACCTGTTTTTTTACATTTTCCACTTGATATCATTTTCACAATGCCTTATTTGGTTTTATTTAAAAATTATACTTTCTAAATTTTCATGGTTTTTCAAAGTAACTTTTATTCTCACTATTGTATATATTATTTATTTTTAAAAATAAAATTACCGAAAATAATATATCATAATATTTTTCAAAGAATTTTTTTGATGCTCATATAAAATTTATATATATATTTCAAAATAATTTAATGTTTCTTATAATATTTTGGTGATATGATTTAATAATAAAATCCACCTTCTTTCCATGGATGGATAATATAATGTCTTATAGAAACATTCATGAAACTTATTTCATTCTCATAGATTAATTATACTATAATGGAATAAATAATGTTATTATGTTC
This sequence comes from Viscum album, assembly GCA_963277665.1. Lineage (NCBI taxonomy): Eukaryota > Viridiplantae > Streptophyta > Magnoliopsida > Santalales > Viscaceae > Viscum > Viscum album. The sequence continues at coordinate 600,274,829 of OY728157.1, forward strand.
ATGTGGATCACATATGTACATTTCTCATTATGTGATCGGTGGGCCTGAAAGTATACATCTCTCTAATTTATTTTCTAAAGATTTCTATCTCATGAGATGATAGGTAATGGGGAGTAAACCCAAAACCCTAAGGGACAATGTCCAATATAGGATAGGTGATCCTAGAAATATATGTCCATCCAATGCTTTGGGTGAATCATTATATATCTTGAGCTAATATGTTAGGGATTTGAGAGTAAACCTAATTCACTAAGGGATTGTTTACACTATATGATGATGGTCTTAGCAATGATCCTTAACATTCTAAATTATTTTATCTACTTATGTATGTGTTGTATTCTAATTCTACATCTCCATGATATGAAACATTCCAATGTTATATTTTCATAGATAAATGTTATTGACTCCTATTTATATACTCTTAGGACTCATTTATTGTTTTTTTCCTAAATCCTCAGGTCATGAATCATGTTTTGTTATCATTTTTTATTAGGTACAATTCACTTATGTTATGATTATGTACCTTGACTATATTATCATACCCACATGTATATATTATGCTCACTTATGATATATGATTAATATCTCTTATGTTCGCCACTTATTGAGAATCTAATCTCACCCCTTCTTATGTTTCCATTCCTTGGGTAATTAAGGGGGTTATTATGTGAAATATAATTATATGGGCATGATGTGTAAATATTTTTATTGGGGATATTGAATAATATTTGTAAAAAAAATACTGTATCTAGTAACTAAAGAAAGTAAAAATATATGTTTTGGGGTGTGATTTATTGTGAGATATTGTGAATATTCATGTAAAATGATATAATATTTAGGTATGTTAAGGTTGATTCATCTCATGATCATTTTTGGATACTCTTACCCTCTGAAGTGTGTGTTTCCCCACCGGTGTAATAACTAGAGTGAGCCAAAAATTCACATAGGTGTGTTCCCCCATATTAAGTGCTTAAACATACTATAGAGCTTATATATCCCTAAAATTGAAAGTTTAATTATATGGACATGCAATTGGATTGTTGTAATGATAAACATACCTAACCATATGCCCATGTATACACCTCTGAATGGAAGTAGTCATCCATTGAGGATGGCCACCAGAAATGTCACTAATCTTAGCTTTAGAGTGGGGGGTTATTTCACATTGAAGACCCATTTTTTATATTAGAAATATTCTAAAATTAAATAATATTTACATTTCCCAGATTCTATGTGTATTATTTTTAAATATTATAAGGAATTAATTCGAGACCAGGCATTGTGACAGCGTGTGATTTTGAGGCCTGGAGTGCTCGAAATAAATGTTTGAAATAAATTAAATTTTTAAATTGCACACCTGATTAGTTTTACTAAAAAAGTGGAATAAATTTTAAAAAGTTTCCTAGATCATAAATCTGAGGGAACCATTGTGTTTAGAGAAGTGACTTTACCTTAGGCAAGCCCTAACATTGACCAGCGCGGGTCGGCTGCAAAAGTTAAGTTTTGGACGTTTCAAAGGAAATAAAATAAATTTCTAATTTATATTATTTTAATTCTTTTAACAAAACAGTGATGCATTTTATGGTTTTAAATGAGAAGGAGTCCAAGGTTAAGCTCGTAACCCTAGAAACCTCCCTTGGATTCTTCAGAGCTTTTGAGAGGATCCACCCTTGGAGAACTCTCGATGAACAACAATGAATGAAAACATGTGGATCACTACATAACAAGATCATATATCACTGATGATGGCATAAATCCACCCTTTTCTATGATTGAGGTAGGGGTTTTTATTTAAATTTCCTTTTTCTCCAATATTTAATTTAACAATGAACATGGATTAACCCACGAACAGGTTGACTTGCAGATCGCTCATTCTTCCGGGATAAATTATATTGCGGGTTCTGATTTGGGGGATTTGATTATGTTTGATCTGTTTTTCTTGATCCTTCTAATGGGAGCAGATCAAGGTCGTAACAAAAAATGGATGAGGGTCATTCCCCTATTTTTTATATGATCTTTTCCTCCCCCTTTAACCCCACACGTTCTTTGCGTTCTTCATAGGTTTATGAACAACATATTTTTTTTCATCCGTCTCACAACACAATGATCCCAAATCAGAGATCTGACATCATGGCGAACCAGAAGAGGTGTGAAAAAGGTGGTGGAACACGATTTGACATGGTTTGTAAGAAATCATTTTTTAATCATTATTCATTCAGATGATAAAAATGAGTTTCCAGAGCCGATCAGATTCCATAAACTTACCAAATTGGCATTACTATGATGAGATGACCCTGGATTGTTGATTTCGAGGAAAAAAATGGCTGGATCAAGAATCGGAGGACCACTCGAGGCACACTGGGGAAGAACCACGATTCTAGAAAATCATGTAGAACATGTCATTTTCTCTGAAGAACATGACGTGTGGGTCCGGATCAATGGTGGCTAGGGATCCATGTTACAAAAACCAATGAAACGACATGTGACCTCTATGACATGACATGTGGGTCCTCACATGTGACTTGGAATGTATCTTGGATGATACAAGGACACGGGGTTGAAGCCATGTATAGGAACATGGACAACATACACAGAGTGGCCCCCAGATAGTAGGACATGACATGTTATTCTTCTACACACTGTGTATGTCTTTTTCTACATGACTTGATCTTTTCAAAATGGGTCATTGTATGCAGGCAGTACGTGGGGCCAGAGGACATGGCGGGTGACACTTCTACACACTATGTAATTTCTTGTACATGGATTTATCTCCTTGTCCATCATATCTTGAACAGGTTTCATTTTGGTTATTTCTTTTTGCTCATTACCCTAAAGTTCATGTACCATTTCCTATCTGAAATAGTATGATCCCTTCAGTAATACTTTCTGGTTAGAGTCAGAGTCACTTCAAGAGGCCCGAAACGAGATCCCATATCCATCCACAGCCCTAGGTAGAGTCAAGTATTGGCACAAAAAATACTTCTTTATATTGATCCTCTACTTAGCCGGTGAATTTTGATGTGTCTTGGTATACGCCAAGGCCTAGGAAGTGATCCTCATATATGTATCCTAATCTTCCCACTCAAGATTGAGTTCTCCTGGAATGAGTGTATTTGTTCTCTCTTCAGATCAATCAGTGCATCTATCTTTCTTATGACACTTTCTGAAGAACAGTACTTCTCAGATAGACATCATCAGAACTATCACACTCATGTAGTGATTTATCCTAAATGAGTGCCTCATAGAATCTTCAAACTGAATCACTAGAGTGGGTATGCAGGTTTTTGTTACTTATGTATAGACTATGGGTCTGAATTCTGAGTACATCTGGATGTTTCTCTTGTTATATGTTCTCTTGAAAAATATTGTGTAGACATAACTATACCTTTAATTTTTGTATTACTTTTTGGTTTTTTGGGTCTCCTACTGGGTATTTTTATACTCACCCCTGCACAGGATTTGCCCGCACGTGTTGTGTCTTGTGAAAACAAGTGGACTTTTTATGGAGTCCAGGGAAGACCCGGATCGGACCGAGCTTTGTGAGTTTCCCTATATGATGAGGTGTTCCTTAGAAATCGAGTAACATTCCCAGTACCTTACTTGTTTATATGTTGGACTTTGTAGTTTGTAGACTCTTTCTTTTGGTGGGATTATATTCTAGCCCAGTTACTTTTCCATACATTAATTATTGTTGTACTATGTTGGTTAGGTTTAGTTGTATGCATGCATTTTGTTCCTTGGTGGTTTTTACATTTCAGCATTTGTGGGCTTGGAGATGTGTGTGCATGTGCAGGTACTTAGGAAATTCCTCCCATGTTAGTGATATTCCTACTCGGTGCTAGTAACCATCCCATGGCCTATTAGAGGTGGGCTTGGGGAGTCACAGCACGAGCCCCACAAGGACGGTTCGTAACATAGTTGTATCAGAGGTGGTCAGTTATACCTAAAGGACCGAGATTCTGTGATTTTTGGTTTGGGTAAATAGTGTTAACTATTTCAAGTTCATATTTCAGGCTAGGGGATCCAATGTTGGTGCGGCCAGTCAACGTATCCATACACCAGGAATTTATTAACCTCTTTTTAGACTATGTACATAGGAACACTAGATGCAGGGAAAAAAAAGAATGGTACATGCATCATATAGGAATGGGTTGTGGTTTCCATTTCCTTTTGTGTAATCTATAAAGATATATTACATGACCGTGGTAAATCTTTTTTCCTTACATGATTCATCTGCAATGCATACAAACTAAGATTTAGAATCTTGATCATGAGGTTTACCCCCTCAGTGATGAGGCTTCAATTCAGGGGAAAGTTTTGCATGTGTTACCTCCAGGTGGTTAACCTACTATACCTCCACCAGTGGAGTAGCACGTGGTTCCTACAGCACCAGAAGACAAGGTATGAAGGCTGAGAGCACTCCATGAGTTTCAGAGATAGAGACCCCTCAGGTTCTGAGGCGAGCCCAACCCTCGGGTGGTTGAGGACTAGCTGGAGGCAGTGACTAGAGTCTTCCATATGGTGAGGACACTAGTAGACCAGATGATGATCTTAGGAGTGATCCTTCTTTAGGGTTTGGGAGGGTGTTAGTGGAGTTTGACCTTTCAGACACATGACGGGGTGGCTCTTTCATGGATAGAGTTTGATCAACTCTTTTGGGATGAGTTATCTCTGATTACACTGAGAGAAGTGTATATTCAGGAGCTTCTTCATCTCTAGAAGGGAAACTTGATGGTGGATAACTATTCATTGAGGATTACCACCCTTTATAGGTACTCTATGTATATGGTTAAGGATTAGTACTTTATGGATCGGACCTTTGAGAGTGGTTTACAATGGGACATCTAAGCTATAATTATGCCACTATGTATTCTAAATTATGCTGGAGTGATCGAGCAAGCTTTGGTGGTCGAGAGATTCATGGATGATCATATAAATCCAGTGGCAGATAGGTTCAGAGACCTCAACAATAGGAATTCGACATCATGTATAGGTATCGGGATGTGGGAGACATCACATAAGGTCCTAGGATAGGGGATCTTCATTCTAGGGCTCTTAGGCTGGATCTAGTTATCCTAGGGTGAGGTGATGCTGCACATGCGATAGTAGGGGACATCTCGCTGGAGATTTTCCATCCCAATGAGCTACTGATAGGGACACGATGGATGGACTATCAAGGCAGAGCCAGAGACTGTAGCAGGAAGACCCATCAGGCGGCGGACATAGTAGAGGAGTAGGGAGAGCTGTAGGAGGTGGTAGATGATTTTTCATACTTCCACCAACCACACCCAAGAGGTGTTCACTAGGATTAGGGAGCTAGAGGATAGGGTGTGCATGTGGTCAAGGCATATGACTCAGGAACTCTACAGATGATCTGAGGTACCATTTATGTCTTTTATAACTTATCTTCCATACTTATAGACATAGGTGATAGTCAGTATTTCCTCACCACATGTCTTGTGTGAAACCTTGATATTCTGGTAGATCTGTTAACTCAAACCTTATGCTTGGAGACACCTACAAGAGGAGGCTTGATGATCGCACATACTTTCTGATAGTGTGATCTTACCCATGGAGGTGAGAGTTTCATTTGGAACCTTGTGGTGGTAACATCGAGGCCTTACGACATTATTCTCAGTATATATTGGTTATCATTAGTTCATTCCCAGATTGAATGCTTTAGGTGAAGGGTGTGGTGTGTCTGCAATGATAGAATGGATTTCTCCTTTTTTAGAGAAAAGGAGACCCATTCAGCATAGTAGGGTCTCATACATAGGATGGTGCATCCGATCACTCATGTGTTTGCTAGCCTTACCCTTGGAGTAGTAGATGTTATGATCATTCGGGTCCTAGTAGTAATGGCCGAGTATGAGGATGCCTTCCCAGAAAATATTCCATGACTACCTATCCTCAGGTAGATCATCTTCTACATTGACTTTGACCCCAAGATGACACTGATATCTTCACTGGCATATCATATGGCTCCCACAGATCTCTGTGAGTTGCGGGTGTAGTTAGAGGATTTTCATATGAAGGGATTCGTAATACCCAATGTTTCACCCTGGGTGGCCCCAGTTTTGTTTTCCAAGAAATCATATGGGAGTTTGAGTTTGTGCATGAATTATTGACGCCTAAACCAAGTAATGGTGAAGATAAAGTATCCACTTACAAAGATCAAAAACCACTTTGATCAGCTGATAGGGGCACAATGGTTCTTAAAGGTTGACCTTCAATTGGGTTATCATAAACTTCGAGTACGAGACGAGGATATACCAAATAATTCTTTCAGATGCTACTATAGTCACTACGAGTACTTAGTGATGCCCTTCGGTGTGAAGAAATCCCCCGTAGTGTTCATGGGACTCATGAACTAGATCATCCATCCATACTTAGACAAGTTTATAATAGTCTTGATCGAAAACATCCTTATGTTCTCATCGTTACAGGAGGAGAACAAGAGACAACTACAGATAGTTTGAACGTACTCTAAGAGAACCATATTTATGGGAAGCCCTTGAAGTGACAATTTTGGATTTAGGAGGTCCAATTTCTAGGACATGTTATCTCAGCATATATAGTAGTGGTGGACTCAGCTAAGGTCGGGGCAGTGTTATCATGGGAGTCACTAAGGAGCATGATATAGGTGTATATATTCCTTGGTATAACATGATATTATCATAGATTCATTCCTGGTTTCTCCGAGATATCATCCTCGATGACATCTTTGACCCGAAAGGGACATCCTTTCATGTGGATAGAGAAGTACCAGCAGGATTTTCAGTAGTTGAGGTAGAGTTTGATGAACACCCTGATCTTGAGATTGCTAGAGGAAGGTGTTGAGTATGTAGTTTTCTATGATTCATCAGAGATTGGGCTTGTCTGTGTTTTGATGAAGAGATAGGCAATGACTGCTTATGGTTTTCAACAGCTGAGGCTGTATGAGTAGAACTGCATGCCCCATGTTCTTGATTTGGTAGTGGTGGTCTTCTCTTTGAAGATGTGGTGACACTACCTGATTGTCAATCAGTTTATCATCTACTCTGACCATAAGAGCCTCAATTACATCTTATCGTAGAAGGATCTGAATATGAGGTAGAGTCAATAGTTGGAGTTCCTTACAGATTATGACTACGAGATCATCTATAATCCTAGGAAAGAGAACATAGTTGATGATTCTCTCATTCGGAGATCAAGTTCGTAGCTACTGAGCGAGGTGTCAGAACAGTTGGCCTCACTACAGTTATCCTTCATGGATGAAGACGATGGATCTTACCTTTAGTTGATGGTTTTTACCCCTCCACTCTTGCAACAAGTTAGGGAGGAACAATTTTAAGATGTCAACTGTGAGGCTTTACGTGCTCATTTATCCACATGAAAAACTCCTAATGGATATTCACAAGGTGGGGATCACGTCATCCTTTTTAAAGGACACACAGTTGTACTAGTGGCATTATGGGAGAAGGTTTTGAGAGAGTTTCATACATACCCTTTGGTGGTAAATCCTAGATTGGTTAAAATGTACCAGGTCCTATGATGTCAGTTCTCGTAGATTGGAATAAATAAGGAAGTGGTAGAGTTTATTTCTCGATGCCTTATGTGCCAGTAGGTGAAGGTTTAGCACCAAGTTCCAGTAGGACTATCTCACCCTCTACAAGAGTATAAGTGGGTAGGAATATCGATGGACTATTGATGTGCTTACCAAAAACCTCTAGGGGACACGATTCCTTCTGGGTGATCATTGATCAACTCACCAAGCCAGACCACTTCCTAGATATTAGGGAGAAGAGTTCATTAGAGAGGTTGGGATGCCTCTATGTGTAGGAGATAGTTCATCTTCATGAATCCCCCTTGATGATAGTCTCAAATTGTGATTATCATTTCACATCTTGGTGCTAGATGGGATTGTAGGAGACATTTGGGACTCAGCTCTGCTTGAGCACAACGTTCCATCCACAGACAGATGGTCAGATGGAGAGGACAATTTAGGTTTTGGAGGATATGTTTTTTGCCTATATCCTGGACATTGGTCGCAGTTGGGAGGGCCACCTATCACTAGTGGAGTTTTCGTACAACAAAATCTACCACTTTACCATCGGTATGGCATTGTTTAAGGCTTTATATGGGAGACACTTCCGATCACTGCTTTTCTAGACCGACCCATGAGAGTCATCACTCATGGATCCAGAGTTGGTACGAACCGCCACTAAGAAGGTGCAGATCATCCAAGATTAGATAAAGACTACATAGATTTGGAAAAAGTCTTATGCTGGCAGAAGACACAGACCTCTAGAGTTCGAGGAGGGAGACCATGTCTTCATTTGGGTCTCACCTCGATGAGGGTTATATATATTTGGCTAGGGAAATAAGTTTCCCTTGAGGTTCACTAGCCCTTTAAAGATACTGCATAGAGTTGGTGAATTTTTGTACCACCTAGCTATACTGTTGTAGTTTCACCGAGTACATGATGTCTTCCACATGTCGCAGTTGAAAATGTATGTGTACGATCTATCACACATCATCGTCTAAGGCGAGCTGGACATCAAAGATGGAGCGACCTCTATAGAGTACCCAATGGATATCAAGGATCATAAGGAGAAGATCCTTCATAGGATATTGATTCCCCTAGTGCTTGTCCAGTGGTAGCATGAGAATCTTTAGGAGAGCATGTAAAAGCGAGAGGCTCAGATTCGTATCCAGTACCCACATCTGTTTCAGTAGCCTTCTGTTTTGGCTTTTCAGAGATGTAAATCCCAAAGGTGGGGAGAATATAATTTCTTATATTTTCTATGTATTATTTTTAAATATTATATAAAATTAATTTGAGACTAGGCTTTGTGACGGCGTGAGACTCTAAGGCACAGAGTTCCCGTAGTAAATTTTTGAAATGGATTAAACTTTTAAATAGCATGCACAAGTGGTTTTTCTAAAAAGGTGTAATAACTATTAAACAGGTTCTCGAATAAGAAATATGAGGTCATAGTTGTGTTCAAAGGAGTGACTTTACCTTAGGCAAGGCCAAACATTGATCGGTATGAGTCGGCTGCAGAAGTTAATTTTTTTACATTTTAAAGGAAATAAAATAAATTGATAATTCATTTTATTTTAAAAAATTTAGGGAAGTAGAAATGTGTTTATGGTTTTAAATGAGAAGGAGCCCAAGTTTAGTCTCATAACCCTGGAAACCTCCCTTGGATTCCTTGGAACTTTGGAGATGAGCCACCCTTGGAGAAATCTTGACAAACGACAATGAACAAAAATGATTGGATTGTTGTGCGGAAAGATTAGATCTCACTAATGATAACATAAAATCAACCCTTCATCAAAGATCAAGGTAGGTGTTGTTATTTCAATTTCCTTATTTTCCCTATTGTTTGATTTAACGATGAACATGGATCAAGCCATGAACATTTTGACCCGCAGATCGCTTATTCTAGTGGGAGTAATTCTATTACGGGTATGATTTGGGGGATTTTATTATGTTTGATTCGTTTTTGTTGACCCTTATGATGGGAGTGAGTCAAGTTTACAACAAAAAAATGGATGAGGATCATTCCTCTATTTTTTAAATGATCATTTCCTCCCCCTTTAATCCTACACATTCATCACATTCTTCACAGGGTTATAAACAATGGATCATTTTGCATCCGTATTGCAATGAAATGATACCAAATCAGAGTCCCAGAATCATCATGACCCAGTGGAGGTGAGACAATGATGGTGGCAGAAAAATTGACATAGTTTAGATGAAATATTTCTTCAAACTTTCTTTGTGTGGATGATTGAAACGTGTTTCCAAAGCCAATTAGATGCCCAAAACTTACCAAATCGATGTTTCTATGATGGGATGACCCTAGATCTTCTATTTTGAGGAAAATTGATGTTTGTATCAAGAATCAAAGGACCACATGATATGCACTGGTGAAGAATCGCGATTCTGGAAAATTGCACAGAACATGGCGTGTTCTCAGAAGAACATGGAATATGGGCCCAGATCAATGGTGGATAGGGTTCCACATTAAAAAAAGTGATGGAACATTTTGTGACCCATGTCGTATGGAATGTGGTTCCTAACACTGGACTCGTCAACTATCTCGAATTATACATGGACGTGGGGTGGAGTGCATATCATGTACTCCACCACACGTCCCGACCAGGCTGGTTACACTTGTCACCTCTTGTACCGGTACACGGGTTGGAAGACATGGGTTGAATTAATGTATGAGCACATGGATAGCGTACATGGAGAATCCCTCATATGGTTAGACATGGCTTGTTACTCTTCTACATGTCGTTTTTATCTTTTTCTACATGACAAGATCTTTTCCACATGGGCCATTGTACACAGGCAGTACCCAAGGTCAAAGGACATGGTGTGTGACCCTTCTACATGTTGTGTACATTCTTATAGATGGATTGATCTCCTTGTGCACCATATATTGGATAGGTTTTGTTTAGGTTAGTTCCCCTTTCTCATTCCCCTAAAGTTCAATAATCATTTCCTATCTGAAGGAGTATGATCCCTTCAGTATGACTTTTTTGTTAGAGTTGGAGTCCCTCTGAGAGGCTTAGAGAAATATCCTCTATCCATTCTTTACCATAGGTAGAGGAAGGTATCGACATAACCAATCCTAGTAGATGTTGATCCTCTACTTAGCTAGTGAATCTAGATGAGTCGTGGTATGCTCCAAGGCCCTGTAAGTGACCTCATCCGTGTATTGTGATCTTACCACTCAGAGGCGAGTTCTCCCAAAATGTGTGTATCTGTTCTCTCTTCAGATCTATCAGTGCATCTATCTCTCTTGTGACACTTCCCGACAAACAATAATTCTTATATGGAAAACATTAGAGCTATCACACGCATAGAGTTAGTTCTCCCAGATGATTGCTTCATTTAATCTTTGAACTGAATCCCTAGCGTGGGTATGCGGGTTGTTGTGACTTACCTCTATACTACAGGTCCAAGTTCCGAGTATATCTAGATGTTTCTCTTGTTATATATTCTTTATACATATACTATGTTGACCTGACTGTACCTTTACTTTTTCTATTGCTTTATGGGTTTCAAGGTCTCTTATTTAGTATTGTTATACTCACCCACCCATGGGATTTACCCGCAAGTGTCGTGTCTTATGAAGATGAGCAACCTTTTGATGGAGTCTAGGGTGGACCGAGATTGGGCCGAGCTTTGTGAGTTTCCTTATAGGCCAAGGGTTTCCTTCATTATCGAGCACCAGTCCCAGTAACTTACTTGTATACAGGTTGGACTTTGTATTTTTTAGACTCTTTCCTTTGGTGGGATTTTATTCTGGCCAAGTTACTTTTTCACACTTTACTTACTATTGTACTTTGTTGGTTTGGTTTAGTTGTATTCATGCTTTTTTTCCCTTATTGGTTTTTAAATTTTTAGAATTTGTGGGCTTGGAGATGTGTTTGTGTGTACAAGTACTTAGGAAATGCCTCCCATGTTAGTGATATGCCTACTCGGTGCTAGTCACCAGCCTCGGGCCTATTGGAGGCGGTCTTGGGGAGTCGCAGCACGGGCCCTACTAGGATGGGTCATTTCAAATATAACTTGATATTCCTCATGATTATTTTCCTAGGAATTTATTCACCCTCCCTAACATCCATCCATGATGCGTATTGAGGATGTTCTTGAACCACTTTATAAAAGGTGAGGATCTCTCTATTGTTTTTCCTAAAATACCCCCAGCAACACCTTCTCCACCAATGGGATATGATCCATGTCATATGAACTGTTCATCATTAAGAGGAATTCATCATACATTCTGTTTAATATGAGGATCTCTCCAATCATTTAGAGCTCCTGTAAATTGTTCCCATCCTCACTGTGATGGAGGTTGAAGGTGTTCGTATTTGGAAACCACCTAGTCAGTAGCACTAATATGAGGTTTGGGTAGTGGTATATAAGAATCTAAAAATTATGTACCACATTGTATAGTCTAACTCTATTAATTATATCTCTAAAATCCTTGTACATATGGAGAACCCAGTAAGGACACACCCATTTATCCATGAAATTACCTCATGGGTGCAGATCCCACTTATTTTTATAACCCTTGAGGATATTTTCTATGTTATCCTACTAGTTTCTAGAATATTACGGTGGATATGATTCATTATAAAGCACTTCACCATCAGAGTTTCATAGGGGGTTTCACATAAGTAGGGATGATGTTGGGTTATCATCTCTCGTGACATGATCGACATTTGAAATGTTTTCTTTAATAGGATCCTTATCGATCCTGAACAGATAGAATGAGGAGTCAAATATGGTCTCCAAAATATTAAATTTATCTTCCAAAATAATCCCATATAGTATTATTCTATTAAATAACATGTATTATTTCAGTTCTTTTGTCAAAAGATCCTCCAATTTCTAATGTAGTGTCTGAACTCAATTATTCAAACCGATTCCACGGTTCTCCAATATCTCCTTTATCATAGAAGTCATGGTATATTTAGTGTTTTTCAAATTTATTTAGTGAATTACAATAAAACATAATAGGGAATTCTCATTAATGACCTCTTCATGCAAGTCATATTCATGAAAGTGTAGGCTAAAAAGCCCGGTTCATGTAATCCTTAGTCACGTAACAATGCTCACATAAATAGACTATCACATGAAATTGAAGGGTTTTTATTGTAGAACTCTTTCATAAGATTAGAGTTCCATGAAAAATAAAAAACACTCAATTTAAATGAAGTATAATGGGTCTTATTTTAGTTTCACACTCTTATTTATAAGAAAAGTTTTTATTGAATTTTCATGATACTGAAGGAAATAATTCAAAATAATACTCATAATTTATTCCTCCTCACCTCCATCAAACCCAATTCTAGGGGAAGGGGATCTTAACTTTTGAAACTTAAAATTTCACACTTTTATCACCTTAAAAATCATCATGGACTCTTTCAAGTGAGAATATTTTGAAATCTATTTCACACAAGCCCCTCAATTCATTCACATGTACCCAATATTTTTTTTATGAAACCTCCTTTTATGAGAAAACATATCTTATAAAGGCATAATGTCTTTCATTACAGAACCAATATTATACAAAATCGTGTTATTGTTTCCATTTTCGTACTTCCTCCATGATAACAACTTCTGAAATATTTTATAGATATTGGGTCCTATATCTACCCAATCCAAGACTATTCATGCAAACTATATGCACACAACTAAAATTCATGTATCCCACATCTAATCCCTTTACAACCTATAAGAAATTGGAATCTAAATGTGTAATAATTACACATATCCTTACTACTTGAAAGTAAGGCCTAATATTCTCCCAATGTGTAATTCTTAACCATATCCTCATTAAAGGCCTTATCCTTGATCCACTCAATCATCCATGTCTCAAAGAATCCTTTTATGATGTGTAAGTCATATTACCTACCTCTACCTAATCCATCTATCAAGTTGAAATAGATGAGTTTGGTTCAACATGTAATCCATATTCTATCACTTTTTATCACTGATTTCACTATACAAGTGTCCTTGCCACATGACATAAAATTATATAGACTGATATAATCACGCTTCCTTAAAGTGTGAATGTTAAACCATATTGATTTTGATTCATTTTTTAATATCATAATTAGGAAAAATATATTAGGTTTAATCCCAATATCATCACCATATTATCTCCCTCTCATGTGGTAGTTATCTAAAACTTGATCATATTCTAAGAGAATGCCAAACCTCCCAAGTTTTTTCCAATGTACATTAAATCATGATAACCCTTATGAAATGAGCATAAGAGGATCAGACCCCAGTAGACTTTAAACCATGAACACCCTTATGTGAAGAGCATAAGAGGATAGATCCTCACCAAAATTTATACCATGACCTACCTTATATGATGATCATAATAGCAATTTACTTTTTCTTTTGAAAAAATTACAAGATTCCCAATACAACAATAATAGAATAACCCACCATTCATGAGGAATCATAAACTCATCCTTTCATATGTGATGAACATGGGATTATTTATGTGATAACCCTTGGATTCCTTAAGTGATGATCCTAGGATACCATAGATAAAGGTCCTAGTATTCCTTATGTGACAAGCCTTGGATACTTTAGATGATAGTCCTAGGATACCTTAGGTGATAAGATTATGGTGATTTAAGTGATAATACTTTTATGCATTAGGTGATGAACCTAATATGATTTAGGTGATGAGCCTAAGATTCCCTTGTATCTTAACATGGGGAAGATGAAAGAGCCTTCATGTTTGGCTCTAAACTATAGAATCATCAATTTACCTTATGTGATAAGCATAGCCTTCCCTCATTCCCTCATGGACAAACCTAAGAAAGATAGCTATAGTAGAATTAAAATACAAATATACTCAAAATACTCATCCCCTATAATATAAGGGTTGTTCCATGTTAAGGAATTAAGTGACGTAATCAACCAGTGTCCACAAGGAAATGGAATTAGGAAGAGTCTTCATAAACATGTCTTAAATATATAATGGGGCCCTAGACTAGGAAATTAACTCCTTAGAGATAATTGTTGACCTACCATCCTCTTTTTATGATCAAGCTGTTTTAATTATCACCTTGGTAGTGATAGGACACTAGACTTTGGAAAGAGGGGATGTGAGACCATGATTTAAACTATTATTGATACAGTCTGATCCAACAATCCCAATAGAAAGTTCTAGAAATTTTTTTCACTATAACTAAAATGGACAATCACATGAACATTGTGGTAGAATGCAATGGTATAACCACTACATAGACCTATATAATATTAGTGTTCATCCTTCAGAATACTACTGGTACCTCCCATTAGATTCTATTCTAATCCCACTTTCTCAAAAATCTCTTCTTGGAATTCACCAATCCAAATTAATCTAATATCTTGGCTTTCAAAAATAAAATAAACTCAAAAAAATTAAAATCCCATTCAATAAATAATTCCATTAATAGGTTGATCTTATATAGGTATTTGAAAAACCAGTCATAAACAGTATAAAAATAAGAATATTATCCCATACTATCATTAAATATGTTGTAACACATCTTCAATTTTTCATTTCATTCATGAAAACACTTCATTGGTTATCCCCGACATGTTTATGATCTAATAATTATATCTCAACCTATCATCAATGTGGAGAGTATAATAAGACTTTGACCACACCTGAAATACTTATAAAGTATCTAGTGATAACTTCATTGTAAGAATATAGAGATTGGTCAATTTGTATCACTAGCTAATACCAATCACCTAACTATTCCTAGTACTAGACTCTCTATGGTAGAATTCCTTGACAAAGTGAGAGTGACCTGAGGTCTGACCCTCAAAAATATATTTTATTCTATGGGGATCATTTTTACTCTCCTGTATAAGAGAGGTATTTAAATTTCATGCCTCATACATAATTTTTATATATCAAAATAATAAAAAATATTCTATATTTTTGAATTTTTTTTAAAATAATAAAAATATGCATGAACTGTAATCCTAATGTGCCACCCACTGATGATATGTCTAGTAGAAAGATAAATGTATATATTATTGAAAACCTCAAACTCAGTTCTAGATATATCTATCGCACACAATTAATAAATAAAAAATTATATTTCATTAAATATATATTAAAAATAATAAGTAACTAAATAAAATTAATAGTATTTATCATCGTACTATATATTTTTCTAGAAAATATAAAACTCTTATATATAGGTGTGACATCTTGAGTTTCTCAACTAAAATTCTGTATAAAGTAATTCTTATTAAAATACTTACATATAAAACTCTAAAAAACTTTCCCATGGCATAAAGGGTATATAGTTTGGTTAATGAACCCAAATAAATTCATTAAAGATACTCATTAAATCCGTGTTCATTAATATCCTCTAAATATTATATCAAACTTGTTATAATCACTCATTCATGCAACCCTATAATGCATCCCTAATGGTGTGTTATGTATAATCCTTAATAGCGTACAAAAAATCCTATATTAACATCAAAAAAATTATTAAAATATGAATATATTTTACCAAAAAATAAATATCTATATTTTCATACCTTCAATGATAAAACATGTAATCACATATATCTATGTTAACTTTCTATCATCACAACAATAGTGAAAAAAAAATGGAACCTAAATATTAAAAAAACCTAAAAAGGTATTATATATGTGACATTGATAAAAATAATTGAAATTTTTATAGTTAAATAAATAAATGATGAGAAACATGAATTTATTAATAATTATATATTACCAAACTTTTATGTATGAGGATCAAAACAAAAAAAAGATTTCCCAAGTGTTTTATTCGTTGTCCATGAGTCAATATGTGAGTGAAGATGAAGTGGTTGTGAATAGAGAATTGTTTTGGATTCATATTATGTAATTGGATGTCATTCTTGGAAAATACTTCATGTTTTATCTAACGACTGTTGAAGTTATCTTTAATTTTGAAGACATCTTCTAAGGAGTTTTTACATTTTTTACTAAAATTTAAGGCCATTCAAATATCTTTTTTTATGGGGAAGTGAATATTCCAGGCATAATTGTTGAATTCCATGCAATAATATTGAATATGAAATAAATGAGTATATTGAATTCATGATGTCCATAAAAAAATATATGTATATATATATCAGGAATAATAAGTGAGGAAGAAGAAGATAAGTTTGAGAAGAAGTTTTCTAAGAATTTTAATTGAGGATGGATTTGAATTATCTGTGAAACATAGATTATTTCTATGTATTTTTATAAGGTCTTATTTAAAAAATATGGCCAGCCCATAAGAATTTCTAGGCCTAGCTCGACCAAGGGATCATGTGGGACTAATGTCATGACCCATCCCTCGAGGCCCATGTCGTGACTCCCCCAAGCCCACCTCTAGATGTCCAAGGGTTGGTGACTAGCGATGAAGGCATCAACCTGCAAGTGGGAGGCATTTTCCTGAGTACCTTTACATACCCACACACAACCACATCCCAAAACCAGAAATAATAACAAGAAGGCCACTATAAATAACCACTAATTAAAAGTACAACTGAATGTCAAGTGGGCCAGAATACAAACCCAAAAAAAGACTAATTGGAAAACAGAAAAGTACTAAAGAAACTCTAGATATCCATCCACTGAAAACCCCACCTGGCAGGTAAGTGTGGAGTAGCTGCTGGAAGCTTTAGAAGTGTTTCCTGCCTGCCTGGTCTCACTAGGCACCACCGGGTCCTAGGCCACCAGGTCCTCCATCAAGGCATCGATCATCTG
Source organism: Viscum album (assembly GCA_963277665.1). Classification (NCBI taxonomy): domain Eukaryota; kingdom Viridiplantae; phylum Streptophyta; class Magnoliopsida; order Santalales; family Viscaceae; genus Viscum; species Viscum album. The sequence goes on from OY728157.1 coordinate 600,292,111, forward strand.
AACGAGACATAACACATGTGGGTGAAGCCTCTGTAAGGGTGAGTAACAAAATACTCAGTAGGGATCCTGAAACATAAAATAAATACCACAAAGAAATCTAAAAAACAAAGCATGAAACCTGATCATGAAGCAAGAAAACTCACACCAGGTATAATCTAGAGTAGGAAAGTAGAATCGTCACTCATATCATCGAACACCTTGGTTGCTGGAGAACTCCTCCTCGATTAATACAGTGGGTCTGTCAGGTCACAAAAAAGTTGTTTCCCACTAACCTTGGACTGTTTTGGTACTCATCAATAATGAGTATCATGGGTATGCCCAGTCAAATAGAATCGCTCCCCAATATGTGCTTCCTAGTTCACACAGAGGTGCTTCCCACCTAGACCATACTAAGATACTCCTCCCCATTGTGTATCATGGGTATGCTGAGTCACACAAAGTCGCTCCTAATCGTGGTCTAGCTGGGTCACATAGAGTTGCTTCCCACTAATCCATCCTATCTGATCCACATAGGGTCTCTTGTCAGCAGTCTTCAAGTCTTAGCCAACCGCAGTGTTTCTGCACAAAGAACACTTGATCTCAAGAGAACCTCTCCCCAATCCATTCTTCGTATTTCAACTTCCATGAAATAAATCTTAGATTATACCAAAAGATTTGCCTCATCATTAGGGTTACAAATCCACAAATGGATCATCATTTGGACCCCCAGTTTTCAATTTATTGGTGTTTTAGTAAACAGGGGCTGGTTGCATCTAGGCCCGATCCGACCCAGTCAGACAGACCTGGCCAACCCATCCTAGGGGCCCCAGATGACCCAGTTTGATTCAACTGACCTGACTTGACCCGTTTTAGGTCTGGGTCGGTTCTGTCCAGCCTAGCCAGTGGGCCAGGCCCATTGGGCATCACTGGACCCAACCCGGTTTGGTTGAGGGTCTAGACTGCTGGATAACCTAGTGACCCAATCTCATCCGGCCCAGCCCAAAGGGGTGGGTCAGGCTCACTGGGTGCGGGTCCAGCCTACTGGAGTGGGTTTGGCCGGATGGCATGGGTCTAGCCCACTGGGGTGGCCCACCCCCTACCCGGCTTGCCTAGGGTGGGCCCTATCAGACTAGGACGTGGCAGGAAGCTGCATCCCCCTCTTTCCCCACGAGTCATCATGGGGATAACTCCTCCATCTCGGATGCAAGATGCGTTTGGGGCACCACCACGCGGCTGGATAACTAGCTGGCCGACCTTCTGCACACAGTCCGGGGACCGCATGCCCCGAGAACCATGGAGCGCAGCTGCGGGCTGCTCCACAGATGCGACCGAGGGGTCGTGTCCATCTACCGGCTGCTGGCCCAAACACTGGCTCCTCTGGCCATGGCTGGCTTCACCGGCGCGCTGTGAGGTCCTTCCACAGAACACCAGGTCTGCACCAGTGTCATGTTCTTTGTGTCATCTGCACCTCCATCCTCTGTGGGGTGTCTCCTTCCATGTGAAGGCCTCAAATCCACTTTGCCTCCATTTCGAAAACTTGATAACAAAGAACACACAAGAGGAGGGGCTCAGGCCTTGTTCGTGTCAGCCTGCGCCCTATGCCTTAGAATTTCAAAATAGAGGGAGGTTCGGGGATGATGTTTTATCAAACAAAAAAAAATTAAATCCTGATACAAAAGTCCCTCGAGAAAAAGGAACCATCCCACATTGATGAGCGATCAGCAGGTCAACCTGTTCATGGGTTCACCCGCATTCATCATTGTATAATGATGAACATGGGAAATATTAAAATAAATCAAACCCCTACTTTGATTGGCGTTCATCGCTGGAGAATTCTGTCTGTGGGGATTTAGGTTCTGATCGAATCTGTCGGAATTTGTCGCTCACAGGTCACGTTCTTTGTCTATGTCGTTATAGGTTCACTGGTGGTCGACGTTCATCATTGGAGGAATTTATTATCGTCAGTTCATCCAAGAATTTCCATAGTTTAATTCTCATTTCTCTAACATGTTAACCTATTAAAAAGAAAACACATCGTAGCACCACTATCCTCTTTCACAATGGTTTGAAAAATTATACTATCTTTTAAGTTATTTTATTTTTCCCAAAAAGTCTGATAATTAACTTTTTCACCCAACCCTTGATGGTTGTAGTTAGGTCCTTTATAGGTGAATCCTAGTGTTTTGAGTTCAAAAGTGCCATCAAATTTTTTAGTTGAGCATTGGTTCAAAATTTAGAAAAACTATCTAACAAGTTTACTTAAACTAACCTAAAAAAAGCTCAAAATTACATTTTGGGATCATTGGGCCTCAGAATCATGTGTTTTCAAAGATCCTTGTCTCAAAATAATTCCATAAAATTTTAAAAAAAATTATTCATAAATTCCAGGACATTATATTCTCCCAACCTTAGGGATTTACGTCCTTAAAATCGAAAACAAGGGCTTATCAAACAAATGGAGGTACAAAGCATGAATCTGAGCCTACTACTCCCATATTCTCTCTTGAGGATTCTCGTGATGCCACCGAAAGTGCACTAGAGGAATGAACTGTCCATGAAAGACCCTCTTTTTCGGTCTTCTATCTCCACCAAGAACTCTACAAATGTCTCCCCATCATCAATTTACATCTCTCCCCATTCGATGACGTGTGATGGATCATGCACGTACCTCCTCTGTAACGACCCAATATTTTTAAAAGGAAATTCCTTTCTTATAAATATGTCATAATCACATGAAATCACAACATAATTAACTACTAAGTGCTATGTGACCCTTAAAACATTAGTTTTCACTTCTGTTATGTGAATTTCAAATATCTGACATACACAGTAGCGATCGGTAAGTTATTTAGAGTCCAGTAAGAAAAACTTATTTTTTGGTGAATAGTAAGCTACCCTTATGAATAGTAACATACCCTTATGAATAGTGATATACCCTAATGAATAGTAACCTTACTTATGATAGTATATAAATAATATTCAAGTGTAAGTACGATATATCTATGCTTTAAAATAAGTAAACAAAAGTTTTAAAACTCTTGTTTTTAGAATAAATTATGATTTAATTAAATATTAAATTAATAATATTTAGAAAATTATTTTTGAAAAAATGAATTCATTTTTGGATTCTACATGTCAAAAAATGGTTGGGGTAAATTTTTTGGGATTTTTCTGAAATACTTGAATTTTTTATGAATAGTGACATACCATAAATTACAAAATTAAGATAAATACACTAATTATAGAGTCATGTGTGATGTCCTGCTGATGTAAGCCTACTTGGTTTGGGATCACATGATAAAATTACTATTATTGGTCATGGAATACTCACTATTCCTTGTCTTGAGGAGAAATAATAAATTAATGAGTTTTATATTAAGAAATCCCCTCTCTCCTCCACTATAAAACCCCCCTCTCACCCCCTTCCATTCACTCCTCTCAAGCCTTGTGCCTTCTCCAAATTCTATCCAAATACCCTCCCAACCTCCTCTCTCACATCTATAAAGCTTTGGTCTCATAAAAAAACCAAAACCTCTCCCTTAAGGAGGCTCTCAAGGAAGTTTGGTTCAAGAGGTAAATTCCTCTTTTCAATTCATTGTCTTTCCTTTCAAGTTCATTTGTTTTTCTCTTACCTCTCCTTATCCAAACTTTGTGATGAATTCAGTACCTCATTTGTACTGGAATTTTTTCATGATAGTGGAATAATTTATCATCATCTCCCTCCTTTTTACCTTCTTTTATACTAGTAGCAAGAACACCATCCAAGATGTGTCAATTTTACACATTTAAGGATGATGGACTTTCAATTTATATTATCATTCTCAATTCTGGTCATGAAACCATTATTTTTATGGTTGAAACATATTATTATATATAATATAACCTATTTAAGATTTTTTAATCCCTTCGTACAAATGTAATTAAGTTATAAATAAAAAGGAGTTCGTTGTAATCAAAACCCACAAATTATCCGAAACAATTATCATTAAAGTTATAGATAATAATTCGTCCTCTCTCCATGTAACCAAGTTATATAAATTACCAATAACACATATTTATGTTAATAAATAATATATAATTTTAATTTTGGAGATTTACATCCATTCCACATACTTAAAAACAAGTGAACCGAAGATGAAAATAAAGAAAATGAACACTTCGAAGCGACGAAATTCAATACAATAACTTTTCAATAAGAACATAAATGAACTAACCATAAATGTGATAAAATAACTAAATGTCTAATAAGTTCTTAAATAAGTTATTAATAAGTATAATTTCATATTCCAGGAGCTTAAGTTTGATAGAGGAATACGTTTGGAGTTAAGGTAAGGGTTTCTTCATCTCACTTCCATTTTCGTGAGATTTTCCATATTCAATACTAATACTTTTGTATGGTGTATGTATACTGAAAATTGATTTTACATATCATTAATATCATTATCTTCATGGTATTAAATCTATAATTTTTATATTACTAATTTTTGGGGCATATGAATCGTTTGATTACAAAGTGGTAAGGGTTTTCCACCAGAACTTCCAATTTCATTTGTGTTACTTTTATTGTCTAATTTCATCGATGAAAATCTTATGTATTGTTATGTACTCCTCATAAATTCTGTGTGAGTATTCTATATATGTACACCAACCATAATCCTTCCCTATTTTTTGTATAGTTAAATGTTTTAAAAGAATCTCTCAAAACTATTTCCAAAAATACGAGCCCGATACAAGGGAATTTCTCAAATTCATATCTATTTTCAAGGGAAATATATAATCTATTTTTGGAAACCATTATACTTATAAAAACACTCATTTTATCATGAAATGCTATCATACTTTACTTCTGGTTTTATACAAAGATTTTTCCAAAATAACTCTTCTTTTAAAAATATAAGAGTATTTATCACAAGAATTGCTTAATGATTTTAGATGATTATTCTCATTTGATTCAACACTCTTGTTGATTATTATGTATTTTTTGGTTTAATCATTTATGATGTCATATACCATATTTTATTGAATGTTTTGTGACTAATTTTATTATGGATGATCTATCCTAAAAACATTCACTATATTATTCTGAATGGTTAGGGTTTGTGTTCAATAATTGGGGAAAGTTAGTTACATTTCATATGATAGTTTCAATATGAATGTATTTGTTGTTTATGTTTATCCCCGCTCATATGAGGAATGAATTGGACTTATTATGTGACGGGTGGGTCCTTCTATAGCCCCTTGATGCATCGGTAGGTCTCATGAGACAACTAGACATGGAATTGGATGAGGCCTTTCCCAATGTGATATGGATTTTGGCCGAGGCCTTAATCATTAGACGTCTTGGCTGAGGCCATGAAAAAATGTTTCAGAATGTCCGACATATGCACTTCCTTCATTATAATGCTAGTAATTGAAAGTTTATGTCGTTATTCAACTAGTAGAATACCCATGATTATGTTTTATTATGGCCTTATTTACTTAGCTCATATCCCTTCCATAATGTGTTCAAGTTTATTATTAAAGGCATGTGTTTTCAATTATTCACCATTTTTAATGTTTATATTATCTTCCACTGTATTGCTTACTCTTACTGAGCATTTGATCTCTGCCCTTTCTTATGTTTTATTTTTCTCATGACATGAAGAAGTAAATTATGAATGACATTAAATCATAATCTAGGAGACTTGATATTGCTAGTGGAATATTGTAGTGTCGTTTTTCCTTTACAAATGTAAATTTGAACTTATGAATGTAACTTGTTTCCAATAATACTGAACTACTCAGTCCTTTGGGATTTTTATTCCTTGTATGTATGCCAACATAATCAAATAATTCATTGACTCTGGTCAACTTGGGTCGGGTCCTTGCATCCTCAGCTGCGACATGTGGAAAACATCATGAACCCAGTGAATATTTGGGAGAAGAGCTAGGTGGTACTCCACCTCTCTAACTCTGTTCAAAATCTGAAATGTTCTAATGAACCTAGAAGATAGCATGCCACCCTAGCCAAATCTCCGCAATCCCCATCGGGGTGAGACCTGAAGGAACACATGGCCACCCTCTTCAAACTCCAAGGGTCTCCATCACCGATCAGAAAAAGATTTTCGTCTACTCAGTAGAGTCCTCTTCTGATCCTAGATGATATGAACCTTCTTAGTGGTAGCTCGTACCAACACTGGACCCATGAGTGCTCACTCCCCTGGGTTTTTCCAGTATAGAGGTGATCTGAAAGGCCACCCATACAAAGCCTTGAACATTTCCATGCCAATGGTGGAGTGATAAATGTTTTTGAATGAAAACTCCACCACAGGAGGCTAGTCCTCCAAACTATGACCAAAATCCAGAATGAAGTCATGAAGCATGTCCTCTAAGGTATGTATGGTCCACTCCATCTGACCATCCATCTAGGGATGAAAAGATGTGCGCAGGCACAACTATGTCCTGAATGCCTCCTATAATCCCTTCCACAATCGAGATGTAAAGCATGCATCAAGGTCCAAGACGATCATTGAAGTCACCCCATGAAGACACACTATCTCTTGGACGTAGAGGCGTCCCAAATCCCCTACCGATCCCTGCTCCTAGATGGGTAGTAAGTGATATGACTTGGTGAGTCAGTCAATGATCACCTAGATAGAATCATGGCCCTTGTATGTGGATGGTAATCTCATCATGAATATCATCGAGATACCATACCATTTCCACTCTGGTACCTCAAGTGGCTGGGCCAAGCCAACAGGAACCTACTGCTCAACCTTCACTTGCTGGAATGTGAGGCACCGTGAAACAAACTCTACCACTACTTTCATTATCCCTAGCCACAAGTACTAACGTTGAAGGTATTGGTACATCTTCACCACTCTTGGATGTACAGAAAATGGGTATATATGGAACTCCATCAACACCTCCCCATGAAACATCACTGGTACTATGTTGCGCCCTCTAAAAAGGATGGCGTGCTCCCCACCTATCGAAAATCCACCAGAAGCATGTCTTAAGGACAATTGAGAACATCAGGCCTCACAGTCAATATCCAAAAGTTATGCCTCCCTAACTCAATGTAAGAGTGGGGGAGTGATATTCATAGAATTAAGGTAAGATGCTTCTTCATTATCCATGATGTATATCTACATCGCATCCATCTACATCATCACCTCACTTAGAAACTGTAAACTGGACCTCCTACTGAGCATGTATACCACCACATTCCCCTTCCCAAGAGTGTAGACTATATCGAAGTCATATTCTTGTAGGAACTCTATCCATCACCACTGTTTTAGGTTCAGGTACTTCTGGGAGAATATATACCTGAGACTCTTGTGGTCAGAGTAGACTGTAAACCACTCACCCATCAAGCAGATCTACCACATCTTCAAGGAAAAGACCACTGCTGCTAACTCTAGGTCCTACGTCGCATAGTTATTCTCATGTTGCCTCAACTTCCATGATTCTTAGGCAATCAATGCTCGCTCTTTCATTAGGACACAACCCAGTCTCAGCCCTGATGCATTTTAGAAAACTACATACCCAACTCCCACCTATGGTAGTCTCAAGATGGGGGGCACTCGTCAGTCTCTGCCTCACCTATTGGAAACTCTGATACCACTTCTATATCCACACAATGGTTCGTCTCTTCTGTTTCAAATCCAATAAGGGTGCTTCTACCCTGTAAAATCCAATCACAAACCTATAGTAGTATCTATCCAACCCCAAGAAACTCTGCATCTTAGTCATGCACCTAGGTGGCTCCCAAGAAATCACGGCCTCTATCTTTACTAGATCCACTACAACTCCACCCTCTAAGATGATGTGTCCCAGAAAGTGGACCTCCCATATCCATAACTGGAACTTCTAGAACTTACCATAATTTTGGTTCTCTCTAAGTGTATTCAGGACTATCCCGAGGAGTGTAGCATGCTCCTCCTCCGACGCCAAGTACACCAAGATATCATCAATGAAGACCAGCACAAAATGATCTAGGTAAGGCTAGAAGATCATGTTCATCATTCCCATGAACACTGATAGGGAATTGTTCATGTTTAAATGCATTAAAAAAACATATATTGGCTATACAAACATCTAAAATCTGTCTTCGGTACATCCTCATCCTGTACCTAAAGCTGATGATAGCCAGACCTAAGGTCTATCTTTGAGAACTATCTCACTTCCTTTAGTTGATCAAAGAGGTCATCAATACTCAAAAGTGGATACTTGTTCTTAATGTTCACCTGTTTTAGGTGCCAAAAGTCCATGCACAACCACAAACTCTTGTCTTCTTTCTTGGAAAACAACACTGGGGCTAACCATGGTGAAACACTGGGCCTTACGAACCCCTTCCTTAGCAAGTCCTCCGACTGTACCCTCTACTCACATAGCTATGTGGGAGCCATCTAATATACCAGTGTGGATATCGGTGTTTTTCTAGGGTACAATTTAAGGCATAACTCTACCTCCCTATGAGGATATAGTTCTAGAACATCTTTGGGAAAGACACCTTCATACTCATCCACCACTACAAGAAATATCGGACTCCTCTCATCCACTGTACCGAGGGTGAGGCAAGACAACTGGTGAGTTATCGGTTGTACCCTCCTCCAAGAAATCTTGTCTTGTGCTTAAAAAGATTCCTTCTCACCGTTGAAGGAAAACCTAGTCCCATCCTCACAGACACACCACACTATACGCCTAAAACATTTTGATCTGAGCATCAAATATGGATAACCAGTCCATACCCAAGATGACATCGTAAGTCCTTGATGCTATTATTAGGAGATCCTAGCTGAAGATCTCATCTCAAAGACTAATCTCACACTACCGACACCAGTGTGTAATCATTAAATACCTTATCGTAGGAGTCTCTAGTTGTAAGGATCAATCCAACGGCTCCACCGGAATTTCTGAGATCCGAACAAGAGATGTGGTAAGGAAATATTGACTAGAAAAAGTGTCTATAAGAACTATAGTTAAGGTGGAGAAGACAAAGATCTCACCTATAATCATCTCTAGACCACCGAGGTCATAATACTCTGCTACCTGAAGCTGAACTCACCCATGTCCACCTACTCCCTGAGGTTGCGGTGGACCACCTGGGGGTGGTGGTGGTAGTACCTTGAATCATTTCCCGCCACCTACTATTGGGCCTACTCCCCTTCCACATCCTCCACCTTGCAGACCTCCTCGCTTGAACCTATGCCTTTGTCTTGGTGGTTGCTTAACCATTCGTTTATTTTTTGTACAATGAGTCAAGCAGTCACAAGCCATGTGTCCCTACCTGCCGCATGTGTAGCAAAGCCTGTCTCCATGTTGACTCCCTCTTATCTGGGAGCCCCGCACTTCTGACGCTAAGCCCTGGGGTTTACCCTTGAAAGACCTTGCATGCTTGGGCCCCCATGTCTACTGTCTGATTCTCCCCATTGAAGACTCTTCCAATTGAGGTCTTCTGGTGGCTCCAGTTATCATTTCCTACTCCACTAGGAAGCTCTCTACAATAAGGGCTTGCTCCATCTCCCCAGACTGAGTAGGGACGTTGAGAGACACCATCGACGCCCTGATCTCCCATCGGAGTCTCTTATAAAAGGATTGATCCTTGAATAAAGGGTCTTTAACTATATCTATAGAGTGGTGAGAAATATTAGTAAACCTTATGGAGTACTCAGCCACCATCATATTTCCCTACTGAAGGTGAACCAGCTCCTAAATACGTATAGAGTGCAAAGTCGCGGGGAAAACACATCCCGAAAAAGCTACTGAAGTATTCCTAGGTGAGAGTCACCTCATCATGCGTCTTCATGGTCAATCTTCACCATCTCCCAATTGATCCCTACAGATGGCTCACGACCAAGATTTCCATTTGGTCAAGTAGTTTCCTCACTAAGAGGAAGACATGTGTCTCTACCTCTATCCATTCCTTAGATACATGAGGATCTATCTCTCTCGTTAACCTGAGAGGTCTATATCCCTAAAACTCATGAAAGGTACTGATTCTATGTACATCCTCTACCAGTAATGTTGGTAGTAACTGTTGATCAACAGGTGGTGGCAACGCCAATGCACTACCCGACGGGGCCATCTTTAGCAATGGTCCCAGAACTGATGCCTCGTCGCTAGGTGGGCTATCCATATAATCACATATCGGAAGCCTAGATGGCCATCTATGTGGAGTCATCATAAAATAGATCAATATTTACCACATTTATAAGATTATACCTGGTGAGATAACTATTATTCAAAAAGGGAATACGGATACACTTATGCAACCATTGTTTTCATATATAGAGCTCAAAAGAAGAATTTCAGGGTCCTAGTTTATGGATACATCGGCCACTGCACCAACAATGGACTCCCCGAATATGAAATTAGAACTTGAAATATTAAACATTGCTTCCCTAAAAACAAAACAACAGACTCTCAGTCTTTGAGGTAGAACTGACCGCCCTCTAATGACACTTTTTCACGACCTGTCCCCCAGTCCCATGTTGTGACTCCCCCAAGCTCACCTCCAGAAGGCTAGGGGTTGGAGACTAGCACTAAATGCATAAACCTTCAAGTGGGAGGCATTTTCTAGAGTATATGTACACACACACACAACCATGTCCCAAAATCATAAAGAAGAACAAGCAGGCCACTAAAAATAACCACAGAGTACAAGTACAACTGAAAGTAAAATGGGCTAGAATATGAACCCAACAAAAGACTAACTAGAAAATATGAAAGTACAAAAGAAACTATGGATATTTATCCATTAAAAACCCCACCTAACAAGTAACTATGGAGTAAATATTGGAAGATATAGAATTACATCCCACCTACCTGGTCTCACTGGGAAGCATTTGATCCTAGGCCACCAAGTCCTCCGTCAAGGCATCAATCTTCTGCACCAGAAAAAACATGTGTGGGCGAAGCCCATGGAGGGGTGAGAAACAAAATACTCAGTAGAGATCCTAAAACAAAAAATAAATACCAAAAATCAATCCACAAAACAAATACCAAAGATTTATCATGAAGTAAGACAACTCACACTAGGTATAAGGAAAGTAGATCCCTCAGTCATATCATTGACCACCTCAGCTGCTAGAGTTTCTCCTCAATGAGTACAGTGGACCTATCAGGTCACAAAAAAGATGCTTCCCACAAACCTTGTACTATTGTGGCATGCATCCTTGATGAGTACCGTGGGTATGCTGAGTCACATAGAGTCGCTCCCCACTATGGACTTGTCGGGTCACACAGAGCCACTTCCCACCTTGGTCATACTAAGGTACCCCTCCCCATTGTGTATTGTGGGTATTCCAAGTCACACAGAGTCGCTCCCCACCATGGTCCTACTAGGTCATACAGATCCACTTCCCACTGGGCCATCATAGCTGACCCACACGGGGTCTCTTGTCAGCAGTCTTCAGGTCCCAGCCAATCACAGGGTTTCCACACATAGCACACTTGATCTCAAGAGAACCAATCCCCAAGACATTATTCGTATTTCAACTTCCCTGAAATCCTCCTTATATTAAACCAAAAGATACCTATTATCATGAGAGTTACAACACCGAAAATGACTAGTCGTTTGGATGCCCAATTTGCACATTATTAGGATTTTAGTAAATAGGGGATGGTTGCATCTAGGCTCGGTCGGACCGACCGAGGGGCCCCACATGCCCCAGTTTGATTAAACTCACCTGACCTAACCTAGTTTGGGTTCGGGTTGGTCCATTCTGGCTTGGCCAATGGGCTAGGCCCATTGTGCCTCACTAGAGCCAGTCTGGTTTGGTCGAGGGTGCAGAGCAGGCCAGTCTCATCTGGCCCGACCCGAAGGGGCAGGTTTGGCTCACTAGGAGCGGTTCTAACCCACAAGAGTGGGTCTGGCCGGATGGCATGGGTCTCACCCTCTATCACGAATATGGCCCGCTAGGGAGGCCCACCCCTATGCTGCCCGCCTAGGGAGGGCCCTGTCTGGCCGGGACGCGGTAGGCGGCTACATCCCCCTCCTACACCGCGGGTCACCGTAGGGCCACCTCCTCCATCTTAGAGGCACGATGCATCCAGGGGGCTACTATGCAGTAGACCAACTAGACAGTTGGCCTTATAAATGTGGTCAGGGGATCGTATGCCCTATGAATCGTGGCCCGTGACTCTGACCTTCTCCATTGATGTAGCTGAGGGGTCGCATCCTTCCTCCAACCTCTAACCTAGCCTGCGGCTCCTACCACTATGTCCTGGCCTGATCCTTCTATGTCTTCCTTCACCAGAGAACCATCGTGGCATGTCTTCACCCTCCTGAGTCCACCAGAGGGTCCTTCCACAGATCATTGGGTCCGCACTGGTGGTTCATTCTTCAAGTTGTATGCACCTCCGGCCTCCGTGGGGTGTCACCTTCCCTACGAAGGCCTCAAATCCGCTATCCTACCATTTCAAAAACTCAATCACGAATAATGCACAAGCAGTGGGGCTCGGGCCTTATTCAAGTCAGTCTATTCCATCTACATTATAATTTAAAAATAGGGGGAGGCTAAGAGATGACGTTCTATCAATCAAAATAATTAAATCCCAATATAAAAGTCCACCAAGAAAAAGGCACCCTCCTACATTTACAAGCGATCCGCGGTTCAACCTATTCATGGGTTGACCCGTATTAATCATTTTAGAATAAAGAATGGCAAAAACATAAAATAAATTAAACCCCTACTTTAATTGATGTTCGTCGTTGGAGCGTTCCATCCGCAGGGATTTAGGTTCTGATCGAAGATGCTGGTGTTTTTCACTCACTAGTCTCGTTCTTTGTCATTGTCGTTAGATGTTTTTCAGTATTCGACATTCATTGTGGGAGATATTTCTTGGTGTAAGTTCGTCAGAGAATTTACAAGGTTTAATTCTCATTTATTTAATGTGTTAACCTATTAAAAAGATAATGTGTTGCAGCATTTCTCTTATGTTGCGTTGTTATGTCATTACACCATTTCATTTATGAAACAATATATCTGTTACAATCTATTTAATTCATTATTATGCTAAACATTTATGAGCCATTAATTATCTTCCTTTAATGTGCCTCATCGTCGAACCACAGCATCGCCGTCTTCTCTCCCAATAGTTTTGAAAAAAAAATATCTTTTAAGTTATTTTATTTTTTTCCAGAAAGTCCAAAAAATTTCTTTTTCGTCTGACCCTTTCCAGTCAAAGTTAATTCCTTTCTAGGAAAATCTCTGCATTATTCATTCAACAGTTCCCTCATATTTTCGATTCCATCACTAGTTCAAAAGTTAAAAAAACCTGCTTGCATGTTTACTTAAACAAACTTAAAAAAGGTTCAAAATTCTATTCTGGGATCACTAGGGCTCATAATCACGTTCCATCAAAGATTCTTGTCTTGAAATGATTCCATATAATTTAATAAAAATTATACAAAAAATCTGGTACATTACAAACAAAGTCAACCACTCCCAAGGGAACCATCTTGGGAAAGCCCACAGGAAACAGAGGAGTGGGCCCATGTGTAAGACTTGTAGGAGTTCACCCATAATAAGTGCATTAGAGAAGTAGTGATACCACCATGTGGGGTGTCACATAGGCAAGGATATCCAGAATGGGGAAGTTGTATTGGGGGTTTTATGATTTTTGGCGAGCTGCTGGTATATGCTGAGTAAAAAAATTTGGCCCCAACCTATGGAAGAATCGATATGGGATGGTGGGCACACTCACTAATGTTCCTTTACCATTAAAATGATTGAAATAAAGTGATTCTATTATTCTGGATGATCTGAAACATCCAATCAATCTATAGAAGTTGTCTTACTCTAGCCTCACATGTGGGATCTGCACAGCAAGGGTTATCCATCGTTGATGAGCTATGGAGATCATGACTGCATCCACTAGACCAAATAAAATACCACAAATGAGTTTATTAAAAGGCCCTAATGATCTCCTATGATCCTGGTGATTTAAAATGATTTTTTTCATGAATTTCCATGCATAAACAATGAAAAATAAAGCATGATAGCCTCCTGATGAAGTCGACCTCCTGGATATCGTTAAACACCAAGATTTATGCACATGTAAGACTTAAAATGAATGTAATTACACTTTTACTAATCAAATGAAAGGATAATAATGGGAATACTAATACTTTGGGTGTTTATATGAGTTAGTTGTGGATTTTTTCTAATCCATGTGAAGAATAAAAACAAAGGATCCATGAGAGATCAGTTACCCGTGTGAGAACTTTTACTAGAACTTGATTCTCTCATGTGATTTCCATGCATACATCCTCGAAAATTGGTGACATGTGTGTGTGAAAAGAAATGACATCACCTGAATTATTCATGTCTTTGACCACCCATCCATGTTAATGATGAAGAAATCAAGTCTCTCATGTATTTGAGACACTTCATTCATCAACAGTAATGTATTTCATGTGCATGTAAAATGAATTAATGCTATTTGAGTTGGGGGTAATCACTTATCCATGTGAATAATATTAAATACTAACTATCGAAGGCAATGGTTATTTGAGATTTCTGGATAAATTGAATGTGAATGAATAAAATGAAGTACCCACTATTTATGGGGTATTTCAAATGGTAAAGGAAGAAATCTAATACCCAAAAATAATGGTGTATTCAAAGATGAGAAAATAAATATAATACTCATGGTAATTTAGGAATTATTATTTGAATAAGTAAATTAAAAGTGTTTAATTATAAACACATTTAATTGAGGATTTAAATGATGTAATTTAAATCATGGGATTATTGAGACCCCATATACAACATTTTTTTGTATAAATATGTGTATGCAGGTGATGTGAAAGATTTACTAAATTTCAATATCCATTGAGACACCATATATCTAATGTGAAAGAATAATTTTGAGAGGTATTCAAATTTTGGAAATTATTTAAGAAAGTGGTTTCAAATAACTGAGCATTTGAAGAAGATAATTCAAATCATTCAATATACAAAAAGAGTTTTGAGAAAAAAAATAAGATTGATCTAGTCATAAATTGAAGTCCTTGAAGATTTATACATATGAAAGGTACATCTAGAATTCTTGTGGAGGAAGAATATATCTGAATAAGATCTTTATATTCTTGGATCAACACTAAAGAGGAATCTTGTAGCTGTGGTGTCTAACCATCCACTATAAGATTGTAATTGGGATGTCTAACTAATTAAAAAATAAGGGAATTTAGGGTCTAACCAACTGTCAAGAGAGAAATTAGGGTGTCTAACCAATTGTTTTTCTGGGGTATCTAACTAGTTGTATTCACTTGTGGAGATAGTTAAGAGAATCCGTGCTAGGGTGTCTAACCAACATTGAATGGAGTTGTCCTTTAATTGATAAACCTTATAAATAGTGGATGTTTACCGCTCTTATTTTACTACTACACATGAGGTGATATTGAGAGAAACTTTTGAGTGGATCTATAACTTTAAACAACTTTGGAGGTTGAATTTAAAAAGTTAAAAATTCATATAACAAGAGTGCCACTGATTCACCCCCTTTGTGGAAATTAACCATCCCTTGGGCACTAAAAGTGGTATTAGATCCATAAGTCACCTCTAAATATCCAAGAAATTTTAAATATGGAATCTAATTAATATTAAAATGATCACATTTACCTTATTTAAAGAAATTTCATATGGTGTAAAATGAATAAGGAAGGGAAACATTTTCCTGATAAGAATCTAATGAGTAGAGATGAATTCAATCTCCTTGCCTTTAATGAGAAGAAAAAGAAGAAGAATCCATCCAAGAAGTATTGTTCCACAATCAAGGTAAAATCATACCCTTTTTATTTATAATTATAACCATTGTGTAGATAAAGAATGAAATTTTTGAGTCACTCTTGCAGCTAAAATATAAATGTGATTTTGGTGATGATGTGGTGACAACATGAAGTATTTATTCCAAGGAATTATCATGCAATCAAAAAGAAGATCAATGTAGAATCATTCATGATGTTTATTATTCAATGGATACATATTTTAACTTATAAAATAAAATATTGAGGATAGAATAAGTGTCCTTGAATATCCAATCAATGAAAATGGGATCCAAGATGAAAGAGAAAAGTGATATGAACGTTATGTTTGATAAGATAAAAGAGAAAGATATGAAAATAAGAGACCGTGATGAGAAGTTTAACACCTATAGATATAAAATAAATATCCTTCAAAAGATATCTAAATATGTGTAGAAACAAAGAGGAACCCATATCTAAAATCTAGAAGTAAAGTTTCATCCCATTCACAATCTAGAACAATGGTCCCACAATAAATAAAATCACTAAAGTGTTTTTATTATAGAATATTCTGACGCATCATGAGTGGATGTTTCAAAACCATCAAACCTGGTGATTTTGTAAGAACTCCATCAGTGCCAACATCTCAATTAAGGAGAAACCAAATGAGGTATGATTTTTTTTAAATGTTTCATTTTTTCTAACCTCATTCATATGGAAAATAATTTCACTTAGAAGAATGTATGTGAGGATAAATAATCCAAATGGATACACTCCAATCCCATTAATTTCCAAAAGATTTCTTATCCTAGTAAAAAGAACATTGTGATGGAAAATAGGATTAATGTTTTGGAGAATAAAGATGAGCCTCAATAAAGTGTGTATCAAGTACTAAAATCCAAGAACTCATAACAACTATCTTGGAAGAAAATAAATAAAGTTTGGAAGAAAAAACAAGATTTGTTTGAGCTGTGAGGGAGGTGTAAAAAATATTCCACAAAAAGAGGAAATTCAAAAAATAATAATATGTGCATAATCCACAAAATATGTTCACAAGAAAGAATAAAAATTCTATTATGATCTTGGAAAACAAAAATAACTCAAGGATGAGATAAAACTCTCACCTTGAGTGTTTTCTATAAATAAATAATTGGTTCCTAATTATTCTATATTTTTTATGTGTTATGGTCTAACATAGAGGGAATTGAAGGAGAAGTTTTGTTCATCATATAGTTTTTTAATTTCCTTGATGATAATGATGAGTACATCCATTGAGGGGGATATTTTAAGAGAGCTGAGGTATTTTAATCATGCTTTAATACCTTTTTCATTAATTGTATTCATTAAGGGGGAGTTCATGGTTTAAGGGAAAATGATACAAAGGGGGTTTTATTCTTCTACACATGAACTTTATAATGTGTTTATTAAAGTGTGTATAATTTTTAATTTCATTGAAAATTATAGAATTTGGAAACTCCTTATTGATAATTAAGAAACTCTGAGCTTGATATCACATGTGAGTATTTGTTATGTACATCTTATATATCCTTGGTTATTTCACTCCTATTTTATATATTGGGTTATCCCACAAGGACTTATAGTTGATTAGATAAAGACTCTTTGTTAAGTATAATATGATATCATCCCTTTAACTAAAAATATGAGAAGATATTGTTGAGAAGAATGATAATATGGGAATACCCTTCACTTATAATTTTCATTTGATTGTTAATAAGGGGGGAGAATAGTTTAATTTTCCACATATTGAATTTTAAAATGTGATAATATATTGACAAAAAAAAGACAAAGGTGTAGATTTTTGGGCCCAAATATTGCATTTGTTTTCAAGGATTCAATATGTGGGTGAATATGAAGTGGTGATTCATGGAGAATTGTTATGGATTAATATTATGGAATTTTATTTCTTGCATGTGAAATTCTATATATTATATTTTATTATTATTAAAGTGATATTTAATGTCTAATACATGTTATAAGGAGTTTACACATTGTTAACTACAAGTGAAGGCCATTAAAATACCTATTTTCTTGGTGAATTGAAGATTCCATGCATAATTGTTGAATTACATGAAATAATATTTAAGAATAAATGTATGATGATGTTAAATTTATGGAGTCCATAAAAAATAGAAGATTGTATATATTTCCCATGAAGAATAATTGAGGAAGAAGAAGAGAAGTTTGAGAATAAGTTACCTTGGAATTTTAATTGAGGATGGATTTGAATTACATTTAGAACAAATATTATTTATAAGTATTTGTATGTTTCCTTATTTAAAAAATATTTCCATCCCACAAGCCTTACTAGGATAGGCTTGACCAAGGGATCATGTGGTGCCAATGTCAACCACACCCAAGGGAACTAGGCTAGGTAAGCTCGTTAGTGGTAGAGGAGAAGGCCCATGTGTAAGGCCAATAGGTAGGCACCCATAAAGAGAACATGGGAGTAGTAGAAGAACCATCATGTGAGGTGTAAAAAAGTTAATGAGATATGTCATGGGGGTGGTTCCAGTGGGGGTTCGGGATTTCTAGCTATCTTATATAATGCATTGAGTAATTATCTTCAGCTCCGGCCTATGGAAGAATCGATGTGAAGAAATGGAAACACACACTATTATTCCACCACCATTAAAATGATGGAAATAATGTGGTCTAATATATATGGATGACATGATTCATCTAATTAAGTTGGAGAGGTTGTCTTGCTCCAACTTTCATCTAGGGATCTACGCAGTATGGGTTATCATCCATTGATGAATTGAAGAGATCACACCCACATCAACCAAACCAAAAAAAGGACATGAATGGATTTAACCAAAGACCCAAATGATATCCTTTGATATGAGAGAGTATGAAACATTTTTTTACACATTTTTCATGCATTTCTATACATAAACAAAGAACCCCAAAGTGTAATGTCTTCCTACTGAATTCATCCCCTTGGATAATGTTAAATTCCAATATTTATGCATAGGTAAGATATAAAATTCATGAAGTTACATTTGAATTCATCTAATGAAGTATAAGAATATGAATATAGATCCTTTAGCTGCTTATATGAGTGAGACATGTATTTTTTTCAATCTACGTGAAGAATAAAAATAGAGGAGTTGTAGGTGATCAGTTACCTGTCTGAGAATTTCTACTCGAACCTGATACTCTTGGGTGATTCACATGCATGAATGCATAAAAATGGGTGATCCATGTGTGTGAACAGAAATAATATCACACTAATTCTTTAGTTTTTTAAAGACTCATCTATATAAATAATAAATAACCTGAGTCCCTCGAGTATTTGAGACATTGTATGTATTAGTAGTTATTAGTTTCATAAACATGTATAATGAATGTATTCTATTTCACCAATGGTTAATCATTTATCTATGTGAAGAAGATGAAAGAATAAATACCAATGAAAATGGGTATTTGTTTCATGAATAAATTGAATATGCCTACATGAAATGAAATACCCACTATTTATGGGGTATTTAAAATGAGAAAAGAATAAATTTAATACTTGAAAATAATGTGGTATTCAAATATGAGAAAATAAATATAATACCCATGTTCATATGAGAATTATTATTTGAATAAAGAAATTAAATGTGTTTAATTCTTAACAAATTTAATTAAGGATTTAAATTATGTAATTTAAATCATGAAATTTTTGAGACCCCATGTACCAATTTTTTTTTATAATTTTGTTCATAAGGATGATGAGAATAATATACTTAATTTAAATATCCATTGAGGATCCCTGTATCAAATGTGCAAGAATAATTTTTAGAGTGATTCGAATATGTTCAATTCTTGAAGAGTGTTATTGGATGTACCTAAACATTTGAATAATACAATTCAGGTCATTCATGATATGAAAGGCGTTTCAAGGCCAACAAGATTGATCAAGTTATCTATTAAAGACCTTGAATATTTTTACACAAGGAAGGTACATCCATATTTCTCGTGTAGGAATACTATCTATGAGGAAGATCTTTTTATTCCTAGATCAACACTGAATAAGAATCTTAAATATGGGGTGTCTTACTATTGGAATATTGTGATTGGGTTGTTTAATAAATCAAAGAAAAAGAAAATTTGGGGTGTCTAACCATCTTTCAAGAGATCAATTGGGGTTTCTAACCAATTATGGAATTGGGGTGTCTAACCAGTTGTATTCACTTGTGTAGATAGTGAAGAAAATCCATTTTGGGGTGTTTAACCAACATGGAAAGGAGTGGTCCTTTCATTGTTGAAACTTGTAAATATTGTGTTCTTCCCACTCTTATTTTACTACTACACATTATGTGGGATTGATATAAACTATTGAGTGGATCAATAACTTTAAATTGTTCAGGAGGTTGAACTTGAAAAGAGTAAATTTCATAAAATAAGGGTACCATAGATACCCCCCCTCCTCAATAGAACCTAACTAGTCCTCGAGTACTACAGATATGAAAATTTCTTTTGATATATATCTATATTCATCAACCTAGTAGGTTCCAAACCCCTCTTAGGTTAGAAAATGACAATTCATATACCATTATTCCTATCTCATTTCCCTAATGGCCGAACATGGTCATCCTTTTGTATGATAACATTAGTCAACCCTACAATCATGTCAAAATAATTTTCATTTTCCATGTGAAACATAAAACATAAATATAATAAATAAATATTTAAATAAATAAAATTAAAAAATTAACATAAATAAATAATATGTCATTGTTTAAAGAAAGTAAAATATTCCTCATGATTTTCTTTCATGTATCATCTCAGTATTAATTACCTTTTTTATTTTCACTCGATATACATATCTACCAAATTATATAACATTCTATTTTTAAATTTTTTCCTCTATATCCAAGTTATTGATGAATATATAATCATACTCAATGTCAATCTCTTAAATCCTTATCTATAAAGTCTCATAAATAGTGTATGCATTGAATTTTAAAATAGATCTATTTAATAATTTCTCTTAAAAAATGTAACTTTCATTTTTAATAAATCAGCCCTCATGAAATTTAATTTTATATCACTCCACAAATCAAGTATTTCTACCATATAATCACAATATCATGCATAATAAACATTAAATGTTTGACATTACAACATAAAGGGTTCTTATTAAACATGATGATATTTATATTTAATATTAATAAATCAATGAAATTTAAACACATGAAATCCCCTATGATTGTTGAACCAATAACACATAAACATTACAATATAATTTTTTCAAAGATAATATAACTCAATTTTTTTACACCATAACATAAAGGTTAACTTCACTTTCCATGTAATGAGTTTCTTTTAAATAGACACCACTATTCATTGGTTCTTTTGAATTTCCACATATACATATAGTAAATTAAAATCCAACAATAGCATAAGTATTATAGTATTTAACTAATTTATATGGTGGAGTATTGAATATATATAATAATACATCAATTTAATTTTTATATCTTGAAACCTATATGGGAACTAAAAAGTAATATAATATCAATATAATATTTTTTAAGTATTGATGTAATAAAATATATTTTTATAGCTTCCAAAACCAAATAATCAAATTATATAGTTGATTTTATTCTTGAGATCCTAAACTAATTTCTTGGACTTTTTTTTATTATGAAGATCACATAATCATTAAAAAATATTTTTTTGAAAAGAATGATCATTAAAGAGAATCCATTGATAGAAAAAAAACGTTCAATTTAATATTTATCAACATTATGGGAGGTCTATCTATTTCAATTATACCCTTTATAAAGTTTTTTTATTTTTATAAGAAATGATTCTATATATGGGTAAATATTTGATGGTAATAAAAAACTTGTTTTCTTACCATTAAAAAGGATTATAACATTACTATATCCTATGAAATTATAACAACATTTAGGACTATGTGTACTATATCTTGATAATATTTCTTTTAACAAAAAAAATAATTATCTACAACACTACAACTATCAATTTAAAAAATATATATATGAAAATATATCATAAGTATTTATAACTTAGATCAATAAATGTTTTAAATCATTAATTAAAGATTTTAAATAAACATCAATATTATTTTATGGATCGATTGGTGTTAATAATGTCAAAAATTGATATATTTCCTTCATTAACATCCATGGTGGTATATTTTAAAGAATAATGAATACATAAAAACAAGATTACAGACTACCAGATGTAAAAAAGGGGAAAATTTTATTTCAAATCCTAAATAAGTATTATGTGGTTCATATGAAAACAATGTATATAATTTATGAAATCATTTCAACTCATTCCATTAATTGTTTTTTTATTTTTGAAAATAAATAAATATTGAAACACCAATGTAATTAAAAATACCTTAGTTAATTGATTAGAACAAGTCTATTTAGGTTATTATCATTAATTTTTAATTTGGTTTTCTACATGTTATAAATTTAACTAAACATTAATAATCATAATAATATAGGATACAATCATTTTATCATTTATGAATATTATGATAACTTAAATGAAAATTATATGCTACCATTTTAGTCTCATAATAATCATTAAGAAATGTATTTTTTCCCAATGAAAAATATTTAACCAATACAATTAATTGATTGAACCAATATTTTTACAATAAAAAATTCAATTGAACTACCTTTAATTTATCAACTGATTCTAAGTGCCTGAAATTATATAGTAGGTACAATGATTATCATCTGATTTTAATATTTTCTAAAACTTAGGGGGTTAAGAATGATAATTTTCCTTATCACTCTATATTTTGTTAAAATAAAAAATATCCATTTGAGTTAATTTATAAAATGGAGTTGCCCCATGAATAAAAAAATTAAATGTGGTTCTGGATGATGTTTAACATGTTAATATAATATAATATAATATAGTAGAAAACAATAATATAATAAATGAACTTTAATGGTGTTAAAATATGTATATATTATATGATCTCTTTTCCTACAAAGAAACATAACTTTTCCATCTGAAATGAATTCTATATTTGATGACAAACATGGAAGAAAGGATTTAATTCCCCTAATATGCATAACAATTATAGCAGAACCTTGTGAACTTTTTTGATGAAATTTTTTATTATAATCATGTAAAATATATTATTGTTCATTTATATATGATTAATTATCCATTATTTTCATAAAATTAGATACACTAATTAATTATATAAAAAATTATCACTATAATAACTCTAAAAAATATTTTAATTTTTTTATATTAATTGTGTCTCCATTATTAATAATAATTTATAAAACATTATACTCTAATTCAATGGTAGTTCAAAATATATATATATAATATTTATGTTTTATATTTTTTTGGCCTTTTAGGTTTAAAATTTAATATAAGTATCAATATTTAAGGGAAATTTCAGTGTCAGATCATGATTAAAGATCGATTGATATTTATAATTACAATATAACACAAACCAAATATGATAGTTAATTTTATTTTATTGAATGAAGATTCTATGATTTTAGTTTATTGGGAATAGAGATTATAAATATGGTAAAAATATATCAATATTCATATTTTTAGAGATATTAGTCTCAAAATTTCATGTCTTATCATATCACTCAGTTAGAATGATAGGAGATATAATGATATCTTTGACTCTGCTAGCTCATGGAAAATTAAAATTGATCTGTATTGATAAAGTAAAAAATATATTTTCCCGTAGAACTAAAATCATTGATTCATTTAGTTAAATCTAATTAAACATCATATTTGGTTAGTATAATATTATAATTGTAAATTTGAATAGATCTTAATAGGTGATGTCACATGGGATGAAAAATTTTCCACTGGAATTGAGAAACTTCATGAAATTTCTAAAACTAGAATATCTAAAGAAATAAATAAGTGATTTATTTTTTATCAAATGTTAAACATTTTTCATTTAGTATTTAATTTAATTTATTACCTATAATATAATTTATATTAAAATACATATTTAATTTTTTTAATTACTTTTTTAAATTACAAAAAAAAACTATTAATAATATATAATTATAACATTAATATATTTTTAAAATAATTTTTCAATCCATATATGTTTTAAAAATATAAATATAAAGTTTATATATATATATATCAAATATTATATTTAAAATGATATTTTTTTATCATATTTATAAAAAAAATTAAATATATTAATTTCATACAATTTATATATACATTATATTTTTATATATATAATATAATATATTTTATCAATACATAATTATTTTAACTTTATTTTTTATTTTTTATGTTAAACTATATCAATAAAAAAATTCAACTCCTAATATTAAATTATTTACTTGTACTAGATTTTTAATTTTTCTTATATTCATGAAATTAAAATAAATATATTTACTTGAAATAATTATTTATAATATATTAATTTTTATCTAATAAATATATTGACTTTTATTTAATAAAATTTTATAATTTTTATAATTTTTTTTAATAAAACTTTATTATATGAAATTTTACTTAATAAATATATCCATTTGAAATAAAAAATTATTTATTCTAATTATATTATTCTATAATAGAAGTAATATTATTATATTAAAATATATAAATATTTATATAATTAAATAAATAATATTTTTATATGATTTATATTGCTTTCTAATTATGATATTTATATTGTATATATTATTATTTAACTATAATATTAATTTTATTTTTTATTATAATTAGATAATTATTATTTCAAAACTAATAATTTATATACATTTTTTATTTTAATATAAAACTATATAATCTATGGAAAATATCGAACTAAATTAAATAGACATAACATAATTAACTTGAATCTAGTTAAACAAAATTAATACAAACAATTAAGAAATTACATTAAAAACTATTTTGGGAACAACATTCCATGAATAGTCGGTGAGTGAAAGGAGATTTTAGGTAAGAGAGAGGGAAATATATTTTAGAGGCATAGTGGGATATATTTGGTGCATGAGGTAGGAGATGAGTGGAAATAGAGCAATAGAATGGTGAATAGGAGGAAGAAAGGGTATATTTGTAAAATATTATTTTTATAATATCCTTTTTTATTGAAAATAATATCCTTCACAATATATTTTGGTATACTTATTTCATGGATTTATAATACATTTTTTTACTACAAATAATATTTTTTTTGTCAAAAGTAATTATTCTTATGATGAATATTTTTTATTAAAGAACTATTATATTTTAATTATTGGTGATATTTTTTTTCATGAGGGATTAATTATCCATTAAAAAATATCAGCCACCTTTTTAAATTTTTTAAAGTATGGTAATCGATACATCAATTATTTCTAAAAATATGTTGACTTGTAATAAATAATTGTGATATTTTAATTATCCAATGCTTTTAATGTGATAGATTGAAAACCCAATTCAAATTGTCTTCCAGATTCTTTGACCAATTTAAATAAGGTTCATCAATATAATATAATATTAATTAAAAAATTCATAACCATTACATAAAATCATGATATTTTAGTTGATAAACAAAATATTTGTAATGAAATAGGATAAATCAAGAAAAAAATATAACAAAAAACATACCAATTATAAAAACTAAATCTGAGTCATTAAAAAACCAAAAAATGCATTTAAATATTTATTTTACCACCATAGAATTAGAAAATAATTCATAATAAAAGTTAAAAATTAGAAACATCTATAAAATATTCACTATTAAATTGTGTTTTTCATTGAATTACAAATAAATTTATAGGTAATGGTAATTTTTAATGTTTTATTATTTATAAAAAAGTTTCCTAATAAGTAAATCCCAACATGTGTCAGGATTTATCTCTAAAATAACATCAACAAATCATCATTTCATCATAAATATATATATATAATAAATAATTTATTCAACAACTATATAGTCATCATAGATATTAGTTCTGAAAATGGGTTTTGTAGTGGTGAACATAGTCATTGCTAAAATTTCATCACTACTGATCTTTTTACTAGTAAACACTATTCCCTGATCATTCCCTAAATAGATAGATATTAATGCAAGTTAACATTGAAACCATGGTTTTAACCTTATTAGTATCAATTATATTTTTTAGTCATGTCTAAATCCAGGACTATGACTCATATTATTCTCTGTTTCTATCTTGTAAAGATTCTGACATTCCATTTGATTATAAAAATGATATAAATAAAGCAGAAGTTTTTTAAATAGTTGTTCAACTTCTTATATGTGGTGATACATAGTTGGTGAGATGATGTCACACTTCATGCCATTAATAGTGATTTCCTTCATTATTATTTGATTCAGGGATGGATAATGTGTTTTGATAGATTTAGATTTTAAATATGTAATGGGATAGTACTTCTCTCAATGATATAACAAGATACCCCTTAGAATTAATGTGAGAAGAGTTAAATTGATGATGTTGGAATGGCGTTCTTATGGTTAGACTACAACAACCTAGATTTTTGTAATAATTCCTTTGAAAATTTTAATAATATTTAATAAGGTTGTTGGAAAGTTAGTTCATTTAATATTATCATCATAGGATTTTCAAAAATAAATAATAGATTAAATATATTAGTTTTATTTTTATGTTAATAAACAATTAATAACTTCTAAACATAGTCTTGGATCAGAATTAAGACACAAAGTTTATGTCTATAATGAGGTTATTTTTTAGATTGGGTAATTAGAGACTTTAAACTAAATGAAAATAAATTATTATTTTTATTTAATTTTTGCAGTTACATGGTGGGGACATGTCACTATGATGTGGTGACTATATGTCAAGGTTAAAATGATGTGGCAATTAAAATTTCAAAAACTCTTATTTTTTTAATGTCAAATAATTTATGGGAGTATTTTAATTTCATCTTTAATGATCTAAATTATCATGTCTTTATAGAGGGAAGTTTAATGGGAGGGAAATGATTTTCTTTCCTATAATATAAATTCTACCTTTCCCATTTTTCACCTATAGAAAATATTATAGTGATTCATATTTTACTTTATTATTTATCCTTTCATAAAAAAGATCAAATCCATCACATTAAAAATTTCATTGGAGTTCTTCATGGTGGAGGAAACAACAACAACTATGCTTTGTGATATGATCATCAAGATTCGGAAAATTTCTAGAAAGGTAGGGATTTTATTATCTTTGTGTTTTCCTTTCTCTCCACTGTCTGAATCTTTTATTCAAAAAGAGAGAATCTCTAATGAAAAATATATTAGTGTGTGATAATGATTAATAATAAAAAATTATAAAATAAATAATGTTTTAATAAAAATATTCATTTTATCTCAAGTGGCGTTCAATGAAAATTATAATTTTTATCCAAAATATTTTTTTTGTGAGAATATGATTATTTTTTAATTTTTATAACATGAAAAAAATGAGGTTTAAAATGAATTTGAATTGAATATTGATATTATACGTTTTCCAATGCATGAATAAAAAATTAATTTTATAAATCAAATATAATTTTCTTATAGAACTTATTAGTTTATTATTTAATTATTTAATTACTTGCATAGAGTGGATATGGGGATGAAGCTTCCATGATTATCTTGAATTTTTGTTTTGAGAATAACCCTTTAATTATATTTTTAATGGTTTTTTCTCATGGTTTTGATTGATAATATAATTATTATTTATCTTTGATTAAAATAAATATTTGATAAATAAAATGATAATAAAATATTGTTTTTTTGTTAAGAGTTTCTCTAATAAGTAAAATTAATTCATTCTTCACTAATACTTGGGTTCTTCAATGAATATGAATATGATCTAATCCTTGGGTGGTCAATTATCCCTCCAGTCACAACATTCTCAAATATTGTTCTCACATTCTTCATTCTTGAGTTTGAATATGGTTTTTTGGAGCCAAAATGGATAAAACTAGAGAATCATGGGCTCGAGCACATGGTGATGATGATGTAATGTTTTTAGGAATGTTTTGATGAATGGTTGGGAAAAAATAGATCAAACAATTATGGATGGATGGAACTTATCCTGGTGAGATGTGTTAGGGGTTCCCTAGGTGAGAGTCATGGATAGTAGTTAGGGTGTAGCTGGCGATGGTGGTGATGATGACATTGATAATGTTTAGGAAAATTTGTGGGTTTCTAAAATTTCCATGACTACATAGAATATAGTCCCCAATTAAATTCTATATAATTCTCTATATACATTTTATAAATTATCATTAATTCCACATTACATGTGACCATATAATCCTCACCATGTTACTTGGACTCGGTGAGGAAAGGATTGTTAATGGATTTAAAATATCACACAATTTCTGATATAGGGTCATATGTTGTGTTTCATAAACCCACATAAATTGGTGTGTCACCATATATATGATGAGACATCGAGATGGATCAACATAACCCATACCTCCATTACACACACCTTGTACATCAGATCAGGTGCCTTGAGGTATATAGACTATAAATGTCAAGATCTATTGTGGAATTATAAACTGAGATCTTCATAGTGACACCATGTACATCTAGTCAGGTATTACATTCCATGTAACTCACTACACACACCATTTACTTTATTTTCCCATAGATTAATTTTGGATAACTACAGATTTTTTTACCCAATATGATATATTATGTATTGGAATATTTATTATATTCTTGATGATTTGTCACACAAGAGATTTTTTTAGATATATGAACAGTCCATTCTATGTTTATTTCCATAAAAAATATGATAGTGCATTTATCTTCATCATCTGAGGTTTGTATTCATGGTTATTAGAGTTTCATATCTTTGTAGAGGTGGTAACATGTGTAAAAGGATGACTAGATAGTCTATATTTTTGTAAATCCTCTTATAGAATATTTGTCTCTAAGATATGGTTCCTTGATGTATGTAGTAGAGTAGTTTACCCTCTCATAGGGACTAAGTATAGGTCCTCCAATCATAAAGTTAATAATCCTATTATATGATTAAAACTATAAACACTGAGATATGGGTCCTCCATAGGTGTTGATTTCCCTCTTGGTAGAGGTATCTTATAGTGTGGAATACATACCCCTTTACAACTGATACTAAAAAATATTGTAAAGAAGATACATGTGAGAAGTATCAAGTGATTTGGGTATTGTAGTGATCTAGATATTCTAAGTTCCTCCCAATACTATAATTTAGTGGATTAAAGCAGTGAAAATGATAACTTTTTAAATATTATCATAAATGTATATTTAGAGATAATATGTTAAGATGAAATTTATTCCATCTATAACTTTTTATTTTTTTGAGCATCCAATTGGGTATTTTTATACTCACACTGACATGGGATTCATTCCCACGCATTTTGTGTATATTATGATAATGTATAATTTAGTGGCCACTTCAGAGGATGTGGAGCTGGTGGTTGTGGTGTATAAGAGTGCTTATTAATGTTTCTTATTGGTGATGATCATCATAGTATTTATGTGATGTGGATATTGACTTTCCCCTTTTTGTGGATTGTAATCATCCTGTGATATTAGGTTTGGTACTTTACCTTTCTTTTATATTTGGTATGTATTTAATTTTTTATTTTTTATAGTGGCATGACCATTATTATTTAGTTTTTTTATTTATATATTTAGGATTTCTTAGTGATTTATCTCATTATGGTGGCATATTTATGTTTAATGGTTTATAGGATAAGGACTCCCATGTGTTTTATATTCCTTATTAATGCTTTTCACCAACCTAGGGTCTATTTAGTGGGATTGGGGGGGCACATCAGTCTACTACCAACACAGGTGGGATCCTAGTGGATCAAGTCATGTTAGAATAGTATTAGAGTAGTTTCATCCTTTAAGAAAGAGTTTGAATATTTTAGTATTGTAATGATTGGTTTTAGATACATAGGTTAATAAAATTAAGTATTCTTGATTATGGTAAACATACTAGGGAACCCAGTGATTGTTGTGGGTGATTGACATAACCTTTCACCATGACTCAAATAACCTATTAGTTAATGTAGAGCTCTAAAGCATTAGATTTAGAATTTAAAGGGATGGTAAATTTATTATATAACATGTTAGTGGGGTGTTTATTTATTATTTCTTTGAGTTATCTCTTCTGGATAGGATTTTGTAATCATGATTCCATCTTTACAAATGCAGTATCCCACCCTATAAATAGCCCACTCATATTTATAGTAAGGTTCATGTGTCACTCATAATAGTAGATCATCCCCTAGTTATTGACTGATTGAGTGATGAGAATTCTGTTTAGTGACCTAATAGGGAGGTATTTCTCCAATCAATGGAGTATAGGGTTGATCTCCCTCCATTTGAGTTAATATTATACCCACCCAGAGTGAATATGGTAGTCTCTATCGAGATGTATGATACTACCTTAAAGATGAGAATGATTCATGGGTTCTATAGATATGTGACGTCCTGGACCTGGTTCACTCAAAATTAACTAAACTTGGTTGGACACATGACATCAAGCATGCCTCCTCATATGTTAGAGGTTGTTAACTAGCAGCAAGGTTCCATGGTGGAACACTGGGGATACTATACTCTCATGATCAGATTGTATCACATTGGTATAATTATATCAATCAATAGAGGAAGCATATAAGATAAATGAACAATGGAAGGGTAATCAACCATCATATAAATAACCAAGTAATCATATCCATCAATGTAATATAAAAAAATGAATGAAATATACGGGAATCAAGGAAATAGGTATATACAACATGCTATGAACAAATGAATAAAAGACCCAAGGATATCACTTATAGAATCTCAAGCATAGGCTCAGTCCTCTTCCCCCAAACTCCATCCTAGAAAGGTAATCAAGCATCCATAGCAGGTCACTTTCCCTTATCCCTACCTAAATCCTTTAAGTATGTTTAGGTACCCAACAGAGACCTAAACAGGGTATAATATATACATATCATGCCACCACTAATGATGTATAATGAGATCCAGTCCATGAATATGTAATAAATAGTGTCCAACTAACAGTAAAATCTATAAATGAAATGTGATAAATGAATATCCCACATAGGTCTGGATTCTTATGGAACACTCATCTTCTGCTATTTACTTTGGCTTAATTTAGAATATATCTAAGTAAAAATCATCCATGATTTAATTTATAATAAAGTTCCATGACCTAGATCATATCCCAAGAATCCCCTATGAATCATATCTGATCAAGATTTATATAATAAGTCCATCATAACAATGTAACATTCTGACTGAATCTAAGCTTGTTCTTTGGCTTGGCACTCACATTGTATAATTAATTCACTATGATTGAAAAACAATCAAAGAATATCATTAGCATTCCTAATTTGGAAACCAAGTATCACTCCAGCCATAACATGTACCCATCCACTTAAAATTTCATACTAGGTATTTCTCATAGTAACCCTGGTATCTCTCTAGGTGTGGTATAAATTAACTGCCCACTGATTTCATCCTTGGTAGTCCACAATAGGAGCACAAGTGTCACTTGTGGCATAGATAATGATTGTCCCAATGAGTCCTTCCTTGGAATTTTGAAAAGGGAGTCCATGTGTCACTCGATCATATATAATGATCGGCCATATGATTCTATCATCGGCATTCCACAAAGGGATTCTAAGTGTCACTAGAGCATATATAATGATTTCCCCCTTGTAAGCCCATAAATGGTGTCCAAGTATCACTCAGGAATACATAATCCAGCAGCCTAGTGATTCTATCCATGGAGTTCATATAATAACCCTTGTGTCACCCAAGGTTCATTATAAATTCATATACAATTCATGTGATTCAATAATACTAATGAGTTATTTAATTGAGTTCTTAGTCAAAACCCATGTGTCACTCTTTTCAATAAAATTTGAATGGTTATGGGCCCAAAGACTAATCATACCATTTAATCTCACATGTAATTATATTTTCCATCACATTTATATAATTATTTTACTCAGCTTAGAAGGTGACATGAATTAAATCCTAGGATTATAAGGCCTAGAATCCCATGTATTATCTCATTCATATCAATTAATAATTTTGATTCTTAAGAACATCTCATGCCTAAGTGAGAGATATATTGGAGAAAGTCATAGGGACATGTTCTTCTATTCCCTATTTTTTCAATTCAGTTTACATTTCAATCAATTAATTTAAAATCTATAAAAAAAGGTGTAAAATAACACACCTTAAAAGTTGTATTAATTTCATAGGCCAACCATGGTGGTTTTATTAAATTTAGAAACACGCCCATGAGGTGGTTCAATTCAAGGTACTCAAAATCTAATAATATATAAATGAGTCTTTTGAGTCATATATGTCATGACTAAACATTTAATTTAGGTATATTTCCATTTAATTAAAATCACTCAGAAGAACTCACCCCTATAAAAATTGTTTAATACATAAAGTCCAAAACATTAAAGGAAAAGAACAAGACCACCTACCTCATCTTGGTAGTAAACTCCTCATCTATTGTGGTCCTTTAATCCATGATATAAATGAATAAGTTGAGAAAATAGATAAAATAATTAAAAATAGGGCATATGATCTCACAAAAAAATAACCCTATTGGAAGAGATATAAATAATAAAAGTCACAAGTGGAAATGATATATTGCTGGTATGCATCCAATGAGATCAACAATGGATTAATAGTAGTTTGGATGAAGTAGATCCTTCAATTTATATCTTTATCTATGGAGGAATCTTTAATTGGATAGATATGGATACTTCATATGGGAGAGAAAAGAAAAGTATAGGGGTTCGTAAAAAGATATAGAAGAAAATGGTGATTCACTCCCTTTTTAAAGGGTCTCATGGTTTGGCCACACGGTTTTCCAAACCTTGCACCAATTATGCACTCATCATTGTCCTAATACACCTCTCACATGGGCTAGGTGCATGGTTTGACTAATCATGCACATCCCATTCAAAATCCCTCTATTAATAGGTATGTATCACTTACATGGGAATGCTTCCAGAGTTTCATGATTATGTCAAATTGTGTGGCCCCAGACAAGGCACTAAAACACCTCACACAGTTTAAAAAAATCTTGTGGACTGGTCTATATGGTTTTTACTAACCATGTGGCCCACCTTCTTCTCCCAAAAGTTAAGGCACCTTTGTACAAGAACATGACACCCTCAAAACATCCATGACCTGATTAGACATGTTCATAATGATAAAACTACATAAATTAACAAAAATAAAAAGGATTTGTACCTCATAGAAAAGTAAGGTTCTTACAATCTTTCCCCCCTTAATGCCACTCATCCCTGAGTTTTCCTTCCTGGGGTGTTAAAGAATCATTAGAGAATAAATATGGACACTGGGAATATACATCAGCCTCTCGCTACCAAGTCACATCATATACTTGGTTTCACTTCCATAACACCCATACTAGAGAAAATAACCCACCTCAAAGAACCTCCATTCCTCGATCAACAATGCGGATATGGTTCTCCTAAAAGGATGAATCAACCTCCAATTCAACCTTCTCTAGATGAAGAATATGATATGGATCTAAAATATATTAGTGATGGTGATATTTATGGAATACGTCATGCAAGGATCGATACCTCTGTGGTAACTACAACCGATAGACTACTGGACCGACTCTTTCAAAATCTCAAAGGAACTGATATAATAATTAACTATCTTCCCTTTCTTCGGAATCCATTTATGCACTTGTCTAGGTGATAAATATAAGAAAACCTGACTCCCCACCTCAAAATATAGTGATCGACAGTGAAAATCGGCATATGACCTATGCCTAGACTTAGTTGTATACATATACTTCCTAATAAGTTGAACCTACTCTAAAGTATCTTGAATGAGATGGGGACATATTATTTCTACCTATACCAACTATAACTATCATAGAGGTTAATGGAAGAAACTAATATATAGGGCCTCATATGGATCCATCTATATATCCTCCTTGAAGCTGTTATTTTAAGAGAAACTGGTGAGAGGTAAGTGTTTCTCCCAAGAACCATAAAAATAAAATATATTTTCTCAAATCATATACATTAAAACTTGTATCATATGCTCATATTAAACATTGGTCTCTGGGTGATAAGTTATACTCAGTAGTAACTGTGAACCTAGTGCCTTCTATATCCCCTTCGAGAACTGTGACATAAAATGAGCATCCATGTTTGATACTATAGAATGTGGAACTATGTGGAGGTATATGATCTCATGAATATAGAGCCTCCTGAATTCATCCACTAAAAACACCTCCCAAATAAACAATAAATGGGAGACCTTTTTTATCTTTTCTATGATCACCCATATGACACAAATTTCCTGAGGTGATCTTGTCAATCCCATCATGAAATACATGGTGATGTTGTTCCATTTTCACTTAGGAAGTGGTAATATTTGTAAATTTCACACTTTTCACTGGTGTTCTACTTTTATCTACTTCTAGGTAGAAAAACCAAGTAATGAACCAAGCTATCTGAATTTTTATCCCCATCCACCAGTATTGGCGGTGTAAGTCACAATACATCTTGGTAATATTGGGATGTACTAACCATATAGTGGAATCAGAATATAGAATTTTCTTTTATCATATTTCTATAGGATCCCATATTCATCCATGAATTCACAATATCTCAATATCATCAACAACCCAACCAATAGGTGGGTCATCACCTACAATACACTCTCATAGTACCAAGCCCTCAAGATCAGATAAATGCAACATTTTCAATTTCTCCCAAAATGAGGAGGTCATAGATAATGATGAATGTAAAGATTTTACATGACTATACTAAACCTCCATGTTCATCATAGAAAATATGTCCATAATCTACCACTCTATATTATCCTCTTGAACTACCTATATCTGAGTCTTCTTACTAAGAGCATCAAAAACTACATTTCTTTTTCTAGGCATATAAGAAGGCTCAAAGTAAAAGGATTGTAGGTAATTAATCAACATTAATTACCTAAGATTCATGTCATACTATGTAAATATTTACTAAAGGATTTTATGGTCTCTATACGCCAAAAAATACTCTCCCGATAAGTAATTACCCCAACAGTGCAAGGCATGAACAATAGCGGTTAACTTAAGATCGTGTGTCAAGTAGTTCCTCTAGTGTGGCCTCAACTGATGAGACCTGTGCACTATAACTCACTCCTCATGAATTATAATTTCCCCTATCCCAATTCCCAATGCATTCAATAAACTATATATATTCTTCCCAACTATGGAAGAATTAGGATCAATACTAAATTTAGTCTCCCTTTTAGTTCTTAAAAGGTTTTCTTATGGGATTCTAAACATATGTACTTTACACCCTAATTACTCAATCCCGTAGGAGGTGATTCTAGGCATTAAATTTACTTAATAAAGTTCTTATAATTACCATTTATCCCTAAGAAACTATATATATATATATAATATGTTCTTGGGATTCTCCTAGGAAACTACATATCTCACTTTATCTAGTTCAATATATACTCTTGTCTCTAAGGTAATGTGACCCAATAAGTTAACTTTATCTATACGAAAGTCAAAATTTGTGATATTAGAATATAAATAATTC
The DNA here is from genome assembly GCA_963277665.1 of Viscum album. Lineage (NCBI taxonomy): Eukaryota > Viridiplantae > Streptophyta > Magnoliopsida > Santalales > Viscaceae > Viscum > Viscum album. The sequence continues at coordinate 600,327,407 of OY728157.1, forward strand.
TCACTCAGTGTATTCAATTTTATCTCAAGATATTATTCATGGTTTTTCCAAGTGTGATAATACACCAAGATAATATCCAAGAAGTCCACCACAAACAAATACAGATATGGATGGAAACCCTGATTCATCTATTCTATTAAATTTTCTGGCATTTTTTTGAGACCTAATAATAAGAACAATTACTTTTTCAACCCATATCTACTATGTAATGTCGTATGTTTTATATCTGATGGTCTAACACACACCTGATGATAACCCAATCTTATATCAATCTTCATGAAATCCATTGATCCTCATAGTGGGTCGAATAGATCATCTATATAAGGAAATGGATACTAGTTCTTAATCATATGTTGGTTTAACCGATGGTAATCCATAAAAATCATAAGGATTCCATCTGTCTTCTTGGTAAAAAATACTAGTGAACCCCATTGTGAAGAACTAGGATATATAAAACCCTAATTTTACAAATCCTTTTATTGCCTCCTTAGATCCAACAACTCAGTAGTATCTATCTTATAAGGAAGAATGGATACCGTTGCAGCTCCTGGAACTAGATTAATAAAAAAATACACCTCTCTCTTGGGTGGTAGTCATGAAAATTCATCTAAGAAAAAATCTCTAAAATTACATTCCACTATAGATGAATCCTCCTGTCACGTTCAATAATAATCTAGATAAAATTATGAAATATGGGTTTTCATCCCAACCATCGCACGATGATGGGATCCAACTCAAATTTCTTAGATATCCCATTCACTCTTGTGAATAAATACCCCACCTTTTAGTGATTTTAAAGTCACCCTTCTTTGAAAAAAATCAATGTAAGCATGAAAAGGAACCAACCATTCCATCCTGAGAATGATTCCAAACCCTATCACCTCGAGGAAAAAGAAGCCCCATATGAAGAGACACACACCAATATCAAGGGGGAACTCCCTATATAAGAATACTCTTTTAGATAAAATTACCAATGGAGTATAGAGTGTCATCACACCATTGTAAAACTAAACATAGATCATATGGATATCCAAATTAGTCACTGATATGAATTAATGAGAAGAAATTCTATCAAAAAGGGAAGATACTAAAGTAGAGGCCACTAGAATAGTACCTCTTACTATAGAAGGTCTAACACTATACTCCTTAGGTATCAGTTGTACCGAATACATCTATCTATATCTACAGCCTTGAGATATAACCTAGCTACCCTAAGAAGGAATACTTTTTTAGTGATATATGTATGGTATTTTTCTACCCTAGCCATGACCACCATATTAGTTTGATCAGTCATTCACACTCCAACTTTCTACTTGATGACAAGCCACTGACCCTACTCCTAAATTTATAGTCAGTGTATACCCTCTCTTTCTATCTACTTGAGAAAAAGTTATAAAAATTACTAAACATGTCCCATCTTGTTTCAATAACAACACTTAACGAGGTCCCTAGTACAATGGGCTTTCATATGTCTTGGTCTACTTCATGGATGGAGCCTCACCTGTATACCTAATTACACACCCTAGATACTAATATCACCTTGTGAATACTCCTGATGATTCTTCCTAATATTGGTTTATGTTGTTTCATAACTAGGTGTCGAACAACCCTGGATCGCACCCCCATCCTCTCTCAGATTTCACTCATTGATAATCACCTGGTTCAGTATTCCATATTTGGTAGTAATATGAAAGGAATTCACATATTATTGGATTTTATACCTGATACCATCCTCTAATCACCTAGTTAGGATAACTCATCCCCTAACAGAATAGGTGTAAAACACTAGAGATCCATGAAATGGGCAGAATAGTTCATGACTGATAAGGTTCCCTGATATTAGTGTATAAAATATATATCTCGATCATCCCTCAACATCTCGAGATAGAGAAATACTTATAATTAAATCTAAAAACCCTCTAGTACATATCTCAATGATGATATGTCGGGGTAATAACATCCCATCATATCTAAGTAGAATCATGAAGCATGTTTGTATCTAGCTTCACTCTCCTCTTGTTAGGTGTCTCGAGATTCTAAAAAATTGATATCATGGCATTTATCCATGATTCCACACCTTTTGGACCTCCATCCACTAAAAAAGTGGGTGGATACTACTACTAAAACTCATTCATCTACTCTACCATAGTCAGGGAATGTAGTGGGGCTCTCTGAAAATTATGTATAAATTATATCAATCCCTCTCATAACTATGCAACATCACCCATATCGAGTATAACTAGGGGTGGTCCAAGTGTAACTACTAGAGGTTCTACCAGTGACCTAGGGCCCAACACCTCTAGAGCATGTTGTTCGCCAGCCTCTTGGAAGATGACTTGAGACCATCGTGGTGGAAAGTCTCTACAAATGCTAAACATATACCTTAATACAATAATTGATAATCACTATATAAAAAATATAAGAATAATATTGGTACAATAATCCCTATATAAGAGTCGCACCCATCTGTCTGCTCCTAAATCCAGGTCTATGTGACATATAGATCATAAGAAAAGAAAGATACATTGCTTACTCCCCACTAATATAGTCGAGTTGGGGTCAACTTATTTGATATAAATAAAAGGTTTTAGTATAAAGAGTGTCAATTTCAATTTATAGAGTAAAACACCCTTTAAATTTTAATTGGCATCTTCAGTTAATGATGAAAATTTAATTTTAGAATTCAATTTCATTTAAATTCATACTCATATATGTATAAATTCTTTAAAATGGTTGAATTATATAGATCAACATTTTTAGTTTATAAAGGTACGTATAATTTATAAATTAAAATTTGGTATCCATTTAATCACAACCAGATATTTATCTAATACCTACAATAAATGTTATCACAATTTCATGGAAATAGAAATGAATGAACCAAAACATGATACATGTGATGTATGTAGTAATATAAACATAGCATGGCATATGCATAGCATATAAATCTAAAAGTGCCTATAATGATACTTGATGTAATAATTTCTTTCCATATCGGCCAAGGTCAAAAATATATATTCTTAAGGAACATCAAACATCAAGTTAATCACCCAATGGTGAAATCAAGGAAATTATAAAAAGAACAATCCAGAAAAACATGTACCATCCTAGAAATTTGGATTTTTAGTATACGTGGGTTAGCGACTCCTAGGAATAGGATTGTGAAAAAATTCCACCATGTCTTATTTATTCTTTTTACCATCCCAAATAGTAAGTAAAAAATGAAAATAACCCTATCTGATACCAATTTTTGACATAGTGGATCCATTTTAATCAAAATTAACTGAACCAAATTAAACATATGTCCTCAATAACACTTTCTTGTATGCCAAAGGCTGTTGACTTGCAGTGAGGGTCCATGGTGGAATAGTGGGGACACTATACCCTTATGATCGAAGGGTAGAATAGAGGAATAATCATATCAATAAATTGCAGAAGAATAAAAGATAAATGAATAGTATATGAGTAATCATATATCATATAAATAACCAAGTAATCACATCCATCAATTTTATATACAAAAAAATGAAGGAAATATAGGGTGAGAATGGAAATAGGAATATAGAACATTCTACACAAAAATGAAAAAAAGACCCAAGGATATCTCTAGTATCATATAAAACATAGGCACAGTCCTCTAACCCATTACTCCATCCTAGAATGGTAATAAATCATCTATATAAGGTCATTTTACCTTTTCCCTAACTACATCTATGAAGTTTTTCTGGGTACCCAACGGCAGCCTGAACAAAGTGTGAGATATACTCAATAGGCCACTACCAATGGTGTCTAATTATATCTAGTGTGTGAATGTGTAATAAATAGTGCATAGATAACAATAAAATATATAAATTAAATGGGTAAATAAATATCCCAGATAGGTACGGGTTCCTATGGAACACATATCCTCTAATACCTACTTCGGCCTAAGCTAGAATATCTTTGAGTAACAATCAGTCGTTACTTAATTTATAATAAAGTATTGGGACTTTTCTTATATACCATGCTTCCCCCGTGAATCATATCTAAGCAATATTTCTATAACAATTCCATCATAATAGTGTGAGGATCTCACTAAATCCAAGCTTGTTCTTTGTCTTAGTAGTTGCATCGTGTAATTAATTCACTAGGATTGAAAAATAATTAGAGCATATCCTTTACATTCCTAATTTGGAACCCAGGTGTCACTCAAGGAATAACATGAACCCATCACATTACAAGCCCATCCTAGGAATTTCTCATAGGAACCCTGGTATCTCTCTAGGTGTGGTATAAATCCATCACCCACTTTGTCAGTCCTTGGTAGTCCAAAAAGAGATCCTAAGTGCCACTCGTAGTGTATATAACAATTGTCTCTATGAGTTCATCCATGGTAGTCTATAAAGGCAGTCCAAGTGTTACTCGATCATATATAACAATCAACCCTATCAATATATCCATGGTATTCCACAAAGGGAGTTTAAGTTTCACTTAGGAATAGATAATGATCTTCCCTCTGATTCTATCCTTAGAATCCCACAAAGGGGGTATGAGTATCACTCAAGCATATATAATTCTAGATCCAAGTGATTCTGTCCATGGAGTTCATATAAGAACCCATGTGTCACCTAATGTATATCATAAACTCATTTATAATTCATTTAATTAAATAATTTGATGATTTTGTTAGTGGTGTTCCAAGTCAAAACCGTATGTTACTCTAGACATGGGAATATAAATTTTCATTATCCCAAATACTAACCATACCATTTAATTTCACTTATAATTATATTGACCATCACATTTATATAATCATTTTACTCACCACAGAAGTTGAAGCAAATTATAACCTAGTCTTAGAAGGCCTAGAATCCAATGAATTCTTTCATTAATCTCAATTATAAATTTTGATTCTTAATAACATCTCATGAATAAGTAAGAGGGAAAATGGTTGAAGGTATAGAAACATGGTCTTAAATTCCCTATTTTATTCAATTCAATTTACATTTTAATCAATTAATTTATCATCAATAAATAAAGGGGTAAAATAATACAAATTAAATGGTGTATTAATTTCATAGGACCCACATGGTGGTTTTATTCAATTTAGAAACACACTCAGGGGTGGTTCAATTCTAGGTCCTTAACCTCTAATGATATATAAACGGGTCTCATGAGTCATATAGGTCAAGACTAACCATTTAATTTAGGAATATTTCCATTTAATAAGATTTGATCAAAATAAATAGAGCACAGAACAATGACATAATACATAAGCACCAATTATTTAAGGGAAAATCACAAAACTGCCTACTTCAGCTTGGCAGTTGAATCCTCATCCTTTGTGGACCTCTAATCAAGGATAGAATAGAAGAAATCAAGAAAATATAAAAACTCCCTAAAATAGATTATATGATCTCTCACCAAAATAAATTATTCATTAAAAAGATAAATGACTAAATGCACAAGATTAAATGAGAGCTTACTGGTACACATCCAATGAGATCGATGGAGTCTGAATCAGAGTCCAAATAGAGGAGATCCTTGAATTATTGGATTTTGGAATGGAGGAAGATTCAATGTGATAGATATGGTTCTTGTATGTGGGAGAGAAAAGAAAATGATAGGGGTTCTTAAAAATAAGGATTAGAAAAATGGTCATTTCCCTTTTTTTTAAAGGGTTTCAAGGTTTTCACTACTAAAAAATAGTCCTTTAACAGCGCTATAAATGGCCTTTATTAGTGTTATAAAAGTGATAATGATGTGAGAAATGTTAAAATCCCAGGATTTTTATTAGCTATTCTTAAAGTGCCACTAAAATATTTCTTTATCAGTGCTATATAAGCACTGATAAATGAGTTCTTTGTCAGCTCTTTCAAAAGTGCTAATAAAAATCCATACTGCAGTTTGTTGTAATAGCTCGTTGCAGTACCACTGCAGTGTGTTGTTATAAAACATCACAGCCCTATAAAAACACCAGATATATCAAAAAAAACAAGTCCCAATACATAATTTAAATGAAATGAAATTTAAAACACAAATACCAAAAAACATTATAACATAGAAATTTCAAACATTTTTTTATACAATTACATAAATAAAAATTATTAAATACATTAAAAAACAATCCTAACTGTCAATGTTACCACGATTTCCATTGAATTTATTTATTGAACATTCAACACTGCATGAGTAGCTTCAAACAAACCACATCAACTCAAACAAAAGAATCCACCTATATAAGAAAAAAATTATTATGTGAGTAATACTAACAAGAAATAAATTAAACATAAATATGAAACAATACATTAATTATATGGAAAATACTTTTACTATGAAAACATCATGATTGCCTCTATTATTGAGCAGAGGTAGCATTATTTCTCTTCTTGCAAAGGAAGTGGAGGTAACTTGAAAGAAAGTGATAAATGCACCACCACATTGGTGAAAATATATTAAGGGACAAGAATCACAAAAGTTGGAAATAGAACCCCAACTCGAAAAAAAGAATCCACCTATATAAGAAAATAATTATTATGTGAGTAATACTAAAATTAAATGAATTAAACATAAATATAAAACAATACATTAATTCTATAGACAATGATTTTACTATTTAAACATCAATATTACCTCTGTGATTGAGTAGAGGTAGTGTCATTTCTCTTCCTGCAAAGGCATTAGAGGTAACCTAAAAGAAAGTGATAACTTTACCACTGCATGGGTGAAAATATTTTAAGGGTGAATGATCATAAAAGTTACACAGAGAACCCCATCTCGAACTAAATAATCAACTTGTATAAGAAAACAATTATTATGTGATTAATACTAAAAATAAATTAATTAAACATAAATATAAAAAAATACATTAATTCTATGGATAATGATTTTACTGTACAAACATCAATATTACCTCTATGATTAAGAAGAGGCAGCATCATTGCTCTTCCTGTAAAGGAAGTGGAGGTAACTTTATGGAATGTGTTAAATGAACCACTAAATGGGTGAAAATGTTCTAATGGAGCAAAACTAGAAAAATAGGCTATTGCCACGGTTCAAAACCATGGTAATAGGGCCCAAAACCGTGGTTGTAGGCTATGTCCATGGTTTTGCCCAACCGTCGGTGCTATCGTTGTGGAAGTAGGGTATGAACTATTGCCACGATTTTAACCGTGGCTATAGGTGGACTATTACCACTATTTTAAAAACCGTGGTAATAGGTGTCTCCTTTGTCAACCGTGGCAATTAACCTTTATCCACGGTTTTAACCGTGGTAATAGGACCCTATTTCCACGGTTGTAACTGTGGCTATAGCTCAAGAAAACCGTGGTAATAGCCTAAAAATAATGTGTGTCTAGAAGGATTTGATCTCAGCACCTTCCCTTCACGTTCCATCACCCTAACCACTACACCAACAAGGATTTTTTGTATATATCTATATAATATGTTATATATATTATTAAAAACTATGGCAATATCCTAAAAATCATGGAAATAGTTCTTCTCGCCATTTTTTGGGCGATAAAATTTTTCTCTCATGCAGGGGCGGGAGACCTATTGCCATGGTTTTCAAAACCGTGGCAATAGCCCTTTGAAAAAAAGGCTTATAGCCATGGTTTTGAAAACTATGGCTATAGGCCACATAACTATGGCTATCGGTGTGTTATATAGCCACAGTTTTCAAAATTGTGGCTATAGACCATGAAAAAAAGACCTATAGCCATGGTTTTAAAACTGTGGCTATAGGCCACATAACCATGGTCATAGCCACCTATAGCCACAGTTTTAAAACCGTGGCTATAGTTCTATGGTCCTAGAATATTTTTCTATTAGTGAGAAGAAGCATGAATGTTGGCCTTAGTAACCCAACTCAAAAAAATGAATCCATATGTATAAGAAAACAATTATTATGTGAGTAATACTAAAAATAAACGAATTAAACATAAATATGAAACAATACATTAATTCTATGGACACTAATTTTACTATGAAAACATAAATATTCCTTAACAAAGCACAATCAAGTTACTAAGTTACCCAAGATTCCCTTTTATTTGTGTTCAATCAAGTTTCACATTCATATGTCACTGACACAACACATTTACAAACACAAGTCTTTCCAAACAAAGTACACATAGTGTGTCACTACTTGCACACCCAAACCCCATTTGAAAATATAAACACACCAAATCATTTTACAAACATTCCAATCACCTATTATGTATGTTAATAATTCATTTAAAAAGTTTTCTAAAATAACCCTTGAAGGCACCGCGCAGATTTACATCAAAAACACACCCAATTTCACATAAAGATGTTACTTTTAAAATCAAACGCACTGCATAACTACATCGAACATAATTTGAAACACTTATATAATTTAATAAATATATTAACTAATTTATATAACACTTTCAATTAACAAAACCAGAGTTTACACCAATTCACATCCAATTCCATAGCAAGTCCCTTATTTTACAAATTTGCACACAACCCGAAATAATTTTGAAAACATGTCTTCTATACTTTAAAACAATTTACAATTCACATTAAAAAATGGTACAACATGTTCAATATGGAAAATTATGTCAATTTCTTTTAAGAACTTACTTCCAAACCTATTTGCATTTGTGAACCTTTTAAAAAATGATTTTCACCTTTCAAATAGCCATTAAAACCCTTCCATATAACACCACACTAAAACACACACACACAACATAGAAACTTTCCATTAAAAAAACTGAAACCCAACACAAAGCATGCCAAACCCTTTGAAAACACATTTCACATCACTCACACCAATTAATAAACCACTTCCACTTCTCAAATTTAATTTCTAAATAAGTTTCTTCATTATTTAAATAGTTCACAACTCATACTCAAAATCACACAACAAGACTAACATGCCCAAATGATCCATTTCCCATCAAAAATCCTTTTTCAACACATGCACACCTTAATCACCCACAAAAACATATTTCGCACTACTCAAACAATTAATTTAACTGACTGAAAATCCATTTTTTTCATTTTTGAATCACTTTTTGGTTAAGTGAGAACTCACTATACAGATCACATTGAGGCTATTTGAGAACCAGCATATCTCACAACTAACCATTAATAGGCTAGGCAAAGAACCATTTCCAGGACCAAACCTGCTATTGACGTTGATGTGTTAAGCCAAAAAACCTGACCTCCATCACCACTGTCACAACAACCCATAAAGAACGTCAAAATCAGAGTCTTCACCTGAACAAACCAAATAACGGTGACACAAAAAACCTTAATCGACACCAGATCGTCGGAAATCGACCGAAATTGACCGGAATCCATCATCTCCATTGAAAAACACCGTAGCTCGCCCTTGCCACCGGAAATAGAATGCGGGATGGAAACCACCACACCAAACCAACCACCAACAGATCCCCCAATCGCACCGCCATACTAGAAGACACTATCACCACCCAAATCATCGAGGAAGACATCAAACCAGACCAAAATGGAGTCTCGCATGATGGATCTAGACGAAATGAAGCTCTACTAAGGATTTATAATTATAAATATAAATAGAAAATTATAAAAATTTATAAATACTTAATAAATATATTTAAATATCAATATAGTAAATTTATTCCTTTTTAAATATATTTATTATAATTTTATAATTATTTATTTCTAATTATAGAAATATTTTTAAAAAATATTATTTATAACATTATATATATTTATATCATTATATATATTTATATAATTATACATATATATTTAATAAATATATATAAATATAAATATAGTAAATATATTCATTATTTAATTAAATTTATTATAAATTTAATAATTATTTAAATATACATAATTATTTATTTATAATTATATAAATACTTTTAAAAAATATTTATTTATTTATAATTATAAAAATAGAATTGTATAAATATAGTGATTTTACATTTATAAATATATTTTTTTATAAATGTTTTTTTACAAATATATTTGTAACATTATTATTGAATTTTTTTATTTTAAGTGAATAAATCTATGTTAAAATTGAGTGAATTTGAAGAAATTAAGAATAAGTACACTTTAACAATATTGAAAAAATGGATAAGTTTGGTGTATGTGCATTGTATATAAAAATGCATTAATTACATATATGTAAAATCAATATAATACACATTTGATCTATGTTAAATAGAAAAATCAAACGATATTCAATTATATGTCGAGTACTATGCAATTATATTCTATATTTTTAATTCATATTAATTTTTAATTACAAACCATTATTCAATAAACATATGACTATTTAATGTAAAGTGTATAAATATTTGGTAATATATAAATCATATTTATATACATTAGTATATATATATATATATATTTAATATATACAATTTAATAGCATTAATTATCATAATTATTTAATTAATAAAATGTTTAATAATTAATAATGTATAATCAATCTATTCATTTTTATCAATAATTATTTAATTAATAAAATTTGTAATATTTTTGTTAATAAACACGTTTTTTATTTTTTATTTATTTCATTATTTAATTTTATCTATATAAATATTAATCAGCACTAAAAATAAAGCAATGATAAAGGATACCCTGTATCAACACTACAATTAAAGTGCTGATAAAGTCTACCCTTTATCAGTGCTAAAAGTAACACGCTGATAAATAATACCTTTATCAATGCTAAAAATAAAGCATTGATAATGGTTTTCTTTTATCAGTGCTAAAAAAGATGCACTGATAAAAGGTTAAATTTAGCAGGACTTTATTTAGCTCTAATAAATATATTATTTATCAGCATTTTGTTATGGCGCTGATAATTACCAGTGCTGGTAAAGGTGTGTTTTGTAGTAGTGTTGGTTGGACGAATGTCCAAACCCTACACCAACCTTGCACCCAGCACTATCCCAAGACACACCTTGTATGGTCTTGGCACATGGTTTGACTGGTCGTGTGCAGCCCCTAAAAACCCCTCTATTAATAGGTCTACAATAGTCACACAGGAATATGACATGGGCTACATTGTTAGGTTAAATTGTGAGGCCCTAGATAGGTCATTGAGTCACCATTCACGGTTCAAACTAACCATGTAGACTAGGCTCCACAGTTTCAACTAACCATGAATCTCACCTTCTTCTCTCAAATTTTGGGGCTCTGTATAATCCCCAGACACCCCCAACACTCCTATGACATTATTAGGAATTTTCATAAGGATAAAATTTTATAAATTAATGGAAATAAAAAGGTTTCATACAGCATAGAAAAGTTGAGTTCTAATAAGATATCAGCCTAACAAATTTCAAGGTAAACTAAACCCTCAAGTAGTATAGGATTGTCTAGAGTTTTTTTATTGATTCGTTAATCTATTTAGGAATCCCATCAATCAGATGGTGATCCTTATGAAAAGACAAATTCATGGTGTACCATGCCCCTAGGGGTCAATGATCATGTAGAATCAGGATGAGGCTAACCTACCCTGAGTGATGTTTGAGAATCTGTTTGGTGAGGATTACTATCTGAATATTTTATGGATAATTAAATTTAAATAGATGATAAACATTTTAAAAGATATCATGAGAGTATAACAGTACAAAATGAGGTTCAGAGACTTCATGAGTTATTTATGGGACATAATTCATGGTGAATATCTGTATGATAAGATGTTCAAGCGTGGTCTTTGATAAGAGATCTGAGTTAGGACTGTACCATTGTGCATCCCCACCTATAATGGTGTTCTATATCATTCCTTGGTGATTGAGAGTTTCTATATATAATTTTAACTAGGAACTAGTGGAGAGTAATTAGAAGTATCTAATTGATGGTAGTAGTCATAATCGATCAATCAAATGTAGATATATTCATAATTCAGGTCTCAAAGAAATTAAATTGAGGGCCACTAGCTATATTCCACCTATATAATAGATAGACCTTATATTTTTATGGTAAAAAATGGATTATAGATCATGTATAACCCTTAAGGTGGGATGAAAAGAGTGTATGGTGTGGCATAGTTGGAGAACCAATCAGTTATAGGAAATTCATAGATGAAGGACCTCATCATGGTGGATAGGATGGCCCTCCCATGGGTAGATATAGTAAAGGAGGAACTAGGGGTGGGAAATTTTTTGATCCACTCCTCTAACCATCACCTCCAAGAAAACTGTCTAAGGATCTGGGTGCTAAAAATCATGGAAGAGGATATATTCATGCAATAGAAGGATTGAAAAATGTATCACCCAACATGGTTTCGGTATGATTTTCATTTTCTTTACCTTATCACTCATACTCATCATTATTTTTGTGACTAATTAATTTATTACTACATATTTTATTCTAGAGAAAGTGATCTCGATAGGGATACTAGACTGATTGCCTCAACTATAGACCCCTACTGGAATTGATCATTCCTTATCTCATATCTATAGTAAGTGTGAGATTACACTCAATTGAGATACATTCTATTAGGTTCTCATCATAGAATAGATGTGACCTTATGACATCATACTAAAAAATTACGATTAATCTTCATTATAGGACTAGTTAGAGCTATATTTCACTATACATAAGGATTGAGAATCATCTTTACTAGAAAATGGAAGAACCATATGGGACAAGAAAGGAAAACCCTCATAATATTTCAGTTGATTTTGTAATGACCCAAACTTTTATTAATGAAAATTCCTCTTGATCTAAATAAATGTATTCTTATGTAAAATGGTTATATAAAACATATGAACTTCTTTGGTTTTATGTTTTTGGATTTTAAAATACCGTTAAGAATTATTACCATCACTAACATAGTCAGTGAACAGTGATCACAGGATTAGTATAAATATAGGGCTTTAACAAATCCAATTTACTCAGACAAAGGAAGTGATGACCTCATCCAGTATAATTTATCCACACGAATCTCATTTTTTGAAGCTCATAAAGGATGTATCGTCACTGGGCTTCGCTCTTGATCAAGACCAAACTGAGCTTCAACATGTTAATCTTGAATGAAACCTCCTATGGGAGAAGTGTAAGTTAATAGAGATTACCACCCGAGCGATGTTATCTGAGCCACCCCAAAATTCTTTCACCATTTCTCACCTTACCCTTAAGTATTATGTGAGTGTTATAATGGTTTATGTAACAAGACCCTATCACTATGATTATGTGCATTATTTGTTTTATAAATAATATACATTCATTTTATTATTTTTACATTGTGAATGGTTTTTAAAGCACTAATAGTATTTTTAGTTAATATTCAATTAAGAAATATATTTTGATGATTTAAATGATTATTTAATTAAATAATATTTTAATAAAATATTATTACTAAATTTATTTTTATTAGATATAAATGATCATATAATTTTTCTAAATACAATTATAATTTTTATTACGGTTTGAAAGTTGTTTTTTCAAAACCCATGAATTTTTGATAAATGCCAGTTTTTATTTTAAAAGTAAAAATTCACATATTTAGAAAATTATTTAGATAAAATGAATATCATTTTTTGATTCATGATGTCTAAATTATCTAATGGTTAATTTTTTATAATTTTCTGAGATAGTTGGATTTTTGGGTAAAAATTAAATACCATTTAAATATATAATGTGTTTTATGACATAATAATGACCCAATAGTGATGTAATAAAATACCAAAAAAGGTATTTTCAGAAAATATATGTTTTAAATTTAAAATAATGTGATTTTAGATTTTTTTGATTAATTATATGGTACCTTAGTGGACCCTCCAAGACTTAATTTTTTTTTAGTTTTTCAAAATGACTTCCTTTAGAGTGTGAATCACCTCCACATAATCAAGCCTAATATTTTAATAAGTTTGGTCACTTAACTTATAAAATAATTTTTTCCACTCCACTTTGGAAAAATCCATGGGCAAAAAACATGGGATATTTTGTAGTTTTGATTAGTTTAATGTGTAGTGTCCAAAACCCAAATAATAAAGAATTCCCTCTTCTTTCCTATATAAACCCACTCAATCCCCCATTCCTCTTCACTAAAAAACTTTTGAGCTCGACCAACATCTACCCTTATCTCTCTAAATCCTCAAAATACTCCCTAATCTCCCTATAAACCTCTCTCAAGCCTCTCCCAAGACTTTGGGATCACACTTCAATGTAAGGGATTTCTTCCTTTCTCATTTTTGTCTCAATTTCTTTATGTTGTTATACCCTTTTATTTTCAATTAAAAATGTTGGTGTATGATTTGTAACCTCCCCCATAATTCCCTACATATGTTTTAATGATGATATACCCATTTCTCTCTCATTAATTCCTCCCATGTACACCTGTTACTATACCGAAATTCCGTAAGGGGTTTCTCTCTACTCATTTACATTCAAGCAATTCATTTATATTATGAATATAAATTCAATTACATATGTGGAGACATTATGTTCCAGGACCCCCCTTACTATCCATTTCATTTAAAATTATGAGATACCCCTTTATCTCTAATCAACCCATTTTAAGATTTCTATTTGACGTTGTTATGCTGTCAAAGTTACACCAAAATTCTCATGCCAAAATCATCATGTAAGTGAATACCATACCCATTTCTCTGTCATGGGTATTCAACTTTATGAATATGTAATTTTTGATCAAGTACTTAAAACTTTGTATTCCACATCTCTTATTCATGTATTAAATTATGATGTTTAATAAATCCATGTTGTATGATCTATGTGGCACACTTATGCATGAAATGAAATGATTAAGAATGGTGTGCCCTGATAGCGCTCTAATGCATTGGGTAAAGATTAGTATCATGATACTTTAAGTGAAATGATGGTTTATTCATGCTAGTTAAAGTGTAATGAGGGTTTAATCATGCTCCATTTTCAATGAGCCCTGTCTCGTGATAATATCATGTTAAATGTTAATCATATCATGCCTTTATGTTCATTTTTTGTTGTGATTCATTGATATGCCTATTTCTTAACATTTACTATATTCTTCATGTTATTCCTTATTTACTCCCTTACTGGTCTTTATAGATCAACCTTTTCTTATGCATGTCCTCAAGTTATTCCATGCAATGCTAAGTACAAAGTAATGTTATGCTCATGTAAAATAAGTTTTGAATAAAGATTTTATGTTTTATGTTCTATATTGTTTATGTAATGTTTCTAATTTCCAATGGTACTAGACCTCTCAATCCACAGAGTTGTCTTAAGTTCAATTTTATGTAATAAATCATATTTAAGTGTGTAATAAATATAAGGTTTTTTGTAGTTGGTATCAAAGGATAGGTTTAGTTATTTTTTGGATTAGGATTAGAAAACCCTAGTGAAATCCTTAGCGATAAGACTAAGCATTATCAAAATTCCCTAAATTTTAGTGAGTATAGAGTAATTGTTTTATCAATAAAATATATCCCTTTTTGGATACAAACAAGTAGAGGCGGCTCTGGCACAAATGTATCTAGGGGTAAAACCCAAAAATAACGCTTTGAGCTAGACTTGAATGGGAACTGGTACACGACAACGGGCCTTGATACACTATTGGTTATGAAACTCCTGGGGGATATTCTTTGGTAAATTCATAATCTTAGTATAAACCATTATTAATGGAATAAAAAATACCCTAAGAATATATGTTGGGAATTAGATCATGGATAACATATATTGAAGCCTATAAATTCATAAGTTAAGGAAATAAATGTAATTTATAAGTTATCCCTTTTTTCATTGGATTTCCCTTTATGTGTTACCCCTAACTTTCCTTTTATTCCATCCAATGGATGATAATAGGAGGACTCGGGCTAACAACCAATGTGAATATCAATGTGATGACTATTCTAATGAGATGTCTAATCCGATGGGAGGGGGAATATCAAACTTTTTCACGATACTCTCTCAGTTAACTCATGTTTTGAATAGAAACATGGGTCAAGAGGAATGTCCACCCCCCCCCCCAATAAAGAACAAGCTGCAATTGAGAGCTTCATGAGAAAAAGGCCTCATATTTTTAATGGATCATATGATCCCTCAATCACCGAATAATGGATAAACTCCATTGAGAATATCATCTCTATCCTTCAATGTTCTGAACAAGAGAATATTCTTCTAGAAGCTTATCGCATGGAGGGTGAAGCTGATCAATGGTGGACATTGATCAAAAATATGAAGCCTGAGGAATATATCAAGTTGTTTGAAAGGAAGGATTTCCAGAAAATGTTTTTTAATAAACATTTTTCGTGCACCCTATGACTTAAGATGGAAAGAGACTTCCTTTTACTTATGAAAAAAGATAATGAATCCATCAAAGCGTATGAGGAAAACATCACAAGGATTGTACGATACACCTATATCTTTGTCGTTACCCCCCCCCCGAATGAAAGGTTGACCACTTATTTGATGGGCTAAAACCTTGACTATGGAAAGCCCTAGAGATTTGTGACATTGATAACTATGGTGAAATTGTATGATGTCCCTCAAAGTCAAAATGTAGATCGGTGAATATTAGGGGTATCATGGGGATAATAAGGGGAAAGTGGACTTTAGTTCTAGTAGTCTGATAGATAAATCCAATAGTGCTAATAAAATCCAATACCCCACTTGAAAAAGGTGTAGAAAGAAGCACCCTATAAATTACCTAAAGGGGACAAGGAAATGCTTTAGGTGTGGAAGAGAAAGGCACCTGGCCATTAATTTACAACAAGAAAAACCCACTGCTGTGATAGAGGAGAGTAATGCTCCATTCAACCCTTAATGTGGTGTTTTTTGCTTCAAATGCATATAAACAAGGCACTTTTCAAACCATTTCCCTAAGACAAAGGTCTTCGGAGGCAACCAACAACCACTAGGGTAGGAAGGGAGAGTTTTTTTTCATCACTACCATCGATGCAAACCCTGAAAACAAAGTGGTGAAAGGTATTCCAGTTATTCATTCATGAATAGAAAACATACTTTTTTATTCTATTTCTATACATTCTTTTATATCCATAATGTTTAGTAGAACAATACCAACACCACCATAAATCATATAAGTAAAGATATTGGAGAGAACGTAAAATGGGGAAATCATTGCATCCCATGAATATAAATCCTCCCCTGTCACAATTTGTGGATTGAACTTCCCAGAAAACCACTTCATACTCCCTCTGGTGGAATTTGATGTAATTATTGGCATGGATTGGGTTTCCATATATATATCCAACACAAATTTCCTTGAGAGGTAAATCACTCTCAATATGGTGAATCGACCCCCAATTCTGTACAAGTGAAACCAGAAGGATGAATCTTCTTTAGTACCATCACCTCAAGCATGGATATTAATGCCCTATGAGCACGCGTATCTTTCTCAGATGATTGAGTCTAAGGAAGCAACCATCCTTGAAGACATGCCTATTGTGAGGGAATTATCTAAATTGTTTCCTGAGGAATTTCCTATTCTTCCTTCTAGAATAGATGTTGAATTCTCAATTGATCTTATACCTGGGGCATTGCCAATATCCAAGACTCCATATAGAATAGTTTTTATAGAGCTTGAGAAGCTAAAGAAACAACTACAGGTGAATTTTTTTAAAGGGTTTATACACCCAAGTGCTTCACCATGGGGTTCACCAGTCCACTTCATAAAGAAGAAGGATGGGTCAATGTGCCTTTTCATTGATTATCGTGAGCTCAAAAAAATCACGATAAAGAACAAGTATCCTCTACCCCGAATTGATGACTTGTTCGATCATCTATATAGAGAAAAATACTTCTCCAAGGTGTATTTTCGGTCTGGATATTACCAAGTAAGGGTGAAGAAGGAGGATATCCCCAAGAATAATTTTTATACAAGTTATGGGCACTATAAATTCATAGTAATGAATTTTAGACTCACTAATGCTCTAGAAATATTCATGGACTTGATGAATACTGTCTTTAAAGATTACATCAAAAAAAAATTGGTAATATTTATAGAAGATATTATAATATACTCCAAAACCAAGGAGTAACATGAGGAGAATCTAAGCATTGTACTAGAGACCTTTCGAAAGGAGAGGGTCTATTAAAAGTATTGTAAGTGTCGTTTTTGGTTGAAGTAAGTCTCACTATTGGGTCATATCATCACAAGCAATGGGATATCTGTAGATCCCTCCAAGACAACTGCAATTTAGGGATGGATGAGGCCAGCATTGGTGATGGATATCCGTAGCTTCCTAGGGTTAGTTAGATATTATCACTTATTTGTGAAAAAATTCTCACGATTTTCCAACCCTATTACCAAGATAACCCAGAAGGGAGTCAATTTTTCTTGGAGTGATGAATGAAAAGATAGCTTCACGGAGTTGAAAATGAGGCTCATCACTGCGCCCGTGCTCAAACTACCCACAAGTGGAGAACTTTTTGTGGTATTCAGTGATTCTTTGAAGAAGGACATGGGCTATGTGTTTATGAAAAATGACAAATTCATTTCCTATTATTCTAGGAAATTGAATGTTCATGAGAAAAACTATCCAACACATGATCTGGAGTTGGCTGCAGTAATATTACCTTTGAAAATTTGGTGGAATTACCTCTTTGGGAGAAGTGTGAAATATATATGGATCACAAAAGACTCAAGTATATATTCACACAGAAATAGTTGAACATGCGCCAACGAAGATGGTTAGAGATGATCAAATGCTATTATGGCTCAATCCATTACCACCCTAGGAAAGAGAACAAGGTGGTAGATTCTCTATATAAAAAGGACCCAGTGATTATATCATTGATGAGAATTTAAAAGGATCCAATCTTATTATATTTGATGAAGATGGACTTGGTAATCATAAATAAGGGAACATCATCAATCCTTTCACAAATTATTTATCAACTGTTACTTTTGGAAAAGTTAAACGATGATCAAAATGATGATGTGGGAATTCAGAAGAAAGTGGAAACTATCAAAAAAGAGAAATCCTAAGATTTAAATATTAATAAAGAAGGAATTTTGATATTTGGGTCAAGACTATTTGTTCCGTCAAATATGGAGTTAAAAAATAACCTTTGGATGATGCACATAGTTCAAATTTCTCCGTTCACCCAGGAAACAAAAAGATGTATCAAGATCTCTGAGAGCATTATTGGTGGGATAACATGAAGAAGGATATCACTGATTATACATCAAAGTGTTTGGTATGTTAGAAAGTTAAGCCTGAGAGGAATAATTCTAATGGGGTGATGCAACCATTACCCATACCAACATGGAAATGGGAGAACATCACCATGGACTTTATTACCAGACATCTGATGAAATCCAAAGGAAACAATGCTATTTGAATTGTTGTGGATTGTATTAAAAATAATGCACACTTAATTGCAATTTGGGAGGATTTCTCATTGGATCAACTGGAATGGATATACATCAGAGAAATGGTAAGGCTGCATGGAGTAAAACTATCAATTGTATCTTATCAAGATCCAAGATTCACCTCCAAGTTCTTAAAGATTATCCAACACACTCTAAATACTGAGCTAAACATCAGTACGACTTATCATCCTCAAACTGATGGCCAATCTGAGCGGACTATCCAAACACTTGAGGACATGTTGAGAACATGCTCAATAGAATTCAAAGGAGGATGGGATCAACATCTTCCCCTAGTTGAGTTCTCTTACAATAACAGATTTCCACTCAAGCATCCAAATGTCCCATTATGAATCCCTTTATGGGAAGAGGTGCAGAACACTGGAATGTTGGGATGAATTTGTGGAGTGATAACTCCTATGTCCATAAATAGTTGAATAAATGGGAGAGAAGGTTAAGACCATCCACTAGCACATTACAGTTGCTCAGAGTCAACAAAAGAGTTATGCTAATAATCTTAGATGAGACCTAGAATTTGATATCAGAGACATTATACTCCTCCACATATCGCCGTGTAAGAGAGTTATGAGATTTGGGTATAAGGGAAATCTTATTCCAAGGTAAATTTTCCCTTTTGAGATCCTTGATTGCATTAGAGCAGTAACCTATGAACTAAAACTCCCACCGAACCTATCTCAATCTATAGGTGTTACCATTAGATAAATACCTCTCCTATAAAGAGAAGTTGGTGAAGATCTTAGATCATAGGAAAAAAATTCTACAAAATAAGACAATGCCCCTCGTCAAGGTGTTGTGGCGAAACTAAAATTTTGAAGAATAAATGTGTTAATTAGAAGAAGTGATGAAGCAAAGTTACCCACATCTATTTTAGTGTGGTAAAATGAAATTTCGAGGGTGAAATTTCTTAAGGGGGGAATATTATAACAACCTAAAATTTTATTAATGAAAATTACTCTTGATCTAACTAAATGTATTATTATATAAAATGGTTATATAAATCATATTAACTTCTTTGGTTTTATGTTTTTTGGATTTTAAAATACCATTAACAATTTTTATCATTGCTAATATAGTCATTGAATAGTGATCACATGATTAGTATAAATATAGGGATTTAACAAATCCAATTTACTCAGAAAAAGGAAATGATGGCCTCATCTAGTAGAATTGCTTCATAAGAAGCCCATTTTTCGAAGCTCGAAAAGGAGATAGTGTCACTGGGCTTTGCTCTTGACCAAGCCCAATCCGAGCTTTAACATGTTAACCTTGAACAAAACTGACTACAGGATAAGTGGAAGTTAAGTGAGATTACCACCTGAGTGATGTTATCTAAGCCACCATAATAGTTTTTCACCATCACACACCTTACCCTTAGGTATTATGCAGGTTTTATAAGGGTTTACGTAACAATACCCTAGAACTATGATAATATGCATTATTTTTTGTATAAAGAATATATATTTATTTTATTATTGTAACTTTGGAAATAGTTTTTAAAGAACAAATAGTATTTTTATTTGATATTAAATTAAGAAATCTATTTTGATGAATTAATGGATTATTAAATTAAAGATTATTTTAATAAAATATTATTACCAAATTAATTTTTATGAGATATAAATGATCATATAATCTTTTTGAATATAATTGTAATTTTTATTAAGGTTTGAAAGCTATTTTTTCAAAAACCCATCATTTTTTTTATAAATATTGGTTTTTAATTTAAAAGTGAAAATTCAAATATTAATAAAATTATTTAGATAAAATTAATATCATTTTTGGATTCAGTATGTCAAAATTATCTAACAGTTAATTTTTCATAATTTTATGAGATAGCCGAATTTTTGGGTAAAAATTAAATACCGTTTAAATATATAACATGTTTTATGACATTATAATAACCTAATAGTGATGTAATAAAATTCCATAAAAGTTCTGTTCGGACAATATATGTTTTAAATTTAAAATAATGTGATTTTATATTTTTTTGATTAATTTTATGGTACCTTAGTGGACCTTCCAAGACTTATAAAATATTTTTAACTTTTTAAAATGATTTTCTTGAGAGTGTAACTCACCTCCACATAAGAAAGACTAATATTTTAATAATTTTGGGCATTGAACATATAAAATAATTTTTTCCACTCTAATTTAGCAAAAAACATGCGCAAAAACCATGATATGGTTTGTAGTTTTGATTAGTTTAATGTGTAGTGTCCAAAACCCAAATAATAAAGAATCCCCTCTCTTTTCTTATATAAACCCACTCAATACCCCATTACTCTTCACTGAAAACATTTATAGCAAGACCATGATATTTCCAACTCTCTCTATAATTTACCCATGACTCCCTTATCTCCCTATAATCCTCTCTCAAGCCTCTCCCAAGACTTTGGGATCACACTTCCAAGTAAGGGATTTCTTACTTTCTCATTTTTGTCCCAATTTGTTTATGTTGTTATAACATTCTATTTTCAATTAACAATATTGGTGTATAATTTATAAACTCCCCCATAAATTCCTCCTTATGTTTTATTGATTATAGACCCCTTTCTCTCTCATTAATTCCTCCCATGTACACATGTCACTATGCCGAAATTCTGTATGGGATTTCTCTCTCCTCATTTACTTTCAAGAAATTATTTTATATTATGAATCCAAATTCCATTACATATGATGGGATATTATGTTCCATAACCCCATTACTATCTATTTTATGTATAAATGATGAGATACCCCTTTCTCTCTCATCATCCCATTTTACGATTTCTATTTGTGTCGTTATGTTGCCGAAGTTACACAAAACTTTCCATGCCAAAATCATTGTGTAAATGAATACCATACCCATTTATCTGTCCAGGGTATTCACTTTTATGAAATGTACTTGTTGCTAGAGGACTTACATTTATTCATTCCACATCTCTTATTTGTGTAATAAACTATGATGTTTAATGAATCCATGTTGTATGATTTATGTGGCGCACTTATGCATGAAATGAAATGATTAAGAAGGGTGCACCCTGATATGGATCCAATGAATTGGGTAAATATTAGTATCATGATACGTCAAGTGAAATGAGGTTTTACTCAGGATAATTCAACTTAAATTAGGTTTTAATCATGTTCCATGTGCAATGATCCTTGGATCATTCTAATATTATGTTAAACGTAGTTTCCACATTTCTATGTTATGATAATCACATTATATCATGCCTTTATGTTCATGTTTCTCTTGTTCTCCATTGATGTATATTTCCAAACATGTACTATATTCTTCATGTTATGCCTTGTTTACTCCCTTACTAAGCTTTATAGATCACCCTTTTCTTATTCATTTCCTTAGGTTATCCCATGCAATGATAAGTACGAATGAATGTTGTGGTCATGTAAAATAAGTTTTCAATAAAGATGTTGTGTTTTTTGTTCTAATTTATTTTGTAATATTCCTAATTTCCCAAGACACTAGACCTATTTATACTCAGAGTTTTCTTAAGTGCAATTTTATGTAATAAATCAAGTTTAAGTGTGTAATAAAGAGCAGGGTTGTAATTGATTTTTTTTTTCAATTAGTGATCATATCATTATATTCCATTGATTCTTTAGTGGAGAAGACTCCCAACGTGGTATAAGAGTATAAAAATTTTATCCCAGAGGAATTTCATGGGTTTCACCTTGCCAAGAGGTCAATTTTGGAATTTAATTACAATCTAGGATAATATTTATATCTTGAGTGACTTATTTAATCGACCCAAATAATATTAGTGGGTGAATTTGTATTTAGAGAACCATTTATAGAAAGGCTTTATCAAACAAAGTGTGTCCCCTGACCATCTTATATTTTGTTCACTAAGAAGGTGTATGATAGATTGAATATTTGTATAAACTATCACCTACTGAATCAAGTGATTATCAAAAATAAAAATAACTTGTTTTAGGGATCAATTTTCTCTTCAACCATATGAAAGGATCAATAAAGTTTTTGAATATTGATCTCAAGTATAGTTATCACTGGAATCAGGTTTAAGAGGTGGATATCCTGAAGATGGTGTCCATGTGTCATTATAGTCACTATAAGTTATTAATGATTGTTTTTAGTGTGAAAAATTCACCATTGGTGTTCATGGGTATCATTAACCATATTTCCAATCCATAGATGGATTAGTTCATGGTGTTTTTCATCAATGATATCCTCATTTACTCTTGTAGGGGACAGGAGTATGCTATGAATTATAGGATTATTTTAGTTATACTTTATGAGAATAAATGATAAAAAAATATCCCTAATTGTATGTTTAAGATTTAAAAAGTTAATTTCCTTGTGTATGTAATTTAGGAGGGTGGTTTTATAGTTTATCCCAAGAATATTGAGGTAGTGGTGTCATGTGATCCATCCAAGAAAGTGTTTGAGGAGAGTAATTTCCTTAGGCTATAAAGATTGTAGCAACCCTACCTTTTCTTACAATAATATTACATCATTTTAAATATAAACAACATAATAGTATTACACCATGAGGATCCAGAGTTTTAGTTTCTTGGGTAAACTAGGACTAAACATATAATTTACAACATCAATCATAAAAATTTATTTAATTCCACATTCTTTAGCTTCTTACTGGCACTTGACCTCTCCTTAGTACATGTAGTCACCTAAGGATATACATCAAAAATGGGTGAGATAAAAGGATAGTAAGTGGGTAAATAAGAACATTAAACAACATAACATGGTATGGGAATAATCATTATCCTCATAACATAGTCATATGATCATAATAATGAGAGGAAATATTAAGATAAGACTTGGAATGTGGTAATGCATAAACAATGAAACATCGTGTCTTAGAGGTTAAATACCACACATAGTTATGAACAATGCTATAATACTTTTCACACATAATTTCTTTTAAATCATGATATTCATCAATTTACCCAATTCATTGGATAACTTTATAATTTTTAGTGAACACAGCACATCAAAACATTCATATTGCGCAATATAATTTTGGGTGCACCCGTCACACCATAACATTTACATTATCATGCATTCCACATAGAAAATATGTAAAAATTGAACATAAAATAACCTAAGGAAATAAATTGGTTTCATGTAATAAGGAATACATTCATAAATATTTGGTTCCCAAAATACATAGAGAATAACATTCTTGACATAGAAAAATCAACGATGAGTGGAGAAGAAACAATGTTTGAGAGTGTGTTTATTTGAAAGAAGAGTTCTTTTGGAAAACATTGGTTTTGACATGAATTTAAGAATAAAAAGTTTATATCTCATAAAATTTAAGATAATTATGAAAAAAATTATTTTTAGGGAGTAACCTTACCAAAAATAGATTGAAATAGGGAGAACCCAAAGAAAGAAATTTGGGTTCGAGAATTTCCCCTTACCTTGTATCCAAATGATTTCTTCTCTTTAATGTCATGTATAACCACATTATATTCATTAATTAAGAATTAAATAACCTTTAATACATTAATAATATTATTTAAGGTTTTATTAAGTTCATTTATGGTCTTTTGGATGAGTTGTAGAGTTTAAAATCATTGTTCTGGAACGTTCGTTTTTATAGTTTTCTTGGACGGTTCACTTGTATTCAGGAATGAAAGTTCGTGTAGAACATGGATAAACATACAGAACTTATATTTCATGTTATTAATGATATTTAAGGATTTTAAATTATCTTATAATGATTTATTTTATATATCATTTGGATTAATCATTAGATAATAATTTAATGATGATCATTTGGGTTAATTTGGGTGGTTTTTCGACCACAATGAACTTGTTTTATTTAATAATTTAGTGATATGTACATAAGTTAGTTATAGATAATTAAATAGGATATAATACATATAAAATAATCTAGTTCAACCATAAAAATAATTTCATAACCAAATCTAAAGGCAGTAAAGGAAAATGAAAACATGTTGTTCTTGAAGGTGATAAATAAACACCTCACGAACAACATTTTCCTTTCTAAAATAAAAAGAATAGGAGAAGGGGTTAGATGATATATTATCAAACTAGTATCATAAAATTCCAGTATATTTAATATAATAGAGTTACCATACCATTTTTGTGAGGATAGGTGGGGTGATATTAATAAAATAACTTGAAATTGAAAGAAAATTAAAGGAAGAGAGGGAGAGAGGAATTAACTCTTGAATCCTCCTTAAGGCACCTTGAATTGGTATTTTGATGAGACTAAATGATCCTGGACATGGAGGAGGGTATATTGAAGATTGTTTTTAATATTTTTGACAAGGATTAAAGATTGAGAGGTGTGAGTAAATGAGGGTGTGAAGAGAGGTATTTATAGTGGAGGGGAGAGGGATTTTCTCAATATCATATTCATTAATTTATTATTTATCCACAATACAAGTAATAGTGGTGATTACATGAACGAGAATAGTAATTTTTTATGTGATTTTGAGATAATGGCCTTACATCAGCCATACATTAGCTTATGACATCATAATTCATGTATTTAGTATTTATTATAAATTATCGTATTTTACAATTCACCAAAAATTCAAATATTTCAAAAAAAATCCTAACCATTTTTTGATGTATAGAGTCCAAAAAGAAAGTCCCTTTTTCAAAAATAATTTTATAAATATGATTAGTTTAATTTTTAATTGAAATCATAATTTACTTGAAAAATAAATTTTATAAAATTAAAACTGATTTCATAATGATTTCAAAAATTACATAAGGTCTTATAAAATTATCTTAAAACCAGATGTCATAGAATTTTTAATTTATGAAAACATTTTAGTAAAATACATATTCTTTTAAATTAATTAATTAATTAAAACTAATTATTTATGACTTATAAAAATACCAATACTTTTACT
This sequence comes from Viscum album, assembly GCA_963277665.1. Lineage (NCBI taxonomy): Eukaryota > Viridiplantae > Streptophyta > Magnoliopsida > Santalales > Viscaceae > Viscum > Viscum album. The sequence goes on from OY728157.1 coordinate 600,353,595, forward strand.
ATAGTCATATTATCACTTATAAGATGCATAAAATTTATCTATACATTCATGGGTGAGGTTGCTATTTTCTGGAGGGTTTACTATTCATAATGGTCATATTACTATTCATAAGGGTGGGTTACTATTCACAAAAAATAATTAATTTTTTCATGTCAGACTCCAAACATCATACTGATCGCAACCGTGTATGTCAAATTTTCAAAATTTAAAACATAGATGTGGAAAAATTATGTTTAATGGTCACGTAGTATTTAGTATTCTAATATTTAATTGTGCTTACCAATGTGATTATACTATGGGGCATAATTATAATAAGGGTATTCCATTGAAAAAATGTTGGGTCATTACATTCTTCCCCCTTATGAAATTTCTCCCTCAAAATTTTGTTTTACATAAACATGTGAGAGTACTTCTCCTTCATCGCCTCCTCCAGTTCACAAGTTGCTTCTTCAAACTTATGTTTCCTTAACAAAACTTTGACAAGGTGAGTTGTCTTGTTTCATAGAACCTTATCTCTCTGATTCAGAATCTTCACTGGCTACTTCTAGTAAGACAGATCACCCTCCAGCTATACCACCTCTGAGTTCAGTACATGTGAGGGATCTAGTATTAACTTCCTCAAGAGTGATACATCAAACACATCATGAACTTGAGCCATATTTAGTGGAAGTGAAATCTGATAGTCCATGGATACTATGCTATCAAGAATCTCAAAGGGGTTGATGTACATTCATCTTATCTACCCTTTCTTCTGAAAACGCATGACTCTCTTCTATGGTGATATTCAAAGGAAGATTTTATCTCCAACGTCGAACTCCAAGTCACTTTTATGGTTGTAAACATAGATATTTTTTCAACTCTAAGTAGCTTTGATATGTTTCTGGATGACTTGAACCTTCTCTATTATCTCTTGAACAATATCAGGTCCATGTAGCTTTCTATCTACAACTTCATCCCAACAGGTTGGAGTTCTACATCGCTTTCCATACATACCATCATATAGAGCCATCTGAATACTTGAGTGGAAGCTATTTTTGTATGAGAACTCAACAAATGGGAGATGATGATCCCGTCCATCTTTGAATTCTAAAGAGAATGCTCTTATAATATCTTCAAGCGTTTGAATTTTCCTTTCAGATTGGCCATCAGTTTAGGGGTGATAGGCTATGCTGGAATTTAATATAGTACTCAAAGCATGTTCAAGACTCCCCATGAATTTAAATGTCAACTTCGGATCATGATCAGAAACAATAGAGAGTGGAACACCATGTAGTCTCACCACTTCCTTCACATATATCTTTTCAAGTTGTTTAAGTGAGTGATCTTCCCAAATAGTGATAAATTGGGAAGTCTTGGGGAGTTGTTCAACCACAACCCATATCACATTATTTCCCTTCAATGTTATTGGGAGACCGTGACAAACTCCATAGTGAAATTCTCCCATTTCCACTTGGGTATAGGCAATGGTTACATCATCCCTTTTGACTTTTTTCACTCTTATTTAACTTTATGACATACCAAGAACCTTGATATATATTCTACAATCTCATTCTTCATGTTATCCCACCAGAAGTGTTATCAGAGATCTTGATACATCTTGGTGCTACCATGATGGATAGAGAATGTTGAGCTATGTGCATTTTCCAATAGCTAATTCTTTATCCCAGGTGATGAAGGCACAAAAATATGCTTTCCAAATAAAATCACACCATCATCATCAATATGGAACTTATGCAGCTTCCCTTCCTTTACTGCATTCACCTTCTTTTATAACTCCAGAACATCCCTTTGTGCCTCCTTAATCATATCTTGGATTTATGGTTGTGAAATAATTTGGTAACGGTAAGATGTATCCCCTGCCCTTATTATTTCCAAATTCATAATTTTAATATCCAAGAAGATAGGGTATTTCTCAATCTGTAACATGGATAGAGTAGCAGGTTCTTCTCTATATAGAGAATCAACTACCTTGTTCGCCTTGTTGAGATGATAGTGAACAGAGAAATTATAGTCCTTGATTAGCTCTAACCATCTCCTTTGATGCATGTTGATCTCCTTTTGGGTGAATATATACTTTAGGCTCTTGTGATAGTTTTATATGTCACACTTCTCACCATAAAGATAGTGCCACCAAATTTTCAAGGAAAAAAATCATGGATTCCAGCTCTAGATCATGCATCGGTTAGTTCTTCTCATGGATCGTTAACTTTCATGAGGCATAGGCTATCGCAATATCATTTTTCATGAGTAAAAAACCCAAGCCTTTCTTTAAATTATCACTGTATATCAAAAAACATTATCCACTTTTTAGTAGTGTGAGTATAGGTGCGGTGATCAACCTTCTCTTTAGCTCCTTGAAACTTCCCCCACATTCTTCTATCCAGACATACTCTACCCCTTTCTATGTTAACTTAGTTAGTGGGCTGGAAAATTGTGAGAAATTTCTCACAAAACTTCAGTAATACCCAGCTAATCCAAGAATACAATGGATTTTTGTGACACTAGAGGGCCTCAGCCATTCCTCAATTTCCTTTTTTTTAAGGATCCACAGAAATTCCCTCACTTGTGATCACATGTCCCAAGAACTTGACTTTCTTCATCCAAAATTCACACTTGCTAAACATGGCATACAACTTCTTCTTTCTCAATGTCACTAACAAAAGTCTTAAATGTTTTTCATGTCCCTCCTTTATCTTAAATTATATGATAATATCATCAATAAAAACTACCAAAAATTTGTCGAGGCAATGTATAAAGACACTATTCATCAAATCCATGAAGATTGCATAGGAATTAGTAAGTCTGAAGGGAATCACAAGAAACTCATAGTGCCCTACCTTGTATGGAAGGTAGTATTCTGAATATATTCCTTCCTCACCTTTAGCTTATGATATTCAGAATGAAGATCCACTATTGAGGAGTATTGAGCTCCTCTTAACTGATCAAAAAATCCATAAATACTTGTAAGAGGATACTTGTTCTTTATGGTGATATTGTTGTGTTCCTGATAATCGGTACATAGGTGAATTGATCCATTATTCTTCTTCACAAAGATCACTGGTGCACCCCAAGGTGATACACTAGGGCGTATGAATCCTTTTTCCAAATGCCCTTTCATATACTTCTTTAAATACTCCAGTTCAGTAGGAGAAATCCTATAGGGACACATTGAGTTAAGAGTAGCTCCGGGTATGAGTTATATTGAGAACTCTACATCACGATGTGGGGGAAGTCTAGGTAACTCTTCAGGAAATACATCACTGTATTCCCATATTATGGGCATTTCCACAGGGTTGGAAATTTCTTTTAACTCAACCATTTGGGTGAGTTATGCTTCTTCATAGGGAATCAACACTTACATCATTGAAAGATTTTTCAAAGGAGATCCGCGATCTTCCTTTAATTTGTATAGGATCATGGTATGGTTAGGAATATGAAAATATATTTCCTTTTACTGATAGTTGATATGTGCTCTATATAACGAGATCCAATTCCTTCCCATTATAGTGTCAAATTCCACCAATGCAAGTATTACGTATTCGCTGGAAGAATCTTCCCACATATGCCAATAGGAGAAGAGTAAAACACTTGGGTTTCAATGATTTCACCACTTGGTGTTTTTACATATATCTCTACTTCAAGGTTTCGAGGCTTTTATTCTATAGTTCTAGCAAACTTTCAAGATATAAAGGAATGTGTGGAACCATAATCAAATAAGACTTTTTCCATTATTGAGTGAATAGGAAGTGTAACTTGTATGAATTTGTTCTCTTGCTCCACTTCCTCAGTAGTGATGGCATAATCCTTCCCTTTTTCCTTTGGAATTGGTGGCTGTTGAAGATGATTACCCTCGAGAACTCGAGGTTTAGTGCACTGGCTTGCATAGTGCCCTTGCTCCCTACAGTTGTAGCATTGAACCATGGGTGGGGATCCCCTTTCTTCTAATACATTCTCCTTCTTCATCAGGAATTTTCAACACTATTAAGCATGGTGGACTTCTTTACCACACTTGAATCATTTCCCTATCAATTTGAGGCAGTTCCTATGATTCATCTTCCCACATTTTTGGCATGTGGGTCATTGAGTTTTCTTCCCACCTTTATCATTAGATCCTCCGGATTAAAACTCCATCTTTCATTTCTTATCACCATATCCATGGGACCATTCTCCAAAATCCATCTCAACTTTGAGGTCACACCAACCAAATTCTTCATAACTCCAAATGTCCTAAATTTCAAGAGCCTTTTGAAGGTGTGGTTTTAATCCACTAAAGAATCTATCAATTTTTCTATCATTATTGATAAAAAACCCTAATCTTACCTTGTAAGGCTTGTGAAACTCACTTCATAGTTTGTGATAGAATATCCTTCATTTTTATTGAGATCAATGAATTCTCTCTCCATATTCGTACGAAGAGTTCATTGGAAATACTTATTAAGAAACATGATCTTAAAGTCTTCTCATTACATCTCTTCAGTTTCATCTTTTGGCTTGGTGTTCTTAACCAAATCCCACTGTTGATCGACATCTCCCTCTATATAATAAACGGATAATTTTTCCTTCTCCATATCAAAATTGTAAAGCAACGAAAAGATATTATCCATGGATTTTACCCACTAATATGCAACTAGTGGATCAGAAGATCCACTAAACGTTGATGGTCATTGCCACATAAAACACTTGATATCCAGTTTCTCACTCTTTGTTGAAGGATGAAGTTCACCATTATTCACGTTATTATTCATAACCTGATATAGTTGGGTAAAAATAGACATAAAGTTTTGAACTCCATCACCCAAAGCATTGGGGGTGTTTTTTGGGAAATCATTTCATTGTCCCTCGCATGGGTTTTTGGCCTGGTTTCTCTTGGTTCCCACCATTTTCTAAAATATAAAATGTTTTAACAAAGAATAAGTCAACAATTATTTAATAATTAACTTATTAATTTGTACAATTTACACTAAAAGAATATCTTATTAGATCCATATTTTTATCAAATATTCTTGTGTGCATATTAGGACATAGTCAATACTAGAGGTTTTCTCTAGGGTTCACTAATCCTAATTCCCAAATTAACTAAACCTTTCCCCTAATACCAACTATAGCGACCCAGACTTTTCTTACATTACTATTACATAATTTTAAAGATAAACAACAGAATAGTATTAAACCACAAGGATATAGAGGTTTAGTGTCTTAGTAAAACTAGAACCAAACATAACATTTACAAAATCAAGCATAAACATTTATTTAATTCCTTCTTCTCTATCTTCTTATTGGCACTAGACCTATCCATAGTACATGTAGTCACCTATGGATATACATCAAAATGGGGTGAGATAAAAGACCAGTAAGTAGGTAAATAAGAACATTAAACAACATAAAATTTGATGGGAATAATCATTATCATCATAATATAGGCATATGATCATAATCATTAGAGGAAACATTAAGATATGACTTAGAATGTGGTAATTCATAAACAATGAAACATCATGTCTTAGTGGTTAACTATCAAACATAGTTTTAAACAACGGTAGAATCATGTTCATGCGTCATTTCCATTTAAATCATGAGATTTATCACTTTATCCAATGCATTGGTGAGCTGTATAATTTTGGGTGCACCCGTCACATCAAAACATTCATATTGTGTTATATAATTTCGGGTGCACCCGTCACACCATAACATTTACATTATCATGCATGCCACATAGAACATATGTAAAAATTGAACATAAAATAAACAATGGAAAGAAATTGATTTCACATAATAAGGAATACATTCATAAACATTTGGTTCCCAAAATATAAAGGGAATAACATTCTTAAAATAGAACAATCAACGATGAGTGAAGAAGAAACAATATTTGAGAGTGTGTTTATTCGAAAGAAGAGTTCTTTTGGAAAACATTGGGTTTGTAATGAACTTAAGTAGAAAAAATTTATATCCCATAAAAGTTAAGATAATTATGAACAAATTATTTTTAAGGAGTAAATTTACTTAAAATGGATTGAAATAGGGATAACCTGAGGAAAGAAAGTTGGTTTAGATAATTTCTCTTTACCTTATATCCAAACTCTTTCTTCACTTTAATGTCCTGTATAACCAAATTATATTAATTAATTAATTATTAAATAACATTTTATACATTAATAAGATTAATTATGGTTTTATTTAGTTAATTTATGGGCTTTTGGATGAGTTATATAGTTTAAATTCATTGTTCGGGAACGTGCATTTTTATAGTTATCTTGAACAATTCACTTGTATTCATGAATGGAAATTTGTTTAAAACATGGATAAACATAAAGAACTGATATTTAATTTTATTAATGATATTATAGGAGTTTAAATGATATTATAATAAATTATATTATATACCATGTGGATGAATCATTAGATAATAATTTAATGGTGATCGTTTGGGTTAATTTGGGGGGGGGGGGGGGGGTTCGACCACAACGAACTTGTTTTGTTTAATCATTTATTAATATGTATATAAGTTAGTTCTAGAAAATTAAATAGGATATAATAAATAAAAAATAATCTATTTTAACCATAAAAATGGGTTCATGACCAAATCTGAAGGTGGTAAAGGAAAATGAAAACATGTCGTTCTTAAAGGTGATAAATTAACACCTCACGAACAACGTTTTCCTTTCTAAAATAAAAATAAGAGGATAAGGGGATTGGATGATATATTATCCCATTATTATAATAATGTTCCATTATATGTAAGATACTGGATTTATCATTCTATGTGGATAAGGATAGGTGGGGAGACATTAAGAGGATAACTTGAAATTAAAAGGAAATTAAAGGAAAAAAGAAGGGGGAATTACCTATTGAATCATCCTTAAGGCACCCTGAATCAGTCTCTTGATGAGACAAGAAGCTCTTGGACGTGTATTAGGGTATAGGTAATATGTTTTGGCATATTTTAGACAAGTCTTGAAGCTTTAGAGGTGTAAGGAAATGAGGGTGTGAAGAGTGGTATTTATAGTGAAGGGGAGAGGGGTTTTTTCAATATTATATTAATTAATTTATTATTTCTCCACAAGAAAAGTAATAGTGATGATTTTATGATAAAGAAAATTAATGTTTGCATGTGAGTTCGATATAATGTCCTTACATCAACCATACATCAGCTGATGACATCATAATTCATGTATTTAGCATTTATCGTAAATTATCGTATTTTACTATTCACCAAAAATTCAAATATTTTAGAAAAATCCCAATAATTCACCCAAACCATTTTTCAATATTTAGAATCCAAAAATGAATTCCATTTTTCAAAAATAATTTTCCAAATATAATTAATTTAATTTTTAATTAAAATCATAATTTACTTGAAAAATATAGTTTTTAAAATTAAAACTGATTTCATAATGCTTTCAAAATTTACATAAGGTATTATAAAATTATAATAAAACCTAAAGTCACAGAATTGTTAATTTATTAAAAAAATTTAGGAAAAATACATTTTTTTTCAAATTAATTAATTAATTATAACTAATTATACGTGACTTATAAAAATACCAATACTTTTATTATGGTTATATTATCACTTATAAGATGCTTATATTTTATTTATACATTCATGGGTGAGATTACTATTTTTTTGAGGGTTTTATATTAATAAGGGTAATATTACTATTCATATGGGTAGGTTATTATTCACCAAAAAATTAATTTTTCCCTGTCGGACTCCAAACATCTTAATGATTGCAACCGTGTATGTCATATTTTCAAAACTCAAAACATAGAAGTGGGAAAATTATGTTTAATGGTAATATAGTATTTAGTATCATGATATTTCATTGTGCTTCCCAATGTTATTATACTATAAGGCAAAATTATAATAAGGGAATTACATTGAATAAACGTCAGGTCATTACAAGGATACTACTAGAGGTTCACGAAAGACATCTCCCATTTTTTATATACTATAATGACCCTTATTCAAAAGTGGAATACTTTTATTTGTTCATAGAAATTATAAATATTCATTGTGGAGATGAAGTAAATATTAGCAAGCCCCCCCCCTCCATATTTCATTTTACAAAGGAAGGAGTGGAGTATGTGGTATATTTCAATGCCTTTAGGTATAAGCTAGGTTGTGTGTTGGTTCATAGGTGAGTTATTATTTCTTACTGGTCTAAGAAACTAAGACCACAGGACAATAACTATGCGACAAATGACTTGGATCTTGTATTTATTATTTTTTCCTTAAATATGTGAAGACACTATCTTTTTGGTGAGTAATCTACGGTCTACTATGATAACAAAAGTCTCAATTATGTATTTTCATATAGGAATATCAATTTGAGGTTGCAGTGATTGATGGAGTTATTAAAGGACTATGATTTTCAGATTGTATATAATCTAGTGAAGGCAAATATTATAGATTATTTCCTTAGTATGAAATCTATTACTCAGTTGATAGAGGAAGTGATAGTGCAATCAAATTCATTAATGTTAGACTATATCAAGGAAGGTAATATTGCATAAATTTTTTCAATGGTGTTAATACCTATAATTATTCAATTATTAAAGGACACCTTGATTATAGATATCAATTTTAAGGTTTAGTAATATCAAACTCTCCCTAGATATGCACTTGAGGGATTTTCTAAAGGTGGTAAGCATGTCTTACTCTTCTAGGGGTATATAGTAGTTCATAAATCTATGTGTGAGAAGGTGTTGAAGGAGTTATACACCACCCATTTAGTGGCATATCATAGTATAGAAAATATGTATTGGGATCATAATAATATGTTTTTCGGTCAATCATAAAGCACTGCTATTATGTTTTTTGAGAGGTTCCTCACTAGTCCGTAGGTAAAGTCCTAACACCATGTTTTTTATAGGTTCGATCCGACTTATAGAGGTTCTAGAGTGGAAGTGTGAAATTATATAGTTGGATTTCATGACTTGACTTCCATGATTGGTGAATAATCATAAAACAATATAGGTGATAGTTTAAAAACTAAACAAGCCATCTCACTTCTTTCTCATTAGGTAATAGAGTTTAGTAAAGAGATTTGAAAATCTATATGAAGATGAGATTGTGAAATTTTATAGATTAACCATGATTATTGTCTCATAATGAAATTATAATTTCATGTACTAGTTTTAGATGAGTTTTAATGAGTCTTTTATGACTTGACTATTTTTAGGTACTAAATTCCATCCCAAGAAGATATAAAAAATTTAAATGACCATACAAGTTCTTGATGATATGTTTTGAGCTTGCATGTTATATTTTTGAAATATTTGGTATTATCATATAATTTAGTAGAGTTATTATACAACAAAAGTTATTACTAAAATATTTATATGGAACCTTTCAATTCCATGTATGGGAGACACTACAGGTCACCCCTTTTCTGGATAGTGATATGTGATTCATCTCTTATTGGGATCAATATGGTAAAGTTGATGATGGGGAAGGTTCATGTATTCTAGGATTTCATGAGGATATATCATATTTATAAAAGTTATATATGTTTATGGGACACGAGACTTTGGTTTATGAGTAGGGAGGCCATGTATCCTTGAAAGTCTCACCACATCATGGTTTAAGGATATTCAGATAGGGAAATAAGTTATCATTGAGATTCATCAGAATTTTCTACATTCTGAGAATAGTGGGTGAGGTTTCTTATTATAGGTAATTTCCTCCACATATAGACTTGGTACACAATGTATTACATATGTTATGTTTATGATGGTATGTGCATAATTTTTCACACGTTATCGATTGGGGTGAGTTGAATGTCAAGGATGATATGACCTTTATGGAGTACCCAATACCTATCAAGGATTGGAAAGTGAAGATAATTTATGGGTGATTTATTCCTTTAATCTATATATTGTGGTGGAATGAGAACATTTCAGAGATATCATAAGAGCATGAGAACCAAATGTGATCTTAGTACCCTCACCTCTTTGTGTGAGTTTTGTTTTTTTAGTGAAATCATCTTTAAAGGTTTGAGAGGATGTAGCAAACCATGTTTTTATAATAATTTATTGGATAAATTATAATAATATTTTTGGAGGTGGTCACACAGTTGGTTTATTTAATTTTAGTTTTACGGTCTTTTTATAATTAAATAATATATTAAATATTTTTTTATCAATGCTCCAGAGATCATTAAAAAACTCCAAAATAAAGTCTTAAATCATAATTCTTACATGATAACTATGTCTGGAACATGGTTATTTTCATAGGAGTGGTATAATTTTAATTTCAAGTCATCAAACACTTTTATTGGTTATTTTTGTACTTTAAACAAAATAAAAATAATTTTTTATTTTTATATTTATTATTTGTGCGCAGTGATGTAGCGGTGACATGTAAGGGTGATGTGGAATCTATATGTTACGGTGGTGATGATCTGGCATGGGGAATTCTAGAACCTTTTATTTTTGTCATGTTAAATCCTTTATGTGAGGTTTTAAATTTTTATTTTCTTGACGAGAATTATTGTGACCTTATATAAAGAAAATTAATATAAGGTAAATAGTTTTATTTCCTAAAATATCAATTCTCCCTCTCCTATTTTTCATTAGGATAATATCATTGAGGGAAAAATATCTTCCTTTAAGTATCTATAATTTCAAAACATAGATTAAATTCATCTCTTTTTACATGTTCTTATTGTTATTTTTGGTGAATACAATAGAAAAAAATGAAGATTTAGATGTGATTATAAAGCTTTGGGAAATTACCAAGGAGGTAGTACTTTTATTATCTATGTGTCTACCTCACACTCTTACATCAGACTCTCTTCTTAAAGAAAATATTATCACCAACGATGAATATTTTTATGTGTGATAAATATTAATAATAAAAATTTATAAATGGAAGAATATTTAAATAAAATTATTCTTTTTCTCTCAAGGGACTTACAGTGGAAATTATTATTTTTCCCAAAATATTTTTATTATATGAATGAAATTATTTGATAATTTTTATGACATGGAAATAATGTGTTTTAAAATGGATTTGGATTAAATATTTTAATTGGATTATTTTAAAAATATATTAATAAAATATTATTTTTATATATCAAATATAATATCTACTCTAAATATTTTAATTATTTAATTATTAATATGGGATGAATGTGATGATGAAGTCTCCATGTTTATCAAGAATTTTTGTTTCGAAAATAACTCGTGGTTTATTTTTTGATAAAATTTTGTTTATATAATTGATTGATAATATAATTTTTTATCATTGATTAAATTAATTATTTAATAAATAAAATGATAATAAAAAAATCTATTGGGAGTTTCTTAGCCATGAACAATTATTTTATTCTTAGCTCATTCACATTCTTTATAGAACCAAAAGTCATGCACATTCATGGATGTTCGGTTGTACCTATTTCTGCCACCTTCTTGAATATTAGTCTCTAGTTCCTCGTGTTTTATTTCTAATATGGTTTCATAATGCTATAATGGATAACAACCAATTAATCATGGAATAAGTACATAGTGGCAAAGGAAAAATGGTTTTGAGGTGCAATTTTATGAATGATTCGTAAACAGTTGACTAGAATATGCTGAATGGCCAAAAATAATCCTAGTGATGTGAATTGTGGGTTTAAAGGGATAGTGTCTCATCCAATAGTTGGGGAATAGCTAGTGATGGTGGCATTCATGGTGTAAAGATAAAGTTTTGGGTTTCTAAAATTCTTATTAATATACAATGTGTAGTCTCCTATTGCAGATCACGTACTTCTTCTTATTCATTTTTCATGTTTTAATTAATTACACACAACATGTAACCCTATAATTCTCCCAATGTGACTCAAAATTTCCAAAGATAGAGATTTTATGTGATTTTAAAAATCACACACCAAGTAACATAGGGTCACACACTGTATATCCAAAACTCATGTACTTTAGTGTGTAATCGTGTGCACAAAAAAAGTATTTTACTACCATATGACATTTAGCTACATAAAACATGTTTTTTATATTGGGTATGGTGGATCAACATGTACATGTTATACATACTAATATCTTTCATAGATTTACATGTCGAGCACTCTGTAGAGATCCTTTATACAACTAGTCAGGTAGTACATGTTATGTAACTCACTATAAAAGTTGTTTACATTTTTATCACAATGATTAAACTATGGTTATAAATTAATAAACTTTACTAAGATCCATACACATCTTGTACCCTACATGACATGCTGCGTATTGGGATATTTAAGCTATTCTTTGGGATTTCTCACTTGGGTTCCAAATTTCTAGATATAAAAAATCAATTCAAAGTGATTTTATATATAGAATGTGATAGTGTGTATGTATTAATCATCTACGGTTTATATTCATAACTATTATAGTTCTTTAGATTCATAGAGATATTGAGGTGTGTGGGTAGATGAATAGATTAGAGATGGGGTTGGTAACCCTCCTGGATCATATATGTCTCTTGGGTATGGGTCCTCCATGGATATAATGGAGTAAGGGACAATATCATAGGGATGGGGTATGGTTTCTCTACTCATGGATTTGGTGACCCTATGGGATGATGCACACTAAAAACATTGGTGTTTGTTTCCTCCAGAAGGTTCAGTTTCCCTCTTGACTAAGGTGTCTTCCAGTGGGTTATGGGTCCCCCTTTACTATTTCTATTGAGGGATATTGTGGAGAAGACATATTTTTGATAGTTAAAATTCTTGGGCTTCTGTAGTGCCATAGGTAATCCAAGTTCCTTCTAAATTTTTACTTCAGTAGAGCTAAGTTTTTCCAAAATATGGATTTTTACTTGTTGTCTTAATGGCATGTCTGAACATAATATTTTAAGTTGATGTTATGTACTTATTTTCCTTTGTTATTTTAGTCTTTACTACTAGGTATTTTTATACTCACCCCTACATGGACTTTGTGCCCACATTTGTTTTCTCTATTAATAGTATTCATAGTTCGATGGTGATTTTTTAGGATGTGAATATGGTAGAGCTAGTAGTGATGGTTAATAGGATAACATGGTAGTATTCATTATAGGTAGTGATCATGTTAGTGTTTTTATGACGTAGAAATTGTCTTTATATTTCTTTTAGTTGGGTTTTTTCATTAGGATATTTGATTTTACATGTTTCCTTGATTTTATATTTGGTTTTTTTCATTTTAGAGATATTTTTTATGGTCATGTTAATGTTTTACTTCCATTGTTTTATTTATATATTGGGATTTATTTTTTATATATCTTTTCATGGAAGTGTGTTAATTCTTATAGGTTTATATTATAAGGCCTCTCATGTGTGTGATATGAATTTTAGTTCTTTTCCCCTACCCCTAGCCTATTAGTGGTGGGCCTAGGGTGGTGTACATGGCTTACGGCCAACCTAGGTAGGGTCCTATTGGGTTGGGTCATGTCATGGAAAATGATGTAGAGATGGTTAATGGTTTCTTAAAACAAGTTAAAGAGAGTTTTTCATGAATCAACCACACCAAGACCCCACTAATGTTATAAATAAGATCAAAAATGATGCCCCAATCCCTTAATTAGTTGGATAATGATTGATGTATAGTTTCATGAGTATAAAACACCCCTATAAAAATAATTACTCTTTAATAAAAATACAAGGAATAAATAAATGAAGATACTCTAATTATGATTCAAATATGCAATAAAATAATGGATAACTATATTTATGAAAGTCATAAAACACTAAAAAATAATAAATGGTTAAAGAAATTAGAATAACTGCAAACCATAATATTATTTATACCATAAATGAAAGTAAAATAAAATATATGAATCCAACACTAGTTGATCCCCAATGTTTGAGATAACATCACCCATTACATCTTCCAACTCTATCCAATAAAACTTTACCAAAATATGTATAATATAGTTGTTTATAATGATATAATCAATAGTTTTCTCCCCTTAACCATTATGTGTCCTTGTAAATTGAATATTCTAATGCATAATAAAATGATGTAAATAAAATAATATAACCAACCAGATAAGCATAATGACACTATTAGTTTCACATCATTTATCATGTCAATAAAACTCCCAGAATCACTTGATAAATAATTAACACATACCAAAACAATATCATTAAGGTCCCTCCAAAACCATTCATCTGCCATTCTTTCACCATAAACTCTCACCATCACATGTCCAATATCTCAACAATCATAATATATATAAAATATCTTTATAACCTCATTAGAAAAATTTCATCACCATCATAAAAATGTAGGGGATATTTTTTATTTATTCATTGATACTTTAACCATATATGTATATATAATGAAGTTTGATCAATAAGCGATATGATTCAACATATTTCATCTCATGGATCATCCCTTCTATAACCCATCCTAAGTTAAAAGTGAATACAAGTTTGACCCTAAAAGCCTTCCTCTAATAGGATATGTGTTAGTGAGTGGAACTAAGGGTATAAAACAAAAAAATGGAGGCATTACACTCATAAATTATAGTAATGACAGGAATAAACCACCAATAAACTCTAAAAAAATATAAAATAAACCCCATGTTCCTTTAAGATTTATGTAATGTTATAAAAAACGAAAAGTATCCTAGAAAAATAGACTACTTTGACAGTGACTCTAACTCCTATGATTACCACATTCCAAGCTACTAATGCCCAGACCAATCACTAAATTTTTTCTACAAATTTTTAAATATAGTATATAAATGATAACAATGAGAATAAAAGTACACTTGATAGGATCGCCTGTAGAAAATATCTAAAAAATGTGGAATAATCATACAAAATAGTGTGTGAATAAATAATGAAAATAACTTATTACATAACTAGGTCATATACAACCCAACCTCACTAGGTATCACTAACCAAATATTCAAATAATTATATTAATATAATATAAATAAAATATATTTTTGGAAAGGTTCCACACACCCACTTATCCATTAAACTAGTTTCCCTCACACCCTAACAACCAAAGTCCCACCACTATATTTAATCCAAATATAAATACCCCATATACTAACCACGTCATAATTAAATTCTCATAACCATAGCCACATTCCATATTTCATCCACTTTTTAAATACATAAAAAATTTGTTACATAGTCCAACACTTAACAACACATAATATCTATTAAGGTTTAGTTTCTTGGAAATTAGAAAATCAATAAATTAATAACCTAAAAAATATTCTAATCCACTTGAAATGGTTTTTCATAGGTTTATCCTATGTTAATTTTATTTAATTTCATATCTAGGGGACATGAATCAAAATAAATTGGTGAGCATAAATCCATGTAAGAGAATAAACAAAGGAAATGGAACATGAATGATCATCATGGATAATAAATAAGTCATAACATGATATAATAATCATAATTACATGATACGTATAATGTAATTATTTATAAAACATAAAATTGATACATTCTTAATAATATCACCAAGGTTTATCCCCAAGGTTTCATAAATCCTTATTACCAAGGTTATTCACCAAGGTATCATGAAATATTTCATCTCTAGAGATTAATTATTTACCCAATACATTATAGAACTATCTGGGTGAACCATTCATATGTCTTAATTAATGTGTGCCACAATTATCATAATAAAATATTTCATTAATAACTTATGGAAAATAAATAGTGGGTTTTATATAAAAGCATTGAGTATATAACTTCTTAAATACTTGAATGTTACATAATTTTTAACCCATGAAAATGGAATGTGGGTTTAATACATGTAAATCCTCAAATAAATAAGTTATGTTTGAAACTAGTAAAATTAACATTGGTATGTAAGGGGTTTTTTAATTCACTATATAATAATATTTTATGTAAAAGAGAGAAATTCAAGAAATAAATTTGGCAGCATGATGATATACAATATGGATTAAGGAGAGGCATAATATAGGAGAGAACAGAACTTCTGTCATTGATAAAAATTATTTTGGAAGTAAAGGTATATATAAAAATTTATCTAAATAAATTAATTCCAAATTCATAAGTCATACTACAAAAAGGATTCTTGAATAGAAAAGAAGAAGAGGATAATTCCATTACCTTAAATCCAGATTTATTTTTTCCCTCTTCCACCTCCTAAATAATAGACTTATGTTTATTAAAACATGGAACAAGAAGTTAATTATCTTCATTCTTGTCACTATTTATAAATTATAATCATTTTATTATATTTCTTAATTTCCATTGTTAAAGGATAAATGTTTTGGTATGATACTTTCCTTTACATTTCCCATCTTACTTTGATTTAATGGTCTTTCTTAATTGCTATTTATAAATTATTAATATTAACTCCAATAAATTATAAATACATATATTTATCCATTTTATACTATAAAAAATTTATTATAAGCATCCATAATAGTTTTTATATTTAAAGAGTTGGAAATGTCTTCATGGGCAGCTAATTGATCATTGACGGGACATTTTCAAGAATGGTGGAAAAGATGTATAAAATTTAAATATGTCATAAATTAAATAATTATAGTATGTTAAAATAAATAATTTATTTTCATAATAATAATTAATTACACTTATAGGTTTTGGGTTTGGAATTTATAGATAAAAATAGGAACATAAGTGGAAAATGAGAGAAGAGTTGATAAAAACCAACTCTTTTTTTAGGGTTGCTTCTCCAGTACAAAACTAAACTCTCTTGATACTTGGAGTTGGATTTATCTATAAAATTACTAATAATTATAAGGGGATTTATATATGATATTTAGGTTGATTTTTTCTTTGGTAACTGTGGGAGGAGTGGTTTCCCAAGGGGAGTGAGAGGGGATACTTATACTTGAGGAGAGGGTTTTTTTAGAATAAAAAATGAATAAAATATAATATCAATGTAATGTTTTGAATAGTAACATTTTTAAAATTATGAAATATATATGAATTAAATAACATGTTTTTATGACTTTAAAAAACCTTATAATATGAAGTTTTTATTTTAATAAAAAAGAAAGTGTAAAAAATAAAAAAATCGTTATTTTAATGAAATACTTTTGACTTTAAACTTTGGAAAACGCTTTTTAGGTTTGGATTTAATTTTAATGTATTTAAATGAACCATTTATATTATTAAATTGATTTTGGGCCTAAATAACCATTTAACGTTTTTAATTCATTATTTCATCATCATTATGTCATAAAATAGGTGGTATTTCAAAAACAATATTCTTATTATTCACATAAAAATTGAAGTATTTTGAAAAATTACCAAAAAAATGACCCTTGTATATTTCCAATTTGATGATACCAATTATGACTTTAATTTTATCAAAAAAATCTCTAATATAGGTAATTTTAATTTTTAATATAAAAATTATGATTTTTGCGAAATATGTTAAAAATGGTTTATTAAAAAAAATGATAATATTTTTAATATTGATATTAGTTTTATGGAATTATAATACTAATATATTCTTAAATTAATAATGATAAATATTATTTACATCAAATTTTATTATTTTGAGGTTAAATTATTATTCCAACTTTTATGTTACTATTCACAATAGTCATGTTACTATTCTCAAGGGTCAGGTTACTATTGAAATGGCAATATTATTATTCTAATGGTCACACTACTATTCCATAAATTATATTAACTCCTATAAATATAACTTTAATCTTTTATTCATTATTCACCATAATTCCTCTCAAACTTCTACATTTACATTTTCTAGAATGTCAATTGGTTTACTAATATTTTGTTTCTTTTCCACAGTATTGTTTATGGAGGTAATTATTCTAGTATATTAGGGAAATCAAAATTTTCCCATTATAGTTTTTATATTTTATATTTTCTGTTCACTTGTATAGTTTGGAATTTTCATGGGTTTAGTTACTGAATCATGTAATGATTTTCATTAAGTAAATAAAGTTTCATTGGTTCCTTTATGTATTGTATGTAAATAATACTATATAATATAAGAATAGTTATTTAGGAAACAATTATTACTAAAAAAATTTGGTTCATTACATTATTCCCCCCTTTATAAATTTCATCCTTGAAATTTAAAATCATATTTTTGGTTGAGAATAGATGGGGTTACTTCTATTTCATTGTTTTCTCTTGTCCCCACAACAACCCTTTATACTTATGGTTCTTTCATAACACTTTGAAAATGTGGATTTACTTATTGCATAAAACATTTTCTCTATATACCAATATCTTCTCCATCTACTCCTCATAAGATAGTTCATTCTCTAGTTTCACCACCTCTGGATTTAGTACGTGTTAGAGATTGGGTATGTACTTCCTCATGAGTGATATGTAGAACACATCATGAACTTGAGACATGTTTGGTGGAAGTACTATCTGATATGACACTACTCCTATATGATCATATATCTCAAAGGGGCCAGTGTACCGAAGGCTGAGATTTCATTTTTTCCAAACTACATGAATCTCTTCCATGGTGATATTTTAAGGAAGACATTGTTTCCATCTTTAAACTCTAATCCCCTTTGATGGTTATCATCATAGCACTTCATCTGAATCTAAGAATATTTTTTATTTTTTTTAGATATATTGAACCTTTTATGTCATCTCTTGCACAATATTAGGTGAAAGTAGATTTCATTCACCAACTTCATCCCAAAAAGTCTGATTTCTACATCAAGTTCTATATAGAGCTTTATATGGATCCATTTGAATACTCGAGTGTAAGCTGTTATTTTATGGGATATGTTTATTCTATCCTCCTTTAAATTCCTTTATGAATTATATCAACATGTATTCAAGTTTCTATATGGTTCTTTCATATTTTCTATCAGTTTGAGGTGATAGATTGTACTAAAATTCAATTCAGTATCCAGGGCATGTTGAAGACTTCTCCAGAATTTATAAGTGAACCATGGATCATGATCATAAATGATTGAAAGTGGTGCACTATATGTCACCACCACTTTATTTATATATATATTTGAATGTTTTTCAAGAGATAAATCTTCTCAAATAGTGATTAAGTGGGTAAATTTGGTTAGTTCATCCACTTCAAACTGTATCTCATTATTTCCTTTGTATTTCTTTAGAAGACTATTGAAAAAGTCCATAGTGATGTTCTATAATTTCCACCTAGGTATTGGAAACGGTATCATCATCACATTTGACTTATGTCTCTTTGATTTAACTTGATGAAATACTAAGCACTTTAAGGTATATTCAATGATCTCTTTCTTTATTTTTTCCCACCATAAGTTTTCTCGAATATCAAGGTACATCTTGGTACATCTAGGATAGATGGAGAAAGATAATATATATGAATTATCAAATAGTTATTTCTTTATCTCATGTTATTAAGGCACTAAAATTCTAGTTCCATACCAAATGACACAATCTTTATCAATATTGAATTCAATAATCTTACCCTCTACTAATTTCACCTTCTTTTGAAGCTCTAGATCATCCCTGTGTGCCTCCTTGATCCCTTATTGGAAAGATGGTTGGGAAATAATTTTGGAAAGGTAGGATTTATTCCCTTCCATTATGATTTCTAGTACTATACTTTTTTATTTCCAATAAGATAGGTTCTTTCTCAATCCATTTCAAGGATAGATTAGAAGGTTATTTTTTACTAAGAGCATCATCTGCCTTATTCTCCCTTCTAGGATGGTAGTGAATAGAGAAATTGTAATTCTTGATTAGCTCTAATCATCTTGTATGATTCATTTTGATATTCATCTTTGTGAATATGTACCTCAAACTTTTTTGGTTTGGGTTTATATCACATTTTTTCCATAAATATAGTGTCTTCACATCTAAATAACAAATATTATTGTATCTAAATCCAGGTAATGGGTAGGATAGTTCTATTCATGAATCTTTAACTATTTTGATGCATAATAAATCACCTTATATTTTAAATGAGTATAAATCCAAGTTTTTTTAAGGATTAATTACAATAAATGACAAATCCTACCCCATAAGAGGGTAAAGTTATCATAGGTTCACTAACCAAACTCTTCTTTAGTTCATGGAAAATTTCTCCATACTCTTTTTTCTAGATAAACATAACCCACTTTTGAGTTTAATTGGTTAGGGGATTAGAAATCCACGAAAAGTTTTTCAAAAAACTTCTATAGTATCCTTATAGAACAAAGAAACGGTGAATATTGATTATAGTATTATGGTGTGGGAACTCCTCCACAGTCTTTCCCTTTGTGAGATCAATTGATATTCCTTAAATGGTTATGATGTGCCTCAAAAATGAAACTTTTTTTATTCAAAATTCACATTTATTGATTTTACCAAACAGATTATCCTTCCTTAGAGTTTTTAATATAACCATTATATGATCCTCATTATCCTCACAAATTTTGAACTATATCTAAATATAATCAATAAATATCACTATAAATTTATCAAGGTAATATTTAAAGACTCTATTCTCCAAATCTATAAATATGGCTAGATAATTAGTCATAGGGAAGGGAATAAAAATTAACTCAAAATTCCCATATCTTCATTAGAAGTAAGCCTTTGGTATATCTTCTTTATTCACCCATAACTAATCATACCATGATCAGAGGTCAATATTGTAAAATAATTGAGCCCCATGATGCTAGTTGAATAAATCATCAATCCATAGAAGAAGATATTCATTCTTCACTGTGATCTCATTTAGTTCTCTATAATCAATGCATAGCTACATTGATCTATCCTTATTCTTTAAAAATAGAACATGTTCTCCCTAAGGAGACACACTTGGTAAAATAAAACCATTCCATAAAATATATTAAAGTTTCTTATTTTATTCTTCTAACTTCTATTATTACATTTTATATAGGTTTTTTGATATTATCTTGAATCAATTATGAGTTTAGTGGATAACTCTATCTCTCTTTCTGGAGGAGGTTAAGATAACTATTTAGTAAATAAATCAATTTATTCCCAAACAATATAGACACTTTATATCTTTATAAATTTTATTACTTATTTTTTTCACCAATTAATTCCATAAAAAGGTTATAAGATATTATTATAGGGAAAGTTCAGGATGGAATATCTCTCTTTTAAAAACAAGTCTTGGTTTTCCATTCAAGAAAACTAAAATTACCTTGCTTATGTAGTTGATCTTAGCAGTATACATTGATATCAATCCCATCACTAGTATAGTATCAAATTCCACTATGGTAATAACTAATAGACTTGTGATGAGATTGTTATTTCAAAAGTTGATACTAGAGTTTCTATATACCATTGATTCTTAGTTAATTCCTCTAGGAGTTTTAACTGATAAATCTACTTCTAGTAGTTTTTGGTTTGATTCTATATTCTTTGAAAACATGTATGAAATAATGGAGTGCATATAACTAGATTCAAACAAAGTAATTTCTATATTTATGGGAACAAATAGTGTACTTACCACTACATTATTTAGAGCCTCTACTTCAGCTGTTGTGATTATGAAAGTACAGACTTGCTCCCTTAGCCTATGATGATGTCGATAGTGTTTTCCTTACATTATCTTTTGATTTGGACATTGAGTTAAAAAGTTTCCAAGAGTTCCACACTTAAATCATTAAACATTAGGTTTTTCTTAAACCATCTTCCATTTTTAATTTTAATTGAAATGTTGAGGCTTCACCTCACTATGATAGTTCCGAGAAATATGGAAATATCTTCTAAAATTGTCACACTTTCTACTCCTAATAAATAAGTTCCTTGAATTTTTCTTCCCACATTTGTTTTATGTGGCCAGTTTTAGTTTATTCCACTTCTTCCATGATAAAAATTCTTCCCTAATTTTATTTACATCTTCTTTTTATTTAGCCTATGTAACCACTGTGTCTCTCCAAACTCCATTTAAACATTCAAATCACTCTATTCTATCTCCTTTTATCATTCATAGTCTCAATTTTTAGATTCCTTTGATGGTGGTATCTCATCCTTCCAAAGAACCTATAATCCTTTCCTTTAGGATCCATAACAAAGCTATAAGAGTATTGAGAAAGTCTTGTAAAGTTCATTTTGTATCTTTCTACAAATTCATTTTCCTTCTACATCATCTCTAAGAATTAATAATTTATTTTTTTCACATCTAACAAGGAAAATATTTATTGAAAAAGATTCTATTAAACTCTTCCCACTCCATAACATCAATCTCCTCTCTTGGATTTGTGTTCTTAATAAATGTCCACCACTGATCAGATTCTCCTTATAATAGGTATACTTCTAAGGATAATTTGTCTAGTTCTAAAAAATTAAGTATGTAAAATATATTTTATATAGAGTTAATCTATTACTCAGTAATTAATGGATCAAAATACCCACTATAGGACAGTGGTCATTGGTGCATGAAGGGATCAACTACAAGTTATTCCTTTTATGGAGAATCCGGATGCTCAAAGTGATTTATGTTATTA
Source organism: Viscum album (assembly GCA_963277665.1). Classification (NCBI taxonomy): domain Eukaryota; kingdom Viridiplantae; phylum Streptophyta; class Magnoliopsida; order Santalales; family Viscaceae; genus Viscum; species Viscum album. The sequence goes on from OY728157.1 coordinate 600,375,982, forward strand.
TTTATAACCCAATATAGTTAATCCATCATCCTCATGAATTTTTCCATTATTTCATCCATCGTGTTATGAATTTTTTCATTGCATCATCTATTTCACCCATAATTTACACAGTTCCTCCTATTTCCTACAATTTTTATAAAATATGTAAACCTTAGTGAGGAATGTGTTACTTTTAGAAATATTTTAATTATAAATGGAGATTAAGTCCTAAAACAACATGAATAAATATTTTATTCTTTAATTATCCTCTAATAATAATTAAATTTTCTATATATTCTTCATAATGATTTATAAAAAGCATGTGATTAACCAAACATATCACCCAAGAGTGATATACCAGGTGTACAGTAAGGCCTGTTATCATTCACTAGGTAAAAATAGAGTCAAATCTCAATGATCCATTTTTTGGGTACTGCCCCAAGGTAAAATTGTTCCTAATCCATGTAAACTTGTAGTATCTAATGTGAAAATCTATGGAGTTCGTAAAAATTAATTATTTAAAACTTACTAACTACAAGTGTAGTGGTGAGAAAGATTTCTGATTCCATAGGAAAGGCTTAATTTGTGTTTGACCAGAGGAGTAATAAAAATAAAAAATAAGAAATAAGTTGGTGATGATGTAATTCAATGTGTAAAAGTGAATTATGAATTATTATGTGTGAGGATGTAATGATAATAATGATAGAGAGAGAGATCATCATAATTTGAGTTAGGGGAATTGGACTAGGATAGATCATTGAAATTTCACTTCTCTTGATTGCAACCAATCATAGAGGTAGTGAGGTTGTGTGTAGAGGAATGAAATGTCTAAACATGTTTAGATAAATCACCCTTTCCAGTGATCTCTCTTGCGAATAATTATCTCTAACATAACCCAAGATAAATATCTTTCCTCATAGAGAAGAGATTACCAAAATATTTTCTAGATTAGTACTTAAGATGTGGTTTCCAAGGAAAAAGGATACTCTACCCTTTACCTCTCATTTATTGGGGTATATTGAAATAATCCTCCTAAGGAAGAGAAAAATATATCCCTATATGAAGCACATCGAATATTTATGATTAATCTGATAATAAGAATAGAAGAAATGAATGCAGTTCAATACATCCAATACAACCCCATATTCTACTTATATATTCATCATAGATGAATTAGAAAAAATACAATTCATTAAAAACAACTCAATATAGTGAAACAAGGAATGAGAAAATGGAGAATAATTAATCCTGGTCTGATGGATTTCTTTCTCCAACTCAAAATCAATTATCCTCTTACTCTAACTGTGCTCTCAGCTTAGTTTTCCCCTCCTTTTCTCTATTTCCCAATGTGTGGAATCTTGTGTTCAGCGAGAGTAATCTCCTACTTAGTACTATTCTATATTTTTATTATTTTGACTATCTCTTGTTTCCAACTCTTCTCATATCTTGGACAGGATCTCTCTTGCCTCCATTTGGAACATTCAATGTTTATCTTTCACCTCAATGGTGACCAGAGCACAAGCCCTTTCTAAAAAACTACAATAATTCTCATATATTTTTTCCAAGTAGTGACCATGATCACCAGTGTACTCAGGATTTATTAAATTATGAAAATAAGGCACAAAGAATTTGAGGATGAGGATAAGGTTGGAATGGTTTTTTGGGCCTTTTATTTCCCCACTTTGGCCCACATTCTCAATTTATAAATATTTTTATATATTATTATTATATACTATTATTATCATTAATTTAGTTTTATTATTTTCTTTTCTTTTTATTACCCTCTTTCAGTTGTAGGTCCTTCTCTAAGGGGGATATTGGTTCAGTTGGTTGCTCAGTATTCAATGGGGGTCACCAATATTCAATTAGGAGGCTTCAGAAGGTGTTCGATGGTATATCCACAATAGTGTGCTTCGATCCTCCTTCAATGGGGACTTTGGCTTGGTGGCACGAGGGTGGTTCTTATCAGTTATGGAATAGGGGTTCCTTATGCCAATTATTACTTTAGGTGGTTATGGCCTCAAATCCAATGAGTTATAAAATCTTTCCCAAAAATATAAGTTCAGGTGAGTTTTAGTTTCTTCATAGGTAGTTATTTTTACTTCCATACCAATAGCGGTGAGAGGCTTCCCCGTGGTGGATTGAAAACTTAGGTCGACAACGCAACTTCAGATTATGTGGTCTGGTTCATGGTGGTGAGACACATTAGCGGGGTTGATTGGTTGGAAATGGTAGATCTATTGTGGTGGTGTGGTGGTGGAAAGTGAACCTATAGATCTGGACTGCGACGGTGGATCTACCAATGGTAGCATGTGGACTGGTAGATGAGGAGATGTGGTGGTAGATGCTGAAGAATGGAATTGGATTGGGTGGAGTCTGATAGTAGTATGGTGATTCCATGGTTAGACTAGTATATTAATTAATCTACTGGTGATTGGGGTGATGGTAGATGGTAGTGGCCAATGGAAAATGGGGATCTATCGGTGACAGGGAGGATGATGGTGGATTGTGGTGGAATATGGGTGATGATATCATGAGGAGGGGGATAGTGGTAGATGTAGTGGAGGCTATTATAATCATGGCTAGTGGTAGATGAAAGACCGATAAAATCTGAAAAATAAATAAAAATACAATAAAAACAAAAAATTAAAAAATTAAAAATGATACATTAATTATAAATAATCAATAACTTAGTTTGTTTAATACTCAAACAAAATAAAATAAAATAAAACATTTAAAATTTGTTATAATGAAATACAATTTTTAAGATTAAATAATTTTAAACAATAATCAATTTAATGAATCTAATAAATAAAAAATTAATTGAAATAATAAAATTAAAATTTTATAATGTCATTGAATATATGAAATATTATTATTATGAAAAAAACAAAAAATATAAATATAAATATTAAAATAATGTCAAATAGTAAATTAACATAAATTCAGTTTATAAAAAAATTATGGGTTTAAACAATATTAGTGGATGATTTGTAAATTAAAAATTTAACAAAAATAAAGAAATACAATAAATACTTTGACACGATAATTCTCAAATTTAATAATTAAATAAAAAATTAACAATAGGTGTACATTGTTCGAGTATGAAAAATATTTTTATATTAAAAATACAATTAATTATAATAAATTGTGTGTAGAAATTTAATAAATAAAGGTTATACCACTATCCAGAAAGGGATTTCAAAGCTTGGAAACCACTCACTTAATACTTTATCAAAATTTCAGAAATATTTCCTATATTTAGACATTTACTTAGGTTTATTACTAAATTTTTATAATCCTAAATTCCACAAATAAATCAATCATACTATAATACCAACTATGGCATCCGTCTTTTTTAATAAATAAAAATTTCATTATATAGTATAACAATTAAAAAAACATAGAATCTTTTAAGGTTTAGTTTCTTGGAAATTAGAAATGTGATACATGAATAACATAAACAATATTCTAATCCACTTGAAAGTATTGTTTATAAGTTCACCCTAATTTACTTTGGTCATATCTCATATCTTGGGGATATACATCAAAAGAAATGGGTGAGCATAAAGTCCACAAATGGAATAAAAAAGGTAATGGAATATGAGCGATCATCATGGATAATAAATTAAGAATAACCTATGAGAATAATCATAATTACATGATATATATCATGTAAATTTGGATATAACATCAAATTAAGACATTATTAATCATATCACCATGGTTCATCCCCAAGGTTTCATAAATCATAATTAAAAAGGTTATTCTCCAAGGTATCATTAAACATGTCATCTCTAGAGATTAATTTTTTACCCAATGAATTAGAGAAATATCATGTAACACCACTCATATGTCTTAATTCATTTTTTCTACAATAATCATAAAAATAATTTCATCAATAGCCTATGTAAAATAAATAAAAGGTTTCATATAAAATAATTGAGTACATAAGTTCTTAAAGATTTGAATATTATATCTTTTTTAACCCATGAAAATAAAATATGGGTTTAATAAATGTAAATAACTAAATCAATAAGTTATTTTTAAAACTTGGTGAATATACATGGTAATTAAGTTGTTTGGGGATTCAATATATAATAATATTTCATGTAGAAGAGTGAAATTCAAGAAATGAATTCAGCAACATGATAGTCTGCAACATGGATTAAGAAGAGGCATAATGGGAAATAACAGAAGTTATTACATTAATAAAAAATATTTTGGAACTAATGGGATAAATAAAAAAGTATAGTAATAAGGTAATTCAAAATTTATAAGGCATACTACAAAGAGGGTTCTTGAATGGAAAATAAGAAGATTACAATTCCCTTACCTTAAATCTTGGTTTATTTTGTCTATTTTCTACCTACTGAATAATCGGTTTAAGTTTATTAAAACATGGAAACAAAATTTAATTGTGTTTATTTTTTCACTATTTATCAATTATAATAATTTTATTATATTCATTAATCTCCATCATTAAAGGTGAAACCTTTTGATTTGATATTTCCTTAAAATCACACATCTTTCTTCGATTTAATGATCTCATTTACTTTCTATTTATAAATTTTTAAGATTAACTCCAAATGATTAAAAATAATTATATTTCTCCATTTTTTATTATAAACAATTTGTTATTAAAATCCATAATATTTTTTATATGTAGAGAGTTGGAAATTTATTTGTGGGTGGTTAACTGACAATTGATGGGACATTGTCAAGAATGCTGAAAAGAGAAGAATGACATTAAATTTTTTCATAAATTAAATAATTACAGTAGTTTAAAATCATTAAAATAATTTATAATTATACTTAATTAACCTCATAATTATTAGGTTATAAAGTGATAGAGAAAATTAGGAAGAGAAGAGGAAAATGTGAGAAAATTTGATAAAAGCTTACTCTTTTCTCAGTGTTTCATCTCTTGTACGGCTCTAAACTCCCTTGATGCTTGAAGTTTTTTTTCTCCATAACATCCCTAATAATTATAAAGGGATTTAGAGATTGTACTTTTTCTAAGTTTTCTCTTTGATGAGTGTGTAATTAGTTTTTTTCTAAGGGGAGGGAGAGGGGTAATATATACTTGAGGAGAGGGGTATTTTTAGAATAAAAAATGAATAAAATATAATATCAATGTAAACCTTTGAACAGTAAATTTTTTTACATTATGAAATATATATGAATTAAATAAAATTATATTAATACTTTAATACACTTTATAATCTAAATTTATTATCTTAATCAAATAGAAAGTGGAAAATGAAAAAAATTTATTTTAATGAAGTAATTTTGACTTTATAATTTGGAAAATGATTTTTAGATTTTGAAATAAATTTTAATGTTTTTAAATGTTCCATTTATATTATTTAATTTATTTTGGGTCTAAATAACCATTTAAACATTTATTAAGTCATTATTTCATCATCATTGTTTGATAAAACACAGGGTATTTCAAAAACAGTATTTTTACTTTTCACATGAGAATTGAACTATTTCATAAAATTACCAAAAGATGACCCTTGAAATATTATGATGTTATGATTAAAAATATGAAATTATTATTATCAAAATAATTTTAAAACATAGGTAATTTTAATTTTTAATATAAAAATTATGATTTTTGTTAAATAATTTAAAATACAATTTATTAAGAAGAATGCTAATATTTTTAATCTTGATATTCATTTTATGGAATTATAATTTTTATATTTTCTTAAATTACTCATGATAAATATTTTTTACATGAAATTTTATTATTTTGAGGATAAATTACAAACCCAACGGTCAAGTTACTATTACTAATGGTCGAGTAACTATTCTCAATGGTCAAGTTACTATTCCAATAGTCATATTACTATTCTAATAATCATATTACTATTCTCAATGGTCAAGTTCTATATCTTTTCCATAATTTTGTTTTTGGGGGAAATTATTCTAGTATATTTGGGAGATCCATATTTTCTCATTGTAGTTTCATATATTATATTTTTTTCACTGTGTATTTTTTTTTAATTTTCATGTGTTTATTTGAAGACTTATGTAATGATTTTAATTAAAGAAATATGGTTTTATTGGTTTCTTTATGTGTTGTATTTGTATAATACTCTATAATATAAGTCTCGTTATTTAGGAAACAATTATTACTAATAATGTTTGGGTCATTATATACCTTATACCACATCCACATACCATTTTCCATAACTTCATAATGCATGCCACAGGCACATGCCATAAACCATAGTCGCAACCACATACCATAGTCATAAAAACACCATTGCATTTGTAACCTCATGAAATAACAATATATCTATAACTTTATACTATCACAACATACACTATATCTAGAAGAGGGACTGGGGAATAAGGAGTAGTCAAAAATCAGTATCATTTACATCCTGGATGCTAAGGATGCACTCAAAACCCAATACCTCATTTAGTTGTTTGTCACATTACCTAGCTTGGGTGGTGGTGTATAAGAAATAACATAAACTATAATTAATATATAATAATAATAATATAAAATCCAAACATAGGGTCCATTACTAGGAAAACATCACCATACTATAATTCCACCACCACGTATCATAAATTGCTTCCACCTATGAACACTTCACAAAACTCCACAACAAATACATCATAATAATAACCCATCCATGCATCTATATTTATTTATCATTAACCACTATAAGTTCGTTTAATATATTAATTCCAGAAATTGTAATATTAAATAGATATTATTCCTTTACAACCTTTACATTTAAATTACCACATTCTAATTCATCATTTCATTTCAATTATTAATCATTACATCAACTTCACTTTTATAGTTAACACTTCACTAGTTCAATACAACCCATTTCTGATTCCAATTTTCGTTTTTTTTAATAATTAATTATTTCCATATCTTGGGGTAACTATCAAACACCAATCACATCAACATCATGTCACTATCACATCAAAAAACAACATCAATATCCCATAACATCGTCTCTACCACATCTACAACAACAACCATTCTATCGCACATCAACTACATCAAACTATCACAATAAAAACATATAAAATCACTTAATTCTATATCACAACAAGAAGACCACACTAATACCACCAATAGAATATAAAAATTAAAACATTATTATTATAGTAAAAAATAATATAATCTCAACTAAAGTAATAATTTACTCTAATCACAAATCAGTATTCTATTATTAATTCCTAAAAATAAAAAAAATATTAAACAATAATTCATGATTTTATCTTTTTATTCCATTACTATATTTTAATTACATATTAATCATTGATTTTTTTTAGAAAATTAACAATAAAAATGAAATCATAGAATCATTCTCATCATAACAACAAAAATAAAAATATAGAATTCATGTTGACAAATATAATTCATATTCCCCATAAAATTTATTTAGACCTTTTCATTATATTCATTAGTTGAATTAAAACTCTTTACCCAAAGAAATAATAGAATGATAATTCTATATTTACAGAGAAATAGTGTAGAGAGATTTTTCATCCTCTATCCTATAATAATCTTCTATAATCACACTATGTATGAAGATAAAGGAACTAATGATTAAATTCAAATAATCACGTGAGGAACCTTTGACATAATAATAAACATCAAAACTCCAATTAACCCTTGTAAATAATTAATCAAATCTGTAAAAATTGAACTTTTATAACCTTATCAAGAAAATAAAAAAGGAATAATAAATGAAAATAATAGAAAAGGAACCTTGGATTGAAAAAAAACTATCCATTGAAGATAAGAGCATAATATCCCTAAAAGGATTTCCCAAAGTCATATAAGATAAACCCATAGCTTCCTAGATTATAGGAAAAGAATAATAAAAATAAAAAATGTAAGAGGGTTGGTTGAATTATAATAAAATTTGGGTGACTAAACTATGATAATGTGAGAGGCTAACCATGTTGCAGTGATTCTCAGTCAAAGAAGATCCAAGAACCTCATCCTTTACAATGACTATGCCCCCTTATATTGATCTAGAGGTTTTCCTATTGAAATAAAACATTCACCATCACTATGAAATTTACACACAACCCATATATTAGTAGCTTCATTCTTATCCTTGAACTAATAAATGATCGTAGAATAATATACACCACACCATGATGTTTTATACCATAACTTGAAAAAACAGCATATTAGCCTACACCATAATAGAAATAGATTTTTTTCAAATATCATGACCACCAAAACATAGACCATAATACCATAAACTTAAACCATGACATTAACTCCTATAAAATGGTAATAATACCCCTCAAATTTAAAAAACATAAATATGGATAATCTACCATGACCAAATCCATACCATAATCAACCATGAATGCATCAAAACATATTAAGGCTTTTATAATGTTATGGTTCCCCTCATGAATAAAAAAATATTTTCACCTCCAAACCACCTTCGAGATCCTATCCAACACCTCTAACACCCCAAAATGAAAAATTATTGAAATCAGAAAATCTAGACCTTAATATTACATCAAAAAAATAATGTGATAACACTCTAACTATCCCACTTAATCATATCCAAATAACAACAACATATTACATACACATGAAATTATCCACCATATATATAAACATTTCATATCATCAACCTCTCACCTAAGTGAATATAAATATATCTCAATTATTTATCAAAACAACCCATCTATTTTCATTCTTATATCAATGAGTCTAGATGCATCTTAGATATCAACCCCAATATAACAATAACACTACACTACACTTAGAACCTATCAAGTGATAGCTTATATAAAAAACAAATGAATATTAATATAAAATTTACTTATCTTAGGAATCATCACATAGTAATATCAATACACCCATCACAGGACACATCACACAAGAATCATAAAAATTTCATGGGAGACATCTAACCAAACCCCCTCATACGTAATCATTCATTCATATAATATTCCATAAATTAAATTAGAGAAAATTTCAAGTTATTTTAAAGAGTTTAAGAAGTAAATATATAAATTGGTATGCCCCTATGTCATATAACATACCCCCATACCAAAAGTAAAATTAAAGGGAATAATAAAAACTTATTTCATGACACCCCATGTTGTTTCAGAATGATCTTATATTGATTTTACATGATTCATGTGTAATAATTGGGATGGAAGAACCCCAATACCTAAAAGAATAATGACCACCATTTCATTTGAAATAACCCACCATGTTACTCACTATATCATTTATTATGGTAATAATATAATTACATGCAACTTCAAGAATGTTCAACATGCCACCATAAAACCTTATCAGGGAAAAACTTTTAGAATATTCTAACACAATAAAACTTTATATTATACTCAATATTAATCATACAATAAAAAAAATTCATTTTTAAATAATCATTAATTTATTAAACTATAAATAAAATTTAACATATCATACACACATAATAATAATTTCCTTTCATGAATCGCCATTATCCACTTATTAGAAATTTATCATGAGTTATCATATAATTATGGAAAAGAAAAACTATACTATTTTCACATAAATTAAAATATATGAAAATTAAAATCACCTACCTCAACCAAAAAATATATCATTTACCTTCATTCATCATTGTTCATATTCCATCCTCATATTACTATTACTGGCCCGCCATTCCTCATCATTACACAAACCATGCACAAACACTACTATGCTCAAAAATGGAATAGTAATAGAGAAAAAGAAAATTGAATGTGAGTTGTGAGCAAATAGCACATCCAATACCTGTATTTATATAAAATTCCTACATCACCATCCTAAAGACACCAAACATAGCTATCAATTAATAGGGTTAGTATATATCTAACCTCTTAATACTAGCTGACTAGGCCTTAATAATAACCATTGACCATGGAATCCACCTCTTTCACAATCCTTTAATTACCTATTACCAGACATAAACAATATAATAGATAATATTTAATTATAAGAAATTAGAAAATAAATAATCAAATTCCAAAAATTTTAATAATATCAAAATTTCAAATTATCTAAAATTTATAATAAAATCACAAACTATGATAAAAAAATATTTCAAAATTAATTCTAAACTAGTTATTTTATTTTGGGACCTTTTATAAGGTAAAAATTACAATTTAACTAGTATATTAATAAATGACCAAAATATTTTCAATAAATTATGCAAGCTTCATGAATAAAAAACATATGGGTCTTTATACCCTCCACACCTTTTAAACTTTTCATTCATGAAAATATTAAACATACACATTATAATAAATAAAGAATAATAATTTCACAAATAATTTTTATTACTTAAATATTAAAAATCACAAATATAATTTTATATAAAAATGGAGATGAATCAACTAAAAAAATAAGGAAATTCTTCTATTATATGAGTTTACCACTCCCTAGTACTATCTTCTATGCCATCATGTTTTTAAGGAACATTTTCTAACATAACTCCTTGTTTTTAAAAAACATTATCTCTATGATCCAGAATCTGTACGAGTTATTTTAAAAATATCCTCCTAAATTTCAAGTTCACCCCAATCAAGCATGTGTGATGGATCATGATTTTACTTATGAAGTTGAGATACATGAAAAATATTATGTATTCTCTCTTTCTAAAGAGAGTGTACTAATAGATAAGCTACCATTTCACCATGATCAAACATGATGAACTCTTTAACAAATTCAAGTGAAATCTTATCACCTATTTTAAACCTATTAAGCACATACTTATTATATTACATAAATAATACATTTTCACTAAGTGAAATTTAAAATAGTATCCTTATATGATCCATATAATATTTATATATAATTTGAGTAGTTTTATAACTATTTTGGATCATATGTACATGCTCCATAATTTACTACACCATATATAAACCAAAAATGATTGAATCAATAATTTCAAACCTATTCAATAGTGAGTAAAATGGTCGACAATAACATTCCATGAATAGTGGTAAAATGATAAATGGATAATAACTATTGTTAAAAGAAAATTCCATCAAGAATAAATGATATACCCATGAACCACAAAAATCAAGATTGAATGCTCTCAATATAACCTCTAATGTATGGATCACCATGTCATGACCTGAACATTACCAGGGCTCAAACTGAAACTACCCCAAGCCCGCCTCCATAGGCCAGGGACTGGCGACTAGCGCAGAAGGCTCAACAAAATAGGGGAGGCCTTTTCCTAAGAAACTGTACACACACATAGCAAATCAATGCAAAAGTGAAGAGAAAAGAAAGCAAGATACAACACTACTACAAAAAGGGGAACCAACATACATGTATAGACCTCTAACCAGTACAAGAAAAGTGCTGAAAAGTAAACCGAACAGTAAAAGGGGCAAAACATGCGCCCATCCAGAAAGGTGCCACAACCTGGCAACAGGTAAACCAAAGGTAAACCACTGGTGAGTCTCACACCCAGGAAGTCCTGCTACGGCCACTGAACACAGCCCAAGCTCTTGTGTCCTCTATGCTCCTCTGTAGTCTCGACCGACCTGTCCGCTGTCTGCAAGGGCACACCAAGTGTGGGAAAAGCCCAAACAGGGGTGAGTATAAAAATACTCAGTAGGATTTCCCGAAAACTCGAGGGAGCAACAAGGTAGGTACTAAAATGGTGAGCAGTAGACATAGAAAAGAACAGTGTAAGAGTGAAAAATACAGAGAGAGTGTAGCTCAACCCAACAAGAGAAAAGAAGCAGACTCATCCATACGCAAGGAGCTAGAGACGGTGAGAAGACAAACTTCCCGTCGAGTCTTCGCTGCCTATAGCAGGAGAGTAGACTCATCCAACCAAGAGGAGCTAGAAACGGAAAGCACGTGGAATACCCCGCGCGTCTTCACCCCTCATAGAAGGAGAGTAACCGAACCCAAGGAGTGGGAACAACAATAGGATGTGTATATATATATGCTCAATGAGAAACCCAACTAAGTATGTAAGGGGATCTCTATCTCCAAGCTCAGCCCAAGAAGAGTCACCAACAGTTCAAAGGATATCCAACACTGAACCCAAACGTCCTGAATGTCAACCTAGGAGGTACAAGTCAAAGGGTCTCAATCACCACACCTTGATTCTATCCACTTTTGGCAGCACTGACTCACCCGCATGACTTTTAGGTCACATCGCAAGGATGCATCTTAGTGGGAAAAGCGCCCCTCGTCCTTGTATGTCCTAAGGTCACGTCAAAGCTGTCACATCACTGACCCATACAACCAAGGGTCCCGCTCCGGTAGTCATAGAGAAAATAAAAATTCACCGACTAGCCTCATAAGAAGGCTTGAGTCTGAAATGCCAACAGGTGACCCACTGCCCAGCCCTGCTGGAGGGTAAACCCGAAACAAGTTGACAGGAGACCCACTACCCAGTCTCTACTGGAGGGTGGACCCTAATACATCATCAGGTGACCCACTTCCCAGCCCTACTGGAGGGTAAACCCGGAACAAGTCGACAGGTGACCCACTGCCCAGTCTCTGCTGGAGGGAAGACCCAGAACATGTCGAAATACGACCCACTGTCCAGTCTCTACTGGAGGGTAAACCTAAAAGAAGTCGATAGGCGACCCACTGCCCAGTATCTACTAGAGGGTAGACCCATAACACGTCGACAGGCGACCAACTACCCAGCCCTGCTGGAGGGTAGACCTAGAAACGAGTCCAATAACTTAGCACTACAACTGACATCACTGGGTGTTACCAACATCGCTACCATGCGTTGGTTTGGAGTGCGTCAAAGGAACCTTTGGGCATCACACCTCCATATTTCCACATTTAATATGATCACATAAGAGGCTCTGCTAGCCTAAACAGATTACACCGTTGTAATCCTCATGGAAAAACATGTGAGATAGACTACTTACTCACTGAAAATGGGCTCTCGATGGAAAAGGTAATATTCACCGCAACTAGCCCAAGTGGGGCCCACACCATGATCCCAAAAAAGGTCAGTCGAACTGGGCCATCGTGATGATCTCTGAAAACCACGTCAAAACGACTACTCATACGCCCCAAATGGGCGTCAGAAGAAAAAGGCACAGTACGCTGCACACAACTCAAGAGACGGATCGTGGGGCCCATGACTCAACTCCGGTTTCAATGCCTGAAACCACCCCAGTCAGTTTTGCCTCGGTTCCAGGGTCATAACGCCGTTGACGGCGTCTAAAACGGACCCCAGATGCAGAAGCTGCAATTCCCCCCGTTACATGCAAACAGGGCCCCATGGGGCCCACACTTCGAGCCCTAATTTAGGCAGTCGGATTGTGCCATTGCAATACCCTCAGAAAAACACTCATAAATGAGTACTCAAACACCCCAAATGGATGTCGGGTGAAAAAGTGACGTTTCGCTGTAAAACGTGTGAACTAGGCCCTGTGGGGCCCACACCTTATCTCCAACCCGAACGCTTTAGGAAGCATCTGAAAAAGTCCGCACGAGGTCTGGGTTCACGCTGCTGCTGACGACGCGTCAATCGGACATCCCAAGCAGGAGTTAGGTCTGACGCAACAATTAATTAATCAATTAAATAATTAATTAATTCCTCACATTTAGCGGTTCGTGCTACCGAGCCAAGAAACCAACCCGCAAAGGTTCCAAATGAACTTCGGTAGGTTTGTCTCAACTCTAGGGCCACAGTACCTCTGACGGGACGTCAAATGGATGTCCGGATTGTGAGCCACATCTGTCGCACCATTAATAATAATTTAATATTATTAAATTAACACGTTTCGGGGCACCCGTCTTCGGGCACAGAACCCAAAATCCCCGAAACCCATTTCAAACCGTCTGCCTCATCGATACAAACTCACAACCGTAGAAGGCGCGTCAAACGGACGCGCCGTTTGGAAGTTACGGCCCCCCGAATGTAAGGGGGGCAAAATGGGCCAGTCCAGACCGGCCGGCCCGGTTCGGACCGCCGGCACGTGGCCCAGCCACGAGTTCGGTCCAACCAGCCGCAGTCTGCTGGCCGCGGCCCGCCTAAAACCACCAGACCCTCGGGTTCGGTTCTTCAAACAGACCGGCTGAAGGCAGGTCTCCTCAGGTCGCCCCAGCAGGACTCGCAAACAGCGGGTCCTTGTTTCCTTCTGCAACCCCGAGGTCGTCGCCTCGGTACCGCCCCCCACTGACTGCGACAGGCCGGCCCAGCTCCCCTGGCTCCTCCGCCTTCCGCAGCCGCACCGATGTGCTACCCCGAGGCCGTCGCGCCCCAATGCCTCCACCGCTCCAGCTCGACCTCCACCGGGTTGACCTCCACCGGCTCCTCCATCAACCGTCGTACTGTCGCGCTACCCCGAGGCCACTGTGCCCCAATGCCTCCTCCACTCCGGCTCAACCTCCGCCGGCTCGACCTCCGTCGGCTCCTCCTTCGACCGTCGTACCGTCGTGCTACCCCGTTCGTAAACCACCACGCACCGGCCACAAGGCTCCGCGCCCCGCCGCACCGGCAGCCGCCTACTCAACTCGACCACACCGCCCCTCCGAAGCCCGGCCTCACCCAGGTTTCCCCACGCAGAAGCTCCCCGAACCACTCCTCACATGAGCATCGTGCTTCCGACCGTGACAACTGCCTGACGCCCAGACCCCCGCTGCGCCTCCCCGAGCTCCATCCACCGCCCTCACTGGAGTCGGGACTTCCGACGGTTGTCGCCACCACTCCGGTGGCCCAATTTCAAAACTGAATGCGGGTTCGGCTTCCTCGGGATGAGGCCTTCACAGTGCTCACCTCTGTTCATCGATCCGATGGGATTTGGCGCATTCGAAGTTTTGGACGAAGAACGCTCAAGAACGGGTTTTAAAATGGGGCTCGGACGATGGCCATGTTCGTTCGGCCATCGTCCCGATTCAAGAATTGCAGAGAATAAACAATGAAATTGAAAGAAACACCAAAATTGATGAGGGTGCAGAAATTTAGCAGAAATCCTACCTCGGATCGCTCGTTCGTCGTTGGTGACGCGTCCACAATGCTCCCGCTCCGATCCGCCAAGGCTCTGGCGGAGATTGCTCCTCGATCCGTCGAAGAACGGTGAAGAACGCCGAAGAACATGAGATAGAGAGAGAGAG
Source organism: Viscum album (assembly GCA_963277665.1). Taxonomy (NCBI): domain Eukaryota; kingdom Viridiplantae; phylum Streptophyta; class Magnoliopsida; order Santalales; family Viscaceae; genus Viscum; species Viscum album. The sequence goes on from OY728157.1 coordinate 600,391,064, forward strand.
AGATAGATAGATAGATAGAGAGAGAGAGAAAAATTCTTTGTCTCCTCTCAAGTGAATTTATAAAAATTCACTGAAACTCTCTCAACAGACGCGGATTCCGCAACCCCTGTGCCCGCCTATTTTATATCACGCCTAGGAAAAACACCCCATTTTGAACTCAAAGGAAGTATCATATTTCCATTCTGAGACTTCTTTGAAAATTTATTCAAAAGAATGTCAGTGATAAAATCGCTAAGTGGTCATTTTGAAATGACCATTTTTCCCCTCGGTGACATTTCTCACAGGAGGCCCGCGCCCGCAACTTTTACACACCTCCTAGGGTAAACGGCATGCTCCGGACTCAACAGTGCCCTCGGTTATCCCATATGAGCAACCTTTTGGGAGTTATTCAGGTTTCCTCTATTAAATGAATAATTTAATTCAATTTATCCATTTAACACTCCGCTAACGAGCGAGGGGTCCGAACATCCCGCACCGACTCATTTTATGTCGCGCCTAGGGTAAACACCGCGTTCCGGACCCGACCGTGGTCTCAGATTTCCGATCCGATCAACTGTTTAAGAGATATCACATTTTCTTTAGTTAACCATGTGTGTGTAATATAAAAACACTTAACATTTTTATATAATTAATTCCGGGCACACCGGGACTCGGAATTGCACGCCGTTTGAACGCCCTACTCTGGAATGATATCAAGAAATTTTTCAAAGTCTTAGAGTCCCAAAACCTGGGTTCTTACATCATTACCTCCTTTAAACTTTTTTTCCATGAAAATCAAAACTAGGAAAAGAAACTCGGGATACATAGCTCACACCTAGCTCTCCCTCTCCCAAGAAAACTTGCACAACGCCAAGTTGGCACAACACGCGAGCCATAGGGATGGTTCATACATATAAGGTCTTATACTCTCGAGGTCATGCGTAGGAATACACATGAACCTCATCAACTGCGACACGTGAAATACATCGTGTGCCCACCGCTACTATTGGGAGGATAGGGCATGATGGTAGGAAACCTCACCATCTATTCCACGATCCCCGAACGGCCCAAAGAAACTTGGGGGACTTCCTCAACCGAACCTCTACTTTCCACACCGTGACCGAAATCACAGTTTGTTCTTGGAACATGGTCTCATGATTCCTTCCTTCAGAATACCCATCTAGTGAAACACCCAAGGATATCTGGTCACACAAGTTTTAACAGTCGGTGCATCACGACTGAGACTCTCTTACATGCTCAACCAGTAAAGGATTCGGCTTTATCACCTACAGACAAGTTGTACCCTCCTGCAGAAACTCTATCCAGCACCGTTGTCTCTAGTTCAAGTCTCCCTGGGTGGGGACACACCTGAGAAACTGGTGGTCTGAGCAAACCAAAAATCTCTCTCCCTGAAGATAGTGTCTCCACATTCTTAGGAAAAAACTACCACCACCAGCACCAACACAGGGTTACACTGACACCCCGCATCACCCTCAGTAACCCCTCAAGCAAGGAGTTAGATGAAAGAGTACCTCACACAGTGTCTAACAAGTTCTACTGAGAAAAGTAGAAAAATACAAAGAGCGTACCTCTTATCATCTCTTGCGCTGCAGGATTGTAAACAAGCACAACACACAACTGTCTGCGGCCCGTCTGTCAACTCCCTGAGCCTGACATGGGCCACCTAGTGGTGGTGTAAGGACCTCAAAAGATCACCCTCCAACCACAGTTCTTCTTTCTTTCTGCCAAAACTACCTCCCTGGGGACCACCATGTCCTCCCCTCGGAGTTCTCTTATCACGACACTGCCTCTGTCGTGGCAGTGCATCTACCAACTATCTGGAAGACTCAACACATTTGGTCGAGTAGTATCACGCCACATGATCTCACACATCGCAAACATAGCACTAGTCCTCCCTGGGCTATCTTGGTGCTCTACGCTGTCCCCGATCATGTGCCTGAGTCTCATCAAGGGGAAACCTCCACCGTCGAGGCCCCACCAATCGACGTCCCTCTACCAAAAATTTATCTATCACCAGTGCTTTCTCCAGTACCCTGAGATGGGTGAGGATGCACAAGGTCACTACACATGCATGAATCTCCTCTACAGAGATCTCATTCAAACTTCTGTTCTCAGAAGTTGTCTTCATGGACCACGTCCAAAGAGTAGTGAGTAAGGTCTGTGAACCCTAGTCGTGTACCCAGCCACTGCCATCACTCCCCGCTGAAGCTCCAGCAGCTCCCAAAACCGCAAATAGAGTAAGTAGGGGTGGTAGTACTCCTCAAGAAACAGCTTCTAGAAGTCATAACATGAGAGTACCAAATCATCGTGTATCTGAGTAACCCTGGCTCTACTATGCCAAACTGCGTGGTGGAAAAAGACTGGTTGTCAAAGCCACCACCTAACCTGTCAGTGTCCGAACAAGCCTGAAGAGGCGGACCACCGAATCTATCCAACCCTTCACTGTCTGAGGGTATGGATCAATGTGAACCTTGGCGGTCTCTAATGCCGGAACTCACGTAGCGCGCCCAGCCTGCGCTCGTTATCGGCCCTCACTGCCGGTACTATCCGCTACTCCACAGGAAGAGGTGCTACTACCTGTCCTCTGGGAGAAAGGGTAATCGTATGATGGATCTTGAACTGAGGAATCTTCACTCACGGAATCATCGTCATGAATTGAAGCTAGTATCTTGGCTGGCTATCATTGCGGAGACATCCTGAACCTGATCAAGGAGCACCGCGGTCAAATGAGCATATATATATCAACAACGATGGGGAGATGACTCAAGAAAGACAGTTAGGGACTCAATCCTATACGATGCATGAATCAAATTCCTTGCACCAAGTGTCTCAGTGTACCGAGTTGACAAGTAGGTTATCAGGGTCCTCATGAATGGATACGTCGGTCACCGCACCATCACTGGACTCCCTGGCCTGAGAGCCGCTCTCGAGAAACTTTGACACTATTGCTCCAAAACTCAATCAATTCCTTTTTAGGGACGTCCGAAAATCGCCCCAAGGAACGAACCACCTCTGATACCACTTTGCCACGACCCGACCTATACCGGGGCTCGAGCTGTAACTACCCCAAGCCCGTCTCCATATTCTAGGGGCTGGGGACTAGTGCCAAAGGCTCAAAAAACTAGGGGAGGCCTTTGCCTAAGAAACTGTACACACATGCAGCAACTCAATGAAAAATTGCAGAGAAAAGAAAGCAAGATACAACACTGCTACAAAAAGGGTAACCAACATACATGCATAGACCTCTAACCAGTACAAGAAAAGTTCTGAAAAGTAAACCAAATAGTAAAAGGGGCATAACACGCGCTAATCCAGAAAGGTGCCACAACCCTGAAATAGGTAAAACAAAGGTAAACCGCTGGTGAGTCTCACACCCAAGAAGTCCTGCTACGGCCACTGAATGCAGCCCAAGCTCTTATGTCCTCTATGCTCCTCCATAGTCTCGACCGACCTGTCCATCATCTGCAAGGGCACACCATGTGTGGGAAAAGACCAAGCAGGGTTGAGTATAAAAATAATCAGTAGGATTCCCCAAAAGCTCGAGGGAGCAACAAGAGAGGTACTAAAATGGTGAGCAGTAGACAGAGCAAAGAACAATGTAAGAGTGAAAAAGAGAGAGAGAGAGTGCATCTCAACCCAACAAGAGAAAAGAAGAAGACTCCTCCAGATGAAAGGAGATAGAGATGGTGAGAAGACTAACTTCTCGTTGAGTCTTCCATGTCTATAGAAGAAGAGTAGACTTGTCCAACCAATAGGATCTAGATATGGAAAGCACGTGGCATACCCCGCACGTCTTCTCCCCTCCTAGAAGGAGAGTAACCGAACCCAAGGATTGGGAACAACAATAGGATGTATATATATATATATGCTCAACGAGAAACCCAAATGAGTATGTAAGGGGATCTCTATCTCCAAGCTCATCCCAAGAAGAGTCACCAACATTTCAAAGGATATCCAAAACTGAACCCAAATGTCCTGCACGTCAACCTAGGAGGTAAAATTCAAAGGGTCCCAATCACCGCACCTTGATACTATCCGCTTTGGGTGGTGCTGACTCGCCCGCACAGCTTTTAGGTCACGACGGAAGGACGTGTCTTGGTGGGAAAAGCACCCCTCATCCTCGTATGTCCTAAGGTCATGTCAAATCTATCACATCACTGACCCGTACAACCAAGGGTACCTATCAGGTAGTCACGGAGAAAAAAAAATCACTGACTAGCCTCATAAGAAGGCCTGAGTCTGAAATGCCAACTGGTGACCCACTGCCCAGCCCTGCTGGAGGGTAAACTCTAATACATCATCAGGCGACCCACTACCCAACCCTGCTGGTGGGTAAACCCAGAACAAGTCGACAGGCGACCCACTGCACAGTCTCTACTAGAGGGTAGACCCTAATACATCATTAGGCGACCCACTGCACAACCCTTACAGAGGGTAAACCCAAAACAAGTTGATAGGAGACTCACTGCCCAGTCTCTACTGGAGGGTAGACCCAGAACACGTCTACAGGCGACCCACTGCCCAGTCTCTACTGGAGGGTAGACCTAAAAGAAGTCGACATGAGACCCACTTCCTAGTCTCTACTGGAGGGTAGACTCGGAACACATCGACAAGAGACCCACTACCCAGCCCTGATGGAGGGTAGACCCAAAAAGGGGTCTGATAACTCAGCACTGCAACTGACATCACCAGGTGTTACCAGCATCGCTACCGTTCGTTGGTTCGGAGTGCGTCAAAGGAAACTCTGGCCATCGTCCTTCCATGTTTCCACATTTAATATGATCACAAAAGAGGCTCCTCTCACCTGAACAGATTACACCATTGTAATCCCCATGGAAAAACACCCGAGATAGACTACTTACTCGCTGAAAACGGGCTCCCGATAGAAAAGGTAATATTCACCATAACCAGCCCAAGTGGGTCCCACACCACGATCTCGAAAAAGGTCAGGTGAACTGCTCCATCATGATGCTCTCAAAAAACAATGTCAAAATGACTACTCATACGCCTCAAACGGGCGTCAGAAGAAAAAGGCGCAGTACGCTACACACAGCTCAAGAGACGGCTCATGGGGCCCACGCCTCAACTCCAGTTTCAACACCTGAAACCACCCCAGTCAGTTACACCTTTGTGCCAGGGTCATAACACCACTGAGGTTGCCTAAAACAGACCCTGGATGCAGAATCAACAATTCTCCGCGTTACACACAAATGGGTCCCCATGGGGCCCACACTTCGAGCCCGAATTTAGGCAAGCAGATTTTTCCATTGCAATCCACTCAGAAAAACACTCAGAAATGAGTACTCAAACACCCCAAATGGATGTCAGGTGAAAAAGTGACATTTCACCGTAAAACGTGCGAACTAGACCCTAGTGGGCCCTCACCTTATCTCCATCCCGAACGCTTCAGAAAACATCTCAAAAACTTCGCACGAGGTTTGGGTTCATGCTACCGCTGACATCCCATCAATCGGACATCCCAAGCAGGAGTTAGGTCTGATGCAACAATTAATTAATCAATTAATTCCTCACATTTAGCATTTCATGCTACCAAGCCACAAAACCAACCTCCAAAGGTTTCGAACGAACTTCGATAGGTTCGTCTCAACTACGAGACCACGGTACCTCTGACGGCACATCAAATGGACGTTCGGATCGTGAGCCACGTCTGTTACAACTTTAATAATAATTTAATATTATTAAATTAACATGTTTTAGGGCACCCGTCTTCGGGCACAGAACCCAAAATCCCTAGAACCCATTTCAAATCGTCTGCCTCACCGATACAAACTCACGGCTGTAGAGGGTGTGTCAAACGGACGCGCCGTTTGGATGTTACGGCCCCCCGAATGTAAGGGGGCCCAAAATGGGCCGGTCCAGACCGGCCTGCTGGCCACAGCCCGCCGCAAACCACCAGACCCTCAAGTCCGGTTCTTCAAACAGACCGTCCGAAGGCCGGTCTCCTCAGGTCGCCTTAGCAGGACCCACAAACAGTGGGTCCTTGTTTCCTTCTGCAACCCTGAGGTCACCGCCTCGGTACCACCCCCCGCTGACCGTGACGGGCCGGCCCGGCTCCCCTAGCTCCTCCACCTTCCACAGCCGCACTGTCGCGCTACTCCGAGGCCGCCGTGCCCCAGTGCCTCCTCCACTCTGGCTCGACCTCTGCCGACTCGACCTCTGTCGGCTCCTCCTTCGACCATCGTACCGCCGCGCTACCCTGAGGCCGCCGCGCCCCAGCGCCTCCTCCGCTCTGGTTCGACCTTCGCCCGATCAACCTCTGTCGGCTCCTCCTTCGACCGTCGTACCACCATGCTACCCTATTCGGAAACCACCACGCACCAGCCGCAAGGCTCCGCGATCTACCGCACTGGTAGCTGCCTACTCCACTAGAACACACCGCCCCTCCGAAGCCCGGCCTCACCTAGGCTTCCCCGTGCCAAAGCTCCCTGAACTACTCCTTGCTTGAGCGCCGCGATTCTGGCCGCGACCACTGCTTGACGCCCCAGACCCTCGCTGTGCCTCCCCGAGCTCCAGTAACCGCCCTCCCTGGATTCAGGACTTCCGACGGTCGTTGACACCACTCCGGTGGCCCGATTTCAAAACCGAATGCAGTTTCGGGTTCCTCAGGACGAGGCCTTCGCAGCGCTCACCTCCGTTCGTCGATCCGACGAGATTTGGAACATTCGAAGTTTTGGACGAAGAATGCTCAAGAACGGGTTTTAGAACGGGGCTTGGATGATGTCCATGTTCGTTCGGCCATCGTCCCGATTCAATAATTACAGAGAATAAATGATGAAATTGAAAGAAACACCGAAATTGACGAGGGTGCGGAAATTTAGCAGAAATCCTACCTCGGATCGCTCATCAGTCATTGGCGACGCGTCCACAACGCTCCCGCTCCGATCTGCCAAGGCTCTGGCATAGATCTCTCCTCGATCCGTCGAAGAACGGTAAAGAATGCTGAAGAACATGAGATAGAGAGAGAGATAAATAGAGAAATGGGTTGTCTCCACTCAAGCAAATTTATAAAAATTCACTGAAACTCTCTCAACGAGCGCAGATTCCGCAACCCCTGTACCCGCCTATTTTATATCACGCCTAGGAAAAACACCCCATTTCGAACTCAACGGACGTCTTGGATTTCCATTCTGAGACTTCGTTTAATAGTTATTCAAAAGAATGTCAGTGATAAAAATCACTATGTGGTCATTTCGAAATAACCATTTTTCCCCTCGGTGAAATTTCTCACAGCAGGCCCGTGCCCGCAACTTTTACACCCCGCTTAGGGTAAACGGCACTCTCCGGACTCAACGGTGCCCTCGGTTTTCCCATCCGAGAAACCATTTGGGAGTTATTCAGGTTTGATATATTAAATGAATAATTTAATTCAATTTATCCATTTAACACTCCACTAACGAGCGAGGGGTCCGAACGTCCCGCGCCGACTCATTTTATGTCGTGCCTAGGGTAAACACCGCGTTCCGGACCCAACCGTGGTCTCGTATTTCCGATGCAATCAACCATCTAAGAGATATCACATTTTCTTTAGTTAACCATGTGTGCGTAATATAAAAACACTTAACATTTTTATATAAATAATTCCGAGCACACCGGGCCTCGGAATTGCACGTCGTCTGAACTCCCTACTCTGGAATGATATCAAGAAATTTTCTAAAGTCTGAGAGTCCCAAAACCTGGGTTCTTAAACACCATCTCAGTTTAACTACCTTTCTATATATAAAATTATGTAATTGCTTACAACCAAGTAACATTATAACCATTAAATTCTTTCAATATATGAGATATTAATTGAGGATTGTGATCCAATACCATCATACAAGGAACTAAATATGACCTATAACTTCTAACATATAAGAAAAATCTAAAATTACCATTGAAATCTACTATCCATTAGGAAAAAATGTGCTCACATTATTAGTACATCCATAATTAACATAATATCATTAGGACCTATATGATAAAGTGGTAATCTAGTCACCTGGTCAATGGAAATATACATTTATATTTTTTATGGAATAATCAATGGATTTGGGATACCAAATAATACCTAGTTGTATAAAGAAACTATTAACTTGCTCAATCTATTCATTCTAATCCACCAATACTGCTAAAAAATAACATGATTAATCTTACAAAATCCTAAATTCATTAATAGAGGTAAACTATGAAATTCCCACAATACATCATCACACATTCCCTGACGAACATATATCATCCCTTAATAAGTGATTTGATGATCCATAAATTTAGACCAACAATCCAGAGCATTCCCATGAATAAAAAATATCTCAGTATATAAAATCCCATATATTAGAAAATAATTAAATAATTAAATAAACTATAATATAATAACAAAACATAAGTTATATTTTGTATTGATTATTTTATCAAATTTACATTTGAAATTGAATTTAATTATATAGTTTAAACAAATATATGTATTTTAAAATATTTATCATGAATGTTTAATTATTAGATTGATAAATTTAGTAATAAATTTCTATATTTTGTAAGTTTATGTGTATATATAGATATATATTTTTATATTTGTTATTAATATTATTAGTATGGTTATGAGTATTAGTATTTCTATTTTTTGAACGTAAATATTTATATATGTGTTTCTATCTATAAGTGTGTTGGTGTGAGTGTGAAATTATTATTATCACGATCATTAGTATTTTGTTTATTATAATTATTATTATTATTAGTTTTTTACTTCAATACACACATGAAAACACATAAATAATTCTTTAATAATAATAATAATAATCAAAAACATTGATTCAAGGATTAAATTATCCTAGTCATAAAATGAAATTAAAATAGAAATGATAAGATTCCATTAATGAGAATTTTATAATAACATCAAATATATATATCAAATAAATACTTTGGAAAACAATAAAAATAGGGGAAATCATTACATAATAATCCTTTATTTTCAAAAATATCAGCTAATATATTACATTCATGGAAAAATTGATTCACCACCATGTTAATAGAGGATAAATATTTCAAGTAAATCATCTATTGAGATTTGAGATTGTAACACCCCAAGGTTTTTAAAAAATAAATGAAATGCCTGAAACTTTGTTTTAAGTAGATATTTATAACTATCCTTTAAACATAATTTTACAGCTTCTATGTTTTGAATTTCGAAAAATAGTTATCTACAATTGTGTTCAGTAAGTTATTTAGAGTCTGATTGAACCAACTTGTTTTTTTGGTGAATAGTAACATATATTTATGAATAGTAATATGAGTATTAATGTGACACTAATGACTAGTAAATTGTATTATTATTTTATTTTCTTAAGGATTTACGAAAATAACATCTTGGTTAATTTTTCAATGTGATATAAAAGAAGTTATAGTTTTAAAATAGTTAATTTTTTAATTAAGTATGATTTTATTTAAAAATTAAATGAATAATATTTAGAAAATTATTTTCAAAAAATGGAGTTCATTTTTGAATTCTACACATCAAAAAAAGGTAAGGGTAATTTTTTGGGATTTTTCTGAAATAGTTGACTTTTCAGTGAATAGTAAAAAATACAGTTTTGAGTTTCGGTGTGTTAATGACATCAATAATGATGTAATAATGATTTAATAAATATGTTCTACTTGTGTACAATAAAATAATATGTGAGGTTTCCCAAGTGGCTAATACCATGGGCAAGCCCATGGTTTTGCAAATACCACTAATGAGGTATCCCTTGAAAATTATTAAAATATTCCCTCACTTTTTCTATAAATACCAACCCATTCCTTCATTAAATTCATTCCCAATTCCTCATAAACAAAGCTATGGCATCATTTCCTCCAGTCCTTCCAAGGTTTTCTCAATCCCCGAAGGTCCCAACCTTTATGTTCTAGGAGTTACTCTTCAAGGTAAAGAAATTCTCAACTTCTTTCTTTTTCCATTCAAGTTCTCTTTTAGGTGGTGTAGAATTGAAGAATCTATACCATGTTCTTATTTTCATATTATTTTTTTATTATGTTTTATTATTAATTTTTTGATGGGTTAACCTTTTCCCCTCTCTTTTTAATGTTTTTTGAAACCATGTTTCATAGCTGTTAGGCTGCCAAATTTTTTGTAAGGGATTTCTCAACTATTCTTTTATTTTGAGTTCCTTTCTTTTCTATCCTCAAATAATTTTACCCAAGAGGCATGAAAACTACATAAATCATGTATATTATATGTTTTATCATGTTTATGTAATATTCATTATTATTCTTCTTCTCCTCTCCCACTTATTCAAGGAATAAAAACATTCTGTGTGATGTGTCAAATTGCTGACATTGTGGATGATGTGATTCCAATTCACATTAATTATTTCAAGTTTGGTCATGAAACCATTTTTATTGTTGAAACATGTTATAATATATGTATTATTTCTCATACTTGGTTCTTAAATTCTTTTTTACATATTATTTTAATTTATAAAACAAAATGAGGTTGTTGTTATCAAAGAACCACTAAAATGATATAAACGAACATCATTAATGTTTTAACTTATGAATCATCCTCATAAAAAACTTCAAAATGATAAATGGTATAATTTATGGTAATATAAATATGTAAATACATTTCCATTCCAATTCTGTATTTTCACTTCCAATCGACAAGAACATCCATCACGAACAGATCATGGAAAACATGTAAAGAAAGTACCTCAAAACAAAGAAAGGAACAAAGTACTAACAATTAAAGGGAAAAATTATGTAATTAAATGATAATATAAGATATTATAAAGATTTATATGTTTCTTTAAGATATTAATAACACTCTTTTAACCATTATACCAGAGGTTTAAAGAAGTTTGAAGTAAGACAAACCTGAGGTAAGGGAATTCTTAACCTAATTTTCATTCTTTGGGTTAACCTTATTCTTTTTCATTATTTGTTATTAAGATTATTGGTGTGATGAATTTTATATATATATTACATTTCACTCTATGTATTTACATTTTATACACATATCCATTCCATTATATTAATTTTCACTCCAATTATATTTTAAGGGACTTTCCTTTTAAAATCCTTTTAAAAGTCTTTAATAATTTTCAAAGGGATTGTCTTTTATATGTATATGGAATGAGTGATTTCTCCTGATTTCAAGATACTTAATTTCCATGATATGTTCCTTGGACATTATTTATGTTTTTTTAGCCCATTATAGCTCAATATATGTTCGTTTGATCCCATTATAGCTCAAGATATGTTGGGTTGAGCCCATTATAGCTCAAGATATGACGAGTGAGCCCCATTATTGCTCTCCAATGCATTGGGTACTCTGAAGATGGAAGTTGACCAGAAATTTATTCCATTTGTAAGGGTGAATGTAATATTTATATGGTAAATATTTCCCAAGACAACAACATGAGTATTCTATGCATTCGAGTTTTTATGATATGGGTTTTATTGGTTTTTATGTTATCACATGACTAACGCTTTCAATATTTATATCCCTTACTGAGTTTATAATCATCCTAGGTTTTTAAAATGTTTTTCATAGGATATAAGGATGTGTAATAGAAATAATGGATTCATGATGTTTAATATGGAGTGTTGTTAAATAAATCATGCTTTATGTTTTAATGTTTTATATTTTGAAAAAAATGGAAACCGTTTTTAGTAGTATCCTCTTGTATTATTGTGGTATGTTATGTATGTTAGGAATCCTAATTAGCTAACAATATAAACTCAAAAAGATCCCTAATGTGTAATAATGTATGATCTTATCTAAAATTCAAGATTGAGTAACATTTTAAGGTTGGGTCCCTATAGTTGGTATCAGAGGATGGTTTAGATAACTTTAGGGGTTGGGATGATATTTAAAGAATACCATAACTGATTTTTTTTACACTGTGGTAATTTGAAATGTTTTATCATTTAAGGGTTACCATGTTGCTTTATCTAAGCTATGTTTTTATAGAATGGTTTTTCACAGAAGAAATAGGTAAGCTGAAGTAGGAAGGCACCAAGAGGTTGATGTCTGTCCGAATCTGTAGCCCGAAATGGTGGGAATCGGAACCGAGTGGTTTGTGACAGAAATGGATCAGTTAAATCAAGTAATAAATAGGATTGGTATCCATTCTAGAGAGTAACATGATCAACCATGAAGAAACATGTCTTTTGTGGAGCATTTTATGAGTCCACATCCTCCAGCATTCATTGGAACCGCAAATCCAGTGATAACTAAAGGATGGATCAATGCTCTAGAAAAGATATTTGATGTCATGGGATGTTTGGAATGTTAAAAGGTAATACTATCCATTTATCTTTTGAAAGTTTAAGCCGATCAATGGTGGTATCGGGTTAAGAATATGAGAGAAATAGATGATCTTCATAGTTTGGAATGGGATGACTTTAAGAGTCTTTTCTTAGAAAAATATTTTCCCAAAAATGTGCGACTCAGAATGGAGAAACAATTATTGGAACTAAAGTAGAAATATGATGATTCTATGGCATCATATGAATACAATTTTACAAGACTGGTACTATTTACTAGATTTTACTTGGGATTTTGAAAGTAAAATTAATATATTTTACTCTGGTTTGAAATCTTTTTTGCGAAGATCTTTGGCCCCATGAGAGTTTAAAAGCTATTAAAAGCTTGTTCATTGTGATAAAAAGTTGAGATGGAGTTTTATAAAACATATGTGCATCGTGATGACAAGAATAAGAAGAGATCAGGTTGGCAGGCAATGGGGACGAACTTGTCAAAGAATTCTGGAGGTAAGAAAATGAATTTCCCTTCTTGTAAAAAGTGTGGTAAAAGGAATCCTAGTGAATGACTTATAAATTCTAGGAAATTATACCGATGTGGAATGTTTGGACACATGTAATGGCCCGGACCTCTCCGGCCCATTCCTTTGTCAAAAAGGAGGCCACGAAGTGTTCTAGAGGGTAAAATGGACTTTTCCCTCACTTTCCAGAATTTTGAAACTACACGCCGTGTAGTGTGAGTACACGTCGTGTACCCCCTCGCCGGGTATAACCCATGTTGAAGGTCGTGTCCTTGTTGTGTGAAATAAATGGGTGCACGCCGTGTGTCCAGTACTACACGCCGTGTAGTCCTTCCCCGCGTATGCGTTACCAGTCAACGGTTGTGTGCTATGTTTGAGCCGTGTCTTTGCCATGTGAAATAAATGGGTATACACCGTGTGTCCAAACTACACACCGTGTAGTCCTTCCCCGCGTATGTTTTACCTTCAAACCATGTGTTGACCAGTCAACGGCCACAGAGCCGTGTTGGAAGCCGCGTGGAGACCGTGTGAAATAATTGAGTACACATCATGTACCATAAAGTACACGCCATGTAATTTTTCTTTTCACTCCTATAAAAAAAGGGGTCCCCTCCTCCTTTTCAACTCACCCCTCTCCTCCACTTTCCTCTGAGCAGAGTTCTCCCAAGAGACTTGAAGGCTCTTTCTTCCATAACTTCTTCATCCGAGCTCCAATTTACGATCCGTCAGCGGCCACGGGATCGTAACGATGAGGCAGAACTTCCAAGATTGGATCCTTTGTCTTTCCTTCAGCCTTTACTTTCCAACTTCCACCCAAGGAGGGTTTTCTAGGACTTGACGGAAGTGACGGACGCTGACAGGTGTCTTCTAAAGTTGATCCGGGGGAGCGTTGCGATCAGAACCTGTTGAGGTAGGGATCTTACCTTCGTCTCTCTAATTTTTGCATCATGCGGGGTGGGTATCCTCTTATTTCCATGATAAAAGGTTGAACCATTAAATATAGATAATAACTGGTTAAAGAACAGGGTTGGGAAGTTTGTGATTGTTGTTACTTTATATCCTGTGATATTATGTTGTAAATTGAATAGGATTATGCCTACTGAAAATCACGGTCGTTGGGGGCCTTTGCTTGAACAATTAAATGTCGCCCTATCTTTCTAGACTGTTTTTGTGGATGTAAACTTTGTTAAATGTGGAAATTGGTTAATCACGTAAAGTTGGCTGATTAAATGAAAATCTGGAACCCTTGTGTGATCACCCTGGTTGAACAAAATGGAATAATGAACATGTGGGTGTTGTCTTGGATACGTGGCATGTGATGGGGGTGTTTTGTGGGTTGTTGTGGATAGGGTGAGTAGCGGGGCTGTGGTTGGATTGGTTGTGGGTTGGTGTAAATGTTATGTTGGTAACGGGCAGCGAGGCTGCGATAAATGGTATTCAAGGTGTAACAACCGAAAGTATTTCAATGGAAAATTCCCTTCTTATATTTATGTCATAAAAACACAAAATAATGAACTAATAAGTGATAAGTGACCTTTAAACATAATTTTGTCACCCCAATGTTTGGAATTTTAAAAATCCGACATACACAGTTATGTTCAAGATAGTTTTTGGAGTCTAATGAAACAAAAACAATTTTTGGTGAATAGTAACCTACCCTTATGAATAGTAACCTACCCTTATGAATAGTAATATGACCCTTATGAATATTAAATAAGAGTAACATTACCTATGAATAATAAAATAAAATTTAGACATCATAGAAAGTGATAATTTGACCTTAGTAAACGTTTTTGCATTTTTATAAGTCATAAATAATTAATTATAATTAATTAATTAATTTAAAAGAATATTTATTTTCCTGTAATGTTTTCTTAAATTATTGAATCAATGTCTAATAGTTTTTAGATAATTTTATAAGACCCTACGTAATTTTGAAAGAACTGCAAAATCAGTTTAAATTTTAAAAACTGTTTTTTTAAGTAAATTATGATTTTAATTAAATATTAAATTAATAATATTTAGAAAATTATTTTTGAAAAATGGACATCATTTTTGGATTCTACACATTGAAAAATGGTAGGGGTAAATTTTTGGGTTTATTCTGAAATACTTCAATTTTCGGGTGAATAGTAAAAAATACAGTTTTTCGCATAATCAGTGTACACTAAATTGCATCATTAATGATGTAATGATGACATAAACATTCTAAAACTTTAGTTTCGTCCAAAACATATTAAATTTCATAAATTGTTCCTTTAAATACAATAAATCCAATTCTCAAACCGAAAAAGAACTTTCCAAAGCCTAAAGTCAAAAGGTGATTTCTTAAAGTGTCTTTTTCTATTTCTTTCACTTTCCTTTTAATAAATTAATGAATTCGAATTATAAATAAGAGTTAAAGCCTAAAAATAATTATATTATATTTATATATGATTTAGGATGTCAAAAAACTACTATTACAAGTCTAACTTATGATATATTGTTTTATTTAATATTTTATACCAAAAACACCTCCTCCTCATGTATAAATAAGCCCTCCCCCTCCTCTTGCCAAACCACACCTCTCATGCTTCAAGAATTGTCTAAGCTCTGCCCAATCATCTTCCCTAGACTCTCCCCCACGTCCAAGAGCTCCTAGTCTCATCAAAAGACCAAGAATATGCCCTTAAGGAGGTTCTTAAGAGGAGGATTCTAAAGGTAATTTCTCTCCCTCTTCTCCTTTAATTTCCTTTCAAGTTCAAGTTCCTTTTTTGATCTCTACCTACCTATCTTCATCCAAATTGTTTTGTAACTACATTATTATAAATATACTGTAATACTATGATTCTAATGGTATATTATATCACCCCACACCCTTTCCCTCTTCCTTTTATTTTATTAAAGAGAACGTTGTTCATGTGGTGATAATTTATCACCTTCAAAAACGACATGTTCCCTTCTTCCATTTCTACCTTCAAATCTGGTAATGAAACCATTTTTATGGTTGAACCAGAATATGTTATATGTATTATGTTCTATTTTAAGTTCTGGAAATAACATATGGCCATATTAGTAAGTGAAAAGTTAAAATGAGTTCGTTGTGATCCAAAAACCGCCCAAATTAACCCAAATAATCTTCATTTAATTCTTATCTAATGATTCGTCCACATGGATATAATATAACACATTATAAAATCATTCAAGCTTCTGTAATATCATTAATAAAATGTAATATCAGTTCTAGATATATACCCATGACCTACCCAAACATCAATTTAAGAATACAAGTGGACCGCTCAAGAAAACCATGAAAACGAACATCCCCGATCAATGTTTTTAAACTCTATAAGTCATCCAAAGGAACACAATATGAAATAATGAAACCAGAATGAACCCTATTAATATATAAAAGGTTCTGTAATTTCTAATTAATGAATATAATGTCATTATACAGGACATTAAAGAGAAGGAGGCATTCGAGTACAAGGTAAGGGGAAATCTTGAACCCAATTTTCTTCCTTCCGGTTCTCCCTCTTTCACTCCATTTTTGATATGGTTACTCCTCAAAGGTCTTTTTTTCATCTTTTCCTTTATTTTTCTGGGATATACATGTTTTTCACTAGTTTTTATGTCCATCAAAATGTTTTCCAAAAGAACTCTTCTTTCAAGATCTCACCTTTTACCTCTCATTCAAGGTTGATGGTTCTTATATCAAGTATGTTGTTCCCTCTTTCTTTTGGGAACCCAAATCTTATGAATGTGTTATTATGAGATGAAACCAATTCCTTTACATGGGTTATTTATGTACATGTTTGATATGTGTTCTAAGTGGAAAGCATGATAATTATAATGTTATGATGTGACGGGTGCGCCCAGAATTATATAGCGCAATATGAATGTTTAAATGTGATGGGTGCGCCCGGAATTATATAGCACTCCAATGCATTGGGTAAAGTGATGAATCTCATGAGTAAATGTGAAATGATGCGTGAACATGATGCTAGATTTGTTCACAAGTATGTGTGGTATTTAACCACTAAGACATGATGTTTTATTTTTATGCTTTGCCACATTTCAAGTTTATTGTTTAGGCTCCTCTCATGTTCAAGATCTTCTTCCTATGTCATGATTATGCTCACCCCATGCTATATTGTTCTTATCTATCCTCTTACTGGGATTTTAGCTCACCCCTTTTGATGTATATCCTCAGGTGGCTACATGTACTAAGGAGAGGACAAGTGTTACTAAGAAGCTATAGAAGAAGAGATTAAATGAATTTTTATGCTTGATGTTGTACTTGTTATGTGTTGTCCTAGTTTTCCCAAGACACTAAACCTCTGGATCCTCCATGTGTAATACTATTATGTTGTTTATCTTTGAAATGATGTAATAGTAATGTATGAAAAGGTTGGGTCTCTATAGTTGGTATCAGAGGAAAGGTTTAGTTAATTTGGGAATTAGGATTAGTAAACCCTAGAGAAAACCTCTAGCATGAGAATAAGTACAAATATGTACACAAGAATATTTACCTAGGGATCCTATATGTTATGTTTTTGGTATAATTGTTTAAATGAATAATTTATTCCTGACTTGTTTAGAATGTTTTGTTCTAGCCTTTTCTATTTTAGAAAACGGTGGGAACCAGGAGAGGTAATGAAGGATAAGTACCCTCACCTGTTTGTGTAAAGTGAAATTTCGGGGGCGAAATTTCTTAAGGGGGGAAGAATGTAACAACCCAAAGTATTTCAATGGAAAATTCACTTCTTATATTTATTTCATAAAAACACAAAATAATGAACTACTAAGTGATAAGTGACCTTTAAACATAATTTTGTCACCCCTATGTTTGGAATTTTAAAAATCCGACATACACAGTTATGTTCAAGATAGTTTTTGGAGTCTAATGAAACAAAATTTTTTTTTGGTGAATAGTAACCTACCCTTATGAATATTAACCTACCCTTATGAATAGTAATATGACCCTTATTATTAGTAAATAAGAGTAACATTACCTATAAATAATAAAATAAAATTTTGACATCATAGAAAGTGATAATTTGACCTTAGTAAACATTTTTGGTATTTTTATAACTCATAAATAATTAATTATAATTAATTAATTAATTTAAAATAATATTTATTTTCCTGTAATGTATTCATAAATTATTGAATCAATTTCTAATAGTTTTTAGATAATTTTATAAGACCCTACGTAATTTTGAAAGAACTGCAAAATCAGTTTTAATTTTTAAAACTGTTTTTTTAAGTAAATTATGATTTTAATTAAATATTAAATTAATAATATTTAGAAAACTATTTTTGAAAAATGGACATCATTTTTGTATTCTACATGTCGAAAAATGGTAGGGGTAAATTTTTGGGTTTATTATGAAATACTTCAATTTTCGGGTGAATAGTAAAAAATACAGTTTTTCGCATAATCGGTGTACACTAAATTGCATCATTAATGATGTAATGATGACATAAACATTATAGAACTTTAGTTTCGTCCAAAACATATTAAATTTCATAAATTGTTCCTTTAAATACAATAAATTCAATTCTCAAACCTAAAAAGAACTTTCCAAAGCCTAAAGTCAAAAGGTGATTTCTTAAAGTGTCTTTTTCTCTTTCTTTCACTTTCCTTTTAATAAATTAATGAATTCAAATTATAAAGAAGATTTAAAGCCTAAAACGAATTATATTATATTTATATATGATTTAGGATTTCAAAAAACTACTATTACAAGTCTAACTTATGATATATTTTTTATTTAATATTTTATACCAAAAACACCTCCCTCCTCATGTATAAATAAGCCCTCCCCCTCCTCTTGCCAAACCACACCTCTCAAGCTTCAAGAATTGTCTAAGATCTATACAATCATCTTACCTATCCTCTACCCCACGTCCAAGAGCTCCTGGTATCATCAAAAGACCAAGAATAGGCCCTTAAGGAGGTTCTTAAGAGGAGGATTCTAAAGGTAATTTCTCTCCCTCTTCTCCTTTAATTTCCTTTCAAGTTCAAGTTCCTTCTTTGATCTCTCCCTACCTATCTTCATCCAAATTGTTTTGTAACTCCATTATTTTAAATATAATGTAATTATATGATTCTAATGGTATATTATATCACCCCACACCCTTTACCTCTTCCTTTTATTTTATTAAAGAGAACGTTGTTCATGTGGTGATAATTTATCACCTTCAAAAATGACATGATCTCTTATTCCATTTCTACCATCAAATCTGGTCATGAAACCATTTTTATGGTTGAAACAGAATATGTTATATGTATTATGTTCTATTTTAAGTTCTGGAAATAACATATGGCCATATTACTAAGTGAAAAGTTAAAATGAGTTCGTTGTGATCCAAAAACCTCCCAAATTAACCCAAATAATCTTCATTTAATTCTTATCTAATGATTCGTCCACATGGATATAATATAACACATTATAAAATCATTCAAGATTCTGTAATATCATTAATAAAATGTAATATCAGTTATATATATATACCCATGACCTACCCAAACATCAATTTAAGAATACAAGTGGACCGCTCAAGAAAACCATGAAAACGAACATCCCCGATCAATGTTTTTAAACTCTATAAGTCATCCAAAGGAACACAATATGAAATAATGAAACCAGAATGAACCCTATTAATGTATAAAAGGTTCTGGAATTTCTAATTAATGAATATAATGTCATTATACAGGAAATTAAATAGAAGGAGGCATTCGAGTACAAGGTAAGGGGAAATCTCGAACCCAATTTTCTTCCTTCGGGTTCTCCCTCTTTCACTCCATTTTTGATATTGTTACTCCTCAAAGGTATTTTTTTCATCCTTTCCTTTATTTTTCTGGGATATTCATGTTTTTAACTGGTTTTTATGTCCATCAAAATGTTTTCCAAAAGAACTATTCTTTCAAGATCTCACCTTTTACCTCTCATTCAAGGTTGATGGTTCTTATATCAAGTATGTTGTTCCCTCTTTCTTTTGGGAACCCAAAGCTTATGAATGTGTTATTATGAGATGAAACCCATTCCTTTCCATGGGTTATTTATGTACATGTTTGATATGTGTTCTATGTGGAAAGCATGATAATGATAATGTTATGATGTGACGGGTGCGCCCGGAATTATATAGCCCAATATGAATGTTTAAATGTGACGGGTGCGCCCGAAATTATATAGCGCTCCAATGCATTGGGTAAAGTGATGAATCTCATGAGTAAATGTGAAATGATGCGTGAAAATGATGCTAGCTTTGTTCACAAGTATGTGTGGTAGTTAACCACTAAGACATGATGTTTCATTTTTATGCTTTTCCTCATTTCAAGTTTATTGTTTATGCTCCTCTCATGTTCAAGATCTTCTTCCTATGTCATGATTATGCTCACCCCATGCTATATTGTTCTTATCTATCCTCTTACTGGGCTTTTAGAACAACCCTTTTGATGTATATCCTCAGGTGGCTACATGTACTAAGGAGAGGACAAGTGCTACTAAGAAGCTATAGAAGAAGAGATTAAATGAATTTTTATGTTTGATGTCGTACTTGTTATGTGTTGTCCTAGTTTGCCCAAGACACTAAAACTCTGGATCCTCCATGTGTAATACTATTATGTTGTTTATCTTTGAAATGATGTAATAGTAATGTATGAAAAGGTCGGGTCGCTATAGTTGGTATCAGAGGAAAGGTTTAGTTAATTTGGGAATTAGGATTAGTAAACCCTAGAGAAAACCTCTAGCATGAGAATAAGTACAAATATGTACACAAGAATATTTACCTAGGGATCCTATATGTTATGTTTTTGGTATAATTGTTTAAATGAATAAGTTATTCCTGACTTTTTTAGAATGTTTTGTTCTATCCTTTTCTATTTTAGAAAATGGTGGGAACCAGGAGAGGTAATGAAGGATAAGTACCCTCACCTGTTTGTGTAAAGTGAAATTTCGGGGGTGAAATTTCTTAAGGGGGGGAAGAATGTAACAACCCAAAGTATTTCAATGGAAAATTCCCTTCTTATATTTATTTCATAAAAACACAAAATAATGAACTACTAAGTGATAAGTGACCTTTAAACATAATTTTTTCACCCCTAGGTTTGGAATTTTAAAAATCCGACATACACAGTTATGTTCAAGATAGTTTTTGGAGTCTAATGAAACAAAAACAATTTTTGGTGAATAGTAACCTACCCATATGAATAGTAACATACCCTTATGAATAGTAATATGACCCTTATGAATAGTAAATAAGAGTAACATTACCTATGAATAATAAAATAAAATTTAGACATCATAGAAAGTGATAATTTGACCTTAGTAAACGTTTTTGGTATTTTTATAAGTCATAAATAATTAATTTTAATTAATTAATTAATTTAAAAGAATATTTATTTTCCTGTAATGTATTCATAAATTATTGAATCAATGTCTAATAGTTTTTAGATAATTTTATAAGACCCTACGTAATTTTGAAAGAACTGCAAAATCAGTTTTAATTTTAAAAACTGTTTTTTTAAGTAAATTATGATTTTAATTAAATATTAAATTAATAATATTTAGAAAATTATTTTTGAAAAATGAAAATCGTTTTTGGATTCTACATGTCGAAAAATGGTAGGGGTAAATTTTTGGGTTTATTCTGAAATACTTCAATTTTCAGGTGAATAGTAAAAAATACAGTTTTTCGCATAATCGGTGTACACTAAATTGCATCATTAATGATGTAATGATGACATAAACATTCTAGAACTTTAGTTTCGTCCAAAACATATTAAATTTCATAAATTTTTCCTTTAAATACAATAAATCCAATTCTCGAACCTAAAAATAACTTTCCAAATCCTAAAGTCAAAAGGTGATTTCTTAAAGTGTCTTTTTCTCTTTCTTTCACTTTCCTTTTAATAAATTAAGGAATTCGAATTATAAATAAGAGTTAAAGCCTAAAACGAATTATATTATATTTATATATGATTTAGGATGTCAAAAAAAACTACTATTACAAGTCTAACTTATGATATATTTTTTTATTTAATATTTTATACCGAAAACACCTCCCTCCTCATGTATAAATAAGCCCTCCCCCTCCTCTTGCCAAACCACACCTCTCAAGCTTCAAGAATTGTCTAATCTCTGTCCAATCATCTTCCCTAGCCTCTCCCCCACGTCCAAGAGCTCCTGGTCTCATCAAAAGACCAAGAATAGGCCCTTAAGGAGGTTCTTAAGAGGAGGATTCTAAAGGTAATTTCTCTCCCTCTTCTCCTTTAATTTCCTTTCAAGTTCAAGTTCCTTTTTTGATCTCTCCCTACCTATCTTCAACCAAATTGTTTTGTAACTCCATTATTATAAATATAATGTAATCCTATGATTCTAATGGTATATTATATCACCCGACACCCTTTCCCTCTTCCTTTTATTTTATTAAAGAAAACGTTGTTCATGTGGTGATAATTTATCACCTTCAAAAATGACATGATCTCTTCTTCCATTTCTACCATCAAATCTGGTCATGAAACCATTTTTATGGTTGAAACAGAATATGTTATATGTATTATGTTCTATTTTAAGTTCTGTAAATAACATATGGCCATATTAGTAAGTGAAAAGTTAAAATGAGTTCGTTGTGATCCAAAAACCGCCCAAATTAACCCAAATAATCTTCATTTAATTATTATCTAATGATTCGTCCACATGGATATAATATAACACATTATAAAATCATTCAAGATTCTGTAATATCGTTAATAAAATGTAATATCAGTTCTATATATATACCCATGACCTACCCAAACATCAATTTAAGAATACAAGTGGACCGCTCAAGAAAACCATGAAAACGAACATCCCCGATCAATGTTTTTAAACTCTATAAGTCATCCAAAGGAACACAATATGAAATAATGAAACCAGAATGAACCCTATTAATGTATAAAAGGTTCTGGAATTTCTAATTAATGAATATAATGTCATTATACAGGACATTAAATAGAAGGAGGCATTCGAGTACAAGGTAAGGGGAAATCTCGAACCCAATTTTCTTCCTTCGGGTTCTCCCTCTTTCACTCCATTTTTGATATGGTTACTCCTCAAAGGTATTTTTTTCATCCTTTCCTTTACTTTTATGGGATATTCATGTTTTTAACTGGTTTTTATTTCCATCAAAATGTTTTCCAAAAGAACTCTTCTTTCAAAATCTCACCTTTTACCTCTCATTCAAGGTTGATGGTTCTTATATCAAGTATGTTGTTCCCTCTTTCTTTTGGGAACCCAAAGCTTATGAATGTGTTATTATGAGATGAAACCCATTACTTTCCATGGGTTATTTATGTACATGTTTGATATGTGTTCTATGTGGAAAGCATGATAATGATAATGTTATGATGTGACGGGTGCGCCCGGAATTATATAGCCCAATATGAATGTTTAAATGTGACGGGTGCGCCCGGAATTATATAGCGCTCCAATGCGTTGGGTAAAGTGATGAATCTCATGTGTAAATTTGAAATGATGTGTGAAAATGATGCTAGATTTGTTCACAAGTATGTGTGGTATTTAACCACTAAGACATGATGTTTCATTTTTATGCTTTTCCTCATTTCAAGTTTATTGTTTATGCTCCTCTCATGTTCAAGATCTTCTTCCTATGTCATGATTATGCTCACCCCATGCTATATTGTTCTTATCTATCCTCTTACTGGGCTTTTAGCTCACCCCTTTTGATGTATATCCTCAGGTGGCTACATGTAATAAGGAGAGGACAAGTTCTACTAAGAAGCTATAGAAGAAGAGATTAAATGAATTTTTATGTTTGATGTCGTACTTGTTATGTGTTGTCCTAGTTTTCCCAAGACACTAAACCTCTGGATCCTACATGTGTAATACTATTATGTTGTTTATCTTTGAAATGATGTAATAGTAATGTATTAAAAGGTCGGGTCGCTATAGTTGGTATCAGAGGAAAGGTTTAGTTAATTTGGGAATTAGGATTAGTAAACCCTAGAGAAAACCTCTAGCATGAGAATAAGTACAAATATGTACATAAGAATATTTACCTAGGGATCCTATATGTTATGTTTTTGGTATAATTGTTTAAATTAATAAGTTATTCCTGACTTTTTTAGAATGTTTTGTTCTATCCTTTTCTATTTTAGAAAACGGTGGGAACCAGGAGAGGTAATGAAGGATAAGTACCCTCACCTGTTTGTGTAAAGTGAAATTTCGGGGGCGAAATTTCTTAAGGGGGGAAGAATGTAACAACCCAAAGTATTTCAATGGAAAATTCCCTTCTTATATTTATTTCATAAAAACACAAAATAATGAACTACTAAGTGATAAGTGACCTTTAAACATAATTTTTTCACCACTAGGTTTGGAATTTTAAAAATCCGACATACACAGTTATGTTCAAGATAGTTTTTGGAGTCTAATGAAACAAAAACAATTTTTGGTGAATAGTAACCTACCCTTATGAATAGTAACGTACCCTTATGAATAGTAATATGACCCTTATGAATAGTAAATAAGAGTAACATTACCTATGAATAATAAAATAAAATTTAGACATCATAGAAAGTGATAATTTGACCTTAGTAAACGTTTTTGGTATTTTTATAAGTCATAAATAATTAATTTTAATTAATTAATTAATTTAAAAGAATATTTATTTTCCTGTAATGTATTCATAAATTATTGAATCAATGTATAATAGTTTTTAGATAATTTTATAAGACCCTACGTAATTTTGAAAGAAATGCAAAATTAGTTTTAATTTTAAAAACTCTTTTTTTTAAGTAAATTATGATTTTAATTAAATATTAAATTAATAATATTTAGAAAATTATTGTTGAAAAATGGAAATAGTTTTTGGATTCTACACGACGAAAAATGGTAGGGGTAAATTTTTGGGTTTATTCTGAAATACTTCAATTTTCGGGTGAATAGTAAAAAATACAGTTTTTCGCATAATCGGTGTACACTAAATTGCATCATTAATGATGCAATGATGACATAAACATTCTAGAACTTTAGTTTCGTCCAAAACATATTAAATTTCATAAATTGTTCCTTTAAATACAATAAATCCAATTCTCAAACCTAAAAATAACTTTCCAAAGCCTAAAGTCAAAAGGTGATTTCTTAAAGTGTCTTTTTCTCTTTCTTTCACTTTCCTTTTAATAAATTAAGGAATTCGAATTATAAAGAAGAGTTAAAGCCTAAAAAGAATTATATTATATTTATATATGATTTAGGATGTCAAAAAAACTACTATTACAAGTCTAACTTATGATATATTTTTTTATTTAATATTTTATACCGAAAACACCTCCCTCCTCATGTATAAATAAGCCCTCCCCCTCCTCTTGCCAAACCACACCTCTAAACCTTCAAGAATTGTCTAATCTCTGCCCAATAATCTTCCCTAGCCTCTCCCCCACGTCCAAGAGCTCCTGGTCTCATCAAAAGACCAAGAATAGGCCCTTAAGGAGGTTCTTAAGAGGAGGATTCTAAAGGTAATTTCTCTCCCTCTTCTCCTTTAATTTCCTTTCAAGTTAAAGTTCCTTTTTTGATCTCTCCCTACCTATCTTCAACCAAATTGTTTTGTAACTCCATTGTTATAAATATACTGTAATCCTATGATTCTAATTGTATAGTATATCACCCCACCCCCTTTCCCTCTTCCTTTTATTTTATTAAAGAGAACGTTGTTCATGTGGTGATAATTTATCACCTTCAAAAACGACATGTTCTCTTCTTCCATTTCTACCTTCAAATCTGGTCATGAAACCATTTTTATGGTTGAACCAGAATATTTTATATGTATTATGTTCTATTTTAAGTTCTGGAAATAACATATGGCCATATTACTAAGTGAAAAGTTAAAATGAGTTCATTGTGATCCAAAAACCGCCCAAATTAACCCAAATAATCATCATTTAATTCTTATCTAATGATTCGTCCACATGGATATAATATAACACATTATAAAATCATTCATGATTCTGTAATATCATTAATAAAATGTAATATCAGTTCTCGATATATACCCATGACCTACTCAAACATCAATTTAAGAATACAAGTGGACTGCTCAAGAAAACCATGAAAAAGAACATCCCCGATCAATGTTTTTAAACTCTATAAGTCATCCAAAGGAACACAATATGAAATAATGAAACCATAATGAACCCTATTAATGTATAAAAGGTTCTGTAATTTCTAATTAATGAATATAATGTCATTATACAGGACATTAAAGAGAATGAGGCATTCAAGTACAAGGTAAGGGGAAATCTCGAACCCAATTTTCTTCCTTCGGGTTCTCCCTCTTTCACTCCATTTTTGATATGGTTACTCATAAAAGGTCTTTTTTTTCATCTTTTCCTTTACATTTCTGGGATATACATGTTTTTCACTGGTTTTTATGTCCATCAAAATGTTTTCCAAAAGAACTCTTCTTTCAAGATCTCACCTTTTACCTCTCATTCAAGGTTGATGGTTCTTATATCAAGTATGTTGTTCCCTCTTTCTTTTGGGAACCCAAAGCATATGAATGTGTTATTATGAGATGAAACCCATTCATTTCAATGTTTTATTTATGTACATGTTTGATATGTGTTCTATGTGTCAAGCATGATAATGATAATGTTATGATGTGACGGGTGCGCCCGGAATTATATAGCGTAATATGAATGTTTAAATGTGATGGGTGCGCCCGGAATTATATAGCACTCCAATGCATTGGGTAAAGTGATGAATATCATGAGTAAATTTTAAATGATGCGTGAACATGATGCTAGCTTTTTTCACAAGTATGTGTGGTAGTTAACCACTAAGACATGATGTTTTATTTTTATGCTTTTCCACATTTCAAGTTTATTGTTTATGCTCCTCTCATATTCAATATCTTCTTCCTATGTCATGATAATGCTCACCCC
The DNA here is from genome assembly GCA_963277665.1 of Viscum album. Taxonomy (NCBI): domain Eukaryota; kingdom Viridiplantae; phylum Streptophyta; class Magnoliopsida; order Santalales; family Viscaceae; genus Viscum; species Viscum album. The sequence goes on from OY728157.1 coordinate 600,417,770, forward strand.
ATGCTATATTGTTCTTATCTATCCTTTTACTGGGATTTTAGCTCACCCCTTTGGATGTATATCCTCAGGTGGCTACATGTACTAAGGAGAGGACAAGTGCTACTAAGAAGCTATAGAAGAAAAGATTAAATGAATTTTTATGCTTGATGTTGTACTTGTTATGTGTTGTCCTAGTTTTCCCAAGACACTAAACCTTTGGATCCTCCATGTGTAATACTATTATGTTTTTTATCTTTGAAATGATGTAATACTAATGTATGAAAAGTTCGGGTCGCTATAGTTGGTATTAGAGGAAAGGTTTAGTTAATTTGGGAATTAGGATTAGTAAACCCTAGAGAAAACCTCTAGCATGAGAATAAGTACAAATATGTACACAAGAATATTTACCTAGGGATCCTATATGTTATGTTTTTGGTATAATTGTTTAAATTAATAAGTTATTCCTGACTTGTTTAGAATGTTTTGTTCTATCCTTTTCTATTTTAGAAAACGGTGGGAACCAGGAGAGGTAATGAAGGATAAGTACCCTCACCTGTTTGTGTAAAGTGAAATTTCGGGGGCGAAATTTCTTAAGGGGGGAAGAATGTAACAACCCAAATTATTTCAATGGAAAATTCCATTCTTATATTTATTTCATAAAAACACAAAATAATGAACTACTAAGTTATAAGTGACCTTTAAACATAATTTTGTCACCCCTATGTTTGGAATTTTAAAAATCCGACATACACAGTTATGTTCAAGATAGTTTTTGGAGTCTAATGAAACAAAAACAATTTTTGGTGAATAGTAACCTACCATTATGAATAGTAACCTACCCTTATGAATTGTAATATGACCCTTATGAATAGTAAAAAAGAGTAACATTACCTATGAATAATAAAATAAAATTTAGACATCATAGAAAGTGATAATTTGACCTTAGTAAATGTTTTTGGTATTTTTATAAGTCATAAATAATTAATTATAATTAATTAATTAATTTAAAAGAATATTTATTTTCCTGTAATTTATTCATAAATTATTGAATCAATGTCTAATAGTTTTTAGATAATTTTATAAGACCCTACATAATTTTGAAAGAACTGCAAAATCAGTTTTAATTTTAAAAACTGTTTTTTTAAGTAAATTATGATTTTAATTAAATATTAAATTAATAATATTTAGAAATTTATTTTTTAAAAATGGAAATCATTTTTGGATTCTACTCGTCGAAAAATGGTATGGGTAAATTTTTGGGTTTATTCTGAAATACTTCAATTTTCGGGTGAAGAGTAAAAAATACAGTTTTTCGCATAATCGGTGTACACTAAATTGCATCATTAATGATGTAATGATGACATAAACATTCTAGAACTTTAGTTTCGGCCAAAACATATTAAATTTCATAAATGTTTCCTTTAAATACAACAAATCCAATTCTCAAACCTAAAAAGAACTTTCCAAAGCCTAAAGTCAAAAGGTGATTTCTTAAAGTGTCTTTTTCTCTTTCTTTCACTTTCCTTTTAATAAATTAATGAATTCGAATTATAAAGAAGAGTTAAAGCCTAAAACGAATTATATTATATTTATATATGATTTAGGATGTCCAAAAACTACTATTACAAGTCTAAATTATGATATATTTTTTTATTTAATATTTTATACCGAAAACACCTCCCTCCTCATGTATAAATAAGTTCTCCCCCTCCTCTTGCCAAACCACACCTCTCAAGATTCAATAATTGTCTAATATCTGCAAAATAATCTTCCCTAGCCTCTCCCCCACTTCCAAGAGCTCTTTGTCTCATCAAAAGACCAAGAATAGGCCCTTAAGGAGGTTCTTAAGAGGATGATTCTAAAGGTAATTTCTCTCCCTCTTCTCCTTTAATTTCCTTTCAAGTTCAAGTTCCTTTTCTGATCTCTCCCTACCTATCTTCATCCAAATTGTTTTGTAACTACATTATTATACATATACTTTAATCCTATGATTATAATGGTATATTATATCACCCCACACCCTTTCCCTCTTCCTTTTATTTTATTAAAGAGAACGTTGTTCATGTGGTGATAATTTATCACCTTCAAAAATGACATGTTCTCTTCTTCCATTTCTACCTTCAAATCTCGTCATGAAACCATTTTTATTGTTGAACCAGAATATTTTATATGTATTGTGTTCTATTTTAAGTTCTGGAAATAACATATGGCCATATTACTAATTGAAAAGTTAAAATGAGTTCGTTGTGATCCAAAAACCGCCCAAATTAACCCAAATAATATTCATTTAGTTCTTATCTAATGATTCGTCCACATGGATATAATATAACACATTATAAAATCATTCAAGATTCTGTAATATCATTAATAAAATGTAATATCAGTTCTGGATATATGCCCATGACCTACCCAAACATCAATTTAAGAATACAAGTGGACCGCTCAAGAAAACCATGAAAACGAACATCCCCGATCAATGTTTTTAAACTCTATAAGTCATCCAAAGGAACACAATATGAAATAATGAAACCAGAATGATCCCTATTAATGTATAAAAGGTTCTGGAATTTCTAATTAATGAATATAATGTCATTATACAGGACATTAAAGAGAAGGAGGCATTCGAGTACAAGGTAAGGGGAAATCTCGAACCCAATTTTCTTCCTTCAGGTTCTCCCTCTTTCACTCCATTTTTGATATGGTTACTCCTGAAAGGTCTTTTGTTCATATTTTCCTTTACTTTTCTGGGATATACATGTTTTTCACTGGTTTTTATGTCCATCAAAATGTTTTCCAAAATAACTCTTCTTTCAAGATCTCACCTTTTACCTCTCATTCAAGGTTGATGGTTCTTATATCAAGTATGTTGTTCCCTCTTTCTTTTGGAAACCCAAATATTATGAATGTGTTATTATGAGATGAAACCCATTCCTTTCCATGGTTTATTTATGTACATGTTTGATATGTGTTCTATGTGTCAATCATGGTAATGATAATGTTATGACGTGACGGGTGCGCCCGAAATTATATAGCGCAATATGAATGTTTAAATGTGACGGTTGCGCCCGAAATTATATAGTGCTCCAATGCATTGGGTAAAGTGATGAATCTCATGAGTAAATGTGAAATGATGCGTGAACATGATGCTATCTTTGTTCACAATTATGTGTGGTAGTTAACCACTAAGACATGATGTTTCATTTTTATGCTTTGCCACATTTCAAGTTTATTGTTTATGCTCCTCTCATGTTCAAGATCTTCTTCCTATGTCATGATTATGCTCACCCCAAGCTATATTGTTCTTATCTATCCTCTTACTAGTCTTTTATCTCACCCCTTTTTATGTATATCCTCAGGTTGCTACATGTACTAAGGAGAGGACAAGTGCTACTAAGAAGCTATAGAAGAAGAGATTAAATGAATTTTTATGCTTGATGTTGTACATGTTATGTGTTGTCCTAGTTTTCCCAAGACACTAAACCTATGGATCCTCCATGTGTAATACTATTATGTTTTTTATCTTTGAAATGATGTAATAGTAATGTATGAAAAGGTCGGGTTGCTATACAAGGGATATTGATGTATGGGTTTCGGTGTGATTGTGGTTATGGTGTTTGGCAGTGGGGCTACAGGGATGGGCTTGAATGTGAATGAACAGTGGGTTATGAATAATAAATAAAAGTGGAAGAGTTAATGAATGGTAGGTCATGGTAATGGAACGGGATTAATAATCAATGGATCGGTTGGTTGATAAGAAGGACTTGGTTGTGTTGCTTGTTTTTTCCTAACTTGATTTGTGGATGCCAGGGATATATTTTACGAATGATCGATGTGGTTGGTTGTGGATAGTTGCCCAGTAATTATGGAACTAAATAAACTAATTCTAATGAAACGTGAAAACCTAAATGGGTTTGGGGTTGTTTGTTGTATGCATGCTTCGTAGTAGTAGTGTCGAGGCACGTGCTTAGTTTATCTGTTTAGAAGCCATAAGTTGGGTTGTGTGTTTGTTATACATATATATATCTGTATCTTTTGTTTTTTATCGCACCCCAACCATGTTGAGCACTTAGTGCCAAACACTCCCATTTCATGGGAGAGGGTGTTTTCCCTTAGTTACTAGCTCCTTCCTTCTCCTTCACCCCTAGGCTGTGATGGCTTGAGGCGACCTTACACCTAAGACTCTTCGGGTAGGTTTTGATTGGGGTGGTTTTACCCCAAGACTCTTTGGGCAGGTTCTACTATTTCCCAAGAATCTTCGGGATGAGGCACAGGTGTGTGTGGGAAGGGATACGTGGTTGTGAGTCCTAGGTGTGTGCGAGCGGGATACGTGGTTGTGAGGTTGAGGTGTGTATGGGCGGGATACGTGGTTGTGAGTCCCAGGTGTGTGCAGGTGGGATATGTGGTTTGTGAGGCCCAGGTGTGTGCGGGCGGGGAGAGTGTGGCAGCATGAGGAGGTTCTCTGTTAGGAAGAGCAGCTAACTACTGGGAAATGGTCTGGGGTACCCAATACTCTTGTGCTTATATACTACTACTACCTGTTGTGATTGTGTTTTTGGTGATAGTGGTTGGTGAGGTTGGGTGGATAGAATTCCTTGCTAGGTTTATTCTGTTTTTCTCACAGGACATTAGGATGTCTCCCCACTTGTGCACGAGATCTTTAGGTTTCCCTACTGAGTATACTTGTATGATCACCCTACGTTTACTTTCAGGTTTTCAGGAGGAATAATAGGGCCGTGCAGGACCCTACTAGTTGGACAGTTGGAGTTGTTGTTGTTGTTGTAAACTTGTTTCTTTTGGTATTGTGCTTTGATCTTTCTTGTACTTGCACCTTGTTATAAAATTGTTTAAACATGCATGTGGGCTTGGTTTGGGTTTATTTATATACACTTGTTATTTTCCTTTTTGGTGGTTGACTCGTCATATTTACCGATCTTAAAATAATAAAAGGGTGATGCCTCCTGTACTTGTGAAAACTTGTACCATTAGTGCTAGTTGCAAACTCCGGGCCTACTGGAGGCAGGACTCGGGGGTTCATTATCTCCCTTTCACCATTGCCATCTCAAGAGGGGAATCTTTGGTGGGAGGGGGTTGTGACAGAATGGTATCAGAGGTGGTGGTTGAGAGATAGGATGGAGTCTGGAGTTAGGCATAGTGAGGATTGCATGGGATGGTAGGGCAACAGTGTTAGTTAATCTTGGTGCGTGACATAGGCCAGGGAAGACTGGCTAGGACACGGGATTTTACGGCCCCCCATGATCCGATGCAAGGACTTTGAGCCTACCTAACTACATTGATTGCAGAGTAGAGACACTAGGGAATGTACATGAATCATCATGATTGTGTTTTAATTGATTTGGGTGTTCTAGGAAAGAAATTGAAATAAAATGATAAAATGAAACCTTGATAATTTCCTTACTACTTGGGATTAGGTGATCCTTGTTTACCGTACAGATATGGCACCTGGATTGCGTCCCCGGGTGGCTCAGACGGTCGAGTCCCAACAGATTCTGGCAGTTGATCAGTTGAGGATTGACCAAGAGGAGGAAGATAGCCAGTGGTAGAAGAATCTCTGTTCTTTTCAGTGGTAGACCCTCAAGAAGTATGAGGGTAGTACTTTAGATACAGAGATGGAGGGGTGGCTTGAGGATCTAGGGATCTCTTTTAACCTGATCCGTGCTTCGAGGGAGTACTAGGTTCCCCTAGCAGTCAGTCAGCAGAGAGGCGCGGCGCGAAAGTGGTGGACGCTCTACCTCGGGGAGAGGATAGAGGCAGAGGTTCCATGGGCTGACTTTGAGAAGGAATTCTGAGAGGAATTCATTTCTTCCATGATCAAGGAGGAGAAGCGGCAGGAGTTACTCTCCCTTCAGCAGCGGAGTATGTAAGTACGAGAGCTGGGGATCAATTTCAAGGATCTCCTGTGCTTTTCTCTGGATCTCTTTCAGGATGAGGAGTCTCCGGCGAGACATTTGGAGGAGGCGCTTCGTCCTGCCCTCCAGTATGTTGTCACCCCCTTCACCCTTCCGACGTACTTGGCAGTACAGAAGAAGGCATAGGTAGTAGAGAGGATGCACTCACTGAGAGGTGCACCATGAGAGGGGATCCAGCCGGGCTTATCGAAGGGGAAGGCAGTCAGCAGCAGGTCTCCTATGACGGGACCTTCCAGGTTCAGGCTAGTGGCGAGCAGGCCCCAGCAGTTCCAGTTCTGATCTTCAGGTCCTCATCCCTTTTTCACGAGCCCAGGACCGAAGTGTTTTTCTTGTGGAGGTTTTGGGCACATTCAGAGTCGGTTCCCGACCCGAACTCAGTAAGGTGGAGGTGGGTAGGTTCAGCACCCACCTCTGCAGCACCCGTTACCGGCGAGGCCCTTCCAGCAATAGCAGGACCATGCTCCTCTGAGGGCAGATTTTGCAGGAGGAGGCTGACCTCAGGGTGCTCCTCAGGGACCTCGACCAGGGCGTGGTTGGGGAGGTGGAAGACATCAGAGAGGCAGAGGATCTGGGTGTGGACAGTTGCACGTAGCAGAGTTGACAGCTCCACCAGTACCATAGGTGGTGCGAGGTACGATTTGTTTGTTTATCACTCTCGTTTCTACTTTGTTCGATTCGGGATCTTCACACTCCTTTGTTGCACCTGGTCTATCCCATGCTTTAGGACTAGATGTGGAGAGAATTTTCATACCACTGGTGCTGAGTACACCAGTTAGAGGCCAGACCACCATATATTGTGTTTGTCGGGGATGTGGGTTAACGTTGGGACCACATCGATCTAGTGGGGACCTTATTCTATTAAAAATGCATCTATACGATGTCATTCTAGGCATCGACTGGTTGTTTTCTGTTAGTTTCGTTATCAACTGATTTTGGAGAAGAGTCTTGTTCTCCGACGTGGATGGGCAGTGCGTATCTTTTGTTGGCGAGAGGAGCTATCAGTTAGGAAGCCAGCATGTGAATCCTCTCCTTTCCTTGTTAGGCGGGTTATCAGTGGTTCCAGTTGATACAGAGATGATGGATGTCCCGGATGTTGTTGGGGAGTTCCTCGATGTTTTTTCTGAGGAGTTTGTGACTCTACCCCCCCCCCCCCACCCCCGATGTGACATTGAGTTTGGGATAGACTTACAGCCTGGTGCCCGTCCGATTTCGATGGCCCCTTTTCGGATGACACCTTCGGAGTTGCGGGAGTTGTGGATTCAGATTGATGATCTGATGGAGAAGGGTTTTGTTCGACCCAGCGTATCACCATGGAGTTCTCCTGTTTTTTCGTGAAGAAGGCAGATGGTGGTCTCAGGATATGCACAGACTACCGAAGGTTGAACTAGGTAACGGTCAAGAACCACTACCCCCTTCCAAGGATAGATGATCTCTTCGACCAACTGAGGGGATCAGGTTGGTTTTCCAAGATTGATCTACGATCTGGATATCATAAGTTGAGGGTAAAGGACAGTGACATCTTGAAGACGGCTTTCAGGTGCAGGTATGGGAACTTCGAGTTTTTAGTGTTGCCGTTTGGAGTTACGAATGCACCAGCTGTGTTTATGGGACTTATGAACTTTGTCTTCAGAGAGTTTCTGGACTGGTTCTTCATTGTGTTTATCGATGACATCCTGATCTACTCAAGATCAGAGGAGGAGCACGTTGAGCATATCAAGGAAGTCTTGGAAGTCCTTCGACACCACCATATTTATAGGAAATTATCGATGTGTAAGTTCTTGACACAAGAAGTACACTTCCTTGGGCACGTAGTGTCTCAGCATAGAGTGTCGGTGGACCCGTCAAAGGTGGAGGAAGTTGTTTCTTGGGCAGCACCCAAGATAATAGAAGAAGTTCGTAGTTTCCTGGTGTTAGTAGGCTACTATCAAAGTTTTGTTTCAGACTTCTCTCGAGTTGCTGCTCTATTGACAACTTTGACTAGGAAGAACCAGGTCTTCTTATGGAGCGAGCAGTGCTAGGAAGCTTTCGACTACCTGAAGGAGAAGTTGGTTAGTTCTCTCGTACTCAGGTTTCCAGAGGATGGGTTGTTGTATGAGGTTTTTTTTATGCTTCTGGCCTTGGTCTAGGGTGCATGATGACGTAGAAGAAGGGAGTGATCTGTTATGGGTCTAGGCAGTTACGCCCTTACAAGCGTAACTATGCTACCCATGACCTAGATCTTGCAGCAGTGGCGTTCAAACTGAAGATGTGGCGACATTACCTCTTTGGGGAGCACTTTGTGGTCTTCTCAGATCACAAGAGCCTGCATTATATCTTCTCCCAGTGTGACCTGAACATACAACAGCGGAGATGGGTCGAGTTTCTCCAAGACTATGACTTTGAGATCTCTTACACTGAAGGTAAGGGCAACGTTGTGGCTGATTCCCTGATCAGTAAGTCGCATCAAGAAGTTGTTCGAGAATCTGCTGATGCTTGGAAAGCGATGGGAGAGTTGGTCACCTTGCACTTGGATGCTAGGCTAGAAGGTGTTAGAGGCTGTTTGTTTCAGATGACGGTGTAGTCCTCCTTGTTGTAGCAGGTGGAAGAGTCTCAGTGGAGGGACTTCAAGGCGAAAGTGATGCGGGATCATGTCGATCAGGGGAACGCTCCAGAAGGATGGTCAGAGGATAGCTGACATCGGATGCTTTTCCATGGAAGGATGTTTGTCCCGGAGACAATGCGTGATGGAGTTCTCCGTGAGTTCCATAGCTCAGCCTTGGTGGTACATCCAGCAGTTTCAAAAATGTACCAAGGCCTGAGGGAACAATTTTGATGGCCCATGGTGAAACGGGCAGTGGCGGAGTTTGTGGATAAATGCCTAGTGTGTCAGTAAGAGAAGGATGAACACCATGTTCCCAGTGGTTTTTTTGCATCCTTTAGATTTCCCTGAGTGGAAGTGGGATGACATCTCAATGGACTTCGTCACAGGACTACCTAGAGCTCAAGGTGGTTATGATGCTATCTAGGTAGTGGTGGATCGACTGACGAAATCATATCACTTCTTAGAAATTAAGGAATCCGGCCCGGTGAGTACCTTAGCACAGAGGTATGTAGATGAGGTGGTGCGTTTTCATGGAGTTCTAAAGACTATAATCTCAGATCGGGATACTCGGTTTACCTCACGAGTCTGGAGGGGGTTACATCATGATTTTGTCGCCCATCTATGCCTTAGCATTGATTTCCACCCCCATACTGATGGGAAGATAGAGTGGACTATCCAGACGTCGGAGGACATGCTGTGAGTATGCGTTCTGGATTTCTAAGGATCATTGGTAGGACACTTGCCTTTAATAGAGTTTGCCTATAACAACAGCTTCCACTCTACTATTGTCATGTCATTGTTTGAGGCTTTGTATGGAAGGACATGTCGTTCACCCATTTGCAGGGCAGAGGTTGGTGAGACAGGTGCTCTTGGGCCAGAGGTAGTGCAGAGCACCACAGAGAAAGTACAGCTTGTACGTGAGAGGATGAAAGTGGCTCAGGACCGATAGAAGTCTTATGCTGATCGTCGGAGGAGGCCCTTGGAGTTCGAGGTGGGAGATCATGTGTTCTTGAAGGTTTCCCCTCGACGGGGGCAGTGGAGGTTTGGGAAAGGGAGCAAGATCTCATATAGGTTCATCAGACCTTTTGAGCTGATGAGGCGAGTCGGCGAGGTGGCATATCAGCTGGCCCTGCCACATTAGTTGGAGAAGGTTCATGACGTCTTCCACATCTCCCAGATTCGTTGGTACTTGCACGATGACTCTCACGTTATCGACTGGGGAGAGTTAGAAATGGGAGACGACACGACCTTTGAGGAATGACCACTCAGAATCGAGGATCGTAAAGAGAAGGTGCTCTGTGGATGAACCATTCTGTTGGTTCGTGTGTTGTGGAGGCATGGCAGCCTCGAGGAGAGCACTTGGGAGTGGGAGACCCAGATGCACACTCAGTACCTGGAGTTGTTTTGACTTGTGTTTTTACTTTTTCTCTTCTGAGCTTTTTGTTGATGTTATACTCTGTACCTTTGATATATGGAATGCTTGGCTTGTTGGTTGTGAGACCTTTTGTTTCCTTGTTCCCTGGTAATGTGTAACATGTCCGGATGTGTGGGGAAAAGGGAAAAAACCTGACCCTTAATCGAGACGCATTAATACAGATGCGATTGAACCCGTGTGGGCGAGTCAGTGCCGCCTGAAGCGGATAATATCTCGACATAGGAGAAGGAATTTTTTCCCCAAAGCACATGTTCAGGCAGTGTGTTGGTTGTGTGGTGTTGGGGGTAGTTCAAGTTGGAAAATCCTAATATATGGAAGTGGGAAGACCCAATCCTTAATCGAGACGCATTAATGTGGATGCGATTAAACTCATGCAGGCGAGTCAGTGCCGCCTAAAGCGGATAATATCTCGACATAGGAGGGGGAATTCCTAACACCTATGATTAGGGTTGTTAGTTGGGTTCCTATTATAATGAGAACCCTAAGAGGTATCTTATTGCGTTCCTCTGGGTTGGTTTTTGAATTCTCAGGGATGAGAATGTTTTAAGAGGTATTTGATGTAATGGCCCGGACCTCTCTAGCCCATTCCTTTGTCAAAAAGAAGGCCACGAAGTGTTCTGGAGGGTAAAATGGAATTTTCCCACACTTTCCAGAATTTTGAAACTACACGCCGTGTAGTGTGAGTACACGCCATGTACCCCCTCGTCGGGTATACCCTGTGTTGAAGGTCGTGTCCATGCTGTGTGAAATAAATGGGTGCACGTCGTGTGTCCAGTACTACACGCCGTGTAGTCCTTCCCCGCGTACGCGTTACCAGTCAACGGTCGTGTTCCGTGTTTGAGCCATGTATTTGCCATGTGAAATAAATGGGTACACACCGTGTGTCTAAACTACATGTCGTGTAGTCCTTCCCCACATATGCGTTACCCTCAAACCGTGTGTTGACCATTCAACAGCCGTAGAGCCGTGTTGGAAGCTGTGTGGAGACTGAGTGAAATAACTGAGTACACACCGTGTACCATAAAGTACACACCGTGTAATTTTTCTTTTCTCGCCTATAAAAGGAGGGGTCCCCTCCTCCTTTTCAACTCACCCCTCTCCTCCCCTTTCCTCTGAGCAGAGTTCTCCCAAGAGACTCAAAGGCTCTTTCTTCCATAACTTCTTCGTCCAAGCTCCGATTTATGATCTGTCAACAGCCACGGGATCGTAACGACGAGGCGTAACTTATAAGCTTGGACCCTTTGTATTTCCTTCAGCCTTTCCTTTCCAACTTCCACCCGAGGAGGTTGTTTCGGGACTCGACAGAAGTGACGGACGCTAACAGATGTCTTCTAAAGTTGATCCGAGGGAGCGTTGCGATCAGAACTAGTTGAGGTAGGGATCTTACCTTCATCTCTCTAATTTTTGCATCATGCGGGGTGGGTATCCTCTTATTTCCACGAGAAATGGTTGAACCATTAAATAAAGATAATAACATGTTAAATAACGTGGTTGGGAATTTTGTGATTTCTGTTACTTTATATCCTGTGATATTATGTTGTGAATTGAATAGGCTTATGACTACTGAAAATCACGGTCATTGGGGGCCTTTGCTTGCGCAATTAAATGTCACCCTGTCTTTCTAGACCATTTTTGTGGATGGAAACTTTGTTAAATGTGGAAATTGGTTAATCACGTAAAGTTGGCTGATTAAATGAAAATTTGGAACCCTTGTGTGATCACCCCAGTTGAACAAAATGGAATAATGAACATGTGGGTGTTGGCTTGGATACATGGCATGTGATGAGGGTGTTTTGTGGGTTGTTGTGGATAGGGTGAGCAGCGGGGCTACGGTTGGCTTGGTTGTGGGTTGGTGTAAATTTTATGTTGGTAATGGGCAGTGAGGCTGTGATAAATGGTATTAAAGGGATATTGATGTACGGGTTTTGGTGTGATTATGGTTATGGTGTTTGGCAGTAGGGCTGCAGGGATGGGATTGAATGTGAATGAACAGTGGGTTATGAATAATAAATAAAAGTGGAAGAGTTAATGAATGGTGGGTCATGGTAATGGAAAGGGATTAATAATCAATGGGATGGTTGGTTGATAAGAAGGAATTGGTTGTGTTGCTTGTGTTTTCCTAACTTGATTTGTGGATGGAAGGGATATGTTTTATGAACGATCGATGTGGTTGGTTGTGGATAGTTTCTCAGTAGTTATGGAACTAAATAAACTAATTCTATTGAAACGTGAAAACCTAAATGGGGTTGGGGTTGTTTGTTGTATGCATGATTCGTAGTAGCAGTGTCGAGGCACGTGCTCAGTTTCTTTGTTTAGAAGCCAGAGGTTGGGCTGTGTGTTTGTTATACATATATATATCTGTATCTTTTGTGTTTTATCGCACCCCACCCATGTTGAGCACTTAGTGTCAAACACTCCCATTTCATGGGAGAGGGTGTTTTCCCTTAGTTACTATCTCCTTCCTGCTCCTTCTCCCCTAGGTTGTGATGGCTTGAGGTGACCTTACACCTAAGACTCTTCGGGTAGGTTTCGATTGGGGTGGTTTTAGCCCAAGACTCTTCGGTCAGGTTCTACTGTTTTCCAAGAATCTTCGGGATGAGGCCCAGGTGTGTGCGGGTGGGATACGTGGTTGTGAGGCCCAGGTGTGTGCGGGTGGGATACGTGGTTGTGAGGCTTAGGTGTGTGCAGGCAGGATACGTGGTTGTGAGGCCCAGGTGTGTGTGGGCAGGATGTTTTGTTTGTGAGGCCCAGGAGTGTGCGGGTGGGGAGAGTGTGGCAGCGCCAGGACATTTGCTGTTAGGAAGAGCAGATAACTACTGGGAAATGGTGTGGGGTACCCAATAATATTATGCTTTTATACTACTACTACCTGTTGTGATTGTGTTTTTGGTGAGTGTGGCTAGTGAGGTTGGGTGGATAGAATTCCTTGCTAGTTTTCTTCTGTTGTTCTCATGGGACATTAGGATGTCTCCCCACTTGTGCACGAGAGCTTTAGGTTTCCCTTCTGAGTATACGTGTATGCTCACCCTACCTTTACTTTTAGGTTTCCCGGAGGACTACCAGGGCCGTGCGGGACCCTACTAGTCGGACAGTTGGAGTTGCTGCTGTTGTTTTACACTTGTTTATTTTGGTATTGTACTTTGAGCTTTCTTGTACTTTCACCTTGTTATAAAATTGTTTAAACATGCATGTGGGCTTGGTTTGGGTTTATTTCTATACACTTGTTCTTTTCCTTTTTGGTGGTTGACTTGTCCTATTTCCCGATCTTAAAATAATAAAAGGGTAATGCCTCCCATACTTTTGAAAACTCATACCCTTGGTGCTAGTCGCCAACCCGGGGCCTACTAGAGGTTGGACTTGGGGGTCATTATCTCCCTTTCACCATTTCCAGCTCAGGATGGGCATATTTGGTGGGAGGGGGTCATGACAACACATGTCTCATGAGTGCAAGGAAAAATGTCCTAAAATTAATGAGAAGTCAGTGGTGAGATGCTTTAACTATAAGGAATTTGGTCATTTTACTAATGTTTGTCCAAAGCTAGTTACTCAATAAGGGAATTAGCAAGATAGGAAATAGAAAGGTTTGGAATTTTCAACCCCTTAAATAGATGTTGATCCATAAAATGAGGTGGTATCAGGTACATTTCTTGTTTTTACAGATTTATCAAATGTGTTGTTTGATTTAAGGTCTACGCATTCCTTCATTTATGAGAAATTTTTAGAAAAATTGGGAATTAAACCTCATGAAATGAATATATATCTCATGGTAAAAACACCTGGATAAAATATTGTGGCAAAAATAAATTATAATAATATCTCAATCCTTTTCTGTGGTAGGATTTTAACTGAAAAACATGTTGTTTTTTCTCTAGTATAGCATGATGTTATTATAGGTATGGATTTCCTTTCTTTTTATCATGCTAAGATAGATTTCAGAGAAAAAGAATTTATTTTTTTAGAAAGAATTCAGTTTGTGTACAAGAATGAACCCATACCATTAATAACATATCAAGAAGCTAAGAAACTTATAAAATATGGAAATTAAAGTTATCTTGCTTATATTTTTAAAGATAAGGGAACTATCCAGATTAATGATTTACCAGTGTTAAATGAATACTTGGATGTTTTTTTGATGATTTTCCTAGTGTTATTCCTAATCGAGAGTTTGATTTTACTATTGACTTAGTTCCTAATGCTAATCCAATTTCTAAACCTCCTTATCGAATGGCCCAAATGGAACTTCTGGAATTAAAAAAGAAGTTGTAGGAATTATTAGATAAAGGCTTCATCTGACCCAACACTTTATCATGGGGCGATCCTATCTTGTTTTTTAAGATAAAAGATTGTTCAATGATACTTTTCATCGATTATATATCCTTGAATAACATTAATGTTAAAAAATTATCCTTTTCCTCATATCGATGATTTTTTTTATCATCTCCAGGGAGCGCGGTATTTTTCGAAGGTTAACCTGAGGTCAGGTTACTATCAATTGAAATTAAAGGATGAAGACATCCTGAATAATATTTTCTATACTATATATGGTCATTATGAGTTTTTATTTATGCCTTTTGGGTTAACTAATGAACCTATTGTATTAATGGATCTTATGAATAGAATATTTCATGAGTTCTTATATAATTTTGTGGTTTTATTTATTGATGATATTCTTGTATATTCTAGAAGTAAAGAGGAGCATGAAAAACATCTATGGGTTGTTTTGTAAACCTTAAAAGAAAAGAAACTATATGAAAAATTAAGAAAGTGTGATTTTTGGTTGCAACAGATTTCTTTTCTTGGGAACATTGTGAAAAAGGATAGAATAACAGTAGATCCTGCCAAAAAAAAAATGGTTGATGAATGGTCATGATCTACAAATTTTATAGAAATTTTCAGTTTTCTTGGATAAGTAGGTTATTACTGATGGTTTGTTAAAAACTTTTCACAATTTTCTAGCCCTCTAATTAAGTTAACACAAAAAGGGGTAAAATTTATTTGGACAGAATAATGTGATGTTTGTTTTTAGAAACTGAAATAGAGATTTTTGAATGCTCTAGTTTTGGCCTTGCCTTCCTGAAATGGTAAGTTTTTCATCTACAGTGATGCTTCATTGAATGGAATTGGTTGTTTTCTGATGCATAATGATCAGGTAATCACTTATGCTAAAAGAAAACTAAAACCTCATGAGTTAAATTATCCCACACATGATTTGGAATTGGCAGCTATGTTTTTTCTTTGAAAATTTAGAGGCACCATTTATACGGAGCCAAATGTCAAATATATATTTACCATAAAAGTCTGAAGTATATATTCACTCAGAAGAAATTAAACATGAGGCAGATAAGATGGATTAAACTGATAAAGGATTATGATTTATTGATCAATTATCATCAAGGAAAATCAAATAAAGTGGTGGATGCCTTGAGTCAAAAAAATCATGCATCGTTAACTATGTTACATTTGGAACAAGATCCATTGATTAAGGATTTGATGAATTTTGGATTAGAAGTTGTTGGTATAGGGAATACATCTATTTCTCTTTAGGTTTCAGTGCAGTCATCATTATCAAACATAATTAATCAAGCATAGAAGGAATACCATGAGCTACATAAAAAGGTAGAGTTGGTTAAAATGGGCGAGCTTCCAGAATTTAACCTTGATAATGATTGTGTTTTAAGATTTGGAAAAAGGTTGTGTGTGCCTTGTGATTCCCATTTGAAGAAAGATTTGTTGTGTGAATCTCATAGCTCTCTATTTTCATTTCATCCTAGAAGTAATAATATGTACAGAGACCTATGGGAGTTTTACTGGTGGGATGGAATGAAAAGGGATATTTCTGATTTTACTGTGAAATGTTTGACATGTAAATGGGTTAAAGCGGATTTGTAGTTACCAAAGGGGATGCTTCAGCCTTTTCCATCTCCAGAGTGGAAATGAGAGAATATATCCATAAACTTTGTGGTGGGACTACCTAAGAATTCTTTAGGTAATAATGTGATTTGGGTTATTGTTGATTGGATGAAAAAATATGCACATTTCCTTTCTATTCGAGATACAATGTAATTGGATCATATTTCTCAACTATACCTCAAAGAGATTCCTAGGTTACATCAAGTTCCTCTTTCCATTGTATCTGGTTGGGATCCCAGGTTCACTTCTAACTTTTGGAAGGGAATTCAAAATTCATTGGGAATAGAGTTAAATTTTAGTATATCTTTTCATCCTCAATCAGATGGGTAGTCAGAAAGCATGAATCATACTTTAGAGGATATGCTTCGAGCTTGTTCAATGGACTACTAGGGAAATTGGGATTAGAATATTTCTTTAGTTTATTTTTCTTATAATAACAGTTTTCATTCTAGTATACAGATGGAACATTTTGAGGCATTGTATGGGAATTGGTGTCAAACTCCAGCTTTTGGGGATTAAGTCAGGGAAAGAAAGTTTATGGGGCCAGAATTAGTAGAAGAAGTGGCTAATAAAGTGTAGATGATCCAGCAACACATGAGGACAGCTTAGAGCAGGCAGAAAAGTTATGAAAATAACAGAAGTAAAGACTTCTCTTTCAAGGTAGGTGACCATGTTTTCCTTAAAATCTCTCCTTGGAAAAGTGTAATGCATTTTGGTAAGAAAGAAAAGCTAAGTCTGAGATTAATTGGTCCTTTTAAAATATAGGCGAATGTTGGACCAGTAGCATACTGAGTAGCTTTTACTCCGATTTTGTCTTAGGTACACAATGTAAATCATGTTTCGATGTTGAGAAAGTATGTGCCAGATTCAACACATGTCTTGAGCCTAGAAGTAGTTCAGCTAGAAGAGAACCGTTCATATGAAGAGAAAGTAGTCCAGATTCTTGATCAAAGGGAAAAGGTATTGAAGAATAAGTTAATTCATTAGGTAAAGATTTTTTGGAGAAACCATATGGTTGAAGAAGAAACATGGGAATCTGAAAATGCTATGAGGGAAAGTTACCCTCACTTATTTAATGAGTAAATAAAATTGTGAGGATGGAATTTCTAGAAGGTGGGGATAATGTAACACCCTAAGGTTTTTAAAAATAAATGAAATGCATGAAACATTGTTTTATGTATATATTTATAACTATCCTTTAAACATAATTGTGCAGCTTTTATGTTTTGAATTTTGAAAAACAGTCATCTACAATTGTGTTTAGTGAGTTATTTAGAGTCTAATGGAAACAACTTCTTTTTTTGGTGAATAGTAACATACCTTTATGAATATTAATATGTATAGTAATGTGACCCTAATGAATAGTACATTGTATTATTATTTTATTTTCTTAAGGCTTTAAGAATATGACATCTTGTTTAATTTTTCAATGTGATATAAAAGCAGTTATAGTTTTAAAATTGTTAATTTTTTAGTTAAGTATGATTTTATTTAAAAATATTATTAATAATATTTAGAAAATTATTTTCAAAAAACGGAGTTCATTATTGAGTTCTACATGTCGAAAAAGGGTAAGGGTAATTTTTTGATATTTTTCTGAAACAGTTTATTTTTTGGTGAATAGTAAAAAATACAGTTTTAAGTTTCAGTGTGTTAATGACATCAATAATGATGTAATAATGAAGTAATAAATCTGGTTGATTTTTTTACAGTAAAATAATATGTGAGGTGTCCCAAGTGGATAATACCATGGGAAAATACCATGGGTAAGCCCATGGTTTTTCAAATACCACTAATGAGGTGTCCCTTGGAAATTATTAAAATATTCCCTCACTTATGCTATAAATACCAACAAATTCCTTCATTAAATTCAGTCAAAATTCCTAATTAATTATGATATTTCCTCATTACCTCCCTAGTAGTCCTCCCAAGGTTTCCTCAATCCCTCAAGGTACAAACCTTCAAGTTCTAGGAGTTACTCATCAAGGTAAGAAAATTCTCAACTTCTTTCTGTTTCCATTCAAGTTCACTTTTATATGTCATAGAATTCAAGAATACATACCATGTTCTTATTTTAATCTTATTATTTATCTATTATTTTTTATGATTCATTTCTGGATGGGTGGACCTTCTCCCCTATCTTTTTAATGTTTTCTAAAATCATGTGGCATACCCTTTAGTCTGCCGAATTTTTTATAAGGGATTTCTCAATTATTCTTTTATTTTGAGTTCCTTTCTTTTCTTTCCTCAAATCCTCTTACCCAAGAGGCATTAAAACTAAAAAAAATGTTTATTCTATATTTTCTCATTTTCATGGAATATTAATCATCATTATTCTTCTCCTCTACCACTTATTCAAGGAATAAAAACATTGTTTGTGATGTGTCTAATTACCGACATTGTGGATGATGTGAATCCAATCAACATTAATTCTTTCAAGTATGGTCATGAAACCATTTTTAAGGTTGAACCAGTTTATTATATATGTATTATGTCTCATATTTGGTTCTATAATTATTTTGTACACATGGTTTTAATTTATAAAACAAAATGAGGTCATTATTATCAAAGAACCACTAAAATGATCTAAACAAACATCATTAATGTTTTAACTTATGAATCATCCTCATATAAAAATTCAAAATGCTAAATCGTATAATTTATGGTTATAGAAATGTTTAAATACATTTACATTCCAATTCTGTAGTTTCACTTTGAATCGACAAGAACATCCATCACAAACTGGTCATGGAAAACATGTAAAGAAAGCACCCCAAAACATTGTAAGGAACAAAATGCTAACAGTTAAACGGTGAAATGATGTAATGAAATGATCATATAAGATATTATAAATATGTTTATGTTTCTTTAAGATATTAATAAAACTCTTTTAAACATTATACAGGAGGTTTAAACAAGTTGGAAGTAAGAAAAACCTGAGGTAAGGGAATTCTTAACCCAATTTCCATTCTTTGGGTTAACCTTCTTCCTTTTTTCATTATATGATATTAAGATTAATGGTGTGATTAATATTTTTATATATTATGTTTCACTATGTGTATTTACAGTGTATAAATATATCCATTCTATTCTATTAATTCTCACTCTAATTATATTTTAAGGGACTTTCCTTTTAAAATCCTTTTAAAAGTCTCTTTAATAATTTTCAAAGGGGTTGTATTTTTATATGTATATGGAAGGAGTGATTTATCCTAATTTCAAGATACTTAATTACCATGATATGTTCTTTGGACATTATTTATGTTGGGTTGATCCCATTATATCTCAATATATGTTGGGTTGAGCCCATTATATCTCAAGATATGTTGGGTTGATCCCATTATAACTCAAGATATGACGGGTGATCCCCATTATAGCTCTCCAATGCATTGGGTACTCCAGAGATGGAAGTTGACAAAAATTTTATTCCATGTGTAAGGGTGAATGTAAGATTGATATGGTAAATATTTCCCAAAGATAAAACATAAGTATTCTATGCATTCAAGTTTTTATGATATGGGTTTTATTGGTTTTTATGATATCACATAACTAACGCTTTCTATATTTATATACCTTGCTAAGTTTTATACTCATACCATGTTTTTAAAATGTTTTTCACAAGATATAAGGATGCGTATGATAAATAATGGATTCATTATGTCTGATATGGAGTGTTTTTATGGAAATCATGCTTTATCTTTTAATGTTTTATATTTTGAAAAAAATGGAAACTGTTTTTAGTAGTATCCCCTTATATGATTGTGGTAAGTTATGTATGTAAGGTATCCTAACTCTCTAAAACTATAAACTCAAAAAGATCCTTAATTTTTAATAATTTTTTATCTTTTCTAAAATTCAATATTTAGTAACATTTTAAGGTTGGGTCCTTATATAGATTCCAAGATAAATGAATCGGGATGCTCCAAAAAACTTGGGAAATAATATTGGAACCAGTTTATATTAACAAATTTATTCATTACTTATACTATAAAATATGGATAAAATGTATTGATCCTTTAATCTCAGCCTCTAATGATATATCATATATGTATGTGGTAAATAATTTATCAATGATGTCCCTCAAGTAGATCCAAAACATATCACCACATCCAGTAGCCCTAGGGTTTCCTTCAAAGGCTCTATTAGAATTTATCTTTTTTACACCTAATTATAGGAGGATTTTAAATAATACCCATGGTACCTTTGTATACCCTGACTTACCTTCAGGTCCAATTATTCAAAAAATAAATATATCACGAGGGGAATTGTCATTTTAACAATGTTTATTTGAATTGAATTATCTGATGTTTCAAACCAAGTGTGAAATGAAAGTAGATATAGATTAATTTATCCATTATAAGTGGATTTATTTTTGAGTTTATAGATCTGATTCATAGTTTCCACACATGAATAAAAGAACAAATTTTTCATTTCCTTAGAATAAGTAATTACAATGCAGTGGAAAAGGTGGTCCTTGATTCTAGCGAAATATATCTTTTGAATCACAAGAATATCAAAAATAACATTCCAAAGTGTATTATAAAAAGTTAAATAAAGAAAAATGTGATCAATATCCTCAGTTCTAGTGTGATATAATTCAATAGATGAATAATGGGTAATGAAAAAAAATTTTGGACAGGTGTCGGTAGAGACTCTTTAGTATTAAATCATCTAAATGGTCTAAGATATAGAGGGAATAATCAGATATTTGTGAAATTATATATTCCATTTCATCCCATTGATAATCCTACCATTTCTAAAAAAAATTAAATATTTCTATAAATTAATTTTCCTCTCATTGGTTCCTAGTCCAAAATGTCATCATGGGGAAGAAGGTGATTGTAATTGATAATATATTTTAGGATGGAATTAATTTCATCAATATAGGATAAATGATCATTAATATATATTTTAAAATTAATGTTCAAACCATTTTTAAATTTTAAATAATAAATATGATATCCAATCTAGTTTTCTACCCAAAACATGAGAGATGAGTTAGTAGAGACAAGACGCCTTGAGTAAAGTATTATGTTGGCATAAGATTCTTTCTGATATAGATAGGTAGATGAGTCTAAATAATGATAACTTTCTTCTATAAGTCTCTAAATAAATCTATATTTTATAAAATGGAGGATTTATAAATTTTTAGTAATGATATTACATGTAAATTGAGATTTTAAATCCTTATTGAAGCCTCTAAGATTCTTGATTCCCATTCATCCATCTTTAATGGGCTTACAACAAATTTTACTAGGCACTATTACCATCTTCTTTTCCAATATACTAACACTCCATAAAAAATTATTAACCATGATATTAATATTATTTATAAAATAAATAGTCCACTTATAAACCATGAATGAGTATAAATCTTATCTATAATGATGAAATTAAAAATATTTATCATACCTATCATCAAAAGAGACTCTCATATTCAATTATAAAGTTGCTTACTAATATGATAAGATATTTCAATAAAATGTGAAAAATTGGATCTACCCGAAATGAGAGTCACCCCCAGGTAAGAAATGGAAGATATCCCTCAAGTATATTCAAAGAGATAATAATATTATGCCTTCCAGCTTGAGTGATTCCCATCTTAAAGTAAATAAAGGATTCCCTAGCTAATCCTCTTCCCTAAAATAATCTCATAGTGAGTAAAATAATCCTTTAAAATTATAATATTTTTTGTTTCACCATTAAATAAATATAATTTATATCATAATTATATAATATATGATATTTAGAAACAAATATTTGTGAATATTATAAACATAAACATTTTAATAATGAAGAATGCACCTTCGACCTTCTTAATTTTTTAAAATGTTGTAATGGACCTATTATTTCTACATTTTCCTATGATGTTGGATCTTATTTTATCTATCAATGAGGGACTCAATATTATATATCATGGATGTAATGAAAGGTAGGTACCACCATTAAAATCTTTTGTTGGAAGGTATTGTTCCTCTGAAGACTTAAGATCTAGACTCCTCCTTGAGATCCATGGATTCAGGAGATGAACTCGGGGATGGTAGGTGAAAACCTTAAAATCCCATATGGTTGTGTTATTTTCATCCATTGGATTTTACTATAACATTCTCCTCACAACCTATATGTTTTGTATAAAGCACTATATTCATATCTTTTAGTTAATCTTTGGATGATGTTGTTATTCCTCAGTTGTCGAGAGGTCTCCCTCCCTTAGATCCCGATTATTATGATCATGTTTCAACAATAGGTTTTTGTTGATGGATTCCCCTTTATCTCTACTTATTTGATCAATTTTGACACTTTTTTTCTTATCATATTTATAAACTAATCTCTATGACTAGGATAGACTATCTATTACTCTCGACCATCCAGATTTTGGTCATATCCTAGGGCCTTACCTCCCTAGCGATAGTTTATGTGCACAATCATAAATATTTATAAATTAAAATATTATCTAAGGAATAAATTTTGAAATATTGGGATAGGGAAACTTATAATGTGGTATATAGTGGTCCATATTCTCTAGTTGTTCTATAGAAATCCATTTCAGTTGATAACCAAAGATGGCTTCCATTTGGGTTTGACTGTTGGGTATTTCCCTTTCATTTTACAATCCTACTACTCTAAAGGGTATCAGTGATTATACTAGCCACTTTCCTTGAGTATATGAATAAAATATTGGCATTAAACATACCATTAAATCTCATAAATACATGTATATAGACCTTTTAGTTCCATTCACTCAATGGATCATTCTCTACATGAGTGAATACATATCCTACTGGAAGAATATATTATATACCATAAATATGGGATTCTTATTAGAGTGTCATCTATAGGGGAAATTTATTTTCTTCTATAAGATATGGATCATGGGTGTGAATGTTTATTACCCCTTGAATATCCCTAATCGGTTCATTATCCCTCTATGATTGGCGGTCTAGAATCTCCTCAGAGGATTTTACATGCCCCTCATCTTAATGGTCCTTGTTGAATTTTTTAATGTAAACTACCCATTTTTTGTCTTCCTATAAAGTTTTAAACCCCTATACTTTTATTGAATATTAATCTTGGACACTTCTCTTTACCTTGATCCCAGTTCCACAAGAACCTCCTTTCATTCCTATCTCTAGTTTTCCTAAGATAGCCAGCCTGGAGGTTCCCTTAAAGTCATTTTCTCTTCTAATCACTAGCCTTTTCGAGGTATATTTCTCGATCATAAATCACTATCTCTATAAGATGAGGATTTTTATGAAATAATACCTGAAAATAATTCTTATGAATCTCAGGATTCCTACTCTAGGAGTCCCTCATGGGAGACCACTCTCTTGGAAGGTGACCCCCTTTGGAAATATCATATCTATCTCTTAAGCCCTTTACGAATTTGGTTGATGTTAGAGAGGATATATCTATGAACTCTCCTATTAGATACCAACTCAAGAATATATCATCTAGTATATAATCCAATGGTATGATAACTATATCCGACCTTATATGGATTTACGGAACATGACTCTTTCTCCTTAGGTTTTAGGGGTTTTAGACATTAGGTCTTGTCCCTAGTGCTCCTACTAATTTTATTTATAATATCGAATTCCATGAGTATAGGCTCTCAGGATAAGTGTTGTTTTATCTCGAATGATTTTTATACTAACCATATATCTTGCATATTTATTTGGGAACTAAATAAAAATCAATAATATCTATAAAGATTTACAACCAAATAAAATGCCAGACATTTTATGCAAGAAATCCCCATGAAAAAACTTATCTTGATTTTATAAAATTCACAACTAATAGTGGAGAACATAAAATATTCATCCAAACACACAATTAATAGAGTAATATATTCTTTTTTTCTCTATGTATGTATCAATAATATATTCAAAATGTGATGTAGCATAAAGGGAATCACTATGGAATTCACTTTCATCTTTTAACCCTGGTGAATGAACCTAGATTATAGATGGAGTTAAACAAAAATATAAACCATTATAATAATATATAAGGAGTTTTTTAATTAAAAAATACATGAAATTTTTAAAATAATATTATCATAAATGAATCTAATAGAACTTAGGTATACAGAAGGAAAATACTCTTGATACAACAATAAGGGATGTAAACAAAATAGATAGAGTAGACTGTATTTTTGTCTATCTAACATAAATGGGATTTTATCATTACCCCTATTTAGTGTGACTCTATATATTGGAAACTTTTTGACCATTTCCCCTTTATGATATAGCTTAAATCTAAGTTGGGAATCAGTAGTAGTTTTTTCTTATTTTGGATGTGGAATCAAGATAATAGTTTCATACAAATGGTACTAACTCTTAGAACCTACCCATGTAAGGTATCACATGGGTGGATCTACACAGCAAGATTATAAGACTCAAAGGGGATATATTGGAGTGGAAAATGGAATTATATCTACATAAAATAGATTAAAGTGTCTCGAAGAAGTAATCAATCAACTTGACTCTTATTTACAGGAAATATGAGATGATGATATTTTTATATCTTAAAGAATTAGAAAATAATATTAGCGTAGAAACTGACGAAGGATGAAAAAACTAATAGGAAGATATCTAGAGATTTATAGTTGAGGGAAGGAGAAAATAACCTTGACTCCTTCCATGCATTTATAAAAGGGAATATTATTTTAAGGAACTTAAACTTACTCCTTAATGATGAATCATACACCATCGATATTGGGGTAGGTGGAAACCTCATGGTCTCTCACATTGATAACCTACTTTCAAGAATGAGACAATAAATGGAAGAAGGTTTTCCTAGGGAATATACAGAGGTGCATTTATTTAATTACATCACATGAGTGTGTATGATTACAATAATTACTATATGAAAGGTATTTCAGAGGAAACATAAATAAAGGAAGTGGTTAATAACATCAATCTGGATAATGCTTCTAGAATTAATGGTTTTCCAAGATGACTTTATATAATAAATTGGGATATTATTAAAAACAATTGATTTAAGTGGTTCATAAATTCTTTAGAGGGGGGTACCTCTCTATAGTCACCTATATCTCCAACCTTATTATCATTCCTAAGGTTAAAGATCCTAGATCCTTTAATCAATACCATCCTATTTGTATATGTACTTTTTCATACATAGTTTTAACCACCATCCTAAATAATAGAATTTTACACTATATTCCAATATAATATCAAATAAAAATCATGGATTTATTAGAGGTAGTTGTGTATAGGGGGTAATTGGAATAACACATGAAATAATAGTAGACCTAAATATAAAATCAATGGATGCCAATATTATGTTAAATGTTAACAAATAAAAAACTTACGACATGTTTGAAAGGAAATATATCTTGAGAATAATGAAACTTTTTAGCATCTAGAAGTGGGTTTTTACCTCTTCTTCAACTAATTTTCTAATCCTTGGTTTTTTAATTTCACTCATGGAAAAGAAGTTTGGATACTTCAAGTATGTACAAGTCCTTCAATGTTATACACTAGGACACTCTCAGTAGAAATATAAATTATGGAATTTCTTTGTGGTAGGAATGTAACACCCTAATTCCAATAACCCAAAATTAGTGGTTATTTTACTAAATTGGAACAAGATATAAGATATAAAATCTTGAAGTATTTAGTAGTTTAGTAGTATTAGAAGACTAGATACATACATGACTCTCACATTAAATTTGAAAACATAAAATAAAACATAAAATTCTAGTGATAACATTATCATTTTTTCTAGTATATCCCTAAAATAGTTCATAAATCCCTTCTTGGTAACCTAGGGAAAATAAAACATAAAAAGGGTGACATCATATGCTTAGTAATGGAAATCGTACAACAGAATCTATCATAAGATAAATAAAGAATGAATAATATGATATAGATAAACAATAATCAAATATTTCATATGAATAATATCATAAAAAGAGGAATATATTTATGGATGACATAACGATATAAAATATCACATGGATAGTAACAACTAATTTCATAATTATAGAATTTATAATGTCATACATCATAACCTTACCATAAAATACCTATTCAAAGACATAAAACCTAAATTGGTAAGTCGTATGCCAAATACCAAAACTATTTTTTCTCATGATACCTACTGATGGATTAATAGTCTACAATGAGTCCCACCCATCACTTATTATGTCCAATTCTTTCATCATATGAAAAAATTTAATAAAACATCAATAAATAATCAACATAAATATTCGTATTAAAAAACCAGCATACAAAATATTGGTATTTTTTTAAGATAATTAATAGAAAAAAATTATTATTGGCCATCTAGAGAAATAATTTGTATGATTTGATTTTATTATATCTCTAATAAATCATAATATTCATCAAAGGATTATTACATAGATTAAAATACATTTAAAAGATCACTAAAACATATATTGAGGGAAATAATCTTTTTATTTTGAAATCACTTATTCAAAACATATTTTTTCCAAAATATGAAGAAAAATATTTTATTTTAAAAGAACCATGAAAACATATAGAGAAATATTCATAAAAAATAATATTCATGATGGTGGGAAAATTCATCTATGTATTAAATATTAAAAAAAGAAATATATTCAAACCTTTGCTAAAAGTGCCTCATTTAGAAAATTTCATGAATGTTTCTTTTAAAATAAAATTAGAAACTTAAAAATTTGTAAAATTAAATTTAATAAATCATTTTAAAATAATAAAACATTCTAGGAAACATTTTAAATAAGACATTGACATTGAATAAATGATTTGTGACTGAATATACATACATAGTTGGTTTTCCTTAAAAATAATTTTCATAATTCTAAGTACTTAAAGAGAGAAAAATGAAAATAAATATTTTTAGTTGTATAAATAAATATAGTATAATAGAATAAATAAAAAAATATATATATAGATCATATAATATCACCATTAAATATTTAAGTATAACCAATCTTGGTAAAATGTGAAATTTTAAGATAAAACTTTTACTGCTTTGGTAACTTATGAACTAAAAACCACAAGAAATGAATAAATTCAGGTGAAAATTTAAATTAAATTAATATAAAAATATTCATTATATAACATGTCATAGGGGTGTTATATACACCACATTAAGGAAATAAGTGGTGAATATGGAATATGTCTCAAGGAAACAAAAGTGAGATGACAAATCCTTACCTCAAGTTAGAATTTCCTCATAAGTTATTTTTAACTCCTATATAATAAATTTAAATTTATTATAATTCAATAAAATAACCATATAAATACTTATAATATCATATATTATCTTATTAAAACATTTAAATACGCATTCATTAATAATATTTCATTAAAATCATCATTTTTGAGTGTTAACTCTTTCATTTTTTGATGTTATTTTTGGTTCAATTGTTTCATACATTTCATATTTATCATGTTTAAATCATCACCATATCCTTAATAATCTTATAAGTATGATATTTAATCATTATATACACTTTTATAACCATTCATATAAAGTAGTGATGAAAAATGAATTACATCACCTCATGGTGATGGTTGTCTGTACGTACGCACGAGTGATGTTTAAAATTTTTGATATATGGAATGAAAGAAAGGTAAATAATAATTAATTTTATATAATAATTATTATATCATAAATATTATATATATTAATTATATATTTCCTTATTACCATCCATGTAAATTGGAAATTAAAAACAAATCGCATCACTTCTTAGAGGTGGTAGTCCAACCATATACACAAGTGACGTTTTTGTTTCCCAAAAGATAGGAAGGTAAGAAGGTAGATTAGATATAATAATTATATAAGATTAATTATGTCATAAATATCATATATAAATATTAAATCCATCCTAATAACTAACCATAAAATATTTTTATGTAAAATGAGTCATATCACTACATGGGCACAGTAGTGGACGCATACGCACGAGAAAAACTTTCATTTACCATTTGATGGAAAGGGGGTGGAAATTTTTTGTCTAATAGTTATAATAAAATCTAAATATTTTTATTATATTAGTTTCATTATGATAGTATGGGTATAATATATTTATAGGAAATATAATAAGAAATAAAATTTGAAAGAATCTGTGAAAACAATTACCTCTTCTTTGATAGACGTCCTTTGGATTATACCTTTAGACTTATTAGGATGGTCTTAGGAGAATACCATAAGATAAATAAATAAATTAATATATAAAGGTTTTTGGCAATTATTTTCTAAGATATAGTGCTCAAATTTTGTTAATAATGGAGGAGAAGAGGTTCCCTTTTATAAGTGAGTGGAGGGATACACATGGAATTACTTAAATGATTTAGATAATATAAAGTCATTTTCTTATGAAAGAGGAAAAAAATGGTGAGTAATGTGAAGAAAATATAATATAAGGTATAAATATATTTAAAATATAATATTTATACAATTTTAAGTTGAATTTTTTACCCTTATCTATTAGTTTAACCCCCTCCCCCTCGGTAAACCTGTTTTGACCCCATCCGTGGTAATAAATTTTTTCTCTTTTAATATTCATTATAAAAAAATTAAGTTCAACCTAATATTAATTATTAGGATTTAAAATAAGGAATCCATTATGAAAATTAAATTTTATAATTATTATAAATTAAGTTTTAATAAAAGTGCAAAAAACACAACAAAAACTGTTTTGAAAAAAAATGCTTGTTTTACACATAAAAATGATTTCACTAAAAAATAAAGTATAATTTTGATTAAAATGGAATTAATTGGGTTATATTAAATAAAAGGACAATTAGTTTTCTTTAAAATCAAACCAAAACTAAAATTAATCTTATATATACTTAATTGAGAGAGAAGAGCTAAAACGATTATTACTTGAACAAAAACATTACTTAGATTTACAAAATGTTAAACCTATATTTATAAGTTCATAATTATATTTTTATATGAATTATATTAATTAGTAAATATATATTTGTTATATATAAAAAAATTTGTATTCTTTCAATTTATTATTATATCATTATACTACCATAAAAGTGATATTTTTTATAAAAGAGGTGTTTTCTAGTATTCACTCAAAAAAAATTATTTAAGAAAAATATAAAAAAAATCCCTATGATAATTTTTACATGATTAATTCAAAAATAAAACTCATTTAATCAAAAAAAAATTCTAAAAATTTCATAAATTAATTCTAATTATTCTCACATAAAACGCCTCAACTCCATTTTTATAAAGATTGTATTCTTATGGCATGAATTTATTCTTATACTTTTCCTAGTAACAATAATTAGATGAATGTAAACTTTTTTGAAAGAATTAATTATTTTTATAAAGGAAATCCTTTCTATATATATTTCATAATTTGGTTATTATTATTCATACCCTCAAACCCAATAGCTAGGTAATAATACTCATATTTAAATAATATTATTTCATGGTTTAATTAAGCTTGGGATTGTGTGTGGTGCAAGTTATTAAACATAGTGTTCAATTAAATGAAACTAAAGTATTTGGGTGTTACATTCTTCTATCTTTAAAAAATTTCATCATTGAAATTTTAATTCATTTTGAGCATATCATGAAATTTTAGTAGATTTTATTATTAATTTTAATTTCTAGGTTAAGAATAGAGAACTTGTTACACTGTAAATAAGAAATATGTGTGTGTTTTTAATAATTCCACTTATAAATGTGTTTCTAGAATATTACCTTAATAATTAATTGATATATTCCACACAAAACATGATATATTTTTCTTCCATTGATTGAGTTTGAGAAATTATATGAAAATATGCTTCCTTGATTCCTTCCAACTTTTAATTAAATTTTTTCCATTTGACAAATTATTATAATTATTTTTCACTTCTGATTCTAACATTGAATGACTAAGAGAAGTTTTTCAAGCCTAAAGAACAAAATTCAACTTTCAATGTATCCTAAGATCTATAAAACAAAGAAAAATTTATTTCACCTTTCTAAAAAATTATTAGAAAAAGTTAATATAATACTCAATATTAATAAACCTTATTATGAAAAAGTAATAAATAAATTTCTAAAACATAAATAATAACACCTATATAATTTCTATAATATTTTAACTTTTAAATTATAAAAACTATAGTTCAAAATAAAAAAATTTATGCTTAATTTAATAATTAATAAATCCTCAAAACTAATTAAACACCAAAAATTAGGATTATTTCATATCTAAACATAGGTATGATAATCATGTTTGAAATAAAGGAATATTTGATTATCTTAACAAAAATCGCATGATATATTCTCACTATAACCAGAATCCCACTGGGTGTATTGATTTATAATTCTTTCCTTAGATTGTTAAGGGATGATTCAAAATTCCATGAAATAAATTAAAGTTTCCATAGATATAGAATCAAATAAATCATGATTTTATTATCAAAGTTCTTGTTAACATAACTTAAGGGATTTTTAATTCAGCTGTAGTAATTGAATATTCTTGGCCTTGATCCCTTAGCCTTTTTTAAGTAAAATTTCCTTGACACTTGCTGAATTCATTTTTGTAGTGACTCATCTCCTTATAGTTGAATCAATTAACATTTGAATCCTCTTTATTATCCATACATTCACGTGCATGATAGAATTTATCTCCACACTTTAGGTAAACTTTCATTCTCTTCAAGAAAGTACCATGGTGTTTTTTTCCACAGTTATAACATGTGAGAAGTTTCATCCTTCCCATATTTTCCTTCGCTTCATTTCTTTATTATTGATAATAATTCTTCCTATTATTCTCTTTATTTCCTCTGAAAATATATGAATTGTAGAATTACTTCTCTATCCTGATGGAACTTTATATCATATCATCATATGATGAAACTGTTTGAGAGACTAGTGAGCTTCATAGGTTTTAATTATTCCCATCAAATAAATGGTCAATATTAATTTCTAGATTATGTACATATTCTATAGCATTCCTTCCTAATATTATAATGTTTTCTACATAATCAGTAAAACTTTCTTCTTCCTTCAGTCATATATTGAAGAATTCCCTTTCCATGTCATCTCATTTCTCATGAGGAATAGATTTTTCAAATAATATCTCCTTAAAATTATTCTATTCCATTATCTCTATCTCCTCATCCACCTTTTAATTTTGAATTAATTGCCACTATTCATTAGCATCTTCCTTTGAATTATACACTTCCTGAATGACCTTATCCCTTTCACTAATTCTCAAATCCATAAATATATTTTCAAGGGACTTGATCAATTATTCATCTATCAATGGATTAGTAGTTCTATTGAATGATAGAGGTTTATACTACATGAATCAGTCTAACATTAATTAATTATGTTGTGAAGTAATAGGTTTTTTCATACAGGAATGGTTATTGGTTATAACCCGATACAATTGTCCTAATATAGTAATAATCTTCTTAGCTCCAACACCAGTCATGTTGACTCTCTCATGAGGGAAATATATACATTGATTACAAGTGTTGACATATTTTTCATTCCTTCTATTAGGTTCCATTTCTAAATAATGGCATATATTGAATTCTCTAATAATATTATGAATTTTAAATCAAAGTATATAATTTTAAATCTAGTGTAACAATTAACATAAATTGAAAATTTATGCATAGATAATCCCATCACTGCGGAAAAAATGGCTTTTTGTGACGGTTTATTTACGACGGGAATAAATATCATCGCAAATAGTCCGTCGAAGAGGTTATTTATGACAGGGGCATCGACCCGTCGCAAATAATTAGTTATTTGTAATGGGACTTGGGGTATCTCCGCAAAAATGTAGGAACGATTTGGCACGGTATTCGTGTCAAACAGCGGGAAGGGTATTTGTAACGGGGAGGCACCCCACGTCACAAATACCCAGAGGCGGTAAATACAATTTGCGATGGGGAATTTCCCCATCATAAATAGTTCTTCCGTGGGTCACTATTTATGATGGGTCTCATCGCAAATACACAGTGACAGTAAATACTATTTGCGACAGGATGTTGCCTCATCGCAAATAGTGTGTCGGCAGGCCACTATTTGTGATGGGACCCATCGCAAATACCCTTTTAACCGCCGACAATAATTAATGTGGCTGAAGGTATTTGCGACGGGACCCATTGCAAATAGTATTGTTGCAACTAATCTAACCTTTATATACCCCCCATCAATATTTTTCATCCTTCCCCTCAATTCATACTTTCTCTCTCACACTAAACTCTAATTTTAGAGTGAAAATTTCTCTGAGTTAGTTTTTTTATGAAGAAGTTATGAAGCTATCTACACCTATAAGAGATCAAGTTTAAAGGTATTTATGTTTTATTTAATTTAGAATTTATTTCATTTTTTTATATTAATTTTAATTATTGTTGATTAGTTGTAATTAAATTAGATTTAGATTGTTTTGTCATCAGTATTTATTTATAATAATAAATTGAAACTATTAGTACTAATTATTAGTAATTAGTAGTAATTAATAATTATTAACGATAATTAGTAATGTATATAAATAATTGGCGGTAAATAGTAAATAGTAGCTGTAATTTGTAGTAAATAATAGTAATTAACACTAATTAGTAATAATTAGGGGTAATTAGTAATAATTAGCAGTAAATAGTAATAATTAGCGATAAATAGTAATAATTAAGAAAAAATAGTAATAATGAGGAAAAAATAGTAATAAATACTAATAATTAGTAATAAATATTTTTAATTAGTAATAAATACTAATAATTATTAATAAATATTAATAATTAGTAATAAATACTAATAATTAGTAGTAAATAATAATAATTAGTAATAAATAGTAATAAATATTAATAATTAGTAATAATTAGTAATAATTAGTAATAATTAGTAATAATTAGTAATAATTAGTAATAATTAGTAATAATTAGTAATAATTAGTAAATATTAGTAAAAATTAGTAATAATTAGTAACAATTAGTAATAGTTAATAACAATTAGTAATAATAAGTAATAATAAGTAATAATTAGTAATAATTAGTAATAAATAGTAATGTTTTGACGTCAGCATCCTGCTCGAGAGGAGCTTGTGGAGAAACATCGTCTTCTAGCTCATAATATTAGGACCAGCTGTGAGCTCAATGTAAGCTTATAGAGAGTTTCAAAAGTAGTAAGAAGAGATGTGTTAGTAGCAACAGCAGTAGTACGAGGAGGATATGTATCGATGCTAGTAGCAACAGCAAAATAGGGAGGAGATGCATTGATGGCAGTAGCAGCAACATGAGAAGATGGTGTACATGCATCGTCTGACTCGCAGTTTAGGGATGGAGTTTCCTCCACCATCTCCTCCAGCTCCTCCACCTTATCCAGAAGACTATCCCCCTGAGGATTTTTTTGTTATGTTAAAAACTTTTGAATTCAAGATTTGTTGTAATATGGAATATTTATAGTTTCTATCCTTTATATTGCTGCGAATATTACATAATTTATTTTTTTTATTTTTTTTATTTTTAATATTTTATTATTTTATTATTTATTATTAGTATTATATTTTTTAAAGTTTTTTTATTTTATTAATAATAATAATAATATTTTATGATTTTTTTATATTTTATTTGAATTTTGAGAATTTTAATATTTTTATTATTTTATTATTTTAATAATATTAATATTATTTTTTCATTAATCATGATTTTATTAAATATATTTTTTTATCCAATATTTGTGATGGGACCTTTTACGACGGGACCCTTCATAAATAGTTTATATATATTTTTTAAAAAATTATTTGTGATGGGAAAAATGGCCTATTGCAAAAGGTTTAGATATACATAACATATATAAACAGAGAACTATTTGTGATGGGACAACAAGCACGTCGTAAAATATTTTTGCAACGGGCCCATCACAACATGTTTTTATATATATAATGTATATAATCAGAGATCTATTTGCGACTGGATGATTTCTCATCCCAAATAGTATTTTTTGCGACAGGACCATGGCAAAAAAATACTATTTACGATGTCGTTTTCTACAACGGGCTACTTACAACAGGATCCCGTCGCAAAAGCTCATTTTTAACGGGATCCTGTCGCAAATAGACCATTTTAAATACCTCAAATTACATTAGTGCATAATCATAAACTTGGTATATTTGGTAATATCCTTATATCAATATATATATATATATATATATATATTATAACGGTTTTTAAAGAGAATGTGAATCAACCAAAGCATGTCCCATTGTAGTTTCTATACAGGTGTAAAATATTAGGTCCACTTATCATGTACTAATAATGATCAAGTTAATAGTAAATCGACCCCTTTTAGAGTGGTTACCCCTAGGTTCATCTATGCCACAGCCACATCCACTTTCCAATATCCTAACAGGGATTTATTTTCTGGGAAAACCATAAAATATCTATATTACTAAAAATTAATGACATTAAACTATAATTAGATTTATTCTAAGAGTTTATCATAGGGTTATTATCTCTAATCTATGTTTTCATAAATATAGTTCCCAATGTTTATAATAAACTTGCTCTGATACTAAATGTAATACCCCAACTCCAGTAACCCAAAGATAGTTGTTATTTTACTACATTGGAACAAGGTACAAGATATTTCATCCTGAAGAATCGAATGGTTATTTTTCTTAAGATACTATATTCATACATGATTCACACATTTCATTTGAAAAAATGAAATACAAATTAAAATTCTATTGATAATTTTATTATTTCTTCTAGTATGTCCCTGAAATCATATATAAATCCCTTCTTAGTAACCTATGGAATGTAAAATATAATAAAGGTTGATCCTAGATGCTTAATAAGGGAAATAATACAACATAATATATTATAGGATAAAAACATGAATAATATGGAAGAGATAAAAAATAATTAAATATTCTACATAAATAATATATTAAAAGGGGGAATATATCCATGGTTAACATAACATCATAACTATTCATATAGATAGAAATAAATAATTTCATAAAGATAGAATTCATAATGTCAGAAAACATATTATTACCGTCAAATCCTCATTCTAATACATCATCTATAAATAGGTAATGCGTACACCAAATGCCCAAACTAATTTGTCTCATGAGACTTACTGATGCATTTATATGATATAATGATCTCTTATCATCACTTAATAAGTAAAATTGATTCATCATATCTATAAAATGAATAACAATTAAATGCATGATCATTATAAAAATTCATATTGAAAACCCAACATGAGAAATGTTAAAATTCTCCCTGGTTAATAAATTAAATAGCATGATCATAAACCATTCAAAAAAATAATGTGGATGGTATGATCACATTAAATCCCTAGTAAATAATAATATTCATTAAGGGATGTTTACACGGATGAAAATTATTTTAAAATATCACTAAAACATTTCTTAAGGAAAAATAACCTTTTTATTTTGAAATCACTTATTTAAAATATAAAAAAATTCAGAATATTAGGAAAAACATTGTATTTTAAAATTACCACAGAAACTTGTAAAGTGATATTCAAATCGAATAATATTCATGACAATGTAAAAATATGTTCATGTGGAAAATGTTAAAACAAAGATTATGTTCACACATTTGGTAAAAACTAACTCATTCGAAAAATCATAAGAAGATTACTTTTAAACCATTTTGTATAAATTAAAACATGGGTAAAATGGATTTAATCAATCATTAAATAATAATTATTATATTATTGAAAAAAAATTAAAGAGGACATGGACATGGAAGGAAATATTTCTGAGTAAATCAAAAAACAAAGTTGGTTTTCCTTAAAAATGTTTTTCTGACGTTTGAGTACTTAGAGTGAAAAATGAAAGGAAGGCTCATAATTTAAAAAAAAATAAAAATATAGAAAATATTTTTTGGAGATAGATAATATAATTTTATCATTATAAATTTAATCAAAAATAATCCTATTAATAAGTGATATTGTAACATAAAAGTCTTACTATATTGGTAACTTTTAAATTATAACCCCCATGAAAGAAATAAAATCAAATGAAACATCAAATAACATGAATATAAATAAAAACATGATATAAAATATCAAATGGGTAGTATATACACTAAAATAAGGAAACAAGTGGTGAATATGGCATATGTTTCATGGAAAGAAAAGTGATATGAGAAACCCTTTCCTCAAGTTAGACTTTCCTCATAATTGATTTTAACCTCCTATATATTAGATTTAAATTTATTATAATTATATAAAAATCATATACATACTTATATTATCATATATTATCCAATTATAACATTTAAAAATCTTTTTATTAAAAATTATTTATCAAAATCATCATTTTTTATTGTTAACTGTTTCATTTTTCATGTAAGTTTTAGTTTAGAAGTTTCAATCCATGTATATTCATCATTGTTAAATCCTATAAAAACGTTAATCATTTCATAATTATAATATTTAATCGTTCAATAAGCTTTTATAACCATTAATATAAATTAGTGGTGAAAAATTATTGACATCACTTTGTGGAGATGGTAGTTCACACGTACGTATGAGTGATGTTTCTACTTTATGATGGATGGAATGAAAGAAAAGTAAATAGTAATTCACTTTTATAGAATAATTATTATATAATAAATATAATATATATTTATTAAATATTTCCATATTACCAACTATTTATAGAATAAATAAATAATTAGACATCACTTTGTAGAGGTGGTAGTTCCCACATACACACAAGCAATGTTGTCATTTCCCAAAAATTGGTAGGTAAGAAGGTAGATAATATATTATAATTATATAATAATAAATATTACATAAATATAATATAAAAAAATTAAATCCATCATAATAATCAAACATTAAATATGGTTATCTAAAATTAAACTTATTTCTACATGGAGGTGATAGTTCGCACGTACTCTCGAGCAAAACTTTCAATTCCCATTTGATGGAAATGAGGTGTAAAATGGTTGTGACATAATCATAATAAAATATAAGTATATTTATGATATTTTATTATTTATTTTTTTATGTATACAATATATTTATATTTATTATAATAAAAAATAAAATTTTAAATCGTCGTTAAAGACAATTATCTCCTCTTTGAGAGACAACTTTTTCCTTAGACCGTAAGTATTCTTATGAAGGTCTTACAAGAAGACCATAAGTTCAAGAAAAAAGTTAAGGAATATTTGAATTTTTTTTATTAGGGATTTTCTAAGCTATCTTTCTCAAAGTTTTTGAATAAGGGTGGATAATAGGTTCCCTTTTATAAGTGATTGGAGGTACACGCCAGTAATTACTTAAGAGATTTAAATAATATAAAATCATTTTTCTATGAAATTGGGACTATATGAAT
Source organism: Viscum album (assembly GCA_963277665.1). Lineage (NCBI taxonomy): Eukaryota > Viridiplantae > Streptophyta > Magnoliopsida > Santalales > Viscaceae > Viscum > Viscum album. The sequence continues at coordinate 600,454,933 of OY728157.1, forward strand.
ATTAAAATTATGGTAATTTAAGATAATATCTGAATATATTTAACCAATATTATTTATAAAATTTTAAGTGGCATGTTTTTCCCTTATCACTAAGTTTAATTACCCTAGTAATCTTATTTTAACCCTAATTGTAGTAACAAATTTTTACAGTTTTTACTACTTATTATAGAAGAGAAATTAAGTTGAAACTTTTAACTAACATTAATTATGATTATTTAAAATATGGAATTAATTTTACAAGATTCAAATTTTATAAGTCGTAGAAATTAATTTTTAAAATAATTACACGCAATGCAAGAACACCCATTTTTAGAAAAATGTTTGTGTTAAGAATAGAAATGATTTTATAGAAAGTTAAAGTATAAAATAGATTACAATATAATTAATTGAATTATATTAAATCAAATTAAACCTATTTTTCTTTAAAACCAAATATAACCAAAAATAACCAAAAATAACCTTGTATATACTTAATTAGGAGAGAATAACTAAAAATTGTTTTTATTTGAAAAAAAAATTACATAGATTTTAGAAAATTTAAACATATATTTCTATTTTAAAAATTATATTTTTATATTAGTTAAATTAAATATTAAATATATATTATTTCTAGAAAAAAAATTCTAGTATTTTAAGTTATTATTATATCATTATATTGTCAAAAAAGTGGTTGTTTTTTTAAAATCTATATTTTTCACTATTCACTCAAAAAATAATTATTTTTTAAAAATATCTAAAATTCACCCTAATATAATTTTGATATTTTTAATTTGAAAAATAGATTCATTTCATCAAATAAAATTTATAAAAATATAATAAATTAATTCTAATTACTCTCACATAAAATACCTAAAAACCATTTTTATTAAAAATGTATTTTTATGGAATGAATTTATTCTTATACTTTACCTTGTAGAAATAATTAGATGAATGTAAAAAAACTAATTAAATTCATTATTTTTATTAAGGAAATAATTTCTATATATATTTCATAATTCTTTTATTCCTACTCGTGCTCACCAATACAATGACTATGTTACAAAATCCATATTTAAATAATATTATTTTATAGTTTGTTTCAGCTTAAGGTTGTGTGTGGTGCCCATTAATGAACAAAATATTCATTTAAAGGAAACTAAAATCTAGGGGTGTTATAAGGTATCACCCTTTAAAGTTATATATGGATTTAAAAATATTTTCCTATATATTCTTTATGGATGAAATTATTTTATTCATTATTTATAGAAATAACTTTATTGTGAGCTTTAAAAATATTATGAATGATTATAGAAGATGGAATTGGAAGCTCATCAATCCAACTATGAGGACTGTTTATATATCTAAAATTAGAATATATATAAAATCAACTTATATTGAATATTTTCTAGTAATTTAGAGTATAAACTTCCCCATTGAATACTTGGGTACCCCTTTGTCTATGAGAAGAATCCATGACCATTATTTGATGTGGTTGTTAACAAGATCGTCACACAAATTAATAACTGGAAGAGTAGGTTCATGTCCTCTATATTTAGGATCACACTTGTCAACAATGCATCATATTCTATTCCTATGCATGTTATATCCTTACTCATAGATACTAAAGAAGTTATTTATGATATTTAAATAATTTTTGATTGTTTTATAAGGGAATCACTTCAGGAAGAGAAATATCATTAGACTAGATGGTCGAGGATGGAAAGACTGATCAAATAGGGTGGGATTGACTTAAAAAGTATCAATGATAATATGGTTTCCATGAAGTAAAATATCACATGGGATGTGTTCGAAGGAAATTTTATTTAAGGAAAGTTCATCAAAGGAAACTATAGGGGTAATAAACACTCATTACTAAATAAGAACTACAAAGAGTCTTCTCTCTATTAAATTTTTCAAGAAACTAGTTAACTTCTTAATTATCATTCACAATAGATCAGGGTATGTGGTGAAAAAAAAGTATATTATTATGATTAGTCATCACATTGTCTTTAATTCAAAGGGCTCTGAGTATAAGAATTATCCTTTTGATTTCTAATAATAATTCAATATCCATAAATTTATTTATTGAAAATGAGAATAATTATATTTTCTCAACCATTAAAATTTGTAAGGAACTAGATCAATGTGATTTAATTTATACTATTTGTTTTGGATCCTTTATCAAAGAAAAATTTCATAACATCATTCATGTTTAGCAGGATCCCAAGGTATGTTTGGATGTTTTTTATAGAAAATATGTGAAAACTATGAATTTATTTATATATTAGTGTTTTTGTAGTCATGTTATTCTAACCAATTAATAATTTAAAAGTAAATTCATCTAGTTAGTATATAAATTATTTTATTTTAAAATATCTAAAGAGGAAAATACTTTACATCGCTTCTTCAAAGGGGACTACGTGTGTTTCATCATGACTATATTCATGGTCTGCATAGGAGTTGAGGCCCAGACTGATTCCATGCTTAATTTCATGGATTTATGGTTTCAAAATATTGATGAAACAAATGTGTATTCTCATGCCTGTAGTACTATATTTTCAGTAGGATGTTGGGTCATCCTAAAACCTTGAAATTAAGTAAGGCATAATAGTATGAAATTTTATATACACTTCTTAAAAGATAAATATCAATCCCTTTTAATTGATAAAATAGTGATAATTATCCCCCGCAATTAGTAAAACCATCCCTTTACACTCTCATAGCATGGAGGGTGAAATAACTATTCCCCGTGGATGATGGGTGCATTAGAGTGCTCCAAATATAGGTTACAAACTCAATATAGATGGATCATGTGACCAAGGAATGATAAGGGGAGGATGAATTATTCAAGAAATAATATAATTATCAGTCATGTATATTAGTTAATATTACAGACAAGGGAACTCTCTTTTTATGTAATCTAAATCTATTCTTAGTAGGATCACCCCTTACAGGCATTACAACATTAACTTTTTCTCTTTGGAAACTAACTCAACCTTAGTGTCCAAATTTTTTCCAGGGAATATATCCATGAACTATTTTTTCATATAATATATTAGATAATATAGAGGTTTATTCAATCAATCTGTAAATATTCTTCATATTGGGCATAATGGGAACATGGTGGCTGACGTCTTTGCTTCAAAAGGAAAAGAGGTTGATATCTATATAATCTACTCTTGTACTAGTTCTCTACCTCTATAATTTATGTCATTTATGAATGGGGATGATCTTGGCCTCCATCACTTCAGATCCCCATGATATTTTAGATTGGTATCTTTTCATATTCCTCCCCTCTTTAATAAAAATTATCTAATTTTAAGTGAGTTTTATTAACAATACCCCTTCCAGCTTGAATGAATTAATTATTTCCAAGGTATTGAAATAATGAATAATTAATAGTGTAAAAAAGGTTAATATTCATATGTTTTTTATATTTATCAACCCATTAAAAAATAGAATAAAAAAATAATCTAGTAGCTGCTTGGGAAGGTTTATTCACATATAGTGGGATAATAGAGTGTGCACTGGCAACCCCCTGACCTCTCTTTCTCACCCTATCTCCCTCTAAAACTTCTCTATAAATTTTCACTCTCATATAGAATTAGATTTGTTATATGTTTTTAGTTTTATGAAATTAATTAAAAGAGTACTATAATATCTAACTTGGTTTTTATATTCTCTATAATTTGATTGGATGTTTGGATAAAAATACCTAGTTTTTTGAATTTAGATGGATTTAAAAAATTAATTGATATTTCTAATTTAAATAGATAATATTTAATTCAGAGTTTTTGATTAATTTCTAGGTATTTTAAAAGAACCCTTTTATTATGATTCAATGCATGTTAATTAGTGTCGATGTATGGGTAAAATTGGAATCGTGTGCTAAGACTCATGGGAAAGGTTATGCAGTAAGTTTTTTTAAATCTATAAAAATAATATATTAATAATTTTTAATGAATAATAAAATTAATTCACATGTTATTATGATATTTTAAAGACAATTACTAGTAGGAAACTGATATGTAAAAAATTATAATATGTCTCTTTTGAAAAAATCAATTTATGTTATATATTATCAATTTTTTATAATTAATAATTAATCAATTATGAGTTAAAGGGAAGTGTTTAGATATTTGTCCAGATTATAATATTAGTTATAATAATATAACAAAATAAATATGATATAAGACCAATGATACAAATTAGAAATTTATAAATCATGAAAAATGTAAAAAATCAAAAATTACTATTCCCAAATGTTGAAGTTAATTATTGATTAGTTATTTTAAAATTTCATGCTTATTTGGATAATTGTGACTATTATTTTGTAAAACATGTTAATATATATTAAATTATATACTATAATACATGAAATGTATTATTTAAATCAATGATTATTTTATTAATGATAAGTAGTTTTAATGATGTTGCAACCTTCTCATTTAAAAAGGTTGTTTTATTATTTTATATAATGATTATAGGTATTGAAATGATGTATTTAATTTTTATATGATTTTTTTGGTATCATTATATATTTTTTTGAATTGAAATGATATATTTTATGTGATACTTGATATGAACATAGTGTACTTTTTATGTGGTCTCACATGAAGTAAAGTATCTTGATAAATGGGAAAATGATTTAAAATAAAATTTATTTTTTATATTCCCAAATGTTGAAGTTAATTATTGAATATTTATTTTAAAATTTCAATATTATTTGGATAATTGTAACTATTATTGGGTAAAAGTGTTTATATATATTAAATTATATACTATAATACAAGAAATTTATGATTTAAATCAATTATGATTTTATTGATGACACTTAGTTTTAATGATGTTGCAACCTTCACATTTGAAGAGGTTGTATTATTATTTTATATAATGATTATTGGTATTGAAATTATGTATTTCATTTCAATATGAGTTTTTTGGTATCATTATGTATTTTTTGAATTTAAATGATATATTTTATTTGATACTTGATAATAATATAGTGTACTTGTTATGTGGTCTCACATGAAGTGAAACATCTTGATAAATCGGAAAATGAATTAAAATAAAATTCATGTGTCAACCTAATAATATTACCTTAATTTAAATTCTACACAAACAAGTACATTTATATAGATTTATTTAAACCTATCAATTATTTTTTTTCTTATCTTATATCCATTGTTACATTGTACATAGAAAGTAAATAAAAATGGGTTTATCAATAGCCAAATTTGGAAAAAAAAATAATTGAGAATGAGTTACTATATAATTTCTATTAAAGGCCTACATTGATTTGATAAATTAATAAATTTAATTTTTATGATATTTGAGGCATGATATTGATCAAAATTGTGGTATTTTTGGTTTTCTATGTATTTTTAATTCTTATCGCGTGATGAGATTTCTTTTATCATCATTTTAAATTTCCAAAAACTGTGTGATTAAGGCCTTAAAATGATAAATAGTGACCTATGACATGATGGATGAAATGTTTTGTTAAAATCTTGTTGGTTGGTAATGAACCTTAATTGGTTTGGTGGGATGGAATATACTCATTACTAAAGTGTTTTATAGACCTTAGACTGATGGGGATGACCCCTTTCTAGTGGAGGTTATTATCTAGATCATTTACTCCATGGAAATACCATCAAGGAGGTTATTCAAGTTATCTAGAAACCTATAACCTAAAGTAGTGTCTAATATATACACTCCCCATCTAATAAATTTACATTTTCTTTATATATTGATAGGATCATGGGTACTTAGGAAAACATAGTGAGGGAGAATGGGGGTGAATGAGTGATATTAAAAACATTATATTTCCTTAAAATTTCATTAGAATTCTCATTCCGATTAAATTTTTGACCAATGAATGAAACCAATTAGTAACAATGGTAGAAGAAAGTGAGATTTAATGCACACAATATAATATATTTTTTACAAGGTTAACATACTCTTTTTATTGAGTTATTAATCATTGGTTTTTAATAGTTGTGATCCAATTATCTACATTATTATCATATTTTCAACAAGAAAAAAGGATAAAAGTTTTAATATTTTATTGAAACCCAATAACAATGAATATAGAAACAAGAATTAATAAGTTGATCAATATTTTTATATCCTCATAATATTCCTCAAAGGTCAGATCAAGTGTACATTATCATTTTTCTTCTTAAACCAGTCCAAATAATCTCTATATTATTATTTATAATATATGGTCATCTATATCAATATTTATTCATACCTCGTCATTAAAAATACATCATATATATAGAAATGATCACACAACGGTTAATTAGGGTTAGACCACAACATGATCTAGATGGTCAAGGATTGTTCCAAAAACCACAATGAGGTATCTCTTATCTTCACTATTTATTAGTGAATATTTTACTTCTATCTATTATCTATTTGAAATCCACCATGTAATAATTCTTATAAAAACATAATAATTACCCAATATCTAATACTTAAATGATCATATCCATGAGTTTTTCCTTTTTAGTCATGGTGTATAAGAATTTATCTTCTAAACATGACTTTTTCCATGCATGTTTTCCTCATAGTTCCTTATAGTGAAACTTTGGTTCCTACAATAAATTCATCAGTACCATGATAATCTCATATGATAGGTGTTTTCAAAGAAAAACATTATTTAATGGTAAGTTAATAAGATATAATCCACATTTTTCATGATCATCTGGTAGACATGTAAAGAACCATAGAATTTAAAATGGTAGTGTTTTCTTTAATATTTCTTTTCCTATTTCCATACATCGACCACAAAATTTTTTACTAAGAAGGACAATATTTTTTGTGACACCTAATAATATCTTAATTATTTTTCATAGCTTAAAAACTCCAATTATTCTTCAATAAATCCATGATAATTTTTTAAAAAATAAAATATGAAAACATGTAACAAACAAATGAATAGTCCATTTAAAAACTATTCATTGTATGCTCCTAAAGTGTAATAGAAATCTAAATACAATACCTTTAGATAAAATAATTTTTTTGAGATTTATCTAACCCTAGGTGTAAAGATCAATACTAATTGAAAAAAAATTAATTGAGAAGTTCTTAACTCCATTGTTCTTAATTCAATTTATGATGGTTATTTAATCTTAAAGTTCTCATTAACACCCCCTTGGAATTTACTAAAAACATACTAATATAAGATCTTATATAAAACTTTAACTACTTATATATAATTCCCCCTATAAGTAAACTCGTATTCTATTCTACCTCTTTGTTTTCACCTAAAAAAGTTAGAGTTTATTCCCTTTACAAGAAGATATCCTATAAAATTCTCCCTCTTTTTCAAAAAATATAAAGGAATAAAAGATGGAAGATAAATAATAAATTCACATATATTTTTGGATATTATTTACTCTGAACACACTCTCATGATTTTTAATGAATGGTTTATTAGTATATTTTTAAAGATATTCATTACTTGATCCTTTATTCAAATATATTTCAAATGAAACTGTCCATGTTCTACCTACTTGATAAAGTGGTATATAATTTCAATATGGTTTGACATAACATTTTTCTCAATATTGATTAATATATTGGTATTTATTTTATTGTCACACCCAACCACTAATAGGTACAAAATATATATACTTAATTCTTCATTGTTTGGTTTTGTTCACATCATTTGAATTGTGTCTTATGATAATGAAATATATTCATATTATTTTTCTTTTATTGTGACTTTATTTTTCTTCCTCAAGTTCCAAGAAAGGTATATTCCATCAATAAATAATGTACATCTTAAAGTTGACTTTTTTATATCCAATTTCACTTTCCCAATCTAAATTGAAAAGTCCAAAAAAATTAAAGATAATTATTATTTATACATCAAAAAAATAATGTATAGTTTATATGATATAATTTAGGATCCATTTTATTTCCATAATAAGTGACTCATTAGGATTGTTTTAGAATTTTACAAAAGGGTAACATCAAACACAATGTCTAGACATGAATTTTTCATGTCAAGTAGATTTATAATAATCCTATAAAACTCTTTTTAATCCATACTCCTTTCTTTTTAATCAAAGAAAAACTTACTTATAGAGACCCTAATTTTATTAAATTAATTTTATATAATTTTAATGATAAAAAAATTAAAACATTACATGATGAGAATCAAAAGGTTTAGTGTCTTGGGTAAACTAAGACTATACATAACTTTTACAAGATAAAGCATAAACATTTATTTAATTTCTTCTTCTCTAGTTTCTTATCATCCCTTGTGTTCTCCTTAGTACATGTAATCACCTAAGGATATACATAAAAAAGGGGTGAGATAAAATCTCAGTAATATGAAAGATAAGAGCATGAAACAATGTAACATGGTTTGATCATAATCATAACATCATTTATATAATAGCATGGAATGTGGCAATGCATAAAAATGAAACACCATTTCTTAGTGGTTAACTACCACACATAGTTGTGAACAAATCTAGAATCACGTTCACATATAATTTCACTTTAAATCATGAGATTTATCACTTTTCCCAATGTATTGGATCACTGTATAATTCTAGTCACACCTATCACATTCAAACATTCATATTACGCTATATAATTCTCGGCACACCCGTCACATCATAACATTTACATTATCATGCATGCCACATAGAAAATATGTCAAACATGAAGATAAAATAACCCGTGGAAACAAATAGGTTTCACATCATAAATAATACATTCATAAATATTTTTTTCCAAAAATAAATAGGGAATATCATTCTTGACATAGAACTGTTAACCTTGAGTGAAGAGTGAAACAATCTCCGAGAAGTAAAAAGGGTGTGTTTATTTGAAAGAAGAGTTATTTTGGAACACATTTTATTTTTAATAAAATAAATTAGAGAACATTTATATCCCATAGAATTTAATATAATTATGAATAAATTATTTTTATGGAATATCCATATTGATAATGGGTTTAGGAGGGAAAACCCAAAGAAAGAGAGTTGGGTTTGAGAATTTCCTCTTACCTTATGTCGAAACACTTTGTTCACTTTAAAGTTCTGTATAATGACATTATATTAATTAATTAAAAATTAAATAGAATTAAATACATTAATTTTATTAATTATGGTTTTATTAAGTTATTTTATGGACCTTTGGATGAGTTATAGAGCTTAAATTCATGTTTGGGAGTGTTAATTTGCTTATCTTTTATGAACAATTCACTTGTATTCATGAGTGGATGTTCATTTAAAATGTGGTTAAACAACCAGAATTGTTGATATATATTATTAGTGAAAATAAATAGATATAAATGATCTTATAGTGAATTTTTTTATATACCATTAAGATGAATCATTAGATAAAATTTTAAGGATAAACGCTTGGAATAATTTGGCAGTTTTTCTCACAATGAACTTGTTTTGTATTATTATTTTATATCATGATTGTATAAGGATTAAAGAACATAAAATAAGATAAAATAAATATATTATTATCTACTTCAACCATTTAAATGGTTTCATGACCAGTCTCTAAGATGGTAATGCAAATTGAAAACCTGTCGTCCTTGAATGTGATAAATTAACACATCTCGGACGGTGTTTTCATTTATAGTATAAAAGGAGTGGGAAGGTGAGATTATTATGAAATATCCAATTATCATAATATAATTCCATTAAATTTATGTTAATGTAGTTATCATACCATTTGGGTCAAATTAGGTGAGGAAAGAAAAAAGAAAAGAAAGGAACTTGAAAGAAAATAAAATAATCTGAAAGATGAGTTTACCTCTTGAGTTTATCTCCTTTGAGAGCCTCTTTATGGGATAGGATTTGGTATTTTTAGGATACCAAGGGTTGATTTACTTGAGGAAAGATCTTGGTGGGAGTTTTGGGTAGAATTTATTTAAGTCTTAAATCTTGAGAGGTTTCAAGAAACGAGGGTGTGAGTGGGGGTATTTATAGTGGATGAGAGGAGGGTTTTCTTAATATTATATTCATTAATTTATTATTTCTCCAAAAGAAAAGAAATAGAGAGAATTATTGTGACTAAAAATAGTGATAAGTGAATATTAGTTCGAACCAATATTCATTTACATCATCCATGACTCATGCATGATGCATAAATTCATTTATTTAGCATATTTTGTAAATTATTGAATTTCACTATTCACCGAAAATTAAAGTATTTCAGAAAAATCCCAAAAATTCACCCTAACTATTTTTTGATGTGTAAAATACAAAAATAAACTTCATTTCTCAAAAATAATTTTCTAAATATGACAATTTTAATTTTAATTAAACTCATAATTTACTTGAAAAATAAATATTTTAAAATTAAAACTGATTAATGCTTTCAAAAATTACGTAAGGTATTATAAAATTATCTTAAAACTAGAAGAAATAAAATTGTTATTTTATGATCAAATTTTAGGAAAATAAATTTTCTTTTAAATTAATTAATTAATTAATTATGACTTACAAAAATACTAATACTTTTACTATAGTCATATTGTCACTTATAAGATACGTAAATTTTATTTATACATTCATGGGTGAGGTTATTATTCTTTTGGATAATTTACTATTCATAAGTGTCATATTACTATTCATAAGGGTAGGTTACTATTCATAAGGGTTGGTAATTATTCACAAAAAAATTAATTATATCTAATCAGACTCAAAACATCTTACTGATCGCAACCGTGTAAGTCATGTTTTCAAAATTCAAAACACAGAAGTGGAAAATTTATGTTTAAATGTCACATAGTAGTTCATTTAAGCATGATATTTCATTGTGTTTCCTAATGTGATTTTATATGATTATTAAATTACTACAAGAAGGGATAAATTGCATTGATAAAAAGTTTGGGTTATTACATTTTACCCCCTTTTGAAATTTCACCCTCAAAATTTCATTTTACATATACAGGTGAGGGCACTTCTCCTTCATCACATCTTCTAGTTCCCAAGTTCCTTCTTCATACTTATGGTTTATCCACAACATTTTGAAAGAGTGGGTTGTTTTTTTGTGTATAACCTTATCTCTTTGATCCAGAATATTTATTGGTTGCTCCTCATAAGAGAGATCATCTTCCAGCTTTACCAACTCTGAGTTTAGTAAATGTGAGGGATCTGGTACGTACTTCCTTAGGAGTGATATGTGAAACACATCATGAAATTGAGCTATTTTCAGTATAAGTTCAAGCTAATATTCCATGGCTTCTATGCAATCAAGGATCTCAAAGGGGTTAATATACCTTAGTCTTATATCCCCTTTCTTTTCAAACTACATGACTCTCTTCCATGATGATATTCTAAGGAAGACTTTATCTCTAATTTTGAACTTAAAATCCCATATAAGAATCACAATATAGCTCTTTTGATGACTTTGAACATATTTGATATGTTTATGGATGACTTGAACCTTCCCTATCATATCTTGCACAAGATCAGGTCTAAGTAGCTTTATTTCTCCAACTTCATCCCAACAAGTTCAAGTTCTACATCGCTTTCCATACAAAGCATCATATGGTTCCATATGAATACTCAAGTGGAAGCTATTGATGTATGATAACTCAACCAATGGGATATGATAATCCCATCCACCTTTTAATTCTCAAGATTAGTCTCTTGGTATATCTTCGAGCGTCTAAATAGTCCTTTCATATTGGTCATCATTTGGCGGTGATAGGACATGATGAAATTTAATTCAGTACTCAAAGCATGTTGGAGACTCCTCTAGAATTTATATGTGAACCTTGAATCATAATTAGAGACAATTGAGAATGGAACCCCATGTAGTCTCACCAATTCCTTCATATATATCATTTCAAGTTTTTCAAGCAAGAGATCTTTCCAAATAGCGATAAAGTGGGCAGTCTTGGTGAGTCATTCAACCATAACCCATATAAAATTATTTCCCTTGGATATCTTCAGGAGACCTGTAACAAAGTCCATAGTGACATTCTCCCATTTCCACATGGGTATAGGCAATGTTTTCATCATCCCTTTGGAATTTTGTCACTCTACTTTAACTTGTTAACATACAAAGAACCTTGAGATGTATTCAGAAATCTTTTTATTCATGTTATCCCACTAGAAGTTTTCTAAAAGATCACGATACATCTTGGTACTACCATGATGGATATATAAAGGTGAGCTATGTGCATTATCAAATATATATTTATTTTTCCTAGGTGATGAAGGTACAAAAATCCATGTTCCAAACCGAATCACACCATCATCATCGATATAGAACTCTAACAGCTTTCCTTCCTTTTATGCAGTCACCATCTTTTGTAACTCCAGATTAGCCCTTTGTGCTTCATTAATCTTCTCCTGGATATATGGTTGGGTAATCAATTGGGAAAGATAAGATTTATTCCCTACCATTATGATTTCAAAATCCATCCTTTGCATATCCATGAAGATAGGTTCTTTCTCAATCTGCAACATGAATAGAGTAGCAGGTTCTTTTCTTCTTAGATCATTAGCTACCTTGTTTACCTTTCCAGGATTATATTGAATAGAGAAATCGTAATCTTTGATTATCTTTAACCATCACCTTTAATGCATGTTAAGATCCTTTTGTGTGAATATATACTTTACTCTTTTGATCAATTTATATGTCACACTTCTCTCCATAGAGGTATTTCCACTAGATTTTCAAGGAAAAAATCAAAGATTCTATCTCTAGATCATGGATCAAGTAGTTATACTCATGGATCTTCAACTTTCATGAGGCGTAGGATATCACATTATCATTTTTCATGAGTACACAACCCAATCCTTTATTTAAAGCATCACTATATATCACAAAACTTTCTCCACTCTTTGGTAATGTGAGTATAGGTGCAGTGATTAGCCTTATCTTTAGATCATTGAAGATTCCCTCACATTCTTCTTTCCATACATACTTTACCCCATTCCATGTTAACTTAGTTAGTGGGCTTGAAAATCATGAGAAAGTTTTCACAAAACGTCGGTAATACCCTGCTAATCCAAGAAAACTACATATTCTTATAACACTAGAGGGTATGGGCCATCCCTTAATCACCTTTATTTTTTAAGGGTCCACAGAAATTACAACACTTGTGATCAAATGTCTTAAGAATGTGACTTTCTTCATTAAAAAGTCATACTTTCTGAACTAGGCGTACAACTTCTCATTTCTCATTATCAAAACCACAAGTCTTATATGTTATTAATGTTCCTCCTTTCTATTATAGTAGATTATAATATCATTGATAAACACTGCCAACAATTTTTCTAGGTAATTTCTAAAGACTCTATTCATCAAATCCATTAATATTGTAGGGGCATTAGTATGTCCGAATGGAATCACCAAAAACTCATAGTGCCCATACCTTATACCAAAGGTAGTCTTATGAATATCTACCTTATTCACCTTTTTCTAATAATATCTAGAATGAATATCAACTTTTGATATATATTGAGCTTCTCGTAGCTGATATAACAAGTTTTCAATCCTTTGGGTAGGATACTTGTTCTTTATGGTGATCTTCTTGAGTTCCTAATAATCGATACAGAGCCGCATTGATCCATCTTTCTTCTTCACAAAGAGCAATGGAGAACCCCCAAGGTGATACACTAGGGCATATGAACCCTTTGTCCAAATTCTCTTACATTTGATTCTTTAACTCCTCCAGTTCGATAGGATCTGTCCTATAGGGACACTTTGAGATAGGAGTAGCTCCGGGTATGAGTTCTATAGAGAACTATACCACACGATCTAGGGGAATTATGGGTGACTCTTTGGTAAATAAATCACCATACTCCCTCATGTTGGGAATTTTCTCTAGATTGACACATTACTTTGACTCGACCATTTGAGCAAGGTATTCCTCTTTATAGGGAATCAACACCCACACCATTGAAGGATTTTTCAAAGGATATTCATGATCTTCCTTGAATTTATATAGAAGCATGGGAGGGTTCAGAATATGAAAAGATATTTCATGTTCCTGATAGTTGATATTTTCTATATATAATGAGTGCCAATCCATTCCCATTATAGCATCAAATTCCACCATGGGAAGTAGCATGAGATTTTCTGGAAGAATCTTCCCACATACACCAACAGGAGAAGATTCCAACACTTGGGTTGCAATGATTTAACCACTATGTGTTTTTATGTATATCTCTATTTCATGGTTTTGGGGACTCGATTCCATAGTTCTAGAAAACTTTCATGATATAAAGGAATGTGTAGAACCAACGTCAAATAATACTTTTTCCATTCTTGAGTGAATGGTAAGTGTACCTTGTATGACTTTATTTTCTTTCTCAACTTCCACAGTAATGATGGAATAATTATTCCCTTTTTTCCTTTGTATTTGGTGGATGTTGAAACTAATTACCCTCAAGGGGTTGAGGTTTAGTTCAATGGATTGCATAGTTCCATTTCTCCCTATATTTGTAGCATTAGACTATGGGTGGTTCCTTCCTTTGTTCCACCACATTCTCCTACCTTCTCATATCTTTTTGAAATTCAAGATCTTGGTGGATTTTTATACCAGACTTGAAACATTTCCTAGTACCTTTGAGGTAATTCCCAAGATGCTTCTTCCCACATTTTTGGCATGTGGGTGGTTGCGTTTTCTTCCCTCCTTTATCATTATATCCTCCAGATTGAAACTTCACCTTTTGTTTCTTATCACTATATCCATGGGACTATTCTCAAAACTCCATATCTACTTTGAGATCACATCAAAAAAATTCTTCATAAATATCAAATTCTCGAATTAGAAGATCCTTTTGAAGGTGTGGTTTTAACCCACTAAAGAATCTATCAATTTCGTTATCATTATTGATAACAAAACCCGAAGAGTACCTTGAAAGCCTTGTGAAATTCTCTTTGTAGGCCATGACAGATTCTCCTTCATTTTTCCTGAGCTATACGAATTCTCTATCCATATTTGTATGAATAGTTCTTGGGAAATGCTTGTTAAGAAACATGATCTTGAAGTCTTCATATTCCATCTCATCAATTTCGTGAGCTGGCTTGGCGTTCTTAATCAAAGACCATCATTGATCGGCCTCTCCATCTAGATGATAAATGGCCATAATCACCTTCTATATCTCAAAATAGTGAATCACAGAAAAGATCTTCTCCATGGAGTTGACCCACTGTTCATCAACTAGTGGATCAGAAGATCCACTAAACGTCAGTGGTCGTTGCCGCATAAAACACTCGATAGCCAGTTTTTTCTTCTTAGGTGAAGGAGGATGTTCCACATTATTCAACTTATTATTCATAACCTGAGATAGCTTGGTAAGAATCTCCAGTATGTTTTTAACTCAACCTGCCAAAGCATTGGAGAGGTCATTCAGGCAATCATTGCATTGGCCCTCACATGTTTTGTTGGCCTAATTTCCCCTGGTTCTCACCATTTTCTAAAATAGAAAATGGTATAAGAAAAAATAAGACAACAATTCATGAATAAATAACTTATTAATTTGTTAAATTTATAATAAAATAATATATTTTTTGATACCTATGTTTATAAAAGCTTCTTGTGTGCATATTTGTACTTAGTCTCATACTAGATGTTTTATCTAGGGTTCACTAATCCTGATTCCCAAATTAACTAAACCTTACCTCTAATACCAATTATAGAGACCCTTATTTTCTTATATTAATTTTATATCATTTTAATGATAAAAACATAAAATAATTATGCAATGAGCATCCAAAGGTTTATTGCCTTGGGAAAACTAGGACCATACATAACATTTACAACATAAATCATAAACATTAATTTAATTCTTTATTCTCTATATTCTTATTGGCCCTTGTGTACTCCTTAGTACATGTAGTCACCAGAAGATATATATCAAAAATGGGTGAGCTAAAATCCTTACAAGGGGAAATATAATAACATGAAACAATGTAACATGGAGTGAGAATAATCATAACATCATTTATATAATAGCATGTATTGTGGCAACGCATAAAAATGAAACATCATGTCTCGGTGGTTAACTACCACACATAGTTGTGATCTAATATAGCGCCATGTTCACGCATAATTTTATATTAAATCATGATATTCATCACTTTAACCAATTAATTGGAGTGATTTATAATTCTAGGCACATCTCTCACATTCAAACATTCATATTGCGCTATATAATTCTGGGCGCACCTGTCACATCATATCATTTACATTATCATGCATGCCACATAGAAAATATGTCAAACATGAACATAAAATAAACCATTTAAAGAAATGGGTTTAACATAATAAATCATAAATTCATAAATATTTTTTTCCTAAAATAAATATGGAATATCATTCTTGACATATAACCATTAACCTTGAGTGAAGAGTGAAACAATATTCAAGAAGTAAAAAGGGTGTGTTTATTTGAAAGAATGTTTCTTTTGAAAAAAACATTGTATTTTTTATAAAATCAATTATAGAGCATTTATACCCCATAAAAGGAAATATAATTATTAATTAATGATTTTTAAGGCATATCCATTCTGTAAATGGGTTGAAGAGGAAAAACCCAAAAAAAGAGATATGGGTTCGAGAATTTCTCCTTACCTTGTGTCCAAACGCTTTCTTCACCTTAAAGACATGTATAATGAAATTAGATTCATTAATTAACAATTAAATAGCCTTTAATACATTAATTTTATTCATTATGGTTTTATTAAGTTCTTTTATGTACCTTTGTATGATTTATAGAGCTTAAATTCATTGTTCGGGAGTGTGAATTTTCTTAGCTTTTATGAACGGTTCACTTGTATTCATGAATGGATGTTCGTTTGAAATGTGGTTAAACATCCATAATTGTTAATATATATTATTCGTGAAATTACATATATATAAATTATCTTATAATGAATTTTTTCATATACCATGAGGATGAATCATTAGATAAAATTTCAATGATAAACGCTTGGATTAATTTGGCAATTTTGATCACAATGAACTTATTTTGTATTATTATTTTATATCATGAGTGTATAAGGATTCCAGAACATCACATAAGATAAAATAAATATATTTTCACCTATTTCAACCATTAAAATGGTTTCATGACCAGTCTATAATATGGTAATACAAATTAAAAACCCCTCATCCTTGAATGTGATAAATTAACACATCTCGGGCGGTGTTTTCATTCATAGTATAAAAGAGAGAGAAGGTGAGATTATGATGAATTATACCATTATAATAATATAATTACATTAAATTTATGTTATTTTATTTATCATATCATGTGGGTGAAATTGGGTGAGGAAAGAAAAAGAAAAGAAAGGAACTTGAAAGAAAATAAAAGAATCAAAAAGAGGAATTTACCTCTTGAGTTTATCTCCTTTGAGAGCCTCTTTAGGGAAGAGGATTTGGTCTTTTGAGGAGACCAAGGGCTTCTGAAAGTGTGGAAGGATATTAGGGGGATATTTGGGTATAATTTTTTTATGTATTTAATCTTTAGAGGTGTGATGAAATGAGGGTGTGAGGGGTGGTATTTATAGTAGAGGGGAGGAGGGTTTTCTTAATATTATATTCATTAATTTATTATTTCTCCACAAGATAAGATATAGTGAGGATTATTGTGAGTAAAATAGTAATAAGTGCATGTGAGTTCAGACCAATGGCCATTTACATCATCCACAACTCAAGCATGATGCATAGATTCATTTATTTAGAATATTTTGTAAATTATCAAATTTCACTATTCACCAAAAATTAAAGTATTTAAGAAAAATACCAAAAATTCACCCTAACCATTTTTTGATGTGTAGAATCAAAAAATGATCTCCATTTTTCAAAAAAAAAATTATAAATATTAATAATTTAATCTTTAATTAAAATCATAACTTACTTGAAAAATACATATTTTAAAATTAAAACTGATTAATGCTTTCATAAATTACATAAGGTCTTATAAAATTACCTTAAAACTAGAAGACACACAAATTTTAATTTTTGAAGACATTTTATAAAAATAAATTTTCCTTTAAATTAATTAATTATTTATAATTAATTATTTATGACTTATAAAAATACCAATACTTTTATTATGGTCATATTGTCACTTATAAGATGCCTAAATTTCATTTATACATTCATGTGTGAGTTTACTATTGTTTTGGATGATTTACTATTCTTAAGGGTCATATTACTATTCATAAGGGTAGTTACTATTCATAAGGGTAGGTTACTATTCATCAAAAATTAATTTTGTCCTATCGGACTCTAAACATATTACTGATCACAACTGTGTATGTTAGATTTTTGAAATTAAAATCACAGAAGTGGAAAATTTATTTTTAAAGGTCACATAGTAGTTTATTTAAGCATTATGTGGTATTGTGTTTCCTAATGTGATTTTATATTATTATAAAATTATTACAATAAGTGATAAATTTTATTTATAAAATTTCAGGTCGTTACATTACTTTTATGTGTTATAGAAGTAAATACATCGCTCAATTCTTTTATTATGAGCCTATTTAATAACTCATGTGATAAAAAAAATATTACATGTATATATTTTACACCATTTCATATGATTATAAAATAAATCTCATAACTATAAATTTCTCCCAAAACCCAGTGGTTGAGTGTATTTAGTGTTTATATACATAACCATCATATTTTAAAAACACTACATGCATTTATTTTGTAAACTTTTCTCACACTTGAGTCAATTTTAGCCATATCATACCTAATATTATTCTTCATTTCCTTGTTAAATAAAAAAATAAAAAAATAATGAGAATAATTTATGGAAAAAACATATCAATAAGTTATAACGGATTAAATCATAAACTTTTAAGAAAACATGAACTTAGGAGAGATTTAATTATTAATATAATAACATCCTAAAATCGTAAGGATTTATAACAAGGCATAATAATATAGTCATTGATCATGTAATAGATTTATCGAACCATAAAATTATTGTTATAGAGTCATTATATATACCATGGAATAAGAATTTGGAATCATTGATCATAAAAAATGGTGACATAACTTAAAAATATTGCATATAAATAAATATATAAAGTCATATCATATTTCAAAGTTAGACACAAATAACAACATAAAATAATAAAATAAGATAACCACATCACATGTATCATAACATAGTTGACTAAGATAACCTCCCATGTCCTATAACATAACATCTCATGAGATATAATATTCACTCAATGAATTGGAGGGATATATAATTCTAGACCCACCCATCGCATAATGATATAAATTTACATATGTGTGTAATCTGAAATCGAAAAAATATCCATTAAAAATTATAACTCGATTAACCCATGGAAATAAAATGAGTTACATAAAATTTTCATAGTGTATCTTATAAGAAGTAGTAAAAAATTAGATGAGAGGATACCTAAAATTAAATCACCCAAAAGAAACATAGATTTTGAAAATTTATAGTGTGATACAAGAAATATAACAACCATATTTTTGGATTTTCTTAATAAATAAGGACAATTAAAGGGAATCATGAAAAAGTGTTCTTAATATTTTGATAAAATTTTCATAAAAACAAATATTTAGGTCACTTTCAAAATCACTTTCAAAAAGGGAGAAAATAATTTTAATACATTATTTCATAAAAAATTATAAATAATTTATATTTGAAAACAAATAAACATAAAGTAGAAATAACATAGAGTGGAAGATAAAAAATGGTATGAAAGTTGAAATAAATGCTTTGTAATAATTTTTATAATAGTTTTGAAATAACCCTCATTGATAAAAGGGATACAAAATTTCCTCTTAAATAGGGATAAAGAAAAATATTAAAGGTATATAAGATAATACCCATTTAAATTAAAAAATTAAAAAATTAGTAAGTAATAACATGGATATAGAGGATAAATACTCAAAATAGAGAGTGGAAATTTTCATTTGTAGTGATATATTTTATGTTGTAAGAATCATTGAAAAATAATTCTTTGACAAGGAAATTTAATTTCCCTTAAATGATTGATAAAATAAAATATTAGATAGATAAGGGGTGTATTATATCAATATAATAAGATAATACTCAAATAAAAATGAGTACAACTCAATTAAAATTGATTGAGTCAATAAAATCCCATACCATAGGTTACCGTTTACCCAAACACGTGATAAATCCATTTATAATCAACTTAAGTTTATTATTAATATATATTAGATAATTATTTTTGTTTATTTTATTCAATAACATCTATTTTTATCTATTTATTACCCATTTATTAATCATTCATTGTTAATATTAATTACAAGGTGTTAATTGTACCACTTATTCCATGCTAGCTTTAGTATGATGATTTTGTTATGGAAATTGGGGAATAAAAAAATATAAATTGATAAAACACAAATATTTACATGGTTTGGTATATTTCCCTATATCTAGAGATAGAAAATGAGAAATTCTACTATTGGTGTAATTTTACATCCACTCAAAATCTTAGTCTCTCTCTCATCATCACACCTAAAGGATTTTACACATGAATAGATTTTAATCCTTAGTATTTATCTCTTAGAAGATTAATTAATTAATTATAAATGTATGAAGTCATCATATCTTCGTACAATAAATTTTATGGTTGGTAACCTCCTTCTACATTCTTTATAATAAATCTATATATTCTCCTTTATACATCCTTGATAAAATATATAAAACCACATATAGGAATCATTTCATCTCCCTTAAAATAAATACTTTCAGAATATTATACCGTTTTAATTTAATACAGTAAAGGATTTATGATTTCTCTATTAATATCTAGAATACTTTTCCCTCTATATATTATCTCTTGTGAAAATCCTTTCCCCTCACCATTAAATCCTATAAATATTTTTCGACACATTTATATTTTATATCAAAATACCTAAAATATCTACCATTAATTAAAATATGAAGTCCGCATAATAATTTACTACACATTAATTATATATAATTTAAACATCTACATCATTATTAATTCTACATGATCCGATCATATTGTACTGTTATTTTTTAAATATTGGGACATGCCTCATGATTGTTATAGTATCGAAAATACTTTTATTAAAAGTCACAAAGTTAAATATGCTCCACCATTATCATTGAAAGATAAAAAATGGGATTTACCATTGACCATTTTATCTATAATATTTATTAATATTTATATTTATTTATTCTAGTTTCATTGTTTAATCAAGGTACCCATATTTTTAAAATCACAGCCGGGCTCTTATACCAATTATTTATAAAATTAGGGAACAAAAATTGAAATCATAAAGAGATTGGACACTAGGATTTATGTGGTTTGATCAATGTACCAACATACATGGATATAAATGTATGAATTTTACTATTATAGGATTTTTAAAAACACACAAAATCTCACTCTCGCTCACCCTTATGCCTACAAGATTTTACACCTAAAGGAATTTATCAGTCAGAGGAATTTTAACCCATAGTATTTTTCAACAAATATATTTTCATTTTAGTGGATATGATAATGAATTTTACATATTTGTAATAACCATATCATTGTTTGAGCTACCACATGGGCAGTATGTTCCATCAACTTTCTCTCCTGGATGGAAACATCTTTATATTTTTACATCCATGATGAAATCTGGAAACCTAATTTATAGAAATCATTTCATATTCTCTATATTAAAAGTAATAAAAAATCATCCTACTTCCTATTATTTTTTTAAATAATTTATTATTTATCTATTAATATTTAAAATATTTTTCCCTCTTTGCATCAACTCTTGTGAAATTTTTTTCTCTAGCCATTAAATGCTTATATATTTTTTTAACACATTCATATTTCATGAAAAAAATCATAATATATTTCAATACTACCTTTATCATGTGTTCATAATCACTACAATTAAAATAATAATTATTTTTTTATATATTTCTTGACTACTGTGATTATTTAATATATGTTATGGAAATGATTTATAATGAATGGTTAGGAATTTCTTATTTTTGTGATTGTTGAATTAATTAAATAATTTTTTTATTAATAAATAAAAGTATATATGTTATAATTTAAAAAATGAAAACATAACTTGAATTTTTCACTAATACCATATATTAACATTATTTATTTTTTTCATAATAATCTATAATTAAAATATTAAAGAAAATTCAAATTGGTGCTTAAACTGACCAAAAAAAAGAATACACTATAATTTAATGGTTGAGTGTGATCTTATTTACTTGTAATGTCATTATAATAGATTGAAAATGATATTATTTTTATTATATTATATTGATAAATATAATTTAAGATGTTTTAGGATGATAAGACAAAAGTAAAACAAATAAATGACTTTGTTATTAATTATTTAGAAGCTTGATCTCCTTGGGAAACCCTCATTGGTTTTGAAGGATTTAGGGATATTAATTTAGACCAGGGGATTCAAAAAATGGTATAATATTTTTTAGGAGATAATTTGGGAAGATATTGGAGATGAAACTTTAGGATATTTATTTTTATAGTGGGTGGAGGAGGGGTATGTTTATAGGTGAGTTTGAGTGGACTATTTATAAATACCCATTCTATAATGTATAAGGAATGTAATTTTACAAGGAAAGCTGTGAAAAATTAAAAACATATAAGGATAGGAAATTAATTCCACTATCAACATATTTTATAAATAAGGTTTATATATATTTTATAACTTTACTTTTTATTTAAACCCTTTTCCTTATTTTATCATTTATCATGGTAACTCATCTTTTACCTCAGTAAATTATTATTATTTTGATAAAAACTAAAAATAACCCTATTAATCAATTATTACAACATAATTCCAAATATGAATTATATATTATTAAATTTCATTTTTTAAAAGTGACAAAATTAGTTTTAAAATAAAAATTAATAACACACAAAAATAATTTTTTAGAAAAATTTATTTTTAAACATTAAATTAATTTATTCTTATTTGTTACAAATTAATAATAATTAATTAAATATTAATTTATTTTATATATATATAAATAATAATTTTATTAAAAACAATATTTAAAAGTTATATATTTAATTTTAAGTATAAAAACACATAATGTATAAAAATACATATTTTTTTAGAATACATGATATTTTAACCAGTCAATTATTGTATTTTTATTTTATTCAAGAATTATTTATTATATGATAATTACATGAAAAATATGTTATTTAAAATATATTACTAATTTTTATCTAAAAGATACATTCCAATATTCTTATTGGATACTTATATACCCAACGACCATGTATATAATGGTAAAGCCTTAGAATTTTTGTTCCTAATATAAAAAATCATTGTTTCTATATTTTCCTTTAATTTTTGGGTTTATCCATGCTTGGGTGGGAATTATGAAGCTTTTTAATGGATTAAAAGTTTTTTTTGGAGGTTTTTGGGCCAAAATAGGCAACACCACAATAGTGGTGCATGTCACAATAGTCCCCATGTGTGAAATTGAAAAACAAAATGGCATGTTGGGTGTGGTTTTGGGTGTTGAGTAATGAGGATGGACTGGTGTTCCCTAGCTTGGGCGGCCTCACCACACCCATTTTGGAGGTCATGTTGAGGGAAAATTCCCAAAATCTTTGCACATGCACATGGTGGGATGGCTATTTTATTGTATGTTCAAGAATACCATAACCATTTCTAGTTCGTGGTAGATGGTGTAGCGATAGTTGGGCTAGCCTTGAAATGGATGAAAGTATCAGACATCTCCTTAAATCTTGGTCGATTAAAATGGGAAATTTATTTGGGTTAAATATAGGGTATTTAATGTGATTTTTAATAAATTATTACCCCCATTAATCAATTGAAACATCCTCTTGATGATTCCATCGATTTCCAAACCAATTTTCAGAAGTTGTGGAAGAATAAGGTCCTAACCTTATTTGACCTTCTTGGGATATTTAACCTTTTATGTTTTATAATTTTTCTCATTTATTCAAACACATAGGAGCCTTGACTCTCTTCTCCTTTATTCATCGTTCCTTATAAAATGAATTTATCCTTCTACAACTATACTTAAAGATTATTGTTAATGTTAATTTAATATTGGTTAAGTGTTAATTCTACCCTTGGATTATTCTTCTTCTCCACCTTACTCAAGAACCCTTATCATATTAGATCAGAACCCAATAAGGATTTATTTGTGTGCAATATTTTTAGGTTTGGTGTGTGAATGTGGTTTGGGTGATGAATCTCTTGTAGAATCATGATGTTAACATTTAAAACCTTGAGTTAGTAATTTTCCTACTATATAGAGGTTATTAATATGATTTTTATCATGATATATCATTTTTGATCATATGTTTAGACAATCATTGAGTTTAATTTCATGTGTGTGTGTGTGTGTCTAGTGATACCTATGTTTGAGTTTAATTAAATTTGTGTTTGTTTGGCTATTAATACCCATTCTTATTATGTTTGTTATGCATATATGTGTTAAAACAAATATATGTGATGTTTGGCCTTTAGAGGTTTCACTTCTGGTATAAATTGATAGGTGGACTATCATTTCTTGGTTAGCCCTTATATGGGGAATAATTTACATACAGATATAGAGATGGAGGACTGCGGCACAGTAAAGGTTATAAAATCCTTAAGGCTTGACTCAATACATAGTTCCAAGATATGATGGCCTTGTGGCCTAACCTAAGGTAATGTTAGATTATGATGGACCTATGGACATACCATGAGATAGAAGGGTCCAAATGGCCATGTATCCTTACCCAATACTCTTAGACTAGTGACATGAATGGGTTATATGTGGTGACCTTGTGGTCAACCCTAGTTCATTACTTTTATTATGAATAAATTTTCGGTATGGATCCAAATAAGGAGGGACCAGGGGTATGTGGTGGCTTGGTTAGTGCACAACCTCTTGGTATGTGATTATATTTTGTTTTCTTGCATATTTATTTATTATCATGATATACACTCTTATACATGTTCACTCATGTTAAGGATTCATTTTTGGTGTCCTGTTGGGTTTATACTCACACCCTTCATGGGAATCTCGATGCGCATGAAGAAATCATGATCTGGGATTCAGAAAAGGTCAAGGTCCTAGTGGAAAGGATCTAGGAGATGAATCATGGTGATAGAGGTGGAACTAGGATAGACTCTAGAGTGATACCACTCTATTTTATGTATTTTTATATCTTGGTCATACTCTTATTAACCTGCCACTTTGGGGGTCCTTGGTTTTTTTATATGATTTGAAATACTTTCCAATTCATTGGTATAACATTTCTTATTTATTCAGTTTTTCTATCTTGTGTTATTATTTTTATTAATGATACTGAAGGTATAGTATCCCCACTAATGGAATTCAGGCCCTAAATGTCATTTGAAAATCTCCTATGTATGGGGAGACATTCATGAGGACATGTGTCACTCCAGCTCAAACCTAGTGAATCAAATGGGGGCATCACAGGGTTGTATCAAAGAATTTGTTTTCCCCAATTTATTCTTGAATATGTTTTGGGGAAAGGTAAAAAGGAGTTTGATTATGTGGGACTCAGTTAGGGAATTCTCATGTATTCCTAGATATCACATGTGTAATAGGCATCTAGGTTACCACTATTGGGACTACTATTACAGTTATGGTTTTACAATTTCATATTAATTTAAAGTGTATTATGTTTCTACAATCTTATGGTATTTGGGTTAATTCATGCATCATGAGTAGGTACTTAGGATCACATGCCATATATATACCTATTGTATGTCATATATTAGTTATTTAATTTAATTTCATGATTGTGTTATCTATTCAGGATAGACATGTATTCTCTATTAAGTGATATATATTTGTTCTTTCAATTGTGATATATTTTTTTCATTAATTAGTTTAACTTCATCATGATTTATGTTTTGTTATATATATATATATATATATGAATGTTACTAATTTATTGGTACGAAGATCCTTATTTTGTACTAGGAGGTTTGTGCCTTCTTATTATGGGAAGCCTCCTAGGATAGGTTTCTATAGGAATCTCTTATATAAGCCTTATAACTGTATAATAAAGTTAATTTATAAATTTTAAATGTTTCTTTGAAATTTCAAAAAAAACCCACCTTTGAGATGCTTGACTGGACTACATGGTAGAGCATGCTAGAAATCTACTATAATGGAGTGTGTTTCAGTTTTACCACTAGTTTTGTAAGATAATGCAATTAAAAATTCTCCCACATCCTCTCCATTGGTTTAGGTGGAAGGGTAATTCTTTGTCTTAGTGAATGATTATTGTGGAAGACATTACAAGACTATGGTTGACTATGCTTGAGACTTTAGACTTTAATACCCTCCATCAATCTAGGGAATCAGAGGACTTTAATATGTTGAGGACTGTATTGACATAATTAAGGGGATATATGATCTATTGGAGACTCCAGAGGATCAGCATGTGAAGTCTAATGACTTTATGCTTCAGGGACCCTCTAGGAGATAGTGGATTATCATGAACAACGGTGGGAGACATGAAGGTTTAACTTAGATGGCCTTTAAGAACCATTTATTTGAGGAGTTATTTCTGCATATGATGAAGTTGGACTAAGAGAATTAGTTCATAGAGATTCATTAGGGGATGATGGTGGTTTCTACATACTTATCATGTTTCATGGAGATTTTATTATTTGTTCCTCTCTTGTTTGGGAATGAGGCACAGAAGAATAGATAGTTTGAGATCAGCCTTCATTTGTATGTGAGATGCCAGTCGATAATTTATAGCTGATGATAAATACAGAGGTGCTTCATAAGGCTTGGAAAATTGATAGTGGTATGGAGGAGTATAGAGCTTGATGTTTTCTTCTAACCTTAAGTAGACTTCCCAGTGATACTACTAGTAGTAGGAAGAGTAAGGTGGATGATTTTCCCTAGGGTGGCAGTAGATAGCAAGAGAAAAGCAGGATTTCTTCAACATTTACTATTGATTAATGAGGCCCTCGTTGTTTCAACTATACAAATAATGGGAATTATCACAATTTTTTTCCAAAGCCTCATATTAAGTGTTATATGTGTAAAAATATGTGGAATGTTTAGTATTTCTGTGTGTGGGATTTATGAAGAAGCTCATGGAAGGGTGTATAACTGATGTGGATTGTGACCTAGGGGTCTAGTTGGGGTTTAAAAAAGTAACCCCATAGACTTTATAGACCCAAGTGAGATGAGCATATTAGGGTAAGTTCAAGGATATGAGGTAGGCTTAGTGTATCCAGTAGATAAGGTTCCAGTTGCCAGGGGAAAGACATTGTTAATAGTTAGAGGTATGATCTTCCTTACCTCTATGATTTTTGTTTCCTTGTTTGATACTGGTGATTAAAATTTATTTATATCTTCTTAAATTTTTGGTAGCCTTGACTTACCATTCAATTTATCTCCTAAGTTAATTTCACTCAACACTGCCTTGGGAAAGAAATTTGGTTGTATTTAGTGGTGTTCAGAGTGTCTAGTATTCATTTCCAACTATGAACATATTTGGGATTTCATTGTCCTTGAGATAACTATCTTTGATGTGATCTCTAAAATGGAAAATATGACAAGTTATCAGGCGCACATAGAATTATATAGGAGATTTGTATCCTTTTCTACACTAAAGGGGGAGAAGTTTGTATTGAATGGTAAATGGGATGTTGGAGCGGGTAGATTAGGACTAGATGTAACATCACGGACCCGGTTCACTCATAAGTAACTAAATGTAGTTGGTCACAAGGCTTCATGCATTACTCTCCATATGCATGAGGTTTGTAACTAAAAGTGAGGGTCCATGGTTGTAGAGTGGGGAGATTATGCCATGATAATCAGAGTAACACAGTGATATCACAAATCAATAAATAGTGGAAGCATAATAAATGATAACTAGAACATTGAAAGTAAAACATCTAGATGATAATAATAAACAATATAAAAGTAAAACCATATAAAAAATGATGTGTAGGTCATGGATCTATATAAAATTCAGGTATACGTATATATAGGTACATCAAAAAGAACAAAATACTAAAAAGTTATCCAATAGCATCATGATCCAAGGATCGGTCCCCTGATCCAAAGCTCCCATTCTATAATCAATCAAGCATCCAAAACCAGTTTCTTTCCTTTATCTATGACCACATCCATTAATTCTATTCTATTACCAAATGGTATCCTAAAAAGGGTGTGAGATATGCTCAATAAGATACCTCCAATAGTGTCTATAAAAGTCTGTTCTAGGAGTATAAAGGAATCTATGTGCATATATAATATAAGAAGTATAATAACATATATGAAATAATAATCGCATTGGTCTCAAACTCCTCATGGGATTCCCATCCAACCTTACCGAGTTTGGTCCATGCTTGTAATGTCTGAATAGGTGGCCTATAAATGTTCAAGGTATAACAGATATGACTAGGGTATCCAGGTATAATAAATATATATAAAGTTGGACCCAAGTTGTAACCATGGAATCCAAGAATAAATGTTAATAAAATGGGATCCAAGGTGTAACTAAGGAATCCAAGTCTTAGTTGTAGTAATACAGGGTCTAAGAGGAAACAAGAAATCCTTGACCTCAGAAGGTCGAGTCATCTCATCGTACCTAAACCATTCATCCTAGCTATAATGGACTAAGTGTAATCTAAGGGTTAAACCCAAGACAATCCATTGAAATAATATCTAACTGACTCCATGGAGCATGTCTATAGTTTTCATGAACCAGGCTGGGATTTCATCCAACCTGACATCCGTCCCAGTTTGAGACAAGGATAGAAGGGAATTCTCAATCCCCATGGGATGGAAACTAGTGTCGGGCATCAAGTTAAACCAATGTAAATTATTTGGACCAATAAAATATGATCAAAATAAATAAACAGAATTCCGGGAAGAACTGACAATAACTAAATATCAATAAATATACAAACAGATCCAAATACAAAAACTGTTGAACAAAACAGAAATGGAATACAAAGAATAAGACTAGACCACACTGACTTTCTCTCCATATGACCTCCTAGTCACCACCAACCACAAGACCAACCTACTCCAAGAGAAACTGAACCAGAAACTCACACCTACAAAATAGCTCAGGCCTACCGATGCCGAGTGGAAGAATTAAGGTGTGAGCTAAAAAAAATTAGTAGGAAATCACCACAAACACTAAATTGAAAACCCTAGCTTTAAAACACATTCTAAAAATAGGATTTTAGTAATTTAAATAAAAAACCCCAACTTCCACAAGTTTTATTTTTAAAACAAGACACACACACCACTTTCCTCAAAAACAGTTTCACTTTTCACAACCCTTTTTAAAAACCAAATTCCAAGTACAAATCCATACCAAGTAACCAAATAGGAAAAAGTAGAAAATGAAAGAAACAAAATAAAACTAGAGTAGACTATCAGGGATAAAATACAAACAAGAAGTAGAAACAAATAGAATATATAGATAGTGATTCATGATAATTTCTAGAAAATACATAGAGATATCCTTAGACATACTCATATCAAAAACACCTATCGGCATATGATACAGTTCCATAGTCAGTAACCAATTCTCCATTCTAAACTGGTTGATCCAATGGCACGTCCCACCAAGCCCTATAAAGTCAATGGGGTGTCAACCCATCTAATCTGGTTCAAAAATAATCCATCACTCAAACTACTAGATTATACCTAGGAAACCCATGATAATAATACATACTGAATGGAGGAGGCCCTTGCATGTGTGACTCACCTTAACTACTGCCCCCACACTTTTCTACCCCAAATAATGACACCACTTATGAAATACCCCTCTCTTTGAATAATCATCCATAAAGGTTCTCATCTCAAAACAATCCATACACAAGTTCCAACCAGGCCTTCCCACTATTTCAGATTCAAAAAAAATCTAAACATTATAAAATACCAACCAGGTCGTCACGTCACATCACATAAAAACCAACCTTTCCCAAAAATAACAAAGTTCCAAATGAGCCTTTAACATTTCCAATCCAAATACATTTAAAAAACCATTCACAAGCTAGGGTGAAACATGCAGCAATATATAAAGTTCCAAACAGACATTTTTGCTGATCATTCACCAAAACATATCACAAAATTCCAAATGGTTCAAAATTTAAAGAAAACATTTGAATCCACTTTTAAAGTCAAAAATAGAACCAAAATACCATTTATAAACCAAGGAAACATTTTGAGATAAATGGTATCACTCTTAAGTGTCATCGTCATTTGTATGCCCATCCATGTGTGCACCTCGTGCACCCATGGATGTGAAAACATACAATGAAACACTTCAAGTGTCCATGAAATCATCCAAAAACCATTCACAAGAAATTACACTTTCCCTTAAACAAAAACAACAAGTCACACAATTACAATGTCTCCAATAAGAATTTAAAATCCAAGATAATATTTCCAAAACATTTTACCACAAATCACTATACCATAAAGAGGATTCCAAAATACACATCATTCCTAATTTATAATTTTAACCAAGATATCAAAACATAAGCAAGTACAAATAACACCACAAGTTATTAAACTCACTTTAAAACTCAATTTTCATTTTAATAAACACCTCGTGTGAATGAAAATTCAATCATAGTCAAAGAAAACTATTGGAAAACTATTTCGTACCATTTTTCCGTCATAAAAAAACCAAAAAAATTTATTCCAAGAAATCACAATCAATATTATAACATTTTAAAAAATCATTAAAGGAAAAATCCGTGTTTCCATATTTTCCTTTAATTTTTGTGTTTATCCATGCTTGGGTGGGAATTATGAAGCTTTTTAATGGATTAAAAGTTTGTTTTGGAGGTTTTTGGTCTAAAATAAGCAACACCACAATAGTGGTGCATGTCACAATAGTCCCCATGTGTGAAATTGAAAAACAAAATGGCATGTTGGGTGTGGTTTTGGGTGTGGAGTAATGAGGATGGATTGGTGTTCCCTAGCTTTGGCGGCCTCACCGCACCCATTTTGGAGGTCATGTTGAGGAAAAATTCCCAAAATCTTTGCACATGCCCATGGTGGGCTAGCTGTTTTATTGTATGTTCAAGAATACCATGACCATGGCCAGTTTGTGGTAGATGGTGTAGCAATAGTTGGGCTAGCCATGAAATGGATGAAAGTATCAAACTTCTCCTTGAATCTTGGTCGATTAAAATGGGAAATTTATTTGGGTTAAATATGGGGTATTTAATGTGGTTTTTAATCAATTATTACCCCCACTAATCAATTGAATCATCCTCTCAATGATTCCATCGATTTCCAAACCAATTTTCAGAAGTCGTGGAAGACCAAGGTCCTAACCTTATTTGACCTTCTTGGGATATTTAACCTTGTGGGTTTTATAATTTTTCTCATTTATTCAAACACATAGGATCCTTGACTCTCTTCTCCTTTATTCATCATTTCTTATGAAATGAATTTCTCCTTCCGTAACTAGACTTAAATATTACTATTAATGTTAATTTAATATTCAGTTAGTGTTAATTATACCCTTGGATTATTCTTCTTCTCCACCTTAATCAAGAACCCTTATCATATTGGATCAGAACCCAATATAGGATTTCTTTGTGTGCAATATTTTTATGATTGGTGTGAGAATGTAGTTTGGGTGATGAAACTCTTGTAGAATCATGATGTTGACATTTACAACCTTGAGGTAGTAAGTTTCTTACTATATAGAGGTTATTAAAATGATTTTTATCACGATATATCATTTTCTGATCATATGTTTAGACCATAATTGAGTTTAATTTCTTGTGTGTGTGTGTGTCCAGTGATACCTATGTTTGAGTTTTATTAAAATGTGTGTGTGTTTGGCTATTGATACTCATGCTTGTTATGTTTTTTATGCATATATGTGTTAAACCAATTATATGTGACGTATGGCCTTTAGAGGTTTCACTTCTGGTATAAATTGATAGGTGGACTATCATTTCTTGGTTAGCCCTTAGAGGGGGATTAATTTTACATGCAGATATAGAGATGGAGGACTGAGGCATGAGAAAGGGTATAAAATCCTTAAGGCTTGACTCAAGACAAAGTTCCTATATATGGTGTCCTTGTGGCCTAACCTAAGGTAATGTTAGATTATGATGGACCTATGGACAGACCATGAGATAGATGGGTCTAAATGGCCACGTATCCATACCCAAGACTTTTATACTAGTGACATACATGGGTTATATGTGGTGACCTTGTGGTCAACCCTAGTTCATGACTTTTATTATGAATAAATTTTTGGTATGGAGCCAAAGAAGGAGGGACCAGGGGTATGTGGTGGCTTGGTTAGTGCAAAACCTATTAGTATGTGATTATTTTTTGTTTTCTTGCATATTTATTTATTATCATGATATAAACTCTGATACATGTTCACTCATGTTAAGGATTCATCTTTGGTGTCCTATTGGGTTTATAATCACACCCTTCATGGGAATCTCGATGCGCGTGAAGAGATCATGATCTAGGATTCAAAAAAGGTCAAGGCCCTAGTGGAAAGGATCTTGGAGATGAATCATGGTGATAGAGGTGGAAATAGTATAGACTCTTGAGTGATACCACTCTATTTTATGTATTTTCATATCTTGTTCATACTCTTATTAACCTGCCACTTTGGGGGTCCTTGGTTTTTTTCTATATGATTTGAAATACTTTCCATGTCATTGGTATAACATTTCTTATTTATTCAGTTTTTCTATCTTGTGATATTATTTTTATTAATGATATTGAAGGTATAGTATCCCCGCTAATGGAATGCAGGCCCTCGATGTCATTTGAAAACCTCCTATGTATGGGGATACATTCATGAGGACATGGTCACTCCAGCTCAAACCTAGTGAATCAAATGGGGGCATCACAAAGTGGTATCAAAGAATTTTTTTTCCCCAATTTATTCTTGAATATGTTTTGGAGAAAGGTAAAAAGGATTTTGGTTGTGTGAGACTTAGTCATGAAATTTGCATGTATTCCTAGATATCACATGTGTAACAGGCATCTAAGTTACCACTATTGGGAATAGTATTACAGTTATGGTTTTATAGTTTCATATTGATTTAAAGTATATTATGTTGACACCATCTTATGTTATTTGGGTTAATTCATGCATCATGAGTAGGTACATAGTATCACATTCAATATATATACCTATTGTATGTCATATATTAGTTCTTTAATTTAATTTCATGATTGTGTTATCTATTCAGGATAGACCTGTATTCTCTATTAAGTGATATATATTTGTTATTTCAATTGTGATATATTTTTTTCATTAATTAGTTTAAATTGATCATGATTTATTTTTTATTATATATATATATATATATATATATGAATGTTACTAATTTATTGGTACGGAGATCCTTATTTTGTACTAGGAGGTTTGTGCCTTCTTATTATGGGAAGCCTCCAAGTATAGGTTTCTATATGAATCCCTTATATAAGCCTTATAACTCTATAATAAAGTTAATTTAGGAATTTTAAATGTTTCTTTGCAATTTCAAAAAAAAACCCACCTTTGAGATGCTTGACTGGACTACATGGTAGAGCATGCCAGAACTCTCCTATAATGGAGTGTGTTTAAATTTTACCTCTAGTTTTGTAAGATAATGCAATTACGAATTCTCCCACACCTACTCCATTGGTTTAGGTGTAAGGTTAATTCTTTATCTTAGTGAATGATCACTGTGGAAGACATTCCAAGACTATGGTTGACTATTCTTGAGACTTTAGACTCTAATACCCTCCATCATTCTAGGGAATTAGAGTCCCTTAAGATGTTGAGGATTGGATTGACATCAGTAAGGGGATATTTTATCTATTGGAGACTCCAGAGGACCATCATTTGAAGTCTACTGCCTTTATGCTTTAGGGACCCTCCAGGAGATAGTGGATTATCATGAACAAGGGTGGGATACATGAAGTTTTATCTTGGACATCCTTTAAGAACCATTTATTTGAGGAGTTATTTCTAGATATGATGAATTTGGACTAAGAGAAGTAGTTCATAGAGATTCATTAGGTGATGGTGGTGTTTTCTACATACTTATCATGTTTCACAGAGCTTTTATGATTTTTTCCTATCTTGTTTGGGAATGAGGCACAAAATAATAGGTAGTTCGAGATCATCCTTCATTGGTATTTGAGATGTTAGACGATAATTTAGAGTTGAAGATAAATACATAGGTTCTTCATAAGGCTCGTAAAATTGATAATGGTATGGAGGAGTATAGAGCTTGATGTTTTCTTCTAACCTTCAATAGACTTCCCAGTGATACTTCTAATAGTAGGAAGAGTAAAGTGGATAATTTTCCCTAGGGTGGCAGTATATAGTAAGAGAAAAGCAGGGTTTCTTCAACATCTACTTTTGAGTAATGAGGCCCTCATTGTTTTAACTATATAAATAATGGTAATTATCATAATTTTTTTCCAAAGCCTCATATTAAGTGTTATATGTGTAAAACTATGGAGAATGTTTAGTAGTTCTATGTGTGGGATTTATGAAGAAGCTCATGCAAGGGTGTATAACTGATGTGGATTTTGACCTAGTGGTCTTGTTGGGGTTCAAAAAGTGACCCCATAGTCTTTATAGACCCATGTGAGACGTTCATATTAGGGTAAGGTCATGGATCTGAGGTAGGTTGAGTGTATCCAATAGATAAGGTTCCAGTTTCTAGTGGAATGACACTGTTCATAGTTAGAGGTATGATCTGTGTTACCTCTATGATTTTTTCTTCCTTGTTTGATACTGGCGATTAAAATTTATTTATATCTTCTCAAATTTTTGGTGGCCTTGACTTACCATTCAAGTTATCTCCTAAGTTAATTTCACTCAACACGCCTTTGGGAAAGAAATTTGGTCATATTTAGTGGTGTTCATAGTGTCAAGTATTCATTTCCAACTATAAACATATTTGGGATTTCATGTTCCTTGAGATAACAATCTTTGATGTGATCTCTAGAATGGACAAGTTGACCAGTTATCAGGCACACATAGAATTCTATAGGATATTTGTATCCTTTTCTACACTGAAGGGGTAGAAGTTTGTATTGAATGGTAAATGGGATGTTGGAGTGGGTAGATTAGGACTAGATGTAACATCACAGACCCGGTTCACTCATAAGTAACTAAACCCATTTGGTCACAAGGCTTCAAGAATTACTCTCCATATGCCTAAGGTTTGCAACTAAAAGTGAGGGTCCATGTTGGTAGAGTGGGGAGATTATGCCCTGATAATCAGAGTAACACAGCGGTATCACAAATCAATAAATAGTGGAATCATAATAAATGATAACTAGAGCATTGAAAGTAAAACATCCAGATGATAATAATAAATAATAAAAAAGTAAAACCATATAAAAAATGATGTGTAGGTCATGGAACTATATAAAATTAAGGTATACATATATATATAGGTACATAGAAAAGAACAAAATACCAAAAATTTATTCAATAGCATCATGGTCCAAGGCTCGGTCCCCTGCTCCTAAGCTCCCATTCTATAGTCAATCAAGCATCCAAAACCAGTTTCTTTCCTTTATCTATGGCCACATCAATTAATTCTATTCTAGTACCAAATGGTATCCTGAAAAGGGTGTGTGATATGCTCAATAGGATACCTACAATAGTGTCTATACAAGTCTATTCTAGGAGTATAAATGAATCGATGTGAATATATAATATAAGAAGTATAATAACATATATGAAATAATACTCGCATTGGTCTCAAACTCCTCATGGGATTCCCATCCAATCATACCTAGTTTGGGCCATGCTTGTAATGTCTAAATAGGTGGCCTATAAATGTTCAAGGTATAACAGATATGACTAGGATATCTAGGTATAATAAATATATAAAAAGTTGGACCCAAGGTGTAACCATGGAATCCAAGAATAAATGTTAATAAAATGGGATCCAAGGTGTAACCAAGCAATACAAGTCTTAGTTGTAGTAATATATGGTCTAAGAGGAAACAAGAAATCCTTGACCTCAGAAGGTCAAGTCATCTCACCGTACCTAAACTATTCAGCCTAGCTATAAGGGACTAAGTGTAATCTAAGGGTTAAACCCAAGTCATTCCACTGAAATAAAATCTAACTGAGTCTATGGAGCATGTCTATAGTTTTCACGAACTAGACTAGGATTTCTTCCAACCTGACATACGACCCAATTTGAGACAAGGCTTGAAGGGAATTCTCAATCCCCATGGGATGGCAATTATTGTCGGGCATCAAGTTAAACCAATGCAAATTATTTGGACCAATAAACTAGGATCAAAATAAATAAACAGAATTCAGGGAAGAACTGACAATAACTAAATATCAATAAATATACAAACAGATCCAAATACAACAACTTTTGAACAAAACAGAAATGGAATATAAAGAATAATACTGGACCACACTGACTTGCGCTCCATGTGACCTCCTAGTCACCAAAAACCACAAGACCAACCTACTCCAAGAGAAACTGAACCATAAACTCACACCTACAAAATAGCTCAGGCCTACCAATGCCGAGTGGAATAATTAAGGTGTGAGCTAAAACAAATTAGTAGGAAATCACCACATACACTAATTTGAAAACCCTATTTTTAAAAAAAATTCTAAAAATAGGATTTTAGTAATTTAAAGAAAAAACCCAAACCTCCACAAGTTCTATTTTTAAAACAAGACACACACAACACTTTCCTCAAAAATAGTTTCACTTTTCACGGCCCTTTTTTAAAACCAAATTCCAAGTAAAAATCCATACCAAGTAACCAAATAGGGAAAAGTAGAAAATGAAATAAACAAAAGAAAACTAGAGTAAACTATCAGGGATAAAATACAAACAAGAAGTAGAAACAAATGGAATATATAGATGGCGATTCATGAGAATTTCCTGAAAATCCATAGAGATATCCTTAGACATACTCATATCAGAAACACCTATCAGCATATGATACTGTTCCATAGTCAGTAACCAATTCTTCATTCTGAACTAGTTGATCTAATGGCACATCCCACCAAGCCCTATCAAGTCAATGGGGTGTCAACCCATCTAATCAGGTTAAAGAATTAGCCATCACTCAAACTACTATATTATACCTAGGAATCCCATGATAATAATACATAGTGAAAGGAGAAGGCCCTTGTATGAGTGACTCACCTTACCTACCGCCCCCACACTTTTCTACCCCAAATACTAACACCACCTATGAAATACCCCTCTCTTTGAGTAATCGTCCATAAAGGTTCTCATCTCACAACAAGCTATACACAAGTTCCAACCAGGCCTTCACATTGTTTTAGTTTCAAAAAAAATTCCAAACATTATAAAATACCAACTAGGTCGTCACGTCACATCACATAAAAACCAACCTTTCCCAAAAATCACAAAGTTCCAAATGAGCCTTTAACATTTCCAATCCAAATACATTTACAAAACCATTGACAATATAGAGTGAAACATTTAGCAATATGAAAAGTTCCAAACAGACCGTTTTGCCGATCATTCACCAAAACATATCACAAAATGCCAAATGGTCCAAAATTTAAAGAAAACATTTGAATCCCCTTTTAAAGTCGCAAATAGAACCAAAACACAATTTATAAACCAATGAACCATTTTGAGATAAAGGGGATCACTCTTAAGTGTCATCATCATTTGTATGCCCATCCATGTGTGCACCTCGTGCACCCATGGATGTGAAAACATACAATGAAACACTTCAAGTGTCCATGAAATCATCCAAAAACCTTTTGCAAGAAATAACACTTTACCATAAACAAACACAACAAGTCACACAATTACAATGTCACCTATAAGAATTTAAAATCTAGGATAATATTTCCAAAACATTTTACCACAAATAATTATACCATAAAGAGGATTCCAAACTACACCTCATTCCTAATTTATAATTTTAACTAAGCTATCAAAACATAAGCAAGTCCAAATAACACCACAAGTTCTAAAACTCACTTTAAAACTCAATTTTCATTTTAATAAACACCTTGTGTGCATGAAAATTCAATCATAGTCAAAGAAACCCTTTGGAAAACTATTTCGTACCCATTTTCCATCATAAAAACACCAAAAAATTTATTCCAAGAAATCACAATAAATATTATAACATTTTAAAAAATCATTAAAGGAAAAATCCTTGTTTCCTTATTTTCCTTTAATTTTTGGGTTTATCCATGCTTGGGTGGGAATTATGAATCTTTTTAATGGATTAAAAGTCTCTTTTGGAGGTTTTTGGGCCAAAATAAGCAACACCATGATAGTGGTGCATGTCACAATAGTCCCCATGTGTGAAATGGAAAAACAAAATGGCATGTTGCGTGTGGTTTTGGGTGTGGAGTACTGAGGATGGACTGGTGTTCCCTAGCTTGGGCGGCCTCACCACTCCCATTTTGGAGGTCATGTTGAGGGAAAATTCCCAAAATCTTTGCACATTCCCATGGTGGGTTGGCTGTTTTATTTTATGTTCAAGAATACCATGACCATGGCCAGTTCGTGGTAGATGGTGTAGTGATAGTTGGGCTAGCCTTGAAATAGATGAAATTATTGTACTTCTCCTTGAATCTTGGTCAATTAAAATGAGAAATTTATTTGGGTTAAATATGGGGTATTTAATGTGGTTTTTAATCAATTATTATCCCCATTAATCAATTGAAACATCCTCTTGATGATTCCATCGATTTCCAATCCAATTTTCAGAATTCGTGGAAGACCAAGGTCCTAACCTTATTTGAACTTCTTGGGATATTGAACCTTGTAGGTTTTATAATTTTTCTCATTTATTCAAACACATAGGATCCTTGACTCTCTTCTCCTTTATTCATTATTCCTTATTCAATGAATTTCTCCTTCCGCAACTAGACTTAAAGTTTACTGTTAATGTTAATTTAATATTCAGTTGGTGTTAATTCTACCCTTGGCTTATTCTTCTTCTCCACCTTACTCAATAACCCTTATCATATTGGATCAGAACCCATTATAGGATTTCTTTGTGTGCAATATTTTTATGATTGGTGTGCGAATGTGGTTTGGGTGATAAAAATCTTGTAGAATCATGATTTTGACATTTATAACCTTGAGGCAGTACGTTTCCTAATATATAGAAGTTATTAATATGATTTTTATCATGATATATGATTTTTTATCATATGTTTAGACCATAATTGAGTTTAATTTCATGTGTGTGTGTGTGTGTCCAGTGATACCTATGTTTGAATTTTATTAAATGTGTGTGTGTTTGGCTATTGATACTCATGCTTGTTATTTTTGTTATGCATATATGTGTTAAACCAATTATATGTGACATATGGCCTTTAGAGGTTTCACTTATGGGTATAAATTGATAGGTGGACTACCATTTATTGGTTATCCCTTAGAGGAGGATTAATTTTACATACAGATATAGAGATGGAGGACTGAGGCAGGGAAAAGGGTATAAAATCCTTAAGTATTGACTCAAGACATAGTTCCTAGATGTGATGGCCTTGTGGCCTAACCTAAGGTAATGTTATATTATGATGGACCTATGGACAGACAATGAGATAGATGGGTCTAAATGGCCATGTATCCATACCCAAGACTCTTAGACTAGTGACATGCATGGGTTATATGTGGTGAACTTTTGGTCAACCTTAGTTCATGACTTTTATTATGAATAAATTTTCGGTATGAATCCAAAGAAGGAGGGACCAGGGGTATGTGGTGGCTTGGTTAGTTCACAACCTCTTGGTATGTCATTATTTTTTGTTTTCTTGCATATTTACTTATTACCATGATATACACTCTTATACATGTTCACTCATGTCAGGGATTCATTTTTGGTGTCCTATTGGGTTTATACTCACACCCTTCATGGGAATCTCAATGCGCATGAAGAAATCATGATCTAGGATTCAGAAAAGGTCAAGGCCCTAGTGGCAAGGATCTAGGAGATGAATCAGGGTGATAGAGGTGGAACTAGGATAGAATCTAGAGTGATACCACTCTATTTTATGTATTTTCATATCTTGGTCATACTCTTATTAACCTTCCACATTGGGGGTCCTTGGTTATTTTCTATATGATTTGAAATACTTTCCATGTCATTGGTATAACATTTCTTATTTATTCAGTTTTTCTATCTTGTGATATTATTTTTATTAATGATATTGAATGTATAGTATCCCCACTAATGGAATTTAGGCCCTCGATGTCATTTGAAAACCTCCTTTGTATGGAGAGACATTCATGAGGACATGTGTCACTCCAGCTCAAACCTAGTGAATCAAATGGGGGCATCACAAAGTGGTATCAAAGAATTTGTTTTCCCAAATTTATTCATGAATATGTTTTGGGGAAAGGTAAAAACGAGTTTGGTTGTGTGGGACTCAGTCAGGGAATTTTCATGTATTTTTAGAGATCACATGTGTAATAGGTATCTAAGTTACCACTAATGGGACTACTATTATAGTTATGGTTTTACTATTTCATATTGATTTAAATTATATTATATTGATACCCACTTATGGTATTTGGGTTAATTCATGCATCATGAGTAGGTACATAGGATCGCATTCTATATATATACCTATTGTATGTCATATATTAGTTCTTTAATTTAATTTCATGATTGTGTTATCTATTCACGATAGAAATGTATTCTCTATTAAGTGATTTATATTTGTTCTTTCAATTGTGACATATTTTTTTACATCAATTAGTTTATCTTGATCATGATTTATGTTTTGTTATATATATATATATGAATGTTACTAATTTATTGGTATGGAGATCCTTATTTTTTACTTGGAGGTTTGTGCCTTCTTATTATGGGAAGCCTCCTAGGATAGGTTTCTATAGGAATCCCTTATATAAGCCTTATAACTGTATAATAAAGTTAATGTAGGAATTTTAAATGTTTCTTTTTAATTTCTAAAAAAACCCACCTTCGAGATGCTTGACTGGAATACATGGTAGAGCATGCCAGAACTCTCTTATAATGGAGTGTGTTTAAGTTTTACCACTAGTTTTGTAAGATAATGCAATTACGAATTCTCCCACACCCGCTCCATTAGTTTAGGTGGAAGGGTAATTCTTTATATTAGTGAATGATCACTGTGGAAGACATTCCAAGACTATGGTTGACTATGCTTGAGACTTTAGACTCTAATACCCTCCATAATTCTAGGGAATTAGAGGCCCTTAAGATGTTGAGGACTGGATTGACTTCATTAAGGGGATATTTGATCTATTGGAGACTCCAGAGGACCATCATGTGAAGTCTACTGCCTTTATGCTTCAGGGACCCTCTAGGAGATAGTGGATTATCATGAACAAGGGTGGGAGACATGAAGGTTTAACTTGGATGGCCTTTAAGAACCATTTATTTGAGGAGTTATTTCTGGATATGATGAAGTTGGACTAAGAGAAGGAGTTCATAGAGATTCATTAGGGGATGGTGGTTATTTATACATACTTATCATGTTTCACAGATCTTTTATGATTTGTTCCTCTCTTGTTTGGGAATGAGGCATAGAAGAATAGGTAGTTCGAGATCAACCTTCATTGGTATTTGAGATGTCAGTCTATAATTTAGAGCTGATGATAAATACAGAGGTGCTTCATAAGGCTTGGAAAATTGATAATGGTATGGAGGAGTATAGAGCTTGATGTTTTCTTTTAACCTTCAGTAGACTTCCCAGTGATACTTCTAGTAGTAGGAAGAGTAAAGTGGAAGATTTTCCCTACGGTGGCAGTAGATAGCAAGAGAAAAGCAGGGTTTCTTCAACATCTGTTGTTGAGTAATGAGGCCCTTGTGGTTTCAACTATATAAATAATGGTAATTATCACAATTTTTTTCCAAAGCCTCATATTAAGTGTTATATGTGTAAAAATATGGGGAATGTTTAGTAGTTCTGTGTGTAGGATTTATGAAGATGATCATCCAGGGGTGTTTAACTGATGTGGATTGTGACCTAGGGGTCTGGTTGGGGTTTAAAAAAGTGACCCCATAGACTTTATAGACCCAAGTGAGACGTTCATATTAGGGTAAGGTCATGGATATGAGGTAGGCTGAGTGTATCCAGTAGATAAGGTTCCAGTTGCTAGTGGAAAGACACTGTTAATAGTTAGAGGTATGATCTGTGTTACCTCTACGATTTTTGTTTCCTTGTTTGATACTGGTGATTAAAATTTATTTATATCTTCTCAAATTTTTGGTGGCCTTGACTTACCATTAAAGTTATCTCCTAAGTTAATTTCACTCAACACACCCTTCGGAAAGAAATTTGGTCATATTTAGTGGTGTTCATAGTGTCTAGTATTCATTTCCAACTATGAACATATTTGGGATTTCAGGGTCCTTGAGATAACTATCTTTGATGTGATCTCTGGAATGGACAAGTTGACCAGTTATCAGGAACACATAGAATTCTATAGGATATTTGTATCCTTTTCTACACTAAAGGGGGAGAATTTTTTGTTGAATGGTAAATGGGATGTTGGAGCGGGTAGATTAGGACTAGATGTAACATCATGGACCCGGTTCACTCATAAGTAACTAAACCCAGTTGGTCACAAGGCTTCAAGAATTACTCTCCATATGCCTGAGGTTTGCAACTAAAAGTGAGGGTCCATGGTGGTACAGTGGGGAGATTATGCCCTGATAATCAGAGTAACACAGCGGTATCACAAATCAATAAATAGTGGAAGCATAATAAATGATAACTAGAACATTGAAAGTAAAACATCCAGATGATAATAATAAACAATTAAAAAGTAAAACCATATAAAAAATGATGTATAGGTCATGGATCTATATAAAATTCAAGTATACGTATATATAGGTACATCAAAAAGAACAAAATACCAAAAAGTTATCCAATAGAATCATGATCCAAGGCTCGGTCCCCTACTCCTAAGCTCCCATTCTATAATCAATCAAGCATCCAAAACTAGTTTCTTTCCTTTATCTATGACCACATCCATTAATTCTATTATAGTAATAAATGGTATCCTGAAAAGGGTGTGAGATATGCTCAATAGGTTACCTCCAATAGTGTCTATACAAGTCTATTATAGGAGTATAAATGAACCTGTGTGCATATATAATATAAAAAGTATAATAAAATATATGAAATAATAATCACATTGGTCTCAAACTCCTCATGGGATTCCCATCCAACCATACCTAGTTTGGGCCATTCTTGTAATGTCTGAATAGGTGTCCTATAAATGTTCATGGTATAACAGATATGACTAGGGTATCTAGGTATAATAAATATATATAAAGTTGGACCCAAGGTATAACCATGGAATCCAAGAATAAATGTTAATAAAATGGGATCCAAGGTGTAACCAAGGAATCCAAGTCTTAGTTGTAGTAATACAGGGTCTGGGAGGAAACAAGAAATCCTTGACCTCATAAGGTCGAGTCATCTCACCGTACCTAAACCATTCAGCCTAGCTATAAGGGACGAAGTGTAATCAAATGGTTAAACCCAATACATTCCAATGAAATAATATCTAACTGAGTCCATGGAGCATGTCTATAGTTTTCACGAACCAGGCTAGGATTTTATCCAACCTGACATCTGACCCAGTTTGAGACAAGGCTGGAAGGGAATTCTCAATCCCCATGGGATGGAAACTAGTGTTGGACATCAAATTAAACCAATGGAAATTATTTGGACCAATAAACTAGGATCAAAATAAATAAATAGAATTTAGGGAAGAACTGACAATAACTAAATATCAATAAATATACAAATAGATCCAAATACAATAACTGTTGAACAAAATAGAAATGGAATATAAAGAATAATACTGGACCACACCGACTTTCTCTCCATGTGACCTCCTAGTCCCCACCAACCACAATACCAACCTACTCCAAGAGAATTTGAATAACCCTTATGGTTCTTCCAAGAGAAAAAACCCCACCTAGAAAGATCAAGATCTCAAGAGAGGAGGGGTAGGAGAAGATAAAAATCGACTGAAACTCAAAGAAACATAACTAGGGAACTTAAAGAAGCATCCATGGAGGTTGGAGAGTATTGGAGGAGGGTCTCCTAGATCCCCCTAGTGCCCTAGGTTGGATAAGGGGAAGAAAAACTAAAATAGGGTTAAAAGGTTAGAGGGATAAACTTTGAATTTCAAATTTTTTAGAATCTGGGCAACTCGCACGGTTTTCCAAACCGTGTGCCAACTATACAATATGTCGCTACCTGATTCCAGAACCAAACTACACATTTTACTTATGGTTTCCCAAATCATTTTCAAGTTGTGATCCAATCCCCAAGCACCAAACTCAAGCTTCATGGTTACCTGGTCGAATCTGTATGGTTTCATCTAACCATGTGCTACCCATTTTCCCCTTTCTACCAATCCCAAAACTTCCATTTTTTAACAAAAACTCAAAAATTAAAATAAGGACTCGACCCGAACCTCAACCAAAGGATCCAAGATCAAAAAAAAGAATAAAATAAAGTAATTTCCAAGGTTGGGATGTGACAATAGTATATCTCAGGCTAATCATGACTGGGGCCCAAGGGAAGAATCCAATGCACCTCCTGTCCTAAGACATTAGCTGAATCCAAGAAGTTTATCTAAGGCATTATAATATCCAGAAAAGTCTCAAGTGAATCGTCGGGCTATTCAATGGAATTCACATATAAATAATATAGTGTCCATATCCTATGTTGGGTATCTCCCTTAGAAATTGGCCAAATGAATCAGGGTGGTGTCTTATGAGTGCTCAAGGCTATCCC
This sequence comes from Viscum album, assembly GCA_963277665.1. Lineage (NCBI taxonomy): Eukaryota > Viridiplantae > Streptophyta > Magnoliopsida > Santalales > Viscaceae > Viscum > Viscum album. The sequence continues at coordinate 600,499,678 of OY728157.1, forward strand.
TAGGGAATACAAGGCTGGATCAAGTCAGACCACTCCTATAATAAGAAAAAGGTCCATAGTAGAAATAGGAACCTTAAGTTTAATGATATAATAAAGTCCATGTGATAACCATTCCATTTAATTAACATTATATATATAATTCACATTCATACTTTTTCATTCAACAATAATAAAGGCTATGTACGGTTTCATACCATTAATCATTTAATTGTAATTTAATATTATCCAATATAAAAATTATTTCCCATTTAAAAAGGTCATTTCATCTATTTAAATTTATCAAAACACTTCATAAAGTCAAACCCAACACACTAATGGGTGTTTCAGCTATTAAAAAGTAAATGGGTGTATATTAATAAACATAGAACACCCAAGGGGTGGATTAAGTTGAGGTCCTTGGACTCCAACCATAAACAAGAAGTCTAATATGACATTTACATTTCAAATTAAACTAAAAATTTAAGGAAAATCAATTCTTAGGGTCAAATATTGGGTAAAATCAGTGCAAATCACAACAACGACAATTATATATCAACATGACTTGAGTGAAAATTCATAAAACACCTACCTTATGGCGTTATAGGAACACTCATCTAGTATTTTCCCTTGTTTTGGTTTGAATCGGAAGAGAATAGAAAAATAGAAAAATACTTTGAAAATAGGGAATATTATATTGCACCAAAATAGCGCCAAAGATGGAAAGACAAACCGTAAAAGGAAATAAGTGGATTAATGCACTTATCAATGAAGATCCAACATGACCAATGGTGGTTTGATCAGATTTCAGATGGAAGAGAACCACAAGAACATAAGAGGGATCCATAGAGGATCTCATATGATGGTTGGTAGTTGTGAGGTATTGGGTATCTATAATTTACAAAAATAGAGGGGGTTCTTAACTACCACTAATCAAAAAGATTAGCTATGGTTCACAAACCACTATAATATCTTAAATTAGTGTGGGTTCAAAACCCCCTCTAGTGTCTTAAATTAGAGGAGGTTGTGTACCCCCACTATTTAAAAAAACAAATTTCATAATATATATAATTAAATCACTATATATAAATGTATTTAAATACATTATATAAAATATTTATATGATTGTATATAATTGTATTTACATGTATACATAAATATAATTGTATAATATTATGTACATTAATATATATTTATTTTTATAAATTGTATTTCATATAATATTAATTATATATAATATAAAAGCATAAACATATTATGTAAATATATACATAAATATAATTTATTTTAAAAATATATCATATAAAAACGCAAGCTTTTCATTTTTATAAGTTATATAATAATAATAATAAATATATTTTTAAATAATATGTTTATTCTTTTATATTATATATATTTAATATTATATGAAATAAAATTTATACAAATAAATATATATTAATGTACACAATATTATACAATTAGATTTATTGAAATACAAATATATTAATGTACATAATTATAGATATAGGTATGAAAATACATTGTATAAATTTTCATATAAATTTTATTTCAAATAATATTAATTATATATTTATATAAATTGTATTTCATATAATATTAATTATATATAATATGTATATTAATTATATATTATATAAAATTGTATTTTCTATAACATAATATAAATATTTGTAGAAATTGTATTTCATATAAATATTTGTGTAAATTGTATTTCATATAATATTAATTATATATAAAATAAATATTCATATAAATTGTAAATATATTATAAAAAAATTATATAAATACATTAAATAAATTCAAATATATATATATAAACATAAATACAGGTATATATATAGTTATATAAATGTTTGTGTGTATATATATTATATTACATATATATATAATATATATATGAATACCATTATTAAATATATAAATAAATTATATATATATATAAAAATAAAAAAATTATATTAATATAAAGATAAGTATTGAGATTGATATATTAAAGATATATGTGTATACATGATATGACTATATAAATATAAATATATGTATGGATGTATAAATATTCGTAAAATTTTATGTATATATAAATATTATATTATATTATATATATATGTATAATTTAAATATTATATATTTGTATACATATGAATGTATTTATAAAATATATAATATATTGTATTCATATAAATATGTAATATATATTAACATTTTTTTAATTTTTTGCGTATAAATATTATATATATATATATTCATAATATATTTGAGTAATATATATATATATATATATATATATGTATACATATAAATGTATTTATAAAATATATAATATATGGTATTCATATAAATATGATATATATATATATATATATGTTAACATTTTTTTAATTATGTTTGTATTAATATAATATTATATATATATATATATATATTCATAATATATTTCAGTAATATATAAATATATATACATGTATGCAAATAAGTATAAATATTTACAAATAAATATATAAATACACGTTTTTGTTTGTGTGTGTGTTTGATATAAATGTATTTATAAATACATACATGCATAATTTTATTTAAATATATGAAAATATATAATTTATAGAAGTGTTCATAATATATATATATATATATACATATATATTTATATTTATATTTATATACATATATATTTATATTTATATAAATATACATATATGTATTTAAATATATGTATTAATACAAATCTAAACATATAATTTATATAAATGTATATATAGGTTATATATTTAATGTATTTAAATATATCATAAAAATAATATTTATTTTAATAAATATATAAATATATATAAATATACCAATATACATAATATAAACAAAAAAGAACATAACATAGTGGTTCAGGGGTTGGCTGCTCATCCAAAGAAATATGGATCAAATCTGTTTGGCCTCCAATTTTAGAAAAATTCATTGATTGGGATGTGGCGATGTATGGGTAGGTGAGTGGTGGACTGAGGTAGACCCTCTTTTACACTTAGGGGATCCGTTTTTGTATGGGACATGAACACCTCTTGGGGAAGGCATTGTTTCATGGGACATGAACACTACATAGGAAAAACCGGAGGGGGTAGAAGGGAGGGAGGCATGGTAGGACGTGAGGGTATAAAAAACATAGAGAAAAATGATGGGGGGATAGGAGGTGGTTAAAAAAACCTCTAGTTGAAAAATTTATATAAATATAGAACAAATTAGAAGGGGATTAAACCCCCTCTTACACAACCACTGCTAAATTAGCCAATACTTTACCAGAGATTCCTCAAAACTACCTTTAACCCCCTCTAATCAGACCATTTTTTTGTAGTGGGTATGGAAAGAACAATTTTTATCATGAATTCAATTGAAATTAAAAATTTAATACATGTTATGAATCGATTATGTGGCTAGGATCTATCCCTCTATTGTCCTCTTCTCACAAATGAACCAATAATTCTAATGGTGTGGCTTCCATGTCTAAGACAAAACGAAGAACTTAATGAGGGTTTAACCAAAATTTAAAAGGATCCATACCTCATATGAATAATATGGGATATTAAATTCCCCCCCCCCAAGAAACTCATCCCTGATTTTTAATTTCAAGGGTGGTAAAAATAATCTGAGAACAACTCCATCCACTGATCATGTACGTCAACCTCTATCTCCTAGGTCTGATCTTGTATGTAGTCATTATTCCATAGCACCTAAACTAAAGGTACTAGTCTATCTTAGAGAGCCTCCATGTTCTTTTCAATGATCTATATATGATTCTCCCCAAAGGACACATCTTCCTCTAACTCAACCTCATCAGACTGAAAGATGTGAGACAGATATGAATAATAGTGATGTAAATAAGAAATGTGGAATGCATCATGTATGGTCCAATATCTATTAAGAAGTTCTATATTATATGACACTAATATAAGCCTCTCTAAAACCTCAAATGGTTTTAAAAAGAGAGGTGATATCTTACATTGATACATAAACTGTTTATTCCCCTATGTAGTTAAAACACGTAAGAATACATGATCCCCGACCTTAAACTATAGAGGTCGCTGATGGTGGTCAGCATATGATTTCTACCTAGACTGGGTCATATTCATTCACTTCTTGATCAGTTGAACCTTCTCTAAAGTATCATTAATGAGATTATGTCCAATTAGTGATGCCTCCCAAACCTATAACCAGTAAAAAGTTGATTGGAATGGCCTACCATATAATGCCTCATAAGGATCCATCTGAATCATCACCTTAAAGTTATTATTGTATGTGAATTTTGATGGGGATATATGTTTCTCCCAATAACCTCTTAAATCAAGTATTATTGATTTAATAATTTCCTCTAACAGCTATATCATCTGCTCAGACAACCCATTGTCTTGATGGTGGTATGTTATACTCAAAAGTACATGTGTACCTAACATCCAGTATTACCCTTGCCAGAACCAAGAAGTAAAATGAACTTACCTATTTGATACAATAGTCCATTTAACTCCATGAAGTTGGATAATCTCCTAGGCATATATCCTTCTAAGATCATCTACTAAAAAGGTATCCTTAATAGGTAGAAAGTGATATACCTTTGTGATCGTATCGATGATCACCCATACTACATAATTTCCTTGAGGGGATCTTAGTAATATAATCACAAATTTCTTGGTGATGTTATCCCATTAACACTCAACAATGGGTAATGGATGTAAAATCCCTTCCGGTCATTGGTGTTCTGTCTTCATTTTCTATTAGGTGTAACACCTGGTAACAAAGCTAGTTAAAACCCTTTCTATACCACACCACCAGTATTGGAAACATAGATCACGATACTTCTTTTTAAGCCTAGGGTGAACCGACCAATTAGAAGCATGATAATCTCACATCAGTTCCTCCCAAATATATGTAGGAACCCATACACATACATGGATGTGCAAGACCACATCCTCATCAATGATCTATCCTTACAGGGGGTCCTCACCTGAAACACTCCCCCTTAAGACTAAGGCCTAGATATCTTATAATTTCCTCATATTCACTCTCTCCAGAAGTGAAGAGGTTACTGATACATTTATAAGGGTAGGCTGCCTATTATGGTCTTTTATCTCACAATACATCTTAGAGAACAAATCCATATGTTTCCAATCACTACTGGCCTCCTTCACTGCATGTGTTTGAGTCCTCTAACTCAAAGAATATGCTATAGCATTACCCTTTCCAATTGTATAGGCAAGCTCAAATTCAAAAAAATTCATGTATTCATCCCACCTCCTCTATCTAAAATTTAAGATACACTAAATAAATATATACTTGAGTTTTTTTTGTCTGTAACCACCAAAAAACACTCCCCAAAAAAATAGTACCTCCAACAACATAAAGAATTAACTACATCTACCAACACAATATCATTCATAGGGTAATTCATATCATGTGATCTCAATTTAAAAGACTTGTACTCCATGAACCAATCTTTATGCATTATAAAAACTCCAAGCTTGATGCTTGATGCATCACAAAACATTGTACAGCCTCTTCCCATATCTGAAAGAATTAGGATCAGTGTTAAATTCAGTCTCTTTTTCTACTCCTAAAAGTATATCTCATAATATTATGAACACATTAACTCCACACCCTTCATAGTCAAGATCATAAGAGGTGATTCTATTCATGAAAATTCATGAATAAATAATATTTAATGTATATATATCCCTAATAAACTTTTTATGTCAAAAAATTTATTAGGTTGCTCCTAGGATACAATGGAACTCACCTTCTCTGGGTTAATAGACACTCCTACCTCTGAGATGATCTAACTCAAGAAGTGTAATTTGCCAATCAAAAAGTTTCATTTAGTGATCTTATCATATATATAGTTCCCTATAAGTGTATTGATCATGATCTCAATATTTTTGACATAGTTTTTTCGAGTATGAGAATACACTAATATATAATCCACAAAGACTACCACAAATGAATCTAGATATGAGTGGAAAAATCAATTCATAAAATCCATGAAAATAGTTGGTCTGTTCATAAGACCAAATGGAATAATGAGATATTCATAGAGACCATACCTGCAACAAAATACCATATGAGGTATGTATAAAGATATAACTCATACTTGATGATAGCCTAACCTCAAATCAATATTCTAGGAAACTATTTATCCTTAGAGCTAGTCAAAGTGGTCATCTATATGAGTCAAAGGATATCAGTTCTTGACTATAAGTTGGTTCAACTAACGGTAATCCACACAAAGCATGAGCACACCATCCTCCTTCATGGTGAAAAGGATAGGTGAACCCCAAGGTGAAGTACTAGGATATATAAAACACTTAACTTCTAAATCCTCTATCTTCCTCTTAAACTCCTATAACTTAATAGTATACATACTATAAGGAAGAATGGATACTAATGATTATCCAATCATTAGCTCAATAGTAAACTCTACCTCTCTCTCAGGAGGTATTATAGTAAATTCATCAAGAAAGAAATCCCTAAAATGATCTAATATAGGATGTAATTAAAATTTATATATTCCCTAATCATCTATATAAAGGATATAAGTTTTTTCTGTCACTCCACCCAATCCACGATGCTCTTGTCCATCTCTACTTTCCTAGAAATCTCATTCACCCTTGTAAATATAATTATCACTCTATGGTGATGTAAATGATACCTTGTGGTGATAGTAGTCCACATGATCATGATAGGGGACCAAATAATACATCCCAAGAATGATATCAAATCCCATCATCTTGAGGATGAATATTTTCTATAAGAAATGATAACTACCTACCTCAAGGGGTGATTCCTTGCAATAGAACACACTCTCCGATCAAATCCCCAACAAAGTATCATGTGTCATAACACCATAATAATATTGAATATCAATCCCAAGTATTTCTATAGTAGTCCCATAAATAAAATAATGTGAAGTTCATGTATAAAAAAGTAAAAATACTAATTTAGTGGCTAACAATATTGTACCTCTAACTATAGATGGCATGAAACCCTTCTCATCAGGTATAGGTTGTAATGCATATATCTGGCATAGTCCACAGCTCTGATCTGTAACCTAACTATCCAGAGTAATTCCACTTAGATAGAGATATGTATCCTAATTTTGGCCTCCACTACCATGTCCACATCCTCAGCCTATACAGCCAGTGGTAGTCCAGCTTCCTCCCTAGAGCGAAGCTACTGATCCTACTCCAGAAGGAAAAGATAGTGTGGATCCTCTTACACTAGGAACTGATGGAAGGGTATAAAAACCTTTGAATATTCCCCATTATACCACAATATTGGAACTCAACTGGGTCTTGGTCACATTGAGGCTTTACATGACTGTATCTCCCACACTAATGGAATATAAAAGAACTTCCAATATAGATGATCTAGCTTCCACTTCTCTATCAAGAACCCTCAAGATGGTGCTTCCTACCAATGGATGAACTACAACCCTATCTTAGCACGAAACTATCATGACATGTACTTTTGACTTCCCTCAAATTACACTCAATAATATGGGATTGGTCAACAATGACAATGACAGTAGTCAAATGGAAACATTTACCTCAGATCAGATGGTGTATCTAAGATCATCCCCCAAAGATTCTCACTCTCGAAAGATCATTAGTAGCAAAAGAAGTTGCAAAATGATAAAATTTATTAATGATATCTGAATAATTCATAACTAATATGGATACTTGATCTAGATACAAGAACTTCTTATCTATTTTATCTCTCAACATCTCTGAAAACAAAAAGTCTTAGAAGGCAGCCTGAAAATATCTTCAAACTCTCAATATTATTCTTCTTGAGTAATAACATCCCACCAATTCTTTGCAAAACTACGAATCATATAAGTAGATATCTTGACCCTACTTTATGTATGCATCTCCAAGTGCTTAAAGATAGATAGAATGGCCTCTAGACATGTCTTAGTGGATTTTGGACCGCTATCCCCTGAAAACGTGGGTGAATGATACTAATAAAACTCTCATGTGAGTTTTTTCATGGTAGGAGAAAGTCATCAATATACTTAAATAGTATACATAAACCATATAAAATCATATCAAAATTGTTCATCAATTATAAATTTAGGTATAACTGAAGGTGCCAGAGGTGGTACTACTAGCGGGTTAGGTCCCACCACTTTAGGAACATTGTCTTCACCACCTTCTAGGCACTCCAAATTTGGATATTGTGGTGGAATAGATCTAAAAATTAAAAAAAACATTCATCATATAATATTTAACATGAAAAAATCATAGATAAAAGAATAGGATAGGTAAAATACTTATTATATAGGAATCACACCCCTTTGTCTACTCATGAAGAGAGGTCTTGGTGTCATATAAGACAATGATAAAATTATAGAGATGTTGTCTACTTCCCACTACTATGGTTGGGTCTAATTTAGGTTCTATATTTTATATCAGGTTTATGGTATACAGTGTTTCAATTTCAAATTATAAAGGAAAACTCCCTTTAAGTTTCATTTGGAATCACTATTTAACGACAACCATTTCCATTTAAACTAAGAACTCAACCGTCCTTAATTATGTCATTACGTATATCCATATATAAATATATATATATCCAATTAAATTTTGCAATATCCTAGGTTTTTATATGAGGTATAAATTCTTTTGTTTCCAGTTAAACCATTGTTTACATTCTCTTTTGGCTTATACCATTAAGCCATACTATGGTCCGGTTGGGTTATTTTTGGAAAGGAAATGGGAGGAGTGATATAGATTGGATGAAGGCCAATCACACACCATGAAATCAGAATACCAGACTAATATTAATTACATGACATTTAATGGTCCATCCAGAACCTATCATGTTGTGTAAATGGTTTTCCCTAGTGAGGAAGACCATGAGATCTACACGATGTGTAAAGAATTTACACACCGTGTAAATGTCCAAAATCATTTTTTTAAAATAAGAGGCAGGGGCCTCTATTTTTTGATATAAACTCACCTCTACCTTCTATATCACACAAGAGAACCCAAGGAGTCCTAAATATAGGATTTGGTGTCATTTTTAGATTCTGAATCTATTTCTTTTTCTGTCGATCTCATTGGATCTGCACTGGTTTTCCATCCATTCTTCATTTTTCTTCTGATGTGGACCAAAAATGAGGTTGATATTGGATTAATCTTCTATTACGGACCTATGGTAGGTTTTATATACCTTTCCCTTGGTTTTTTTTGTTTTATAAGTATTATTTTTCATTTTCCCACACATCATATTTTTTGGTGGTTCCCTTTTAATTAGTTAAATGGATGAATTGAATGAAATGGAACCCATTAGGTTTCCCCTTGAGTAACATTTTATGGTTCCATGTTGTTTAACCTCATCTGAGGCCACCCATGGGTTGTTCCCTTATTTGTTCCCATATGTTATACCACCTCATTGGGTGTGTGTTAGATTTTTATTGATTTTTAAGCTTGTCTAACTGAATGAATTGAATAGAATTGATTAGTATATTGTTATGCCTTCTTTTCCTTGTGTTTACATGATGTTTAATAATTAAATTTTTTAAATGGATTTTATAGAAATTTTGTAAATGAGTTAGAATAAATCAAGGAATGTTAATGTTTATGAAATTATTGTTGAATTTTGATGATAAAGTGATTATAGTAGTGGATTCCTTGGACCTGTTACTCTATGGATCCAGATTCTATAGGTTTCCATGGAATTTTCTACTCTATGGGTCTTGATTGAGGTAGTAGATTCCTTGGACATGTTAACTCATCAGATCCTGATTCCATAGGATGACTTGGGCCTTGCTACCCATTGGATTCAACTTGATTTGGCTCATAGTGGACATGGTATTTTAATATGCTCCTTGGACCCCAACAAATTATTTTTCGAGTTTCCATCAAGATTCTTCTGAGACGCGACATGGATGTCTTCGTTTTTTATACCTTGGATATGTCCCTTCATGGTTTGACACTGTTGATTACATGGTGTAGATGTTCTAGATAACTTTTATTATATGGTGTGGCCATGTTGAATGTGGTAAACTTTGTATTATACGGTGTGGCTATGGTAGTTGTTTACATTGTATTACATAGAGAGGGCATTGTGTATTTTTTATCATGTTTCACAGATATCCCTGGTATGGGTATCAGTTTACAGTTGTTGACTAGATAGTATCACTTGTTTATTTCTATTTGAAGCTTCCCTTGTTATGATATCTTAACATTTGTTTATAGGGAGACTTGGTATCCTAGATAGTATCTCTGTATGTGGATCACTCTTACTTTTATCACTTCTATACTTGTGATATATTTTACACACTTATTTTGTTTATATCACATAGACTAGATTTTTTATGGGCATCGTTGGTGGTGGCCTACTAAGTGTTATCTCACACCATATTTGGGCCACCATTGGGTACCTGAATAGTCTTCTTAGATGTTGGTAGGTATTGGGGAAAGAACCCACTGTATGATGCTTGATTTTCTTATTTCCTAAAATCAGAAGAGCATAGGATCAATCTAGTATCGTGATGCTAGATGGGATAGTCCCTTTTAGGTATTTTGGTATTTTGATACATGTATTGTACTAGCTATTAGCATACCTGTTTTCTTAATTTTTAGATACATGACATGACTCATCATTTTTTATATGATATTAACTTTGTAATTGCTTATATATTTATGTCTTGGATGTTTATCTTATGTCTAGTTGATTTACTTCTTCTGCTATTGATCTATGTGTTTGATACTAACGCGTTACACTCAAACACAAGGGCATAGTCTCCCCAAAGACACACCCAAGTCCCTCACTACTAGTCGGCATCCTCTGGAATATGGGGAGGAAGTCCTGAGTCCATGTGACTCACCATCTTGGGGAACCATTTAGTGGAATCTGGTTCATTATGTTACAAAGTGATATCAGATCGTTTTTCTTTTCATTCCTTACTATTTTGCAACAATAGACAAAATATTAGTAAGGTTTTAGAATTTGGTAATGATTTGTTAATAGGGTTATCTAACCTATGTACATAGAAAATCCAAATTTCCATGAATAGAAATTGATTTTTTCTAGATTTTTCTCATTGCACTTGATTTGATTCCACTGTAGGGTGATGTACTTGAATTTTTATGTATTATTAATATGATTGAGGATTTATTTTACCATTTACTAATGAGATGAGGTTATGAATCTCATTCATCATTTTAGTAACCTTATATAATTTACATTCCATGCATTATTCCATGCCATATAGGGTGCATTGCTTGAATGAATGGAATTATTATTTGTTCCTTACATGACATATCTGTGATTTGGTTAATGGTTTGTGTAGGGGATTGAGAGACATAGTTAACACTTAGAGTTCCTAAAATATCCTAAACAGTGTTTCCTACATAGGCTATAACAGACACACTAAGCAGTCAACTATGGAACATTGAGTCATGGACCATTGGTCACATGGACTAGAATGAGTTATGGTTTGGATTAAGTGGACATTACACTTCGATTCATGAGGTGTATGGGACCTTATAGATCAAAAGTGGTGAACCACTTAGTTAAACCATTTAAAGAGTATTTTGATATAAATGTGAATTGAAAATGGAATTGAATTAGTGAAATAGAGAACTTGACCTTGACCCAGCTTTAGAGTGGGCAGTAGGTAGTGTCTCTGGAACTTTTTATGGTTGTTAATTTTTACCTAGTCCTGGATTTAGGAGTAATAATATCACTATAAATTGTTTATAGTAAGGTTTTGACCCATACTAAGCTTTTATATTTACTACTTGGTCACTACTCAATATTTTTTTAGGGATGTGTTTGAAAATATAGAGACATTCTACCATGATAACCTTTAGTCTTATACCAGGAGGGTGGTGACGACCATGCACTGGAGGTGGTGGGCCATGGGATACCAATAGATCCTCCTGTAGTTATAGATAAGGAACCAATAGTAGTACACGATATAGGTGCTAAGTCATAGTTTTGTATTATTTTTATATTCTTTATATAGACCATTCAAGGATCACAACATCCTTCCTTGTCTATGGAAGAGCTGACGCATGTGTTCCAGTAGCAGCATCCACCCACGTTTATAAGGTATGGAGGTCCATAGGCTACTAAGCTATGGATTGAGACTAATTTTTTATCTTATAACATCTATATACACCTTCTAAAATGAGAGTGAATCTAGTGACATATATTCTTCGAGGAAAAGATAATCACTAGTGGGTTTTTTGAACCAGGTTGATAGGTTGTGAGATATGGTTTAGTGGGATTTCCAATCTAGGTTTTATGACTACTTTTCCTTGAGACCCTAAGATTTGAAAGGGCTAGTTAGTTTATGTGTTTGTATTAGGGCATGATGTTGGTTAAGGAATATTCATAATTATTTACAAAGATTTATCATTTTGCGTTGATTTATCTTGATGATGAGTTATTAAGGGAGATAAGCTTCAAGTAATGTCTCAGGAATGTCATTTGATCATAAGTCAACATGTCTAGTTTGATGATTAATACTGAGATAGTGAATCGATCATTTATTCTTGAGTGAATCTTGAGGGAATTTTGGGGCGCACAATAGGTAAGTTTATCCTATCAACCCAATGGTTCATCAAATTCTAGTAGGAAGTTCCACTTTGAGGTTTCTCATGAGGGGAGTACCAGATAAGATATTAGTGTTAGTAGCTCTGTTTTCTATCATTAGTTTTGAAGAAAGAGAAATATGAGTAATCAGTGTGATCAAGACCACATCAAGTGTTGATCTTGTGATAGGATGGGCCATGTGTAGAGTTTTTGTAGGACCTTCCCTCCAGAAATTAGTGGAAGGGGATTGACTCCAACACTAGGTTTAGGAGTGGGATTCAAAGAACTATGTTAGACGGGGATATGGAGTACTATTTGTTAGTCAAGCTAAGGTGGTGGTCATGGTCGAGGAATCCAGGCACTTGTTGTACCTAAAAAACCAAGTGGTCCTACTCTAGGTAGTGAGGGTGTTTCATAGGGCTATGGTTTAGGCCATATGTATTATATGTAGCCTACAGTAGTAGAGCAGAGAATTGGGAAATCTACGGTGAGAAGTACGATCTTAGTAGCCTCTACTTTAGTATCTGTGCTTTTTTATATAGTTTCATCACATATTTCTAGATCTGTACCTTTGGTGGAGAGCCCTAGGGTCATTTTTTAGTGTTCTGATAGAGTTATAACCCAGGATACTCTATTGGGGATTAGAAAAGAGAATGTACGCTAGTGTAGGGAGTTCCCTCTTGATATTGGTGGGTGTAAATTCATATGGAATCATTTTACCCTCAAGATTAAAGGTTTTGATGATATACTTGGATGGAATGGATAGTGTCTTATTAATCCTATATTGATTTCTATTGTTGTAGGGTGACTTTCACATTACTAAAGGGTGTAGTTTTTATTCACAAGGGTGAATGGGATGTTTAGGAAAGCTGATCAAGACCATAGCATCATGGGCTAGGAAAGATGAAAAACCAGATAGCCAATTTATATCTAGATGATCAGGGATCAGGTCAGGCATATTTCCCTCTAGTATTTTATTGTTTAAAGAATGTTTTCCTGGATGAATTTTCTAGTTTACCTCCTGAGATAGCGGTGGAGTTATCCATATATATTGTTCCAGGAGCTACACCAGTATCCATTCCTCCTTATAGGATGGCTATTACTAGGTTATAGGAGCTCAAGAGGCATCTAGAGGACTTGAAGGAAAATGGGTTTATACGAACTAGTACTTCTCTATGGGGTTCACTGGTTATTTTTGCAAAAAATATGGATGGTACACTTAGGATATTTGTGGATTATTGTAAATTGAACCATTTGAGCATTAATAACTAGTATCCTCAACCAAGGATATATGACCTTTTTATCATCTCTGAGGATATCGAGTTTTCTTGAAAATTGATTTGATGTCAGGATATCACCAGGTGTATGTTTGACCTACATACATACTTCATACAACTTTTCATAGTAGGTATGGTCTATATGAGTATAAGGTTATTCTATTTAGTCTCAAAAATGTGCCAGTAGTTTTTATAGAGCTAATGAACTGAGTTTTTCATTCTTATCTTGATTCATTTGTGGCAGTATTAATGGATGATATCTTTTTGTATTCTAATAATCAATATGACCATGCCAAACATCTTGATATCATTTTGGATAAACTAAGAGAACATTGGTTATATGATAATCTCACAAAGTGACACTTCTATATGGATTATATTCAATTCCTAGGTCATACTATATCTGATACAGGAGTATCGGTTGACCCACAGAAGGTGAGATCTATAGTTTCCTAGGATAATCCCAAGAATATATTTTACATATGGAGTTTCTTAGGGCTAGTTAGATATTGAAATCATTTCATACAGGAATTATCACACTTTTCATCACTGGTAATGGGATTGACTAAGAAGGGTGTGAAGTTTTTATGGATAGATATCAATGATACATCATTTTAGGAGATAAAAGGGAGACTAACTTCAGGGTTAGTTCTAATTCTTCTTGAGCTAGGCAGTATCTACACTATGTATTGTGATTCATCATGTATCAGTCTAGGAGTAGTTCTGATGAAGGGGGTAGATTTTTGGAATATGGGTCTTGACAGTAGAGGCCACACGAGATGAACTACCTGACGCATGATGTCAAGTTATCCATTATTGTACATTCCTTGTGCTTTTGGAGGCATTACTTATTAGGAGAGAGTTTTTTTGGTGTACACAAACCACAAAAGCCTCAAGTATATATTTATAAAGTATGATTTGAATCTAAGGTAGTGAAGGTGGGTTGAGTAACTTCAGTCCTTATACTTTAATATTGCCTATATGACAAGTAAGGGAAATGTATTTGTTGATTCACTAAGTAGGAGGACACAGATACAGGATTTTCAGGATTCCAGTAGCAAGTGCCATCTTATAGATTGTTTTTTATAGATGAACTTGTAGGTGAAGTATGGTCATGGGAAGAATTTTCTCTTATCCTTAGTGGTGAATTTCACTCTTCTGGATAGAGTGATAATGAGATATTCATCGGATGTTGAGGTCCTAGTTCTACAGGAGAGTATGGAAGGTGAGTGCCTCTAGGTTAGACTATATGCGAGGATGAAATTATTCATATCCATGGTCATGTGTGGGTTCTAGTAGGCATACATGAGGAAATGATGCAAGATTTTTATACCTTGTTTTGGGATAGTGCATCCCAGTGTTACTAAGATGTATTGTGATTTACGTCATCGGTATTGGTGGCTTGGGATAAAACATGAGTAGCTGGTTTTTTCATGAGGTGTTCCACCTATCAGTAGGTGAAAGTGGAAAATCAACAAACAGATAGAATTTTACAGTAGTTATCCATTCCTGAGTGTAAGTGGGAATATGTTACGATGTATTTCATGATCTATTTGATGATTATCTCCTCAAGGTAGTAATGTTGTATGGGTTGTTTTTGAAAAGCTCGCGAATGTTAATCATTTCCTACCAATAAAGGAGACCTTATCATTGGATGATCATGGTAGGTTTTATAGTTGTGAGATATTATGACTTCATGGGGTTCCTCATAAAATTGTATCAGATAGGGACACCTTGTTTACATCTCATTTCTGGAAGATTTTACAAAGGTTGTTGGGTACACAGGTGCTTATAAGCATGGTATACCACCCTAAGACTGATGGACAGTCATAGAACACTATATAAGTTCTTGAGAAAATGTTTTGGGAATGACTCCTTGATTTTTGCGGCTCTTGGGAGAGGCATATACCCCTAGTTGAATTCGCCTACAATAAGTATTATTAGGAAACTATGCAGATGTAACCTTATGAGGCTTTGTATTATTGACCATGTCAATCTCCATTATGATGGCTAGAGGCAGGTGAAGCATATTTTCTTGGACCTCATCTAATTTAGGAGACTTCATATCAGGTTCAATTGATTTAGAAATGGATGGCTACCACACAGTTGAGATAGAATTCTTACTTCGGTCGTCATCAAAGACCTCTAGAGTTTAAGGTTGGGGATTATATCTTTTTACGTATCTCACCAAGGCTAGCACATAGATGAATTAGGATACAAGGTAATATTTCACTATGATATGTTAGGTCATTCAATATTATAGGGAGAGTCGGGTCGATAGCCTATCGGTTACAGTTACATCAAAGATATCGGTCCATGTACGATGTCTTCTGTGTATATCATTAGAAACATTATCACTCAAACCCATGTCACACTCTACAGCTGGATGATGTGGAGTTATATATATATATATACATCAATTGAGGATAATATTATTAATATCATTGATAGGGTTTCAAAGGTTCTCTGAGGTTGGTTAGTTCCTCTAGTATGGGAGTTACGGTAGCATGGCCATTTATAGGACGATACTTGGGAGCAGGAGGCTGACGTACGTGCTCAGTGGCTGAAGTTAATATTAGAAAATGCTTGAACACCCTTATAAGGTAAATTTATATATGAATTTAATTATGGGGAGAGATTATAAGATCTTGTGTTTTTATAGGAGGTATTAATTCTTTTTTTTTCGAGATGAACACTTGTTTACATTCTGTTTTAGCTTAGACACTTAAATTGGTCCATGGTCTGGTTGGGTTGTTTTTAGAAAAGAAGTGGAGGGAGGGATATATGTTGGCTTCAATCCAATTACACATCATGTAATCAGAAAACACTATGTGTATCAATTATGTGATGTGTAATGGTCTGTCCAAAAACTTTCATGTCCTGTAAAGGGTTTTTCCTGGGAAGGAAGACCTTGATATTTACAAAATGTGTAAATCATTTACATGTCATGTAAATTCCCGACTTTAGTTTTTAAAATAAGATTTAGGGGCCTATATTTTTAGAAATCACCTCACCCTTCCCTTCTCTCTCACATAGGAGTATCCAAGGAAGCCTAAATCTATCATTCGGTTCTATTTCATGATCTAGAATCCATTTCTTCCAATGTCAGTCTCATTGGATCCATGGTAGGTTTTATTTTATTCTTCATTTTCCTTATAATCTAGATTTAATTATAGGTCGATACTGGATGAGTGATCTACTATGAACCTATGGTAGGTATTTTATACCTTTCCCTTGGGGTTTAGTGTTTTATAAGCATAGTTTTCATTGTTCCACATACCATACTTTCCGTAGGTTCCCCTTTTGTTAATTAAATGGTTGAATTAGATGAAATGGAACCCATTGGGTTGACCCTTGAGTACCATTTTATGGTTGGAGGTCTTTTAGCCTTAACTGAGCCCTCCCCCCCATGGGGTCCTCCTTCATTTCTTACCTATGTTATACCACCCTGTTGGGTGTGTGTTATCTCACCACTGATTTCGAAGCTTGTTTAATTAAATGAATTTAATTTAATTTATTAAGAGAAAGTTATGCCTCCTTTTCCATGCATTTACATGATGTTGAATAATTAAATTATTCTAATGGAGTTTATATAAATTTTGTAAATTTTTTGGAAGAACTCATAGAATTTGAATGTTTATGAAATGATTATTGAATTTTGATGATAAAGTGATTATGGTAGTGGATTCCTTGGGAATATTACTCATTGGATCTTAATTCCATAGGATTCCATGTAATTTTATACTTCATGGTTCTTGATTTCTGTAATGGATTCCTTAGACCTATTTACTCCTTCGATCCTAATTCCGTAGGATGCCTCGGGCCTTGCTACCCCTTGGATTTGGATTTCTTGGGCTCATAGTGGAAATTTTCTATTAATATTCTCCTTGGACACCACACAAGTATTTACCAAGTTTCCATTGACATGCTCCTGATACTTGACATGGATACCTTGGTCATCTATACCTTGGATCCGACCCTTCATGGTCTGACACTTTTGTTTACATGATGCAACTATTGTGGATGATTTGGATTATACGGTGTGGTTTTGGTAAGTGTGGTTCACTCTAGATTATAATTCATGGTCATGGTAGTTGTTTACAATGAATTACACAATGTGGATGTTGTGGGTATTTTGGAATATTTCACAGATAGCCCTGGTTTGGGTATCAGTTTACAATTGTTGACTAGACAATATCACTTGTTTATTTCTATTTGAAGATTCCCTTATTATGGGATCTTGAAATTTTTTTATAGGGATCCTTGGTAGGCTAGATAGTATCACTAGATGTGGATCACTCTTACTTTTAAAAGTGTTATACCTATGATATATTTTTCGTGATATTTTTGTTTATATCACATAGAATGGATTTTTTATAGACACCATTGGTGGTGGCCTATTGAGTGTTATCTCACACCCTATTTAGGCTGCCATTGGGTAACTGGATAAACTTCTTGGATGTAGGTAGGGACCTAGGAAAGATCCCACTTTACGATACTTTATTTTCTTATTTCCTAGGAGCATAAGAGCACAGAAATGAGCCAGGATCATGATGATTGCGAGGATAGTACCTTTTGGGTCTTTTGGGAATCTTGGGTATTTTGACACATGTTTAGTTTTGTCTGCCAGTATACCTGTTCTCCTACTTTGTAGATACATGAAATTAAACATAATTTTTATATTAGATTACGTTTGAAATTTTTTATATATTCCTATATTGGATGTTTATCTTTTTTTCTGGTTAATTTACTATTTCTACTATTGATCTATATTCTTTTTATTATTGAAGAAAATCTAACACGAAGGAATAGTCTCCCCACAGACACACCCTAGGCCCTCACTGCTATTCAGTAGCCTCTGGTGTATGGAAAGGAACATTTGAGGCCATGTGATCCACCGGCTTAGGGAACCATTTAGTGGCATATGGGTCAGGATATTACAAACTCATCTATCATTCCCAATTTATAAATTACTATGTTTATAAATTGAAATTAGTGCTACATGTAACTACCATAAGGATTTTAATATGGTTTAATTAAATAGATCACCATTACCAATTTATAAAGGTACACACACTCTTTAAATTGAAATTGGAATACACATAATTGAAAAAAAACTAACATTTCAAATCATGTATCCAATGGTTCATAGATCAAACTCAATATAATTGGATAATTAAAGTTCCACAATCAAATTATATAGGAAAACCCGATTTATGTTGATACATACACTTTAATTCTACCAATTATTCACCCCTACAAGAAATGTTATTACAATATCTAATATAACTATCAAGACACCATGAATATGAAACAACAATGCATGTAGCAAGTAAATGTGGCATGGAATAATGCATGACATATAAATCCTCATGTACCTATAATGTTTCATAGGACACTATCTGTTTACCATACTATGACAAGGGTAAAAATAGATTCCACAATAATAATGAAAGTCGCAATCCATATGTGTCACCCGATGGTGAAATAATTACAACCATGATAGGCATAATCCAGGTCAACAAATCCCATACTAGGAAATTCAGTTTTTCCCCCATATGTGGGTTAGCTACTCCTAGACATAGGATCATTACCAAATCCCATCACATCCTAGTCTCATGTCTAATAACCTAAATAGTAAGTAAAAAAGGAGAAAAATCTCTAATACTAATTTGTAACATCCCAAACCCGGTTAACTCATAAGTAACCAAACCCGGTTGGTCATAAGGTCTCAAGAGAACCTCCTCGTATGCCAAAGTCTTCGAACTAGTAGAGAGGTTACATGGTGGTAAATTGGGGAGACTATACCCTCGAAATCAGAGTAGTACAATGGTATAAAAAATATTTAAATATAGAAAGCATAATAAATGACAGCTAGAATAGCATAAGTAAAACATCTAGATGATAATAATAAACAATCCAAAATTGGATCCATATAAAGTGATTTTTATTTCATAGATCTATACAAAATGAAGGCATATATACATATAGGTATATAAAAAATAAAAAAATAGTAAAAATCTATCCAATAGAATCATGATCCAAGGCTCAGTCCCATGCTCTCAAACTCTCATGTTATAACCAATCAAGCATCCAAGACCAGACGCTTACACTTGTCCCTACCTGCATCCATGAATTTTTTCTGAGTATCAATTGGAATCTAAAACAGGGTGTCAGATATACTTAGTAGGCCACCACCAACGACATTTATACAAGCCCATTATATTAATATAAAAGAAATAGGTCGAAGTTATAAGATAATCAATGGAATAACATGTGTGAAATAATAATCACATTGGTCTTAGACTCCTCATGGGATGCCTAGCCAACCATACCATCTTTGGATCATTCTAGTAATGTCTAAATAGGTGACCTGTAAATGGTCAGGGTCTAACAGATATGACCAGGGTGTCCAAGTAGAATCCATATATATAATGTGGGACCCAAGGTATAACCAAGGTTTCCAAGAAGAAATAGTAATAAAATGGGATCTAAGGTATAACCAAGGTATCCAAATCTTAGTGATAGTAATACTATATCCAAGATGAAACAATCTATCCTTGACCTTAGAAGGTCAAACTAGCTCATAGTAGATAAACCATGCAGCCTATCTATAAGGGACTAAGTGTAATCCAAGGGATACACTTGATTCATTCCATTGTAATAATATCTAACTGGTTCCATGGAGAATGTCCATAGTAATTCTTGGGCTAATAATGACTGGATCCCAAGGGAAGAATCCAAGGCACCTCTTTTCCTAATACACTAGCTAAATCAAAGGAGTGTATCCAGGCATTTAATATCAAAAAAATTGTAAAGTGAATTGATGGAATATGCCAAGTCATTCACATATAAATTAGTAAATGGATATGTCCCAATGTGGTTATATCCCTTGGAAACCAGCCCAATGAATCTGTGTGGTGTCCTCTGAGTGCTCAAAAAATTCCCTTGGGAATCCAAGGTTGGATCAATTCAGACCACTCCTATAACAAGAAAAAGGTCCATAATAGTAATAGTAAGCTTAATTTTAATGATATAATAAAGTACATGTGATAACCATTTCATTTAATTCGCATTATATACATAAGTAACATCTATACACTTTAATTCTATAATAAAAAGGCAATGTAAGGTTTCGTACCATTAATCATTTAATTCAAATTTAATGCGATCTAATCTAAAAATGATCTCCCATTGACAAGGGTGATTCCATCCATTTAAATTAATAATAACACTTGAGAAATTCAAACCCAACACACCAATGGGTGTTTCCACTGTTACAAAGTAATGGGTCACATAGAAATAAACATGTCACACCCAAGGTGTGTCTCAAGTTGAGGTCATTGGCCTCTAACCATAAACAAGGGGTCTAATAGGATGTTTACATTCTAAATTAAACTACAAATTTAAGGAAATTCGATTTTTAGGGTAAAAAAGATGGTGAAACTGACACATGGAATAATAGAGATAATTATAAATCAATAATACATGAGGGAAAATTCATAGACCACCTACCTTATGGAGTTAGAGGAACACTCATCCAGTATTGGCCCTTGTTTTGTTCTAAATCAAAAGAAAATGGAAGAATAGGTAAATACCCTGATAATAGGGTATATTAGGTTGCACCAAAATAGTCTCAAATATGTAAAAACAAGTCATGAAAATAAGGAAGTGGGTTAATTCATTTATCATTGCATATTCAACATGACCAATGGTGGCTCGATCAGAGTCCAGATGGAAGAGAACCATAAGAACATAGAAGGGAGCCATGGAGGAGATACTGTAGTGGTCAGCTGCTGTGATAAAGGTAGGGATCTATAAAAATTAATGGGTTCTATACCTTTTTAGAAACAAGTCCATAAAATATTCACAATTTGAATATTTTTCACATTTTTAAAAGATCATGTTTTTTCCTCGAGAAAAACCAATTCACACTATGTATATAGTCTAGCCAGACTAATTTACATCATGAATTGAATTCATGTCATGAATCGGTTCTATAGTCAAGCTCCATCACACTCATACCATATTACTATAAATTAACCAACCATCCTAAAGAACAACTTTTAGGTCTAATCCAAGAATAAAAACATAATGAGGGTTTAACCAAAATTTGAAAGTATCCATGCCTCATATTAAAAAGTCTGGATCTTATACCAGACATGAATGAGGTTGGAGATATTATGGAATAGGTAAATGGAATGGTTCTTATGGTTTATTTGGTATTATCCTCTTCATATCCTCCATTTTTGGACTTCTATTAGGATTTCTTTCTAGATGACTTTCTAGGAGTCCCTCCTGATAAAGGAATTGACTTTGAGATCAAACTCATGCCATGGGAACAACATATATTGATTCCACCATATTGTATGGTGCTGACTGAGTTAAAGGAACTCAAAGTACAACTCAAGGATTTAGAGTCAAAGTGATTTATCAAACTAAACGCATCGCATTAGGGTTCTCTGATTTTGTTCACAAATAAGTCAGATGGTATTCTTTGGTTGTGTGTATACTATAGAAAGTTGAACCAAGTAACCATGAAAAATAGATACCTATTACTAAGGATCAATGACTTATTTGACCAGTTTCAAGGAGCTTTATGGTTCTCCAAGATTAACTTACGATCACACTACCACTAACTATGGGTCAAAGAGGAGGATATTCACAAGATATCATTTAGAAGTAGGCATAGACTATATGAGTATCTTATCATAACTTTGGGGTCAAAAAATGCTTCAGCAGTGTTTATGAATTGCATGAATAGGATTTTCTATCCATATCTAGACCATTTTTTCATTATGTTCATGGATTATATCATTATATACTCTAAGAAATCATAAAATAATTCTAGGAAACATGATATTATATTGATCAAAATTCAATCACATCTTTTTTATGACAATCTATAGAAGTGTAAATTTAAGATTCAGGAGGTGTGGTTTCTTAGGAATGTGATCTATAGGGTGGTAATTTATATAGACCTAGATAAGATATACGTGGTGATGTATTTGGGTCATCCTTGGAATGTTTTTGAGATTAAGAGCTTCCTTGGATTAGTTGGGTACTATCATTATTTCACCCAAGACTTCTCCCATTTAGAAGCATTGATGACAAAGTTAACCAAGAAGTGGAAGAAGTTTTAGTGGTCTAATCAGTGTGAAGAGGTCTCCCAAGAGATAAAGATAATTTTGATGATAACACTAGTTTTGTCCCTTCTTAAGCCTGGTATTGGAAAAACAGTGTACTGTAATGCCTCATGAGTTGGTTTGCGAGATATTTTTATATAGAGAGGTCAGGTGGTTACTTATGGGTCACATTATTTATGAAACTATGAGAGGAACTACCCAACACCTGACTTAGAGTTAGTAAATATGGTCCATACTCTGAATATTTGTTGACATTATCTCCTTGTTGAGAGGTTTGTTGTTTACACAGACCACAATATCCTCCTATATATTCTCTATTAGTGGGATATAAACTTGAAGAAGAGGTATTTGGGTAGAGTATTTGTAGATATTTGACTTTGAGATGTCCTATTCTCTAGGGAAGGGTAATTTATTTGCAGATTCTATCATAAGAAGAATTCCATAAATATAGGATCTCCGAGAACAGCCTTCATATGAGGAGCAGAATCTCATGAGTTTGATTTATAAGTGGCTTGTGGATGTATCAAAGGAGCATGGTGTAGTGACATGTGTGCTATTATTTATCATTTATTCTTTTGTAGACCATGTGAAAGTGATCCAAGAGTCGTACCTAGAGTTTATGGTGATATGGGAACACTTGGTGGGGGAAGATTCTATTTCAAAGTGATCCTTATATGATGATGGTGTGATCTATGTTCATGATATTTGGTAGTTCCAGTTTCCATGGGGGAAGATATGATGATATAATCCCTTTATTCAAAGTGGGCGGTGCATCCAGGGTCAATGAAGATGTAATATGAAATCCAACATCAGTTTTGGTAGTGTGGCATGAAGAGAAACATCACTAGTTTTATTTCATAATGCCTTACCTATTAGAGCATAAATCTTGGGAATCAGTATCCTAGTGGTTTGATTCGACCAATTTTGATGTTGTTGTGGAAGTAGGATGATGTGAAAATGTAATTTATGATTGGGTGACCAAGGACCATGAGGTTTTATAATTTTATTTGGATTATAGTTGATCAGTTGATGAATATAGATCATTTATTGCTAATACAAGAGACTCAATATATAGATAAGTTAGGAAATGTGTACACCAAATAGATTTTATTACTATATAGACCTCCTTCCAGCATCATATCATAGAAGGAAAAATGTTTCATGTCATAGTTTTGGAAATGTTAGTAGATGGATTTGGGTACTTAGTTGAAGTTGAGTACATCATATCATCCATAGATTGATGGAAAGTCATATAAGATAGTTCATACCCTTGAGGATATGCTTTAGTCATGCATCTTATACTTCATTGAAGCATGGAATTAGCATTTCTCCTTGGTATAGTTCACTTATAACATCATATTGTAAGATTATATTCAAATGGTACCTTTTGAAGCTCTCTATGTATGGTCATGCTACTCACGGCTTTGTTTGAAAGAGGTGAGTGATGTAGATAATGTTGGGTTAATTATGGTGCTGGAGACCTTAGATAGAGTGTAGTTAACCAAGAAATGTTCGGTTACCACTCAGAGAAGCCAGTGATTGTATGTCTATCGAAGGATATAACCTTTGGAGTTTATTGTTAGTGACCAAGTTTTCTTATAAGTGACACCTTGGTTGGGGAATCACTATGTATAGAAGTAGTGGAAGTTGTTGTAATTATTTGTGGGACTATTTGAGATCACCAAACATATTGGATCAGTGGATTACTGACTAGACCATCCTCCATGATATTGAACCATGCATGATGTGTTCCACATTTCTCAGGTTTGGAGGTATATTCCCAATCCTACACATTTGATCTATTGTGAGGATGTTGAGTTGGAACCAGATGAATCTTTTCTGGAATGAATGGTGTGTATTATTGAACAGAGTGAAAATGTGTTATAAGGAAAGATGATTCCACTTTTGTGTGTATTATGGAATAATGGGAATATCTAGGATGAAACTTGGTAGTGGGAGTTAGATGTTTGATCTCATTGGCCTAAGCTGTTCAAGAATGACCACTAGAGATGCTTTAAAGGGATTAGAATCCTTGGAGGGGGGATTATAATGCCTCAAAATTTTTGTTCTTCATATGAAAATAATTTTTTCCATAATTTTATTTATGTTTTGGGTGATCCATTCATGGTTGAGGCTTTTTAATATTGGGAGAGACTTAAAAGTGTATTTTATAGGTTTTGGAGAAAAATAGTAAACATCATGATCATAGCGCAATATATGGTTGAAAACAAGCTTCGGTGCCAACAACCGGTGGCTTTTGAGAACTGGTATGATTTCTGCACTTCCTATTGTCGATTAGGTCATCTTCAACAGGACTATCGTACACTGTTTCAGAAACATTAAAATTCGAATGATAGCGGAATTGTTCCCCCTGAGAAGCAATCGGTGGGTACCTCGGAGCCCAATGGTACTAGTATCTCTTTACATAAGGATGATGCGGCCGCATCCCCTGTTGACAGTGGTTTGAGCCTGCTTGCTGGAAATATGGCTCCTCCTGCGAAGCAGGATGTTTCAATGCCTAATCGTATTACCCAAAATGAAGAGTCTTTGAAGCCAGTTCCTCTTTCTCCTGAACCCAAGGTCAAGGATGTCTTCAAAAAGTTGATCAGAGATCTTAATGGTATGAAACACCAAATGGCAGTCAATTCTCAGTGCAATGCAGCGGGTATTGGCACTGATTCTGGTTTAAATGGTATCCATTCTGAGATAGAAAGGGTTGTTGATGAAACTCATGAGGGAGTTCCCATGACTCCTAGTATTGATTCTTATGCGGAGGCTATTCAGTCACCTATAATTGATAAGTGTGATGCTTCTTTGGGGGGAACCAAGATACCAATAGGGAAGAGTTTGATCCAGGATGGTGTTATGACATACAACTCCTTTGAGTGTTTGGACGCCAATGAGTCTGCCCAGGTTGGAGGGGATGGAAATATTGAGGGGGGTTCGGTAGTTGACAAGGTCCATGAGGAGGGGAAGTCACTTAATAAGAATAAAGGGAGAGAATGCAAGGACTACTCATTTTCACTGAAGCCGATGGAAACACGGTCAAGTAAAAAATCTAAGCCAGGTGAGAAGTAAATGTCATCTTCCATGGTTGTGATGCAGGAGGATTCCCAGGTTTTGGCCAAGGAGAACAATAATGAAATGGTAAGAGCTACTAAAATGGGAAAGAACATAAAAGAACCTATAATTTTCTCCTAAGAGGACATGGTAGATTAATTTCTTTATGTTAACATCCCTCAGGAAGAGGCTGATATGATGGGAAGACCTATCAAAGTGGAGGTCAACAGTGAGCAGGCTAATTGGATTGACAACCAGGATTTGATCCTAATGAGAGGCTTCAACAATCGAAAAATCAGTAAAGAAGAATATATCCGAACATGGGACAAAATGGCGGATTGATTTGAAGATGTTATTGGGGAAGATCCTGATGCTAAGGTATGGTTAATGAATTGGAATCTGTATAGGGAGGAAATCACTAATAGGATAAGGCTATGCTTTGGTAACTTTTAATTTTCTTATGAGGCTTCACCTCCGGACTGATTGGGTTTGTTTCTCCTGTTGCTGTTAATGTGTTTTGGTTGTACTTTTGGGTTTTCTGTGGGTCAGGGTGCTAATGACATCAGGATATGGTCATCTTCATTCTGGATTTCTTTGATATCCTTGGGTATCGATCCTGGAGGTCCATTTCATCTCTTTAAGGCTGGGTGAATTCCTCTGGAGTTTTCCAACATGAGGATTTGGGTCGGTGTTGATGGTCGCGCCGGGGGATGCTCAAGGTAATCCTTGGTGGATTTGGCCAGCCTTTCTGATGTTCTTACACCCTGATTTATGGTTTTTTAATCATGGTTTGTGACTTTTGGTGTTATTTTGTTTTGGTGAATGTGGTTGTTCTGGTCTCATGTAGTGGGGTACCGAGAACCCATAAACCGGCTTCTGAAAATGAAAAAAAATGATTGGCTTATAGTACAAGATATGGTTGTCCCTATGTGTGAAACGGGGAAAATAGCATGTTATACATAGACATGGGCATGGATAGGTACATCTAGACCTGTGGACCAAGGCCTGGGTGGCCTCACCATGCCCTTTTTGGAGTTCATGGTGAAGGGAAACACCCAAAATCTTAGCACATTCCCATAGTGGGGTGTCTATTTTTCATTATGTTCAAGAACACCATGATCATGTCCAGACCATAGTAGATGGCATGGTGATGGTTGGGATATCCTTGAAATTGTTGAAATCATCATCATTTTTCTTAGATCTTGACCAATTAAAAGAGGAAATGAATATGGATAAAATGTAGGTTCTCTAATGAAGTTTTTAATTGATTCTTACCAATATTAATTTATTTATCCTTCCACTTAATGATTCCATGGATTTTAGATGAATTTTCAGACTCTTCAAAAGACCTAGGTCATAACCTTGTGCGACCTTGCTGGGAGATCAAACCTTGGAGGGTTGAGATTTTTTCTTGGTGATTTCAACTCATAAGAACATTAACTCTCTTCTCATTTGTTCATAATTTTTTGCATAATGACTTTTTCCTTCCTTAATTGCACTAAAATATTACCATTAATGGTAAATTAATATTGATTAAGTGTTAATTCTACCCTTTTATTTTTATTCTTCTTTACCTTACCCAATAACCCTTGTCATATTGGATTGGAACTGGTTCTAGGAGTTCTTATAGTTCTTGTTCTGTTTGTTGTACGAACATTATTTGGGTGATGAAACTCTTGGAGAATCCTGAAATTTACATTGATAACCTTGAGGTAGGAATTTCCTTACCATATAGAGGTTGTGTGTTTGATTTTCATCATGATATGTAATTATGTTATTATATCTTTATACTATGAATGATTTTAATCGCATGTGTTTTTTGTGCATAGACCATGGGAACCATGTTTAAGTTTGATCACATATATGTGTTTTTGGATACCAATACTCATACTTATTATGATTATTATTCTTATGTTTTTATTCCAATTTTGTGTGATGTATGTCCTTTGGAGGTTTCACATATGATAGAAATTTGAAGATGGGGCATCATTTCATGGTTATCCCTTAAAGGGGGAGCATGTTGAGATGTGGATATATTGACGGAGGACTGAGACATAAGTATTATGGCATCCTTGGAGCTTTACCCAAGACATAGTATTGGGAAATGGTGTACTTGTGACCTGACGCAATATAGTTTTAGAGTATGATGATCTTGTACAAAGACCATGAGAGAGATGGGGAATGGTGGCCTTATGTCCTATCCTGAGACTCCTAACCTTGCAACAAATTTGGTTTGCATATGGTGACCTTATGGTCGGTCATATTTCATGACTTTAATTATGACTAAATTTCTATAATATAGGTGAAGTAGGTACGATTTAGGGTTTATGGAGGATTGGTTAGCGCATGACCCCTCGGTACATGATTATTTGTTGTTTTCTTGTGAATTTATTGATTATCATGACATACACTCTTATACATGTGAACCCGTGTTAAGGATGAATTGGTGGTTTCCTAATATGTTTATACTCACACATTGAATGGGTATCTTGATTCACATGTAGACTTCATGATCGGGGATACAAGAAAGGATAAGGACCTAGTGACGGGGATCTAGGAGATGGAGCATGGTGATCAAGATGGTATCAGGATATACTTTAGAGTGATACCATGTTATTTTACTTATTTTCCTTCCGTTCATATAATATTATTGACCTTCCACTTTGGGGATCCTTGGTTTATTTTTCTATATTCATTAAAATACTCTTTATTCCATTTTTATATAATTTCTTATTTATTATATGGTGTTATCTTATGTTGTTATTGTTATTACTAATATTGAGGGTATAGTCTCTCTACTGATGATGTTCAAACCCTCACTACTAGTAGAAACCCTACTTCATATGGGGAAACATGAATGAGTCCATGTGGCACTATATATTGAACTTAGTGATTTAGTTTATGGATTCACACTAATGATCATATATCTAATGGCCATATGATGGTCATATCACCTTTTCCATTCATATATATAAATCCATACATGATTCTTTAAATTCATTCATATTATTCCCTTCCTTAACAAGCCTATCATATTTATAATATTTTTCATTATTTTTACATTTATAGTTAGTGGTATGGACTTAATTTTATATTACAAGGATGAATACTTCAAGCTCATAGAATTTTTTTTACTTATTCTTTTATTCATATAGTAATTTTTCTAATTTTGTTTCATTTGTATTTATTATAATGTATTAGTGTTTATTTAATTTTATATTGTAACATTCAAAAATAATAAAACAATACATTGATTAATTTCTCTTTGTGTTTCCTATAAGAAAATTTATCCAACACATGTGATTTATTGAAGGAAATTTCACATTAAAAATATAATTTGTTACATGATCATACTTCTCTTATGAGAGAAAGGTGTAATATATTGTGTTCATGAATTTCAAAATTTAAAATAAATTCATCTCATTAATCATCAATATTTAAAAAATATTAAACATTTTGGTATCAAATACCCTATAATTATTCACTTTACTTCTGATAAAAATAATGTAATCAACATACATAGTTACAATAGGTGAGTTTTTGTCATATCCCTTGAAAAAGGTATCACTATACACCTTAACTTTCTCAAAATTGATTCTATTTATGATATTTTCTAGTATAAAATACCCTACTTGGGGAGGTTTTTTAAGCCTATATATTTATATCTTTAACTTATAAACTTTATATCCATAAATTAAGGATATATCCTTCTAATTGTTTAATGAACACCTCTTCCTCAAGTTCACCATTCAAGATCATTGACTTGAAATTCATTTAAACACTTTATAGATACTTTGTGAAGATTTCATAAGAAATGTTTAAATTTCTTCAAGCATTGTGACTAGAGAAAAACACTC
Organism: Viscum album; assembly: GCA_963277665.1. NCBI lineage: Eukaryota > Viridiplantae > Streptophyta > Magnoliopsida > Santalales > Viscaceae > Viscum > Viscum album. Next base: position 600,529,573 of record OY728157.1, read on the forward strand.
ATCAATTTATATACCCTCAATTTGAGAGTAACCATTTCCAACTATACAAGATTTTTTTACATGCTACATCTCCCATCGCATTGAGTTTATTCCAAACAAACCACTTTATCATGATAACATTATTATCCTTATGATGTGAAACTAATTAAAAAGTTTTATTATTCTAAATATAATTTATATCCTTAACCATTACTTCAAATAAATCCTCATGTTGCAATGCTTCTTCAACACTCTTTGGTTTAACTTGTAAAGGAAGATGGTATATTTGGAACCCCTCAGACTTCTCTAGGTTTAAACACACTTATAGCTATCTATAAGGATTTTTTTGGGATCCCATTTCATTTTAAGTCTTTTAAATTTATTTCCTATAGGATCTATTCCTTCTTTATCATAGAAAAATTTATAATCAATATGATAAATTTAAACACCTTCAAATCCACCCATGTCTGTCCCAAGATATCCATTATGATCTCCTTGTAATTATTTAATCTCATCGTCATTAGGATTTGATATTATTGATCTACCATGATCTTCTATCACTATAACATCAATTATTTTATTTATTTTCTTTAAATTTATGTTATAATAATGATAAATCCTTTCACTGGGTGTATATCAAAGAAATATCCCCTCCTTGGGTTGTTCATTAAATTTTCCCAAATATCATCCTTCAATTTTGATTTAATATAGGCTACTAAAAATTTTAAAACTTTTAAAAAATTTATTCCTCCATTACTATATATTATAAGGTTTTTTCATTAAATTTTGTTCCAATATTCCTTAGTTAAGAATATAGACAACTTATATGGTATCTTGTCCCCAAAAGAGTTTTAAATTCACAGGCTCTGATAACATAGTTCTCCCCTTGTTCACCAAACATCTGTATTTTCTTTTAGATACTTTTTAAAGTGTATATAGGGTTATGTATTCATGCCTTATCCCCTTCTTCTAAATATATTATTCAAAGTCATCATTCATGTATTTGGATCCATTATCAGACTAAAATCATTTCATAACACATCTAACTTGATTTTTAGCATACCTTTGAAGTTTATTAAACCACTCAAGAACATGTGATTTACATAACATAAAAAATACAAGTCATATGAGAAAAATCATCAAAATAAGTAATAAAGAACTTATCCTTATTGGTTGATTTAAATATAAATAGGACACAAACATCTAATTGTATCAATTAAAAAGGATTATTTTTTATGATCTCTATAATCATGTGACTCTTTTTCACTATTTTCCCTTATAAAACACCTCATATGTGTTTCTCCCCAAACAATTCACTTTTTAACATTCATAATAGTTTTAAATTTGATATTTTTTCATATTAATTTAACCCAAATGTCCAATTATTCTATTAAAAATATCATTCTATTCTTTCAAACTCATTCAAAAGTTTTTTTATTCATTGAAAAACTTTAATAGATTACCATTTGTGAACTATACTTTTATGACGATTATTCCATCATTCATCCTCTTAATTTTTAGGTTATTGTGAGAAGTGTTTTTTGGAAAAGGAATTATATTTTCTAGATGGTTTATTTTTTAATTAAATATTCTAGAACCATATAGAGAAATAATCACCAGAACATGGAATTCCAAAATTGTAAGAGATTGTGTAAGTATGATAACTAAATTTAGATGATTAATCATTAGAGGAGTGACTGACTTGCCTAAGTTTAACTTTAATGGACATGTAAGAATAGTATAGTGGTTTTTAAAAGACACATAATATTCATAAAAGGGTTAAGAAAGATTATATTTCATTATACAATGAGTTTTATAAATTTAAGGTTGTGTAGGATTCTGTGGATTTTAATGGATGAAGGAATGCCCACAAAGATCAAAAGATAGTGGGAAGTGACCATAGAGATAGGATTTTGGTGGCACTATATGTGCTAGTAGATCAACTCTATAAATATTAAAAATGTGATAAATTGTTTTATAATCAATTATTATAATCTTGTAATCATTTTCTGCTATTAATGATAAAGATAAGTAATGTTTCTCCCATGGAGTGGGATTAAGTTCTAAACCAGATAAATATTTTTTTTTATCCTATTTTGAGTGAATTATTTTATTCTTATACTTGTGTATGTACCAAAATTAATGTTGGTTATCAAGGAAATTCAAAAAAAATATTGGAGCTAAAATTTTTTATCTATAAATTACCATAGAGTTCTACCAAAATTTATAACTTCTAATATTTTTTCACAAGTGAGGTTCTGGAAGGACTTTCGGAATTCAGGTTCTTGGCATAACAAGTGGTATCAAATATTGGTTGTATATTTCTAGAGATTATTAATATAGTTTTTTTCATTTTTTTGGTAGATTCCTAATTCATAAGGAATAACATGAGAAGAAGGAAATTTTTAGATTGAGAATTTTGATAGTCCATAATTTAGATTATATAGAATAAAAATTGAATATTATTTATATCAAAAGGTGTTTGAGATTTTATTATAGGGTGTTAAACTAGAATTGATGGAGAGAGATGTATATAATAGGATTGAAATGAAGGCACTCAAATTGGTTCTAATAATGATGGCTTAGAATGTGGCCTTTAATATTTGAGAGTTTTATAAAACTTTATAAATTTAGTAACTCTTTAAAATATATATTAAAATTTTCTATAATGAATGAATTGTCCATGTTGTGGGGACTTTTCAGCGTGAGGATGTTAGAAGGATGATCTATGAAGGATCATGAAAATTAATTCAACTTGATTTGGATCAAACTTTAATCAGTGAAAGTAGTGTTTATTGAAGGCCTATGAACCTTGATCCTTATATCACTACTTCTAGAATTATAGGATTTGATGGTTATCACCAACGATAATTACAGTATAAATACTAACTTGGTATTCAACAAGATTTGATATCTGATCATGAATAAATATATCTAGATAAATTAAGTACAAAGTGATTCTATAAAAACTTATAATGTATAAATTAGTGTAAAATATAATTGAAAGAAAAAACAAAGTCAAATAAGGGGAAGTATAATAAGGATAATGTCTTGGGGAAGTCATCTAGGCTTTGACCTACATGATGGAATTATGGGAATAAGGATCACTTGAAGAAGGATTTTATAGAAAATAGGTAAAATTTTGGAAGGTTTTATTCTATAATTTCATCTATAAATATTATGTATAGTGATGATAAAAATGTATTACTATGTATTGCATGTTTATTGGAGTCATGGTTCATTGATTTTGGGGTGTCATTTCACTGAATTGTTTTGGAGAGGGAGCATACATAATCATATTTCTAGAAGGTTTGATAAGGTTTATCTTATAGAGGATAAAAATATTCATATTTTTATAAATGGTGATGTGAACTTTAAAATATATAGAAGAAACTTGTTGGAGATGAAAGAAGTGAAAAATATTCTAAAATTAAGGAATTTAATTTTGGTTGGTCATCTGGGTGATTCATGTTTCTATATGAGTTTTTAGGTGGATTTTGGAAGATATTATATGGTTCCATGGTGGTTTCCGAAGAAGTTAAAGTCAAAAAATTATATATTACTAGAATTTTATAATTTAAAAGTTATGGAGTGATTATTTAGGACACTTAGGTGATAAAGAGATAAATATCCTAGATAAAAATGGAATATTGAAACTTGATTATATGAAGTATGAAACATGTGAAGATTGAATCCTAGGGAATAAGTAGGAGGTGATTGTAATATGCAATGAATAACTCCAAAGAATTAGATATTAAATCCAGTATATAAGGATGTATAGGGGACAACATTGGTTCAATCTCATAGAGGGTCATTTTATTATCTTACCATCATTAAAAATGAAACATAAAATTTATGGGTGTTCTTTCTCAAGAAATATTATTAGGTATTTGGAACCTTTTTTCAATAGATACCCATGGTGGAAAGAGATACTATTTTAACGATTAAGTTCTTAAGGTTTGATAATGGTGGGTAACATTGAAGCATATAGATTTTGTAGTTTTTATAGAATAAGGAAATTCATTTTGATAATGTAGTTCCTGAGACATCAGAATAAAATAAAGAATGGTGGAGTGGATAAACCAGATGTTATGTGAGAGTTCCAAAAGCATGAGTATTCATTCTGACTTTCCTAAAAATTAGTGGAATAAGTGAATTGTGTGACTTTACATGTTAATAGGATTCATTTCTTCTCACTAGGGAAACTGCTTCAATAAGAGTTATGGACTAGAATAAAGGTTGATGTGTCTCACCTAAAAGCCTTCAGGAATATTTCTTACATCCATAGTAATACCACTAAGAGGGATATATTAGAATCAAATTCATGTATATATTTCTTTATAGGTTATATTAGTGAATGCTTTATTTTTAAACTCTAGGATAATGACCTCTAGAAGATCATTAGAAGAAAAAATGTTTATTTTAGTGAATAGATTATTTAAAAGGAAAAAAACCAAGAGAAATTTATATATGACAAAAATGAATCATCAATGTTTTGAATGAATGGAATTAAAAAGGTTGTAGTTAGTTTAGGAACCACTCTAGTTTGGAAGAACCTAATTTTCTAGAAGGAGGTAGTTCAGATAGATATTAGATTCTAGAGATTCATCCCATGAACTAATGTACTGGGAATCTTAATTATTGTGAAACCTTAAATAATAGTTTTATAAGAAGTGTTACTCGAAGGAGAAAAACTTTAGGAGTTGAGGTAGTCTACCAAAGTCAGAAGACCAATGTAAAGGTATGAGTCAACTTTACATTATTTACTTCAAATTGGTGGTTGGGATCCTGAAATCCTAAAATAGGTAGCAATTATTTTCAATGAAAAAAATGGGAGTTATTAATTAAGGAAGATATGGGTCATTTTAAATCATCTGAAACATGAGAGATTTTGGAAATTCTACTGGGAAAGAAGGCATCGTAAAACAAGTGGGTCTATCAATTGAAATAATAAGTTGATAGAAGGAAGAAGTGTAAGGAAAGTTTATTTTTCAAGTGATGTAATGTCTTATATATTTCTATATATTATTTTAAATTTTATATTGGATTTTTTCGAGACTAGTTTTGGAGACAACGTGTGATTCTAAGGACCAGTGTTCCCGGAATAAATGTTTGAAAAATATTAATCTTTAAACAACCCACATGAGCGGTTTTCCTAAAAAAGTGGATTAAATTTTAAATGGGTGCACGAATTAGAAATCTAAGAGTACAGTTGCATTTAGATCAGTGAGTTTACCCTAGTCGTGACCTACCATTGGCCAGCACGTGTTGACTGTGAAAATTATTTTTTAGATGAAGTGGCAATAAAAATATTTTAATAAAAATATTTTTATTTGATGTAGAAATTTCCATTTTTTAAAGTCTTGTCAAGATTCTAGGGTTATAACAATAACCTTAGAATTCCTATGAGATTCTAGAGAGAGTACCTCTAGAGGATCTATCTGATGAATGAAAAATGGAACTTGGATCAAAGACCGATGGATCGACGCAACCTCAAATTTAGTGGATCAAGGATCGATGAACGATGATGGAACAACTTCGCTCTTTATCAAAAATCATTCCAAATTGATGTAGGGTGTGTGTTTTAATTTTATTTCTTCCCTGTTATTTATTCCTATGATGAACATGAATCAATCGATGAATGGATTTATTCATGGGTCATGCGTATTGCAGGTTGGGTTATATTTGTGGGATTTATTATCAGGGTTGATTTGTTTAGAGATTTGATTTGAGTTTTTTATCATTATTATAGAATGGATCAAGGAAAGAAATAACAACATATAAGGTTCATTCATTGGGTAGTTCCATGTGATTTTCTCCACCAATGTTCTTCTTATTCTTCTCATTATTCATGGTTTTGAAAAAAACAATTGTTACACCTTCGTTAAATGGCACAATGATTTGAGATTGAAGATCTGAACTCATGACGACAAAGTGAAGGTGAAATGGAAATGTTGAGATATGTTTTGGTCAGGATGGTGGCGCATGGTAGTATAGGTAGTGTCACACAGTGCTGGCTAAGTCAGTGTCCCCGATCGGTCCAATCGAGCGGTGGCATGGTCCAGGCGGATGGCGAACCGCTAGTAGGGCGGCCAGAGGAGGAGGAACGCAGCCCGGCGAGGCTACATGGGAGCTTGTGGAGGTAGCGAGGCCATGGGAGGGAGGAGTGTGTTGGTGTGTGGATGTGGTGGGCTGGTCGCATCGGACATGGCGTGGCACCATGAGGGAACCAGGGTCCGCATAGTGAGGATGAACCATGTGCAGCGGATAGCCAGCCCACGTGTGTGAAGATCCAACCAAAGGAACTGGGCAACATCAGGTGGCCTAGTGGGCCAGAAGATTGGGAAAAATGGGTTGAGCTGGACTGAGTCCATCATGATGAACCAAGTTGGGCCAGGTCGACTGCACTAGGTTGGGTCGGGCGGTGGGTCCGGTGGGTCGAATCAGACTTGGGTCAGACCTTTTCGCTAAAACGATCATATATTTAAAATTTTACGTCCTATTGATGCACCGTCAGTAGTGTTGGGACCCTTGAGATGAGACGTTACATAAGATATCAATGGTGGTATATAACTTAGACATATTTCTAATAACAAGGTATATTTACATGAGTAGTACCTGGGGTCAAGGGACATAGTGGGTGTGATTACTACTCACTGTGCACCCTCTATTTTCTATGTGAATTAATACCCTCATCCACCGTATCTTGGAAGATTTTTATTAGGTTTCATTCCTTTTATTGTTTTCATGATGGTTTTTTGGTATCGTTTCCTACTCACAGCAGTATGATCCCTTCAGCATGACTTCTTGGATAGAGTTTTTGGAATCTCGTGAGAGGCCTAGAGTGGATCCTCTATTCTTTTTCATGCCCTAGGTAGATTATTCGGTATTGACATGACCAACTTCATTGGGCGTTGATCCTATACTTAGCGGGTTAGTCCATATTGAGTTGTTGGTATCACCTCATGGCCCTAGCTGTGATCCTCATCTGATGTACCATATCTCTTTAGATCTTTTAGTGTATCTCTCTCATGATGATTTCCGAGGAACAGTACTTCTCGGACGGATGTCATCAGTGCTATTGGACTCAGGAGTGTGTTCTCCCGAATGAGTGCTTTGTGAAATCTATAATTTGAATCCATAGTGGTAGTATGCGATTGTTGTGACTTTCCCTAGGTTGTGTGGTATGGTTTGAGTATATCTGGATATTCTTGTTATATGTTTTAGACATATACTTGTGTAAAACTAACCATACTTTCCTTTTTGTACTTATTTGTGGTTTCAGGGTTTCCTACAAAGTATTTTTATACTCACCCATGCACGGGATTTTCCCACACATTTAATGTTTTGTGAATATGAGTGACCTTTTGACAGAGTCCAGAGCATACCAGGACTCGATATAGCCTTGTGATATCATACAGAACATGGTGTCCATACATCTTTAGATAGTATCCTCAGTACCTTACCTTCAGGTAGGGTTTTCTGTGGATGAGTTTTAGGAACTTGTTTACAGACATTCTTTTTGGTGGGCTTGTATTTTGGCCATGTTTACTTCTCAGTACTTTCACTGTTGTACTCTGGTTGTGGGTTATAGTGGTTTTCATGCACTTTTTACTTAGTGTTTTTACATTTCATCATTTTTGGGCATGGATATGTGTTCGTGCTTACTGGTACTAAGTAAATGCCTCTCATGTTAGTGTTATGCATACTCAGTGCTGATCACCAGCCCCTGGCCTATTGGAGGTGGGCTTGGGGTGTCACGACATGGGCCCCTCTGGGACGGGTTGTGACAAGGGATTTTAACAAAAGGGAGTTTTGTACTTTGGTTATTTTTTTTCTCTATTTATTAAATACATAATGATTTGGGTAGTGCTTGGAATGGTTGTATGAGAATGATTTCATCTTTAATTGTTAGATGTGAAGAAAAACAATCTATATTAGGAAATAGATGTATAAATCTACGTAAAGTAGTCATATGGTTTTAAAGAATCTAGAAGTAACCTGATGTAACAACATAAACAAATTCTTTACCAGTTGGAGTAGCTACCTAGGAAATGGAACTGGAATTTCGATGCTTGTATTGAAGAATGAAATTTAATCCAATGAAATGAAGATAATTGTTTCTACCAGATAGTTTTTTATAATGGGAGATTCATTATACTTATATTATACATGGATGAAATGATCTTGGTGAGTTCAAACATTAAATAGATTAAATATCTAAATGTTGAGTCATCTAGATGGTTTGAGATAAAGGATCTCAAGGAAGCTAAAAATATAATAGAGATGAGTATCCAGAGGTACAAGAAGCATGTATATTTTATTTTTCATAGATAAAGTACATTTGGATGATATTTTATGGGTTTATAATGTTTAGAGAAAAACCTATCTCTAAACCATTAGTTGGAAATTTAAAACTATCCAAAGATAAGGCAAAAAAATAGAAGAAGTGGGTTAGTACATGCCAAATGTTACTTATTAATTATCAATTAGAATTTTAATGTATATCTTGATTTATTCTAGGCCATATATTTATTAAGAATTGGTAGTAGTTAGTATATTTATCTAAAATTTGGGAAATGGGTAGTGGGAGGTAGTGAAATGATTCTCCAATATCTTGAAGGTTAATAATAACTGGCCTTATTTTAGGGAGTGGATGATATATTTCAAGGGTATATTAATGAAGACTTTAGAGGGGATGAAGATGCATCCATAAGTACTATGGGATTTTTGTTTACCTATGGATGAACTATCATAATTTGGATGTTAATACTTCAATCATCAGTTTTACTATTGAATATGGAAGAAGAGTGTGTTGCTACAACAAAATTAGGGAAGTATATTGTATGGTTGAAGGATTTATTAGAGGATATCTAAATAAGGAATGAAAATGGAGTGTTATTCTATGATATTAAGAGTGAAATTCATATTATGAATAATCTATTATTTCATTCAAATAAAAATCACATTCAACTGAAATATCACTTCATTTGGATTCTAGTGGAGGAATGAGTATTAAATATAAATAATTAAAAGGAATCTAGAATCCATATAATATGCTAATGATGGTTTTACTATAAGAAATTATAATTCAATGTTGTGTTTCTATGGGATTGGGTGACTATGAAGGAAAGGGTATAGACTCAAAGAATATTGTTGAGGGATGAAGGGAGGATGAAATGCCTAAGTGATATAAGTACTTGGTGATGAAGTTGAAAAAATAATTCTCAAATGGGATATTATTTGTTTTTTATGAGAACTATTTTGAAGAAAATAAATAATATTTTTTGGAAAATATTTTTTCTGGATGATATATTTTGGATTCATATGGATACATAAGCATCAAAACCATAAATTCTAGAAGTGGAAGAAACCATGTTAGCAATACTACTAGATTTATATGATTAAGTGTGGAAGGGGTGATTTTCTCACACAATATTAACTCTCATGGATATGTAATAATAACAAGGAAATTTTTAAAGTCCATGTAAAAAAATAAATATAGGGATACATAGGATAATATTATGTTATTGAATGGGTTTTTGAGAAATAATGTGTTATATGATCTAGTAGCTTTGACCAAATGGAGGTTTTCCCACATAGATGAGAAGATGGTGGGAATAATTCACAGAGATAGGATGGTGGTGGCAATATATCAAATGAAAAAGCTGGCCTATAAATATGACGGGTGTTATCACTTGTTTTGTAATAAATTATTTCAATCCTATAATCATTCTCGCTCATTTTTCGTAAATATTATTAGTGATTCTACCATAGAGTAGGATTAAGTTTTAAACCATGTAAAACCTTTTGGATTTTTCATGTTGTGAGTGAGTGCTTCTATTCTTACACTTGTGTGTGTTCTAGAATATTTTCTGGTGATCAAGGTGATTCTATATGAGATATTGGATCCAAGATCCTTCATATGTAAATTATAATTTGGTGTTGTAAAACTTTTAAATTTCCAATATCATTATACATGTGAGGTTCTAGGACTTCTAGAATTCTATTCCTCAGTACAAAAAATGGTATCATAACATTGATGCATACTTATATAGGTTCATGACATGGAATTTTTTATTTTAGGGGGATCTTATGAAGTTGGAAGGAACTTAATTAGAAGAAGGTAAGTTATAGATTGAAAATTTTTATGGTTTAGACTTCAAATTCTAGAGAATTTAGATTTAAGATTATTTTTATCAGAAGAAGATTAAGCTTTAGTTGAAGGGTGTTAAACCAAAGGGTACAGAAAAAGCAGTATGGGAGAGTCTTGGTCAGAAATCACTCAGGATAGTTAAAAAGACATTGGATAAGAACATGGACTTAAACACCTAAGAGATGAATAAAATTGTGAAAAATATGTAAAATCTTGAGAACATGTATGAAAAGACTTCCATAATGAAAGAATTATTCATGTTGTGGTGAAATTTATGAATGAATATGTTGAAAGAAAGTTTGGTAGATAATCATGTCAAACACTTCATTATAATTCAGAAACAAATCCAATAAATGAACTTGGATTCCCCTAGAGGAATATCAGCCTTGATCATTCTATTAGTGATTCCAAAATATTGGTATGTGATGGTTATAACTATTAGTAACTCTAGTGGTAGGACTGACTAGGTGTTTAATGATATATGAGATCTGTTCTTGAATGAATAGATATAAAATAAGGAATTATAAAGTGTTTTTGGAACAAATTATAACATTAAAAGAAGTTAATTATCTAGTTAAAAGGAAAACCAAAGTCAAAATAAGGTGTGGGAGGAACTAGTAAAAAATAGTTTAAAATGATGCATTTTTTAATGTTAGTTAGTTGTAACTAATGTTTAAAATGGATTTTGAAAACGGTTTTTTATAAAAAAAAATATAAAAATACATTAGCAGACATTTTCACTTTGATTATTTTCTAATAAGAATTTTATTTTTATAATTGATTATAAAAAACAACCTAAAAATTTGTTAAGAAAATTTAAAAAAAATTATAGTGTTATGTCTCAGGTCAACTTGAGCCGCCTCCCAAGCCACTCTTCCATAAGCCCTGAAATATGTTCCTAGTCACCATAGGTTGTTATTAAGAACTAGGGCATCATATATTACCATTTAAGAATGGTTTTTTCCTATAAAAACAATCATTACACATCCATGAATTGTATGTCCACACCAACCAAATAAGTAGCAATATCATATATAAATATCCAAATTTGAGTATACAGAGTAGTAGATAAAAATTGATATTGTAAACACCACAACTTCACAATTTGAAAATAAGTCATACATATGATATCTATAGGTCAACATATATAAAAGTATTGGAATGGGATCGATACCAACAATGATAAAATATAACATCTCAATTATATAAAATCCCAAAATTACTCCACACTATCTAAACATTGTGATACCATGTCTCTAACATCCCAAAACTACTATAGATGTCAGTAATCAAGAAGATCCATTAAATTGTAAGGATTCCTTACCCATACCTATGTCCTAAAAAACATATATTTCATATTCACAAAGTTATATATAGGGTGTGGGGAAAATTCCCAATAGGATTCCACCATGAATCCACATATGTTATTTATTCATGAAAACCAATCACTCTAGTTTAAAAACCACATTTAAAACAATTTCAATTTGAAAACAAGTTCACTTGAATGCATTTATTTTAAAATATTACTTTGGTTTTTATCAAAACAATATATCTATTTTATTCTTGATGGCATTATTTTATTCTGTTATTTTGTTTATGCAAATAATAGATACCAAGAAAGTAGGCCTCTTTGGAATGACCTCTCTTATCTTGGTACTAATATTAATTCTCCTTGGTTTTTTATTGGAGACTTTAATGCCATCCTTAACTCAAGTGAAAAAATTGGTTCATCTCATTCTACTATTTCTATGAGAGAATTTAAAAATTCTATTGAATACAACACTCTGGTTGAAGTTAATCTCATTGGTTTAAATTTTACTTGGTATAGAAGACAATACAATAAGGTGGTTGCCTCCAAGTTGGATAGAGCCTTCATGAATTTCCATGCCTTGGACAAATGGGACACCATCTCTAACACCACTCTTCATAAGCTGAACTCTGATCATCATCCCATTCTAGTCAATGTCTATATTAAGGACACAAAATCCTCGATAACTTTCAGATTTAATAATGTGTGGTTTTCTAATGTTGATTTCACTTTTATCCTAAAAAAAGATGGTATTATATGTCTCACAACAATGATGCCTTTTCTTGTACTATCAAATTAAAATACCTCAAATAGACTCTAAAAAGTTGGTGCAACTCTAAATCCAAAGAAATTAACAATGACATTTTTCTTCTTGAGGAGGAGATCAATAAACTTCAAAAGAACAACACTAGTTCTGACTTCAACAATGATTCGACTCAGGAAATTGAACTTGTGGTTAAACTAAACTCTTTGCTCACTTTTAAGTAAAACATGAGGAAGAAATCCTTTAATGTTAAATGGTTATCATATTGTGACAGAAATACTAAATTCTACAACTCACTTAAAAGATTCAAAAAGGCTTGTAGACCACTTACTATTTTAAATAATGGGTAAAATATCTTAGATAATTAAAATTTCATTGCAAATCATATTGTTTCATATTTTGAATCCATCTTTAATGGTCCTAATATCAACAAAGATCTCCTAACTAAGTTCATTCTGATGTTAGTCAATGATGAGGATAACACATTTCTTCTAAATATCCCTCTTGATCATGAAATTAAATACATTGTCTTTAGTTTCAACCCAAATAGTGCTCTGGTTCCTAATGGTTTCAACAATGTATTCTTTCAAAAATATTGGAATGTTATCTGTTTTGGTGTTTGCAAGATTATCAGATCTTTCTTTTCCAATGGTATCCTACCACATGCTTTTAATGCTAAATTTCTTTCCTTGATTCTTAAAGTGGATAATGCTTCTGAAATTAATTTTTTTAGACCCATTTCTCTCATTAAAACTCTCTACAAAATCATCACTAAAATAATTTATAATAGACATACAACCACCGCATAAAAAATTATCTCCTAGAACCAATTTGGGTTTATTAAGGGTAGATCCATTCAAGAATGCATTTTTCTTTCCTCTTAATGCATCAATGCCTTGAACAAATCCAATAGAGGAGGTAATGTTTCTATTAGACTTGAAATTAAAAAATCTTTTGATACCATGGATTGGAGCTTTATCTTCATGGTTCTTCAAGTTTTTGGATTTAGTGATTCATTTATCACGATAATCAGAACTTTTTCCTCTATTTCTATTCTGGATAATGGTTCCCCCAAGGGATATTTCTAATGTACCAAAGAAGTAAGTCAAGGTGATCCCATATTTTCCATTCTCTTCTCAATTTTGGAAGACTATCTTAGTTGCATGCTCACCCATCTTGTGGATTAGAATAAGATCAAGACCATTCATGTTTCTAGAAATGTGAATGATCTCACCCACCTATTATATGATAATGACATCATCCTTTTCCTACAAGGTGATAAAATTAACATTATAAACCTCAAAAATTTTATCTCCCACTATGAAGAAGTTTTTTGTCAGACCATTAGTTGGAAAAAATATTGTATCTTCTTTAGGAAAAAATTTCTATCCAATAGGAAATTTAACATTATTAATGATTTAGGTCTGAAATAGGGTTCTTTTCCTTTTACTTATCTTAGTGTTACCATTTTTTGGGGTAGACCCAAAACCTGCTACTTTACTACCATAGTTGACCAACTACTCAACCAACTTTCTTCTTAGAAAGGAAAATCTCTCACCATGACAGGCTGAATTTTCCTAGTTAAATATACTATTATTTCTAAGATGGTTTAATCCATGATGATCTATAAATGTCCTGATGGTCTTATAAAAAAGATGAATATCTCTATCAAAAAATTTATCTGGACTGGTAGCACTCTAGAAAGAAAAGTTGTCACTGTCCCCTGGTCAACTTGTTGTAATCCTATAGAAAAAGGTGGTATCGGCATAAAAAATATTAAGTACTTTAATGATTCCCTACAAGACAATATCACTTGGAATCTTCATTATAACAACTCTGACTCAATTGATTTTATCAATAAAATATTTCTTGAAAAACATAAGGCTGGAAAGTCGAATTTATTTAACTCTTCCATCTAACCTTCTATTAAACAATATTTTTCCAGTATTATGAATAATTCTAGATGTATGGTTTCTAGGATCTCCTCTTTGAATTTATGGTTAGATAACTGGAATATCACACCCTTAATTTCATTGAACCCACCCGATCAAACCCCTAATATTACCAACTTCTCAATTATAGATATGCTAAACACTCAACATGATCATCTCCCTGAATCCATTCTTCATGCCATTGACAAAAACCCTTTCTAAAACACCGATGATTTTTTAATTTGGTATCCTTCTCATAATGGTATTATTAACTCAAAAACTTTTATAATCACTATTTTATTAATTCTGATAATGATTTTTCTTGGATAAAACACTTTAATAAGACCTAGATCAAGCCGTCAATATTTAATGTTATTTGGAATCTTGCTCAAAACAGATTCCCCACAAATAGATGCCTTCAGTCATTTGGAATCCAAATCTACTCTAAATGCGAATTCTGCAACCAACACAGAGAAGATACTAACCATCTTTTTCTTTCTTGTGCCACTACTTATTCTCATTGGAACTATATTCCTAATATATTGGATTGAAGATGGTTGATTCTTGACTCCATAAAATCTTAACTAAATAGATGTGAAGAAATGGAAAGATCATAACAAATTAAGAATCTTTTCCTTACTTCTATCACTAAGCTCCACAATGTGATTTGGTATGATAGAAATTCTTTTATTCATAATAATTACTTATTTAATAAAAAGATAGGTAGGATATGGATCCCTATTTCCATACATGAAGTATCTTCGATGAAAAAGGGACAATACAACAACATTGTTCATGAATTTGGAATCTTGCAAAATTTTCATATTAATGGAAATGTTTTCCAAAATTTTCACACTTTAGAAGTATTCTAGAGAGCTCTTTTTCCTAGATTAATTAAAGTAAATGTGGATGGTTCCTCTAAAGGAAATCTAATCAATACGGGTTATGGATTTATCTTCAGGAATCACATCTGTTGGATTTTTGGATTCTTTCTTGATAGTTGTGGTGTTGCCTCCTCTTTGGAGGATGAAATGATGAGTTTGGTTCATGTTATTGCCTTTTCCAAGATCTTTGGATAGAATAATCTCAATATTGAAAGTGACTAGAGAAAAATTGTTCAAGAAATTTGGAATGGCAAGACTTATCTTTCATGGATGATTACTACCCGTTGGATGGGTTGCATCTTCTCACTTCTTAACACTAATTTCATCATCACACATTTTTATCATGAAGAAAATATGATTGCAGATATCATGGACAACAAGGGATTAAATCAAGACATTACCTGGCTCGATGATCCCCTTGCTGATCTTATCCCTTTTCATAATAAATATTTTAATATGATTCCATATTTTAAACTAATATAACGTATTTATTTTATAATATTTGTGCTTTGGTATTTTTGGTAAATGCACCATCCATTAAAAAAATAAAAACATGATATCTTCACAAAGTAATAGTAAACAAGTCTGAAATAAAAATTAATTTAATCCACCTAGCATAAAAAATCTCAACACACCCAAACATGGTATAAGAATAAACATAAACATGAGTATAAGAAACATTATATATAACAAAATGGTTTTAAGTACAAATTCAAGGGCATCCAAATCAAACAAAGAATAGAAAATAAGAATCTTGGGATCTAACTGTTGGTCGGAGTAGATCACTCAAGAGGGGGTGAATTGAGTATCTATAAAAATTTCTATTAAAATTGGTTCTTTATAAGAATACCCTTGATTAATGTAATCAAAGTCATTTTATAGTGAATTTACAAAAGTCCTGAATGTTCAATTAATTTCCCAGAAGATTGATTAGTTCTCATATTTACTAATCTAAAGATTAGTCAAACTTTTGAAACTAATCTACTAATTCAAAACAGATATAAACACTTGCTAAACTAACTATAAAAGTTTAGTTTATCTTAATGTGAAATGAATTAAACATGTATCAGATTAGAACAGAAGAAAAACTACATTGTGGATAAAAACAAGAGGTTCAATCTCAATATGAGACTTAGTCATCTCCACTTGGTGATCACCTACCACCAACTAGTTTATATTAATAAAATTTTGATTCATACCCTAGATCAGGGTTCAAAACAGCACATAGGGCTTTCCAGGTCACACTTGACCCCTACCACAGTTATTTGTGGGAAAACTAACAAACAGATCACACGGGATCTCTTCCATAATTCTACATGGGATACAAGAGTGAAAAGGGGATTGAGTGTGAGGATATTTTATTATCCTCTAGTTATGCTCAGGAGATAGTGTGTGTGACACAAACAGATACACACACTGCTCAAAAAGTAAACACAAGATCACAACAGAGTTATAAAATAAGAAAAGAGTTTAGAAATCTCTATGTGTTGTGCAGTAAAGATTTGGAATCAATGGAGGTAGATAAAATGATATTTGAACCCTCTTCAGGATGTTGGATCCAAAACAAAGTATTGTAGTCTCTGTAATCAAGATTCTAGGTGTGAAAAGGTTTAGCTCTTCTATGTGAGTATTTTTAGCAAGATTCAACAGATTGCTGCTTGTAATATTAAACTCCTTGTATACTCAGGCTTTGAGTTCTTCTATTTGCAATATCTTTCATACTCACACATCCAACCTTTTTGTTTTTCTAGCGAGTTCCCAGCATGTGTTTTAAGGTTGAGATTGTAATCCTTTTATACTTCAAGGTCCAGTAGGCATGAAGATATCCCCATGTGCACATACCTCGTACTATCTACGGATAGTCCTACAGACAACATTAAATAATGTCAGAAAAATTAATTTATCTAAATATGACCGTTAGAAATAAATTTAAATTAATAAATTTGAAACAGTTATTTATGATTATCAGTGATTCATAAGTATCCATCTGTCATCATCGGTCTGTCACCATCAGTTTGTCATCATTAGTGTTTCATCATCAGTCTATCAACATCATTTTTTCATCGGTCTGTCATCATCGGTCTGTTAGCATCGGTTTATCGAGCATCGGTGTGTTTCACATCGATGTGTCGAACATCAGTGTGTCAAACATTGATGTGTCGAACATCAGTGTGTTGAGCATCGGTGTGTCGAACATTGGTGTGTCGACCATCGGTGTGTCGTGCATCAGTGTGTCAAACATCGGTGTTTTGAACATTGGTGTGTCGAAAATCGGTGTGTCGAACATCGGTGTGTCCAGCATCAGTGTGTCAATCATCGGTGTGTCGAAAATCGGTGCGTCGACCATCGGTGTGTCGAGCATCGGTGTGTTGAACACCGGTGTGTCAAACATCGGTGTGTCGAACATCAGTGTGTCGACCATCAGTGTGTCGAACATCGGTGTGTCGAGTATACTATCGGTTCCATGAACTTTAAGAAACTTATGAAGTGTATTTCTTACACATAACATTACTAGATTAAGTGACATCCAAAAATACATGTAAAAATACACTTGTAAACATATTGATTCATAAATATTGGTTATTGACCTATTAAAAAATATTGTTCTATATGAAATGGTAGAATCTGTAGATTGACATTATTTATGATTATGAAAACTACTATAGCATAGAGGGTCCAACAATATCCCCCTTTTTGATAATCACAAATTATGGCATGCATGTAAATATTAGGAATAATAATAACTGGACTTAGGATATAATTCACTGAATGTGATTAGTCAATATAACCAAAGCTTTCCCTTATTTTAGTTTTTAAAAAAAATCTCCCCCTCAATAAATGTACTATATTGAGTATATTCCATGTGTCATATGCCCTAATTTCTCCACCTGAAATTAATAATGCATGCCTCTTCTTCTCCCCCTTTTGGGATTAGCAAAAATAAGAAAAGTAAAAAGATAAATATAAAGAAAAGAGACAAAGATAAGACAAAAAGGAGTTTCATTAAGAAGCAAAATAGTACAGTCAAAAACAATAGGAAAAATACCTATCAAAGACACAATCCATCCCTAAGGGTTTGGATTTTGAAGGGATTTTCCTTTATCTGAAGGATCTAGAGTAGGATGAGAAGGTTTGGGAGTGGTAGAGGGAAGAGGTGGTATGAAAATAACACCAGGAAAATAAAAACCTATAGAAACATTTGTTGCAAGGCTGGGCCTTCTCTCTGACAACACGCAACTGGGAGATTGCTCTGTAATGACTGGTTGAATATGAGAAAGATCCTAACAGACAGTCATTAGAGTAGGAGGTTGAGAGGGAGTACCAATGGGAGTAGTAGGAGGAACCACAACTGCATCATCTTGGACATGTAGATATGGATTAAGAAGGTTGATGAAATCATTGATGATTTCACCACCATATTTCATAGCTTTCTCAAAGTCATCCTTATTCTCCATGAATTTATTCAGCAGAGTGGTAAACTCCTTCAATTTAGTAACTTTCTTATTGAAAGATTCTGTGACTCAAGGAATTCTGAGATTTTCTAGTAAAAAGTTGAATCTATTGATGAGATCATGCTTGGTATAAATCTTAGAAAATTACTTATCCACTTTCTCTCTAATCTCTTTATGAGCAGCAGAGGCTTCATTTGTGCACTTCCTTACCATATTGTACACAAGGTCTGTATTTCTATGTACCTTTCCAATAGTTTCTTTGTCTAAAAAATTATAAAGATTTTGGAATTCCTCTCTCATCACAGCCTTGAGAAATTCCAAATCAGTAATAGCACCTTTCCCACTCCTAGAACTGGATGGGCCAATAATCATTTTGCCAAGATCCTCTTTCAACTTCTTCAGATATACACTTAGTATATGAGTCACAAAGTTCCTAATAACATCTATTACACCACTAAAGGAGGTCTTGAAATTAGAGGTTAGATAATTTAACTCATTACTCATCTTCCTTACTTCTTCCCTCAACAAGGTATTATGTCTAATGATGGTTTTTTCTATAGTAATGAGATTTGATTGAATATCATAGATCACCATTATTGCAATCTTTGTTGCATCAACATCTGAAATACCTATCGAAGTGGCGGCCTCACTTCTGGATCCAATAGAGGATTTCAAAGACTCATAAATATCATTTTTGAATTGCTCCAAATCAGCCTTAGTGACATAGTCAGTAGGCACAGTCTGGGCTACTAGCTCTACTACTGGAGGTGCACCTGGTGGAAGAGGTGCAACAGGTTCTTCTTTAGCTTGGTCTTGTGAAGTAGGAGGAGGAGGCACCCTCTCCTCATATGAGTCATATTCCAACCCAAAAATAATGTATCATGGATCATTATTCCATTCTCGAGTACAGGTCCAGTCTCTTGGGTCAACAATCTCAATCCCGATCCTTCTTCCCTTAGGCTTAGGAACAACTTCATCTTCATCAGCTTCTTCATCTTGAGATATTACAAACAAGTTTCCTTCTAGGATGTCTTTATCATGTCAGAAATAGAACCATTAGATACCTACACAGGTTCAATTTTATCCCATTTTTCAATAGATAGATCAGGAAAACATCCTGATACCTCACAGCTAAAAAATCTCCCTTCCTTGGGCAGATTTGATGTTGTATAAACTTAAAAAATAACCTTGCCTCTCCATCAAATTCAATTTAAATAGTTATCCTAGATTCTCCATTTCTAGTAATATCCTTTAGAGCATCATCATAAGAGAATAAATCAAAGGAAGGTTGAATATTACCTTGATAATCATCATAGACACCTTCATGAGGCATCTCCAAGCACTCATCCCATTCCTTATACGAAAAAGTTAGTTTATTTCCCTTTACCACTGACTTCATATTTTCTTCCTCAGCTTCATCCAAGGATATCTTCAAATTTCGATAAAACTCATGTACTAGCTGGGTATAATAAGGCCTTTCATTATTAGAGAACTAGCTTAGCCACCCTTGAGATTCCAGCACTCTTAACAAAAACAAATTGTTTGATAGAAGCCACTCTACAGACACTTCCTTCTCAACTGTGACCACTCAGCTTTCCAAACTTGGTTTTGCAGTCCCACTAGGCTCACCCTTTTGACATTTAGCATATGGAGATTTTCTCTGCTCTTCCATAGCGTGCTTGGTCCTTTCCATTTTGGGGTTTCAGATTCCAAAGGATTTGAGACGTTGAGGGTTAAGAGATAGAGTGACAAAAGGTAGAAGGTTTTACAATAGTGGGGAGGTGAAAGGTCGGGATGGTTCAAACTTAATATATCATTTAGGTATTGTAAATCGTATAGCATAAAATTTAAAAGTGGAAAAAATAATACAAAAAAACATCATTTTATTTGAAATAGGAAGAATTACAAAAGAATCCTTAATTACATTGGTGTCATTGAATCGGTATTACACGATCGGTTTCAAGGATCAGTTTCACAATATTGGTTTCAAGGATTGGTTTCAAAGATCAGTTTCAAGGATCAGTTTTACAAGATCATTTTCAAGAATCAGTTTCACAAAATCAGTTTCAAGGATCGATTTCACAAGATTGGTTTCAAGGATCGGTTTCACAAGATCGGTTTCAAGGATCAGTTTCACAAGATTGGTTTCAAGGATCAGTTTCAAAAGATATTAGAGATTTATCATTCCTAGTTCATGTCTAATTTAGTTCATTCTCTCAGAGCTTAAGGTTTTAGTGAATATATTAGCAAGTTGATGCTCAGACCCAATAAAATCAAGAGTTATATCACCTTTTTGATAATGATCTCTCAAAAAGTGATGTCTTACATCAATATGTTTTGTTCTAGAATGAGAAATTGGATTTGTAGAAATGTTAATAGCACTTGTGTTGTCATATTTTATAGGTATATGTCTAAATTGAAATCCATAGTCTAATAAGTTGTGTTTCATCCACAAAATTTGTGCACAACAACTACTAGGAGCAATGTATTCTGCTACAGCAGTTGATAAGGCAACTGAATTTTGATTTTTACTACACCATGATATTAGAGACTTTCCCAAAAAGTGACATGTTCCATAGGTACTCTTTATATCTAACTTACATCCACCAAATTCATCATCTGAATATCTAACTAAATCAAAAGGTTGTTCTTTAGGATAGAATAGTCCTAAATTAGTTGTATACTTAAGGTATTTGAAAATTCTTTTAACAACATTCAAATGTGACTCTTTTGGGTTTGCTTGAAATTTTGCACACATACACACACTAAACATAATATCCGACCTACTAGAAGTTATGTATAGAAAACTCCCAATAATTCCTCTGTAAGCAGTTTGATCAACTGATTTTCCACTTTCATCAAGATCTAACTTACATTTAGAACTCATAGGGGTTTCACTACTCTTAATTCTATCAAATCCATATCTTTTCAAAATATATTTAGTGTACTTACTTTGATTTAAAACAATACCTTCTTTATTTTGAAATATTTGAAATCCAAGAAAATATTTAATTTCACCCATTAAACTCATTTCAAAATCGCTTTGCATTATTCTTGAAAAATCATTACATAAAGTATTTTTAGAAGATCCAAAAATAATATCATCTACATATATTTCAGATATTAAATTTTTTTTAATTATTTTTATAAATAAAGTAGGATCTTCAAGTACTTTTATAAAGCCTTTAGAAATAATAAAATTAATCAACCTTTCATACCAAGCTCTTGGAGCTTGTTTCAAACCTTATAAAGCTTTAGATAATTTGAACACATGATTTGGAAAGTGTGGATTTGTAAAACCTGGGGGTTTTTCAACAAAAACATCCTCAATTTTATAATCATTTAAGAATGAACATTTGAGATCCATTTGATAAAGTTTAAAATCCAAGTGCACTGCATAGGCAATTAAGATCCAAATTTCTTCAATTCTAGATACTATTGCAAAGGTCTCTTCATAATCAATTTCATCTTCTTAATTATATCCTTGTGCAACTAGTCTAGCTTTGTTTCTAACTATATTTCTAACTTCATATACTTTATTTATAAAAACCTATTTGGTTTATATGGTCAAAGTATCCTTTGTTCTATCTACAAGTTTCCAAACTTTATTTCTTTCAAACTGATTAAGTTCTTCTTATATGGCCATTACCCAAAACTCATCATTGATCACATCATTGATGTTTTTAGGTTCAAGATATTACAAGAAAGCATGATGTTCAACCTAGTTTCTCGAGGAAGATCTCGTATGTGTTCCTCTATCTAAATCTCCAACAACAGTATCTAGGGGATAATTCTTAAGGGTCCTAGTTGGTCTAGAGAAGGTAGGACATGATATTTCAGGTTGGTCTGGTTGATCTAGTTCATTACGGTTAGGATTTGTAGAATTTCCAGAACTGGAAGTTTTCACAGATTCCTTCACATGATGATTTTAGGTTTTATCATTAATGTCCATATTGAACATATCCTCTTCAATATTTTCTTGTGATTTCTTGGGCTCATGTGGGTCTGATTCATCAAAATTGATATGTACAGATTCCTCCACACATTTTTTTTCTTATTAAAGACTCTATAGGATTTTCTTGATGTAGAATATCCAAGAAATATTCCTTCATCACTTTTGGAGGAAAATTTATCTAAATTATCTTTATTGTTCATAATATAGACATTACATCCAAACACTTTAAAATAAATTACTTTGGGTTTCCTATTATTCCACAAATCATAAGAAGTTTTCTTAAATATGGGTATGATTAAGACTCTATTTATTATGTAACAAGTTGTATTAACAAATTCAACCCAGAAGTAAATGGGTAGGTCATACTCATTAAGCATAGTTCGTGAAATTTCCTGTAGGGTTCTATTTCTTCTTTCTACCACACCATTCTGTTGAGGTGTCCTAGGAGTAGAGAAATTATGATTGTAGTCATTTTGTGAGAAAAAAGCTTCAAAATATTGATTCTAAAACTCATGACCATGATCACTTCTTAAGGATTTAATCTTAAGTCCACTAAGATTTTCTATAGTCTTAGTATACTTGGTAAAGTGTGAACAAGATTCACTTTTGTGATCTAGGAAAAAGGTCCAGGTTTACCTTGAGAAATCATCTACAAGAACATAAACAAAGTACTTCCCATTGAGACTTGAAACTCTAGATGGTACAAACAAGTCCATGTAAACCAAATCAAGAGGTTGAGAAGTAGTTACTTCTTTCTGTGGTTTGAAAGAGATTTTATGTTGCTTTCCTTTTTGACAAGGATTACACACTTTATTTTCCGGAAACTCTAATTTGGTTAAGTCTTTAACTAAAACTTTTCTAGTTAACTTTCTAAGAGAGTTTATGTTGCAATGTCCTATTCTTCTATGCCAAATCCAAAAATATTTGTGAAAGGAATTTAGAAAAGAGACATTCTGTGAGGCTAGTGTGTCAATATTTATAGCATATACATTATCATTTCTAATGGCAGTAAATACTATGTTATTCCGAACATAAAAAAATTGTAAGATCTATAAGACCTCTACATTCCTTAAGCTTTTATTTTGAAAATCACAAACACCTTCTTCATAAATATATTTTCCTTACTCTTCAATATATTTCCTTACACTTACATAAATTTCCTTATAACCAAAATTTCCTTAAACTTTTGAGTTAAATATATTTTTTATTAAGGTTTTTAGAAATCTGTTTTTCCATACCAGAAAAGTTATTAAGGTTCCGAAATTTGGTTCATGGTTATACCATACCGGAATTCCTTAAGACACCATTTCTCGTTCTCTATTTTCACTGCGACACCAATTTCCATCTTGAATGAAATCTGGTATCATATTTTCCTTATACTTAGATTTACAGTATTTTGGTTTTCTAATGTTCTTAAACTCCAACTTCCTGGTTATTGGTACTAAAGTTCCTTAAGAAATATTTGTCATACTGATACCAGAAATCCCAATACCGATTTTCTTATACCAAGTTTTTCTATACCGAAAATGTTATTTTCATACATCATTAAATGCCGATTTTTTCAAATCCGAAATTTCTATACTGGAAATTTCTTTTCCACATTTCTAAATAATATTTTCTTAATACCATTTTTGTTATAGATAGTGATGCCATTTCTTATGATACCGATACTGGAGAATAAGATCTCAATACCGAGAATTTATTTATACACTGTCTTTTATAAACTGATACCAATTATTTTTTGTCGTGCCATAAATCATGATATCGGTACTAGAATTTGTAAAACCAAGTTTTCTTAAAATATTTCCTTATACTTTACTCGTACCGACTTTATGAAAATTTATTCTGAAATTTATAATTCTGGAATTTATTTTTTTCAAACCTTTATTTCCTTTGAATTCTGAACCTTATAATTTCTTTCATATCATTTCAATTTTATTGGATTTCAAGTTCCTTACACTTAAGGTGTAAGATCTTTATATCCATAGTTATTTATATAAAACGATGTCATTGTTTCTGTTATAAACTAACCGTTGTATGTTTGTGATGTGTTCAAGTCCCTCTGATATTTAAGGAAACATGACCGTTGGAGTAGAACCGACCAGTAGATTTTGAAAGCTATAAATAGGACCTCAGATGATGAGATCCGCACAAGTTCACATGTTTTCATTTTGGAGTTCATCTCTCTAAAAGTGAATTTCTCTAGAGTGAGAGGATCTTATAAACTCTCAGTCTTCATGCAGAAAGTTTGAACGGATTTTTCAAACTTTTCTTCATGCAGAATTTCTTCATGCAGAGGTGTGATTTCCTTAAAATTAGAGACTTCGGGTTTTGAAGTCAGAGGTGTCGATTTCCTTACAAATTGAGGTCTTGTGGGGATAGCAAGATAGATATTGATCTTAGGATTGAGGGCTTACCCAGGTTTGGGTAAGACATACTTTCTTGTATGTATAAAACAAGGGGAATTTATCCAAGGTTGTTGTATACCCTCCTCTTTGGGTTAAAAGAAGATTGTCAATTTCTGCTGCTTTATAAAAGTTAGGAAGTTTTCTTTTTGTATAAACTTTCTAACTTGTATCTCTGACGATAAGAGATTATATACGCCTTGTGGTAGAATCTCTTTGCAAGAAAATTTTCTTAATCTTTAGACTTAATAACTTTTTATTCCTATAAGAAGGTGATTTATTATTAGAGGTGTTGTGAATTATTTTTATACAAAATTTCCTTAAGAAATTTTGAAGTATACAATTCACCCCCCCCCCTCTTGTATATTGTGTATATTCAGGCCTTTTGCGATCCTAATATTGGTATAGATTAGAATATCATACTCCATAACAACCTATCAATTGGTATCATAGGATTAGTTCAATCTTAATTAATCTCACGATTAGATTCAGAAGATAAATCATCTTCTTCTTCATGTTTTCAGAATCAGAATTTTGGACTCAAAAGTCTGAACTCATATTTTTTTCTTAGAGATACTATAGTTCTTATTTTTTTCTTAGACTTTACAATTTTTCTTAAAAATTTTCTTTAAGAACATTATATATTCTTCAATCACTAATACTAACTTTTTTGTTGAAGAATGTTTTTTATGGAAGGATCCATGCATATTGGTTCTTTGGACAATTTAAATCCTACAAGACCTCCTATTTTTTATGTAAAATATTATGAGTACTGGAGAGATAGGATTAAGAATTTTTTTATTAATACTGGAGTTGATAACTACCTGATGCTGATAGGAGATTATAAGATTCCTAATAAGAAATTGATAACTTTTACTAATTAGGAGAGAGCATAATATCAAGCTAATTTCACAGTCAGAAATACATTTCTATGTTCCATGACTAGAAACATCTATAGTCAAATATCCTCATGTGAAGATGCAAATAGTATCTGGAAGAAATTGGAAGTTACACATTTTGGAACTTCTAAAGTTATAGATACAAGAAGAGCTATGTTGAGAGCTAAATATCATGGATTTAGCTTTCCTTATGGAGAAACCATAAGCAAAGTTCAGCAAAGGTTTATGACCATTGTGAATATCTTACAGTCTTTGGGAGAAAAAGGTCTTGTTGATGAAATACTTGTTGACAAGATCATAGACATCATGCCTAATGAATGGGAGTCCAAGAGGAAAACAATTGATGAGAACAGGAAAGTCACCCAGATTTCCTTAGATGAGCTTTTTGGAACACTTCTTCAACACGAGACTAGAATGAAGAGAGATTCAGATAATTTTAAGAAAAATAATGGAAATGGAAGTGTTTCATTCACAAAAAATTCTAAACATATGAAATCCAAAACTCCAGAAAGAGTTACTAGATCAAATTCAAAGAAAGTTACTATTCAGTCAGAATCTAGTTATACAGAAAAATCTAAGAATGAGTTAGCTAATATTTCTCAGAGAATGAACAAGATAGTATCTCAGAAGAACTATCAAAATAAGTTTAAGAAGAGAGACTACAAATAAAAGAAATATGGGGAAGTTACTTTATACGAATGCAGAAGAACAAGTCATATCAGACTTGATTACCCTCTTTTGAAAAATAAGGATAAGAAGGAAAGTAATTCAGAGAGAAACAAGAAGAAGTTATACCATTCTAAGAACAAGAAAATTCTTAAAGAAAACAACACATGGAGTGTTATTTTTTAAGACTCTTCAGAAAGTGAATCTTCTGAATATGAATCATCAGCACAGAATAATATCAGATTCATTGCTACTACCTCTTTCCCAAATAATTTTTTTATAGCCAAGGTACGATCTGCTGAGGCTTTAACAAATTTATCTCTTTATATTAATTATTATCCTGAAGATATTATTTTTTATGAAGATGATTCATCTTCAGATAATGAAGAAATACCTTCATATAAATAAATATCTAGATTTTCCATGTTGTTAGAAGCAAAAAATTATAAAGTTTCTAAGAAACTAGACAAGGAAAATACTAGATAATAAGTTCTTACAAAATAGATTTTAGATCTCCCTAGAGATATTGAAGATAAGGATGAGCTCCTAGAAAAACTTCATAAAGACCTTAAGGAAGTAAATTCTGAAAAGGAAAAACTTTCTAAAGATCTTAAGAATGCTATTTCAAAAATAAATGTTTTTGAGGAAAAATATAACTCTAAGGAAATAATTCCTAAGGATAGGAATTCAGTCATAAGACTAAAATCAAAAATATATTCCCTTAAGAAACTTCTTGAAAACTTTAATTATGGTAAAGAAAATTTTTACAAGATGTATTCCCAAATCAGACCTCACAAAAATACTTCTGGAGTAGGTTATACTAACAGAAAACATATTTTCAAAAATAACTATTTTATTCCATCCAAATCCCCCTTATGTACAAAATGTCAAAGTGGAGGACATTGGAGGAAAACATGTTCCTTAAACAAAATTCAATCTCTAGGATTCCACAAGGCTTATTTTTCAAAACAAATGTGGGTTCTTAAAATTTTATTATCTAACCTCGGATCCAAACAAGTTTGGATTCTGAATATCTAACTTTTGTTTTTCTAGGAAAATGAAGAATGTACCAATAATATCTGGTATATAGATAGCAGATGTTCCCATCATATGACTAGTAACAAAATTTATTTCAATAATATTTTCAGAATGAAAGGTGTAAAAGTAACCTTTGGGTATAATTCTCAATGAGAGATTTTTGGTATAGGTAATATCATTCTTCTTGGAAAAGTTTTAATTTCTAATGTTTTATTTGTTAATAGTCTTAAGCACAACCTTATAAGAATAATTCAATTATGTGATGAAGGTTACCTTGTTAATTTTAGGAATGATAAGTGTTTAGTCCACAATTCTAAGGATGAATATATTCTTACTGCCCATTGGCATGAGAATGTCTACACTTTGAACTTAGAAGACTCAAGAAGTCAAGATCTTCCTTTCTTAAGTTAAATTGAAGATCAATCTTGGACTTGTCATAGAAGGTTAGGACACTTCAACCTTAAGAACCTTAGTAATCTCTCAAAGAAAGGATTAGTTAAATATTTACCGATTCTAAGTTTTGATTCTTCAAAAGTTTGTAACCCTTGTCAGTTTGGAAAGAAACAAAAATCTAGCTTTAAATATATTAGTGAAGTTTCAAAATCTAATTCCCTATAGTTAGTGCATATGTATTTATTTGGTCCTACACAAACTGGAAGTATTGGAGGAAAATATTATGTATTTTTTCTTGTTGATGACTACACTAGATATACTTGGGTCTATTTTCTAGATTGAAAATTTAAAGCCTTTTCTTATTTCAGAACTTTTCAAGCTCAAGTAAAAAATGAGAAAAACCTACCATTGATAATTATTCATAGTGATCATGGTGGTGAGTTTTTAAATTCGGATTTTGAAAATTTTTGTAGTAAGAAAGGTATTACTCACAATTTCTTAGCTCCTAGAACTCCTCAACAAAATGGTGTTGTTGAAAGAAGGAACTGAATCCTTCAAGAGATAACTAGAACCATGTTGAGTGAATATTCTATTGCAAAAAACTTTTGGGATGAAGCTGTAAGTACTTCCTGTTATACTATAAATTGAGTTTTGATAAGACCTTTTCTTAATAAAAATCCTTATGAGCTATGGACTGGTCGAAAACCAAAATTTTCTTACTTCAATGTTTCTGGTAGTAAAGTTTTTATAATTAATACTAAGGATAACTTACACAAATTTTCACCAAAATATGATCAAGGAATTTTATTAGGCTATTTCACTAACTCTAAGGCTTGTAGAGGTTTTAATAAAAACACATGTACTATGGAGGAAACATTACATGTTAAATTTGATGAAACTGATCCTTTTGTTTTCAAAGAACCTGATTTAAATCTTCCAGAAATATTTTCTAAAAATAATCAACAACCTATAGTTGAAGATCCTTCTAAGGAAAATGTTCATGAAAATATTCCTAAAACTTTTACCCCTAAATATTTTCTACCTTATGTTGATGGTAATGTTTTACAAAACCCAAATTAGTTGTTATGTAGAAATAATCCTACTGATAATATCATAGGAGATATAAATCAATATATAAAGACTAGAAGTTCCTTAAGAAATGAAATTGAATATGTTGATTTTCTTTCCCAATTCGAGCCAAAGACTCCTGAGGAATCCTTAGGTGATGAAGATTGGATAAAGGCTATGCAAGATGAACTCAATGAGTTTGTAAGGAATCAAGTATAGACCTTGGTTGAGAGACCTAAGGATACATCTATTATTGGTGTAAAATGGGTTTTTAGGAATAAATGTGATGAAAATGGGATTATAGTTAGAAATAAAGCAAGATTAGTTGCTAAAGGTTATAACCAACAAGAAGGCATAGACTATGAAGAAACCTATGCACCGGTATCAAGAATCGAATCTATCTTAATTCTTCTAGCATTTGCATCATTCTATAATTTTAGACATTATCAAATGGATGTAAAGTGTGCTTTTCTTAATGGATTTGCACAGGGAGAAGTGTATGTAGACCAACCTATTGTTTTTGAAGATGTAAAACATCCTAATCATGTATATAAACTTACCAAATCTTTATATGTCCTTAAACAAGCCCCTAGAGCTTGGTATGATAGAATTACAAGATTTTTACTTCAAAACAACTATTCTAAGGGAACCGCGGATCCAACACTTTTTATAAAGAAAGATAAGAAAGATATTTTAATTTTACAAATATATGTTGACGACATTATATTCGGATCAACTCAACAATCCTTAACAGATTCCTTTGCAGATCTTATGAAGTCTGAGTTTGAGATGAACATGATGGGTGAGTTAACATTCTTTCTTGGTTTTTAAATTTCTCAAAAACCAGAAGGAACTTATATATCTCAACATAAGTACATCAAATATCTTCTTAAAAAGTTCGGGTATGATAACACTAAGAGTATAAGTACTCCTATCGGGACTTCTAATACTCTTGATATTGATGAAGTAGGGAAACTTGTGGATCAAACATCTTATAGAGGAATGATAGGAAGTTTACTTTACTTAACAGCAAGTCAACCTAACTTAATGTTTTCTGTTTGCTTATATGCAAGATATCAAGAAAATCCTAAGGAATCCCATCTTAAGGCTGTGAAAAGAATTTTCCAGTACTTAAAAGTAACCTTGGATTTATGACTTTTTTATTCTTCTGGAAATGTTTTTGAACTAAAAACTTTTCGGATGTTGATTTTGTTGGTTGTAAAATGGATAGAAAAAGTACATTTGGAACTTTTCATTTCCTAGGAGATTCCCTAGTTTCTTGGTCTTGTAAGAAACAACATTTTGTAGAACTTTCCACCATTGAAGCAGAATATGTAGCAGTTGAAAGTTGTTGTGCTCAAGTGTTTTGGATGTAACACACACTCGCGGATTATGGTATGAGTTTTACCAAAACTCAAATCTTGTGTGATAATACTAGTGACATAGCCCTAAGTAAAAACCCAACACATCACTCATGTGCTAAGCACATAGATATTAGGCATCAATTTCCTAGGGATCACACACTCAAAGGAGATATAATTCTTAAATTCATCAGAACGCAATAACAACTTGCTGATATATTTACCAAACCATTACCATCTGATAGATTTGAATACATTAAACAAAATCTAGGAATGATATCTATAATATAATCATTCATATCTACTTCTTGTTTAACCATCTCCTAACATTACATTACTCCTAAATTCAAGGGGAGTACATATGTTTGAAAATTTTAAAATTTTTGTTTTCCATAAAAATTTCATTTTTCTATAGTCAATGAGTTTTGGAATTAAGATTTTTCTGGTATCTATTTTCTCAAAAGTCCTAAAATTAAACAGTTCAAAAAAATTATAGTTTTGAAATTTTAGGAAATTTTTTTTCTTTAAGGAAATTTAACCTTAAGGAAAATTTTCCTTAAGTTAAACCAACTTTTAGGAATTTTTTTCTTTCTTTTAAATTTTCTGTCTATTTTGAAAATCCCAGAATCAAAATTCTCAGAATCCATATTTCCAGAGATGAAATTCTCAGATTCAAATTTCCAATGTCTAGTTTTTTTAACCCCAATACATTTTTTTTGATACTAATAATTTCTTCAGAGATTCCTTAAAGGTATATTTTCTTACCCCCTAGTTATTTTCTTATAGTTCTATTTGTTGGTATTTATTTCTTTTAAGAAATTTTTCTTCGGATTCATATTTCCTTAGAATCTGACTTTTATTTTTATAAAACCTCAAAATTTCAGTATGGATATATCTTTTTAACCATCTTCAACTATTATATCATATTGGATAAATATCAGCCGTTTTATTTCCTTATGGAAGTTTAAAGGTCATATTTTGTCTATATAAGGTCTACCCCACTTCATGAGGACCCTACTAGTTCCTTAAGCCATCAAGTTAAAGTTTTGCTACTTCAGAGTTTGTCATTTCAGATTTCTTCAGATGTTTCTTACAAATCCAAATGTCAGGTAGTTCCAACCAAATGGCAGTCAAGGATAATAAAGACAAAATTATATTTCGGGAGAGACTTGTATGTTAAGACTTTTAAAATCGGTATGATTCCCTCATCTCTCATATTATCAAATGTAATCATTGGGAGAGTATTTGTATAGAAAAGGACAAGTCTCAAGATCCTTTATATTCAGAGCTAGTCATACAATTTTATGACTCTGTCAATTTCTTTGAGAAGGACGACAAGGAGTATTTCATGTTTAAGGATTATGAAAATTCTTACAATGTTTCATGCCAGAAAGTGACCAAAATCCTAAAGATTCCCTGTGAAGGAGAGGCCCTCATAGGTTCTTACAAAATTCCAAATAATGAAGGTTCTTTTGAGAAGAATTGTGATCTAGAAAGTCTCAGCATCAGGGGATTTAAGACTCTGAAGCTTGAACACTTATCAATGGACCATAGGTTGGTGGCATTATGGATGCAGGGGTTCTTTATCCCAAGAAAAGGGGATAAATATTCCATAAAGATGTGTGCCATTATCTTTTTAGACTTTCTTATCAACCTCAGGAAGGTTAATTTTGTTAATTATATATTTCTTACGATTAATGTTGTGAAAGTCGGTATCATCAAATCCCAAATCTTGATGTACCCTGTCACTATCTCAAGGATAGTTGTTATGGTCTTAGCCAAAATGAAAATTGCATGCAAGAACACTTTGAATTCTTGTAAGATTATGTTGCTAAGTGAAGATACACTAAAGAGAATGAATTTTTATTACAATCTGGACTCTAAGAAGTTTGAAGAAGTCATGACGTCGGAAGTTCAAAAGTCGGTATTGAAGGAATCTATTCCAGAATCATCCAAAGCAGCACCAAAAAATTCAGTACCATAATCTTCAAAAAGTGCTCAGAAGAATAAAAAGTCAGATATGGTCTCTCATGTCGATCTTATGTCAGTAGCTCCAGCTTCAGCTCCACCAATTATAAGGAAACTGAAGGCTTACTCTGATGATATTGTAACTGACTGGAGGAAGTTAGTTGAATCCAAGAAGGAAGGGGATCCAACTTTTGGGTTGAATATGGAAGAGGCAAAGTCTTTGAAGATTCAAACTGCTAATGTGTTAGAGAAAGAATCTAAGGAGAAGAATCAGAAAACAAAGAGAACTGAGACAGAGATTATACCATCCTTGCTGAAGGAAGTAGAAAAGTTCTCTGAGAAGCTACCAATACCAGATGTCACTTTGGAACCTAAGAAGGTGATGAAACTTTTAGTGATATCAAAACCTGTTCTGGAACTATAAGTAGAAGTACGGAAAGAGCATGAGATCATTCAAGAAGAATAAAATGATGTGATTAGACAAGTTAATGATTATTTTGAAACCTCGAGAGTTTCTACCAAGGAAGAAAAAGAAGAAGTTGAGATCGAAGTTGAAGAAGTAGAAGAGGTAGAAGAAGATATTGATGTAACAAAAGATGAAAATGAAATCCATGAATCTGAAAATAGTGATACCAGAAGTGAAGAAGAGAAATAAGAAGAAGAGATTCAAGGAGGATCTGGAGATGATAAGGCTATAGAAAGTGAGGAAGTCCCTCAGGGTTCCAAAACCTCTGCAGTGCTGAAAGTAGATCAAGGGAAGTCCATTATGGTCACCCCTTCTGATGCCAACTCTCCTAAAAATATTGAGAATCCGGAATTATCTATTCTTAATGTCAATAAAGAAAAATCTGACTCCAATTCCTCATCATCTATGGGTGATGACTTCATAAAAAATTCATTAAGGAAATGAGTAAGTACCATTTCGGTACTTTCTAACATAGATTCTCGGAGCCAAATGATGCAATAAACCTTAAACCAAAAGATGGATTCAACATCTATGACGATGGACATGGTAGTGAAAGTTGAATCTGATCATAATAATCTTCTCATTAATTAAAAATCTCAAAAAATTTCATGTTAGAAAGTGATGAGTCAGACCCGAACCTTATCAATAAAGCTCTATAATTCTCGAACTTCATGGAATCGACAAAGGGGGCTTTCAATGATGTAGAAAATGAGCTAAAAAAAAGTCTGAACATCTTTCTCAGAGAAATTTTCAAATGAGTTAGCTGCGAGTCAAAATGAAGGCAAAAATCTTCTTGATAAAATGAATATTGTAGCCGAAGTTGTCAATTATCAGAAAGTAATATCTTCTGGTCTTGTGAAGAAATTGGATTCACAAGAGAATGTGATCAAAGTTCTTGAAGATAAGAATCGGCCCCAATAATTCCGGATCTAGGCTTTGGAGAAGAAGGTAGTTGATCAATATGCCTTGATAAAGAAGCTTCAAGAAGATCACAAGGAGGTGAAAAAGATTAAGTCCTTAGTGAAAATTATTCTTTCAGAGAATAAGAAGGAGGTTTGATACATTTTTTTTCCATGCCGAATTTTTGTTTTGAAACTTAATGAAAAATTTATTGCAAATATTTTATATATTTTGTCTCGTGTATATTTCTTTTTAACCTTATAGGTCCCTCTCTATTCCTTTTTGAAAATAACAAAGGGGGAGAATTTTACCAAAGGGAGAAGTCAAAGGAAGAAAAATTTGTAAAGGAAAATTTCCTTAGGGTAAAATATAAGGAAAAATAAATTTTCTAACTTTCATCTATAAGGAAAAGTTCTAAATATAAGGGGGAGTCTCTCAAAATAGAAGAATATATATCTGAGGGGTAGATTTTCATACTCGAAGAACTTATACATAAGGGAATAATAATTTACCCAAAGTCATACACTTAAGGGGAAGCTAAGTATTTCTAACTCTAAGCATTTATTCCTTTCTTTTTTCAATTTTTTTTTGAAGTTGTTTGTGCTTTCCAAAAAGGGGGATATTATTAGGTCTATAAGACCTCTCCATTACTTAAGATTTTAATTTAAAAATCACAAACACCTTCTTCATAAATATATTTTCTTTACTCTTCAATATATTTCCTACACTTACATAAATTTCCTTATAACTAAAATTTCCTTAGACTTTTGAGTTAAATATATTTTTTATTAAGGTTTTTAGAAATATATTTTTCCATACTAGAAAAGTTCTTAAGGTTTTAAAATTTGGTTCATGGTTATACCATATCGGAATTCCTTAAGACATCGTTTCCTGTTCTCTATTTTCACTATGACACCGATTTCCATCTTGAATGAAATCTAGTATCATATTTTCCTTATACTTAGATTTCCAGTATTTTAGTTTTCTAATGTTCTTAAAATCTGACTTCCTAGTTATCGGTACTGAAGGTCCTTAAGATAGATTTTTCATACTGAGACTGGAAATCCCAATACCGATTTTCTTATACCAAGTTTTTCTATACCAAAAATTTTATTTTCATACATCTTTAAATGCTGATGTTTTCAAAGCCGAAATTTCTATATAGGAAATTTCCTTTCTGCATTTCTAAAGAATATTTTCTTAATAACGTTTTTGTTAGAGACAGTGATACCATTTCTTATGATACAGATACCGGAGAATAAGATCCTGGTACCGAGAATTTCCTTATACATTGTCTTCTATAAACTGATACCCGTTATTTTCTATCATGCCATAAATCATGATACCGGTACCGAAATTTCTAAAACCGAGTTTTCTTAAAATATTTCCTTATACTTTACTCATACCAACTTTATGAAAATTCATTTTGAAATTTATAATTCCGGAATTTATTTTTTTCAAAGCTTTATTTCCTTTGAATTCTGAACCTTATAATTTCTTTCATATCATTTCAATTTTATCGGATTTCAAGTTCCTTACACTTAAGGTGTAAGATCATTATATCCATAGTTAGTTATATAAAACAACGTTGTTGTTTCTATTATAAACTAACTATTGTATGTTTTCCACATGTCTAGGTCCCTCCGAGATTTAAGGAAACATGACCATTGGAGTGGAACTGACTGGTAGATTTTGAAAGCTACAAATAGGATCCCAAATGATGAGATCTGCACGAGTTCACATGTTTCCATTTTTGAGTTCATCTCTCTAAAGGTGAATTTCTATAGAGTGAAAGGCTCTTATAAACTCTCAGGCTTCGTGCAGAATGTTTGAATGGCTTGTTCAAACTTTGCTTCATGCAGAATTTCTTTGTGAAGAGGTGCGATTTCCTTAAAATTAGAGACTTTGGGTTGTGAATTCATAGGTTTCAATTTCCTTACAAATTGAGGGCTTGCAGGGATATCAATACAGATACCAATCTTAGGATTGAGGGCTTACCTGGGTTTAGGTAAGACAGAATTTCTTGTAAATATCAAACAAAGGACTTTTATCCAAGTTTTTTGGATACCCTCCTCTTTGGGTTAAAAGAAGGTTTTTAAATTTCCCTTACTTTGTAAAAGTTAGGAAGTTTTCTTTTTGTATAAACTATCTAACTTGTATCTCTGACTGTAAGAGATTCTATACGCCTTGTGGTAGAATCTCTTTGTAAGAAAAGTTTCTTAAGCTTTAGACTTAAGCGCTTTTTATTCCTCTAAGAAGATGATTTCTTATTAGAGGTGTCATGAATTTTGTTTATACAAAATTTCCTTAAGAAATTTTAAAGTATGCAATTCACCCCCCCCCCCTCTTTTATATTGTGAATATTCAGGACTTTTGCAATCCTAATATTAGTATAGATTATAATATCATACTCCATACCAACCTATCAAAAACATGGTATGAATTATTTTTTAATTTAACAATAAATCCATTATCACACAATTGAGATATGCTGAGCTGGTTATATTTTAATCCATCAATGTATAGTACTTTAGAAATTGAAATAGAGTTAGGGTTACCAATCTAGCCTAGGCCGATGATTTTTCCTTTATAATTATCACCAAATGTGACATGTCCTCTATCAATCTTGATAAGACTTTTAAAGCTTGAATAATCCCCTATCATATGTCTTAAAAAGCCACTGGCCAAGTACCATAGCTTTTTACAGGAGCTCTTTAGGCAGTTTACCTACAAAATAGTTCATCCAAGAAATGAATTTGGTACCCATATTTTTTTGGGTCCACATAAATTAGTGATATAAGATTTAAAAACACACAATTATCTTATGGGATTCCTATATGAAGAATATAGAGTGTTTGAAAAATAAACTCTGTTTGGTCCTGAATAATTGGATGCAATAAAACAATTCATGGAATTGGAACTTGCTGTAAAATTATGGTTTTTGAAAGAGGTAGCAGATTTTCCAAATTTGGTAACAAAATGTGATTTGGATAAATTCCTTTGACCTGGTTGATATCCTATCTCAGAAGTATACTTAGGAGTTATTTGTTTACCAAGAATTTGAGTAAGAGTATTTTTTCTATTAGTAAAATTTTCCAAGTCTTTCTTCAATTGATCATTAGACATTTTTAACTCATTGTTCCCCTTGAGAATTTGAGCATTTTTTCTCTTTCTTAGTTGTAAGTTCAGAGTTAACAGTCACAGTAATAGCATGTTGTTTCTTCAAAGATATATACTTATCTTTCAACTCATTACATGTTTCTTCTAGCATGTTTTAATATTCAAATAATTCATCATTTTTCATATTATCTAACTCATTTTCAGAATAATAATAATTGTGTATAGGAGATTCTAAGGTTACCTCAGTTGTGTTTGTCAGAAAACACATATTAGATATATCATCCTTATCACTTTGAGAAGAGGCAGATTCACTTGAGCTGTCCTCAGAGGCACTCTAGGTGGACTTCATTACTTTCTTATACCTTTTATCCTTATTTT
Organism: Viscum album; assembly: GCA_963277665.1. NCBI lineage: Eukaryota > Viridiplantae > Streptophyta > Magnoliopsida > Santalales > Viscaceae > Viscum > Viscum album. Next base: position 600,566,664 of record OY728157.1, read on the forward strand.
CATACTTTTTCTTATATTCCGTCTTTAGACATTCAGCCTTGACATGTCATTTCCTTTTACATTCATAGAAAATTATCTCTTCTTTTTTTTCATCGGAGGTCCTGGGTCGAAATGCACAGAAAAGACACCCTAGAAAATTATCTCTTCTGACTTATCATTTCTCTTTCAATCCTTTTTCCAATTTCCCTTGTTATCACACTTTCCTTTGTAATTGGGATTTCTGAAAAAATTATTTTTCCTATAAAATTTCTTAAATATTCTAGCCAATTGGTTCATTTATTCATCACTGTCTGAAGCTACGTCTTCACTACTGGAGCTTTCAATAGCATCTTGAACTTTCTCCTTGTCTTTACTTTTAGATGCAGTTGTCTTGAAAGCTACAGACTTTCATTTGAGTTCATCCTATTATTGATTTACCTTCAATTCCTCTTCATACATCATTAATTTCCCAATAAATTCCTTCATTGGAATTTTATCAATATTTCATGATTCCCTAATAGACACAGATGTTCCACGCCATCTTTCTGGTAAGCATCGCAGAATCTACATAATCTGTTCTTTGGTTGTTACTTCTCTTCCTAAAGAAATCATGGTATTCACAATTTCATTGAACCTGAGATATATATCAGATGTAGACTCATTAGGATTCATTTTTAAGCTTTCATATTTATTAGTATAAGTATTTAATATCATATCTTTAACATTAGATGTTCCCTTATAATAAACAGATAGAGTGTCCCAAATCTCATTTGTAGTTTTACGAGTAGAGATACGGTTAAACTCTTCATCTCCTAATGCACAGTATATAACATTCATTGATTTACAATTATTATTATAGACGGTCTTGGTAGGTTCTTCCCAAGTGTTTCTAGAAGTTTTAGGAATTGTATATTTACTTTCAATAGCAGTCCAGATTTCAAATCCTAAGATTTCTAGATGTATTTTCATTTTAAGCTTCCAATGAAAATAATTAGTTCCATTAAAGAAAGGTGGTCTATTGGTAGTATCCCCTTCTAATCTATTTTCCATGATACAGATTGTAAAATAATTTCAAAGATATAAAATTTAGAAATAATAGAAATTTTGAGATCTTTGAAAAACAACTATAATCATAGTTGACAAGATTTGAAAAACTGACAATAACTTTCAATTCTGTCCTCTGATACCAACTGTTGGTTAGAGTAGATCTCTCAAGAGGGAGTGAATTGAGTATCTATAAAAATTTCTGTTAAAATTGGTTCTTTAAAAGAATACCCCTGATTAATGTAATCGAATTCAGTTTGTAGTTAATTTAAAAAATTCCTCAATGTTCAATTAATTTATCAAAATATTGATTAGTTCTCAACTTTACCAAACTAAAGATTAGTAAAACTTTTGAAACTAATCTAATAATTCAAAATCGATATAAAAACTTTATAAAATAACTATCAAAGTTTAGTTTATCTTAATGTGAAATGAATTAAACATATATCATATTAAAACACAAGACAAACTACACAGCGGATAAAAAGAAGAGGTTCAGTCTCAAGCTGAGACTTAGTCCACTCCACTTGGTGATCACCTGCCACCAAGTAGTTTATATTAATAAAATTTTGATCCACACCTTGGATTGTGGTTCACAATAGCACATAGTGCTATCCAGGTCACACTTGACCTCTACCACAGTTATTCGTGGAAAAACTAACAAACAGATCACACAGGATCTCTTCCACAGTTCTACATGGGATACAAGAGTGAAAAAGGGATTGAGTGTGAGGATATTTTTATATCCTCCAATTATGCTCAGGATATAGTGTGTGTGACACAAATGGATAGACACACTGCTCAAAAAGTAAACACAAGATCACAATAGAGTTATAAAAGAAGAATAGTGTTTAGAAATCTATGTGTGTTATGCAGTAAAGCTTTGGACTAAATGGATGTAGAGAAAATGATATCTGATCCCTATTTTGGAAGTTGGCTCCAAAACAGAGTATCATAGTCTCTGTAATCTAGCTTCCAGGTGTGAAAAGGTTTTTCTCTTATATGTGAGGATGTTCATCAAGCTTCAACAGATTTCTGCTTGTAATATTAAACTCCTTGTATACTCAAGATTCGAGTTCTTCTATTTTCAATATCTTGCATACTCACAGAGCCAACCTTTTTGTTTTTCTAGTGGGTTCCCAGCGTGTGTTTTAAGGTTGAGCTTGTAATACTTTTATACTTCAAGGTCTAGTAGGCATGAAGATATCCACAAGTTCACATACCTCATACTATCTACAGATATTCTTATATAAAACATTAAATAATGTCAAAAACATTAATTTGTCTAAATATGACCGTCAAAAATAAATTTGAAATAGTTCTTTATGAATATCGGTGAGTCATAAGTATCGATTTGTCATCATCAGTCTGTCACCATCTATTTTTTATCATCAGTGTGTCATCATCGGTCTGTCAGCATCACTTTTTCATCAGTCTGTCATCATCGGTCTGTTAGCATCAGTTTGTCGAGCATCTATGTATAGCATATAGGTGTGACGAACATCGGTGTTTCGAACATCGGTGTGTCAAACATCAGTGTGTCGAGCATTGGTGTGTTGAAAATCGGTGTGTCGAACATCAGTGTGTCGAGCATCAGTGTGTCAAGCATCGGTGTGTCGTGCATCAGTGTGTCGACCATCGGTGTGTCGAACATCGGTGTGTCAAACATCGGTGTGTGGAGCATCGGTGTGCTGAAGATCAGTGTGTTGAACATCGGTGTGTCTAACATCGGTGTGTCTAACATCAGTGTGTCAAACATCGGTGTTTCGATCATCGATGTGTCGAACATCAGTGTGTCGAACATCGGTGTGTTGAACATCGGTGTGTTGAATGTCGGTGTGTCGAACATCGGTGTGTCGACTATACTATCGGTGCCAGGAACTCTGAGAAACTTATGAATTGTCTGTCTTACACATAACATTACTAGATTAACTGACATCCAAAAATACATGTAAAAATACACTTGTAAACATATTGATTCATAAATATAGGTTATCGACTTATTAAAAAATATTGTTCTGTATGAAATAGTAGAATCTGTAGATTGACATTATTTGTGATTATAAAAACTACTATAGCATAGAGGGTACAACACTAACTAATATATTCTAGTGCGACTTAGTCTAAGACATGGTTTGTTACCTCATTAAGCATAAACAACATGTTTGGAACCTACCTCAATATTTATCAGGACCAACAGTACTTTAATGGGTACTCTCGGTCCACACAAACACATTTTGGAAGATCCCTCGGTCTTCCTCTCAAAGGCTCTCTCAGTCTCTTGGATACCCCTCTCAATCTAGTCCATGACATAGGATAAGGTTCCAATTATCTAAGTCACCGTACATGCACCCAAGGTCCCCCATTTGTCGCACATTTTTATCATATAAACACATAACAAGTTCCAATTTTGTAAACCAAACATTCTTATAAAAATAAATCACCATTTAAATGGAAAAACCTTTCTAAAACCCATTTTTACATCCATCAAACCCATAAATCCTCCTTAAGTCATTTTATCAAACAAAAAATATACATTTAAATAACTCCCTTTAGAAAATCCCTCTTTAAAACATGAAATAGCCAACATAAACCATGAATCACACCAATCATGGATAAATCATCATCTTTAACACCATTTAAAGGTAATTTGATAAACAAAACCCAAATTCAATCAATAATCAAAGGTTATCCATGGAGAAGAAACCTTAAATAAAGACACCTACTGGAAACCAAATGAAAATGCATTTCCTTTAAAAAATATCACTTGAATAAAAGGTGAAATTTCCTCAAACACCTAAAACAAAAAAGAAAAAATATAACCCCCCCCCCCCCATCAACAACCCTAGATTCATCCAAAACATAATATTGGTTCTCCATAACTCAAAAAATAGAAGAACAAGTGAAAAGGAGGAAGAATTAAAGAGAAACCAAGTATATCCCAAGATAAGCCACTAAGAATCTAGGGATAATCCACAAAAAATAAATGGGGGATATTCTCAAAGATAAGGGGAAGAGGATATCCACAAATATATAGGAAAAATGTGTGATTAGGTGTAAGAACCCGGGTTTTTGGAACGGGTCAAAATCTCGACCCTGTTTGAATTTTTGACTGGTTTCTAAGGAAACTGGAGAAAATGAAAAGTTTCTGGAAATTTCCAGACTACACACCATGTACTTTAAGTACACATCGTGTATGTGTAGGCGAGTGACTGGTCATGTACTCGTCGAGTACATTCCGTTTGATGACCTTGTAGTGGTTCATTACTACACGACGTGTAGTTTTGAACACCGTGTATACCCCCGACCGTGTGAGGCCATACATGGCGTGTAGGCCTGTTGGCTGGGTAGAACCAGGGGAATTCCATGTTCCCTTTGGACACGCCGTGTATAAGGGAAACACATGGTGTGTGAGTATGTCAGCGAGGAAGAGAATAGGAACCTGGTACACGTCGTGTACCCCTAGGTACACGCCGTGTACTCATGTCGGTAATTTCGGAAAGTAAGTCAGCGGAATCAACCGTCTTTTGAATAGTTATATGAACTATACACAACATGTAGTCCTAAAGTACACGTCGTGTACTTTTTTTCGCTTAAAATAGGCAGTAGCCTCATATTTAGGCAGAAACTCATACTCTCCGCCCGGATACGCGAACCAAGCCAGCCGAACCTTTAATTGCTTCCCAATCGTCCGTCCGAGACCTAATTTGAGCTCTGATTAGTGCATTGGAACCCCCTCGGTAAGGCCTTGATTCCGCTTTGGCCATTTTGTTTGATTTTCATTCTAGAATAAGTTATGATCATTTGAACGGTATTGAATATTTTGTAGATTTACTGCGTTTTAGACCGAATTGGTGGGTGTTACCGGAGGAGTAGCATTGTGCGAGTCTTAGGTAGGTGGTGCATACTTATTTTTCTGTTTTTGTAGTTGTTTGGGTGACACGGCCTTCGGTGCATTTTTGGGTATTTTGAGCGGGACCCGTTTTATCTGCTTTTTCATACTGTATTGCTTATGGGACCTCTGGGATGCTTTTGGGTATGCCCAGTTACTAGTTTGTGTGAGTAGGGCCGGGCAAGGGGCCATTACTCGTCGGGGCATTTTGGACAGGGAACGCCAAAATGATTTTAATTGAAATGTTATTATTATAAACGGTTTAGTTTAATTTGTTAAAGCCTGTTAAATTGTTAGAGGCATTTAACACCTCAGTGCTGGTATGGGACAACACCTAGTATAGTGCAATTTGACTGTTTAGTTGGTTTTTCCTGGTTATGTTTTCTCATTAAATATGTTATATATGCAATTGTTTAATTGCATCTGCTGGACCCTTTTGGGTTGTGTTGGGCTTGGACCGATTATGCTAGAGTGATGTTGATCACAGGTTGGGGCTTTGACCGGGTTACTTTGGGTGGTTTTGACCACGGGATTGGGTGTCATGGACGTTGGCTTGAGGCAGTACGACTGTCAGGTTGGGCATGGCCCGGGATACTATGGTGGCGATGCCATCGGACTTGAGCGACATGGTCGCAGGGACACGAGGTGTCAGATGTGTTGGTGGCTTAGGACTATTTTGGTGATTACCACTCACCAGGACTTTGAGTAGTGTGCACATAGAGATAATCCGTGATGAGGTTGTTTTGACCACTCGTGTGAGTAGAGGCCCCTATAGTTGCAGTTAGGTATTTTGGTTGGGGGTGCTTGTCATAGAAATCCATGTGGGAGGTGAGGAGCCTTCAGGGGATGAGCGTGCCTTCGGGACGTCGGTACTTGAGGCACGAGGTGTCAAGAGGCACTTGGTGTCGGGTTACTATTTTTTGGCGTGACTTTGGGACGTCGGTGCTTGAGACACGAGGTGTCAGGAGGCACATGGTGCCCGGTTACTATTTTTGGGTGTGCCTTCGGGGTGTCGGTACTTGAGACATGAGGTGTCAGGTGGCACGTGGTGCCGGGTTACACGATAGAGATTCCGTCATTGGCCGAATCAGGTGATACTCTATGGTGGCTATTGAGAACCAGTGGAGTTTGTGTTATTTGTGAATTTTACTGATTACTGCTTTCCTTGTAAATGCATGACTTCTTAAACACATATATTTGGTACGCATTGTTGGGTGGTATCCTATTGATATTTGTCTCACACCCTGCACGGGCCCTTTAGGACGCGTGCAGACTTTATGGATTTATGTGCAGAAAGGAGGCCAACTTCAGGAGCTGGGTTACATTAGTTTTTTCATGGAGATGGTATGGACCTTGAGGTCTTTCCTAGCTGGGTTTTTTTGTTTTGTTTCCTTTTCTGTATCAGTATGCTTACTTGTTGTAGCTACTGTTGGTTAGCCATTGGCTCCCTTTTTATACTCAGTTATGTATGACCTGCTTTGGATGCATGCTTGGTTGTTTACCATAGTTGTCACAGTTGATTTCTAGCATTTTGTTCTATTTAATTTCCACTTCAGTGGTTTTCTATATTTCTTCCACTGTTTATTGATATTGAATATGCTTTCACTCTGCGGGTCTGGTTTGAGTCTACTGAGTCTTTATTTCCGCTGCATATTTAGTATTATACTCGGACCAGTACCATTATTATGATCCTTCGTGAGTGTATAGCCTCCCCACTATACCTAACAGACCCTCGCTGCTAGTCAGAAGCCTTTGGAGTTCAGGGGAGGTGTTCCTAAGGTAGTGACACCCAACCCGTTCGGCACTGTTCGGGTGGATGTCCGGGTCCGGGTCGTTACAAAGTGGTATCAGAGGAGTTATTTAAAAGGATTTAGTAGCAATATTTTTCTGGCTACTAATGAAATTGAGACTTCTCTTTTTATTTCTACTGGTTTTACTATTTGGGATATAGTAGACTGGAGATAAGTTGTTGTTACTGGAACTGGGTTTTTAGCTTGTGCTTGGGTGCCTGCAGCCCCAGGTACGAGGGATGGACCAAGTTGCCATGGGTGGGAATTACTGTTTGCTTTTGCTCAGATTATGGTTTATATGATTTCCACCTCAGTGGATCACTTGATGTGTGATGTTGTGGATTGCGATATGAGACCCTTGACCTGGTATGGTAAGGGAGAATTAGACCTTGGATAGGTATGGAAAGGATTGTTTTTGGATTTTGTTAGGCACATTTTTAGGGTATTTCAATTTCATAATTGCACGTATGCTTTGTGAAGTGATAATACCATGTGAATAAAAATCAGTTTCCATGCTTTATCTGCTTTGAAATGTGAACTGGTGAAATTCCTGAGAGAATTTCTTGTTTATTGCAATGTGTATGCCATGATTTCTATTTTGTAAAATTGCATGTGCAGGATATGTGGGTCTAACTCCTATGAGAGCATGTAGGTATTATGAATGAGGCAGTGTAACTGTCAGGATTGGGTGACTTGGTCATCAGTTTGAGGAAACGTGAGTTGTCGGTACGGGCATGGCCCAAGGTACTTTGATACTTGGCTCTGTTGAGGGCGGGTAGGGAGGCCATGAGGCTGGGATGTCGGGGGGCATGGGTTGCGGTGAGGGGGAGTAAGGGTAGTTGTTATGTACTGCCTTTTACTTCTTTCCTTATCTTTGTAGAATATATTGCTGTATATATGTATGGGTTGTCTGACCATTTATGGTATTCAGCGGGTTACTCCTTCACGACTCGATGGTGCCTCAGGCAGGAGATGGTACAGTGCCGCAGGATCAGGGTCAGAATTCAGTACAGGCAGAGCACGAGCCGCAAGTACAGGCCCAGGGACAGGATCAGGCTCGGGATCCAGTGTAGGAAGGACAACAGCCAGGTTTGGCATCGTTCGGGCCATGGCTCAATGAGTAGCTTCGAGCGAGCCTGGAATGCGTCTTGTAGGGAATTGACAGAGGCACGCAGGGTACAGAGCCTTCTATGGCGTATCTGACATGGGAGTTCCAGTCGCTGCACCCGCCACTTTTTCAGGGTGAGGGTGGTCAGTAGGTGGCTAAGAACTGGATAGAGAGTATTCAGATGATTTTTGAGCAGCTCGATATGCCTCCAGGGCATAGGGTCAAGCTGGCGACGTACATGCTGAGAGGACCGGTGAAGTGTTGGTGGGACGTACAGGTTCAAGCTCATAGGCACGAGGGACTGGCATGGAAGGACTTCGAGGATAGGTTCTTCGAACACTTCTACCTAGAGACACTGAGGGAAGAGAGATCTTGGGAGTTCTTGAGTCTTTAGTAGGGAGACATGTCCATTATGGACTATGCAGCTACCTTCACAGAGTTTTCTCGTTTTGCACCGGGTATGGTGAGCGATGACGCAGCTAGGGTGAGGCGCTTCGAGGATGGATTAAGACATGCCATTCGGGTCCAGGTGAACATCTTCAGGTTGGGTTCCTTCTCTGAGGTGGTGAATCAGGCACTCATAGACGAGGGCAATGAGAGGGAGAAATCTCTCTTGGGCAGGACGACAGCTTCAGGTGACGGTTTAGACAGCAGGAAGCGAGGACGGTATGAGTTCTAACAGGGCAGTCAGGCCAGGGATTCAGCTAGACAACCTCGTGGGAGTTCTTTGGTGATTTTCTTCTAGTGTGGACAGCTGGTAAATGTTCAGGCACAGTGCGATAGGGCTCCAAAGGAGTGTCGGGCATGTGGACCCGATGAGAATCTAGAGAGGTTTTACAGGCAGCCTTCTCAGATAGCCAGCAAGCAGGGGCCAGGACAGACTGTAGCATCTGGAGTTGGTTCAGGTTCAGTACCCGGAGAGGGTAGTCGAGGTTCAGCTATGCGCGGAGGTCGTGATAGTGATGGTGGGACCCAGCTGAGGGGTTAGTGTCTGATGACTGGAGAAGCATCGCAGGGAGTTTAGGTGTCAGGCAAATGTGTTTTAGGCCAGGTGCACGTCATGGAGCTGTTAGAGACTGAGCAGGACAGTGAGCTGATGACAGTTAGAGGTACACCGCGGTGTGACCATGATCTCCATGTTTCCTTTTTGGCATGACCTGTAGAGGCATGTCTGTTTTGAGTGAACGTGGTGCAAAAGATCTTTGTGGACTGACTAGATTCTAGTCAGTGGGATTGGTACCATATCGGGTGCGTGATATATATATATATATATATATATATATGTATGTATGTATGTATGTATGTATGTATGTATGTATGTATGTATGTATGTATGTATGTATGTATGTATGTATGTATGAGATGCGTAGCATCAGGGCATCGAGGATGCAGGTTACTTGAGGTGCCGTGGGAATCGGGGAATCGTGGAGGCGGGTTACTTGAGGTTCCATGGGCATCAGGGCATCGTGGATGTGGGTTACTTGAGGTGCTAAGCACCAGGACCTCGTGGAGGCGGACACTGATGCGGTGCAGGATACATTGGGTGTCGGGAGTGATGCAGGAGTGCCAATGAGGTGCAGGGGTGATGATGCGTCACGGGAGGACAATGCGTTCGGAAAATAGGTTAGTAAACCATGTTTGCTTTACGTTTAGTTGGGTTGAGACCGGGTAAGGCCATTCCTAAGTTGGGGAGCCCCCTTGAGGAATTTAGCCGGAACCTTTGAGATTAGGGAAGTCCAGGTTTCTTTGAATAGATTGGTATGTTTGGTGCCATCTCTGGGTTTCGGTTGATAGCTCGGGGACGAGCTACGTTAAGGTGGGGAGTTTATAAGAACCTGTGTTTTTGGAACGGGTCAAAATCTCGACCCTGTTTGAATTTTTGACTGGTTTCTGATGAAACTAGAGAAAATGAAAAGTTTCTAGAAATTTCTAGACTACACATCGTGTACTTTAAGTACACGTCATGTATGTGTAGGCGAGTGACTGGCCGTGTGCTCACTGAGTACATGCCATGTGATGACTGTTTAGTGGTTCATTACTACACGGCGTGTAGTTTTAAACACGCCGTGTATACCCCCGACCATGTGAGGCCATACATGGCGTGTAGTCCTGTTGGCTGCGTAGAACTAGGGGCACGCCATGTTCACTTTGGACACGTCGTGTAGTCTAGCCGTGTATAAGGGAAACACATGGCATGTGAGTATGTCAGCGAGGAAGAGAAGAGGAACCCAGTACACGCTGTGTACCCCTAGGTACATGTCGTGTACTCATGTAGGTAGGTTCGGAAGGTAAGTCGGCGGAATCATCCATCTTTTGAACAGTTAACTGAACTATACACGGCGTGTAGTCATAAAGTACATGCCGTGTACTTTTTTTCACTTAAAATGGGCAGTAGCCTCGTATTGAGGCAGAACCTCATACTCTCTTACTGGATACGCGAACCAAGCCGGCCGAACCTCCAATTGCTTCCCGATCATCCGTCCAAGACCCGATTTGAGCTCTGATTAGTGCATTGGAACCCCCTCGGTAAGGCCTTGATTCCTCTTTGGCCGTTTTGTTTGATTTTCATTCTAGAATAAGTTATGAGCGTTTGAACGTTATTGAATCTTTTGTAGATTTACTGCGTTTTAGACCGAATTGGCGGGTGTTACCGGAGGAGTAGCATCATGTGAGTCTCAGGTAGGTGGTGCATACTTCTTTTTGTATTTTCGTAGTTATTTGGGTGACGCGGCCTTTGGTGCATTTTCGGGTATTTTGAGCGGGACCCGTTTTATCTGCTTTTTCATACTGTATTGCTTATGGGACCTCTGGGATGCTTTTGGGTATGCCCGGTAACCAGTTTGCGTGAGCAGGGCTGGGCGAGGGGTCGTTGCTCGTTGGGGAATTTTGGCCGGGGAATGCCAAAATGATTTTAATTAAAATTTTATTGTTATAAACTATTTAGTTTAATTTTTTAAAGCCTGTTATATTGTTAGAGGAATTTAAGACCTCAATGCTGGTATGGGACAGCACCTGGTATAGTGCAATTTGACTGTTTAGTTGGTTTTGCCTGGTTATGTTTTTTGGTTAAATATGTTATATATGTAATTGCTTAATTGCATCTGCTGGACCCTATTTGGGTTGTATTGGGCTTCGCCCGGTTACGCTAGAGTGATGCTGATCACAGGTTGGGGATTTTCCCGGGTTACTTTGGGTGGTTTTGACCACAAGATTGGGCGTCATGGACGTCGGCTTGAGGCAGTATGACTGTCAGGTTGGGCATGGCCTGGGATACTAGGGTTGCGATGCCATCGGACTTGAGCGACATGGTCGCAGGGACACGCGGTGTCAGATTTGTTGGTGGCTTAGGACTATTTTGGTGATTACTGATCATCGGGACTTTGAGTAGTGTGCACACAGAGATACTTCGTGATGAGGTGGTTTTGACCACTCGTGTGGGTAGAGGCCCTCATAGTTGCGGTTAGGTATTTTGGTTGGGGGTGCTTGCCGTAGAAAGCCATGTGGGAGGTGAGGATCCTTCAGGGGATGGGCGTGCCTTCGGGATGTCGGTACTTGAGGCACGAGGTGTTAGGAGGCACTTGGTGTCGGGTTACTATTTTTTGGCGTGACTTCGGGACGTCGGTACTTGAGGCATGAGGTTTCATGAGGCACATGGTGTCGGGTTACTGTTTTTGGGCACGCCTTCGGGACTTCGGTACTTGAGACACGAGGTGTCAGGTGGCACGTGGTGCCGGGTTACATGACAGAGATTCCGGCATTGGCTGAAGCAGGTGATGCTCCATGGTGGCTATTGAGCACCAGTGGAGTTTGTTTTATTTGTGCATTGTACTGATTACTGCTTTCCTTGTAAATTCATGACTACTTAAACACATATATTTGGTACGCACTGTTGGGTGGTATCCTACTAAGATTTGTCTCACACCCTGCACGGGCCATTCGGGACCCGTGCAGACTTTATGGATTTACGTGCAGGAAGGAGGCCAGCTTCAGGAGCTCGGTTACGTTAGTTGTTTCATGGAGATGGTATGGACCTTGAGGTATTTCCTAGCTGGGTTTTCTTTGTTTCATTTCCTTTTCTGCATCAGCATGCTTACTTGTTGTAGCTACTGTTGGTTAGCCATTGGCGCCCTTTTTATACTCATTTATATATGACCTGCTTTGGATGCATGCTTGGTTGTTTACAGTAGTTGTCACAGTTTATTTTCGGCATGTTGTTCTGTCTACTTTCTGCTGCATTTTTTTTCTATATTTCTTCCATTGTTTATTGATATTGAATATGCTTCCACTCTGTGGGTCTGTTTCGAGTCTGTTGAGTCTTTATTTCCGCTGCATATTTAGTATTATACTCAGACCAGTACTGTTCTTATGATCCTCTGTGAGGGTATAGCCTCCCCACTATACCCAACAGACCCTCGCTTCTAGTCAGCAGCCTTTGGAGTTCAAGGGAGGTGCGCCTAAGGTAGTGACACCCGACCCGTTCGGCACTGTTCGGGTGGCTGGCCAGGTCTGGGTCGTTACATTAGGTTTAAATAGTGATAAGTGTAGAATGGTTAAAAGAAAAAAATAGCTTAAACAGCTTGCATGGTTTGGTCTCACAATTATTCAAACCATGCACCAATTATGTGGAAGACACTATTTCCCCAAAAAAGTCACATGATTTATAAAAACACTCACATTGTTAGAAAAATTATTCTCAAAATTTTCAAAATTATATTATCCCCCAAATCCCTCTCTCATATGGTTAGCCACATGGTTACTACTAACTATGTTCCAACCATGTGGTATGGTATGTTTATCTATAAAACAAAGGTTCTTGACCTACAAATACCAAAAAATCCCATAATAAATAAATACATCTTAAAATAATACTTAATAGTAACATGATGAGTTTCAAAATTCTCCCCACCATGTTACTTTCTACCATTTGAAAGTCCTCAAGGATATTCATAATAAAATGGATGAGGCCACTACTCTGTCACCAGAACTTCCCACTCCCATGTCTCGTGACTATCACTAAAATACTTACAAAGTACAAGGACCAATGGGATAAAATTACCACATATAACCTTGACTGAAAATTAATTTTTTATTATTAGCCTAAACTGCCTTTTACGGGCTGGGTGAAACCCAACATGACATCACAAACTTAAGACAAACACTGAGCCCTAACAATCCAAAAGTACAAGGCCAAAAATAAACCATTTCCATTCAACAAATAAAATACCCTCCTCAAAATCAATAATGTTAAGACCAAATTCCACCTTCCCATCACTTCTCGGGAAGTAGTCCCATGAAAATATGCATGGGCTTGGTATCGATGGAAAACGTTATAGCCTCTCAAACATCCAAATACAGATAGACATGGCCTGGTGAAAACTACCTTCTCTGAACCTCATATGGGGAAGTTATTTGAAGATGGTCTAGTTTCCTAGTCCCTTCAACTGCATTATAGGTCCATGAAGTAGAAACACAGTTGAAAAATTCATCAAATCCAGAAAAACAATCCATGGAAGGTGAAAATTCAAACTCAAAAACACTCTGTTAGAAAACTCATCACCATCACACAAAACCATCACCAATGAAACTTCTACACAGACCAATAATACAGATCCTTCATCACTAGTAGTAAAATCCTTCATGTCCTTCCTTCACTGCATCCCAAATGTCGCACCATCACCAGATGAAAACCCCTCCACAAGACTCCCTCTGAATCTGCTATAGAAGGAACCTGAAGAGGTGCTTCATGGTGCACAAAGTCGCAACACACCCAGGATAGGATCAGAAGAGAGGGAGACCAGTGAGGATGGGTGAGATCCCACTGACGTTGACGACACCTTGAACCCACCATCTGCCCATCCAAAATCAAAAACCACCATCAAAATCCAAAAAAGATAATCCAAAGAAACCTCCCCCCTCCAAGATAATCCAGATCCAATGTCGAGCCACCATTCCATATCCATAGCTGAGTTGCACCGACATTGAGCTACGATCTAGAGAAATCTGGATCTGTCATCGATCCACTATGAAATGATAAAGTCGAAACCCACACCTGATATAATGCAGAACTAATTTCTCCATCCTTTCTAAAAATGTTGTCCTGGTCAAAAAAATACATGTAGAAACACCTAATTACCAATATCAAACCCTAATAGGCAATGAGGATGATAAACACACAATTTTTGTAGAATCTGATATATTTATATCCTTTTGAAATCAACTGCACCTTCTCTATCATCTTATAGATGTGACTCGGTCCCAATAAGGAATTCTCACCCAACTCATCCCAGCACGATGAAAACAAACAAGTACACCCATTGAAAATCTCAAAAGGATCCTTCATTATTGAGGATTGGTAACTATTTTTTGTATAATAACTCAACCAATGAAAAATACCTATCACATGAAACCCTAAAGTTAAGTAGAAATTTATGAATCTAAACATCCTTCTAGATGTCTAAATACCCTTATGAATCTAGATGTCTCGCTCATTATAACCATCCTTTTGTGGATGATAATCCATGATCAACTTAAAACAGGTTCATATGGATTATTAGAGACTCTTTAAAATCCATGAATTAAAATGGGTATCCCAGTTAGAGACTATTATTGAGGGAACTCCATGAATCCTAAGGACCTCTCAAACATAAAAGTTTCTAAGATCCTTCACCATCGTTAACTCCCTTATGGTAAAAAAATGGGGTGACTTGTGTAACTAATCTATAATCATCCAAATGTAATATTTTCTACTAGGATAATGAGGTAAACCAATAAAAAAGTCCATGTATATTTCATCCTACTTCCATACTAGCATGGGAAGAGGCTACATTGACCTAGTTGGCCTCTAATGATCAGTTTTATCCTTTTTCAAGTAAAACATTGGGATGAAAAATCCATAATTGAACATATCATATTGGGCCACCAATACCAACTCCTCAAAGTATAAAACATGTTGGTATCCCTTAGGTGAATAGCCTAACTAAAAAAGTTCCCCCCATGTGTTACCTTATGCCTCAAGGTCAAAGGAACCACTAGCTTCTTCCTGAATAAGAGGGTACTATCATGAGACTAAGACCAATCACTTAAGGTATCCCCGCCATTTAAAACTCTATGAATCTACTATTAGTTAGGATTGGTTTCCTTATCACACCAAACTCTATCTATAATAAATGTAATTACATGAAAACTAGTAAAAACACCAACTTTCCATCCTCATGCACCTCTAAACTTAGATTACCATAAAAACATCAAAATCCACTCATCTACTAATTCATTAACTATCTAGATTGATAATTTATTTATCAGGGAATCAAAAACAATATTCCTAAAGTGGTAATGGAACCAAGATATTAATAAATGCATCATAGCTTCCTACTCTAAGTCATAGAGGGGTAATCCCTATAGTGTGGGAAAACTGATGAGATCGATAGGATAATACATGATCATCCTTTATCAAGACACACCCCAACCCTACACTTTAGGGATCATAATACACTGCATATCCCCTCCTAGTCTCAAGAAGAATAAAAATGGTGCTTATTTCAATTGGATCTACAACTCCTCAAAATAATGTTGTCCCAAATCACTCCAATCAAACTTCACCCATTTTTTGAGTAAAAACTGTCAAGGGAGAAGTTATCTTGGATAATACATAAAAAACACATGTAATATCTATCTAAGACTAAAAATCTCATAATTTTAAACACATTCTTGGTCCACTCCCATGTGATGTTCTGGACCTGAATTCCACTCAATGGGTGCCCAAAGCCTGGTGGGCCATATGGCCTCAAGCACATCTCCCCGAATGTTAGAGGCTTCCAACTAGTAGTGATAGACTAGGGTATGTTTGTGGGGAGACTATTCCCTCATTAACAAAGTGAATAAAATCAGGTGAAAGTAAACATAGGTAAATAGAAAAATCAATATAAGTAAACAGAAGGCACAACGGAAAATAGAGACAACTGTAACAATAACTGGAATTGCTGGAATAGCATTCAATAATTAATGAAATGTCATGTTACTAGAAAACTAGAAAACATGGATATAATATAGCAGTAATAACATGTTCCACATAAATATAAATGAAATAAAAGACTATCCCAAGCATCTTGAGCTCCAACTCAGTCATCTTCTATAAATCTTCTTCATAAACAGCAATCAATCGAGTGTTTGAAGCCGTATGCCTCCCTTTATCAGCACATGCAGTCATGTAATCTACTCCGAGTACCAAACAGTGACCAGAGAGGGTGTGAGATAAATCTTAGTGGGGCATCACCAATGGTGTCTATAACCTCCATCCCATGTAATGGAAATATAGCAGTGTGCAAGCATGCATATATAAAGTAAATAAGTACAATGTAACAAAATAACCAAGTACCTTCTTCAACCCTCAGTTGGTGTCTGACCGTGTAACCAGTTCATTTAATTAAGTAATTAAAAATTTTATATTGATAGGTATCATGAGGCCTATCCAACACTGACATCACCTCATGACAGTATAAATAGTTAAGGTTCCAAGATGTAACAAGGAAACCATGATCAATGACAATTAATAGTGAAGTTCCAAGGTAAAAACCAAGGGGATGTAGACCTCAAGGGTCCCCAACTCAGTAATAATTGTAGCCTAGCATGGTGTAAGAGTGTAATCCAAGGAGCATAATCCAAGGAATTTTCCAATGTGGCACCTACCAAGTCTAAGGTAATCGACCAAGGTAAAACAGGGCTAAGTAGAGACTGGTCCTGATGGGATTTAAACATGGAACCTACTTGTCAATGATGGATCCAAGGATTGTATCCAAGTCATATTGTGATGATAATTAAAGGATCCTATAGTTTCATACTGAGCATCTGATAATAGACAAGGATCGGGATCTAGGTGGGTTTCAACCTAAGAAAGCTATATCCTTGAATCGGAATGGGGTTTTTGAGTGCTCATGGAATTATCTGATCATAATACAATTCAAACTTGAGTTAAGACATTACTATTTGATTATGAAGTCATGTAATATGTCCTTTGGTTAAATCCTTTTCTTTCATTAGTGTGATAAGGTCAAGTAGCATGCAACCTTTTTATCAAGTCATTTGGTTCAAGCCTTGTCTTTTATTAGTGTGGCAAGGACAAGTAGCATGCAACCATTTAAGGAATATTCCATATTCAAGGTTCATTCCTCTACCTTCCATTAATTTTGTAAGGGGTTCTATGGATATGAAACCTACTATTCATTTAAATTTAATTTCAATCCATATACTTAGTATACTTGCTAATTCACACTTCACATTTAATTATCAATTGAAGTAGTTACCTTAGGAGATTCAAGTGTAGAGCATACATGGTACTTGACATTATTAAAATTACAATATAAATAACGAAATTTAATATAAAAAATATTTCCCTTATAATGGTCAAGCCAAGGCACACCCAAACTATGGCTCAAACATGTCAAAACACTAAGACGACAATTTTGGAATAACATCCCACATAGGATGAATTGAGTTATGGGAATAAACATGTAAAGACCCGTAAATTTCAAGGAAATTTTTTTCTTAATTTTCTTTAGAATTTTACAAGAGCGTAGTTTCTGACGACACCTGATTCTGAGGCCTGGTGTGCCCGAAATCATTTTCCTAAGTTTGGCTCGGGTACGTTCAGTGAACGGACGAGCGGGTTTTTCTAACTTTTGAACCGGTGCCCGGAATCGAATTCTGAGGGCACCGATGAAATCGCAGCGCCGGTATTTTCTTAGAAACGCCTCTTCCAGAGTTGCGTTTTCTCAGGTGTGGTTTTTAATTTTCAGGCTTAAAGTTAAGAAATATAATAATTGTTCGACAAACTTTAATTTATTTCACTTAAGCCACTTGAAATCCACTTAAACTGAGTTGAGACGGATAGGGTGCTATCCAGAAATATCCTACCCTCTTGGTAGGATATTTGTGAGGTGGGGCCCTCACGAGCCCCGCCGTTTCTTTCCGCTAAGTAACGCACCTGCGAAAACCCGTCATTATGAAAGTCAACTAATGCGTTTTCTTAAATCCTCAATGCACCGTTTTATTGGGCGGTTTATTTCGCGAATTAAATGGGCGGTTTCTTTCGTTGAATTAATTCAACGAATTGATGGGTCGTTACTTACCTTTTTCGTTTGTTGGCGTAATAATAAAATAAGACCAACACGGCATTTGGAGGATTACACGTTGAGAGGCTTGATGGAACTCTTGAGCCTTCATCCTCCTTCGCGAAGAACGCGAAGAACGCGAAGAACGCCGACCTCCGACGAAGAACGCTGAACCTGCGGAAATCGACAACGCGACGCCGTGTTCTGCGACGCCAACGTTCCCTTCCTGAAACGTTCTTTTGCGACGTCTCTTCCTCTGCAACGAAATCTTCGATCAACTGTTTGAGGTAAGAGACTTCTGGTTTCTATTAAATCTCCCTTGTGTTTTTTTTTAACAAAACACGGATTTAATTTTATATAATTAAATTAAATCTGTTTTTTCTTGGTCTGTTGAGTTCACTGACTCAACGCCGGATTCCGCGATGACGCGACGCCCTTCCGCGACGACGCGACGATCCCCTCCTTCCGCGACGAGCAATTCCACGAAGGACGTGCGAATGACGACGACCAACGAGGTAGGGGTTGTTTTGAATAATTCCTTTTTCCCGTGATCGTTTCTTTTAAAAGTGAAGAACCGGACAATAAGAACAATTTTAATCCATTAAAATTGTTGATTCATGTGTTGAATATATTTCTCCCGTTGTTTTTATCTAACGTGGACGGTGCGGGCCAAACAAACACGGCCCGACAACCCTCCGCCGTTCTTCGTTGTTGTGTGGATTTGACGGGCGATGACGGAACATGCCGCAACAGAAGTTTGATGGTTCCGCAGTGAAGAACGAGTCCCGGAAGGAGGAGCGGCGCAGACGGGAACGGAATCGGACCACCGAAATGACTCCAGTGTCCCGTGGAAGCCGCCGGCGGTGCGGGTCGCCGACGCGGCGGCGGCGCCCGCGGACCTGCGTCCGTGCGGGTCTGGTGCACTTGGACGTGGCAAAGTCGCGTCCTTTGATCCAGCGCGGCCCCACGTGGGGGGCCGCGACACCTCCAAGCCGCGGGGGCGGCGCCCCACGGCGTCCAGCTGCTCGGCCGCTCGGCCGAGCCGAGCCAGGCCGGTCCGACCGGCCAGGCCGCGCCCTGGCCGTACCGGACTGGGTCGGGTCGACCCGGTTCAGCTGACGCAGGGGGGGCGGGCCGGGTCGGCCTGGGCCCGGACCCCCTGTCTTCGGACCGTTTTCGGTCAAATGCCCGTAACATGAGCTATGGGCCTCCGAACGACGCTCCGTCAGTGGAAACGCAATCCTTGGATCGAGACGGTCGTTTCGGTATATCGCACTCAAGGTTTCGGAATACTTTGAGTTCGGCTGGGTTGGTTCGTACACGAAACCAACAGGGCCTTCGGAGCGGAAACGCTCATATCTTGAGCTACGGACGTCCGATTGACGTGCCGTCGGCTTTGTTTAACTCCTCTAAGTGAGACGGATCTTTTGGCTCACTCCGCATGAGGTTTGGACGCAGGTGGAGTACGGTCAGGTTGGTTTTTCCTTAAAAACCAACTGGGCCCCTAGGACGAAAAAGCGAATAACTCTCAGACCGGGCGTCCGATTGACGCGTCGTCTGCGACGTTGAGTTCCTATTGACGATACGGAATTTTTGGATTCATCAACTTCGGACTTTGTGCCAGTTGATGTATCAGTCTCTCGGCACGTGGAGTGGACCCTCCTGAACAAGCTTGATGTGTGCGGGAACCCTAGAGCTGGCTGCAACTGCTACTTCGACAGCGACGACCGTGCAGAGATCCTCAGTGGACTGCGACGACGACTGTCCAGAGATCCTCAGTGGACTGCGACGACGACAGTGCCGAGATCCTCAGTGGACTGCGACGACTACTGCACTCAGCGATCCTACGTGGATCAGTGCTATAGGTCCTGTGTGGGCCCGATCCTGTGTGGGTCCGATCCTGTGTGGGTCAGCGCTCAGCGGTTCTGTGTGAGCCAGCGCCTACAGGTCATGTGTGGGCCCGATCCTGTGTGGGTCTTTGCGGGGGTTAGTACCTATCGATCCTTTGTGGGTCTGATGACTTAGATGGATCAGTGATCATCTTTATCGTCATCTGAAGAAGTATACCTGTGTGAGCTGAATCCTGTGTTACTCTCCTTTGTGGATTGTGTTGAGCTATCCTATGTGGATTTACTGTTTACTCTCCTTTGTGGATTGTGTTGAGCTATCCTCTGTGGATTACTATTTACTCTCCTTTGTGGATTGTTTTGTGCTATCCTATGTGGGTATACGTTTGCTTTCCTGTGTGGACTGGGTTGTTCTTGGGCTCGGACGTTAGAGCCGAACGGGAATTGATGACTTAGGTATATGTATGGGAATATACCTAAGCCGTGTCAGATGTTACTTCGTGATTGTATCTTTCCTTGTGGATTATCCTTTATGGATTTCAGGAGACCTTCGGGGGTCTCGGGGTCCCTACTGAGTAGCTTATACTCACCCCTGCACGGGCTATGCCCGCACTACGTTGTGTTGGTTGCTGACGATAGACAGCGCTGATCGTGGGGGAGGCGTGCGGAGCAGGAGAGTACTTGGAGGTGGACCACTGGGCGGGACGTACTCAGAGCGGTCAGGTGGACCCGAGGAGCAGTGGAGGCTATCTGTACCCACCCTTCAGGTGGGACTTCCAGAGGATGGCTCGACGCTACGGCTTTTCCTTTCAATTGTTGTTTTTCCTTTCAGTTGTACTTTACAGTTGGGCTTGTATTTCCGGCCCCTTTTTCTTTCAGCACAGCTTGTACAGTTTTTTTTACTTAGTGTTTACTTTTCCGCTTACTTACTCTGTGGTGCTTGTTTACTTTTCAAATGCAATGCCTTCCCTTTTTACTAGGATTTATGCCTTGGTGCTAGTCGCCAGCCCCTGGCCTATGGAAGGCGGGCTTGGGGTAGTCACGGCACGGGCCCCGAGGACGGGTCGTGACAAATTGGTATCAGAGGTGGTCGGTTCTACCGCTGACTCTGATCTTTCTTCTATGTGAAGCAATAGTGTTTAGCATATTGAGTGTGGTTATCATTCCAGGGAGTCCAGTGTTGGTGCGGTGGCCGACGTATCCGTACATCAGGACCCTGACTTCTGATTTCCAACTTAATGCACGAAAACATTGATTGCATGTGTGTTTCAAGTTTTCTTCGTGATTACTTGTGTCAGCTCACCAGGTATACTGTTCTGACCGTGGTGCACTTGTTTCCTTTTCAGGATGGCCCGACGACAGCATCCAGCTAGGGTTCCGAGAGTAGAGCGCAACGACAGCCCGCCGAGCGACGAGGCCTCAGTACAGGGTCCGTTGACAACAGAGGCACTGACGGTACCTTTACCTACCGAGCCCCCAATTCTTCCAGCACCGACGGCTGACGATACACGACGCCTCGGAGATCTGCACGAGTTCCAGTGACAGAGACCACCCAGGTTTCATGGGGAGACGGACCCCCAGGCAGCCGAGGACTGGCTGGAGGCGGTCGTTCAAGTTTTCAGGCTAGTGAGGACACCAGCAGACCTCATGGTGATCCTCGCGGCGAGCCTACTGCACGCAGCAGCAGGACGATGGTAGAGCCTGATGCTCCAGGTGCACGATGAGGCCTCTCTCATCTGGACGGACTTCGAGAGCCTCTTCCGCTCAGAGTTCGTCATGGCCACCCTCCGTGCGGTGCGCATCCAGGAGCCTCTTCAGCTGTGGTAGGGTAGCTTGACGGTCGCCCAGTACGCGGTGAGGTTCACCAATATTTCTCGCTACTCGACTGACATGGTACGAGACCCCTTCTTCCGGGCCCGGACCTTCGAGCAGGGATTGAGACACGAGATCAGGGCATTGCTGATCTCCCTCAGCATCCTGACCCAAGCAGGAGTGCTAGAGCGAGCCCTTCTGATCGAGAGCTTTCTGGATGAGTCCACAGCGAGACCTACCGCAGGGCGGCAGGTAGCAGAGTCTTCGGCAGCTGGTAGCCGAAGGATGACTTAGGTTTCCAGGAAGACCAGGCCTTCCGACAGACGACCTCGGGACACTGGCTCAGCAGTGCAGGGCACACAGCGCGGAGCCAGCCTTCCAAGAGGCAGGCAGTGCTACGCGTGCGGCGGGCAGGGCCACATGGCTCGTGACTACCCGACCTGTCGTATCGAGGAGCAGCAGACGGTGGAGGGGCCACCTAGGTAGAGGCAAAGGGTCGACCGTGGTGGTCCGCAGGGAGGAGGCAGACGAGGCAGGGGAGCTGGACGAGCAACAGGTGGTGGGCGACGCTTTGAGGCTTTGCCACCACCACCACCAGGAGGTCCGCCCCGACCACAGGGAGCTGGCGGGCAGAGACAGGCACAGCTCCAGGTAGCATAGGCCTACGACCACGGCACGCCAGAGATGATTCGAGGTATGATCTGTGTCTATTCCACCCTTGCTTCAGTTCTTATAGACACAGGAGCGAGTCACTCTTTCATAGCCGCTGCCCTTGTTCAGAGCTCGGAGATTCCGACAGAGTCGTTGGCTCGATCCTTACGGCTAGAGACTCCTACGGGAGCAGACTCGACGATTACGCACTGGTGCCGGCAGTGTGAGCTTACTCTAGGAGGCGAGAGCTTCGGCTGGGATCTTCTTGTAGCGGCGTCGAGGCCTTAAGACGTCATCTTGGGCATGGATTGGTTATCTACGGTCCATGCACAGATTGACTGCATTAGGCGCAAGGTGCGATGTGTGCGCACCGACGAGAGCAGGTTCACCTTCACCGGTGAGAAGGGATCCTTTGTAGCGCAGGATGGACTCTCACAGAGGAGAGGGCAGCCCATCACTCATCAGTTGGCTAGCCTCATCCTTGGAGCAGTTGACGTGTGGAGTCCTAGTTTTCCTGCATTGGTGGATCAGTACGCGGACGTCTTCCCCGATGACATTCCAGGGCTACCTCCTCGCAGAGAGGTAGACTTTTACATTGACCTGTACCCCGGGACAGCCCCGATATCCACTCCAGCGTATCGGATGGCCCCCGCTGAGCTTCGAGAGCTGCGGGTATAGTTGGAGGACTTTCAGGGCAAGGGGTTCATCCGACCCAGTGTTTCACCCTGGGATTCCCCGATTTTGTTCGCCAAGAAGGCGGATGGGAGCTTGCGATTGTGTGTCGACTATCGTCGCCTGAACCAGGTGACAGTGAGGAACAAGTATCCGCTACCGAGGATTGATGACCTCTTCGATCAGCTCAAGGGAGCACGGTGGTTCTCGAAGATAGACCTCAGGTCAGGCTATCATGAGCTCAGAGTTTGAGATGAGGACGTGCAGAAGACGGCCTTCAGGTGTCGGTATGGCCACTATGAGTTCTTGATTATGCCTTTCGGCGTAACCAATGCTCCAGCAGTGTTCATGAGCCTCATGAATAGCATCTTCCAGCCATACCTCGATCGATTTGTCGTGGTCTTCATCGACGACATTTTGGTGTACTCGACCATGGAGGAGGAGCATGCCTACCACTTGCGGGTTGTACTAGACACACTCCAAGAGCACCAGCTTTATGGAAAGCTCTCGAAGTGCCAGTTTTGGTTACATGAGGTCCACTTCTTGGGGCACGTCATTTCTGAGGTGGGAGTTGTAGTGGATCCCGCGAAGATCGAGGCAGTGTTAGCTTGGGAGCCACCCAGGAGCGTTACGGAGGTGCGGAGTTTCTTGGGTCTAGCCGGATACTATCGGAGATTTGTGCCAGACTTCTCCAGAGTTGCGGCGCCACTCTCAGCTTTGACGAAGAAGGGGAAACCCTTTGTGTGGTCAGACAGATGTCAGCAGAGCTTCCAGGAGCTGAGGCAGAGATTGACCAGCGCACCTATCTTGAGGTTTCCTGAGGAGGGAGTTGGATACGTAGTCTACTACGATGCATCAGGGACCGGACTCGGGTGTGTCCTGATGCAGGATCGGGTCGTGATTTCCTATGGATCACGTCAGTTGAGGCCGCATGAGCAGAACTACGCTACCCATGACCTGGAGTTTGCAGCAGTGGTGTTCACTCTGAAGACATGGAGGCACTATCTGATGGGCGAGCGCTTTACAGTCTTTTCTGACCACCAGAGTCTCAGGTACATCTTCTCACAGAAGGACCTGAACCTGAGACAACGACGATGGATCAAGTTCCTCCAGGACTATGACTTTGAGATAGTCTATACTCCTAGGAAGGGGAACGTGGTAGCCGATGCCCTCAGTAGGAGGACGGGCATCCAGCTACTTGAGGAGGCGACAGAGCAGCTAGCCGCTTTGCAGATATCCTTCATGGATAGGGATGGAGCATCCTTTCTTCAGTCTCTCACAGTCACTCCTCTACTACTACAGCGGGTCAGAGAGGCACAGCGTGAGGACGCTGACTGTGAGGCATGGCGTGCATAGATATCCTCGGGACAGGCACCTGACGGTTTCTCCCTTGGAGCAGAGCACGACGTCCTTTTCAGAGGACGTACCTTGGTACCAGTCTCTTTACGAGAGGAGGTGCTGAGAGAGTTTCACACTTCTCCTTTGGCGGTACATCCAGGAGTGGCGAAGATGTACCAGGATCTCAGACGACAGCACTGGTGGTCGGGCATGAAGAAGGTTGTGGCAGAGTTCGTTTCTCGATGTCTCACCTACCAACAGGTGAAGGCAGAGCATCAGGTACCAGCAGGCTTGGTACAGCCCTTGGAGGTCCCGGAGTGGAAGTGGGATGGGATATCTATGGACTTCGTGACTGGACCTCCACGCACTTCTAGAGGTCACGACTCCATTTGGGTGATTGTTGACCGACTCACCAAGTCGGCACACTTCTTACCCATCTGAGAGCAGGGCTCAGTGGAGAGCTTGGGGCGTCTCTAAGTTCAGGAGATTTTACGGCTTCACGGTGTTCCATTGACTATCGTCTCCGATCAGGATGCTCGTTTTACTTCCCGGCTTTGGATGGGGTTGCAGGAGGTGTTCGGGACGCGGCTACGTCTAAGCACCACCTTTCACCCTCAGACGGATGGTCAGACGGAGAGGACCATTCGGACTCTCGAGGACATGCTCCGCGCATGTGTCCTCAACTTTGGTCGCAGCTGGGAGGACCACCTACCCTTGGTGGAGTTCACGCAAAACAACTGCTACCACTCCACCATCGGGATGGCACCATACGAGGCGTTGTACCGCAGACCTTGCAGATCTCCTTTGTGCTGGACAGACCCTGAGGAGTCAGCACTTGTGGGACCAGAGATGGTCTGGGCTATGACAGAGAAGGTCCAGGTTATCCAGGAGTGGATGAGGACAGCTCAGAGCTGGCAGAAGTCATATGATGACAGGAGGCGGAGGCCACTAGAGTTTGAGGATAGCGACCACATCTTCTTGCGTGTCTCACCTCGACGTGGTTTACGGAGATTTGGCCGAGGCGGAAAGCTGTCTCCATGCTTCATTGGACCATTCCAGGTCATCAGAAGGATTGGGGAGATGTCTTATCACCTGGCTCTACCACCTCAGTTGCACCGGGTGCACGACATCTTCCACGTTTCTCAGCTGATGAGATACGTGCATGACCCGATGCACATCATTGACCATGGGGAGCTAGACGTGGATGATGGGGCGACTTTTGCGGAGGTCCCAGTAGAGATTGAGGATCAATAGGAGCGAGTCCTTTGTGGGCAATCTATTCCTCTTGTGCGCATCAGATGGAAGCACGGGAACCTCCAGGAGAGCACTTGGGAGTGGGAGGCTCAGATGCGTGCTCAGTACCCACATTTGTTTCCCTAGTTTATGATGTATCTTTACGGGGACGTAAAGCCCTGAGGTGGGAGTAATGTAAAGACCCGTAAATTTCAAGGAAATTTTTTTCTTAATTTTCTTTGGAATTTTACAAGAGCGCAGTTTCTGACGGCACTTGATTCTGAGGCCCGGTGTGCCCGGAATCATTTTCCGAAGTTTGGCTCGGGTACGTTCAGTGAACGGACGAGCGAGTTTTTATAACTTTTGAACCGGTGCCCAGAATTGAATTATGAGAGAACCGATGAAATCGCAGTGCTGGTATTTGCTTAGAAACGCCTCTTCTGGAGTTGCGTTTGCTCGGGTGTGGTTTTTAATTTTCGGGCTTAAAGTTAAGAAATAAAATAATTGTTCGACAAACTTTATTTTATTTCACTTAAGCCACTTGAAAGCCACTTAAACTGAGTTGAGACGGATAGGGTGCTATCCAGAAATATCCTACCCTCTTGGTAGGATATTTGTGAGGTGGGGCCCGCATGAGCCCCGCCGTTTCTTTCTGCTAAGTAACGCACCTGCGAAAACTCGTCATTATGAAAGTCAACTGACGCGTTTTCATAAATCCTTAACACACCATTTAATTGGGCGGTTTATTTAGTGAATTAAATGGGCGGTTTCTTTCGTTGAATTAATTCAACGAATTGATGGGTCATTACTTACCTTTTTCGTTTGTTGGCGTAATAATAAAATAAGACCAACACGGCATTTAGAGGATTACACGTTGAGAGGCTTGGCGGAATTCTTGAGCCTTCATCCTTCTTCGCGAAGAACACGAAGAACGCGAAGAACACCGACCTCCGACGAAGAACGCCGAACCTGCGGAAATCGACGACGCGACGCCGTGTTCCGCGACGCCAACGTTCCCTTCCTGCAACGTTCTTCTGCGACGTCTCTTCCTCCGCAATGAAATCTTCGATCAGCTGTTTGAGGTAAGAGACTTCGGGTTTCTCTTAAATCCCCCTTGTGTTTTTTTAACAAAACACGGATTTAATTTTATATAATTAAATTAAATCTGTTGTTTCTTGGTCCATTGAGTTCGCCGACTCAACGCCGGATTCCGCGACGACGCGATGCCCTTCCGCGACGACGCGATGATCCCCTCCTTCTGCGACGAGCAATTCCGCGAAGAACGTGCGTACGACGACGACCAACGAGGTAGGGGTTGTTGTGAATAATTCCTTTTTCCCGTGATCGTTTCTTTTAAAAGTGAAGAACCGGACAATAAGAACAATTTTAATCCATTAAAATTGTTGATTCATGTGTTGAATATATTTCTCCCGTTGTTTTTATCTAACGCGGAGGGTGCAGGCCAAACGAACACGGCCAGACAACCCTCTGCCGTTCTTCGTTGTTGTGTGGATTTGACAGGTGATGACAAAACGTGCCACAACAGAAGTTTGATGGTTCTGCAGTGAAGAACGAGTCCCAGGAGGAGCAGTGGCGCAGACGGGAACGGAATCGGACCACCGGAACGAATCCAGTGGCCCGCGGAAGCTGCCGGCGGCGCGGGTCGCCGAAGCGGCGGTGGCACCCGCGGACCCGCGGCCGCGCGGGTCCGGTGCACTCGGACGTGGCAAAGCCGCGTCCTTTGATCCAGCGCGGTCCCACACGGGGGGCCGCGGCACCTCCAAGCCGCGGGGGCGGCGCCCCGCGGCGTCCAGCTGCTCGGCCGCTCGGCCAGGCCGAGCCAGGCCGGTCTGACCGGCCGGGCCGCGCCCTGGCCGGACCGGACCGGGTCGGACCGGGTCAGGTTGACCCAATTCGGGTCGACCCGGTTCGGCCGACCCAGGGGGGGCAGGTTGGGTTGGCCCGGTCCCGGACCCCCCTTCTTCGGACTGTTTTCGGTCAAATGCCCGTAACTTGAGCTACGGGCCTCCGAACGATGCGCCGTCAGCGGAAACGCGATCCTTGGATCGAGATGGTCGTTTCGGTATATCGCACTCAAGGTTTCAGAATACTTTGAGTTCGGCCGGGTTGGTTCGTACACAAAACCAACCGGGCCTTCGGAGCGGAAACGCTCATATCTTGAGCTACGGACATCCGATTGACGTGCCGTCGGCTTTGTTTAATTCCTCTAAGTAAGACGGATCTTTTGGCTCACTCCGCCTGAGGTTTGGATGTAGGTGGAGTACAGTCGGGTTGGTTTTGCCTTAAAAACCAATCGGGCCCCTGGGACGAAAACGCCAATAACTCTCAGACCGGGCGTCCGATTGACGCGTCGTCTGCGACGTTAAGTTCCTGTTGACGATACAGAACTTTTGGATACATCAACTTTGGACTTTATGTCAGTTGATGTATCAGCCTCTCGGCTCATGGAGTGGACCCTCCTGAACGAGCTTGCTGTGTGCGGGAACCCTAGAGCTAGCTGCGACTGCTACTTCAACAGCGACGACCGTGCAGAGATCCTTAGTAGACTGCGACGAAGACTGTCCAAAGATCCTCAGTGGACTGCGACGACGAAAGTGCCGAGATCCTCAGTGGACTGCGATGACTACTGCACTCAGCGATCCTACGTGGATCAATGCTACAGGTCCTGTGTGGGCCCGATCCTGTGTGGGTCTGATCCTGTGTGGGTCAGCGCTCAACGGTTCTGTGTGAGCCAGCGCCTACAGGTCCTGTGTGGGCCCGATCCTGTGTGGGTCTTTGCGGGGGTTAGTACCTATCGATCCTTTGTGGGTCCGATGACTTAGATGGATCAGTGATCATCTTTATCGTCATCCGAAGAAGTATACCTGTGTGAGCTGAATCCTGTGTTACTCTCCTTTGTGGATTGTGTTGAGCTATCCTGTGTGGATTTACTGTTTACTCTCCTTTGTGGATTGTGTTGAGCTATCCTCTGTGGATTACTGTTTACTCTCCTTTGGGGATTGTGTTGTGATATCCTGTGTGGGTATACATTTGCTTTCATGTGTGGACTGGGTTGTGCTTGGGCTCGGACGTTGGAGCCGAACGGGAATTGATGACTTAGGTATATGTATGGGAATATACCTAAGTCGTGTCAGATGTTACTTCGTGATTGTATCTTTCCTTGTGTATTATCCTTTGTGGATTTCGGGAGACCTTCGGGGGTCTCGGGGTCCCTACTGAGTAGCTTATACTCACCCCTGCACGGGCTATGCCCGCACTACGTTGTGTTGGTTGCAGACGACGGACAGCGCTGATTGTGGTGGAGGCGTGCGGAGCAGGAGAGTACCTGGAGGTGGACCACTGGGCGGGACATACTCGGAGCGGTCAGGTGGACCCGAGGAGCAGTGGAGGCTATCTGTACCCACCCTTCAGGTGGGACTTCCAGAGGACGGCTCGACGCTACGGCTTTTCCTTTTAGTTGTTGTTTTTCCTTTCAGTTGTACTTTACAGTTGGGCTTGTATTTCCAGCCCCTTTTTCTTTCAGCACAGCTTGTACAGTTTCTTTTTACTTAGTGTTTACATTTATGCTTGCTTACTCTGTGGTGCTTGTTTACTTTTCAAAGGCAATGCCTTCCCTTTTTACTGGGATTTACACCTTGGTGCTAGTCGCCAGCCCCTGGCCTATGGAAGGCGGGCTTGGGGTAGTCACGGCACGGGCCCCGAGGACGGGTCGTGACAAAACACCTACATTTAATTTCATATATTTAAAGATCATAATGATACAGTTATAATGATTATAATCATGACATATAAATTCAAATAACGACATCTGATGAAATTGGTGGGCCCCACACAAAAAATCCAAAATCATCGAACTTAAGGGGTGAGTTATAGATCACCCACCTTAGGGTTATACGATTTTTCGCATTTTATATTGGCCCTTGATTTGGCTTGGATTGGAGTATATCTAAGAAAAGTAGAAAAACACTCACACCAGGATATCTAGGTCAAGAGAAAAAAGAGAAGGAGAATGGCTTAAGAGGACTTGAGTACTTACCGCTGTGCATTCAATGTGATTAACGGAAGCTCGAATGAATTATAGATGAAGGAGATATTTGAATCCCAAACTTTGATCTTCAAAAATCCCTAAATTGAGAGAGAAATATTTTGATCCTTCTTAAATATGGATTAGGGAGGAAGAGGGGTTTTTATAGATTATTAAGGGAAAAACTAGAAAATTACCTGAAAAAATGGATTTTGCACGGTTTGTCTGCACAGTTTGAAAAACCATACACAAACCATGCATGGTTTCCTAGGAAGAAGGTAACTTTTCACTGTTAGGTCTCAAGGCCATGTGTAAA
The DNA here is from genome assembly GCA_963277665.1 of Viscum album. NCBI lineage: Eukaryota > Viridiplantae > Streptophyta > Magnoliopsida > Santalales > Viscaceae > Viscum > Viscum album. The sequence continues at coordinate 600,596,497 of OY728157.1, forward strand.
TCATACGAAGTGGTTTTTTCTGGAAATTTCAGTCTTCATGGTTATCCAAACCATGTGGAAACCATGCGTTAACCATGTAACCTGTCAAGATTTCCCAAAAATGGGTTTTAGGCTCTGAAATTTACCTGAAAACCCTTGAGACATTTACTAACTCAAAACGAATCTATATTATATCCAAAGTATATATTTAAACTAAAAATTAAAGGATCCATACCTGAGTGAAAAATTAGGTTCTTACAATCTTCCCCCCTTAAAAGATCTCATCCCCAAGTTCACCTTCCAAGGGTAGAGAAACACTATCTGAGAATAACTATGGTCATTGATCATATATGTTGGCTTCCCTCTCCTAAGTCTCATCTTGTACCCAGCCGTGCTACCATAGCACCTGTACTAGAGGGACAGGCCGGCCTCATATAGTCTTTATGACCTAGTCAATGATGTGTACTGGATACTCCTAAAAGGTAGCATTAGCATCTAACTCAACATCTTTGGGATCAAGGGTATGTGATGGATCAGCATGATATTGGAGAAGCTATGAAACATAGAAGACATTGTTCATGGTATGGTACCTCAGAGGTAAAAGCAACTGATAAGCTATCGGCCCAACTCTCTCTAGACTTTCAAAAGGCCCTACAAAATGAGGCAATAGATTTCCCTTCTTTAATAACCATCTATGCCCTATCCTGGGTGATACCCAAAGGAAAACAAAATCCCCAAACTTGAACTCTAGAGTTCGTCGATGGCGATTGGAATAATATTTTTTTTCTAGACTGAGTAGTAGTCATATGCTTTCTGATCTGTTGAACCTACTCTGAAGTCTCCTGAATGAGATAAGGACCTAGTAGGACTGGCTCACCTACCTCTATCCAGCACAGGGGAGAACGGTACAGCCTACCATACAAGGATTCAAAAGTATCCATATTAATTGTTGCTTGAAATCTATTATTATAGGTGAAATTAATTAGAGGGATATGCGTTTCCCAATATTTTATGAAATCAAGGACACATGCTCAGAGCATTTCCTATAGAACATGTATTTTCCATTCTGATTGTCCATTAGTCTAAAGGTGAAAAGTTTTTCTTAGAAGCACCTGAGCTCCCATAGGCTTCTGCAATTCCTTCCATAACTATCATGTGAAATGAGAATCCTGATTTGAAACGATAGTACAAGGGACCCTTTGGATTCATATGATCTCACAAACATACAGTCTTCCCAGATCATCAACTGAGAAATTCTCCTGATTATGAATGAATTGGGATGACTTCCTTAGTTGTTTAATAACTACCCAAATAGTATCGCTACCCCTCAGTGACCTAGGTAATCCAACTATGAAATCCATTTCAACATCTTCCCATTTCCATTTTTGGACTGGAAGCGGCTGTAGCAAGCCCATAGGTCTCAAGTTCTCCACCTTCACCTGCTAACAGGTGGAATACCCAATGATAAAAATTGATATATGATATTTCATCCCAGGCCACCAATATCGGTGTCACAAATCTTGATACATCTTGGAGATTCCTAGATAAACTACCCATTGAGAAGTGTGGGACTCTTTTATCAACTCATATCTCATATCTATAGGAACTTAGATACATCCACGTAGATGTAGGATGTCATCTCTATCCACAAACCAATCCGAAGTTGGGTTATCTCCCGGTATAGTCTCATAGATAACTAAGCCTTTAGGATCTAAAAATTGTCTAATTTTCACCTTCTAAAGGAGGGAAGGGGTAACTATCAAGGATGAGAGATAAAACTACTCATGACTATCATGAAACTCTATATGTATCTTAGAAAATAGGGACATTAACTTCCATTCATCATTGGCTTCATGTATGGCTTGTGCTTGAGTTTTCCAACTCACTGCATCTGCAACAATATTGCCCTTACCAGGCATATAGGCAAGCTCAAAATCAAATGATTGTAGATATTTGACCCATTTTCACTATCTAATGTTCAATTCATGTTAAGAAAAGATATATTTGAGGATCTTGTGGTCTGTGTACACCACAAAGTGCTCACCCGTTAGATAATGTCTCCAACAGCATTAGGCATGCATAACTGTTGTTAGCTCAAGTTCATGTGTTGGGTAGTTTATCTCATGATGCCTCAACTACCAAGATCTGTATGAAATTACTTTTTACTCCTATATTGGCACTACTCCTAGGTTGATTTCTGATGCATCACAGAAGACGGTATAACCTATACCTAGCTCTAGAAGAGCCAGAATAGGTGTCGATACAAGCCTACCTTTAATCTCTTAAAAGGGTTTCTCACATGCTTCTGACCATATGAACTTTATACCATTCTTTGTAAGACTAGTAAGAGGTGAATAAATGAGATAAGATTCTTGTATTAAATTCTTGTAATATCCAGCCATCCCCAATAAACTCCATATATCAAACACATTCTTGGGATACTCTCAAGAAACTACAACACTAACCTTTTCTAGGTCAATAGATATACCTTATTATGATATAATATGACCCAATAAGTGAAATTTGTTGATCAAAAAGTGGAACTTATAAAGATTGGCATAAAGATGATGCTCTCTCAGTATACTCAGAATGGTCTTTAGATGTTTGACATGGTAACTATGAGTGTGAGAATACACCAAGATGTCGTCCACAAAGACTATGAAAAAGAGTTAAAATAGGGGTGGAAAACCCTATTTATCATACCCATGAAAATGGAGGGTGTGTTCATAAGACCAAACGGCATAAAAAGGTACTCATACAAACCATACCTACTACATAAATTTTTATGAGGTATTTTTGATGGTCTAACTCGCACATGATGATAACATGATCTCAGGTCGATCTTAGAGAAGACCTTTGATCCTCAGATCTAGTCAAAGAGATCATATATTCGAGGAAGTGGATATCGTTACTTAATTATAAGTTGGTTCAACTGTATGTAATTCATTAATAGATATAAGTTTCCATCAGCCTTCTTGGAAAAAAGAACGGGCGAACCCTAAGAGGATATGTTGGGACATATAAAGCCTTTGGCCTCTAAATCCTCTAACATTCACTTGATATCTTGAATATATATTAGTTCTATACTTTATGGATGAATTAACACTAGATATTCTCCTGAAATAAGCTCAATTGTAAACTCTACCTCTCTCTCAGGAGGTAAGCTAGAAAAATCATCAGGAAAGACATCCCTGAAATAATCCACTACTCAGAGAAAATTATCTTTTCATAATACCTGATCCTCAATGAAGATATTTACAATCTAGAAAGTCACTTCACCTATCCTATAATGATCTGGTCTAGCTCTACCATCCTAGACATCTCACTCACCCTTATGTAGATAACTACTGCCCTCTGGTGATGTAAAATATACCTTGTAGAAATAGCAGTCTACAAAAGCATGATAGTGAACAAAATAGTCCATCTCAAGAATGAAATTGAAGCTTGTAATCTAGAGAAAAAAGATATTCTATAAGAAAGGGAAACTACCTACCTCAAGGAGATAGTCCCTACACTAGCATATGTCCTATTTTGATACCCCTAATGGTGTATCTAGGGTCATTACACCATAGTAATACTATATCTATATTCTGAGGCTTTCCGCGATGGATACAGAGATAAAATAGTTCAAAGAAGTCATATCAAATAAAGCAGATACTATATTAGAGGCTACTAGAATAGTACCTTGTACTGTAGAAGGTCCCATAGCCTGATCCTCGAGTATTGGTTGTAGTGAATGCAACTGACTTGATCCATGGCCATGTGCAACATATGGACTACCACGATCATAACTCCAATGTTGGTTCTGATAATGATCAGGGGTCTAGCTACCATGGCCACAACCACCTCATTCGTACCTACTGGTGTTATTACAACTCCCCGCCTGACGTGGTGTAAAAGAACCTGCTTTTGAAGGTGGAGCTAGTTCGGATACTTTTCCACTCAAGGTTGGTGGAAAGGTCTTGTAGAAACATTATAGATTACCCATACGGCTGCAAGACCAACACTCCAGTGGGTCTCTTTCACACTGAGTCTTTTAATTACCCTGTCTTCTACATTGATGACACACTTTAGATCTATCAAAATAGATACTTCAATTGTCACTACTCTAATGAGAAACATTGAGAGAATGCTTCCTAACACCAGAAGAATTACTGGCATGACGCAGCATTGATCCTCTATGCTCGGTACTATTTTCATCCCTCAGGTTACACTCATTGATAAGAGCCTAATTTACTATCCTAGAAAAATTATCTAGGTGAAATACATTGACCTACATATGGATGGCGTATTAGATCCCATCCTCAAAGAATCTAGCACGTGAAAGCTCATCACCGGTTAGAAGTGGTGAAAAGCACTGCAAATCCATGAAACGTGTTGAATTATCCATAACTGAAATAAAACCATACATAAGATGTTTGAACTCTCTAGCTCTGTCATCTCTCAAAATCTGAGGAAAGAACTGATCATAGAAGGAATTCTTGAAGTCATCCCATATCATGTCTTGATGGTGATCTTCCTAGGTAACCACATCCCACTAATGCTTGGATGAATCCCAAAGAATGTATTTAGGAAGCTTGGATCTCTACTCTGGAGGCATCTCCAGATGCTCAAAGGTAGATAGAATGGCTTCTATCCAAGACTTAGTAGCCTGCAGACCACCATCCCATGAAAAGGTGGGAGGATGCTGCTGCTGAATCTCACGAGTTAGATCATCCATCATAGGTACAATCCATGGAGCACCATGCATGGACTGCATCAGACGTAGAAAAATATCATGAGCTTTGGAATAGGTTCCCAAATCAGGTATATAAGTCGGTTACTCAAGTGGTACTTGTGGAGGTAAGAGTGGTGTCTTAGGGCCCCCCACGTCTGAAGCATGGTCGTCGTCACCCTCCTAGTGTGCGATATAAGGACGTTGTGGAAACATTGTTCTACAAATGCCAAGAACACTCCTCGGAACATGATTAAGAAGAAGGATAGCTTCACTAGTAGAAGATGAACTCAAGAAAACTCACTACAGAAGGTATACTACCCAAAATACCCTCTTAGATGGCTAGGCATTGATAATTTCTCAAGTATAAGTTTCATTTCGTTTTACATTTAATTTACAGGTTCACTCTTCTATATTTCATAAACATGACAATGCAGGATAAGGATGTGCAGCCATTTCATATTATCATTCATATTCCATCAGATAATGGATAGTCATTCCCATTAAATCAGTTCCCATACACCTTATTAATGAAAACAACACCCATTTATTTATATCATAATGGATCGAGTCAGTAAATTACACATCCCAACCCATGAGGGCCCATACACCTCATGAATTGATATAGGAAATCACTTAATCGTATCCAAGATTAATATAATCATAAGCTAACTATCACATCATCACTAAACAATAATAGTAATAACAAGCAATTAAAAGTAGTGAAATTCACCTATATGGCATGGCAATATGCATGACATGTGAATTATAGGTGCATATAATGATGCATGTAACAATGCTCCTTGCCCTCATATCATCAGGAAAAGGATGAAATAAAATACTCCAACAAAGTAATAATCAACAACACCACACATCATGTGCATCACCCAAAGGTGAAATAATGTCAACTGTAATAGGAAAAAATAGAATAACAATTTTTTTTGGGTAACATGGAATTTACCCCAAACATGAGTTTGCGACACCCAAGAACGGCTTATGACCAAGTCCAAATAGTTCCTAATATCCATTATATTATCTCAAAATATTAAATAAATAAAATAAAACTCCTATGATACCATTTTGTGACATCCCGGACCCGGATTCCACTCTATGGGTGCCCCAATCCCGGTGGGCCACATGGCCTCAAGTGCATCTCCCCGAATTCTAGAGGCTACTGACTGGTAGTGAGGGCCTAGGGTGTGCTTGTGGGAAGACTATTCACCCATTACCAAATTGTATCTCAATGGGTGAAATTAAACCTAGGTAAATAGCGGAAGCAATATAAGTAAATAGAAGGCACAGCGGAATATAGAGACTATAGTAATAATAATTGAAACATCTGAAATATCATTCAAAAACTAATAATATGTCATGTTACTAGAAAACTAGGAAATATGGATAAAAGATAGCATGAATAACATGTTCCACATAATAATAAATGAAATAAAATACTATCTTAAGCATCCTGATCTCCATCTCGATCATCTCCTATCAAGCTTCTTTCTAAACAGCAAGCAATCAAGTGTTTGAAGTCATACACTTACCTTTATCAACACTTGCAGTTATGTAATCTACTCAGAGTACCAAACGAAACCTAGAGAGGGTGTGAGATAAATCTTAGTGGTCCACCACCAATGGTGTCTATAACCTTCGTCACGTGTAATGGAAATGTAGCAGTATGTAAGAATGCTTATCTAAAGTAAAGAAGTAAAATGTAATAAAATATCCAAGTACCTACTTCAGCCCTCGGCTGGTGTATAACCATGTAACCAATACATTTTGTTAATTAATTACCAATTTTTTTATTGATAGGTCTCATGAGGCATATCCAACATAGACATAACCTCGTGATAGTATAAATAGTGAAGGTTCTAAGATGTAACAAGGCAGCCATGATCAATGACATTTAATAGTGAAGTCCCCAGGTAAAAACCAAGGTTCTGTAGACCTCAAGGGTCTCCAAATCAGTAATAATTGTATCATTTTATGGGATAAGAGTGTAATCCAAGGATCATAGTCCAAGTCATTCCACAATGAGGTGCCTACCGAGTCCAAAGTGATCGACCAAGGTAAAATGAGGCTAAGTAGAGACAGGACCTGATTGGCTTTAACCATAGAACCTACATGTCAATTATGGATCCAAGGAGTGTATCAAAGTCATAATTTAATGATAATTAAAGGATCCTATGGTGTTATACTAAGAATCCAAGAATAGACAAGGATCGGTATCTAGGTGGGTTTCAACCTAAGCAAGTTGTATCCTTGAATCGGAATGGGGTTCTTGAGTGCTCATGGCATTCTCTGATAAAAATCTAAGGTAAAATTGAGTTAGTTTATTCCTATTTGATTATATAGTCATGTAATATCTCCTTTGGTTAAAGCCTTTCCTTTCATTAGTGTGATGAGTTCAAGCAGCATGCAACCTTTTTATCAAATCATTTTGTTCAATCCTTGCCTTTCATTAGTGTGACAAGGACAAGTAGCATGCAACCATTTAATACATTTAAGACATATTCCATATTCAAGGTTAATTATTATACCTTCCATTAATGTGGTAAGGGGTGATATAGATATGAAAACTACTATTCATTTACATTTAAGGGAAAGTCATATACTTATTATACTTTCTAATTCACATTTAACATTAAATTATCAATTGAAGCACTTACCTTTCGCAGGTCAAGTGGCGAGCATACATGGTACTTTCCATTATGCCAATCACAATATACATCAAGTCATTTAATATAAAAAATATTAAACTTCGAATGGTCGATCCAAATCACACCCGAATGGTGGCTCAAATGTGTCAAAACACTAAAATGAAAATTATGGCATAACATACTACATAGGATGAATAGAGTTGTGGGAATAACCACCATTATTTAATCACATATATGGAAAGAGGATAACGATATTGTTCTAATGATTATAATAATGACATATAAATTCAAATAACTACATCCAATGAAATCAGTGGGCCCCACATGACAAATCTAAAATCATCGAACTTGATGGATGAGTTATAGACCACCCACCTTAGGTTTGTACGATCCTCATCCTTTGATATTGGACCTTGATTTGGATCAGATTGAAGTAGATCTAAGAAATGGAGAAAAATGACCATACCATGATATCTAGGTCGAGAGAAAAATATAAGGAGAATGGCTCAAGAGTACTCGAGTACTTACCATTGTGCATCCAATGTGATGAACGGAAGCTCGAACGGATCCCAGATGAAGGAGATCATTGAATTCCTAACTTTGGTCTTCAAAAAGACCCAAATTGAGAGATAAATAGAATAATCCTGTTGAAATATGGATTAGGGAGGAGGGAGGGTTCTAATATATCATTAAGGTAAAAAGTGTAAAATTATCCAGAAAAATGGCATGTGCATGGTTTTTTGCACGGTTTGAAAAATTGTGCACAAACCGTGCACAATTTCCTAGGATGAAGGGAAATTTGCACGGTTAAGCTGCACGACCATGTGAAAACCATGTGAATTGGTTCTTTACGGAAATTTCAATATGCATGGTTATCCAAACCATGCACCAACCATGTGATAAATATGGCATCCCACCTACTTATTACATAACTTTTCATTACATTGCAAATAGAGGATCTTTAAAGTTTAGTGTCTTAGAAAAAAAGTTACATAATACATGAAAAAATATAACAATATTTTAATACAATTTAAAGGATTATTGAAATTTTCATCCTAATAACAATTACTATATCTCAACCTAGAGACATACATCAAAGGAAAGGGTGAGTAGAAGGCCCAGTAAGGAAAACAAGTGAAACAGTTTATATGTGAACTTGAGCGATATCAATAAGAACATAGGGAATATCCTAAATGTATGATAAATATACATATAATAATAATAATTAATTGAAACATAACTTGAAAATATGTCTAAAACATTTAAATTATACATTCATAAGCATGTCATCAAGGTCTTTCCCCAAGGTGTCATAAAAATTACCAAGGTTATTCACCAAGGTATCATAAAACGTGTCATCTCTAGAGATTAATTTCTTTACCCAATGCATTGGAGTGCTATTAAGGAGAACCATTAATATGTATTTATTTTAATTTTATCCACATATATCCTAATCAAACATTTCATAAATAACCCAAATAGAATAAAAGAAATGGGTTTCATATCAAAATCATGATGTTTTAAAAAGTGATTAAAAACATGATCATTATATCATTCATAACCCACGAAAAGGGAATGAGGGTTTTATATATGTAATTTAAAAAACCAAATATATAATTTTTTATGTCTTGATGAATACCCCTATAAACTAAATAGGTTTGGGTATTCATATAAAGAAAATAAGCGAATTTCTTGAGAGAAAAAAAAAGAGGGAGGTTTTGAGATGAAAATTCTGCAGCATAACGGTTATGCAACATGATTTTAGAAAACATTAAAAAGAGAGGGGATAGAGGTCACCCATTAATAAGAGAATCATAATAAATTATAGGTACATAGTAACATGGATATAAGAACATTTTATGGAAATTTTATAGATATTCCACATAAAATAGAACTTGAAATAAAGAAGAAAAAGAGAAGTTGTGATTTTCCTTACGGAAATTCGGTAGCCTAACGACGTCACGTAAAAATTCATAAAATCATTTTATGAGAGTGAAAATGGTATATAATCATTTGGAAATAAAATGGATATAAATATGGATATATAATAACATACCCCAATATAAGAAAATGGAAATTTAAAAGACATAACATAAAAGAAGTCTTGACTAAAAGAGGAGGGTGAAAGGTTCCCTTGCGTTGAAGAGTGACTTCAAAAACTCGAAGGTTGGGACATTGGGGGGATTGAAGGCACATTGGGAGGTAAAAATACCATATCTTAGTTGAGGAGAAATTTTGAATGAATGGAATGAAAGAATGGGTTGGTATTTATAGAAAAAAGTGAGGGAATATTTTATTAATTTCCAAGGGACACCCCATTAGTGGTATTTGCAAAGCCATGGGCTTGCCCATGTTATTGGCCACTTAGGACACCTCATAACATATTTCATTACTCTAGAGTTGACCATCATTATTACATCATTATTACATCATTAATGATATCATTAAATATGCTAAAAACTCAAAACTGTATTTTTACTATTCATCGAAAATTCAACTGTTTCAGAAAAATCCCAAAAATTCACCCTAACCATTTTTCAACATATAGAATCCAAAAGTGAACTCCATATTATAAAAAATAATTTCATTTTAAATTAAATTAAATAAATAAAATACTAATACTTGACTAATAATTTCTAAAACGTTTATTTACTTATACTATGATATAATTATATCACATTACCACTTAAGATGACTAAAACATATTTATACCTCCTTAGGTGATGTTAATATTACATTGGTAAAATTACCATTCATAACGGTAAAACTACTATTCAAAAGGGTAAAATTACTATTCACCAAAAAATATTTTGATCTTATTTAACCATATTTTTCACCCTGATTACAACCATGTATGTCAAATTTTTGAAAATCATTTCACAGAAAAAGTTATTTAATAATAAAATGTTTTTTACTATTCATCAAAAAACACTATTCATCAAATTGAAACTTCTTATAAAATTTCTAAAAATTTGTCCTAAGTTAATTTTGACATTGGAAATTAAAAAATGATGTTTATTTTACCATAATAAGTCTCTATGTATGAAAAATCTCTGAAAAGTACAATTTTTACTTCTAAAATCAATTTATCAAATTAGTATTAATTAAACATATACTTTATTAAGAAAATCTATTCCTAAAATAGGAATGATGAAAAAACAATTTTACTTATGATAAGGGATTACACAAATTAACTAAGGCCTCATTACATAACCCCTTATAACACCCACATAGGACCTAAGAGTAAGGTGTGTAATGGTGATAAAATCTTGGGGTGGCTAAGACAACATTGCGTGAGTGGTGATTTCTATCAACTTGAACTTCTACCGTAAGGGATTATGTTCAAGCTTAACATGTTGAAGTTCATCTTGGGCTTGGTCCAGAGTGAAGCCCAGTGACGCCACCTCCTTCCCAAGCTCCAAAAATGGGATTTGTATGGCTCGAGTCTACTAGATGAGGCCATCGACTCTTCTTTATGAAATAATAACCATTATCCACCACTAAATCTTTGTTTTTGTATTTTTTTTAAAACCACTTTATGTCCAAGTGGGAACCACACAATTTCAAATAACCAATTAAAACACCACAAAAACACTAGAAATAATTCAACAAAGTCATAAGCATGTCGAGATAAACCAAATTCAAAATTCAAATGAAAAGAGGCACGCCACAGCCTCGGGCCGCGTGAGCTGTCAGAACCAGTACACCGTCGGCTCGGGCCTCAGAACCTGACACACCCAACCACCCATCATCATTGACTATGACATCGAGAACCTTCTTCTGGAGACCATCCTCCTCATCACCAGAACCGCTACATCTATTCCTGCAAAAAAACAACATCTTTGCAGACACCAAAATCAGTTTCAACCACCACAAACCGAATCAAAGAAACAGTCATCGTTCACCCCTTTCATCACCATCGATGTAGACTCCAACACCACACCATAAATGAAAATACACTATCCAGAACAACTTCACCAATCATTCACAAAACAAGAACTCACAAAATAACTCAAATACCTTCACTGATAGCTTAGAAGAAGAAAAACCGAGCAGATCTGACATACTAGTAGCCAACTTCACAAGAACATACCGACTTAGGTCATGCTTGGAGCCCCGATAGTCACTACACCACAAATCCCAAAACTTCATAGATTACACTGCACATGATCCAAATAGGAGAGGCACCAAGGAACGTGAGGCCAGAGAAGGGATTTGAACGTAGGGCTACGAACACTTCCATCGCCGAAGAAGCAGAAATCCAGAAGCGAACCGACTCCAGTAGTGCCTAAAAACCCATCATATACCGAACCACATACCCAAATCTTCTTGGTAACTACCTCACCAGCTCCGAATAATAGAGGAATATAGGAACTTGAGGCCTGAGTAGGGTTAGGGTGGTCGAGGGCTTCCACAGCACACAACTTCGATGGGAAGACTGAAAGAACTGTGGGAGGAGAACCAAAGTAGCGAGCATCAGAGAGGAGAAGAAGAAAGAATGGGGAATGAATAAGCAGTCAAATAATAGAGGATATATTTTTTTTGAGTACAAAAACATACATTTTCATGAAACAATTATTATTCAAAAAGTTCAGGCCATTACACTAACCGTGCGACCTGTCCATATTTCCCAAAAAGATGGGTTTTGGGCTCTGAACTTGCCCCAAACACCCCTGATACCTTTACTAACTCAAAATGTATCCATATTAGATCCAAATTAGATATTTAGACTAAAAATTGAAGGATCCATACCTGATTTAAAAACTAGGTTCTTACATCCCAAGACATTACCATTTGGATCTTCTCAAGGTCCATTGAAATTCCTCTTTAGGAAATCACATGAACCATAAATTTTACTTCTTTGATCCAAAACTGACATTTAGAAAACTGATAGAGCTAATATTTCTATTATTTTTCATCTATATTTAAATTATTTAATCATCAACAATTTATCGATTTGAGATTTATTTCATCATTTTTTTATTTTAGTGATGTTTTGAGCTTAAATGTCAAATTTTTTTAATTCATTAATTTTAATAGCTTTCCATCACTTATGTATTTTGAGTATATATTTTTTAATACTAATAAATAATTAGTTATTTTAATTTAATAGGCTTCCATTATTTTTGGGATTCAACTTCTTCAACTGGGCTAAGTGCTAATTCGAATCCATGTGGCTCAAATAATTCAATCAATGTGTAAAATAATTTTGGATAATAGAATTAAACTTCCCTCATTTAATGTTTCATATATCAGCCTACATGAAACCAATTTATATGATTCTATTTGGATATGAAATAGGAATAAAAGTTTCATGTTCAAATTAAATTTAATGGAGAAATTATCTCATTAAGACTAGCTTTTCATGTGTCAAAGTGAAAGAAGATGAAGGGTCTATTCATCCATAAAATGAGATATTAAGTAAATAGGACATAAATTTGTTTACACATGTCAAAATGATTTTAAATTTTGAGGGTGGATAGAAAATACAATTAATAACAACTATTAATAATTAACCATTGTTATTTTTATCTTTCTACTTGGAATAAACTAAGAAAACTTTTAGAGGATGGATTTTGGAAAAAAAATATGCTCTTCCTTTTCTTTTATTTTTTTCTTAGTTTTTTAATGGATTATTATTCCCCCTTCTTCTAAGTTTCCATTTTCATCGTCGGGTAAATTTATGATTTATTAGGGAATGTGAGGTTTTTCTTTGTTTAGTGCTTTTTTTTCTTACACTTCATGGAATAAAATCCATTTCTTTCTTTTGTTAAGTTGATTTTAATATTCTAATAATGGTTTTTATTGTCAATTAAGATCATGTTTGGTTTTAAATTTAATTTTTGGTATTTATTTATTAAATTACCATTATCTCCCTACACTAGGTTCTAGTTTATATATAATAGAATTGACCAGGACTTAATGGTTAAATACTTGGTGATCATCAGTATGTATAGGAGTTTTAGTGGACACTCTCAATTGTTTGAGATAAATAAGACCCAATAAGGTATTTCCTAAGTCAATTGGGGGTATTCTATGCAAATCTATCATACATTGGAAGGAGGGTAGAACAAGTTTGGATTTTTTTTTCAAGGTTTATTCTTACCATCACCATTTTACTAAGGGATTGTGAGGGAGAAATTATGTAATCTCACTTTAATAGGATTAGCAGAAGAGGATTTGATAACATGGAACTAGGAAAGAATTGTAATTAGAAAACCAACCCTAACTTGATCACCCTTCTCATGTAATTTTTTTAATATCTTACTTGATTGATTTATTTTGTTTCATTTATTTATTTTTTTCAAAATAAAATAATTTCAAAAACATCACTTTCTTTAATTTAAAGCAACAATTTTAATTATTGTGTGATCTGCTTTGGTGATTGCACGGTTGACCAGTATATTGAATTTTAACTTAGGAAATAATTTTTTTTGTCACACCCCACAATAGTAATATGTCAAAACTTAGCACCATTTTTCGGGAGGTACAAAACTTTCACAAATATTCTTTCATAAAAACACATAAAAAATCATAAATTTTAAAAACTAAAAAAATCTCTTTATACATGATGTATTCAAATAGATATTATTATGCATAGATTGACTACTATCAGGTTTCACATGAGAAAAATTTTCAAAATGAAATAAAATCTCAACTACATGGAATTAAATATGATATACAAGATATAATGAGAAAAAATCAATGGATGACTTAATATGTACATGAATCCCAGGAGCAGAAATTAGAGTAAGAACCAGAAATAGTGGTTTAAGAAGTGTATCCACTTATTTTTCAAGTTAAAAACCCCAAGGAGGCCTGTAAGAAATTCAATCTCAATCCATTTGGACTAACTATATCATTTCTCAAAGATGTTTTTAAATAATACATTTCAGTAGATATACATATAGGAGATCAAGATAATTTGGATGAGTATTGGTATAATTTTATAGAAGATAAAAATTCCAGTGATTCTCCCATCTATGAAAATGAAAAATAAGAACATTTTTACCTCTCTCTTTCATTGGAAGATGATGATAAATATGAACATATTGAGATTGATTTTAAAATGGTGCTTCCAGAAGAGATCATTTTCCAATATTACTTACTTTAAAGGATATATTTTTATATTATATTTATATGTTTTAATATTAATAAATATTAATTGTTTTCTGAATTATTCTTTTTTGAAATTTTTTACAAAAAAAAATGAATCAGACCTTAGAAATTCATGTTATGGAAGTGGATATAAATGTAGTAGAAGAAGAATAATAATATTTTAAGGATCATTTGGTGATGTGAATTGTTCCACTACATCAAATTGCATACCATATATAGGAAACAATGATAGTCAACAGGAAGCACCCCTATATTCTTTCCCCTCCCACTCTGGACCTAAAATTATCTCTTTATTCTTTATTGGGATTAATTAATTTTCTTATATTCTATTTGGGTATCCATTATGGTTTTATACTCATGGAATCAAAGAAAATTCATATGTAGTGTTTCATCTCAAATAAACTATATCCACCTTCTGATTAGGGATAATCCACTACAATTTCCTAACTAGGGGAAATAAAAACCTATCACCTATATGAGGGTCAAAATGAATAATTATCCTTTTTCTTTCCCCATTATATTTTTTTTATTTATTTTTATTATGTGTTGTACTTTATTTATTATGGTTTTTATGTGGTTTCAGATAGAATCTTAACTCAAGGCTTCCACTTAAAAATAAATCAGGTTGTGTCTCTCCTTTTATTTGTTTTATTTAATTCCCAATTAAAATTTTTCATGTAAAACAATATTTATCTTATTTTAACTAAAAATATGGTAGTAAATGTAATAATTGTGGGGGGAAATGTTAAACTATTTTTATTAATTTTTTGTGTGTTTCCATTTTTTCATGTTTTTTGTGAATTTTCCATGTTTTTATTTTTATTTTTTGGTGTTTTTTTTGGGATTCTTGTGATAAATCGAATACTTTTTAAAATTCAACACATCATGGTATTTTTGGAACATTACAAGATTTGAATATTTGAGGCTTTAAATTATTACTTAATATATTTTATTTATTGATTTCCAATCTTCTCAATTCATGAAGTTTGATTTATTATGAAACTCATGTGCACTAGAACTTTCCAAATTAAAAATATTTCCAAAACATGATAGATTTATAAACCGATTTGACATCTTCTTTGAATTTCTATTTTTCTTGAGAGTCTTGAGACATATTTTTTGATACATAACTTACTGTTTTTCTCCTTTTCAAATCTATTATATTTCATAGAATGTGTCAAGTATGATTGAGGCACCACTTTGAAATCCCTTTTTACATTCAACTCTTATTTTGTCCTACCTTTAAATCTGACCTTTATTAATCCCCTAATAGACATGAAATTTATTATTAGTAAGCCAAATTATAATTCATTTATCCCTTTACAACCTTATTTATAATTTAAATGCATTACTATTGTTGAACTTAGGTGTGGGGGGATTTGGTTATATTGTGATGATTTGAAAATTTTATTTTTATTGATAAATAAAAGTGTTTTCATATTTATTGTTTCTATTTTAGAATAAATTTCATGATATAAAGTTGATTGGTGGACCAAATATCATTAAAATATGATTTGGGAGTTCAGTAATACTTGAATATAAAAATATTCCTCTCTTTTCCTCAAAAATATGATTCTGAATAGAAATTATAGATCTAAAGTAAAGCTAAAATAATACTAAAAATGGGGTAAAATATGGAAGAAACATATTATTTCTACTAAAACTATAAAGTGTGAAATTATTAAATAAATAAAGATTTTTCTGTATGTGATTCATTTTTGAGCTAATTGAAGAGTACACCATTCTTTAGAAAAAAAATTTCATGTATTTACTTCACTTTAAAGATTAACCCTCATCATTCTCCCTTAGATGTTTTTACATTTAATACCTAAAAACCCTCAACCTCAGAAAAAACCCATGAAAATTTTCTCATGATTGGAACATTTTTTGCTCTGTAATGAGGATATACTAGGATGATAGTAAGCCTATAAAGATCACACATGTTATTAATAATGAGAAAAACTCCACATTAAAAAAATATTGAGCAAGAGAGAAATTTGTTTTAAGGAGATAGGTACAACATAAACATGAGAATTAACATAATATTTAATAGATTTTTATGATATTTAAGAATTTATAGAATTTTTTTCTATGTCAGAGGTTTGATATTTCCTTATATATATAATAATTTAGTATTTTTGTCATTTATGATTTGGGAAGTTTTTTTTTACCTTGGTATTAGATGATTTCCTAGGAGTACAATGTTTAAGTGTGTGGGAATTGATAGAGCCAATATTTTCAATAATTTTACTTTGAATTTAAATGTTTTAATCCCACCAAAGTGTTATTTTAAGGTAAATCATAACATTTTATGGTTTTCTACCTATTTTGAGATTAATTTTTAAAATTTATTAGTTTTTGAATATTAATTATTTTAAGTATTTTTTTTATTTCATCCAAAAAATTTCTACACAACTCATAATTTAAAAATTAATTTTTTTAGGATTAAATTTTGGTTATAATTCATTTTATTCAACTAGAACAAGATCTAAATCTAACTATTTTAGGCCCAAAATAAACTCACAAGTGAGGTCTTGGAATTCATGTACATATCTAAATATTTATGAATATAGACTTAAATCTCACAAATTAAAGGTCTAATTGATCTAAAATTTTACATATAGAAAGATAACATCTAGAGAAAAAACATTAATAACTGTGTACCTATGTGGTTCTTCTAATATCAAACCCATAAATACATGGGAAACCATAGATAATGAATATTAAGAT
The DNA here is from genome assembly GCA_963277665.1 of Viscum album. Lineage (NCBI taxonomy): Eukaryota > Viridiplantae > Streptophyta > Magnoliopsida > Santalales > Viscaceae > Viscum > Viscum album. Next base: position 600,613,699 of record OY728157.1, read on the forward strand.
TCATCCAGAATAGGATAATTTTCTAGAGTAAATGATATTTTTTCTAAACTTTTCAAACAAAGATAAAAGTTTATTTGTTCATGTGAAAGAAATAGAAGGAAAATTTCCATAAGACGACTTTCCAAATTCATCCATTTGATGTTTCTATCACATATGAACTTTTGGTGGATATATTTGGAGCAAATATTTTCCACACTTTTGTCTATAAAAATGTATCTCCTCTACATTTCAAAGGGTTAGAATTTCTAGTTATCCATTTTTGTCATTTTGTGGGTTATTTTATATTATAATAATATTATGAATTTTTAATATATTTTACTTTTCTTCCTCCTCTCATTTTATCATTTTTATCTTTTGTGTTTCCACCCCATTCTTTTCAATATGAACTCTTATGCCCATGATCATGACTAACTAACCCAAGTAAGTTTCTAGTGGAATAATCTAGTGTTGAACCCAAGTATTTGGACATTAATTATTAATGTTTCTTAGTTTTTTAGAGTTGGACCAAGGTGGATCTTAGTGGGTAAGGTGCCTTTGTGTCTCCACTTTCCACTCGAGGCTTAGCTTTCTCTTTTGTAACATTTTCCCTTGATCAAGGAGGTGGTGTGTGGTGTACTTAGTGATCTTTGAGTGCACCATATATTCACAACATGGAAAGGAGAGGATGTTCACAAATATGATGCAGTATGATCGTTTATTAAATTTGAAGCAAATAATAATACAATGAAGGTTCACTATAGATTATTCTCTCAGGAGTATTTCCTTTCTTACTAACATCAATCATTTTTTCTGTATTCTACATTGAATTTTTACTTTCTTATCTTCAATAGATTTAGTTTTCATTCAATATTTCAAACCACCCGTATTTATATAATTTAGTTTTATATTAGTTAAAATATAAATAGTGATAATATAAATTTTTTGTTATGTGAATTGTCTCATTATGACTGACCCCTGGGTGTGCACTATATTGCATGCTTAGGTAAATAAAATATTGACCAGGGATCCAAGATAAATCCCCACACATCAGCTATGTTTATAAATGTATTTAATTTAGTATCATTTGTAAACATTGCTAATTTATCCATAATTTTAAATGTGACTAAATTACTAACACACTATTTACCAACATTTTATAAAAATGGTGGTAAATAAGTCATTAGTTATCATATTTTTATGTAAAAATGGGTAATTAATTATCCGGTGTTTTCTATACAATTTTTAAAAAAATCAAACTCACACCGGCATGACCCCCCCCCCCCATGATGTCCTAAAGAAAATCCCAAGAAACCATTGTAGTCCCACTCATGATGTCCCGCCCATCTCATGCACGTGACACCAGTAAAAAACTGAACATATTCCACCGCACCCCCCACCCCTTGTGATGTCACACCCAACCCCTGTGTAGGACCCCGCATCCCTACTCACGTGACACCACCTAGCATCACCACCCCCATGCATGATCCCCTCATATCCTTACATAAATTGAAAATACAGTTTGCAAGAATCAATCCATTTATTAGTGTGCCCTAAAGTAAAAATGTCGACCAGTATAGCTAGTATATATTTTTTTTTTGTTTTTTATATTACACTATATTTATGCATATATTAATATATTTTTATTTGATAAAAATAAAAATATATTTATAGATAATTATATAATTATATAATCAATATGCATACATGCATACATAAATATATATATAATTTAGCTATGTTTATAAATTCAGGAGGATGGGGTTGTGTTGGTGTAGGTTGTTTGAAAAAAAACAAAAATACTGAGTAATTAATTTTATAAGAAATACTAGATAATTAATTACCCATGTTTACCAAAAATGTGGGTAAAAAATTACTCATCTACTATAATTTGCATAAAACATTGAGTAATGGAGTATTTGTAATTTTGTCACGTTTATAAAAGTTGATAATTTAGTCATGTTTATAAATTTTTGTAATTTAGCTATGTTTATAAACATTACTAATTTAGTAGCATTTATAAACATTACTAAATTACTGACACACCATTTATCAGTGTTTTATGAAAAAAGATGTTAAATGAGTATATAAATATACTTATATATATTAATAATCATTTATTCAATTATTATTAATATTTTATGATTATGTTTTAACATTCGTATATGTATGTTTATATGTATATATGTATGTATGTGTATATTAATTTTATATAAATAACATTTATTTTTATTTTTATACGATACAACTATACGTGTAATGTTATTAATATTTCAATATATATCTATATATATACACATACTTATAAATTTTTATATTAATATATATATATTTTTTATATTTATATTTATATTTATATTTATATTTATATATGTATATATATTTATATATGTATATATATATATATTTATATTTATATATGTATATGTATATATATTTATATATGTATATATATGATTTAATATACATATATATTATAAATATATACATATGTTAATGTATTAACACATATGCACTTATTAACATACACGTATATTAGTATATAATCTAATGCACAAAAAAATATCAATATTTTATAATTAATGAATTAATTAATAATATTTATGAATTTTTATACTTATTATTATTTATTTATTATTATAAATTGTTTAGTTTTTAATTATTATCTAATTAATTACATTAATGTTTTAAATCTTAATTAATAATAGTTAATTTAATTATATATATAGCATATTTTTTTAATGTTATGTCATACTTATATGTGTACTATCTCAAGTCTCTCTCTCTCTCAATATGTATGTATGCATGCATGTATGTTTGTGTGTGTGTGTGTGTGTGTGTGTTTGAATGTGTGTGTGTGTGTCATAATATAATAGTACTGTTTAATATTAAAAATAACCTATATGAATAATACATACATGAATACATATATATATGTATATATTATTCATATATGTTATTTTTGACCAGTAAGTCTAGCGAGAAGCTAAGCTTCTGACCCTTTATTAAAAATAAAAGAAAAGGTACAAGGGAGACGGTCGAGGTAAAACAAAGGGACTTTCCCTCATCCGTCGAGTAGAAAATTATAGATCATAACAAAACATGTCATTCCCATAATCAAAATCATCATTTGTTTCCCATTCATATTGGGACTTACCCTACTTGAGGATCTTAAGAATATCTGTATTGAACATGCCTGACAACTTCGAAGAAGATCAGGTAGACATAGTGCGAGGTGTGTTAGAGTAGTCCTTCCTCAGCCTTCTCTTCAAGGGAGAAGGAGTGAAGAGCATACAATAATCTTTCTTCCCTTTTCCAGATAAGAGTGAATATTTGAAAGAAGCAGGTCCACCGTTGCTCATTGTCATCCCTTCCGCCTTAGATATGTCACCCCACTTATTAGAAATCCTAGAGGAATTCATTAAATTTTGGATCTCCTAATGACAATCAACAAGTTGAGGAGCCCCAATATGATCATACAGGCTAGGATCTGATACAACAGTCTCATCACGTGTCAATCCTACACCAGGACTACAAGTCGTGATAAGATTTGAAGGGTCAGTGAAATAAGGAGACCCAAAAATAGTGGGACTAGCATTCTCTCAAGTCTCAAAAAATCCAATTGGAGAAATAGCACGACCATCATTGGATGTATTATCCTTGTATAATTCAGCCTGAGCAGTAGAGGGACCACTATTAGCTCTCATTGAGGACTTATCCACCATTAGTCCTTTGCCTATCAAATTAGGCACCAGATAGATGGACTTATCAGAAGCCAACATATCAACCTTAGGTGGAGATTCCTTTTTGAGAAAATCTCCATCATGATCAAGAGACTTTGAAAAAGACACATGCTTCCTCTCATGTTTCTATCTGCAGAGGTTAGCTGAATGACCCTTCATCCCACATCTCTCGTATGAGATCTTATTCTAACATAACTCCAAAGAATTCCCAACATCCATACATTCGGTACATAAAAGGGGCTCTCTTTCATATTCAGCATCAATATGGATATTATCAGAGGGAGTGGAGAGAGTTACCTTATAAATCAAAGTGGATCTCATATCAATATTCACCAGCATTCTGGAAAAGTTTCCCAACCGAACAACCTTAGTTTCCTTATCGATTTGTATAGGAGTCCCCATTTTCATGCCAATATCATTCAAAATATTTGGGTGCCAAAGGATCGAATCAAGTCCATGAAAACAAACCTAGAACTGAAAAAAGGCATTCCTTGCACACGAGGCATTGAAATCTAGGGACTATTCATGTAGATGAATCTATCCAGGTTTCAAAGACAGAGACCCGATGCTCCATGTGTGTATTTTCAAAGTATTTGAAGGGAAAATGAAATGAAAGAATCCACGACCAATAGAAATGCATCTCCAATCAGAGGAACCCCGAAAAAATGAGATATGCTTGAATAGATCCTAAAACCTCCATGACTTCTCACCCTTATGTAACACAAGATGTGCAATCAGATAATTCTTCCTAATTGAAATCCTCTCAGCAAACACATCAGGGTTAGCCTCCACATGGGTTGATATCCCTTTTCATAGAATCCTTCTAGAGTGGGTGTCAAAAAAATATGCAAACGAGGGTGTCAATGCATGTTCTTCCACTGCTCTAGTGGGTACCTTCACATTAATACTACCATTCAGTACCTTCAAAACCTCCTTCGACTTTTCTATCTGTGAATTAGAACTCACAGTAGCAGAGGAAAAAAATCGACTCATTCGGTATCACCCCTTTCAACCCCAATGGAAGATCAGACCTAGAGGAATCAAAATCCTACACATCACCATCAACATGAAGAACATCAGTGACCCAAGTGTCTAGTGAAAATCCGTAATCGCAAACCTCAACAACATACTTTGAAGCATTCGATAGATCCGACCTATATGGATCATCGCGACCTCGGACATCTTCTAGATGAGCGGTGCTCTGTGCATCATGGTCCACAACCAATATCACTTTCTTCACTATGGCATCACACTGAAGGACACTACCTCTGGGAAAACACGGACCTTCATCCCATGCTGATCCATGTTCTACACCAGTGATAATGGAACCAAAAAAGTGAGGAAGAGGTATCTCGAACCCTAAGATGGAAGCAGAACTCCATGACGGTGGAGAATATGAACCACCGAAGCATCATCCAAATTATTTGTGGGTAACAAGGTATAGGTGATTGCCACACCATGCTTATTTTGGTACCCATTCACCATAAAACGCTTATATATGTGTGTGCACGCATGTGTGTCAACACACACACACACACATATATATACATGTATAAATATATGTATATATATATATATTATTTGTGTGTGTATGTGTTTTTATATATACTTATAAGTTTATATATTTATTTATATGTTTAAATATTAATTTACACACACAAACACACACACACACATATATATATATATATCAATATATATATATATATATTATGTTAATATATTTTTGTGCTTGCCATATATAAGTACTTATAAGTTTCTATATTTCTTTATATATTAAAATATTAATTTTCATATATATATATTAATATATATATATGTATATAAATTAATATATGTATATATGTATATATATAATTTGATATTTATACATATTATTATAAATTAATATATACACACAAAGAGATATATGTGTGTGTGTGTGTCTAAATATTTATAAATTATTATATATTTATATTTATTTATTTATTTTAGATGCATTTTTGAATGAAACCAATTTAGTAATATTTTAAAACATGGATAATGTAATACCTTTTTAAAACACAGATAAATTAGAAATATTTTAAAACATGGATAATTTATCAATATTTTAGAATATGGATAAATAAGCCATATTTTAAGACGTGTCTAATTGAATAATGTTTTAAAACACAACTAAATTAAAAATTAGCACCATTTTAAAACATGGATAAAAAATATGACTAAATTATTTGTATTAAAATTTATCCACTTTTCTAGAAAATAAGAATAGATTAAAATTTATCCATGTTTTAAGAAAATGTGGCTAAAAGCCTATTATTTTATAATGTGATACAACAGATGAAGGTATTTTCTTAGGATACTCAACAAAGAGTAAGACCTGTAAATGTTTAAATAAAAATCTCAACAAAACTATTGAGATCAATGATGGAAAATTTGTTAAGAATGAATCCAAAGTAGATTCTAGAATTTTAGTTTCTAAAGAGATGTTAAAATAAAGTGAAGAATGAATACATGTTTGGTAGAATAAAAAAATGTTCAGGATGATGATGATTCTAAAATTGAATTTGTTAAATAAAAATTTAATAAGTGAGTAAACATGTTACTCAATCAAGAAAAAAAAAGGTTCAATTTGATTTAAGAAATATCATTTTTACAAAGTGGGTTTTTAAGAATGATATGGATGAAAATGGAAAATTATTTTGGAATAAATAAATTATGGAATTCAAGGGATATTCTTAGGTTAATGGAATTGATTTTGAAGTGATATTCATACTGGTGGAAAGAATTTGGTCTATTATACTTTACCTATATTTCTTTATTCAATGAAAATTCAGAATATTTCAAATGGGTGTGTAGACAGCTTCTCTGAGTGAATCCTTGAAGAAAGAGGTATATATCATACTAATAATTGAATTTTATAAAGTTTATAAAGAATAAAATGTGTAAATATTAAAAAAGGATTTATATGAACTAAAAAATGTACCATGTGTTTGGTATGAATGGCTAGATAATTTATTGTGAAAGCTGGATTTCAAGAGAGAAGGGGTTTATCACAAACTCTATATGAAAATTTATGAAGAAGAATAATTTAAGGTGATGGTGTATGTATATGACACCATATTTAGAGGGAAAAATTATAATTTAATTGATAAGTTTTCTCAATTAATTATTTTGGAATTAGAGATATCATTGATTAGAGAATTTAATTACTTTTTAGGGATGAAAACACATCAATAGGAAGGTAGTTTATACATCTCACAAATTAATTATGCCAAGTAAGTATTGAAAAATTCATAATGAAAGAGTGCAAGCCAGTTTTGACTCTGATGGTAGTTTAACTAAACTGATAAATCATGAAAAATAGTATGAGAGTGGATTAAACTTTATATAGAAGAATCATTTGGAGTGTAATCCATCTTAATAAATCTAAAACATAAATATTCTATTATATGTTCTTAGAATCACATTTCTAAAGTTTTCCTAATAAATATAAACTTCAAGTAGTGATGAGAATTATGAGGTATATTAAAGGAACAATGAATTATGGTATGGTGTCCATGGATAGAAAAAAATTGAATGTTTTAGTATATTTGATTTCATATTTGTCTCTTGGAATTTTGGATAAAAAATTTCATGAGTGGTGGAGCATTTTATATTGAAAAATTTTTTGTTAGAAGGCTAAGTAAGAAACAATATTGTATTTCTTTGAGTAAAACAGAAGTAAAATATATTTCTATTATCAAATCCTATACATATCTTATATTGATGAGGTGATAGTTGGTAGACATCGGTGAAGTAGTTTAACAATCAATGATGATTCAGTGAGACAAAAAAAGTGTTATTAAATTGACAAAGAATATAGTACAACACTCTCATATGAAACACATTGAGATTCGTTATCATTTGATTAATGATAATGTGGGGGAAAATATTTTGAATCTAGAGTTTTTTGGTACACAAAATCAAGTGGAGGATATCTTTACCAAGTCATTGTGTTAACTTTTATTGGAGAAGCATAGGTTAAACCATGTAGTTCAACCAATTTCCACAAACTAAAGAGGTTCAAAATTCCCTCTCTACCCATTGAACGTAATTTTATATTTTTTTATTGTTATTTTTTTTAGTTTTATGTTTTTTATTAGAAGCAATACTATAGGAGGATATACTCTCCTTAGGGACTAGAAAGCAGTAAAGGTTTAATCAGTTTTATGGTACAACATTGATGTATTTGGTTATTTACTTTTTTTCCTACACCGATATTTGACTCAAATGGGCTTAGAGATTAATTCAATGCTTCTTCATAAGATTTTTAATTTTTTGATCATCCAATAATTTCATATCACTACTGGAAATTTGAGTTATACCAACTCTTCCATACCAATGGTTTGAGAAACTATTTGTATAGGCACCTTATACCAATGGTTTATTCAAACTGTTGGCATAGGTATGTATAAGGCCATCTATACTAATGGTTTGATCAAACCATTGGTATAGGTCATTTTTTAGACACTTATACCAATGTTTTGGCCAAACTTTAGGTATAGGTATGTATATGGCCAGCTATACCAATGATTTGACCAAACCATTGGTATAGGTAATTTTTCTAGACACCTATACCAAAAATTTCGGTAAACCATTGGTATAGGTTTGTATATGGACATCAATACCAATGGTTTGACCAAACCATTTTTATAGGTAACTTTTATTGACACTTATACCAACGGTTTGATCAATATGTTGGTATAGGTGAATTTTATGGACACCTATACCAATGTTTTGGTCAAACCGTTGGTATAGGTTCCATTATTTATGCATAATAATAAAAATAATAATAAATAATTAGATATAAATTTTATACAAACACACTAATATATATATATATATATTTTAATATATATATATATATATAAATGTAAAACATTTCTTAGGATAGTGGTAAAGTTTTTGGAATATAAATGGGAGGTCATAGGATCAATACCCGGTGCTGGAATTTTTTTTTCAATAGAGGACCTATACCAATGGTTTGACTAAAATGTTGGTATAGGCCCTTAATTTGAAGTTACCTAAACCAAAAATGTGAGAACCATTGGTATATATATTATATACCAACGGTTTGGTCAAACTATTGGTATAGTTCTACACTGACGGAGAATCACCCAACGGTCATCCAAACCATTGGTAAAGGCTATACCAACAGTTTTAGGAGATATACTAATGGTTCCAGACCATTGGTATATCCTTTTTTCTAGTATCATGGTTTGAAATGAAGTGAAATATCCCTTTGAATTTTATTATAAAATTGGGGAAAAAGAAATAAGGGATAATAAGACTAATGGATAAGAGTAAAGGAGAACCCTAAAGGGGGAGAATAAAAATGATCAAGGAAATCATAACTATAAGGGGATCCTACATATTAATTTCAAGGGAAGTATATGATATATAATGTTAATAGTTGAAAATATGGTTGGTAATAAAATACAAATGTGGTATTATTACAACCATAGGTTGTTTTGGTTATATTTTTTCTCATGGAGAAGTTTTATTAGTTTTTTTGTTTATGTGAAATCAGAAGGAAGTCGTATAGAGTGACTTGAATATTAGGTAATAATTATAGAGAGTTATTCTATAAAATTATAGAAATGGTAGAGGTTCGGATGTGATTTCATATTTCATGTCATAAAGGAAGTGGATGTTTGAAAACTTGGAAAACTAATACTTTAAAAAACTTATTGGAAACTTTAGAAAAGTACTTGGGATGACTTCAAAAGATAGTTACATGTTCTGGTACTAGATAACCCGATGTGATGGAGAATCAAGAATATTTATATGATTATATAAATAATATGGATGTGTCATGACATATAGGATTATTTAATAAAAAAGACTCAAAAATATTTATTTTTTTGGAGAGTTTACATTCACTATATGGAATATAGACCATGTTACAGAGGGATTCTGATTGAAATTCACTTTTTCTAGATATTTGATGATCGCACCATATAAGGTATGTTACACCACATCAAGTGAAGGATATGTGTTGCAACAAACTTCCATGAGAATCCTATAGGGCCATGAATATTAAATCTTGATGTTTACATGCCACAAAGGCTTAGGCCATGTAGTGACCTATCATGTAGTAAAGGGAAGTTAAGAATAAACTGACTCGTCATGCAGTAAAGCAGCAGGTCTCTCTGTGATTCTAGTTTTTTCCGAATTTGAACAAAGGTGATCATGTGGAGGTGTTATAGTGGTTTGGTATTTATTTAAACTACTAATAACCACCCTTTAAATTTTTAATTATGTAGATCTTTTAGGAATCAATCTGAGGGATGGATTTGAAAGGGAATATAGTTGAAGTTTAAATTTAAAATTTAAAATTCAAACATTCTCTAGATATATGAAGAATTTTATATATAGAATAGGGATATACATTGAATATAAAGATAGATTGATTAATATCAAAAAATAATAGTATCATCGAATATCTATATTTGAGAGGAGAAATGAGTGAGACTTAATGGCATAGAATATCATTATTGGAAGAAATAATTTATTTGAATACAATTAGAGATCTATAATTAAAGAATAGAGTATAATGGGGAACAACCTTCATATTTGGTGTTTTATCTTTGATTTAAATATTATAAGATTAACTTATGTGTTGATTTTATATTTATAACCCTTTTGAAACTAGGGTGTGGAAGAAAGGAATAGATCATGGACTTTAAATGAGTCGTGGTATCTTCTTAAATATTTTAATAACATACTATTCAGTAGGGGTTAATTGGAATATTAACAGATTTTTGATATATTCACCTTGGATATATACTTTTATAGGTGAACCAAGTAAAATCATGTGTGCACGATCTTTACTATTTTAGATCTAATTGTGATTAAAAATAAATTCAAGGTGTAATTGTAAATGTGAAGAGAATATCTAGTAAATCTACATAAAATAAGAAATTTCAAGATACCCAAATCCCCCCCCCCACTCTTAGGGTGTTCAACAAGACCCCTAGGGTACGATAATATGTTAGAACTGGTATGAACACATTCTTAAATACAAACTAAAACTCATTTTGAAAATTAAATATAAATTCCTTTTCTTTGCAATTTATTTTAGCATGATAACTCAAATTATAATCCATACCTAAAATATAATCAAACTCTATTACAGGTAATATAACAAGATTTTAAGGGAAAACAATGCCAATTATAGGAATATTATGATAAATTGTTGTTTCTTTAATACCTCCACTTGGAGCTTTCACCAAAAAAATGTCTATATTTCTTGAGGTGATATTTCCATATTACTAGAAAATTTCTCATGAATTAAATAATGTGTACATACAAATTCAAACAAAAAATAGGAATAATTTGAGTAAAAAATATATATACCTTTCACCACTTGATTTGATGGACCAACATCTACCATAGTAGAAAATGACATTTCCACACTTTTTTCTTATGATCTATATAATTCCACATTTAATAGACACACATTACCATAATTCCCCATATCATTAAAATTAAAAAAAATACACTACCATTTGACCATTATTGGTATGATCATTACTCATTTATTTATAATCAAAATACATATATCTAATTTTACCACATTAATAATACTTTACATATCTCATAACACACTTCTCATGATACCTTTAACCATATTTGGAGCCTAAGAAAAATTTAATTCTATTACCTTGAGATCTCCTTATTGGTGTTTTATCCATTTCTTTACACATTGATCACTTGAAATACTTGATGTTATGAGATCCAAAAGATTCAAAAAACTTCATCTCAACCATTTCCATATGATTCCTTTAACTAAATTTTGCACATGAGATAAATTTCATTCTATTACTTTGATATTTCCTTATTGTTTTTATATACACTACTTTCCTCCTTGATAACCTATTATCCTTGATGTTATGAGATAAAAAAGAGTTGGCAAACTTCATATCAACCTTTTAAACGCATTGAAAATTTTCATCAAAACTTTCAAATTCATAAGTAACCAAAAATATTCAAAAACATGGTTTCAAACCTCTGTAAAAACAATTAATTTTAATTTTATGGTCTAGAATAAAATTTAGTGCATAATTCTTAAATCTATTAAAATTTTCTTCATAATTATAAAATGAGTCCTAATTCTTCTTTAAATTAAGAAATTTCTTTTCCATTATAATTTTAAGTAACTTAAGAAATTATTTTTCAAGAAATATATCTTTAAATATGTTCCACACTATAATATAAATCTAATTATTCTCTTGGATATTATTAACTAGAGACCACCAGTAATCAGCTCCACCATCAAGATGATAAACTACAAGATTTACCTTATAATTCTATGAAAAACCCAATACTTAAAATATATTCTCCAAAAAAATTATTGATCATTCCATTATCACCGATTCAAATGTACCACCACTTATTGGAGGATGTTTTATCATAAAATTCTCCATTATTAACATATAACTTTGTAGAGAATTTGGTTTCTCTATTACATGGGTACCAAAATTTATGTCTTATGTTAATTGAGTTAACACATCCAAAAAAGGCTTATCTAAAACTCCAAACATTTTTAGTTGATAATTTGAAAGGTTATTTTCATATTTTTTTCCTTCTTAATTTATTCACCATGTTACCTCTATAGAAAACCATTCTATAATATACATGAATTAAATGAAGCATATTTGAAACCCTAATAATAAAAAATATATATCTCATGATAATATGAGCATAAATTAATGTTTTAACCCCATTAAACCCTCTTTAGAATCCCTATTTTTTCCTTTATTTTCTTACCAACATCATAACCTATAAATTTATCTAAATCATGCACTAATACCAACTATAAAGACTCAAACATAATCATTTTTGAAACTACATGATTTATAGAAAATGATGTATTTCATACAATACAATGACCTTTAAGGTTTCTAGTTTTAGAGGATTAGTAAACCCATTGCAATAAAAAAACCACATTTCCACTCAATGTGCATTTTTTCCACAAAAATAATTTCTTAAAGTGATACACTTGATATATTCTAGAAAAATGTACATAATAAAAACTTGACTTTTTTATTGATCCTACTCATCCATAAACCCTGAAAAATCATTTCAAAACATGGAATAAAGGAATAAATCTCATTAATGGGTATAAAAAAACTTTTTGGTCCATTTAAATACATGTAAAACCTTTTGAATGTACTTACTTTAAAAAAAACATATTGAGCTTTTATAATAATATAAACTTATATTAAAACCTAAAATCTAGTTCTTTGATCAAAAAGTACCATAAAAATATTTTAATAAAACATAAAATTAGTATAATAATCTTTAAGGTTACTTGGGACATTATATTCATAGTCACTCTTATAATCACCCTCAATATGGAATAACTTATTTGGTTATATGCAATATATTTTCTCTAGAGAGTAAATTACTACCCGATAAATTTGAGGAATGTATTAAACCCAACCATTATAAAATATAATTTTTAAGAAAAGTAACATGAATAAAACACACATGAGATTTTATTTCACTATTAAACTCATAGAAATGTACTTTTCAATCCATAAGCTCGTGCATTTTTAATTAACCAGTAAAAATAAAATGACTTAAAAGAATGTGTTAAAAAAATACCCATTGAGGGGAAAATTAAATTTAAGAATAAAATAGTTATATATATCAATAATAATATGAGAAATAAAATTCTTAGAAAACATTAGATACTGGGATTTGAAATAAAAACTTTAAAACATTTAAAGGAAATTTTTAAAAGAATAACCCCTTATCTTAAATCCTGAATCACCTCATACTTACATCAACCTCTTAAATGATAAATTTATATTAATTTTATACTTTATTTAGAACCTTTCTCATGTTAATTCCATTATTTATTATCAATCTTCATCCATTTATCAAATTGGTATTGTTTACATCAGTCATTTTGTGGTCGTTTGATTCATAACTCCCAAAACTGATGTTGTATAATGGTAATAGAAAAATATATTTTCCCATGGGTTAAATAAGATCTAAAAATATAAAGTTATTGTTTACATATAATTTCAAAATTTATGGTATTCATTATGTCATGAAATAGTTACTATTTAGAGAATTTTCCTCAAAAAGTTTGTTTTTTATGGTTAAAAATGACTATGATTCTTTACCTTTAACTTCATTATTATAATGGAAAAAATACCACTCAAAAAATTGTAATCATGAAATTAATTAAATATGATTTTATATTCAATTATAAAATAAATTTTTTAAAAATATTTATGGAATACCTAAGTTCATGAAAACATCATCGTTCACTTAGGTAGTGTAAAACCACAATAATGAGCGATATTTTTTAAAAACATTTAAATAAAAAAAACCGTGATAAATATTTATGAGAGATAAAAACATTTTATTATAACTAAGATACTATTTTAAGGTTACTTTTAAATATTATTTATGTTATTAAAAACATTAATAGAATAATTAAAATTAAAAAAAATGTCCTTTTGAAAACTCATATTTTTGATATAGTAACGACTTAAGAAAAAGAGTTTGGTTTGAGATAATGGATCATATTTCATCATTTATGGGGGAAAAAGAAGCTAATACCATGGGAATAAAATCATGGAAAAAATTAAAATAAGTTTTAAGATAAATAATCATAAGAAAAAAAGAAAGGAGATAGAGGATTGGAAACTCTTACCTTACTCTTTGACCCACTTCCCGTGGATTGAGTCCAAATATTTCAGAGAAAGGACTATTGGAAAAATAAAAAACTTATGAACATGTAAAGGTAAGTATAAAGGGTTATTTTTATAGAATATAGATAGAAAAACTAACTTTATATGTGTTTTGGAAAGGATATAATGAGTCCTCATTTATAGGCAAAGTTCAATAGTGTTTTTGCAAATATCCAGTCTATAAGGGAAAAGAATGTAATTTTAAAATTAAAACTGGTTTTAAAATGGGAAATATATGATATTATATAACATTACCCATCCCAATTAACTCTATAAAAAAATATTGATTTTTTATCAATTTATACTTTATTTTTTAACATTAAATACCCTTTAAAGTTATTTTCAAGGTTATTCTCATAATTTGTCTTTAAAAATATCTCAACAACTATGAAATTTATATTTAAAAATTTAGATAATTTTTTATATATTATTTTTATACTTAAAAATACTGAAACACTATAACTCATCTCAATATTATCATTTTAAATATGTTTAAAACCATTTACTTTGGATTTTCTCTTAGTCTCACAAGAGCTATATCAATGTTGTGTAAGAATTTTGGATAATTATATGATTATTTAATATTAAAAATAAAATAATAGCATAAATATATTTTATTATTCATAAATTTAATCACTTAAAACCATTAATAAAATTATTTATTCTGATTTAATTAATGAAAACATTTTTATGATAAGAATCGTGACTTCTCTTACCTTGAACAAGCACAGGATAAGCATTTAAATAATTATCTTGTTATATAAATTTAAAATTAATAAATATATATATTTAAATAATTTATTAGTAATACTATTTACCTTTAAATTAAATTATAGACTTATCCCTTCTAAAATATTATCACAAAATGACAACTTTGACTTTTCAATTGATGTGCAAGCACTGCGTCAGCATTGAAGGTTATTTTTAATATTTATCTTAGCATAATAATTAATGAATATTAATTGAAAAATATTTATATAATATTTTGAGTATATAACCATGTAAGATACATTACATATTTTTTTTAAAAATATATCATATTTATATTATGATGATGTTATAAAAGATACGATATTTGAAAAAACTGTATTTTCTAAAAATTCATAATAAGATAAACTTGTCCAAAAAATCCAAAATATACACCCTAAGATAATTTCAACAAGATTAAATGAAAAATGAATTCCATTTTATCAAATTAAATTTTAACAATTTATATATTTAACTTTTAAATAATACCATACAGTGTATGAAAAAACAATTTATTTAAGAAAAAAACTATTTATTTTTCAAAAGAAAAATACTATTCTTGGTCCATAAATTAATAAAATTATTTATAATATTATCATAATAAATATTAATATTAATCTATATAAATAAAATAAATATTTATAGAACCTGAAACTGGTTTATTAATAAAAATACATGGGTTGTGACAAATACATTTGGAGTTAGCTACCACTCCTAAAGGAAAACGAACGTACTTACCTCTAGATTGACATACATTATAAAAGAGGTAAAAAATACATTTTCATCAGTGCCTCCATAGAATCAAGGTTCCCTAGATTTATTATTCAGATGTAAAAAAATTTATATCACCAAAATATTTAAAGTTAATAGGAATGGATGTCACGACCCGTCCTTGGGACCCATGCTGTGACTACCCCAAGCCTGCCTTCCATAGGCCAGGGGATGGCGACTAGCACCAAAGGTGTAAATCCCTAAGCTGGGAAGGCATTGACTTTATAAAAAGAAATCACACACAATCAGATTACACAATTGGAAGCAAAACACTAAGTAAAACTGAATATAAAGGTAGTGCTAAAAGTAAATGGGCCAGTATACAAACCCAACTGAACAACAAGAACAAGTACAAGTAAAAAGGGAAAAACAGCTCCTGGATCGTCCACCGGGGAATCCTACCTGAAGGGTAGGTACATAACTGGAACAACTCATCCCTGAGGTACGTCCCGTCTATTCTAGCTCCGAGCATCCTCCCGCCCATCACCCTCAGCCTCGATCACTACTGACCGTCATCTACACAGAACACAACAAGGTGCGGCCGAAGCCCGTGCAGGGGTGAGTATAACAATACTCAGTAGGGGACCCCAAGACGCCCGAAGGTCTCCCAGAATCCACTAAGGATAAACCACAGTAGAAATATACAATCACGAAGTATCAACCATCCCTACTTAGGTATATGTCCATACATATACCTAAGTTATCAATAACAGCCTAGCTCCAACTCTCGATCCCAATAACAAACCGTTCCACAAAGGAAGTAAAGTCATTCACCATGATAATAATGGTTGAAAGACATAACTCAGCTCACACAGGTATACATATATTGTAGAGTGATAGAGATGATCAGATGTAGTCAATGATTCATCTAAGTTGTCGGACTCACACAGGATAAATGACCAGCTAAGGTGTCCGACCCACACAGGATATAGGACCAGCTATTCTGTCGGAACAACATAGGATACATGAATAGAAGTCAGAACTATCGGACCCACAGAGGATCCCGGTACAATAGTCATCGTTGTCGAACCCACGGAGGATTCCAATATAGTATTCATCGTTGTCGAACCCACGGAGGATTCTAGTATAGTAGTCATCATTGTTGAACCCAGGAGGATCCTGGTACAGTATCGTCGTAGCTAGCCCTAGGGTTCCCGCACACAACACGCTCGATTCTGGGAGGGTCCACTCCTCGAGCCAAGTGTTGATACATCAACTATAATTAAGTCCTGAGTTGATGTATCTCGTAGACCCATCTCATTATAAGGAACCCAACGCGACAGATGACGCATCAATTGGACACCCGGTCTGAAAGTTATTGGCATTTCTATTCCAGGGGCTTGGTTGGTTTTTAGGCTCAAACCAACCTGGTCATACCCCAAATGCGTCCAAACCTCAAGTGGAGTATGCCAAAAGAATAGTCTCGCTCCAAGAATTCCATCGCTGCATGCGGTACGTCAATCGGACACCCGTAGCCCTAGATGCAGGCTAAATGGTGTAAACGGCCATAGCGGGTTCGGGTCTGGTCCGACCCAGTCAGACTGACCAGGCCCGACCCGGTCTGAACCGGGGTCTGACCTGGTCCGCGAGTCCGACCCGGTCTGAGGAAGCGACTCGATCTAAAAGGACGGCCTGGCCCGATGGGCGGCCCGACCGTAGGGCGGCCCGGCCAAGGGCGGCCCATCCTTGGGTGGCTTGTTCGAGGGGCGACCCGTTCGAGGGGCGGCCCAGCCGAGGGCAGCCCGGCCGTGGCGGCCTGGCCGGCCACGTGAGGGAGAGGGTGTCGCACCCCTCCCCGGTTTGTCGAACAGAACTGGCACGATGTACCAATTCAGGGGCCGCGGGACCCGGCTGGTCCCGCTCGTCCGGTTCCATGGTGGTCGGCCTGGCCGGCCACCACCGCGGCGTGACGATGTCATGCTTCTCCATCTGCCACGGATCTCCTGGATGTGGTTCCTCTCCGGTGTGGTGCAACGATGTCGCACCCCTTTGTCGCGGCCCACCCTGGTCACGGTTCCGCACCTTCGGTGCGGCGCAGCACGACGGCGCCGCGCCTCTTTCATCCTTCACGGTTCTTCTCTGGCGCGGTGCGATGGCATCACGCCCTTCCGGCTCCACCTCCGACGTCAACCAAACAAGAATCAATGGAGGGATGCCAGGCCGTGTTTGTTTGGCATGTTCCCTCTGCATTAGGTGATAACAATTGGCCACCGTCGAACCAAAATAAACGTCGAAGAACGACGGTATAATTCATACATTAAAATAATCAAATCCCCCTACCTCGTATTTTTTGTTGAACATTGACGAGTCACGGAAGAGGTGGCATCGTTCCGTTGATGTCGGGAGGAGATGACATCGTCGTTGGCGACGTTCTTCGTGGGTGGAATATTCCCTTTCTTGCCCCGGTTGAAAAGGGAGAAGACGACGTCGTCATCCCTCAATGGAGACGGGCGTTCTTCATTGGAGAGGATGCTCTCTCTATTTCTCCAAGGATCCACCAAAGAAATCTAAGCCAAAATAATAGAGATAGTTCTCTATTATTTTTATAGCACAACAACCCAAGAGTTGTTCTTAATTAAATGTGACAACACGTTTAATTTAATGCGGAGGAATGGATTCAAAATTCAAAACAAGGGAGGTGGAGAGTTTCAATTAATGAAGAGAGGTTTGGAACCATTATGAGAGTAGACCAAGAGTTTCCCCCATTAATGGGGAAATCAAGGGTTAAAGGGGCTTTAAGGGGGTTTGAGATCCTGTGGGCCCTGCCAAATAATATCCTCCCATGGGAGGTTATGTGCGGGTGGGCCCCACCTCTAACCTTTCCTTGGAGGATTAAACCACCATTCAAATAAAAATATGCTCCATATTTTTATTTAATTTTATTTAGAAACCCCAAAAATTAACTTCCACTCACATCAGAATGCAACTGCAGTAAAGGTCTCCTTAAGCGAATACCGGCGTTGTGAGTTCAATGGTGCCCTTAGATTTCAATTCTGATTACCAGTTCAAAAGATATAAAATCTTTCATGTACGTTTACTGAACGTACCCAAACAAAAATTTCAGAAAATTATTAACAGCCACCCTTGATCCACTGTGGTCAAGGTTAGGCTCTACCTAGGTGAAACACGCCCCAAAAAACCCAAAAGTATCCTCAAATTTCCAATCCAAGTTACCATTTTAAAGTTATGAATTTTACAATAAAATAATTCTCACTTAATTATTTTATTTGCGTCCAAAAACTAACTTTCTCTGGTGGCCCTCACAGACCCAAGTTAGTATCTTCTTAAAGAAATCCTAACCTCATGAGTTCAGTGGTGGTCTCAGATTTTTAACCCAAGTTACAATTTGTGAGTTATAAGTATTTGAAAAATAAAATAACTTTATTTAATTATTTTATTTATGGTTATGCCATTTTTTGGTTTTCTCACAGGAGGACCGCACCGACTAAACTTAAGTCGCGCCTAGGTTAAACCCGCCATCCTGAGCACAACGGTGGCCTCAGATTTCTAATCTGAGTAACCATTTAAGAGTTATTCTACTTTTTCAGGAAATCTACATACGCACATTAATTTAAGCTTAAAAAAACTTCGACGGATCATTCCGGGCACTCTGGGCCTCAGAATCGCACTCCGTTAGAAACTGAGGACTCGTAAAATTCCCAAGTATTTAAGAAAAAAATTTCCATAGAAATTATTGGTCTTTACATTCTCCCCACCTCGGGGCTTTAGGTCCCCGTAAGCTACAACTCGAATTAAGGAAACAAATGGGGGTACTGAACATGCATCTGAGCCTCCCACTCCCATGTGCTCTCCTGAAGGTTTCCGTGATGCCATCGAACACACACCAGAGGAATCGACCATCCACATAGGACCCGCTCCTGTTGATCCTCAATCTCCACTGGAACCTCTGTGAAGGTTGCCCCGTCATCGATGTCCAGCTCCCTATGGTTGATGATGTGAGAAGGGTCATGCATGCATCACCTCAACTGAGATACGTGGAAGACGTCGTGCACCCGGTGCAACTAAGGTGGAAGAGAGAAGCGGTAAGCCACCTATCCTACTCTACTGAGGACCTAAAAAGGTCTGATGAATCACGGAGATAACTTTCCACCTCGGCCAAAACTCTGTAGACCTCATCGAGGTGAGACCCGTAGAAAGACGTGGTCACCATCCTCGAACTCCGTAGGTCTCCATCTCCTGGATGTATGTGGAAGACCCATCACTAATTCCATGGATATCCGATCCTACTTCCACTCTGGGACCTCTAAGGGCTGAACCAAGCCTGCTGGAACCTGGTGCTCCACCTTCACTTGCTGACAAGTGAGGCATCGAGAGACAAACTCTGCTACTAACTTCTTCATAACTGGCCACCAGTGCTGTCATTGGAGGTCCTGATACATCTTTTCCACTCCTGGATGTACCATTAGAGGGGAAGTGTAGAACTCCCTCAACACTTTCTCCTAAAGTACAACTGGTACCACGGTCCGTCCTCTGAAGAGAATGACGTGCTCCCCACCTTGACGTGCTCCCCAACTTCAGAAAATCCATCAGGTGCCTGCCCTGTGGATATCTGAGCATGTCGCGTCTCAGAGTCAACGTCCCCACGCTGTGCCTCCCTGACTTGCTGAAGAAGTGGAGGAGTGACTGTGAGAGACTGCAGAAAGGATGCTCCATCTCTATCCGCAAAGGATATATGCAACGTGGCCAACTGCTCTGTCACCTCTCCTAGCAGCTGAATTCTTTATCTCCTACAAAATCATCTACTATAATGTTCCCCTTCCCAGGAGTATAGACTATCTTGAAGTCATAGTTCTGGAGGAACTCGAGCCATCGTCACTGTCTCAGGTTTAGGTTATTTTGTGAGAAGATGTACTTGAGACTCTGGTGGTCAGAGTAGGCTGTAAAAAGCTCTCCCATTAGATAGTTCCACCACATCTTCAAGGTGAAGACCACTGCTGCTAACTCTAGGTCATGGGTAGTGTAGTTTTTCTTGTGTTGTTTCAACTACCTAAAACCATATGAGATCACTGCTCGATCCTGCATCAGGACACACCTGAGTCTGGTCCCTGATGCGTCGCAGTATACTACGTACCCAACACCCTCCTCTGGTAGCCTCAAGATGGGAACACTATTCAACCTATGGATCAGCTCCTGAAAGCTCTGCTGATATCTCTCTAACCACATGAAGGGTTTCCCCTTCTTCGTCAATGCTGAAAGCGGTGCTGAAACTCTGGAGAAGTCTGGCACAAAGGTAAGTCTGGCCGACTCATGAGTGATCGACTGCACCCTCTTATGCAAGATTCCATCCTGTGATGCCTAGGTTTTCCTTCTCCCTGACCAAGGAAAACCCCATCCCAACATTGTAGATAAACCATAACCTTTTTTCCTAATACTGTCAATCTGTGTATGAACTGTGGTTGCCCAGTCCATACCCAAACTAATGTCGTAAGGACTCGATGCTACCACCAAGAGGTTCCAACCAAAACTCTCACCTCAAGGGTCAGATCACACTGTTGGCGTATGTGTGATTATCGAGTCTCCTTCCAAAGGCATCTCCAAACGTGAGGGTCAAGACAATGGTTTAACCGGAAACTCTAGGTCTGGGACAAGATTCGTGGAAGGAAGGAATGATTTGTATCTATGTCTATTGATACGGAAGCTAGTAGTAGACATAGACCGTACCTCAAATCATTCTTAGAGCCCTTGGGTCACACTCCTTGACCGCATGCAGCTACTCTCTTCCCCATACCTCCAGCTCCCTGAGCCTAGCGGGGACTACAAAGTCGGGTGGTTGCAATATGTCAAAATGTTCACCACCTCATGTTACTCTCCTAGATCTGATTCCACATCTGTTGCCCTGCAGATTCACCTATCCTTAACAATTCCTCTTCTTGAAACATTTTACATGCTCAAGTCTCTGAGACTAGCACCAGTTTCATGCTTTCCAACTGCTAACATTCACTGGTTGTATCTGCTCATCCAATGAACTTTCAACCACAAAGTTTCTCTCTAGCACCCTAACATAAGTAGAAATTCATAGAGGAAAAAGTGTTGGCTAGAATATCCTTAAACACACCTCTTTCAGAGGTCTGATCTCTAAAGAACTAATCATATCATATTCATCGAGTACTAGGAATGATCAGTATGCCTCGATGAATACTCAGCTACCGACACGTCGTCCTGCCGAAGCTGTATAAGCTCTAGAAAACTCTCAGCCACCTCCTCAAGATAGTCCTTAGCCGCCTGTGGCTCGGGCTCACCTCGGAACATGAGGGATATCTAGTGTTGAAACACATGTAAGGCACTAAGCCTACAAGTGTCCTCTACCGGTACCACCGGTAATGTCTGCCGACCAACAAGCAGTGATATAGTTGGCAGACAGCCCGAAGGTACCATCTCAGAAAACGGTCCAAGTACCAAAACCTCATCACTATGCGGAACATTCTCATGGTCACTCACTGTAAAAGATTAGTAGTAAGATCAACATATGCTCTTCTAGTGTCTCAACTAGGCGGAAAACTCTAGTAATCGCCTCCAATGCGGCTGGTGGCATCTGCTGCCCAACGGGTGGTGGTGATGCTGGTACACCACCCGAAGGTGCCAACATAGTAAGAGGACCCTGCACCAGAGCCTCGTCGCTCGGTGGGCTGTCATTGTGTACTCTCTCGGAAACCCCAGTTGGCTATCTATGCAGCGACATCCTGATAAGGAACAGGTGCGCCATGATCAATATGTTATACCTGGTGAGCTGACTCAAAGAGTTCACAAAGAAGACTCTTGAAAACACTCTTGCAATCAGTGTTTTCATGCACTGAGTCGGAAATCAGAAGTCAGGGTCCTGGTGTATGGATACATCATCCGCCGCACCAACACTGGACTCCCTGGACTGAAAACCACACTCAATACTCTTAACACTATTGCTTCACAGAAAAGAAATATTAGAGTCCTAAGTTCTGAGGTAGAACTGACTCATTTAATACCAATTTGTCACGACCCGTCCTCGGGACCCGTTCCGTGACTACCCCAAGCCCGCCTTCTATAGGACAGGGGCTGGCGACTAGCACCAAAGACGTAAATCCCTAAGCTGGGAAGGCATTGCTTTTATAAAAATAAATCACACACAATCAGAGTACACAACTGGAAGCAAAAAACTAAGTAAAACTGAATACAAATGTAGTGCTAAAAGTAAATGGTCCAGTGTACAAACCTAACTGAACAACAAGAACAAGTACAAGTAAAAAGGGAAAACAGATCCTGGATCTTCCACCAGGGAATCCTACCTGAAGGGTAGGTACAGAACTCGAACAACTCGTCCCTGAGGTACGTCCCGTCTAGTCCAACTCCGAGCATCCTCCCGTCCGTCACCCTCGGCCTTGATCACTGCTGACCGCCGTCTGCATAGAACACAACAAGGTGTAGGTGAAGCCCGTGCAGGGGTGTGTATAACAATACTTAGTAGGGGACCCCGAGACCCTTGAAGGTCTCCCAGAATCCACTAAGGATAAACCATAGTAGAAAGATACAATCACGAAGTATCAAACATCCCTACTTAGGTATATGCCCATACATATACCTAAGTTATCAATCACAGTCCGGCTCCAACTCTCGAGACCAAGCACAAACCTTTCCACCAAGGAAGCAAAGTCATTCACCATGATGATAATGGTTGAAAGACGTAACTCAGCTCACACAGGTATACATCTTTTATAGAGTGATAGAGATGATCAGATGTACTCACTGATTCATCTAAGCTATCGGAACCACACAGGATAGAGGACCAGCTAAGCTGTCAGACCCACACAAGATACAAGACCAGCTATTCTGTCGGACCCACACAGGATACAGGAACATAAGTCAGAACTGTCGGACCCACAGAGGATCCCGGTACAGTAGTCATCGTTGTCGAACCCACGGAGGATTCTGGTACAATAGTCATCACTGTCGAACCCACGGAGGATTCCGGTACAGTAGTCATCATTGTTGAACCCACGGAGGATCCTGGTACATTATCGTCGCAGCTAGCCCTAGGGTTCCTGCACACAGCACGCTCAATTCCGGGAGGATCCGCTCCTCGATCCAAGTGTCGATACATCAACTATCATGAAGTCCTAAGTTGATGTATCTTGTAGTTTTGTCTCATCATAAGGAACCCAACATGACAGACGACACGTCAATCGGATGTCCGGTCTGAGAGTTATTGGCATTTTCATTCCAGGGGCCTGGTTGGTTTTTAGGCTCAAACCAACCCGGCCATATCCCAACTGTGTCCAAACCTCAATTGGAGTATTCCAAAAGAATCGTCTCGCTCTAAGAATTTGATCATCGTAAGCGGTACGTCAATCGGACACTCATAGCCCTAGATGCAGGCTAAATTGTGTAAACGACCATAACGGGACCGGGTCTGGTCCGACCCAGTCGGACTGACCAGACCCGACCTGGTCTGAACTGGGGTCTGACCCGGTCCGCGGGTCCAACCCAGTCTGAGGAAGTGATCCGAGCCGAGGGGACATCCCGACCCAAAGAGACGGCCCGACCCAAGGGCGGCCCGGCCCGTGGGCGGCCCGGCTGAGGGCGGCCCGGCCGTGGCGGCCCGGCCGTGGCGGCCTGGCCCGTGGTTGCCTGGTCGTCCACGTGAGGGAGGGGGTGTCGCGCCCCTCCCCGGTTTGTCGAACAGAACCAGCGCGTTGCGCTGGTTCATGGGTCGCGGGACCCGGCTGGTCCCACTCGTCCGGCTCCACGGCGGCCGGCCCGGTCGGCCGCCTCCGCGGCGCGACGGCGCCGCGGTCATCCTGTCCTCCATGCAGTGCGACGATGCCACGCTTATCCATCTTCCACAGCACTCCCTGTCGCAGTTCCTCTCCGTTGCAGCGCGACGGTGCCACACCCCTTTGTCGTGGCCCGCCCTAGCCGCGATTCCGCACCTCCGGCGTGGTGCGATGGAAGTGCGCCCTTCTGAATCCGCCTTCGATGTCAACCAAAAAAGAATCAACGAAGGGAAGTCGGGCCGTGTTTGTTCAGCCTGTGCCCTCCGCATTAGGTGATAACAATTGGCCACCATCAAACCAAAATAATCGTCGAAGAATGAGGGTATAATTCATACATTAAAATAATCAAATCCCCCTACCTCGTATTTGTTGTTGAACGTTGACGAGTCACGGAAGAGGCGGTGTCATTCCGTTGACGTTGGGAGGAGATGACGTCGTCGTTGGTGACGTTCTTCATGGGCGGCGTCTTCCCTTTCTTGCCCCAGTTGAAAAGGGAGAAGACGACGTCATCGTCCCTAGGTGGAGGCGGGCGTTCTTCATTGGAGAGGATGCTCTCTCTATTTCTCCAAGGCTCCACCAAAGAAAGCTAAGCCAAAATAATAGAGATAGTTCTCTATTATTTTTATGGCACAAAAACCCAACAGTTGTCCTTAATTAAATGTGACAACACATTTAATTTAATGCGGAGGAATGGATTCAAAATTCAAAACAAGGGAGGTAGAGAAGAGGGGTTTGACACCATTATGAGAGTAGACCAAGAGTTTCCCCCATTAATGGGGAACTAAAGGGTTAAAGGGGGTCTAAGGTGGTTTGAGCTCGTGTGGTCCCCGCCACATAATATCCTCCAATGGGAGGTTATGCGTGGGTGGGCCCCACCTCCAACCTCCCCTTGGAGGATTAAACCACCATTCAAATAAAAATATGCTACATATTTTTATTTAATTTTATTTAGAAACCCCAAAAATTAACTTCCACTCACGTCAGAACGCAACTGCAGTAAAGGTCTCCTTAAGCGAATACCGACGCTGCGAGTTAAACGGTGCCCTCAGATTTCAATTCTGATTACCAGTTCAAAAGATATAAAATCCTGCACGTACGTTTACTAAACGTAATCGAACAAAAAGTTCGGAAAATTATTAACAGCCACCCTTGACCCACCGCGGTCAAGGTTAGGCTCTGCCTAGGTGAAACACGCCCCAACGAACCTAACGGTACCCTCAGATTTCCAATCTGAGTTACCATTTAAAAGCTATAAATTTTACAATAAAATAATTGTCACTTAATTATTTTATTTACGGCCAAAAACTAACTTTCTCTGGTGGCTCTCACCGACCCAAGTTAGTATCTGATTAAAGAAAGTCTACCCTCACGAGTTCAGCGGTGGTCTCTGATTTTTAATCTGAGTTACCGTTTTTGATTTATAAGCATTTGAAAAATAAAATAACTTTATTTAATTATTTTATTTACGGTTATGCCATTTTCAGGTTTTCTCATAGGAGGCCCGTGCTGACTAAACTTAAGTCACGCCTAAGGTAAACCTGCCATCCTGGGCGCAACAGTGGCCTCAGATTTCTTATCTGAGTAACCATTTAAGATTTATTCCACTTTTTCAGGAAATCTGCATACGCGCATTAATTTAAGCTTAACAAAACTTCGATGGATCATTCCGGGCAGTCAGGGCCTCAGAATCACATGCCATCAAAAACTGCAGACTCGTAAAATTCTCAAGTATTTAAGAAAAAAAATCCACAGAAATTCTGGGTCTTTACAATAGAATCGCATGAATGTTGTGTTATGATACAGAAACTCCTACCAGCTGCATTATGTGGAATACTAACCATTAGTGTTTGATTGAATATATTAAAGGTGCATTATTTTTTCAATTCTATTTTTAATAAAGTGATTTATTTTAAGTCTATGAAAAAATTGGAGAATAAAGTAGTCAATAAACTTTTTCAACTGGAAATGTACTTTGCACTATCATTCTTGAATATCCCTATATTTTTAATAGTTCATTTAGTGGAAGAAACAAAGAATTTTGGTCACATATACTTACATTGGATGTATTATTTTTAAATTTCTATGAATATATTGAATGGGTATGTTAAGAATCCAAATTGACCAAAATCCTCCATTGTTGAGTAGTATGTTTATGATGGTGTGGATGAGTTTTTTATGGAATACTTATTTATAATGGAGTATTTCATTTTGACTACATCTCACAATGAATGGGTTATTTTTTGGGGAAATGGGATTCATGGATTCATAATAAATTCATTGAAATGTGAGAAAATGATATTAGATATTTTACACATCTTTAATAACATAGATGTTTCCAATTCATATATAACATTGTATATTTATGTGTTAAAATAACATTATCTAAAGAAGAAATATACATGTTTACTAAATGATCATATGAAACCATTTTTTTCCATGGTTTAAAGAGACTATAAATGGTATATATGATGTGTTATAAATGTTGATATGGTTAGCGAGAAACTCAAGTTTAAATGTGATAACATGGTCTGATTATGAAAATAATGGATATATTTTTTTATATTATTTGAAATTGAGTTTAGTACATTAGAAGTTTTCTTTGTTTATATAAATTTCTATTTAATAAAATTTAATTAAATTTAAATTATTTATAACATATAATAATTTTGTCTTTATCTTTTAAATTTTTAAGTATTTATTAAAATGATTTAATTTTGATTAATTGACTAATGACTACTCTTATTTTAAATTAACTTTATCTTGTTAATTAATTTTTTTATGGATTAACTAGAAAATTATCTATCTGTACAAGACTCTTAGGCCAGCCCTACTACCACTCATAGGGGACCAATGGTCTACCCCATGGGAGGACCATCCCTTGAAACCTACATAGAGGAAGGTTAGTATGCGACTGGGCCCATGTATACGGCCCACTAGATCACACCCAGAGGAGCACATGGATTGGGACTGATAATCCTGATGCTACATGGGCTATGTAGTGTGTGATGGGGTATGGGTGATGAACCCCACTTATAAATCGATGGTGGATTGTCATGTCTTGTATGTTATATTGGTGGATCATCACATCATGTATCTGATGTAGGATAGTGAACTGCTATCACTATTCGTCTATTTTAAAAATATATAGATATAACCTTAGTAGAACAATATCTTCTATCTAAGTAATCCTATCACCTCTTGTATCTTCTTTTTCCTTCGAAACCTCTCAAAGCCTCATCTGAATTATTCAGTTCACCAGTGTTGACATGGTTTTTTTATGGATCCAATAGACCTACTATATTCATTCCAAGTTCTTGGGTTTATTTCATTTTTCTCTCAGCATCATACATGCTTTTAATTTTTGTATGAATTCGATTTTTTTATGATAGTGAGATGAAATTTATTAGTATTGAATCGTAACTGTTCATTATTTTCAAGAATCAATACACCTACCCCTCTGAGCTCTTCTCCAGCACTGTTTTGGCCTCTCTATTTTATCAAAGGTAGTTCAATCCACCTTGCACAGTGGTTGTTATGGTATGAATGAAAATTATTTCTTTACAACATATTCCTTTAGTATTAGATTATATATCTACTACTCAGTCATTGGTAGATATTAGTCATCGGTAGATTATATCAATGATTGAGCATTTAACCACTAGTAGATCACTGCCACTGGTAGAACCTTGTTTCACTAGTTGATTCTTTTTATGGTTGTTCTCTCTTCACCAGTTTCATAGTGTCATGGAGGCATCTCATTCTTCACTATTATATCTCTATGCATGTCTTTAGTACTATGTTTTGATCACTAGTAAATCACATTGATCAATAGTGGATCAATCTACCATTGGACATCCACTAGTAGATCTCCTTCAAACCACTGATAGATCCTCTATTCTTCACACCGTCAGTAGATCTCCCTTATCTTTGAAATGGCAGTAGTATCTTCATGCCTTACAGTAGATCTCTCTTCATCCTTTCACAATAGTGGTAGCAACCTTCTTAAATAGTAGCATCACCTTGCATAATGGTAGATCAATCTACTTTTGGACACCACTGGTAGATCATGCACCAACAGTAGATCTCTCTACCACTCTACATTAATGGTGGATCAATCAACCACTAGGTATTGAAATATATTTTTAGTTCAAAATAATTTTTATAACAATTATATTTCTTATCTTTTAATTTATGTTATTAAAATAAATTTTTAAACAAATGTAATATTATATTTTTTAATATATATCTATATGTTATGTAAAAATAATTGTGAGAATATTTTATGTAAATATATACATGTAGTATATATATTCTTACAATTCTCTATTTTACAACATTTTTAATGTGTTAATAAAATAGGATTTTATTTAGTTTATTTAGTTTATTTTAACAATTTTATAATTATTAAGTGTATATATTTGTTATACTTAACTTTTTATGTATTTTATATTGATATTTCATCAATAAATAAAGAGTGTGATTGTTCTTTTTTATTCACTGAGACATTAAAAATCGAAGGTAATGGTCATATTATTTTATTTTATTTCACTAATAAGTGGAATGAAACTATTGGTTTTGAAGATGATCTCAGAAGGTCTTTGTTTTAATGATGTGATATTAATTTTTTAGAGACATCTTTGAGGAATAAAAAAAATCGTGTCAAGATCATTTGATAGATTATTTATGATACAAATGTGAAACAATTCTTGCTTCTCTCATCTGATCAAGAAAATTTTGTGACTTATGATCCTTAGATATGATCACAAAAGAACTTTAACATTCAACCTTATTCCATTCAAGTGATTAAATATCATCGATCTTCATCATCTTCGACATCATTTGATCATCTACTAATTTCTTTTTAGTTTTTTCCTTCATGGTATATTTTACTTCTTATGTTTGTAATTCTTCAAGTCTATCTTATGCTTTTCCCAATAAAAAGAAATTCTTGTATTTTTTGGTTATTCCACCACTAAAAAGGAAGTCTGGTTTGTGACTCCTAATCAAAAGTCAGGTCACAAACTAGATTTGGTCTCCTATAAAAAGACTAGGTTGTGCCTTCACATATTTGTAAAAGTCAGAGTCTATAACAGGTTCGCACACCTTTAAAAGTGAGGTTCTTTGTGGGTTCCAATCTTCTCAAGGAGTAGATAAGGTTGAGGAGTGGACTATGATCTTTTTGATATAAACAACTTTAGATATTTGTGTTCAGCCATTTTATTTCCCCTTCACTTTATTTCAACAACACAACACTCACTATATATCATTTATTTTATACACTTTGATTATTTTTCTTTAATTTGTTAAATGATTATTCACGCCCCCTCCCTCTAGTCATTATTGTGATCATTATTAATCCAACAATTGGTATCATTGGGCAGGACCTTCCTTAAAGGATATTTATCCTCTCTAGTTATTTTAATATGATATCAAACAATTGGTATCAAAGGAGATTTTCCTTAAAAGGATTTTTGGAGTCTCTATTTGTTTATGTTGTTTATTTTTAACTCAGTTCTAACCTGATATTCTAGAATTTATGGTATAAGGAATAAAATAAAAGATTTACTTTAAGATGGAAAGTGTGATTACGAATGATAGATAGATTCCACAAAAACCCTCATTCTTAGAAAGATTTGATTATAGCTACTAGAAAGACATAATAGAAGGCTACCTAAAATAGTTATGCGTGGATCACTAGAATATCATGGATAATCCATATGAGCTACCCAAAGTTGATCCCGAGACAGTTATAGGTAATGACATGATAAAATATGTTTTGAATTATAAAGTTAGAAATATTTTATAATGTGATATAAGTATAAGTGTCTATAGCTATGTCTCTACATGTAAGACAACCTAAGATATATGAAGAATAATTTAAGTGACTCATTATGGAACTGAAAATATTAAGAGAACCAATCTAGGAATTCTCTAATCAGAATACCAGGAGTCCAATATGGGAGATTAAGAATCAGTAAACCAGATGTTCCATAAGTTAACAAGTATTATTAATGATATGAGTGCTCTTGGATAATTTTTGGATAACACAAATCAAGTGGAAAGATTGATGAGATATATTCCAAAAATATTCCATGAAACAAAGGTGGTCATATATAAGAGTAATAATTTGAAAGAGTATACCTTAGATAAACTAATAGGCTCACTATTACAATATGAATTAGAGCTAAAAAAATATTACTAATGAGGAGTCTATAAAGAGAAAAGGTATTTCATTTAAATCTAATGTTATTGATACATCTAATATATAGAGACCCTTGTTTTACCCTGTAAGACTTTGGAATATTTCTAAATATTATTCCAGAGCAAGGTGCTAAGACGACATGAAATTCTGAGGCCTGGTGTACCTGGAATTAATTGTATAAAAATACTGAATATATTTTATATTTTTCATGTGTAATTAATTTAAGAAAATAGTATATCTCTTAAATTATTGATTAGATCAAAAATCTGAGATCACAGTTGGGTCTGGAATGCAGTTTTCCCCTAGGCGCAACATAAAATGAGTCGGTGCAGGATGTTTAGAACCCTTGCTCATTGGTGGTATGTTAAATGGATGAATTAAATTATTAACTTATTCATTTAATATCTCAAATCCAAATAAATTGTGGATGATGAATTAGATGATAAATCTAAGGCCACCATTGAGTTCAGAACGTGGGTTTTACCTTGGGTAGGGTATAACCTTTATTAGCATCGGGAGATCGTCTTATGTGCCATCGTGGTTGAGTAATTTAATAATTAAATAATTATTTATTTAATTATTTGATTTATATCTTGACCTAATTTTTGAGTATAAATTCATAATTTAGGGAGTTGGCCTCATAATCCCTTTGCCAATGACGAATCCTCTTCCGCTCCTCTCCTCCCTCTCGTTGGTGAATGATGAACCCATAGATCTAAAGGGATCGAGATGCGACGAGCGCAACAGATTCTCCCACTTCATCGACGAACGCATACTTCGTCAGTAATGATCAGTCCAATCTCCATGTAGGACTCGTTCTTTGTGTTATTACAAACTGAATTAAAAGTTGATCATGTTTTCAATTTTTTCTTCAACCTGCGCTCCTTGTTTCCAAACTCTGCATGAGGTTATGAATCGGATTTACTATTGTATATCAATTGTTCTAACCCTGGTGAAAAATCCCGATCGCCGACCAAGAATGTTTGGCTAGAGATGTTTAAAAACTTTGGTTTTTATTCCTTTCTCTCTTATTTCTACACGATCATCACCTCAAAATCCACCAGGACTCCCAGTTCGACAATTGTCGGGTGTCTCGGGCTCGATCGGGCGCCTGGATTCGGGACAGATCGAACAAATGATGACGAAATCGCTGGCAGAGACTGACTATGCATAGATCGTAACCATAGGATCACATATCTAAAATCGTTTCACAGTTTCGGGTTGGTTTGAAGGCACGGTGGCGCATGGAAAGTGTTGGAGGCGCGATTAAGGTAGGGCGACGTCCCGACGTGGTCCCGATGAGGTGAGCAGGCGACTGTGGTGACTGGGCAAGGCGGCTCCAATGGCATGTGAGGCAGCTCTGACGGTTCGGGGTAGAGTGGAAGAGCAGGGCAGCACAATCAAGGTGGTCTGATGGAGTGAGGTCTGCACGGCTCCCGGCGAGTGAGAAGGAGGCATGGTGGAGGCGATCTGGCGGCATGAGAGGTGGTCCAAGGAGGCGTGAGAAGGCGTGGCCGGTGGAAGGAGGCACAACGTCAGGGGCGAGGCGGCTGCGGTGGAAGGCAGGAGGGCGGCTTCTAGGCAGCACACGTGAAGAGTGGGGGGCATGGGGGAACCCTAGGGGAAGGGTAAAATCAAAAAGAAAAAAAAAAGAATAACAAAAGAATAATATTTTTTTTTTTAAACCCTCGTAACTTCCCCGTGCAACGTCGGATCAACGATCTGTCAATGGCTGTGTAACCCCGTTGATGACACAATTATTTTAAGAGTGCTCTGGATAATTTCCTCTACCCTATGACCTCGGCCTATGAAATGTTCGTGAACCAGTAGATTTAATGTTATCATTAAATCTTTAACTCGCCATAACTCCTATGCACGATGCCCGATGGACGTGCCATCTACAGCAATGTGATCAAGTTTTCAAGTCATTCTTTTTGAGACCGAATCTGGGTGTCTTCTTCGAGTTGCATATTGGGTCCCCAAAATGTCCAAATAATAATAATATTCTATTATTATTATTAAAGCTTTGACCCTCCATGATTTCCGCCTGCTACGTCCAATCGACATGTCGTTAGTGGCGTTGTGATCCCGATGAAGAGGAGGATATTTTCATACCAATTTTGGATATTTAATTTGAGGTTGAGGCATGAGCCTCACAAGGCCCGGTTCGCACGTGTTATGGTGAAATGCCGCTTTTTCTTTGGGTATCCGTTATGGACGAATGAGTAGTCCATCTCATGTGTTTTTTCATGAGGATCGCAATGGCGCAATCTGTATAATTTTTTTGGGACCAAGGTGTGGGCCCCACATGACGTCATTCAAGTGCAATGCAGCGATATAAAATTTTTTCATCGGATGTATGTTCAGGGTGAATGAATAGTCTATCTTGTGTGTTTTTCTCCAAGGATCGAAACAGTGTGATCTTTTTGGTTATCTGGTGCCATTTAAGGAGGCCTGCCAGTAAAAGTATGTTTTCACCCTTTACTTTAACAACGAGAAATGTGCACTCGTCAGCCTTTTGGCTAGAGATTTCATGTACTCTGGGAGTACACTAGCACGACTAGGGGTACTTGATTTGAATTTTAGTACTTGAGTATGGATAGGTACACGGCTAGGCGAAGTGGTAAGTCCACATGATGTGTGGGCCTCACACACACTGTGTACCACTTTACGAATCTTATATCTCTCATATCTTTTTCTTTTGGGCTTGATCTTTGTCATATGATTTGCCTATACTAAGTGTTTTCCTACTTATAATGTGATGGTTCCATCCATAGTGGATTCTAAGATATGATGTGTGATGTTCAGGGTGCGACACCTATTTGGGGTGACACTCAATGACTGTAGCGGCGTTTTTCTGAGAGGTACCATCCAGAAGGGATGGACAGAGTTCCTCAGTTATTTTTTGAGAGGTACCACCCATTAGGGATGGATATAGTTCCATGATGCTTTTCCAATAGGTATCATCCATTAGGGATGACCAGAGTTCCTTGATGCTTTTCTGAGAGGTACCATCCAGCAGGTATGGCCAGAGTTCCTCGATATTTTCTGAGTTGAACCCTCTAGCGAGGTTGGGGATAGGTCCTCAATGACATTAGAGTAGAACCCTCTAGTGGGGATGAGGATGCTTCCTCGATGACATTAGAGTAGAACCCTCCAGTGAGGCTGGGGATGGGAACTCGGCGACACTAGAGTAGAACCCTCCAGTTGGGCTGGGTATGGGTCCTCAACTTTGAGACACGACCTCTTGACTGTGCGACAGTGAAAATGCATGCTCTGACATGACTTTGGACTCTAAAAAAAGAGGGATACTTTTTCCACCAAGACGTGTCCTTTTGACACGACCTAAAACCATGAGGGTGACATAGTGTCTCCCAAAACAGATAGTATCAAGGTGCGGTGATTGAGTCCATTTGACTTACAGTTCAGAGTAGACGTATGGGATACAAGGCATTGATGGTTACTTCTACAACTATTGGAGACTCACTTTTCCTAGGCTGATATTTTTAGAGGTAGATCCTTTTACTCTATTGTTTGGGTTTCTTTTATTGAGTATATATATATATATCTTTTTTTTTTCACTGCCCAATCCTTGGGTTTTGGCTACTCTCCTTCTAGGAGAGGTGAAGATGCGCAGGGTATTCCACGTGATTTTCATGTCTAGATTCTCGTGGTTGGATGAGTCTACTATCCTAATAAAGGTAGTAAAGAATCGAAGAGAAGTTTATCTTCTCACCGTTTTTAACCCCTTGTGTTTGGATGATCTTACTTCACTCTCTTGTTGGGTTGAGTTGCACTCCTTTTACTGTAACTTTTCCTATATACTGATTTCTTCTTCAGAGTAACTCTTACAGCTACCCCTTCACCTTTTTGGTGTGTCCTACTGAGTATTTTTATACTCACCCCTACATGGGCTTTTCCTGCACGTTTCATGCCTTATGCAGACGATGGACAGGTTGATCACGACTTCATAGGAGCATAGGGATATGGGTGCTTGGACCACGTACGGTGGTTGTAGCTTGGGTTCTAGGAGCAGGGATCTCTCAGCTATTTACTTTTCAGTTACTGCTAGGTCGTGGCACTTTTCTGGTTGGGAATATATTTTTCCTTTTCCCCTTTTAGTTTACTCTATTGTACTTGTACCATTTAGTGGTTCATTCATGTTTGGTTTATTTATATAAGTTTTGTATCCTTTGTTCCTTTCCCTATGAATTTTTGCATTGAGTTGGCTATATGTGTGTGTACAGGTTCTTAGTCAAGGGCCTCCCCAATTTTGTTATGCCTTCGGCGCTAGTCACCAGCCCCAGGCCTATGGAGGTGGGATTAGGGTAATTGAGGCCCGAGCCCCAACATGGGTCAGGTTGTGATTTGAATATGAGTTCTAGTAAAGTGATAAGGAAATGGATCACTTTAGTAAAAAAAAATTCAAATTCATGAAAAATAAATTTGAAAAAGGAAAGTTTATGGGCAAGTTTAAAAAGGACTATAAGAAAGTTAATACCGGTAACAATAATGATGTTTTAGAATTAACATGTTATGAGTCTAGAAAGAAAAGGTCATATAAGTAATGAATTAACAAAACTCATACATCCAAAGAAATACAAATAAAAAAGGAGAAAATAAAATAAATCTTTTTTGGAGGTTAGGACTACTCAGAAAGTTCTAACTCTAGTAGTGATTCTAGAAGTGAACAGAAGATTGGGAATTTTTCCCTGGTTGGTATATATTATGAGGTAAATGGTTCACTCTTTACTCAATTAATAACTCCTACAAATGTTGATCATAATTTTTTTTTCTAAAGATGAAAATGATTGTGATTCATGTTAAAATTTTGGTTCTATTAATTCCACAGTGAAACAACTTCTTAGAGAAAATAAAGAATTAGGAAATGATGGAGTCTGGATAATTGAAAATTATACTGACATAAAAATTAAAAATAATAAGTTGATTAAATAAATTGATAAATTATAAAGGGAATATGATAATATGAAAATATATGTTTCCCAAAATGATATATCTAAAGAGAATTATTATTCTGAGTTATTAAAACTAAAAGAGGAAAATAAAAAAGTTAAAAACTTTCTAGCAGTGAATGATAAAGATAAAGAAAGAATATTTACTTTAGTTCTGGATGATTTTAAAAAATTTGAAAATTAATTTAAGAAACTTAAGAAAGAAAATAAGAGATTATGAAACACACCTTTTGGATCTAATGATAAATTTTGTATAGATTTAGAATTCATTCAAAAAAGAGAATATGAATTTGAAAAATAAAGTTGTAAATATCAAATAAAATTTATCTAATTTTTTTAAAGGTAAATAAAAATATGATAAGATGACATATTTGATGAAACAAAACAAAAATATGAATGGTTTTGGATATAACAGTTTATCACCAAGTTTTAATAAGACTAACTTTATTAAAATCTCAAAAAGATGTATTTCCTGTGTAACCATATTTAACTATAGAATGAAAGGGAATTATTTCAATGAGTGTTCACTGAGATTTACACAATCATTTGTGAATACTATAAATTTTATTTCTAGTGGTTTATTTTTTAATCATCTAACTAATAAATGTTTTAAATCAATTTGGGTTCCAAAATTTTCTACTACTAATCTAGTTGGACCCAAGTCAGCATGGGTACCAAAAAAGTCTATTTGATTATTTAATTTTAGAAAATATGCCTCATATTTCTCAAATAATCATGGTATTTAGAAAATGGATACTCTAAAAATATGACTAGTGATATTTCAAAATTTTATTTTCAATTCATGTGATGGTGGCCTTGTCACATTTGGAGACAACTCTAATGGTCATATTAAAGGTATTGGTGAAGTTGGTTTTTCTAAAATAGTTATTATTTCAAAATTATTATATGTAATTGTTTTAAAAAATAATCTTATAAGTATATAAAAATTATGTGATGATGGATTAAATTTTATTTTTAAAAATGATAAATGAATAGTTCTAAAAAATAAATTTGTTTTATTTTCTACAAATAGAAAATAAAATGTGTACATTATTTATTTTTTGATCTAACCAAACAAAAGGTTGAGTATTTTAATTTTTTACAAGTAGATGAAATTATGTGGAATAGAAGTCTTGTGAATCCAAATTTAAAACTATTTCAAAAATTATCAAATCATGAACAAGTTATGAAATTTCCAAAATCATATACAAATAAGTACTTTATGTGTGATTCCTACTTAAAGGGTAAGCATCACAAATAAAGGTTTAAATCTAGAAATGATGTTAGTACTGATAGATGTTTAGTATTATTATATATTAACTTGTTTTACCTATAAAACCAATTAATTTTGGTGGTAAGAAGTCTGTATTTGTAATTGTAGATGATTATAATAGATTCTCTTGGAATTACTTCATATCCAATAAAAATAAAATTTTAACCAAATTTTGTGTTTTTTGTAAGATTATTCAAAACTTCAAAAATATGTCAATCATATCTATCAAAATTGGTAGAGGTGGTGAATTTTTGAATTTATATTTTGATAAATTTTGTGAATAAAATGGATGTAATCATTTTTTTCTCAACACCTAGGACACCACAACAGAATGGTGCGGTAGAAATAAAGAATCGATCTATTAAATAAATAGTTAGGTAAATGCTAATGAAATTTATTGTACCTAAATAATTTTGGGAAGAAACTGTTAATATATCTTTCCATGTTTTGAATAGATTTTATATCTGACCATTTTTAAATAATACCCCTTATGAATAGTTTAAATGGTTTAAAACTAAATTTGGATTTTTTAGGGTATTTGGTTGTAAAGTCTATATCTTAAATACAAAAGATAATTTAGAAAACTTAGATTCTAAATCTAATGAAGGTATATTTTTAGGATATTCCAATTTTATCATAACTTAAAAGTTTTCAATAAGAAAACTTTAGTTGTTGAAGAATCTGTGCATGTTGAGTTTAATGAAAACAATGTTAACTAATAGGATTTTGATTTAAACAAAGATAATGATGGATTTAGTGAATTTAATTTTGGGGAAGATAATGACCAAGATAATGATAATGTATCCATGGAGGGGGATAATATCTATTATAAAATTAGTCCTAAGGAATGGAAAACTCTTAAATATCATCTAATTGAAAAACTAATTGGTAATGTAAAATCTAGAATACAAACCAGAAAGTATGTTTTACATTACATTGCAAACTCTTCTTTTGTTGCTGATTTCGTTCATGTTAATATTGAAAATGATTTAATTGATTCAAATTGGATTAATTATATGCATTGTGATTTAAATAAATTTCAAAGAAATAAATTTTGGTATTTAGTTTAATTACCCAAAGATAAACATGTAATATGAAATAAATGGATTTTTTGTAATAAAATTGATGAGGCTAGAAACATGGTTAAAAATAAAGAAAGACTAGTAGATAAATGTTATTACCAGGAAGAGGGAATTGACATTGAATATTATTTTTTCCCTGTTGATAGGATGGAAGAAATTAGAATTATATTATCTTATGATTTTTTTCAAAACATAAAATTAATTCAATTGGATGTAAAAAGTTACTTTTTAAATAGAATTATTTCAGAAGAATTCTATGTTAGGAAACCACTTGGATTTAAAAATGAAAAGTTTCCAAATCATGTTTTAAACTTAATAAAGATTTATATGGTCTTAAGAAATCTCTAAGATATTTTTATAAAAGACTAACACATTTTTTATTAAAAAATGATTTTGTTAAAGGTAATTTTGATCCAACCCTATTGATTAAAAGAGTTTCAAATGATATATTGATTATACATATTGTTGTTGATGATATAATATTTGGATCAAAAAATGATTTAATGTGTAATAATTTTTCTAATCTAATGAAAAGTGAATTTTACATGAGCTTAATAGGAGAACTAAAATTTTTCTTTGGAAAAAAAATTAATCAAAGAAAATATGTTATTTTATTAAATCAATCTAAGTATGGTAAATAATTTTTGAAAATTTTCGGACTTGATTATAGTAAGACTATGAAAACACCAATTATTAATAATTCAAAAATAGATTTAAATGAGTCTATAAAGATAGTTGATGTTAAACTGTATAGAGGCATGATAGGTAGTTTACTATATCTCACTACATCTGGACCAGACATAATGTTATCAGTTTTTTTAGGTGGTAGATTTATCTTCAAACCTAAAGAAAGTATTATTAAAGTTATTAAAATAGTAATTAGATATATCAAGGGTACTATTTATATTGAATCTTTCAATTATAATGAGAACTATTTTGATTTACTATGATACTCTTATTTTGATTTTGGATTTTGTACAGTTGACTGAAAATCACTATAGGTATGTGTCATCTTTTAGGTAAAGTTTAATTTAATGGAGTTATAAGAAATAAATTTCAAAATAAATTTCAGAACATGAGGATGAATATGTTTTTTTATATTTAATTCTCATGTATTATCTAGATAAAACAAACATTTTTTGATTTTAATATTTTTTTAAATCAAGTTCCAATTTTTTGTGATAACTCTAGTGCTCGTTCAATTTTTAAAAACATACTACAACACTCTAGAACAAAACACATAGATGTTAGATTTAATTTTCTTAATAATCATGTAAATAAAGGTGATATTTGTTTATAATTTTTTCCTACTGAGAAATAGTTGGATGAAATTTTCACTAAACCATTAGATTCTATTAAATTTGAGAAAATAAATTTTGAATTAGGAATTCTAAAAGCTTAAAATTTCTATTTAGTATAGTTATATTTTTTATAAAAATATTCAATGTTTGTAAACTATTACTTTATTTCAATTACCATAATATTATAACTATTTGTTAATTATTATGACAATATACTGTTCTTTTACTATTAAGTAGTTGATATTAATTAAAAATCAGATTGTTTTTTGAAGATTGAATTATAATGTACTTTTTGATAAATTACAAAAGGGGGAGATTATTTTTGAAATTTTAATAAATGATCAATTTTTTAATTTACAAAAATGGGAAGATTGTTAGTATTTGAAATTGAGTTTAATACTTTAACAAGTTTTATTTATTTTAATAAATTACTATTTAATCGCATTTAATTAAATTTAATTATTTAATAATGTATAATCATTTTGTTTTTATCTTTGAAATGTTTAAGTGTTTATTAAAATGTTTTAAATTTTATTAATTTACTATTGGTTGTTATTATTTTAAATAAAATTTATCTTTTTAATGAATTTTTTATAGATTAAGTAAAAAAGAATCCATCTATACAAGCCTCTTAGGCTATCCCTACTACCACTCATAGGGGAACAATGGTCTACCTTGTGTGAGGACCGAACCTTGAAGCCTGAATAGAGGTAGATTGGTATGTGGTTGGGCTTGTATATATGACCCACTGGATCGCGCCTAGAAGAGTGCATGAATTGTGCCTAGTGAACCCGTTAGTACGTGGCCCAAGCAGTGTGTGATGGGGTGTGGGTGTTAAACCCCACTGACAGTTTAAGGGTGTATTGTTATAGCTTTCATGTTATACTAGTATATCACTGCATTAGATATCCAATGTGGGATAGTGAACTTCCATCACTCTTCAGCTATTCTAAAATATATATATGGATATAACCTCTACTAGTCTATTTCTTCCATCTGACCCCCCTGATTGCCTCTTCGATCATCTTATTCCTTCAGCACCTCCAGAAGCCTCATCCAAGTTCTTTAGTTAACTGTCTTTGACACATTTTCTTTGATAGACGCAACAAAGATAATCAATTCATTCCAAGTTATTAGTTTTGTTTTGTTTTGGTCTCAGCATCATGAATGCTTTTACTGTTTCATGCATCCAATATATTAAGATAGTGAGATTGAGGAGATTATCATTGCACCATAACTATTCATAATCTTCAAGCTTAAGTGCACCTACCTCTCTTGTCACACTCTACCTTTTTAATTATTTTATTTTATTAATTTTCTTGGTGTCAGGTGTCCTTATTGAGGTTCGGGTTGAACCCCGATTTTAATTTTTGTGTTTTCTATTGAAAAATGAGTTTTTTTTGGCTTGGCAGTATCTGACACATGGAAATAGCATAGTTTGAAAACTGTGCAGCTTTGCTCGGGTCATTGTGTAGTATTCCCAATATTTGAAATAAATAAGAAATAAAATGAATAATAAAATGAGAAAATAAATAAAATCAAAAGAAAATGATTTAAAAATAATAATAATGATAATATTATTATTATGAATATTATTATTATTAAGTCTATTATTATAAAAAAATTATTATTAATTTTATTATCATATTATTGAGTTTATTAAGTTTCATATTAAGTTTATTATTAGTCTTATTAAGGTTAACATATTATTATTATTAGTTTACTTTTAATTTTTATTCTTTTTTTATTTTTGTTAGGGTTTCCCCCCTTGTGAATCATCCCCCTCTACCCCTTCCCCTCTCCTATCCCATC
This sequence comes from Viscum album, assembly GCA_963277665.1. NCBI lineage: Eukaryota > Viridiplantae > Streptophyta > Magnoliopsida > Santalales > Viscaceae > Viscum > Viscum album. Next base: position 600,655,077 of record OY728157.1, read on the forward strand.
GCATCACCCTCCCCCCTCATACCTGCATCACGCCCCCCCCCCCATGGCTAGACCCTACCAGTGTTGCTCTTCTCTGGTGCGCCTCCCCTATGCACAACCCTCTGGTCAACCCCTTCTCCTATTTCATAACCTAGACACCCGTCGAAGCACTCCCTTCCAGCCAGCCACCTGTTGGTGCCCTCTTCTTCCGGCGAGCAAGATGTCGGTGCCCTCTCCTTCTGATAGACTCACCTCTGCAGACACCTCCTCACGTGACCCCTATTATAGTGTTTCACCTCCCTCTGGAATTCGTGCATCCCCATTTTTCCCCGTGGTAAGTCTCCCTCCTTATTTTAGGGTTTGTTTGTGTTTCTTATGGTCCAATCGTTATGTTGTGGGTTGGATATTACCTTTCTAGGGTCTCATAGTGGCGTAGATGGGGTTTCTCATCATTTTATGGAAGTTTCTATATGAGAGGAAGGTGGTTCTATGACTTAACATTTATATATGTTTTTAATATGCTTGTTTGTGCATTAAAACTTATTCAATGGATTAATTGTGTAGTGAGAAATATATTTTTGAAGCATTTTAGTATTCGTAAATGTTGAAAATGGATTTTATGAAGGAATAAGGTTATGTTTTTGTATTTTTTATTGTTATGTTTCTCAAAAAGGGTTTTATACCTTGTTTGGAAGGTGTGAATTGAGTTTTTGAAAATATTCAAGGTGATTTGGTATTGAAAATTTAATTTCTAAGGAAAATGGGTTATGTCCCATGTGTGTCACACATGTTCCATTTTGTTTCATGCCTTGAACATATTTGATAAAATCTATAGAAGATGTGAAACCTTTTTTTTAATGAATTTGATGTATGTGTAGTATAAATGGGGGGGGGGGGGGGGGTTCTAAAAGAATTTGGTGTTTTTTAAGTGTAAATATTTGTTGTGAATGTTGGAAGTGTTTTGTAAATTGTGAAACATATTTATTAAGTTTCGCAAGCGGTACGAATCACGTTTTCAAGGTCACCTATGGTGTGGATTGGTTTGGTTGTAGGTTTTCAAAGGAAAACGTAGAATTTTTCATGTTTGGTTTGTCGGGCTTTTCTAGATGTAAATTGTAAATGTTTTAAATGGTGAAATGCATGTTTTTTAATTGGTTCTGGTTTATGCATGTATTTTTAAAAAGGGGCTTCACCTGTGGAATTGGGTGAGTAATTGTATAATTTTTCTTGTGCTTGTAAAAGGAAATTTTGTGAATCATTAAAGTGTTGATAAAAACTTTGAAAATGGATTTTTGTGTGAGTAAAATGATAGATGGTGTGTTTTATGGAAAAAGGGTGATTTATTTGAAGTGATTGGATTTTTTGTGAGAATCTGATGACATGTGTGAAATAAGAACATGAACTTGAGAAAACGGGAATCCTAGGTATCTAGGTGGGCTGGCTGGTTCTAGTATGCTAGATGAAATGAAAGTGGTTCATCCTAGTTTCATCTAGCAGGAATGATTCTTACAATACTAACTAAACTTTTGTGATGATTAGAGTCCAATAGGCCATTGGGGTGTCCCCTCCAAGTGGTTCGTGCATGAGAACATAGTTGTTCATAGTTTCTATACCACATTTTCACTGAGATACTTGGTTCTAGTGTCCCACTCCAATTAGACTAACCATAGGGATTCTCCAATGGGGCTCTCTTATGACATGAAACTTATGTGATAAGGTTCCATCTGTCAGGATATGGTGGACCCATTGAGTGTGGGTGTTTTATAAAATATTATTTAGTTAAAATTGTTGTAGAAATGGTTTTCTTTGAAATTTTTCTCTTTTAAAGTGTTTACCTATAATGATATTTTCCTTAGAAATGTTTTCAAAAATTCCTACATGAATGTGCATGTTAGTTTATATTTAAAATGTTATGATATTTTCCTTAGCAATGTTTTCAAAAATTCCTACATAAATGTTCATGTTAGTTTATCTTTAAAATTTTATGGCATGGAAAATTTTTATCTGGGTATCATCCTACTGGGATTTGTCTCACACCCTATATACACCTTTGAGTGTATGTAGATTTTGTTGCGGGTTTGTTCTAGGTAAAGGAAATATGGTCTCTAGTGCATTTCCTTTTAGACCTTGATGGTGGTGGCTTGAGGAAGTTTCTCCTACTATTTCACGGTAGTTTGGGATGGATTGAGTTCCCTCTTTGTTATAGTATTTCTTTTGGAGTTTTTTTCTTAGTTGTAAACTTTAAATTAGAAATTTGGTCATTCCCTGTTTGTTTGTGCATTTTTAGTTTTAGCTTATTTGTCTTGTTGGTTTTTTATGTTTATGAAATTGGGTAAAATCATTCACAAAGCATGTTTTCATTACCCAGGAACTAGTGTCCAGTCCATGGGGATCAAGGATTCCCTTCGGTCCTTGCCGCAGATTGAGTCGGGCACTGGGTCGGATGGAAACCCAGCTTGGTTCCTGAAAAAATGGTATCATAGTGATTTTTTGAGTCTTGTTCTATGGGGAAGAGTCTGTGTAGGTAGGATCTAGGATTTTCGGGACTTGAAATTCTAATTATGAGTAGGGTGCATGGCCAGGACACCTCGTGATGGGACTCAAGTCACCTGGGGAATTTGGGTTTTATCCAATTCGTTTGGTCATTACAGTTTTTTTTCTTGGTAAATGAAATGGGAGTTGGTTCAATGGTCTCAGTAAACTCATAGGTCCAGGAAATCCATGTGGAGCTAGGGAAATTGTCCTAAAACACTATCTGTAATGGTGCAATGATTTTCATATTGCCTCCAACCATATGTTTGAGTCTCCTGTCAGTACTAATTTCCTCTTGCATTATTTTTTGTCTCTTTGGGTCCTAAAGATTAATCTAAAAACCTTCGTTTGAAATTTTAAGAAATCTGGATTTTATAGTGGAAATGGTATTATTTTCAAAGGATGGGAAAATAGATTATTAGATTTGTTTGAATGAGGTTTTAAAAGGGTTTACTTTTATAAAATGACTCTTGTGTAAAAATGAGAATGATTCCAAGGAGATTGAGTTTTCATAATCAAAGTTTGTGGTTTATTGGAAAAAAATTTGGTTGTTTGGGAAAAAGGAAATTCATTTTAAAAATGTTGTTGAGAACTTTTTTTTATATTAGAACAAATGTTTTTTAATCATATTATTATTGAGAAAATGAGGTTGTTGGGAAACTGGAAGTGTTTTGAAGCGATTTTGTGAAATTTGAAATGAGAGATTTGGGGGTGTGGGTTGAATGTTTGTTCTAAAGAATGGAAAAAACATTTGTTCTAACCTTTGGTATTTTTATGGGAGACCATGTTCATGGGTTATATGTGTAAAGTGCATTGGTTCCTAATTGGCATGAGGAATTTCATGTGTGAGACCCATGGGATACCATTAGTTAATGTGTAACCCACCAACCCTGTTTATTTTCAAAAATGATTTTTAAGGAAAATTTGGGTGTTTTGATAATAGGTGTTTTTGTAATGTGTTTGTTGCACATTTGGGGAATGTTTTTGTGGGTTTTGTTGAGTTTTAAACCCCTTTGTTGGAATAATGTTTCCAGTTTGGGTATCGTCGATAAGTTGGTTTGAAAAAATGGTATGTGGTTTATTTCAAGAAGTTTTTCAGGAATCCTTTGCAATGGCTCCCCTCATGTGTTTGGTTTTGGTTTGTGGAATTTTTTTTCCAATGGACATATCTGATTGGGTCCTTGTGCTTTTTCCTCGATGGCCAGTGTATTCCCCAATAAAGAGTTAATGTGCGACTGAGGTGCAGCCACAAGTGATTCACCATTGGTAGATCTTCTAGTTGATCAAAGTAAGAATTTTATTCTTGAGTTTAAGGTTGAGTATAACCTTATTATTTTTCGGATAAGTGAATCCTCTCATAGTGGGGGAGCATATGTGAGAGTATTTGAATGACTTTTTGGTTTCGTTGATTCATTTCATATTCAATGGTGAAGTTTCGCATCGATAAGTCTGAGGGTCCAACCTGAAAGCGGTGAAGGGAAATCCAGTGGGGAAAGTAGAATGTGGTATTGGTTTCTGGTGTTGGATGATGTCTTAAAAAGGTATCCATACCTTTCATTGGTTTCCTTCTAAGAAAGAGATCATATTAGGACACCCGTGTGGCGAATCTGGTTGTAAGAGGCTGTTATGGCCATTTGTAGGAGTTGTGTGTTTTTTGAAACTTGGTTTAAATTCTTTTTATTTGTAAGGCCTTTTAATTTGAAGTGGTCACATTTGGTGACATTTTGCAATGTCGTGTTTTAATTACATTGAAAGGGTGGATTTCATGAAATTTTCTGAGAACTTCTGTTTTAATAGAAACATATTCTCTTTCAGGAATCCTAAATTTTTACCCGTTGGGATGGAAACCTATTCTACATTTTCTTGTTTTGTTGTATCCTCACTTGAGGTGAATGGAATGATTCATGGGCATCTACTAAGTCCTTATTGTGGTGAATTTCCATGATAAGGAAGAATAAGTGGCATGATGTGTTGAGTTCAATGGTGTTGTTTGGATTGCAGTGTGGTTTCTTGTGGCACCAGAAGAAAAAGTTTTATTTAGGGGGTTTTTAATGCATGGATGTGAGGCAGGAGATGCTTCAATAAATAGAGCTCCAGCCATAGGTCCCAGAGTGAAGTTGGCGCATAGACAAGAACCCTAGGGGTGTAAGGAGATCTTGATCTGATTTCTTTCTTTGGTGTTAGAAATAGAGAAAGTTTGAGCATTCTATGTAGCTGTTTCATTTCAAGTGGTTCCATTTAGTGAAAAGATACATGGTCACTTCATCTCCATGTTGTGAACTGCATGGGTGGAAGTATTTCTATTTGGTTATAAATAGGTTTAGTTTTCTCATTCTTTCAAAACTCTATGCTTGTACCCTTGGGGATGAAACTTTCCATGTATCTACCTAAGTGTGATCAGCCTTATAAATCCATTTTGATTTCAGTTTTTATTTGGGCTCATCTGAGATTGTTAATTCCATGGGGGTGGTGAACCATGTAGTGTCTTCTGGTTAGTTTAGAGTTTTGTTAATCGAGTCCCTTGTGGTGAGAGATTTTGTGTTTGGGAAGTTCTCAAGTAGGACTGTGTCGGGTTCTCATGATGTCCTGTGAAAGTTAGGCAGATAGGTCGATTCTAATGGTGGGGAGACCCATCATGGGTATCACTAGAATTCCTCTAGAGTGAATTGATGTTAATCTATCCCTTATAGTGTGGATTTCATTCGAGCCTCCCCATGTCAGTGTCCCAATTCTGCCTCGAGGATTAAGTTGTTTCTTATGGTGGGGAGTCCACTTGGTCCTCCCTGTTTCAGTAATTCGGTTTTGTTCCTGGTGATTGACTTAGCTATGGGTGGTCTCATCCGAATCCATCTAACCCAAAGCACCTCTCTGAAGTAAATGTTGCGATTGGAGTGCGCCCAATGGTTTCATTAAAATTAAGATTTTGGGAGTGTTCATCGGTTATGGTTTGATTCTTATTACTCATTTCAGGCTAGTGGTGTAAGTCTTGTTTAGTGATGTCTAAGGTGTTTGACTTAAGAGGTTGGTTCGTGCTTTGTGGGAAGCTATTTTCCTTTGATTGATCAATTTGATGTCTTTTCACTTTTGGGGTGGGTGGAACACAATGAGTGGCCCATTTTGAGTCTCTTGAGTTTGATTTGTAAGTTTCTTCCCATGTTGATAGTGTTCTGGCCTTTTCTTGTCTGTTGTTTATTGGGAATATCCTTGGTCTATGAAGGGGTATTGGTTTCTATGTGGGGGTTAATCCCTATTGTTGATTTTTGGGGGAGGAAATTATTATGGTGGGGAGAATTGTCACACCCAACCTTTTTAATTATTTTATTTTTTTAATTTTCATGGCGTCGGGTTTCCTTGTTGAGGTTTGGGTTAAAGATCCGTTTAAATTTTAGTGTTTTTTATTGAAAAATGAGTTTTTCTAGGCTTGGAAGCATCTGATGCACAGGCAGGGCATGGTTTGTAAACTGTGCAGCTTCACCCGAGTCATCGTGCATTATGCCCAGTATTCAAAGTAAATAAAAATGAAATGAATAATAAAATGAGAAGAAAATAAAATCAAAATAAAATGATTTAAAAATAATAATAATGATAATATTAATATTATGAATAATAATAATATTATTATTAATTTTATTATCATATTATTGAGTTTATTAAGTTTTATATTAAGTTTATTATTAGGCTTATTAAGGTTATTCAGTTAATTATTATCATATTAAGGTTATTATTATCATATTATTATTATTATTTTACTTTTAATTTTTATTCTTTTTTTTCTTTTTGTTAGGGTTTTCCCCCTTTATACGTCGTCCCCCTCTACCACTTCCTCCAATCCCGTCACGTCTCCCTCCCCACTCCTACCTGCATCACCCCCCCGGTCTAACCCTACCAGCGTTGTTCTTCTTCGGCATGCCTCCCCTTTGTACATCCCTCCAGCTGACCCCTCTCCCTATTGCGTGACCCAGCCACCCGCTGGAGCCCTCCCTTCCGACAATCCACCCGCTGACGCCATTTTCTTTCAGTAATAAAGTCGTCGGTGCCCTCTCCTTCTAGCAGACTCACCTCCGGTAACACCTCCTCACACGACCCCTCTTCCGGTGTGCCACCTCCCTCCAGCATCTGTTCATCCCCCCTTTTCCCTGGGGTAAATCTACTTCCTTATTTTAGGGTTTCTTCTTGTTTCTTAGGGTCCGATATTGATATTGCGGGTTGGATCTTACCTTGCTAGAGTCTCATGGTGGTGAGGATGAGGTTTCCCATCATTTTTTCATAGGTTTCTCCATGAGATGTAGGTGGTTTCGTGTATTAACATTTATAGATGTTTTTTATATGATTGTTTTTTCATTAAATATTGTTCTATACATTAATTTTGTAGTGCGAAATATATTTTTGAAGCATTTTGGCATGTGTAAATGTTGAAAATGGATTTTATAAAGGAATAAGGTTATATTTTCGTATGTTTTATTGTGATGTTTCTCTTAAAGGTTTTTATACCTTATTTGGAAGGTGAAAAATGAGTTTTTGAAAAGATTCAAGGTGCTTTGGAATTGACAAGTTAATTTATAAGGAAAATGGGTTATGTCTCATGTGTGTCACACATGTTCCATTTTGTTTCATGCCTTTAAAGTATTTGATAAAATGTGTAGAAGATGTGAAACCTTTTTTTAAATTAATTTTATGTATGTGTAGTATAAAAGGGGGGTTTTATAAAAGAATTTGGTGTTTGCTAAGTGTAAATATTTGTTGTGAAGGTTGGAATTATTTTGTAAATTGTGAAACATATTTATTAAGTTGTGAAAGCGGTACGAATCACATTTTCAAGGGCACCTAGGTTGTGGATTAAATTGGGTGTATGTTTCCAAAGGAAAACATAGAATTTGGCATGTTTGGTTTTTCGTGCTTTTCTAGGTGTAAATTGAAAATTTTTTAAATGGTGAAATGCATGTTTTGGAATTTGTTCGAGTTTATGTGTGGATTTTTAAAAGGGGTATTGGCCTGTGGAATTGGGTGAGTAATTGTATAATTTTTCTTGTTATTATAAAAGGGATTTTTTTGACTCATGAAAGTGTTGATAAAAAACTTTGAAAAAGTATTTTTGTGACTAAAATGATGGATGGTTTGTTGGAAAATGGTGGTTTCTTTGAAGTGATTGGATTCTTTATGAGAATGTGATGATATGTGTGAAATAAGAACATGAACTTCAGCCCGTGGGAATCCTGAGTATCTTGGTGGGATGTCTAGTTCTAGTATGCTAGATGAAACATAAGTGGTTCGTCCCAGTTTTTTCTAGTAGGATTGATGCTTGCAATACTAACTAAACTTTTGTGATTACAGGATCCCAATAGGCCATTTGGGTTTCCCCTCCTAGTGGATCGTGTATGAGAATGAAGTTTTTCATGGTTTCTATACCACATTTTCACTGAGGTATGAGGTTCTATTGTCCCACTCTAGCTAGACTAACCCTTGGGATTCACCAATGGGTTTTTCTTATGGAATGATACTTATGCGATAAGGTTCCATCTGTCTGGATATGGTGGACCTATTGTGTGTGTTTTTTATAAATTCTTCTTTAGTGAAAATTGTAGTAGAAATTGTTTTCTTTGAAATTATTCTCTATTAAAGTGTTTACCTATAAATATATTTTCCTCAATGTTTCAAAAAATTCCTACATGAATATGCATGTTAGTTTATCTTTAAAATGTTATGATATTTTCCTTAGAAATGTTTTCAAAAATTTATACATGATTGTGCATGTTATTTTATCTTTAAAATGTTATGGAATGGAATATTTTTTTCTGGGTGGCATCCTAATGGGCTTTTTCTCTCACCCTACATACACCTTTGAGTGGTTGTAGGTTTTATTGCGTGTTTGTTCCAATTAAAGGAAAGATGGTCTCTAGTGGGCTTCCTTGTGGACCGTGATGGTGGTGGCTTGAGGAAGTTACTCCTCTTATTAAATGGTAGTTTAGGATGGAGTGAGTCCCCTCTTTGTTGTAGTCTTTCTTTTGGAGTTTTGTTCTTAGTTGTAAACTTTAAATCGTGAATTTGGTTATTCCCTGTTTGGTTGTGCATTTTCAGTTTTAGCTTATTTGTCTTGTTGGATGTTTATGTTTATGCAATTGGGTAAAATCATTCATAAAGCATGGATCATTCCCATGCACTAGTTTCCAGACCATTGAGATTTAGGATGCCCTTCAGGCCTTGTCGTAGATCGAGTCAGGTACCAGGTCGGATGGAAACCCATCTTGGTTCTTGGAAAAATAGTATGAGAGTAAGTCATGCTATTTTGAGTCTTGTTTTATGGGGAAGAGTCTAAGTAGAAAAGATCTAGGATTTTCGGGACTTGACATTCTAATTATGAGTAGGGTGCATGGCCATAACACCTCATGATGAGACTCAATCCACCTAGGGAATTTGGGTTTTATCTGAGTCATTTGGTCCTTACAGTTTTTTATTACTTGGGAAATGAAATGGGAGTTGGGTCAATGGTCTCAGTGAACTCACAGGGCCTAGAAAGCCATGTGGATCCAGATAAATTGTTCTAAAACACTCTCCATGATGGTGGATTTATTTTCATATGGCCTCCATCCATATTTCCAAGTCTTTATTTGGTACTAATTTTATCTTCCATTATTTTTTATCTCTTTGGGTCCTGAATATTAATCTGAAAACCTTTGTTTGAAAATTTAAGAAATATGGATTTTAAAGTGGAAATTGTATTATTTTCAAAGGATGGGAAAATGGATTCTTAGTTTTTTTAATTAGGTTTTAAAAGTATGGGATTATATAAAATGACTCGAGTAAAAATGAGAATGATTCCAAGGAGATTGAGTTTTCATAATCAAAGTTTGTGGTTTATTGTAAAAAAAATTTGTTGTTTGGGAAAAAGGAAATTCATTTCCAAAATTTCTTTGGTAACTTTTTTAAATGAGAAAAAATTATTTTTAATAAAATGGTTATTGAGAAAATGAGGTTGTTGTGAAACTGTAAGTGTTTTGAAGCGATTTTGTGAAATTTGGAATGGGAGAGTTGGGGATGTTGGTTGAATGTTTTTTCTGAAGAATGGAAATAATTTTTGTTCTAACCTTTGTTATTTTTATGGGAGACCATGTGCATGGGTTATATGTGGAAATTGAATTGGTGCTTGATTGGCATGAGGACTAGCATGTGTGAGACCCATGGGATACCATTGGTTAATGTGCAACCCACCAACCTTGTTTATTTTCAAAAATGTTTTTTAAGGAAAATTTGTGTGTTTTGATAATTGGTGTTTATGTAATGTGTCTTTTTCATGTTTGGGGAATGTTGTTTTGGGGTGTTTTGAGTTTGAAACTCCTTTGTTTGAATGTTGTTTTTGGTTTGTGTATCGTCGATAAGCTAGTTTGATATAATGGTATGTGGTCTATTTTGAGAAGTTTTTCAGGGATCCTTTGCAGTGGATCCCCTTGTGTATTTGGTTTTGTTTTGTGGCATGTTTTGGTAAATGGACCTATTTGATTAGGTCCTTGGGCTTTTTCCTTGATGGCCAATGTATACCCCAATAAAGAGTTAATGCGCGACTGAAGTGTGGCCATGAGTGATTCACCGTTGGTAGATCCTCTAGTTGATCAAAGTAAGAATTTTCTTCTTAAGTTTAGGGCTGATTCTACCCTTATTATTTTTCAGATAAGTGAATCCTCTCATAGTGGGGAAGTATATGTGAGAGGAGTTGAAGGAATTTTTGGTTTCTTTGAGTCTTTTGATAGTCAATGGTGAATTTTCGCATCGATAAGTCTGAGGGTCCCAACTAAAAGCAGTGAAGGGAAATCCAGTGGGGAAAGAAGAATGTGGTATTGGTTGCTGGTGTTGCCCGATGTCTTAAAAAGGTTTCTGGCCTTTTTTTGGTTTCCTTCTAAGAGAATGTGTTAGGACACCCATGTAGTGAATGAGGTCGTAAGAGGCTGTTATGGATATTTGTAGGAGTCGTGTATTGTTCAGTACTTAGTTTAAATTTATTTTCTTTGTAAGGACTCTTAATTTACAGTGGTCATGTTCAGTGATGTTTTTCAATGTCGTGTTTTAATTACAGTGAAAGGGTGGATGTCGTGAAATTTTTTAAGAATTTCTGTTTTAATAGAAACATATTCTCTTTAGGGAATCCTAATTTTTTACCTTTTGGGATAGAAACGTGTTCCGCATGTTCTTGTTTTGTTGTATCCTCACTCTAGGTGAATGGAATGATGCATGGGAATCTTCTAAGTCCTTGTTGTGGTGAAGTTACATGTTTAAGTTGAATAGGTGGTGGGATGTGTTGAGTTCAGTGGGGTTGTTTGGATTGTAGTGTTGTTTCTTGTGGCACTAGAAGAAAAAGTTTTATTCGGGGGGTTTTTAATGCTTGGATGTGAGGAATGAGATGCTTCAATAAATAGAGCTCCATCCATAGGTCCTAGAGTGAAGCTGGTGCATAGACAGAAACCCTAGGGGTGTGAGGAGATCTTGATCTGATTTCTTTCTTTGATTCCAGAAATAGTGAACGTTTAAGCATTCTATGTAGCTTTTTCATTTCGAGTGGTTCCATTTAGTAAAAAGATACATGGGGACTTCGTCTCCATGTTGTGACCCGCATGGGTGGAAGTATTTCTATCTCATTAGAAAGAGGTGTAGTTTCCTCATTCTATCAAAACACTATTCTTTTACCCTTGTGGATGAAAATTTCCATGTAGCTACCTATGTGTGATCAGCCTTGTAAGTCCATTTTGATTTCAGTTTTTATTTGCGCTCGTCCAAGATTGGTAATTCCATGGGGGTGGTGAACCGTTTAGTGTCTTCAGGTTGGTTTGGAGTTTTGTTAATTGGGTCCCTTGCGGTGAGAGATTTGGTGTTTGAGAAGTTCTCAAGTAGGCACATGTAGGGCTCCCATGATTTCATGTGCAAGTTAGGTGGATAGGTCGGTTCTAATGGTGGGGAGACCCACCGTGGGTCTCATTAGAATTCCTCCGGAGTAAATTGATGTTCGTATATCTCTTATGGTGGGGAGTTCATTCGATCCTCCCCATGTCGGTGTCCTGATTATGTCTTGAGGATTAAGTTGTTTCTTATGGTGCGGAGTCCACTTGGGACCCCAGGTGTCAGTAATTCGGTTTCGTTCCTAGTGATTGACTTGGTAGTGGGTGGTATCATTAGGATCAATCTAACCCCTAGACCCTATCTGGAGTAAACATTGGGGTTGGAGCACGACCAGTGGTTTCATTAAAATTAAGATTATGGGAGTGTTCATCGGTTATGGTTTGATTATTATTTCTCGTTTCAGGCTACTGGTGTAAGTCTCATTTAGTGATGTCTAAAGTGTTTGACTTATGAGGTTAGTTTGTGCATTGTGGGAATCTCTTTTCCTTTGATCAATCAATTTGAGGTATTTTCACTTTTGGGGGTGGGTGTCACACAACAAGGGGTCCATTTTGAGTCTCCTTAGTTTGATTTGTAAGTATCTCCCTTCGTTGATAGCGTTTTGGCCTTTTCTTGTCTGTTGTTCATTGGGAATCTCCTTGGTCGGTGAAGGGGTATCAATTTCTATGTTGGGGTTAAGCCCTGTTGTGGCTTTTTAGGGGAGGAAATCATTATGGTGGGGATAATTGTCACACCCAACCTTTTTAATTGTTTTATTTTTTTAGTTTTCATGGCATCGGGTGTCCTTGTTGAGGTTTGGGTTAAATATTGGATTAAATTTTTGTGTTTTTTTATTGAAAAATGATTTTTTTTGGGTTTGGTAGCATCTGAAGTATGGGAAGATCACGGTTTGTAAACCGTGTAGCTTTTCCCAAGTCATCGTGCAGTATGCCCGGTATTCGAAATAAATAAGAAATGAAATTAATAATAAAATGAGAAGAAAATAAACTCCAAATAAAATGATTTAAAAATAATAATAATGATAATATTATTATTATGAATAATAATATTATTATTATCAAGTCTATTATTATTAAGTTTATTATTATTAAGTTTCTTATCATATTATTGAGTTTATTAAGTTTTATATTAGGTTTATTATTAGGATTATTAAGGTTATTAAGTTTATTATTATCATATTAAGGATATTATTATCATATTATTATTATTAGTTTAGTTTAAATTTTTATTTTTTTTATTTTTTTAGGGTTTCCCACCTTATACGCCATCCCCGTCTACCCCTTCCCCTCTTCTATCCTATCGCGTCTCCCTCCCCCTCCTACCCGCATCACCCCCCCTCGGTCGAACCCTATTGGCACTGTTCTTCTTTGGCATGCCTTCCCTTTGTGCATCCCTCTGGCTAACCCCCTCTCTTTATTGCATGACCCAACCACCCACTGAAGCCCTCCCTTCCGACCAGCGACCTGCCAATGCCCTATTTTTTCGGCAAGAAAGTCGCCGGTGCCCTCTCCTTCTGGCAGACTCACCTCCGGCAACACCTCCTCACACAACCCCTCTTCCGGTGTGCCACCTCCCTCCAAAATTCATTCATCCCCCCTTTTCCCTGGGGTAAGTCTACCTCATTATTTTAGGGTTTGTTGTTGTTTCTTTGGGTCGATCTTGATATTGCGAGCTGGATCTTACCTTTCCAGGGTCTCATGGTGGTGAGGATGGTGTTTCACATCATTTTTTCATAAGTTTGTCCATGAGAGGTAGGTAGTTTTATGCCTTAACATTTATAGATGTTTTTTATATGCTTGTTTGTGCATTAAATCTTGTTCTATAGATTAATTGTGTAGTAAAAAATATATTTTTGAAGCGTTTTGGCATGCATAAATGTTGAAAATGGATTTTATAAAGGAATAAGGTTATGTTTTTGTAATTTTTATTGTGATGTTTCTCAAAAAGGGTTTTATACCTTATTTGGAAGGTGTGAATTGAGTTTTTGAAAATATTCAAGATGCTTTGGTATTGACAAGTTAATTTCTAAGGAAAATGGGTTATGTCCTATGTGTGTCACACATGTTCCATTTTGTTTCATGCCTTGAACGTATTTGATAAATTTTTTAGAAGACGTGAAACCATTTTTTAAATGAATTTGATGTATGTATAGTATAAAAGGGGGGTTTTCTAAAAGAATTTGTTGTTTTTTAAGTGTAAATATTTGTTGTGAATGTTGGAAGTGTTTTTGTAGATTGTGATACATATTTATTAAGTTGTGCAAGCAGTATGAATCATGATTTCAAGGGAACCTATGGTGTGGATTGGTTTGGGTGTAGGTTTTCAAAGGAAAACATAGAATTTGGCATGTTTGGTTTGTCGTACTTTTCTAGATGTAAATTGTAAATGTTTTAAATGATGAAATGAATGTTTTGGAATTGTTTTTGGTTTGTGTGGATTTTTAAAATGGGCTTGGCCTGTGGAATTGGGTGTGTAATTGTATAATTTTTCTTGTGCTTGAAAAAGGGAATTTGATGAATCATGCAAGTGTTGATAAAAACTTTGAAAAAGGTTTTTTGTGTGAGTAAAATGATGGATAGTTTGTTTTATGGAAAAAGGGTGATTTCTTGGAAGTTCTTGGATTTTTTTGCGAGAATGTGATGAAATGAGTGAAATAAGAACAAGAACTTGAGCCCATGAGAATCTCGAGTATCTAGGTGGGATTGCTAGTTCTAGTATGCTAGATGAAATGGAAGTGGTTCGTCCCAATTTCATCTAGTAGGATTGATACTTACAATACGAACTAAACTTTTGTGATTATTAGAGTCCAATAGGCCATTGGGGTGTCCCCTTATAGTGGCTCGTGCATCAGAACTCAGATTTTCAGGGTTTATATACCACATTTTCATTGAGGTATGAGTTTCAGTGTCCCACTCCATCTATAATAACCCTATGGATTCACCAATGGGGCTCTCTTATGACATGAGACTTATGCGATAAGGTTCCATCCATCGAGATATGGTGGGATTATTGTGTGTGTGTGTGTGTATTATAAATTCTTATTTAGTGATAATTATTTTAGAAATGGTTTTCTTTGAAAATTTTATCTTTTAAAGTGTTTACCTATAAAGATATTTTCCATAGAAATGTTTTCAAAAATTCCTACATGAATGTGCATGTTAGTTTATCTTTAAAATTTCATGGAATGTTATATTTTTATTCGGGTGGCATCCAATTGGTATTTGTCTCACAACCTATATACACCTTTGAGTGTGTAAATTTTGTTGCCTGTTTGTTCTAGGTAATGTAAAGATGGTCTCTAGTGGACTTACTCTGGGACCTTAATGGTGGTGGGTTGAGGATGTTTTTCCTATGATTTCATGGTAATTTGGGATGGAGTGAGTCCCCTCTTTGTTGTAATATTTCTTTTGTAGTTTTGTTCTTAGTTGTAAACTTTAAATTAGGAATTGGGTTATTCTCTATTTGGTTGGGAATTTTTATTTTTAGCTTATTTGTATTATTGGATGTTTATGTTTATGAAATTGGGTAAAATAATTAAAAAAGAATGTTATCATTACCCAGTCACTAGTTCCCTCCCATGGGGATCAAGGATACCCTTCGGGCCTTGCCACAGATCAAGTCGTGCACCAGGTCGGATGACAACTCAATTTGGTTCCTGAAAAAATGGTATCAGAGCTGGTTATGCTCTTTTGAGTCTTGTTCCATGGGGAAGAGTCACAGTAGATAGGTTCTAGTATTTTCGGGACTTGACATTCCTATTATGAGTAGGGTGAATGGCCAGAACACCTCATGACGGGACTCAAGTCACCTAGAGAAGTTTGGTTTTATCCGAGTCATTT
This sequence comes from Viscum album, assembly GCA_963277665.1. NCBI lineage: Eukaryota > Viridiplantae > Streptophyta > Magnoliopsida > Santalales > Viscaceae > Viscum > Viscum album. Next base: position 600,670,310 of record OY728157.1, read on the forward strand.
GGTCCTTGTAGTTTTTTGTTGCTTGGTAAATGAAATGGGAGTTGGGTCAATGGTCTCAGTGAACTCGTAGGGCCTATAAAGCCATGGGGAGCTGGGGAAATTTTCCTAAAACAATCTTTGTGATGGTGGAGTGATTTTCATATAGTCTCCAACCATATGTCCAAGTCTCCCACTGGTACTAATTTCCTCTTGTATTATTTTGTGTCTCTTTGGGTCATGAGAATTAATCTGAAAATTTTTGTTTGAAAATTTAAGAAATATTGATTTTAAAATGTAAATGGTCTTATTTTCAAAGGATGGGAAAACAGATTCTTATATTTGTTTGAATGAGGTTTTAAAAGGGTGGAATTTTATAAAATTACTCTTATGTAAAAATGAGAATGATTCCAAGGAGATTGAGTTTTCATAATCAAATTTTGTGGTTTATTAGAAAAAAATTGGTTCTTTGGGAAAAAGGAAATTTATTTTCAATAATATTTTGGAAACTTTTTTTAAATGAGAACAAATGAGTTTTAATCAAATGGTTATTGAGATAACGAGGTTGTCGTGAAACTGGATGTCTTTTGATGTTATTTTGTGAAATTTGAAATGGGAGAGTTGGGGATGTGGGTTGAATGATTTTTCTGAAGAATGGAAATAATTTTTGTTCTAACCTTTGGTATTTTCATGAGAGACCATGTGCATGGGTTATATGTGGAAAGTAAATTGGTGCCTTATTTGCATGAGGACTTTCATGTGTGAGACCCATGGGATACCATTGGTGAATGTGCACCCCACTAACCTTATTTATTTCCAAAATTGAATTTTTAAGGAAAATTAGGGTGTTTTGATAATCGGTGTTTGTTTAATGTGTCTTTCGCACGTTTGGGGAATGTTGTTGTGGGGTGTGTTGAGTTTGAAACCCCTTTGTTTGAATGATGTTTTTTGGTTTGTGTATCATCGATAACTTGGTTTGAAATAATGGTTTGTGGTCTCTTTTGAGAAGTTTTTCAGGAATCCTTTACGGTGGCTCCCCTCGTGTGTTTAGTTTTGGTTTATGGCATGTTTTGTCTAATGGACCTATTTGATTGGTTCCTTGGGATTTTTCCTCGATGGCCAGTGTATGCCCCCATAAAGAGTTAATGCATGACTGAAGTATGGCCACAAGTGATTCACTATTGGTAGATCCTCTAGTTGATCAATGTAAGAATTTTCTTCTGGATTTTAGGTTTGAGTATACCATTATTCTTTTTTAGATAAGTGAATCCTCTCAAAGTGGGTGAGCCGATGCGAGAGGAGTTGAAGGAATTTTTAGTTTCTTTGAGTCATTTGATATTCAAAGGTGAAGTTTCACATCGATAAGTCTAAGGGTCCCACCTGAAAGCGATGAAGGGAAATCCAATGGGGAAAGCGGAAAGTGGTATGGGTTATTGGTGTTTTCCGATGTCTTAAAAAGGTATTCAGACTTTTTGTTGGTTTCCTTCAAAGAAAGAGATTGTGTCAGAACACCCGTGTGGCGAATCTAGTCTTAAGAGGCTATTATGGCCATTCGCAGGAGTTGTGTGTTGTTTGAGACTTGGTTTAAATTGATTTTATGAGTAAGGCATCTTAATTTGAAGTGGTCATGTTTGGTGACATTTTTCAATGTCATGTTTTCATTCTAGTGAAAGGGAGGATGTCGTGAAATTTTATGAGAACTTATGTTTTAATAGAAACATGTTCTCTTTCGGGAATCCTAAATTTTTACCTGTTGGGATGGAAACATGTTCCGCATGTTCTTGTTTTGTCGTGTCCTCTCTCAAGATGAATGGAATGATGCATGGGAATCTTCGAAGTCCTTTTTGTGGTGAAGTGCCATGTTGAGGAAGAATAGGTGGCGGGATGTGTTGAATTCAGTGATGTTACTTGGATTGCAGAGTGGTTTCTTGTGGCACCAGAAGAAAAAGTTTTGTTTAGGGGTTTTTAACACCTGGATGTGAGGTAGGAGATGTTTCAATAAATAGAAATCTAGCTATAGGTCCCAGAGTAAATATGACATGTAGATAGGAACCCCAGGGGTGTAAGGAGATCTTGATCTGATTTATTTCTTCGATGTCGAAAATAAATAATGTTTAATCACTTTATGTAGCTGTTTCATTTTGAGTGGTTCCATTTAGTGAAAAGATACATGGGGACTTAATCTCCATGTTGTGACCTACATGGGTGTAAGTATTTCTCTCTGGTTATAAATAGGTTTAGTTTCCTCATTATCTCAAAACTCTATGCTTGTACCCTTGTGGATGAGACTTTCTATGTAGCCACATATGTGTGATCATCCTTATAAGTCCATTTTGATTTCAGTTTTGATTTGGGCTCATCTGATATTGGTAATGCGATGGTGGTGGTGAACCATGTCGTGTCTTCTCGTTGGTTTGGAGTTTTGTTAATCGGGTCCCTTACGGTGAGAGATTTGGTGTTTGGGAAGTTCTCAAGTAGGCCCATGTCGGTCTCTCATGATTTCATGTTCAATTTAGGCAGATAGGTCAGTTCTAATGGTGGGGAGACCCACCGTGGGTCTCACTGGAATTCCTCTAGAGTGAATTGATGTTAGTCTATCCCTTATGGTTGGGAGTTCATTCAAGCCTCCCCATGTCGGTGTCTTGGGTCTGTCTCAGGGATTAAGTTGTTTCTTATGGTGGGGAGTCCACTTGGGCCTCCCCGTGTTAGTAATTCAGTTTCATTCCTAGTGATTGACTTGACGGTGGGTGGTCTCATTCAGATCCATTTAACCCCAAGATCCTCTCTATAGTAAACATTGTGATTGGAGTGATCCCAACAGTTTCATTAAAATTAAGATTATGGGAGTGTTCATCAGTTATGGTTTGATTCTTATTGCCCATTTTAGGCTAGTGGCATAAGTCTCATTTAGTGATGTCAAGGGTGTTTGGCTTAAGATTTTGTTTTGTGCATTGTGGGAAGATTTTTTCCTTTCATCAATCAATTTGAGTTATTTTCACTTTTGGGGGTGGGTGGCACCCAATGAGGGATCCATTTTGAGTCTCCTGAGTTTGATTTGTAAGTATATTTCTTTGTTGATAGTGTTTTGGCCTTTTCTTGTCTATTGTTCATTTGGAATCTACTTGTTCTGTGAAGGGGTATCTGTTTCTATATTGGGGTTAGGAACTATTGTGGATTTTTTGGGGAGGAAATAATTATGGTGGGGAGAATTTTCACACCCAACCTTTTTAATTATTTTATTTTTTAATTTTCATGGCATCGGGTGTCTTTGTTGAGGTTCAGTTTAAATCCTGGTTTAAATTTTAGTGTTTTTTATTGAAAAATGAGTTTTTATGGGCTTGGAATCATCCGACACCTGAGAAAAGCATGGTTTGTAAATCGCGTAGCTTCACCCAAATCATCGTGCAATATGCTCGGTATTCGAAATAAATAAGAAATGAAATGAATAATATAATGAGAGGAAAATAAAATAAAAATAAAATGATTTAAAAATAATAATAATGATAATATTATTATTATGAATAATAATAATATTATTATTATTAAGTCTATTATTATAAAGTTTATTATTATCAATTTTATTATCATATTATTGAGTTTATTAAGTTTTACATTAAGTTTATTATTAGTCTTATTAAGGTTATTAAGTTTATTATTATCATATTAAGGTTATTATTATCATATTATTATTACCATATTATTAGTATTAGTTTACTTTTAATTTTTATTCTTTTTTTATTTTTGTTAGGGTTTCCCTCCCTTCTACGTCGTCGCCCTCTACCCCTTCCCCTCTCCTATCCCATCACATCTCCCTCCCCACTCCTACCCGCATCACCCCCCCTCGGTTGAACCCTACTGGCGTTGTTATTCTCTGGAACTCCTCCCCTTTGTGCATCCCTTTGACTGACCCCCTCTCCCTATTGTGTAACCCAACCACCCGTCGGAGCCCTCCCTTCTGACTAGCCACCTGCAGGAGCCCTATTCTTTCAGAAAGAAAGCCGTTGGTGCCCTCTCCTTATGGTGGAATCACCTCCGGTAACACCTCCTCACACGACCCCTCTTTCGGTGTGCCGCCTCCCTCTAGCAGTCGTGAATCCCCCCTTTTTCCCTGGGGTAAGTCTACCTCCTTGTTTTAGGGTTTTTTCTTGTTTTTTAGGGTTCGATCTTGATATTGCAGGTTGGATCTTACCTTTATAGGGTCTCATGGTGGTGATGATGGGGTTTCACATAATTTTTTCATATGTATCTACATTATAGGTAGGTGGATCTGTGCCTTAACATTTATAGATGATTTTAATATGCTTGTTTGCGCATTAAATCATGTTCTATTGATTAATTATGTAGTGAGAAATATATTCTTGAAGCATTTTGGCATGCATACATGTTTAAAATGGATTTTATAAATGAATAAGGTTATGTTTGTGTATGTTTTATTGTGATGTTTCTCAAAAAGTGTTTTATACCCTGTCTGGAAGGTGTGAATTGAGTTTTTGAAAAGATTTAAGGTGCTTTGGTATTTACAAGAGAATTTATAAGGAAAATGGGATATGTCCCATGTTTTTTTCACATGTTCCATTTTGTTTCATCCCTTGAACGTATTTGATAAAATATGTATAATATGTGAAACCTTTTTTTTGAAATGAATTTGATGTGTGTGTGGTGTAAAAATGGGGTTTTCTAAAAGAATTTGGTGTTTTCCAAGTGTAAATATTTGTTTTGAATGTTGGAAGTGTTTTGTAAATTATGAAACATATTTATTAAGTTTTACAAGAAGAACGAATCACATTTTCAAGGGCACTAATGGTGGATATTAGTTTGGGTGTAGGTTTTCAAAGGAAAACGTAGAATTTGGCATGTTTGGTTTGTCGCGCTTTTCTAGATGTAAATTGTAAATGTTTTAAATAATTAAATGCATGTTTTGGAATTGGTTATGGTTTATGCATAGATTTCTAAAAAGTGTATTGGCCCTTGGAATTTGGTGATTAATTGTATAATTTTTCTTGTATCGGTAAAAGGAAATTTTGTGAATCGTGCAATTGTTGATAAAAACTTCAAAAATGGATTTTTGTGCGAGTAAAATGATGGATGGTTTGTTTTATGGAAAAAGGGTGATTTATTTGAAGTGATTGGATTTTTTTTGATATTGTGATTAAATGTGTGAATTAAGAACATGAAATTGAGCCCATGGGAATCTTGGGTATCTAGGTGGGCTAGCTAGTTCTAGTACGATAGAAGATACAGAAGTGGTTTATCCTGGTTTCATCTATTAGGATTAATGCTTACAACACTAACTAAACTTTTTTTATGATTAGATACCACTAGGCCATTGGGGTGTCCCCTCCTAGAGTTTTGTTCATGATCACATAGTTGGTCATGGTTTCTATACCACATTTTCACTAAGGTATGAGTTTCTAATGTCCCAATCTAGCTAGACTAACCCTAATGATTCACCAATGGGGCTCTCTTGTGACATGATACTTATGAGATAAGGTGAAATATATTGGTATATGATGTACCTATTATGTGTGCGTGTTTTATAAATTCTTCTTTAGTGAAATTTTTTATAAAAATTGTTTTCTTTGAAATTGTTCTCTTTTAAAGTGTTTACCTGTAAAGATATTTTCCTTAGTAATGTTTTCAAAATTTCCTACATGAATGTGCCTATTAGATTATATTTAAAACGTTATGGAATAGAATCTTTTTATCTGGGTGGCATCCTACTGGGTTTTGGCCTCACACCCTACATATACCTTTAGATGTATGTAGATTTTGTTGCATGTTTGTTCCAGGTAAAGGCAAGATGGTCTCTAGTGGATTTCCTTGTAGACCTTGATGGTGTTGTATTGAGGAAGTTTCTCCTCTTGTTTCATGGTAGTTTGGGATGGATTGTGTCCCATATTTGTTGTAGTCTTTCTTTTGTATTTTTGTTCTTGTAAGCTTTAAATCAGAAATTTGGTTATTCCCTATTTGGTTGTGCATTTTCATCTTTATCTTATTTTTCTTATTGGATGTTTATGTTTATGAAATTGGGTAAAATTATTCCCAAATCATGTTATCATTACCCATACACTATTTTCTATCCCATGGGTATCAGGAACACCCTTCGGGCCTTGCCGTGGATCGAGTCAGGCACTAGGTCAAATGGCGAACCGGCTTGGTTCATGACATCTCTGATCTCTTCACCAACACAGGTTTGACCTATCTATTTTATCAAATTTTGTTCAATACTCCTTTCATAGTTGTTTTCATAGATTTAGCCATAATTATTTCTTTATAGCATATTTCTTAAATTGTATATTATCTATCTACCACTGAATCACCAATAGATCAGTGACATTTGTGGATCCTTGTTTCACTGGTTGATGCTTCAAGATTCGTGGTTTTTATCTCCTCACCAGTTGCACAGTGTCATGGTGGTGGCACATTCTTCACTATTGTATCTCCATGCACATTGGCAGTATTGTGTGTCGACCACCAGAAGACCACATTTCTCAATGGTAGATCATCCAACTGTTGGACATACACCACTAAATCTCATTCCAACCACCAGTAGATCCGATGTTCTTCACAATGTTGGTAGATATATCTTCTTATTGGAGTGGAATCAACATCTTCATGTTTTACAGTTGATCTCTCTTCATCCTTTCACAACAGTGGAAGCAGACTTCTTCAATAGTAGCATCACCATACACAATAGTAGATTAATCTACTATTAGACACCACCATTAGATCTTGCACCAATGATATATATCTCTACCACTCGACACCAATAGTAGATCAATATTCCACCAGATATTTAAATCTATCTTTATATCAAAATAATTTTTCTAGAAATTATATTTCTTATCTTTTAATTTATGTTATTAAAATAAATTTTTAGAAAAATTTCTTATTATATTTTGTCAAGATATAATTATATGTTATGTAAAAATAATTGTGATCATATTTTATGTACATATATACATGTAGTATATATATTCTTAGGGTGCTCTATTTTATAACATTTTTTCTGTCTTAATAAACTAGATTTTTTTAAGTTTATTTTAACTATTTTATAATTATTAATTATATATATTTGTTATACTTAACTTTTTAAATGTTTTATATTGATATTTTATGAATATGTAAAGAGAGTGTTTATTCTTTTTTATTCAGTGTGGAATTTAGAGTGGAAAGTAATGGTAATATTATTTTATTGTTATACCTAATAAGTGTCATGCAGGTATTGGTTTTGAAGATGCTCCTAGAAGATTTTTGTTTAATGATGTGGGATTAATTAGTTAGATAAATATTCAAGGAATAAAAATAGTTATTTTATAGATAATTTGATATATTATTCATGATACAACCATGACACAATTATTGATGCTATCATTCGATCAAGAAACTACTACGAATTATGTTCCTTGGTTGTGATCATAGAGGAACTTCAATGTTATACCTTCTTCCATTCAAGTGATCAACGATCATCGAGTTTCATCATATTTGACATCATTTGATCATATTTTTATTTCTTTTATATATATTTTTTCTTTACGATATCTTTTAATTCTTCTATTTGTAATTCTTTGAGTCTCTTTTATGCTTTTCCCAATGAAAAGCAATTATTGCATTGTCTAGCCCCACCACCAAAAAGGATGTCTGGGTTGTGATTCCTGATCAAAATTCAGGTTACCTATGAGGTTTGGTCTCTTGTAAAAATGTTGTGTTGTGCCTCTAGGTATTTGTAAAAGGTAGAGTCTATAACAGGTTCTCCCACCTTTAAAAGTTAGGTTCTTAGTGAGTACTAATCTTCTCAAGGAATAGAGAAGGTTTTGGAGTGGACTAGGATCTTTTTGATCCAAACCAATATAAATATTTTTGTTCTATCATTTTAATTCTAATTCACTTTATTTAAATAACACATCACTCACTAAAGATCATTTATTTTATAAACTATGATTATTTTTCTTTAATTTTTTAAATGACTATTCACCCCCCCCCCCACTTTAGTTATTATTTCCATCACTATTGATCCAACATATTTTATACTAAAGACTGGGATAATATAAGTGTAGTTCAAAATAGAAATTTATTAGTTTTCATTAAAGAAATGAATTTTTTTAGTATGGAAGAAAAAAAACCAATCTCCACATAAAGTGTATATAATAGATTTGTTGAAGATATATGGCAGATTGAATATATTAAATTTCAAGTTCTTGAGTTCAACTGTAAATGGGTTTTTAGTAATAGTGTTAAAAATAATGAATTCATAATGAAACTAGTATATATAAATAGATTGGGATACACATATGACTCTTTTATCATGGAAATACATGAAAAATAAATTTTCTATGTTCTTGCTCCATCAAATTTCATGTGGTTTATCATTTTGCAAGGAAAAATATTTGGGTGATGAAAAAGTTGACGATGATGACGGATTATGTGAGATCCCTAATTCCATGGAAATATTATATGAGTATATTTATTAACACACCATATAAATAGTTTTTTCTATATGAAATGATCATGAAGAATGAATGTGGGAAGATAATCCTTCAGTAATCTACTATTACTATATATTTATTTTTGTTTTAAATTTTCAAAATTTTCAAAATTTTAAAAAATGTGAGATATATTATTTATAATTATTTTTTTATTTAATTCACACATTGTAACAAATACGATAAATTGTTTTTTAGTACTTAAAAATGAATTGCATATAAATATTAAATTTTTATAATATTTTTATCATTACAAATATCACTTAATTTTTTTATTCTTTTATCTATATTATTTCATTCCTCATAAATGTTGTTAACATTTAGTTCAGTATTTTAGTTAACTACTTTAATAAATATGATAAAAGGTATGTTTATTTTAGTTTTATTTTCATAATTTTCCAATTTTTATTCAATTTTTTATGCCAATAATTGGATTTTCATCATCCTTTACTAATTTTTTTTTAATTTTTTTAGGAACATGTTAAATAAAACATATTACTCATCTCAATATTTTTTGAAGGACCCCACACATAGTTTTACTGAGTTAAATCCTCTTTCCTCTATATAGGATCCTCCTAATTCTATAGAGAAATAAAAGGCTTCTATGGTTGGTAAACTTGTAATCACACATTTATCTAAATCATCAATTGCTAATATCAATGAGTAGAGTACACCTATTGAGTTTGATGGTAATGATAATCCAATATTTCCAAATTTTAATCCATTTATGAGTTTTTTGGATATGAAAACTCAATAAAAAAATAAGTATTTTGGTTTCATATTTGAGAATTGTTAACCAAATGACACTAGATTAGCTATGGGAGACCATTTTGGTAATGCCATTTATTCTAGTCTGATTTATCATGACATATTTTTAATAATATAGGTTAATTTGTTTCATCTCACTTTCATATGACATATGATTTACCTGACACTAAAGATTCTAGGAGGAGATTATTATCTTTTTCTACAATGATATGGAAGGATTTTAAGTCAATATTAACTTTATATTTAATCTTTAGATAAAGAAAAAATTAAAATACTTGTCAATTTTATGATTTTTTATAAAGATGCATAGAGGATATTTTTTGAAAGTAGACAACATAACTAATTTTTTGTAAGTTAAATGTCATCTATTTGAAGGGATTTTTTTAATAATCATTAAAAATAATCATATTAATGTTTTTTTATTTTATTAAAAATAAATAAGGAGATCCGAATGAAGAATGTAAACCCTTTTAATTTATCTCATGGGAGGTATATGTTACTTGAAAATAAAATAATGTCTAAGAAGTTTGAAAAATTGAGTTCCAAGTCTTTAGGATCTAAAGAGATTACCCCTTCTTCCCCCCAACTTGACATGAAAAATGAAAAATTTATTGGATTATGAAAAAGTAAAAATATCTTACATAAGAGTTGAAGGATATAGTTGAGAAGATTATAATAAGTTATTGAACTCATTTTTAAACTTGTAATATGTTGAAATACTAATAAAATTTTCAAATATTTGTTATCGGAAGATCTTGAGGAGAATATCACATAAGGGGACTTCATACTTGAGGGTAGAATGATATTTTAACTACTAAAAAGTAAAGGAGGAACCCTCAGGTGTTATTTGAGGATACGAGGTGGGTGTATCTATTAAAAAATTATTCAGTCACCCTAGTACTTCTTTAAGGGAGGAATTATATAAGGTAAAAATTGACTCTTGAGAAGATAATGTTTGGGAGATGGGAAATGCAAAGGAGGATAATATTAGATCATCAATGTAGTTAATTTTTGTAGACATGTAGAGATAGTTTTGGCCTACATATCCCACTCCTCTACCTATTCCTCTACATTTTCCCATCTACTGTGAGTTTTATATTGAGGATCTCCAGTATCATATTATAGTATATTGGATCATACATTATATTTGGGATACATTAAATCATTAGTAGATGGAGATGGATCATCTTAGGGAAATGCTATTGGATATTATAAATGCATTAGCTAGAGTATTATTCCCTATTGATGAGGTTTCTACCATTGGACAGAGTGTTAAACATTTTTTACTTTGTCTATCTAGACTTGTGTGGAAACTTAACACTAACCTATTCATAGAATATATCACTTATTTAATATTATTTTTAAATTAATATATATATATATATATATTTCTATGAATACCTTAAGGGAAAATAGATATTTTATACAATGAAAAAACATGTTAAGGCCCCTTTGACTTCGTATATTACTTGTTCTGAATGACTATAAATTATCATCATGTGAATTTATGTTGTTGGATGTTTATGAGCTTCTAATGATTACTAGAATTTATGGGTACAGTTTTTTGTGAGTGATTTTTAAGAATGATATCTTAGAGCTTTTGGTTATATGTATTCTAGACCTCACAGTGATGCAATTATTTTTCATGTAAGTTTATTATCATGTTTCTTTTAATTATAAAAATTTTATGTGAAATAATACTTATATTTATTTTTTATTAGGTGTATTAATACACTTTTTATTCAATATGATCTGAAATCAGTGTATGGGTTCATGGAACCATAATTTATTTCTCTGGAAATGAGGAAAACACATAGAGAAAGAACTAAATATATTTCTCAAGGATTTCAAAATGAAGTAATTAAGTGTTGGGTGGTTCCTTATCTAGATAAATATGAAAATTTTATTCTGTCATAGTGTACAATTTTTCTTAATTAAATAACCACTCACATTATATTTTTGTATATCAGTGGCTATTAGATGTTGTGTGTTTTTTTCCATAAGAAAACATCACTTACCGGTTATGTTTTATATGTGGAGATCTGCAACACAACTTTAAATAATTATTGGAGAAGTAGGTTTGATTATTTGAATGATTATATATTATAAAAAAAATTTATTTTATTTCAATCTTCTTATCATTTTCAAGTAGGTTATTAAATCACTATCACTGGTTAGTAAGAATAATGGAAGGAAATATTTATTATGTGCACTGAGAGGTGAATTATCATAAAAGTACTATAATTTATCATATAATTAAAAAGTTATTTTCAATTGATAAATTATTTTATAATAAAATTTTCATTTTCAACAAGGAGGATTCAAATATGGGTATTATGTGTTAAAATTTATGTATGAAATAATTATAACAGGTAAAATTACTACTTTTAAAAAGGGTGGGTTTTATCATCATTTTTCCTTTCATTTATCAAATCTTTATATTTATATTGAATTATGAATAGTTTATTTTTAATTCTAGATTTTTTATGATCCTCACATATTTTATGGGAATGATCTAAATAATCTACCAGGATTATGGGCTGATTTATTTCACATTTTGATTCATATTTAGCTCATCTATTTATATTTATAATGTATATTTTTTATTTTAACAATGAAATTTTAAAATTGGTGTAGTTAGAACCAAGTTGTGATACAAATGTCATTAAATAATTGTTCTTCATGTTCCACTTCTTGATGTTTCTACTATTTTGTTACAATTTTATTGTATTACAAGTTTTGGTATATTAGTTTTAATTAAATTTATTTTAAAAAATATACAATTTTTTACATATTTTACAAGAATAGATGATATAAAAAATATTTTCAACATTTTTATTATAAAATTGAAGTGTAAAGAGTCCATATTTTTCATTTTAGTGGTATTTTCAACATTGGTTATAAGAATAACCACCATGGAAGATAGTTTTTTATATTGGTTAAAATAATTTATGTAAAAAATGTATTTACAACATTGATTACATTTTCATTGCTTTATAACTAAAAATTAAAAAAAAAATCGATGTTAAAAACCCATTTCAGTATTAGTGGGAAGTAGGATAGGAGCCCAGAGAAGTCATCTAGGCCTAGATCCACATACTACATTGTGAGAAGAAGGGGTCTTAAATAAATATTTCAGGTTCAAATGTTAAATTATGAAAGGGTTGTTTCAAAAAGTTCTTCTTCAAATACCATGATTGAGTATGTGAGAAATATATTTCTAAAAGTCACAATTTTTTGGATTCATATTTCATTTATTCCAAGGCATTATTTAACTAAAATTTCAAGTGAGAGATCATAGAGAATTATGTTTCTAAAAGGTTCATAAAGGTTCATCTTGTGGATGATAAAACTCTTAAAATTGTAGGAAAAGGTTATCTGAATGTTTGAATAGAGTGAGGATACTTGTTTGGGTTACAAGGGGTGTGATAATTTAGGGAGCCTAGGTTTGAAATGGATGAATATCCTAACTATAAATGGAATAATAAAAATCAATCATTTGAGTATGAATCAGGAAAATAATTCATCCTTAGGATGATGTAGAAAGTGTCTTTCAATACAGAAGGATGAATGTCAAAGAACCTAATTTTAGAGTGAGTGAATATCAATGTATAGGGAGAAATGAATATTTAATATCATAAAGTGTTGTTGTATTATCTTAACTTCATCAATGATGTGACATTAAAGGTGTGGGTGTTCTTTATCAATAAAAATTATGAGGTATTTGGAACCTTCATTTGATGGTGGAAACAGAGGCTGATTTAAAGCTTATGTATTTGATGTCCAATAATGGTTGGGAATATAAAAGTAGAGAGTTTTGGTGTTTTTTATAGAACAAGGGAATTCATTTTGAGAAGTACGTGTCCATATCTCTAGAAAATAATTAATTGATGGAGAATATGAACCAAAAATTATATGATAGCTAAAGAAGTGTGATGATTTATTGAGGAATTTCTAATGAATTTTGGGTGGAAGTGATGAATTATATGGATTATCTTTTCAATAGGATTATTTCCACACCATTGGGGAAATAGATTCTATAAGAGACATATTATAGAATAAAAATTGATATATACCACCTTAAATTCTTTGGGCTTATTCCCTATGTCCATGTTGATGCCAATAAGAGCGACAAATTAGAAGAAAATTTCTAAGCTTTTTTATTTATGAGTTATAGTAGTGAAGAATTTGTTTCCTAAATCTAGTATAATGGCCTCCTGGTGATCAGAAGAATTCAAATTTTTTACTTTAATGAAGGGATACTTTGTAAGGATTATAACTAATAGTAATATGTAGATGATAACAAAGAATCATCACATGTTGAGGCTCGAATGAACGGAAGTACAAAAATTTCAGTTAGTTCATAAATCACTCTAGGTCTAGAAGAACCTAATAGTCTGGAATGAGGTATTTCAGATATAGGTTAAATTTTTGAGCTTTATCCATATCCTAATGTACTAGAAATATTGAGTTTTATGGAATCTTAGGGAATACTTTCAGAAGAAGTGGTACTAAAAATAGTACATTCACAGGAGTTGAAGTGCTTTACTATTTATAAGACCATTGTAAAGTTATGGTTCCAATATACATTATCTAATTTTAATGGATGATGGGTATCATAAATTCCCAAAGGAGTTATCAAGTCTTAGTGAGGAAAAATAGTTGGAGTTGGTGATGAAGGATGAGATGGACTTCTTTTATGCTTTCGGAACATTGAAGTTTTCAAAACATTCACTAGGAAATAATGTGTTATAGAACATATGGGTATACATATTGAATAAAGAAGATAATGGAAATAAATTGGTTCAAAATAAGTTTAGTTGTTATGGATTTTTAATAAAAGTAATGATTGAATTATAATGATATTTTCTCTCCAGTTATTAAACACACAATGATCCACACTATGATTAGAATGTTGTGGAGGAAGGATTGTATCTTGAAAAGTTATATGTGAAGATAAAATTTCTTCAAGGAGACTTATATGAAGAAATATAGATGTAGAAAATATAAGGACTCAATGAATCCATAAGTAACCTTGTCTAAAAACTTATAAAAATTCTATATGGGATAAAGCAAGAACTATGGTAATCAACCCAAATTTTTGATGGATTTATGGTCGATGGGATGTTCATATAGTGAAATACATATCATTGTTGCTCCTAGAAGGAGTTTATTTATGGGAGATTCATCATAATTATTTTAAAAATGGATGACATGCTCTTGGTGGGTATATAAATTAAATGAATTAAAGAGATAAAGGTTGTGTTATCTAGAAGGTTTTAGATGAAGGATCTCAGGGAAGCCAATGGGGATCTGGATGGACTAGAAGAAAAAGACCTTGATGTTTTCAAAGTTAGAGTGTATCCAAAAGATATTGTAGAGGAATATCTTGACCCAAACACATATCAACCCCATTATTCAGACATTTCAAACTATCCAATGAGAATTCAACATGAACATATATAGAGGATAAGTTCATGGAAAAGGTTCCTTATGAATCATTGGTTGAATTATTTATGTATTCTAAGATTTATACTAATTTGGAAATTTCTCAATCAATGGGAGTAGTTATTAGATTTATATAAAATCTTGTAAATAAGTTCTAGGAGGTGGTGAAGTGTTTTTTTATATCTCAAAGGTTCGGAAACATTTTCCTTATGTTTGAGAAAAAATGATAAATTGAATGGGTATATTGATATGAACTTTAGAGGGTATTTAAATATACAAAGAAATATCACAAGTTTTTTGTTCACCTATAGAGGAACCTTTATAAATTTTATGTCAAGACTTCAACCTATAGTTGCACTATGTGTTAGGTCCTACAATGAGTATAGAAATAGACAGAGGTGAATTTTATTTCCTTAAAAATTATCAGAGTATAAAATATATTTGGGGATTTTGTGGATAAGGAATAAAAACATTCAAGTAGAAAAGATAAAATAGTGTGTGAGAAGTTTTTATAGTAAAGAAAAGAATGTAAGGTTTTTATAGTAGTTCAAATCAAATTTATCCTACATATTATCTTCACAAGATCTCTAACTATTTAAGATTTGTAGGGGTCTGGTATAATATAGTATTTTATGGGTTGAGACAAAATCCAAATATATTTTTATGGGCTTAGTTCTAATACAGTCTATTATTATAGGAAAATCAAACCTATGCCTTTTAGTAGTTTCCAGAACAACCTATGAATTACATTTTTTATAAAGTTAACATATCCAACTCAATTCATTTTGATTTTAGTATACCCATGTAAGTTTTATAATGAAACATAGATAACTCTAAACAATAAAACTAATAAATTGAACCAGCTAGAAGTTGTATACAGAAATATTGTTGTAATAAAGTGATCATCATATCTTTACTATTGATGTAAAATAATTTGGCTCTGGGAAATCCAATAATGCTTCAACCCTTTAACAATAGTGGAACAATACTCTTTTAAAATTACAACACTTTAAGAACTTGTAAAGGAACCATATCACTTCTAGAATTATTCAACCTCTAATTTATAGATGAATTATCAATGGTTAATTCCTTCAAAAAAATCTCCATGATATTTATTCACATGGGTGTTTTATAATTTCTCATCATAGATAACAATGGTTAGAATAATATAAACAAGGAAATATAACCATTTCCTTTATATAAATTTCATTTGTATTTTAAAAACGTAATCATGGATTAATTCAATTTTATATAAAATTAAAATATTATCATAATCTTAGCAATATATTAACAGTGTGTTCACCTCAATATAGCACATCATATTGCATCCTGATATTAAATTTTCATCAATTTAGTGTTAACCACATCATAATTGATGAATGAATCCTCTGGTTAATAACTTTTTTGATTCAACATCAAACACTTTGAAAGCACTTCAAACAATTTAATTAGTATTTATAAGTATTTTAAAAATTGGTAGAATAGTTTTAATAAACCAAATAAAAATACAGCAAAAATAAAATCCAAAATCAGTGTGGAATAGAGTTTTTAAATGTTAATTATGTTGGTGAAACCAATTATGTTCACACTGGAACTCTAGATGGAGATGGAACTTTGAATGATTAAGCACATTTTTACATGTAGTGATCCATAATCTTCTTAAGTCCTAAATATAAAAAAACTCATATATTGATAATTTTATGTTTCATGTGCAGAAAGCTTCCTACATGTACTTATTCAAATTCTCCAAATTCCAGACATCATAAAACTCATTTTGTTCTAATGTGTTATATAATTCATAAACTACATGAATATGGATTTAGAGAAAATATTTTATGTAATTATATAAATTATGGTTGTATCCAAGCTTCTCAAATGTATTTTGTAACATCCAACTATTCAAAAATCATATCTCTCATTCAAAATAATCATATTGTGCATGAGCTTCAGCTTTTGAATTCGTTTATCATAAATTCATATACAAGAACATAATTTTAATTAATTTTTACTGTAGCCAAACTCATGTCATAATACATTCATCTCATGTTCATAATACATTTAAGAAGAGTTTCTTAAGACTTTTAAATAACTCTGTAAGTTTTGTAAGATATTACATTTGAGTTTGTAAGAGTTTAAATAAGTTTTTAAGACATTATAGTTGAGTTTGTAAGACTTTAAATAAGTTTGTAAGACATTATAATTGAGTTAATTAGACTTAAAAAAAGTTTTTAAGATATTAAAGTTAAGTTCATAAGACTTTAAATAAGTTTTTAAGACATTTCATAAACTTAGAAATACATTTAAGGACTTCATAAGACTTTTACAATAAGCATAACTTTGTGAAAATTTTAATCACATAATAAAAAAATAGTAAACTGAATAAATAAATATTAAACAATAAGAATTACCAAAGTGAGGATATTTTTAATTATCAAAACATAATCAAATAGTGGTAATAATACACTCTAACAATATTCCCCTTTTTTAAAATTAAAAAAATGAACATCGATTACAAAATTTCTCCCCTTTTTGAAAGAGTTAAAAAGATCAAACAAAAAAAAGTATCCTCCAAAATTAATCATTTTTTAAACCTCTTTCCCAAAATTAAAATATAAAAAATAGAAAATCAGAACTAGAATTATCCCCTAGGTTAAATATTAAAACAAAAAAATAACCAAACATGCATATAAAAGTGGAATAACAACAACAAGCTTAAGATGGAGTCTTAAAACTATATATACAACAGCTTAACTAAAAAAATAGTCAGATTCAGAATATCTAAATTAGCTTGCATAAATTTATATAAGCATCACATGCTTCAATATAAGAAAATAAAACCATTCCTCTAATTTTTTTTATAAAAACTAAAAAATTATCGAATATTAAAATTATCCCCCAATAATACAAAATCCCCAAACACATAAGTATTCTCTTAAAATTTAAAAACAAAATCATGGTTTAAAAAATATATAACTAAAAAATACTCATACTCAAACAGATTAAAAAAATGTAATTCCATAAAATAAAAAAATAGGATAAACTCCCCATAAAAGTATTCTTTTTTTTAAAATATAGATACTATTAAATAAAAATAGTAAATCTTACCCAAAGTGAAATAATAACATATCAAGAATAAAAAAAATTAATATCTAGTGAGCTCCAAAACCAATAGAAATGAATTTAAAACATTAGAATACATGAAAATTTGTTAAATAATATTCAAAAAAATATATAAATATTTTAAAATAATTAAAAAATTAAAATTTAATACACATTCTAGTAAAATAAAAAATAAAAACTGATCACACATGCTCACCGACCATAAATAAAAACTTACAGATTAAAGTACAAGATAATATATCATATAATAAAAAAAAGAATGGGTATGCATGTTGTCCAAAACAAATATACTTAATTGGGAATGCAGACCATCTTAGGTCCAATTATATTTAAGAAAAACCCTTTAAGAACCCATTCTTAGTAAGGATTAGTATGCTTAACTTTAAAAACAAATTTAGAAATAAAATCTCTATTGTGACAAAGGGGTTAAACAAACTATAAAGAGAAATAACTTACATAATGACCAAGTAAACCACACCTAAAACAAGTAAAAAATGAAATACCATAGATTTTACCTTTAACAAATGTATTCTGGTACATCCATGGTAATCTCCCATAAAAACTAAAACAATTTCTATTTGTTTTTGGCCTATAAATTTTTAATGACCTCATAAACACATCTAGGTTTTTTACTTCTAATTATAATCTTAGACAACATTTCCTTCAAACTTTCAACCTATTATTTAATTTTTCCATTTTCTTTTTGTGAAATTTAAAAATTATCATATATTTTATCTTTAGTACATGAATTAGATTTTTCAAAATGTTATTCTCATTTTTAGTATAGAAACATCATCCATTAAAATTTTCAATTTATCATTCATCTCTTCTTTATTCTTATAAATAGGAAATTTCATCTTTTTATTTTCTAAAATTATATTCTTATATACCTTGAAATTATTCTTATGATCATTAATCAGCTTTTGGTACAATTATAAAAAAATCAAATTCTACATGATATTTAGAATATATTTCATTTACCAATTAAACAGTGGATTTTTCCGAAAACCAAAATTGGAAGATGAATAAGAATCATAATCAGAACTAACCATACTCATATAAGAATCCATTAAATAGATATCACCAACCTTTTTATAGATTATCCCAAATAAATTGAAGAATAATAATGATAAAGTGAATATATTTCCTTATAATATTTTCCCATGAAAGCATGGTTTCCAATTTTCTTCCCATTTCTAAACTCTTCACTTGAATCATAGTTTTAATGTAACTCCTACCACCAAAAAATTATTTATTCTTTTTCCTATCCTTATTCATTTTTTATCTTTCATTTTTTAGTCTCAAGAATTTATATTTTTTATAACCCATATTCCTACATTTATATCATCAAATATATAAATTATTAAAACCTTTATTATGTTTTTTTTAAATAGTATACTTCATCTTCCATCCTTACTTAGAACCTTGTCTACTGTTTATGAGTCCATGTATACATTTCATAAGTTAACTTAAATCATCGCCTTTTACAGAACCCCATCTCCTCACAAAGAGTACCCCTCCTGGGTCAGCATTAAGTGAAGGTATATGGTGACCACCCAAGTCTCGCCTCCAGTAGACCTCGGGTTATCGACTATCACCGGGGGTATAATATAAATATAAATGGGAGGCATTTCCCTCTAAGAGAAACATGTATATGGGAAAGATAAGACAAATACACCAATCAACTCCAACTCATATGGATAAAATAATCCAAAGTACATACATGAAATTTCATTCAAGACTAAAACAACTAGAAAGGAAACTATAGGTACCAAAAAAGGTACACTCTATAGTGTCCACAAAGACAAAAAACTCCTACAAAACCATGATCTAGTAATATTCATCTTGATCCCCAACCTGCTCCCGCTGACCTGAAAAAGAGTTTATATATATGTGGGATGAGTATAACAGTATACTCAGTAGGATCCTCCCCAGAACCTCTTGTACAAAAGATAAAGAAATCATATTAAATATCAGTGAACAACAAGTGAAACTAACTCATCACCTAAATAGGTATACTAAGTTCCCAGCCTCACTATGGCTATCTCTCACTAAGTCACTCATACAAGAGATGTCATATATTATAATAATAAATCAACAAGGGTAGCTCGCTACTGATTCCCTATAGGTTTTATACTCTACCCTAATGTCACATGTTCTAATCCATCTCTCTAGAAAAGAATCTATCCTGAAAACACCTAGGATAAGTATCAAAACATGCACCTCATGCATCACATCCATCCAATGTTAAAAATTTTATTGTAATATGGAAAATTCCCATGAAATAAAAAAGTAAATGTGGTATAAAATAGTTAAGAATGAGTGTATATTCTCTAACAAGACTACCAAATTCATGAGGAAGTGATCCTAATATGGAAAATAATAAAAATTGATTCTCATTATCCACCAAAGAATCTTGGAAATTCATAGGCTTATTCCCATCACACCAAGTATGATAAAGGGTCACCCACAAATCAAGAAGTATTATCAATTTGTGAATGAGATATGCGATGGACCATAGAATTTGAATCTTATCCTACAACAATCCCATTATCATAGTCGAGTCAGTTTCCACTAACTCCAGCTTGATGTTGTATAAATGACACAACTCAATACCCTTCAGCATCATGCAGACCTCCTCTATAAAGGATTCACCCTATCCAAATCCATCAATAAAAGCAAGAGTCACTGATCCTTGGTAATCATGAACAACCCCACCCCACCCCCTCATCATACTGATAATAAAATATCCATCCACATTGATCTTATATCCACTATTTGGTGGCCTCCATCTCACCCATATCCTCTACCTAATTATATTCTAGGAAGTATAAGTAGTATAATTTCTAGACATGAGATTTCTTAATGATGGTGAACCTTCCCACCATTTAAAAATAGAGACAAGATATGTTACCAGACTTTGGGATTTGACCATCATTCTTATCCATGAACTAAGAATTCTTTCATGGCGTATTTGGTTTCTCAAACTTTAGATGTCCTAGAAACCCGCCGCTAGGAGTAGCCCCATTACCTTCCATTCTTGCACATTATTCTTGGGATCCATAAAACATGATTGAATAAAAGTATCTTGATTGTTGGCTGGATCTAACAGCTTGATAAACTCATCCAGATCACTCCAGACTACCTACACCCATTCACTCTCAAATAATAGATGAATGGAAGATTCCTCTTTGGGGTTATTGAAGCACAAACACCTTTTAAAAGAATGATTCCTTTTTTACTGACCTGGTCATCTATAGGGATTGAATGGTTATGAATACGCCACACCAAGAAGTTGAATTTTGTGGGAATATCATTTCACCATATTCTATCATTCTAGTCATCCTACACACCATAAATTTGAGTCATAGAGCAATCCCTTTCACCAAGAATTTGTAAAACATAGATCCCAAAAAATGATATTATCCGGGTTAGAATTCATGTCAATACTATTGAAAATATCTATATGGTAGTGATTAAGAATAGAATAAATGAAAGGCTTTAATCTTATATCTTGGGTGAAAGAGATGTCTAGGGTGGGACAACCAAGAAAACTGAGCATCAAACCATCCCAATTGTTGTTCTAGAAATTAATCTGTCCACAACTGATGATCCACTTTGAATGGCTCCATAACATAGGGATATGGATAGATATCAAGATCCATAACCAAGAAGATTCTCCATTTCTATCCATATAGTAACCAATTAGTTTTTGGGAGCCACCATAGCCCATATGATGTGTATCATACATTAGTTATTATAGCCCAATATATTATAACCCATACACTGAGTAAGGTACCTCAATCCATCACAACCTATATAGATCATACCTATAATAATCCTTTGGACACTATATTCATACATACATGTGTTTGAAATAACCACAATCCATTATAACCCTTTATACATGTATATGGAAAAAACTAACCATCATGCATACTAACACATAATACTACCAACAGAAGAGACCAGGTCTAGAAGGGGTAGTCGGTCATCCATCCTCACCAACCTAGATGTTGGGGAAGACAGCCTCCTAGAGTCCATTGGGTGTCAATCTCCCTAACCTACATGGGTGGGGTAGAAAATACAATAAAAAAACATATAGGATATAATATATCTCACAACCACAATAAGGGAATAACCTAATCTTAGGCTAAACTATAGCTACCGTCACTTGGACACCAGGATTCCACTGTTTAGGACTAGATATCCTATAAGAACACAAGAATTTAAGGATCTATATTAATTTAATTATTTTATTTTAATTTTTCACTTCATGTTAATTAATTAATTATCCATTAATTAACATTATTCTGATTACATTTCATTAATCATCTAAGTGATGTTCACTCCCTTCAGTCATAATCCAACTAAGTCCACAATTTCTCCAGAGTATCATATTTTTCATTCCATCAACCACCAACCACATGGATTAAACATTTATTAAAAATTATTACCATTCCATAATTTTAGTTACTCTAGGAAGAAACATCATAATATACCACAAGAGAAATGTAACAAATCACATCCAGAAACCTCAAACAATGGTAAAAGGAAAGAAGATAAATAAGAAACCTGGCCATCCGAAATTTCAATAGATTCAAAAAGAAAACATCCTAGATCTCAGAAACACAACAATGGGTAAGTCCAACTTCAACCTATTACATCATCCTAGTTTCATCCCTAACACCATCATGCATATCCCCTTGCATATCGTCATCATAGGTGTCAACTATTTCCAAAACCTCGGGCCTCCCCACACATATCTCATCAGATACCCTAGGCTCACGTCACATCACAATGATCATAGATAGAGTACATAGAAGGAAGAAAATAAACAAGCATTGACAATAGATAAATCTACACCATAAAACAAGGCATTCAACCTTCATGTGTAAACAGGCTCTTGCAACCCCCAACATAAGGTATCCAGCCTTTATAAACAGTGGGCACTCATAGCCCCAACCATTTATCTTTATAAAACAACCAATTTTATCCCATATTGAATTAACTAATTCAATTATCATGGGTTAAAACTATGTTAAACTAAGGGATTAGATATAAAAATCTATCAAATTGTTTAAACATTCTCTCTAGCATAAAAATATTTTCATCAAAATGTGAAGAGAAATTTTCTCATTTAACATGACTTTTTATTCTTTTAATCATTTAAAATAATTCCATCTTCAAGTTCTTTATTCAATTACCTAAACACATGGAATAACATAATCAATTAAACATGCATACTTACTTAAATTTGATTATCATCAAATTATAAGAAACATAAGATTTATTAAACATGACTCTTTAATTCATTAGATAACCAATTAATTCCAACTTTATGTTCTTCAAAAATTTCATCAATAACATCATAGTAAAACAAGAAAAACAACATGCTATACAAATTATATTATAGATAGAACACTATCTAAAAAATCAAAATGAAACCTATTATTATGGTGGAAAGAAAAAACTTGTGGTCATTAAACATAAACCAAATTCATATTTAATACAATTTAATATTTGTTAGGTTAATTCCACCACCATCCAAAGGGATAAACCATAGTCAATTTATGATTTCATGTTAATAAATATGTGAAGCAATGAATCCTCAATCTCAAAAGTGTCAATGTTCTTCATACAAGAATGGATCAATATCACAGATATCTGATCACCTCTTCCATAAAAAATTACATCCTGTTAAGGACATTATACTACAACTATGCCAACAAAAAACCAAAAAAACTCAACTATAATGATGAAGAGAAACCATAATAACACGAAAATAAGAGATGGGAGAAAATAATATCGATCTAAGAAAAAATAGTGAGAAAATAGAGGTAGATCATACCTTGGATCACTGTGGATCAAACATGGGAATCCAAGATCAATCCCTGTTGAAAGGGGATTCAAAGGCTTTGAAAAACTACCCTTGAGTGCCTAGGGGTTGAGAGGATAATATGGGAGAAAAACAAGGTTGAGGTCCTTGGGTGTATTTATAGGAAAATATATTTTTAGAAGATTATGGTGCAATCATTAGGACCACATCACATCCTATTGAAAAACATGTGGACTACGGAGTAATCCCCCTAGACTATGCCGCAACCCCCTAGCCAACTCTACATATAATATCCATTCTTGGATCCATGGTGTGGATCCTAAAAACCTAGGGAGAGGGACTATAGTACATCCTACCACCATGCCCAAAGCCCCATTTTCCAATAGAGAGTCTATTTTATAGACTAATACCTATGGAAAATCCACCCCCTAAAATGGAAGCGCCATCCAAAATCGATACACCACAACCTCATTGCTCCATATTGTAGCGATCGACCACTAAGAAGGGCTTATGCCATAGCCAACCACCATGGTAAAGCCACCCCATTTTTGTAGTACCTCCTCCAATCCCTCCAACATCTCATTATGAAGACCATGCTATAGAGTCTTAGCTTATGGTGTATCCCATGGTTTCATGTTGCAACCTTACCTAAAAAGGTAGTGGCACCCCCCCCCCCCAAACACCTTCCAAAGACCTTAGAACCTCCTCCTGGGGCCTCCAATACCCAAAAACACAAAGGGAATGGACCTAAGGTCTGGGTCCTTACATAAAATACCTATAAAACTATTCTCATCATCAATAATTTCAAAAAACACCCAAAGAGGGAAAAATAAAAGGGTTTTCCAAACAACCACACCATGAGATACCTCTTAAGGATCTCACCATCACTGGAGCTCAACTACCTCACTTAGAGGAATAAAGTGAAAAACCATGAAACATAAATAACCAACTCCTAAATTATATTACTAGGAATATACCTCTCAAAGGAGAGTAAATCCACCAATAAATAAGGATATTAGAGGATACCATCTCATAAACTAGAAAATTTTCACAACCATAAACAAGCAACATTATAAGATAAGATCTAAACAACTTAGGGTACTGAGAACATATCTATGACTCACATCCCTAGGAACTCTCCTCTACAAAACTATGCTTACAAAGTACATGAACCAAGGGAATATCATTCCTGCACAACACCTTATCTTGGGGGTTCTAGATCCCCACTAGCTACTCCTCGAAGGTTGCATCATTATCAATGTCGATCTCACCCCAATCAATGGCATGAGAGTTATCATGAAGGTAATAGAAAATATCATACACATGGAAGACATCATGTATCCATATTATCTGTGGGGGAAGTTATATCTGATACCCCATGGATTTAACACAATCCAACACCTCAAAAGTCCCAAAAAACTAGGGAGAGAGATTACTTCCATAACTAAACCTTTACTACCCACAATGAGGAGTCACCTTTAGAAACATGTGATCTCCAACGAAATCCATAGGTCTATTCCTATGAAAATCATAGGATATATGAATATCTTGTGTTGTTTTCATCCTTTAATAAATTACCTGAACCATATCTATTGTATTCAGCACTAGCAACATCTTGAGAATTATCGACTCTCTAACCCCAATACAACATGATGAATAATGGAAAGGTATGTTGTACAAATATTCAAACGATTTCATACCATGGTGGAGTGAAAAATATTATTGTAAGAAAACTTAACCAAAGGTAATTTACTCATCCAAATACCTCCAAAATCTAGTACATAAGAACATAACATGTCCTCAAGAGTCAAGATAGTTCCCTTTATCTGGACATCCTTCTATGGATAAAAACTAGTACTATGGAATAACTAAGATCCAAAATCATGTTGGAAACCTATCCACACCCTAGAGATAAAATAAGGATCATAATCAAATATAATTGTCCTTGAGACTCCATGGAGCCTCACTATCTTCTCTAGATACTACCTCAAAAAAACATCCACTAAGATCAACTCCTTAACCTCTACGAAGTTTTATGATTTAATCAAACAATCCACTATCACCAATATAGAGTCAAAGCCTCCTAAATCTCAAGGTAAATAGGTAAAAAAGTCCATCGAGATGTCCTACCACTTCCACTAAGGAACATCTAACAGCTAGATCAAACCAATGGGAATATGATGCTCAGCCTTCACCTTTTGAAAAACCAAACATCAAGACACAAACTATGAAATTGCATTCTTCAACCCAAGCCACCAAAACTACCATCTCAGAGATCAGTACATATTTTTCATGCTAAGATGAACTACCAAGGGTGAGATATGGAACTCATATAGAACCCTCTCATGCATCACTAAAGGCATAAAAGGCCTCCCCTAGAACAACACTTGGTGTTGTTCATCTTCATACCAACCATCAAGGGCATCACCAAAGACAACTTGGTCTCTCCAGACCCCCACCTCATAAATCCTCAACTGAGAATCCTCCACTTTCTACACCAAATATGACTACACTTTCATCTAGAAAAGGAAACATATCCCTCAAACCTCTCCCATATCAAGATTCATCACTGGGATCTCTTCAATCACCCTCTAGAAATCTCTAGATTCATGTATGGAATAACTATGTGACTTATATCTTAATGCATAAACTACAACATTACCCTTTCCTAGTTTAAAAAAATCTATAAGTCGTAATACTATAATAATTCCATACACCATAACTTATGCAAGTTCAATTCACACTGGAAGAAGACATACCTAAGGATCTTATGATTGGTAAAAACCACAAAATTCCTATTAATGAGGTAATGTTTCCAAAAAAATTCAAGGAAAAAAATTCCACCAACTAAAGATCATGGGTGGAATAGTTACACTCATGGGGATGTAACTTTAAAGACCTATAAGAAAAAATTAATCTCTATTGAATCATAACATAGACCAAATAAATATGTAAAGCAACATAAAAAACCTTAAAATGAACTCCCAATTCTAGAAAACAAAGGGTTGGAGCTCTGACCAACTTCCCCTTTAGTTAATAAAAAGATTCTTAACACTGATAAATCTATAAGAATGGATGATAATTTCTAGTCATGGATATCAAAGGAGTCATAAATTGATATAAATTACCTATGAACCGCCTTTAATAGCCTACAAGACAAAAGAAACTAGGGACCTCAGTAATATTCTTGGGGGAATCCCAAGAAACAATCACCACTATTTTGATGTATCCATAGAAACTCCTTGCTGGGAAATGACATTCCCCAAGAAACAAAATTCACAAGTCTAGAACTCACACTTAAACAACTTCTCAAATAGCTACTGATGATTAAGAACTCTCAAAATGGCATGCAGATGCTCTACATGATCCTCCTCAGACATAGAGTGCACAATGATGTCGTTGATGAAAACCACCAGGAAATGATACAATAAATCTCTAAAAAATATGTTCATTAAACACATAAACATGGTTAGAGTGTTGGTAATATCGAATGGAATCACAAAAAAAACTCATAATGTCCATGATGGCATCGGAAAGTGGTCTTCAAAATATCCTCATCCTTCACCTGTATTTGATGATATCTTGACTATAGATCTATTTTCAAGAACCAACTTACTCATTTCAGATGATCGAATAAATCATCAATCCACAAAAGAGGATAGCGATTCTTCATTGTCACCTAATTCAAGTGACGATAATCAATACAAAGTCATAAACTTCCATTAGAATTCTTCACAAACAAAATCAGTGCACCCTAAGGTGACACAATCTGTAAAGACCCAGAATTTTCAAGGAATTTTTTCTTTCTTTCTTAATTCTTTGGAATTTTACGAGTCTGTAGCCTCTGACGACACTTGATTCCGAGGCCCGGTGTTCCTGGAATCAATTTCCGAAGTTTTGTTTGGGTACGTTTAGTAAACGTACATGTGGGTTTTTCTATCTTCTGAACTGGTGCTCAGAATTGAAATCTGAGGACACCCGATGAACTCGCAGCGCCAATAATTTCTTAAGGGTACCTTTACCGTAGTTGCGTTTTATGCGGGTTGAGAGTTAATTTTTAGGGAAATTGGAAATAAATGAATAAAATTTTTAGAACAATTTTATATATCTATGGAAGTTATTTCCCTCCCATGGGAAGTTATTTGTGGGAATCACACCCACCCAACTTCCCATGTGTGGATATTTGAGAGGTGGGTCCCACATGAGCCCCAACCTTTCATCTCCCATAACTCTCTTCAAACCCCCCCCCCCTCAATTAACTACTCATCCTTTATTGTGGCAACCCCCCCCCCCCATTAATTATGGGAACTCTTCCTCTCCCTCACTCCCACTTTAAGGTTTTCCAACTCATGTTAATAAATGAATTCAACCTCTTCTAATTAATGGGTTGATCTACCCAATTAAATAATTATAAGTGGTGTCATGAATTCTTTTGAAATATTTTGAATTGCATGGCACCAATATAATAATAGAAAGCCTATTGTTTCTTTTGAGGCTTGGCTATTTTTTTTTGGAAAGGCTTGGGAGAATACACCATTCTTCTTTCGATGAAGAATGCCTCCGACGAAGAAGGACTTTCTCCCTCGATGAAGAACGTTCTACGATTCGAAGAACGCGAAGTCACCAATGTCGTATCCTCCTCGGATGCACCCCGACGCCCACGAAATTGACGTCCACTCTCCGCGACGTCATCTACCGCAACGCTTGTCTTCCACGGCTCGACGACGTGCGACGTCATTAATCAAGGTAGGGGGGATTATGTTCAATTTTTTAATGGATTAAAATTGTACCTCATTCTTCATTGAATATCTTTGTTTGTCTCTGGCCTATTGAAATCGCCTAACGCGGAGGGCGCGGGCCAAACGAACACGACCCGACGACCCTCCACTGGATCTTGATTAGTTTTTTTTGGAATCGGTGATCTGAGGCAGAATGCGGAATAGGCCAGTGATGCAAGGGCTTCCATCACACATGCAAAGAAAATCCACGGCCAAGCGGGCCGAGGCGGAGGAAGCATGGTGCCATCATGCCGTGCCGGGGACACGGAGCCGCGGATAGGGTAGGTCGTGGTAGAGGAAGCAGGCACCGTCATGCCGGCTGTGCAGAAGGAATCATGGCCCGCTTCGCAGGCCGCTTCGAAAGGAGAATCGGCCAGCTCGTCGGCCGGCCAGGCGGAGGAAAGCCGTGGCCCCAGGAGGGCGCCGCGTTGGAGAACCCGCGGCCCACCTGAACAGGCCGCTTGCACCAAGAAGGGCATCTAGTTTCAGCCAGCCGGTTAAGGAGGGGGGCGCCGCCGGTTCGGGCAGCCCGGTGGCCGCGCCCCATGCCACGGACCGCTGGGCCCCTTCGGGCCGAGCCGTGTCCAGCCGGGCCGCGCCCTACCGGGATGGGCCACGCCGCGCCATGTCGGGTTGTGCCATGCTGGGATGAGCCATGCCCCGCCGGGCCGGGCCACACCCTCCCGGGCCTAGCTGCGCCCTCTCGGGTCGGGCCACACCCCTTTGGGCCGGGTCGCTCCTCCCTTTGGGCCGGGCCGCACCTGCCACTGGGCCGGGTCACTTTTCCTTAGGCCGGGCTGACACCCCATGCCAGGTTGGACCCGCCGCACTGGGTCGGACCGACCCGCCAGCCCACTGGGCCTAACGGGTCGGGCCCATACGCTTAAATGTGAATGTCTTCATGACCGTGCATCCGATCGATGCACTGTCTATGGAACTAGGACCCTCGTGATTAGGCGGTCCTTTTGTGATACTCTAAGTGAGTTTTGGATGACTTTGGAAAAATGGCTGGGTTGGTTCGAAACCGAAACCAACTGGGCCCTCGGAGCAGAAGCGGTTATAACATAAGGACCGGATGTCTGATTGTCGTGCCATCGACTAAGTTGGATTACTCTTGATGAGATGGACCTTTTGGCATACTTCACATACGATTCTAATGTGGTTTGAGTATGTCCGGGTTGGATTGTACCCGAAATCCAATCGGGCCCTTGGAACGGAAATGCTAATAACTCACAGACCGGGCATCCTATTGACGTGCCGTCAGTTGCGTTCAGACCCCTATAACGAGGCGGTCCCATGAGATACCTCCACATGAGATTAAGTGACACTTGGAAGTATCGACCAGTAGCTCGTGGAGTGGATCCTCCCAGAGATGAGCGTACGGAGTATGGAGACCTTGTAGCTGGATGAGACCTGATGACTGCTTGTCTGATTCGATTTGGAGTGACTTGACTAGACCAGTGGGGAGTGCTACTATGTTGGGGCAACAGACCCATGGCGGAGGAGAGCTACTATGTTGGGGTGGCAGACCCGTGATACTCGATAGGAGGAGTACCTCTGTAGGCTATTAGGGGGTGAGCTGCTATATTGGGGCAGCAGACCCATGGCGGGAAGCGCTACTATGTTGGGGCGACAGACCCGTAGTACTCGACATGAGGAGTACCTCAGCAGTCTAAGGTTAGTGAGTAGCACCTTGGAGTCACGACAAGACTACTGTTCTCGACATAGGAGGAGTTCTCCAGCAGCGAATAAAAATCTTGGTTTGAGCTGAGTCAATGACCTTTGTGTTTTCCTCATGATTGAGATGAGTTACTTGATAACTTAGGTATATGTATGAGTATATACCTAAGTAAATGTTATCAGTTGAGATCTTTCTTTGAGGTTTATCCTTGTTGGATTTTGTGAGACCTTGAGGGTCTCGAGGTCCCTACTGAGTATCGTTATACTCACCCTTGCACGGGCTATGCCTGCATCTCGTTGTGTTGGATGCAGACGATGGACATCGCTGATCGAGGTAGAGTGTACGAGGACTGGATGGTACCCGGAGGTGGACACTCGGCGTGATGGCACACAGAGCAGACCGATAGACGTGGAGTGCTGAGGAGGACATATGTACCTACCCTTCAGGTAGGAACCCGGAGGACGATCCCGGAGCTACTTCACCATTCAGTTGTTGTCTTTTCATATGTACTTTTCTTTTAGTTGTAACTGTACCTTTTCTATTGGGCTTGTATTTCCAGCCCCTTTGTACTTTCAACACACTTGTTATACTGCTTTACGTAGTGTTTGCTTCCACTTGTTCTCTGGTTGTGTGAGTTTATGTTTTATAAAGGCAATGACTTCCTAGTTATAGGGATTTAAACCTTTGGTTCTAGTCGCCATCCCCTGGCCTATGGAAGGCGGGCTTGGGGTAGTTACTACACGGGCCCCGGGGGACGGGTCGTGAAAAATTGGTATCAGAGGAGTTGGTTCAACCACATAACTTAGGACTCAGATATTTTCTTTTCTGTGAAGCAATAGTGTTAAGTGTACCAAGTGTGGTTTTCAGTTCCGGGAGTCTAGTGTTGGTGCGCCGGCCGATGTATCCAGGCACCAAGACCCTGACTTCTGATTTCCGACTTAGTGCACGAAAACACTGATTGCATGTGTGTTTTCAAAAGTTTTATTTAAGTCAGATCAAACCAGGTCATCTCACCAGGTATAGTCTTTTGACCATGTCACATATTTTTATTTCAGGATGTCTTCACCCAGTTAGTCAGTGCGGGTTCCGAGTAGAGAGCGTGATGGTAGCCCACCGAGCAGCAAGGCCACAATGCAGGGCCCCATCACAACAGAGGCATCAGCGGTACCATTACCCACTAGGATATCGTTATCACCATCCCCAGTCGCATAGGGTGATTTCCGCTTGAGCGCGTTGCGTGGGTTCCTACGACAGAGACCTC
The DNA here is from genome assembly GCA_963277665.1 of Viscum album. Taxonomy (NCBI): domain Eukaryota; kingdom Viridiplantae; phylum Streptophyta; class Magnoliopsida; order Santalales; family Viscaceae; genus Viscum; species Viscum album. The sequence goes on from OY728157.1 coordinate 600,701,664, forward strand.
TGAGGTTTCGAGGTGATTCATAATTTCAGACGGCTGGGTACTGGTTGGAGTTTGTAGCACGAGCTTTCCACACAGTTGGGACACCCTCTAACTTGATGGTGTACCTAGCTGTTAGTCTCTTTCAGGGAGCAGCTGAGAGGTGGTGGATCTAGATGCTCCAGTTTTGTGATGAGATGACCTTCACCTGGGGAAACTTCGAGGGTTTATTCAGGGTGAAGTTTATACCAGTGACTCTACACTCTGAGCATGCTCAGGAGCTGATTCCCTTGCCGCAGGGTTTTCCGTCAGTAGCCGAGTCATCTGTAGGCAGTAGACAGATGACACAGAGGTCCAAGAGGACCATACCTACAGGTGGTCGACCGCACGACTCAATATCGGTAGTGCGGGGCACCCGGGGTGGAGTTAGAGCCAGGATTACCATAAATGAATAGTGTTTCTCCTGCGGCAGGTTTGGTTACATGGCACGTGACTGTCTGACTCCATGCATAGTTTATCCGCAGGCGTTGGAGAATCCACTGAGACAGAAGCAGTGGCGGGAGCTTGAGCATCAGCCGAGTGGTGAACAAGGCAGTGGAGCTCCGGAAGCAGGTGTACAGGAGTGGGATTAGTTCCAGGCATTGAGTTCCTTGTTCATGATGCTTCTAGATTTTTAAATGTCGTTGTTGTGGTTGCTTTGTGTCTTTGTACTTCGAGCTACAGTAATAAAAGACACTTATCTTTGTGACGTTTACTTATATATCCTTTTTTTATGGTTGATATTGAGAGGTTCCAGTTAAAACTGTTGACTTGACCCTCGCTTTTGAGATTTCTACTGGAGGATACCCAGTAACCACACATTGATGATGATAGTGTGACTCAACCCTTGGTGGAGAGAGTAACGGTTCGATCTCTTAGTAGTAGCGTCGAGGCCTTACAACATCGACCATGGAATGAATTAGTATTGTTCATGTTAGGATGGATTTTATTAGGCAATGGGAGTGGTTCATCCAGGGGATGAGACTGGATTTCTCTTTTCGGAAAAGGAGAAATCTTAGCAGCTCTTACAGATCGTAGGCAAAGAAGGGTGATTGTCGACTGACTCACCAAGTCGGCCCACTTTCTGCCGATCAAGGAGAAGGTCTTAGTAGAGAGCTTTGGATGCCTCTATGTACAGAAGAACATATGTCTTCATGGTGTGCCATCAACGATATTTTTCGATCAGGATGGCACCTTACAAAGTACTCTATGACCGACCTTGCAAATCACCTCTGTGATGGACTGACCTAGGAGAGTTAGCACTTGTAGAACCATAGATGGTACAAGATATGATGGAGAAGGTGCAGATCATCTAGAAGTGGATGAAGACTGCATAGAGCAGGCAAAGTCTTATGTTGATAGGAGATGGAGACCTCTGGAGTTTGAGGATGGCGACCATGTCTTCCTACGGGTCTCACCTCGACGAGGTCTATGGAGATTTGGCCAGGGCGGAAAGTTATCTATGCATTTCTTCAGACCATTCTAGGTTCTCAGCAGATTAGACGAAATGGCTTACCGCCTAGCCCTTCCACCTCAGTTGCACCGGGTGTATGATGTCTTCCACGTATCTCAGCTGAGGAGATATGTGCATGACCCGACCTACATCATTGATCACGGGGAGGTGGACATCGATGACGGGGCGACGTTTACGAAAGTCCCAGTAGATATTGGGGATCGACAGAAGTAGGTCCTACATGGATGGTCGATTCCTCTGGTGCGCATTTGCTGGCAGCATGGGAATCTCCAGGAGAGCACTTGGGAGCAGGAGGCACAGATGCGAGCTCAGTATCCCCATTTGTTTTCCTAGTGTGTGTTGTAGCTTTACGAGGACATAAATCCCAGAGTTGGGAGTAATGTAAAGACCCATAATTTTCAAGGAATTTTTTTTTCTTTCTTAATTATTTGGAATTTTACGAGTCTGTATCCTCTGACAGCACTTGATTCTGAGGCCCGGTGTGCCCAGAATCAATTTCTGAAGTGTTGTTCAGGTACGTTCAGTAAACGTACGTGTGAGTTTTTCTATCTTTTGAAACAGTGCTCAGAATTGAAATCCGAGGACGTCTATGAACTCGCAGCGCCAATAATTGCTTAAGGGGACCTTTACCGCAGTTGCATTTTATACGGGTTGAGAGTTAATTTTTGGGGAAATTGGAAATAGTTGAATAAAATTCTTAGAACAATTTTATATATCTATGGAAGTTATTTCCCTCCCATGGGAAGTTATTTGTGGGTCCCACACCCACCCAACTTCCCATGTGTGGATATTTGAGAGGTGGGTCCCACACGATCCCCAACTTTCATCTCCCATAACTCTCTTCAAACCCCCCCCCCCTCAATTAATTCCTCATCCTTTATTGTGGCACCCCCCCCATTAATTATGAGAACTCTTCCTCTCCCTCACTCCCACTTTAATGTTTGCCAACTCATGTTAATAAATGAATTCAACCTCTTCTAATTAATGGGTTGAGCTACCCAATTAAATAATTATATGTGGTTTCATGAATTCTTTTGAAATATTTTGAATTGCATGGCACCAATATAATTATAGAGAGCCTATTGTTTCTTTTGAGGCTTGGCTATTTTTTTTTTGGAAAGGCTTGGGAGAATAAACCGTTCTTCTTTCGACTAAGAATGACTCCAATGAAGAAGCACTTTCTCCCTTGATGAAGAACATTCTACGATTCGAAGAATGTGAAGTCTCCAACACTGTTTCCTCCTCAGACATACCCCAACATCCATGGAATTGACGTTCGTTCTCTGCGATGTCGTTCTTCGCGACGCCATCTACTGCGACACTCGTATTTTGTGTCTCGACGATGTGTGATGTCATTAATCGAGGTGGGGGGGGGGGATTATGTTCAATTTTTTAATGGATTAAAATTGTGCCTCATTCATCGTTGAATATCTTTGTTTGCCTCTGGCCTATTGAAATCGCCTAACATGGAGGGCGCAGGCCGAACGAACACAGCCTGACGACCCTCCGCTGGATCTTGATTAATTTTTTTTTGGAATCGGCGACTGGAGGCAGAACGCGGAAGAGGACGGCGGCACAAGGTCCGCCGTCGCACATGCAAAGAAAATCCATGGCCAAGCGGGCCATAGCGGAGGAAGCACGGTGCCGTCACGCCGTGCCGGGGATACAGAGCCACGGCGGAGGAAGCACGGCACCGTCGCGCAGTGTCGGGGATACGGAGCCACGGCGGAGGAAGCCGGCATCATCGCGCCGGCTGTACAGAAGGAACCACGGCCCGCTTCGCGGGCCTCTTTGGGAGAATCGGCCGGTTTGTCGGCCGGCGGGGTGGAGGAAAGCCACGGTGCCAGGAGGGCACCGCGCTGGAGAACCTGCGGCCTGCCCGAGTGGGCCGCTTGCGCCAAGAAGTCTATCTGGTTAGAGAGGGCGGCGCCGCCAATTCGGGCATCTGGGGGGCTGCGCCCCCCACCATGGACCGCTCGGCCAGCCGGACGAGCCGCGGTCGGCCGGGCCGGGCCACGCCGCGCCAGGCTGGGCCACGCCGGGGTAGGGCCGCACCCTCCCGGGCCGAGTCGCGCCCCCCCGGGCCGGGCCGCACCCCCCCGGACCGGGCCACGCCCCCTCGGGCCGCACCTTCCACTGGTCCAGGTCACTTTTCTTTAGGCTGGGTCGGACTGACCCGCCAGCCCACTGGGCCTAACGGGCCGGGCCTGTACGCTTAAATGTGAATATCTTTACGAACGTGCATCTGATCGACGCACCATCTACAGCACTATGACCCTCGTGACGAGTCATTCCTTTTTCAATACTCTAAGTGAGTTTTGGACGACTTTGGAAAAATGGCTGGGTTGGTTCGAAACCGAAACCAACTGGGCCCTCGGAGTAGAAGCACTTATAACATAAGGACCAGACGTCTGATTGTCGTATCGTCGACTATGTTGGATTCCTCTTGATGAGATAGACCTTTTGGAATAATTCACATAGGATTCAGATGTGTTTTGAGTATGGTCGGGTTGGATTGTACCCGAAATCCAACCGGGCCCCTGGAACGGAAATGCTAATAACTCACAGACCGAGTGTCCGATTGACGCGTCGTCTGTTGCGTTGAGACCTCTATGATAAGGCGGTCCCATGAGATACCTCCACGTGAGATTACGTGACACTTGGAAGTATGGAACAGTAGCTCGTGGAGTAGATCCTCCCAGAGACGAGCATACGGAGTACAGAGACCTTGTAGCTGGCTAAGACCTGATGACTGCTTGTCGGATTCGATTCGGAGTGACTTGACTATACCAGTGTGGAGCGCTACTGTGTTGGGGAGATATACCCATGATGGAGGAGTGCTACTATGTTGGGGAAGTAGACCCATGGTACTCGACAGGAGGAGTACCTCTGTAGGCTATTATGGGGTGCGCTTCTGTGTTGGGGCGGCAGAACCATGGCAGGAAGCGCTACTGTGTTGGGACGACAGACCCGCGGTACTCTACATGAGGAGTACCTCAGCAGTCTAAGGTTAGTGAGTAGCACCTCAGAGTCACGACAGGACTACTATGCTCGATAGAGGAGGAGTTCTCCAGCAGCCGTGTTTTCGACATCGTGAATAAAAATTCTGGTTTGAGCTGAGTCAATGACCTTTGTGTTTTCCTCATGATTGAGATGGGTTACTTGATAACTTAGGTATATGTATGGGTATATACCTAAGTAAAGGTTATCTATTGAGATATTTCTTTGTGGTTTATCCTTGTTGGATTTTGTGAGACCTTGAGGGTCTCAGGGTCCCTACTGAGTATCATTATACTCACCCCTTCACGGGCTATGCCCGCATCTCATTGTGTTGGATGCAGATGATGGATAGCGTTGACCGAGGTAGAGTGTACGAGGACTAGATGGTACCCGAAGGTGGACACTCGGTGTGATGGAACACAGAGCGGACTGATAGACACGGAGTGCTGAGGAGGACATCTGTACCTACCCTTCAGGTAGGAACCCGGAGGACGATCCAGGAGATGCTTCACCATTCAGCTGTTGTCTTTTCAGTTGTACTTTTCTTTCAGTTGTAACTGTACCTTTCTGTTGGGCTTGTATTTATATCCCCTTTTTACTTTCAGCACACTTGTTATACTACTTTAGTTAGTGTTTTCTTCCTCTTGTTCTCTGGTTGTGTGAGTTTACATTTTATAAAGGCAATTCCTTCCCAATTATAGGGATTTATGCCTTTGGTGCTAGTCGCCAGCCCTTGGCCTATGGAAGGCAGGCTTGGGGTAGTTACGACACGGGCCCTGGAGGATGGGTCGGGACACACTCGTCCAAACAAATCCATTATTCAACATATCATCGATTTATACTCACAACTCTCTTAACTTAGAAGGAACTATCCTATACTGTGACATCAAGATAGTGGAAACTTCTGATTATAGCTTGATCCCAAACTCAATCTCTCATCAAGTGGTTTACACTTCTAGAAACTAGACCTATGCCAATAGTTTAAGCCATACCATTGGTATAGGTACCATTATATGACCCTATACCAATTCTTTTGAAAAAATCATTGGTACAACTTCATTAAAATGACCATATACCAACGGTTTTACCAAAACCATTGGTATAGGTGTTGGCTATAACAACTATTTGGATAAAAATGTTGGTATATCCTTTATTTAATGACCCTATACCAAAATTTTTTCCAAAAACTGTAGGTATAGGTCCCAAAATTCAAAATACCGATACCAACGGCTTGGAAAACCGTTGGTATGGGTATTTTGATTTTTAATAAATTATTTTATCAAATAATAATTAATACATCAAAAATTAATTTACTTATAAATATAAATATACATATTTATCATATTATGTTTCAAAAAAACATTATAGCTTAGTGGTTAAGTCATTGTGATATAAATTAGAGGTCTAGGGATCAAAACCAACTGAGTTTTTTTTGAATTAGCTATACCAACGGTTTTTAAACTATTGGTATATCCCACCTATACCAACGGTTTCCCATAACTATTGGTATAGGTCTATACCAATGTCAAACAAGACAACAGACACCCAAACCATTAGTATAGGATTCTTTTACAATAGTGGTAATTTCAAAAACTCATCAAAATGTTTCACTCTGGCCTCCTCATCTAGAAAAAGTCTGAATCATATCATAGAAAGGTCCTGAAATGGATATTGAACTCTTAAACACTGTAACTCCCCTATTAAAGGGTAAGCAACTCCTGATGACTGGCCACCTTCATGGTTAAAGAAAGAAACTATACTTGGAATTGGTTCCTAATATTCACACATGAGACCACTTATTTCTTTTAATCCCCAAGGAACAATATCCTCCATTTTCTCTCTACTGCACACAACATTATCACAACCAATGAAACTAAGTTCTCCTTTTGAGCACAGATTGAAATGAACACTATCTCAACCTCCTCCAACTATTCCTCTATGACTAAGTCTGAAACAGACCCTAGATACATTGACACATCCTGTTGAACATTTTTAGAGCAAACCTAACAAGGATATTAACTTGGAACCATACCTATAAAATAAAAAAGGTTAGAGCTTCTAAACCTAGAATATGGAATACTTAATATTATTTATTTATTTATTATTTTATGGTTTAACATATCCTGAGGTCTACCCATTTCAAGCATAAGTGAAAAGAATAATGGTGAATGATCATTTCCTAGGTCTCTACCCACAACCAATATTACTTCATTTAGTAGGCTCGGTAAACTTAAAAGGTCTATGCATTAGATCACAAGGGGTCCTATATACCCATGTCCAATTCGGTCTACTATGTTTACATTTCATACTAAACTTAGCTGAAATTATTTCCCTACCAACCCATGCAATATCACTTATGAAAAACTCCAAAATACATCATATTCCTCAACCTAGATCTTTGATACCAATTAGTCATGACCCCCCCCCCCCAAAGAGTATCCCTCTTGATCCCACAATGAGATAAGGGATATAGTAATCACCTGAGTCTCACCTCCAGTATACCCCAGATTGGCTAATATCATCGAGGGTGTATCATACATATAAATAGGAGGCATTACCCTATAAGAGAAACATGTGGAAGAGAGAGATAAGATATATACACCAATAAACTCTTTCTCATATAGATAAAATAATCTCAATTAAATACATGTAATTTCATACAAGACTAAAAAAACTAGAAAGGAAACTACAAGGACCAAAAAGGTAAACTCAACAGTGGCCACGAAACCTAAACAGCTCCCGCAAAATCACATGCTAGTAATATCTAGCCTAATATCTAATCTTCTCCTACTGGCCTAAAAAATAGTCCATATATACATGGGATGAACACAATAGTATATTCAGTAGGTTCTTCCCTAAATCCTCTAATGAAAAAGATAAAGAAATCATACAATATCCTATTGAACAATAAGTGAAGCTAACTCGTCACCTAAACAGGTATACTAAGTTCCCAGCCTCACCGTGGTTATCTCTCACCAAGTCATACATATAAGAGAGATCATATATTATAAAAATAAATCAACAAGGTTAACACACTACCACTTGCCCATTGGTTTTTCTCTCTATCCCAACGTCTCATGTCTCAAGCCATCTCTCTACAAATAAATCCGACCTGAAAATACTTAGGTTAAGTATCACAACATGAACCACATGCATCATATCATCTCATCATCCTATACCACATATACATATAGTAACTAAGTAGTTTCTAGGATAAAACATAGCCCATATGATGTGTATCATACATCGGTTATTATATCTCAAGTCATAACACCATACACAAAGTAGGGTACCTCAAGCCATCATATCCTATACACGTCGTACCTATAATAATACTTTGGATGCTATATCTATAGATACATGTATGTGAAATAACCACAATCCATTACATCTCTCTACACACATATATGGGAAAACTAACCATCACGCCTACCAACACGTAATAATATCAAGAGAAGAGAGCAGGGCCATAGGGGGTAGTCATTTATCCATCCTCACTGAATTAGATGTTGGGGAACTTTCCTTCCTAGAGTCCACTGGGTGTAGTCACCCTAACCAACATGGGTGTGGTAGCATATGAAATAAAAAAACATATAAGATATAATATATCTCACAACCACACTATAGGCATAACCTAGTTCTAGGCTCAACTGCAGTTATCATCGCTCAGACACCCAACTACCACTATTAGGGACTAGATATCATGTAATCATACAAGAATTTAAGGAGCTATATTAAGTTTATTATTTTATTTTAATATTTCACTTTATGCTAATTAATTAATTTTCTATTAATTATCATTATTCTATTTAAATTTCATTAACCATCTAAGTGAAGTTCATGCCCTCCAGTAATAATCCAACAGAGTCCATAGTTTCTTAGGAGTATCATCTTTTTCATTCCAGCAATCACTAACCCCATGGGTTAATCATTTATTAAACATAATTACCATTCCATAATTCCAAGTACTCTAGTAAAAAACATCCTAAGCTACCACATGATAAATGAAACCAAGCAAATCCAGTTGTCTTGAGCAGTGGAGAAAGGAAAGAAGGTAAACAAGAAATTTGGTTATCTAAACTTTCAACAGATTCAAAAAGAAAGCATTCCAGCTCTTAGAAACACAATAATGGGTAATCCCAAATTTAACATGCTTCATCATTCTGGTGTCATCCCTAGCACCATCATGCATATTCCCATGCATCTTGCTATCCCAAGCATCAAATGCTTCCAGAACCTTGGGCATCCCTGTCTATATCTCATTAGTCATACCAGGATCACATCACATTGTAAGGATCATATCCATAACGCATAGAAGGAATCAAACAAAAAATCATGGAAAATAGAGAAATCTAGTCCCTAAAAACAATTCATTCAACCTTTACATGCAAACAGGCTCTCATAGCCCCCAACATAAGGCATCCAGTCTTTATAAACAATGAGAACTCATGAATCCAAGCATTTATCTTTATCAAACAACCATTTTTATTTCAAATTGAATTAACCAGTTCAATTATCATAGATTCCAATATGGGAAACCCAACGCATCTTCTATAATAAGCTATCAAATTGTATTAACATGCTCACTATCATAAAACTAGTTTCATCAAACTATGAGGAGAACATTTCTCATTTAAAATTCCTTTTTATTTTTTTTGATCATTTAAAAGAATTTCACTTTAAAGTTCATTATCAAATTCCATAAACAAATGTAATAACATAATCAATTAAACATGCATACTTTCATCAATTTGATTATCATCAAATTATAAAAAACACCAGATTTATTAAACATTCCACTTTAAATCATTATACAACCAATTAATTTTGGATTTACATTATTTACCAATTTCATCAAAAAAAATACTAAACCAAGGATAGTAATATGCTATACAAATCATAGTATAGATAGCACACTAGCTAGTAAATCGAGAGGCAACCCGTTATCATAGTGGGAAGCAAAAACATGCAATCACTAAACATACACAAAGTTCATATTAAATATGGTTTAATATTTATTAGGTTAATTCCACCATCATCTAAAGAGATTTTTGAATGCCCGGTTAGGATAATTGTACCACTGAGAGGGGGAGGGGTGAATTAGTGATGGCTTTTTCTTTTAATTTTCCTTTCAAATGAAATAACCTTCACCTCCAGTTAAACATTTATTTCCTGACTGAAAAAAAATCAAACACACATCCACAAGAACATAAGTATTTAAAAGTTTCACTATTAAATAAGAATAGATATATCCTTAGTATTCTTTGGAAACAATCCAATACCACTGAATCCACTAGAAAATAATACTTTTGTGTAGAATACAATGAGTAGGATATGCCCTTTCACTCAAGTAGCACTATGAATGTAACAACCCGAAATTTTGAATAGTTTTTTTCCCTAGCTTTGTGTGTTATTTTATTTTATACTCAACAAAACTATTTCATTTAATAAAATGAGAATAATTAAAATAAGACCGTTGAGTTTCGACTGTTATATGACCATTGGACAATATGACCGTTGGAAACTAAATGTGGTGATTATTTTCTATAAATACAAGTGATCTTGATTAATTAATATATAAAGAAGATTTGATGGCCCCATCCAGTAGTCTCAGGCTGATTGAAGCCCATCTGACGGAACTCGGGAAGGAGGTAGCACCTTTGGGATTTGCTCTGGACCAAACCCAAGTCGAACTTCATCGTGTGAAGATAGAACAGAATCCCCTTCATGAGAAGTTCAAGCTGATAGAAATCACTACTCAGGAAATGTTGGTCGAGCCGCCCCAAGATTTTATCTCCCTAGCACACCTTACTCTTAGTTCCTATGCTGGTGTTATAAGGGGTTATGTAACGAGACCATAACTGTCTTGTGAAATCCTTTGTTTTAAATAAAAATTGTGATTTCTTCTTATGGTGAAGTTTGTGAATTTTCAAATGTCCGGATAAATAGAGTATGCATATTATTGATGAATTTTAGAAAAATGATATTTTAAAAATATTTATGTAAAAATCATATATTTAATAATGTGTAATGATTTTCAAAAAATGGTCTTCTACAGTTATGTTCAGTAAGAAATTTAGAGTGTAATAAGATAAACTTAATTTTTGATGAATAGTAAATTATGATTAGTGATTTTACGATTATGATTAGTAATTTGATCAAATGGATTAAGTAACCTCACTTAAGAAAGTATTAATATAATCTAGGTACCTTTATTAAGTAATGTAATTCAATAAAATAGGTAAATAACTGTTCCAGAAAGTACTGGTTAAATATTAGTTTTTTTGAGTGAATAGTGTTTTTTATTTTAAAATTAAATTAAAAATATTTATAAAATTATTTTCATAAAATGGAGTTCATTTTTAAAATTAGAGCATCGATATTTGGTTAAGGTGAATTTTTGGGATTTTTCTGAAACAGTTGAATTTTCAGTGAATAGTGTTTTTATTTAAAAATTAAATTAAAAATATTTAGAAAATTATTTTCATAAAATGGAGTTCATTTTTGAAATCAGCACATTGATATTTGGTTAAGGTTAAATTTTGGTATTTTTCTGAGAAAGTTGAATTTTCAGTCAATAGTGAAAATACAGTTTTTGAGTTTTGGGTGTTTAATGACATCATTAAGGATGTAAAAATTATGCAATAATTCTGGTCAATTTATTAATAGTAAGATAAGGTATGAGGTGTCTCAAGGGCCAATACCATGGGAAAATACCATGGGAAAACCCATGGTTTTGCCAATACCACCGATGAGGTGCCCCTTGCCAATTAATGCTTTGTCCCCTCACTTCTATAAATACCAAGCCTTTCCCTCATTAATTTCATTTCCAAATACTCCCCAACAAAGTTATGGTCTCTTTAACTCCCAAGGATTCCTCCCAAGGTTCCCTCAAGCCTCCCAAGGTCCCAACCTTCAAGCTTTCGAAGTTACTCTTCAAGGTAAGGGATCCTACCTCTCTCTTTCTTTTCAAGTACTCTCTTTTATGTCATTTATTTTATGCTCCATGTTATTATGTTGGAGGAGGTTATTTTATATTAAACTTACTGTAATTTGTATTTTCATATTATGAGAGACCCCCTCTTACTCTCATCAATTCATTTTAAGAATTTTTATGTGGCATCGTTAGGCTGCCGAATTTTTATAAGGGATTCTTTCACCCTTCTCATTTTCAAAGTTCTATTTTCATGTCAAGTCTTTCAAGTTTCCTTTTCTTATGTTGGGGTATGATCTCTATATCCATCATACTGTAATTTTATTTTCATATTATGAGATTCCCTATTTTATCTCATCAATTCATTTTTATAAGTTGTAAGTGGCATCGTTAGGCTACCGAATTTTTATAAGGGATTATTTCACCCTTCTCATTTTCAAAGTTCTATTTTCATGTCAAGTCTTTCAAGTTCCTTTTTCTTATGTTGGGGTATGATATATATATCCATAATAATTTACTTTTATGTTCATATGATGAGATACCCTATTTGATCTCATCAGTTCATTTTTTATAAGTTTTAAGTGACGTCATTAGGCTGCCGAATTTTTATAAGAGAAATCTTATTTTTGTCTTCCTTTCAAGTTTTTCATTTCATATGGTATGTCTTTCAAATTTCATTACCATGTTCTAATATCCTTTATATCCAGTCCCTCTATTGTTTTGGGGGTCATTTATGAGTGGGTAACCCATGTCCCCTCTCTTTTCAATGTTTTCTAAAACCCTGTAACATAGCCGTTATGCTGCAGATTTTTCGCCTCAAAATGTCTTTCTCTTTTTCTCAAATTATTTTATTTTATTAAGTGAATACTCAAAGATCTATCTTCTATAGGGGTATTCAAATATATATAATAATTTTCTATTTTAAATTATGGGATTTACATACATGATACCCACTTTCCTTTTCCGTGGGTTTAAAGTGACATAAAGATCGCGTCTTTAGAGCAGTTTTTAAAATGTTATGACTATGAAATGAAACCCATTTATTTTACACTATATGGGTTATTTATGAAATTATTGATGATGATATATGTGGATCACATGATAATAAAGAAAAATTAAGGGTGCGCCCTTATAGCGCTCCAATGCATTGGGTAAAGACTTAATCTCTAGAGATTACCATTTTAATGATACCTTGGTGAATAACCTTGGTAAATTTTTAATGACACCTTGGGGATGGACCTTGGTGATATGGAAATGATTGTCTATGTTAAATTTTGTAGCCACATATTCAATTTATGAAACATGTTATTTTTATTATGATATGCCTCATGATCTCTTTCTCATGTCTTAAAGTTATTTTTTATGACTTTAATAATGTATCTAAAGTTCACATGTTAAATGTTTCACCTTGTTTCCCTTACTAGGCCTTCTGCTCACCCTTTCCTTTGATGTATGTCCCCAGGTTATGAGATTCAGTAATTTACATAGGATTAACCTTTGATAAATCCTTACAAGTGGTTTAGAAGAATGTTTATGTTGTTTTCATGTATTATGATCCTGGTTTCCAAGACACTAGACTTTAAAGATCCTCCGTATGTAAAATGTAATGAACGGTTATATTTTAAAATGGAGGGATGCTATATTTGGTATGAAAGGATAGTTTAGTTATTTCTGGAAATTAGGATATGAAAACTTTAGGAAGAACCCTATATAAAAGTTTAAATATAATAAATCTTCCTAGTATTTTGGTGAGTATTGAGTAAGTGGTTTATCAAGAAAATACATCCATGTCTAGATATGAGCATGTAGGGGTGGCTCTGGCACAGATGTATGTAGGGGTAAAACCCGAAAACACCGCTTTGAGCTAGACTCGAACGGGAACTGGTACATGACAACGGGCCTTGCTGCACTCTTGGTTACGACACTCCCAGGGGATATTTTTGGTTAATCGCATGATTTTTATGAATCATTATAAAGGAATTATAGAAAAATGTAATTGTCTAAGCATGAAGTTTTAAGAAAAAAAATCCCTTTTAGTTAAAAGATTCGTAAATGAAATAAGTTTCTCACGAAGGATTTATTCTTTTATAAAATGTTCCCATTGTCTAGGAATACTTTGACATATTTCCTGAGGAGTTACCCGAACCTCCCCCAGAAATATAGGTAGAGTTCTCCATTGAACGCATACCTGGATCTCATCCGATGTCGAAGACCCCCTATAGGATGGAAAATGTGGAGCTAAAGGAATTAAAGAAAAAACTCTGAGATCTTTTTGAGAATGGGTTTATCCGACTAAGTGTGTCTCATTGGGGAGAACCTATTCTCTTTGTGAAGAAGAAGGATGGATCAATGAAGCTATGCATTGATTATAGAGAACTTAATTGGATCATAGTGAAGAACAAATACTCTCTTCCAAGAATTGATGACTTATTTGACCAACTTCATGGGACTAAATTCTTCTCTAATATTGATCTTTGTTCTGGTTATCATCAATTGAGGGTGAAGAATGATGATATTCCAAAAACAGCTTTCCAATCAAGATATGGGCATTATGAGTTTGTTGTTATTCCCTTCAGACTGACTAATGTACCTTCTATTTTTATGGATCAAGAATAAGTTGATTTTGGAAACTTATGTTTTATCAAATGGGTATCCTTTGTATAGGAAAATGATTTGGTGATTAAATGATAAAGGTTATTTTGGATGATGTTTTCTCTTTTGAAGTACTATATGCCTAAGGGAAATAAAATAATACAGGATTTAAATTGAGGAGGAATGTTTGAATTTTTTTTGTAAGAAGTTATGTATTTATTGTGGACATATGGTGATTTGGGTTATTTTTGGAAAATGATGAACCTAGCATAGAGAATATGTGAATAGGTTAATTACACTTTAGTATGATACTTTAATAGTAGTCGATGTTATTTGGAGATAAATTTTAAGATTTGTTTGGGGAAGACTATGTGATTAAATCCTTCAGAGTTTTGGGTTCCAATATTAGTTTAGATTATTCTGAAGAATTTTAAGGATGATTGTGTATTGAATGGTCTTTCTGGAACTTTGGGTACTTTTGTTGAATTTTTGAGATTAATAGTCATTTTTATTTTTATAAAGGATTATCATTTTTGGGGATTATATGATCACGTACTAACCATTTGAGTTTTAGTTGATGACTAAAGATAAGGGGAAAATATAGTTATTCTTTTGTGGATTATGTGATTCTCTAGAAGATGATTCTTGTGATTTTGATGAGACTGAGTCCTTTTGAATTCTCATTGTTTGGAGAAAAGATTATCGTTGGTGGAAACTTATTAAGGTATGAAACTATACTTGAAGGTAAGTATATTTACTTATGTTTTTATTCTATGTAGTAAATGATTTCCTCAAAATTATTAAAAGGAACGTAAAACAAAAACGTTGTTGGTTTACGTTTCCTACTAGGTAATCAAAGATTGTTTAACACATCTTAAGTTTGTGATCTTCTTGTGGTTAATTTTCTCCTAATCATGTTTTTTATCACTCTCCATCAAAACATGACCCTTTTTTTCTCTTCCATGTCCATGTTTTCCTACATGGAATCCTAGTATGGGTTAACTTGGGTGACCTTTGTACTTCCCTTTCTTTCTTTTAATGTAATAGTTTTACTGAATCTTTTTCTGATGTGGGACTTTCAACAAAATTTCCAAGACTAATTTTAAAATTGTGATGACGCAATTTCCTAAGGGGGGAATATTGTAATGATCCAAAATTTTGAATATTTTTTTTTCTAAATTTGTGTGTTATTTTATTTTATACTCAATAAAACTATTTCATTTAATAAAATGAGTATAATTAAAATAAGACCGTTGAGTTTCGACTGTTATATGACTGTTGGCCAATATGACCATTGGAAACTAAATGTGGCGATTATTTTCTATAAATACAAGTGATTTGGATTAATTAATATAGAAAGAAGATTGGATGGCCCCATCCGGTAGTCTCGGGCCGATCGAAGCCCATATGATGGAACTTGGGAAAGAGGTAACACCTTTGGGCTTTTCTCTGGACCAAACCCAACCCAAACTTTATCATGTGAAGCTGGAACAGAATCGCCTTCGTGAGAAGTTCAAGCTGATAGAAATCACTACTTGAGAAATGTTGGCCAAGCCGCCCCAAGATTCTATCACCCTAGCACACCTTACTCTTAGGTCCTATGTTGGTGTTATAAGGGGTTATGTAATGAGACCATAACTGCCTTGTGAAATCCTTTGTTTTAAATAAAAATTGTAATTTCTAAATTATGGTGGAGTTTGTGAATTTTAAAATGTCCTGATAAATATACTATGTATATTATTGATGAATTTTATAAAAAGGATATTTTAAAAATATTTATGTAAACCTCAAATATTTAATAATGTGTAATGATTTTCAAAAAATGGTCTTCTACAGTTATGTTTAGTAAGAAATTTAGAGTCTAATAAGATAAACTTAATTTTTGATGAATAGTAAATTATGAACAGTGATTTTTTGCTTATGATTAGTAATTTGATCAAATAGATTAAGTAACCTCACTTAAGAAAGTATTAATATAATCTAGGCACCTTGATTAAGTAATGTGATTCAATAAAATAGGTAAATAACTGTTCCAAAAAGTACTGGTTAAGTATTAGTTTTTTTCAGGTGAATAGTGTTTTTTATTTTAAAATTAAATTAAAAATATTTAGAAAATTATTTTCATAAAATGGAGTTCATTTTTTAAATCATAGCATCGATATTTGGTTAAGGTGAATTTTTGGAATTTTTCTGAAACAGTTGAATTTTCAGTGAATAGTGTTTTTATTTAAAAATTAAATTAAAAATATTTGGAAAATTATTTTCATAAAATGGATTTCATTTTTGAAATCAGAGCATCGATATTTGGTTAAGGTGAAATTTTGGGATTTTTCTGAGAAAGTTGAATTTTCGGTGAATAGTGAAAATACAGTTTTTGAGTTTTGGGTGTTTAATGACATCATTAAGGATGTAATAATTATGCAATAATTCTGGTCTACTTATGAATATTAATATAAGGTATGAGGTGTCCCAAGTGTCCAATACCATGGGCAAATACCATGGGAAAGCCCATGGTTTTTTCAATACCATCGATGAGGTGTCCCTTGGCAATTAATGCTTTGTCCCATCACTTCTCCTATAAATACCAAGCCTTTCCCTCATTCATTTCATTTCCAAATCCTCCCCAACGAAATTCTGGTCTCTTTACCTCCCAAAGATTCCTCCCAAGGTTCCCTCAAGCCTCCCAAGGTCCCGACCATCAAGATTTCGAAGTTACTCTTCAAGGTAAGGGATCCTACCTCTCTTTCTTTTCAAGTACTCTGTTTTATGTCATTTCTTTTATGCTCCATGTTATTATGTTGGAGGATGTTCTTTTATATTCACCTTACTCTAATTTGTATTTTCATATTATGAGAGACCCCTCTTACTCTCTTCAATTCATTTTAATAATTTTTAAGTGGCGCCGTTAGGCTGCCGAATTTTTATAAGGGATTCTTTCACCCTTCTCATTTTTAAAGTTCTATTTTCATGTCAAGTCTTTCAAGTTCCTTTTTATTATGTTGGGGTATTATCTATATATACATCATACTGTAATTTTATATTCATATGATTAGAGTCCCTATTTTATCTCATAAATTCATTTTTTAGAAGTTTTAAGTGGTGTCGTTAGGCTACCGAATTTTTATAAGGGATTCTTTCACCCTTCTCATTTTCAAAGTTCTATTTTCATGTCAAGTCTTTCAAGTTCCTTTTTCTTATGTTGGGGTATGATATCTATATCCATAATACTGTCCTTTTATTTTAATATTATGAGAGACCCTATTTGATCTCATCAATTCATTTTTTATAAGTTTTAAGTGACATTGTTAGGCTGCCGAATTTTTATAAGAGAAATCTTATTTTTGTCATCCTTTAAAGTTTTTCATTTCATATGGTATGTCTTTAAAATTTCATTAACATTTTCTAATATCCTTTATATCTTGTCCATATATTGTTTTGGGGATCATTTATGAGTGGGTAGCCCATGTCCCCTCTCTTTTCAATGTTTTCTAAAACCCTGTAACATAGCCGTTATGCTGCAGAATTTTCCTCTCAAAATGTCTTTCTCTTTTTCTCAAATTATTTTATTTTATTAAGTGAATACTCAAATATATTTCTTCTACAGTTTTATTCACATATATATCAAAATTTTCTATTTTAAATTCTTGGATTTACATGCATGAGACCCACTTTCCTTTTCCGTGGGTTTAAAGTGACATAAATATCGTGTCTTTAAAGCAGTTTTTAAAACGTTATGAATATGAAATGAAACCCATTTAATTTATGCTATATGGGTTATTTATGAAATGATTGATGATGTTATATGTTTATCACATGATAATAAAGACAAATTAAGGGTGCACCCTGATAGCGCTCCAATTTATTAGGTAAAGACTTAATCTCTAGAGATAACCATTTTAACAATACCTTGGTGAATAACCTTGGTAATTTTTTAATGACACCTTAGGGATGGACCTTGGTGATACAAAAATTATTGTCTATGTTAAATGTTTTAGCCACATATTCAAGTTATAAAACACGTTATTTTTATTATGACATGCCTCATGATCTCTTTCTCATGCCTTAAAGTTATTTTTCATGAATTTATTGATGTATCTCAAGTTCACATGTTAAATGTTTCCCCTTGTTTCCCTTACTGGGCCTTCTGCTCACCCTTTCCTTTGATGTATGTCCCCAGGTTATGAGATGCAGTAATGTACATAGGATAAAACTTTTATGAAGTCTTATAAGTGGTTTAGAAGAATTTTTATGTTGTTTTCATGTATTATGATTTTGATTTCCAAGACACTAGACTTTAAAGATCCTCTGTATGTAAAATGTAATGAATGGTTATGTTTTAAAATGGAGGTATGCTATAATGAAAACAATCTAATAGTGTATGTGATCCTTCTAGCACAAATGATGTAATAAAAAGTTTGTGTAACAACACATGTTACCTATTATCCTTTATCAACTTGCACAAATATATTCTTTTAAAAATATATTCACTTTCTTACCCATAATTTGGTAAGAAATTCGTTGACTTTTGATCTTAAATTTATTCTGATGGCCCAGTCCAATTTTCCCAATCCGAATCTCCTAGTCCGATTGCTAGATACAAAAAAAATATCTCAGTCAGAATATGGTTGAGAAAATTCTGAAAACATTCTTCCTCAATTCAAAAATTGGTATATGATAATTCCATTATGATTATCTAGTCCAATATAATGATCAGTTGAATACGATGACAAGCATAATACGATAATCAACTGAATACGATGATCAGCTAAATACATTGCAATATTGTCTCCTCTTCTTTCAATTATGTCTGACAAGACTTCTTTAAGAAAATAACCTGAAAACATCTTCTTCTCTCCCTATAACTTCATATCTTATCCCTCTTCTCATGAACAGTGCACTCATCATTATTCAAGTACAATGTACTTCTCATCTTTTATAGGTGACCCAAAATTGTTTTAGTCAGGAATCTTGAAAACTTTCTTGCTCAACTAAATTTTCCAAATTTGCACCTATCATTGAAATTTTAGTGCATCTATGACTTCATCATTTCTTCTCAACTCTTATAGGTTTTTCTTGATCCTTATTGAATCTTATAAACACTTCATATCTCTTTTTAATTTCTTTACAAACACCCGACCGATTTAGATTTTCTCGGTACAATTTCTTCAATACGATTTTCCATACTAATTGTATATAAGAAGAAATAGAGAGCTTAAATCTTCTTCACAAACCCCAGTATGATTCCATTTATCCATTACATTGCTCTACACCGAATGAAATATAATCTTCCCATTCTAATTTTTTCATTACGATCAGCAAGATGAATCAGCATCAACTCTGATACGATGGCTCTTGACCCAATTGATAAAAGCACTTAAACAAATCAGTGTTCTTTCTCTTTTTAATATGATAGACTGGTGTCAGCATCATTTACTTTAGCAATGTCTTTCCCCTCTAAATACGATACCAATTTCTTTTCAATACTCAACTTCTTTCTCTTTTCTAATTACAACCCCATTAAATTAATTCTCTGAAGATTTATATCCTTTGGATTTTGTTCTAACTGAAAACATGTACCTTTGGTTTCTCACATTTTCCACAAATCTTCCCAACCTTTAATTTTCAAGCTCCCCCTTTTGACAGCACATCCAACCATATCCTTCACAATCCTTCCAAACTCAAGTATGATTCTATTTTTGATTGACATTACAATTGGACTCGTTATGATGAAGAAAAATGTAAGTCTAACCTAATTGATGGTTGACTACATTATTAGTCAATCTATATCATTATGTTTTGAATCGGATTCAATATCATTTGACTTTATTTACCATCAGTCTTAATGAGAGAAATTATTGACATTGATGAATAAGTTGTTATGTTGAATACGATGGATCGGTATTCAGAAACTTCCTTATTTTACAAACTTCTTCTTGTATCATGATTTACTTTATGACTTTGAATACATTTTAGAAAAACTTCAGCATCATCTAACTTACCAAGGAAAGTATTTTACCTTCCTATTCTTCCAACAATATATTCCTTACCTTCTCATCCCGAATATGATTGTCTTGAATACAATTGGCATGATTACAATCAGGATGAATATGACTAGTAGTGTCTCTTTCTCTCTTTCCATCCAAATAAAATCAATCTGAATAAAATTTGTAGCATATCTTTCACTTCACCTTTATTTCATTAAGATTTCATCACAATTTTTATAACTTACATATGATTTATGAAAACTCCAAGATTAAAAAAATCATCTTCACATTTTCATCGTAGCCATACAGACTCTGATTCTCTCCCATTATGATCAATCCTTTCATTTTGGATTCAGTGTGAATCTAATGAAACTTTTCATTGAGCCATCTTCTCCTCAATATAATGGACCTTTTCAAGAATTGTGAATCTGATTTATGGAATATGATGGTCAATACGATTTTTATCAAATACAAAGTGAGGTGATTTCTTTTTTTATTTAAATCCTTTGACAACAAAAGACAATACCTTTTAAAAACAAACCTTTTCAACATCTTGAAACCTTCTCTAGCCAACCCAGTCCCAATAATCTCCCCATTTGGAGTTTTTTATCAACCAAGATTAATAAATCACTAAACTTTGTATCCTAAAGAAATGGATTACTTATCAATAATTCTAAGCCTACGTGAGATAAATCATTATATGAAACAAGAATCATTGATAACAAAACCATGTTGTCTAGAAGTAGTGATCATGAAACCTCTTTAGATTTTCTTCACAACATTCTTCCTTGACTTTATTCACTTCTTCAACTTCCCTAGAATAAAATAATGTTTTTCCCTACAACCACTCCAACAAATAGTTATAATAGTTCGTTCACATATAATGATTAATTCACAGCTTTCCCACAACTCCCCCTATTTACATGCTTCCATAAGGATAGATTTATGAAACAATTATCCACCTTAACAATACTATCCAAAGGTAAGATAAGAGAGGGGATAGAAACACATACCTCAAAATTGATGAGAAAGAGGTTGGATGCCCATGTTCAACCTCAATTTAGAAAAATATTCCTTCAGTAAAGGTTTTGTGAAAATGTCATCAACTTGTTCTGATTTAGGAACATACTCCAAATTCAATTCACTCTTTTCTATGTGCTCTATAATGAAATGATATTTGATATCAATATGTTATGAGTGAGAATTTTGAACTGGTTCCTAGTGATATTAATTTTACTTTGATTATCACAATCTAAGAGCAAGTGTAACTTCACTTCAAAAAGTAAGTCATCTAATTGAGTCTTCATCCACATCAGTTGGGTAGTGTCTTGAGTAAAAGAAACATACTCAGATTCATCTATACTAAGAGTTACTCAATTCTGTTTCTTTTTATTCTAACTAACACAAATTTTCCCAAGAAAGAATACTCTACTAGATGTAGATCTTCTATTATCAATATTTCATGCCTGATCAGAATATAAATACATAAACAAATTAATACTTTTTGATATATCATACCTGATTCCTAATTTTTTGTGCCATTTATGTATTTTAGAATTCTTTTTCCAGAAATTAAAAGTGGTTCTTTTTTATCACTTTGAAATATTGCACATAAGGTAACAACATAAACAATTCCGGGTCTTGAGGTATTCAAATACAAAACACTTCCAATCAGCTTTCAAAATTATTTCCGATAAACTTCCTTGCCTTCTCCATATTTAGACAAAAAAATTTCCCACTGAAATTGGTGTCGAAGCAAGTTTTGAGTTTTCTATGCCAAACTTATTAAGAAGTTCCTGAGCAAACTTTTCTTGAGAAATAAAAATGTGTTTCTTCTTTTTTAGAATTTTTAACCCAAGAAATTTATTCTTTTCACCTGGCATAGATATCTCAGATAACTTTTTAATTTATTCAGAAAATCTTTCACAAGTTCTTTCATTATTACCATAAAATATAATATAATAAACATAAACAATTATGATGAGGGAATACTCTTGACCTTTTTGATTTAAATATTTCTATCAACTCTTCCTTTCTTAAAACTCATCTTCCTTAAGCAAGTATCAAATTTGGAATACCATTCCCTCATAGATTGTTTCATCCCATAAAAGTCCTTTTTCAATATTCACACATAACTTTCATCTTTCTCAATAATAAATCCATAAGGTTGTTCAATTTAAACTTCCTCAATAAGACCACCATTCAGAAAAGCAGATTTAACATCCATTTGAAATATTTTGTAACTTCATTGTGAAGAAATAGAAAGAAAAATTATGATTATTTCTAATCTTTCCACTGGAGTAAAACTTTCATCAATATCAACACCTTTAATATGTGAATAACCTTTTCACACTAATCTTGATTTTTTTCTTATCACTTTTCCTTCTTCATTCAACTTGTTCCAAAAAACCCACTTTGTGCCAAAAATATTTTTTTATCTGGCTTGGGTATGAGTTCCCATGTATCATTATTTTCAATCTAATCCAACTCTTCATTCATGTCCTAAACCCATTCAGGATACTCAAAATATTCTTTCACATCATTTTTATCAACTTTTGGATACAAAAAAGTATGTGTAATAGAATTTTTTGTTCTTATTTTTTAAACCTTATGATGTTTATCAGCAATAATATTATGAGATCCCCCTTTCTTTATCATCCTAGGATGATATTTTTGATTATTTTCTCCATAACTAGAAATATTTTAGTCTGATTCTTCTTGAATATGATTTTCTATATCCTTATCGTAATTGTTATTAAAACCTTCCTTATCCTGCTCAACTTCCTTATCAGCCCAAGTATGTTTGTCTTCCTTGAATTAGTCAATTAATTTCACATCAATAGAATAAAAAATTATTCTTGTTTCTTTGTTGAAACATCTATATCCTCTTCCTTCTAGATCATAGATAATAAAATTTTCATCTTTACCTTTCTTCTCAAACTTTCCATAGTTTCCACCTTTCTTCTTTATAATACACGGGCTTTTAAAAACTCTAAAGTGTTTCAAACTTGGATTTTTGACCTAAAACATTTCATATGGAGTCATATCATATCTTGGCCTATATAAATGTTGGTTTTCAATATAAAAAACATTACTAATGACTTTCCTCCATAGTAATAAGAAATGCCATGTTCAAGTAACATTATTCATCCTATATCCACCAAACATATATTCTTTCTTTCAGAAAACCCATTTTATTAGGGAGTATATGTTGAACTATAATCATGTTGAATTCCATTGTTCTCAAGATAGATTTAAAATTTTTTAATTCTATATTCACCACCATTTTTAGTTCTCAACTACTTCACTAAATACTCATATTTTTCTCAAATTTCCTCCTGAAACTTTTAAAAAATTTCAGAGCATATGATTTATGTTTCATATACATGACACAATTAATGTGAGTAAAGTAATAAATGAAAGTGATGAAATACTTATCTCCATTAATTTATTTTTTTCTCATTGGTCCAAAAATATCATAATGGATAAGTTCCATCGGTTTTTTTGAACAAATATCAACTTTCTTATGTACTGAATTTGTAATCTTTCATTTTTGAAAAATAATAAAGCACCAATCTATTTCTATTGGAAAATAAGGAATGTATAAGACCTTGTTTCTTTTAGATAAATTTCTCATGTTTCTCCAAAACATGTGTCATATCCTTTTATTCCACAATTGATTTTATTTTACCATGCCCAAGTAACAAGAGTTTTGTATCTCACCAACTTCAAATAAATTTCCCTTTGTACTTTGGCCTATTATAACTTTTTTTCTATTCTTCTCACTTTTCATAAAAAATATATCTTTCCTGAAAGTAACTTTGTTACCTTTATCACACAAGTTTGAAATAGTTAACTGGTTATGTTTCATCCCATCAATATATAAATCTTTCTTGGATTTCAATTTTTTTCTAATGATATATGAACCAAAACCTTTGATTATTAATGATTCATCATTCTAGAATGTCACAATTCCTTACACTACTGGAATTTAGCCTTTTCCCAACGGTAGTATACCAACGGTTTACTTAAACCATTGGTATAGTGAGCCTTAACCAACGGTTTAAGAAAACCGTTGGCAAAGGGAATTTCGGTGGACCCTTTCCCAACGGTTCACTGGAACCGTTGGGAAAGGGGTGCTAAACTCACACATTTCCCAACGGTTCACTGGAACCTTTGGGAAATGTGTGCCTTTGCCAACGGTTTTTATAAACCGTTGGAAAAGGTTTCCCCCAAATTCCAGGTCGCGATCTCCTCTCCCCATTCGGACAGAGCCCTAATCTGTTCGCTCTGCTGCTCTCACGAACCCCATCCGACTCCACTACTCCCGCGAATCCGAACACCATCACCCCCCATCCCAATAGGTACACCCCCATACGAATAGGTAAAATTTGATCTCAACCATATTGTTGTAGTTGTTTTAATGAATAGATTTTTTCCATGTTGGTGGTTTAATTGATTATTGAAATTAATATCTAAATAGGATATTTTTTGTGTTTTTGAAGACTTCTTTAATGTTTTTGTATTCTATGTTTGGAAGGAGAGTGTTAAAAACATGTAAATCAGAGTTGGGGGAGGCTATCGTGAACGTTTACATGTTTTGGATAATGGATTGTGGGAATTATGGATTGTGTTCAAACCAATTTGATATGTTTTGGATAACGGATTGTGGGGGTAGGGGGTGTCCACGGGGGTGGGTAGGTTGTCCACGGGGGTGGGCGGGGGTGTCCACGGGGGTGGGAAAGGCTGTCCACGGGGGTGGGCAGGGCTGTCTAGGGGGTGTGGGCTGTCCTGGGGGTCTGGGTGGGGTGTCCTGGTGGGGGAGGGGTGTGTGGGGTGTCCAGGGGGGTGGTATGTCTAGGTGGTGGTGGTGGGGTTGCAGGGGAGGGGGTGTGGGCTGTTTGGGAGGGTGGGCGGGGCTATCCAGGGGGGGTACGGGGTGTCCAGGGGGGTATGGGGGTGGGCGGGTTGTCCACAAGGGTGGACGGGCTGTCCACGGGGGTGTTCGGGCTATCAAGGAGGGGTGGGCGGGCTGTCCAGGGGGGTGGGTGGGCTGGCCACGGGGGGTAGGGGTGTCCAGGGGGTGGGCGGGCTGTCCAAGGGGGTGGGGGGCTGTCCATAGGGAGAAGGGGTGTCGAGGGGGGTGGGTGGGCTGTCCACGGGGGTGGTTGGGCTGTCTAGGGGGTAGGGGGTGTCCACGGGGGTGGGCGGGGCTGTCCAGGGGGTGTGGGATGTCCTGGGGGTCTGGGTGGGGTGTCCTGGTGGGGGAGGGGTGTGTGGGGTGTCCAGGTGGGGTGGTATGTCTAGGTGGTGGGGGGGGGGTTGCAGGGAAGGGGGGTGTGGGCTGTTTGGGAGGGTGGGCGGGGCTATCCAGGGGGTACGGGGTGTCCAGGGAGGTACGGGGGTGGGTGGGGTGTCCACAAGGGTGGACGGGCTGTCCACGGGGGTGGACGGGCTGTCAAGGAGGGGTGGGCGGGCTGTCCAGGGGGGTGGGTGGGCTGGCCACAGGGGGTAGGGGTGTCCAGGGGGGTGGGCGGGCTATCCAAGGGGGTGGGGGGCTGTCCATAGGGAGAAGGGGTGTCGAGGGGGGTGGGTGGGCTGTCCATGGGGGTGGTTGGGCTGTCTAGGGGGTGGGGGGCGTCCACGGGGGTGGGTGGGTTGTCCACAGGGGTGGGCGGGGCTGTCCACGGGGGTGGGAAAGGCTGTCCACGGGGGTGGGCGGGACTGTCCAGGGGGTGTGGGTTGTCATGGGGGTATGGGTGTGGTGTCCTGGTTGGGGAGGGGTGTGTGGGGTGTCCAGGGGGGTTGGTATGTCTAGGTGGTGGTGGTGGGGTTGCAGGGGAGGGGTGTGTGGTCTGTTTGGGAGGGTGGGTGGGGATATCCTGGGGGGGGGGGTACGGGGTGTCCAGGGGGGTACGGGGGGGGGGGGGGGGGGGGGGCTGTCCACAAGGGTGGACGGGCTGTCCACGGGGGTGGCCAGGCTGTCAAGGAGGGGTTGGCGGGCTGTCCAGGGGGGGTGGGTGGGCTGGCCACAAGGGGTAGGGGTGTCCAGGGGGGTGGGCGGGCTATCCAAGGGGGGGGGGGGGGGCTATCCATAGGGAGAAGGGGTGTCGAGGGGGGTGGGTGGGCTGTCCACGGGGGTGGTTGGGCTGTCTAGGGGGTAGGGGGTGTCCACGGGGGTGGGTGGGTTGTCCACGGGGGTGGGCGGGGCTGTCCACGAGGGTGGTAAAGGCTATCCACGGGGGTGGGCGGGGCTGTCCAGGGGGTGTGGGCTGTCCTGGGGGTCTGGGTGGGGTGTCCTGGTGGGGGAGGGGTTTGTGGGGTGTCCAGGGGGGTTGGTATGTCTAGGTGGTGGTGGTGGGGTTGCAGGGGAGGGGGTGTGGGCTGTTTGGGAGGGTGGGCGGGGCTATCCAAGGGGGGTACGGGGTTTCCAGGGGGGTACGGGGGTGGGCGGGCTGTCCACAAGGGTGGACGGGCTGTCCACGGGGGTGGCCGGGCTGTCAAGGAGGGGTGGGCGGGCTGTCCAGGGGGGTTGGGTGGGCTGGCCACAGGGGGTGGTCATGCTCTCGCGAACCCCCCGTCCGAACATCATCGACCCTCGTGGACAACCCACCTTTTATCCCAAATTCCATTGATTTATACATTATTTTATAATATTATGTCTCAAATTATCTAAAATATGTGTTTGATGTTCTTCATGTGACCTATCATAATTCCTTCTCATAATCTATAGTGATCATGGGAAGATCCCATGCATGATTCATGATCACTCAAATTATTCTGTAGATCATACATAATGGAAGCCTTACAGGATGTGAGATGATTATATCTATGAAATCTACCCAGGTACCTGGTGAGTAAGTGCATATTAATTCAAAAAGGTAAATCGCATATGAGGATACCCTACTAATATGGTTATGGGATGAGGCATGCTCTGATGTGATAACACATTAAGTTCTTGTTGGTTTTACCTTTTTTCAATAACACATTAGTATGTTTTTTTCACATGTGTAGTTGATACCATGATTATTTTCTTCCTTTATCGTTTACTTAAATGTATTTTCTATTAAAGTTCAATCCTATTGAATTGTTTATGAAAAAAATGACTTATATGAATTCTTTTTACAGAATGGACAAAAGTTGGATGTATGAAACCGATCGTATCTCAAGCGATTTTCAAAACAATTTGGAGAGCTTTATAGATTTTTCATTTCACAATGCTTCAGATAGTGGTCGCATACACTGCCCATGTTCCAATTGTGTTGGTAGACCTTGGTTGAGTCGTGAAGAAGTCAGCTACCACAAAACCAAAAATGGTTTTCAAGCAAACTACTTTGTGTGGTATCACAATGGGGAGAAAATGAAATCTCAAATTGGTGATGATCGAAATGAAAGGACTGGAATGGAGAATTTGTTAGATGATCAGTTTCCGTTTATTCGTCATCATGAAAAAGAAAGGATTTCGACTCAAGAAGACGTCGATATGAGGAAAACTGATACATCTAGTGAAAATGATGATATTGATAGGGTGAAAAAATTGAATGATGCTGCCACGACTCCAGTATATCGACAATGTGATAAAATGAAAAAGCTGTAATTTTTAATCTGATTGTTTCATGGAAAAACTATGTATGGGATTTCTAATACAGCAATCGATTACATTCTTACCCTCTTGAAGGATTTACTTCCAGATGATGCAGATATTCCCTCAAACCACTATATGTCATGGAAGTTAGTTGAAGAACTTGGATTTTCCAGAAACAAAATTCATGCTTGCCTGAAAGATTGCAGTTTATTCTGGGAAGAAACCGCTGAACGAAATGAATGTATAAAATGTGGCACATCCCGCTGGAAGTAAAAATCTGATGGAACACCATCCCGTGTTCCACAGAAAGTAATGTGGCACTTTACATTGATCCCCAGACTCCAGAATCTTTTTATGTCTAATGACATATCAATAAAAATGAGATGGCATGATACCGAGAGAAAGAAGACTAATGATGAGTTGGTTCATCCTGCAGATGGATTTGCATGGCAGAGATTTGATGCTCGACATCCTGATTTTGTAGCTGACGTGCGTAATGTGAGGCTGGGTATTTCATGCGACGGTTTTAATCCGTTTGGGAAAATGCTTACTTCGCACAGCACATGACCAGTTTTTATACACATTTATAATCTTCCCCCATGGTTTTGTATGAAAAAATCTTTCACTTTCATGAGTATACTCATATCTGGTCCTTCTGATCCCGACATTGATATTGATGTATACATTCAACCTTTAATAAAAGAGTTGAAACTTCTTTGGGATGTGGGTGTGCGCACATACGATGCATGTTCGAAAGACATATTTCAGATGCGTGCTGCGCTTATGTGGACGATCAATGATTTTCCGGCTTATGCAATGATGTCTGGATGGAGCACGACGGGAAAAATTTCATGTCCAGTTTGTATGAAGAATACATGATCCAGAAGACTGAAACATCGTTATAGTTTCAGTTTTATGGGACATCGACGATTTTTGCCAAAGGATCATCCATATAGAATGAATCGTCGAAGATTTGATAACACTATAGAGACCGATGATCCACCTCAGCGTATGTCTGGAACTGATGTGCTTAATGAATTGAAAGATTTCAGTTTTTCGTTCGGGAAGGGTCAAATAAAATCTGGAAAGAGAAAGAATGTTTCCACAGAAACCTGTTACAATTGGAGGAAGAGGAGTATCTTTTTTGATTTGCCTTATTGGTCAACCAATTTGCTACGTCATTGCTTAGACGTAATGCATATTGAAAAGAATATATGTGAAATGTTGCTTTCAGTTCTTCTAAATGTCAAGGGGAAGACAAAAGATGATTTACGATCTCGACGTGACTTGGTGGATTGGGGCATCAGACCAGAATTGAATCCTGTGCGTATCAGTGAAAATAAATGGAAACTTCCATGTGCTTCTAATGTGATGACACCTACTGAAAAAAAAACAATTTCTGGAAGTATTAGAGACTATTAGAGTTCCTGATGGCTATTCAAGCAACATATCTAAACGGGTCAACAGAAGAGAGTTGAAGCTAAAATCTTTGAAGACTCATGATTATCACGTTCTACTGCATGAGTTGCTTCCAATAGCAATCCATCATCTTTTTTCCAATAATGTAAGGGTGGGTGTTATTCGGTTGTGCCATTTGTTTAGAGATCTTTGTACTAAGAATTTGTCCAAGTATTTCTTGCAAAAAATGTTGATAGATGCCCCATTAATTTTGTGTGAGTTGGATAAAATATTTCCCCCATCATTTTTCACATGCATGTTGCATCTGACTGTCCATATTCCAACTGAAATACTTCTCGGAGGACCTGTTTCTTTTCATTGGATGTATCCAACTGAAAGAAATATGTTCACATTAAAGTCTTATGTTCGAAACAAGAATCATCCCGAAGGTTCTATCGTGAACGGTTACTTAGCTCAAGAATGTATGGATTTCTGTTCGATGTATTTGTCTGACCTTACTATAAGAATGAACAGACCAATGAGAAATGAAGAAGAACAATATGAGCAAATTGAACCCAGTTTTCCATCACTTCCTCAAACAGGAGGAATTCCTGGATCATATACATTGAAGACATTAAGCCATGAAGAGCGGGAGATGACACATCGCACAATTTTGTTCAACTGTGATTTGTTTGATGACTATATCAGGTAGCAAAATTGAATATGTATATCTTACATATATATCTGTTAAACTATTCATATTTTTTTATCTACAGGGAACATAAAACAATGATAAATAGAAAGCATCGTTCTTTATCTTTGAGAAGGAGAGAGACTTTGCATAGAAAAGAGTTTTCTGCTTGGTTAAAATTGAAGGTAAAAATATTACTATTTAAATTAATTATTTCAATATTTACTTAAGTTTAACTGTCATTTATATTGCAGGTATTGAGTTTGTCTGCTGACTTTGTCTCTGAGGAAATAAGAGATTTGGCTTTTGGTTCTAATACCGTGGTTCGTGACTGTAAATCAATTGTTATCAATGGGTACAGATTTATTGTCACTGAACGAGCCAAAAACATGAGAACACAACATGATGGTATTATGGTTACTGCCACAACAGATTGTTATGCCAGTGCATCAGATAGTAGACCGCGACTTGAAAATGTGGGTTATTATGGAGTCGTTGAGAAAATAATAATATTGGATTATTACTCTCATGGATGAGTCACAATGATGAAATGCCATTGGTTTGATTCGATGACGAGACATGGCACATTTATTGATGATTGTGGATTTCGAGTAATTAATATGACCCGCACTCTTGCTACTGAGGAACCATATGTGTTGGCATCAATGGCTAAACAAGTTTTTTATGTCAAAGATCAACTTCAACCTGAATTTGGTGTCATAGTTGAAGTAATTCCAAGACATATTTTTGATGATGCTGATGATGGAATTGACACTGTCCCTATTGCCATTGGAACCAATCCATTTATTTCTTTTGATGACTCCAATAGCTCAATTGTCAGAGTTGATTGTGAACCTGAAGTTGTGGTTGGAAATATATAGAATCATTCATCCATGTTCTCAATTCTTTTGGTTTACCTCGATTTGGGTTGTTAAGGTTGGTAATATTCATATTTATTTAGTATTGATCACAAATATGTTTTAGCTGACTTGACCGTTATGTGAATTTTTAATGTTTATTGGTTGCTGTTTTATTTGAATTGCATTTTCTAATTTGGAATTGAACTGTATTCAAACCAAATCAAACAATATTTCTAACTTGGTGAAAATTACAACTTGTATGTTTTATTAAATTCATTCAATCTCTTCTAAAACAATTGATAGCTAAATTACCAATGAATACCCTCATTCCCTCATATATTTATTTTTTTGGTTTACACATTAATTTCCTTTTTCTAATTAATTACATATTTGTTTTCAAATGCAGGAAATGCAGCCAATTGAAGAGAGACGAAGAAAAAAAATGGCGGAGAACAATCGTCGGATGGAGGAGCTGGGCGTTCCACCATTAGTGCCTACAGTGAGTACTTTATTTCAAATATATATATATATATATATATATATATATATATATACAGAATATATAATGTCATGTGATTAATTTTTTTGTAAACTTTTTTGTAGAATCCACCGTTACGTCGACAGTTATTCGACGAGGAGCCTAGTACTGGTCCTAGTACTCAGGCCGGTGGTACGAGGAGGGTTCGTACCAGAGGTGGACGTAGAGCTGTGCGTGCCCGACTAGACCCTGCCCCTCCCACTGATGTTTCAGCCTTCCCACATTCTGATCCCGGTGTGTCGTTAGGGACACACGAGGTATTTAGGCCTCCCATGTTTTCGCTACCTTCTGCATCTTCGGCCCCATCATTTTCACATCCCATGATGATTCCCACTCCCCAGTCAGCATCAGGTCATACAGCTGTTCCATCTTCTTTTCCTTCTACTTCTGTCTCTCCGAGCTTTTATATTCCATCGTCTTCGACTCCTGTTCCACCAGAGGGTGTTCCATCAGGTTCTGTGGATCCGGCGCCACTCATTGATCAGACTAGCGCAGGTATATTTATAAAACCCTAACAAATTTTTATAGCAATATTTATTTTCATTATAACATGTTTTGATAAAATATTTGTTTTTCTTTCATGACAGATACATCTACTGACAGGAGGCAGGGGCGGGGCCGTACACGCATGTGTTCGGTGTGGAACCGTCGCACACAGGTTATGGTGGAATATAATGAAGACAATCAGATGGTTGAGAAAACAGAGCAGCAATTTCGGAGTTTTCTAGCGACGCTTTCCAAATACTCCGACATCATTCCCGTCAGCCCGTTGTCGGAGTTTTCTGGACCACCCTCACGCGCGTTTACGAAGCGCGCGCATCACTTAAAACACGAATATTGAGCCGTACCGCGCAAACCGCACGTCCGATTGACGTGCCGTCTATGCGTACACGTCACGAATAATAATTAGAATGTTTCACGGTGGTTTCAGCTCAATCTGAGGTCGTCCGCTATGAATTTGACCGTTGGATGCCCGTTTTGGCCGTTTATGACACCAGAACTGTGTTGTCGGTCACCGAGGGCACACGGCACGTCCGATTGACGTGCCGTCTGCTCGACCACTTCATAAATCACTCTCCTGTATTTTTCGTCTGATTTCAGGCCATTCCGACTTCGTTCGGCCCATTTGGACCACCCTCACGCGCGTTTACGAAGCGCGCGCATCACTTAAAACACGAATATTGAGCCGTACCACGCAAACCGCACGTCCGATTGACGTTCCGTCTGCGCGTACACATCACGAATAATAATTATAATGTTGCACGGTGGTTTCAGCTCAATCCGAGGTCGTCCGCTATGAATTTGACCGTTTGACGCCCGTTTTGGTCGTTTATGACACCAGAACTGCGTTGTCGGTCACCGCGGGCACACGGCACGTCCGATTGACATGCCGTCTGCTCGACCACTTCATAAATCAATCACCCGTATTTGTCGTCTGATTTCAGGCCATTCCGAAATCGTTTGGCCTGTTTGGACCACCCTCACGCGCGTTTACGAAGCGCGCGCATCACTTAAAACACGAATATTGAGCCGTACCGCGCAAACCGCACGTCCGATTGATGTTCCGTCTACGTGTACACGTCAAGAATAATAATTAGAATGTTTCACGGTGGTTTCAGCTCAATCTGAGGTCGTCCGCTATAAATTTGACCGTTGGACGCCCGTTTTGGCCGTTTATGACACCAGAACTGCGTTGTCGGTCACCGCGGGTACACGGCACGTCCGATTGATGTTCCGTCTACTCGACCACTTCATAAATCACTCTCCCGTATTTGTCGTCTGATTTCAGGTCATTCCGACTTCGTTCGGCCCGTTTGGACCACCCTCATGCGCGTTTACGAAGCGCGCGCATCACTTAAAACATGAATATTGAGCCGTACCGCGCAAACCGCACGTCTGATTGACATGCTGTCTGCGCGTACACATCACGAATAATAATTATAATGTTGCACGGTGTTTTCAGCTCAATCTGAGGTTGTCCGCTATGAATTTGACCGTTGGACGCCCGTTTTGGCCGTTTGTGACACCAGAACTGCGTTGTCGGTCACCGCGGGCACACGGCACGTCCGATTGACGTGCCGTCTGCTCGACCACTTCAGAAATCACTCTCCCATATTTGTCGTCTGATTTCAGGTCATTCTGACTTCGTTCGGCCCATTTGGACCCCCCTCACGCGCGTTTATGAAGCGCGCGCATCACTTAAAACACGAATATTGAGCCGTACCGCGCAAACCGCACGTCCTATTGACGTTCCGTCTACGCGTACACGTCACGAATAATAATTAGAATGTTTCACGGTGGTTTCAGCTCAATCCGAGGTCGTCCGCTATGAATTTGACCGTTGGACGCCCGTTTTGGCCGTTTATGACACCAGAACTGCGTTGTCGGTCACCGCGGGCACACGGCACGTCTGATTGACATGCCGTCTGCTCGACCACTTCATAAATCACTCACCCGTATTTGTCGTCTGATTTCAGGCCATTCCGACTTTGTTCGGCCTGTTTGGACCCCCCTCACGCGCGTTTATGAAGAGCGCGCATCACTTAAAACACGAATATTGAGTTGTACCGCGCAAACCGCACGTCCGATTGACATTCCGTCTGCGCGTACACGTCACGAATAATAATTAGAATGTTTCACGGTGGTTTCAGCTCAATCTGAGGTCGTCCTCTATGAATTTGACCGTTGGACGCTTGTTTTGGCCGTTTGTGACACCAGAACTGCGTTGTCGGTCACCGCAGGCACACGGCACGTACGATTGACGTGCCGTCTGCTCGACCACTTCATAAATCACTCACCCGTATTTGTCGTCTGATTTCAGGCCATTCTGAAATCGTTCGGCCCGTTTGGACCCCCCTCACACGCGTTTTTGAAGCGCACGCATCACTTAAAACACGAATATTGAGACGTACCGCGCAAACCGCACGTTTGATTGACGTGCCGTCTGCGCGTACACGTCACAAATAATAATTAGAATGTTACACGGTGGTTTCAGAACAATCTGAGGTTGTCCGCTATGAATTTGACCGTTTGACGCCCGTTTTGGCCGTTTATGACACCAGAACTGCGTTGTCGGTCACCACGGGCACGCGAGACGTCCGATTGACGTGTCGTCTGCTCGAACACTTCATAAATAACTCTCCCGTATTTTTCGTCTGATTTCAGGCCATTCCGATTTTGTTCGGACCATTTGGACCCCCCTCACGCGCGTTTACGAAGCGCGCGCATCACTTAAAACACGAATATTGAGCCGTACCGCGCAAACCGCATGTCCGATTGACGTGCCGTCTGCGCGTACACATCACAAATAATAATTAGAGTGTTGCACGGTGGTTTCAACTCAATCCGGAGACGTGGTGTGGCTGGCACCACTCAAAGTTTCCGTCTTTTGTTTCAAAAGGACGTCATTTTAAGTGAAAAGCATCAACTGGCATACGAAAAACCAACCAAACGCATTCTGAATCTGTTGATAATTTATCCCAACAATCCATGGGTCATATGTGACGTGTACGAGCCAACCCGGGATGAATCCGAGTCGCGGTGTGGCCAGGATAAGTCTAAGTGGCTCTCTTTTGTTTAAAATGGACACCATTTTAAGTACATACGGAAAAGCGACCAAACGGATTCGGTTTCTGTTGAAACTTTAGGAGAACGATCCATGAGTCATATGTGACGTGTACGAATAAACCCCGCCTCAATCGGAGACGCGGTGTGGCCGGAACCACTCAAAGTGTCTGTCTTTTGTTTCAAAAAGACGTCATTTTAACTGAAAAGCATCAATTGACATACGAAAAACCGACCAAAGGCATTCGGACTGTGTCGATACTTTAGAAAAAGGATCCATGGGTCATATGTGACGTGTACGAGTCAATCCCGCCTCAATCCGAGGAACGGTGTGGCCGACACCGTTCTAACTGTGTCTCTTTTGTTTAAAATGGACAGGATTATAAGTGAAAAGAACAAATGGAATACGCAAAACTGACCAAACAAATTCCGAATCTACTGATAATTTATCACAACGATCCATCGGTCATATGTGACCTGTACGAGCCAACCCGGGCTCAATCCGAGTCGCGGTGTGGCCGAGATCAGTCTAAGTGGATCTCTTTTGTTTAAAATGGACAGCATTTTAAGTACATACGGAAAACCGACCAAACGCATTCGGTTTCAATTGAAACTTTAGGAGAACTATCCATGGGTCATATGTGATGTGTACAAATCATCCTCGCCTCAATCCGAGGCGCGGTGTGGCCGACACCGCTCTAACTTTGTCTGTTTTGTTTAAAATGGATAGGATTATAAGTGAAAAGAACTGGCATACGCAAAACCGACCAAACGCATTCGGTTTCCATTGAAACTTTAGGAGAACGATCCATGGGTCATATGTGATGTGTATGAATCATCCCCGTCTCAATCTGAGATGTGGTGTGGCCGACACCGCTCTAACTATGTCTCTTCTGTTTAAAATGGACATGATTATAAGTGAAAAAGAACAACTGGCATACGCAAAACCGACCAAACGCATTCCGAATCTTTTGATCATTTATCACAACGATCCATGGGTCATATGTGACCTGTACGAGGCAACCCGGGTTCAATCCGAGTCGCGGTGTGGCCGGGATCAGTCTAAGTGGCTCTCTTTTTTTTAAAATGGACACCATTTTAAGTACATACGGAAAACCGACCAAACACATTCTGTTTCCATTGAAACTTTATGAGAACGATCCATGGGTCATATGTGACATGTACGAATCATTCTCGCCTCAATACGAGGCGCGGTGTGGCCGACACCGCTCTAATTGTGTCTGTTTTGTTTAAAATGTACAGGATTATAAGTGAAAAGAACAACTGGCATACGCAAAACCGACCAAACGCATTCATAATCTTTTGATAATTTATCACAATGATCCATGGGTCATATGTGACGTGTACGAGCCAAAACGGGTCAATCCGAGTCGCGGTGTGGCTGGGATCAGTCTAAATGGCTCTCTTTTGTTTAAAATGGATACCATTTTAAGTACATACGGAAAACCGACCAAACGCATTTGGTTTCCATTGTAACTTTAGGAGAACGATCCATGGGTCCTATGTGACGTGTAAAAATCATCCCCGCCTCAATCCAACATGCGGTGTGGCTGACACCACTCAAAGTGTCCGTCTTTTGTTTCAAAAGGACGTCATTTTAAGTGAAAGGCATCAACTGACATACGGAAGAACGACCAAACGCATTCGGATTCTATCGATACTTTAGCACAACGATCCATGGGTCATATGTGACGTGTACAAGTCAACCCCGTCTTAATCCGAGACGCGGTGTGGCCGACACCACTCTAACTCTGTCTCTTTTGTTTAAAATGGACATGATTATAAATGAAAAGAACAACTGGCATACGCAAAACCGACCAAACGCATTCAGAATCTTTTAATAATTTATCACAACGATCCATGTGTCATATGTGACATGTACGAGCCAACCCGGGATGAATCTGAGTCGCGGTGTTGTCAGGATTAGTCTAAGTGTCACTCTTTTGTTTAAAATGGACAACATTTTAAGTACATACGGAAAACCGACCAAACGCATTCGGTTTCCATTTAAACTTTAGGAGAACGATCCATGGGTCATATGTGATGTGTACGAATCAACCCCGCCTCAATTGGAGACGCGGTGTGTTCGGCACCACTCATAGTCTCCGTCTTTTGTTTCAAAAGGACGTCATTTTAAGTGAAATACATCAACTGGCATATGGAAAACCGACCAAACGCATTCGGATTGTGTCGATACTTTAGCACAACGATCCATGGGTCAAATGTGACGTGTACGAGTCAACCCCGCCTCAATCTGAGGTGCAGTGTGGCCGGTATCACTTCAGGTGTATGTATTTTGTTTAAAATTGACATCATTTGAGGTAAAAATATATGGTATAGAAAAAACCGATCAAATTATGAATTGAATTTCGGATTCCACATATAATTGTCATCTAAATTTTAAATTGAATTCTATATGAATTATGTACGTTTATAATTACGTTATTAATTCTAATTTAATTATGGATGTGTATAGTTTCAGGATCCATTATATGTTAAATGTGTATGAATTTGTTCGTAATTGTATATGTATGTTTTATTTTATGGCAGGTACAATAATTGGATTGAAAATGAGGTCAAAATGAGGCCTGATGGAGAGGGGCCGGATGGACAGGGGTTGTGCAAATTGTAGGGTGCTGTAATTTGCAGCATAGGGTATGCCAACGGTTTAAAACCATTGGCATATAATCCTAAATAAGTTTTTACCAACGGTTCATTGAACCGTTGGTAAATATCTCTTTTCCCAACGGTTCTAAACCGTTGGGAAAGAGTTTGGGATATTGATATTTCCCAACGGTTCTCCCAAACCGTTGGGAAAAACTATCCCAATGGTTTGGCAGAACCATTGGGATAGGGTGGATTTTCTGAGCCTATACCAATGGTTTCTAGTAAACCGTTGGGAAAACCTTTTCCCAACGGCTTACTTCCCTACGGTTATCACAACCGTTGGTATATCATATACCAACGGTTAGAGGGGCTTTCCCAATGGTTGTGAACCTTTGGGAAATGTTATATTTCCAGTAGTGTTATTTGAAATCTTTAAAATTATTCAAAAATCTCAAATATCATTTCATATGATAAGAACACCCACTATTAAGGATCCAAGGTTTTTATCCTTTTAAATATTTTAAAGTAGTTTCAACAATAACAGCCTTCTCTAATCCCTTTTCTTTCTCTATCTTTGGATTTTGAGAACTATTAAGAAACTTATGTTGTGTCAGTAACAAAAAACCCTTTGAAAGATTTCTAGGTTGTTCACACCTTTCACAAATAGTTTCCGTGGATTGGAACCTATTTTCAACTTCTACTCCAACCTTCTCAAGTTTCTTCAAAGCAACCTTCTTAGACTTATTTCTTTGAGGAGATTGAATCCCCCTAAAACTTTTCCTTCCATAACCTGTGGAATAATAATTTTGTTATTGGTTGAACCAACACATATTTTCAATATGTCTGAATCCACCACAATACCAGCAGTAGACATAGAAATAGTATTTCCTCTGAAATTTCTACACTGATCGAAGTTGTAAACATGTTTCTCAGCAACATTATTGTCTTTCTTATCTTAACCACCAACCTTTCTATTATAAATAGCAATATTCCTTTTATTTTTATCCTTATTAGAATCATAAGTAATAGAAACATTTCTATATTCAAAATGTTTGGAAACTTTTTCAGACTTAGGGTATTTTGAAACTTTTGAATTCTTCACTTTGTTATTCATGGACACATACATAACCTTTACAAACTTTACTTTTCCAGAAACAATTCTATAATTATTATTAACCTTTAAAGGTAAATTTTGTTGATACTTATTAGGTTTACCCTTTCCAGAACTTTCACCAACTTCTAATATATATTTTTTGAAACTTGTATTCCTAAATTTAACTTTATATAGTTTTTGTTGGACAAGTTCTAACTCTTCTTCTTTTTTCCTTTAGCTTTATCTCTTGATGATCATTACAATTCTTTTCTTATTCAAGATATTTCTTCAAATCATCAATCTCTACTAGAATATTTTTCTTATATTTTAAAAATATTTATTGAATTATTGAGGAAAATTCATCTCCTATCTTCTTGTTTTTATTTTCAAGTCTTCTAATCTTTCTCAAACATTCTTTCAATTATTCTTTCAAATGCATTTTAAGTTGAGTTTCATCTTCATCAAAACTATTGCTTTTGAATTCTTCATCATTCACTATTTCAATAAAAGTATTCTCACCAACATACTCAGTAGAATTTTCTTATTCATCTTCATTATCTTATTCTTCTTCATCTTTAGAAATAAACCTCTCCTTTTAGATTTGGATAATTTTATATCTTTCCCTATGGAATATGATTTTCCTTTGTCACCCTCTTTCTTCCCAAATCTTCTTGGATTTCTTTCTTCTTCATCTCTATATTCTTCTTTATTTTTTCAAGGATAATTGGTTGCGAATTGACCAATGGCTCCACATTCAAATAATTTCAATGGAATTTTCCCTTTGTATTTCTCTGTACCTCTTTTCACATTTTTAGAAAATAAGGATAAAATTTCATCAATATTTTTACATATCTCGTCTTCAAAATCAAAATCACCAGCTTCTTATTCAATAAGAATATTCTTTGACTTATCTTTATTTTCATCCTTAAATGACATTTCTCTATCAACTTTTTTTTTATTTTCATATCTTTCTCCCTTCTCATTTTATAAGTAATGAGAGTGCTATTCAAATCATCCAGAGATAATCTTTTAGGATCTCTATCCTCTAGTGAGAAAATTTTTGCATCAAACTTTTTGGGAAAAAATATTAAGATATTTTCAACAATTGTAGAATCTTCTAACTTTTCACAAAGAAATATGATAGTGCTAACAATTTCATTCACTCTGGTAAATATTTCCCCAATAGATTCATGCTCACCCATTTTCAATTATTCATACTTCAGCCTCTAGATTTGAAATTTTTCCTTCTTCACTTTTATATTGCCTTCATATATGTTTTTCATTTTTTCCTATATAACTTTGCTTATGGAAACACCTTTCACTATTAATAATCCACTTTCAAAAAGTGATGATAATAAATAATTATTGGTCCTTCCATCATTCTCAAGATTTTTCTTATCAATAGATGTAAGAGGAACTATTTCATAAATAGGAGGAAACCCATATGCTGCAACTTCAAGAACATCATATCCAATAGACATGAGATAAGGAAACAATATATCTTTCCATATATGACAATTATTTCCATAAAAAAGTGTAATTCCTTTACTGTTCACATAATTCAGATTCTCTATTAACTTCTCTTAATAACTTTAGCAAATAATAAGTGAAGGGAACCTTCAACTCTGATACTAATTGTAAATTACCAATTAGGATAATTATATCACTAAGAGGGAAAGGGGTGAATTAGTGATAACTTTTTCATTTAAGTTTCCTTTCAAATGAAACAACCTTCACCTCCTCTTAAAAAAATATTTCCCTACTGAAAAAACACACATCCACAGGAACATAAGTATTTACATGGTTCACTATTCAAAAAGAATGGTTATGTACTTGGTATGGTTTGGAAACAATACAATACCACACAATCCTTTTGTGTGTAATATAATGAGTAAGATATGCCCTTTAACTCATGTAGTACTATGAAAACAATATAATAGTGTGGGTTCTCCTTATAGCACAAATGATGTAATAAAATTTTTGTGTAACAACACATGTTACCTATGCTTCTTTATCAACATGAAAAAGATGTATTCTTTTAAAAAAAATCACTTTCTTACCTAGAAGCTAGTAAGAACTTCGAGGACTTTTGATATAAAATTAAGTCTAATTACCCAATCTAATTTTCCCAATATGAATCTCCCTATTCGATTTCCCAATAAAAAATATATCTATGTAAGAATACAGTTGAGACAATTCTGAACACTTTCTTCCTCAGTCTGAAAATCCAAATACGATAATCCCATTCTGATTATCCATCCTGATATGATGATAATCTGAATATGATGAAAATTAGAATATGATAATCATCTGAATATGATGACAGTTGAATACGTTAAAATCTTGTCTCTTCTTCTTTCAATTCGGTCTAGCAAGACTTCTTCAAGAAAATAACCCAAAAACCTATTCTTCTCTCCCAAGAACTTCAGAGCTTCTCTCTCTTCTCATGAATAGTACACTCTTCATCAGTCAAGTATGATGTACTTCTCATCTTTTATAGGTGAACCAAAAGTGGTTTGGGTGGGAATCATGAAAACTTTCTCGATCAACCAAATTTTCCAAATTTATATGTATCCATAAATTTAAGGTTCATCTATGACTTCTCCAACACTTCTCAACTCTTCTCAATTTTTCTCAATCCTTCTCAAATCTTCTAAACACTTTATATCTCTTTTGAATTTCTTTACAAAAACTATATTGATTCAATTTTCCTAGTATAATTACTTCAATATGAATTTCCCTACCAATTGTATACAAGAAAGAATAGGCAACTTCAATCTTTTTCACAAACCCTAGTCTGATTCCATTTCTCCATTATGTTTTTTTGTACCAAAAATGAATGACAATATGCCCATTTAGATTTTTTCATTATAACCAGCAATAGGATTCAGTATCAACTTTGATATGATGGATCTTGAACCAATTGATAAAATCACTTAAAAAATCAGAGTTCTTTATCTTCTAAATATGGTAAACCGGTGTCAGCAGCTTCGATTTCAACAATGTCTTTCTCCTATGAATACGATACCAATGTATTTTCAATACTCAAATTATTTCTATTTTTTATGTAGATCCCCATCAAATTAATTCTCTAAAGATTTATATCATTTGGATTTTGGTCTGATTGAAAATTAGTGCCTTCAGTTTCTCACATTTTTCACAAATCATCCCAACTTTCAATTTTAAAGATCCCCCTTTTGACAGCACATCCAACCATCTCCTTCACACACTTTCTAAACTCAAGTCTGATTCCAATTATGATTGAAATTACAACCTACCTCATTATGATAAAGACAAATGTAAGTATCACCAGATGAATGGTTGACTACATTGTTCATCAATCTTTATCATTGAGTTTCGAATCGGTTTCAACAGTGTTTGCCTTTCTTTACCATCAGTCTTGATGAGAGTAATTCTTTCCTTTGATGAATATGATGGTGTGCTGAATATGATGGATCAGTATTCAGAAACTTCAACTTAAGAAACTTCCTTCTTTCAAAAACTTCTTCTTGTATCATTAATTCATTCATGACTTTGAATATATTTGAGACCAACTTCATCATGGTTTAGATTACCAAGGAAAGTATTGTACCTTCCTATTTTTCCAACGCCATCTTCCTTGACTTCCCAACCTAAATATGATTTTCCTGAATACAATTGGCATGATTAGGATCATGATGAATATGATTGGCAGTATCTCTTTATCTCTTTCCATCCATATAAAATCAATCTCAATACAATTTGTAGCATCTATTT
This sequence comes from Viscum album, assembly GCA_963277665.1. Classification (NCBI taxonomy): domain Eukaryota; kingdom Viridiplantae; phylum Streptophyta; class Magnoliopsida; order Santalales; family Viscaceae; genus Viscum; species Viscum album. Next base: position 600,743,776 of record OY728157.1, read on the forward strand.
CACATAACCTTTATTTCTTCAAGCTTGTATCATAAATTTTACAACTAACTTGTGATTTACGAGAACTCAAAAATAAGAAAAGAATTGTCACATTTTCATCATAGACATAAAGGCTCTGATTCTCTCCCATTAGTATCAATCCTTTCATTCTGAATTCAGTGTGAATCCAATGAACCTTTTCATCGAGCCATCTTTTCCTCAATATGATGGACCTTTTCAATCATTATGAGTCTGATTTCTTGAGTATGATGGTCCGTCTGATTTTCACCAAATAAAAAGTGAGGTGATTTCTTTTCTTCTTTAACTCCTTTGACAACAAAAGACAATAGCTTTGAAGAACAAACTTCTTCAACTTCTAGAAACCTTCTCCAACAAACTTGGTCACAAAAATCTCACCCTTTGGATTATATTTTCAACCAATATTCATAAATCAATGAACTTTTTATCCTCTAGAAATGGATCACTTATAAACAATTCTAAGCCTAAATGATCTAACTCATTATAGTAAACAAGAATCATTGATAGAAAAACCATGATTTCCAGAAGTATTGATCATGAAACATCTTCAAATTTTCTTCAAAAATTTCTTCCTCATCATTATTCACTTCTTAAAATTCCCTAGAATACAAAAATTTAGTTCCCTACAACCACTCCAACAAATAGTTTGAATAGTTCACACACATAAAATATTGGCTTCATAGTTTTCCCAAAAATCACCTATTTACAATTTCTATAAGGATAGATTTATGAAACAATTACCCCCCTTGACAACACTATCCAAATGTTAGATTAGATAGGGGATAGAAACACATACCTCAACCTTTATGAGAAATAGGTTCTATTCCCATGTTTAACCTTAATTTAGAAAAATATTCCTTCGATAAAGGTTTTATGAAAATACCAGTAACTTGTTCCGATGTAGGCTTCAATTAATTATTTTCTACACACTCTTTGATGAAATTATATTTGATATCAGTATGTTTTGAGTGATAATGTTGAATCATATTTCTGGTGAGATTGACTGTACACTGATTATCACAACCCAAGAGCAAGGGTAACTTCACTTTAACAAGTAAGTCTTATAATTGAGTCTTTGTCCATATAATTTGGGTAGTGTCTTGAGTAGAAACAACATAATTTATTCAGATATACTAAGTTTTACTGATTTTTTTTTATTCCAACTAAAACAAGTTTTACCAAGAAATAATACTTTACCAAATGTGGATCTTATATCATCAACATTTCCTACCCAATCAGCATCTGAATACCTAAACAAATCAATACTTTTTGAGCTATCATACCTGATTCTGAAATTTTTTGTGCCTTTAATGTATCTCATAATTCTTTTTCCAGCAAGTAAATATGATTCTTTTAGAGAACTCTGAAATCTTTCACATAAGGTAATAGTATAAACAAATTCGGGTCTTGAGGTAGTCAAATAAAACAAACTTCTAATCATCTTTCGAAATTATTTCCGATTAACTTTCTTGATTTCTCCATATTTAGACAACTTTGTTCCCACTAAAATTAGTATGGAAATAGTTTTTGAGTTTTCCATTCCAAACTTCTTAAGAAGTTTCACAGAATCCTTTTCTCGAGAAAGAGAAATGTGTCTCTTTTTTGTAGAATTTGTAATACAAGAAAGCATTTCATTTCTCCCAGTATGGACATCTCAAAAAAAATCATTTCTTCAAAAAATCTTTCACAAGTACTTTAATCATTCCTAAAAAAGATAATGTTATCAATATAAACAATTATGATGAGGGAATACTCTTTACTTTCTTTGATTTAAATATTTTTATCAACTCTTCCTTTCTTAAAACTAATCTTCCTTAATCAAGTATCCAATTTGTAATACCATGCCCTCAGAGATTGTTTTATCCCATACAAGTCCTTTTTGAATATGCACACATAAATTTAGTCTTTTCCAATAATAAATCCACAAGTTTGTTCAATGTATAATTCCAAATCAATATTACCATTTAGAAATGCACATTTTACATCCATTTGAAATATTTTTTAACTTTATTGTATAGAAATAGCATGAAAAATTATGATTGTTTCTAATATTATGACTGAAGAAAAAGTTTCATTAAAATCAACACCTTCAATCTATGAATAACATTTTCACACTAATCTTGACTTGTTTTTTATCACTTCACCTTCGTCATTCAGCTTGTTCCAAAAAACATGCTTTGTGCCAATAATATTTTTTTTTGTCTAGATTGGGTATGAGTTCCCATGTATCATTATTTTCAATCTGATCCAACTCTTCATTCATGGACTGAACCCATTCCATATACTCAAAATCTTATTACACATCATTCGTCTCAACTTTTGAATATAAAGACGTATGTGTAATAGCATTTTTTGTTCTTCTTTTTTGAACCTTATGATGTTGATCACCAATAATATTATAAGATTCCACTTGTTTCCTCATCCTAGGATAATATTTTATATTATTTTCCTCATCACTAGAAATATCTTAATTTGATTATTCTTGATTACAATTGTTTGTATCCTTATTATAATTATTATCAAAAACCTTCCTTATCCTTCTCAACTTCCTTATCAGTCTGAGTATGTTTTTATTCCTCATATATTTTAATGAATTTTACATCAATAGAATAAAAAAATATTCCTATTTCTTTTTCGAAACATCTCTATCCTCTTCCTTCTAAAGCATATCCAAGTAAAATTCCATCTTCACCTTTCTGTTTAAACTTTCTATAGTTTCCACCTTTCTTTTTTATAATACATGGACTCCCAGAAAATATTAAGTGTTTTAAACTTTTAGTTTTTACATTAAACGTTTCATATAGATTCATATCAGAGCTTGGACTATAGAAAAATCAATTTTGAATATAAATAGAAGTACTCAAGTCTTGCATCCAATAGTAATGAGAAAGACCATGTTCAAGTAACATTATTCTTCCCATATCCACCAAACTTCTATTCTTTCTTTTAGAAATACAATTTTGTTGGGGAGTATATGGGGAACTATACTCATGCCTAATTTCATGATTCTCAAGGTAAATTTCAAATTATTCACTTATGTATTCACCACCATTGTCAGTTCTCAACTACTTCATTTAATAATCACATTCTTTCTCATCTTTCCTCCTAAAGCTTTTAAATATTTTCAGAGCATATGATTTATGCTTTATATACATGACACAAGTAATGTGAGTAAATTCATCTATGAAAGTGATGAAATACTTATCTACTTTTTTTATTGTTTTCTTAGTGTCCCATTGATATTATAATAGATAATTTATAGGGTTGTTTTGAAAAAATATAAACTTTCTTATGTACATAATTTGTAATCTTTCCTTTATGAAAAATAGTACAACACCAATCTATTTCTCTTGGAAAATCAAAAATGTCTCAGACACTGTTTCTTTTATATAACTTTATCATGTGTCTCTAACACATGTGTCCCAGCCTTTTATGAAAAAATTTATTTTCTTCCACCATACCCAAGTAATAAGAGTTTTGTATCTCACCAGCTTTAAATAAATTTCCATTTATACATTGGCCTTTTGTAACTATTTTTCCATCCTTCTCACTTTTCAAAACAAATCCATATTTACTGAAATTAAATTTTTTACCTTTGTGACACAATTTTGAAACACTCATTAGACTATGTTTTAGTTCATCAATATATAAATCTTTCTTATATTTTTATTTTTATTTTCCAATGATAGTCGATCCAACACCTTAGATTTTTAATGATTCGTCATTGTAGAATGTTAGAGTTCCTTCTTTGAAATATTTTACATTCTTCAACAATATAAAATCTCCTATCATATGAGAAGAACACCCACTATCAAGAATCTAAGGTTGTTCTCCTTTTAAATATTTCAAAGTGTTTTCAACAACAAGATCCTTCTCTTCTCCCTTTTCTTTCTTCATCTCTGACTTCTGAGAATTGTTAAAAAACTTTTTTTGTACTGGTAACAAAACAAGAAAACCCTTTGAAAGATTTCTAGGTTGTTCACACCTTTCACAAAATAGTTTTCAGGGATTAGAACCTATTTTCAACCTTTACTCCAACCTTCTTAGGTTTTTTCAAAGAAACATTCTCAGACTTCTTTATTTGAGGAGATTGAATCACCCTCAAACTTTTCCTTCCATAACCTGTGGAATAATAGTAATGTTGTTGTTTGAACTAACATGTATTTTTCATATGTCTAAATCTACCACAATACCAGAATTATCCATAGAAAGAGTATTTTCTTCTGAAACATCCACACTGACTAAAGTTGTAAACATGTTTCTCAACAACCTTCTTTTTCTTCTTATCTAAACGACCAACCTTTATATTATCAATTGGAATATTCATTTTCTTTTTAGAATTATCAAAATTAGAAGTAATAGAAATATTTCTATATTCATAATGTCTGTAAACATTTTTAGACTTGGGGTATTTTGTAACTTTTTAATTCTCCACTTTTTTATTCTTGGACACATACATAACCTTTCCAGCCTTTTCTTTTCCAGAAACAATTATAGATTCCTTCTCAACCTTTGAAGGTAACTTTTTTTATCCTTGTTAGGTTTAACCTTTCCATAACTTTCACAAACTTATGAGAGAGAGTTTTTGAAAATTTTATTCCTCAATTCAACTTTAGATAGTTTTTGTTGGATAAGTTCCAAATATTATTATTTTTTCTTCAGGTTTACCTCTAGATGCTCATTGTGATTATTTTCTTCTTCAAGATATTTATTCAAATTCATAATCTCTATGAGAATCTTTTTCTTCTCTTCTGAAAATATTTTCTAAATTTTTTAGGAACATTCATCTTCCAGCTTCTTGTTTTTCTTTTTAATTCTTCTAATCTTTCTCAAACACTCTTTTAATTATTATTTCAAATGCATTTCAAGTTGATTTTATTCTTCATCGGAACTGCTGCTTCTGAATTATTCATCATTCACTGTTGTAAAAAAAAGTATTCTCACCAACATGCTCATTAGACTTTTCATATTCAAATTCACTATATTATTCTTCATCATCTTTATACAAGAAACTTCTCCTTTTATATTTTAATAATTTTATATATTTCCCTTTGGAATATGATTTTCCTTTGTCACCATATTTCTTATACAATCTTCTTGAATTTTTTCTTCTTCATAGCTATCTTCTTCTTTCTTTATTCAAGGACAATTGCCTATGAAGTGACCAACAGATCCACATTCAAAGAATTTAAAGGGAAGTTTCCCTTTGTATTTCCTTGTATCTCTTTTCAAATTTTTAGAAAACAAGGGTAAAATTTCATCATGATTTTTACATACCTCATCTTCAGAAATCATAATAACTAGATTCTTATTCAATAAGAATATTCTTTGACTTCTCTTTATTTTTAGCCTTAAAATACATTTCTCTATCAACTTTTGTATTTCTTTTCATAGATTTATCACTTCTCATTTCATAAGTAATGATAGTGTTAAACAAATCATCTAGAGACAATGTTTTAGGATATCTATCCTCTAATGAGGAAACTTTAGAATCAAACTTGTTAAAAAGAATTATTAAGATCTTTTAAAAAACTGTATAATATTATAACTTTTCACCAATACATATGATAGTTCTAACAATTTCATTCACTCTAGTAAAGAAGTCCCCAATAGATTCATGCTCACCCATTTTTAAATATTCATACTTCTACCTCCAGATTTGTAATTTTTCCTTATTCACTTTTGTATTTTCTTCATATATTTTTTTAAATTTGTCCCACATACCATTGGTTGTGGAATCAACTTTCACTATTAAGAATTCACTTTTAGAAAGTGATGATAATAAAGCACTCTTGGCCCTTCCATCATTCTCAAGATTCTTCTTATCAACAGATGTAAGAGGAACTTTTTCATTATTAGGAGGAAACCCATATGTTATAGCTTCAATAACATCATATTAAATAGACATGAGATAAGTTAACATTATATCTTTTCAAATATGATAATTATTCCCACAGAAAACTGGAATTCCTTTACTATTCACACAATTAAAATCCTCTATCAACTTATCTTCAAAATTTTAGTAAAGAATAATTGAAGGGAACCATTGGCACTGATACCAATTTTAAATTCCTAGTCTGGATAATTGTATCACTGAGAGATGGAGTGGATGAATCAGTGATAACTTTTTATTTTAAGTTTCCTCTCAAATGAAACAACATTCACACCTGTTAAATAATTATTTCCCTACTGAAAAAAATCTAATACACATCCATAGGAACACAAGTATTTATAAGGTTCACTATTCAATAAGAATTTTTACGTCCTTGGTATGGTTTGGAAACAATCCAATACCATAAAATCCCCTAGAAAACAATCCTTTTGTGTGGAATTCAATGAGTAGGATATTCCTTTTCACTCATGTAGAACTATGAAAACAATCTAGTAGTGTGTGTGCTCCTTCTATCACAAATGATGTAATACAAAGTTTGTGTAACAACACATGTTACCAATGATTATTTATCAAATTGTACAAATTTATTCTTTTAAAACAATTATTCACTTTCTTACCCAGAAGCTAGTAAGAACTTTGAAGACTTTTGATATAAAATTCACCCTGATTGCCTAGTCTGATTTTCCCAATCAGAATATCCCAGTCTAATTTCCCAATATGAAAAATATATCACTGTTAGAATATTGTTGAAACAATTTTGAACACTTTCTTCCTCAGTCTAGAAATCCCAATAAGATAACCATGTTCTGAATATCCAGCCTGATACAATGTTCATCTAAATACAATGACAAGTAGAATATAATAATCAACTGAATATGATGATCATCTGAATACATTGAAATCTTGTCTCTTCTCCTTTCACTTATGTCTGGAAATACTTCTTCAAGAAAATAACCCAAAAAACTCTTCTTCTCTTTCTATAACTTTAGATATTATCTCTCTTCTCATGAACAATACACTCATCATCAGTCAAGTACAATGTACTTCTCATATTTTACAGGTGACCCAAAAGTGGTTTGGTCAGGAATCCTGATAACTTTCCCACTCAAGAAAATTTTACAAATTTTCATGTATCCTTGAATTTAGGGTGAATCTATGACGTTTTCAACACTTCTCAACTCTTCTTAATTTTTGTCGATCCTTCTTAAATCTTCTAAACACTTCATCTCTCTTCTGATTTTATTTACAAACATAAAAATGTTTTTTATTTTCCTAGTATGATTACTTCAATACAACTTTACATACCAATTGTATAAAAGAAGGAATAGACAACTTAAATATTATTCACAAACCCCATTCTGATTCCATATCTCTATTACATTTCTCTACACTAAATGAAAGACAATATTCCCATTCCAATTTTTTCATTACGATCAGAAAAATGAATCAATATCAGCTCTGATAAGATTTCTCTTGACCCAATTGATAAAAGCACTTAAAAATAATATTTCTTCTTTATATTATGAATACTATATACTAGTTTCATTATCTTTGAGTTCAGCAATGTCTTTCTACTATTAATACAATACCAATGCCTTTTCAATACTCAACTTCTTTCTCTTTTCTGATTGTGATCCCCATAAACTTTATTCTATGAATATTTATATGTAACATTCCCGACTTAGGAGACACTAAACTAGTGCTCTGAGCTAGGTGGTTACATGACCTTAAGCGTGCCTCCCTATATTCTAAAGTTTGTTGACTAGCAGCGGGGGTCAAAATAGTCAATTAGGGAGACTACACCCCCTTTTTATCAGAGTATGTCACAACAGAAGATAAAACAAATAACGGAATATTAACCAATAATACCAGAGCATGAATAAACAACCATTCCCCAAATGGGGTACAACCATGTACAATAGTAAATATGTCATGCCATGATATAAGTGAAAAAGTGAACAAAACCCAAAATGTAGACAACTGCAAAATCCCAAAAATGGTCCCGACACCAAGTTTGGTTCCTCCTCCATGCACACCCATGCCAACCCAACTGCCTAGAAAGGAACTTTTCCATTCTCCTTACCTGCAAACATGAAGTCTACTCGGGTACCCAACGGTAGCCCGAGCAGGGTGTGAGTACAACTTAGTAGGCCACCACCAATGGTGTCTACAAAATATCAAGTATCAACAATTGTGTATGAAAAAGGGAAATGAATAATATATGACAAGGAAAATATTAAGTGACCTTAGCCTATTTAGGTCCATTACCAACATTTATTTCCATTTATATATCTTACCATTTCATCCCATTTCCATTACTTACCATTTACAACACATTTAACATGGGTTCATCAAGTACAACAAGTTACATGGGCTTAAAGTTCATAATCATATACATGATAAAAACACATTTGTATCCTATCTCACTAGGACTAACTTTCTCATGTCAACCATATAATCACCTAGAAGCCTCATTCCAAGTAGATGAAACCATTAGGGTAACCGAGCATCAGTCCTCTTCCCTAACCCATGCATTAGGGGTGGAGTTTAGAGCCTCAGTCCAACTTGACCCTTGGGTGTAGAACCTCAAGTCAATAACCCACTCTACCAGACCATGTGCACATGCTATACATATATGTATCCATTAACCATTCACAAAACATCACAAACATTGCCCAAGTAAAACACAAATCATAAAAATAACATAAGAGTTAATACCATGCCTTAACCCATTAACACATTTACCACATTTCACATCATTTAGCCACTTATCCCAATTCCCATTTTTTATGCTTATCTCACTAAGAATTCATTCATTATGCCTATCTCACTAGGCTTCATTACCGGGATCATAATCCATTTCATTATGGTCTTTAATCATTTCCATGTTAACCCAATATCCCTTAGGTTATTACTAATCTTGGGTGCATCACCTAGATTCAACTTCAATACAATCAAACACATCAACATGTTTATTAAGGCTCTACATAACTACACAAAAATATCACTTTTTCTTTACAAATCCCTAGGTCTGGGAGAGTCGGCACACCCCATGGGTGGACCTAGATTAGTCTCATCACCCTTGACACATCACATGTGGATCGTGAGGGTTTCTATTTACCTTATTAATAACAATTTTACCTAAACATGCCAAGGTTGATCAAAACATACCAAGAGAAACCCAAGAACAAAACCAAACATTCAAAAATCCACAAATAAACCATGGGATATAACTTGTAGACCACCTAGATTGATTTCATGATTGAAAATACTCTTAATCAAGCTCTTAGATTCCACTTCAACTAACCCTTGAAGATTCAACCTAGATCTCACCCAAAGAGTAGGGTTTTAGAGCTTCGGAAAGAGAGGAGAAGAAGACACAAACCCTAAACTCAAAAGAGAAGCAAGGATGGGATTAGCCTTACCCAGAGCTTTGATCCACAACCAACGGTACCAAAAATTCCTTATAAATGAGGGATATCTATCTCTTGGATCTCTTAGGAGATTTGGTTCGTTCCTAGGGTGAAGAGGGGAGAAATGGGAGGAAATCCCGAGTTGGGTATTAAAATCCCAGAGTGGAAAATTTGTAATTTTTTGAAAATTTATGGGCTGCACAATTTACCTAAACAGTTTTCCAAACCGTTCACAAATCATGCGGAGGCCACTATCCAAAATCCCACCTCCTGCATGGTTTTCTGGGCTATCCGCACGGTTATCACTAACTGTGCGCATACCATTTGACATACCCAAAAAAACCCTTTTCTCCTTTTTCGTGTCTCGGACCCTCAAAACACCCCTGAGCCTCTTTAAGGACTTGGGTAAGCATTCAATTAACCAAAATAAGGTATTAAAACCGAAACTTAAATGATAACATACCTTTCCAATATTTGGGATCTTACAACCTCCCCACCTTATAACGGCTTGTACTCGAGCCGAGCTCCCAAGCTTCATTACAGTTCCAAGGAAAAGAGATCGGGCCACTGAGCCCACATATCTGATTCCTGCTCCCATGTTTCTTCCTAAACATTCCCATACTACCATATTACTCACACTAATGGCACAACCTTTCCCCACAAGACTTTCTCACTACGATCCACAACACGAACCAGATGCTCCTCAAAGGATGCAGCAGCCTCAAGCTCAACATTATCAACATACACCACGTGATTTAAGTCAGGGTGATACTGCCAAAGCTATGACACATGAAAAACATCATGCCTCCTGATATACTTCTATGGAAGAACTAATCGATACGCCACTGGGCTGATCCTCTCCACAATCTCAAACAGCCCCACATACCTAGGTGCTAACTTTCCCTACTTCTGAATCAGTCACTGACCCAACCTTGGCGACACCCAAAGGAACACACTATCACCCACCTCAAACTCAATAGGTCTATGCCTCCAATGTGCATATGACTTCTACCTGCTCTGATCCATTTCCATCCACTTCCAAATCAACCTAACTTTCTTCTGAGTCTCTTGTACGAGACTCAGTCCCAATATATCAATTTCACTGACCTCCAACCAATATAGTGGAGATCTACACAGCCTCCCATAGAGAGCCTCAAACGGTGCCATCTGAACTATAGCCTAAAAACTATTATTGTAGGAAAGTTCAACAAGAAACGGGTGCTTCTCCTAGGAACCACCAAAATCCAACACACAAGCCCTAAACATGTCTTTCAATACTTGGATTGTATGCTCTGGCTGCCTGTCCGTCTGAAGGTGAAAAGCCGTACTCAAAAGCACCAATGTACCAAGTGCCTTCTGCAACCCTTGCCAGAAGTGCGATGTGAAACGAGGATCATGATCCGAAACTATAGTCTATGGTACACCATAAAACCGTAATATTTCCCAAACATACAACTCACCCAACTGATCAACTGTGTAAGTCTCCTAAATCGATAAGAAATGATCCACTTTCGTTATCCGATCCACAACCACCCAGATTGAATCATTATTATGAGTTTTCCTTGGAATACCCACCACAAAATCCATCATCACATCATCCCACTTCCATTCTGGAATGGTCAATGGATGTAACAAACCACCTGGCCATTGATGCTCGGCCTTCACGTGATGACAGGTAAGGCACTGTGCCACAAAGCCCACAACTTCCTTTTCCATTCCTGGCCACCAAAACTGTCTGTGGAGATCATGATACATCTTAGTAAAACTAGGATTCACTGCCCATTTTGATGCATGGAACTTACGTATCAACTCTTCCTGCATTCATACTGGCACAACCACACAACCATGAACACAAAAAACTCTGTCCACACTGACGGCCCAACTAGAAGGTGGCTCCCCACCTTTAATTATTTTCTTGATGGCCAAAAATTCAGGATAATCGAGCTAAATTTACCCAAATAATCTTAAAAGTGTCTACTCAACATCCATGGAATCAAGAGTCACCTATCCATTTTCCTCCTACACCTCCAGGTGCATCTCTGCAAACAACGCCATCACCTTCCACTCAGTGATGGATTCCTAAACCACCTGGTTCTAAGCCTTCCAACTCAAAGAATCAGTAACATTTTCCCCTTTTCCTAGTGTATATACCATCTCAAATTCGAAATACTGGAGTTAATCAGCCCATCTTTGCTGCCGAAGATTCAAATCCCACTGCGAGAAGATATACTTTAGACTCTTGTGATCGGTAAACACTGTGAACCATTCCCCCAACAAGTAGTGCCTCCAACACTTTAATTAATACACTAATGCAACCAAATAAAGATCATGAGTGGGATAATTCCACTCATGGGGACTCAGCTACCTCGACCCATAAGCCACAACCTGCTCCTCTTGCATCAACACAGCCCCACGTCTGATACCGAACACATCACAAAATAGGACATACTTTTTACCTGGCTTAGGTAAGATCAAGATCGGTGTGGTTTTCAATCACTTTTTCAACTCTTGAAAGGCATTATCACAAGCCTCAGACCACTCAAACCTGATTCCCTTCTTGGTCAATCCTGAAAGTGGTGCTTTTAAGTGAGATAAATCCTGGATAAACCTCCGGTAATACCCAGCCAAACCTAGAAAATGCCGAACATCTGAAACACTCTTGGGTTGTTCCCAAGACATGATATCCTACACTTTCTATGGATCCACTGACACACCTACCTCAGAGATGATGTGACCCAAAAAATGAACTTCTCCAATCCAGAACTGACACTTTGATAGCTTGGTGTATAGTTGATGCTCCGTTAGTGTACTCATAACTATGTTAAGATGTTGGGCATGATTGTCATGAGTTTTTGAGTACACCAAGATGTCTTCAAAAAAGAAAACCACAAAATGATCTAAATAAGGATGAAATATCCGTTTCATCAAGTACATGAACACCGCCAGTTCATTGGTCAAGCCGAAAGGCATCACCACAAACTCAAACAACCCATACCGACTCCTGAAAGCTGTCAGCGGTATGTCAGAAGGCCTCACCCTCAATTGGTGATAACCCAATCTCAGATTAATCTTAGAAAACACCAATGAACCCCTCGACTAGTCAAATAGGTCATCAATTCAGGGAAGAGGGTACCAATTTTTCACCGTCATCTGATTTGACTTCCGATAATCAACACACATCCTTAACAACCTGTCAACCTTCTTTGAAAAAAGCACAGGAGATCCCCAAGGAGACGTACTGGGACATATGAACCCATTATGCTCCAACTCCTCATGTTGAACCTTTAACTCCTAGAGTTTTTTTTGGTGACATTCGGTATGAAGGAATTGAAACTAGATCTGCTCCCAACAACAACTCAATCGTGAACTCAACATCCCTCTCGGGTGGAAACCTTGATAAAACCTCAGGAAACACATATTGAAACTGATCCACTACTAGAAGGAATACAGACTATTCCCCTTCTTTGTCATCAAGCACAAGACAAGCCACTTGAGCTGTGAGCCTAACCAACTGCTAGAAAAATGGTCCCGCACGACCTTATTGAACATCCCACTCTCCACGACGGACATACGTGTCACCCTCAAGTGACCTGAATGATACCCTATGAAGGTAATAGTCTATGTGTGCCCGATACAACACCAACTAGTCTATACCCAAGATCATGTCAAATCCTCACATCTCGAGAATGAACAAGTCCCACAGGAAACAATACCCACCGACTTCTAGAGAACATTCCTTACACTGCCTGATATCTTCATTTCGCACCCCCAATGGAGTGTCAATCGACATAACCCCGTACATACTCTCCAAAGTAAAACCCAACGCTACAACAAGATGACCATAAATAAAAGAGTGTGTGTCAACAGTATCAAACAACACACTAGCTAGTGTAGAAGCTACAAGGATCGTACCTCAAATAGTCGATGGCCCAACCTCACCATCACCAGGTGCCGAATGAACTGTATGAAGCTGACCTGCCCCTCTACCCTGGGATCCAACCTATTTTACCTGCACTACACTACCCTGCTGACATGGAAAATTATTCCGCAAAGTTCCATGCCCACCACCCCTGCCAGTATGGCCCGTGGAGATCCAACTGCCTGCCTGATATGGAGTAACTGATCCCTTTCCTCCACTTTTCATCTGCTTGACACCAACATACATGATCACCTACTGAGGGTTCCTAAAAAACCTCTACATGTGTCCCAATTTTCCACACAACCAGAACTCAATTGGAGGTCGAGGACACTAGTCATGCATGTTCCCCAGCCTGCCACACTGATAGCAGAACACCTGATCACCACCCTGAGAGGTCGACCCTTTCTTTTGACCACCTTGCACACTTCTTCCCTACTATAAACTTGCAAAATAGTGCTTTCAACCCTCAGAAGATGCACCACTTGTTTGCCCAGTTGGAACGATAGGCCCACTACCTGAAGCTCTTTTCAGATTCCCTTGTGAGATAAACACTTGATCCACTACCTCTATAAAACTATTCAAGAGAAATATATTCACCTGAGACCTGATCTCATGTCGTAGACATCCTGGAAACGCCTCGTAACTGCTGCCTCATCCCCCTCCAATGCTAGAACAAAGCGTCATAGGTCAGTGAAGCGGCCAGCATACTCCATCACCAACATCGATCCCTAAGTCAAGCTCATGAACCCTATAGCCTGCTCTTTCCTCAAATTATATGGGTAAAAATCCTCCAGAAACCTTTTCTAGAAATCATTCCACAACATCCCCTCATCCTTCTCAATCTGAGCTAGGATGTCCCACTAACACTTTGCCTGGCCCAGCAACATATAAGCTGCCAACTTGACTTGCCTTCCAATAGGAGTCTACAGATGATCAAGTATCGTCTGGACAAACTCTATCCAGAACTCCACTGCCTCTAGCCCACCCTCTCTGTTAAAGGTCAAAGGGTGATTTAGATGAAACTCTATGGTCATATCAAACATACTTGGTGCAATCCACCCTGGGTCTTGATCCATAATTTGCATAAAATGAGCCAAATTCTCTCGAAAATGCCCTTATTTACTTTATTGTATCACCACATTCTCTTTCTCCTCTACTGGAAGAGTGTTCTTAGCAATATCCTCTTGTTTCCCAACCGGTTCTCAACATCATGGTGGAATTTATCTACATTTACAAACATGAGGTTTAGAAAACACACCATAAAACTTTCATAACTTTATAACAAGAAGGATCTTCACCTACCACAACAACCCAACATACATGCACTATCCCAAAAAACCTTAACATTATGAAAACGTCACTCCGACCATCCCCACCGTGGGCCATGGTCCACATAGGATAAACAACCATACACCACCACAAGGCTCACACAGCATGTTACAAACAATATTTTCAATTCATTACAAACCCTTAATGACACATATTTCATTAATTATCACTTATAATTATTTTATCTTTACCCACTTGCATTGTTTCATTTACGGAATTTCCATTTTCAATTTTCAAAATGCAAGGTGCATTTTATCTTTCCTGCCTCACACACCCAACCCATGTGTGCCTACCATGATGCATGTCACCTATCTCTCTAGGTGCCTACAATGATGTATGAATGCACAACCTCATTCCACTAAGTCCACAAGCCAGATACCATGAAACCATCACATCACACAACATGTGCATCACCCAATGGTGAAATATCATAAATTGTAACATTGCACAATTAAGAACAACGATTCCCACCCTAGGTGACTTAGGTTTTTTCCCATACATGGGTTAGCTACTCCCATGAACAATCTCATTATCAAGGGTTGACAATTTCCTAACCTTTTTTCTACCATCCCAAAATAAAAATATTACAAAGAAGGAGAAGAAAGACCTCCTATGATACTACTTTGCAACGTCCTTGACCCAGGAACCACTAAAATGATTCTCTGAATCAGGTGGTTGCATGACCTTAAGCACACCTCCCCATAATCCAAAGGTTACCGACTAGCAGCAGGGGTCCAAATAGTCAATTGGGGAGACTATACCCCCTTTTTATTAGAGTAAGACACAATATAAGATAAAAAAATAGAGGAATATTAACCAATAATACTAGGGCATGCATAAAAAACCATTCCCCAAATGGGGTACAACCATGTCCAATAGTAAATATGACATGACATGCTACAAGTGAAAAAGTGAACAAAACCCAAAATGTAGACAACTTCAAAATCCCAAAAATGGTCCCGACACCAAGTCCGGGTCCTCCTCCACGCACACCCATGCCAAACCAACCGCCTAGAAAGGGAATTTTCCCTTATCCTGACCTACAAATATGAAGTCTTCTTGGGTACCCAATGGAGGCCCAAACAGGGTGTGAGTATAACTCAGTAGGCCACCACCAATGGTGTCTACAAAATATCTGGTATAAACAATTGTTCATGCAAAAGGGAAATGAATGATAAATGACAAGGAAAAGATTAAGTGCCTTTAGCCGGTTTAGGTCCATTACCAACATTTATTACCATTTCCATATCTCACCATTTCATCCCATTTCTATTACTTACCATTTCCAACACATTTAACATGGGTTCATCAAGTACAATAAGTTACACAGGCTTAAAGCACACAATCACATGCATGAGGAAAACACACTGTTATCCTATCTCATTAGGAATAACTTCCTCGTGTCAACCATATCCTCACCTTGGAGCCTCAGTCTGGGTGGATGCAATAGTTAGGGGAACATAGCCTCAGTCCTCTTCCCTAAATCGTGAATTAAGGGTGGAGTTTTGAGCCTTAATTTAACTCAACCTGTGGGCATAGAACCACAAGTAAATACCCCACTCTACCAGGATATGTCCACATGCTATACATATATGTATCCATTAACCATTCACATAGCATCACAACCATTACCCAAGGAAAACACAAATCATAACAATAACATAAGAGTTAAAACCATACCATAACCCATTAAAACATTTACCAAATTTCACATCATTTATCCACTTAGCCTGATTCCCCTTTTTTTGTGCTTATCTCACTAAGCATTCATTCATTGTGCCTATCTCACTAGGATTCGTTCATTATGCCTAACTCACTAGGATTTATTACCAGGCTCATAATCCATTTCATTACGGTATTTAATCATTTCCATGTTAACCCATTATCCCTTAGGTTATTACTAATCCTAGTTACATCACCTAACTTCTACTTTAATACAATCAAACACATCAACATGTTTATCAAGTCTCTACATAACTACACAACAATCTCACTTTTTCTTTACAAATCCCTAGGTCTGGGAGAGTTGTCACACCCCATGGGTGGCCCTAGATTAGTCTCATCACCCTCAATGCATCACATGGGGACCGTGAGGGTTTCCATTTACCTTTTTAATAACTATTTTACCTAAACATTCCAAGGGAGATCAAAACATACCAAGAGACACCCAAGAACAAAACCACACATGCACAAATCCACAAATAAACCATGGGATATAACTTGTAGACCACCTACCTCAATTTCATGGTTGAACACACTCTTAATCGAGAACTTATATTCCACTTCAACCAACCCTTGAAGCTTCAACCTAGATCTCACCCAAAGAGTAGGGTTTTAGAGCTTCAGAACGAGAGGAGAAGAAGATACAAACCCAAAACTCGAAAGAGAAGCAAGGATGGGATTAGCCTTACCCGGAGCTTCAATCTACAACCAATGGCATCGAAAACTCCTTAGAAACAAGGTAGATTGATCTCTTGGAGTTCTTGGGAGATTTTTTTCATTCTTAGGGTGAAGAGAGGAGAAATGGGAATAAATCCTGAGTTGGGTATTAAAATCCTGAAGTGGTAAAATTGTAATTTTTTAAAAGTTTCTGGGCCGCACGGTTTACCCACACAATTTTCCAAATCGTTCACAAACCATGAAGAGCACAATATCCAAAATCCCACCTCCTTCACAGTTTCTTTGGTTGTACGTATGGTTAGAACTAACCGTGTGACCTACCCAGAAAACTCTTTTTTCTCCTTTTTTGTGTCCCGAACCCTCAGAACACCCCTGAGCCTCCTTAAGGACTTGGGTAAGAACTTAATTAACCAAAATAGGGGATTAAAACCAAAACATAAATGATAACATAACTTTCTAAGATCTGGGATCTTACATTATATCTTTTGTCTTTTAGTCTGACTGAAATCCAGTACCTTTAGTTTCTCACATTTGCCACAAATCTTCCTAACCTACAGTTTCCAAGCTCCCCCTTTTGACAGCACATCCAACCATCTCCTTCACACTATTTCCAAACTCAAGTATGATTCTAGTTCTGATTGACATTATAATCTACCTCATTATGATGAAGACAAATGTAAGTCTTTCCTGATGAATGGTTGAATACATTACTGATCAATATCTGTCATTATTTTTTGTATCAGATTTAACAGTGTCTAAATTTATTTACCATCAGTCTTGATGAGATCAATTTTTTACTTTTATGAATATGATGGTATGCCGTATATGATGGATCAGTATTCAGCAACTTCGACTTTAGCAACTTCCTTCTATCACAAAATTCTACTTGTATCATGACTTCCTTCGTGAATTTGAATACATTTGAGACCAGCTTCATCATCATTTGATTTACTAAGAAATGTATTGTACCTTTATATTCTTCCAGAAACATCTTTCTTCTTTTCTCATCCTGAATAAGATTGTCTTGGATGCAATTGGCGTGATTATGATCAGGCTAAATATGATTAATAGTATCTCTTTCTATCTTTTCATCTAGATATGATCAATCTGAATAAAATTGGAAGTATCTATTTCACATACCCTTTATTTAATCAACATTGAATCCAAAGTTTTACAACTTACTTATGATTTATCAGAACTCTAATATTAGAAAAGCATCATCACATTTTTATCATATCCATATAGACTCTGATTCTCTCCCATTATGATCAATCCTTTCATTCTGGATTCAGTTTGAATCTGATGAACCATTTATTCAAGACAACTTATCCTTAATATGATGAAACTTTTTAAGCATTTTGATTCCTATTTCTTGAATATGATGGTTAGTATAATTTTCACCAAATAGAATGTGAGGTGATTTATTTTTGTTCTTTAACTCCTTTGACAACAAAAGACAACACCTTTGAAAAATAAACTTCTTCAACTTCCAGAAACCTTATCCATCTAACTTGGTCCCAATAATAAACTATAGTAAATTTATGATTTCATTTAAATAAATAGGAAAATCAATGAATGCCCTTCCTAACAAGCGTCAACATTCTTTGCATGAGAATGGATCAATGTCGTGGATCTATGATCACCTTTCCTGTAAGAAACTACATCCCTCCAAGGATGTCACGACGTAATCTCACTAATAAACAACTAAGAAAACTCTATTATAATTATGGAGATAAACTTCCATAACATTGGAAGAATAAATAGGAGGAAATGAGATTGATCCAAGAAGAAACCATGAGGAAAGGTAGGTATAACTTAACTCGGATCTTTGTGGATTGAACACGAGAAGTTGGGATCAATCCCAGTTGAAAGGGGATTCAAAGCCTTAGAAAAAATACCATTGGGATCCCATAGATCGAGCAAAGAGGATGGGAGAAAATTGGGGTCATGGAACTCAGGGTATTTATAGGAAAATAGATTTTTAGAAGAACACAATGCGAACCCTAGGACTATGCCACAACCTATTGAAAAATAGGAGGACTATGGTGCAATCACCCTTAATGATATTGTAGCCCCTAGTCAAATCCGAATTTGATATCCATGGATGGATCCATGGAACATATCCTAAGAACTTATGGGGGAGGAATTACAGTGTATCCTACCACTATATCGCAAAACCCCCTTTTCCAATAGGGAGGCTATGCCATAGACTAACCCCATAGTGTATCTACCCCCTAAAATGGAAGATTCGTCGAAAATCGCTATGTTGTAGCCTCCCTACTCCACTCCATAGAAATTAAGCACTAGGAAGGGTATATACCACAACTAAACACCATGACACAACTACCCCCATTTTGTTAGTATCTCCCTTGATCCCTCCTACACCACAACATGGATACCACACCGCAAAATCCTAGTTTATGACGTATCCCATGGTTCTATGACACAACCTTGCCTAAAATGGCGATGGACCCCCCCCCCCCCACCAACACTCTCCAAAAACCTTAGAACCTTCTTTAGGTGCCTCCAACATCCAAAACACACGAAGGGAAGGGTTACTAAGGTCCACACCCTTACAAATTTTTTTTGATTGAGATGAACCTACACTTTCACTTGAATAATTATAAGAATAATGTTTAGATTATTTATAATATACTACATCCATTTTGTCATTGGTTTAATTATAAATATTATTCAACTCAAGTTTGTACTGAAGTAGTGCCTAACAAGTTTATCCATAGTATATTCAATAAAATCCTTGCATTCTTCAGTCACAACCTTTTTTTAATTCCACTTCTTAGATAGTGCTCAAATTATTTTTTCGATCATAACTTCATTCTTCATAGTTTAACTAACAATAGTCATGTTGTTCACAATATTTTTAAACTTATTATAAATCTCACTAACACTTTAATATTCAAACATTTTTAACTCTTGAAATTCAGTCCTATGAATACCTAGCTTGGTCCTTTTTAATTTATCAATAACTTGTTGAGTGACTTTTAAAGTCCTTCAAATGTCAAAAGTAGTTTTACAATATGAAATCTGACTGAAAACAATTCTACTAAGTGAAAAATAATTAAAATTAATAATTATGTAATTCAAAACATATTTAGTATAATTATTACCTATAAAAGTATCAAATTCATCATTAGGTAGTTTTTATTTTCTATCCATGATGGTCCAATATTTAATACCTATATTTTTAAAAAACCATTTTTTCCTTCCAATAACCATAATCACTGTCATTAAAAGGATGCAGTCTAAGAGGATTTAATAATTTAGTTACTTGAATTTCTATAACTGAAAAAAAATCTTTCCCCTAGTCTTGTTAAGGTCTAGGATAAAAATTTTATCTCAAAAAATATAACATTTACCAAAATTAATAATCAAAACAAAATAAATCCAAAAGAATCTCTCACTTTGATACCAAGTGTTATGTTCCACAATGAGTATGGAAATATACATGAGGGGGTGAAATGTATTTCGTTAAAAATTATCAAAGTTTAAAATATATTAAATAATTTGGTACATAAGTTATAAGTCAATTTTGAAAAAAAAAGATAAAAAATGTGTGATAAGTGTAAGTAATTTTGAAAATAATACAAGTTTTTTATAGTATTTCAAATCAAACTGATCCAATATATACATTTTAGAAACTTTATAACTCTCCAAGAGCTTTTCAGATCCACTATAATATAGTATTTTATGGGTGTATACAAAACCCAAAAATTTTCTATGGGTTCAGATCTAACCCAGACTATTACAAAGGGAAGACTAAACCTGTTCTTTTTAACATCTTCAAGTATAATTTTTAAATTACTGCCTTTTATTAGGTTATCACAACTAACATGGTAAATTTTTATAGTAGTGTAACTATGTAAGTGTCACACTAAAATACAAAAAACTCCCAATAGTAAAACTAATAAATATAATATGCTAAAAATATTAAACAAAAATTATGGAGTATTAAAGTGATCATAGACCCTTAAATATTAATGTAAATAATTTGGATTTGGGTGACCCAATAATGCTTTAACACTTTAACAACTATGGAACAATATACTTTTAATGTTTCATCACTTAATGAACATGTAAAGTAATCATGTTATTGCTTGAGTGCTTTGACATCTAATTTATAAACAAATTAGAAATAATTTAATCCTTTAATAAAATATCTATGATCTTTCTTCACATGGGTGTTTTCTAATTTCTCATCATATCTTGAAATAGATATAATGATATAAACAAGGAAATATAAATGTTTATTTAATTTAAATTCTCTATGTATTCTGGTTATAAAAATATATCTCTTCCATTCCATGTAGAATTATAATATTATTGAAATCTAGACAATATATTAACAATGCATTTTCTTTAATGTGACATTTCTCACTGCATCCTGATATTACATTTTCATCAATGTAGTGTTAATTGTATCATAAGTAACGAACAATACTTCTGACCAATAACTTGTTCGATCCTACATCAAAAACTTTGAACACTTCGAATAGCTTCATTAATATTTGTAATTATTTTAAAATTTTATTAAATAGTTAGAAAAAATAGTATAAAAATACATAAAAAAGAAAATACAAAATTAGTGTGAAATAGAGTGTCTCAGATCCAATTACATTAGTGAGAGCTCATATATTTACCCTAAAACTCTAGATGGAAATAGAACTTCATAACGTTAACAATATTACTATATGTCGGCGACAATGAGCACCGCTCCGGTCCCTCCCCTCTTTGCAATGGAGGGACCCTCTTCATTTCTCACTTCACGTTCTTTTATTCCCTTCTCTAACCCCGATTCTCTCCCTCCTTTTCCTCTGGTTGCACTTTTCCCTAAAGTTCTGAATCTATTCAAAGGTCACTCGTAGCTCTCGATTTCATCTTCAGAGTTCACCAATGCTTCGTCCCTTCTGAATTTGACCTTGGTCGCTCGGTTCAAGCATCGCCGACCTTCAATAGACTTATTCGATAGTTTTTTTTTGACACTTGGGGTTTATCCGAAAGAGCTAAAGTAGGGATTCTCAACAACAGGCATATTATGGTTCATTTTTATTCGGAGTCGGATTTAATCAAAGCCTGGGCCAAAGCACCCTGGGTCTGAAATGGATCCCGCTTCTTTATTTTTAGGTGGTCCTATGATTTCCACATGAAGCGTGATTCTCCAACAACGGTGATCTGGGTCTTCTTGCCAGAGCTTCCTCTTCTGTTCCAGAACCCTACGATAATCCGGATGATAGGTAATATGATCAGTCATTTTCTTAGTTCAGATAGTAGAACTAACGTAATATGTCACCCGATTGCTCCTCGTATATGTGTTGAGTTCGATGTTTCAAGGCTGCCTATTGATTTTGTTTGGATTGAAGTTGAAAAAGAATTCTGGTATAAGCAAGCAGTTATCTTCGAATCGTGGGTGGATTTCTATTCATTTTGCAAGAAAATGGGTCATCGGCTGTCAACGTAACGGTATGGTCTCATGGAATGTCATTAGAGGGCAGCAGCGGTTCTGGAAACGGGTACTGGTGTGGTCATGGATAATGGTCCGAAAGGGCAGGCCCTTGGTGGTGCATCCTCATAGGTTGATCTGAAGGTGATGGTTCCAGGTGGAGCATCCACTAAAGCTCCACCTCTGGCTAAAGTTTTCATAGTGAATCTTAATATTACTGTTGAGGATATCTTTGGAAGACTATGGTGTGAACTAAATCTTGAGGAGAAAGGTCTTCCTGAGTCCAGAGTACCTGATGGGGTATGTATTTTAGGAGCCTTTGAGCAGAATACCGTTGCTTATAAGGCTGTGTCTTATGCAGAGGCTGTGTGCGCTGGAAGCGAGGGGTCTTGGGAGATGACGCCAGGGCGACTTGGTCATGAAAAGGTTCCTTCTGAGGCAAGGGAGGGTGAAGAAACTTGTGGAAATGGTCAGGAATTATAGACTACAGGGGGTGGGGTGCACATCACACTAAAGAAAATGCCAGATATCGAGATTGTTAACCGATTTGAAGGTTTATTCAGTGAAGGGATAGATCAGGACCATGATACAGCTTGGGAAGAGAACCTTAATGAAGAGTAGAGACTTCAAATGGAAGATTATAGTGATGGATCTTCTAATTTTTCAGAAGATAGTGCAATTGAAATCCAGTGCAGAGGGCTACCCAGTCCGAGGAGAAGGAAGGGCTAAAGAGGGAATCGGGACTCAGGGAGGTGTATCCCAATTAAAGGACACAATTCGAAGGGATGCAAGGATTACTCATACTTACCCCAACCTATGGAGACCAGATCCGCCAAAAAGGCGAAGGCCAAGGTGATCGATTGTGATCCCAAAGTTATTATTAATAACTTGCATGCTTCAGGTGACCATAAGGAGCAGGAGTAGAAAGGAGTTATCTTAGAGGATTTAAAGCAAATGCAGGAAGTCTCGGTGGTGTTGAATCTGCCTCCTAGCAAGAACTCTGGCCGGGTTGAAGCTGTTGGCCATGGGGAGTTATGGGAAATTATTATTCAATCTGAAGAAGAAAAGTTGGAGGATTCGTTTCTGATTAATGCCTTGAAAGAGGATGCAGCTAAAATGTCTGAGCGACTCCTTCGGGTGGACACTAATAAGATGCAGTCAGATTGGATTGACAAGAAAGATCGCATTCTAATAAGAGGTTTCAATGCAGAGAAGATTATATTATAGGAGTACATTCAGAAATGGGACAAGATGACCTATTGGTTTGAAGACCTTATCAAGGATGATCTGGCCTTAGAGGTAAATGGTCTCCATTGGAAATTATTTAGGAATAGAGTTTCGAACAGGCTTAAATTAGATTTCAACGGCACAACTATCTCTTACGGTATTTGAAGTTTTGTATTCTGTAATGCATGGATTCTCACTTTTTTCGTAAAAGTGTTTGAAATAAAAAAAGGATAATTTTCAGGCAAAAAACTCATATACTAATAATTTTTTATATTGTATGTGATCAGTCATCATTGAGACTAATCAAATTGTTGTTTATTTTTTCCCCACCTAACATTAGTATAGCAGTAAGAAGGGACCAAACCCACAAGGAAGTTTGTGTGAAAATGAAAATGCAAAAACTCAAGAAAAAAACACTATTAACAAGAAAGAAATAATAGTTTGAATGTAAGTATCATTGTGTTAAAGTGGTGATGGAAAAATGATGAAATATCATAGAAATTTGAAGATGAAAGAAATACCAAACAACAATAGGAGTAACCAAAATTAAGTGAGTTAAGGAAAATTTTAACCGACTGCCTTTAAAATTGATATTCCTTCATTTAAAATTAAAAAATTACTGGGGAACCACTTATATGAAGAATTCAACCTGACTATTGAGAGTTTTGGATCTCAACTGGTATATTCAATGGTTTTTCTTCCATCGAATATATGGTGATAAAAATGGTGAAGTTAGTTCCACCAAGAACAATTTGTATTTGATCTTGACTTGTTATTCCTTGGTTTAAAACCTCTTTTCATAATATTTCAAGAAAAGAGTTCTTAACATTTGAAACAAATGCATTCAATATTAATGGGTATTATTTCCTAAAGTTTTAGAAAGTATTTATTCTAGAATAAATAATGGGAATAACATCACAATATTGAAAATAAAATAACAAAAAGAATCAAGACATACAATTTTATTTCCCCAATAATTTTTTCACTGAGAACCATGTTCATGATCTCTAAATACAATAATGAGTTCATATTAAAAACCCAATAAATGAGGGAAAGAAGAGTATTCTCTATTGTGAAGCTTTGGCTCCCTTATTTAAGTGACTCAAACTAAACTCCAGACTCTTCCCGATTTTAGTTGATCAAAAATTCCCAGACTCGAATCTCTAGGGAATTCTTTATCAAAAACTTGGTTCGAATGAGACAATAGTTCATCAGAGATTCTTCAATGCAACCTTGTGTAGATGGATTATTTATTCAACGAAGCCATGATTTTAGGTGATAGGTTACAATCCCTCATCCTACTAGGACCCCCAAAATTTCAAACTCAATTTTTATTCTTTGAGCTTGGGTCATCTTGTTGACTAATTTCAATATTGGGGATTAATTCCACCATTCCCTCCCCAACTCATTATTTTTACTTTTTATGGATTAATGTGTTTTGACCTCATTAAGGATGTTGTGTGGTTTTAATTATGTTGTAAATAGGTTTTACATTTATGTGTGTATATAAAGTAATGGAAACATCTCCAGAAAAGCATCTCATTTGGTGGTGCACAAAACATCTCCCTTGTTCTATCATTTTTCCTTCATCCTTCCTATAATTTTGCTTGTGTTTTCATGTTGATCAGTCAAGCATTTCCAACATTTGGTATCAGAGTGAGGTTTACTTGATCCATGATGTCAAACTCCAATCTCTCATCACCCTAACACTCCCAGACATCATCAGTGCATCCCAGAGCCCTTGTTGATAGTGGTAGCGACCCTCTAGTGGTACATTGGGTGGTGAAAGAGATCAGGGGATCAGTGAGGTATCTTATCCTCATGAATATGAACTATAGTGATTATTCCTTTATTATGAAGGTTATAATCCAATTACGAAGACTTTGGGATTTTTTTGACATCGGCGATGCTGAACTCCAGGAAGATCAGATGGCGCTGGAGTCCATCCTTCAAGCTGTCCTTCCAGAGATGATCTCCATACTCACCATCAAAGTAATATTAAAGTAATCATGGGACACCATCATGACCATGTGAATTGTTATTAATCACATAAACAAGGAAAGTAATTAGAAACTCTATAATGATTACAAAGGCATTGATTTTTGCAATGGTGAATCAGTGGATGACTTCGCAATGCATCTCATCGGGTTGGTCAACCAACTCACAATCCTTAGATATCCATAGCCTCATGAAAAGATCATTGAGAATTACATGCACGTCATCCCCTACAGGTTATCCCAAATTTCTCTTTCAATTGATATGTTTCTCAACATATTTATGCTCTCTAGGGAGGAGGTAATAGGGAGACTCAAAGTGGAAGAGGATCGTTTTGATGTTGAACTCACTACTGAAAATGGAGGGAAATTGCTCCTCACCAAGGAGGAGTGGGTTGCACAGATGAATGAGTGGCATATGGGAGAGGTACCCTTCAAATAATCCAAGTCTATAAAATGGCACTTCTAAAAACCATTAATAAAGGCATAAAATGACAATGGAGAAAATGAAAGGGGTGATTGGGGATCCGAAAGCAATAATGATGTCTCAATAGACCAATGTCACTATTTCAGAAAAACGAGTCATTGGTCCAAAGATTTCTGCAATGGACTAAAACATACTAAGTCCCTTCTATCCCACGGTGATGAGGGCATGAATAGTGGTGCCTGATACCCCACTTCCACAATCCTCCACTTCCAATTCCATGTCTCCGCATTGCAGTCCTCTCCAGATGGTCGAGGCGAAGGTTTTTCCAAAACTTTCTTAGAAGGAGGTGTATGACTATAACCTATGGTACCTCGACATCGGTGCCACAAACTACATGACTGGTTCCTGTACTGTCTTCTTTGAACTTGATTCTGGGATCTATGGCACTGTTAAGTTTGGTGATAGATCTGTTGTCAATATCGAGGGGTGTGGGATGATCTTGTTTGCCTACAAGACTGGAGAACACAACATGCTCATGGGGGTGTACTTTATTCCAAGGCTCACCACCAACATCATCATCATCAGACTGCATGATGAAATGGTTGTCAGGTAATAATCCATGGAGGAATCATGAAGATCTGTGACAAGCAACAGTTCTTGTTGTCCAGGGCACAACACTTCCTTGATCGGATGTAAAATCTAAGAATCAATATTTCATAGCTTTTATGCTTGTATGAAAGGATGTTAGAGGTGTTATGGAACTAGAACACAAGGTATGTCCACCTGAATTTCCAAGCTCTATGCAAGATCACTCAATTTTAAATTGTGCAAGGGATTATATGGATTGATCTGGTGGATCAAGTCTATAAAATCTTCCTCATTGGGAAGAGGTGGTAAGTGTCTTTCCCCAAGTAAGTGAATAATCATGCAGAAAAAGTCCTAGACCTTATCCATGGTGACCTTTGCAGGATGATCACGCCGACAATGCCAAGTGGGGACTGCTACTTTCTGATAATCATGGATTACATGAGCCACTACATGTGGCTCAGTATACTCACAAGAAAGGACCAAGCTTTGGAATAAATTAGATGCTTTCAATCCACAGTGGAGGAGGAGATAGGGTGCAAGCTGAAATTCTTCCACACCGATCTTGGTGATGAGTTTACTTTAGTGGAATTCAGTGAATACTATACCAAGTGTGGCATACAATGACAACTTAGGGCTCTATATTCACAACAACAGGATGGGTTCATTGAAAAACACAATCAGAATATGTTTTTCATGGATCAAATCATGATGAAGGATAAGGGTCTTCTCGAGATGTTATGGGGTGATGTCATCTCCACCACCATCTTCATCCTTAATTGAGTGCTGACACACAACCTTGACAGGATGACTTCATACGAGGTCTAGAATGGAAAACTACTAGAGGTTCACTTTCTCGACACCTTTGGCTACATCATGCATGTTAAGAACATAAATCCTAACTTTGAGAAACTAGATGATTAGAGTACACTGATGATCTTCATTGGGTACGAGTCTGGGTAGTATACCGTGTGTACAACCCTATTAGAAAGTGCATGCATGTAACACACGATGTCATCTTTGATGAGGCCGAGTAGTGGGATTAGAGTGGTTAGGATGAACAAGGTGTGATGAATAGTGAGGATCCATTCATCATCAAACACAAAATGGCATGTAAACCAAGGATAGTGGAGACCGGTAACATTATTAGAGACTAGATATCATCACTCAAACCCACTAGTGTGTGCTCTATAGATGTTGCAAAACTATACATGGTCAAGGTGATGCTTTCACCATCAGTCGTAGTGGATTTTGCTTCACCGCCATCCAACATGGAAGAATCACTTGATTTTAGTTTCTGACCCTTGAAAACATTATCAGGCAGAGAACACAACTTGGGTTTGCACAGCATGATCTCTTCTCTGGTGTGTTACAGTTCACTATAGTCGACGAGCCAAGATATCTCACCCATATTCCATGATCATTGCATAGAATCTAGTGGAAAGTGAGGAGAAGGTTTTAAAGAAGTAACAATGCACATACATTCTCACGAAGTCACTTGGGTATGACAAGTTTCTGGAGTTGTGTAAAAAGTTTGACTTCGTTGAAATCTGGTGAATGCGAAAAAAATTAGGGGGTGATTGTTGAATAATTTCAAAAATGTGGATTAATTCAACCATTTTCCCCTCCCCCTCATTATTATCCCTTTTCATGGATCAACATGGTTTGAACTCATTAAGGATGCCATATAGTTTTAATTATGTTTTAAATACATCTTTTGTTTATGTGTGTATATAAATCAATGGAAGCCTCTTCAGAAAAGAATCTCACTTGGTGGTATGAAAAACATATCCTATGTTCTATAATTTTTACTTCATACTTACAATACTTTCACTTGTGTTTTCATGCTGGTCAGTTGGTAATTTCCAGCACATCTTATAAACTCATGTACTGCCTTTCCTTAAACCCACTACTCCATTTGTGCATTAAATCGAACACCTTGAATGCATATATATCAGAACTTTCAACAAAATAAAATAGATACATCAAGCCATAATCCACTTCTTAATTTGAATCTAAAGACACAAAAAATTCAGAGATTTAGGTCTTCACACTTGGGTTGAGTTCAATCGAGCTTGGGTGGTGGTTCTTCTATGTTCCTAAATTTCATCTGAACTCAGTTCTTCATCAGGTGACCCATAAGTTGATGATTCATTAGACAAGTCATTCAGTATAAAATTATAAACCACACTCATCGACCTCCATCATCTTCAATAACCAAATATTATTATGCATTCGGTGTTTGAACATCACTGGACAAAAAAACCTCATTCTCCACATTCTCATTTGGCTTCAGTTGGATGACTTCCATAGTGAATCTTAGGCAGTGGTGGAATCTCGAATCTAATCTCGATGTATGAATTTAATTCAATGTCCAAAATAGTATAATCCATCCCAAATTGTTGGTGGAAGGTTCATGGTGGAATTTTTCCTCCATGATTTCAAAAATATTTCGGGAAATTAAAACACCAATTTTTAATAACCCCAAAACACTGATGTTGAGAAAATTATCTGGATACTTTTTTTAGATTGAATAATAATTAATTAATAAGAAATATAATCATCACTTATTTATATATCAAAATAGATATGAATATAATTTATTTGGTCTTACCATTTCAGTCAAAGAACACATTGGTTTGACCAAAATGAGACAAATTTTTTTGGTGGGAACCCATTCAGATTTTTAAAATTCAAAATCCAACTATTATGACTAATCACATTATTAGTCATTTTTATAAAATATTTTATTTTGTTTTTGTTTTTTTTCATATAATATATATATAATAAAAAAAAATTAATGTTTAATCACTTCATGAACATGTAAAGGAATCATGTTATTGCTCAAGTGCTTCAACCTCTAATTTATAAAAAAACTACCAATGGTTAAATCCTTTAATAAAATCTCTACAATATTTCTTCGCATGGATGTTTCCTAATTTCTCATCATAGCTAGAAATAGATATAATGATATAAACAAGGAAATATAAATGTTTCTTTTATTTAAATTCTATTTGTATTCTGATTATAACAATCTATCTCTTCCATTCCATGTCAAATTATCATATTATTGTAATATCAACAATATATTAATAGTGATTTTTCTTCAACATGACATTTCACACTACATACTAATATTAAATTTTTATTAATATAGTGTTAACCATATCATAAGTAATGAATGATACTTACAACCAATAACTTGTTCGATCCTGCATCAAAAACTTTGAACATTTTGAGTAGATTAATTATTATTTATAAGTATTTTACAAATTGATAAAATAGTTAGAAAAAACAGGATAAAAATAAAACAAAAAGAAAATTCAAAACCAGTGAAAAACAGAGTGTCGTAGAGCCAATTACATTGGTGTGACCTCATATCTTTACACTAAAACTATAGATGGAAATGGAACTTCAAAACATGAGTCTTAATCCTTTAATTTCTTGAATATCAAAAAACTAATATATTAATAATTACATATATTGTGTGTGATCAGTCGTCATTGAGACTAATCAAATTTTTATTTATTTTTTCCCCTACCTAAGATTAGTAGGGTAGTAAGAAGGGATCGAACCCACAAGGAATGTTGTGTGAAAATGAAAAGACAAAAACTCAAGAAAAGGACACTACAAACAAGCAGGCAATAATAGTGTGAATGGAAGTAGCAATGTGTTCAAGTGGTGATGGAACAATGATGAAATATCATACCAATTTGAATATGAAATAAAGATAAAACAACAACATGAGTAACCAAAATTAAGTGAGTTAGGGGAAATTTCAATTGTATACCTTTAAAATTGATATTCCTTCATTTGGAATTAAAAAATGACCGGGGAACCACTTCTATGAATAAGACAACCTAACTGTTGAGAGGGTTGGATCTCAACCGGTATATTTGTTTTCTCTACCATTAAATATACATAGTGAGAAAAATAGTGAATTTGGTCCCACCAAGATGATTTTTTCATTGATCTTGGTGTGTTATTCCTTGGTTTAAAAAGTCTTTTCATAAGATTTAAAGAAAAAAAGTTATTAATAGTAGAAAAAAATGCATTCAATATTTATGGGTATTGTTTTCTAAAGTTTTATAATGTATTTATTATAGAATAAATTTAAATAATAACATCACAATATTTAAAATAAAAGAAAAAAGTAAACAAATCGAGACATACAATTTTATTTCCCCCAATAAGATTTTAGTTCATAACCATGTTCATGATATCTAAATACAACAATGATTTCATACCAACAAACTAGTAAATGAGGTGGGAAAGAAGATGATTCTCTATTACAAATCCCCAATTCTGTCTTCAGGTGACTCAAACTAAACTTCAGTCTCTTCTCAATTTTAGTCGATCAAAAATGCTCAGCCTCGAATCTCCAAGGAAATATTTATCAAAAATTTGGTTTGAATGATACTATAGTTTATTAGAGATTCTTCAGTTCACCCTTGTGCAAATGGATTCTTTTTTCAACGAAGCCATAATTTAAGGAGATAGGTTACGATCCATCATCATGTTGGGACCCCCAAAATTTTAAACTCGGTCTACCTTTTTTGAGCTCGGGTCATCTTACAAACTCATGTACTACCTTTCCTATAACCTAATAATCCATTTTTTCATTAAATATAACACCATGAATGCATTGATCTCAGACCTTTAAACCAAATAAATTAGAAAAATCAATTCCCAATTCACTTCTTCATTTGAAACTATAGACATGCAAAATCTAGCGATTGAGGTATTCACACTTGGGTTGAGTTCAGTCAAGCTTGTGTTCCTAAATTTCATATGAACTCGATTATTAGTCAGGTGATCTAAAAGGAAATGATTTCATTTCACAAGTTCATTTAGTATCAAATTAGAAACCATGCTCATCGACCTTCATTGTCTTCAACAACTGAATCTTCTTATGCATCTGGTGTTTGAACATTACTGACAAACAAATCCTTATTATCCATGATACTGGTATATCTACTCATTTTACATATCATAAAAGAAATTTCAGGTCTAATATAATGCATTTCATACATTAATGAACCAATTACAGTAGCATACTCAAGTTGTTCTATGTCTCTGACCAAATTCATAAATAGTTTAACACTAGAATCAAATGGAGTATTAGTATCCTTAAAACCAATATGATGAAATTTATTTACTATTTTTCCTATGTAATGAGAATGAATCAAAGAATAACCCACACTATGTTTTCTAACATTAATACCAAGAATAGTATCAACTATTCCAAGATATTTCATTTTAAACACATAGGATAAATAATTCTTTGCCTCATTTTCACCAATCATATTAGTTCCAAAAATCAACATATCATCTACATATAAAATTACAATAACTCTATATTATTTTTAAACTTTTAATAAACACATTTATCCTCAATTTTATGAGTAAATCCATTAGATAAAATAATATAATGAAATTTATCATTTCATTGCTTGATATATTGTTTAAGGCCATAAAGAGATTTAACTAGTTTACATACTTTCTTTTCACTGCCTTTTAAAAAAAATATTCTAGTTGTTCCATGTAAATCTATTCATTTAAGTCTCCATTTTAAAATGTAGTTTTAACATCCATTTTATGTACATAAAAATTATTAATTGAAGCTAAAGAAAATAAAATTCTTATTGAAAGTAATCTAAGAAACAAGAACATCAGTATCAAAATAATCAATTCCTTCCTTTTGTTTGAAACCTTTTACAACCAATGTAGATTTAAAATCTTGTATGTTTCTATTATAATCATACTTCTTTCTAAAAAACCCATTTTAAACTAATAGGTTTTGAACCTCTTGGTTAATATTTAATGAAACAAGTATGATTCCCCATAATGTAATATATTTCATCAATAATCACTTATTTTTATAAATAAACATCTCTAGAAGTCATATCTTATTTATGTGTATTTAGGTCATATTCTATATTCAATACCATAATATTCTTATTCAGAAGATGGTTATTTTTATCTCCCTTAATAAGGAAAGCTATAGAATCAAGTGAAATAAAATCTAGATATAGACGTTTCTCCATCCTAAGTCTTGTACTTTATTTAGGTTCAACTTGAGAATCATCATTATTCTCTAATATTATATTTGAACTAGATGGATTACAAGAGATAGGGGTATGAGGAATAACAACCTCCACAACATCTTTATAAAATTTATTTTCAAAAAAATCTACATCCCTTAATTCAACAGTTACATTAGATCCTAAATCCATAATTCTATAAGCCTTTCTACTTTATGTATATCCAACAAAAGAACCTTTAATTACTCCAGGATAAATTTTAGTTATTTTAAGATCAAGAAATCTATAGAAATCTAAACACCCCTACACTTTAAAATATGAAATATTAGGTTTTCTACCTTTAAATATTTCATATGGGGATAACTTGGTTTTCCTAGAGGCAATCATATTATGAATATGATATTCCACCAAAAAAGATTTAACATATAAATTTAATGGTAATTTAGATTTATTAATCATGAAATTAACCATTTTTACTAAATTAAAATTTTTCCTTTCACCTAATCCATTTTTCTGAGGTTTTTCAAGAGAATTAATTTGATGAATTATATCATTTTCTTCACAGAACTCATTAATATCATTCATAAATTATTCACCACCTCATAAAATTTTTTGGAAAGCATGAGGCATCACAATGATGATTTTTCTTGTATCACTAAACTAAAACACCTTAACCAGTGTCTTAAAGGCTGGTGTAGTTCCAAATATAAGAAAATTGATAAGGAAGTTTCTTCTTTATAGGATAACCTTATTCAAATTCAAAACTCCAATACTTTCTCTGAATTTTCTTTGGATCCTCAACTTGAAATCAATAGCTCAATGAAACTCAACACTCTTCTTGTCCTAAAGAACAACATGCCTAAGAAAATCTTCAAAACTAAATGTCTTGCGGATGGGGATAGAAATACTAAGTTCTACAACTCTCTCCAAAGAATTAGGAAATTTTATAGAACTATTTCTTTTCTTAGAGACAAATACACCCTCATTGACACTGAAGATGCTATTTCTAATCATGTTGTCTCTTACTTTCATAATATTTTCAATGGTATGGATGTCAACAAAAACCTCCTTCCTGATGTGATTCTGGCTATGGTGAATGAGGATGACAATGATTATATTTTAATCATCCCTATTGATCATGAGATCAAAGACACTATTTTGAGCCTAAATCCTGATAGTGCCTTGGGTCCTGATGGTTTTAATAATGTATTCTTCCAACACTATTGGGAGGTTATTCATATTGATGTTTGAAAACTTGTAAAATATTTATTTTCCAATGGTGTCCTCCCTCATGGACTAAATTCCCAATTTCTTACCTTAATTCCTAAAGTGGAAAATGCCTATGATATTCATCTATTTCATCCTATTTCTCTCATTAACACCCTTTATAAAATTATTTCAAAACTTATTGCTAATAGACTTACTTCCATCTACAATAGAATTTTTTCTTGGAATCAATTTGGTTTTATCAATGGTAGGTCTATTCAAGATAGCATATGCTTTGCTTCAGAATGCACCAATATCTTAAACAAAACCACTAGAGGAGGTAGTATTTCCATTAAACTTGATATTAGTAAATCCTTTGATAACATTGAATGGAGTTTCATTTTCAAAGTTCTCAAGAGCTTTGGTTTTAATGATTCTTTCATCAGTACGATATCCTCTTTATTCAAATCAGCCTCCATATCCATCTTTGTCAATGGTTCCCCTAAGGACATCTTCAATTTCACCAAGGGAGTTAGACAAGGAGATCCCCTTTCTGCCATTCATTTTTCTATTTCAGAAGATTAATTAAGCAGATTTCTCACTCGCCTTATAGACCAAAACAAGATTAAACCTATTTAGACCTCTAGAAACTTAAATTTTCCCACACATATTTTATATGATGATGATATCATCTTGTTATTACAAGGTGATAAAAGGAATATTTAAAATCTTAAAAATTCCCTATCTCATTATAAAGAAATCTCTAGTTAAACTATAATCTAGAAAAAATCATTTGTTTTATTTGGGAAAAATTTCTCTTTTAACAGAAAAGGTACTTCATCAATAATTTAGGCATCAAGAAAGGTTCCTTCCCTTTCACCTATCTTGGTGTTACCATATTTTTTGGAAGACCTAAATACAATTACTTTTTCAACATTATTGACCAAATTAGTAATAAAATTTCATCTTGTAAAGGTAAATCCCTCTCTATGGATGGAAGTATCTATCTTATGAAATCTATAATTATCTCAAAAATGGTCTACTCACTGATGGTTTACAAATGGTCTACTAGTCTTCTTAAGAAAATAAATTTTTACATAAAATTTTTTGTCTGGATCAGAAGTACTCTTGAAAGAAAGCTTGTGACCATTCCTTGGGATAATTTTTGTACACCTTTAGACAAAGGTGGTCTTGGCATCAAAAATATTAAACTCTTTAATGAATCTCTTAAAGATAGGATCACCTGGAGGTTACTTCACAACAACTCTTATTCCATTGTTTTTCTCAAAAAAGATTCATTTCTAAGCTAAAGAATGGAAATTTGAATTATATCACTTCTTCCATCTGGCCTTCCATTATAAAATCTTTTACAAACATCATGAACAATTCTAGATGGATGGTTAGTACTGATTACGCCATGAATTTTTGGCTTGGTAACTAGACTGATGCTCCTTTAATATCCATTATGCCTTCCAATTCTCTTCCAGTTAACACCAACTCCACCATAAGGATGTTATTCATTCTCATAACATCAACCTTCCTGATAACATCAGTCATGGTTCCCTTGATTCCAAAAGTTTTTACAATTAAAATTTCATAAATTCTGATTCTAACTTTTTTTGGTTAAAATTTTTCATCAAACCTTAGATAAAACCTCAAAGGATTACTCTTGTTTTGCATATTGTGCATAACAGATTCCCCACTGATGTTTTTATTCAAACTTTTGGGATTCTAATTTTCTCTTAGTGTCACCTATGAAACCAAAATAGAGAATATTCCAACCATCTATTTCTATCTTGCGCTACCACTTCATCTCTTTGGAATTATATTTTTGACATATTTAATTGTAGATGGTTACTCCTTGATTCAATCATCTTCCAAATGTAGTGTTGTATAGAGTTCTAATCTTCTCAACAA
Source organism: Viscum album (assembly GCA_963277665.1). NCBI lineage: Eukaryota > Viridiplantae > Streptophyta > Magnoliopsida > Santalales > Viscaceae > Viscum > Viscum album. The sequence goes on from OY728157.1 coordinate 600,779,606, forward strand.
ATTAAGAATCTTTTCTTGACTTTTGTTTTTGATCTCCTCTATGTGATCTAGTATGATAGAAATAATATTCTTCATAATAATTTCTCATTCAGTCTTAATGCAGGTTGAATTCAGTTTCTCATTGCTATTCGTGATGCTGCCTCGATTTAGAAAGCATATTGTGACAACACTGTTGGTGACTTTGAGATATTGCATCATATTCATATTGACAGTTTATACATACAACCTAGATGCACTTTTGAGGTATTCTGGAAAGCCCCGCTTCCAGTATGGATCAAAGTGAATGTCGATGGTGCTTCTAAAGGAAACTCGGGACCTATAGGTTGTGATGTTGTTTTCAGAGACTATCTTGGCTAGTGTCATGGATGATTTTTTGGTGGATTTGTTATGTACTCATCTCTAGAAGCGAAAATTATGGGGGTGATCCATGTGGTTGATTATTCCAATCAAAAGGGTTGAAACCATATTTGGATTGAAAGTGATTCAACCACTATTTTCTAGGCTATTTGGAATGGTGTGGTCCATCATGCATGGCCTCTTACTACCCATTGGTTGAATTTTCTTACTTCACTTATGGAAATAAATTACATCATCACTCATTCCTTTCATGAAGTGAACATGGTTGCAGATGGTCTTGCTAACAAGGGAGTCAATCAGGACATAACTTGGCAGGATGACTTTCCTGGTGATTTGCTTCTTCTTTATAATAAGGATTGTAATAAGATTACGTCTTTCAAACTCATGTAACCCTTTCTTTTATCTATTCAATAAATTTTTCATTGGTCTCTGACTGAGGCACCACCTTCTTTAAAAAAAACTAATTCAAATATATTATAATTTCTTTCAACACTTTGAAAATATTTATTAACTATTTTATTTTCTATACATGTTTTACATTTATTAAATTCATTTCCAAAGTTAATTGATTTTAACTTATTTATTAATTTTAATTAATTTTAATTTACATTTTCTATATGATTATTCCATAATTTAGAGGACTCAATCAAATAAGTAGCAGATTTAATCATAGTATTAATGGATAGTTGATACATGTCATAATTTGAGTTCCCCTCCACCACTATAAGATATTGAAATTTTTATAGATTAAACATACTTTTTTTCATGTATATTTTATCCTTTTTTATCATATTTTTGTTGGATATTGTATTGGGTGATTTCGAGTGAGTTTTGGAAGCTTTTGGAGGGTTTTTGGGCAGTACACGGTTGGTGGATGATTTTCCCAAATCGTTCACCTACCCCTAGCAAACTGATAAATCTTAGGAAGAGGGTGTTTTCATGGTTGAAACATTGTTTGTCAAACTATGTTTCCCTTTATTAGAAACCATAAACCCTAGACAGTAGGGGTTCATGGTTAGGGCGCACAGATTGAAAAAATGTGCAACCCTGCCTAGGAAATTGTGCATGTGGAAATTAAACCCATGAAAATTTTATAAAAAATTCATACCCCCCCCCCCCCAATTATTACCCCTAATAACCTCATCTCAACCTAATATATTTTCATTTTATTTTGAAGGTTTTAGAGAGGGTTCCAAGGCTCCATTAACATATTCCTTTTTGAATTAAGGATCATATGGAAGGATCGACTCCCCTTTGTTATGTTATTACTTCCTCATTTGGGTTCCTCTCTCTTCCATATTTCTCTCACTTAAGATTGGAATGATTTTCCTTAATTGTTGATGGTTTATATATATGTTTTAAAGGATATCATTTAATTTTATGTTAGTCCGAGGTTTTGATCCAATATATCCTCTAATGTTGTGATTTTAACCATTCCACATCAAATTGAAGGCTACGGTTTGGTGAGCGTTCATCAACAATCTTGAGGTAGTTGGTGTAATTGTTATTTTCCATAGTATTGATTATAATTCACATGTTATATTTGTACCATTTCATTTCAATTTTGTACAATAGATATTTTAAATTAAATTAAAAAATTGATTTTCCCACGTGATTATGGGACCCTCCATAGATCTCGTTGGAATAATTGGAGATGATGAGACTAAATTGACGACAGCCCATGGGGTGTGCCAAATATCATTAAATAAAAAATATGAAATGTGAACAGGGGGAATAATGAGTGTTTGGAATTGAATTAAATCCTTAAGTCTTGGTTGGTAAATGGGATTATGAAAATGATTGATAAATGGGATTATAAAATTGGTTGAATAAAAATTTAAGCAAAAGGCTGGTAAATGGGTTATGAATGTGAAACCATGGTATGTGATATTTGTGAATAATGTGAACAAGAAGTTTTGGGTCATGGAATGATACTATAAATACCCATGGGGTTCCAGAATACTTCTTTAGGCCCCTAAGATATATATATTTATTTTCATCTGATCATTGAGTTGTGGGTTAGAGACTACTGCTCTAAATACCCACGGGGTGCCAGACTGTTGATCTAGGCCCCCAATGCATGAATGTGAAATTGGAATTAATTTAATAATTTAGTCCCATGAAAGAATGATTTATGGAATTCCTATGGTGTGTGATTCAAACTTTGACATGATCTGAAGTAGGTATGATTGGTTTGGGTGTCACCATGAACTCGAGGTCCTAGGTGGTTAATTAAAGAATAATTAAATTTGAAGCCTATTTACCTTTTCATAATTCTTTATTATTTATATAACTGCATACACCATTATAGACTAGATATTGTTTTAGATGTTGTTGGTGGTGGTCTACTGATTTTTACTCACACCCTACTCAGGCTTCCAGATCGGTGCCCGAATAGACTTCATGTTTTTAGGATAGGATAAGGAAAAGAGCCTTATGTTAGATGGTTTAATTGGGATTCGAGATGGAGTATGGATGAGGTAACTGGACATGATATTGGGACCCGCCTGGGATTTTTCATTGTGTCTTTGTTTTGGGTTTTCTTTAGACACTTGACATTGATATGACATTAAATATTTACTACTTGGGTTTTTGATATTGTTTTCATGTTTTGGATTCATCATGTGGTTCTTGGTCTTATATTAGTTTTGGTATTATCTTGGTTATTGATTTTTTATCATTTGACTATTGTTTATTGATTTCCACTATTGTGTTGGTTTGATAAAGAGGGTATAGTCTCCCCATGTTTCATATTAGACCCTCACTATTAGTTGATAGCCTTTGGTGTATGGGGAGGTTCTCCTGAGGTCATGTAACAAACCGGCTTGGGGAACTAGTATGTTGCACCCCAGTCGGGACATTACATCCACAAACATGCCACCCTTCGACAAGATAACCTTGTCAGATTCAATTATAACATGAAATTCCTTCTTACACAAAAGATCAATAAAGACTAAATTCTTTTGAATTTAGAGTACATACCACACACTAATAAGATCTAAATTATTCCCAAAAGTAAAGTCTATTTCCACGCTTCCTTGTCCATTGACATTGATGCATGCATCATTTTCATGGTGTACTTTCTTCATGATAGTATAGTGATATACCCTATTTTTTATACCTTTTCATACATTTTATTGATTAGTAAAACATGTTTTCACCAGATACCCATCCTTTTATGGATAAAATACTTTATTTCAATGTTCATGATTATTTTTCAGGTGTTTCTAATCAAAGTCACAAATTAGGGATGTTCAAAACAAAAATTAAAATATACACTATGTTTAATTTATAAAAACACGTTGTGTACCCTTTCCCAGACACGGTTCATCCAGCTCGAGTACATACCTGGGTAGCCAACCAAGACCAACACTCCATGTACTTCTCATTCAAATTTCATGTACGCCCTTATATAAGAGGTTGGTGACTTATAGAGCTTCTACACACTATGTACGGTGTAACTACACATTATGTATGCCCTCTTACCGACTGTCGATGCTTTAAATTCAACAAATGGTATGGTAGACCACCTACCAGCAAATAAAATAAGGAAATAGATGGTTGAACCAAGTACACAACATGTACTTTTGGGTACACACCATGTAATTTATTTTTCTATAAATAGAGAGGCAGACCCCTGAATTCAAGGTTGGACTTCCAAGGGGGAGGTGTTGCCATTATATCATTCAATCTACCCCAAATCCAAATTTGAGTTCTTCTTATGTTTAAATTTTGTTTTAAGTGTAATTATTCCTTTCCTACGTTCTTCTCTCGTATCCATGGAAGGGTTTGAGTTTCTACTCAAACCGTACATTATGACCCTGGTCATAAGAGGCTGATCTTCTTGTGTTGGGGTTTTAATAAATTTATGGGTGTGTTGTAATAGTAATTATAGTGTGCTTATTTTTATTATGATTATTGTTTTATAATTCCTTTAAGAAATTTAATCCACATCTAATGTTGGTGTCATATCAGACTAAGAATGACACTAGTAGTGGAAACTAAAGGAGTTGCAACTGGAAAACCCATGACCATTGGGTGAGCCAATTGCCACTATTTTAGGGGTAATGTTTTAATTTTTATTTGAAAATTCAATTACTGAACCAAGGGGTTTACATTTAAATACACAATTACTAGTTATTGGACCAAGAAACAGTAATATAATTGAATCCCTATGGTAAAAATATTTTCATAAATAATCTTAATATAAAAGAATTAATTTTTCAATAAAACTTAATTGAGTTGCAACCCTGACATGCTTGTTTTCCCTATTTTTCTTTTCCTTCTTTTTTTCATTGAATTTTTTAAAGTCCTTTCACATTTTCATTATCTTCCCTTCATTATTTTTGTTTGGATTATCGGTTGAGACACACCAAATCATGTCTGCAATTATTTCTCCATTTTCCCTATGGGATTGACCATGAATAATGCTATCTACCAAGTTAGTAAAATTATAAGGTAAAAACTAATTTACTACACCTCATGACATGTGTGTTCAAATTCCAAAACTATTTACGGGGACACAGAAGGTAGAAACATGAGTCTAAGTCAGGGTTGGATTAACTGGATTTTTTTCATTTAGTGATTCTTTTCTTGGAAACCTCAATCCCATATCCCTGTGGATTTTTATTCAACTGAATTGTGGTACAATTCACCTGGATATGATTTTTATCTGTATGATCTAGCATTGTTGTACTCATATCCAAAAGATTATTATTTGTTCATGGATGATGAGTTTCAATACAAGTACCACCCATGTACATCCTTCACCCCACCCATTTCTTCTTCTCTTCCAGAACCGTCTTTGGGTAATAAAAAAAATTAATATCAATGATGGAAGCCTTTACCACACTCCAGTTGAATGATGTTGAAAGGGTGGGATGACTTAGTACTATGGTCGATCAACTTTTAGAGATAATCTCTAATATAGATACTCTGGTTGAGTATGGAGCTAGGTTTTCTAATATATTTCAACTGAGGAGGAATATTGTGACGTGGGCCCACTTTTAATACACTAATAATTTCTAAAAATGAATTTCAAAACACAAAATTTGAATACATGAACACATCATGTCAAGCTAGTAATGAGTTTGATCAATTATTTATTTCTAAACCCTTAGTTGATTTCTTACCTGATCGAGAGGATGATTTAAATAATTTTTAGGTTTTCATCATAATGAAGTAGAAGCCCAAGGTGGTCGAGGACTTACATGATCACACCAAGTGTCACACCCCGACCGCGGACGTCCATAATTTTTCTCTTTTCTTGGACCCGGTTTAAATTTTTCGAAGATTAATTGTGATTGATGGTTTCGCACCGGTGCGCGGTCATCGCATCGCTAGCGGTGATCGTGCGTTCGGCCCGGGTGACCACATGTTCGCCTGGCGGTTAAATTTTAACTTCTACTTTATGTTCATAGTTAATATAATTAGGATTGTTAAATTATTTTATTATCATTATTATTTTATTTATTAAGTTTGTTATTATTATTATTGTAAATTTTATAATTATTATTATCTTTATAAAAGTTTTATTATTATTATTAATATATGTTCTATTATTATTATTATGATAAATTTTATTATTATTAAATGGTTTGATTATAATTATACTTTTTATTATTGTTATTATAATGTTTTATTATAATTATTAATATTATTATTTTTATTATATATATATATATATATATGCCTAAAACCTACCCTAACCCTAGCCATCCCTTCTCCCCGTAGCCGCCACTCTCCCTCACCTTTCTCTCCTCTCACCCGCTCCTCTCTCTTCTCCGTTTTTTCTTTTTTCCCCACCCGCGTCGTCCTCTCCTCTCGGCGCAGCCCGGCGGTTTCTCCTCCCCATCTCCGCCTCCCCTTCCTCCAGCGCCATCCCGCACTTCTCCCGTCCCGCTCACCCCAGCGTCGCGCCGCCCCGGTGCGTCGTCCGCCGCAGCGCCCCTCCGCGCGCTCCGCCTCGCCACACCCAGCCTCGCCTCCTGCATCTCCCCTACTCCCGTTCCGCCCCAGCGTCCCGGCTCCACCCTCACCCATCCCCTTCTCCCGTTTCGGTCTCCTGCGTGATCCAGCTGCCCTTTTTCCTCCCTTGCGCTTCGCCGCTCCCCGCCTCCATTCATCCGAAGCTCTTCCCCGCAGCCGCCTCATGCGACCCTCCCTCTCCGCTGCCATGATGCCTAGCCGACCTCCTGTTTCACCTCCACCAGCCACGGTGACTCCCAGTCGGCTCTACACCAGCCGTGATCAGGTCCCGCGGCCAACGCCCCCCCCCCCCCCCTTGGAGCCGTTCGGTCTGCAACACGCACCCCGACCTCCGGCACCTCCGGCACCCGCGGCCTCGCGCCGTCCTCCCTGCTCGCACCGCTCCTGCGACCTTCCTCCACCTTGCGCCGCTGTACCGGCCTCCGCGCTGAAGACCCCCACGGCCTGCTCCCTCTCTCGCCGAACCGTCGCCGACCCGTCTCCCCCCCCTACTCGTGAGTTTCCTTTTTTCTTTTATATATTTATTTATCTTTTGTTTTGTTATAATTATAATTATTACATTATTATTATTATTATTATTATTATTATTATATTATGTTATTCTTCTTATTATTATTATAATTATTATTATCTTTATTGTTAGAATTTATAATTATTATTATTTTAATTATCATATTATTATTGTTATTATTATTATTATTATTATATTTGTTATTATTTTAATTATTAACTTCTTATTATTATTATTATTATTATTATTATTTATTAATTGATTGATTAATTAATTGTCTATTTATTTACTCAATTAAGTATTTGTTAATTAATCAATTATTTAGTTATTTACTTATTTGTTTATTAATTAATTGATTAATAAATTATTTATTCATTTATTTATCTATTTATTTATTTATTTAGTTATTGATTTATTCATTTTCTTTGTGTATTTGTTAATTAGTTATTTATTTATTTATTCATGTACTTATTATTTATTTACCTATATATATTTATCTTAGTGTTTTTATTTAATTTTAAATAATCCTTTTTCTGTTGCGGGTTGAGTGACGTGCACTTTTTCCACTGTCCAGCGTACACAGTTTGTCCGCAAAGGATTGTCCTACTTTCCATTGAGGTTCCGCCGTCTCCGCGCCTCAGTTTCGAGGGTGTTGGACTTTGTCACGTGGCTTCGGACACACGTCGTGTCATCGCGCCTTGGTTCCAAGGTCTTTTTACCGTCGCGCTCGGTTTTTGAGGTAGGTCTCCCTTTGCACTCGCCTTTAAATTTAGAATTTATTTATTCCTTGACTTTTTATTAAGTTTCAGCAAATTCAAAAGTATTACTAAGTAGTTATCTATAGTTTGGTGATCTGCTGATGATAAAAGTTGTTTTAATTCTAGTGTTTCATTAAAAGCGTTTTTTTGGATTTAATTGTGTGCTTCCATGGTAGTTTTGCTAGATGGTTCTTCCTGATTAACGAAAGATCATGTTGAATTGGGTTCTGAAGCGATTTTGGTGTGTGTAAAATGGTAGGTGTATTGGTTATGGAAAATGGTGTTTTTATTTGAACCTTGATTAGAGGAAGTGCCGTGTGACCTTTAAACTCGATTTTTGGAAATATTAAGCGTGGTTCTTGGTAGTTGAAAAAGAAAAATGTTTTCCTTTAATGCGTGATTAAAATTCTGGATTTCATTTGAGAAATACTATTCTTTCAAAAGGTGTTTAAAGGCCCGTTTGGCTCTTGATAAAAGTGGGGTGCGTTTGGAACTTGGAAAATGATTTTTTACTTGTGATACCAACGTTTTTCAGGTTTGAGATGCTGATTTGAGTTTCTTAAATAATGTTCTAAGTGCGTTTCTGGTTTTCAATCGTGTGGCGTATGTCATGTCCCTTGGAAATGTTTTAGTGTTAGATGTTCAAAGTGTAAATGATGTGACGGCCCGGTTGGCACTTTAATAAATGTGAAGTGATTATACTTATATTTATATATATATATACGTACTTGTGAGGGCATTTCTACAGGGGGACTTCCCTTCGAGGGTTGTCGTGTAGCGATGTCCGTGTAAGGGGTTGGCAAGTGCGGTGAGATGAGTCACGCGTGCGCGGGTCTCCCACTTACACAGTGTTACAAAAACTACTATGGGTTCCTGGGCGTCTTGTAGATTATCGAGTGACGGTTGCTTGCTAACCCTGATTAGACGGGTTAGTACCCCCTGGAGTTACAGACAGGCCAGGAGGGATGTGCCACTGGTTGGCTGTTAGGGCGGCCAGTTGGTTATTGACTATGGAGTACCATGCCGGCAGGTAGTCTGAACCCGAGTACGTCCAGGGGTTTTCTAGGGATGTTCAGGATCACCCATGGTTATTGCTGATAACTTCTGGTTTACTTTTGCTTGCACTTGGTTTTCCTTGCCTGCTTACCTTTACTTGCACTTGTTTTCCCTGCTTGTTTTCCTTCAGTCATATTTCACAGCCTATACTGTTAGACTTTGAGAAAAATGGTTTTCAAATGAAAATGCTTTATTCGCTTTGGGTTAGATTTGAAAATGTAACACTTTGCTTTACAGAATGAGTTTAAAACTAATGAAAAGGAACTAAATTTCGAAAAAGAATAAGGGAAATGTATCGTGTTTGATTTTCAAGTAAAACATTATGAAAAATTACTTTTATACATTATAGTTCAAACCTGGATTATGTAGATTCTATATTTATTGGCAGTGCTTTGGGACTTGTTGTTGGGCTCACCTACTGAGTACTTTTGTGCTCACGCCTATCTTTTACCATTTCAGTCGCAGGTCTTCTGTTTTGAGTCGCTCAGTGTTGGAGCGAGGTCGCTCTCTAGTTGGGTGGTGACCTGAGAGGTCACATGGAGGTACGTGGTTGTGTGGTTTTTATTTCTTTTCCGCTGTTAGTGTTTATTTATTCTGTTCTATTTACTTTTGTTTTGGGCTGAAATCGTTCCCAACGATCAAGTCTTAATGCCCGGCACTGGTTGCCATCCCGGGGGGATCGGGAACGCCCCTCGGGACTTGCCGCGGACCGGCTCGGGTGACCGGTTCAGGGTCGACCCGGGTTGGTTCGTGACACCAAGTCACAAGTCCACCTTCAGTGTTTACTGGACATAGAGTAAGGGAACTACAATTTGCCTCCCACACCCCATGAAGTTCAAGAAAACTATCTAAAATACAAGGGCATTAGACATATGTGGTGGTTCATATAGTAGAATCCACATCCGAATTATGATTATAGGTAAGTAACCTATATTAGGTCGAGCCAAATACCTAAAAAAAAAATCTTTCTAAGAGGTAACCCATACACTCTCCTTTTCCTTTCACTTATTTTTTTAACACCTATCGGGCATGTACTTATACTTCACATGTTGTGTACAACCCTTTCTTTCATCTGTTATTTGAATATGAATAAAATGATGGTACACGCCATGTGTACCTTCATACACAACGTGTAATTTTCTATTTAGTGTATATTATAATATAAATTTTTGTATAAATAAACTTTAATTAATAAAATAAGTAGGAATGAAGCTTGTGCTGGTGGAAAGGTCATTGGAGTGTATCCAAGTCGTCACTTGTTAGAATCACTTTGTCCCCTCCTTTGGTACAAGATTAATTCTTTTTAACCCCATGTTTTAATTGAAAATCACGTGAGATGTTTTCAAAAGTAGTTAAACCCATTTCAAAATATATAAAAACCGATGGTGGGGCTAAATTGACTGACAGAGTCATAGACCAGGGTCCAAAAGACCCGGGTTTGATTCCTTCTAACTGGTTTAATTCCATCCTTTTTCACTAAAATAAAACCACATGTTGCGTATTTCGGTATACATCATGTGTCGTTTATATATTATTTTCAATAATAATTTCAAATGTTTTCAGAAATAAGAAATCACTCGAGGGTAATGTGGGTTGATTGACAGAGTCATAACCTAGGGTTCAAAAGACCCGGTTCAAATTTGGATAATCTCCCTAGCACATGAGCCTTAGCCCGGTTGGTAAGGACTCTATAAGTGCATCCAAGCGACCAGGGATCAAATCCAGGCAGAGGAAAATTTTCCGGTACTGTAGCAGTACTGTAGCGGGAACTGTGCAATACTGTAGCGGGTACTGTAGCGGGAACTGTAGTAGGCACTGTTTGGCACTGTAAAACCCAAGAATATGCCCCCATTTGGGCCTTCGGGCCACCGATTTGGTCCCTGAATCCTTTAATGCCTTCGGGCCACCCAGGCCTTTGGTTCAGTAAGGCCTTAGGGCCACCTCAAGGCCTTCGGGCCACCTTAAAGTGCAGATACAAACCAGACAACCTACAAGGAACAAGATCTACAAGGAGGATGATCAAAGAGCTTTCACCACATAAGATTCTAAACGAATTGCAAGAATGAGAGGGTATGGAACCTCCCATCGGGACAAGCCTGTGAATGCATGGGAATGCCTAGCCGAACAGTCATGCGAAGGTGGAGAGTTGATTTCAAGATGAAGATGCTGGGGAGGAGCAGTTCCAAGTAGTTATTCTGGGTTGTATGTAATGTTTGAAGCCTATGGGAAATGGATTCCTCTAAGGCCTATGGGCCATGTAATAATTACACCTACGAGCCTTGTAAGGGTTCCACCTCACCCCTTAAAAGGTGGATTATCAAAATCAATAAAAAAATGAAGGCCTTCGGGCCATTGGAGGATAATCTCCCTACATCATCCCAATTCTAAATAACTAAAATCACATGTCATGTATTATTACTTTCACCATGTAGTGTTGCAACTATGCATAAAATATTAAAAGATAATAAAATATTTAGTACTAAAACCCTCACTCCAATGGTTGAGGGAACATATTTGGATTAGTCCAGTTACTATTTTGAATCATGCATAGAGCACCAGACAAAAGGTTGTAGTTATGTTATTTAAAATTTTAAAAACACAATGTATATTTCTCTGATACACTGTCTGTATAGGTTTATTTCCATGTGTAAATATATATTTATTTTTAATTAATTAATTTTAAATAGTATTTAATATATAATTTATATAAAATAACTATATAATACATATTAATATATTTATATAAAAAAAACTCATACATTATGTGTACTATCATATGCACACCATGTGTACGGGCTATAAAATCCAAGAACCCTACCCAGCCACAACCCATTTTGAGTGCTCCTCCCTCTCCCCTGTGGCTTCTACCATATGCCTCTCGGTCTCCCTCAATAAAATCTATCATTTTAGCTCATTTCAGGCTATGATTTCTTCATCATTTTGATCAACAATCCTGGTATGTTGTTCCTCTCCCTTAATTTAATTTTTTATGTGTTTTAGGTGATTTTAGGATCAGGGAGGCATTCATCCAAACTCGTGGTACACAATTATGAATGAAGAACACACATACATCATGTGTATGGCCAAATTTTTCCCTATTCAAAATTTGAAAACACACGGTGTGTGTGTTCAGCACACACTATGCACCTATGCCTCTACCTAGATTTAGGATGACTAGTGTCATGAGTACTATCTAGCTAGGCTTACCTTATCATACACATAGTGTGTGTGTTCGAAACACACTGTGTACTCTCTTCTGGATGGATTAGTCATGTTAGGACACACACAGAGTAGTTTCCCATGTTCACAGACATGACGTGTATATTTGGTACATGCCATGTGTTTTTTATTTCTACCCCCACTTAGTAGATATCATTTCCCAGTGCTATATGGCCAGGAACTCCATGTACTCACACACGACGTGTTCCCCTTATACACATCATTTATGTTCATTTAACCACTCACATTCCCACTCAACATGTGTATCCAGATCACATGGGTTGGTAGTCTGAGAATACTACATGCCATTTCCTCTAGATCTACACGTTGTGTAATTTTATTTATATGGTTTCTGACTGATTTTATTTCTTTTTAATTTTCTTTTGTTTTGTTTTCTTCTGTTCTTTTCTTTTTAGACCATGGAATATTGAGACCACGCCAGTGGGAAGCAGCCCATGTCTACTACCAATGAGGAGTGATTAAATCCACGTTGGGTGTAGATCATGATACTATGAGAAGCTTTAGAAATAGACCTCCCATTTTCTCAGCCACTAGCCTTGGCGATACTCCCTCCACTACATCTAGCTTCTCCTATCTCCACTACTACCAAGGGACCCAGTTCTACAGCACCATCTGTAGCTACCCCAACATTAGACCCTACATCTTCACCTTATGAGACACCCTTTTTAGTGGATGCCATGACACCCTCCCTAGATACCACCACTTTAGATCCATCCATGATAGCAGCTGGTGCACCTCCATCAGTTAGCACCTCGTAAGGGCCTTCTAAAATAGCGACTGGTGTCCCACCACAATCGGCGCCAGCAGCAGCCCGACCCCAACCACACCCCTACCTGATCTTCAATGATAATAATCCTGAAATAGACCATCTATGATGGTTTTCATGGCACATGATCCATTTAAGTGGTCAATTCCTAGACATCAGTGTTCCAAAGTGACTGGGAATATAGGAGGAGATCAAGGAGCTCCTCAGTCACACCCATATGAATGAAACTCTCCAAGTTAGAACTCCCATTTTTAGAGATTTATTTTTTAAGTTTTATTCCATATTATAGTTTTATGGGCCTTAATACTATTACATTACAAGAGACACATCAAATCCATTCATATTTTGACTCGATGGGAGACACTTTTCACTCACCATAGTAGATTTTGGCCAAGGGTGTGACTTCTACCCCCCATCCAGCCACCCCAACCCCTATTTCCACCCTCACCCACCCTAACTAGTTAGACCTAATCTATGAGTGGAGGGATCTTGTTGGACTCAATGTCTGGTATGCTCCCACCTCATAGAAGATCACCCTCATCCTTTCCCCTACCATCTGCATCATCCACTTCTATTTTAGTGCCATTATTTTACCCCACCATGAGGACTTTGATTTCATGTCCGAACATGACATGGATACCCTTACCTAAATCATCCTACACAATTACCCTGACCTCCCCTATTTTACTATCTCTTATTTCCACTAATGTTCACCGGCTGTCAGGGTAACCTGAACGGTAGATTCTACGCTACCCGATTAACAAATCATCTAAGGGTGTTTGAGACATATATTCCTTAAGATCACTTAGTTTCCCCATATTAGATGGAATTTTTCATACTTATTCACATGAAGATAGTCATGAGGTGGTGGTAAACCTTTTTTCTTGTACAGGATCCCCCAACACTAGTTGTGGTGGGAGATGACCCGCTTTCCCCTAGGGGTGCTGCTACTCCGATTCCACCCCTACCACCACCTCCACCAGTGGAAATCCCTTCTCCACTTTCCCCACTTCTTCCTCCCTTCCCTCCTATTACACTATTCTTAATCTTGCACCATACATATCCCCAACCCCAATTGCACCCTCGGTTGATATTTCAGTTCATGCTCGCCTCGATCGGATTGAGGAAATATTGGGCCTTATTTTGCATCACTTCGGCCTTCAGTTCTCCCTAACACTATCCCCTCATCCAGATCCTTAGTCCTTAGCACCCTAGGCCCATTTTACATCCTTTTCCAAAAACTTAGTGATTTTATCTTCTATTATTCCAATGAAAACATCCACAAATGTAGATAGGTATATTCTCATTGATCCCACACAGCAAAGCGAGGACCCCACACCTCTAGATTCCACTATTGATGCACCCTCTCTACTGGATCCCCCTTTGTATGATAGTACCTATCTTGAGGCCACATAGTGACTATTTCTAACACACAATATTTTATTCTATATAACTTTTTTGTGTTATTCTTGTGATGTAATGGTTTATATTCACACAGAATCCTTTTTTCTATTTCATTGACCATCACATGTACTTTTTCATGTCATGGGCATCTACTTTTGACTTCTTTCCATATTTTCCATCTCTCCATGAGGGGAGTATTATTTTGGTCTTTATTTTCATTTACTTTTTTTATATTACTTATTTCACTAGTCTCCCACAACATGGACTAGTTGTGTTTTTTCATATCCTCTTTGCTTCCATAGTGTTTCACTTAGAGGACCATGTGCAATATTAAGTGTGGGGGAGAGTCTCTTGACTACACTAGTCTTTTCCCTTAAAATAATCTATAAGACATCATTAAATAGATAAAATATTTTAAAATGATGAAAACAATTATTAATAATAATTATAAATAATAGATACATATATTAAAATTATAAAAGTTATATTATTATTTTAATTTTAAATTATTTTAAAATGATTACTGATACAATTTTATTTTTTATTTAAATTCTTGGCCATTTGCATTTATTAGACTGATCATCTTTATTCTTGTCATGGCCTGACTGACCTATTATTTTTCTCATTTTTTGAGAGGTATTCTAAGAACTTTTTCATATTATTCTTTATACCCACTTTCTTGATATATTCTTAGGATGTTCATAACTACTAGAACTTGCAAGTTTTTCTGTTAAAAATATGAAGATTTTCAATCACATTAAAATTATTAAGACATTTGATTGATTTTCAGCTCCTTTTGGCCTTGAGACCCACCATACATCTTACCTCTATAAAACCCATAGAAACCATGAATTTTCTTGATATGAATCCACATTACAAGACTACATATCCTTCATACCCTAATTCTTTGATGATATTGCATGATTATTCATTTGACCTTTAAACATGGAGTTTGGTGATTCATGGTATATTTTGGTGAGCGACTATGAAATTAAGTGTGGGGGAGAGTTACTCTTTTTCATTTGGGAAGAATCGTTCAAGAACCACCATTCCTTTTATTCCTAAGTGGCCCCTTTAATAGTAAAAAAATGAAAAATGAAAAAAAATCAAAGAATAACCAAATTCATTTATTATACTTATTTATGGTTTGTGAACCCATGTTTGTAGGGGAATATCATAGTGATGATGAACTTTGAGAGATATTGATAGGGATGCATTTTTATTGATATTTTTTATTGAATATCATGCTTTATTATTTAAGAATTCAACTTCATTTTTCAATCCTCTGAGATTATTTCCACATCATTTCCTACCTACTCTTAGCCTCATAATCATCTAAACCTTATTTAAAGACCTCATAATTTTTGTGATTTGATTTATAAGTGGAGAATTATAATACTTACATATAACACCCAAACATTTTATGGTATGCTTCTCTTAAATACAATCTATTCATAGCCTATATTTCATAAAGAATTGTGTTCCATTGAAACAAAACTTGGTTATTTAGGAGATAGTAATAACCTAGAAACTAAGCATAAATTTTCCACTTCTATGTTTTGAATTTCAAAAAATTTTCATCAAGAGTTATGACCTATAAGTCATTTGGATTCTGATAGAACCAACTTGATTTTTTGATAAATAGTAACATACCCTTATGAGTAGTAATATGAATTGTAATATGACCCTTATGAATAGTAAATAATGATAATATTTTATTTTCTTAAGGTAATAAGATAATGATATCTTAATTAATTTTTCAATGTGATATAAAACTAATTATACCTTTAAAATTGTTATTTTTTGAATTAATTATGATTTTATTTAAAAATTAAATTAAAAATACTGAGAAAATTATTTTCAAAAAATGGAGTTCATTTTTGAATTCTACACATCAAAAAATGATTAGGGTAAATTTTTGGGATTTTTTTAAAATACTTGAATTTTTATGAATAGTAAAAATACAGTTTTGATTTTTCGGTAGTTTAATGAAATCATAATAATATAACAATTAATATAAAAGTCTGGTCAAATTTTGTATAGTAACATATGAAATTAGGTGTCCCAAGTGGCTGAAACCATGGGAAAATACCATGGGAAAGCCCATGGTTTTTCAAAAACCACTAATGAGGTGTCCCTTTTAATTAATAAAAAACTCCCTTTTAATTACTATAAATACCCACTCACCCCTTCATTTTATTTCATTCCAAACTCATTATACACAAATATCGGGTATTATTAACTCCCTAGGAGTCCTCCCAAGGTTTCCTCAAACCCCCAAGGTCCCAACCTTCAAGTTTTGGGAGTTACTCTACAAGGTAAGAGAATCAACCACCCTTCTCTTTTCTTAAAGCTTTCATTTATGTTTTCTATTTTATTTTAAATTGGATTATGTAGGTATATGTCATTAAATATTACCATTACTACCAATATTATGTATTAATTATGAGATATCCTCTTTATATCATCAAACTATTTTATAAAATTTTAAGTGACGTCGTTAGACTGCCAAATTTTCAAGAGAGATTTCTCAATTTTTCTTCTAATTTTAGTTCATTTATTTTTATACTTCTTTCCTCATATCCCCTAATCAAAATTCTATGATAATTATATTACCTTACATGAACTATAATTATATTATTCTAATATAATATTTCATCATAATCTATCTTTCCCCCTCCTCTTATACTAAAATATGAAAACACCGTCTGAGATGTGCTAATTTATCACTTTCAAGGACGACGGGTTCTCGATTTTCGTTACCATCTTCAATTATGGTAATGAAACCATTTTTATGGTTGAACCAGATAATAATATATGTATTTAATCTCATTAATGTTCTGGAATCCCTACACACTCAAAATATGGAATAATAGTGCAAAATAAGTTCATTGTGCACAAAACTGACAAGCTAAGTCCAAGCATTTATCAATAACTTTTAACTAATGATTCATCCTCAAGTATATAACCCCAAATAATTATAAGATCATTTATATATATTTAATTTCACTAATAATATATATTAACAATTCTGGATGTTTAACGACATTTCAAATGAAATTTCATTCATGAATACAAGTAAATGAATCATGAAAACCAAGGAAGAAAATGCATCCAAAACAATAAAATTAAACCTCTTAAACCCATAAAAAGGGATATGAATGAATCTAATAAGGTTATAATAAATCAATTACATATATAGGAGGTTCAGTAATTATTAATTCATGAATATAAATTTTATTATTCAGGTCATTAAAATAAATGAAGAACACACTCGAGCATAAGGTAAGGGGTTTCTCATCTCACTTTCATTTCTGTGAGATTTTCATTATTCTCAACTTATTTCTTGAATGTGGTATTTGTGTACTACCATTTGAAATATTATAACATGATTATCTTTATACTAATGATTGTCCCCACAGGCCAACACATGTCCTTTCCAATGTGCTTTTTCCTCACTCACGCACACCTTGGGAAACTTCCCAGAAGGTCACCCATCCTGATCACCACTCGAGGCCAAGCACGCTTAACTATAGAGTTCTAATCAGATAGGCTCATGAAAAGAAAGGTGCACCTTGTTGACATGTGTTATATCATTTATCAATTTAATCCTTTATCATTTGGGTGTGTTACAATCACTCCCACCCCCCTTAGAGCACAATGTCCTTTTTGTGGGCTCTATATCTCAACTCAGGCAGTGCATCAGGTGTTTGGATGTCTCGCTTGCAAAAATAACCATTTTTATTTTAATTATTTATTTATTCTAATTTTTAATTAATAAATCATTAATATCTCCCCAACGGTGCATTCTAGGAGAAATTTGAGACCACTGTTGTGTCTGGAATGAGATGTTTACCCTAAACAAGGTATAATTTTCACGATCAATGAGCGTTTGGTCATGTCGCACACAAATTTAAAGTTATTTAATAATTGTATTAAATTATTAGTTTTATTATTCCCTTTTAATTATTAATTTAATTCATAAAAATCATGGTATTGTTCAATCATCTCCAACTTCACGCCAAAACTCCATTTTAATGCATATGGGGTTTCAAAAACTTCAGTTTTGGATCGTTTTCAACTGTTTCAATTATCAACGCATTAATTGGGTGAAATTAAACGATCCAAACATAGTTTTCGGATGATTCATTCATTAATTTGGGTGTTCCTTTTTGAGTTATTTATTGCTTCATTTTTTTAGGGTTTTAAATATTAGAACCATAAAATCCTTAGATTGGGTTGTTCCCTTCATGTTTTCACGACTTTGGAACCCCTTAAAGTGTGGCTTTAAACTTTGTTCATCTGGAGTCCTTCAATTCCAGTGTGTGAAAACTTCTCACACCCCCTCACATTGGTTTGTTTATTTTTTATTTTTTTTTTGTTTTGATTTCTTTAATTTCTTTAAAAAAAATCTTCATTTTCTTCCTCCATCAAAATTCTAGAAATATATATATATATATATATATATATATAAACCCAAGTTATATCTTAATAGTTCATTTGAGATTATCAAAAGATATGTATATATATATACAGACATAGTATATATATATACATACATAGTATATATATATACATAGTATATATATACATATATTTTGATAATCACATCGTGTGCTTAGGCATAATTTATTTAGATAAATTTATTAACATAGTATTTCATGAATTATCAAAGTGAAATTATTGAATATTTTATCACTAGATAAATGCAAAGTTTTATTAAACGACAATTGCATTATCAAAGGATATTTTGACATATATACATATATATATATATATGTGTGTGTGTGTGTATAAATATGTGGAATTTGACTTCTTTCCTCTAATTAATTTAGTGATAAAAATTATCAAATGTTGTTTATCTGATTATTGTGTGTAATATTTCAGAATATGGTTATTCTGAATTTATCAAAGACCAATTTCATGGAAATATCAAAAATTATTATTTTACATATATTATCAAAGGATAATTAATATAATAATAAAATGATAATTTTGAGATTATCAAAGGTTGATTATTAATATTATTAAAATGATAATTGTAATCTTATCAAAGATAATTATTCTGATGGATAATCGTGAGAACATGTGTTAAACTAACGATAAACTGAAAATTTTCCATAAAAGATAAATATTATCACATGTGATCATATATTTATGTTTTGAAACTTATCCTGGTGAGAAAAATTATCATCGCATGTGATAATTTAAAAAGATAATCTAGATATTATCCAGGAGAGAGAAAATGTAAGTGCTTGTGATATTTTATTTCCTTGGGATATAAAATAGATGTATATATTTATCAAATGGGGTTTATAATTATTCTTATGGATATTTCTTGTGATTTCATGCGTTAACAAAAAATGATAATCCAAATATTATCCTGGAGAGAGAAAATATAATCGCATGTAATATTTTACTTCCTTGTGAAATAAAATAGATGTTTTGGTTCTAGGACCCCTTGACGAACATCAAACTTTGGCGTGTCGACATTTTCATTATTAAGGTCGTGAGTAGGTGTATTGAACAACATAGGGCGGTTTATCTTCGCCACTAACATCAAATACCTTGAGTTAGGTGGTTCCATTTCGATTATCAAAATTTATTATTCTTGTATTTCTTGATTTATTTCAATTGTTGATTTAAATTCAATTGCTCAAATTTTCTTTCAATTAAATTGATAAAAACTTTATTCCAGTGAATCAAGATATTTGAAATGGTTTTGGCATTTAAATTCTAAAACCCCTTAATCCAATGAATTGGGTGTGTTTATAGAAATTAGCTGATTTAAATTATTTAATTTAAATTATGGATTTGATGGAAATTATTTCAATTAAATTGTTGAATTTAATTGTGGAAATAAATTGTGTAATGATGGAATTGGTTTTTAATGGATTTAAAACTAGTGAAAATGGATTAAAATGATTTGATAAAAAACCCATTGGTTTTATCTTGTACAAAGTCATATTGTTGAATAAAATCTGTTTTGGTTTTAAATGGAAATAAATTGGCACTTTTGAAATGGAATAATGTGATTGATCATATTTTTAAGCAGTCTTAAAATAGTTCACCCATTATGTAAGAGCGCATGAAAGCCTTAGGTAGTTAGTGAGTTATTTGGATACACTCTATGCTATGACAACATTCCAAAACATACTTGCAGCGGGTCACATCCCCGATGGGTTGGTGACGAGTCTCCTTTGGCCAGTGTCATAGGGACGTGTGTATACACATTTTGATGAGTTCACAAAGAGAGTGTGGAATCCTATAGCTGGTTAATACTATCGTACCTTTTGGTAGATGACCATGTTGGCCGCTTATTTATTTATATTTGAGATATAAATGTATACCAATTCTTTTGAACTGATTTACATGCTTGATGAATTTATATAAATTTTTTTATATAAATGTTTTATTTAAGCCATTGTTTTAGAAATATTATATCATTTTGTAAAGTCTTTGCTTAAAGTATTTTTCCATCATTTGAACTGTATAACATGATTTGTTTAATTATGATTTAAAATGTCAAACCTATTTATCTTTATTATTGAAAGAATTCCTTTGGTTAATCAATTGTTGGAAACTGTTATGGAATCTATGGTGAGACCCTACAGGGCTTTTTATCTCACACCCTACTTTTTCCTTTGGGTGTTTGTATAATTTATTTTTCCAGGTTTGAGCAAAGGGAAGGGATCTCTTGGTGGTGGTTTCAACTGTTGAGATTTGGTCTTAGTGAGTTGTGTCCTTAGAGACTTTGGGGTTTTTTTACCATTTTAGTACTTGGGTTGTAGTACTTTGGGCTTTTATGCCATGTTATATTCGGGTACATCATTCCCAATGGAGTTTCTTTTTTTATGCATACTTCTTTTTTTCTTTTGATTCTGCATTCTTGTAGAAAAATCATTCTCACTTGTATGTTTTACGATGCCAGGTGCTAGTCACCAGCCTGTGGGGATTGGTAATGCTCTTCTGGATATTTCAGGGTCAGCTCAGTTATCAAGTTACCAGGGTACCTGGGCTAGTTTGTGACAATCCTTATGTAGTGAACCTATAACAACCCTGCTTTTATTACAAACTTAAAGATGATTTATTACATAAACCATTCACTTGATACAACATGGATGATCAAGAGGTATAGTATATTTGGGGCTTAGGATCATTACATAACAACTAAAAACATGAAGTACAACATCTTTATTGAAAAATTCCTTTACATTACCACTACATTCTCTCGTACTTATCATTGCATGGGATAACCTGAGGACATGCATAAGAAAAGGGGTGAGCTATAAAGCCCAATAAGGGAATAAACATGGAATCCATGAGGAGTACAATACATGTTAGACAATAGGCATATCAATAGATCACAAGAGAAACATGAACATAAAGGAATGATAAATCATGATAATTATAACATGGAATGTGGCAACAACACTTAACATGGAATTAGCATGAGCCAAGGCTCATTGCACATAGAGCATGAGTAAATCCTCATTGCACATGAAGCATGAGTAAACCCTTGTTTTAATTGAATTAGCATGATTCAACACTCATTGAACATGACGGATCATGATACTATACTTTACCCAATGCATTAGAGCGCTATAAGGGCGCACCCTTCTTAAACATCTCATTTCATGCATAAGTGTGCCACATGGATCATAAAACATAGATTCATAAAAAAATAATCATTTATTCCATGATAAAGGAATGTGGAATTAATACATGAAACTTTATAATCAATAAGTAAATGTGCATAAATTTTAATACCCTTGATGGAGAAATGGTCATGGTATTCACTACACAATGGCATTGGCTTAGAAAATCGGTGTGATTTCGGCAGCGTAACGGCATGACATAAGAATTCATAAAAATGGTTGATGAGAGAGAAAGAGGTTCCTCATCATATTTACATGTAATGGACAGTAAGGAGGTCATATATATACATTTACCAACAATTTTAATGGAATTTAGATTCATGATACAAAGGTATTTCTTGAATGTAAATGAGGAGAGAGAAGTTCCTTTCGGAATTTCGGCATAGTAACGGGTGTACATGGGAGACATTTAATGAGAGAGAAATGGGTCTCCCATCATTCAAACATAAGGAGGGAAGTATGAGGGAGGTGAAAAACCATACCCCAACATTCATAATTGAAATTAAAAGGGAAAAATAACTTAAAGAAAATTGGACAAAAATGAGAAAGGAAGGAAAAAACCCTTACTTGGAAGTGTGCTTCCAAATGCTAGAGAGAGAGGCTTGAGAGAGGCTTCTTGGGAGCTTGGGGCACCTTGGTAGGATTATAGAGAGAGTAGGTAAGAGGTTGGACTAACTTTAAATTCTTTGAGTGAGGAGGAAGTGGGAGTTTGGGTGGGTTTATATAGGAAAGGTGAGAGAATTCTTTATTATTTAGGTTTGGGACCCCTTATATTAAATTAATCCAAAACACAAACCATCCCATAGTTTTTGCCCATGGTTTTTGGAAAAGGGAAGAGGAAAAAAATATTTTATAACTACAAAGTCCGAACGTCTTAAAATAATAGGGTTGCTTATGTGGAGGTGAGTCACACTCCCATGGAAAACAATTTAAAAAGACAAGGTGTTTAATAAGTCTTGAAGGGTCCATTAATGCTTTGAAAAGTAAGTCAAACAAACCCAAAATCACATTATTTTATTGTTAAAACATATATTGGCCGAAAATAAAGCTTTTAGTATTTTATTACATCACTATTGTGTCATTATGATGTCATAAAACACATTATATATTTAAACAGTATTTAATTTTTACCCAAAAAATTTGACTATCTCGGAAAATTATGAAAAATTCACCGTTGGATAATTTCGATGTCCTGATTACAGAAATAACATTTATTTTATCTAAATAATTTTCTAAATATGTTAATTTTCACTTTTAAAATAAAAACTGACATTTATTGAAAATTCACAGGTTTTGACAAAAATGGCTTTCAAACCTTAATAAAAATTATAATTGTATTCATAAAATTATAAGATCATTTATATTTAATAAAAATTAATTTAATAATAATAATAATATTTTCTTAAAATATTATTTAATTAAAAAATCCCTTAATTTAATAAAATATAATTCTTAATTAAATAATAACTAAAAAAACTATTTTTACTTTAAAAACTATTTTCAATGTATCAATGATGACAAGAAAGTATATTCATTATTATATACAAAAATAATGTACATGAACATAGTACTAGCGATTTGTTACATAACCCCTTAAAACAGCCGCATAAGACCTAAGGGTAAGGTGTGCGATGGTGACAGACTCTTGGGGTGGCTCAGATAACATCGCTCGAGTGGTAATCTCTATCAACTTCCAATTTTCCCATAGACGTTCCTGTTCAAGCTTGACATGATGAAGAACAACTTGGGCTTGGTCAAGAGCGAAGCCCAAAGACACCACCTCTTTTCTGAGCTCCGACAAATGGGCTTCGTATGGAGCAATTCTACTGGATGAGGCCATCGTTTCTTTTGTCTGAGTAAATTGGATTTGTTAAAGCCCTATATTTATACTAATCATGTGATCACTGTTCAATGGCTATAAAAGTAATGGTCACAATTCTTAACATAAAACCAAATAAGTTGACATTTTATATAAACATTTTACATAAAGCGACATTTAATTATATCAAGAGGGATTTCCATTAATGAAACTTTGGGTCGTTACAGAACCTACTACCCATTTGAGGTGAGTTTTAATTTAAAATTATATTTCTCTTAAATATCCATATTCTCATATCATGGATATGTTTATTATCTAAACCTTATACCATTTTTCATATGGTGTTTATTTGGAATGTTGTTTTAATTATGGAAATATTGGTGAATCTATATCCTCTAATCTATATGGATATTAAGAAGGCAGATTGTACTTGTATTAAATCTATGTATAAAGAATTCTTTGGACTTGAAGTGGTAGGTGGGGCCTGCTATATCCCCTAGATGCATCGGTAGGTCTCATGAGACAAATCAGTTGGTGACAAACCCTCCGAGTTTGTCTCCAAAAATTAGATGGTTTTATACCCACAGAACTAAACCGTTTTAATGATATTATGTAATCATTTACCAGATACATGATGTCCAATTAATAATCATTCTCTTTATTCATTATCTGTTATTACTATCCATGAGGTTTTCACTATGAAAAAATCTATGGATGTTGTTTCATTCTCAGTTTATTAATAGCATGAGTTTTTCATTTATTCACCATGCCATATTGATTATGTCAAATTGTTTATGATTCCCTTATTATTGAATTCATGCTTCCTCTATTTGTAACCCTTAATGAGAATTTGAGCTCACCCCTTTCACTTTTTACCTTTAACAGGTGATGAAGAGGAGATCATTTATTGAGTTCTTGTGGATTCATTTTTTGGTTTTTGTTATGTATTGTATTTTTAACCTCTTCCAATGTAATTTGAGTTACATCTATGTATCTTGTTTCTTCAAGACAACTGAACTGATCATTCCTTCAGGATTTTCATTCTTTCTAACCATGCCAATGTAATTACTAATGCATTGGCTCCGTTTTAGAGGGGTCTGGGCATTACAGTTGGTATCAAATGAAGTTTAGTAGAAAACTTGGAAACTATAGTAGGAAATGTATGGTAGGGAACAAATTCCTAAGGTATTATTTGAGGATAAACATACAAGAACATCCTGGTATTTTGGTAAGGAATAGATTATATGAATCTTTCTAGCAAATACATCCCTATCTGGTTACAAACAGGTAGAGGTGGCTCTGGCATAGATGTACCTAGGAGTGAAACCTCTGACAAGGAGTTTCAGGCTTCACTAGGGGTTTCCTGGTACATGACAATGGTCCTTTTTTCACTCTTGATATTGACACTCCTAGGTTATATGCTTAGGATAATTCACATTTTCATTACAATCCATTATGAAGGATTTTAATGTAAATTTTTTCTCAGAAAAGCCATGTTTATGAGATTAGTTATGCATAGAATTTCAATCTATGTTAAGTGCTTTTTTATTTGATATTCATAACCTAATATAGTGTATGCCATTATTTAGAAATAGATTCTAAAGGAAGGGGACTCAATACTCGTTGGAAATGTATGGATCTCCCCACCGAGCAAGTCAACATAGTCAATGTTGGAGTAGATCAAATTATGACTATATTGGGACAACTTACTCAGGTTTTAACAAATAACCATTCCACACCTGGGTTTGATCGTTTCATGCTATAGAATCCCCCATATTTTGGTGGGAATACTAATCCAGTGGTTTCTGAGCAATGGATCAAGTTCCTTGAAAAGATATTCATGGCATTATGATGCAATGAAAATGAAAAGGTAGTACTGGAAGTATATTGTCTCAAGGGAGACACTGATCAATGGTGGTCCTTGATTTAGAATACCATGGAGGAAGAAGAAATATAAGAAATGGAATGGAGGAATTTTAAGGAAATATTCTTCGAAAAATATTTCCCTCATGAACAACGAACCAAAATGACGAGTAAATTCCTTAGCTTAAAGCAAAGGGAAGAAGACAGTGTTGTAGAGTATGAGGCAACCTTCACAAGGCTAGACAGGTATGCCGTAGATTACGTACATGACTCAGCAGACAAGATTGATCATTTCTTTGAAGGTCTTAAGCCAATTCTTTGAGGGCAGTGGCTTCTCAAACATTTTCATCATATGATGAAATTTTATCAAGTGCCATAAAAACAAAGAAAGAATTTTCTAGATCAAATTTGTTCAAGGGAAACCAAGATAAAAATTGGTACTATGATAACCAAGGGAAAGGTAAAGCACCAAATAAGGACAAGGGAATGAAGAAATTACCATTATAAGAGAACTATGGAAAGAATCATCTTGGGAAATGCTTGAAAGTCATGGGATTCTACTATAAGTGTGGAGAAAACGGTCATCTATCTAACAAATGAAAGGGGAAGAAACAATTTGATGATATTAAATACTAAAATTTTAGAGAGATGGGACACTATGAAAATGAGTGTCCTAAGAACTAAGGAAACATACCTCAGAAAAGACCAAGAGAACAAGGGAGAGCTTATGCGATTACAACCATATATGTTGAAGTTCCTAATGATGTGGTGGAATGTACTTTAATTGTTTCCTCAAACTTATACAACACTTTATTTTATTCTGAATCATCACATTCATTTATATCTTTCCAGTTTTCCAAGAAAATTAGACATTCCCAATTTGATTTAATAAAGGATTTATCAGTCAAAACTCCTAGGGGATGCATCATTGAAACAAAGACATGTCAACTAATCCCCCTCTTGACACATGAATGTGCTTTAGTTGCTAACCTTATCATCATACCAATGACTGACTTTGATATAATTCTCATTATGAATTGGCTTTCAACCTATGATGAAAATATTTTTTTTAATAAAAAGGAAGTTACAATTTTTGAAAATTGTGTATAATCTCTTATCTTTAGAGCAGAGACCTCGCCATATGATTCTTATATACACTCACCCCCAGTAGCTCTATTAAATGAAATTATTTAAGAGGAAGAGAACCCAATATCTATAGGTGAGGAAATAAATCTTAAAATTGAATATGTGCATATAGTGAAAGAATATATTGATGTATTTCTAGTGGATTTACCTGGACATCCTCTAGAGTAAGAAATTCAGTTTTCCATTGACTTAATTCCTACTGCAAGACCTATATAAGAGACCCCCTATAGAATGGCCACTGTGGAGTTAGTGGAGCTAAAGAAACAACTAGAGGAGTTGACTGAAAAAGGATTTATTCAACCTAGTGTTTCTCCATGGGGATCCCTGGTCCTGTTTGTTAATAATAAAGATAGATCCATGAGGCTATGCATTGATTACAAGAAAATCAATGATATTAAAATAAATAATAAGTATCCTTTGCCTCTGATTGATGATTTATTTGATCAACTTAATGGATCTCAATACTTTTCAAATATTTACCTTCGATCCAGATATCATCAGCTGCGTGTGAAGAAGGAAGATATTCCTAAGACATCATTTCAAACTAGGTATGGGAATTACGAGTTTACAGTGATGCCTTTTGGACTGACTAATGCACCCTCTATTTTCATGGATTTAATGAATAGAGTTTTCAAGGAATATCTTGATAACTTTTTTGTGGTATTCATCAATGATATCCTCTTATACTCAAAAATATGTGAAGGCCATGAGGATAACTTGCGGATTATTCTGAAAACTCTTAGAATAAATGAATTATATGGGAATTTTAGCAAGTAAGGATTCTGGCTTCAATCAGTTTTTTTTTCTAGGCTATATTGTCTCTAAGGATGGAATCCTAGTTAATCCTGCAAAAACAAAGGCAATCCAAGATTGGGCCACGCCAACAAACATAACTAAGGTATTCAGTTTTATTGTCTTAGCAGGTTACTATCGGTGTTTCGTTCAGAATTTTGCCCGACTGGCTAACCTGCTAACCAAGCTCACATGTAAAGAAGTTAAGTTTGTGTGGACAAAAGAATGTACAGAATTCTTTGAATAATTGAAAACAAAGTTGGTTAATTCTCCAATTTTGACTCTTCCATCTAGAAGTTATGGATTTGTAATATATAGTGATGCATCAAAGATTGGGTTCAGTTGCGTCATTATGAAAAATGGTAAAGTTATTTATTATGCATCAAGGTAGTTGAAGACACTTTAGAAAAATTATCCAACACATGATCTTGAGTTATCAGCTATAATCTTTGCTCTAAAAATATGGAGACATTATCTTTACAGTGAAAAATGTGAGATATACACAGATCACAATATTCTGAAATATATTTTCACACAAAAAGAACTCAATATGAGGCAAAAAAGATGGTTCGAGTTACTCAAAGATTACCATTTCTCAATACACTACCACCCAAGAAAGGAAAATAAGGGGGCAGATGCATTAAGTAGAAAAGATCATGGACTTCTGACTCAAATGAGGATTGAGAGAGTTCTTATATTCATGGATCTACTAGATATGGATATAGGAATTGTTAAGAAAGGGGAAACATATTTCCTCTTTCAAATGATTGCTAAACCATATTTACTAGAGAAGATAAAAATCTCTCAATATGATGATGAAAATATACATAAGAAAATTATTGTTGTTAAGTATGGGAGATTGGAAGACATTGTGTATGAGGAAGGAGTTCTGAAATTTGGGAAGAAGTTATACATCCCATTAGTACCTGAGATAAAAAGGGAACTATTAGACGATGATCATAGCTCAAATTTCTCTATACACCCAGGTAGCACAAAGATGTATATAGATATGAAGGAATATTTTCAGTGGGATAATATGAAGTGAGAAACTGCTGACTACGTGTCAAGGTGTCTAGTTTGTCAACAAGTGAAGGCAGAGAGACAACATCCTAGAGGAGTGATGAAAACTCTGCCTATTCCTATGTGAAATTGGGATAAAATTATGATTGATTTTTTCACCAGACTATTGAGGACACCTAAAAGGAACGATGCATTATGGGTAATTGTTGATCATCTCAAAAAATCATCACATTTCCTTCATATAAGAGAGTATTTACCACTTGAGCGCCTAGAAAGACTTTATATTAATGAAGTTTTAAGACTTCATGGTGCACCTATATCAATTGTGTACAATAAAGATCCCCAGTTTACATAAAAATTCTAGAAAAGTATCCATAAGGCTTTGAATACTGAGCTTCATATGAGTACTGTTTATCACCCCCAAACCGACAGATAGTCTGAAAGGACTATTCGAACTCTGGAATACATGCTGAGATCATGCTCTCTTGACTTTCAAGGTATATGGGATCAATACTTTCCTTTGGTGAAATTCTCCTACATCAATAGTTTCCATTATAGTATTCAAATGGATCCATATGAAGCATTATATGGAAAGAGATGTCGAACTCCAACTTGTTGGGATAAAGTTGGTGAGAGGAAACTTATAGGCATAGAACATATTAAAGAGACCATAAAAAAGGTGAGGACAATCCAAGCCCATATTAAAGTAACCCAAAGTAGGCAGAAGATTTATGCTGACAACTAGAGAATGGATTTGTAATTCCAAGTGGGAGATAATATCTTTCTGAAAGTATCTCCATGTAAGGGTGTCTTAAGGTTCGGTAAGAAAGGGAAATTTATCCCCAAGTATATCAGACCATTTAAAATTCTGGAAATAATCAGAGCTATATATTACCATTTAGCAATGTCTCCAAGTCTCTATAATGTCCATGATGTGTTCTATGTGTCATTATTGAAGAAATACATGCCAAACCCAATGCATGTACTCACCTATGAATAAATAGAACTGGAACCTGATTTTTCTTATTGTGAAGAGCCTGTCGGGATTCTTGACACAAGGGAGAAAATATTGGGAAATCAGATAACTCGTCTAGTAAAGGTTCTTTGGAGAAACCAGAATATGGAGAAAGCAACATGGGAACCTAATGATGTTATGAAGAATAACCACCCACATCTTTTTGGTGGGCTTTACACATAAAATTTCGAGGAAAAAATTTCTGGAGGAGGGAACAATATAACACCACAAATATTTTATGGTATGCTTCTCTTAAATACATTCTATTAATAGATTATATTTCATAAAGCATTGTGTTCCATTGAAAAAACACTTGGTTATTTAAAATATAGTCATAACCTAGCCATTTAACATAAAGTTTCCACTTCTATGTTTTGAATTTTGAAAAAAGTCATTGAGAGTTTTGACCAGTAAGTCATTTGGAGTCTGATAGAACCAACTTGATTTTTTGATGAATAGTAAAATACTCGTATGAATATTTATATAACCCTTATGTATAGTAAATAATTATAATATTTTATTTTATTAAGGTAATAATATAATGAGATCTTAATTAATTTTTCAATGTGATATAAAACTAATTATACCTTTAAAATTATTATTTTTCGAATTAATTATGATTTTAATTAAAAATTAAATTAAAAATAATTATAAAATTATTTTCAAAAATGGATTTCATTTTTTAATTATACATGTCAAAAAATGGTTAGGGTGAATTTTTGGGATTTTTTTAAAATACTTGAATTTTTTTTTGAGTAGAAAAAATACAGTTTTGAGTTTTCGATGGTTTAATGAAATCATAATGATATAATAATTAATATAAAAGTATGGTATACTTTTTTATAGTAACATATGACATTAGGTGTCCCAAGTGGCTGAAACCATGGGAAAATACCATGGTCAAGCCCATGGTTTTGCAAAAACCACTAATGAGGTGTCCCATTTAATTAATAAAAAACTCAATCTTAATTACTATAAATATCCACTCACCCCCTTTGGTTTATTTCATTTCAAACTCATTATCCTTGAAGATCTTATATTATTACCTTCCTAGGATTCCTCCCAAGGTGTCCTTAAACCCCCAAGGTCCAAACCTTCAATTTTAGGGAGTTACTCTCCAAGGTAAGAGAATCAACCACCCTTCTCTTTTCTTAAAGATTTCATTTATGTTTTATATTTTATTTTCAATTGGATTATGTTGGGATATTTCATTCCATATTCCCCTTACTACCCATATTATGTATGAGTTATGAGATACCCCCTTTATCTCATCAAAATAATTAATGAAATTTTAAGTGACGTCGTTTGGCTGCCGAATTTTCGTGAGAGATTTCTCATTTTTTCTTCTATTTTGAGTTCATTTCTTTTATACTTATTTCCTCATATCCCCTCATCCAAATTATATGATAATTACAGTACCTTACATGAACTAGAATTATATTATTCTAATTTAAAATTTCATTATCATCTCTCTTTCCTCCTCCTCTAATACTAAAAAATGAAAGCACCATTTGAGATGTGCTAATTTATCACATTCAAGGACGACGAGTTCTCAATTTTCGTTACCATCTTCAATTATGGTCATGAAACCATTTTTAGGGTTGAACCAGATCAAAATATATGTATTTTATCTCATTAATTTTATGAAATCCCTACACAATCATAATATGTAATAATAATACAAAACAAGTTCATTGTGCACAAAACCGCCAAGCTAAATCCAAGCGTTTATCAATAACTTTTAACTAATGATTCATCCTCAAGTATATAACCCAGAATCGTTATAAGATAATTTATATATATTTAATGGAACTAATAATATATATTAACAATTCTGTATGTTTAACCACATTTCAAATGAAATTTCATTCATGAATACAAGTAAACAAATCATGAAAACCAAGGAAGAAAATGCTTTCAAAACAATAAAATTAAACCTCTTAAACCCATAAAAAAGGCTATGAATGAACTTAATAAGGTTATAATAAATAAATTAAATGTATATAAGGTTCTGGAATTATTAATTCATGAAGATAAATTTTATTATTCCGGTTATTAAAACAAACTAAGAACACACTCGAACATAAGGTAAGGGGTTTCTCATCTCACTTTCATTTCTGTGAGATTTTCATTCTTCTCCACTTATTTATTGTATGTGGTATATGTGTACTTCCATTTGATATATAATAACATGATTCTATTTATATTCATGTTATTCAATGATTCATTTGATGTTTATGAAGTTCTGGTCATATGATTCGACTGATTACATTGTGGTAAGGGATTTTGTCTTAACTGCCATTTCATTGTGACTTACTTTGTATTGTGCACCTACTAATCCTTATGTGGTGAACCTAATAACCATTTGAGATCAATGTTCATTTGAAATTATATTTCTATTAAATATCCATATTATCATATCATGGATATGTTTATTGTCTAAACCATATAACATTTTACATACGGTGCTTATTTGGAATGTTGTTTTATTTGTGGAAATATTGATGAATCTCTATCCTCTACTCTATACAGATATTGAGAAGGAAAATTGTACTTGTATTAAATCTATGTATAAATAATTATTTGTACTTACATTGGAAGGCGGGGCCCACTATAGCCCCTTGATGCATCGGCAGGTCTCATGAGACAAATCAGTTAGTAACAAACCCTTCAAGTTTGTTTCAAAAAATCAAACAAGTTTCTACCCACAGAACTAAACCATTTTAATGGTATTTTGGAATCATGTGCTAGATACATGACACCCAATTAATAAGCATTCTCTTTATTCATTACCAGTTTTTACTATCCATGAGGTTTTCACTATGAAAAAATCTATGGATGCAATTACATTCTCAGTTTATTAATGGCGTGAGTTTTTCATTTATTCACCATGCCATATTGATTATGTCAAATTATTTATGATTCTCTTATTATTGAATTCATTCTTCCACTATTTGTAACCCTTACTGAGCATTTGAGTTCACACTTTTCATTGTTTACCTTCAACAGGTGACGAAGAGGAGATCATTTATTGAGTTCCTATGGATACATTTTTTAGTTTTTGTTATGTATTGTATTTTGTAACCTCTTCCAATGTAATTTGAGTTACATCTATGTATCTAGTTTCTTCAAGACTACTAAACTGATCATTCCTTCAGGAATTTCATTCCTTCAGGACTTTCATTCCTTATAACCATGTCAATGTAATTATTAATGTGCGAGCTCTGGTTTAGAGCGGTCTGGGTGTTACAGTTGGTATCAAAGGAAGTTTAGTAGAAAACTTGGAAACTAGAGTAGGAAATGTATAGTGTCACGGACCAACCCAGGTCGACCCTAAACCGGTCACCCAATCTGAACCGCAGTAAGGCCCAAGAGGCATTCCCGATCCTCCCAAGATGGCGACAAGCACTAGGGCATCAAAAGAGTGAAAGAAAGAACGATTTCTCTCAATGAAAATAAATACATCAGCGGAAAGAAAATAAAACGATGCAAAGCAAGTAAATGACACGAAAGATCTAACAACACATACTAACCCAACCACGACCAAAACTCCTCATGACCCAGAGATTCCCTCACCAATCCACAACCAACTCTCATCCACAACTAGCAAGCTCGAGTCGAACCTGAAACAGAAACTAAAAATAGGAAAACAATATAGGTGTGAGTATTGAAACTCAGTAGGCATGTCCAACAACTATTCCCAATGCACTACCATTAAATAAAGAATTTACCAATTTTAGGTTTGAACTAAATTATATAAAATATTGCTTTCCATACACACTTTTATTTCTAAAACAAGTAATAGTCCATTACCCTTTTTAATTTAAAAATAAGTTTAATATTTAAAGGGAAAGGGTGCATTATATTTTAAAACATTTTCACGAAAGATTTAGAGATCCAAATTTTAGTTGTTAGTCAAGAGTAAAAAATCACACAACACATAATAAGAGAAATAGGAAAGTACCAAACAGGGACTATCAACGAAACTAAGCCCCTGAATTGTCTGCCACATACAAATAAGTACTAAATAAAAAATGGGTTGAACCTAGGATCTCATGAACAATATAGATTGTACTATACATGTGACTCATCCTGAAGTCATTCCCTACTCAATGACGTCATAATTCCCTAACACCCGTTGTTTCCCTACATGGCCTAACCAAGGGGTCAAATCCACTAGCAGAGCAAATTTCGTACTAAGGGCCATTAGCCAGTGCGTAATCTAAACTAGTGCAGCAATAGTTCTCAAAAAATTCACTCTCTATGCCAGGCTCCCATGTCAACACGTATAATAAACATGGGTGAGTCAAAAATGTAAATTAACCATTCATGATGCACAATAATCACACACAACTCACACAATCAACATACAAAAAACGATCACCCCTAGGTCACCTCAAAGAAAGTTTTCCAAAATAATTTATTTTATCAAAGTGTCAAATGGGCATGATGCAAATTTTAAAAGAAATACCATTTCTCAAGAGAAACCAAACCATTTTCTCATGCATCATAAGAAAACATTTACCAACAAACCAAAACCACAATTGAAAATCCGTGAATTATGTCCAAAGGACAAACGTACATTCTTTCACTATTGTGCATCAGTTAATCTAGAAAATAATGCAGGTGTCGTGTATAAAATAATCAAATTCGTTTACGTCAAG
The DNA here is from genome assembly GCA_963277665.1 of Viscum album. NCBI lineage: Eukaryota > Viridiplantae > Streptophyta > Magnoliopsida > Santalales > Viscaceae > Viscum > Viscum album. The sequence goes on from OY728157.1 coordinate 600,813,663, forward strand.
AAATTATTACAAAATTAATTATCTGATACTATTTCACATTTATTGAAATTAATAAAATATCATGCAACTAATAAATTCTAAATTTAAAGGGGAGTGCAGTGGGGGACCTACCTTGACTCGCAAACCAATCACGATGACGCGACATGTCTCGCACGGGCGCGTAATATGACGATTGCAGGACCGTGGAAAAAACATTTCCAATGCGCTGCAAGTGTAAATATAACTAAAATACATAAACACGGACTTAAAACAATCCAAATGAACAAACACCACAAAATAACCACCTTGACCTACTTTCAAAACATAACTCGCATCATTTTTACTAATTAATAAACCACTTTAAAATTTATAAAACAATTTCCAAAGAGTAACCCATAGCCCACACACCCAAAACTCATCCAAATAACACATTTTTTTATCAAACTCACACCCACAACATACCAGGATAGAAAACGCATGACTTGCATAGACGGGAAAACTCAATACACATTCCCATGAAAAGATATTAAACATCACAAAAACTGATTTTTCCACAAAACACACCCTATTTTACATATACATGACACAGTATCAAACACAACCTCAATTATTTTTAAAAACTAAAGACGCACCGATCTAATTAAATAAACTAAATTATTTAAAAAAACTAAATTCGCACCAAGATAATCAACCACAAAACACGTCAACTCAATTAAACAGGTAAAACAATTAGCCAAACAAAGTAGAACCAACAATTTCCACATGACATAATTAATTTAACAAAAAAACGCATAACCAGCAACCTAAGAGATGTGAACATCAAGTAAACAAAGTAAACTTAATTTAAAGAGGCATAAACAATGGAATCCAACCTCAAGAATAAAGAAGCTTTCGAAATTCAGGTGCGAACATCAAGCGCACATCGTTCGCACCCCAAGGATTGTTAAAATCAACCCTAAGAAGTAATATTAAACACAAAACTTAAAAATCTCCCCTAAACAATGAAACCTTAGTAGCGGAATAAAGTCAAATAGAGAGGGAGAGAAAATAAATACTGAAAGGGGGATTCACTGTAGGAAGAGAGGGTGGCTGCAGGTTGGGAGGTGGTGTGCCGGAGATCGTGTTGTGCACAGGGGGGAACCAATGTGGTGGAGCTGCTCTGACAGGAGGGCTCACATGCACTGGAAGAGGGCGAGCGGTTCTGGTCGGGGCTATACCGGCGAGAGGTGACCTGGAGGCGCGAGGAGGCCGGCTGGTCGGTTGGAGGAGCCTGGGCATGGAATACCAGGGGGTGAGATGATTGTGTGGAGGGAGTCTGGCAGTGCAGAGGGAGTCCGGTGGTGCGAAGGGTTGCGGGCGTGGCATGCCGACGCAAGGCGAAAGGTCAGAGCGTCAGGCCAGAGGTGCGGGGTGCGGGAGCCGATGTGGAGGCTGGTCGGTGGGCCGATAATAGGAGGGGTGAGCGCGGAGGCTGGCTGGCTGGGTTTGGATGGGTAGCGGGATCGCGCAGGGAGCAGAGACCGGGAGGGGGGGGGCTCTCGGTGGGGAAAGGGGAAGGGGGGCTGGCCGGGTAGTATTGGGGTTTTAATTTTTTTTATTTTATAATAATAATAATAATAACAATAATTATAAAAGCATAAATAAAAATAATAAAATAATCAAAATAATGATAATAATAATAATAATTAATAATAATAAAATAATAATAATAATAATAACAATAATAATGATAATATTATTATTATTATTAATATTAATGTTAATAACAATTTATTAGTAATTATATTAGCAACACTTTTTGAAATAATAAAAATATTATTAACAAATCTTAATAATGATAATATTATTATTCACACAATAAAAAAACATTATTATTATGTTTTAAATATTTAACTCATCTTACTCACATAAAAATTTATTTATTTCAACCGTTGGAAAGTTGCCCAGCCATCCGGGACAACCGTGGGGCTACCTCGCACTGCGCAGTGACCACGCACGAGTATGAAACCCACAAAAATTATCAAATGACAAAAAAAATAAGTCGGGACCTGGCCCGGACCTTGGCGCGAGGTCCCAAAGCCAAGAATTATTAAAATTAAAATTAATCTAAAATGACGGATGTGACAATTCTCCCTACCACATACACTTTCTGCCCCCATAAAGTCACCCAACCAGACAAAAGACAAAACAAGAACTCATGCCTGATTGAGACCAAAAGAAACCACAATACAAGAGATCGGGAGAACACGAGAGGGTTCTCCCCACCACAAGAACTTAGCTAGTGCAGAAATTTAACACCAAAACATATCACCCCGGGAGGGGGGTCGATGCGGGAATTCCCAACCAATCTAAACTAACTTTTATAGCACGAATGAAACAACAGCTCCGCTGAAACTTGGAACTCTTGGCCCATACCAAACACTCCCAACACTAGGGGGAAACCTCTGAGCGGAATTTACCCCAAGCAGTGAACCCGAGCATAACCACAAACATCAACTCTTTCATAGGCACTTACATCTCCAAACAAACACAGCTAAACCATAATCAATCCAAACAAGGTCCAAACACACTTTTAAGAAAAGCACATGATTCAAAAACCCATGATCACACAAACAAAACTGTTTGGATTACAATAGAACATGTCCGTCATGACTCCACGATAAAACGATGAACTTACAACAACTTCAAAACTTTAACAAAAAAAACAAGAATAGAAAGACTTTAAATGTTCCACCACTAACATGGAACACAAAACTCGGACTAAGGCTTCACACCACTGGCAACTTCTGACTGCACGCGAGCTTCACCTTAAGACCTATGGCTGGGGATCTGATGGTGGAAGCATCTCCTGCCTCGCAGTCAAGCACTGGAATTCTCTGGTCACAATGCCTTCTTCAGGCGACGCTTCATTCAAAACTTCCTAGATGACCCAGGCACCCGCAACGATGACACGTCTTTGGAGCACTACGGGAAAAACGGGCTTTTGCGATGGGCTATTTGTGACGGGATTAATTCCCATCACAAATAGTCAATCCCATAGGTTATTTGTGATGGGGGGTTCGTCCCGTCGCAAATAACAAGTTATTTGCAACGGGTTTTGGGGTCCCGTTGCAAAAAGTAATTCCTGGTTTGGCGCGGGATGGGTGGTTTGGCGCGGGATGCGCGGTTTGGCGCGGGATGCGCGGTTTGGCGCGGGATGCGCGATTTTGGTGCGGGATGCGCGCTAAAGCACGGGAAGGTTATTTGGGATGGGGGGATCCCCCCGTCGCAAATAGTGTGTCGGTAAGAGGGTATTTGTGACGGGTCCCGTCACAAATACCGATGGTGGTAAATGAGTTTTTGTAACGGGATGTTGTCCCGTCGCAAAAGGTGTGTCGGCATGTCACTTTTTGCAACGGGGCCCATCACAAATACCCTTTTAACCACCGAAAGCAATTAACGCGGGAAAAGGTATTTGCGACGAGCCACATCGCAAAAAGTACCTTTTGTGACGGGATTACCATCGCAACTAATCTAACATATATATACCCCCTCCGTTTTTCTTTCTCTTCCTCTCATTTCTCACTTCCTCTCTCTCTCTAAACTCTATTTTCATAGTGAAAATTTCTTTGAGTTAGTTTTTTTACGGAGAAGTTTTGAAGTCTCTTACATCAATAGGAGATCATGTTTAAAGGTATTTATATTTTATTTAATTTAGTATTTATTTCATTTTTTGGTGCTAATTTTAATTATTATTGATTAGTTTTAATTAAAATAGATTTAAATTGTTTTTTTATCTGTATTTATTTCTAATAATAAATTGAAATTATTAATATTAATTCTTAATAATTATTAATAATTAATCATTAGTAATAATTAATAATTATTAATGAAAATTAGTATTGTCTATAAATATTTACTTGTAATTAGTAATTAGTAATTAGTAGTTGTAAATTGTAGTTATTAATATCAATTAACGCTAATTAGTAATAGTTATATTTAATTAGTAATAGTTATGTTTAATTAGTAATAGTTTTGTTTAATTAGTAATAATTACGGGTAATTAGTAATAAATAGGAATAATTAGTAATAAATAGGAATAATTAGTAATAAATAGGAATAATTAGTAACAAATAGTAACAAATAGTAATAATTAGTAATAATTAGTAATAAATAGTAATAAATAGTAATAAATAGTAATAAATAGTAATATTTAGTAATGAATAGTAATAAATAGTAATAATTAGTAATAATTAGTAATAATTAGTAATAATTAGTAATAATAAGTAATAATTAGTAATAATCAGTAATAATTAGTAATAATCAGTAATAATTAGAAATAAGAAGTAATAAATAGTAATAAGTAGTAATAAATAGTAATAAATAGTAATAATTAGTAATAATTAGTAATAATTAGTAATAAATAGGAATAAATAGGAATAATTAGCAATAATTAGGAATAATTAGGAATAATTAGCAATAAATATGGATAATTAGTAATAATTAGGAATAAATATGAATAATTAGGAATAATTAGTAATAATTAGGAATAATTAGTAATAATTAGGAATAATTAGGAATAATTAGGAATAATTAGGAATAATTAGGAATAATTAGGAATAATTAGGAATAATTAGGAATAAATAGGAATAATTAGGAATAATTAGGATTAATTAGGAATAATAAATAGTAATAAATAGTAATATAGGAATAATTAGTAATAAATATGAATAATTAGTAATAAAGAGGAATAATTAGTTTTAAATAGTAATAAATAGTAATAAATATGAATAATTAGGAATAATTAGAAATAATTAGAAATAATTAGGAATAATTGGGAATAATTAGGAATAATTAGGAATAATTAGGAATAATTAGTAATAATTAGGAATAAATAGAAGTAATTAGTAACAATTAGTAATAATTAGTAATAATTCGTAATAATTAGTAATAATTAGTAATAATTAGTAATAATTAGTAATAATTAGTAATAATTAGTAATAATTAGTAATAAATAGGAATAATTAGGAATAATTAGGAATAAATAGAAATAAATTGGAATAAATAGGAATAAATAGCAATAAATAGCAATAAAAAGAATAATTAGGAATAATTAGGCATAATTAGGAATAATTAGAAATAATTAGTAATAAATAGGAATAATTAGTAATAAATAAGAATAAATAGGAATAAATAGGAATAATTAGTAATAAATATGAACAATTAGAAAGAAAATCAATTGTAATAAATTGTAATAACTTGTAATAACTTGGCGCAATTTCTAGTGGATTGACGACACTCCTTTTGCTCGATGACTCTTCTCCTTTTAACTTTCACCAACTCAAAACATTATGAAAAGTATGCTTCTACGTATGCATATCCAATCTCGTATGCACGAGTTTGAATATGCATTCGTAGGACCACATTTTTTATAATGTGTTCATGCGGTGACAGTTGCAAGAAGATGATTCATCGACAAAAGGGGGGCTTTTTTGTCCGACGGCTCATTTACTTGCAACTTTCTCACACAGAAATCACAATGAAGAATCTGCTCGGAGGTACGCATATTCATTCTCATGCATACAAGAATGAATATGCGTACCTCTAAGGAGATTCTTCATTGTGATTTCTGTGTGTGAAAGTTGCAAGTAAATGAGTCGTCGGACGAAAGAGTTGTCGTCAATCCACTGTAAATTGTGTCACCCGTAAGTAATGATAATTATTAAGAAGTACTAGTAATTATTTATCTTTTTTTTCAGATATTATTTTTATAATTTCAAATTATTCAAAAATAGTAATGATTTTATATTTTTTTGAAAAATATGTAACAAGTAAGTCAACAAAAATCATTATTAGATGATCGCGCTTGGTTAAATCAGCATATAAATCTAAACAGTTCTGGTTTAAATCCTGTATATATTTAGGGTGTTGAAGTTTTCTTATCATTTGCATAATCAAAACTAGAATATGTTTCAGAAGGCACAATAAAGTATCCTTGTAAAAAATGTGCTCTAAGAACATTTGACACATTTGAAAAGGTTGGGGGATATCTCTTGCGGTTTGATTTTCAACCAGATTATGTTTTTTGGTATAAACACGGTGAATGAAGTTCCATAGAAGATACTAATAACTTGATTTTGGATCTATCACGGTTTCAAAATTTAGTACATGATGTTGCAGGTCCAATTTTTTAATAAACTGAAGCTCAAGATGATATTGATTTAACTCCTGGGTTGGCACCATATGAATTTTATGAGTTGTTGAGGTCTGCTGATGATGCATTATATCCTGGTTGCAAGATAAGAAAATTAGAAGCGGTTGAAAAATTTGTGGCTATTAAATCAGATAATTCAATGTCAAACAACTGTTTTGATCAGATATTTTCTTTGGTTAAAACACTTTTACCTGAAGGAAATGTGTTGCCTGCAAATTACTATGAGATCAAGAGGCTGGTTCGTAATCTGGGCCTTAGTTATCAGAAGATTCATGCATGTCTAAATGATTGCATTTTATATTCTGGTGAAAATGATTTTTTTGGATAGTTGTACCACATGTGGACAATTGAGGTATAAAGAAGCTCAACCAGGGAAGTTTGGATCGATTCCAGTAAAATAGTTGAGATATTTCCCCCTTACACCCAGGTTGCAGCGTTTATTTATGTATTAGAACACAGCGTCAATGATGTCATGGCACAAAACCAAGATTTCAATTGATAAAAGCATGAATCATCCATCTGATGGTGATTTGTGGAAACATTTTGACCATCTGCATCTGTCTTTTTTTTAGAAGTCCGAAACATGCGATTGGGTCTTTCTTCTGACGGTTTCTGTTCGTTTGGTTTTTATGGTAGTCAGTATTCATGTTGGCCTATCTTTATAACTTTATATAATTTACCTCCATGGATGTTGATGAATGAGACCTATATATTTTTGAGCTTATTAATCCCAGGACATCCAAAAAAGAATATTGATGTTTATTTGAAACCATTGATTGATGAGTTAAATTCATTGTGGAGTGATGGTGTTAGTACATATGATGTTGCTGCGAAACAAAATTTCATATTAAAAGATGCATTGATGTGGACGATTAGTGACTTTCTGACATATGGCATGTTATCTGGCTAGAGTACACATGGTCCGAAATCAATTACTTATTGTATGAAAGACAACAAAGCCTTTATACTCGTCAATGGAAAAAAATTATATTTTGACTGTCACCGCATATTTCTTCTAACCGATCATCCTTTTAGGAGAAAAAAATCTCATTTTAGAAAAGGTACAATTGAAAGGGATGAACCTCCAAAAATGATCTCAGGTATAGAGTTAAAATCAGTTGTATTTTCATTACCTCTCATCACATTTGGGCCAATAGTAAACCAACAGAAAATTCATGGCTTTGGGAAAGAACATAATTGGATAAAAAGAAGCATTTTTTTGGATCTTCCATATTGGTTAGATTTGTTGGTCTACCACATGTTGTATGTCATGCATATTGAGAAGAACTATTTTCATAATTTATTTCATACATTTTTGGATACACTAGGTAATACCAAAGATACTGTAAAGGCACGATTAGATCTTGCCCAAATTTGCAGGCGACCAGAACTTGAACTATTTGAAAATGTCAGATAACGGATGTTAATGAAGCCAAAATCAGATTATACACTGCCCAAAGAGAGTCGCTTACTGTTTTGTTAGTGGATTACAGATTTGAGACTTCCAGATGGATATTCTTCCAATTTGGGTAGATGTGTTAAGAATGGTTATATTACGGGATTAAAAAATCATGATTGTCATGTTATAATGGAAAGACTTATTCCGATTGGATTTAGAGATTTGTTTAATTCTATGATTTGGGATTCGATAACAGACATATCATATTTTTTTGAGACATTTTTGCAGCAACAACAAACTACGATGCGCTAAGCAAACTGGAAGAAGATATTGCTGTAATTATATGTAAACTAGAAAAAATCTTTTCTCCAACTTTCTTTGACTCAATGGAACATCTGATATTACATTTTCCACATGAAGCTAAATGTGGAGGTCCAGTATAGTTTCGATGGATGTACCCATTCAAGAGATGCATGCAGAAATTGAAGAAAAAAATATGTAACAAAGCATCAGTTGAAGGCTCAATTTCTGAAGCTTATTTTCAATAGGAAATTGCTTTTTTCTGCTCTCATTATTTTGAATCTCAATATCCCTAAAAACACAATCGCATGGGATGAAATGAGGGGAATGTTAATGAAAAAATGGATAATAATTTATTAGTTTTTAATCAGAAAAATCTTGGTTTCGGTGGAGTTCATTAACGATGGCTTTCAGATGATGAACATCACAGAGCTCATACATATGTTCTGCTCAACTGTGAAGAAATGAAATCATTTATATTGTGAGTGCTTCTATCACTTATTCTATAATTTATGTTACATTATGTAAAATTATTTTATTTGCAGGTTATATGATAATCATATCAAGAAAAAACTTCCACAAATTACAACAACTTCTCTTGAAGAACGCAGACAGAAAAAAATTTCTCAATGGTTTCAAAAACTGGTAACATAAATTATTGATGGTTTAATATCAATTTTGTTTATTAATTATCATATTGATAATTGTTTTAAAGAATTTCTAGTGTCTTAACATGTTGATAAAATTGATAAACGATTGTGTATATTGAGTAACCCATCATCCAAAATGGTTAAATCTTATAATGCATATGTGGTGAATGGTTTTCGATTTCATACACGTGCTTATGGGGAATCAAAAAAACAATGAACAATGGAGTTTTCTTGAGAGGATCAGATCACAGAGAAACTAAATTTGACTTTTATGGCATTCTGGATTAAATTATTGAGTTATGTTTTCTAGGATAGAATTACTTAATGACGTTTAAATGTCGGTGGTTGTATACTGAGAGAGGCTTTCATGTTCATTCGACTCGTGGAATTTTCGATATTAAATATAAAAATCTTCTTGAAGTAAATGAATCATTTTTAATGGCTCAACAGGCACATCAGATTTATTATGAAAAGTATTTTGCTACTTCAAGAAACTTGAGTGATTGGTGGAGCATAATAAAAATGAAATCTCGGGAAAATCAGTTTACTCAAACTGAATTTGGTTCCACTGAAGTGGAAGGAATTGAAAATTTTCAAGATACTGCTCAAAATAAATCTTTTTCACAAAGAGATGTGAATATCGATGATGAAACTCCACAATTAAGGATCAATGATGATGAAGATGTTAATGATGTTACAAATAAATTTTAAATGACAAGAGATGATGAAACTGAAACTCATATAGATATTGATGATGCTAAGGAGAAAGATGAAGACATTAACATTGACAACTATGGATATGAATATGAATATGGACATTGACATAGTTAAATGCTGGTTATAATCATAACTAATATATATCTATATATAATTGTTATTTTCAACTATCTACTAACAACTATCATTTTGTGTTTCAGAAGGATCCTGATCTATTTTGCAAGTTGCAGGAGGCTGATCTACCTTTGGATGAGGGGGATTGTGGACCATATGACCCTCAACCTACTAACGATTCAGGGGGTATGTGTAGGGGGCACAGTCTTGCACGACTGATAATTCCTGACTCTATCCCAGAGTGACGTCCATGTCTTGGCTTCGATCCATGCACATGGAGGTATGGTAACTTGTATATTTTAATTAGATTTCATTAATTTATTTATATATATACTAATTGTTTGATTATTTATTCATTTTTCATAGTTTTGCGCATGTAGCTATTGGACAGTGGAGCGCTATCTTGCGCAATTATTTTTCTCAACCATGGATCACATGGGAACAGATTCCCATTGATGTGTGGCGCGGCATGTTTGATCATTTGATGGTACGTAAATAAAGAATATTTATTTCAAAATTTATTTTATTAATAACTTGATATTATAAATTATTTGTAGGTTTTATGGTATCCCATCAATGATAGCATGTGTGACACTATCCACGCGGCATGGTAGGTGTCTATGTGTGACTGTTTTTGTCAGTTTTTTCACAATTTGAGAAGAACAACCATTAAGAAAGCAGGAGTGACAGAATTTGATGAGTCATGTAGAGCCCACCAACCAGATTACATTTCATCTCACGTTTGGGATGGATTATGTTTACACCGGTTGGGGGGTGGATTTCAGAGGATATCTTCAATGGGACGACAGAACCGGGGGAGACAGGAGGTGACACATTGAGTTGGTAGTCATACATTCAGTACGCATAGAGAGCATCTGGTAAGTCTATTTTTTAAATATTTTATACAACTTTAAATATAAACATTTTATTTTATATTTCTATAGGCAGTCGAGCATCCCGATATTATAGAGTTTGATGTTTATCGGGGGATGTACAGTGATCCAGCCACTGGAGAGATTAGATGTGATCGCCAGTGTCAGATTGTGGTTAGTATTATTTTTTTAATATGACAATTAACTGCATATAATATTTTCACCATTTTAATTTCAAATTGGAATTGAAGGAGTCATGTGAGGCTATGATCTCTCAGACAAAGAGTGAGAGTCAGGATGAGACGACTGAGCAGACCAGTTCCCACCATTTCGATGAGGCGGCATGGATGCAGGCGACTCAGTATGGATTTGAGAAGGGCCGAGTAGTTGGTATCAGCTCTCATTTAAATCCTGGTACTTATTATGGTACTACAGCAATGTCAGCATCCTGCTTGAGAGGAGCTCGTGGAGAGGAATCATCTTATGCCTCACAGTATCAGGAGTAGTTGCGAACTCAGTCTGAGCTTATAGAGAGTTTGCAGAAGTAGCATGAAGAGATGCATCAGCAGCAGCAAGAGGAGGAGATGTATAACACCCAAAACATTTTATGGTATGCTCTATTAAATACATTCTATTCATAGCCTATATTGCATGAAGCCCTATTTCTTTCTTGAATCAAAAGATTATAGGAGAAACTTATAATCTATCCATTAAACAAAAAATTTCCACTTCTATGTTTTGAATTTCGAAAAACGGTCATCTAGAGTTGTGACCAGTAAGTCATTTGGAGTCTGATAGAACCAACTTGATTTTTTTATGAATAGTAACATACCCTTATGAATAGTAAAACGAATAGTAATATGAAACTTATAAATAGTAAATAATGATAATATTTTATTTTCTTAAGGTAATAAGATAATGAGATCTTAATTGATTTTTCAATGTGGTATAGAACTAATTATACCTTTAAAATTGTTATTTTTAGAATTAACTATGATTCTATTTAAAAATTAAATTAAAAATACTATGAAAATTATTTTCAAAAAAATGGAGTTCATTTTTGAATTCTACACATCGAAAAATGGTTAGGGTGAATTTTTGGGATTTTTCTAAAATATATGAATTTTTCATGAATAGTAAAAATACAGTTTTGAGTTTTCAGTAGTTTAATAACATCATAATGATGTAATAATTAAATATAAAAGTATGGAAGACTTTTTTACAATAAATTATGACATGAGGTGTCCCAAGTGGCTAAAACCATGAGAAAATACCATGGGAAAGACCATGGTTTGGAAAAAACCACTAATGAGGTGTCCCTTTGAAATTATTAAAAAAATTACCGCTTTTTCTATAAATACCCACTCATCCATTCGTTTTATTTCATTCCATATCCCTCATACTAGAATATATAGTGGTTTTACTTCTATATGAGTCCTCCCAAGGTGTCCCTAAGCCCCCAAGGTCTCATCCTTCAAGATCTAGGAGTTACTCTACAAGGTAAGGGAATCCTTCATTCTCTTCTTTAAGTCGACACTTATTTTATGTTAGCTATTTGAAATTCCTTTCTCATATGTTGGGGTTTGGTTTTATTTATTATTATTAGTGTACTTTTTATTTCAATATTATGATATACCATTTTGTTCTCATCATTTGATTTTATGAAATTTTAAGCGACGCTGTTAGGCTGCCAAATTTTTATAAGGGATCTCTCAACTTTTCTTTTATTTTCAAGATCATATCTTTTCTTTTTATCTTCTAACCTACTCTATCCAAATGACCATGATAAACTCCAGTATAATCTATATACTGGAATTATATTATGTTAATGTAATAACCATCATCAATATTCTTACTCTCCCCTTTTTATTTTTATAAGCGAAATTAACGTCCACGAAGTTCCAATTTATAACCTTTGTGGACGACAGAGTTTTGTTCTTCACTTTATCCTTAATTAATGGTCATAAAAACATTTTAATGGTTGAACCAAATAAGAATATATTTATTTCATCTCATTAATGTTCTGGAATATTACACACTCATAATATGGAATAATAATACAAAATGAGTTCATTGTATACAAAACTGCCAAGCTAAATCCAAGCGTTTATCAAAAACTTTTAACTAATGATTCATCCTCAAGAATATAACCTATAATTATTATAATAAAATTTTTATCTCTTTAATTTCACTAATAATATATATTAATAAACTCTGTATATTTATCCACATTTCAAATGAACTTCCATTCATGAGAGCAAGTAAACGAATCATGAAAACCAAGGAAGAAAATGTTTCCAAAACAATAAAATTGAACCTATTAAACCCATTAAAAGGGCCATTAATGAACCTAATAAGGTTATAATAAATAAATTACATGTATAGAAGGTTATATAATTATTAATTAATGAATCTAAATTTGATTATTGAGGTCATTAAAACAAACGAATAACACACTCGAGCAAAAGGTAAGGGGTTTCTCATCTCACTTTCACTTCCATGATATTTTCATTGTTCACAAATTATTTCTTGTATGTAGTATATGTGTACTTTCATTTGATATATAGTAACATTATTATCTTAATATTCATGTTATTAAATGTTTTATTTTAGGGTTATTATGTTCTGGTCATATGATTCGACCGATTACATTGTGGTAAAAGACTTTGTCTCAACTACTATTTTGTTGTGACTAACCTTGTATTGTGCACATAATAATCCTTATGTAGTGTACCTACTGACCATTTGAGATCAATTTTCATTTGAAATTATATTGATAATAAATATCCATAATCTCATATCATGGATATATTGTTGTCTAAATCGTATACCATTTTACATACGGTGTTTATTTTGGAAAGTTATTTTAATTATGGAAATATTGATAAATCTGTACACTCTACTCTATACAGATATTAAAAAGGCATATTTATCTTGTATTGAATAAATGAATAAAGAATTATTTGGACATGAAGTGGCATTTGGGGCCTGCTATATCCCCTTGATCCATCGGTAGGTCTCATGAGACAAATCAGATGGCGACAAACCCTTCGAGTTTGTTTCCAAAAAATCAGACGGGTTTTTACCCACAAAACTAAACCATTTTTACGGTGTTATGGTTTCATGTGCCAGATACATGAAGTCCAATTAATAATCATTCTCTTTATTCATTATCAGTTATTATTATTATCCATGAGGTTTTCACTATGACAAAATCTATTGATGCAGTTTCATTCTCAGTTTATTAATGGAATTAGTTATTCATTTATTCACTATGCGATATTGATTATGTTAGATTGATTATGATTCTCTTATTATTGTATTCATACTTCCGCTAATTGTAACCCTTACTGAGCATTTTAGCTCACCCCTTTCATTGTTTACTTTTAATAGGTGACAAAGAGGAGATCGTTTATTGAGTTCTTGTGGATGCAGTTTTTAGTTTCGTTATGTATTGTATTTTGTAAACTTTTCCAATGTAATTTGAGAAACATATATGTATATAGTTTCTTAAAGACTTCTAAGATAATAATTCCTTTGGGATTTTTATTCCTTTTAACCATGCCAATATTACAAGTAATGCACCGGCTCCAGCCTAGAGGGGTCGGGGTGTTACAATTGGTATTAGAGGGAGTTTAGTAGAAAACTTAGAAACTAGAGTAGGAAATGTATAGTAGTGAACAAAGCCCTAATAGAGTATTTGAGGATAAATATAAAATAACGTCCTGGTATTTTGGTAAGGAATAGATTATGTGAATATTTCTATCAAATACATCCCTGTCTGGATATGAGCAGGTAGAGGTGGCTCTAGCACAAATGTACCTAGGAGTGAAAACTCTGACAAGGAGTTTCGGGCTTGACCCTGGGTATCCTGGTACATGACAACAGGCCTTGTTGTACTCTTGGTTATGACACTCCCAGGGGATATTCTTATGATAATTCAAATTTTCTTTACAAGCCATTATGAAGGAGTTTAATGTAAAATTTTCCTCAGAGGAACCATGTTTATAAGATTAGCTATGCATAGAATTTCAATCTATGTTGAGTTATTTTCTATTTGAGATTCATAAACTAACCTAGTGTATCCCATTATTTAGAAATGGTGTCTAATGGAAGAAGGGGAATCAATACTCGTGGGAAAGGTAGGGATCTCCCTATTGAGAAAGTCGACACAGTCAATGTTGGAGCAGATCAGATCATGACCATATTGGGAAAACTAACTCAAGTTGTAAATAATGACCATTCCACACCTATGTTGGATCGTTTCATGTGGCAGAATCCCCCATCTTTTAGTGGGACTACTAACCTAGTGGTTGGTGAGCAATGGATCAAGTCCCTTGAAAAGATATTCATGGCATTAAGATGCAATGAAAATGAAAAGGCAGTACTGGCAGTATATTGTCTCAAGGGTGATGCTGATCAATGGTGGTCCTTGATTTAGAATACCATAGAGGAAGAAGAAATAAAAGATATAGAATGGAGGACTTTTAAGGAAATATTCTTTGAAAAATATTTCCCTCATGAGCAACGAACTGAAATGAAGAGGAAATTCCTTAGCTTAAAACAAAGGGAAGAAGACAGTGTTGTAGAGTATGAGGATACTTTCACAAGGCTGGCCAGGTATGCTATGGATTATGTACGTGACTCGGCAGACAAGATTGATCATTTATTTGAAGGTATTAATCCATGTCTTCGAAGGGCACTAGCTTCTCAATCATTTTCATCATATGATGAAATTGTATCAAGTTCCATCAAAACAGAGAGGGAATTTTCTAGATCAAATCTTTTCAAAAGAAACCAAGATAAGAAGCGGTACTCTGATAGAAAAGGAAAAGGAGAATCACCAAATAAGAGCAAGGGAACAAACCTATTCTCGTTATGTGAGAACTATGGAAAGACTCATCTTGGTAAATGATTGAAAGGCATGGGAGTCTACTATAACTATGTATAAAAGGGTCATTGATCTGATGAATTCAAGGGGAAGAAACAATTCAATTATATTCAATGCTACAATTGTAGATATATGGGACACTACGAAAATTAGAATCCTAAGGGTCAAGGAAACTTGACTTAGAAAAGGCCACGGGAGTAAGGGAGAGCCTATGTGATTACAACCGCGGAGGTTGAAGTTCCTGATGATGTGGTGGTAGGTAATTTAATTATTTCCTCAAACTTAGCCAACACTTTATTTGATTCTAGATAATTTAATTCATTTATATCTTCCCAGTTTTCCAAGAAAATTAGATATGTCCAATTTGATTTAATAAAGGAGTTGTCAGTAAAAACTTCTAGGGGATGTATCATTGCAACCAAGGAATGTCGACTAGTCCCCCTCCAGACACCAAAATGTGCTCTAGTTTCTAACCTTATCATCATACCAAAACTGAATTTGATATAATTCTCAGTATGGATTGGCTATTAAATTATGATGCAAAGATTTATTGTAAGAAGTAGGAAGTTAAAATTTTTGAAAATGGTGTAGAATCCCTTGTCTTTAGGGAAAAAACTTCGCCACCTGATTCTTATCTAGAACCACCCCCAGTAGCTCTACTGAATGAAATACTTGGAGATGAAGATAAACCAATATCTATGGTCAAGGAAAGAAATATTCAAATTGAAGATGTACATATAGTGAAAGAGTACATTGATGTATTTTTAGAGGATTTACCTGGACATCCTCCAGAGAGGGAAGTTGAGTTCTCTATTGATTTAATTCATGGTGCAAGACCTATATCAAAGAATCCCTATAGAATGACCACTATGGAATTATTAGAGCTAAAGAAACTACTAGAGTATTTGAGTTATAAAGGATTTATTCGACCTACTATTTCTCCATGGGGATCCCCTGTCCTCTTTGTCAAGAAGAAAGATGGATCCATGAGGCTTTGCATTGATTACAGGAGAATCAATGATATTACAATAAAGAATAAGTATCTTCTACCCTGGATTTATGATTTATTTGACCAACTTCATGGAGCTCAATATTTTTCAAATATTGACCTTAGATCCAGATATCATCAGTTGGGTGTGAGGAAGGAAGATATTTCTAAGACAACATTTAGGACCAGGTATGGGAATTACGAGTTTACAGTGATTCCTTTTGGACTGACAAACGCACCCTCTATTTTCATGGATTTAATGAATAGATTTTTCAAGGAATATCTTGATAACTTTTTTGTGGTGTTCATAGATGATATCCTCATATACTCAAAAAGATATGAAGACCATGAGAATAACTTACAGGTTATTCTGAGAACTCTTAGAAGAAATAAACTATATGGGAAGTTTAGCAAGTACGAATTCTGGTTTCAATCAGTTTCTTTTTTGGGTCATATTATCTCTAAGGATGGAATCCTAGTTGATCCTACGAAGACAAAGACAATCCAATATTGGACCACGCCAACAAATATAACTGAGGTACACGGTTTTATTGTCTTAGCAGTTTATTATCGACGTTTCGTTCAGAATTTTGCCCGATTGGCTAACTCGCTAACCAAGCTCACATGTAAAGGAGTTAAGTTTTTGTGGACAAAATAATGTACAGAATGATTCAATGAATTGAAAATAAGATTGTTCAATGATCCAATTTTTACTCTTCCATCTGGAAGTGATTGATTTGTAATATGCAGTGATGCATCAAAGAATTGACTGGGTTGTGTCCTTATTCAAAACGATAAAGTTATTGCTTATACATCAAGATATTTGAAGGCTCATGAGAAAAATTATCCAACTCATGATCTTTAGTTAGCAGCTGTAATCTTTGCTCTAAAAATATAGAGGCATTATCTCTACGGAGAGAGATGTGAGATTTATACGGACCACAAGAGTTTGAAATATATTTTCACATAAAAAAGAAATCAACATGAGGAAAAGAAGATGGCTCGAGTTACTCAAAGATTACGATTGTTCAATACACTACCACCCTATAAAGGCGAATAAGGTGGCAGATGCATTAAGCAGGAAAGATCATGGCCTTCTGACTCAAATGAGGATTGAAAGAAATCCTATGTTTATGGATCTACTGAAGATGGATATGGGAATTGTTAAGGAAGGGGAAACATCACTCCTATTTCAAATGATTGCTAAACCATCTTTACTAGAGAAGATAAAAATTTCTCAATATGATAATGAGAATCTGCACAAGAAAATTAATACAGTTAAGGATGGGAGACTGGCTAACTTCGTGTATGAAGAAGGATTTCTGAAGTTTGGGAATAGGTTATGCGTTCTATCATTACCTGAGCTAAAAAGGTAACTATTAGATCATAGCTCAAATTTCTCTATACACCCGGGTAGCACCAAGATGTATAGAGATCTAAAAGAATATTTTTGGTGGGATAATATGAAGCGATAAATTTCTAACTATGTGTCAAGGTGTTTAGTTTGTCAACAAATGAAGGCAGAGAGACAACATCCCAAAGGAGTGATGTAACCTCTACCTATTCCTATGTGGAAGTGGGATAACATTACGATGGATTTTTTCACCAGACTACTGAGGATACCTAGAAGGAATGATTCAATATGGGTAATTGTTGATCGTCTCACTAAATCAGCACATTTCCTTCCAATAAGAGAGGATTTACCACTTGAGCACCTAGAAATAATTTATATTAATGAAGTTGTGAGACTTTATGGTGCACCTCTATCGATTGTCTCTGATTGAGATCCTCGGTTTACATCAAAATTCTGGAAAAGTCTCCAAAAGGCTTGGAATACTGAGCTTTATATGAGTACTTCATATCACCCCCAAACCGATGGACAATCTGAAAGGACTATTCAAACCCTAGAAGATATGATGAGGTCATGTTCTCTTGACTTCCAAGGTATGTGGGATCAATAATTTCCTTTAGTGTAATTTTCATACAACAATAGCTTCCATTAAAGTATTCAAATGGATCCATATGAACCATTATATGGAAAGAGATATCAAACTCCAACTTGTTGGGATGAAGTTGGTGAGAGGAAACTTATAGGCCCAAAACTTATTCAAGAGTCCACAAAAATGGTGAAGAAAATACAAGCCCATATTAAAGAAGCCCAAAGTAGGCAGAAGATTTATGCTGACAACCAGAGAAAGGACTTGAAATTCCAAGTGGGGGATCATGTATTTCTAAAAGTATCTCTTTGGAAGGGTGTCTTAAGGTTTGGTAAGAAAGGGAAACTGATCCCCAGGTACATCAGACCATTTGAAATTTTGGGAAGAATCGGAGTTGTAGCTTACCATTTAGTGATGCCGCCAAATCTCTCTAGTGTTCATGATGTGTTCCATGTATCATTGTTAAAGAAGTACATGTCAGACCCAATTCATGTACTCACATATGAAAAAATAGAACTGGAACCTGATTTGTCATACTGTGAAAAGCCTATCAAGATTTTTGACACAAGGGAGCAGGTATTGTGAAATTGAACAACTCGTCTAGTAAAGGTTCTTTGGAGAAACTATAATATGGAGGAAGCAACATGGGAACTAGAGGATTTTAGGAAGAAGAACCACCCACATCTTTTTGGTGGACTTTATACATAATATTTCAAGGATGAAATTTCTGAAGGAGGGAATAATATAACACCCCAAACATTTTATGGTATGCTCTATTAAATATATTCTATCCATATCCTATATTGCATGAAGCACTATGTCTTCTGTGAATCAAAAATTATAGGATAAACTTATAAGCTATTCATTGAACAAAAATTTTCCACTTCTATGTTTTGAATTTCAAAAAATGGTTATCTAGAGTTGTGACCAGTAAGTCATTTGGAGTCTGATAGAACCAACTTGATTTTTTTGATGAATAGTAAAATACCCTTATAAATAGTAAAATGAATAGTAATATGACCCTTATAAATATTAAATAATGATAATATTTTATTTTCTTAAGGTAATAAGATAATGAGATCTTAATTGATTTTTCATTGTGGTATAGAACTAATTATACCTTTAAAATTGTTATTTTTCGAATTAACAGTGATTTTATTTAAAAATTAAATTAAAAATACTTAGAAAATTATTTTCAAAAAATGGAGTTCATTTTTTAATTCTACACATCGACAAATGGTTAGGGTGAATTTTTGGTATTTTTCTAAAATATATGAATTTTCGTGAATAGTAAAAATACAGTTTTGAGTTTTCGGTAGTTTAATGACATCATAATGATGTAATAATTAAATATAAAATTATGGTAGACTTTTTTACAGTGAATTATGACATGAGGTGTCCAAAGTGGCTAAAACCATGGGCAAATACCATGGTCAAGCCCATGGTTTGGAAAAAACCACTAATGAGGTGTCCCTTTGAAATTATTAAAAAATTACCTCTCTTTTTCTATAAATACCCACTCATCCATTCGTTTTATTTCACTAAAAATACCTCATACTAGAATATATGGTGTTTTTACCTCTCTAGTAGTCCTTCAAATGTGTCCCTAGGCCACCAATGTCCCATCCTTCAAGATCTAGGAGTTACTCTACAAGGTAAGGGAATCCTTCATTCTCCTCTTTAAGTCGACACTTCTTTTATGTTAGCTATTTGAAATTACTTTCTCATATGTTGGGGTTTGGTTTTATTTATTATTCTTAATATAATTTTTATTTCAATATGATGAGATACCCTTTTGTTCTCATCATTTGATTTTATGAAATTTTAAGTGACGTCGTTATGCTGTCGAATTTTCATAAGGGATCTCTTAACTTTTCTTTTATTTTTAAGATCATCTCTTTTATTTTTCTCTTATCACCTCCTCTATCCAAATGACCATGATAAAATCCAGTATAATATATATAATGGAATTATATTATGTTAATGGAATAACCATCATCATTATTCTTACTATCCCCTTTTTATTTTTATAAGCGAAATCAACATCCATGAGGTTCCAATTTATAACCTTTGTGGACAACGAAGTTCTATTCTTCACTTTCTCCTTCATTATTGGCCATGAAACCATTTTAATGGTTGAACCAAATCAGAATATATGTATTTAATCTCATTAATTTTTTGGAATCTTACACACTCATAATATGGAATAATAATACAAAATGAGTTCATTGTATACAAAACTTCCAAGCTAAATCCAAGCGTTTATAAAAAACTTTTAACTAATGATTCATCCTCAAGAATATAACCTATAATAATTATAAGAACATTTTTATCTATTTAATTTCAATAATAATATATATTAACAAACTCTGGATATTTATCCACATTTCAAATGAACTTCCATTCATGAGACCAAGTAAACGGATCATGAAAACCAAGGAAGAAAATGTTTCCAAAACAATAAAATTGAACCTCTTAAACCCATTTAAAGGGACATAAATGAACCTAATAAGGTTATACTAAATAAATTAAATGTATATGAGGTTATTTAATTATTATTTAATGAATCTAAATTTGATTATTCAGGTCATTAAAACAAAGGAAGAACACACTCGAACAAAAGGTAAGGGGTTTCTCATCTCACTTTCATTTCTGTGAGATTTTCATTGTTCGCCACTTATTTATAGTATCTGGTATATGTGTACTTCCATTTGATATATAATAACATTATTCTATTAATATTCATGTTATTAAATGTTTTATTTTAGGGTTATTAAGTTCTAGTCATATGATTCGACCGATTACATTGTGGTAAGAGACTTTGTCTCAACTACTATTTTGTTGTGACTAACCTTGTATTGTGCACGTAATAATACTTATGTGGTGTACCTACTACCCATTTGATATCACTTTTAATTTGAAATTATATTGATAATAAATATCCACAATCTCATATCATTGATATGTTTTTGTCTAAACCATATACCATTTTACATACGGTGTTTATTTTGGAAAGTTATTTTAATTATGGAAATATTGATGAATCTGTATACTCTACTCTATACGGATATTGAAAAGGCATATTTCTCTTGTATGGAATCAATGTATAAAGAATTATTTGGACATGAAGTTGTGGGTGAGGACTGATATATCCCCTCGATGCATCGGTAGGTCTCACGAGACAAATTAGTTGGTGACAAACCCTTTGAGTTTGTTTCCAAAAAATTAGACGGGTTTCTACCCACAGAACTAAACCGTTTTTCCGGTCTTATGGTTTCATGTACCAGATACATGATGTACAATTAATAAGAATTATCTTTATTCATTATTAGTTATTATTATTATCCATGAGGTTTTCACTATGACAAAATCTATGGATGCAGTTTCATTCTCAGTTTATTAATGGCATTAGTTATTCATTTATTCACTATGCCATATTGATTATGTCAGATTGATTGTGATTCGCTTATTATTGTACTCGTGCTTCTGATAATTGTAACTCTTACTGGGCATTTGAGCTCACCCATTTCATTGTTTACTTTCAACAGGTGACAAAGAGGAGATCGTTTATTGAGTTCTTATGGATGCAGTTTTTAGTTTCATTATGTATTGTATTTTGTAAACTTTTCCAATGTAATTTGAGCAAAATCTATGTATCTAGTTTCTTCAAGACTACTAAACTGATCATTACTTCGAGATTTTCATTCATTCTAACCATTTCAATATCACAAGTAATGTACCGGCTCTATCCTAGATGGGTCAGGGTGTTACAAGATGCGTCGATGGCAGCAGCAGCACCAGCAGCATTACGAGCAGATGGAGTACATGCGTTGTCTGGATCATTGTTTAGGGACGGAGTTTCCTCCACCATATCCTTCAGCTCCTCCACCTCCTCCAGAAGACAACCCCCCGTAGTGATTTTTTTTATGTTAAAAATATTTGAATTGAATATTTATTGTAATATGAACTATTTACAGTTTCTGTCTTTTATATTGGTGCAAATATTGCATAATTTAATTTTTTTTTTAATATTTTATTATTTATTATTAGTATTATATTTTTCAATATTTGTTTATTTTACTAATAATAATAACATTTTATAATTTTTTTATATTTTTTTAAATATTAAGAATTGTAAGAATTTTTTATTTTTTTATTATTTTAATAAAATTAAAATTAATTTTTTATTTATCATAATTTTTTTAAATATATTTTTTTAGTATTATATTTTTTAATGTTTTTTTATTTTACTAATAATAATATTTTTTATTATTTTTGTTATTTTAATAATATTAATATAATTTTTTCATTAATCATAATTTTATTAAATATTTTTTTTATGTTTAGTATTTGTGACGGGACCTTTTGCGACCGGCACCCATTGAAAATAATTTAAATATAATTTTTTATTAATAGTATTTACAACGGGCCGACAGGCCCATCACAAATAGTATTTGTGACGGTCCCGTCGCAAAAGGTTTTTATATATATAATGTATATAATCAGAGGCTTATTTTTTATGGAGCAGTTCCCCGTCGCAAAAGGTTTATTTATATATAATGTATATAATCGGAGGCTTATTTTCAATGGGTACTTTCCCATCGTAAATACTATTTTTTGAAATGGGCCCGTCACAAAAAAATAATATTTGCGACGCCGTTTTTTGCAACGGGATATTTGCAACGGGGCTCCGTCGCTAAATCCTATTTGTGACGGGATCCCATCAAAAATAATTTTTTTATAAATAAATGTTAATTAATAAAATAATTAGGAATGAAGCTTATGCTGGTGGAAAGGTTATGGGAGTGTATCTAAGCCGTCACTGGTTAGAATCACTTTGTCCCCTCCTTTGGTATAGGATTCATTATTTTTAACCCCATGTTTTAATTAAAAATCATGTGAGATGTTTTCAAAATTAGTTAAACCCATTTCAAAATAAATAAAAACTGATGGTGGGGCTGAATTGACTGACAGAGTCATAGACCAGGGTCCAAAAGACCCGGGTTTGAGTCCTTCTAACTGGTTTAGTTCCATCCTTTTTCACTAAAATAAAACCGCATGTTTTGTATTTCAGTATACATCATGTGTCATTTATATATTATTTTCAATAATAATTTAAAATGTTTTCAAAAATAAGAAATCACTCAAGGGTAATGTGGGTTGATTGAAAGAGTCGTAAGCCAGGGTTCAAAAGACCTGGTTCAAATTTGGATAATCTCCCTACATCAACCCAATTCTAAATAATTAAAATCACATGTCATGTATTATTACTTTCACCGTGTAGTGCTGCAGCTATGACTAAAATATTAAAAGATAATAAAATTTTCAGTACTAAAACCCTCACTTCAATGGTTGAGGGAACACATTTGTATCAGTCCAGACACTGGTTTGAATCATTCCTCGAGCACCTGACAAAAGTTTGTAGTTATGTTATTCAAAATTTTAAAAACACAATGTATATTTCTCTGATACACTGTGCATATAGGTTTATTTCCATGTGTAAATATATATTTATTTTTAATTAATTAATTATAAATAGTATTTAATATATAATTTATATAAAATAACAATATATTACATATTAATATATTTATATAAAAAAAATCATACATTATGTGTACTATCATATGCACACCATGTGTACCGGTTATAAAATCCAAGAACCCTACCCAGCCACAACCCATGTTGAGTGCTCCTCCCTCTCCCCTATGGCTTCTGCCATATGCCTCGTGGTCTCCCTCAATAAAATCCATCATTTTAACTCATTTAAGGCTATTATTTATTCATCATTTTGATCCACAATCCAGGTATGTTGTTCCTCGCCCTTCATTTAAAATTTTTTGATGTGTTTTAGGTGATTTCAGGATCAGGGAGGCATTCATCCAAACTCGTGGTACACAAGTATGAATAAAGAACACACATATACATCATGTGTATGGCCAAATTTTTCCCTCTTAAAAATTTGAAAACACACGGTGTGTGTGTTTAGCACACACTATGCACCTATTCCTCTACCTATATTTAGGATGACTAGTGTCATGAGTACTATGTGGCCAGGCTTACCTTGTCATACACACGGCGTGTGTGTTCGGCACACACTGTGTACTCTCTTCTTGATGGATTGGTCATGTCAGGACACACATAGAGTAGTTTCCTATGTTCACAGACATGATGTGTATGTTTGGTACATGACATGTGTTTTTTATTTTTTCCCCCACTTAGCAGAGGTCATGTCCCAGTGCTATATGGCTAGGAACTCCATGTACTCACACATGGCGTGTTTCCCTTATTCACGTCATTTATGTTCATTTAACCGCTCACATGCCCACTCATCATGTGTATCCAGATCACATGGGTTGGTAGTTTGAGAATACTACATGCCATTTTCTCTAGATCTACACATTGTGTACTTTTATTTTTATGGTTTCTGACTGATTTTATTTCTTTTTAATTTTCTTTTGTTTTGTTTTCTTCTGTTTATTTTCTTTTTAGACCATGGAATATTGAGACCACACCAGTGGGAAGCGGCACATGCCTACTACCAATGAGGAGTGATTAGATCCACATCAGGTTTAGATCATAATACTAGGAGAACCTTCAGAAATAGACCTCCCATTTTCTCAGCCTCAAGCCTTGGCGATACTCCAGCCACTGCATCCAGCTTCTACTCTCTCCACTACTTCCAAGGGACCCAATTCTACAGCACCATCTCTAGCTACCCCATCATCCATCCCTACATCTTCACCTTATGAGACACCCTTTTTAGTGGATGCCATAACACCCTCACTAGATACCACTACTTCAGATCCATCCATGATCGCAGTCGGTGCACCTCCATCAGTCACCACCTCATAAGGGCCTTCTAAAATAGAGACTAGTGTCCCTCCACAACCGGCACCAGCAACAGCCCGACCCTAGCCACACCCCTACCTAATATTCAGTGATAATCTTCCTGAAATAGACAAGTTATGATGGTTTTCATGGCAGATGATCTGGTTAAGTGGTTGATTCCTAGACATCAGTGTTCCAAAGTGACTGGGAATCTAGGAGGAGATCAAGGAGGTCCTCTGTCACACCCATATGAATGAAACTCTCCAAGTTAGAACTCCCATTTTTAGAGATTTATTTTTGAAGTTTTATTCCATATTCTAGTTTTACGGGCCTTCATACTATGACATTACAATAGACACAGCGAATCCATTCATATTTTGACTCAATGGGAGACACTTTTCACTCACCATGGTAGATTTTGGACAAGGGTGTGAATTATACCCCCCATCCAGCCACCCCAACCCCTATTTCCACCCTCACCCACCCCAACTAGTTAGACATAATCTCTGTGTGGAGGGATCTTGTTGGAATCAATGTTTGGTATGCTCCCACCTCATAGAAGATCACCCTCATCCTTTCCCCTACCATCTGCATTATCCACTTCTATTTTTGTGCCATTATTTTACCCCACCATGAGGACATCGATTTCATGTCCTAACATGACATTTATATCCTTACATACATCATCATACACAATTACCTTGACCTCACCTATTTTAATATCTCTTATTTCCACTTAATGTTCACTTGCTGTCAGGGAAACCTGAACGGTAGATTCTACGCTACCCGATTAGCACATCATCTAAGGGTGTTTGAGCCATATATCCCTCATGATCACTTAGGTTCCCCCTATTAGAATGAATTTATCATTCTTATTCACCTGAAGATAGTCAATAGGTGGTGGGAAACCTTTGTTCTTGTACAGAATCCCCCAAAACTAGTTGTGGTGGGAGATGACCTGCTTTCCCCTAGGGGTGTTGCTGCTCCGATTCCACCCCTACCACCACCTCCACCAGTGGAAATTCCTTCTCCAATTTTCCCCACTTCTTCCTTAATTCCCTCCTATTCCACTATTCTTACTCTTGCACCATACATATCCACAACCCCCACTTGCACCCTCGGTTGATACTTCAGTTCATGATCGCCTCAATCGGATTGAGGATATATTGGGCCTTATTCTGCATCACTTAGGCCTTCAGTTCTCCCTGACACTATCCCCTCATCCAGATCCTTAGTCATTATCACCCTAGGCCCATTTTACATCATTGTCCATCGACTTAGTGATTTTATCTTCTATTATTCCAATGAAAACTTCCACAAATGTAGCTAGGGATATTCTCGTTGATCCAACACAGTAAAGTGAGGACCCCATGCCTCCAGCTTCCACTATTGATGTACCCTCTCTAATGGATCCCCCTGTGTAAGACAATACATATCTTGAGGCCACATAGTGACTATTTCTAACACACAATATTTTATTATATATAACTTCTTTGTGTTATTCTTGTGATGTAATGGTTTATATGCATGCAAAATCCTTTTTCTATTTCATTTACCATCACATGTACTTTTTTATGTCATGGGAATCTACTTTTGACTTCTTTCCATATTTTCCATCTCTCCATGAGGGGAGTATTATTTTGGTCTTTATTTTCATTTACTTTTTTTAGATTACTTATTTCACTAGTCTCCCTCATTATGGACCAATTGTGTTTTTCTATATCCTCTTTGCTTCCTTAGTGTTTCACTTAGAGGACCATGTGTGATATTAAGTGTGGGGGAGAGTCTCTTGACTGCACTAGTCTTTTCCCTTAAAATAATCTAGAAGACATCATTAAATATATAAAATATTTTAAAATGTTGAAAAAATTTATTAATTAGAATTATAAATAATAGATACATAGATTAGAATTATAAAATTTATATTATTATTTTAATTTTAATGTATTTTAAAATGATTACTGATACAGTTTTATTTTTTATTTAAATTATTGTCCATTTGTATTTATTATACTGATCATCTTTATTCATGTCATGACCTGATTGATATATTATTTTCCTCATTTTTTTAGAGGTATTCTAATAACTTTTTCATATTCTTCCTTATACCCACTTTCTTGATATATTTTTGGGATGTTCATAACTACTAGAACATGCAAGTTTTTATCATAAAAACATGAATATTTTGAATCACATTAAAACTATTAATACATTTGATTGATTTTCTGCTCCTTTAGACCTTGATACCCACCCTACATCTTACCTCCGTAAAACCCATAGAAACCATGAATTTTCTTGATAAGAATACACATTACAAGACTACTTATCTTTCATACCCTAATTCTTTGATGATATTGCATGATTATTCATTTGACCATTAAAGAGTGAGTTTGGTGATTCATGGTATATTTTGGTGAGAGACTATGAAATTATGTGTGGGCGAGAGTTCCTCTTTTTCATTTGGAAAGAATCATTCAAGAACCACCATTCCTTTTATTCCTAAGTGGCCCCTTTAATAGTAAAAAATGAAAAATGAAAAAAAATCAAAGAATGACCAAATTCATTTATTATACTTATTTATGGTTTGTAAACCCATGTTTGTAAGGTAATATCATAGTAATGGTGACCTTTGAGAGATATTGATAGGGACGAATTTTTATTGAGCTTTTTTATTGAATATTATGATTTATTATTTAAGAATTCAGCTTCATTTTTCAATCCTCTGAGATTATTTCCACATCATTACCTACCTACTCTTAGCCTCATAATCATCTAAACCATATTTAAAGACCTCATAATTTTTGTGATTTGATTTATATGTGGAGAATTAGAATACTTATATATAACACCCAAAACCTTTTATGGTATGCTTCTCTTAAATACATTTTATTCATAGCCTATATTTCATAAATAATTGTGTTTAATTGAAACAACACTTGGTTATTTAGGAGATAGTCATAACCTAGACATTAAACATAAATTTTCCAATTCTATGTTTTGAATTTCAAAAAATGTTCACTGAGAGTTATGACGAGTATGTCATTTGGATTCTGATAGAACCAAATTGATTTTTTGATCAATAGTAACATACCATTATGAGTAGTAATATTGCACTTATGAAAAGTAAATAATGATAATATTTTATTTTCTTAAGGTAATAAGATAATGAGATCTTAATTAATTTTTCAAAGTGATATAAAACTAATTATACCTTTAAAATTCTTATTTTTCAAATTAATTATGATTTTATTTAAAAATTAAATTAAAAATACTTAGAAAATTATTTTCAAAAAATTAAGTTCATTTTTGAATTCTTACATCAAAAAATGGTTAGGGTTAATTTTTGGGATTTTTCTAAAATACCTGAATTTTTTGTGAATAATAAAAATACAGTTTTGAGTTTTCGGTAGTTTAATGAAATAATAATGATATAATAATTAATATAAAATTCTGGTCAACTTTTTTATAGTAAAATATGACATGAGGTGTCCCAAGTGGCTGAAACCATGGGCATATACCATGGGAAATCCCATGGTTTTTAAAAAAATCACTAATGAGGTGTCCCTTTTAATTAATAAAAAACTCCCTCTTAATTACTATAAATACCCACTCACCCCCTTCATTTTTTTCATTCAAAACTCATTATCCTAGAATATATGGTATTATTACCTCCCTAGGAGTCCTCACAAGGTGTACTCAAACTTCCAAGGTCCCAACCTTCAAGTTTTGAGAGTTACTGTACAAGGTAAGAGAATCAACCACCCTTCTCTTTTCTTAAAGATTTCATTTATGTTTTCCATTTTATTTTCAATTGGATTATGTTGGTATATGTCATTCAATATTACCCTTACTACCCATATTATGTATGATTTATGAGATATCCCCTTTCTATCATCAAACTATTTTATGAAATTTTATGTGACGTCGTTAGACTGCCAAATTTTCGTGAGAGATTTCTCAATTTTTCTTCTATTTTGAGTTCATTTATTTTTATAATTCTTTCCTCATATCCCCTCATCCAAATTCTATGATAATTCCATTACCTTACATGAACTGGAATTATATTATGCTAATATAATATTTCATCATCATCTCTCTTTACCCCTCCTCTTATACTAAAAAATGAAAACACCGTCCGAGATGTTCTAATTTATGAAATTCAAGGATGACGGGTTCTCAATTTTCATTACCATATTCAATTATGGTAATGAAACCATTTTTATGGTTGAACAAGATCATAATATATTTATTTAATCTCATTAATGTTCTGGAATCCCTACACACTAAAAATATGGAATAATATTACTAAACAAGTTCATTGTGCACAAAACTGCCAAGCTAAATCCAAGCATTTATCAATAACTTTTAACTAATGATTCATCCTCAAGTATATAACCGAGAATCATTATAAGATCATTTATATATATTTAATGTCACTAATAATATATATTAACAATTCTGTATGTTTAACCACATTTCAAAGGAAATTTCATTCATGAATACAAGTAAACGAATCATGAAAACCTAGGAAGAAAATGCTTCCAAAACAATAAAATTGAACCTATTAAACCCATAAAAAGGTCTATGAATAAATCTAATAAGGTTATAATAAATAAATTACATGTATAATAGTTTCTATAATTATTAATTCATGACACTAAATGTTACAATTCATATCATTAAAACAAACAAAGAACACACTCGAGCATAAGGTAAGGGGTTTCTCATCTCACTTTCATTTCTGTGAGATTTTCATTGTTCTCAACTTATTTCTTGTATGTGGTATTTGTGTACTGGAATTTGATATATGATAACATGATTATATTTATACTAATGACTGTCCCCACAGGATAACACATGTCCTTTCTAGTTTTCTTTGTCCTCACTCACACACACCTTGGAAAACTTCCCAGAAGGTCACCCAGGATAAATACAAAGTTTTATTAAACAACAACTGCATTATCAAATGATATTTTGACATATATACATATATATACATATGTATGTATATATATGTGTGTGTGTGTACATATAAATATGCTGAATTTTACTTCTTTCCTCTAATTAATTTAGTGATAAAAATTATCAAATGTTATTTATCTGATTATCGTGTGTAATATTTAAGAAGATATTTATTGTGAATTTATAAAATACCAATTGCATGGAAATATAAAAAATGATTATTTTACATATATTATCAAAGGATAATTAATAAAACAATCAAATTATAATTTTGAGATTATCAAAGGTTGATTATTAATATTATTAAAATGATAATTGTAATCTTATCAAAGATAATTATTCTGATGGATAATTGTGAGCACATGTGTTAACCTAATGATAAACTGAAAATTTTATATAAAAGTTAAATATTATCACATGTGATCATATATTTATATTTTGAAACTTATCCTGGTGAGATAAATTATCATCGCATGTGATAATTTAAAATGATAACCCAGATATTATCCAAGAGAGAGAAAATGTAATCGCATATGATATTTTATTTCCTTGAGAAATAAAATAAAGGTATATATTTATCAAAGGAGGTTTATAATTATTCTTATGGATATTTCTTGTGACTGAATGCGTTTACAAAAAATGATAATCCAAAGATTATCCTGGAGAGATAAAATATAATCACATGTAATATTTTACTTCCTTGTGAAATAAAACATATGTTTTGGTTCTAGGACCCCTTGATGAACATCGAAATTTGGCATGTCAACATTTTCATTATTAAGGTCCTGAGCAGGTGTATTGAACAACATAGGGTGGTTTATCTTTGCTGCTAACATCAAATACCTTTAGGTAGGTGGTTCTATTTCTATTATCCAAATTTATTATTCTTGTATTGCTTGATTTATTTCAATTGTTGATTTAAATTCAATTTCTCAAATTTAATTTCAATTAAATTGATAAAAACTTGATTCCAGTGAATCGAGATATTTGAAATGGTTTTGGCATTGAAATTCTAAAACCCCCGAATCCAATGAATTGGGTGTGTTTATAGAAATTATCTGATTTAAATTATTTAATTTAAATTATGGATTTGATGGAAATTATTTCAATTAAATTGTTGAATTTAATTGTGGAAATAAATTGTGTAATGATGGAATTGGTTTTGAATGGATTTCAAACTAGTAAAAATGGATTAAAATGATTTGATAAAAACCCATTGAGAGAGATCCTATATTCATGAGGAAAATTATATGGCTCGAGTTACTCAAAGATTACGATTGTTCAATACACTACCACCAAGGAAAGGAAAATAAGGTGGCAGATGCATTAAGCAGGAAAGATCATGGAATTCAGACTCAAATAAGGATTGAGAGAGATCCTATATTCATGGATCTACTAGATATGGATATGGGAATTGTTAAGTAAGTGGAAACATATTTCCTCTTTCAAATGATTACTAAACCAAATTTACTAGAGAAGATAAAAATCTCTCAATTTGATGATGAAAATCTACACAAGAAAATTATTGTTGTTAAGGATGGGAGATTAGAAGACTTTGTGTATGAGAAAGGAGGTCTGAAGTTTGGGAAGAGGTTATACATCCCATCAGTACCTGAGCTAAAAAGGGAAAAATTAGATGATGCTCATAGCTCAAATTTCTCTATACACCTGGGTAGCACAAAGATGTATAGTGATCTGAAGTAATATTTTTGGTGGGATAATATGAAGCAATAAATTTCTGACTACGTGTCAAGGTGTCTAGTTTGTCAACAAGTGAAGGCAGAGAGACAACATCCTAGAGGAGTGATGCAACCTATACCTATTCCTATATGGAAGTGTGATATAATTACGATGGATTTTTTCACCAGACTACTGAGGACACCTAGAAAGAACGATGCACTATGGGTAATTGTTGATCGTCTCAAAAAATCAGCACATTTCCTTCCTATAAGATAGATTTTACCACTTGAGAGCCTAGAAAGACTTTATATTAATGAATTTGTAAGACTTCATGGTGAACCTCTATTGATTGTGTCCAATCGAGATCCCCAGTTTACATCAAAATTCTGGAAAAGTATCCATAAGGCTTTGAATACTGAGCTTCATATGAGTACTGCTTATCACCCCCAAACCGAAAGATAGTTTTAAAGGACTATTCAGACTCTGGAAGACATGCTGAGATCATGATCTCTTGACTTTCAAGGTATGTGCGATCAATACTTGTTGTTGGTGGAATTCTCCTACAACAATAGTTTTCATTCTAGTATTCAAATGGCTCCATATGAATCATTATATGGAAAGAGATGTTTAACTCCAACTTGTTGGGACGAAGTTGGTGAGAGGAAACTTATAGGCATAAAACTTATTGAAGAGGCCATGACAAAGGTGAGGAAGTGTAAAGACCCATAAATTTCAAGGAAATTTTTTTCTTAAATTCTTTGGTATTTTACGAGTAGGCAGTTTCTGACGGCACTTGATTCTGAGGTCCGGTGTGCCTGAAATCAATTTCCAAATTTTAGCTCAGGTACATTCAGTGAACGAATGAGTGGGTTTTTCTATCTTTTGAATCGGTGATCGGAATCGAAATCTGAGGGCACCGATGAAACCGTAGTGGCGGTATTTTCTCAAGAGGACCTTTTCCGAAGCTGTGTTTGCTTGGGAGGAGTTGTTAAAAATTGAGGATTAAATGTGAAGAAAATAAAATTTGTGGAAAAAAATTTACTTCTAACCTAAGTGGTTTTATCCTAAATATGGGAGTTGGGGTGGGACCCACAAGATCCTAACTCCTCTTGTTAGGATATTTTTGAGGTGGGGCCCACATGAGCCCTACCCCTTCAAATTCCTTTAACTCCTCTAACCCCTCTTAAAGTTGGCAACTCCCCATTAATTTGTAACTCTCCCCTCTCTCCTCTTTAATCATGCCAACACACTTAATCAATTAAGTGAGTTATGTGTTTGAATTTTAAAATTGAAATGATTGGAATGTTATAATAAAATAAGGGTAAGTATTATTTTATTTGGGGTTTTTAGGATTGTTGTGTGGAGACATTGGGGGGAGAGCTCTTTTCTCTGGAAGAACTTCATCTTCCTCATCAAAGAACGCCAAGAACGTCGGTGACAACCTCTGCTTCTTTCTTCTCGACATTGACGAAGCGACGCCATCTTTCCATGACAACGTCAATGGAACAACGAAAGCATCTCCATCCTCCGTCAAGGTGATCAACCATCTTGAATTGATGTAGGGGTTAAGTTCAATTTTATTTAATTAAAATTGCGCTTTGTTTGTCATTGAGAATTCTTGTTCTTTTGGCCGCATGTTATCGACTTAACGGGAGGATATCGGACCACACAAACATGACCGATCCTCCTACCCTTTTTTTGTTGATCCTCATTGAACTTGCGGCGAAGGCGGCGTGATGCTGATGCACCGTGCGGGAACGGAAAGGACCACGGCCGGATCGGGCCACGGTGGAGGTGTGCGGTGCCGTTGCGCCACGCTAGTGAGACCGAAGGGGGTCGCGGCCAGGAGCAGGTCGTGGCTAGGAGCGGGCCGCGGCGGAAAGGCAATGCGTCGTCGCTCTGCGCCGGAGCACCAAGGGGCTATGGTCGAAGCGGGCCGCGGTGGTTCAGCAGGAGGCGGCCGGGCTCAGCCAGCCGTCGGCACACCATCGAGGCGGGACCCCTGCGGGTCCCGCATGGCTCAACCGGCCGGCCATAATGGCCAGCTGTTACCCAGGAAAACCGGTGGTTGAAACCCCCAGCCAGCAAGCAGGGCGGACCCCACTAGGTCTGTCGTTCGGTTCCAAGGGGACGGCGCCCCCATTCGCACCCCGAGGCCGGCTCCGAGTCGGGCCGCATGGTCGCGCCCAGCGGCGGGCCGGGCCGTGCCCCGCCTCGGGCCAGGCCGGGCTGAGCCCAACTGGGCTGGACCCAGACCCGGGTCGGGTCGACCCGGTTCGGGCCGACCCTGGGGGTATTGGGCCGGGTTGGACCGGGCCCAAACCCCCTATCTTCAGATAGATTCATTCAAACACCCATAACTTAGACTACGGACCTCCGAACGATGAACCGTCAGTTGTTTTAGGATCCTTGGATCGAGATGGTCATTTCGGTATATTACACTCAAGGTTGAGGAGAACTTTGGGTATAGTCGGGTTGGTTCGAACACAAAACCAATCGGGCCCTCAGAGTGGAAACGCTTATAACTTGAGCTCCGAACGTCCGATTGAAAGGTCGTTGACTTTTTTGGATTCCTCTTAGTGAGAAGATTCTTTTTACTTACTCTTCTCAAGGTTTGGACGTAGTTGGAGTACAGTTGGGTTGGTTTTAGCTTAAAAACCAACCGGGCCCCTAGGACGGAAAATCCAAAATCTCTCAGACCGGGCGTCCGATTGACGCTCCGTCTGTCGCATTGAGTTCCTATTGACGAGATGGAACTTTATGATACATCAAATCTAGACTTTGTGATAGTTGATGTATCAAACCCTTGGCTCGTGGAGCGGACCCTCCTAGAATCGAGCGTGCTGTGTACGGGAACCCTAGAGCTGGTTGCGACTGCGACGACGATGGCGACTGTACTTAGATCCTCCGTGGGTTCGGCAGTGAGGACGACTGTACTTGGATCCTCCATGGGTTCGGTAGTGATGACCACTGTACTTGGATCCTACGTGGGTTCGGCAGCAATAGTTACTGTACTTGGATCCTACGTGGGTTTGGCAGCGACGACATCTGTACTTGGATCCTACGTGGGTTCGGCAGAGGAGATGATTCAGAGGCTACATCAATCATCTCCACCCCTCTTCATGAATAGTATACCTCTGTGAGCTGAGTCTTGACTTTAAATCATTATCTACGATATGAATGACTTGTTATCCTGTGTGGATTGGGTTGTGCTTTCCTGTGTGGATTGGGTTGTACTTTTCTGTGTGGACTGGATTGAACTTGGGCTCGTGAGTTGGAGCAGAACTGGAATTGATGACTTAGGTATATGTATGGGAATATACCTAAGTAGAGTTGGTTGATACTTGTTTGTACCTTTCCTTTGTGGTTTATCCTTTGTGGATTCTGGGAGACCTTCGGGAGTCTCGGGGTCCCTACTGAGTATCGTATACTCACCCATGCACGGGTTATGCCCGCACTACGTTGTGTTGGTTGTAGACGACGGACAGCGCTGATCGTGGTTGAGACCTGAGGAGCAGGATGGTACCTGGAGGTCGACTATCAGACGGAACATACACGGAGTGGACGGATAGAATCAAGGAGCCGACAAGACTATCTATACTCACCCTTCAGGTGGGAGTTCCGGAGGACGTCTTGGTGGTTTCTGCTTACTTTTTCAGCTGTTGTACTTTCTTTTCTCAGTTGTACTGTACTTTTAGTTGGGTTTGTATACTGGCTCATTTACTTTCCAGCACTTACTTTTTTACTCAGTTTACTTAGTGTTTACTTCAGCTTACATACTCTGTGGTGTTTTTTTTCTTATATAAAGGCAATGTCTTCCCTTTAATCGGGATTTACGCCTTTGGTGCTAGTCGCTAGCCCTTGGCCTATGGAAGATGGTCTTGGGGTAGTCACAGCATGGGCCCCGAGGACGGGTCGTGATAGGAAAATCCAAGCCCATATTAAAGAATCACAAAGTAGACATAAGAGTTATGCTGATAACTGGAGAAAGGATTTGTAATTCCAAGTGGGAGATAATTTCTTTCTGAAATTGTCTCCATGGAAGGGTGTCTTAAGGTTCGATAAGAAATGGAAACTGAGCCCTAGGTACATCAGACCATTTGAAATTCTGGAAATAATCGGAGCTGTAGCTTACCATTTAGCAATGCCACCAAGTCTCTCCAAAGTCCATGATGTGTTCCATATGTCATTGTTGAAGAAATACATTCCATACCCAATGCATGTAATCAAATATGAAGAAATAGATCTGGAACCTGATTTTTCTTACTGTGAAGAGCCTGTCGGGATTCTTGACACAAGGGAGTAGGTATTGAGAAATCGGTTAACTCATCTAGTAAAGGTTCTTTGTAGAAACCAGAATATGGAGGAAGCAATATGGGAACCTAAGGATGTTATGAAGAAGAACCACCCACATCTTTTTGGTGGGCTTTACACATAAAATTCTGAGGAAAAAATTTCTGGAGGAGGGAATAATATAACACCCCAAATATTTTATGGTATGCTTCTCTTAAATACATTCTATTAATAACCTATATTTCATAAAGCACTATGTTACATTGAAACAACACTTGGTTATTTAAAAGATAGTCATAACCTAGCCATTAAACATAAATTTTCCACTTCTATGTTTTGAATTTTGAAAAACAGTCATCGAGAGTTGTGACCAGAAAGTCATTTGGAGTCTAATAGAACCAACTTGATTTTTTGATGAATAGTAACATACCCATATGAATAGTAATATGACCCTTATGAATAGTAAATAATGATAATATTTTATTTTCTTAAGGTAATAAGATAATGAGATCTTAATTAATTTTTCAATGTTATATAAAACTAATTATACCTTTAAAATTGTTATTTTTCGAATTAATTATGATTTTATTTAAAAATTAAATTAAAAATAATTAGAAAATTATTTTCAAAAAATGTATTTCATTTTTTAATTCTACATGTCAAAAAATGGTTAGGGTTATTTTTTGGGATTTTTTTAAAATACTTGAATTTTTTGTAAATAGTAAAAATACAGTTTTGAGTTTTCGGTAGTTTAATGAAATCATAATGATATAATAATTAATATAAAAGTATGGTCTACTTTTTTACAGTAAAATATGACATGAGGTGTCCCGAGTGGCTGAATCATGGGCAAATACCATGGTCAAGCCCATGGTTTTTCAAAAACCACTAATGAGGTGTCCCTTTTAATTAATAAAAAACTCCCTCTTAATTACTACAAATACCCACTCACCCCCTTCGTTTTCTTTCATTAAAAACTCATTATACTTTAAGATCTAGTATTATTACCTCCCTAGGATCCCTCCCAAGGTGTCCTAAAACCCCCAATCTCCCAACCTTCAAGTTTTGGGAGTTACTCGACAAGGTAAGAGAATCAACCACCCTTCTCTTTTCTTAAAGCTTTCATTTATGTTTTCTATTTTATTTTCAATTGGATTATGTTGGGATATGTCATTAAATATTTCTCTTACTACCCATATTAATTATGAGTTATGCGATACCCCCTTTATCTCATCAAACTAATTTATGAAATTTTAAGTGACGTCATTAGGCTGCCGAATTTTCGTGAGAGATTTCTCAATTTTTCTTCTATTTTGAGTTCATTTATTTTATACTTATTTCCTAATATCCCCTAATACAAATGATATGATAATTACAGTACCTTAAATCAACTATAATTATATTATTCTAATTTAATATTTCACCATCATCTCTCTTTCCCCCTCCTCTTATACTAAAAAATGAAAACATCGTTTGAGATGTGCTAATTTATCACATTCAAGACGACGGGTTATCAATTTTTGTTACCATCTTTAATTATGGTCATGAAACCATTTTTATGGTTGAACCAGATCAGAATATATTTATTTTATCTCATTAATGTTCTTAAATACCTACACACTCATAATATGGAATAATAATACAAAACAAGTTCATTGTGCACAAAACCGCCAAGCTAATTCCAAGCGTTTATCAGTAACTTTTAACTAATGATTCATCCTCAAGTATATAAACCAGAATAGTTATAAGATAATTTATATATATTTAATTTCACTAATAATATATATTAAAAATTCTGGATGTTTAACCACATTTCAAATGAAATTTCATTCATGAATACAAGTAAACGAATCATGAAAACCAAGGAAGAAAATGCTTCCAAAACAATAAAATTGAACCTCTTAAACCCATAAAAAGGAATTTTAATGAACATAATAAGGTTATAATAAATAAATTACATGTATAGGATGTTCTAGACTTATTAATTCATAAATCTAAATTTTATTATTCAGGTCATTAAAACAAACGAAGAACACACTCGAGCATAAGGCAAGGGGTTTTTCATCTCACTTTCATTTCTGTGAGATTTTCATTGTTCAGCACTTATTTCTTGTATTTGGTATATTTTTACTTCCATTTGATATATAATAACATTATTATATTTATATTCATGTTATTTAATGATTCGTTTGGTGGTTATTAAGTTCTTGCCATATGATTCGACAGATTACATTGTGGTAAGGGACTTTGTCTTAACTACCATTTCTTTGTGACTAACTTTGTATTATGCACCTAATAATCCTTATGTGGTGAAACTACTACCCATTTAAGATAAATTTTAATTTGAAATTATATTGCTATTAAATGTCCATATTCTCATATCATGGATATGTTTATTTTCTAAACTATATACCATTTTACATACGGTGTTTATTTGGAATGTTTTTTTAATTGTGGAAATATTGATGAATTTGTATCCTCTACTCTATAAGGATATTGAGAAGAAAAATTGTACTTGTATTAAATCAATGTATAAATAATGATTTTTACTTTCAGTGGAGGGTGGGGCACACTATATCCCCTCGATGCATCAGTAGGTCTCATGAGACAAATTAGTTAGCGACAAACCCTTCAAGTTTGTTTCCAAAAATCAAATGAGTTTCTACCCACAGAACTAAACCGTTTTAATGGTATTTTGGTATCATGCGCCAGATACATGATGTCCAATTAATAATCATTCTCTTTATTCATTATCAGTTATTACTATCCATGAGGTTTTCACTATGACAAAATCTATGGATGTAGTTTCATTCTCAGTTTATTAATGGCGTGAGTTTTTCATTTATTCACCATGCCATATTGATTATGTCAAATTGTTTATGATTCTCTTATTATTGAATTCATGCTTCCGCTATTTGTAACCCTTACTGAGCATTTGAGCTCACCCCTTTAATTTTTTACCTTCAACAGGTGATGAAGAGAAGATTATTTATTGAGTTCCTGTGGATGCAGTTTTTAGTTTTTGTTATGTATTGTATTTTGCAACCTCTTCTAATGTAATTTGAGTTACATCTATGTAACTAGTTTCTTAAAGACTACTAAACTGATCATTCCTATGGTATTTTCATTCCTTCTAACCATTCCAATGTAATTAGTAATGCGCTGGCTCCAGTTTAGAGGGGTCTGGGTGTTACAGTTGGTATCAAAGGAAGTTTAGTAGAAAACTTGGAAACTAGAGTAGGAAATCTATAGTGTCACAAACCAACCCAGGTCGACCCTGAACCGGTCGCCCATACCGACCCGCGGTAAGGCCCAAGAGGCGTTCCCGATTCTCCCGGGCTTGTGAAAAGCACCAGGGCATCAAAATAGAGAAAGAGGGAATGATTTCACTCAATGAAAATAAATAAAGCAGCAAAAAGAAAATAGAACGACGCAAAGAAAGTAAATGACACGAAAGATCCAACAACACATACTAACCCGGCCATGACCAAAACTCCTCATGACCCTGAGAGTCGCTCACCAATCCACAACCAACTCTCACCCATAGTGAGTAAGCTCGAGTCAAACCTGCAACAAAAACTAAAAATAGGAAAACACTATAGGTGTGAGTTTTGAAACTCAATAGGCATGCCCAACAACTATTCCCAATGCACTACCTTTAAATAAAGAATTTACCAATTTTAGGTTTGAACTAAATTATATAAAATATTGGTTTCCACACACACTTTCATTTCTAAAACAAGTAATATTCCATTACCATTTTTAATTTAAAAACAAGTTTAATATTTAAATAGAAAGGGTGCATTACATTTTAAAACATTTTCATGAAAGATTTAGAGATCCAAATTTTAGTTGTTAGTCAAGAGTAAAAAATACCACAAAACACAATAAGGGTAATGGGAAAGTAGAAAATGGGGTACATCAACTGAACTAAGCCCTTGAATTTTCCTCCATATACAAATAAGTACTAAATAAAATTTGGTTCAAACCTAGGAGCTCGTGAACAATCCAGAACGTACTATACATGTGACTCAGCCTAAAGGAATTCCCTACTCAATGACATCATAACGTCCTAATGCCCATTGTTTCCCTACATGGCCTAACTGAGGGGCCCAATCCCCTAGCAGAGCAAAGTCCATACTAAGGGCCACTAGCCAGTGCATAATCTAAACTAGTGCAAGAATCATTCTAAAAAAATTCACTCACTATGTCAGGTTCTCATGTCAACACGTATAATAAAAAGGGGTGAGTCAACAATGTAAATCAACCAGTCACAATGCACAAGCTTCACACACAACTCACATAATCAACGTACACAAAAATATCACCCCTAAATCACCTCAAATAATGTTTTCCAAAATAATTTATTTTATCAAAGTGTCAAACAGGCATGATGGAATTTTTAAAATAAATACCATTTCTCAAGAGAAACCAAAACATTTTCTCACGCTTCATAAGAAAACATTTACCAAAAAACAAAAACCACAATTGAAAATCTGTGAATTATGTTCAAAGGCCAAATGGGAATTCATTCACTATTGTGCGTCAGTTCATCCAGACAATAATGCAGGTGTCATGTATAAAATAATTAGCTTGGTTTACGTAAGAAGTTATTACAAAATTAATTATCTAATTCTATTTAACATTTATTGAAATTAATAAAATACCATACAACTAATAAATTCTAAATTTAAAGGCGAGTGCAGTGGGGGACCTACCTCGACTCACAAACCAATCACGATGATGTGAAACGCCTCGCACAAGCGCACAAGCTAACAATCGCAGGACCATGGAAAAGAACCTTGCCAACGCGTCGCAATCTCAAATATAATTAAAATACATAAACACTGACTTAAAAAAATCCAAATGAACAAACAACATAAAATAACCACCTCGACCTACTTTCAAAACATAACTCACATCATTTTTACTAATTAATAAACCACTTTAAAATTTATAAAACAATTTCCAAAGAGTAACCCGAAACCCACACACCCAAAACTCATCCAAATAACACATTTTTTATCAAAATCACACCCAAAACATACCAGGATAGAAAACACAGACTTGAATAGACGGAAAAACTAAATACACATTCCCATGAAAAGATATTAAACATCACAAAAACTAGTTTTCCAGCAAAACACACCCTATTTCACATATACATGACACAGTATCAAACACAACCTCAATTATTTTTAGAAACTAAAGACGCACCAATCTAATTAAACAAACTAAATTCTAACCAAGCTAATCAACCACATAACATGTCAACTCAATTAAATAGGTAAAACAATTATCCAAACAAAGGAGAACCAAAAATTTCCACATGATATAATTAATTTAACAAAAAAACACATAACTAGAAACCTAAGAGATGTGAACATCAAGTAAACAAAGTAAACTTAATTTAAAGAGGCATAAGAAATGGAATTCAACCTCAAGAATAAAGAACCTTTCGAAATTCAGGTGCGAACATCAAGCGCACATCGTTCGCACCCCAAGGATTTTTAAAATCAACCCTAATAAGTAAGATTAAACACAAAACTTAGAAATATCCCCTAAACAATGAAACCTTAGCAATGGAATAACATCAAATAGAGAGGGAGAGAAAATAACTACCGAAAGGGTGATTCACTGCCAGAAGAGAGGCTGGCTACAGGTTGGGAGGTGGTGCATCGGAGATCGCATTGTGCACAGGGGGCACCGACGTGGTGGAGATACTCGGATAGGAGGGGTCACATGTGCTGGAAGAGGGCGAGTGGGTCTGGTCAGGGCTGTACCAGCGAGACGTGACCTGGAGGCACGAGTAGGCCTGTTGGTTAGCTGGAGATGGCTGGGCATGGAAAACAGGGGAGGCCAGGATGACTGTGCAGAGGGAGTCTGGCAGTGCGGAGGGAGTCTAGTGGTGTGGAGGGTGCGGGCGTGGTGGGTCGACACAAGGTGGAAGGTCGGAGTGGCTGGCCGGAGGTGCGGGATGTGGGAGCTGGTGCGGAGGCAGGTCGGTGGGCTGAGAACAGGAGGGGCAAGTGTGGAGGTTGACTGGCTGGGTTTGGCTTGGTAGCAAGATCGCGCATGGATCTAAGACTGGGAGGAGAGGGCGAGGTCTCGGTGGGGAAAGGGGAAGGGGGGGCTGGCCGGGTAGTATTGGGGTTTTAATTTTTTTCATTTTATAATAATAATAATAATAACAATAATTATAAAACTAGAAATAAAAATAATAAAATAACCACAATAATGATAATAATAATTATTATTAATAATAATAAAATAATAATAATAATAATAATAATAACAATAATAATGATAATAATAATAATAATGTTAATGTTAATGTTAATAACAATTTATTACTAATTATATTAGCAACACTTTTTGAAATAATAAAAATATTATTAACAAATATTAATAATAACAATATTATTATTCACATAATAAAAAAACATTATTATTACGTTTTAAATATTTAACTCATATTACTCACAAAAAACATTATTTATTTCAACCGTTGGACAGTTTCGCGGCCTTCAAGGACAACCATGGGGCTACCTCCCACTGCGTAGTGACCGTGCATGAGTCCGAAACCCACAAAAATTATCAAATGAAAAAAAAAATTAAGTCTGGACCCGGCCCGGACCTTGGCGCGAGGTCCCAGAGCCAAGAATTATTAAAATAAAAATTAATTTAAAAAGATGAATGTGACAATTATCCCCACCGTAGACACTCTCTGCCCCCAGAAAGTCACCCAGCCGGACAAAAGACAAAACAAGAACCCATGCCCAATTGAGACCAAAAGAAACCACAATAAAAGAGATTGGGAGAACACAAGCGGTTTCTCCCCACCACAAGAACTTAGCTAGCGTAGAAATTTAACACCAAAACATATCACCCCAGGAGGGGGGTCAATGCGGGAATTCCCAACCATTCCAAACTAACTTTTATAGCATGAATGAAACAACACCTCCGCTAAAACTTGGAACTCTTGGCTCAGACCAAACACTCCTAACATTAGAGGAAAACCTACAAGCGGAATTTACCCCAAGCAGTGAACCCAAGAATAACCACAAACATCGGTTCTTTCATAGGCACTTACATCTACAAATGAACACAGCTAAACCAAAATCAATCCAGACAAGGGCCAAACACACTTTTA
Source organism: Viscum album (assembly GCA_963277665.1). NCBI lineage: Eukaryota > Viridiplantae > Streptophyta > Magnoliopsida > Santalales > Viscaceae > Viscum > Viscum album. Next base: position 600,856,622 of record OY728157.1, read on the forward strand.
AGAAAAGCGCACGATTCAGAAATCCATGATCAGACAAACAAAACTGTTTGGATTACAATAGAACATTTCTGTCCTGAGTCCATGATAAAATGATGAACTTACAATAACTTCAAAACTTTAACAACAAAAAACAAGAACAGAAATACTTTAAATGTTCCACCGTTGACACGGAACACAAAACCCAAACTAAGGCTTCACACCACTGGACACTCCTAACTGCGTGCGAGATTCACCCCAAGACCTATTACTGGGAATCTGATGGTTGAAGCATCTCCTACCTCGCAGTCAAGCACTGGAATTCTCTGTTCACAATGTCTTCTTCAGGCGACGGTTCATGAAAAACTTCCTATATGACCTAGGAACCCACAACAATGACACGTCTTTGGAGGGATGCGACATAATAGTTTCACGTGCCCGAACCGGCCACACCGGTGGCACACCATTGAACGGTCCGATAGACTGGAAACCAGAACCACCGCAGATTACTCCTTAGAAACTGGTCCCTCTGGCACACCCTGCTTGTCAGGTGGGGGACCTTCTTGAGTAACTAGATATGCTGGATTTCCAAGAACCTGCACTCCAGAGATCAATTTAGCTAAGAACACCTCATCCACCAGCTTCTCAAAACGATGGTCCCTAAAAGGGAGGGCTCGCTCCTTGATCTATGGGAGAAGGCCCCCGATGAAGAGAGAAGTCTTCATCAAATCCTGTGATGCTACCTCTGGAGAAAAGGACACAAGTTCCTTGAATTGGTCGACATATGCTTTCACCATCTGTTGGCCTTGTTGAATGCGCATTAGCGCTTCCCTTCTCTTTGTCTTCACCTCTTCAGGTATAAACCATCAGACAAAGATGGATTTAAAGACATCCCATGTCATCCAAACTTTCATTGATGGCGGGGAAAACAACTCTCATTCATCTAGAGTCAGACCTTCAAACAGACCCAAAACAGCACGCACTCTGACAACTTCGGGAGTTCCCAATACCCTGAAGACGTGTTCGACCTCTTCAAGCCACTCTGCTGCTTCTAATGGACCCCGATCATTGGAAAGTATAGGAAATGTCTGAGAAGGAAAAAAAAACTAGGTGTGACTTATCAGAAATCTTGGGGACCTTTCTAGGTGGCATTTTCCGAACAACATATAAAAAATAGATCCAAAACTGATATCAAGCTGAAGAAACATCGAAGAAAGCGCCATCATCCAAAAAAACCGTCTCAAAAACCAAACAAATAAAAATACAACCCAAAAATTCCTTTTTCATTTTAAATTTCAAAACCGCCTTTCTTCAAGGCCATTTCGCAAATACCAAAACCACTTTTCAAACCAAATTTAATTTCCCAAAAAAATCATTTTCCCATTTTTAAAATAACTTTAGAAAAACAAGTTCAAGCCCTTAATTCCAAGTGCACACCCCAATAATCCCATGAACTGTTGCACATGTCTTCATCCGATTTCATCCATATGCACCAACACACACTTTCCATGCATTCCCTCACATGTGAAAATGTCCATAAAGAGTACCAGAGGTTGCACCCAAACCATATCTCTACCAGTTCTAAGAAAACAGCAGATTTTTAGACCAAGAGATTTCAGTTTTAAAACTCATTTCACGAATTTAAAGGCATTTGAAAGAAATAATTCTCATTTTAAAAATCCTTTTTCATTTTCAAAAGTGCACTTACACCAATCAAAACCAAGATGACACTAAACTTGCATCAAACTACCAGACTGAAGGACTAATAATTATGCTTAACCTAGATACATGGTAGTGGTCCATGCCCCATGTAAGTGTCAACAAATTGAAGGAACTTAAACCGTGTACTCAGACTCCACATGGGTCACTTCTACATGTGAAATCATGATGTAACATTGGCTTGCCTCCATTGTCATCCATCAATCTAAAACGAACTAGAACAAAAAAAGGAATCAATTCCTGAACTACCCCTGGAGACTCGAGGTTCAGAAAGAGCGAGGGTTCATGACGTCCTTCTCGTACCTACCTCTCGAGTCCTGACGGTCCTAATCTCCATCTATCGGACACCCCAAATAACAAGAACCTCCTCTGATACCATTTTTTCATGAACCAACCTAGGTCGACCCTGAACCAGTCACCCGAGCCAACCCATGGAAAGGCCTGAGAGGCGTTCCCAATCTTCTCAGGATAGTGACAAGCACTAGGGCATCAAAAGAGAGAAAGAGGGAATGATTTTGCCCAGTTAAAACAAATAAAGCAGCGGAAATAAAATATAATGACGCAAAGTAAGTAAACGACATGAAAGAGCCAACAACACATACTAACCTGACCATGACCAAAACTCCTCACGACCCCAAGAGTCTCTCACCAATACATAACCAACTATCACCCATGGTGACCAAGCTCGATTCAAACCTACAACAGAAACTAAAAACAAGAAAACACTATAGGCATGAGTATTGAAACTCGGTAGGCATTCCCAAAAACTATTCCCAATGCACTACCTTTAAATAAAGAATTTACCAATTTAAGGTTTGAACTAAATTATATAAAATATTGGTTTCCACACACACTTTTATTTCTAAAACAAGTAATAGTCCATTGCCCTTTTTAATTTAAAAACAAGTGTATTATTTAAAGGTAAAGGGTGCATTACATTTTAAAACATTTTCTAAAAATATTTAGAGATCCAAATTTTAGTTTTTAGTCAAGATTAAAAATGCACACAACACACAATAAGGGCAATGGAAAAGTATAAAATGGTGACCATCAACAAAACTAAGCCCCTAAATTGTCCGCCACATACAAATAAGTACTAAATAAAACATGGGTCGAACCTAGGAACTCATGAACAATCCAGAACGTACTATACACATGACTCATCCTGAAGGCATTCCCTACTCAATGACGTCATAATGCCCTAATGCTCGGTGTTTCCCTACATGGCCTAACTGAGGGGTCCAATCCCCTAGCTGAGCAAAGTCCGTACTAAGGTCCACTAGCCAGTATGTAATCTAAACTAGTGCAACAATCGTTCTCAAAAAATTCACTCATTATGACAGGTTCACATGTCAACACGTATAATAAACAGGGGTGAGTCAACAATGTAAATCAACCAGTCATGATGCACAAGCATCACACAAAACTCACATAATCAACGTACACAAAAAGTTCACCCCTAAGTCACCTCAAAGAAAGTTTTCAAAAATAATTTATTTTATCAAAGTGCCAAATGGGCCTGATGTAACTTTTAAAAGAAATACCATTTCTCAAGATAAACCAAACCATTTTCTCACACATAAAAAGAAAACATTTACGAAAAAACCAAACACACAATTGAAAATCCATGAATTATGTTCAAAGTCCAAAGAGGCATTCTTTCACTATTGTGCATCAGTTCATCCAGAAAATAAATCAGGTGCCGTGTATAAAATAAACAGCTTCGTTTACGTCAAGAAATTATTCCAAAATTAATTATCGAATACTATTTCTAATTTATTGAAATTAATAAAATATTAAGCAAATAATAAATTCTAAATTTAAAGGCAAGTGCAGTGGGGGACCTACCTCAACTCGCAAACCAATCACGATGACACGACACGCCTCGCACGGGCGCACAAGCTGACGATCGCAGGACCATTGAAAAAAACCTTTCCAATGCGTTGAAACTGCAAAGATAACTAAAATACATAAACATGGACTTAAAACAATCCAAATGAATAAACATCACAAAATAACCACCTCGACCAACTTTCAAAACATAACTCGCATCATTTGTACTAATTAATAAACCACTTTAAAATTTATAAAACAATTTCCAAAGAGTAACCCACAGCCCACACCCCCAAAAATCATCCAAATAACACATTTTTTATCAAACTCACACCCACAATATACCAGGATAGAAAATTCACAACTTTCATAGACGGAAAAACTAAATACAAATTCCCATGAAAAGATATTAAACATCACAAAAACTGGTTTTCCCGCAAAACACACCCTATTTCATATATACTGACACATTATAAAACACAACCTAAATTATTTTTAGAAACTAAAGACACGCCAGTCTAATTAAACAAACTAAATTATTTAAAAATAAATAAATTCTCACCAATCTAATCAACCAAAAAACACCTCAACTCAATTAAATGGGTGAAGCAATTATCCAAGAAAAGGAGAACCAAAAATTTCCACATGATATAATTAATTTAACAACCAAAACACATAACCAGCAACCTAAGATATGTGAACATAAAGTAAACAAATTAAACTTAATTTAAAGAGGCATAAGCAATGGAATATAGGCTCAAGAATAAAGAATATTTCTAAATTCATGTGTGAAACTCAAGTGCACATCGTTCGCACCCCAAGGATTGTTAAAATCAACCCTGATAAGTAACATTAAACACAAAACTTAGAAATATCCCCTAAATAATGAAACCTTACCAGTGGAATAACATCAAATGGAGAGGGAGAGAAAATAACTATAGAAAGGAGGATTCGCTGCCAGAAGAGAGGTTGGATGCAGGTTGGGAGGTGGTGCACCGGAGATCACACTGTGCACAGGGGGGCACCGACGTGGTGGAGCTTCTTAGACAGGAGGGGTCACATGCACTGGATGAGGGAGAGCAGGTCTGGTCGAGGTTGTACCGGCGAGAGGCGGCCTGGAGGCGGGAGGACATCGGCTGGTCGGCTGGAGGCGGTTGGGCATGGAAAACCAGGGAGGCCAGGATGACTGTGCGGAGGGAGTCTGGCAGTGCAGAGTGAGTCTGATGATGTAGAGGGTTGCGGGCGTGGCAGGTCAACGCAAGGCGGAAGGTCGGAGCGGCAGGCCGGAGGTGCGGGATATAGAAGCCAGTGCAGAGGCTAGTCGATGTGCCGAGAACGGGAGGGGTGAGTGCGGAGGCTGGCTGGCTGGGTTCGGCTGGGCAGCGGGATCACGTAGGGAGTGGAGACCTGGAGAAGGGGGCGGCTCATGACAGGGAAGGGGGAAGGGGGGGATGGCCAAGTAGAATTAGAGTTTTAATTTTTTTTCATTTTATAATAATAATAATAATAACAATAATTATAAAACCAGAAATAAAAGTAATAAAATAACCACAATAAACATAATAATAAAAAAATTAATAACAATAAAATAATAATAATAATAATAACAATAATAATGATAATAATAATAATAATAATATTAATGTTAATGTTAATAAAAATTTATTACTAATTATATTAGCAACACTTTTTGAAATAATAAAAATATTATTAACAAATCTTAATAATAACAATATTATTATTCACACAATAAAAAAAACATTATTATTACATTTTAAATATTTAACTCATCTTAATCACATAAAAATTTATTTATTTCTATTTTTGGACAGTTGCGCGGCCATTCGGGACAAACGTGGGGCTACCGCCCACTACACAGTGATCGTGCATGAGTCTGAAACCCACAAAAATTATCAAATGACAAAAAAATAAGTCGAGACCCGGCCTGGACCTTGGCGTGAGGTCCCAGATCCAAGAATTATTAAAATAAAAATTAATTTAAAAAGATGGATGTGACATATAGTAGGGAACAAGGCCCTAAGTTAGTATTTGAGGATAAACGTACAAGAACATCCTGGTATTTTTGTAAGGAATGAATTATGTGAATATTTCTAACAAATACATTCATGTCTAGATACAAAAAGGTAGAGGTGGCTCTGGCATAGATGTACCTAGGAGTTAAAGCTCTGACAAGGAGTTTTTGGGCTTGACCTAGGGTATCCTGGTACATGACAATAGTACTTTTTTCACTCTTGGTATTGACACTCCTGGGGGATATGCTTAGGATAATTCACATTTTCTTTACAATCCATTATGAAGGATTTTAATATAATTTTTTCCTCAGAGAATCCATGTTTATGAGATTAGTTATGCATAGAATTTAAATCTATGTTATGTTCTTTTATATTTGATATTCATAACCTAATATAGTGTATGCCATTATTTAGAAAGGACATCTAATGGAAGAAGGGGAATCAAAAATCTTGGGCAATGTAGGGATCTCCCCACTGATCAAGTCAACACAGTCAATGTTGGAGCAGATCAAATTATGACCATATTGGGACAACTTACTCAGGTTGTAACAAATAACAATTCCACACCAGTTTTGGATCATTTCATGTGGTAAAATCCTCCATCTTTCAGCGGGACTACTAATCCAGTGGTTTTTGAGCAATGGATCAAGTCCCTTGAAAAGATATTCATGGCATTAAGATGCAATGAAAATGAAAAGGTAGTACTGGTAGTATATTGTCTCAAGGGAGACACTAATCAATGGTGGTCCTTGATTCAGAATACCATGGAGGAAGAAGAAATAGAATATATGGAATGGAGGACTTTTAAGGAAGTATTCTTCGAAAAATATTTCCCTCGTGAGAAACGAACCGAAATGAAGAGGAAATTACTTAGCTTAAAGCAAATGGAAGAAGACAGTGTTGTAGAGTATGAGTCTATCTTTACAAGGCTATCCAGGTATGTTGTAGATTATGTACGTGACTCAGTAAACAAGATTGATCATTTCTTTGTAGGTCTTAAGCTAAGTCTTTGAAGGGCACTGGCTTCTCAAACATTTTCATCATATGATGAAATGGTATCAAGTGCTATCAAAACAGATAAGGAATTTTCTAGATCAAATTTTTTCAAGGGAAACCAGGATAAAAATTCGGTACTCTGATAACCAAGGGAAAGGTGAAGTTCCAAAGAATAACAAGGGAATGAAGAAATTTTCATTATGTGAGAACTGTGGAAAGAATCATCTCAGTAAATGCTTGAAAGGCATGGGAGTCTGCTATAAGTGTGGAGAAAAGGGTCATCTATCTAATGAATGCAAGGGGAATAAATAATTTGATGATTTTCAATGCTAAAATTGTAGAGATATGAGACACTATGCAAATGAGTTTCCTAATAACCAAGGAAACATGCCTAAGAAAAGGCCAAGAGAACAAGGAAAAGCTTATGCGGTCACAACCACGGAAGTTGAAGTTCCTAATGATGTGGTGACAGGTACTTTAATTGTTTACTCAAACTTAGCCAACACTTTATTTGATTCTGGAGCATCACATTCATTTATATCTTCCCAATTTTCCAAGAAAATTAGACATGTCTAATTTGATTTAATAAAGTAGTTATCAGTTAAAACTCATAGTGGATGCATCATTGCAACAAAGGAATGTCAATTAGTCCCATTATTGACACATAAATGTGCTTTAGTTACTAACCTTATCATCATACCAATGACTGACTTTGATATAATTTTCAGTATGAATTTTATTTTAATCTATGATGCAAAGATTTATTGCATGAAAAAGAAAGTTTCAATTTTTGAAAATGGTGTAGAATCTCTTATCTTTAGAGTAGAGACCTCACCATCTGATTCTTATCTAAACCCACCCCTAGTAGATCTATTGAATGAAATTCTTGAAGAGGAAGAGAAACCAATATCTATGGGTGAGGAAACAAATCTTCAAAAATGAAGATATGCAAATAGTGCAAGAATACATTGATGTATTTCTAGAAGATTTACCTGGACATCCTCCGGAGTGGGAAATTGATTTTTACATCAACTTAATTCCTAGTGAAAGACCTATATCAAAGACCCCCTATAGAATGGCTACTGTGGAGTTAGTGGGTCTAAAGAAACAACTAGAGGAGTTGAGTGAAAAAGGATTTATTCGACCTAGTGTTTCTCCATGGGGATCCCCAGTCCTGTTTGTCAAGAAGAAAGATGGATCCATGAGGCTATGCATTTATTAAAGGGAAATCAATGATATTAAAATAAATAATAAGTATCCTCTGCCTCAGATTGATGATTTATTTGATCAACTTAATGGAGTTCAATACTTTTTGAATATTGACCTTTGATCCAGATATCATCAGCTGTGTGTGAGGAAGGAAGATATTCCTAAGACAACATTTCGAACCAGGTATGGGCATTACAAGTTTACATTGATGCTTTTTGGACTGACTAATGCACCCTCTGTTTTCATGGATTTAATTAATAGAGTTTTCAAGTAATATCTTGATAAATTTTTTGTGGTATTCATCGATAATATCCTGGTATACTTAAAAAGCTATGAAGACCATGAGGATCACTTACGGGTTATTCTGAAAACTCTTAGAAGAAATGAATTATATGGGAATTTTAGAAAGTATGAATTCTGGCTTCAATTAGTTTCTTTTCTAGGACATATTTTCTCTAAGGATGGAATCCAAGTTGATCCTCCAAAAACAAAGGCGATCCAATATTGGCCGACACCAACAAACATAACTGAGGTACGCAGTTTTATTGGCTTAGTAGGTTACTATCGGCGTTTCGTTAAAAAAATTTCTTGACTGGATAACCCACTAACCAAGCTCACACGTAAAGGAGTTAGGTTTGTGTGGACAAAATAATGCACAGAATTCTTCGAATAATTGAAAATAATATTGGTCAATGCTCCAATTTTGACTCTTCCATTTGGAAGTGATGGATTTTTAATATACAGTGATGCATCATAGAATGGGTTGGATTGCGTCCTTATGAAAAATGGTAAATTTATTTCTTATGCATCAAGGCAGTTGAAGAATCATGAGAAAAATTATCCAACACATTATCTCAAGTTAAAAGATGTAATATTTTCTCTGAAAATATGGATACATTATCTTTATGGTGAAAAATGTGAGATATACACAGATCACAAGAGTTTGAAATATATTTTCACACAAAAAGAACTAAACATGAGGCAAATAAGATGGCTTGAGTTACTCAAAGATTATGATTGTTCAATACACTACAACCCAGAAAAGGAAAATAAGGTGGTAGATGCATTAAGCAGGAAAGATCATGGACTTCTGACTCAAATAAGGATTGAGAGAGATCCTATATTCATGGATCTAATAAATATGGATATAGAAATTATTAAGTAAGGGGAAACATATTTCCTATTTCAAATGATTGCTAAACCATCCTTACTAGAGAAGATAAAAATCTCTCAATATGATGATGGCAATCTACATAAGAAAATTATTTTTGTTAAGGATGGGAGATTGGAAGTCTTTGTGTATGAGGAAGGAGTTTTGAAGTTTGGGAAGTGGTTATGAATCCAATCAGTACCTAAGATAAAAAGGGAACTATTAGACGATGCTCATAGCTCAAATTTCTCTATACACCCAGGTAGTACAAAGATGTATAGATATTTGAAGTAATATTTTTAGTGGGATAATATGAAGTGAGAAATTTATAACTACGTGTCAAGGTGTCTAGTTTGTCAACAAGTGAAGGCAGAGAGACAACATCCTAGAGGAGTGATGCAACCTCTACCTATTCCTATGTGGAAGTGGGATAACATTACGATGGATTTTATCACCAGACTATCGAGGACACCTAGAAGGAATGATGCAATATGGGTAATTGCTGATCATCTCAAAAAATCAGCACATTTCCTTCCTATAAGAGAGGATTTACCACTTGAGAGCTTGTAAAGACTTTATATTAATGAATTTTTAAGACTTCATGGTGCACCTCTATCGATTGTGTCCAATCGATATCCCAATTTTACATAAAAATTATAGAAAATTATCCATATGGATTTGAATACTGAGCTTCATATGAGTACTGCATATCACCCCCAAACCGACAGACAGCCTGAAAGGACCATTCAAACTCTGGAATACATGCTGAGATCATGCTCTCTTGACTTTCAAGGTATGTGGGATCAATACTTTCCTTTGGTGGAATTTTCCAACAACAATAGTTTTCATTATAGTATTCAAATGGCTCTATATGAAGCATTATATGGAAAGAGATTTCAAACTCCAACTTTTTGGGACGAAGTTGGTGAGATAAAACTTATAGGCATATAACTTATTGAAGAGACCATGACAAAGGTGAAGACAATACAAGCCCATATTAAAGCATCCCAAAGTAGGTAGAAGAGTTATGCTAAAAACCAGAGAAAGGATTCGTAATTCCTAGTGGGAGATAATGTCTTTATGAAAGTATCTCCATAGAAGGGTGCCTTAAGGTTCAATAAGAAAGGGAAACTGATCCACGGGTACATTGGACCATTTGAAATTTTGGAAAGAATTGGAGCCATAGCATACTGTTTAGCAATGCCGCCATGTCTCTCCAAAGTCCATGATGTGTTCCATGTGTCATTGTTGAAGAAATACATGCCAGACCCAATGCATGTACTCACCTATGAATAAATAGAACTGGAACTTGATTTTTCTTACTTTGAAGAGCCTATCGGAATCCTTGACATAAGGGAGTAGGTATTGAGAAATCGAATAACTCGTCTAGTAAAGGTTCTTTGGAGAAAACAGAATATGGAGGAAGAAACATGGGAACCTAAGGATGTTATGAAGAAAAATCACCCACGTCTTTTTGGTGGGCTTTACACATAAAATTTCGAGGGAGAAATTTCTGGAGGAGGGAACATTATAACACCCCAAACATTTTATGGTATGCGTCTCTTAAATACATTCTATTCATAGCCTATATTTCATAAAGCACTATGTTCCATTGAAACAACACTTGGTTATTAAAGAGATAGTGATAACCTATCCATTAAGCATAAATTTTTCACTTCTATGTTTTGAATTTTGAAAAACGGTCATCGAGAGTTGTGACTAGTAAGTCATCTGGAGTCTGATAGAACCAACTTGATTTTTTGATGAATAGTAACATAACCTTATAAATAGTTATATGAATAGTAATATGAATAGTAATATGACCCTTATGAATAGTAAATAATGATAATATTTTATTTTCTTAAGGTAATAAGATAATGAGACCTTAATTAATTTTTCAATGTGATATAAAACTAATTATACCTTTAAAATTATTATTTTTAGAATTAATTAGGATTTTATTTAAAAAATAAATTAAAAATACATAGAAAATTATTTTAAAAAATGGATTTCATTTTTTAATTCTATGCATCAAAAAATGGTTAGGGTGAATTTTTGTGATTTTGCTAAAATACTGATTATTTTGTGAATAGTAAAAATGCAGTTTTGAGTTTTTGGTAGTTTAATGAAATCATAATGATATAATAATTAATATAAAAGTCTGGTCTACTTGTGTATGGTAACATATGACATTATTTCTCCCAAGTGTCTGAAACCATGGGAAAATACTATGGTCAAGCCCATGGTTTTTCAAAAACCACTAATGAGGTGTCCCTTTTAATTAATAAAAAACTCCCTCTTAATTACTATAAATACCCACTCACCCCCTTCATTTTCTTTCATTAAAAACTCATTATACTTAAATATGTGGTATTATTACCTCCCTAGGAGTCCTAACAAGGTGTCCTCAATCCCCCAAGCTCCCAACCTTCAAGTTTTGGGAGTTACTCTACAAGGTATGAGAATCAACCACCCTTCTCTTTTCTTAAAGATTTCATTTATGTTTTCTCTTTTATTTTCAATTGGATTATGTTGGGATATGTCATTAAATATTCCTATTAATACCCATATTATTTATGAGTTATGAGATACCCCCTTCTCTCATCAAACTATTTTATGAAATTTTAAGTGACATCGTTAGGCTGCCAAATTTTCATGAGAGATTTCTAAATTTTTCTTCTATTTTGAGTTCATTTCTTTTATACTTATTTCCTCATATACCCTCATCCAAATTCTATGATAATTAAATTACCTTAAATTAACTGGAATTATATTATTCTAATTTAATATTTCATCATCATCTCTCTTTCCCCCTCCTCTTATACTAAAAAATGAAAACACCATCTGAGATGTGCTAATTTATCACATTCAAGGACGACAGATTCTCAATTTTCATTACCATATTCAATTATGGTCATGAAACCATTTTTATGGTTGAAACAGATCATAATATATGTATTTAATCTCATTAATGTTCTGAAATCCCTACACACTCATAATATGGAATAATAATACAAAACAAGTTCATTGTGCACAAAACCGCCAAGCAAAATCCAAGCGTTTATCAATAACTTTTAACTAATGATTCATCCTCAAGTATACAAACTAGAATCATTATAAGATAATTTATATAAATTTAATGCCAATAATAATATATATTAACAATTAGGTATGTTTAACCACATTTCAAATGAAATTTCATTCATGAATACAAGTAAACGAATCATGAAAACCAAGGAAGAAAACGCTTCCAAAACAATAAAATTGAAACTCTTAAAACAATAAAAAGGGATATGAATGAACCTAAGAAGGTTATAATAAATCAATTACATGTATATTAGGTTATTTAATTATTAATTAATGAAGCTAAATTTTATTATTCAGGTCATTAAAACAAACAAATAACACACTCGAGCATAAGGTAAGGGGTTTCTCATCTCACTTTCATTTCTGTGAGATTTTCATTATTCGCCACTTATTTCTTGTATGTGGTATATGTGTACTTCAATTTGATATATAATAAAATTATTCTTTTTATATTCATGTTATTAAATGATTCATTTTATGGTTATTAAGTTCTGGTCATATGATTCGACTGATTACATTGTGGTAAGGGACTTTGTCTCAACTACCATTTCATTGTGACTAACTTTGTATTGTGCACCTAATAATACTTATGTGGTGAACCTACTACCCATTTTATATCAATTTTCATTTGAAATTATATTTATATTAAATATCCATATTCTCATATCATGGATATGTTTATTGTCTAAACCGTATACCATTTTACATACGGTGTTTATTTGGAATGTTGTTTTAATTGTGTTAATATTGATGAATCTGTATCCTCTACTCTATATGGATATTGAGAAGGTAGATTGAACTTATATTAAATCTATGTATAAATAATTCTTTTTACTTTATGTGGTGTGTGGGCCCCACTATATCTTCTTGATGCATCGGTAGGTCTCATGAGACAAATCAGTTAGCAACAAACCCTTCGAGTTTGTTTCCAAAAATCAGACAGGTTTCTACCCACAGAACAAAACCATTTTAACGGTATTATGGTATCATGTTCCAGATACATGACATCCAATTAATAATCATTCTCTTTATTCATTATCATTTATTACTATTCATGAGTTTTTCACTATGACAAAATCTATGGATGCAGTTTCATTCTCAGTTTATTAATGGTGTGAGTTTTTCATTTATTCACCATGACATATTTTTTATGTCAAATTGTTTATGATTCTCTTATTATTGAATTCATTCTTCCACTATTTTTAACCCTTACTGAGCTTTTTATCTCACCCCTTTCATTTTTTACCTTCAATAGGTGATTAAGAGGAGATCATTTATTGAGTTCCTATGGATGCAATTATTACTTTTTGTTATGTATTGTATTTTTTTAACCTCTTCCAATGTAAATTGAGTTACATATATGTATCTAGTTTCTTCAAGACTACTAAACTAATCATTCATTCGGGATTTTCATTCCTTATAACCATGCCAATGTAATTAGTAATGCACTGGCTCCGGTTTAGAGGGGTTGGGGCGTTACATTACAAGCCTATGGATATAGTTCATGTACTTGATATTGAACATAACTCTAATTAAATTATCTTGAGTGATGAGTGTGACATTTTCTTGGTAAGGTAAATCATTGAGTGGCATGATTATTTATAAAAAGTTTAAAAATGTAACTAAAATGGGATGAAAGTATTTAATTGAATTATATATGAGGCATGATTATAATATCTTTGAAATAAAAATATGTTTTATACCATTTAAAATACTCTTCTATGACATTAGTATTTATAAGTGTAATTAATTGAATGTTTACATTTTTAGAGTATAGATTCAAATAATCGGATGTTAATATTTTTCTTGAGGTGAAGCAAATGACTAAGTGTGGGGGAGTTTGATGTACCCAATTTGTGTATACATTTTCATACATTTTATTGATGAGTAAAAAAATCACTAGATACGCATTATTTTATGGATTTAATACTTTATTTTGGTGTTCATGGTTATTTTTCAGGTGTTTCTAGTCAAAGTCATAAATCAGGGATCTTTAGAACAAAAATTGAAATATATATGGAGTGTACTTTATAAACACATGTCATGTACCCTTTCTCAGACATGGATCAACCATCCCAAGTACAAACCCATATAGCTAACCAATACCAACACATTGTGTACTCTTCATTCACATATCATGTACACCCTTCCAAAAGCGGTTGGTGGATGATAGAGCTTCTACACACCATGTACAATGTCTCTACACACTATGTATGCCCACCTACCAACCGCTAACTCTTCAAATTCAATAGGTGGCATGGTAGGCCACCTATCGGTGGAGAAAATAAAGAAATAGATGGTTGACCCAAGTACATGGTGTGTTCTTTTGGGTACATTCCATATAACCTATTTTTCTATAAATAGAGAGTCAAACCCATGAATTCAGGGTTGGACATTTAAGGGGGAGGTGTTTCCGCTCTTCTATTAAATCTCCCTTGAATCCAAATTTGAGATCTTATTTTGTTTTACTTTTTTTAGTGTAATTATCCCTTTCCCCCATTATCCTCTTGTTTCCATGGTAGGGTTTGGGTTTCTGCTCAAACCACACATCATGACCATGGTCATAAGTGAATGATCTTCTTATGTTGGTGTTATAATAAAATTATGGTTGTGTTGTAATTTATAAACAATGAAATTAAAAGGGGAAAATTTTATTTTGAGGTAGTTTGTCCCTCGTATATACTAATTTGGTTTTATAGATTTTATTTATATGCATGTGACATGTTTGGTATCACCATCTAAGGTGATTGACCTATTTGGTATATAAATTTTTTAATTAAAAATCGAATGCTCATGAATGAGTTGGATAAAGTGTTTAGGGACATAATAGACCCTTATGCATTGGATTGATTGCTTTGGACACCAATTGTTGAGGCCTTGATTATGAATTTGTTCCTTATGACACTTAGACCCTGGGTGTGTTAATTAAAGAAAATTAAATGAATGATATGTAGTGACCCTGGTGTTAGGTTATCTTAGTAACCTCTAGGTAGTGGTGAGTGATGAATTGATGTGATTGGCATGGGGTTGGACATGCGAGAACCTTGAGATGCCTTAAAGCCTTCAGGCTAGTGAAATGACTATGGGGTGAGTGTTTCTCCCCCACTGAGATTGTGATTTACCTGTTTGGGTAAACCCTATAGATATTTATGGATAGTTTGGGTGAGTGGACTGACCTAGGGATGCCTTGGAAATGGAGATAGGCCTTTTACCATCTCTTAAGAACAATGTTAATGAAGTTTACCTTATATGGATAGTGAGTCCATATAACAATCATGATAAGGATGATGGGTTTATTACCCTTGAGTGATTGGTATTAATCCAAGAGATGGGAATAAGATAAAGAAACCCATAAGGGGTGACTGTGTTTGATGAGACATAAGGGGACCACGGTGGGTGCCTAGTGACATATTGAACCTAGTGAGAAGGTGAATATGGGAAATGAGTAGTGATGATTGGGGGTTTCAACTTAAAACCTAAATCAATGGTGTGAGTTTATTATGGTTGTGATAATGATTGGTTGTATACTTGAGATGTTGGCCACTTAATTATGGGATAGGTTTAAGAAGATGGATAACCCCATTGATATGTGTTATATAAGATGGATTGGGTGGTACACACTTCCCACTATGGTGTATTAGACACATGGTATTCCTTATATGCTCTCTTTAGATTTAGACTCCATTATTATTGAAGAACATTTGTGGTGTTTTTGTTTTAAAAAAGTTTTGTTTTTTTTTACAACTAACTTTTTGTAAAATAATGTTTTTGTAAATCAGGTGAAATATGTGTTTCCAGAATTATATTACTTGTTTTATGAGAATTTGTATAAATTTTGGATAAAAAATAATTTTGAAAAGTTGGTGATCAAACACTCAATCGAACGATCCATCAGACACAGTCCATCTAATTAAGATGTTTTTGGAAATCCATAAGTTGCTGGAAATTGGATTCAGTAAGTTTAGAAGTTGTTGAGACTTGAAAATATGGGAAGTCGTGTAACTTTAAAAAATAAGTCAAATAATTATTTTTTGTTCTTTCAATTTTCTAAAACATCATGAATAATTCATGATACAAAATGAATTTTGAAGAATAAAATAGAAATTAAAATTTAGGAAGTTTCCAAAATTAAAGGCTTTTGGATACAGATTATCAGATTTAGAAGCACCAGATGTAGAATTTTTTAGAATACTGAAGTTTGAAGAAATGAAAAGTTTCTAATCGGACAATATATAGATACTTATCCATCAAAAAAATATCTATTGTGAAAATTAAATATGATCAGTTAAAGAAATGTAATGTATCAAAAAATTGGTTTTTTAAATCTGAGTAACGACAAGGGAGGTGATCATCTTTTCTATCAACCAAAAATATGAATAAGTTTGAAGTTACTTCACCATATAAGTCAATCGAATGAAAAAGATGTTAAAAGATATAAAATTTCAAGTTTACTATCAAATAGACCTGATCAAACTATAGGTAGAATATGATTTTATAAAAATTAAATTTTTGATCCAAGGAACCAGACATAGATCATCAGATGAAGAAGCTTTCAAAAAGCTAGAAGTGTTGTGGTTGTTGAGATCATCTGGTTTTTATAAAGGTGAAATATGTAGAAAGTATACATAATACCAATTCACTAAATGAACTATTTATACTTATTCATCGGATGAGTTTTTGACACCCATAGGTCATCATATTCAGAGCTCCAGACATAGATCACTATATATTCCTTTCTAAACAGATATGTATGAGAAATTTAAAGTTTTTTCATCAGACATAAGTTGATCATATGAGGAGATTTGAAAAATAATTATGAATAAAGAAGTATAAGAGTTCAAATTCTTCGAACAATGAAAATATTATAAATGATGAAGTTTCTATTGGACAATCATTGCAAGAAACTAAAGTCTTTATAAGTTTCAACAATGTAGTCAACCATTTGTTGTTGGCTTGCAGCATCGAATCGAGCATTCATAAATTTGTTTTAAGTTATTCAAGCTATTTTGTTTTAATGAGTCAAGATCTAAATATGGTAGTTATTTAAATTTGGTCAATATAACCAGAATGATGAAAAAAATTATAGACTAAGATGTTCCATACTTTTAATTTTTATATAGACCATTTAAAAAGTGTGATCTGATGATTGAATGTGTTTAAAGTGGGTCAAGAGGATTAGATAGATGAAGAGTTTTCCAAATCACTATTTTCATATTGATTTTTTGATCTTTCAAATGGTTTTTATATTATTTAAAGATATGAAATTTGATTAGAATCAAGAATTTTTAGAAGATAGAAGAAGAGATGATAAGGTTTGAAGTGCTCAAAATGAAGCTCAAATGAACCTGAATTTTAGTGATTTATAATTTGGGTGTGTGGGAAAATATTTCAGTTTCCTATATTTTCTATTATGGGAGAACCTATAATTAAATTAGGAAATCACATTGGTACTTGAGACTGTTCACCCATGCATAAAAGTCGATACTCTGTAGAATTGGTTTCAGAAGTTATTTTTTCAACTGATGTTGTTTTTTGTTGTAGAGGAGTTTTCAGATAGAGTATTATGATCACAATATCATACTGAGTCAAATTCAGATTACCGAACAGATAGAGTCAGACTAAGGGTATCGATCTAAGTTTTGAGTAGTAGTTTGATAAGAATATATTCATTAAAAAATATATCATAAAGTTTGATAAAGATACATTTTTAGAAGAGGTCCATTGGAAAGAGTCTATTAGACATAGTCCATCAAACATAGTTCATTGGATAGAGTCCATTAGATAGATTCTATATGATCTAGGCTATCAGATCCATTCTATTGGGAGTAGGCACCAAAAAATCTTTTGGTAATTAGAAAGTTCAAAGTCATTTTTCTTGTTTTGGATCAAATTTTTTGTAATAAAATTTTATAAACTGATAGAAGTCAATATAATCATTCTCATTGGGAGATAGAATGTGTATAATGGGATTTGACATAACTTGAATTCATTTCTTCATAATAGTGAATTTTTATAGAACCATGGGAGTGGATATGGCAAGGATTTATCTTCTCACACTGAGGATGAACCTTGTAAATTATGTATACCTTTTTTACTTTTTTATTTCTGTATTCTCTTGAGTTTACTAAAAGTTAATAAGGAATAAACTCTAACAAGTTGATGGGGTTAAGTTTCCTAAAGTTGAAATTTGTAAAAAGGAAACAATTGATTCAACACCCTCCCTCTTAGTTGTTCTTTGATCCTTTGGAACTTCAATTGGTATCAGAGGGAAGGTTACCTTTTTTTAATCCTTACCATAGATAATCTCAATTCTATCAACATTAGAATAATTATTACTTTAAATGGAAAAAATTATTATGGATGGAAAAATAGGATGATTCCATATCTTCTATCACTTGTCCTATAATTTATTGATACTGATAAAATTTTGTTTCCACCCATTGATAAATATTCCATGATGACTTTTTCTGACATGAGAAATATTGAAGTTGATGGAAAATCTAAAAAATTTATTCTTATGTCTCTATTGTAAAATGTTTATATGATGGTGGTGGGTCTCAAAACAGCAAAGATTATATGGTACAAGCTCAAAAATATTTTTTAAGGGAATACTAAATTGAAGGAATAAAATCTATAAATATGTCATAGCATGTTTGAAGATATATGAATGAGAGATAAAGAAACTATTAATGATAAATTAACCATATTAAATGAAGTTTTTTTTGCATAATTAGAGGTTTTGGAGATGTCATGGAAGATTCTAAAATTTTTATGAATCTCATGATAAATTTTATAGACAGGTTTGATTTTAAAATTTCTACTTTAGAAGATAAATATGATTTATCTCTTGATGAACTGAATAACTTTATTATTTCTTATAAAATGATAAAATATCAAGTGTTTAAAAATAATAGGAAATATGAAATGGATTTTGAATCTATGAGAAAGATAAAAATTCAATATGTTGAATATGTTGATCCTTGTGATTCTGAAGATAATTAGGATGGTTATTTAAATGAAAAAATCATGTCTCTTATCTCTAATAACTATCAGAGATGAAGATGAAATTATGGATGAAAACATCCTCTTAAATTTTTTGAGAGTGGTGGGATAGGGAATTTTTCTATGAATTGACCCAATAAGAAATTTGGAGAATATAGAGATGATTATGATGAAAAACCAAGATGAAATAAGTGTAACAAAAGTTATAAAGAAGAAAATTCATCCAAAAAATATAATAAAAAGTTCATTGGAAATAAAATAAGTATGTTGGGTAAGAAAGTTGAATCAAATTCAACTGACAACAATTCTTCAGAAGATTAAAGTTTAGAACATTCGTTAAAAAAAATTAAAAATAAATGATTCCTCTGATAGAGAAGAAGAATGAGGCAGTGAAGAATATTTCAGAGAGTATCATTTTAGATTAAAACTTTTTGCATGTCTTGAAAAAAATAAATCTCTTAATAAATAAATCATAATTATGAAGAAATATAGTGTAAAATTTATTGAAGAAATAAAATATATTTCTAATTAGGAATAAGAGTACATCTAAAAGATCTTATGTTACAAACTAATAATTAATGAACAGGGAAAGATGGTTGAATACCTTAGTAAGAAATTGTAAGATAAAAAAGATAAATATAGAAAAACTCAATCAAAAATTCTTGAGGATAAAAGTACTTTAAGAAAGTTGAGTGAAAATTTTATCAAGGATTTAAAATTAAAAGATGATACTTATAAAGTTTTTAAGAAAGATAAAATCAAGAACCGAGTGAAATCATCACCCACTAAACTAAAAGGTTCTTCTAATTTTTATAACATTTTAGGTGTGATGAAAAGTATTGGTAAATATTGGGTTGATAAAGGATGTAAAAAATATATCACATCAGAAAATGTTGAAAATACCCCCTAGAATAAATCTTCCACATACCCAGAGTAAACTGAAGTATAAAAAATTTATGAACCTCAACAATCTTATTATAAGGAAAGATCATAATTATATTAAAAACAAGATTTGATGTAATTTATTAGTGTTTTGGAATTTATGGGCATAGATATTACAACTTTTGGCATAATTTTTCACTTATTAGAAGAAGGTATGAACAATGGGGAAGTAATGGTGGAAGTAGAATGAGTAACTTTCCTAAAACACAGAAAGTTGGAAAAGTGAAATCTCAAGTTGTTAGAAAATTTCCAACGAGAAAAAATTGAATGTGTGGAAGAAGTTTGAGAATATGTGACCACGTTTTACATCATGTCTAAAGATGTATAACAACTCTTCTAATTAAAGGTTCTTATTCCAAAAAAGAAAAGGAAGCTAGAAAATTAGAGATAAGTTTGGTGTAAATGGGAAGAAGTATGTTAGCAGAATACAAACTTTCAAAGTTCTATTAGAGAGAAGTTGATAGTACTATTGTACATGTACAAAAAAATCATTTTTTGAGGTTGGAATCCAATATAAATTCCTATGAAATGTGGTATAAAAAAACCTTCATTGAAATACTTAAAGTTTTTTTAAAGTCCCTATTTACTAAAAATAAAAAATTTGGATCTTAGAATATTTAATGAAAATGATTAAAAAGAAATTTTCATAGGATATTCACCCAAAATAAGAAGTTGAAATTTTTTTAACAAACATTAAAAAAAAATGGAATCATATGATGTGAAAGTTATTAAAAATCTGAATTCCTTAACAAATAATGTTGAAAATTTTAAGAAAGACAAACTGAAGAGATCTAATAAAAGTAAAAGTGATTCAAAATAGACTTATAAAGATTCAAAGGAATCATGTGATGAGTAAAGTGAAGTTGTAAGAGAAACATTGAAATTTCCTACTTTATAGAAACATATTGAAACTAAGAATATTATTGGGAATCATAAATCTCTATCTTAGACAAAAAGGAGATTTAGATTAGAAAATATGACATCACTCATTTCAAAAATTAAACCAGAATCAGTTTTAGAAGTAGTTGAACATAAGGAATGGGTTGATGTAATGAATAAATAGTTGAATTAGATTGAGAGAAACAACACTTGGGAAATTTTTCCATGTTCAGCAAATAAAAATGTTATTGTAACAAAATGGGTGTATAGAAATAGGTTGAATGAACCAGAAGAAGTTTTAAGAAACAAAGTAAGACTTGTTTTCAAAGGCTATGAACTGGTGGAAAGTGTGGATTTTTAATAAACCTTTTCCCTAGATTCAATATTAGAAACTATTATAATGTTTTTAGTAGTTATTTCACATATAAATTATAAATTTTATCAGATGGATGTAAATTCATATTTCTTTAATGGTGATATTGAGGAACAAGTTTTCAATGAACAACCATGTGGGATTTCAATTTATAGTGATAGAAGAAATGTTTTTAAATTTAATAAATCCTTGTATGGTTCAAAATAATCTCCATGTTCCTAAAATTCCAGAATTTATAGTTGTTTGATAAAGTTAAATTTTTCTAAAGGAAAGGTTAAAAATGACTTGTATGTGAAAGAAGTTAACTCCAAAATCCGAATTGTAATTGTGTATTTTGATGATATAATTTTTACTAGAGATTAATAACAAGTTTTTAAATAATTTTCTAATGAAATGAAGAAAAATTTTGAGATGTCAATTTAGGGAGAATTAACTTTCTTCCTTGGTTTACAAGTTCAACAAAAAGAAAGATATATTTTCTTATCTCAAAAAAAATATTTCAAAGAATTGTTAAAGAAGTTTGGTATAGAATAATATAAAGAAGTCACTACTCATATTTCAGTGAGAACAAAGTTGAACTAAAACAAAAAAAAAGTGTTAATTAGAAAGTTTTTTAGAAAAAGATAGGAAGTTTTCTTTATCTCACAGCATCAAGATCTGATATTGTTTATGTTGAGACTTTGTGTGCTAGATATTAGAGGGATCCAAAAGAATCTCATATGTTGGCTACAAAAAATTCTAAGATATGTTAAAGGAACAACTTAAAATGAGATATTATGTAAAATAAGTTTTGAAATTCATTTTAATAGTTATACTGGTGCTAATTGGGTGGGAGATTGAAATGACATAAAATCAACTTCTGGAAGAACATTTTTCTTGGGTGAATGTTGTGTGATTTGGTATAGCAAGAAACATATTTTAGTAATGTTGAGCATATTGGAATCAAAATATGTTGTTTCTACACAAGTTTGTACTCAAATGTTGTGGATCAATGTTTATTTGGTAGATTTTAATGTTGAAGTTTGTAAATAATTGAAGATAATTTGTGTTAATTAGAGTTTAATTAATCTTTCTAAAAATTCTATCCAAAACTCAAGATAAAAAAAATTGATATTAAGTTTCAATTCATAAAATTGAAAGTTGTTGGTGGAGATGTTTTTATGTAATACATTTCAATGAAATATCGAATTGATGATATCTTTACAAAATAAATGCTGAAAGAGGGATTTGTGGAATTGAGGCTAAAACTTCATGTTCATCCTCCACTGAAGTATTCTTAAACATCTTAATAAAGTGGCCCCTACTGTGCTTTGGATTAAGTTGAAAAAGTGGGAGAATTTATACAAATTAATCTTATTATGGAGAGAGAAGTACTTTTTATTTCTTAAATGAATCTCAAGATATGGTTATAATAAAATGGGGGATAGAAAGAAAATTAAGAGTAAAAGTTAAAAATGATGGGGGTTTATCTTTACATGGTGGTAAATTTACTTGTCACCAAGGGATGTAATTCCTTCAAAATCATTATATTATCCAGTAGTGTGGTGTTAGGAAACTCTCTTTTGAGAAAGGTTATGTTTTGTTAAATGTTCAAAATGAATTTTGAAAAGTATAAGTTTTTAAAAATTATGAGTTAAGAAAGTTGTCAATGAGATTTTTCAACAAATACAAAGGGGTATATTAAAGAACCTTTGTGATGTTTTTGTTTAAACAAATTTTTGTTTTTGTTGACAACTAACTTTTTGTAAAAGAATGTTTTTGTAAATTAGGTGAAAGATGTGTTTCTGGAATTTTATAACTTGTTTGATAATAAGTTGGTGAAAATACATATAAAGAAATTATTATTAAAATTTAGAAATAAAATACTCTATCGGACAATCCATTGGACATGGTCCATCATATTGAGAAGTTTCTGGAAATTCAGAAGTTACTGGAAATCAGATTTAGTAAGTTGGGAAGTTTTTGAGACTTGAAAATATTGTAATTCATAGAACTTCCCAAAATAAGTTAGATTATTATTTGTTGTTATTTCAAGTTCCTAAAAAATAATGAAGAATTCATGATATATGATAAAGTTTGGAGAAGAAAAGGGAAATGAAAATTTCTAAAGTTTCCAAAATTGAAGGCTTCTAGACACATATTATCATACCAAGAAGCACCAGATGCAAAAGTTTTTAGAAGATTGAATTTTGGAGAAATAAAAAGTTATTGGTCGAATGAGATATAGATATCAATCCATCAGAAAGATATCTATTATAAAAATTCAATATGATCAGTTAAAGAAATTTGATGTCATGAGAAATAGGTTTTGTAAATATGAGCAAAGACAATGGAGGAGATCATCTTTTCTATCAACCAAAAATATGAATAAGTTCAAAGTTTCTTTACCATAGAAGTCGATCATATGAAGAAGTTGTTAAAAGATATAAAATTTAGCATTTTATATTGGATATATCTGATCTAACTGGAGAAAAATGTTGATTCTATACAAAGGGAACTTTTTATCCAAGGCACTAGACATAGATCATTGGACAAAGAAGTTTTCAGAAAGTTTGAATTATTGTGGTTACTGAGATCATGTAGTTTTGATAAAGGTGAAAGAAGTAGAAAGTCTACCTGATATCGATTTACCAAATTAACTGTTGATACTGATTCATCATATGAGTGTTTGACATTGATAATTCATCATATGCAGAGCTCTAGATACATATCACTGTATATTATTTTCTAGAAAGATATGTATGATAAGTTTGAAATCGTTTCATCAGAAAGAAGTTGATTGGTTGAGGAGGGATTCTAAATACTTGTGAATAAAGAAGTAGAAGAGTTCAAAGTCTTCGGAAAAAGAAAATATTATAAATTTTGAAGTTTCTACTAGAAAATCGTTGCAATAAAATAAAGTCTTTAGAAGCTACAATAATGTATTTAACCATTTGTTGTTGGATTAGATCATTAGAGTGAGCATTCATATATATGTTTTCAGTTGTTCAATTTTTTTTTATTTAAATGATTTAAGAGCTAAATATGTGAATTATTTAAATTAAGTCAAGAGAACTGGAATGATGAACAGAGTTCGAGACCGAGATGTTTCAAACTTTCAACTTCCAAACATAGCATTTATAAAGTGTGAGATGATGGTTAAATTTGTTTCAAGTGGTTCAATAGGATCAGATAGATGAAGAGTTTTCCATATAACTATTTCTGTACTAAATTTTTTTTCTTTCAAATGGTTTTCAATCTTGTTTAAAGATAGTAAATTTGAGTAGAATCATGAATTTTAAAGAATATAACAGAAGAGATAAGAAGGTTCTAAGTGGTAAAATAAACCTTAAATTAATGTGAATTTTGATGATTTGAAATTTGGGTGAGAGGTAAAATATTTCAATTTACCTCCTTTACTATTCTAGGAGCACATATAAATAGAGGATGAAATTACAATGGTACTTGAAACTGTTCACCCATGCATAAAAGTTAATACTATGTAGAATTTCTATTAGAAGTGAGTTTGACAATCGAAGTTGTTTTTTGTTGAAGAGAAGTTCATGGAAAGATAATTATTATCAGAAGATCAAATTGAGTAAAATTCATATTACTAGATAGAGAGATTTGAACTGAGGTTATCATTCTAATTTTTGAGTAGTAGTTTGAGAAGAGTATATATGATAACATAAAGATTAGAAAGGTTGATAAAGTCATATATTGATAATAAGGCCATTAGAAAGAGTCCATAAGATCCAAGATATTGGATCCACTCTATCAGATGTAGGCACCGGACATACCTTTTTTTATCAAAAAGTTCAAAGTTATTTTTATTGTTATGGATAAAAAAATTGTAAGAAAATTTTTTAAATTGATAAGAGTAAGTATAATATTTATTATCGGATATATAATGTGTCTAATGGGATTTGACATAATTTTTATTCAATTATTCATAATAGTGAATTTCTATAGACCCATGGGGGTGGCTATGACAAGGATGTAGTTTCTCACACTGAGGTCGAACCTTGTAAATCATATGTTCCTTTTTTAATTTTCTATTTTTTCACTTGAGTTTACTAAAATTTGATAAGGAGGAAACTCAAAAAAATTATAGGGGTCGATTTTCCTAAAGTTGAAATTTTTTAAAAGGTAATAAATAATTTAACCCCCCCCCCCCTCCCCTCAGTTGTTCTTAAATACTTTGGAACTTCACTTACTATTATGTGACCTAATTATTGGAAGGGGAGAGTCATACCCTTGAGTTTCTAGATGAAATGGATTCCTAGTAGGGAAATACCCTAAGATTTTAGATGTGGTTTTCTTAACAGAGTATACCTAAGATTCAGGTGATGGATTCTTGGTAGGGTAATCGCTCGAGTTTTTGGATGTGGTTTTCCTAATAGGTTATTCCCTTACTTCAAGTGATGTATTAGCGATAGGGAACTCCTCTATGTTTCTATATGTAGTTTTTATTAAAGGGTATTCCTTGTATCTTTGTGATGGATCCTCAAAAGGGAAATCTATCAAGTTTCTAGATATATTTTTCCTAATAGGGTATTCCCTTGCTATAAGTGATGGTATCCTAGTATAGAACTCCCCTGACTTTTTTAATGTGATTTTCCTAGAAAGGTATTCCTTGGATCCAGGTGATGAATTCCTAGTAAGTAACTTTTCTGAGTTTCTAGATCTGGTTTTTCTTATAGGGTATGCTCTAACTCCAGGTTATGCTTTCCCTATAGGGTATAGATACACCCTTGAGTTTTTTGGATGATATGATATTGGTTGGTATGATTTTTTGACATGCTTGGAGACACCTCAACATGGTCCAATGTAGGAATAGTCAATCATGAGTGTAACTTTTGAACCCAAGGATCAATGATTATTATTTATTTACACTTCTATGATTTATTTATTTGTTCATCAAAACATATCACATATATACATTACATTACTACTTATATGTGAGATCACATTGGTGGTGCTCTAATGAGTTGTAATTACACCCTAATCAAGAGGCCATGGAACTTTGGTACCCAAGAAGAGCCTCATCATTTACAAGTTTAGGTTTCAAAGAGACCGGGTATAGCATGATTGAGTGAGATAACACTGATGATATTGGAGACCAGGATGTGATGAGGCTCGGTGATGGTAGTATATCCTCTTGTGCATTTTATTTCTTTCTTTTTTATTTTTTATCTATGATCATCTTGATGGAAAATATTTATTATATAATGTAATGATTTTGAGTATGTATAAATATATGCTTCCGTATATTCATTTGATATAGCATTGTTGTTTATTTATTTATTTCATGTACACTAATGTTTATTGTATTTGATGATGTTTGGTTTATTTTTCTATTATTTTTCACTCTTATATAAGAATTTAGTCTCTCTATAGTACTACCCTAGACCCTCACTACTAGTTGGAATCCCATGGTGCATGGGGAGGCATGCTTGAGGTTATTTCGAGACTTCCTCAGTTCAGTGGCTACAGATCAAGGGGGAATTTTATGTGGATTTATTCATCTAGAGAAGTTAATTGTGATGAGATTGTATGTTTTGTGCTATGAGTGCTTAGTTGGAGATTTGGTATGAGATGTGAAGTTTTGTAGTGTCTAGGGGAATGAGTCATGGGAGTTTTATGTTTCTTTGTTTCTAGGTGGAAGTTTAGTTGTAGAGTAAAGGGTGTTAGTTGCAATGTGAATCCTTATAAGTTCACCTTACATGAATTCAATTATAGTGAAGAGTATTTTGGAATGGTGTGAAGGGAATTGAGGATTTTTGGTTTAATATTCCATTAGTTTGGTTGTGACATGTTTGGTTTTGGTTACTACATGAATTTTTATGGGTTATTCTTATGTGAGGTTGGTTCTTAAGTTAATATAAACTAAGGTTCTGATTTAACCTTACATATGGTTCCATTGTAGCATGAATTTATACACTAAAACTTGTAGTCTTGGTTGTATGACTTCATGGTTCTTACTTTTTGAGTATCATTGCACCATAGTGCCCTTGTTGTGTCATGGATTGGTTCAAGGTGCATCAGGGTTGAGATGAGAAGGTTGGGTTTTGAACCATTTTTTTAGAGGATCATGTACTACAACATGGACACCTTTGTTACATCAAGGACTTCATTAAACATGTATAGTTAAGGTGGTTTTTATTGTGAGATTTAGGGAGAGATAAGGGGGAGAAAACATAGCAATATTTTTATAAGTGTTTTCAATTAATCGCATTATAGGATGACCATGACTCGCCATGCCATGATTCCTTAAATTTCAAGTTTTAGTATAAATTTAGAATCCAATTTAAATTCTTCTAAAATCCCTTCATTTTACCCCAAACTATAGGTGACTATTATTTCATACTTGGATACCTTTGAGTACCCTTTTATTGGTTTTTTCTCATAGATTCAAGAGATAAACCTCTTCATGATCCAAATTGATTCTTATTCTCTTCTTCTTGACTCTCTCAATAATAGGTTCTAGAAGTATCTATGATTCAATTCTAGTGTTTTTGTGTTGCGATATTGATTGGAAATGGTCAATCATAATCCTTGTTGTTGATCATTGTGTGTTGGGTGTGTTATGATTGTAATTTCACCATTATCATGTTCATATATTATAAAGCTTCGATTAAGGTTTTGAGACTTGTCCATATTTATTTTATATAAATCTTGAAAGTGTAATGATTTTTCTTTATTTGGTTGAATGTTAAGAATTAACCTAACAAAGATAATTAATTTTACTAAATAAAATTTAAGGTTTTATATAAATCTTGAAAGTGTAATGATTTTTCTTTATTTGGTTGAATGTTAAGAATTAACCTAACAAAGATAATTAATTTTACTAAATAAAATTTAAGGTTAAGGGGAGATTTACATGTGTTTTGTGAAATTCCTTGATATTTAT
The DNA here is from genome assembly GCA_963277665.1 of Viscum album. Classification (NCBI taxonomy): domain Eukaryota; kingdom Viridiplantae; phylum Streptophyta; class Magnoliopsida; order Santalales; family Viscaceae; genus Viscum; species Viscum album. The sequence goes on from OY728157.1 coordinate 600,884,713, forward strand.
AAATTTTGATCGGTTTTTTATATTGTTGATATAGATTTTTTTTATTGTTATGATATAATTTGATAGATATTTTTGATATGTTAGAATCACTTTCCATGATGTTTTAATCACTTAAAGTTAGTAATAAACCATCTATGTGGAAATCTGGAACTTTGGTGCTGGTATTTAAATATGGAATTATGATTTAATATGAAAGAAAGATTGATGTAGAGATATTTAAAGTGAATTTATCTTATGTTTTTTTATTTTATATTATTTATGGTATTTTCCTTTATATGTATCAAAGTTTAATGTATGTTTGGGATGATGAGGTGTGGTTTGGTTGGGGTGGTGATGGATGGGTTGTTGTGTGGATATTGTTGTGGTGGTATGACTGGTTGTGTGGAAAGAAAATGGCCATATAGTTTTTATGGAGTCTATTGGTGTGTGTAGTATGGTGGTTAATGTGGTGATAGGTTTTTTTTATTATGGGGTTGTATTATAGTTTCTTGGTGTCATGGAATGTGGTGGGAAATAATGAATTTGGTAAGCGTAATGGGATGTAATTGAAATGATGGGTTGTAGAAAAATGGTAGAGTTTAGGATTAGTGTGAAATATAAATAATGAATGGATTGAATTTAAATGTGGTTAAATGAAATGATTGTGGATGGAAATAAAGTGTATTTAATTATGTCACGAGCCAACTCGGGTCTTCCATGAATAGGAAAACTGAGTTGACACATGGAAATTCTCAAAGGATGTTCTCGATCCCCATGTGATGGTGATAAGAATCTAGGCATCAAAGAATTTCCTTTAGGAATTATTTCACCCACAATGACATAAAAAATAAGATATATCAAGAAGAAAGGAAAATAAAAAATATCCCAACACATAACATAAATAAAAGAAACTCAAAATAAGTACACAACATAATAATATAAATCTATATATAAATTAAGAAAATATAGATGTGCCACAACAGCAATACAAGTACTGGTCTAGGGGTAAAACAAAAAGAAAAATTCTGTAATATATTTCTACATGACATGTGGGTTAATATCTGATCATGCCACCACCATAACTCAAACTCTAATAGAATTATAATCCACTACCTTCAAATGGTGTCTTTACCTTTCCTACATCATACATAAAAACATCTACATACACCCATTTGGTGTATGCAAGGTGTGAACTCAAAATCTTAGTAGGGTCCCACTAGGAATTCCATAAGCAGACTTCACTAAATAAATAAATTGTGATCAATTTAAAGGAATAAAATATTAAGATTTTTTCTTTTAATAATACGATATAAAATGGGGAGAATAGACACTTTGTTAAAAAAATTAAAGAAAGGAATGGGAACAATTTTTCACTATTTAAAACAAAACATAGAAATTAATCATCCCATAATAGTCTGAAAAGAACATATGTAAAAACCATTTTTAAAATATGAACTAAATAAAGTGATGATAATAAAACAATTTATCATAATGGTAAGGATTTATAAGGTATATCAGGTTAGGATTAGATAGGATCCTCACACCTCAAATGACCAAGGAAAAATAACAAGGTGCACAGTCACATCCTATAACTTGGGCATAGGGATTGGAGATCACCATCATGTGCCTCCCTAACTTATTAATGTTTAGTTAATTTTGTCATATATATCCAATTTTTAGGAGGCTAACCATACCTAGATATGTTTTTTTAAGACTACCCAACTAATACCCAGGCTCCCATGGTTTGTCCCCTCTCACAGAGGCACCATTTTCACAATTAAAATCATTTCAAAGGGGCATTTTATCAATCAAAATCCATATTTATCAAATCAATACAAACATCCCCAAAATCAGTCATAAACATTACCATAAATAATTTTCAACATCTATTCATTTTCAACTTTTAAAACATCTTTCAAGATATCAAAACCATTCCTTTAAATAATTTAAAACCTCTTTCAAAAACAATAAATCAAGAAAGATTCATATTATAAAGACTTTTTATGAAACCACCTACCTCAAACACATGAAAAATCCAATAACCGAATAGAACTATAACACACCAATATTATATGGAATGTATTTTCTTAAATAAATTAAATTTCTTTGATATTATATGTTTCACGCAACACATATATTAGACGAACCATGATATACTATTAAATATAATTGTTTTAACGTGATCGTTATAAACTAGATGTTAATTTAGAGATTGTGAATAGGATTAAATAAATTGTGAAAATATATTTTACACATGTTTATAAAATTAATTCATTTTTTACCAATTAATTATAAATAAAAATGAAAACCAATTGAACATAGAGGATGTATTTTTATAAAGAAAAACTTTTTATGCCCATAATGACATTTTATCTTAATAAATTAAATTAATCACTATTATTAAAATATGTTAATAAAATTTATATTTTATATGTTTAATCAAATTTTTTAAAATTCATCCAATAAGTTTGATAGGCTTAAGATAATAATAAATCCAATTTTAAGCATAAAATGTTATATTATTCTAAAAGGAAATTTTGGCGTCTTTTGATGGTGTACCTATTTTAATATAAATTTTAAAAAATTTATAAGTTTTATTTGAAAAAATAAAGATAAAATTTTAAATCATAATATCAAAATTATATTAGGGTAAAATTTTGATATTTTTTGAAGAAGTTTCATTTTTTGATGAATAATGAAAAAATTGAATTTTAATTGAAAATTGCTTTTTCATCAATTTATTTATATAGTTAAATTATTTTTACAATTTTTTTAAATTATAATTAGTTAAATTACACATTAATAAATACAATTTATTTTAATTTAATCAATTTCACATTAAAATTTTATATAAAAACATTTTCAACTTTTGAACTTTTACACTTTAAAAACTCGCTTTTCCGTTGTGTCTACAGGGTTATTTTAAATCTAATTTTTCCAATTATGTGAATTGAATTTAGTAAAATGGGTTTAATATTTATAATAATAAGTTTAAAATTATTTTTTAAGTTAAATTTCATTTTTATTTATAAAAAATTTATTGTGATAAAAAAAAATTTATCGTAGTATAGGTAAAATAATGAAAAGGGTTAAAGTTGAATGGTAGAAGCTTAAACTACCTAAAAATAAAAATTTCAATGTTTTTTTGAGGTATTTATTAACCCTAACCATCCTAAACAACATTAATTATAAATAAAATTTATTTAAATTAATTCCACCTAAATGTGGTTTTCTTCAATTATAAAATATTCATTATTTAATCACTTAAACTCACCTCTCCTCAAGTATAAATATCACCTCTCACCACCCCATTTAGACAAAAAAGTCATTTAGATCCTTAAATATCTTCCAAAACCTATACTACTCACTATACCCATGTCCAATTTCTGTTATTATCACCAAAATATCAAATCTAAGGTCCTCAAAGGTCTCTTAAGGAGGTGATATTCAAGAGGTAATTTTCTTAAAACACCTCTCTTGATTTATTTTCTTTTTATACTTTATACTCACCTAATTAATAGATAAAGGAATAATAATTAAATAATAATTTACATAAATTAATTTTATTTTTCTAATGTAATATATTATATACACATTTTTATTACCTCCTCTAATTCAAAGAAATGAAACTATTGTTCAATTTATGTCGGTTAATCTCCTCTATGAATAATGTTTTTGTTATTTTTCCATTACCACCTTCATGACTGGTCATAAAACTATTATTATGGTTGAGTAATATTTTAATAATTATATTATATCCTATTTCATTTTCTGGAACTAATATATACATATAATATTAAATAAAATGAAACTGGTTTGTGATGTTCAGAAAAACTGCCAAAATAAATTAAACATTTATCATTAATGTTTTGTCTAATGAATCATCCTCATTTAAGAAATAAAAATGATAAATAGGACCATTATTACTTATTTAAGTTCATTATTACTATTAAATTACACTTTTTATCGTTTTAATTCCATTTTATAAAAACATTCATTATTTTAAAAAAATGAACCGATCATTAAACCATGGAAAAAACACACCCAAAACTATGAAAATAATGAAATATTAACAATGAATGGGTTAAAAGATGCTATAAAATCATCACATAAGGTATTATAAATATTAATATATTTCTTTCATGATTTAATAACATTCTTTAAAACATTATACAGGAGGTTAAAGTATGCACCGCTAAAGGGAAGCGTGAGGCAAGGGGTTTCTCGTCTCATTTTTTACTTCTATGAGATATATGCCCTATTCACCACTTATTCCTTGTATGTGGTGTATGTACTTATATTTTGATATATCATATCATGACTATCATTTTTTCATGTTATTAAATTATTAATTTTATAATTATTAATTTTATGGGGCATATGGTTCGACTAATTACAAGTGGTAAGAGATTTCTTAACTCAATTTTCATTCATTGGGTTAAACTTACATTTAATTGATTGTTTCATGCTAAGGTTATGTGTGAAATTCATTTTGATGATCTCATGTTTTATTTCCAATTGTTTTATGTGTATTTACATTTAATACACATAATCTATTCATTTTAAGAGACTTTTTCTTGATCTTATTTCATTGAGGCATATTTTGATTTATACACCCATTTACTTTTATGAGGTATATATACAGCCCCTTTGATACATCAAATCATGAATATAATTATCTTCATGGTATAAAAATGTTTCAAAGTGGTATGAGAAACATTTATTTATGAATCTATTTTTAAATCATTTTTTGATATATGAAGAATGCATTGGACTTGCAGTGACGAGTGGGGCCTAGAATTATATAGCCCCTTGATGCATCGATAGATCTCATGAGACAAAATAGTTGGCCAAATTAAATATATTTTTATTTATAGGTTAAACCATCTTGATTTTAGTGATTCATGTGCCAGATACATGATGTATAATAATTAATCATTCCCTTCTTTCAATATTTAGCTATCATTATCTAAGGAATTTTCACTATTACAAAATCTATGGATGAATTTAATTCCCAGTTTATTGATTAAATTACATGTGTTTTATATTATTCACCTTACCATGTTGAATATTATCATTGATTCATTATTGTTTCCATTGTATTTAACCCTTATTGAGTATTTGATCTCACCCTTATTTATTTTCGTTCACTAGGTTATGAAGAAGAGAAATTTGAATGAGTTCGAGGATGAAAATTACTTTTCGTTGTTATGTTTTGTTTTTAATTTCCAATGTAATAAGGATAACATGTATGTATATAGTTCTATAAGACTATTAAACTATTCAGTCCTTTGATATGTGATTTCTTGTATCTATGCCAATGAAATAAAGTAAGGCACTGGCTCTAGGATACTGGGGTCAGGTTCATTATAAGAACCCCCAAGCCGACATGATAAAATGATCTTAATAGACAAGACAAATCTCTAAAGAAAAAATCCTCATCAATAAATTCATATCTAATAATCCCTAGGTTTCCATGGCCTTTATAATAAGTTAAAACCTTATAAATAAGGAGGAGATATCAATATAAGATAAAGAAAATCACTTATTGTGATGATCCATGAATATCTAGGGTAAAATCCACCAAAAATCACACTAAAAATAGAGGTAGGAAGGAGTCTTTAGGAGAGATAGACCATTAGGTTTGAGAATACCAAAACCAAGGCAACAATAGGGTTAAGTCAGACCAAGGGAAACCTGGGAAATAGTTATATTTAAAGATGGACCAATGAGTTCATGGCATGAAACATTGATTCACATCATGAATCATTTCTGGTCAATTGGTTCACAACCTGCAATAAGTTCCATGAACCAAAGTTATGTAAACCCAGGCTCACCATCATTACTATTCATGATGTGAATTTCATGTTCACGTTGTAAAATACTGAAAAAGCAGTGTTGCAGCTCCTTAAAAGGGATAAAACAGATGAAATATGGATAGAACTTATAAGATGTGGAAAAGAAGATAGAAATATATTTTATACCTGAAATAATTATAGGGATATAAAAATTCTCCCTAATATATCTCTTTTTTTTCAGAAAGTCAGGTCGATCGAGGTTGATCCAAAAATATGTGAGGTCGCTACTCCATCACATAAGATTCCCACTCCCATGTTTCATGAGAATATTTCTCATGCTTCCATAGAACTTAGACTAATGAAATAGATCTTCTATGCAGGATATTTTACTGGGAATAAATTATCTAGATTGGCTACTCAACCACTAACATATCTAGATCCAAATTAAGATCCTCCTAATTAATAATATGAGAATTTTCACGATAATATATCTTGATCTGAGACACATGAAATACATCATGGATCGTAGTCAACTAAGGTGGTAATTCCAAGTGATAGGCCACCTTTTCATTCCACTAGATGACCCAACCAAGGTGAAACTTTCAAGAATACCTAGTCACCAACTAAAAACTCTAAAGGAAGACACTGAAGATCCACATAATATTTGTGCCAAATCTGAGCTATCACCAACCATTGATGAAAAGTGTGGATCTTAGTCTTAGTATTCTAAATAATACTCAGGCCAACTAAAGAATTTTCACCAACCTCATAACAAAAAGGGGTGATCTACAAGGATGTACATACAAGGATTCAATGGGATCCATTCTGATGGATTATTGGTGACTATTATTATAAGAAAAATTGACTAGTCCCAAATTTTAATATCAAGAACCAATAAATTCTAGGATATAAGTGTGGAGAATATACTATATAATATAATTCACCTATTCTATTTAACCATTGGTATAAGGATGGTTGGTTATTCTCAACCTAAATTGAGATCCCATTGCCTCCTAGAGGCCTTTCAAAAACCAAGAGGTAAATCAAAGGTATCTATCCTATATGATAGCTGATGTAACCCCATCAAACCTCATAATCTCTTGCATATATAGTTTTCCTAACTCTTTAACCTTAGTGGTATCCCATGTTAGAATAAAACAAGCCAACTTATTTAATCGGTCAATCACCACCCATATGGAATTTTCCCTTAGGGATTCCTTATTAGTATAATAATAAAATCCATGTAAACATATCCCCACTTACATACTTGTATAAGGAGTGGCTGAATTAAACCAAAAGTCTTTTGGTACTCAACCTTAATTTACTAACACATATAACAATGGGATAAAAAATAATATATTTCTCACTTCAAACCAGACCACTAAAACTAATGCTTCATGTCGTAATACATATTAGTAGTTCCTGGGTGAATATACTACTGATAATAATGACACTTATCCATCACAACCTTACTCATGGGTTAAGGAACAACACACTAGTTATCGAAACAAAGAACACCCTCTGAGGAGAGTGACAACTCAAAAATGGTCTCCCCACTATATAAATAATTTATAATACTATATAATTATCCATCCCACTACTACTCCTAGAAAACCAACTCAATAAGATATGGTTTCAATTGAATATTCACCAGATAAACATCAGTCCCATATACCCTTATATACAAGTTCATCCTATTGAAGAGTCTTATGAGGTTCCATTCATCATTTGAATCTGTAATACTATGAGAGTAAAACTTCCTACTAAGGGTGTCAATAAAAACATTCACCTTTCCTAGGGTATAGGTGATGTTAAATTCAAATGACTGAAGATACTCCACCCACTTCTTATACCTGAGGTTTTGGTCCTTCTAAGAAATGATATAGATCAAAATTTTATGGTCTAAAAATATAGCAAACCTTTTCCCAAAAAGGTAATTTTTTCAACTATTAATGAAATATATGAATACATTAAGATATATGTCATGGGTGAGGTAGTTCTTCTCATACAACAAAATTTGGCAAGATACATATGCCACCACATAATCCCCTTTCATAAGAAAATATTCCAAACCTATGCCTAAAGCATCCTAAAACACCATGTATCCTTGACCATATTCTATAAAGATAAGGATAGGTGATGAGTTCAAATTCTATTTTAATTCATCAAATTAATCTTAAAATAATTAATTCTAAAATAACTTCACTCCCTTATCAGTGAGGTGGATTAAAGGTGATACAATCTTTGAGAAATCATTTACATACCATCAGTAATATCCTATTAGGCCTAAGAAACTATGAATTTCGAAATCATTTCTTAACTCTTACCATGATATGACAGCCTTCACCTTTTTAGGATCAAATGAAATTTCATGTTTTGAGACCACATGTCCTAATAATTTAACTTCTCATATCTAGAAGTGATATTTTGATAACTTAGTATAAATTTAATGATCTCTCAAGGTTCCCAAAATAGTTCTCAAGTGAATTTCATGCTCTTTCTCATTTATTGAATAAGATAAGATATCTTACATGAATAACATGATAAAAGAATCCAGGTAATGGTGAAATATTTGGTTTATTAGCACCATAAAAACTACAGGAGTTTTAATCATTCCAAATAGCATTATGGGATACTCAAGGTGAATATACCTACTTCTAAAGGTTGTGTTTGGAACATCTAACTCCTTAATTCTTAGTTAGCGGTATCCTAGCTGAAGATAAATCTTTGAGAACCACATTTTACCCTTTAATTGATCAAAAAACATCAATGTGGTGCAAGGGATACTTATTCTTAATTATCCCTTGGATTATATTCCAAGAATCAATGCAAAAATAGAGATTTCCATTGGCTATATTGGAAAAGAGTATTAGGAATGCCCATGATGATACACTCATGTAGATGAAACTCTTGGATTTCAAATCATCCAACTAAATATTCAGGGCTTTAAATTATGTTGGTACCATATGATAAGAAGGTCTATATATTGGTTAGGTCCCTAAAACTAATTCAATCAAGAAATATATTTCTCTCTCTGGAGGTAGACCAAGAAAGTCAGTTGAAAGTGCATATGGAAACTCCTTAACCATTGGAATAAGTTCACAACACAAGGTTTCCTCATTAGTATCAACAGTAAATGAGGATATCGATTCACCAATATCTAAAGAGAATTTCCTACTCGACTATACCTTGGATCTCATTATCCTTAAAATACTTGGGAGTTCCCATCGAGGGTAGTAATAGAAACCCACCAATGATAAAATTATATCTGAGATCCATAGTCCACCATCCAATTCATCCTAATAATGGCATAAAAGAGATCTATATTGAGAACTAAAAATTCCTAAGATAACTTGAATCCAGATATAGAAAAGGTGCTTGAGGGGCTTCATAAACCTTTATCCCTTTTCTTTCTAAGAGGATTCCTTATATCCATAGCATATGGCATGAGTTTCAAAGAGAGATTTAAAATATTAAAAAATCAGTTTAATATAAAAGAGTGAGAAACACCTATATCAAATAGATAAGTCTTTATAAATGAAGCAATGAAAATAGTACCTCTCATAATCATAGGTCCCTCCTTGATCTCCACTATAAACTCTTACATTGAATGCAACTATGTATCCCTAGAATATGATTCAATCTCACCCCCATAATATTGTATCTAAAAACCTACTGCCTTGGTAGTATTGAACTACACCATCAACCCTCTTAGTGATGAAGATCATGAACCACTTCACTAGGAAAAAAATTCCTAATATAAACATAGTAGATGGCCTAAATGTGCACAAGAGAGGTAAACTTTTGGTGATGTAAATCACGAAAGTTTTATATGCCCTGTCTAGCCACACTAGTAACAATTCAAAGGTAATCTTCTAGAAATTTTGGAGGGAATAGTATGAGTTTGCTGCTGGGATCCATTTTCACTTCCTCTATGAACCTCTTTTTTCTTCCTCATTCTTCTGTAAGGTCCACTATAACTACCACCATATATGGTAGGAATCCCAATAAATCCTGAATTGCTTGTTTGGTCAATATCTTCCATTTTTACCCTATCTACAAACTCAGTATGGGTGAAAAGTTTTAGCATTAAGACCTAATAATGGATATCTGGTCATAATCCCATCTAAAATATTTGAGCCTTTAGATTTTTATTCGATACAAACTCTAGAAAGAAAAATGGAAAGTTTGGTAAAAATCTTGGTATATTCTATTACTATCCAATAACCATGTTTAAGAGTAAATAACTCCATGGAATTTAGCTAAAATCATCATCTCTATGTAAAAATGATGGGTAAATATGGCTTTAAATCCCTTCCATTTCAAAACCTCATGCTGATTTTCCAAAACCAATGAACCCCACCACCTTCAACTAGGTACTTTAATCTTAAAGACAACACACTTAACCTTAAAAAAATTTAGAGTATCCAAAAATTAAAAGATCCTTTTAATATTTCCCAACTATTCCTCCACTTCTTGAGGATCATTTATTCCCTTGAAGGATGTTGGTTTCTGGTGGAGAAACTCTTGGTCTTGATTTCTTTCTACATCCTTCTCTAGATCCACATCTCTAGATTGAGAAAGGACTTCATTTTCACATTGATCCATATAATGGACCACACACACTATAGTATCAATAATATTATGATCAATCGGAGGATTTTCTTATGAAGCATTATCTATAGCACCCTCCTAATGATTTGTTGGAAGTCTTTTGGGAGGCATGTATTACACAATACTGGAGAAAGAGGATAAAATGTAAAACATAGACACATACTCAATAAAATATAAAAATAATATAAAAACATAAATCAAGGACATAATTTCAAATACATCCCATAGAAATTAACACTTTCCATGATGAGATATGTACAACCACTCACTCACAACCTACCCTTAAGTCCTAAAATTCCTAACTCCTATCTACCAAGACATCCCAAATCACATAGACTGACAACCAAACCTGAACCATTTAATACCACTTTTTCACAAACCAACCTAGGTTTTCCATGAATAAGACGCCCAATCCATCCCATGGAAAGTCCCAAAGGGTGTTCCCAATCCTTACAAGATGGAAAAAAGTTCCTCAATATCAAAGAATCGCCTATGGGAACTATTTTTTTCACAAGCACATAAAAACTAAGATCCATCAAGAATAAGGTAAAATAAAAAACATCCCAACACATACCATAAATAGAAGAAACTTTGAATAGGTACATAGCATAACATGAAAGATCTTTATATAAAGTAAGAAAATATAGAAGTGTCATGGTAGAAATATAAGTAATGGTTCAGGGGTAAAACAAAAGACAAAATATTACATCGCATGATTCCATGACATGTGGGTTAGCATCCCACTATTCTACCTCTATGACTCGAACTCGACTGGAACAAGAATAAATTTCCTACAAGTGGTGTCTTTCCCTTCCCTACATTAGAGATAGCAATATATACATACACCCATTATGTGTACATAGGGTGTGATCTCAAAATCCCAGTAGGTTCCTACCAAGAATTCCATAAGAAAACATTATTAAATAAATCAATTATTCTCAGTTTAAAGGAATAAAATAGTAAGATTTAATATTTTTATAATTTTTCATAAAACAGTAAGAAATTCCACTTTACAACAGTTTTAAAATAAAGGCATGAGAACATATTTTCATAGTTTAAAACAAAACATGGAAATCAATCATTCCATAATAGTTTTAAGAAATAACAAATGTATAAACCATTTTAAAGATATAAATCAATATTCAATGCTGATAATAAAACAATTTGGCACCATGGTAAGGATTCTTAAGGTATATTAGGTTAGGTTTCACACCTCAAATGACCAAGAAAAAATAACTATGTGTGAACTCACATCCCTAGAACTTGAGCCTAGGGATTAGAGATCACCATCATGTGTCTCATTTCCTTACCAATGTATAGTTAGAGTTTTAATATATATCTAATATTGGGGAGGCTAACCATACCTATTCATACTTGTCCAAGAATAATAATAATGGTTTTCCCCTCTCATAGAGGCACCATTTTCACAATTAAAATCATTTCAAAGGGGTGCTTTATCAATCAAAATTCAGATTTATCAGAGTAATAAAAAAACCCCAAAAATAGGAATAAACATGCTTGAAAATCATTTTCAACATCAATTCATTTTAAACTTTTAAAATAGTTTTCAATAAATAAAAACCATGACTTTAAAAAATTTAAAAAATCTTAAAAAACAATCAAGCAGGAAATGTTTATATGATAAATCCTTTTTATGAAACCACTTACCCTGAACACTTGAAACTACCAACAACTGAATAGAACCCACAAGACGATCATAGAGGAGGCTCTTAAGATATGAGATAAAACCCTACACCATTAATACCTATCAATAGATTCATATCTAACAAATATTAAGTTACCATAGCCTTTGGGAAAAGTGAAAACCTAAGAAATAAAGAGGAAATATCAGTGAAAGATGAAGAAAATTACTTACCAAAATGGTCATAAAAGATATAGGGTGAAATCCCACTAAAATCACACCAAATATAGAGGGTGGTAGGAGTTATTATGAGAGAGATACCACTAGATTCAAGACTGGAAAAAATGAGGCAACAATAGGGTTAAGTCAAACCAAAGGTAAACTGAGAAACCATTATTTCGGTTTCCATGCAAATAATGCAGGCTTGGCTAGCATGGGAGTTTTTAGAGGGGAATTCGATGTGGGCCAGAATACTTAGAAGGAAGTATGGAATGAACTGAGAGGAATTGGAGGAAAGGAAGCTGTCTAGACTGGGGAAACAGTGAAGTTTCATCTGCATGTCCTTGAAGGCTCCTCTCGATGGGTGGTGGGCTGAGGGAATATCAACCTTGTGAGAGATAATTGGGTTGGGGAGAAACTCTTCTTCCCATGATTTCCAGCTTTGGATTTTTCAGTGAATGATGCTAGAAACCATCCTAGGATACTCGAAACTATTTTGAATGTAGAACAGATGAAAGTGTGTAAATATGTGGTGTTTTTGGAGGAGGATGACAGAATCTGTTTCACGGAGTCCAGTTCCAGGTACTTCAATGGGCATGAATATCACCGCTTGATTCGCTAGGTTGGGGACTGTAATGAGTGGGGGTCATAGTTGTGGTGTAAATAGTTCCCCATGAAGATTTCCTTTCTTATGTGGAGAGTGAGGAACCAAGCCCTGCTGACTGACGATAATGTTCAAAAAAAGGGGATTTAGTTGGCTTCATGGTGTTTTTGTTACTCTAACCCAAATTTAGAGTCAGTGTTCTACTTATTCTTCAAGAGTGAATGGGCTGTGAAGTTTTGGTTAAGCATGGATAAATGTGTTAACGTTAATCCTGCATGTACTACTATTCATGAGTTCGTTGTCAGTTGGTTTCTGGGTTTGAAACAGTGGGAGATGGAGTCCAGGATCCATAGCATTGTTCTTACTGTGATTTTCTGGACACTTTGGGAGGCTCAGAACAAGGCACGTTTAGAGGTGTGGATTTCTGGTTTCTTATTGTTGCTGAGGATAAGGATCCTGGTGTATGAATTGGGGACATTGCTAATAGGTATCATTCTTTGCAACAGGTTCTCCTTGGCATGTTTTGAACTGGAATCGGACTTCGAGGTATTTATCTGAGCTTTGCATGGGAAAATCGAGGCTCCATGGAGTTTGACCTACATTGTTTTTCATTGCGCTTTAGAGATCCCGAATGGTTGTTTGGTTCGTCATGTTCTAAGGGAAGTGGATTTTGATGTTGATTCTCTTTCTAGGGGGAGTAGTCCTAAGGAACCCCTATTGGTGTTCTCTAATGTGGGGTAGTTACCCTCAGAATGTTTTTCCTTTGTCCAAGGGGATGCCCTTGTCTTGTATCACTTTCTTCCACCTTGATCTTGTTTCTTCGGTGCAGGATGTTTTCCTTTCTTGATTTATAATAAAAAAGTAATTTTCGATCGACAACATTTAACATTTATTTACAACATGAATCATTTCTACTCATTTGGTTTATGATATAAAATATTTATTCATTCAATGAACTGAATTTATATGAACTTAGGCTCACTATCATGACTATTCACAACATGAATGACATCACTACTACAAAAATGGGAAAGGGAAGCGCCCCCTTATATCAGCGCTAAGCAAAACCGCTAATAAAGGTGACTTTATATCAGCGCTAAAATTTTAGCGCTGATAAAGGAGTTCTTTATCAGCGCTTTTCTAGCGCTGATATATGGCCTCTTTATCAATGCTAGAAAAGTGCTGATAAAGAAACCCTGTATCAGCGCTACAATTTTAGTGCTGATACAGGGAGTCTTTATCAGCGCTTTTCTAGCGTTGATAAAGAGACCATATATCAGTGCTAGAAAAGCACTGATAAAGAACTCCTTTATCAGCGCTAAAATTTTAGCGCTGATACAGGGTAACCTTTATCAGTGCTAAAATAGCGCTGATAGAAAGACCCTTTATCACTGCTAGAAAAGCGCTCATAAAGACTCCCTGTATCAGCGCTAAAATTTTAGCGCTGATGCAGTAAGGATTTATCAGTGCTTTTTTAGCACTGATAAAGGGTACTATTATCAGCACTAAAAAAACGCTGATAAAGGACACCTTTATTAGCGCTAAAATGTTAGCACTGATAAATGTTGTCTTTATCGGCGCTTTTTTAGTGCTGATAAAACCTTAGTGCATTTTTTTATAAATTTGGTCGCACAGTTCCCTCGTTTTATCACGACCTAAAGCTCTCGCGGTACTGGAACTCTGCGACTCCCCTCTGCCGCCCGCTGAGATCACGTTGCTGGACCTCCGCCGCCCTCGCTACTCGTTGCCAGACCTCCGCCGTCCGCTGAGTTCGCATTGCCGGACCTCCGCTACCCTCGAGCTTCAGTTTTTCAGACCTCCGCCGCCCGCAACGCTTTCAAGCTTCGGTTTGCAGGACCTCCTTTAAGGCATGTTTTCCAAATCTTTTTTCAATATTGTTCTCCTCTCCCATTTGTATATCATTTTTTTAACATGCTTTTTTATTGTATGGGTGAGTATTATGGATTGACCGATTGAAGAAAATGGACCATACTTGATGGAAAATGATTTAAAGGGGATGATTCACATGTATTTACTAATTTTCATTATATTTCTCAAGAACATGGTGCTTGTTTACTTTTATTGTTGAAAATCATCATTGTTTTTTGGTGGGGTTATTTGAGAAGTTTTTTATTAGTTTGTTTGTGATAGATTCCATTGGGGGAAAATGTGAGATGGTTGAGGTGGTAAATCGTGCAGTGGGGAAGCATCAACCTTTCTATTGTTAAAAAGATCTAATGAGTGGGTTATTGTGGGAGATGACATCGTTAGTTGATATGGGGTTTCCTTTTAGTTTCCCAATGACATAGAATATAGTTGTTAATGATGAAATTGAAAAGGGTTTGGTGGGAATTGAATAAATTCATGGATAAAAATGAAATGGTGGCTATAAAACTATGATCACCCCCTACGCGATGAGTGTATCGGGTGGTTCCCTCTTCTAAAATTCAAATATGTGAGTTCCTTTACCGAGATATAAACCTATGACCACTCTTAATTCAGGAAACATCCAACTCTTGGTGATAATCCTAGGTTGCCTTAGGTGACGAAAATATGAAGTCCCTATGTTATGGAAATATGAGATCTTCTTTATCTCCCAAATAATGTTCCCTTGATTATACCTCATGGGATTATAAATAGATTCATTAGGGGATATTCCTAAGAATCCCCTAAGTGATGATAATAAGATCTCTTATTCATCTCCTAGGTAATGATCCTAGGATTATACCTCACATGAGGATCATGATATTCCTTAGGCGATGTGCCAAAGAATCCCCTATGTGATGAGCATACGATCTCTAAACACTTCCCTTAGTAGATGATCTTATGTTCTTACCTGGTGTGATAAGAACATGATTCATTAGTTGATGAATATAGAAATCATTATATGCTATGAATATATTTTATGAACCAAATTGGTGTAGATTCCTCACATGAAAAATGTGATCCACCTTGTGTAATGAGCCCAAATATCCAATTCAAATGGGCCTTATTCTATGGGAACCATACATATTAGGCCATAATCTAAATGAAAACATTCCCACACATAGAGGACCATATTCACTTAGTGGTCTATACTCCTACTAGTTGAAAAACCCCTATACCACATAGAGTCATATTTTTTGTGAATCCAAAATACACTCATTAGGCTATATCCCCTTTTAGTTAGACCAAAAATGTCTTATCACACATATTTACCATACTAACTTTCACTTGGTATCATTCGAAAAATCATCTATACAACTTGATGTTAAACTATATCAATTATTTATTATTATAAGTACATTTCACATGGTTGTGATAAATACCCTCGGTGCATTCACTAACCCATGACATGTTGGAGGATGGTTTTAGGGGGTCACTAGACTATAATCTACTAACCAATAGAGGGGTCTAAATGGGTATAGGCCATGAAATAGTGTTATCAAAGAATTTTATTAGGAGATATGATGGGGTTTGATGTTTGGAACATTTGAGGATTTCAATGGTTTGGTTTAGAAAGTATTTCATTTGAATTCATTGGTATGTTTTGGTTGTACCTTTCCTTAGGTTTCAAATTATGCTCTTAGTGGTTCTTCATGGTTAGTGGTTGTAGTCTCTTATTTGGGTGAAGGGATGTGTTTTTAGTATATTTCCATCTTATGATGTCCTTCATGGTTAGTGGTTATAGTCTCTTATTTAGAGATGTATGATGTTATTGGTGAGGGCCACTATCTAGCTAGTGGTGTCGTTGTATATGAGAAAGCATCGATGTAGTTGGAGATGTATGATGTTCTTCATTTGAGCAGACTCATTCAGATTCCAAGTTGATGTTTCTATACTATATCTTCCTTTTGGGATTCATGTGTTTCATGAATTCATATTTTATCCATTTGAAGTTGGTTAGACATGTTTTGATCATTTTGAAGCACAAAATAACCCTATTAATGAAAATAATATATGGAATGGATGGTATCTTGTTGTGAATTAACATTTTTCATTGAAATAAATTAGTTTTCCATCTAGCCAACATGAAATCCACTAACCTATTATCAAATACCATGTTTTTCCATCTTGTTTGGGGTATTTTGATTCACTCCCCCCTTTTGGTTTCCATTTCTTCTTGGCATGATCATCAGGAATGGTTTCACTTCCACCAGCAGTGAGTATTTAGGCATGATGAATAAATACTAATGGTTAGGCTCTATTAATCTCCATTTTTATAAGGAAGTGGTTCTCTTCTACTGTATTTGGAATTATTTTTTTGTGTACTTGAACCATAAATAATAATATTTTAGATTCTAATAGGATGGAGATGAATAAAGATTGGATGGATGCTAATCGTTTAACAATATAGTACGAGAACAGAGTGAAAGAGTTCATCAAGTTTGCAAAAGGATCACACAAAGGATCCTTCTAAAATCTTTTGTTCGTGTTTACGTTGTTGTTATTCTAGACTACTTACTCCAGAGGAGTTGGAAGAACATTTGATATGTCACGGAATAGATCGGAGTTATAAATGTTGGAATAAACATGGAGAAAAAGAGAATGTAGCTACTGGATGGGATAAAACTGCGTTTTATGGATCGTCAGATATGAATACAAATATGGATAATGAAGAAGACCGTATGGAGGATGTGATTACAGATGTCAATGATGATGAAGATCATATTGAGAAAATGAAAAAGACAATTCAAGATGAACTCTGTGATTTCCCAAAATTGTTTGAGAAGTTAAAGAGTTGTGCAAAGATGCCATTGTATGCTGCTTGCACTAGGTATACAACATTGTCAACTGTACTGAAGTTGTATAAATTGAAAGAAGGAAACGGATGGAGTGATGTCAGTTTTACGGAACTACTTGCTCTCTTGAATGACATGCTCCCGAAAGATAATGAGCTCCCAAGCCAGACATATGAAGCTAGACGAATTCTACGCTCGATGGGAATGATTTCTGAAAGAATACATGCCTTCCCAAAAGACTGTTTATTGTTTCTCAAAGAGAACAAATCACTTACAGAATGACCAAAGTGTGGTGCTTCTCGATACAAGAAAGATAAATCCAATCCTAAGAAATTTTTATGGTACTTTCCAATCATTCCAAGGTTTAGGCGTCTATATGGAAGTGAAGAAACTGCAAGACAATTGTCGTGGAATACAGATAAAAGAAATAAAGATGGGTTATTACGTCATTCGGCCAACTCTCCTCAATGGAAGAAAATTGATCATGAGTATCCTGAATTTGGAAAAGAGCTGATAAACCTTCGTCTTGAATTATCTACAGATGGAGTGAATCCTTTTAGTTTTCAAACCAGTACTCATAGTACATGGCTTGTTATGTTGGTAAATTATAACTTGCCAACCTGGTTATGCATGAAGCGGAAATTCATCATGTTATCTATGCTTATATTAGGAACAAAACAACCAGGTAACGATATTGATGTTTATCTGGCTCCTTTGATTGAGGATTTGAAGTTTTTGTGGGACTCAGGTGTAATGTTGTATGATGCTTATAAAAGTGAATACTTCATGTTGATATAGATGTTGTATGGGACAATAAATGATTTCCCTACTTATGAAAATTTTTCAGGCTATAGCATTAAATTAACTCAAGGGTGTCCCATGTGAGAAGAAGATACAAAATCAATTAGGTTGAAACATTCATCGAAATCTATGTTTCTAGGACATCGTAGATTTCTACCTTGTCGGCATAAGTACCGATCTTAGATGACATCATTCAATAGAAGTTCAGAAAAACATGCAACACCGTCTCCACTAACAGGTGATCAGCTGTTTGAGAAATTAAAAGATCTAAACACTATTTTTGGTAAACCATTTTCGAAAAACCTTATGAAAATCAGTTGGAAAAAGAGATCAGTTTTTTTTTGAATTACCATACTAGAATTGTTTGTACGTCAGACATTTTCTTGATGTGATGCATGTGGAAAAAAAATGTATGTGACAGTGTTATCGGAATGTTGCTAAATGCCCCTGGAAAAACAAAACATGGAATTAAGGCAAGGTTGGACATGGTTGACATGGGAGTACGAGAAGAGTTGGCTCCCGTGAAGGGTGAAAATTGAATGTTTCTTCCTCCAGCTGCTTATACTCTTTCTAGGGAGGAGAGATATCAGTTTTTCAACTTCTTCAATGATATAAAGGTTCCAGAGGGGTACTCATCAAATATCAAGAACATTGTGTCAATGAATTATTTGAAGTTAAAAGGTTTGAAATCTCATGATTGACATGTTTTGATGCAAGATCTAATTCCTATAGCTTTACGTTGCATTTTTCCCAAGAATGTTCATCATATGTTAACCAAACTTTGTTTCTTTTTCAAAGCTATATGTAGCAAAGTTTTAGACCCGGGGAAATTGCCAGCTATGGAAAAAGAAATTGTCATCATATTATGTGAATTAGAAATGTTCTTCCTGCCAACATTCTTTGATATGATGGTTCATTTGATGATTCACTTGGTGAGAGAGATTCAACTTTGTGGTCCTGTGCACTATAGATGGATGTATCCTGTTGAACGGTATATGAATATTTTTAAAGGGTATGTCAAAAATCGAAGTTGGTCAGAGGGTTGTATAGTGGAGTGATATATTGTTGAGGAAGCCATTGAATTTTGTATTGAATACCTATCTGATGTGGAAAGCATTGGTCTCCCGAAATCTCGTCACACTGGACGCACTGAGGGTGAGGGAATTTCTAGAAGAGAAGTTGTGACAATCAGTATTACAGATCAGGAGCAGACTCATCTTTATGTTTTGCATAACAGTTGGGAGGTTTCTCTATATATTAAAACTCACAAATAAATTCTTAGGTAGTTGAATCCATCGAGGGCTGAAAAATGGTTATCAGATACACATAATCACCAGTTTATAGGATGGTTTAAGGACTATATTTTTAAACAGTTGGATGAAAATCCGAATTCAATTTCAGAACGTCTTCGATGGCTAGTCACTAGACCAAGTGTGTATGTATTATCTTACAGTGGTTATGTAATTAATGGTTATACATTCTATACAGATGAACATGATGAAGATAGTACCATGCAAAATAGTGGAGTTACACTAGTGGCTGAAGCGATGCATGTTTCTGGTAGTAAGGACAGAAATCCAATTTATGCAAATATGTCATACTTTGTCATTATCAAACTAATATGGGAGTTGGATTATACGACATTCCAATTGCCAATTTTTCAGTGCAAATGGATTGATAACAACAGTGGTGTTAAAATAGATGAATGGGGATTTGTGAAAGTTGATTTTAGTAAAGAAGGGTACAAAGACGAACAGTTTATAATGGCATCACAAGCGGTACAAGTTTTTTATGTTCCAGATCCCACAAACCGAAAGTGGTCAATTGTTCTGTGATCGTCCAAAACTACTGAATGTTCTGATGAAAATTCAGTTGAGGATGATCCTTTTAGTGGTATGTTGCAATCATTTTGGAGTGGTCCCAATGCAGATAATGTTTTGTATGTTAGAGGAGACCACAATGAAGGGATTTGGATAGTCGATAGAGGTGTCAAATCCCTTCAACCTTTGAAAAAAAGAAAAAGAGTTCAGTAAACAGGTTATATTTTGTTTGTAATATAGATCTTGTTATCTCATGTTATTATCTTATCATTACTGAATTTATGTAATCTGAATTAACTATTCAACCACTTTTGCAGATAATAACTTCTTCACATTCTGATGCTCCTAACCTTGAGGCTGAACAAGTCTCTCAAGCAGCTGCTGTTGCAGCTGCTACTGCTCCTGCAGCTCATGCTGCTACTGTTGTTGCTCCTGCTTCTCCTGCAGCTCATGCTGTTGCTGCTGTTGCTCCTGTTGTGGCTCCGGTTGCTCCTACTGCTCCTCCTGTTGTGGCTCCTGCTGATACTGCTCCTCCTGCTGCTCCTCCTGCTGTTCCTGCTGTTGTGGCTCCTGCTGCTCTTAGTGTTGAGGTCCAACAACCATCAACACATGTCATTGATACCATTCTAGATGAACATATAGATGATTTTGATATTGATGAAATGGTCGATAATGAAGGACCAGCATCGCAGAAATCACAGGTGCGTCGTAGTTTGACGGTGTTAGCCAAAATTCTTAAGGCAAAAAGCAAAGGCATCAAATTTGAAGTCACATTGAATTCATGAGGCCAACATGTGAATCCCAATAAGGCTATGTTTAGAAGCTACATTGGATTTTTCACTTAGAAACGCGTGCTTATTGACATAGATTCATGGCACCATGTTGTGTCCGGGCTGAAGGTTGTGATCTGGAAAGAAATTATGGTAAAATTATGAATTTATTTCTTTAATTTACTAGCAAATAAAATAATGAAACAATGTCTTACTCTTCTCAATCTATTGCAGATTACATTTATAGTAGACAATTCACACAAAGATTATGTACTAAGGCTTACAGGAAAGATTCATCGAGGTTTTCTCACTATTTTAACAAGATGTCACCTCAAAGATTCTAAAGGTAAAATAAACCCGCACCCACCCATTGTCTACGCTCACCTGATATCCCAAGAAGCATGGGATGCATTTATTGGTCGTCGTGGCAATGAGAAGTTCCAGGTACATTGTGAGTGATAATACGTTGTTTGAGGATACATGTATTCATCACTTTGATTGTCAATATTTCATTTATGAAACAGAAACTCTGTACTGAAAATAAGGAACGTGCTTCAAAACCAACATACCCCTATCATAAATCAAGGATGGGGTACGCTTCATTAGAAAAGAAAATGGTACGTATTTTAAATTTACAATAATATTGTTAGGTGCCAATAAACAACATCATAATTATTTTTCTATGTTTATATGTAGATTGATGAGTCTAAAACCAAATTCACTTCCATCCCACGTCATGTGCTATGGAAGGAGGCATGTGTGAACAAAGATGGGAAGTTAGTAGATGAGAACACACAGAAAGTGTGGGAAATATGTGTAAGTATGACATGAAAATAAATTAATTTGTTTAAAATTTCCATTACATAAAAATAATTAGTTATTTTCCTATATTTGACAGTCACAGGAATCATCTACTCCTGTAGCTAATACATACCTATTATCGATGACTTTGAGGCAGCCAGAAAAATACGGCCGTGTCAGAGGTGCAGGGTTTGGGGTGACACCCTGAGTATATTTTGAGAAGAAGAAAAAAATGGATGATATAGATGAAAAATTGGAACAAATGAGAGAAAAAATAGCAACCCTTGAAGAAAAATTACAATGGCAGGGAGAGTTGCTAGCAACTTTTATGGGTGGGAAGCAAAGGGAAGCCACAACTCAAGAACAACTGCCGCATGAACATCCCGCCCCACCCCCACCAGCTTTGAGGCGAGCCATTCGCCTCAAAGAACTATCTTATCCGTGGTAATCAATATTCTAATAATTGTTTCCATGAAATATGAATCAGACAAACACTGATAATTTTTCTGTACTCATATTCTACAGGGTGATAATGATTGTGATTTATATCTATCAACACCCACCTATCACCTTGTAGCGAGGGCTACAGTGTTCAATATCCCAGATGCCACACTGCATAATAGACCACTTCTGAAAGATCATCTGAAAGTGATGATTACTGTAGCTCATGAGCCAAAGGCAGAGCTACCTATTCCACTTCATGATAATGATATTCATACGGTCGGAAAGGCTATTGGGACATTCATTGCATGGCCGTCACAACTTGTAAGAGTACATGCAGACAAAGAGGTATTTATTTTCTTTTCTTTTCAAGATAAACCCTTAACAATTAATGAAAAAAGGGTCTGAACCAATGATTGTTGTTATAGACGAAGAAAGGGAAGGGGGTGAAAAACGTCGGCTCAAAACCATCTAAAGGATCGACCAACCGATCCCAAGGAGCTACTGAAAGCACAATAACACCACCTATTATCTTTCCACAATTACTATCATTGAAGAATCATATGGATACGAAGCTAAAAGATGGTAATAGTCATATAGTGGTTTTCGAAGAGAATATATACGAAGAGGAAAGTCAAGATTTCGTTGCTGCTGAAAATGTAAATGAAATCCTTGAAAACGGTTGGCTAGGCGTCACAGTTGTAAATGTATATATGAGGTATGTTTCCATGAATTGATTTTCCAAAATCTGATCTAGCATGAAAATTATAACTAAATGCATTTTATATTGTTGACAGACGCATTTATGAAAAACAATTGAAGGAATTTTCCCATGAGCCAAGATTTGGACTGGTTAGTCCTCATATCACATCAACACACCTAACAAAAATAGAGCCATCAAAAAGGAATGAAATAGTGAATGGCTTGTTGAAAACATTTTAATGCAATATTACAGATGATAGACTTTTCCTAATACCAACCATGCAGGGGTAATACTCTACGATTAAAGCATATCAATTATATTTTCACTTATTTTATTACTTATTCCTTTTTGTGTTTTTAGGAAACATTGGTTGCTAATTGCGGTGAACTTGGATACTCCGAAGATTTATTTTCTGGATTCAAAGCAAGGATATCCATCAAACCGACAACACATGATGGAGTTTGTGAATCTGTAAGACACTACATCTTACATTTTAGGTCTAAACATCAAGTAATATAATTTATATTATCTTTTACTGATAGGGTAGTGTATCATTATCATCTAAAAAAAGGAATGAGGCCAGGGGCTAAGCATAAGGAGGCGAACAAGTACAACGTCTGGACAAATATCAGGGTATATATAATAAAATTTCACTATCCAAACACATATCAACACAAGTTACTTATTCTCCTAATGATCAATTTTTTTGCAGTGTCCAAAACAAACAAACAATAATGATTGCGGTTATTATGTTTGTAAATTTATGAAAGAGACCGTTTTTCATCAGTAAACTAGCATCCCTAAAGAGGTATTTTTAAAAACAACTACTAGTTCTTTTAAGTTATTTATTAATTCTTTATTTTTTTATTTTTCAGTACTACTATGACTGTCGAAAAGCCTCATACTCACAAGACGATATAGATTTGTTCAGAAACGAGTGGGCCGCATACTTGATGGAATATTGTACACAAATACAATAAAGATCCGACTTGGGGACATGTACAATTTGTGGTCATTTTTGAGAGGGGTTAAGGGGATCAAAAGATAAAACATTGTTGTATGTAAATGTTCTTAGGAAAATTATAATTGTTATTAAATAAAACAGCCTTTCTCCAATGAGTCATTTTCCCATTTTAATAGATGATATGCACCAGCAACATGCAAGAATTCTGAACCGCTCAAAGGGTCTCTATTTTGTTTAAAATGGACAAGATTTTAAGTGAAAACAACAATTGACCTACGGAAATCCGACCAAACGCATTCGGATTGCATTTATATTTTATAAGAATGATCTAAGGGTCCTTGGTGACGTGTACGAGTCAACCCCGCCTCAATCTGAGGCATGGTGTTGCCGCTAGCACTCAAAGGGTCTCTATTTTGTTTAAAATGGACAAGATTTTAAGTGAAAACAACAACTGACCTACGGAAATCTGACCAAAATCATTTGGATTGCATTGATATTTTACAAGAATGATCCAAGGTTCCTTGGTGATGTGTACGAGTCAACCCCGCCTCAATCTGAGGCACGGTGTGGCCGCTAGCACTCAAAGGGTCTCTATTTTGTTTAAAATGGACGAGATTTTAAGTGAACACAACAACTGACCTACGGAAATCTGACCAAAAGCATTTGGATTGAATTTATCTTTTATAAAAACAATCCAAGGGTCCTTGGTGACGTGTACGAGTCAACCCCTCCTCAATCTGAGGAACGGTGTGGCCGCTAGCACTCAAAGGGTCTCTATTTTGTTTAAAATGGACAAGATTTTAAGTGAAAACAACAACTGACCTACGTAAATCTGACCAAACGCATTCAGATTGCATTGATCTTTTATAAGAACAATCCAAGGGTCCTTGGTGATGTGTACGATAGTTGAAATTCTTAGAGAAGAGTTTTTGTAAGAGTATAAGAGACATGAAGCAATGAAGATCATTAGAGTGTTGGAGCAAATGTGGTTGCTACAAATAATGTGGAAATCGGCTTGTGCAACGCGGCCTAAGTTACAACTTTTAGGTATTGTACTTTATTTTTTTCTGGAGGGTTTCAGTGTAAATTAATTTTGGAATGATCATTGCTATTCATTGTCTTTTAAGTTTTTTTGACAGCCTAGGGGAAAGGGTGGGGTCTGCAGACATTGGAGGATATGTCGAAGGGTGATTTTGTGTGTGAATATGTTGCAGAAATGGGCTCTTTGCCCTTCAAGATCCTCGAACCCCGATGGTGATCGGGTTTCGGGGAGCTTGAAGGGAAAAGTGGCCATTTGGTTAGATGTTAGATACTATGGAAATGTTGCAAAAATATAGGATGTAATTTCCCATAAAGTCACCCTTCGACATATCCTCTAATGTTTGCAAACCCCACCCTTTCCCCTCGATTGTCAAAAAAACCTAAAAGACAATGAATATAAATGATCATTCCAAAATGCATTTACACTGAAACCCTCCAGAAAAAAATAAAGTACAATACCTACAAGTTGTAACTTAGGCTGCGTTGCACAAGTCGATTGCCACATTGTTAGTAGCAACCACATTTTCTCCAACACTCTAATGATCTTCATTGCTTCATGTCTCTTATACTCTTCCAGAAACTATTCTCTAAGAAGGTAAACTATCGTGTATGCATACTCACCTTCAAATTCATGGGTGCAAGTACAAGGCACGGATGAAGATAAACAATTTCTAAAACAAGTTGACCAACATGCATCATCCTCGATGGAAGTAAGATAGAAATTCACATGGACTTTCTTAAAGATATGATTTTGATGTATATAGGGAAAGGGTGGTGGATGTTCATTGTTGATGTTGTTCGTCTACGAGACTTTCACCTTCTCTTCTCCTCTCCCTATGTCTTGGACATCATGCAATAGCCTTATATCATGTGGGGTAAATTGAGTTTTCTGAGAAACTATGGCACCGCATGATCTTTCATGTCCAGTGCCCTCAGGATTGTTTTTTTAATCAAGCTACCTCTGATCATTAGTTGTGTGTAAAGGTGGTGTGGCAGCCTCCATGATAGATTGGAAGTTGACCAATCCATTTGATGAACAAGATGGGATGTTAAATCTGACATTAAGAGCATCCAATACAGGAAATTGTTCCAATGATTTGGAAAGTGAGGCTACATTTAAAGATATTTCCTGTGTTTCATTAAGAGAGTCAGTTCCAAGTTCCAAAAATCATTCACAAACATCACTCATCAGTTTCCTCAAGGATAAACCTGGGTTCATGGCTTTGTATGATCAAAGAGATATATCCTCTACTGCTTTTACAACCTATGTGGTGCATGTTTCAAATTCCTCTAGGAAAAAGGAACAAATATGGTGAGTTGTAAGCCACATCTATTTGATGTTTTGAAATGTTAATTATGTTTTGAAAATGGGTTCAATCTTTGAGGAAAAGTTTAATTGTCCTTGATTCATGTATGGATGATGGATTCACATCCATTCCAAGTGGTTTTGATGGAAAGTATGGATGATAACATTGGTTGGTGTTCTCATGGATGTATAAGCACGGTAAGTTAGAAAACATGTTGGGTATGTTGTGGAGTTTTAGTTGGGGTTCTAGTGGTTCTTTCCCGATGATGGAGGTGTTAAACATCAGATGGTGGTGTTTGTGAGCTAAAGCGTATAGTGGGGATCACCATAGAAATTAAGTGGTCGGTTGATGACATGATCGGCGTTTTGAATTAGATAGTCTTGGGTAAAATCCATCTTGGTGTTTAGATCAGTTGAGTACATTGAGATGAAGGTTGTGGTTGGGTTGTGTTATGGGTTTTTGGGGCAATGTAAGTATTTAATGGTACCTTTATGTTTTGTATAATGAATAATTAGTAGATCAAATTAGGATTGCATTTATCATTTATAAGAACAATCCAAGGGTCCTTGGTGATGTGTACGAGTCAACCCCACCTCAATCCGAGGCACGATGTGGCCGCTAGCACTCAAAGGGTCTCTATTTTGTTTAAAATGGACAAGATTTTAAGTGAAAACAACAACTAACCTACGGAAATCCAACCAAACGCATTCGGATTGCATTGATCTTTTAAATGGGGGGTCATGGAATGTGATCTATCAGGGGCCTCATATATATCAATTCATGGTTGGACTGGTATACTAGGGTGATCATGTGTTTTGGTC
Source organism: Viscum album (assembly GCA_963277665.1). Taxonomy (NCBI): domain Eukaryota; kingdom Viridiplantae; phylum Streptophyta; class Magnoliopsida; order Santalales; family Viscaceae; genus Viscum; species Viscum album. The sequence continues at coordinate 600,911,759 of OY728157.1, forward strand.
TATGATACTTATGGGCTTATATCTGGATGAAAATACTCCCATTTGGGAGGGTGGATATGCTTATGGGTCTTATTCCTTAAATGAGAATACTCTCATAGGGGAGGGATGAGATGTATATAGGTATTATTCCCCAAATGAGAATACAACCATAGGAGTGGGATGAGATTCTTATTGGGAATATTAACTAAATGAAAATAATCCCATAGGGGAGGGCTTAGATGATTATATAGATTATGCCTCAAATGATAATACACCCATATTGGAGGGTTGATATGCTTCTAGGGATTATTATTTGGATGATAATACTCCCATATGGTAAAGAATATATTCTTATTAGTATTATTCCCTAAATAAGGGTACTCCCATAGTATAAGGATGAGATCCTTGTAGGTCTTATGCCTCGGAATTGGAAGAACACATATGGGTGGTCTGAGATACTGTTGAGGGTATTCCCTAGATGAGAAAACTCCCATAAGTGGATTTCCATGATGGAGTATAAATAAAACTCACATATTGGAGGTCAATGATAATTATGTATATAGTGGGGAGACCATAGTATATTATATGTTTTGTGTGGTTCCTATGATGTACTCAGAGAAACCCTAACATTGGATGAAGTAGGTATGGTTGATCAAGCTTTAATACTTGAGAATCAATGTGTCTTGATATAGATGGGGTAGGACTTGGTCAAACTATATTTTTATAATGCCGACACGATCCTTGTGAAATTCTTGGTAAAATTTCAGCACTTGGAAAATTAATTTGGGTTTAATCATGGTCATGGATTTGAGGATCAATGATGATTTTTTTATTAGTTTTATTCCTGTTCTTTCTCAACTAGGTTGTGCATATTGCCTAATCATGCACTTACAATATCCTATTGTAGGTTTAATATTGGGGGTTTATTAATTAGATTCATCCCCCCCCCCAAGTATGTGCACCTCAGTGTGTGTACAAACCTTATAACTTCTTTGAGGTTGAGAACATGATGCATAGTGGATAGAGAAAAGTCCAAAGATTTATGTATTGATAAAACACACCCATGTAGAGCCTTAGGATTGAACTAGAAAGCCCCCCGGGCACCCCCTACCCCCCCTTGGATAGCCACCCCAAACCCTTGAACAGCCACCCCAAACCCTTGAACAGCCCCCAAACCTCCTGAATTCTAAATTGATTTCTTTAAGTACTTGATTAACTTATAAATTATGTGTTAATGGTGTATGGGTATAATTGTTGTATGGGTATACTTGGTCTAATTTTCTTATGATTTATGAGTTAATTTTTTATGGGTATACTTACTTTAATTGGCTTATTGAGATGCTATTTTTTTTGCAGGTGTTCAGGTGTGCTGCTGCAGATTTATCGTAGCAGCAGAGAGGGCATTTATCAGCGCTAAAGAAGCGTTTGTTTAGCGCTGTTAAAGCCCGTTTTTAGCGTTGTTAATGCCCGTTTTTTTAGTAGTTCATGTTCATACCATGAACTACTACAACAGCAGTGTTATAGTTACTTAAAATGGATAAAACTCTTAGAAGATGGATAGAACCTATAATAGGTATAAAAAAATATATAAAAACATTTCATACCTGAAATATATACTGGGATGTGAAAAATTAAATGAAATAATTAATGTAATGATGGTGGTAAATGGTAATTCTAGAAGTTATAATGATGATATGAGTAAATGGGAAATTAATGATTATTGTGATGTCTTTTGTGGAAGTGTGAGTCTAGTTTGTGGTGTAGTGATGTAAATAGTGGTTAGTGCATGGTGGTAGTAATGTTAAGGTTAATATGGGTGATGATAGTGTTTTTTTGGTGTAAAACCATTAGGTTTGGGTTTTTGTGTAACTATTATGCATAGTAATTTTATGTTGTTTCTTATACACCACCACCCAAGTCAGATAGACTTAAAAACACCCATGTGTTTTTGGGTTTCAAGTGTTTTACCCAACATCTAAGTTGTAGAGGGGGAAAATGGATGATTTATCCATATTCTTTGATCTTATTTCTTGGTATAATATAAGTTTTTATGACTCAAGGTAGGTATATTCATACGAGTTGTAATGGATTAAAGTAATAGTATATAATATACTGATTGACTTGGTTATGTGGTTTTAGGTGTGGATATGTGGTATAGTACATGCATGGAAAGGGGAGGTCATGAGGTTTAGAGCCTTCATATTCACATTACCCTATGGCGATAAGGTTATGATTTATGATTTTGGTGTTGTATGTGGTGATTATGTGGTTATGAATGAGTTGGGGTGTATGGTGGTGGATATGTGATGATGATGATGATGATGATGATGTGGTTGTGGTATGTAGAATATGGTTGTGACATGGTATATGGTTGTGACATGGTATATGGTGTGTGATGGAATGACTATGGAAGGTATGGGGACACTAGGATGTTTATAATTAGAGCTCGAGAGTGATAAATCGGTGGATAAGTGGTTGTGGGGTACCTTCTTGATGTATATTATTTTTTAATTATATTACTATATTTGGAAGTGATATTGGGTGAGTGAGCCTTGGTGAGGTTTAGTGATAGTTTACCTAGTATGGTTGCAAGTTGGTTTTTATATCTATTCACTAAGTCATTATTATGCTTCTTCTACATTTTCACTAGAGTTCTTGATGATTTTCCTACTGAGTATACTTGTATGTTCACCCCAATATATATAAATCCATTTTCAGGTTTCTAGGAGGGATTTGGTGACTGAGTTAGATATTATTAGTTCACGGATTAGAGTTGTTTTCAATGTCACTATTGTACAAGTTTCCTTTTGGTATTTTATTCCATAGAATTTTCTTATGTAATTCATTTATATAAATTGTGGCCTTGGTGTTATTCTATATTATATAGAGTTTATTGGTGGTTTATTTTATGTTCCTAGAATTATGAGGTAAATTCCTCCCATGTATGTCTCATTATAATCAAGATACAAGTCACCAACTCATGTCTTATTAGAGGTAGAGTTCAAGGATTATAATATCCTACACCTAAATATTAGATAATAATATGAATTAAATAAAATATTTCATTATAATACATTCCCAAGACCTTTTAGGTATATATTTTTATAAAATTAAGAAAAAAAATTAACTAACAAAACTCATTCCATTTTAACTAATTAACTTTTTAACTATGAGAGAAACTACTTAATCTATAGTGAGTCTTAAACATCTCCTATAAATTCTCCATAGAAGAAAATCTTCTAGATATTAAATAATTTTATTGTCTGCATAACCCTAGGGATTGAAACATAAGAAAGGGGTGAGCTCGGATGCTCATTAAGGGTAATCATAAGCAATAATAATCAAATATCATAAGTGATCATAATATGAGCATATGGGTATAATTAGGTTATATAAGAAACTTATACTAAATAAATCATGGATTATAAATCATAGAATAAGGATTGGAATATCATAATACCTGAATCAAAAGACTGTGAAAACATGGTTCAATAAACATTATCCATGGTATCATAACATAGTCATGAGTATAAGTATAAAATTATGACGTCTTTCAATTGTGGCACAAACATAAACATTGAAATAATATGTCAAGGCTACCCACCAAGACATTAATCACATAGTAGGATTGGTCTAATCACTCAAGTAGCTTCTTGGAATTGGTATAATTCTCTCATGTGACATTATTATTGGGATAAATCCTCTTTTATACCACTTTTTCTTGGGAAAAATCCCCCTGTATACCATTTTTCTTGGGATAAATCCTTATGTGAACCTTTTAACTTGGGATAAATCATCATGTGCACCCTTTTAATTGGGATAAATCCTATGGTGTGTCATTTTCCTTGGGATAAATCCTTTTGTATTACAATTTTATCTCATCGTATATAAACATTACCAATTCATTGGAGGGATATATAGGACCCCAGCAGTCAATAATCCATACATATGGTTCCACTTAATAAAAATTCATTAAAAACATCATAAATAACCCATGGAAATAAAAATGGGAATTACCACATTTCCTAATGGTATCACCAAAATTATCCTCAAGAATATAAATGGTTGATACCCAAATATTCAATCCCTAAAAAGAGTATTTCATAAGGAAATTTATAGGGTGGTTCAATAAAAATAACTTACATAGAAATAATACCTGTAGTGATAAAGAGAAAAATGGAAGTAAAACCATAAAATAATTTTTTAGAAAACATTTCTAACTTTTTCATAAAAGGATAATTTTTGGTTCATTTCAAAAAGTAATTTTCTAAATGGTCACTTTTGAGAAATTGAACGTAGGGAATTTTCAAAATAATTATTTAGAAATAAATCTCAATAATGAATTCTTGAAATAGATATAAAGTTTCAAAAAAGATAAGTGATTGTTTTTAAAAACTTTTACTTTTAAAAATAACACTTAACAATAGAGCCTAAAAAGGCCTAAATTTATCAAAAAGTTGGTGTAAAAACACATTGAAAACATTTAATTTTAAAATATTATTTAATAAATGATCCATGAAAATGATATAAAGGTTTAAAAAATTGATGTGAACACTCTTTAAAACCATTTACTTTTAAAATAATATTTAATAATAGAGCCTTAAAATTACATAAAGGTTTAAAAATAAATGTGGAGTGTAAGATAAAACATGTAATTTTGACAGGATTGAAAACCTTATAAGTATTTTGAAATACCTTTATTGGAAACCCGTATAGTAAAAATTAATTTTTTTAAAATTAATGGTCTTAAATAGAATTTTAGAACACTATATAATAAAATATTATCATTCTATAATGAAAACATGTAATAAGGAAGTTTAAGATACAACTTTATAACTCAAATAAAGGAAATTTGATTTACCAAAATACCTTATAGGAAACATATCCCAAGAAGTGATAAATATTTGTCAAAGTGATTATGTTTCAAGAATGTATATCCCTAGAAAATAATGAGATAATACCATATAATAAAATCAAAGTAAATAATGTACTCAACTTATATGAACTAAGTTCAAGATAATGATCATAACTCAATGAACAGAAGTTGAGTTACCAAAAAGACTTACAAATGGGGTAACAATTGAGTCAAATTTCATTTGATGAAAAGGAAAAAATTTGGATTATTATTTCCCATGAATAATAAAATATATGATAAATATATTTTCATGGGTATTAAATATATTATACAATGAAAAACATGGTGTATGAATAAACATTTCTCAATGAAAGGATTTTAGATGAAAACCCCTTACGTTGGTCTTAATTCGTTCTTCACTTGCACAAAACATACTAAATAATTAAATGAGGTTTATTAATTATATAACCAATAAAATTATTCATAAATATAACCATTTATACTCCTAATTGATAATAATTTCATACATATATATATTAGTTATTTTTTACCTATTTTCCCATATTGGGTGTTTATAATTTTAATGGTTTATATTAGTTTTATAAGAGCAGTGTCAGTATTTTTTCTTTTTCCAAAGTTAATATTTCTCAATTTATTAATGTTAATATAAGTTAATATTTATAATTATTTATTTATTTTAAATTTTCTTCATTATTACTTTATTCTTTATCTTAGAAAATGAAATCGACAATAAGCATTTTCGGTGGTTTTTAACCTATGAAGGATGTTTTATTGATTAATGAGTTATATATTGATGTATCCTTTATAGAACAAAAAATAATTATTATTTACATATTTATGTCATATTATACTAGTAATTAAGTTTTCATAATCATCCATGATATAATTTCATATCATTGTTCAAGTAGGTGGTCAAACCGACCCAAACATGAACATACCATGATTAATGGATGATTGTGAGGTGATTAAGTTAAAATATCATTATAAAAATTAATAATGATATAATTTAGTGTTTTTAATTTTTTTTATTATAATTATAAATAATTAGGAGAATAATTTATGGATACAAAACAATTTTATAGTATAAATAAATTATTTTCCTCTTAGTTTGCCTGTTTAAGAAAATTAATTTTATAACGATCATTTACCATTCATATCATTAAGTGGATATTAAATTTGTATTATAATAACCTTATTAATATAATAAACATAATATTTATCCTTTAAAATCATTCTCATGACCAACCATATAAGGCAGTGATGAAATGAAAAATGTTAATCGATCGTTTCATGAAGGCGGTAGTCCACACATATGCATGAATTATGATTTAATTTTCCATAAAATTAAAAAAAAGAGTAATGTGGTTTATAATTTAAGAATATAAAACATGTGATAAATATAATAATTATATATTAAATTCACTAGTATGACCATCCCTATAAGGTGGTGAAGTAAAATGAAACATGTTGCGTTGTGGATGTGGTAGTCTGCACAACATGCGATTCATGTTTTCATTTTTATTAATGGAAAAGGGGAAAGTTATTAATGATTGTACCATAATTATAATAAAATACCATTATAATAATTATATTTTTTTATCATTTTAATATGGTTAAAATAAATTTTATGAAGAATAAAGGCACATAAATAAATAGAAAAACAGGGAGGTGCAGTTAGAAATCTATACCTTACTACTTGGATTGTATCCTTTGTGAATGGGGTTAAACCTTTGAGGAATGGTATTTTGAGAAGACTATAACCTTATTAAGTTTTATATGAGTGTTTAAGATAGTTTTTTTAGATTTTTGGCCAAAATTAAGGAGTTTTTGTATGAAGGTAAATGAGAAGAGGAGTTCCCCTTTTATAAGTGAAAAGGGATGATTTTTTGTAAATACCAAAAAAACAATAATGGGAAGTTAATATCAAGGAAATTGGCTCCAAAATTGATAAATAATGTATATGATAAGTGATAAGGTTTAAAAAATCCTAAAACTCAAATTACCTCACATGTTTTAAACATGTTTAAGATATTTTACTCTTAGATTTTTACTTTTACCATTTTAACTTTTACCGTGGTAACTAGTTTTTAACTAAGGTAACATATCCTTTATAAAAAAAATGTAACTTATTAAATAATTTAGACCTGATGATTCCAAATTTTAAATCCATTTTATTTTAATCAATTTATAAAAGTGATAAAATTTAATTTTAAAATACTAAATGCATAATGTATTAAAAATATTTTTTAAAAAAAACTTAAGTTTTAAAATGAAACATATTGGTTTGTAAATTAAAACCAACATGTTAAGAATTATAAAATAAATTATAAAATGCATATTTGGTCTTATAAAAAGGTTTTTTGAATTTTAAATTCATACTTATATACTAATGATGACCTAAAATTCATTTTATTTATATAAATGGTATTTTTCATTATTCACCTAAAAATCAATATTTTTATAAAAAATATCAAAAAATATGCCTAAGATAATTTTAATATTCTAAATTAAAAAATGAATTTATTTTTATTATTTTAAAATTATAAAATTTATAGATTTGTTTATTTAAATAAAAGTACAAAATATAAATAAAACTATTTTTTTTGAAAAATGACTACTTAAACTTCAAGTGTATTTAATATTATTTCATATAAATTTATAAATAATTGAATATTTAAATAATAGCTTTAAAATATAAATATTACCTATGATAATAAAATTTAAAATTTGATCAACTCAATTTATTAAGGTAATATACTATACCCCTCTTTTTTAAATGGTTCTCCAAAAGGAATAATAGTAAGTAATTATTTTAATTGATGATTATCTTTTTATAAACTAATAATTATATTCTTTGTGTAATTTTAATATGACTCAGTTCATTTCAGTTGGCTATTTCATTAGTCATGTGTTTCATGTGGCACAAGCTATTAAATATAGCATTGATTTAAAGGATCCAAAATCTCTTATTGTCATATTTTATCCCCTTAAACAAATCGTGTCATCATAATTTTAATCACTAATGAAAGTAGGTGTAGGTAATCTTAACATATCCATCATTTGGGTATAACTTCTAATATGACATTTACCATACTCTCTTAGGCTATACCAAGTTGTATACCTTTACTCAAATAATATTGATCATTTATATAATCATGTACCCTAGTGAACACATCCTTATTATGAGGACGATCACAAATACATTTATAATACCCTAGATATAGCACATTGGATAACCTTGGGGTCGATCTCAAGGAAGTAGTGTCGAATGTATTAGTTATTATCCCAAAATACTTCTTTGATTTTTAGAAATATTTTGAAAGAATTAAAAATATAATGATAACATGAAAAATATAGTAATGTAAAACACAGAGGGGGAGATTGAAATAAAAATAGTGAATATGAACTAGAAACAAATAAAATAAGATAAAAATGAAGAAAAGGGAAACTAAAAAGAACAAGCACAAATTCAAGTTGATACAATAATCAACTACCTATTATTGATCTCAAATGGATTAGATTATTTCCCAACCTCACTCAATGAATAATTTATCTCTCAGGTTATACACTTATCTCACCCAAAATGATGAACACCTATGCATAGAATCTCTTCTGGTATATTAATATTCTCCCAAAAGTGAAGGGTGACCCAATCAGAACACTCCAACCAAGAATATATTCCTAAAAAAGTGATATTAATGATATCTTCAATCACACAAAAACTACCAGATACCCACTCAAGTGATCTAAGAAAATAAGGGAATAAAAATTAAGGAAAAAAGAGTAACAAACAATTCCCTTGGGCGGTTGTTCCCTCACATCACCACTTACACCATCATTGTCTTCCAAGAGTGGGGAATAAGGATGGTTATTGGAATAAAGCTCAGATATCCAAGACTCATGGTTATAAATTCACTCCCTAGACCTAGAATCATGGGTTATTTCTTCATCTCTAAAGGTTATAGATCAAAATACATAAGGAAATAAGAACAAACATTATTATATTTATAATGGGAAATAGAATTACAAATTAAGAATAATGGGGGAGGAAGAGGATGAGAATGAGTTCATATCTCCAGGAATTTATATTTTATTACAATGTCTAGGGATGGTGAAAATTGAGGAGAACCCCTCTACTTATTCCAAAAAATAAACAAAAAATAGGGATAATCAAATCTAACAGTCAATTCATCCATGTGGCATGCTCCCAAGTGTCTATCATCAGCTTTTAGTGAATTATCAGGTGAGTACAGAAAAAATAATCTAAAAATTTAACACCACCATGTGAATAAAATGAATTTGGAGGAATATATTGTTTAACTCACAATTCCCAACAATATATATAATATTCCAGTGGTTTCTCCCATCATATTATTGGGTTTGAGATTGTCTTAATTTTCCCCATTTTAGAATTTTGAGCGCCATATTTTTTTTAATTCTCTAGACTTGTGAAACCTTGGTCTAGTACATGATAATAAATTAACTGGGAATTATGTAGAGTGGCCTATTTTCCCTTCCATATCCTAGATAAACCAGTTTACCCTTTTGTATCCTTGTTAAGAATTTTCTTGTATTTTCTTTGAATTATTTTTATTTCAACTAGTCATTTAATTCCTTTCCTATGAAAATAAATATTTTCTCATTATCAGCTAATCCCGAGGCCTTAGAGGTAAACTCCTACTAAAATATTGGAACCTATTCAATTGAATATATTCACACTTTAACTATTTTTTTATATTTTACTCAGTTATAATCCAAATCAGTTAAGACTGGATTTTTCATTTGTAAGATACGGCTTCAATTGGGTGTTTGCAATAGGGAAAACCCCACAAAACCTAAAAATTTGATACATCCTTGATCTTTGATGATGGTCGGAGTGTAAGTTGGTTTTTATTACTCCTCTCTCAGGTTATATCATTCATTTCATTTAGAAAATATATTGTACCCAACAACTATTCCATAACTGTGAGAATAGAGATCATGGGAAGCATCAAACTTCATTGAAGCAATTCATCAAGCACCTCTGGTGAATCTCTTGACATCAACATAGAAAGATCATAGGAAATGATTGAGGCCCAAAATCTCCTTCTTTAGATCTACAAATAGATCACACGTGGAAAATAAAATCCCCTCCCTCATGCTCAGATCTCCCCAGTTGATAAACCTTTGTCAATGATCTTGGTAGTGTGAATCAATATTAACCAAGTTCCTCTAAAGATTTTGATTTTAGATCAATCCATATTTGATCAATTTTGAGGAATTGTTTCTTATATCTTGGTTCATCATTCTCAGTAAACATAATTGATTGACCAGAATATAACTAGAAGAATTGTTCATGACTGAGTTATCTTCTTTAACCCCATCATCTTCAATTGAATCCATCCAAGATCATCATTATATTAAATTGGTAGATCAATTTTGGTTTAATTCTTTAGTCACAGGTAAAACTTTTAGGGATGAATAAAAGAACAATTCTTTTATATATATTGTTTTTATCCTTGTTCAACTTGTACAAAAAACCCTAAGGATGAATTGAAAACACAACTTGGTTTTAGTTTATCATCGATGATATCTTCCACTAAAATATTGGGATCTCCAGTTAGTCTGCATCTTAGTTTGGGTCTTAGAATCTCCTTTTACAAATCAATATCCATGGAATTTAACTTCATCAATTGCCCTAAATCGGCTTTGGGTGTGGTTAGTGGGTCTGTGGAGGTGGATCCAAGCATGTTGATACTATGGAAGTTATAGGAGGTGGTATTATGATGTCCACAGCTGAAGATGGATCCCTAGAAGTGAGGTGGTTAGTGGTGGAACCATGTAATGGTAAAAAATAGGGAATGAAATTGAGGGTGAATGGTAGTGGAAGTAGGGGGAATAGTAGTTGAAGTATAATGAAATTAAGGGAAGGGAACACTGGTAGGGTGTGGGAATGGTAGTAAAATTTCCTTCTAATAGTATAAGTTTTTTTTATTCATGCTATCAGAATAATAGAAATGGGAGTGGTAGAATATTAGGTTGAGTGGTAGTAAACCGATAGCAGAATTTTTAATGATAATTTTAATTTTCAATGGTAGCATAATAGTGATCATGGTAGCACTTGGTTTGATGGTAACAGACTAGGGAACACCAACATAGTTGGGGAATGTAAGTAGAATTTAATTCTAATGGTAGTAGTAATTTCAAAAATAACAGGGGATAGGTAATGGTGGTAGATCAGGGGAACAATATTAGGGGTTTGATAGTAGAAGACCAATAGCAACATTTTTCTCTTCATGGAAGAAGAGTACACAAAAGCAGGGCATGGTCACAAAGATCCTAAAAAATAAAATTTCATATTATAAGACATTATTAAAAAAAATTCAATAAAAAATCAATGAATTTTGAAAATTAAAATTTTAATTCCAAAAAAAATAGAAAAATTATTCTATAAAATAAATTGTTTAGAATAAAAACATGGAATTTTATGAAAGAATTGTTTTTATGAAAACCTAAAAAATGATCAAAATAATTTGAAAAATAAATTTTCAGTGTTAATGAAAATTTTATAATTCATAAAATATTTTAAATATTATAGTGATGAACATTTAGCCATTTAATTACCTAAAACACACATTTTAATCAAAAAAATGAACCAATTCAATTAACAATAACAAATAAATGAAAAAAACACCATTAAATGCACAATTTTATTCTTAAAACTCTAAAAATTACTCAAAATAGATGTGTCCAAATGCAAAAAAAAATAGGCCACATCAAACTCCCTCACAGTTATCAATTTTCTTATCCTCAGGTAATACATGCTTCTTTACTTTGTAAATGGACATCAAGTTTTTTTTACAATTAAGTCAAAATGAATCATGTTAAGACATCTATTTACAGAGGAACAAAATTTTTAGGTTGGATAGGTTTTTTAATGAACATTAAAAATAAGTCCTTGCTAAATTTAAATACACAGTAAAAATCAAGGAAACACAAATTTATTCACCATTGAAAATACCATGCCTCTTATATGAAATCACCCATTGTCCTACTTCAATTCCAATTCAAGTTCCAATACCAAGAGTAAACACAAGTAATATTTAAGTGGAATCAAAACTCTAACAAGTGGTAGATTCAATTATTTCTTTACCCTAGGTTCTAAAAATCAAGGATCAATTTTTCATTTCATTGAATCAACTTAAATGATTATTTTAGAATTCAATTTTCCCCTTATTCATCTGGGTTCAACACTCTTTTCACCTTAATGAACTCATTTTTTATAATTAGGTTCCCTTTTTAAAGATATTAATTTGTTCATAGCACTATGAAAAGAACTTATTGAATGTATAAGTATTTTTTATTTTATTTTTTCAATGACTAGTGTTTCAAAAATTCACTATGTGATCTTAATTTCCCATTTTAATTTGGATTCAAAAGACTAATATGATTATATTTTGTTTTGGTTTCCTGAGGTATTTTGTTTCAAAATGGGGGTATCCCCTTGGTTCAAGTTTAAATATCTAGTTCCTTCAAGTTATAACACTAAATCTATAAATATCTAACCTATATCACTCCCTTTAATAGTTCCTAAACATATTTTCTATAATAATAGTGGTCAACCTCACTCAGAAATCATTCAAATAAAACATGTTCAAAATAAATAAAACCTAAAAACCAACATGTTAATATCCCATAGGTAAGGAAAAATTAAAGTGAAAAATGAATCCCAAATACCCTCAATTTTTTTTGTTGAAGATTATAAACATTATTTTGAAAAAAAATAGGGGTATTTTGATGTGTACAATCATATAAGCACAACTTAGCACAAAGAAATACCCCTATCCCTCACATTTAAAATGAAAATTTATCCTCAATTTTGAATCTAAATGGGAGAGAATATTTTAATTCAAAATAGTTATTCAATTTAGTGGTTCACATATTATTAAGAGGGTTATAAAAAAGTTCAAAACAACACATTTTACACACATCTAAATAAATTTCAAAACAATTTTTAAAATTTCATACATTTGATTATATTATTTACATAATATTTATCATTTTGGATCACAAAAAAACATGATAATCAATGGATTATATTATCCTTTGAATACAAAGTCATTTTAGTGGTGCTATCCAGATTTTTAAATTTTGGTTCAACTTAATTTTTCATATTCTAGATATCAACAGGCTAGTTACCAACCAAGAAAACATATTCACAATTTTTAAAATATCAAGGGGAATTTTCTTGCACTTAGTTTCTAGAACCGTGAAGTATGAATGGGTAGAATTAAAATTTGAAAAATTGAATGTAGTACTCCCCTAATGTGTAGAAGATCTATACATTTAAATTCATTCATGATACTCCCTCAATTTTATTTGTACAAAATTAATGGTTTCTCAATTCAAGTTCTCACAAGATGTAAAAAAATTAATATTTGAGTAAATAATTTTAAGTTCCAAGTGAAATGAAACCAATTTTTTAGTTAGGAAGTTTAATACAGGTGATCCTGGATGTATCTCCTCTTAGACAGGAAAATAAAAATAATTATGCCTTGGTTCCTCATTTATCAATTGGTTGCCTTTTAATATTCATTGGACTTGTGGATACACTGCTTTGTCATTTCCTATAAAAATACATCAAGCACTTAAACAAATAAAATTTAAAATGAAACCAAGAAACAAGAAAGATAATATTGGGATAACCCCCTAGGGAGTGCTATGTTTAGACTATCCATGATTGGATAATAATTATATCAACCCCAATCCCATAGAGGTTTTGGATTCTTTTCTAAGAACCACTATATGTTATTATTTATAGCCTTAGTGATTTGAAACTTTTGGAATATCCCTTGGTCAACATTATCCCTGAAAAAATATAGTGGTTTTTGATATGTATATAATTGGATGCAATATCAAGTAAAAAAATAAAAATACACTCATACATTCAATAAGTGTTTTCCCTGTGCTATGAAAAAATTCACAGATTTAAAAAAAGTATTTAATTGTGAAAAATGAGTTTATCATTTTTCTATAAAAAGTGAAAATATGTGCCAATTTATCCTCTTTTACTTCATACTTAATCATCACTTAACACCTTTCACTTCACCCACATCCCTTTTTCATACCTCATTCCTCTTCATAATTACCTACTCCAGTATCTCCTCCATTTTAATTAACTAATGAGGTTCCATTTTATAAACCTCATGGGGTAGAGGAGAATAGTGTGATTGTCCTTGCAAAAAGTATGGGTTCACAAAATTGGCATTTTTCACCAAATGTACTCAAATTCTATACACATAAAGAATGGATAACCTCAAAGTCAATCCCTATTAATGGAACGAATTTTGTGAATTCATCCCTATCATTAGGAAGATCATAAAAAACATTTTTCATACTCAAAGTATAGCATAGTTTCTAACCTCAAGGTCTATCTCAAGTAAGCAGTGTAGAATGTATAGTGATTCTCTTGAAACTCTTTTTTTTTTGTTTTTAAAATATTTTGAAAGCATTAAAAAAGAATAAAAACTTGAAAAAAATAATTATGAAAATTACAGAGGGAGAGAGTGGAATTGAAATAGTGAATAAGAATTGGAAATAGAGAAAATAATACAAAAAAGAAGAAAATGAAGTAAGTAAGATCAGGCCCATATTCAGTTCGATCCACTCACTAACTACATATCATTGATCTCAGATTGATTAGATCATTTCCCAAACTCACTAAGTGTATACTTAATCTCTTTGGTCACACACCCATCTCACCCAAAATGATGAAAAAATATACATAGAATCTATTTTGATATATAAACATTCTCCCAAAAGTGAAGGGTCGCCTAATAAGACCATTCCAACCAATAATATCTTCTTAGACAAAGTGATATTCATGAGATATTAAATCATATAGCCACTCATAAATACTCTCTAAAGTGATCCAAGAAAATAAAGGGATAAATATGAAGGGAAAAGGAGTAATGAACACTTCCCATGGGTGGTTGTGACCTCGAATCACCACTTACATCATTTTCTATCTACCAAGAGTAAGGAAGAAGGATAATGATTAGTATGAAGTTGGGATATCCAAGAAGAATTTGAGATTCACTCCCTAGACCTGGACTCATGGGTTATCCCTTCATCTTTAAAGGATATATATCACAACACATGAAGAAATAATAATGAACATTATTGTATTTACAATGGGAAACATAATTACAAAGTAAGAAGAATAGGGGAGGAATAGGATGATAATCAGTTCCTATCTATAAAAATCAAGAGTTAATTCCCATGTTCAAGGATGGTGAACACTGAGGATAACCCCTCAAGTTATTCCAAAAACTAAAAAAAAATAGTGACAAACAAATCTAATAGGTAGGTCATCCGTGTAACATGCTTCCAAGTGTCTCTCATCAGCTTCTAGTGAATTTTTAGGTAAGTGTAGAAAAATTACTCTAACAAAATTTAACATCCCCACATGAATATAATGGACTTGAAGGAATCTATTGCTCCGTTAAAAATTCCCAATAATCTCCAAAATCTTCATGTGGTTTCTCCTAGCATCTTCATGGGTTTGTGATTGTATTTTTTTCTTTGTTTTTGAATTTCAGGCACCACATATATTTTTTTCAGTTCACTAGACTTGTGAAACCTTGGGCCAGTGCATGATAATCAATTAGTTGGTCCTTATGCATCATGTCCTATCTTCCCTTCCAAAACCCAACCAAACCAGTTTACCCTTCTGTAACCTCATTAAGTATTGTCTTGTAGTTTCCTTAAATTGTTCTAGTTTCAACCAGTTATTGAATACCTTTCCTATAAAAATAAATATTTTCACTGTAATAGATAAACCTAAGGCCTTGGTGGTAAACTCCTACTAAAATCATGGAACACATTAAATTTACTTCCTTCACAATCCAATGATTTATTTATCTTCCACTCAATTAGGTTAGGTCTGGCTTTTGAATTTTAAGGATACCACTTCAATCGGGTGTCTTCAATAGGGAACACACCACCAAACCTAAAAAGTTTATACATCCTTGATATTTGACGATGTTCAGAGTATAGGATGACTTTTCTTACACCTTTCCTGGGTTCTCTATTTCATTTCATCAAGTAAATATAGTTTACCCATCAAAAATTCCATAACCGCAATAATGGAGAGCATGGGAAGCAATGAACTTCATTAAAGTAGTTAGTTGAGCACCTCGGGTGCATATCATAACATCATCGCAACCAGAGTAGAGTTAATGCTAAAGGATCTATATCACATTCTTTAGATCAGCATATAGAACATGTCCAGAAAAAAAAATCTCCTCCCTCGTTCTCAAATCTCATAAGTTTATAAATATTTATCAATGATCTCAGCAGCACGAATAAATCTCAATTGAGTTCCTCTATGGTTTTTTTATTTATATTCAATCCATATTTTATTGAGTTTGAGGCATTGGTTCTTAGATATTATTTTATCATTCTCAATTAACATAATCATTCGACCAGGATCTAACTAGAATATCTATGCATAACCAAGTTATCTTCTTCAAGCCCAATATCTTTAATTGAATCTATCTAGGATTGACATCATCTTCAATTGAAAGATCAAGGTTGGTTGGTTTCTTTAACCATGAGTTGAACTTTTAGGGATAAATCCAAGTATATTTCCTCCCTAATTATCAGTTTTATCCTTATTCAACTTGTGTGAAATCCCTAAGGATGAATTTAAAACACAACTCAATTTCATCTTCTTATCGATAGTATCTTCCACTACAATCTTAGGATCTCCATTTAATCTTATTCCAAGTTTGGATCTGGGAATATCCATATAAAAATCAATATTTGTGTAATTTAACTTCATATGTAACCAAATATTGGTTTTTTATGTGGTCAGTGGGTCTGTGGAGGTGGATCTGGGTGTGTTGGTACTATGGAAGATAGAGGAGGAAGTATTGGGATGGCCACGATCGGAGATGGATAAGTGGAAGTGAGGTGGTGAGTGGCAGCACCATAGAACATTAGAAAAATAATAAATGAAAATAGGGTTGAATGATATCAAAATAAAAATGGAAGAAAGGTAGGGGAAAACAGTAGGTTGTGGGAATAGTAGTGGATTTTTCTTTTGATGGTGGAAGGTTTTTTTCTTCATGGTAGCAAACCTATAGAAACGGGAGCATTAGAAAAGTAATTCAAGTGGTAGTAGACTAATAGTAACATTTTTAATGGTAGTATAATTTTCAATGGTAATAGAATAATTCTCAAGATAGAATTAGGTTTGACGATAGTAAACTGAGTAATAGTAGCACAGCTAGAGAACAGAAGCAAAATTTTATTCTAACAGTGGTAGTATTTTCAATGGTAGTAAGGTTTGTAACATGGTGGTATAGTGGGGTAATGGTAGCAGACCCATAACAACATTTTCCCCTTAAAAAGAAGAATACATGGAAATAAGGCATGGTCATAAGTAACCTAAAATAGAAAAATATAGACTATGAGGCATTCTTAAAAAATGATTTCAATAAAAAAATAAATGAATCTTATGAATTAAAATTTTAATTACAGAAAATGTGAAAAAATAATTCCTTAAAAAAATTTAGAATAAAAACATGAAATTTTATGAAATAATTGATTTTATGAATACTCAAAAAATTATAAAAATACTTTTAAAAAAAAAATTTAGTGTGAATGAAAAAATTATAATTCATAAAATATTATGAATATTAGATCAATAAACATTTGGTAATTTAATTACCCAAAACACACTTTTTAATAAAAAAATCAACCAATTTAATTAACAAATCCAAATAAATGAAGACCACAAAATCTATATTAAAAACACAATTTTCTCTGTAAAACCCAAAAATTTCAACAAAAAAGATGTGTCTAAATGCAACAAAAATTGTCCACATCATACCCAAGTATGTATATAACCTAATAATATATTTTCCATAACATACCTCTCCCAAAAATATTTGAATCTCTGAGACATTAAACCATAAATAAATCATATATCCCTACAAAATTAACTCTTATATTCAATCACTAGTTTATAAAATCACACACTAGTTAATATAATCCTAAAAATGAGATGAATTCCACAAAAAAACTATTTTTTAATCAATTATCAATCCCAAAGTTACCAATATTTTCTAACTTACTTTTTCAAAATCAATCAACCCATTATTACCTCACCCTTAAGAATATATTAAACCTGAGAGTTGTTCATACCTTAATCATGTGTTATTAAATAGTTATCCCAAAAATATATCCTAGTCATAAAATCACTTTTCAAGGTTATTAATACCATTTAATATATGTTTCCAAACTTTTAAATCATAACTATTGAAGAACAGTCCTTAGATGTTTCACATAATCCTCATGACTTTTAGAATATACTAAAATATCATCGATAAATATCAATCACTAATGAAAATATATAATAGTATCAAGATTTTATTTCTATTAAGATATCAACCTCTATAACTTGGGTAATATAAGAAAAACCTTTCGACATCATTACATGCATATACTAAAATTCTAAACCATTTAATTTTTCTCCCTTGTTCAGTTATGAGACATAGTGGTTTCTGGATATGTGTCTTTCTCAGCTTTATTTTTGTGATTATGTTTCAACAAAATATTAAAACAAAAATGATTATGATAATGTCTAAAAAATCAGATAAAATGATCATATGAATATGAAAACTTCATCGTAATATTATTTCTCTAATAACACCTTCATTTCATCCTTTAATACTTTCATTTTAACTATGTCACACTTGGTTCATCTTATAACTCTCTTGGGTCTACCTAGGTTACTTCAAGTTGTATTATCTAAAAATTATTAACCTAATCCATAAATCAATTAGGAAATAAATCCTTTATAATTTTTATTAAAGAGAAATTGATTTACCAAAACATATCCTCTAAGAGTGTTAAACTAGGTTTGAAATTAGGCCTCTTTGTCGTGCACCAGGTAATGATTGAGTTAATACTAAATATGACCTTTTAGGGTTTTTACTCCTAGGTACATCTATGTCAGATCCTGCATTCACTTGTAGTATCCAAACATGGATGTAATTTCCAGGAAAACCACACAATCTCCATTTTACTAAAAATTCATGATGTTATCCTATACTTAGACATATCCCTTAGAATTATCCCTAGGGTTTTCACTAAAATTATCTTACCATAATCCCTATAATATTACCTCAACTAAAAAAAGGGTTCTATATACCTTTGAAATTGTAATCAACCTTAACTTATCAACCTTTTATAACATTTCTAACTCCCAATTTATCCTTAATCAATATCATCCTAATATCTAAAGTTTTCTAAAACCTGATCTGATGCCAACTATAACTATCTTCACCTAACTATCCTATAATTACATGACTTAAAGAAAATATTTTATTAAAATACATTCCTGAGACCTTTAAGTTTTATAGTTTTAGAGAATTAGTAAAAAATACATTAAATAATAAAACCCATTCCCTTTTAACTAATGGATTTTTTTTTAATTATGAGAACAACTGCTCATAGTGAGTCTTAAACATCTCCCACAAATAATCCACATAAGAAACTCTTCTAGATATTACATACTTTTCTTATCTTCATAAAATAAGGGATGGAAACATAAGAAATGGGTGATGTTGGATGCTCACTAAGGGTAAACATAATCATTAACAATAAAATATCATAAGTGAGCATAAGTAATGTGCATGGGTATAATTAGGATATATATGAAACTTATACCCAATAAATCATGGATTATAAATCATGGAATAAGGCTTGGTATATCATAATAAATGAATCAAAAGAGTGTGGCAACATGATTCAATAAACATGATTCATTAAATCATAACATAGTCATGAATATAAGCATAAAACAATGATATCTTTCAACTGTGGCATAGAAATAAGCATAGAAATCATATGTCAAGTCTACCCACCAAGACATTCATCACATTGTAGGCTTAGACTAATCACCTGAGAACCTTCCTAGGTATGGGATAATCCTCCTGTGTGCCCTTGGTCTTGGGATAAATCCTCTCATATACCCCTTTGTATTGAGATAAATACTATCATGTAGCCTTTTTCTTAGGATGAATCCTCTCATTCACCCTTTGGATTGGGATAAATCCTCTTATGTACCTTTTGGCTTGGGATAAATTCTCTCATGTACCCATTTGATCTCATCAAATATAAAAATTACCAATGCATTGGAAGGATATATAAGACCCCATCCATCAATCATCCATACATATAATTCCACTTAATAAAAATTCATTAAACATATCATAAATAATCCATGGAAAGAAAATTTGGTTTTACAACATTTTTAAATGGTATCACCAAAATTTTCTTCAAGAATGTATATCATTGATACCCAAATACTCAATACCCCAAAATAGCATTTCATAAGGACATTTAAAGGTTGGTTTAAGAAAAATAACTTCTATAGAAATAAGGCCTATATATAAATAAGAAAATGTAAATAGGACCATAAAATGGTTTTTTATAAAATCTTTATAACATTTCCTTAAAAAGGAGATGTTATAGGTCATTTTGAAAAATAATTTTCAAAGTGTTCACTTTTTAGAAATTAAGGATAAGTCCTTTACAAAATCATTATTTGGAAATAAATATCAATAATGAATCCTTGAAAGAGACATACAGTTTTAAAAAAAATAGAAGTGGAAACATTTTGAAAAAATTTACTTTTAAAAAGAATCTTAAATAATGAACCCTAAAAAATACATAAATTTTTCAAAAACTTAATGTGAAAACACTTTGAAAACATTTGATTTTAAAATAATCGATAATAAATAATCCTTGAAAATTAAAAGGGTTTCAAAAATGTTATGTGAAAACTCTTTAAAAACATTTAATTTTATAAGAATATTTAATAATTAATCCTTTAAAATGAAATAAAGGTTTCAAAATAAATATGGGGTGGAATATAAAACGTTTTATTTTGAAAGGATGGAAAAACTTTTTCATATTTTGAAATGCCTTTATTGGAAAACCACATAGTAAAACATTATTTTGTATTAAAACTTAATTTTACCAAATAAGATTATAAAACACCATATAATAAAATATTAGGGTGGTATAACCCAATAATTTAATAAAAATGTTCAATATAAAACTTTATAACTCAAAGAAAGAAAATTTGAGTTACAAATATCCCTTATGGGAAACATATCCCAAGAAGTGAGAAATATTTTTCAAATGGTTTATGTGGGAGGAATGTATATACTTATAAAATAATGAGATAACATCACATAATAAATTAAAATGGTATAATTTACCCAACTTATATGAACCTAGTTTAAGAGAACGATTACAAACACTTTGCAATTGGGGTAACAATTGATTCAATTTCCATTTGATGAAAAGAAACTGATTTGGATTAGTGTTTCCCATAAATAAAAAATATATGATAAATATGTGTTCATGGTAATTAAATAAACTATACAATTAAAAACATGGTGTATGATATAAACATGTCTCAAGGAAAATAATTTGAGATGAAAAACTCATACCTCGGTCATGATCTATTCAACATTTACACCAAATATCTTAAATAATTAAGTTAAGTTTATTAATTACATACCTAATAACATTATTCATTATTATAACCATTTATACTCCCCATTAATAATTATTCCACACATATATATATGTTACTTAGTTTTTGCTTATTTTCTCACATCATGTGTTTATAATTTTAATGGTTTATACTAGTTGCGTAGGAATAGTGTCAGTATTTATTATTCTTAAAATGTTAATATTACTCAAATTATTAATTTTAATATAATAGTTTATTTATAATAATTTATTAAGTTTAAATTTACTTTCATGAGTACTTTAGTCTAAATCCTAATAAATGGAATCGATAATGAGCATTTTCGGTGATTTTTAACCTACAAAGGGTGTTTTCTTAATTAATGAGTTAAATATTGATGTTCCATTTAAAAAGAGAAAATTATTATTATTTATATATTTATATCATATTATACCCATAATTAAGTATTCATAATCATCTAATATATAATTTTATGGCATCGTTCAAGTAGGTGGTCAAACCGACTCAAACATGAACATACCATGATTAATAGATGATTATGAGGTGATTTTGTTATAATATCATTATACCAGTATAATAAATATTTCATTTATTATTTATTAGTGTGATATATCATAATCATAAATAAGTGGGAGAAAATTGATGGATATGAAACAATTTCATAGTATAAATAAAATATTTTCATCTTAATACACATGTTTCAAATGGTTAATTTTATAACTATTGTTTACCATTCATATAATTAATAGGATGATAAATTAATATTAAAAAAACCTGATTTGTAATGACCCACGTTTTGAACCGGACTAAAACCCGAAGGAATTTGAACTTTTATGATTACTGAATGGGTTATTTTTAAAACCGAGCTTCGGAACGAAATTCCAAGAGTTGGAACGCTTTGTTGTTTTGGTTTTGTTCTTAGGAGAAGGCCCGAAGAGTTTCCCAAGTGACTCGGAAAGTTTCAGAAGTGTCGGACCCAAGTTTTTAAGGGACTATAGAGGGCGCACGGTTGGCACATGGGTTGACCAAACCATGCGGCCAAAATCAGGTGGGCAGTGGCTTGCGCATAGGATGCACACGGTTTCCCAAACTGTACGCCTAACTCATGCAACAGGTGTCTTGGAGGCAGTGTCTTGTGCATGGGTTGCGCACGGTTTTCCCAAATCATGCGCCTAGCCCGTGCAATGAATCTCTCTTAGATAGAGGGTGTCGCACGGTTTGCGCACGGTTTGGAAAACCGTGTGGATCAAATCGTGTGGGTGAGCCTTTTTAGGGAATAAATTAATTTCAAAAGAAAATTAAAAAAATAAAACCTTAAGACAAATCTCACCCTCACTTCCTCTCTCGCCAAACCCGCCGTATCCCCCAGGGAGCTCTCCCTTCGTCACGTGACACCCCCCCTCCTACGGCCTCCTCTTCGACACCTTTTCTTCCGGGTTTTCCTCCTGATTTCTCTCTGAATCACCAAGGTGATCCCTCTCCCTCCTATCCTCTTGTTTTCTAGCCATATTTTGGCCTCTCTGTCAACCTGTAGGTTCGGTTGAACCCTAGGGCCTTGGGGTTGATCCGATTTTTGGTTTCTTCTCGTTCTAGGTCGGTGCGGAAGTCTCTTGGGGCCTCATTGGTGCGTGTTTTGAGAACCACCACCGTAGGCGAGGTGGTTCGGATGATTTCGGTCTTCCAGTATCGCTTGAGGTAAGGGTTTACTTCCTTTGATTGTTTTCACAACACCTAAATTGGATTATCTTTTCATATTAAGGTTCTTAGTGGTTGTTTGATAGTGCGTTGAAGGTTTTGGCGTGGTTTTGAGTCGCCAAAGTCTAGGAGACTCTCCTGCGCATGCATAGGTAAGTATATATATGTATGTAGGTTCCCCTTTTACATGTATATTCATCCATGGCAGTGGGTATATGTGTATGGGGCTAGGTGTGCCTATGTACATATATGAAAATTGAATGTGCAGGTGAGTGGATACGGGCATATGCGTATAAGCACGCATGTGAGGATCCTCTTGCGCATGCCCATGGCCATGCGGGTGTATGCGCATAGAGGCTAGGTGTCCTTGCATGTGTATGAAGGTGCATATTCTCAGTGGGGGAGCAGCAGCAG
Source organism: Viscum album (assembly GCA_963277665.1). Lineage (NCBI taxonomy): Eukaryota > Viridiplantae > Streptophyta > Magnoliopsida > Santalales > Viscaceae > Viscum > Viscum album. Next base: position 600,935,278 of record OY728157.1, read on the forward strand.
CTCTTAGTTAGAAAGCGCCAAGAGCCGGAGTGGACGGATGGATCCACCTGGAGGTAGGGTCCCTCTCCTTGCCCTTTAAGTTTAAGTAAAGTAGTAGTGAGTTTAATATTGCACTACCTGGGAATTTTAATTATGCAAGTTTAGTTCTGGTTAAATGTTTCTGTGCAAATTGTGTGAATTGAAGGAATAAGATAAAAGAGGTTTCTTGGTCACTAAACTAACGATTTAATAATAAAACCCCTTGATCAGAGGTGCGCTGTCTTCAAGATAAAAATGTAGAAAGTATACATTTATGCTTTCCTTCTTGTTCTGCCTTGCTATAATTATTAAATCGCATGTTTAGCTTCTTGTTCCTTTGTTTTTACATTTTCCTAAGTGGGAAAAGGCTTTGCTTCCATAACACCCCTTAATGTATTTGAACCCTTGAACGTAGTTGCTATTTCCTAATAAGTTAAATGGTTGTGTTGAGATAAGCGGAACTGTTAGAATGACTTAGAAGAGATGAGGACGACCTTTAACTGAAATGTCTAAGACACTTGAACCATGAATCAATTTTCCATGCGTAGGAAGATTGAGTGAGATGACGTGTGTGTGACAGTTTGCATATAATGAATATCTCCTTGAAATGGGTTGGTGTATAGTTAATGACTTACGTGATAAGTCTCTACCTAATGGGATGTATTGGAAGTGAACAAGCCCATTTCGGTGTCCTAATTGAAATGATTAAGGTTTTTTACCTTAGATATAATGGTGAAGAATGTGTTTGTGCCACTTGTAAAGATATAGACAGTGTTAAGGTTTGGGAATATAGTATGGTTATTTTAAATGCATAAGATGTACTACCTTATGAATTCTAATTGAAATTCTGATAATTATTATGTGTGATTATGGGTGGGAGGCATTCATACCCCAGGCCATCTACTTTGAATGATTATGGATGATTTTTAATTTGATATGTTTACTTGAAATTCATAAGAGGTACTGCCTTATGCATTATGTTATAAAACTGATGGTGAATGTGAATGTTTGTGGATGGGGGGCATGCATACCCCATTCCAGCTTATTCTGAGTATAGGTGGGAGGCATGTTACCCCACGCCAGATGCGATCTCTGCATGTGTATGGAAGGGAGGCATTCTTACCCCTTGCCAGTTGACCTATAGGGATGAGAGGAATTCTTACCTCATGCCTGCTAATCTCGACTAATGGGTGGGAGGCATTCTTACCCCATGCCATCTATGATCTAAATGAATTTATATATATATATATATATATAGTGACATGATCAGGTTACTTTACCGGCAACGAGCCGAAGCTGGTATAACTGTCAGGTGTCCCTTGGGAACCTAGACGGGTGTTATTTACTTATGTAATTCTACTTACTTATTTCTCCATACCTGCTCACTGTTTAATTATTATACACTATCTGGATTGGGTTAGACACCAGTGGTTCCAGCCTACTGAGATTTATATCTCACACCCTACTCAGGCCGCCATTGCACTGGGGTACCCGAGTAGACCTTCTTGCTTACAGGACCTAGGTTGTGTGCTATGTTGTTTGTACCTGAGGAGTTAAGAGCAAAGGACCAAGAGGGAGCTTAGGATGCTCAGGGGATCTCCATCGTGATTTGCTGACTTTTCTTTTTTTATTGTTTATAAAGCATGTTGTATTGTTTCCTGCTTTCATAACTGTATCATCATATGTACATGCATGCATTGTAAACTGGCGTTTGCCGCCTTTTATAAAATGGTCATTGTCTGTCTTTTGCTTCTGCTTTTCAATTGTTTACTACTTCCTCTATTGAATATTATTTACTCTGATAATACCGTTGTGTTACTCTAATATGAGGGTATAGTATCCCCACTATCACCTCCTGAGACCCTCGCTGCTAGTTGACAGCCTCTAGCGTACGAGGAGACGTGCTTGAGGCCATGTGACCTACCGGTCCGGCCACCGGTTCGATGGTAAGCCAGGATGGGATGTTACAAAGTGGTATCATAGGTGTTTCTTTTCTTTTTGACTTACTGTTTTGGGTCCGTAGATAGGAGATTAGAAATGTTTCGGTGCTTGGCTAATAGTTGTGCTTGGGACTGATCACACCACGTACGGGAAATGACCAAGTGGCCAGGGCTGGGAATTGTTGTTCATGTTGTTTGCTATTACAGTTGATATGATTTCACCTTGAGTGACTGTTGTATTTTCCGCTTCTTATGGTTTATGAAATTCCTTGAATTTTACCCTTGGCCTGATATGGCAAGAAAGCTGCATTCCATGCATCATATTAGGAACATAATAATTAACATGTCATGCATGTGCCATGCCATGTAGTTGCATCTTAGCTTGCCTGTATAATATGCTTAAGTGATTATATTCCATGCTTATGTGTTATAACATGATTTTGTGATATAACATGTTCTGTTTTTACTGCTTATGATGGCATGTCTTGCTTTGGTTGTACCTGGGTTGTGAATGAATGAGAACCAATTTTTGATTGTAAGGTGTATAGGCGCCTTACAACCAAGAAGGGGTAACCCATGTATTAAAACCATTCTGAGCAGGATATAAATACGTCTGTAGGGCTATTGATAAAAAAATGTAAAGCTATAGAAATTAAAATGCTAAAGTGAATTGGATTTGATTAAAAAGGGGAGCCAAATGCCAATTTATATGGTGTATGGGCGCTTTATAGGTTGGTAGGTGGCCACCAATATACTCGGGCCGTTGTATGTGATCATGTTAAATTCTAGGTTGGAATCTGGTTTTGATAAAAAGGGGAGTCAATTTTCAATCCATGAAGTGTATGGGCACTTCATGAATTGGGAAATGGCGACCCGTATTAAATGTAAAGGCTTGTTGTATTGTGAAATGATTAAATGAAAAATGTTGCCTGATTTTGAAATTGAAAGGTTTTGGATAACTGTTAAATGTGCAACTAGACCTGAGTAGGTCAATTGAAAAGTGTTGTATGAGATAACCTAGTTGGGGTGTTTGTTTTTTTAAAAGTAATTGAGTAAATTGCTTTGGGGTTGCTTTTCTAAGAACCCAGGATGGATAAAATGGGACCCTCGTAGGTTTCCCTCTGTTTAAATGGTGTTTCTTTTCTCAGTTGATTGATAAAGACGGGATGTCTGTGAATGTTTGATGTTCTTAAAAGGAATTTTTTGTGAAACTTTCTTGTTTTCTTGATGCATGGTTGAATTTTTTAAATGTTTAGAGTTTAAATGGGGTAAAATGTTAAGGTCTTGGTAACGGAAACCGTGGTGGTGTGTTGAAACCCTAGTGTAAGGGGTAGTTTTGAGTTTCTCTTTGAAATACCTTGGAACGGGACCGTAGGTGTTTCCTGTGGGCGTTGTTTCCTTAGTAGTGTTTTGATGATTGGATTTTGAGCCTAGCAACTTATTTGGTGTGACTTGTCGTTAGGTTCGACGTTTGATCTTCATAAGGGGCTGGCCTGTGGTTGGTAGCACCCTTAGCGTTTTAATGCCTTGCTTGTACCATGGGTTTTCTGACGTGAGGAGTTATTCGGGTGCCATTGTCCCTTGTTGGACTCTTGTTTTTATAATGACACCCTTGTTCGGATGGGTGGTCATTGGGTTTTGACTTTCGTTGCGGCTTTGGGTCATCTCCTCAGTAGAGTGGCCCAGTGTTAAAGAATTGTTTCATCCCAATGTTCAGGATGGCTTTCGAATGACTCGTGTATTTTGACACGCTGGTTTCCTTGTTTTGGATCTTATTCATTTGTTTGGTGATGTGATTATGGCGGAGTAGCATCACACGATCGTTTGCGATGTTTGTGTACTAGCGCATTTGTGCTCAGCTAGTTTATCTCCTTTCCCTTCGGCAACTAGGACACTCCTAAGGTTGGGAGCATGTCGTGTCAAATCTGGTAAATGTGTCCTTTCATGTGGAATAGATTCTTCTTGTAATGCCATTGTAAATGGGTTGGTCGTGTCTTAATGCCTGTGATACATGCGAGTTTAAAACGTGTGGATGTGTCGGAAGGTGAAGCCGAGTTCCTTCCTTGAAGTTGACTAGTTGAGGTTCGACTGTTCTTCTTTCCAGTCATCTGGTATGATTAACTGGAAACTGTTCAAACCTCTTAGTGGATTCTGTTTAGCGACGAACATGTCCCCTATCTTGTCTTCGTCCAAGATGCACTAAGAGAGTGTTGGTCTTATCCGCTCTAATGCTTAGAAGTTTTTGGGCTAAATTGGATGGTCCTCTTTCGATGTTGCACACAGGATGCGTGGTTTCCCTTATGCTTTGATCTTGGAAACATCATCGTAAGTCGGGTGTAGTCTTCGGTGAATGTGTTTACGCTAAACGTAAGGTGCCTTGGAGAAAGTCATTGTGGTTCTGTTTCTAAGCGTTCTTGTAAATAGTTAGCTGGAGATGGCTTGACTCGGGGTTCTTGCTTAATGTCTGCAGTCAGTGACATACCATTCTCTGGCACGTCGTCAGGTAGAGGCGAGTGCGGTTTGTGTCGGTTGATGCCTAATATGAACAACCGGCTTGAATTGGGCCTTGAGGTCGATAGGGAATCGACCGTTTGATCTGTTTCAAATCACTCTAGGAGTGTCTTGGGAATGCTTGGGGCATGCTTTGAAATTTAATTCCAACGATGGTATGAACCGTAGTTTGGAGTTGGTTTCTTAACGTTAAAAATCTAAAGTGGAAAGTACCTATGGCTGGATGCTTGGTGAGACGACGACGGGATCGTGTCTCTGGGTAGATGGGCTCAAGAAGAGTCGTCTTGGTGTTTCGTTTAGGAAACGAGCGTTGGCTCGAGTTTTGATGGCTTAAGCGTTGTAGGGTTTAATGGATGCATAAGGGTGTGTTGGATGTTTTTGAACGCAACGTGATCGTTTGAATGAAGCTTCATGACCCTTGTAGGTTGGGTGATGTGTACGTTGTTCTCGAAGGCTTCTCGGGGACGAGAAGTTCTAAGGTGGGAAGGTTGTAATGACCCGCATTTTGAACTAGACTAAAACATGAAGGAATTTGAACTTTTACAATTACTGAATGGGTTGTTTTTAAAACTGAGCTTTGGAACGAAATTCTGAGAGTTGGAACGCTTTTTTGTTTTGGTTTTGTGCTTGGGAGAAGGCCCGAGGAGTTTCCCAAGTGCCTCGGCAAGTTTCAGAAGCACCGGACCCAAGTTTTTAAGGGACTACAGAGGGCGCACGGTTGGCGCATGGGTTGACCAAACCATGCGGCCCAAACCGTGCGGCCTAAATTAGGTGGTCAGTGTCTTGCGAACGGGTTGTGCATGGTTTCCCAAACCATGTGCCTAGCCCATGAAACGGGTGTCTTGGAGGCAGTGGCTTGAGCACGGGCTACACACGGTTTCCCCAAACCGTGCGCCTAGCCTGTGCAAGGGATCTCTCTTAGACAGAGGGTGTTGCATGGTTTGTGCACGGTTTGGAAAACCGTGTGGATCAAACTGTGTGGGTGAGACTCCTTAAAAAATTAATTAATTTTAAAAGAAAATGAAATAAAAAAACCTTAAAACAAATCTCACCCTCACTTCTTCTCTTGCTAAACCCGTACACATCCCCTAGGGAGCTCTCCCTTCGTCGCACGGCACCCCCTCCTACGGCCTCCTCTTTAACGCCTTTTCTTCCCGATTTTCCTCCTGATTTCTCTCCGAATCATCAAGGTAATACCTCTCTCTCCTATCCTCTTGTTTTCTAGTCAGATTTTGGCCTCTCTATCGACCCGTACGGTTCTGTAGAACCCTAGGGCCTTGGGGTTGATCCGATTTTTGGTTTCTTCTCATTCTAGGTCGGTGCGGAGGTCTCTTAGGGCCTCGTTGGTGCGTGTTTCGAGAACCATTGTCGTAGGTGAGGCAGTTCAGATGATTTCGGTCTGCCAATATTGCTTGAGGTAAGTGTTTACTTTATTTAATTGTTTTTGCAGCACCTAAATTGGATTATCTTTCTGTCTTAAGGTTCATAGTGGTTGTTTGATAGTGCGTTGAAGGTTTTGGCGTTGTTTTGAGTCGCCAAAGTCTAGGTGACTCTCTTGAACATGCATAGGAAAGTATATATATGTGTGTAGGTTCCCCTATTACATGTATATTCATCCATGGCAGTGGGTATACATGTATGGGGCTAGGTGTTCCTATGTACATATATGAAAAGTGCATGTTCAGGTGAATGGAGACGGGCATATGCGTATAATCACGCATGTAAGAATCCTCTTGTGCATGCCCATGGCCATGCGGGTGTGTGTGCATAGAGGCTAGGTGTCCTTAAATGTGTGTGAAGGTGCATATGCTCAGTGGGGGAGCAGCAGCGGCTCTTAGTTAGAAATTTCCAAGAGCCGGAGTGGACGAATGGATCCACCTGGAGGTAGGGTCCCTCTCCTTGCCCTTTAAGTTTAAGTAAAGTAGTAGGGAGTTTAATATTGCACTGCCTTATCATTTTAATTATGCAAGTTTAGTTCTGGTTAAATGTTTTAGTGCAAATCGTGTGAATTGCAGGAATAAGATAAAAGAGGTTGCTTGGTCACTAAAATAACAATTTAATAATAAAACCCCTCGATCATTGGTGCGTTGTCTTCAAGATAAAAATGTAGAAAGTAGACATTTATGCTTTCCTTCTTGTTCTACCTTACTATAATTATTAAATTTCATGTTTAGCTACTTGTTCCTTTGTTGTTGCATTTTCCCAAGTGGGAAAAGGCTTTGCGGCCATAACACCCCTTAATGTATTTGAACCCTTGAATGTAGTTTCTATGTTCTAATAAGTTAAATGGTTGGGTTGAGATAAGCAGAACTATTATAATGACTTAAAAGAGATGAGTATGACCTTTAACTTAAATGGCTAAGACACTTGAATCATGAATCAATTTTCCATGCGTAGGCAGATTGAGTGAGTTGACGTGTGTGCGACAGTTTGCGTATAATGAATATCTCCTTGAAATGGGTTGGTGTATATTTAATGACTTATGCGATAAGCATCTACCTCATGGGATGTATTGGAAGTGACCAAGCCCATGTCGGTGTCCTAATTGAAATGATTAAGGCGTTTTAACTTATATATAATGGTGAAGAATGTGTTTGTGCCACTTGTATAGATATGGACTGTGTTAAGGTTTGGGACTATAGTATGGCTATTTGAAATGCATAATATGTACTGCCTTATGCATTCTAATTGAAATTGTGATAATGATTATGTGTGATTATGGGTGGGAGGCATTCATACCCCAGGCCATCTACTTTGAATGATTATGGATGATTGTTAATTTGATATGTTTACTTGAAATGCATAAGAGGTACTGCCTTATGCATTGTGTTATAAAACTGATGGTGAATGTGAATGTTTGTGGATGGGAGGCATGCATACCCCATGCTATCTTATTCTGAGTATGGGTGGGAGGCATGTTACCCCACGCCAAATGCGATCTCTGCACGTGTATGGAAGGTAGGCATTCTTACCCCTTTTCAGTTGACCTATAAGGACGAGAGGCATTCTTACCTCGTGCCCACTAATCTCGAATAATGGGTGGGAGGCATTCTCACCCCACGCCATCTGCGATCTAAATGCATTTATATATATATATATATGGTGACATGATCTGGTTACTTTACTGGAAATGATTCAAAGCTGGTATAACCGTCAGGTGTCCCTTGGGAACCTGGAAGAGTGTTATTTACTTATGTAATTATGCTTACTTATTTCTCCATACCTGCTCACTGTTTAATTATTATACACTGTCTGGATTGGGTTAGACACCATTGATGCCAGTTAACTGAGATTTATATCTCACACCCTACTCAGGCTGCCATTGCACCGGGTACCTGAGTAGACCTTCTTGCTTGCAGGACCTAGGTTGTGTGCTATGTTGTTTGTACTTGAGGAGTTATGAGCAAAGGGCCAAGAGGGAGCTTGGGATGATCATGGGATCGCCATCAGGCTTTGTTTTCTTTTCTTTTTATATTTTTTGTAAAGAATGTTGTATTTTTTCCTGCTTTCATAATTGTATTGTCATCTGTACATGCATGCATTGTAAACTGGCGTTTTTCGCCTTTTATAAAATGGTTATTGCCTGTCTTTTGCTTCTTCTTTTCAATTGTTTACTGATTCCACTATTGAATACTATTTACTCTGATAATACCACTGTGTTACTCTGATATGAGGGTATAGTCTACCCACTATCACCTCCCGAGACCCTCGCTACTAGTCGGCAGCCTCTGGCGTACGGGGAGACGTGCTTGAGGCCATGTGACCTACCGGTCCGGCCACCGGTTCAATGGTAATCCGGGCCGGGACGTTACATGATTCATATCATAAAAATTAAAACCAATATCATTACCATCCATGTAAGGTTTTGATGAAATGAAAAATGGAAATCAATTGTTCCATGGAAGTGGTAGTCCACACGTGCACATGGATGATGATTTTATTTCCCATAGAATAAGGTAAATGAGTAATATAATTTACCATTTAATAATATAAAAAATATGTCATAATATAATAATTATATATTATATTTCCTATTATTACTATCCTTGTAAGGTGGTGAAGGAAAATGAAACATGTTGCCTCGTGGTGGTGGTAGTCTCCACAACGTACAATTCACATTTTTGTTTTTCTTAATGGAAAATGGGAGGGTGGTTAATGATTATACCATAATTATAATAACATAAAAATATAATAATGATACTTAAGATAGTGAAAATAAATTTTATGAAGAATAAAACTATATAAATAAATATAAAAGAGTGAGGAGCGGTTAGAAATCTATACCTTACTACTTGGATTAACTCCTTTACGAAAGGGGTTAAACCTTTGAGGGGTGGTGTTTTGAGAAGATAAAAACATAATTAAGGTGGATAAGAGTGTTGAGTATAGGGTTGTATATATTTTTTACTAAACTTAATGGGTTTTTTTGTAAGTGTAAATGAGGAGAGGAGTGACCCTTTTATAAGTGAAAAGGGAAAACATTTTTGTAAATACCCAAAACTTTTCAATAATGGGAAGTCACTATAAAGAAATGTGAATCAAAATTTGATAAATAATAGATAGAAAAAGTTACAAGTTCAATAAATTCCTCAAATACACATTCTAACACATGTATTAAAAAAATTTGGGTCCTTTACTCTTAGATTTTTACTTTTACCATTTTAGTTTTTACTATGGTAACCAGTTTTCACTTAAGGTAACTTATCCATTGTTCTCAAAAATTAAATTTCTCTTATTACATAATTTGGACCCGATGATTCCAGATTTAAAACCCATTTTATTTTATTAAAATTATAAAAGTTCAAGAAATTAATTTTAAAATACTAAATATATAATGTATCAAAAACATTTTTTTTGAAAAATATAACTTAAGTTTAAAAATGAACAAATATGGGTTTTTAAATTAAAAAAACATTTTTTAAATTATAAATTCACTTAAAGAATACATATTTGGTGTTATAAAAACGTTTCATGAATTTAAAATTCATAATTATATACTAATAATGTTTTTAAAGGCATGTTATTTGTAAAAATGGTATTTTACACTATTCACCTAAAAACAATCTTTTTAGAAAAATATAAAAAACTAAACCTAAGCTAATTTTGACATTATAAAATAAAAAATTAAGTTATTTTTATAAAATTTATATTTTAAAATTTATATATTTATTTATTAAAATAAAAATACATAATATAAATAAAAACTATTTTTATTGGAAAATGAATTCTTAAACTTCAAGTGTATTTAATCTTATTTCATATAAATTTATAAATAATTGAATATTTTAAAAATAATTTAAAAATATAAATATTACCTATTATATTAAACTTTTAAATTTGACCGATTTAATTTATTTAGGTAATATACTATACCCCATTTTTTAAATAGTTCTTCGAAAGGCATGATAATAAGTAATTATTTTAATTGATGGTTGCATTTTTATCTAATAATGATTATATTATTAATATAATTTTAATATGTATCGGTTCATTTCAGTCATGTGTTGTGTTAGTTTCATGTTGCGTGTGATATAATATATTAAAGACAATATTAATTTAAAGTATCCAAAATCTTGGGTCGCCACAAGGATCACCCTCCTCTTCACTGTAGGTCCAAGAGAGGTTCCAAGTGGTGGCATGCCATGATAGTTTAAGGCGAAAACTATTTTATTCATTTTTCTTTAGGGTGGAATGGCTATTTTTAAGTGAAGTCATTTCACATGACCAAGTTGTTTTGGGATGGAAAACATTAGTCCTAAAATAGCTTAGTTGGCATTCACTATGACATGGTCTACCTTTATGGTTCCTATGACCATGATGAAGAAATATATTAACCATGCTATTGTGAAGTCATTTGTGACACTCTTTTTGAATTATTTCCCATACCACCCCATAATGTTCATTTCATGAGCTCAATGGCATGGTATTCTAAATTTTATAATCACCATGCATGTTTTGTATAATTTTTATGTCTTGGTCCTTCAATTTGAAAAACTGAAATAGTTGTTTTGTCTTCAATCATGTCGTGGTGCCGAAAAAACTCATTTTCCAATTTCTTTGTTCATTAAAAGATCAAACCAAATGTTGATAAATATAATTTGATGAAACTAAAGGGTTTTGGAGGTATATTTAATATCAAAACCACTTTGGAATAATAAGTCCAATACACCATTAAAACCAAAATCAATATATACATTTGGAATGAAAAATAAAATGAAGAAAAACATGTATATTTCACCTTGATAATATAACTTGTTCAAGATTCAAATATGCATTTGATTAAGATCTCAGAGAAGAAACCAAAGGTTTCCTCCCTCTTAGGGTATCTACAGATCATAAGAATCACCTGAAGATCAGGAAGGACCTCACTCAATGCCATAATTTTCTAAAACCTTGTTTAATGGTGTCACAACATGAACCGAACTGGGGATCGAGCTGTAACTACCCCAAGACCACCTCCATAGGCCATGGGATAGAGACTATCACTAAAGCCATAAATATCATGGGGAGGCCTTTGCCTAAGTACCTATATGCACACACCTGACCATCTCAATGCAGAAGTCCAGAGGAATAATAATAAAAAGATACAATAGTTAGAATGTAAACCAAGCATAAAAAACCTCTAGAGTGTACAAGAGTATGACAATAAAAATTGAAAAGTAAAGGGGAAAATACACACCAAACTAGAAATATGTCCCAACTAGAAAAAACTATAATGTAAAACACTGATAGAGCCCAGGTCCAGATCTCTAAACCATGACCACCATATGCGGTCCAAAGTACCAGGTATCCCTAAGCTCCTCTGTAGTCACAACTGACATGTCCGTCATCTACGTAATACATGACACATGTGGGAAAATCCTGTGTAGGGGTGAGTATATACATACCCATTAGGACACCTTGAAAGTTGAAAGGGGGAGTAGTAAGAGATGCAAAAGGAATAGAAATATGGTATATAGTAAACAGGATACAGCTCAACCCAAACTAAGAGAGAGAGGGTAACCTCATCTAAGCACAATGGGATCAACATGGTGTGTATATGGCCTACATGTTGAGTCTTTTCCACCCATACTATGAGAGTAATCTCATCCAACCATGAGAATTTAAACACGAAAAGTATGTGGCATACCCCGCACATCCTCACAACCCATGACAGGAGAGTAACCAAATCCAAAGGTATGGATACATATAAATATATATATATATATATATATATATATATTCTTAGTAAAAGAATCCCAAATAAGAGAGAGATATGATCTTCATCTCATATCCTAACCCAGTAAAAGATTCACCAATGGTTCTAAAAGTCCATCAATGATGCCCATTATTTCATGCATCTACCCAGAAGTAACCAGGTGGAGGCCCACACCTCACCGCTATGTCGCACAGTTAAGGGGTAAGAATATCCAAGTAGAGGACCCATGCCCTAGTGCATTAGGGGGGTGTTACTCAATAAGTATCCATAGAGGACTTGTGCCCTGATCCGTTAGGGGATTTTCACTCTAGTGTCATAAGGAATTGTTCTTTATCTGATAGGGGTTCCAATAGATAGATAGAGGACTTGTACCCAAGATGATAAGGGGTTACCCTCTATAGGTCAAGGACCTGTGCCCTGGTACAATAGGGGGGTTTCACTCTAGTCATCGAGGACCTGCGCCCTATCCGATAGGGGGTTCCACTCAGTAAGTAGAGGACTTATTCCCAAGCTAATGGGGGTTCCACTATATAGGTCAAGGACCCATACCCTGGTGTGATAGGGGTTCCACTCTAAAGTCTTGAGGAATCACGCACTATCCTATAGTGGGTTCTACTCAATAGATATAGGACCCACACCCAATTTTATGGGAGTTCCACTCTATAGAAAGATTCTGGTGATCCTGCTCGATCATTGTCGTCATTAAGTATCACCTCAATAATCGTCATGATCAAAACATCTCACATCATATCCTAAAAGCCACGGTAGAGGGAACCATTGAATTATATATAGAAAAACACTCAGGATAGGATACTTTCAGCCCAAAATTCATGATCAAATGAAGGATATGTGAGAGTTCAAATTTTTTGAAAAGGGAACCAAGGGGTACATGGTGTGTGAGGGGACCCACACAGCATGTGGTCCCACTCCATCACCTATCCATGTCCTTGAAGGTTCATAGATCACTGCCCATATAGGGATACACTATGTTTAGGGGGTATACATGGTGTGTTCTATCCACTCAGGGTCCCTTCCTGTGCACCTTGTTCGTGCCTGTGTACTTTACCCCATGTCTGTATACTTTGGTACAAGACGTACCTATCTGTGCATGTTCTCATGTATTCCTGGAGTATATACTGAGTCTTTTGGAAAAAGGTAACATGGCGTGTGGGGGTAACACATGACATGTGATACTTATAATTCATTGAAACCCTAGTCGCTGTAACCAGGGCCCGACACGTCATGTGTTCTTCGAACTACATGGTTTTTTGTCAGAATTTTTCTAGAATCTCATATTTGTTACCCAAACACTAAATATAAAGTATCCTGCCTTATATATAACTTTTTATTCACCTAAAAAAGGTGTATCTAGACACTGTTGGTCATTTTTGGCCATCCAAAGGCTGAAAATCAGCATCCACTCGCCACGGTGGTTCGCCGCTCAACCCGCATGCTTTGGGTTCTTCCATCACTGATGATTTGAATATTGATCGTCAAAATTATCACCCAAATCCTTAAATATATCTGAAAACATCCTGAGTTTTTTTATCCATCCTTTACATGTGAATCTATCATGATTCTAAGGGTCCAATCGGGCTCAGTACTACTCAGCAATGTCGAATCGGGACCACGAGGTCCAAACGGTGATGAACGTGAAGAAACAAGGAAGAAAAGCACCAAAAAAAATTTTAATCAATAATTTCCAATAATTATTGTCTAGAGATCAATGATAAGGATATCTGGGGTTATAAAATAGTTGAATAAACAATTAAACCAGTACATATGAGCATGCTAAGGTTCAACAATTGGTGCAGATCATACACTGGATGATTCTGATCAATCAATTTAATAAAAATGGGTGAAATACATGAATTGATGAGTCTTACCTAGATATTGGATCATTCATAATCAAATAACATTCTTTCCATAAAATTTAAGAAGTCATTTTGTTCGTTTTGTCTCGATCTACTTGGATCCAAGGATTTATCGTCATCAGAAATAATTCACCAATAGAAGGAGATGAAGAAAGCTATAAATTCCTCCCAGGTTTTATACAGCTAACCTGGGAGGATTCACCATAGAGGTGTATTTATAGACATTCTAAATATGTTGAAATAATAAATTAATTTAATTAATTAAAAAACTGAACGTACCTCTAATGGGTGAGATATCCAAATTCCCTACACTAACTTATATTAGGTCATGCCTAGATTAAATGTCACATTCCAGAATCTACCATGGTCTTAGGTTTCTGATATGATATTCTATTTAAGAGTTATCCCATTTTATTTAAGAAACCATGAATTCACAATATAAAATATATTTTTATATTTTTATAAAATTAATTTTGGGCACATCGGGCCTCGGAATCGCACGTTGTCTCAGTGCCTGGATCTGAAAATATATATAGAAATATTTAAAAGTCATAAATGGAAAAATAGATCCTCTACATCATTCCCTCATTCAATATTTTCATCCCCAAAAAACAAAACTAAACAAACAATGCAGGATAATGAGATCGTATCTGGTTCTCCAGCTCCCAAGAGCTCTCCTGTATGTTCTCATGCTACAAAAATATGCGAATCAAGAGGATGGTATGTCCATGTAGGGTCCTCTCATGTTGATCCTTGATTTCCATATGGTTCTCCAAAAAAGTGTCTCCATCCTCGATGTCCAGTTCGACCCAATCAATAACATGCATAGGGTCATGCACGTATCTCCTCAACTATGACATGTGGAAGACGTCATGTACCCATACTAGTTGTGGGGGTAGGGTGAGGCAGTAATAAACCTCTCCCACCCTCTGAAAGATTTCTAATGGTCTAATTAATCATGAGGATATCTTGTCTCCCTAAGAAAAGATCTAAAATCCTCATCATGGAGATACTCTCAGGAACATGGTCGCCCTGATTGAACTCCAAAGGCCTATGAAGGTGATCTATGTAAGATTTCTATCTGCTCTGGGTCATCCTCATCTGCTCACGGATGACCTAGACTATTAGATCCCAACCTTTTCTGGTGATGTCTCGAGCTCATTTATAGGTACTATTTTACCTTTGTTTGGGTATATCTTGTTTGGGTTTTACTTTGGGGAGTTTTCAATAGAAATTGGAGTTTTTTTAGAGGTTTTGGGCAGTGCATAGTTGGCACATGGTTTTCCCAAACCATGTGCCCTACCCCAGAAAACCATGCAACCCCAGGTAGAGGGGGGTTTCACAGTTGGTGCACAATTTTTCAAACCATGTTCCCTATTAGTAGTAATCATGTGACCTTTGAGAGGAAGTGCGCGATTAAGAACATGATTAGTTCAAATAGTTTCTCTCATTTTTGGAGGCTCCCTAATGGATTTAAAGGGATTATGAATACCTACCTTGGTGAATCAAAGATCCATTTGATAGATAAGAACCTCTCCTAATAAGATATCTCATTTTGATTAGTTTCATCCCTCTCTCCCATATTTTTATCATCTTTTGAAGGGATATTTTATTCCATTAGAAATGGATCTATATCTATGTTTTGATAGATCTAAACCATTCAATTTTGGATCTAGGTTTTGGATCTAGATATCGTTTTTCGTTGTGCAATTGAATGCTCTGATTCAATTTGGGGATTTTGATTGACGAGCATCTGCCAACGATCTTGAGGTAGGTGGTATAAATTGAAAATCACAAAGTCCTAATTTAATTATGTATATGTAATTATGAAATTGCAATTTCCATGATTGGGAGATTGCATCTAGAATTTAATTTTATTAAAATGAATTTTCATTTGATAATTGAATGGGTTTAATTTGGGGAAATTGTAAATTGGTTGAATTGGATTAATTAATTATTTGATTAATTAATGGAATGATGTGATTATGGAAATTATGGGATATTGTAATTATGGAATTAGTAGATTAAATGGGATTGTGTAATTGGTTAATTATTGAGATATATAATTGATTGATAATGGGAATAAATTGATGGTTGTATTAACCTTTAAGAGTTAATGGGTTATGTGAATAAATTTTGATAAATGTTTTAAATGATGAATTTTTCCTATTTTACATGTGATTAAATTGTTGAACCATAATTTTTTTGGTAATTGAAATGGTATACCATGTTTTTAAATGTTGATGAGAAGATTAATGTTGATTAACCTTGTTAAATGTGGAATGTGTGATATATTGTGATTGTTTAATAAATGGGTTGTGGGACATGGAATGATTCTTTAAATACCCATGAGGTCCTATCCATGGTGTTCTAGGCCCAAATGCATGCGTGTGATAATGAGTGTGGGACATAGACTGATTCTTCAAAATCCCACTAGTGTGATTGATTGATAATGAGTTTGGGTCATGGACTAATGCTTCAAAATCCCACTTGTGTGATTGTTTGATAAACGTGTTGTGGGACATTAACTGATGCTTCAAATACCCAGAGGGTCCTAGCCATGGAATTATAAACCCAAAATGTTAGAATTGAACTATGGTTTCAATTAGCCATGATATGAATTGAAATTAAATAGATAATGAAAGATCATGTGATAATGAATTGTGATTCCTTATGTGATATGGTTCAGACTCTGGCATGGGATAAAGAAGGTATTTGGTGGTTTGGGTGTCATCGTGAACCTGGGTAATTTATATGGTTAGTTAAAGAATAATGAAATGTGATAATTTTTTACTTTATTGATTATACCACATTATTTATACAATTGCATACACTATTATTGACTGATTTGTACTCACACCCTACTTAGGCTTCACGATCAGTACCTGAATAGACTTCATTTTTGTAGGACTGTTCAAGGGAAAGAGCCCTATGTTAGATGGAAGAGTCAGGATGAAGCATGGATGAGGGAACCATACTTGGTATTAGGACCTGCTTGGGAGTGTCAGTGTGTCTTTCTTTTGGTTTTTCATTTGAAACTTGACATGTATCTAGCATGAATCATCTACTATTTTGGTTTGGATATTGTAACCCTGTTGTGGTCATCATGTGATATTGGTTTTTTATAATTATTAGTTATATCATTTGGTTATTCTTATTTATTTATGTTGTTTTGATGCTTTGATAAAGAGGGTATAGTGTCCCCATATTGTTCATTTTACCCTCGCTGCTAGTCGATGGCCTATGGCATAAGAGGAGGTGCGCTTGAGATCATGTAACTGACCAGATTAGGGAAACAGTGTGTGGATCCTAGGTCAAGATGTTATTGTCATGACCCATCCCTGGGGCCCGTTCTGTGACTACCCCAAGCCCGCCTTCCATACACTAGAGGCTAGCGATTAGCACCGGAAAGGCATATCCCTAAAACGGGAAGGCATTGCCTTTAAACCTGTACAAACACAGAGAGTAGAATGCAACAAGATGCAACCGCAAAGTAAACTATTGTAGTAAAGAGTGTTGAAAGTAAAGGGGGCCAGAATACAAGACCAACAGGAAAGTACAAGTACAACTGGAAAGTACAAATACAACTGAAAAGTAAAAAGCAGCTCATGGATCATCCACCGAGGATCCTACCGAAAGGGTAGGTATAGCTCACGATTAGTAGTCCCTACATCACATCCCACCAAATGGTCTACCTTCGAGTACCGTCCAGTCCTGGCTCCCTCAGCCTTGATCAATGTTATCCGTCATCTGCACAAGACACAACAAGGTGCAGGCGAATCCCGTGCAGGGGTGAGTATAACAATACTTAGTAGAGACCCCGAGACCCCCATAGGTATCCTAGAGTTACACAAAGGAAATACCACAAAGCAAAACCTCAATCTCAAGTACAAATCAATAGACATCAACTCTACTTAGGTATGTGCTCATACATATACTTAAGTTATCAAGATATACCCATCCTATACATGAGGGAAGAATACCAAAAAGGTAACACCACGAAGGTAGAAGTACCACGTAGGTAACACCATGAAGACAACACCACGAACGTAAAAGTACCATACAGGTAACACCACGAATATATCATCATGAAGGTACAAGTACCACATAGGTATCACCACAAAGATATAACCATGAAGATAAAAGTACCACACATGTATCACCATGAAGATATCACCACGAAGGTAAGAGTACCAAACAGGTATCACCACGAAGATATCACCATGAAAGTAAAAGACTTAGTTCAAATAGAGTCTCTGATCAAACCATGTTTTTCAGTAAAGTATATAAGTACATATGATTAGTCGTGAAGCTAGATCATATTATTCTGTCAAGAGGCACTACTTCTGACCATACGGAGTCTGACCCACACAGGATCGATAGGTACTAACCCCTACAATGATCCACACAAGATCTGACCCACCCAGAGTCGATAGGTAACTAACCCCCACTGACCCACATAGGATCTGACCCACATAGGATCGGTATGCGCTAACCCACACAGGATCGTTGAGCGCTGACCCACACAAGATCTGACCCACATAGGATCGGTATGCACTGACCCACACAGGATCGCTGAGCATTGACCCACACAAGATCTGACCACACACAGGATCGGTATGCGTTGACCCACATAGGATCACTGAACATTGAACTCCGTATGATCTGTCTCCAACCTCCACCTCACTTCCAGCCACTAGATTCCTCGCACCCGATGTGCTCGAGTTCAGTAGAATCTTCCCTTGAGATATTAGTCATACATTGACCACCACTAAGCTCCACAAAGGAGTAACCCAAATAAACTCCATGTTGTAAGGGTTCCAACGCGACAAATGGTGCGTTAATCGGACGCTCGGTCTATGAGTTATAAGCATTTTAGTTCCGGAGGCCCGATTGGATTCGGGTTCGATCCAACTTGTACATACTCCAACTGTCACCGAAACTCAAGATGAGTATACCAAAAAGGACCGTATTAATCCAAGGATCCCAATTCCATAGACATTTCTTCAAACAGACGACGTCTGGTTCTCAAGATATGGCCCTTTAAGCATTTCTGGGCCCAGTTGGCCTGGGTCCGGTCCGACCCAGTCAGACCGACCCGGACCAACCCGATCTGAGCTGGGTCGCGGCGGGCTTGGGCCACGGCGGGCTTGGTCTGCGGTGGGCTTGGCCCGCTGGGCTGAGGTCTAGCCCAGCCCGCAAGGGGCGGCCCACAAAGGCGGCCCGTAGGGGCAGCCCATCCCGCAATGGGACAGCCCGCGAAGAGCGGCCCACGAAGGGCGGACTGCAAGGGGTGGCACGCAAAGGGTGGCCTAGACTGCATAGGGTGTGGCCCTCAAGGGGGTGGATCAGCCCGCGTAGGGTGTGGCCCGCAAGGGGGAAGTTCTCTAGGGGCAGCCTGCTGGGAAGGCGGCCCACTAGGCAGCGGCCCGGCCACGTGTGGCGCGACCCGCAAGGGGGTCCACCCTAGCCACCACTGGGGGAGAAACCCCTAGTTTTTATGAACTTACAAAGACCATTCGATATTCTTTGTAGCGAAGACACCACATGGCACCACCAGGTGGCATGCGGGACCCACTGGAGCGGTTCCTGCCAATTCCGTCGTGGCCGGAAAGTGTGTCGACCGACTTCTCCAACGGTGCGTGACGGCACGCTGCTCTGCCATCCACGGCCAGATGGTGTTCCAGCCGCCTTCCTCTAGTCATCGCGGCTGACGAGCCGCAGCCCCCTTTGCTCACCTGCGGTGCACGACGGCACACCACGCCTCCTCCATGGCCGTCCGGTGCCGGCCGCTCCGATGACTGTTGCAGCGTTGTGTCACAGCCTCCTCTTGCGGCGAGCATCAACGCGCTATCCCCAACATAGTCGGTCCGTGTTGCAGCACTAGCGGTCTTCCAAGATAGCAGAGGGTTCGGGCCAGGTTCGTTAGGCCCGTGCCCTCCGCGTTAGCTTATAAACATAAGGGGGATTAAGGGTTTAATAATCAATTGAATTAAACAACAATGAAAACCCTAAAATGATACCACACAATAACCTCCCGCAAAAACAAATGAATCACGAATCAACCCGTTAGTCAGTTGGTATGCGTTCTTCATATTATTCAAGAACAGGGAAGAGGAAAACATTTAAAATGCGTAAACAAATAAACCCACTACCTCGTAAACTCGTTGGAGAGCACCCGTGCTTGAAGGTGGATCGTGTTCTTCGTTCCCACAACTGGTTCCCAATGACTCCACTCGTACGTCATCCTTCAATTCATGGTTCGGTGTCACCCATCACCTCCCGCTGGGATCAACTCTGTCCTCTAAGGGTTCGACATCTCGGCACTCCTTTAGCACTTCGTTTCTTGGCGAAGATATGCCGATACCCCTCCCCAAACTCTATATATCTAGAAGAGGGGGAGGGTAAGTAACGATGTGGGAAATTAATGGGGGATCATTAATTATAAACCTTCATAATTCCCCAATGATGGCTTTACTTAAGATTGACAGGTCAATCCATTTATTGGCTTGACACATCGCTGGCCCCACACTCTGCTTGTCTGTTGGTGGAGAAGGAAGAAAATAAAAATAATAAAATTATTTTATTTCATTTCTTTTAAAAAAGTCACAAAACTTAACTTTTCATCCAAACCTACTATGGTCAAATTAAAGCCTCCCTTAAGTGAATCTTGGTGTTTCGGATTGAACGGTGCCCTCAGATTTTTAATCTGAGCACCGGTTCGAAAGTTAGAAAACGCCGCTCATGCATTTACTGAACGTACTCAAAAAAAAAGTTCAATAAAGTAATAACGTTCACCCTCGACCAGTGATGGTCGGGGTTAGGCTCTGACTAAGGAGAACATGCCCCAACGAACTCAACGATACTATCAGATTTTCAATCCGAGTTACTGTTTAGAAGTTATAGATTTTACAATAAAATAATTATCACTTGATTATTTTATTTACAGCCAAAAACTAACTTTCACTGGTGGCTTATGCCAGCCAAGGTTAGTATCTTCCTAAAGAAATCATACTCTCATGAGTTCATCGGTGGTCTTAGATTTTTAATCTGAGTCACCGTTCATGAGTTATAAGCATTTGAAAAATAAAATAACTTTATTGAATTATTTTATTTACGGTTATTCCATTTTTAGGTTTTCTTACTGGAAGCCTCTGTTGACTAAACTGAAGTTGCGCCTAGGGTAAAACCACCATTCTGAACGCAATAGTGCCCTCAGAATTCTGATCCAGGAAACCGTTTATGAGTTATTCCACTTTTTTAGGAAAACTGCTTACGCGTGCTAATTAAAGTTTAACAAAACTTCGACGGATAATTCCGAGCACTCAGGGTCTCGGAATCACACGCCGTCAGATTTCATAGTCTCAAAATTATTCCATATAATAAAAAAATTATACGAAAATTCTGGGACATTACATTCTCCCCACCTTAGGGATTTACATCCCCGAAAGCCAAAATAAAGGAAAATCAAAAAAATGATGGTACTAAGCACAAATATGAGTCTCCTGCTCCCATGTGCTCTCCTAGAGGTCCCCGTGATGCCACTGAACTCGCACCAGTGGGATAAACTATCCACGAAGGACTCACTCCTGTCAATCCTCTATCTCCAGCAGGAACTCTGTAAAAGTCACCCCATCATCAAAGTTCAACTCGCCCTAGTCGATAACATAAAATGGATCATGAATGCATCTCCTCAGCTGCAACACATCGAAAACATTATAGTATCGGTGAATCTATGGGGAAAGAGATAGATAGTACGCCACCTCTCCCACTCTGATGAGAATATGGAAAGGTCTGGTGAACCTCGGAGAATGTTTGCCACCCCGGCCAAACCTTCGTAATCCTCATCGGGGTGAGACCCATAGGAAGACATGGTCTCCCTCCTCGGACTCCAAGGGTCTCCATCTCCTATCAGCATAAGACTTCTTCCAGCTTTGTGCAGTCTTCACTTGCTGACAAGTGAGGCATCGTGACACAAACTCTGCAACTACTTCATCCCTAGAAACCTGTACTGACACCGGAAGTCCTGGTACACCTTCACCACTCCAGGATGTACAGCTAAGGGGATGTATGGATATCCCTCAACACCTCCTCCCGAAGCATCAATGGTACCATGGTGTATCCTCTGAAGAGGATAACATGCTACCCACCTTTATAAAATCCTTCAGGAGACCATCCTGAGGATATCTGAGCACGTCGAGCCTCACAGTCAACGAATCAAGTTGTGCCCCCCTAAATTTGCTGAAGAATTTGGGGAGTGAAAGTCATAGACTAGAGGTAAGTTTCACCATCTTTATCCACGAAGGATATTTGTAGCGTGATTAGTTTCTCTGATACCTCACTCAGTAGTTATAGACCATATCTCCTGCTGAGTGTGTCTTCTACCACGTTCCCCTTCCCAGGGGTATAGACTATCTAAAAGTCATAGTCCTGAAGGAACTCTAGCCATTGTCACTATCTCAACTTCTAAAATCTCTACTGACACTTCTCCATCCACAGGAAAGGCTTACCCCTTATTCGTCAAAGCTGACAAGGGTGCCACTACCTGGAGAAGTCTAGTTCAAAACTCTGATAGTACCCAGCCAAAGTAGAAGTCCCTCTCCCTTAAGGGAGGTAATCTTGGAAACATATTTTGAAAATATTTCCCCACACTCTTCCACTCCTATTGGGAATTGAAAACTCGAAACTCCTGTTGCCACGAGGGTAAGGTTGGCCGACTCAAGAGTGATCGGTTGCACCCTCCTTTGCATGAGTTTATCCTGTGCTTCCTAGGTTTCCTTTTCCACCAACCAAGGAAAACCCCATTCCATCATTGTAGATAAACCAGAACCTTTTTTCCTAATATAGTCAATCTGAGTATGAACTGTAGATGTTCAGTCCATACCCAAACTAACGTCGTAAGGCCTCAATGCAGCCATCAAGAGGTTCCAACTGAAACTCTCACCTCAAGGGTCAGATCACACCGTCGGTATAAGTGTGATTATCAATTATCCTCCCAAATGTGTCTCTAGATGTAAGGATCAAGTTAACAGTTTAACCTGAAACTCTAGGTCTTGAACAATATTCGTGGTAAGAGGGAATGATTAGATCCTATGTCTACTAATACGGTAGCTAGTAGTAGACATAGACCATACCTCTAATCATTCTTGGATCCCTTGGGTCACACTCCTTGACCGCATGCAGCTACTCCCTTCCCTTATCCTCTAGATCCTTGAGCTTGGTGGGGACCACATTGGAGTCGTGGTTGTAACATGTCAAAATGTATACCACCCCATGCTTCTCTCCTATCTCCACTTACACATCTGTTACCCTGTAGATTCATCTGTCCCTATCACTTCCTCTTCCTAAAACATTTTACACGCCTAAGTCTCTGAAACTGGCGTTAGTTTCTTGCTTTCCCACCACTAACATTCACTGAATGTATCCTCTCAACCAAAGAACATTCAACCACAAAGGTTCTCTCTAGAATCCTATCATAAGTAGGAATTCATAGAGGAATAGTGATGGTTTAGATGTCCATAAACACACCTCTCTCGGAGGTTCGAGCCCTGAATCACTAATCGTACTATATTCATCGAGTACCTGGGATGGTTGATACACCTCAATGAATACTTAGCTACTTACATGTCGTCCTACCGAAGTTGTAGAAGCTCTTGGGAACACTCACCCCTTAGATTTTTATGGAAAGAGACCCCCTTCTCTGAGGAAGGTTCTCAAGCTTGTCCACATAAAAGTCACCTCTTCACAAGATCAGGGTAATCTAAACATTGTCATCGTCTTGCTAAGCCACATAAAAGGCTCTATACCAGGACCATCATCTGATAGAATGGTGCCCTGGCTAGGTGGAAACTCGACCATAGCCTCTAGCCAGTTCTCATCTGCCTGGGGATTTGTCTCACCTTGGAACCTGAGGGGTATTTGATGCCGAAACATGTGTAAGGCACCAAGCCTACATGTGTCCTCTACCGGTACTGCTGGTTGTAACTACTAACCAACGGGTAGTGATATAGCTGGAACACTACCCGAAGGTACCATCTCGGGCAACGGTCCATATACCTAAGCCTCATCACCATGCGGACCATCCTCATGGCCACACACTGATAAAGACTAGTAGCTAGGATCACCATATGATCCGCTGGTGTCCCAACTAGGTGGAAAACTCTAGCCACAACCTCCAGCTAGTCCTCAGCTGCCTGGGGATCTGTCTCGCCTCGAAACCTCAGAGGCCTCTGCCGCTAGAACTTTTGCAACATGCTCAGTCGGCGTACACCGCCTGCCAATGTGGATGGTGGTGACTAATACCCAACAGGTGGTGGTGTTGCTAGTACACCACTCGAATGTGCCAACATAGTAAGAGGGACCTACACCGGAGCCTCGTAGCTCGGTGGGCCATCATAGTGTACTCTCTCAGGAATCCTGGTTAGCTGTCTATGTGGCGGCATCCTGATAAGAAACAGGTGTGCCATGGTCATTAAGTTATGCCTGGTGAGCTGACTCAAAGAAATCATAAAAAAACTTTTCAAAAACACATGAAACCAGTGTTTTTGTGTGCTGAGTTAGAAACCAGAATTCAGGGTCCTGGTGTATGAATACATCAGCCACCACACCAACACCAGATTCCCCAAACTAAAAACCACACTTTTAACACTTAACACTATTGCCACACAGAAAATATCAGAGTCTTAGTTCTTCAGTAGAACCTAACTCCTCTGATACCACTTTGTCACGACCCGTCCCCCAGGCCCCTTGCCATGACTACCCCAAGCCCACTTTCCATAGGCCAGGGGCTGGAGACTAGCATCGAAAAGGAATATCCCTAAAATGGTAAGGTATTGCCTTTAAACCTGTACAAACACATAGAGTAGAATGCAATAAGATTCAACCATGAAGTAAACTATTGTATTAAAGAGTGATAAAAGTAAAGGGGGTCAGAATACAAGCCCAGATGGAAAGTACAAGTACAACTGCAAAGTACAAATACAACTGAAAAGTAAAAAACAAATCCTGGATCATGCACCGAGGATCCTATCGGAAGGGTAGGTATAGCTCACGATCAGTAGTCCTTGTGTCACATCCTTCCAAATGGTCCACCTCCGAGTCCCATCTAGTCTGGGCTCCCTTAGCCTCGATCAATGTTGTTCATTGTCTGCACAAGACACAACAAGGTTCGGGCGAAGCCCATGCAGGGGTGAGTATAAAAATACTTAGTAGGGACCCCAAGACCCCCGTAGGTTTCCTAGAGTTCCACAAAGGAAATACCACAAAGAAAAACCTCAATCACAATCACGAAGGAATAAACATCAACTCTACTTAGGTATATGCCCATATATATACCCAAGTTATCAAGATATTCTCATCCCATACATGAGAGAATAATACCACAAAGGTAACACCACGAAGGTAGAAGTACCATGTAGGTAACACCACGAAGACAACACCACGAAGGTAGAAGTACCACACAGGTAACACCATGAAGTCAACACCACGAAGGTAGAAGTACCACACAGGTAACACCACGAAGGTAAAAGTACCACATAGGTATCACCACGAAGATATCACCACAAAGTTAAAAGTACCACATGGGTATCACCACGAAGATATCACCATGAAGGTAAAAGAACTACATAGGTATCACCACGAATATATCACTACAAATGTAAGAGTACCGCACAGTTATCACCATGAAGACATCGCCACGAAGGTAAAAGACTTAGTTCAAACAGATTCTCAACTCAAACCAAGTTTTTCAGTGAAGTATAGAAGTGAAAATGATTAGTCGCGAAGCTAGATCATCTTATTCTGTCAAGAGGCACTGATTCTAACCATACGGAGTCTGACCCACACAGGATCGATAGGTAATAACCCCCGTAATGATCCACATAGGATCCGACCCACCCAGAGTCGATAGGTAACTAACCCCCGCTGACCCACATAGGATTTGACCCACACGAGATCGGTATGCACTGACCCACATAGGATCATTGAGCGCTGACCCACACAGGATCTAACCCACACAGGATCGGTATGCACTGACCCACACAGGATCTAACCCACACGGGATCTGTATGTGCTGACCCACACAGGATCCCTGAGCGCTGACCTCTGTATGATCTGTCTCCAACCTCTGCCTCACTGCCAGGCAATCGATTCCTCGCACCCAGTGCACTCAAGTTCTGTAAAATCTGCCCTCAAAATTTAGGTCATACCTCGATTGCCACTAATCTCTAAAAAGGAGTAACCCAAAGAACCTCCATGTCGTAAGGGTTCCAACGTGATAGATGATGTGTCAATCAAATGCCCAGTCTGTGAGTTATAAGCGTTTTAGTTCCGAGGGCCCGGTTGGATTCGGGTTCGATCCAACCCATCCATACTCCAACTGTATCCAAAACTTAAGAGGATTATACCAAAAAGGACCGTCTCGATCCAAGGATCCCAACGTTGTAGACAGTTCGTCAAACAGACGTCCGGTTCTCAAGATATGGATCTTTAAGCGTTTCTAGGTCTGGTTGGCCCAGGTCCGGTTCGACCCGGTCGGACCAACCCTACCCAACTCGGTTTGGGCTGGGCCATGGCGGGCTCGGCCTGGCCTGCAAGGATGGACCACAAGGGGGTGTCCTGGCCCGTGTAGGGTGTGTCCCACAAGGGGGCGGCCCACTAGGTAGGCGGCCCAGCCGCGTGTGGCGCGACCTGCAAGGGGGGTCCACCATAGCTTCCACCGGGGGAGCGACCCCCATTTTTCCCGAACGATCGAAGGTCGTTCGGTCTTCTTCACAGTGGCGGTACCATGTGGCATTGCCAGGTGGAACGTGGGACCTGCTGGAGCGGGTCCTGCTGATTCCATCGCGGTCGGCCGGTCTATCGGTCACCTTCCTCCAATCACTACGGCTGACGAGCAGTAGCCCCCTTTTCTCATCAGTGGCACGCATTGCGCGTCACGCCTCCTCAGTGGATGACCAGTGCTGGCCGCTCTGATGACCGTCGTGGATTTGTGTCGCAGCCTCCTCTGGATGCATGCGTCGACACGCTAGCCCCAACGTAGTCGGTCGGTGTTGGCGCGCTGGCGATCTTCCATGGAGGCGCAAGGATAGCAGGATAGCGGAGGGTTTGGGTTGGGTTCGTTAAGCCCATGCCCTCCGCGTTAGCTTGTAAACATGAGTGGGATTAAGGTTTTAATAATCAATTGAATTAAACAATAATCAAAACCATACAACGATACCCACAATAACCTCCCGCAAAAACGAATGAATCGCGGATCAACCCGTTAGTCGGTTGGTCTGCGTTCTTCGTATTATCCAAGAATGGGGAAGAGGAAAACATTTAAAATGCATAAAAGAATAAACCCCCTACCTCGTAAACCTATTGGAGAGTTCCCATGCTTGAAGGTGGATTGTGTTCTTAGTTCCCGCAACCGGTTCCCAACAACACCACTCATACGTCATCCTTCGGTTCATGGTTCAGTGTCACTCGTCACCTCCTGTTGGGATTAGCTCCATCCTCTAAGGGTTTAGTGTCTCGTAACTCCTTTAGCACTTTGTTTCTTGGTTAATTTGTGCCGATACCCCTCCCCAAACTCCATATATATAAGAGAGGGGGAGGGTAAGTAACGACGTGGGGAATTAATGGGGGCTCATTAATTAGGAACCTTCCTAATTACCCAATGACATCGTTACTTAAGATTGAAAGGTCAAGCCATTAATTATCTTGACACATCTCTGGCCCCACACTCCGCTTGTCCATTGGTGGAGAAGGAAGAAAATAAAATTAATAAAATTATTTTATTTCATTTCTTTTAAAAAAGTCACAAAACTTAACTTTTCCTCCAGACCAACTACGGTCAAAGTAAAGTCTCTCTTAAGTGAATCCTGGCACTGCAGATTCAATAGTGCCCTCGGATTTTTAATCTGAGCACCGGTTCAAAAGTTAGAAAACGTCACTCATGCGTTTACTTGAACGTACTCGAAAAAAAGTTCAATAAATTAATAACGTTCACTCTCAACCCACATCTGTCGAGGTTAGGCTTCGCCTAAGGAGAACACACCCCAATGAACTCAATAGTACTCTCAGATTTTCAATCTGAGTTACCATTTAGAAGTTCTGGATTTTACAATAAAATAATTGCCACTTAATTATTTTATTTACGACCAAAAACTAACTTTCACTGGTGGGCCACACCATCCAAGGTTAGTATCTTCCTAAAGAAATCATACCCTCACAAGTTCAGCGGTGGTCTCAGATTTTTAATCTGAGTCACCATTCATGAGTTATAATCATTTGAAAAATAAAATAACTTTATTTAATTATTTTATTTATGGTTATGCCATTTTTGGGTTTTCTCGCCGGAAGCCTGTGCCAACTAAACTTAAGTTGCACCTAGGGTAAACCATCCATCTTGAATGTAGCGGTGCCCTCAGAATTCTGATCTGGGCAACCATTTAATATTTATTCCACTTTTTTAAGAAAACTGCTTACACGCGCTAATTAAATCTTAACAAAACTTTGACAGATCATTCCGGGCACTCTGGGTCTCGGAATCACACGCCATCAGATTTTGTAGTCTCGAAATAATTTCATATAATTAGAAAAAAAAAGTTATACGGAAATTTCGGGACATTATAGTTATAAAGTGGTATAAAAGGAGTTTTATTTTCTCCTTTTGTCTTACTAATTGGGAAAGTTATACATGAGACTAGAAAAAGTCAGTCCTTGGTCATGAGATCGTTCATGGGAGTAGCTAACCCATGTATGAGGGGAAACCCAAGTACCCAGGGTGGATTATTGTTATTGGTGTTTTTTGTTATGATTGGATGTTATTTCACCTCGAGTGATACACTTGTTATGTGATGTGATTATTATTTTTTATATTTTCTGATATTTGACTCATGGTCCAGTATGGAATGAGAGTTGAGTATGAATTCATAATTCTAGGCACTCAAGAATCATTATGACATGCATCATTTTTAGGCATGCACGAAAAAGTGGGTTTTGGGTAAGTTGTTGAAATTGAAATGTTTTTCCTTGCTTGTGTAATTGAACTGGAAATAATTTATGATGTGTAATTTAAAGTTTTAAAATGATGAAAAATGTGAATAATTGGGTGTCTAATAATAAACTAGAAAATTAGAATGTGTTTACCCTTGTTAACCATGACCTAGATATAGGATGGTTAAGGGTAGTGATAGTGCCTCAATTTTGATTATGTGGTGGGAAAGGGGGATGACTTGTTATGGATTATGTGAATCCCCCTTTTTAAATGTGTTATTGTTGTGTTTTGTTTACTTTGTAATTTTAGATATATTCTTCCATGATGATGCTTGTTGTTAGGATGATAGGAATATGTGGATAGAAATGATCCTCCAGCAGTAGAACCTGAGGCATTGATATTACTGGGTGAGGGAGATGAAGAGAAGTTCCATGAGAAATTTGATCACTTTATAAGGTTTATAAAAAGATACCCAAGGCAGGTTGTGAAGAGTATGTCAGAATAGAATATGGAGTTCTAGTTGTGGTACCCTCTGACATTTACCAGAGAGGGTGGACCCGAGGCAGCTAAGTTATGGATTGAGTATATCCAAATGATTCTTGACCATTTAGAGATTCAAACTGAGAATAGATTCAAACTAGATTCTTATATGTTGTGTGGTCAGGAAAATCATTGGTGGTACATCCAGACTCGGGATGGATAGTTGGACAGTATAGAGTGGAAGGATTTTCAGGGGAATTTCTTGGATCACTTTTACCCTAATATGCTAAGGTAGGAGAGGGAAGCTGAGTTCATGAGGTTTAACTAGGGGAGTATGTCTATGATGGACTATGATGGTATCTTTATAGATTTACAGTGCTTTGATCCACCTTTGGTAGGAGATGAGGATACCATGGTGAAATGGTTTTATTATGGGCTTAAATGTGAGATTAAGTACCAGGTGAATATCTTTCAACTGAAAAAGTTTTCTAAAGTGGTGAATTAGGCTCTTATTTATGAGGGGAACCTAGAGGGGGCTTCTAGTAGAGGATAGGTGGTTTCTATTGAATGATAAAGAGGTACATCTTTTGAGAGTATGAAGCATCACTATGAGAATTCCATCCAGGGTGATAGGAAGAAGAGTGTTTAGGGGGAAGGGTCAGTCACATAGGACCTTACCTGAGTGACCTGTCACCAGTGCGGTAGGCTAGTTCACTTTCATAGAAATTGTCCCTAACCACCAGTAGAGTATTTATCTTGCAACTGGATGGGACATTTATTGAGGTTTTACAAGAACCCATGACAGATGGGTAATAATGGAGGAGTTATGTAGAATCGGAGTACTGGAAGGGGGTCTTTAACCCCATATCATTCTGGAAGTTGGATTTCTACTAGTTTTGGAGGTCTAGGAAGTGGACGTGGTACTTCTGGTAAAGAGTACCTATATTAGTAGAGTGGTGCAGCTCTGGGTACATAGACTACATCATAGGGAAGAGGGGTAGGACAGTTGCATTCATTTCATCATATAATTGTGGATAGTGAGGCTAGATGATCAATAGTTAGAGGTAATATTCTTATATATTCTACACTTTATAGTTTCTTATTTCATATTGGTGCCTCTCATTCCTTTATATATGCACAACTTGTGAGTAGTTTGATCCTGAAAGTAGAGTTTGTGAGTGGGATTATGATGATTGATACACCTTTGGAAGTATGGTTGAGAGACATATGTTTATTCTAAGGGTGTTCTCTCAAGGTTGGGGAGTATCGTTTCATTTGGGATCTTTTCATTTTGGATATGTTAGACCTTGATCTAATTATAGGTATGGATTGGTTGGTGGTGTACCGATCCCACATAGATTGTTGCTGTAGGAGATTGTCTTTTACATCTCCTGAGGGTGACAATTATATTCACTGTGGGGATTGGGATATCCAAGTGGGTCATGTAGGGATAGTTCATCAGCAACTATTGGATCTCACCACCCCAGTTTAAAGTCTTTTGTTGGATGATTGGGGTGAAAATCATGATGTCTTTCCACTCGTAGTGGAAAAGTTCCTGGACATGTTTCTTGAGGACTTCTCAGGGCTACCACTTGATAGATATGTGGTATTTACAATTGATATAATGTCTATAGATGAACCAATTTCTATTACACCATATAGAATGGTTCCAACAGAGCTTTAAGAGATTAATACTCAACTGGAAGAGCTGATGGATAAGGGGTTTATCTATCTGAGTACATCACCTTGGGATTCTCCAATCTTGTTTGCAAAGAATGATGATGGGACCTCATGCCTGTGTGTTGATTACCAAAAGTTGAACTAGATGACTATGAAGAACCAATATCCTCTTCCACGTATCAATGATCTATTTGACTAGTTTAGAGAAACTTGTGTTTTCTCCAAGATTGACTTGAGATTAGGGTATCATCACTTGAGGTTCTGACCTTCTAATATACCTTATACTTCTTTAAAAAGTAGGTATGGACTTTATGAGTTTTTCATGATGCCATTCAGGATGAAAAACACACTATTAGTGTTTATGGACTTGATGAACTAAATCTTTCATCTGTACTTGGATTAGTTTGTGGTAGTGTTTTTGGATGGCATCTTGGTGTACTACAAGACTCATGAAGATCATGTCCAACATCTTGAAATAATCCTAAGTACACTAAGAGAGAATCATCTATACTCTATGTTATCTAAGTGACAATTTCTGATCGATCGGGTACATTTCTTATGTCATGTCATCTTGGAGGAAGGTGTGTCTGTAAACCCAGAGAAAGTTTAGGTAGTTGTTTCTTGGGACCAGTCCAAGAATGTATTTGATATCCATAATTTTATAGGATTATTGGGATATTATCGGAGGTTAATCCAAGACTTTTCCCACTTGGAAACACCTATTTTGGGATTTAACAATAAGGTAGTTAATTTTTAATGGTATGAATCATGTGAGAACACTTTCCTGGAGTTGAAGAAGCATTTTACTACTGCATTGATCTTGATCCTACTCGAGCCAGTGGAGGAGAGTATATAGTGTTCATTGATGCATCTAGTATAGGGCTTGGAGTAGTGTTGATATAGGGGGGTTGAGTTGTGGTGTATGGGTCATGATAGATGAGGCTGTATAAACATAACTACCCTACACACGACCTCGATTTAGCTGTAGTTGTTTATTATTTGAAGTGTTGGCGACATTATCTGTTGGGTGAAAATTTTACTGTGTATACTAATCAAAAGATAATAAAGTATATATTTTCACAAATATATTTTAATCTACAATATCAGAGGTAGGTTAGTATGTACATTCATTTTATTTTGAGCTAGCATATACACCTAGGAAGGGAAATAGTGTTGTTGACACTTTGAGTAGGAAAACTCAGACTCATGAAGTTCAGGAGTATAGATATGAGTGGAAGATGATGACTTAGTTGGTTGAGATGCATGTTGTGGTTTAGGAGGTCTAGGAGAATATGAATCTCATATCTTTATTAGTGGAGTCTACACTTTTGAGTTAGATCAGAGAGAGGCAGTATGAGGATTCTGAGTGTTTTTACTTGAGGGAAAACCTTGAAGGTGGGGAGTCACATTCCGAACAATGTTGTCATGCCTACTTGTATGGGAGAGGATTTGATACATGAATTTCATGCCTCAAAGTGGGTGGTTCATCTAGGTTTGACCCAAATTTATTATGACCTACATCAATAGTATTGGTGGTCAGACATGAAACAGGAGATTGCAGGGTTCATGACATGATGTTACACCTATCAATAGGTGAAGGCTGAGTATCAATGACCTGGTGTCTTACTACAGTCATTGAACATTCATGAATAGAAGTGGGACAAAGTTACTATGGACTTACTAGTGGGTCTCCTGAGGATTTCTCGAAAGAATGACTCAATTTGGGTGGTTGTGGACTGACTGATGAAAGTAGTGCATATATTTCCTATATGGGAGAATTTCTTAGTGGATCAGATAGGAGACTTATACATTTAGAATATAGTCCATCTACATGGGGTGACATAGAATATTTTTTCAGACCGTGACGCTCATTTTACTTTGCTCTTCTGGTAGGGATTGTAGAAGGTTCTTAGTACACAGGTTTTACTAAGTATGGAATTCCACCCAGAGAGAGATGGGCAGTTGGAACGTACTATAAAAGTGCTTTAGGATATGCTTCAGGCATGTGTCCTAGACTTTGGTGGGTCTTGGGAGAAGCACCTATATTTAGTGGAGTTTCTCTATAACAATAGTTATCAGGAAACTATATATATGGAACCATGTGAGGCTCTTTATGGTAGACCATGCAGATCACCTCTATGTTGGATGGAGGCCGGTGAGTCAGAGCTGTTGGGACCAAGTCTCATGCAGGATATATCAGAGTAGGTATATCTAATTTAGAATCATATGGATATGTATCATAGTAGACAATAGTTTTATGTTGATATATGTTGATAGCCCCTTGAGTTTATAGTGGTTGGTCATGTTTTCCTTTGGGTGTTCCCTATATTAGGTCACCATAGGATTCAGAGGTAGGGCAATTTGGTGCCCAAGTTTTCTAGACCTTTTGATGTGGTAGAGAGAATTAGGCCAGTGGTGTACTAATTAGATCTTTGATAGAGGTACAGTGTTATGCATGGAATTTTTCATGTGTCACAACTTCAATAGTATCACCCCAACCCTTATCATGTGATCGATGTGGATGATGTTGAGCTTGAGACAGATACATCCTTTGAGGAGAATCAGATACGTTTTTTGGATCATAATGAGAAAGTGTTGCAAGGAAAGAGTGTGCCAATAGTTCATGTATTATAGAGGCATGGAAATGTTCAATAAGAAACATCAGATAGAGAAGTGGATATACAGGATCAGTGGCCTGATATTTTTACCTCAGAATCTTAGAGATTCTTGAGAGTACATCTCAAGGAAGATCTATTATAATGTGGGGAGATTATAAGATCCCAACCTTTTCTGGTAATGTCTCGAGCTCATTTACAATTACTCTTTTACCTTGTTTTGGGTATATCTTATTTAGGTTGTACTTTGGGGAGTTTTTAGGTGAAATTAGATATTCTTTAGGGGTTTTGGGCAGTGCATGGTTGGCGCATAGTTTGCCCAAACTATGTACCCTGCCCCAGTAAACGGTGTAATCTCAGGCAGAGGGGAATTGCATAGTTGACACATGGTTTATCAAACCCTACACCCTCTTAGTAATAACCATATGACCCCTAAGAGGTGGCACACAGTTAAGCCAAATTGTTCACCCCATATAGGAAACCATGCACACGCAAAAATAAACCCCCCAAAAATCATTAAGGTTTTCCTGAACCCCCATCTTATATCCCTAAACACCCCAGCTTAACCCTAACTAATTTCTATCATTTTTTAGGCTCTTGGACGGATTTAAATGGATTTCAAACTCTATTATTGGTTAATCTAAGATCTATTTGGAAGATCCACACCTCTCCCAGTAATAGATCTCATCCCGTTTAGTTTCCTCCCTCCCTCCCATATTTATCTCATCTTTTGAAGGTATGTTTTTCTTCATTGGTAATGGATATAGATCTAGGTTTTAATATATCTTAATCCATTCAATTTTGGATCTAGGTTTTGGATCTATATCTCATTATTTATCGGGAAATTGAACATTCCGCTTCAATTTGGGGATTTTTGTTGGCGAGCATCCACTAATGATCTTAAGGTAGGTGGTCTAAACTAAAAATCTCATAGTCCTAATTTAATTACACGTATGTAATTGTGAAATTGAAATTTCCATGATTTGTAAATTTCATCTAGAATTTAATTTTATTAAATTTAATTTCCATATGATAATTTAATTGGTTGAATTTAGAGAAATTGTAAATTGTTTGAATTAGATTAATTAATTGGTTAATTAATTAATGGAATAATGTGATTATAGAAATGATGGGATATTGGAATTATGGAATTGATTAATTAAATTACATTGTGTAATTGTTTAATTTTTGGTATATGGAATTGATTGATAATGGGAATAAAGGTATGGTTTGATTAACCTTGAAGGGTTAATGGGTTATGTGAATAAATGTTGATAAATAGTTTAAATGATGAATTTTTCATATTTTCCATTTGATTAATTTTTTGAACTATGATTTTTTGGGTAATTGAAATGGTATACCATGTTTTGAAATGTTTATGAGAAGGTTAATGTTGATTAGCCTTGTTAAATGTAGAATGTGTGATATATTGTGATTGTTTAATAAATGGGTTGTGGTACATGGACTAATGATTCAAATACCCATGGGGTCTTAGCCATAGTGTTCTAGGACCAAATGTATGCATGTGATAATGAGTGTGGTACACAAACTGATGCTTTAAAATCCCGCTTGTTTGATGATAATGATTGTGGGACACAAACTGATGCTTAAAAATCCCACTTGTGTGATTGATTGATAAATGGGTTGTGGGACACAGACTGATGCTATAAATACCCAAAGAGTACTAGTCATGGAGTTTTAGGCCTAAAATGTTAGAATTGGACTATGGTTCCAATTAGCTATGATATGAATTCAAATTAAATGTATAATTAAAGACCATGTGATAATGAATTTTGATTCCCTGTGTGATATGGTTTAGACTCCAGCACAGGCTGAAGCAGGATTTGGTGGTTTGGGTGTCATTGTGAACCTAAGTAATTTATGTGGTTAATTAAAGAATAATTAAATTTCATAATTTTTTACTTTATTGATTTTACCATATTCTTTATACAACTACATACACTGTTATTGAATGGATATTTTTTATTATGTCATTGTTGGTGGCCTAATAATTTATACTCACACCTAACTCAGACTGCCTGATCGGTACCTGAATAGACTTCATGTTTGCAGGACAATACAGGGGAAAGAGCCCTGTGTTAGACAGATGAGTTGGGATAGAGCATGGATGAGGTAACCAAACTTGGTTTTGGGACCCACTTGGGAGTTTCGGTGTGTATTTCTTTTGGTTTTTTATTTGACACTTGACATGTATCTGGCCTGACACATCTACCATTTTTGGCTTGTATATTGTACCCCTATTTTTTCATCATGTGATACTGGTTTTGTCTGATTATTAGTTATATCATTTGGTTGTTCTTATTTATTTCCATGGTTGTGTTACTTTGATAAAGAGTTTAGAGTCACCCCATTTTTTATTTGATCCTTGCTGCTATTAATTAGCCTCTAGCACACTAGAAAGCATGCTTGAGGTCATGTAACTGACCAGATCGGGGCACCAGTGTGTGGTACCTAGGTCAGGATGTTACATAGACCTTCTTCATCATCATCTAAACCAACTATGGACCCACAAGAGATGTCTCACCAATCTCTGTACAACACAAGGATGACCTATAGGGTCTCTTGTATAGATCCTCAAAAAATTTCATACTGATAGTAGTGGTAGCTATTTTTATACACAAACTCTATCAATTTAAAGTGATCCTCCTAGCTCTGGTTGAATTTCAACATGCAAGCCCGAAGAATATTCTCTAGAAATTGGATGGTGTTCTTATATTCCCATATTTCTAGGGGTGAAAGGTTATACTCATTCTCATTTGGATCCCAAATTCATACTATAGACCTCTCCATAATCATGATGTAAACTATGTGTCATAATCATAGACAATCATCAAGGTCACCCCATGAAGGTGAACAATCTCTCATACGTACAGCTAGCCCAAACTCTCCACCGAACATAGATCCCTGATAACAAGGAAGTGTTTCGACTTCAAGAGTTAGTAAAATATCACCCAGATGGCATCATGGACCTTAATTGTATGTGAAATCCCTATCATAAAATCCATGGATGTGTCACCCCACTTCCACTATGGGATCTCAATGGGCTATAACAAACCTGTTGGAACCTGGTGCTCGTCCTTCACCTGCTAACAAGTGAGGCACCGAGAGGAGAACTCAAATACACTGAATATCATGTTAGACCATAAAAACTACCATTGAAGGTATCTATACATCTTACTCATACCAATATGTATGGTTAGGAGAGAAGTGTGTAACTATCGCATCACCTACTCATTGATCATGACTGGGACCACCATCTATCCCTAGAAAAGGGTGACATGATTCCCTCCTTTTTAATATCCATTTGGAAAATTCCCTATAGATATCTGGTCACATAAGACCTTACAGTCAATGTCTCCCAATTAGGACTCTCTCAGATGCTTGGGAAGCAGAGGATTCAACACCATCGAATATAGAAAAGTTATACCCTCATACTCCACTAGGTTCGTTTATAAGTAAATCAATTTCTCTAAATACTCTTGTACCAAAAAAAAGCCCGTGACTTATTTTTAAGGGAATCTCCTACCACATTTCCCTTCCCCATAGTATAGATAGTTCCGAATTCATATTCCTATAAGAACTCCAACCATATTCACTATCTCGTGTTCAAGTCTCTCTGTGTGAAGATGTACCTGAGACTCTGATGATCTGAGTAAACCATAAAGTTCTCCCCTAGAAGGTAGTGCACCAAATCCTCTGGGAGAATACTACCGCTTCCAACTCTAGTTCGTGAGTCATGTAGTTCTGCTTATGGGGTCTCAACTACCTTGACCCATATGCGATAAATGTCTATCGCTACATCAACACGCATCCAATCCTAGCTCCTGAGGCATTTCAATACACTATAAACTCTACACCTACATATAGTAGTCTCAACAACATACCACTCATCATCCTCATCCTCAACTCCTCGAAGCCTCCTCAACACTGCTCAATTCAGGTAAATGGATGCCCTTTCCACATCAAGGTGGTCAAATGGGTTGTGATCCTAGATAAATCTGTCACAAACCTCCTATAGTACCCCCACCAAGATAAGAAAAATTTGTACCTATGATACGCTCTTTGGTGGGTCCCAAGAAAGAACTGCATCGATCTTCACTGGGTCCACAACTAAACCATGCTCAGAAATGAAATACCCCAAAAAGTGAACCTTGTGAATCCAGAATTGGCACTTCGAGATCTTTCCATAAAGTTGGTGATCTCAAAGAAAGTACATGACCATCCCTAGGTTCTCTGCATTCACCTCTTCTGATGTAGATTATAAGAGTATTTCATTTATGAAGATAATGATGAAATGGTCCAAGTATGGATAGAAGACCCAGTTCATCAAATCCATAAACATGGTGGGAGAATTCATCACACCAAAGGGCATCACTAGGAAATAATAGTGTCTATAGAAACATAAGAATTAAAACTTTGGAATATTAGCCTCACGAAACCTCAACTGGTCATTAATCATCAGAAAGGGGTACTTGTTCTTTATCATAGCCTGGTTCAGGCAATGATAATCCACATAAAGTTGTAATCTCCCATCTTCCTTTTTCATGAACAATACTAGAGTTTCCTAGGGGGACACCTTGGACCTGATGAAACCCTCCTCTTTAAGGTCCTCCAACTAAAACCACAACTCTTGGAGATAGGTAGGGTCTATCTAATATGCCACAAAAGATATCAAAGATATACTAGGATTCAAGTCAATATAAAACTCCATCTCCCACCTTGGGGATAGTCTCAGAACATCCTTAGGGAAGACGTATATATAATATTCCATGACTGAAGGAATCCAGATGCCTGAAGAGACTATTGCACCAAGGTCTACACTCACCAACTAATGGGTGATGGGATGTATCCTTTGGCTCATAAAACCTACTCACCCTTCCATGAGATATCTCTCACCAAGAAAGGAAAATCTCATCCAATAAGTGTGAAGGTATCTAACTCATCTACAGTGATAGTCAATCTGGGTTCGAACCATGGATAACCAATCCATACCCAAGATGATGCCATAGGGTTTCATCGTGATGAATAAAAGGTCCCACATTAACCTCTCTCCACCAAGAAATAGATCTCACTACTGAAAGATAAAAGATGTAGAATAAGTGTTCACTATAGGAACATCAAGATGAATCTTATAGGCTAAAGCCTCAACTGGGAGATCCAAATCTCGCACTAGGATTATAGATATGAAGGAATGATTTAAAAATGTGTCTAATAACACTGAATCAAGAGTATAAAATACACATATTGTACCTCTGATCATATCATGTGTTGCAGGGTCATAAAACTCTAGAGCCTACAGTTGTCTGCAACCCTGACTGTTAGCTCACTAAGCCTCACGTGGGCTTCCTAGTGGTGGTATAAGGCTTCAAACTTAAACATTACATAATCTTGAGTTAAGTCAAGATTTTACATTTTTTAACATTAAGGATATTTTCAAGTTTAGAGATTTAGAGAATTAGGGAATATCTAATACATAACAACACAAAAATTACAAAGTAGACACTTTTACTCACTATCCATTTTTTTCACAAAACAAAAACTATTTAAAAAGAAACATGGTTTTCTTTCATGTTTAATCGTAATAATTTTTCCCTTGATCTCATCCTTGTCTATTTTCTCCCTTAAATATAGTGAAAAACATTTTAAAACTTTGGATGAGAACAAAAATCTCAGTAAGGGACATAAATAAAGAAAACTTTTAGCCTTTCACAAACATGTAAATCATGAATACTTTATCATAAAGTAATACTTTTCACCTTAAATAAGTAGTAAATACTCTTCACGGAATATAAGCTCATTGATTTCACTTTGTGTAATCAAAATATTACAATAAAACCTATAGATTTCACATATAACATATAAAGGTAACTTGAGACATAATCATACTTAAATGGAATAACCATACGGTCTACTTTCATACATATCACTCTTAAAATTTAATACCCATACGACCAACTTCCATACCCAATGTATTGGAGGTTATAACGTAACCACTCATCCTTGGTTTATCACAGAACCACCCATATTTAGTTTATCACATAACCACCCTTTAAATTTCCAAGTACCACTATATAATCATAACACATAAAATATTGAAATTATCAATACTTTACTCATAAAATTTCATTTTCAATCACAATAAATAATTCAAGATATTGAAATAGTCAATCCATTTTAAAACCCATTTTGAATAATAAAATACCCAAAAAGGTAATAAGGGATTTATTTTCCTTTAAAAACTATTAAGTCTTATATAGGAATCCAAGTATCAAATAATAGTCATGGTGGAAGAAAAGTTGTTGTTGTCGTATATGTTAAAAAAAGAACATTCCTTTTTTCATTTTTCAAAACGTTCCATATAAAACATGTAAAAAGATTAATTTTGAAAACCTTTTAATTAAATTAAAAATATATAAAAAAAGTTTTTTTAAAATTCTTTTATATTCATATAATAAATATGTAAATTAATATCATGAAGATAAATATTTGATAATTAAATCTTTAAACGTTCAAGGTGTCTCATACCACTTTGAAAATTTAAATCTTAATATATATGAATTAATACATTTAAAAAACATTAAATAACATTATTATAGATAAAATATGGATATGAAATGTCATAGTGATTGTATATGCACCTTATAAAAGAATAAAGGTGCATATTATCAAGAAATGCATCAATGAAAGGTGATTGAGATGAAGTCTCTTACCTTGAGTTTGATTCATCATATATGTTCCTTGTTCTTACTAAATAATAAAAATAGGTTAATTTATAATTTATTCATAAAATTTTAATGTTTATTATTCCTTTTATATCATTAATTTTCATGTTATAATAATTAGTTAATTATTTGAGTTCATGTCAGATGTTTTGTTGATATTCAGTACTTGAGTCGAAAAATGAACACGGTATGATGTAAATAGTCCATGTGGTCATAAGTACATCATCTCTAGAATAATATTCATGACATTATTATCATTTTTATACAGAAATTATACTTTTAAATCAAACCATCCAGTATGGTTATGAAAAATTAACAACGTTATAATCATGGAGACGGTAGGTCATACGTACGCATGAGTAACGTTTTCCATTTTTCATTGATATTTATAGAAATAAGGTAATTATTATTTTATCTTTAAAGAATGATAATAACATAATTAATATCATATTAATAATTTAAATATACTTATATATATCATACAAGTGATGTAATGAATACAAATGAGTCACATCTCTTCGTGGAGGTGATAGTTCACACATACGCATGAACGACGTTATCATTTTTATACGCATGGAAAGTAAGAATGTCATTGATATATTATTATCTTATAATTATTAATATTTCATTACTATCACATATGAACTTAAATTACATCATTATAACCAGTTGTGATATAAAGTTATGGGAAATTAATTATATTGTTTTGTGGAGGTGATAGTTCACACGTACGCACAAACGATTAATTCCTTTCCCATTTCATGGAAGTGGAGATGGATTTAGGTGATGATATTAACATAGTAAAAAATAAATATATTTATGATTATATAGTTATTATTTAATCATGGATGAAGAATATTTTAATGAAGGGGAATAAGAAATAAAATAGAAACACTTCAATAAAAACATTACCTTTCCTTCAGATGATTGCCTTTCTTAACACCTTAACACCTGTAAGGAGGGTGTTCTGCCTAAACTGAGGCTTCAATAATGTGGGTAGGTATTTTATTAAGGGGTTTAGTTATATATCGGTTGATCCAAATGGTTTTTTAAGTATGAGTTATATAGAGGAATGTGTGCCTTTTTATGGGAGAGGGGATGGGCACCCTTGGAAACCCTTAAAATATTAAATTAATATAAATTACTTTTTAACTCAAAATGACTCAAAATTATATTAATTTGAATATAATATGAGTATGGTTCTAAATAATCTCAAATAATAATTTTTTTGCATGTATTGGTTTTATTTTAAACCTTATCTTTTTGTTTTAACCCTTATTTAACCTTTTTAATTCTTACCATTTTATAAAGTAATTTACACTTTGAAGGTTAAAATCATTACCATAACATGACAAATGACCCATAAATAAGTCATTTATGATATTATATGCCT
This sequence comes from Viscum album, assembly GCA_963277665.1. Classification (NCBI taxonomy): domain Eukaryota; kingdom Viridiplantae; phylum Streptophyta; class Magnoliopsida; order Santalales; family Viscaceae; genus Viscum; species Viscum album. The sequence goes on from OY728157.1 coordinate 600,976,710, forward strand.
TACCAAAACTATTTTTATGAATCTTGGAGTTTTAAAATTTTTATATCATTTAATAAAATATAAATTATTCTAAAATCTCATAAGTGTTAATTTTGACACTATTCACTAATTGACTTTTTAGAAATATCATAATAACTTGATTGCTTCAAAAAAACTGTATTAACTCATCCATAACATGTCAAAATAATCCATAAAATTTTTTTATGGCATAAAATGTTTCAAATTATATTTATTTTAATATTATTAATATCATTTATTTGATTCTTCTTTTAATAAATTAATTATTGCATCATCATTGTGTCACTATCTAATTTAATTATTTATTTCCTAAAAAATATAAAAAAATTAACATGTTTTAGGTAATATTTTTATATTTATAAGGAATATTTATAGTATAATATATCTATTAAATATCCTCATATTAAATTTTTTTAGTAATAATAGACATGTTTATGACATTTTTGTCTTTACTTTAAAAAAATGTTATAAATGTCATATTCACACCTAGGTGGCTTCCAAAGGACACAATTTCAGCACAAGGATTTTATTGATCAAAAATAACTAATATAATGAAATTAAAAAAAGTTTTAGGGTAATTTTAAAATATTATAATATTATTTTTACCTTCAATTGCCCGATTTACCCTTAACCGTAGTAAATAAAATACTAAAGTTACTATTTACCAAAAATATTTGATCATATTAGTTAAATTTTTTCATACTGATTAAAACCATTTATTTCCATTTTTTAAAATTCAATTCAAATAATTTGAAAATTTAATTTAAAGTTAATCTCATTTACGGATCGAGAAAACAAGTTTTTGAAGTAAAAACATTCAAAAGTTCACAAAGTTTTTATATCTAATTTCAATGAGAAATTGATTCCAATGACCTAGATTGGATTAACTGATAAAACATTAATCTAATTAAACTTTAAAACAAAATAAAAGTATAACCTAACTATATGAATAAGTTATACAAAAAAACATTTTTGAATTAAAATGCATTATTTTTCACTATTCATTAAAATATGAAATTTATGAGAAAAATACCAAAAATTCACCCAAAGTAAATTTTTATATCCCATTTTTAAGTAAGGAGTTTATTTTTTGAAATATAATTTATAAAAGTAACAAAAACTATATATAAAATGGGTTCTCCATCAAAAGGCGGTAAAAATGATTTTCTTGAAAAATACTTCTTTTATGCATAAAAATTGAATTTCTTCTTATATCATGTCTAGAAAACATATAAGATAAATTTTAAACATAATATTGAATTTATAATTCATTAATATAATCCAAAAAGAGTGATTTTATTATTTTATAAACACAATTATTCACACTTAAATATTTTTTTATAAAAACACATCCTTTATATTAAATTGGTTTTTATTTTCATTTCAAATTAATTTTATGACCAATGAATCATTATATAAAAATGTGTAAAACCCTATTTTCATAATTTAGTTAATATCGTTAATTTATTCTATTCTAAGGTATGTGCGATAACTACAACTTAAAATAATAATATTAATAATATATTATTTTTTTGGTATAACTCAGTCTTGTATGCAATGTAAGATTTCAGAGAAACTCATTGTTGCGTGTCAGGTACGATATTAAACATAGTGTCCCTTTTAAAGTAAACTTACTATCTAATTCATAAATATTAATAAATATATAATATTATTATTCTATAATTACTTGTGATGTTACATCCTCCCCCTAAGAAATTGCGTCCTCACAATTTTAAATTTGGCCTCAGTAACTAAGGTTTCACTTTTCAAAATTAATTAATTAAAATAACACATCAGAAAAAGAGTCAATAAAACCTCCACTTTAAAATAAATAAAGTTAAGTACAAAGGTCACATGAGATAACACATACTAAGGTTCCATCAAGTAAAACATGGATATAGAAGACAAACTAACCACCATGTTCTAATGGAGAGTGATAGAAAACATGATCAGAAGAAAGTTAACAATCACAAAACCATAATTTTTTTATTGGTTAAATAGTCTTTGATTTCATAGTAGGAAAATTAAAAGGATAGCGTTTTTGTTTTAAGATCCTTTTCATCAAGTTTTGGAATTCTTTTACTACCTAGACTAAGAACATAAGGAAATATACTTACTTAAAAAGTATAGTTTTATCCTTTAATCAAATTCCACCACAAACTCATCTTTTTCTACAAACTATGAGTATTTAAGATAAATTTTTCAAGCTTGAATCAACTTCTAGATAATTGTATAATCCAAAAAATATTAACTATTTATTTCTCCTATCATGAAATATTAACCAAAATCAAAATGTTTAGGATAATATGAGATAATTCTCCAAAAAGAATAAACCAGTGTATGATGAAAAACTATTTTTAATCTCCAAAATTAAAAATTAATACCCAAAGATCAACATAGACAATTTGATAAATAATTTTCCTTAAAATTATTCAAAATAATCCAAACTAATATTGAAACTCAAAATTTAGAAGGATTTGATCACATAGTCTTCCAAGATAAATTTTAACATTTATCTCCAAATTAATTCAATAACTCATGAAGTATCACACAAAAAAAGTTATTTTCCTAATAATATTCAAGATAAAATTCTTAAATAACTTGAATCATGATAAGTCCATCATTGATTCTTCCAAAATATAATTCAACCTTTATTTATCAAATAAAATACCATATTATTATATTTATATTGATCATATAGGGTTACCAAAATAGTAAAAATATTCTGAAATAAAATTAATCACTTAATCACCAAATCATTTTCCAATACCAAGGATATATATTTGATAAAACATAAGTTCCAAAAATCAACTTATTCTTATTCCATCAACTCTATTAACTAAAAAAAAGTCATACTAACCAGGGACTTCATGTAGGATAGTGGTAGGTGATAAAGCCTTGTCACCCTTTGGTTGTGGGTTTGATTCCCACAACCTTGCTGGACACAATGGGTTGTCACCCATCCTGTGGGTTCTCCTTTTTCTAAAACTATATCATTTTTATAACATTCTAAAAAGTTGATAATGTCCTAAAAAATAACCATACATGTTTTAACCTCAAAGGTTATCTCATACATTTCATTTTTCATCCCAAAATGTAATAACCCTTAATTACCTAAAAAACAAAAGACCATATTAACCCTAAAGGTTGTGCATTACTTTATAATTATGTCTACAAAAGAGAATTCTTCCTCAAATAAAATTTTCACATAAAAACTTTAGGGTTACATATTACAGAACTAAAAAGACTTCAAAAGTATCTCCATCATCAAAATAGTATTAATACCTTTAAATATTTTCATGTCCTTGAGTATACAATGACTATTAAATCCTTTATATGTAGACATATTAATATTTAAATGTTCTTAATAATCCATTAAATATGCATTTCCACCTTATTTTTGAAGGACCCCAGAACACCTTTAGAGGGGAGGGTTGAATCAGGGTGTCAACTTTTTCTTTTAAACTGATGGATCTTGTTCCCACGTTGGAAGGAACCTATTAAACCTGTCTGAAAAGTAAGTACATAAAATAAACAATCACATGCAAAGCAATGACATAACAATTTTACTTGGTTCACTACTAAGGGATATTTCTAAAGAGCATATTCCAACAGTGTGTCAGTCTTAACAAAACCACTAATATTCACAAGTTGTGGATTACAAGAGTCTAGCACAGTCACTTTGTGTCAGGCACACTGCCTTTACAAGGTTTTAGGGATAGCACACTGTGTCCCTCAGATCACTTCCACTGAATCCCCCTTTCTCACTGCGTTGGAAGAATCTTCACTCAGTTTAATGACTTGAAGATTGCTTCAATGGTTTAGCATTAAATCATGCATCCTCAACTATAAATGGATGCTCTGTTGAAGTCTTATAATCATCCACATATGTAATTTATTTTCCCATACACCTATATGTTATGGAAATTAATTTCGCAAACTGATTTGGTCAATTTTCAGGCTTCCTTGGGTGTTCTGCGTACTATTACTGTTTCTGCATATCACTGCTATTTTCACATACCATCCATCTCCTCCACGTACCGTCTAGCTTCTCCGTGAACTGCCCTTCTTGGAGTACCGCCCTGCTCCGCGTACTGCTCTACTCCTCCACATGCCATCTTGCTCCGTGTACTGCCTTGATTCTCTGCGTACTACGAGAGCTACCTGCACGAACCACACTATCTTCCACGTACCATTTCCTTACGCTGATGATTCTCTTCGCGTACCATCTTCTCCACCATGTACCACTTCAGACTTCACCAAATTTCTTCCCAAAATTTTAATCTCCAATCTCCTCCCTTAACAAAGGGGATTATTGTTCCTTAAATTGGCACATAACTCCTCAAATTCTAGTAATCTGATTTACCCAAATTTTGAATGTGGGACAATCTTCACTGTAAACTGAACTCCATCCGCATACTATTAGGCTCCACCACGTACCAACATCCCATGTACCACATGTCTTCACTGCGTACCGTTGCTCCAAACTATTTTTCATTTCAACCTTCAGTATTCTGTGTACCGCATACCTTCACCACGTACTGTTGCTGCGAACTGTTTTTGGTTTTGCGCACCGCTCCGCGTACCATCTCTGCTGCCTGTAATGCGGCCGTGAACCATTCCCAGAACATGGTATGTAATCCATGTTCTGAGGTATTTGGTTCCCTTATTTTTCATATTTTCTTTTTTGTTTCGCATATCATCCACTCCTATCTTAAGAACCTTTGTTTTCCAACACCAAACTCCTGATTTTGAGGCCCAAAAATTTGGCAAACACTAGGAAACTGTGCTACATTCAATACGACTTTCAACTTCAAACGTATGACCTCGTTCCTTGTAAACACCCTAGTCATCCATGTGTATATTGACAATAAGAACAAACTAAAATCCATTATTAGCAATGAGCAGCCTTGGTTATAACAATCTCCCCCTTTGGATTTGTTAGAAATCTATAGATAAATTCACTGAATCACCATCCATGATTAAAACATGAACCTTCAAGAAACAACTCAACCATCACTCTAAGTCTACGTGAGTAGTGGTCAGTGTAGAAAACAAGAGAGAGGACATGAATTGAGTTATCTTCCTTTTCTTTTCTCTCTCATAGCTTCATTTTTGCCCTTTTCTCTTCTTCATATCTCCTAAAATAAGAAAGAAATTGATAAATCTCCATTTAATATCCATTGAATTTATCTATTCTCCTCCATTGGCAATAAACCCAAAGACCGATATTGAAACATTTTAGAGCTCAGAACATACTCCCCATGGATCGTATCTCCCTCATAAACTTGCAACACTTCCACAAAAAGATTAAAAACAGTTAAAACAGTTGGGGAGAGGGGAATCTCGTAACCTCCTTATGCACTGGGAGGTGGATGCACACCGAGGTTCAACCTATGTTTCTCAAACATAGCTGCTGATAGTGGATTGGTCATAATGTCAGCCACTTTCTCATCAGTTCCCACATGGTCCATTTTGATCAGGCCTTGTTCAACTTTTTCCTTGATGAAGTGATATCTGATCTCAATATGTTTCATATGAGAATGCTGAATAGGATTTTTTGTAAGATCAATTGTGCTCTTGTTATCACAGTAAATCACCATTGGTTGTTTCACCTCATCACCTATGTCACTCAGTTGTTGCTTCATCCAAAGTAACAGAGTGCATGCCTTGGTATCAGATATATATTCAGATTCAACAGTACTAAGTGAAGTACTTTCCTGTTTCTTTCTTAACTAGACCACACATTTCTTCCCAATATAGAATGCTCCACCATTGGTAGACTTTCTGTCAACTACATCTCTAGCCTAGTTAGCATCAGAAAATGGCGGTAGTTCACTATCTCTTCCTGCAGCAAAGTATAGGCCATAATTATATGTACCTTGAATGTATCTCATGATTCTTTTCATTGCCGCCATATGTTATTCCTTCGGATTACTCTGAAAGTAGGCTGCAAGGCAAGTTGCAAAGATAATATCTAGTCGTGTCGCCATCAGGTACAATAGGCTTCCAATGATTCTTCTTTATATGGTGGGATACAAAAATGTCCCTTCCTCAAGCTTTCTGAGATTTGATCCAACTGCAATTGGAGTTGACATTAGTTTGGAATCATGTATATTGAATTTATTCAATAGCTCTCTTGCATAATTTTCTTAAGAAATGAAAGTGTAATCCTTCTTCTGAAGTATCCAAACCCCTAAAAAGTATGTGAGTTAACCAATCATGGACATTTCAAATTTTTATTTCATGTGATTGAAAAATTCATCCATGGATCCATGTCTGCTTCCATCAAAAATAATATCATCCACATATACCAATACCATGAACTAATCCTATTGAGAGTTCTTCACATAGAGATTGTGATCCACTCCTCCTCTTTTAAACTCAAGCTTTCTCAGATAAGAGTCCAACCGAGAGTACCATGCCCGTGGTACTTATTTTAGGCCATAGAGAGCTTTCTTTAATTTCCAAACCTTTAGTTCATCATTTCCAAGAAAGAACATCATGGGTTGTTCAATGTAGATTTTTTATTCCAATACTCCATTTAGGAATGCTATCTTGACGTCCATTTGATACACTTTATAACCCTTTGGATTTCCATGGTAAGAAATAGTCTGATTGACTCCATCCTCACTACTGGAGAAAATGTCTCTTCAACATCAACACCTTTGATTTTTGAATATCCCTTACAGAACAAGCGTACCTTATTTCTGATCACATTTCCATGATCATCAATTTTTTTCTTGAAAATACACTTCATACCAATCACATTGTGACCATTAGGTCTTTTGACAAGACCCCAAGTCTGATTTTTGTCAATCTGTTCTAACTCTTCATTCATTGCTTTTACCCATGACTCATCCTTTGAAGCCTCTTCAAATGAGGATGGTTCTACAACTGATAGACATGCAAAATGTGCATTATTCCTCATTCTCCTTGTCTATGTAGGTGCATTACAATCCCTGATAATGTTAGACTGATTAATATCTGCTCTTCGATTTCTCCTTTGCGGTTCAATTTAATTATCTCCATCTATAGCTTCCTCTTCTGATTCATCATCAGATTCAACATCATGATGTGACTCTTGAGAGATTTGTACACCTCCCTCTACCTATGTATTAACATTTTTTCTATGTTCACATCCTTCCTCATCTTCTATCACATCAGCATAAGAATTCCTTGAAGCATTCATGTTTTTCTCTTCAATGTTCTTTAAATCACTGCTTTCCACAATTCTTCCCAAGGGCTTATTGAAACACTTATAGGCTTTTTTGTTCATTGAGTATCCAAGAAATATTTCTTCGTCTGCGTTGTCTCCATACTTCCCTTGATTTCTTTATTTGTTTCAGATAAAACATTTGCTACCGAAAACATGAAAATATTTCAAAGAGGGCTTCCTTCCATGCCACAATTCATATGGTGTCTTTGTTTCACCCATATATAGACCTGTTTGATTTTGAATATACACTACTTCTTGTATTGCCTCTTTCTAGTAATGTCAAGGAATACAACTCTCGATCAACATAGTTTTGGATATGTTAGTTACTTATCGATTCTTATGTTCAACAACTCCATTTTGTTGTGGATTTATCATAGAAACCACCTCATATTGTATCCCATGCTTCTCTAGGTAATTTTCAAATTCAATGGATGTGTATTCCCCTCCATCGTCAGGCCGTAGGACTTTGATCTTCTGTTCAGTATCATTCTCGCCGATTCAACGATAGGTTTTCATGAAATCAAGCACTTGTCGCTTCCTATGTATAACAATCACACATGCCATTCTACTGTAATCATCTATGAAAAGAACAAAGTACCTTTCTCCATGTGTTCTAGCAACATTTATCAGGCCACATACATCTGTATGAATGAGTTCAAAGAGATTTGATGATCTTTTCTTCTTTGGCTGGTAAGAACTGTAAACCAGTTTCTTTTGCATGCACGCATCACAGGTCTTTTCTCGTTCACGCTTTAGATTAGGGATATCCATGACTATCTTCATCTTAGATATCTTTTCCATGTCTTGTTGATTAATGTGCCCCAATATTTGATGCCATAATTTTTTTTCTCTTCAACTATTAAGTAGCAAATTTTCTCTTTTTTTTAACTTGATATAAGTTGTCATCTGTTCTATAGCATTTCATGAATGAATTCCTGGACTTTCCTCTTATAGTACAACCATTTTGATTGAATGTCATAATAATACCCGAGTCACAAATTTAACCCACACTAAGAATATTGTGACACAGACCATCCACATAAAGGACTTAAATTTTCTTCATCTCTCCATTAACTAGCTCAGTACTTCCACTACCTTTTATCTTTAAAGCACCATCATTACTAAACCTCACTATTCCATCGACCTTTCTCTTGACATTCGTTAATAGGTCTGCATTACCCGTCATGTGGGATGAATATCCACTATCAAGAATCTAGGTGCTTTTGTTCTTTGTATCTTTGAGGGATACTTCTGCAAAATTAGACTTTTCAATTTTCCTCTTTTCTTTCCTTGAGATATTGGATTGAGTGTAGGATGTTGATGGCCTTTCAATTTTCTCTTCTATGTACATGGGTTCTTCATATTAAAATTATTCATCCAGAGGAGCAAACCTATTTGAAATAGCAACACCATCTGGTTTATGTGTATTGAATCATCTCTGAGCATTGAAAGAATTTCTCTTGTCATACCTCTGCCTGCAATACATAGCTTTATGGCCAAAGTTAGAATAGTGAAAACAATATCCATAGAAATTATTTCTTATATAAAAATTAGGATATGAATATGTTCTCCTTTTTTTAACTCCCAAATCTTAACCATTCATATATCTCCTTTCCACTTTGTAGTATGACATGGTATGGCCCAGATAGCCACAAAACTGACACTTCACGAAAGGAAATGTCTTATCACTTCTATTTCTAATCATGCCTTCTTACTTAGGAAAAAATTTTAACTACTTATCATTTCTATAAACTCAAGGATGATCTTTATTTTTCCTTTAAATTTGATTTAAGGGTTTCTTTTTCATCACTTCTGGTGGCTTTTCAACATGATAAAATTTTATCTTGCCTTTATTTTGGTTCACTTTATTTATAGCATTTGATGTTTCGACATCACAACCAATTCCACTATTTCCCATGAATGTGGGTCTTTGATCACTCAAGATATTTTCAAATCCATCATAACCACATTTTTCTCTCTCTAGCAGCTCAGCATATGAGAACCTTCTAAATTGTATTTTCTTCTTTGCTTCTTTTGAAATTGATTCACTTTTGAGTTTACTTCTCAGAGTAACAACTTATTTTTCGAGTCCTTCAATGGTCTTGGACTTATCCTCCAGTCTTGAGTTAAGGTCATTGATTACCTTTGCTTGTTCTTCAATTCTAAGTTTTAGTTCCACAACATCATCAGTGCTTTCAAGGATTGATGATTAAACTTTCACCAGTTATTCCAGTCTTTCAATTTTTTCTTCCAGTTGATCAATATATTCTGATGATTCCTCTACCATTTCTTTCCACATATTACATCTCTTACATTTAATCTCAAGCTTACCAAAAGCATCCTTAAGTTGAAACTTGGGATCGGTAATAGTATTCAACTGATTATCTCCAGCTTTATCTCTCAATGGATATGAATTTTCAATGGTGCCCATTATAGAGGCATGGTTTCCAGTCTTAAATTTTGGTTCATCTTCCTCACAGAATTCATTATCATCATCTTCCTCCTCATAGACAAAACTCCTCTTCTATAATTTCTTTGAAAATTTGAAGTTTCAATTTTTAAAGAATATTTTTTGAGGATTCTCCATGTTTTCAACTTCACTCTCTTCATCATAAAATTTTCTTGAGCACTGAGAGGCAATGTGCCCAACTCTTCCACAGTGAAAACAAGTCATAGGTAGCTTGCCTTAAAATTTCCTTGTTCCCTTCTTGAGCTTCTTGGAAATGAGAGAAAGAGTTTTTTTTCCTTATCAACTTAATCACCACTATCTCTTGAAACTTTTAGTTTCTCTGTGGCTTTGAATTCCATTTCCTTGCTTACACGAGTCATAGATTCTTTTGGTTTGATTCTCATTTCATAATCTGATAGATTGCTCATAAGATCATCCAATGAAAGTTTGGAGAGATTTGTTTCCTCAAGGGCTAACACCTTTGCATTGTAAAGGGGTCGAAGTATTCTCAATATTTTCTTCACAATGTCAATGTCTTTGATTTCTTCTCCTAGACCTCGGATTGCTCCTACAACTTTAGTAATTCGATTGAAAAAGGAGTATGCATTCTCATCAGGGTGAATCTTCAGATCATCAAACTTGTTGTGTAGAAATTGATGTTTTTCCTTCTTTACTTTGTTATCCCATTCATAAATATTCTCTAGTTTATCCCACATTGACTTGGAAGATGTGAAACTCATTACCTTTAGATAAATCTGACTAGAAAGGGATGTAGTGAGAGCATTCTATGCTTTTGCATCAACATCAAGCAGTTTCCTGTCTGTATCTGTCATCGATAGTCACATAGGATTAGTGACTTGTATTCCCTATGCGGTATAAAATAAGACTTATATTCCAAGAGATCTTAGGTGAGATATCATCCTATTTTTTCATATTTGAAAATTACTTCCATCGAATATGGGAACTCCCCTAATGTTGATTAGATTCTCCCTGACAGATAGATTCAACACTAGCAACCTGCCTCTGATACCACTTGAAAAACCCCAGAACACCCTAATAGGGGAGGGATGAATCAGGGTTTCAAATTTTTCTTTTAAACTGATGGATCTTATTCCCACATTGGTAGAAACCTGTTAAACCTGTCTGAAAAGGAAGTGTAGAAAATAAACAATCACATGCAAAACAATGACACAACAATTTTACTTGGTTCACCACTAAGGGATACATTCAAGGAGCATACGCTGACAGTGTGTCAGTAGTACCAAAACCACTAATATTTACAATTTGTGTACTACAATAGTTTAGCACAGTCACTTTGTGCCAAATGCACTTCCTTTACAAGGTTTTAGGGATAACACACTGCATCCCTCGGATCACTTCCGCTGACTCCCCCTTTCTCACCGTGTCGGAATAATCTTCACTCAGTTTTATGAATTGAAGGTCGCTTCAATGTTTTATCATTAAATCATGAATCCTCATCTTTAAATGGATGCTATGTTGAAGTCTTGTAATCACCCACAGATGTAATTTATTTTCCCGTATACCGATATGTTATGGAAATTGATTTTTCAAACGAATTTGGTCAATTTTCAGGCTTCCTTAGGTGTTTTTCATACTGTTGTTGTTTCCACGTACCACTTCTATTTTCATATACCATCCATATCCTTCATGTACCGTCCCTATCCTCCGTGAACTACCCTTATCAGTGTATTTCCCTGCTCCACATACTGCTCTACTCTGCGTACTGTCCTGATCTGCGTACTGCATTGCTCCGTTGCGTACTATGAGAGCTACCTGCATAAACTACACTCTCTTCCACATAATGTTTCCTTAAACAGATGATTCTCTCTGCATACCATCTTCTCTACCGTGTACCACTTCAGACTTCACCAAATTTCTTCCCAAAATTTTAATCTTCAATTTCCTCCCTTAACAAAGGGGGTTACTGTTCCTTAAATAGGCACGTAACTCCTCAAATTTCGGTAATCTGATTCACCCAAATTTTCAATGTGGGACAATCTTCACTGTAAAATAAAATTCATCTGCATATTGTTAGGATCCACTGTATAGCAACATCCCATGTACCACATGTCTTTACCACGTACCATCACTGCGAACCATTTTTCATTTCAACCTTCAGAATTTTGCGTACAACGTGCCTTCACCATGTACCATTATCACGAACTGTTTTTGGTTTTTCACACTGCTCCGCATACCGCTCCACATACCTCTCCACGTACCGCTTCGCGTACTGTCTACGCTACTTGTAATGAGGTCACAAACCATTCCCGAAACATGTTACATGGTCCATGTTCTGAGGTATGTGGTTCCCTTATTTTTTCAATTTTCTTTGTCGTTTCACATACCATTCACTCCTATATGAAAAACCTTTGTTTTTCAACACCAAACTCCCGATTTGGAGGCCCAAAAATTTTGAAAACACTGGGAAACTGCACCACCTTCAATATAGCTTTCATCTTCAAACGTATGACCTCATTCCTTGCAAACTCCCTAGTCACCCATGTGCATATTGACAACAAACACAAACCAAACTCCATTATTATAAATGAAAAGCCTTGGTTCCAACAATATTTTAATACCTCATTCCTAAAAATAAAAGATATATATTATATCCTCATGATTCTTTAATATTAATCAGATCATGTTTCATACTTTATGGATAAGAAGATAATTCATACATTGAATCTAAATTTCAGGATCTTCTTGATGTTCCTTTTCTCTTTCGGTATGTTGTCCTACTTTCAAAAAGTAAATTTTCACACCACTTATGGTATTTCACCTTTCTAAAGATTTTGATGAGTTGAGATTTTGAAATCATATGATAAAGATACCATGACCCATAAAATTGTTTTAGAAATGAATAGGTGTTGGATAAATCAAACAATTTCTTACAGGTGATTTGAATACTCAAAAAGCTGTCTAAATCATTTGAACAAGATTTTGTGATAATATTGATGATCAAATCATTGGGGAGGGACAAGAAGATTGTTAAAGATTTATTTCCTTCCATATTTAAATATTATCCTTAATTTTCTGAAAAAAATCATCACTTAAACATGAAATGAATTATTAAAAGAAGAATCCTCTATAGGGTAAAGATAACGTAGTTTTTTTATAATACTCTAACCATCAACCTACTTATATATCAATTGTTTAGGTTTTTATCCAATCTAACTAATTTAACATAATACTCAAAAAAAATATATGATAATAACCCTCTTGGTTTTATGGGATCTTTAACCAGCTCCCAGATAACATCCTAACCTGTAAAGTTATCTAAATATTTCCTCTGATACCAACTATAAGGCCTCGACCTTAAACATTACATAATCTTAAGTTAAGCCAATATTTTACATTTATTCACATTAAAGATATTTTAAAGTTTATATATTTATAAAATTAGTCCATATCTCATACATAACAACTCAAAAATTACAAAGTAGACACTTCTAATCACTATCCATTTTTTCACAAAACAAAAACTATTTAAAAAGAAACATGGTTTCGTTTAATGTTTAATCATCAAAAAATTTCACTTGATCCCATAATTTTCTCTGTTATCTCTTAAATCCTAGGAAAAACATTTGAAAACTTTGGATGAGCACAAAAATCTCAGTAAGGGATATAAATAAAGAAAACTGTTAGCCTTGAAAAAACATGTAAATCATGAATAATTTATCATAAAGTAATACTTTTCACCTTAAATAAGTAGTAAATATTCTTCACTGAATATAATATCATTTATAGTCCTTTGTTTAATCAAAATATTACCATAAAACCCATATAAAGAATATATAAAGGTAACTTGGGACATAATCATACTTAAATAGAATAATCATACGGTCGACTTCTATACATATCACTCTTACAAATGGAATATTCATACGGCCGACTTCCATACCCAATTTTTTGGAGGTTATAATATAACCAATCATACTTAGTTTATCATGGAACCACCCATCTTTGGTTTATCACGTAACCATCCTTTAAATTTACAAGTACCATTATACAATCATAACACATAAAATAATGCAATTATCAACACTTTACCTATAAAATTTCATTTTCAATCATAAGAAATCATTCAAGATATTGAAATATTCAATCCATTTTCAAAACCATTCTCAATACCAAGATACCAAAAAAAGTTAATAAGGGATTTATTTTCTTTTAAAAAACATTAAGGATTATAGAGAAATCCAAATATCAAATAATGGTCATGGAGGAGAAGAAGTTGTTGTCGTCGTATATGTAAAAAAGAACATTCCTTTTTTCGTTTTTCAAAACGTTCCATATAAAACACATAAAAATATTATTTTTGAAAACATTTGAATTAAATTCAAAATATATAAAAAAAAAGTTTTAAAAATCATTTTATATCTATATAATAAATATGTAAATTAATATCATGAAGAGAAAATTTGATAATTAAATTTTTAAATGTTCAAGGTGTCACATACCACTTTGAAAATTTAAATCTTAATCTCTGTGAATTAATACATTTAAAAAACAATAAATAACATTATTATGGATAAAATATGGATATTAAATGTTGTATTATTTGTATATATACCTTATAAAAGAATAAAGGTGCATATTATCAAGAAATGCCTCAATGAAAGGTGATTGAGACGAAGTCCCTTACCTTGAGTTTGATTTGTCAGGTATGTTCCTTGTTATTCCTAAATAATAAAATAAGATTAATTTATACTTTATTAGGAACCTTTTAATGTTTATTATTCCTATTATATCATTAATTACTATGTTATAATAATTAGTTAATTATTTGATTTCACGTTGGACATTTTTTCGATATTCAGTACTTGAGTCAAAAAATGAACATGGTATGATGTCAATAGTCCATGTGGTCATAAGTACATAATATCCAGAATAATATTCATGAAATTATTATCATTTTTATAAATAAATTATACTTTTAAATCAAACCATTCAGTATGGTTATGAAAAATGAACAACGTTATAATCATGGAGATGGTAGGTCGTACATACGCATGAGTAATGTTTTCCATTTTTCATTGATCATTATGGAAAGAAGGTAAGTATTATTTTATCTTTAAATAATTATTATAACATAATTAATATCATATTAATCATTTAAATATACTTATATATATATCATACAAGTGACGTAATGAATAAAAATGAGTCACATCTCTTCGTGGAGGTGATAGTTCACACGTACGCACGAATGATGTTATCATTTTTATGCTCATGGAAAGTAAGAAATTCATTGATATATTATTATATTATAATGATTAATATTTAATTAATATAATATATGAACTTTAATTCCATTATTATAACTATTCATGAGAGACAGTTGTGGAAAACAAATTATATCGGTTTGTGGAGGTGATGGTTCACAAGTACGCATGAACGTTTAATTACTTTCCCATTTGATGGAAGTGGAGATGGATTTAGGTGATGATATTTACATAATATCATATAATTATATTTAGGATAATAGATTTATTATTTCATTATGTATGGAGAAGATTTTAAACAAGTGGAATAAAAAATAAAATAGAAACACTTAAATAAAAACATTACCATTCCTTCAGATGATCACCTTTCTTAACACCTTAACACCTCTAAAGAGGGTGTTCTACCTAAAATAAGACTTAAAAAATGTGTGGATGTATTCTAGGAATGGTTTTGGGTAGATCTTGGCCAAACTAAATGGTTTTTGAAGTGTGAGTTATAGAGAGGAATGAGTGACTTTTATAGGAGTGGGGAGGGGTACCCTTGGAAACCCTTAAAATATTAAATTAATATAAATTAATTTTTAACTCCAAATGACAAAAAAATTATGTTAATTAAAATATAATATGAGTATGGTTCTAAATAATCTCAACCAATAATTTTTTTACATGTATTGGTTTTATTTTAAACCATATCTTTTTGTTTTAACCCTTATTTAACCTCTTTAATTCTTACCATTTTATAAAGTAATTTACGCTTTGAAGGTTAAAATAATTACCATAACATGCCAAACAACCCATAAATGAGTCATTTATTATATTATATACTTTATCACAACTATTTTTCTAAATCTTGTAGTTTTAAAAAATTTATATCATTTAATAAAATATAAATTATTTTAAAATCTCATAAGTGTTAATTCTGACACTATTCGCTAATTGACTTTTTAGAATTATCATAATAACTTTATTAATTCAAAAAAAACTACATTAACTCATCTTTAACATGTAAAAATAATACATAAAAAAAAATTATGGCATCAAATATTTCAAATTATATTTATTTTAATATTATTAATATCATTTATTTGATTCTTCCTTTAAAAAATCAATTATTACATCGTCATTGTGTCACTATCTGATTTAATTATTTATTTACTAAAATTTATAAAAAAAATTACCAATATTTAGGTGATTTTTATATATTTCTAAGTGCTATTTATAGTTTAAGATATCTCTTAAATATCCCTATATTAAAAAAATAGTAATAAGAGTCATGTTTATGGCATCTTTGTCTTTACTTTAAATAAAATGTTATAAATGTCATATTCACACCCAAGTGGCTTAAAAGGGGAAAAATTTCTTCCCTAAGGTTGTATTAGTCAAAAATAACTCATCCAATTAATTTAGGACAAGTTTTAGGGTAATTTTAAAATATTATAATATTATTTTTACCTTTAATTACCTGATTTATCCTTAACCGTAGTAAATAAAATACTAAAGTTACTATTCACTAAAAAATATTTTGATCCTATTATATCAAATTTTTTACATTGATTACAACCATGTATTTAAATTTTTTAAAATTCAATTCATATAAGTGGAAAAAATAATTTAAAGTTAATCTCGTTGATAGATCGAGAAAATAGGTTTTTGAAGTAAAAACATTCAAAAGTTCACAAAATTTTTATATTCAATTCCAATGAGAAATTGATTCTAATGACCTACATTGAATTAACTTATAAAAACTTACTCTAATTAAATTTAAAAAAAAATTAAAATGATATCATAATAATATAAATAAATTGGATAAAAAGGCATTTTTGAATTAAAATGCAGTATTTTTCACTATTCATTAAAATATGAAATTTATCAGAAAAATATCAAAAATTCTCCCAAAGTAAATTTTTATATTACTATTCAAAATAAGAAGTTTATTTTTCCAAATATAATTTATAAAAGTGACAAAAACTATATTTAAAATGGGTTCTCCATCAAAAGGCGGTAAAAATGCCTTTTTTGAAAAATACTACTTTTATGTATAAAATTGAATTTCTTCTTATATCATGTCTAGAAAACATATAATATTAATTTTAAACATAAGATTGAATTTATATTTAATTAATATAATCCAAAAATAGTGATTTGATTATTTTATAAACACAATTATTCGCACTTAAATATTTTTTCATAAAAACACGTCCTTTATATTAAATTGGTTTTTATTTTCATTTCTAATTAATTGTATAACCAATGAATCATTATATAAACACGTGTAAATTATATTTTCATAATTTATTTAATATCATTCATTCGTGTCATTATAATGGCTATGCGATAACTAAAACTTAAAATAGTAATATTAATAATATATTATTATTTTCGGTATAACTCAGTCTTATGTGCAACGTAAGATTTCAAAGAAACTCATTGTTGCGTGTTAGGTACGATATCATACATAGAATATATTTTAAAGTAAACTTACTATCTAATTCATAAATATTAATAAATATGTAATATTCTTATTCTATAATTACTTGGGATGTTACAGGTGGTGGTATAAGGATCGCATAGCATCATCCACCACCCACAGCTCCTCCTCCTCATCTGTCGGCTCTACTTCCCTGGGGGGATCCCTTCCCTCTCCTGGGAGATACCTAGTCATGCTGTTTTCATTGTTGTGGTAGTTTTTCAGCTACCTGCTTATGCTACTCAGCACATATGGTCGTGCAACCATGTGCCATGTGACCTCTCCCACACAAGCATAGCATCACCCCCCCCCCAGGATACCATGGTCCTTTGCACTGCCTCTAACCATGTGCTTTAGTCTGATAATAGAGAGATATCCTCCTTCAAGATCCCATCGCATGATGCCTACTAGTTGATGCAGACGACTCAGCCCTATGATGCCCACCACCAGCTCCAACTGCCTGGAATCCCTCTGATAGGAATATTTATGTTACCAATGCCTGCTCCAACACCCTAATATAGGTGGAAATACACAAGGGCACCACATTGGCATGGATCTCTCTATAGAGTCCCATATTAAAATTTTATACTCAGAATTAGTCATCTTGGATCATGTTAATGGAGTACTGTGTAAGGTATGTGAACCTCATCGCATACTTAGCCACTATCATCTCTCCCTCCTGCAGCTCCATAAGCTCCTAAATCCAAACTGAGCACAAATAGGAGGGGTATTACTCCTCACAGAATATCTTCTGGAAGTCGATCCACAAGAGTGTCGACTCATTGTGAATCAAGATAACAAGACTCCACCAATGCCCAACTGCTCTGTGGAAAAGTTTAGTTGTAAGCATAACCACCTAATCTGTCAGTGTTTGGATAAGTCTGAAGATACAGACCACCAAGTCCATCCAATCCTCTACTGCCTGTGGATATGTCTCATCGTGGAACCTCAACGACCTCTAGCACTAGAACTCATGGAGTGCACTAAGACTGTACACATCCTCAGCCTTCTCTACTAGGATGATTTGTTTATCAATATGTGGAGGTGATACTACCTATCCACCTAGAGGAAGAAGCTCATGTGATGGACCCTAAACAGAGGCCTCATCACTCGTCAGATTGTCGTCACAATCTGGAACTAGTATCCTAGCTGGTTGTCATTATGGAGGCATCCTAAAAATTTAATCAAGACATACCACAGTCAAATTAATATATATATATATATAACAACAATGGGGAGTTGACACAAGAAAGAAAGTCAAATACTAAATCATATATGATTCATGTACCATTGATCCTTGTAACCAATGTCTCGATATGCTGATTTGATAATCAAGTAGTCAAGTTCCTAGTGAATAGATATGTTGGTCACCTATACCATCACTAGATTCTCTATTTTGGAGCCACACTTGAGACACTTTGACACTATTTCCCTAATCACAACCAAGTCCTCGTAAAGGGAATACTCCAAACATCATTCTAATGATTGAACCACCTATGATACCAATCTATCAAGAATCAACCCTAACCAAGGATTGATCCACAACTACCCTAAGCCTGAATCCATAGGACAGGGGCTGGAAACTAGCACAAAGTCATAACTAACACAGAGAGGAATTTTCCCAATTATTTGTACACATACACCCAAACATCTCAATGCATAAGTGCGGAGAAATAATAATTAAAAGATGCAATATATAGAATTTAAGCCAAGCATTAAAAATATCTTGAGTGTAGAAGAGTACAATAGTGCAAACTAAAAAGTAAAGGGGTAAAATACACGCCCAATTAGAAATATTTCCCAACCTAAAAAAAATAGAAAGTAAAATGTTGAGAGAGCCTAGCTCCTAACATCCAAGTCATGACCACTGTATGCAGTCCAAAGTACCAAGTATCCCTAAGCTTCTCTATAGTCACCGTCAACCTATCCATCATCTTTATAATACATTACATGCATGGGAAAAGCCCATACATGGGTGAATATATACATACCTAGTAGAACACGCCAAAAGCTGAAAGGGGGAGCAGTAAGAGACACAAAATGAATAAAAAGATAATAGATATTAAATAGGATTCAACTCAACCCAAACCAAGAGAGATAGAGTAACATTTTCCAAGAACAAGGGGATCAACACTGTGTGTATATAGACTACACGTTGAGTATTTTCTATATAAATATGGAGAGTAACCTCATCCAACCACAATAATCTAAACACGAAAAGTACATGGAATACCCCATGTGTCTTCGCAAACCATGGAAGGAGAGTAACTAAATCCAAAGGTATGGATACATATGTATACATATATACATATATATATATATATATATATTCTCAGTAAATGAATCCAAAACAAGAGAGAGAGAGAGGATCTCCATCTCACACCTCATCCCAAAAGTCCATCAATGATTTCTAGAATCTCACGCATCTACCTAGAAGTACCCAGGTGTAATTTCACACCTTTACACTATGTCGCACAGTCGATGAGGCACAATCTCCAAGTAGAGGACCCATGACCTATTAAATCATGGGGTTCTACTCAATAAGTATCCATAGAAGATATGTGCCCTGATTCGTCAGGGGGGGTTCCACTCTAGTGTCATGAGGACCCTCACCCTATCTGATAAGGTGTTCACTTGGTAGATAGAAGACCCACACCCAAGATTATAGGGGGCTCCTCTCTATAGGTCGAGGATCTATAACATGATGTGATAGGGGGTTCCACTATACACCCTGATGTGACAGGGGGTTCCACTTTGGTCATTGAAGACCATACCCTATCCAATAGGGGGTTCCACTCGGTAAGTAGAGGACCTGCACCCAAGCTGATGGGAGGGCACTCTATAGGTCGAGGACCGACTCCCTGGTGCAATAGGGGGGTTCCACTCTAAATAATTAAGGAATAATTCCCTATTTTATAGGGGGTTACACTTGGTAGATAGAGGACCCACGCCTAAGTTGATTGGAGGTTCCACTCTATAGGAAGCCTCTGGTGATCCTGCCTGATCGATATCATCACCAGGAATCACTTCAAAAAGAATAATACTCTAAAAATCTTACATCATATCCTGAAATCCATAAATGATGACACTATCACGTTTTACATGTAAAAGCACTTAGGATAGGCTACTCAAGGCCCAAAATTTGAGTTCAAACAAAGGATATATGAGAGTTCAAAGTTTCACAAAAAGGAACCAAGGGGTACGCGGCATGTGAGGGGACCCACATAGTGTGTGGTCCCCCTCCATAACTTAGTCTTATTATGGAATAATTCCTTTTTATTACATAAATTTTCATTATATAATACACATTTAGTAATTTGGAAAATCTTTTGGGTTTAGTTTCTTGCAAATTAGGTACATATTACATGATTTACATAGGGATAACATAAAAATAAACGTTAATAAATTATTTTGGGAGGCTCATTTGTTATTACATCCTAAGTCATATCAATGAATCTCATATCCTAGGGAAAACATCAAAGAAAAGTGTGATCATAAATCCCAGAAAGGGAATAAACAAAAGAAACACTTAACATGTGAGCAAGAAGCATATAACCAGGAATGATAATATGAAAAATGAGGCATACTATAAAATAAAGAACATTAATCATAATTTGAAAATATGGCTACAAATTTTAAATAATAAATTAATAAGGATAACACCAAGGTCCATCCCCAAGGTGTTATAAATCATAATTACTGAGGATATTCATTAAGGCATCATAAAACATGTCATATATAGAGATTAAATTCTTTACCTAATGCATTGAAGCATTATTAGGGTGAAACCTTCATATGTATTAATTAATGTGATACAAATATATCATAACAAAACATTTCATAAATAACCTATGGATAATAAAGAACGGGTTTCA
Source organism: Viscum album (assembly GCA_963277665.1). Taxonomy (NCBI): domain Eukaryota; kingdom Viridiplantae; phylum Streptophyta; class Magnoliopsida; order Santalales; family Viscaceae; genus Viscum; species Viscum album. The sequence goes on from OY728157.1 coordinate 600,997,984, forward strand.
TATCAAAATCATGGTGTTTCAAAAGTGCTTAAAGACATGATTATTATGTCATTTTTAACCGATGGAAAGGGAATGCGGGTTTCATGTATGTTAATCCCTGAATAAAATAAATAATTTTTACATATAGGTGAATAGATCTATAAAATAAATAGGTTTTTCTATTAAAAAAGAAGATAAAATATAATTCCTTAAGTAGAGAGATAAATTTTGAGAAGTAAATTCAGCAGCATGACAGGTATGAAAAATGTTTTTAGAAATGGGTAAAATGAGTGGGTACAAGGGTATACCATTGATAAAACATAATTTGGTGGTAATGGTATGATAAAAAGAGTAATAAAAGATAGTAATCATAATAATTATAAGATACATACAAAATAGGTTCTTGAATTGAAGAGAAGAGAAGGATAATTTTCTTACCTTGAAGAGTTACTCCTAAATATTGAGGAATGGAACCTTGGGGGATTGAAAAAACCTTAGTGGGATTCATTAGAAGGAAACATAACCAAAGATTATTTAAGGCTGGTTTGGGAGTGAAATGAATGGAGAAATGGGTGGGTATTTATAGCAAAAGTGGAGGATTTGTTTAATAATTTCCAAATATAGGCCATGGAAATTTAAGTTGTGGAAAAAGCAAAACCATTGGATTAACCATGGTTTATTCCCATGGTTTTTGACATTTGGGTCATATTTTAAGTTATTTTAACCCAAAAGAATTGATAATAATTTTATATTACTTATTTTGAGGCAATGTTTTTAAAATCAAAGTTTCCATTTTAGACTTTGGAAAGTCATTTATAGGTGTAGAAATTGATTAAAATCCATTAAAATACTTAATATTAATAAAATAATATATTTTATGTCTTAGGTTATAGTTAATTAATTATTAAATCATTATGAAATAATTATGAAGTCATTAAACATACTGAAAACCCAAAACTGTATTTTTACTATTCACAAAAAAATAAAGTATTTTAAGAAATTATCATAAATTTTACCTAAAATAATTTCGACATTATGATTTCAAAAATTATGTTTATTTAATTATAATAATTCTCTAAATATAAAAATTTTAAATTTTAAATATAAAAATCCTTATTTATTAAAAAAATAGCAGGTAGTAATGCATAGTCAAATTTCCGATGCTTAAAAAATTCCTAAGACATAATAAAATTATTTTATCATTTATATTTAAATAATAGTGTTTTTAAAATAATATTTAATTAAAATAAATATTATTCATAATACCTTAGTTTATTATAAAAATTTATATCTTTTAAATAAATCATTATTTTAATGAAATTTAACAATTTAATAGGATAATCAACATTCAGACCATTATAAAAATTACATTGGGATTCATTAAAATATAATATCGTTTAGAAATCATTTATTATGATTATTAGATGATATCACATTTTATTTAATACTTTTTTAATATAATATGTTTTATAGTCTTCGAAAATAATATTTTTTTATTATATCATTAAATAATCCCGATAATCATTTGAATGTATCTATGTAATAAACAATAGTAATGACTAACTAATTTATGGACTAAGGATAATAATTTTTATTATTCATATTAGTTGGAAAACATAAATGTTTATGATCATATTTCCCTATAAATATTCTATCATACTCTCATCATTACTCACTATTTCACTTATAAAGGTTCTTACACATCCCAATCTAAAGTCTATTTTTCTCCTAATGCTTCTTTTCTTTTTTACAATATTTATGGAAGGGGTGATTTTCTTGGGTAATTTAAAGCCTATGGAGTTTGTTGAAGTGAATGTACTATTCTTAAATGTGTATATACCATTGTTTTTTATAGTTTTCTTATTCCAAATTTATGCATGATGTCTGATTTTCTCATAAAATAAAAAATTGTTCTTTGTGATTCAATTGTAAAACATAATAAAATTTTATTGGGAGGAAAGAGGTCCATAAATAAAAGAAGTACATTTTTTGGGTCATTACACATATCCCTAGATGTGCATGGATCACTGCCCATGTAGGGATACATAGCATGTGGGGGGTATACACAGCTTTTCCAAGCCACTTGGGGTCCCAACTCATGCACCTTGGTCGTGCTCGTGTACTCTACCCCATGTCCGTGTACTTTGGTACAAGAAGTACCTAGTTGTTCCTATGCCCGTGTACTCTCAGAGTACATGTTGAGTCCACTAGAAAAACGTCGCATGGTGTGTGGGGGTACCACACAACATGTGATACTTATAATTCACTAAAACCCTAGTCATCTTTGCGAGGTCCCAACACACCGTGTGTTCTTTGAACTACATGATGTGCAGTCTAAGATTTTTCTAGATTCTCAGACCCATTCTCCACACGCTATATCTGATTTCTCCACCCTCATATATGGCTTTATCTTCACCCGAAAAAGGTGTATCTAGTTTTCGTTGGTCGTTTTCATCTATCTGAAGGCCAGAAAACGAAATCCACTCACAACGGTGGTTCGTCACTCAACCCGCACGCATTAGGTTCTTCTATTGCTGAATATTTGAATATCGATCATCAAAATTATCACCCATAACCTTCAATTTATCTGAAAACATCCCTGATTTTTCGATCTGTCCCTTGCATGTGAATATATCACAAATCTGGGGGTCCGATCGGGCTCGTTACCACCCGATAATGTCGAACTAGGATCGTGGGATCCAATCGGTGAAGAATGCAAAGAAAAAAGAGATAAAATCACCACAATGAATGTTTAATAATTTTTTTCCAAGAATTCTTGGTCAATGATCAAGAATGGGGATATCCAGAGTTAGAAAATAGTTGAATAAACAATTAAATCGGTACATATGAGCATGTTAAGGTTCAACAATTTGCATAGATCATAAACGAGATGATTCTGCTCAATCAATTTAATCAAAATGTGTGAAATACATGAATTGATGAATCTTACCTAGAGATTGGATTTTTTATTATCTAAGAATGCACTTTTCAATGAATTGAATAAGTCTTTGCATTCGTTGCGTCTCGATCTACTCTGATCCAGAGATTCGTCATCATCAGAAATGATTCGCCAACAGAATGAGAGGAAGAAAGCTCTAGAATCCTCACGGTGTTTATGCGGCTAACCCTGGAGGATTCACTATAGCATTGTATTTACAGACATTCCGATTAGGTTAAAATAATAAATTAATTTAATTAATTTAATTGATTAACCAACTGAATGTACCGCCAATGGGTGAGATATCTGAATGCCCCATGTCAACTTATCTTAGGTCACGCCTAGGGTAAACATCACATTTTGGACTCAACTGTGGTCTCAGATTTCTGATCCGATCTTCCATTTAAGATTTATCCCATTTTCTTTAAGAAACCATTCATGCACAATATAAAATATATTTTAATATTTTTATAAAATTAATTTCGAGCATACCGGGCCTTAGAATCGCACATCGTCTCAGCATCTGGATCTGGAAATATGTATATAAATATTTCAAAGTCTTATAAGGCAAAAACTAGGTCTCTAAAAATGGTGGGATATAATGATAGTTTTGGAATAATCTCATCACATTATTTCACCACATTATAATGAGATTCATTGGGTTTATATAGGACTTCAAGAACCACAATGCTTGGGTATATTCAGGAGAGGTTTCATAAATGCCTCAAACCATTTAAACTCTTGAAATGTATGAATTTGTCCTCATAATCATCATTTAATGCTTAAAAGGTTATTATACACATTCAAAATCCTTATAATTATTATCAAATGAAAAATAACCGAACATGATAGTATTTGTTATAGAATATTGAAGCAACTAGAACATTATCTCACAACATGATAGTCCCTGCACACAACACCATGACATAGTGTCTTTCACCATGCTGCAAAGCACCTTAGCATAGACCACGACATACACTATGTCATTGTCAAGCCTGTTTTAGTTCATTTTCCAACAGGTTGATGATTTTCATAGGCTTTATTCACATGGGAAACAATTACCATGAACATTCACCTCCCAATCTCTATTCTATGTAATTGATTGTACCCATTGGATCTTCTTTATATAATAATGATTAATCTATATCATTGATCATATGTACATGTTGTCTATATATATGTGATAATGAAATAATATTTTTGTCTCTATTATTGTCTCTACTATTTTCCTTCATTTTATCATGATTTTTCTTTGGTATTATATACTTACCTTCATTAATTATTTTTCTTACTTTATTTTAACATCACAATTCATTTAAAATTGACAACAAGGTCTCAATTTCAAAATACTCCATGGTTTTAATTAGTTTCATGATTCTTTTTTACAAAAAAATCATTTTTTATTGAATTTTTTGGATTTGTGGTTAAATTAGTTAAAAATGTTTTTATTGATAACATTATTATTATATTTAAAATAGATTTCTTTCCCACATATCATGTTAAACCATCTATGACACCCCCATGTCACTGTTACTTTATATTTAATATTACTTTAGGGTATTTTAAATTTTTGGAAGTTTCAAGATTGAAATTTTAAATTTTTAAGGGGTGACCCACATGGTTGGTGCATAGTTAGGGGAAACCATAGTTCAAACCCATACTAGTTTTGCAGCTTCCTTTTGGTGTATCTTGCATGGTTAGAACATGGTTTGGTAAACTATACTTCCAAATCATGCAATATATCAAAAATCACCTTAAAGTGATTTTTAAGAAATATCCCTCTTTGAATTTAGGGGTTTTGAACCCCCTCTCCTGCCTCACTAATTTGATCGACCCCATGGTGTGGCATAGAGAGATCTCCCTCCCTCCTTTGATGATTTTTATACCCTTCTCCACCAATTTCAAGCAGATTCTTGGGGTAATATCCCTCATTTATCTTATTTTTCACCTATCCTTCCCTTTAAACCCAATATTTATTATTTTTTTCTTCTCCCATGAACCCTTGGGGTTGTTTGGATGAGATTAAGTTTTAGGGGTGGTTCTAATTTGGGGGGTCTAAATGTTCATGGCTATAGAGGTATCCTCTTTGCTTGGTTGAGCTTCATCATTGAAGGTGAATTATTGCGTCTTGATTCTACCTGGTTTAAGGTTGGTGTTTTTCTGTATTTACTTTAAATGGCATGTCATTGTATTATTCATGGTTTATAATGCCTTTTTTGTTAAATTAAATCTATACATGATAGAGGTATTGGAATTTCATAAATATTTTAAGGGTTTTATCACTTGGTAAAAAGGTGTTTTATGGTTTTCTAGTTTCAAAAGTAATTTTTTTAGTGACAAGTGTTTGTGAAAGGTTTATATGGTGTGTTTTAAATGATATTTTAGGAATCAAGTAATTTTACCATGTATGGTTCATGTTAAAAGTGGGTAATATAGTTTTAAGTGGAGTTATTTTAATGCAAGGGGTTGCTTGGGGTTTTCAAATGGTTTTAGACAAAGGGGTTTTTGATTTTAAATGGTTTTATGTGTGAATTTATATGATTTATATTTAAATAAAATTTTAAATAAATATTTCTAAATTATGGAAAATTGATTGGCATCCCAATATTATTTTGAAAGAAAGGTCTATTTAACACTTGATAAAAGGATTTATTGGTATTTGATAAGGATGGTTCTTTTTATAACTTCACCTTCCAAGATCATTTTAAAATATTAATTGGTGTTTTTATAAAATGAGTTATTGGTGATTATAAAAACATATAATGATCCCTTGGTAATTCCTTATATAATATTATGTTTCTTTTTATGGGATGTGAATTACATTATGATGTGTTGATTTTATGATTGTGAAAGGGGTTTTTTCTTATGAAGGGGTTGGATGTGAGATGAGGTTTACTTGTTATGTTTAAAATGATTATTTCTATATATGTGATGCTCACTTGATTCTATTGTTTTCTCACCTTTATTTATTTCTTTCATGGGAAACCTAGGTAGCTAAGTAATTGGTAGATGAGTGATACGCTGGTGTAGATTTCTCATTGTCCAGTGCCCTAGATTAGATTGTGCTTTAATAATGGGATTGTGTCCTATGGAGTTTGAGGACTCCTAGGATGGATTATGTGTCTGGTGGAATATGAACACTCTCAAGAGCGATTATGTGTCCCAGATAGTCTAATTAGACTATCGAGTTTATATACATATTCTTTTAGTTCGTCCTAGGGTTTTAAAATGTCAGGTTCAGGATTGTATTACTTGAGTCCTGGGTAGTTTTCCATGATGCCTAGTTCCTATTGAGTATTTTTTAGAGGATCTCATTATGCACCTTGTTGGTATCCCCTAGATTTTGATTTGTTTTTATGGCATTGCTGCTTTGGTTTTTTATGTTGTTATATTCAATTGATATCATAGTGGATCTATGTGTTTATTTTCCCTTTTAGTTATAGTTTTGGTTTACTTTTAAATCTATTTAAAAGTGATTTTAAAAGTTTGATTTTAGAAATTAAAGTGACATTTATCTTATAAAAAGGAGTTTGTAAAAAAATTGTAAAGAGTAAAGGAAATTAGACTTGTTTTCATAAAATTTAATAAAGGATACTCTTTATATGGTTTGAGGTAATTTTTATAAAAAGGCATTGGTTTAGACCTTGTTTATTTAAATAAGGTTTTTTTTATAAATGTGATTATGTAATGATATTTGGTTTCACTATACTCATATGTGAAAATCATATTTTTTATCTATATTTCAAACTAGTATTAATGAAATGGGTTTTGAAAGGAATTGTATGAACTCTTTAGTGAAATCCTGTTGGGTATGTTTATATCACACCGTGCATTCACCATTGGGTGCATACAACTCTCTCTTTTTCTTTTAGGTGCCCAGAATTTGGTCTCTTTTGGGGTTTATATTTGGATTGTTCGATGATGGATGGTGTTGTGATGTGGTGAGGGTCTATGTTTAGATTATCTATTTATCTATAGTTATTTATTTGACATGCATGGATGTACAATGTATGGATAGGTCATGTCTAATTATTGATAGTTTCTAATGTTTATTTATATTGTTGTATAAGGGTTGAATCATTCCCAAGTGTGTGCTCTTGATACCCAGGCACTAGTTATTAGCCCATGAGGATTGGGAACATCCTTTAGGCTGAGTGGGGAGTTGATCTAAGTGATGTGTCAGGTCAGCTAGGTCCAGTTCATTACAAATGGTATCAAAGCCTAGGTTTTTCAAAGGTATGGGTTCTTAAAGATCCCTCTTATTATTTTGAAATTCAAGTAGCATGGAGACGAGGATGTCAAAACTCAGGAAGCATGTTCAAGGGAAGTCTAGTTAGCTCTTTCTCATTCAAAACCTTGAGTTTCCATGGGTAGTCGGAATTTTAATTTTAAATTTGAGTTCATTTCTAATTATTCATGATGTAATTTTGATCCCCATTGAGTATATTAGTGATTTGGGGGTCTCTTTGAGCTTTGGGGGTAAAAATAGTGGAATAACTGAAGATACATGATTAGCTCGCATGACCTAGAAAACCATATGGAGCCCATGTTGTTGGTTCTAAGAGTCATTTTAGAGACTATTCCATGGTTGGAACATGGTCATCCAACCCGTGTGGCCAAGCCATGGGCGGTTTTATTTTTTCCCATATGTGTTTTTTTGTCTCCCTTGATTTACAAATTTATTTCAATGGTGTTTACCATTGGTGTGAGGGAAATTAAGATAGTTTTTATAATGAATTGATGTTATTGGATGATATTTTTATTGATGCATTATGCCTTGTTTTTTGGCCTCATGTTTTAAAAAGTGATTTTTTATTTTGGAAAACTGTTTTTTGATGGAAAAAAAGAGATTTTATGGGGTGGTTTTTTTATGAAACTAATTTTTGTGATGGTAATATAAGGAATTTTAGTTTTCAGAAAATGTTTTTAAAATAACTATTCCTCTTTTTCTTTTCAATTTGGGATATATTTTTTTTGAACTAAAAGGTGGAATTTATGAATTGTCTTGGTTTTTAAAACTGGATGTTATGGATTATTTGTGACAATTTTTTGACTAACATGGGATGTTTTGAAATTGGTTGATTTATTTATGGAATTTAAGAAAAAAAATTTAAAAGAAATTAGAATTAGTGGAAATGATTTGAAATGAAAGTGGTTTTTCATGGAAATGTATTGGTATAGAAGGGAGCTTCATGAAATTTTTTGGTTTTATGATGGAACTCCTTGAGTGTTTTGAAAATGAAAGAGAAATTTATAAAGTTTAATTTGGTTTTTGTTTTAAATAAGCATAAATTTTCAAATTATGTGTGTGATTTTTTCAAATGATATTTTTAACTCCTTTTTAAAATATGTTGATTGTAAATAAAAGTGTTTTTTGTGATCCTTATAATGGAAGTGTGTGTGTGTGTGAATCCTTATGAAAAGGATATAGTTAAATGGAAATGAAAATTTTTAAATATATTTTTTTATATGTTTTTTCCATGGTGAATTTTAAGTTTGGATTTGTCCCTTGGGGTGTATTGATACTGTTTGATTTGGTTTGTGAAATGTGAATGGGTTATATTCATGTTTTTACCTCTTAATTACACCTCCTAGAAATGTATTGAGAGAATATGGAAAGTATATTTCCAAGGATGGGTCGTAGTCTTGGGTGTAACCAATATGTGGGTGATTATATATTTTGGATTTTCTACTCATTGAGTTTAGAGTGGATTGAGGCTCTAGAGGTGATTTACACTAGATGTCTTCCTTGATGTTTTTCTGGTTCCTCGTATGTGAGGTTTTAGTTATCATGGTCATGCTTATGCCTTGATGCTTGATCTTTTCTTTTAAGGATTTTATGTGACACTTTCTTTAGTTGGGTTTTGATGGTTTATACATGGGAAGTCCTTGGGAGTGTGTTTTGGGTGACTAGGATATACATAGATCCAGTTGATATTATTCATTGTATGGTGTTGTTTTGGATCTTGTTTGGTTCACCATGAGATGGATATCTAGGTATGAGGTCCTAGATCACCCATTCCACTCTTTTTTTTATCCAAGGTTATATCCTATTTCATTTATCATTGAGGAATGTTTTTTATTAAGGTTTATTCTCCCTTTTTGGTGACATGGGATGTAGTGGATTGAGTGATGTTTCTTTGGAATCGTTTGGATGTTTCTTGGGTCATGATTTCTTTGGGAACATAAGGTAGATTCTCTAATTATTATCATTTCTTGTGGAGGATTATTGTTTCCATTATGTTATTGTTGGTATCATGTTTTACTTAGTAGTGTTTCTCTCTTGGGAGTGTTTATACCCTATCTTACCACCTTATAGGAATTTTAAATAGTGGGGAGATCTATAATAAGACTCCATATTCTTAGAGATATATGTTTTATGGATATGAGTTAGATTGTTCTTATATATTTTGGATGATTTTTGAGTATTTAATCTATGGATTTGAGGATTTTTGTGTTTTTATGGTTCTTTGTTCTCACTAGACCACATTAAACTTTCATTCCCCACCTCTTATGTAAGTTTTGAAGTTTTGAAGTCACCTTTGCTTCTACTTTTATCAATGAATTTCTCTGGGCATAAAGTGGAATAGTGGGAAGAATTGTGATACCCTCATGACATTGTTACTTTATATTTTATATGACTTTGGGTTATTTAATTTTTTTTAGAAGTTTAGGGATTTAAATTTTGAATTTTTAAGATTTTTCCTCTATCACATATTTACCATGTTGTTAGATAAAACTATGTGAGTTTCTTATGCATAATGTTGTAGTTTTTAGCAGTGGTCTTTACATGGTTGGCATAATGTTCATCAGACCATGTGAAATCTCAAGGGAATCGTGTGACTTATTTTTATGTGTGGGGGTGACCTGCATGATTGGTGCATAGTTAGGGGAAACTGTGTGTCCAAACCATGTGATTCATGCAGGTTTCCTCTAATGGATCCCACACAGTTGGGGAAAAGTTTGATAAATCGTGTTGTCTAACCATGCAATCTACCTAGAATCACTTAAAGGTGATTTTATGGAAATAACCCTCTTTAGATTTAGGCGTTTGAGGGGTTAGAACCCCCTCTCCTCCCTCACTTGTTTGGTTTATCCCATGGAATGGATTAGGGATCTCTACCTTCCTCTTTTGATGATTTTGATCCCCTTATCCATTGATTTCAAGTATATTATTGAGGAAATCTTTATCCTTTCACTTTTTCTTCACATCTCCTCCTCTCTACACTCATGCTTTCTTGGTTTTTTCCTCCCATGAACCCTAAGGGGTTTTTGGGCCAAGATTAGGGTTTGGGTGGTTCTAATTTGGGGGTTTTGGATGTTTAGTGCTTGTAGAGGTATCTTCTTTACTTAGACAAGCTTCACCATCAAAGGCAACTCATTGCGACTTGGTTCCTCTGGGTTTGAGGTAGGTGTTTTGTGATTTTTCTTTAAATAGAATTTCATTGTATAATTAATGGATTCTAATGAATTGTTTATTAAATTAAATCTATATATGATAGTGGTAGTAGAATTTCATAAATATTTTAAGCATTTTATCACTTGAAATAAAGGCATTTTATGATTTTCTAGTTTTAAAAGTAGATTTTTTGAGTTCTAAGTGTTTGTGAAAGGTTCATATGGTGTGTTTTAAATGAAATTTGAGGAATCAAGAAATTTTACCTCATTCATATCATAGTAAAAGGGGTAAAGTATGGTTTTAAATAGATTTATTTCAATGAATGTGATTTCTTGGATTTTTTAAATGGTTTTAGACGAAGGGGTTTTTGATTTTAAATAGTTTTATGTGTGGTTTTTTATGATTTGGATTTAAAGAATTTTTTAAATCAAGATTTCTAAATGGTGGAAAATGGATTGGCATCCCAAGTCAGTTTCAAAAGAAAGGATCATTTGGCACTTTTTTTAATAGGTTAAGGGTTAATCCCCCTTTATTGAATAAAAAAAAGAAGAAAATCTTTTAACAAATGGGGAAATAAGAAACCCATCACAATCACTGAGGAAACAATGCCTTTTAAAAACCTGACTTGAAGGATTCAAGATGGTCCTGAGAGTCCAATGGGAAGAAAACATCTAGAAAATCAATGGAGAAAGTTTCATCCCCCCGATAGAAAATGAAATAGTTAAATCTATTGATGATGTGTTACCCCTGACAAGAAGTTGTGTCATGATAGTCCAACACAAAATGGTAGAGAACCTCTCCCACTCACACTAAAATGTGAAGGGAGGACCAAATGATAGCTTCCAACACACTTATCTCTCTTTCGATCCTCACACCCAACAATGCTTGAGAGGAACTCACTGCATTGTCAACCTGATGCAACGCAAAACAAGACCAAAAACATTATGCATAATTGAATCAGGGTGCCCATCTATCCAATAAGAATGAGGACATATGGATAAATGATGGGTGTCAGCACACTCATCCCTCTTTCGAGGCCTTCCACCCAATGGTACCTGCAAGAAGTTACAACTCCAACCAAAAGAAATGAAACCAAATCTAAAGCCCTAAAAAACAACTACATCCCACACAAATAGGCAGTACTAAAATCAGAACAAGTCCAATTGAAACATGCCTAAGATCTCAAATTCCATCAATGTCTCACACACAGTCATCCACTTGAACCCTCTGTCATTACCATCAAGCTTGTTGCAACACTGATGCCCTATCATGCCATATTCCACCACCAAACCACCTCAGACCCATGATCTAAGAACCAGGCCACCACCTGATGTCTAGAAAATGTCAGATAGTCACCTCATGTCAAGATAGACCACCACCTATCTCCAAAAATATATTTCAGATAGTCTCCAACCATCGAATGACCACCACCCACATGTTGAACCACCACCGTTTTTCACAAACATCAGTTGACACCATGGGAGCATAAATCTAAAACTAGATCTATGAAAGAGGAATTTCAGGAAGGATGAACATAAAGGTGGGGAAGTTGATGATGATGACGAGAATAATGAGTGTAAATGAATTAAAGTTGGAGAAGTTTTCAGAAAAGATTTGTGGAATCCACTTCTAGAAGATCAATCGATGAGGATCTAGAGAAATGAAACCCCAATTGTCATTTTTATAAAATAAGTTATTGGTGATTATACACCCATATAGTGAGACCTTGGTTATTACTTATATGGTATTTTTTCCCTTTTATAGGATGTGAATTGTATTATGATGTGGCGGTTATATGATTGTGAAAGGGTTGTTTCTTGTGAGTGGGTTAGAGGTGATATGGGTTTTACTTGTTATGTTTAAAATGATGATTTCTATATATGTGATGCTCACTTGATTTGATTATTTTCTCACCTCTATTTATTTTTTTCATGGAAAACCTAGGTAGCTAAGTAATTACTTTATGAGTGTTACACTCACATAGATGGAGTACTAACTAGTGATCCATTTTAGATTGTTCTTTGTCTAGGGGACTTGTCTCATGAAGTCTAAGGACTCCTAGGATGTATTATGTGGACCGTGGAATCTGAGCACTCCCGAAAGGGATTATATGGTCTGGCTAGTCCAATTGAACTACTTGGATGATAGGCATGTTCTTTTAGTAAAGACTAGGGTTTCAAGATGCCATGTCAATGACTATATTACTTGAGTCTTAGGGAGTTTCCCATAATGCCTAGTTCATATTAAGTATTGTTTAGGGGGTCTCATTATATACCTTTTTTATCCTCTAAATTTTGATTTGTTTTCATGGAACCATTACTTGGGTTGTTTATGTTGTTATATTATATTGATATCTTGGTGCCTTTCGGTGTTTATTTTTCATTTCAGTTATAGTTTTGGTTTACTTTCAAACTGATTTATAAATGATTTAGAAAGCGTGATTTTTAAAAAAGAAAAGTGATGTGAATTTCATAAAAAGTAACTTGAGAAAAAAATGGAAATTGGAAAGGAATTTAGACTTATTTTTATAAAATTTAATAAAGGATTGTCTTTCTATGGTTTAAGGGAGTTTTTATAAAAAAATCATTGGTTCTTACCTTGTTTATTTAAATAAGGGAGTGTTTATAAAATTGATTATGGCATGATATTTGGTTTCATCATACTCACACATGAAAAAAACTATTTTCTATCTATATTTCAAACTAGAATTAATGAAAGGTATATTGAAAGTAATTGCACAAACTATTTTGTGAAATCCTATTGGACATGTTTAGCTCACACCCTACACAAACCATTGGGTGGATAGAACTCTCATGTTTTCTTTTAGGTGCCTAGTATTTGGTCTCTTTTAGGGTTTATGTTCATTTTGTCCAATGATGGATAGAATTATGTTGTGGTAAGTGAATATGGGTCACATAGAGATAGTTATGGTTCAAGTTTGGTTTTATTTTTGGATGACATATATTAGCCTTATCAGCCCATATCTCTTTCTTTTTTCTTATTTATATATGTGATGTGTCTGATTTTTCTATATATATAAAAGTGAGATGAATCGTTATGATTTTTCATGTATTATTTTATTTTTTATTACTACTTATTCCATGTTTTTCTTGTTTATTTATTTTTAGATGTTCATTTAATGTGCGTGGATGTCCAATGTATGGATAGGTCATACTAGATTATATATAGTTTTCACTTTTTGTTTATATTATTGTATGAGGGTAAAATTTTTCCCAAGTGCATGTTCTTGATACCCAAGCACTAGTTTTCAGCCCATGGGGATCAAGAATTCCCTTTAGGCTGAGCGACGGGTCGGGCCAAGTGACATGTCGAGTCAAATCAAGTCAGTTTGTTACACCATATCCAACTAATTTTTTTGAAATTAAGTAAGGTTACTCTAGAATTAAGAATCTATAGTGAAACCATATCCAACTCATTACTCTATTTTTTAACTCTGAAAATAATATTATAGGTATATTTATATCAATTTTAATTAAATGCAATGATTTGATGTATAAATAATAAAATAAAATTTAAAAAAAATAAAACAGTGTTGTTGTGGCTATAATGAAACAAAAATATGACGTTTAACACTCCCCTCTAAAATAGTATCATATGGATCAATTTGGAGGAACCTTTTTACGTAATTGGTTTCTTTTATATCTAATTGGAATTTTTAGGCGATTCTAGTAGCTGGTTGGAGATGCCCCTAAGTCGTAAGGCTCAATGGTGAGGTGAAAAATATCAATTATTAGAGGTGTAATAACCCCCTCAAATTTCAAGGTGTGTTATGTTTTAGATTTAATTTAATTCTAATAAATATTTATGATCTATGGTTGTTTTAGGTGTTTGGTATAACTTTGGAGTCAGTTTTGGAGGACTGGACCAGGCTTGCAACTGAAATGTTGCAGACTACAGGTGGTCACAACATGGCATTGAGTGTCATGGCATGGAGGCTAGAGTAGGGGAGGGTTGCACCATGGGGCTCTATGAGGTAATTTCCTTGCGACATTTTACAGTAGGGTTGACCCCTCTGCTATTTTAGGGGTACTTGCATCATGCTATGAGGATCTCACTACAAGGGCCATTAACAGAGGGGATTCAACCCCTCTATGAATTTTTGGGCACCTATGTGTGGTTCGAGGACTGCGACACAACCCCTATGGATGCGCTATGAGCCACTTATTGGGTATTTTTTTAATGGAAGATCTTTAATTTTTTCTTGGACACCCATTTAACCTTATCCCACATTCTTCCTTAACCCAAACATGATTTAGGATACATGGGGGTTCTCCCCTTAGTGTTTTGTAGTGATCAATCATGATTCTAAAATCTAAAGGCTAATGAAAGGGGAACCTAAAGTCTAATATAAGGGGCATCTACCTCAATATCAATGGAACTAAGTCATTTCTATTAAGTGTGGTTCTAAACCACCTTTAGAAGGCAATAATCATCCTTAGAATCCCAAATTAAACCCTAAAATAAGTAAATACCTAATTAAAATTGAGCCATGGGATTACCTAGGTCGCTGAGACCATAATCAGGCAAGAACAAAAGAGAAAAGGGAATAAGGGAAGATAAAATGGGGTTAGAGAGGGATTAACTTAAGTATTTAGACTTGAAACTTGAAAAACACCATGGATTCACCATGTAATAAAGAGAAAGGTAAGATAAGGGAGCCCTAGGGTCATGCGATCCAAATGGTTGGGAATATGAGTGTAACATTACACACCTTCCTGGTCCATTACTTTGTCAGTTTTGGGTGTTGGATGTGCTTGGAGGAGGCCTAGAGCGGGTCTGGAGGAGTTTGGCTGCTAAAATATAGAATTAGAGGAAATATACAGAGTGTAAAATTTACACGACGTGAAAGTGGGGTCCATGGATTGTGTAGGACCAGTTCACAATGTGTAATAATTCAGGTGATTAATCCTTTAAGGCAAAACAATTTTCAATGAAAGATGAAAATTTTTAGAAATTGAGGATTACATGTCGTGTGATAGTTACACAATGTGAAACCTGCAGGATTCCAAGTTTTAAGTTATTTTTCTCGGCCGATTCTCATTCATTCGGTCATGGATTCTTCCTATCTCTCATTCTAGGCAAACCCTAGGTGCCCCAAGGTGTTCTTCAATCCCTCTTCTCCCCTCTTTGTTCTTTTGGTTTTGGTGGTTGTTCATTGGAAATCGGTGGTAAACCCTTCTCTTCCTTTTTTTGTTTTTTTCTGTTATTCTCCTGAGGATTTGCTAAGGTGATGTTGTTTTGGTTTGGGGAATGTGTTGGATTTTGTTTTGATGGTCTTTGGGTGAGGTGTAGGTTGATCCACAGTTTCTCATGGTGTGGTTGTTGTTTTTTGGGTAGTTTTTCTCCCTACAGTGTGCAGTGAGTTATCAAAGCTTCTTTATGGTAAGGAATCCCACGTTTCTCTTTATTATGTATCATGCGGGTAGGGTTTGATTTTGTTTATCTATGGTTTATATTTATCTTGGATTAATAAAATATAAGGAATTTGGTAAATTGAAATTAAAAGGGGGTAAAGGGGTTTGTTTCACATGCTTTTACGACTTTGATATGTTTGTGATATTATGATTGTATGGGATTCATACCCCACTAAAAATTATGGTGGTTAGGGGATTTGTTTGCGCTGGATGATTTGTGTTGTGACTGCAATTTTTATTGTGATTATTGTGATATTACCCTAAAATGGAAATTGGCTAACCACTTATATTTGGATAATAAAATGGTTTCCCCAGGATTATGGATTGTGTGATAACACCCCTAAAATAAGGTGGAATGTGATCAAATCCCCGTTATAAATCTATAAAATGGATTTTGATGTGATGTGATGTGTAGTCATGTTTTTGTTGTGGTGACGTGCGATTGATGTGTGGTTGAGGCATGTAGGGATGATGGTTTGATGTTCATGCTTTGGGGCAGCAAGGTTGTTATTTAGACATGCTTCTAGGGCAGTAAGGTTATTGTTTGGTCATGCTTTTGGGGTGGTGAGGTGGTGGTATGAAGGGGGTGTTGAGTTGTGTGTGATATGTGGTTGCTCTGTGCTAGATTCTCAAGTAGTGATGGAATAAATATTTGTTTAATAATGATTGAAATGGTTTGGGTTTGGTTTGGATAGTGGGATGGAAATAATAAATGATGGGTTGTGTGGTTAAATGTGGATGGTGCTAAATAATGAAATGAATGGGTTGGATAATGGGAATTGGTTAGTGGTGTGTTGTGGCTTATGGTTTGTTTGGTGTTATGCATTTAGTGGTGGTAGCAAAAGTGGTGATGTTGTGATTTGGTTAGTGTTTGATTTTGAACTCATAGGTCGGGCTTCTGTGTGGCTATATGTATATACTTGTATATTCTTTGTGATTTCTATACGTACCCCACCCACATCGAGCACTGTGTGCTGACACCCATATAGTCATGTGGAGGATGTTTTTTCTGACATTAGGTGAGGAAAACAGATGGTTGGGTACCCTCTCTTTCCTGCTCTCTCTTCTAGGCAAGGTAGGTATTGCACATGTTGTGATGGTCAAAGGTCTGTTAGTGCATTAGATGGTGGTTGTGATATCCCAAGTATCTTCAGGAGAGTTGTGATGTGTTCATGATTATAGGATGCAAGTGAGATGTGATGTAGCCCAGGTGTCTTCGGGTGAGATGTGATGTAGCCCAGGTGTTTGTGGGTAGGATGAGATGGGACGAGGTGGTTTACGGTGGGGGCCATGCATAGTAAGAGGAGGGCACAAGGTTGGTGTCCTTCATTTTCATGATACCCTACTATTCTGGTTATGGTTGTGGATGTGTGATGGCTCGAGTGTTTTCGGGAAAGTTCTGATGTGGTTGTGCTTGTGGGGCGGTGATCTCAGGTGTCTGTGGGCATGATGAGATGTGATAGTGCTTGTGGGGCAGTGGCCCAGGTGTTTGTGGTTGTGATGTGTTTTGACTATTCTTTTTGGGCGATGTGGTATACATAAGATATGGGAGTGTCAGGACGTACGACGTTGGGGTGTGAGAGCGACGTACCAGTAGGAAAGCGGTGCGGGGTACCCTATATCGATATGCTTCTTGTTATATTATATTACTTAGCTTGCGTTATTTGGTGAGTGTGCCTTAGTGAGGTTGGGTTTGGTTAGTATACCTGTATAGGTGTTGTTTAGTTCTGTTTTTCTCTCATGGGTGAATTATTATTCTCCTTTCACATGCGCATGAGAGACTTTGGTTTTCCTACCGAGTATACTTTTATGCCCACCCTACGTATATAAACTTTTTTTAGGTTTCTATGAGAATTACATGCATCGTGCTGGACATTAGCTTGGACCTTTGGATAGATATTGTGTCACTGCTTTAACTTTTCTTTTGGGTATTTACTTTTGGTGACTTTTATTTGTATCAGTTTTATTTATACAAGCATTGTGGGATGGTTTTGGTTTCATTTTATATTATTTCGTGAAGTTGTTTGTGGATGATTCATCTTATCTCCTGATCCTATATTTTTAGAAAGGGTAATGTCTCTCATTTTATGAGATTTTTATACCCACGGTGCTAGTCGCCAACCCAGAGCCTACTGAAGGTGGGACTCGAGGGTTATTATCTCTCCCCACTCATTACGGTATCTTTGGATAGAGGGGGTCGCAAAAAGAAGGGTTTTGGGGTTAAAAATTGAGGGGGGTATAATTGAAAATTCCCACTTTTTAAAACCCAAATAGACTGCATATTTTGTCCACACAGTTTACCAAATTATGTGTCAATTGTGTGAGGCTTACTGGACTCTCTAGACACCTTGCATAGTTTGGTTGTATGGTTTGAAAAAACATGTGCCATCCATGCAAAATGGTTTTGTTAAAAATTGTAGACATCTGAATAGTTGCCACAAAAATTAATACTAATCACACGAGTTAATCATGTGCCCTTCCCTAAAACCCCCAAAACTCAAAATTTCAAAGGAGAATGGCTTGAAACCCAAGAACGAAATCAAATATCAATAAATAGATAAAATAAAGGAAGTTTGGGGTGTGACATGAATGCATTTATAGAGAGGACTGTGTTAAATTTGTGGCACATGAGATCATCGTGCATGAGTCAGAGACCATTGATAGTGATGAAGAAGGTTTGGAAGTTGAATAGGAAAGATCAGGTTTTTTGAGTCTTACACCTAATTCTTTTTCTTCATAGAGTGTTATTAGTGAAGAAGGAATTAAAACCAAAGATCGAGGTGATGCATTGAGAGTTTTAGACTGCTCGAAGGATGCTAAGCATAGGGAGCAATTAGTTTTTTCTGGCACTCTTGATTATGTGGTGATCACTATTATGGGGAAGCCATGTGTTATTGGTTCTAGTCTTGTTTAGTAGGGCAGTACATATATATGTATTATGAAAACTTCATCATTTCAATTTCTTTTATAGGGGGAGATTTTAAGTTTTTTTAGAGTTGCAAAAGGGCATCATTGTATTTTCTACATATGATGATGTTTGGTGCAATACCAACCAATTTTCTTTCCAATTGAGTGTTTTGGAATTCATCTCCTTATTTGATGATATAATGGGGCATATTGATGAGGTTCATCCCGGATCATGATTTTTTCAAAAATGAAGATAAGGTTTTCTTTGAAAATTCAAATAGTGGTCAGGTTTTGGCTGCGTGTATGGTTGTTTTTTAAGAGATGTTTTTTATATCTATCTTTGTGATGGGAATTTAAAGGCACATGAGTTTGAAGCCTATGAATGAGTCACATTATACTCAAGGAGAGATTCATGAGGTGGTAATTCATGGGAAGAAACATGTAACTGGAAACAGTGTGCAACGATAATTCGGGTTGTGCAAAGACATAATAGAATGTTTAGAGTGGTGTTGCAATGACACGAAGTGGTCAGATTGGATCATTAAAGGGTGACATTTGTCACGTGATATTTTTTAGAGAGAAGATGAAGGGATATCAGGGTGTGGTTTTCACACAAGTTTTTCTAGATCATCGTTATAATTCAAGTTTGGGTATTTTCTTGGATTTTATCTCTCTAATTATAGTGGAAATTCAAATTTTTCCTGAGGTTTTTTAATCCTCTGCATTGGAGGGTTTTTTCATGTTAAAACCTTTCTTGTCGATTGTTTTATTCTTAATACAGTTATCACTTCCATTTTTCACTGGAGATTCTTACAAATTTGTTGGCACATCAAGTTTTTTATCTTGAGGCTGGTTGTGTTCTTCCACAACGGCTAGTATCAAAGGGAGGTACTCTATGTTTCTTGCTGATTAGATATGGGTGATTCATACCAGGGGATTTCTGTTCACATCAAACTATTTAATGGGAAAAATGATTTTAAACTGTGGAAATAGTGAGTAAAAAATATCTTTACTTGTGGGAAGACAATGAAGGTGCTGAAGAAAAAGTCAAAGATGCCATAAAAGACGAGCGATGGTGATTGGAAGGATACGAGAGAGTTAACGACAAGCATGATTCAGATGTATTTGGCTTATAATACTCTATGGGAGGTGGTGAATCTGATAGATCCAGAAGAGATCTGGGTGAAACTTAAAAATCATGTGTAAATCAAAATCCCTCACAAATGGTTTATATTTGAAAACATTATTGCATCGTTTATGAATGCTAAATAATGGAGATTTAGGTAACCATTTGGATGAGTTCACCAGACTTCTAGAGGATCTGTCTTTGGTGGTGGTCAAGATCAATGGTAAGGGTAACACATTACCCATTGAAATGGAAAAACAAGATAAATCTTTGAAACTATTAGTTTTTTTGTCAGATTCATATGATAATCCCATCACCACATTGTTGTTCGGGAAATACACTCTAAATTTGGATAATGTAATTTCATCATTATTGTAACACCCCAGGTAAATAATGAATATGAAATTTTCATATTTATCCATATTTGTGAATAAAATATTAATATGACTTTAAAGGGGACGCTATGCTCGATGGCGTACCCAACACGCAACAACGAGTTTCTTGGGAATCTTACGTTGCACTCTAATAATAAAATAATATTAATTCAAATGGTAGTTAACATGTAGCTGTTGTATTGGCGGGAATGGATAGAAATAACTAAAATATGATTATATATGTTTTTTAAATGTTTTTACATTTATCCAATAAAAGCTAAAGGCTTAAAATACGGAAAGAATTCAATTTTAGGCGTATATGCCCTAGTTTTCACTAAAGGTTCACTTATCGCCTTTTAATGGAGAACTGTCATTAAATATAGTTTTGTTCACTCTTAAAAATTCTTTTGGACCAAATAAAACTCTTATTAAGAATCGGGACATCAAATTTTACTTTGTGTAATTTTTTGGTATTTTTCCGATAAAGTTCATTTTTTAATGAATAGTGTAAAATGTTGTATTTTAATTCAAAACCTCTTTTTAATCTAATTTATTTATATGATTAGATTATATTTTGAATTGTTTTTAAATTGAAATTAGAAAATATTTTTACCATTAAATCCAATAGTGGTTGTTGGAATTAATTTCACTTTGAAATCATACTTAAACTAGTGTCAATCTTTTGATACTTATTGTTTTATAAAAACACGCTATTTGCTCTGACAGTGGGAATTAATTATTAAATTAATTAATGTGACTAATATGTTTTGAATTTTGTAAAACGGACTTCATTTTTGAATTCGGAATATCAAATATAGCTCAGGGTGAATTTTTGGGATTTTTCTGAAAAACTTCAATTTTTGATGAATAGTGAAACCACTAAGTGGTACTTATAAAAGCTGATTTTCCGTTTAAATGAAATTTTTCCATCATTGTGTTTTGAATTTCAAAAATCCGACATACATGGTTGTCATTAAGAAGTAAAATGTGGTTCAATGAGATTATAATAATTTTTTGGTAAATAGTAACTTATTAAGTTCTTAATCGCGATTAGAGGTAATTAGTGTAATTTAAGGTAAAAATGATATTATAAGAATGTGAAAACACCATGACACTTGTCCTACACCTATTGTGTGAGTCATGGCCGACCAAGACAAGCCATGGGACAACTTGGAGACCCCATGGAGACACTTTGGTTGGGAAATGACATAAATAACTTTTTATTTAATGTTAAAATTAAATTGACACAAACATGAGTTGTTTTACTAAAACAATTTTTAAGTAGGGTTAAACAGGTCCAAATTTTGATTATAAATATTCATTGGAAAGATAAAAATGTTTCCTACATCATAGTATTTTTTTATAATTTTTAGACATTAAATAAATTAAATTATTTATGATATAATAATGCTGCAGTGATGACATCATTATTTGACGATTTAAATAAAATGGAAATATAATGTAAAATCTATGCACTACACATGTCCAAAACCAATTGGATGAGTGGATTTAGAAGCCTTATCACCTTATCCACTAATTATATCAATTTGGGACCTTTTAAAACTGAAAAACATTTTCAAATAAAGTAATATTTCTTACTTTCCAAAAGTGCCCCTCCTCTCCTCTTATAAAAGGCCCCCACCTCTACCTCATTTCACACACTCCTCAAGCCTTTGGCTCGGCCAACCCCTGCCCATTTACTCTCTCCACATCCCTCTACTCATCCTAGAGTATTCCCTTTGGGCATAATTCTTTCAAAGTAAGCCTTTAGGCTCAAATCAAAAGGAGTTACACTTTTAAAGGTAATTCATTCTCTCATGTTCATTTGTTTTATTTTGCTTCTCCAATCCCCTAAACTCTTTTTATTTATTTCTTTTGTAACAACACCAGTATATTCAATATACTAGGATGTTGTTATAATATTTATTCGAGCTACACTCTCACACAACTACATCAAATGGTTAAAGAACATACGGTTTCCGTGGATGGCGAAATTCTGCCTCCCGAAACGATGATTGTTCAATACTCATTTAACACCTTCAAAGGTGGCCATTATGATGCCACTATTTTTATATGATATATAATATGTTTATGTTTTCCTTAAGTTTCTGTTTTTTTCATTTTGGGCATACCTTTATGGTTTCCATTATGGGTAAACGCGATATCTTCATTTAAGGAAGTGCGGACTACCGCCCCCTCAAAGTGATTTGATTCGTTAACTACCATATGTGGGACGTATAAAGGATGGTACTATGATATTATATATGATATTATACTTTAATTATAATATACCTTTATATAATTAGTATTCCATTCTATAAAATACGAAATAGAAATGAAAGTAGCGTTCATGCGTACGTATGGCTTACCGTCTCCATGAACGGTGCATTTCATTTCTTACCTCTAAATGATTATGTAATGTTATAAATGCATGCATGTACTGGATATATATATGACATATATTATATCTACATCATGAATACAATTCTGGATATAATAAACATTTTTCCACATGAACAACATGTAATTGTAAGAAGTCCACTTTCGACTTAAGAACCAAATATCGGCAAAAAAAATATTATTAACTTAAATGATTACATAATGTTTATGACATGGTAATAAGTGATATAAAAGGAATAATGAACTTGAAAAGGGTTCTTAATGAATTAGAAATTAACTCAAGTTTATTATTCAGGAGATTAAAGAACGATCGAGTCAAGTCGGACCCGAGGTAAGGGATCCTACAACTCTCTTTCTTTATAAGTGCACTCTTTTATGTCATTTCTTTTAAGCTCATATTTCTTATGATTGGGATGTTCTTTTATATTACTCCTACTGTAATTTTTATGTTCATGTGATGAGAGACCCTATTATCTCTCATCAATCCATTTTGGAAGTTTTGAGTGGCGCCGTTAGGCTGCCGAATTTTCGTAAGAGATCTAACCTCTCTCTTTCTTTTTAAGTACTCTCCTTTGTGTCACTTCTTTTAAGCTCCTATTTGTAATGTTAGGGTATGTTCTTTTATATTCCTCTTTCTGCACATTTTATTGTAATGTGATGAGATACCCTATTTGATCTCATCAATCCATATTCGGAAGTTTTATGTGGCGCCGTTAGGCTGCCGAGTTTTCGTAAGGGATTTTTCATCTCACTTTTATTCCCGTGAGATTTATGCTACATTTGCCACAAATTCCATTGAGTGGTGTATGTACTGCCCATTATTCTACTCTTTGTGTAATATACTTTCGTATATGAGTATTTACATCAATGATCTATTGTCCTTCTTCCATGGGGTGTATGTTTTGAAAGATACCCAAGTCGGTAAGGGAACCTTTCACCCTCCTCTTTTTTAAGACTTCTTTTGTTGGGTCTTTTAATTTACATATTGTTATGTTGGGATATGTTCTCATATATCCTTATTGATGTAAATTTTATGTCCAAGTGATGAGATACACTTTTTATCTCTCATCAACTCATTTTGATGTGATGCCGTTAGGCTGTCAAGGGAACTTTTTAACCCAATTTCGATTTCTTTGGGTTCAACATGTAGTCATTGAATATGTCATCCATTGAATATATGTGAATGTCCTTTTATTGTTTTACACTTAATATCCACTTATATTGGGTGTATTTATATTTGTCACACATATTTTTGAGATTTATTTGTCCTTAATTTAAGGATACCTTCTTTATAAGGGATTTCGTCACATTTGACATTTCTATTGAGGGTTCATTGTTGTTATGCACCAATTCACTCTTATATGGTGTATATACTGTCCTTTGGAGTATTATATCATGAATCCATTTATTCTCATGATATTATAAAGTTCTGACTAAATGTTATTCCTCAATTATTGTATTCAAGTGTCTCTAATTTTGGTAAAACCCCTTTAACCAAAATATCGTTTTAAATGTTTTAATTATTTTTTCTTATTAATATCCATGTTTTCAAAATGGTTTTAAGGATTTATTTATATGGATATTAATGGTTTAAAATTTTAAGCTTCAAGGTGGTATGGGACACTTTGATTCAAAAATCTCTTTATTAAATGTTTTAAATGGTTTTGGAAATGGTTTCTTTTTGAATGGATTCATTATTTCAATATACTAAAATGTTATATTGTGATTGAAATGTGGAAATGTTATGTTTCCTTTATTCATGTTTTATTTGACACATTTATGTTATAGTTCTTGGGCATTGTTATGAAAACGGGTGGTTCCGTGATAAACTAAGGGCGGGTGAGCTCGATATAGCTCTCCAATGCATTGGGTAACGCGAAGGAGTGAAACGTTAAGGTTTCTCCGAAGAGATTTAGGGAATATACTGTGATGGGTATTCCAAACGTAACCAAGAGGGTTACTCCCTACGTAAGAATGTTATGAATGCCTCAAGTTACCTTTATGTCTTATGTTTTCTATGATTTATTCATGATTTGATATGCCTATGTTTTATGGGTAAAGTGTGATTTCATTCTAATGTATATATGAACTCATGTTTCCTTTCCATATTTTTTATAACTCTTACTGAGCTTTTTATGCTCATCCCAAGTTTTTGAAATGTTTTTCACAGGTCAAG
The DNA here is from genome assembly GCA_963277665.1 of Viscum album. Classification (NCBI taxonomy): domain Eukaryota; kingdom Viridiplantae; phylum Streptophyta; class Magnoliopsida; order Santalales; family Viscaceae; genus Viscum; species Viscum album. The sequence goes on from OY728157.1 coordinate 601,022,718, forward strand.
GGAAAGGTACATGATGTGATGATAGTGTCAAGGATGTGTCAAGATAGAATCCGTGTTATAATTTAAATATGATTCCGTTGATGGGAAGAATGAATGCTGTCTTTTATGTAACCACTTTGTTTAAATGTGGAATGTAATGCAAGTTTCATGATCTAATTCTCTAAAACTCTAAACCTGAAAAGATCCTCAATGTGTAATCTTGTAATAACTCAAGATTAAGTAAGGTTTTAAGGCTGGGGCCTTATAGTTGGTATCAAAGGTCGGTTTAGATAACTTTAGAGGTTAGGGTATTCTTTAAGCATAAGTGACATTATCATAATGGTTAGGATTTCAGAAAGAGTCCTAGTTTTAGATAAAGTGAATGAGTAAGTGTATCTTAGTGTTTACCTTCCTCATTAGTACATGATGGTTTTGTTGATATACTCACACTGACATTTCTATTTTTAGTGAATGGATGGATCTAGCAGGCACCAAAGAGACAACAGGTTTGAAGGAAACTGTGGTGGTTCTCTGATTAAGATACTAGATAAAATGGAGGATTCAATGAGGAAACTCGTGGTTGTTCTAAACCAAATATCAGGGAGTCATGATCAACCACTTCAACCTTGGTGAGTTCTCTAATGCATCATATACGAGATGGCCAACTCGATGTGGAAATTCAGGTAATAATTATTAAGGTAACCATTAGGGTTTATATGATACTTAATTTTTAGGTAATTATGGGTTACTCTATGATATGATGGAAAATGAAAGGAATTAGATAAACTTGAGGTTAAAATATGTTATGATTATTCTTGAAGATTTTATCTCATTTTGGGGAATGTTTTAAGAATTATATAGTTTTTAAAAAAGGACAACACGCAGACCGTGTGACAACCCGTCGCGTCGGACAAAGCTGCGGGAATCGAACCCACAACCAAAGTGCGACTGGTATTTATCGCCTACCACTGGACTACGTGAAGTCCCTGGTTAGTTTGACTGATTCATTCTAGTTATATGATTTTATGAATTAAGAGTAAGTTTATTTTGGGTTATTTATGAAAATGATTAACCTATCATGGAGGATATGTGATTAGGTTAATTACTTTTCAAAACGAGACTTTAGGAGCAACTGATATTATTTGGAGATAAATGTTATGATTTATCTTGGAAGACTATGCGACTAAATCCTTCAAATATTTGGGTTTCAATCTTATATTGGTTTACTTTGAGGAATTTTTATGGACAAATTTGTTTATAGAATGGTCCTCGTTGAACTTTGGGTTTTGTTTGACAAATCTTGGAGGTTAAGAATAGATTTTCTTTTATAAAGGGATCTCCTTTTCTGGATTATATGATCTTGTACTAACCTTATTGGTTTTGGTTTTGGTTAAAGTCTAATGACATGGGAAGTATATAGTTCTCTTTTGTGGATTAGGTGATTTTCTAAAAGTTGATTATAGTACTCTTAATGTGAAAAAGTCTTCCTAAATACTCGCCTTCTGGAGAAAATATGAGTTTGATTAAGGAATTTAATAAAAGTTGAAAGTCAACATGATAAGTGATTATGTTTCCTTATGAATAAATTCCTCAATAAAAAGTAACTTAAAACAAAAATGTTGTCTATTAACTTTTCCTACTGGGGAATCGAATACCGTTTAACCCATCACAAGTTTGTGATTTTCTCATTGTTAACTTTCTCCTAAACATGTTTTCTATCACTCTCCATGAGAACATGAACCTATGTTTTCTCCTCCATGTCCATGTTTTCATACTTGGAATCCTAGTATGGGTTAACTCGGGTGACCTTTTACTTATCTTTATTTATTTTAAAGTGTTTGTTTTACCGACTTTTGTTCCGATGTGGGACTTTCAAGGATGTTTCCAAGCGCAATTTTAAAATTGCGAGGACGCAATTCCCAAAAGGGGGGAAGGATGTAACACCCTAGGTAAATAATGAATATGAAATTTTCATATTTATCCATATTTGTGAATAAAATATTAATATGACTTTAAAGGGGACGCTATGCTCGATGGCGTACCCAACACGCAACAACGAGTTTCTTGGGAATCTTACGTTGCACTCTAATAATAAAATAATATTAATTCAAATGGTAGTTAACATGTAGCCGTTGTATTGGCGGGAATGGATAGAAATAACTAAAATATGATTATATATGTTTTTTAAATGTTTTTACATTTATCCAATAAAAGCTAAAGGCTTAAAATACGGAAAGAATTCAATTTTAGGCGTATATGCCCTAGTTTTCACTAAAGGTTCACTTATCGCCTTTTAATGGAGAACTGTCATTAAATATAGTTTTGTTCACTCTTAAAAATTATTTTGGACCAAATAAAACTCTTATTAAGAATCGGGACATCAAATTTTACTTTGTGTAATTTTTTGGTATTTTTCCGATAAAGTTCATTTTTTAATGAATAGTGTAAAATGTTGTATTTTAATTCAAAACCTCTTTTTAATCTAATTTATTTATATGATTAGATTATATTTTGAATTGGTTTTAAAGTGAAATTAGAAAATATTTTTACCATTAAATCCAATAGTGGTCGTTGGAATTAATTTCACTTTGAAATCAGACTTAAACTAGTGTCAATCTTTTGATACTTATTGTTTTATAAAAACACGCTATTTGCTCTGATAGCGGGAATTAATTATTAAATTAATTAATGTGACTAATATGTTTTGAATTTTGTAAAACGGACTTCATTTTTGAATTCGGAATATCAAATATAGCTCAGGGTGAATTTTTGGGATTTTTCTGAAAAACTTCAATTTTTGATGAATAGTGAAACCACTAAGTGGTACTTATAAAAGCTGATTTTCCGTTTAAATGAAAATTTGCCATCATTGTGTTTTGAATTTCAAAAATCCGACATACATGGTTGTCATTAAGAAGTAAAATGTGGTTCAATGAGATTATAATAATTTTTTGGTGAATAGTAACTTATTAAGTTCTTAATCGCGATTAGAGGTAATTAGTGTAATTTAAGGTAAAAATGATATTATAAGAATGTGAAAACACCATGACACTTGTCCTACACCTATTGGGTGAGTCATGGCCGACCAAGACAAGCCATGGGCCAACTTGGGGACCCCATGGAGACACTTTGGTTGGGAAATGACATAAATAACTTTTTATTTAATGTTAAAATTAAATTGACACAAACATGAGTTGTTTTACTAAAACAATTTTTAAGTAGGGTTACACAGGTCCAAATTTTGATTATAAATAATAATTGGAAAGATAAAAAGATTTTCTACATCATAGTATTTTTTTATAATTTTTAGACATTAAATAAATTAAATTATTTATGACATAATAATGCTGCAGCGATGACATCATTATTTGACGATTTAAATAAAATGGAAAGATAATGTAAAATCTATGAACTACACATGTCCAAAACCAATTGGATGAGTGGATTTCGAAGCCTTATCACCTTATCCACGAATTATATCAATTTGGGACCTTTTAAAACCGAAAAACATTTTCAAATAAAGTAATATTTCTTACTTTCCAAAAGTGCCCCTCCTCTCCTCTTATAAAAGGCCCCCACCTCTACCTCATTTCACACACTCCTCAAGCCTTTGGCTCGGCCAACCCCTGCCCATTTACTCTCTCCACATCCCTCTCCTAATACTAGAGTATTCCCTTTGGGCATAATCCTTTCAAAGTAAGCCTTTAGGCTCAAATCAAAAGGAGTTACACTTTTAAAGGTAATTCATTCTCTCATGTTCATTTGTTTTATTTTGCTTCTCCAACCCCCTAAACTCTTTTTATTTATTTCTTTTGTAACAACACCAGTATATTCAATATACTAGGATGTTGTTATAAGATTTATTCGAGCTAAACTCTCACACAACTACATCAAATGGTTAAAGAACATACGGTTTCCGTGGATGGCGAAATTCTGCCTCCCGAAACGATGATTGTTCAATACTCATTTAACACCTTAAAAGGTGGCCATTATGATGCCACTATTTTTATATGATATATAATATGTTTATGTTTTCCTTAAGCTTCTGTTTTTTTCATTTTGGGCATACCTTTATGGTTTCCATTATGGGTAAACGCGATATCTTCATTTAAGGAAGTGCGGACTACCGCCCCCTCAAAGTGATTTGATTCGTTAACTACCATATGTGGGATGTATAAAGGATGGAACTATGATATTATATATGATATTATACTGGAATTATAATATACCTTTATATAATTAGTATTCCATTCTATAAAACATGAAATAGAAATGAAAGTAGCGTTCATGCGTACGTACGGCTTACCGTCTCCATGAACGGTGCATTTCATTTCTTACCTCTAAATGATTATGTAATGTTATAAATGCATGCATGTACTGGATATATATATGAAATATATTATATCTACATCATGAATACAATTCTGGATATAATAAACATTTTGCCACATGAACAACATGTAATTGTAAGAAGTCCACTTTCGACTTAAGAACCAAATATCGGCAAAACAAATATTATTAACTTAAATGATTACATAATGTTTATGACATGGTAATAAGTGATATAAAAGGAATAATGAACTTGAAAAGGGTTCTTAATGAAGTAGAAATTAACTCAAGTTTATTATTCAGGAGATTAAAGAACGATCGAGTCAAGTCGGACCCGAGGTAAGGGATCCTACAACTCTCTTTCTTTATAAGTACACTCTTTTATGTCATTTCTTTTAAGCTCATATTTCTTATGATTGCGATGTTCTTTTATATTACTCCTACTGTAATTTTTATGTTCATGTGATGAGAGACCCTATTATCTCTCATCAATCCATTTTGGAAGTTTTGAGTGGCGCCGTTAGGCTGCCGAATTTTCGTAAGAGATCTAACCTCTCTCTTTCTTTTTAAGTACTCTCCTTTGTGTCACTTCTTTTAAGCTTCTCTTTGTAATGTTGGGGGATGTTCTTTTATATTCCTCTTGCTGCACATTTTATTGTAATGTGATGAGATACCCTATTTGATCTCATCAATCCATATTCGGAAGTTTTATGTGGCGCCGTTAGACTGCCGAGTTTTCGTAAGGGGTTTTTCATCTCACTTTTATTCCCGTGAGATTTATGCTACATTTGCCACAAATTCCATTGAGTGGTGTATGTACTGCCCATTATTCTACTCTTTGTGTAATATACTTTCGTATATGAGTATTTACATCAATGATCTATTGTCCTTCTTCCATGGGGTGTATGTTTTGAAAGATACCCAAGTCGGTAAGGGAACCTTTCACCCTCCTCTTTTTTAAAAGACTTCTTTTGTTGGGTATTTTAATTTACATATTTTTATGTTGGGATATGTTCTCATATATCCTTATTGATGTAAATTTTATGTCCAAGTGATGAGATACACTTTTTATCTCTCATCAACTCATTTTGATGTGATGTCGTTAGGCTGTCAAGGGAACTTTTTAACCCAATTTCGATTTCTTTGGGTTCAACATGTAGTCATTGAATATGTCATCCATTGAATATATGTGAATGTCCTTTTATTGTTTTACACTTAATATCCACTTATATTGGGTGTATTTATATTTGTCACACATATTTTTGAGATTGATTTGTTCTTAATTTAAGGATACCTTCTTTATAAGGGATTTCGTCACATTTGACATTTCTATTGAGGGTTCATTGTTGTTATGCACCAATTCACTCTTATATGGTGTATATACTGTACTTTGGAGTATTATATCATGAATCCATTTATTCTCATTATATTATAAAGTTCTGACTAAATGTTATTCCTCAATTATTGTATTCAAGTGTCTCTAATTTTGGTAAAACCCCTTTAACCAAAATATCGTTTTAAATGTTTTAATTATTTGTTCTTATTAATGTCCATGTTTTCAAAATGGTTTTAAGGATTTATTTATATAGATATTAATGGTTTAAAATTTTAAGCTTCAAGGTGGTATGGGACACTTTGATTCAAAAATCTCTTTATTAAATGTTTTAAATGGTTTTGGAAATGGTTTCTTTTTGAATGGATTCATTATTTCAATATACTAAAATGTTATATTGTGATTGAAATGTGGAAATGTTATGTTTCCTTTATTCATGTTTTATGTGACACATTTATGTTATGGTTCTTGGGCATTGTTATGAAAACGGGTGGTTCCGTGATAAACTTAGGGCGGGTGAGCCCGATATAGCTCTCCAATGCATTGGGTAACGCGAAGGAGTGAAACGTTAAGTTTTCTCCGAAGAGATTTAGGGAATATACTGTGATGGGTATTCCAAACGTAACCAAGAGGGTTAGTCCCTACGTAAGAATGTTATGAATGTCTCAAGTTACCTTTATGTCTTATGTTTTCTATGATTTATTCATGATTTGATATGCCTATGTTTTATGGGTAAAGTGTGATTTCATTCTAATGTATATATGAACTCATGTTTCCTTTCCATATTTTTTATAACTCTTACTGAGCTTTTTATGCTCATCCCAAGTTTTTGAAATGTTTTTCACAGGTCAAGGGAAAGGTACATGATGTGATGATAGTGTCAAGGATGTGTCAAGAAAGAATCCGTGTTATAATTTAAATATGATTCCGTTGATGGGAAGAATGAATGATGTCTTTTATGTAACCACTTTGTTTAAATGTGGAATGTAATGCAAGTTTCATGATCTAATTCTCTAAAACTCTAAACCTGAAAAGATCCTCAATGTGTAATCTTGTAATAACTCAAGATTAAGTAAGGTTTTAAGGCTGGGGCCTTATAATTATTGATGAACAAGACTGAATGGAAAACTAGTGATGGTGAATATTCAGGTAATAATGGTATTCTAGCTGTGACAGATGAACACTACAATCAGAAAAGTCGATCAGAGAAAAGAAGAAAAGTCAAGTGCTTCTATTGTGGAAAGTAGGGTCATGTGCATAGAAATTGCAGAGCTTTCAAAAACAAGCCTAAGGAAGAAAGGTAGAGGCATGATATCGATTATGAGGATACTAACATAAATCTTATAAAGGGTGAGGGCGATTTACTTCTAGTTAGTGTTGATTGTTGTGGGTCAGTTTTGTACAATGAATGGGTGATTGATTCAACAGCTTTGTATCGTGGTACACAAAAAGGGGATTGTTTTCTTCATGTGAGGAAGGTGACTCTCGTAGATTGAAGATAGGCAGTGGAGATTCTACTAGTGTCGTTGGTGTTGGTGATATTTGTATCACTGCAAATGCATGTTGTACGCTGGTGTTGAGGGATGTGCAACATGTGTCAGGTACATGTCATGGTTTTTATCTGTTTTTGCTCTTGATAATGATGAGTTCAGGGGTTCGTTTTCCAATGGAAGATGGACATTTTCCATAGGATCAATGGTATGTGTGTGAGGTAGAATGACGAACACGCTTTACATGACCAATGTAAATGTGTGCGGTGAAGTGACAAGTATAATTGTAAAGAGTACTTCGTCAAATTTGTGGCAGAAGTGATTGTCGCGCATGAGTCAAAGACCATTGACATGGTTGAAGAAGGTTTGGATGCCGAAGCAAGCAAGGTTAGGTGTTTTGGGTCTTACTCCTAGTTTTTTTTTCAGAGAGTGTTACTAGTGACAAATGAATTAAAATCAAAGATTGAGGTGATGTGCTGAGAGTTTAAGACAACTTAGAGGATGTTAAGCAAAGGGAGCAATTTGTTTTTGCAGGTACTCCTGATTATGCGAGGATCACTGTTATAGGAAAGTTGGGTGTTATTGGTTATGGACTTATTAGGCAAGGCAATGCAGATGCAAGTATGATGAAAACTTCAGCATTTGGATTTCTTTTGCAAGGGGAGCTTTCAGGTTTTTGTTGGAGCTGCAAAATGGGGTCGTCGTATTTTCTACAGGGGATGATGGTCGGCACGATACCAACCAGTTTACTTTCTAGTCAAGTTTATTGGAATTCATCTCTTTCTCCGATAGGCTGAAGAGGGGATTGATGAGGTTTAGCCTGGATCACATTTTTTTCAAAAATGATGATAAGGTTTTTTTTAATTCAAATGGTGAGCCGATTTTGGGTGCATGCCATGTTGTTTTTAAAGAGATATTTTTTATATTTATCTTTGCGATGAGCATTTAAAGGTACGTGAGTCTAAAGCCTATGGATGAGTCGCATTTGACTCAAGGGGAGATTCGTGAGGTGGTAAACTGTGGGCAACAACGAGCAACAGCGTGTGGCGACAATTTGAGTGGTGCGAAGACTTCTTAGAGTGTTCAAAGAGGTTCCACAACGACGCCACGTGATCATATTTGATATCTGAAGGGTGACGTTTATCACATAATATTTTTCAGTGAGAAGACAGAGGCGTATCGAAGTGTGGTTTTCACACAGGTTTTTATACACTGTCATTGTTATTCAAGTTCAAGTATTTGCTTTGATTATTATAGTGAAATTCTTGGAGTTGCTTGGTGGTTTTTTTTAATCTTTCGCATTAGAGGGTTTTTCGACATTAAAAGCTTGCATGACGATTGTTTAATTTTCGTTGCAATTCTCACTTCTTTTTTTCGTTAGGGGATCTTGCGATTTTTTTGTCGTGTTAAGTTTTTATCCTGTGACCAACCATGTTCTCCCCCAACACACGTTGTGTTCGTTTTGTTGCTCACATTTACTATTGCTTTTGCTGCATGCATTACTCTAATGATTGTCTGATACTGATAGTATAGTCACCTCAAGATACTATTCAGACCATCGCCGCTAGTCGACAACCACCGTACAAGGCGACACACATCAAACCAGGCCAGGGCGACACAAGAGGTGACAATTTCTAACCCAACACAAATAAGATACGAATCCGTGACACGATTAATAAATGAGTTGGGTTAGGGTTGAGGGTGAATGGTGCGACAACCTAATAAATGACTTGATTTTTTTAAAAAAAATCTATATGTATATTATTGAATACAATGTTTTATTTTTATATAAATTAGCTTATCTAAATATATATAGGAATATCTTATATGATTAATTTACAATATATTTGAAGGGGTACAAACAAAGGAATATTTGAAGTCGGGGAGTCTCAACACCGATATCTCCCTAAACACACCCATATGCACAATAGTGGTGAAACCTCAGTGGCATATCTCATGTGATTAATAAGTATTTGAATTATTAAAATAATTTTATATCATACAAATCTACAAAGTTTATTAAACTGTATATATATAATGAATACTTAATTAAATATATAAATAACATGTGATCAAATTATCGACATGATAACAGTTCGTTAAGATCAGTGGTCGACCCGGGACTGCAATAATTGCCACCCTTATCGGTTGCGGCCGCCGTTGCTGCCGTCCTTGTTTTCCGATGAACCGTTGCCGCGAGGCAGCCATGTCGAGCGACACACATCACTTTCAACGGAAGATGCGATTCCTTTCCATGGCCATCATCCTCTTCACTTCTCACTGTGCTGCGGCAGCATTTGTTGCGGCCCTATTATCTCCCACCCCCACACGCGTTTCGTTAAATCCTCTGCCCTCTCTCTCTGCCATCAATGATACAAAAATGGTATCTCTCCCCCATCTGTGTCTTTTCTTTTCAACGTTAATATATTCGCTAGCAGTCCTCGGCATTTCCCATTGCGAAGTTATCCTTGACACACACATATATTGAGTTTGATTTGATTTTTTTTTTTTGAGTTTAGTGAGCTTTTTATCCAGCTAAGCAGCTGGGAGTTTACTGAGTCTGGCTTGTCTACCCATTTTAAAGCAGTGCCCAACATTGGATTTCCTGGAACGCTTCTTCAATACTGTTACTAATTTCAATAATGGGGATTAACTCTACAGTTATCCCTCCCCCATTCTTCTCTCTTATTTATAGCTCAATGCGGTTTGACCTCGTTAAGGCTCTCGCGTGGTTTTAATTACGTTGTAAATACGCCTTGTTTTTGTGTGTGTATATAAATCAATGAAAACCCCTCAAGAAAAGCATCCCATTTGGTGGTGCGCAAAAACATATCCTATGTTCTAGCATTTTTTTTCATCCTTCCAAGACTTTCGCTTATGTTTCGTGTTGATTGGTCGGACATTTCCAACATTTGATATCAAATGGAGGTTGACCCGATCCACGATGTTGGACTCCGAGCCCTCATCGCCCCGACGCTCTCAAACATCATTGACACGTCCCAGAGCCCTCGTTGAAGGCGACAAAGACCCTCTGGTGGTACATTGTGTTGTCGAGGTCGGGGGATCGACGACGTATCCGATCATCACGAAGACAAACTACACAGACCGATCCTTGATGATGAAGGTTATGCTCGAAGCACGCGGACTTTGAGACGTCGTCGACACTGGTGGTGCTGAACTCTGGGAAGATCGGATGGCGCTGGAGGCCATCCTGTGCATTGTCCCGCTGGAGATGATCTCGATACTCGCCATCAAAGCAAGTGCCTAGGAAGCGTGGAACACCGTTAAGACCACGCGCATCGGCATTGATCGCGTATGCATGACCAATGCTCAGAAGCTCCGCAAGGAGCACGAAGACATTGCTTTCCACAACGGTGAATCAGTGGACGACTTCGCGATGCAGATCACCGGGTTGGTCAACCAAATCACAATCCTCGGCGATCCAGAGCCTCAAGACAAAGTTGTTGACAAGTACTTGCGCGTCGTCCCCTTCAGGTTCTCCCAAATTGCTGTTTTAATTGAGACACTTCTCAATATCTCGACACTCTATGTGGAGGAGGTAACAGAGAGACTCAAAGCGGCGGAAGACCGTTTTGAGCTGGCACCCACCGTCGACGTTGGAGGGAAGCTGCTCCTCATCGAGGAGTGGGTTGCACAGATGAAGGAGCGACAGACGAGGGAGACATCCTTCAACGACTCCAAGTCCGGCAATCGGCGTCGCTGACCACCACGACAAGACTGACGACGACAACAACGAAAATGGAAAGGATGGTTTGGGATACAGTGGTGACCATGAAGTCTCAAGGGACAAATGCTGCAACTGTGGCAAAATGGGCCATTGGGCCAAAGATTGCCGCAACAAGCCGGAAAGGGCCGAGGCCCTTCTAACTCATGGTGACGATGACGAGCCCACACTCCTTATGGCAAGGTCGTGCACTGTGGTGCCCGATTTCCCATCGCCGCAATCCGCCACCCCTAATATTCTACAACCATGATGCAACCCTTTACGGTTGGTCAAGACAAACGTCTTCGCACAATTGAATCAGGAGGCTCACGATGACGTCTTTTGGTACCTCGACACCGGTGCCACAAACCACATGATTGAGCCCCCCACAGTCTTCTTTGGATTTGACTTTGTGATCCACGACACCGTGAGGTTTAGAGATGGCTCCGTCGTCAACATCGAGGGGTGCGGGACCATCTTGTTAGCCTGCAAAACCGGCGAACACCGCATGCTCAAGGTGGTGTATTTCATCCCGATGCTCACCACCATCATTAGCATCGGACAACTTAATGTGAATGGTTGCTAAATACTGATCGAAGAGGGCATCCTGAGGATCCGTGACTAGTAGCGGCGCCTGTTGGCCAAGGTGAAGCGCTTTCTCGGACGGATGTACAAGCTTTGACTCGACATTGCACAACCAGTATACTTGTTTGCAAGGGGCTCAGAGAAGGCATGACGCTGACATGCGAGGTACGACCACCTGAATTTCTAGGCACTATGTAAGCTTGCTCAATGCGATATGGTGTGAGGGCTTCCGTGGATTGATCAGGTGGATCAAGTCTGCGACAACTGACTTGTTGGGAAGCAGCAGCGAGTGTCATTCCCTGAACAAGCGAAGCATCATGCAGTGCAAGTCCTCGACCTTGTCCACCCTGACCTTTGCAGTCTGATCACGCCGACAACGCCAAGCGGGAACCACTACTTTCTGTTGCCTGTGGATGGCATGAGCCACTACATGTGGCTCAATCCACTTGCAAGCAAGGACCGGGCTCCGACGACAATCAAACGATTTCAGGTCACGGTGGAGGTAGTGATAGGGCGCAAGCTGGAGTCCTCCGCATAGACCGCATTGGTGAGTTCACTTTAGTGGAATTCAGTGAACATTGTGCCGAGCGTTGCATATAACTACAACTCACAACCCCCTATTCACCACATCGGAATGAGGACGTTGAACGACGCAACCAGACAGCGGTTGCCATGGCTCAAAGCATGCTGAAGGCAAAGGGACTTTTCGGGATGTTCTGAGGTAAGACTGTCTCCACTGTCGTCTTCATCCTCAACCAAGCGCCGATACGAAGCCTTGACGAGATGACGCCGTACGAGGTCTGGCATGGCAAACGACCGGTGATGCACTTTCTCCGCACCTTTGAATGCATTGCACATGTCAAGATCGCGAAGGCTCACTTGAAGAAGCTGGATGACCGGAGTACGTCAATGATCTTCATCGGGTATGAGTTTGGATCCAAGGTATACCGTATGTACGATCCTGTCAGCAAGCGCGTGCACGTAACGTGCGATGTCATCTTCGATGAGGCGGAGCAGTGAGACTAGTGTGCTCATGATGAACAAGGTGTGTTGAGTAGTGAAGAGCCATTCACCGTCGAACACACGACATGTATACCAGGGACGACGGAGACCGACAACACTGTCGGAGACCAGAGATTGTCACCCACACCCACTAGTGCGCGCTCTGCAGACGCTGCAACACCGGACGTGGTCAAAGTGATGCCTGTGTCATCAGCCGCATTGGAGTTCTCCTTGCCGCCATCCAACATGGCGGAAGCACTAGACGTTGATCACGATGACGCTTCACTTCGGTTCTGCACCATCGACAACATCATCGGGGGTACAACGCCGCTTGGATTTGCACTGTGCGAGCTCGACCCTGGTAAGCTACATTTCACTACGGCCGATGAGTTAACCTCTTTTGGCGAAACAGAACAACACCAGTGTTGGCGCAAGGCGATGCTTGAGGAGATGAAGTCAGAACGACGACACATGGGAGCTCGTCGATCTCCCCATTGGCCATTGTCCAATCGGGCTCAAGTGGGTCTTCAAGTTGAAGTGCGATGAGCATGGCACAGTAGCAAAGAACAAGACGAGGCTCATTGCAAAGGGATACGTCCAACAGAAGGTGATCGACTTCGAGGAGGTCTTTGCCCCTGTTGCACGCATGGAATCAGCACGGCTCCTCGTCGTGGTGGCAGCGCAAGAAGGGTGAGAGGTTCATCACATGGATGTCAAATCGGCATTACTGAATGGTGACCTCCAAGAGGAGGTATACGTCAAGCAACCACCTGGCTTCATCATCGACAACCACGAGCACAAGGTGCTCCGGCTCTGGAAAGCACTCTATGGCCTTCGCCAAGCACCAAGAGCGTGGAATGCCAAACTCGACGTTTGCCTTCTGACGCTTGGGTTTCACAAGAGCGGCTATGAGCATGCTGTGTATACTCGTGGCAATGACATATCTCATCTGATCGTCGGGGTGTACGTAGACGACTTGATCATCACCGACACTGACGTCACTGACATCAACATGTTTAAAGCCGAGATGAAAAAGCTCTTTCAGATGAGTGACTTGAGATTGCTCTCCTACTACCTCCGCATCGAAGTGAACCAAGGATCAAGCGACATTTCCCCGTGTCAATCTGCCTATGCGACTAAGCTGTTGGAGAAGAGCGACATGGGAGAGTGCAACCCTTGTCAAGTGCCGATGGAGATCTGCCTGAAGCTGAGTAAGTGTAGCACATACCCGTTGGTCGATGCCACTCAGTACCAGAGCATCATTGGTAGCCTCCGGTACCTAGTGCATACACGACCAGACATTACCTACGCGGTAGGTTACGCAAGCCGATTCATGGAGGAACCGCACGAAAATCACTTGGCTGCAGTCAAGCAACTATTGCGCTACATCATCGGGACACGCAACTACGGTGTCCGCTATGCAAGGAAGGTTAATAATCGGTCGGTCCTATTGGGCTTTAGCAATAGCGACATGACCGATGACGTTGGCGACCGCACGAGCACCACTGAGGTGTTCTTCTCCCTTGGAGACAAGCCCATCACTTGGCAATCACAAAAGTAAAAGGTGGTGGCGTTGTCTTCATGTGAAGTGGAGTACATTGTCGCAACGACCGCGGCGTGCCAAGACATATGGTTGGCTCGATTATTAGGTGAATTTCTCTGCTTAGACCTCAGTGCGCCGATGCTCAAAGTGGACAACAAGTCCACCATTGCTTTAAGCAAGAACCCGGTCTTCCATGATCAGAGCAAGCACATCGACATTGATTCCATTTCATTCGGAAGTGCGTTGATGGAGGAAAAATCATTCTTGAGCACACTCGCACCGAGGAGTAGCTTGCGGGCATTCTCATGAAGTCACTTAGACGCGTCAGTTTTCAGGAGCTGTGCATGAAGATTGGCGCCGTTGAGATCCAGTTTACGCGACAGAAATTAGGGGGGTAATTGTTGACTAATTTCAATAATGGGGATTAATTCCACCGTTATTTTCCCTCCCTCATTCTTTTCTCTCATTTGTGGCTCAACGCGGTTTGACTTCATTAAAGCTCCGGCGTGGTTTTAATTACGTTGTAAATACGCTTTGCTTTTGTGTGTGTATATAAAGTAATTGAAAACCCTTCCAGAAAAGCATCCCACTTGGTGGCGCGCAAAACATCTCGTGTTCTAGCATTTTCCTTCATCCTTTCAAGACTTTCGCTTGTGTTTCGTGTTGATCGTTCGGGCATTTCCAACAAACACGGGGTTGAAGCACCACCCGGATGAATGGTTTGTCATGCCAAATTTACGTACAGTTAATGTATCCGTTCACAATATTTGAAACACATAGTCAAAAGATTTTCCTGTGACCCAACTACTTCCACCTGACCATAGGTAGCACAGTGAGAAGGCTGACTTAAATTTGAGGTACGTTGTCCCTGAAACTAGAGCACCTGGGTTGCCCGGGCCTGGTACTACGCTACCCGTCAGTCTTCATCTCCCTATATTGAGCAATTGATTTATTATTGTCCATGCTCTAGGTGTTGATCTTGTTTTGTCAGCTGTCCCTGGCATGAATCCCCAGAATCTGTTCATTTTTTTATTTTTATTTCCTAAAACATTTGTGGGGGTCTGAATTGTTGTTGCACCTGGAATTGGTGTCTTAGCTTGGACCCTAACCTCTGTTGAGGTTGCAGTAAATTAATTCGACCCTATCTCTATCTACATAGATAACGGAGTAGGGGTTGATCCAAGTGTGAATGATCTTAGAGCTATGGCTAAGGTACAGATTGTCATGATGATTGAAAAGTTTGATTTTTTTTAATTAAAACAAAACAAAACATATGATTTAGAAAAAAATCTAGATTATGGGCATGCTATGGTTATAAGCTCAGTTCTTGAATAATGTATGTCACGACCCGACTCGTACCGGGGCTCGAGCCGCAACTACCCAAAGCCCGGCTCCATAGGCCAGAGGCTGGCGACTAGCGTCGGAGGCACAACAAACTCGGGGAGGCTTTTGCCTAAGAATCTGTACACACACAGCCAACTCAATGCAAAAGTGCAGAGGAAAAGAAAGCAAGGTACCACACTACTATAAAAAGGGAATCAACATAAATGCATCGACCTCTAAACAGTACAAGTACAAGAAAAGTACAACTGAAAAGGAAAGGGGCAAAGATACACACCCAACTAGAAAAGCGCCACAACCCGGCAACAGGTGAAAAAGTAAAACAGTTGGAAGAGTCCCACTCCTGAATCCCAAGCTACGACCACCGCACGTGGTCCGAGCACCCCATATCCCTAAGCTCCTCTGATATCACGATCAACCTGTCCGTCGTCTACAAGGGCACACCAAATGTGGGCAAAGCCCAAGCAGAGGTGAGTATAAAAATACTCAGTAGGATGCCCCGAAGGCTCGAGGGAGCAGTAAGAGAGAACAAGGTACAACAAGAGTGAACGGAAAGAGTACATTTCCACCCAATTGTAGATATGCTTGCTCAAAGAAACCCAAACGAGAGAGTTAGGGGATCTCCATCTCACAACTCACACCAGGTATATGCCCATACATATACCCAGGGCATCCAGATGTACTCGTCTCAGCCACAAAGAAACATAAGGCTCCGAGCTCGAAGCCATTATCAGGATTTCTAAAAAAGGCTCAAAGTGTAACTCAAGGATCAGGAGTACACGCTCCATGAGTTGGCCATCCCTGATGACACCCGTCTGAGAGATGTACTCAATCAGGTACAACTCAACCATTCCTAATGGTACGTCCGAAAGGATGTGCTCCATCGGGAACTTTCTGCTAGAACTGCCTCTAGTGCCCGACACTAGAGGTCTCGCTGTCACGGTCTTGCACCCGAGGTAAGACCAAGGGAACCCAAGTGAAGAGGCCCACTCCTCGACACTGCGTTCAGTTGGGGGAACACTGCTCCAGTCTAACCCACGATATCTCAGTCGCTCCAGTAAGAAGTTGCCCGCACCTCAGTCTGTCGGGGGAGCACTAACTTCTACCTTGGTATGTAATATCACAAGAATGATCTAAATCATGAAGCACAAAGCAAAAGAGGCAGCTCACTCTAACGGTATAATTTTCAGGTTACTGGGATAGAGATGACTAGTCATAAAACAAGATCATCCTATCCGTAGTAACTCTACTGTTGACCTGTATAGGTCACTGTATTGGTCGCTGGTGCTGACCCGTATTTGTCAGCACCATGTCGCTGGTGCTGACCCGTATTGGTTGTTGGTGCTGACCCGTATTGGTCGCTGATACAAAGGTAGGGATTATTAGTCGTACAACTAGATCATCCCACTCTGGAGTTTCTGATGCTAACCCGCATTGATCGCTCTTCTTCTTCACGTCACAACCAGCCACTGGATTCCTGCTCATAGCACGCTTGATTCTGGAAGAATCGCTTCTCAAGCCATCGATCGTATTTCAACCGGTACGAAGTCCCACGAAGAAGTAACCTGATGATCCGTCACGTCATAAGGGTTCCAACGCAACAGACGACGCGTCAATCGGACACCCAGTCTGTATGCTATAGGCATTTTAGTGCCGAAGGCCCGATTGGATTCAAGTACGATCCAACCCGGCCAAACTCCAACTTTTTTCGAAAGTCACGTGGAGTATCTCAAAAGGATCGCCTCGTCTCAAAGATTTCAGCGCTGCAGACAGTTCGTCATTTCGACATCGTATGAGAGAGATATGTCAGATACAAGATCCTGCAATAATAATAATAATATTATTATTGGGTGTTTCGTGGACCCGAGGCACGAACCAGAATTTAATATTCAACATTATACTTGAATCGACCGTTTTAATGACAGGATCACGTCGCCACTGACGACAAGTCAATCGGACGTCGCATGCAGGAGTTATGGCGGGTCGAAAATTTAATAATAATATTAAACCTATTATTTCACGAGCGCTTTGGGTACCCGATTCGAAAACCCGAAAAAGACATCCAATATTGGACTCAGAATGTCCATCTCGGAGTCAGGGTCGCACTGCCGCTGACGGTTCGTGAAACCGAGATCGCACGAAGAAGTTATGACATAAAAAATGTTTTATCAACAAAAGTAATAATAACAATATTTTATTATTATTATTAATTAATTATTTATTTGTTTTTCCTTAACTCCAAATTCAATCAACGCGTGAGGCATTCTTTTGCTGTACGCGACTTCCACATGGCGTCTCCCCACTTTACTCGTTTTCCATTTATTTTGTTTTTATTTTATATCCTTTCAATTCCATCATCTCTCTCCAATCACCAAACTTCTTCATTCACGATTTCACGCCGCCTCTCCTGTAAACCCTAGCGGCCAACCTCCCGCACCCGCTGCGTCCGCTAGAACCGTCGCCGCTGCCTCCGGCCTGCCGCGCCGCCGCTGTCCTCGCCGTAAAGCCCTGATGCGCCGGCTCCCGCATCACCTACTGCCTCACGCGGCTGCTCCCCACGACCTGCACCCGCGGCCTCCGCCTTCCTCCGCACCCGCCGGAACCGCACCCCGCCTCGCACCGGCCACCCCGTCGCCGTGGTCCTTCCTTGCTGGTCTCGTACCCCGCGGCTTGATCACCTGCTGCGCACCCGGACCACTGGCCGAAGCCGCCTCGGACTCGCCGCACACCGCCATACCACCTTCGCCGCACCGCCTAGCTCGCTCGGAGCCGCGCCTTGAAGACACGCCGGAATCACACCGCTACGTCGCCCCTTCCGCGGGCCGCTGCATCTTCGTTTTAAGCCCGAAAATTGTGACGGCCGTAGATTCGCGATCCTCGGGTTGAGATCTCCGCGTCCGTATGCCGCGCTCAACGAAACATAAGTTCTTGACGCGCTTAATTATTTGGTGACGAAGAACGCGCGAAGGACGCGCGAATAATGAAATATAAAAGATCATGGTCTATGTGCGGATCGATGACTGTGTTTGTTTGACCATCGTCGTTGAGAATCAAGAACACGGGGAATTGACAAATAGATATTTATCATATTTCAAGATTTTCAATTTCAAGATAAACAAGAAGAAATTGATTCAATCCATTGTTTTTCGATCCGCAAATTAATCCATTTAATTCGCGTTCGTCTTGAAAAATTAAACCGGGGTAAGGAATCCACAAAGATAAATTCTACCTGGATTGGATCCGTTCGGTGTTGACGAAGATCGCACTTGCACAACGATGAGAAGAAGATTTTGCGTTTGTTGTGCTTCGATCCGCCTGGATCCAAGGCTTCATCGTCGTTCGTCAACGGAGAAGATAGGAGAGGAGAGGAGAGGAGGGGAGAAGTCGTCGTTGGCAAAAAGGGTTATGAGACCAAGATCTTATAACCACAAATTTATACCTCTAATTGGGTTAAAAGAAATTAATCAAATAATTAAATAAACAATTATTTAATTATTTAATTAATTGTCCACGCTGGTACATAAGCCAACCTCCTGACGCCGAGAAAGGTTATACCCTGTCTAGGGTAAAACCTACGTTCTGAACTTAACGGTGGTCTCAGATTTTTCATCCGAGTCCCCATTCGAGAGATATTTGAGTTTGATCTATTAAATTAATAAAATAATAATTTAATTTATCCATTTAACACACCGCCAACTAGCGAGGGGTCCGAACGTCCCGCGCCGACTTATTTTATGTCGCGCCTAGGGGAAACATCGCGTTTTGGACCCAACCGTGGTCTCGGATTTCCGATCCGATCAACCTTTTAAGAGATATCCCGTTTTCTTTAGTTAACCGCGCGTGCGTAATATAAAACCGGGTCTCTACAATGCATTCGACTTTAAATAGTTGTAATTATTTTTAACAATTGATTTGATTGATGCGGGTGTCAATTATGTGATTAGTCCTTGACCTGACACTAATTCTCTAGCCTTAATCTAACCTACCCCTTGATTTGACAATAGATTAAATTGGAATTTATTATAACAGAACTCAATTCATGCAAAAGTTCCCCACAAACCCACTGTTCATGGTATTTATGGAAATCCTAGCTATGTGGGATCAATTCTATCTGCATCACTTGGGCTATCAGCCTAAAATAGAATTGAATGATCTATACTAATTCCACATGGTCAATGAATTCAAATAAAGATAAGAACTTTTGAACATACCACACATAACTTAATAAAAATTTAATTAATCTAATCAATAACAATAAAAACCCATGCCGATTCTATAACCCTAACCCTTTTTACAACCCCAACACAAAGGGAACTGGTCACCATCATTTCCTTAGTGACTAAACATCTTGATCAGTATTGGTTCACCTAGATAAGAATAAGCAAAGAAAAAGAAACACTGGACGGTATGATCTAAATTCACCTTGTGTTAGTTGCTCCCAGCATTCTGATCTACGACGATGCTCTTTGGAATTCCTTCCTAGTTTCTCTAGGTATTTTGGGGTTGAACTCCTCAAACTCACTTGATTTGGGTTGAGTTATTCCTTAAATATACATCTTGGAAGTCGGCATGGTGTGTTGAGCTGTCTCCACAGTCTGTTGATCAGAAAATATGCAACAAAGATAGTGCATGACCCCTCCCAATATTACGTGCTCTTAAGTTCTCCATTCCTCGACCTCCTGCATGATACACAATGAGTGTTACATGGTGTTCTCACCTAAAGAGCAATAACAAAAGTGACACATGACCAAGGCACAAGGCATGCTTGCAACCTGTGCTAGTTCAAAGCCTTTCAAAGGATGAATATTGACGCGACGTGCAACGTGGCTTTTTCACCTAGAGCCTTCATTCAGCTGCCCTTTATGGTCACTCGCCATGGTGTGCAAGAGATGTCTTATGACATGTTGAAGCTCTAAAATTGAACAAAATCACTGGGCTACAAAGGTGCATGATGTTCTCCTATGTTGCACAACTTTTGGGTAGAAATCATGTTTGGCACAGCTTAGCTGCACCACATGTGCGAAACCGTGCACCTCTCCAGTTGCAGTTAATGTATACCGAAGGGTTTTGGAGGGGACCACACTTGTCCAAACACAGCAGAAATAATAAACCAAAATCGATTTGCCATATGATCTTTTCATTCGTGTTGGATCGAATGTAATAAATGAAGAACACGTACCTTTTTCTTTGTTGATCTGGTCTGCCCATTCTCTTCCACTTGAGCTTGATAATGATCACTGTGAAACAATCAATGGACTCCTTGCTAGGGTATTCACGGGCTTTGCGAATCTCCCAATGCTTGGGATGGATCCTCTTTTCCTCATGACTGTTTAAAGAGAAAGCGAGAGAGTGAGCGAGAGAGAGCAAGAGAGCTTCGACTTTGAGGAATTTTGCAGCATGAATCTCGTATTCAAATGCCACACGAATGATAGACTATGAGCGTTTTTATATAACCGTTCCAAGGAGGCTCATAAACACTCAGCTAAATGGAAACGTTTCATAAACGTTTCATAGGTATCACGACCCCCTCCCACCAAAGATGCCCCTCCTGAGCTGACAATGGTAAAAGGGAGATAATGACCCCCGAGTCCCGCCTCCAGTAGGCCCCGGAGTGGCGACTAGCACCAAGGGTATGAGTTTTCACAAAAATGGGAGACATTACCCTTTTTATTATTATTTAAGATCGGGAAATAGGATGAGTCAAACACCAAAAGAAAAAGGAACAAGTAAAAGAAAATAAATCCAAACCGATCCCACATGCATGTTTAAACAATCCTGAAACAAAGTACAAGTACAAGAAAGCTCAAAAGTACAATACCAAAAGAAATAAAGAGTACAACAACTGCAACAACTCCAACTGTCCCGACTAGTAGGGTCCCGCACGGCCCTAGTAGTCCTCCTGGAAACCTGAAAGTAACGTAGGGTGAGCATACAAGTATACTCAGTAGGGAAACCTAAAGCTCTCGTGCACAGGTGGGGAGACATCCTAATGTCCCGTGAGAACAACATAAGAAACCAAGACCTAGCAAGGAATTCTATCCACCCAACCTCACTAGCCACGCTCACCAAAAACACAAAACAACAGATAGTAGTATATAAGAACAAGAGTATTGGGTACCCCGCACCATTTCCCATTAGTTAGCTGCTCTTCCTAACGGCGAACATCCTGACGCTACCACACTCTTCCCACTCGCACACACCTGAGCCTCAAGAACCACATATCCCGCCCGCACACACCTGGGACTCACAACCACATATCCCGCCCACACACACCTGGGCCTCACAACCACAATCACATCCCCGCCCGAACACACCTGAGCCTCATCCCGAAGATTCTTGGGAACAGTAATAGTAACAAAACTCTCGCCCGAAGACACCTGGGCCTCATCCTGAAGATTCTTGGGAAAACAAACCTGCCCGAAGAGTCTTGGGCTGAAGTCACACCAATCGAAACCTACCCGAAGAGTCTTGGGTGTAAGGTCGCCTCAAGCCATTACAGCCTATGGAAGGAGCAGGAAGGAGCTAATAACTAAGGGGAAAACACCCTCATGGGAGTGTTCGGCACTAAGTGCTCAACATGGGTGGGGTGCGACAAAACACAAAGATACAGATATATATATGTATACCAAACACACAACCCAACCTATGACTTCTAAACAGAGAAACTGAGCACGTGCCTCGACACTGCTACTACGAAGCATGCATACAACAACAACCCCAACCCCATTTAGGTTTTCATGTTTACACAATTTTAGTTATCAGTTTCTTAACTACCGGGCAACTATCAACAACCAAACTGGATCAAGCGTTCATAAAACATATCCCTGCCATCCACAAATCAAGTTAGGAAAACACAAGTAACACAAACAAGTCCCTTCTTATTAACCAACCAACCCCATTGATTATTATTACCGTTCCATTACCATGCCCCACCATTCATTAACTCTTCTACTTTTATTCATTATTCACAACACATAGTTCGTTCACATTCAAACCCATCCCTGCAGCCCCGCTGCCAACCACCATAACCACATAACATTCACATCAACCCACAACCAAGCCAACCGCAGCCCCGCTGCTCACCCGATCCACAACAACCCACACAACAAGGCTCGTGTCACATCATTGCCCCTTTAACAACATTTTCCGTAGCCCCGCTGCCCATCCTATTCGTAATCAACCCGGGATTCACCCCCCTTTCACACACCACGTAACCAAACCAACACCCACATGTTCATTATTCTATTTCGTTCAACCGGGGTGATCACACAAGGGTTCCGGATATTCATTTAATCAGTCATCTTTACGTGATTAACCAATTTCCACATTCCACCAGTTTCCATTCACAAACGGTCTAGAAAGATAGGGCAACATTTAATTGCGCAATCAAAGGCCCCCAACGACCGTGATTTTCAGTAGGCATAAGCCTATTCAATTCACAACATAATAAAGGATAAACAATGATAAACATAACGACTTTCCCCATCCCCGTTCTTTAACCAGTTATTATCTTCATTAAACTGGTTCAACTATGTCTCGTGAAAGCAAGAGGACACCCATCCCGCATGATGCAGAAAAGAGAGAGACGAAGGTAAGATCCCTACCTCAAAGGTTTTCGACGAAAACCACCAACAACGAAGAACGCACAAGGAAGCCGAGTCGATTCTCCACAAAACGTCCTTAGATCTCCTCTCCTAACGCAACCAAGCCCAAAGCTCATCAAAAACGACATCCCCACACTTGGATCTACCCACAATGGGTATAGATCTAAGAAGTCAAGAGGAGAGGAGAAGTAGATTTAAGAAGATCTAAGAAACATAAGCAAGAACGAGCACATACCTCAAGAACCGGCTTCGATTCGCCAAGAAAACCCTCCAGATCGCCTCCAAAACACTTGGGAGAGGTTCTCTAACCTTCAAGGGATAGAAATCCCGAGTTATGGCCGCTTAGGGGGTTTAAACAAGGTGGTCAAAGGCAAAACGAGTTAGATCCACAATTTTAGGATCTAACTTTAAGTACACGCACGGTTAGTCCGCACGGTTTACAAACCGTGCGCTAACCGTGCGTTAGCCTCTGCCTCGACAAACACTCCTCGCACGGTTAGTCCGCACGGTTAGGCAAACCGTGTGCTAACCGTGCGTTAGCCACTGTCCTCAAGACCAGCTTTGCACGGTTTGGCCGCACGGTTTAGGCAAACCGTGCACCAACCGTGCGAAAGCTATTACCCTTTAACTTCCCTCAAAAGTCCACCCAAACGCACCCCCAAGCCACCTTAACTTCCCGGAACACCTCTAGTATCGCATTTTCACAAAGGAATGGACCGGAGAGGTCCGGACCATTACATCAGATACCTCTCAAAACATTCTCGTCCTCGAGAATTAAAAACCAACCCACAAAAAAAAGGGGAAAAGTCCGAACGACCATCCCGCAAGATATCTCTCAGAGCTCTCGCTATAACGGAAACCGACCACTATCCTAATTATATGAGTCAGGGAATTCCTCCTCCTATGTCGAGATATTATCCGCTTTAGGCGGCACTGACTCGTCTGCACGGGTTTAATCGCATCCGCATTAATGCGTCTCGATTAAGAATTGGGTCTTTCTACTTCCATATATTAGGATTTTTCTAACTACACTGCCCCCAACACCGTATAACCAACACACTGCCCTAACACATGGCTTGGGAAATCCTTCTCCCATGTCGAGATATTATCTGCTTTAGGCGGCACTGACTCGCCCGCACGGGTTCAATCGCATCCGCATTAATGCGTCTCGATTAAGGATCAGGTTTTTCCCTTCCCCACACATCCGGACATGTTACACACTTCCAGAGAACAAGGAAACAAAACGTCTCACAACCGACAAGCCAAGCATCCCATATATCAAAGGTACAGAGTATAACATCAAAACAAAGCTCAGAAGAACAAAGCAAAACACAAGTCAAAACAACTCTGGGTACTGAGCACGCATCTGCGTCTCTCGCTCCCAGGTACTCTTCTCGAGGCCGCTATGCCTCCACAACACATGAACCAAGGCGATGGTTCGTCCACGAAGCACCTTCTCTTTACGATCCTCGATTTTGACTGGTCGTTCATCGAAGGTCGCGTCGTCTCCCATATCTAACTCTCCCCAGTCGATAACGTGAGAGTCGTCGTGTAAGTACCGACGAAGCTGGGAGACGTGGAAGACGTCATGAACCTTCTCCAACTGAGGTGGCAGGGCCAGCTGATATGCCACCTCGCCGACTCGCCGACTCGCCTCAGCACCTCGAAAGGTCCGATGAACCTAGGGGAGAGCTTACTCCCCTTCCCAAACCTCCGCTGCCCCCGTCGAGGGGAAACCTTCAAGAACACATGATCTCCCACCTCGAACTTCAAGGGCCTCCTTCGACGATCAACATAAGACTTCTGTCGGTCCTGAGCCGCTTTCATCCTCTCACGCACAAGCTGGACTTTCTCTGTGGTGCTCTGTACTACCTCTGGCCCAAGAGCACCTGTCTCACCAACCTCTGCCCAGCAAATGGGTGAACGACATGGTCTTCCATACAAAGCCTCAAACGGTGCATGCCAATAGTAGAGTGGAAGCTGTTGTTGTAGGCAAACTCTACTAAAGGCAAGTGTCGCACCCATGATCTTCCGAAATCCAGAACGCATGCTCGCAGCATGTTCTCCAACGTCTGGATAGTCCGCTCTGTCTGCCCATCGGTCTGGGGGTGGAAAGCAGTGCTAAGGCGTAGCTGGGTGCCAAAAGCATGCTGTAACCCCCTCCAGACTCGTGAGATAAACCGAGTATCCCGATATGAGACGATAGTTTTCGGAACTCCATGCAAACGCACCACCTCGTCTACGTACCTCTGCACTAAGGTACTCATCGGGCCCGACTCCTTAATTGCTAAGAAGTGAGCTGATTTCGTCAGTCGATCCACCACTACCCAGATAGCATCATAACCACCCTGAGCTCTGGGTAGTCCTGTGACGAAGTCCATTGAGATGTCATCCCATTTCCACTCGGGGACATCTAAAGGATGCAATAAACCACTGGGGACACGGTGTTCAGCCTTTACTTGCTGACACACTAGGCACCTAGCCACAAACTCCGCCACTGCCCGTTTCACCCCGGGCCACCAAAACTGTTCCCTCAGGGCTCGGTACTTTTTTGAAACTCCCGGATGTACCACCAAGGCTGAGCTATGGAACTCACGGAGAACTCCCTCACGCATCGCCTCCGGAACAAACAACCTTTCATGAAAAAGCATCCGATGTCGACTGTCCTCTGACCATCCTTCTGGAGCGTTTCCCTGATCGATACGACCCCGCATCACTTCCGCCTCGGAGTCTCCCCACTGAGACTCTTCCACCTGCTGCAACAAGGAGGACTGCACCGTCATCTGAAACAACCAGCCTCTAACACCCTCTTCCCTTGCATCCAAGTGCAAGGCAGCCAACTCTCCCATCGCTTTCCAAGCATCAGCGGATTCCTGAACCACTTCCTTATGCGACTTCCTGCTCAGGGCATCAGCCACAACGTTGCCCTTACCTTCAGTATAAGAGATCTCGAAGTCATAGTCTTGGAGAAACTCGACCCATCTCCGCTGCCGCAAGTTCAGGTCACGCTGGGAGAAGATATAACGTAAGCTCTTGTGATCTGAGAAGACCACAAAGCGCTCACCAACGAGGTAATGTCGCTACAACTTCAGTGCGAACACTACTGCTGCAAACTCTAGGTCATGGGTGACATAGTTACGCTCGTGAGGGCGCAACTGCCTAGACCCATAACAGATCACGCCCTTCTTCTGCATCAGTACGCACCCCAAACCAAGGCCAGAAGCATCACAAAACACCTCATACAACAACCCTTCCTCTGGCAACCTGAGTACTGGAGCACTGACCAACTTCTCCTTCAGGTAGTCGAAAGCTTCCTGGCACTGCTCGCTCCATAGGAAGACCTGGTTCTTCCTAGTCAAAGCTGTCAATGGAGCAGCAACTCGAGAGAAGTTCGAAACGAACCTCCGATAATAACATGCCAACCCCAGGAAACTACGAATTTCTGCCACGCTCTTGGGTGCCGCCCAAGAAACAACTGCCTCCACCTTCGACGGGTCCACTGACACTCCATGCTGAGACACCACGTGCCCAAGGAAGTGTATTTCTTGCGTCAAGAACTTACACTTCGACAATTTCCCATAAAGCCGATGGTGTCGAATGACTTCCAAGACTGCCCTGAGATGCTCAACGTGCTCCTCCTCTGATCTTGAGTAGATCAAGATGTCATCGATAAACACAACGACGAACCGGTCCAGAAACTCTTGGAAGATAAAGTTCATAAGTCCCATGAACACAGCTGGTGCATTCGTAACTCCAAACGGCATCACTACAAACTCGAAGTGCCCATACCTGCACCTGAAAGCCGTCTTCGAGATGTCACTGTCCTTTACCCTCAGTTGATGATATCCAGATCGTAGATCAATCTTAGAAAACCAACCTGCTCCCCTCAGTTGGTCGAAGAGATCATCTATCCTTGGAAGGGGGTAACGGTTCTTGACCGTTACCTGATTCAACCTTCGGTAGTCTATGCATAGCCTGAGACCACCATCTGCCTTCTTCACGAACAAAACTGGAGCACCCCATGGCGACACGCTGGGTCGAACAAAATCCTTCTCCATCAGATCGTCAATCTGAATCCGAAACTCCCGCAACTCCCGCAACTCCGAAGGTGCCATCCGATAAGGGGCCATCGAAATCGGACGGGCACCAGGCTGTAAGTCTATCCCGAACTCAACATCACGTCGGGGGGTAGAGTCACAACCTCCTCGGGAAAAACATCGAGGAACTCCCCAACAACCTCTGGAACATCCATCATCTCTGTATCAGCTGAAACCACTGATAACCCGCCTAACAAGGAAAGGAGAGGCTTCACATGCCGGCTTCCCACCTGATAGCTCCTCTCACCAACAAAAGCTACACGCTGCCCACCCACGTCGGAGAACACGACTCTTCTTCGGAAGCAGTCGATAACGGCACTAACAGAAAACAACCAGTTGATGCCTAGGATGACATTGTATGGCTGCATCTGTAGCAAAAGAAGATCCCCACTAGATCGATGCGGTCCCAACGTCAGCCCACATCCCCGACAAACACAAGATACGCTGGTCTGACCTCCAACTGGTGTACTCAGCACCAGGGGTACGGAAAGTCTCTCTACGTCTAGACCCAAAGCATGAGCTAGACCAGGTGCAACAAAGGAGGCGAAGCTCCCGAATCGAACAAAGCAGAAACGAGAGTGCTGAACAAACAAATCGTACCTCGCACCACCTCTGGTCCTGCCGGAGCTGCCAACTCTGTTGCGTGCAACTGTCCACGCCCAACTCCTCTGCCTCTCTGGTGTCGACCACCTCCCTGACCACGCCCTGGTCGAGGTCCCCGAGGAGCACCCTGAGGTCGGCCTCCTCCTGCAAAGTCTGCCCTCGGAGGAGCAGGGTCCTGCTGCTGCTGGAAGGGCCTCGCCGGCAACTGGTGCTGCTGAGGCGGGCGCTGAACCTGCCCACCTCCACCGTACTGAGCTCGGGTCGGGCACCGACTCTGAATGTGCCCGAAAGCTCCGCAAGAGAAACACTTCGGTCCTGAGCTCGTGAAAAAGGGACGAGGACCCGAAGATCTGAACTGGAACCGCGGGGGCCTGCTCCCCACGGGCCTGAATCTGGAAGGTCCTGTCGCAGGAGACCTGTTGCTGACTGTCTTCCCCTTCGACGAACCCGGCTGGATCCCCTCTCGTGGTGCACCTCCCTGCGAGTGCATCCTCTCTACAACCTCTGCCTTCTTTTGTACTGCCAAGTACGTCGGAAGGGTGAAGGAGTTGACAACATACTGGAGCGAAGGACGAAGCGCCTCCTCCAAACGTCTCGCCCGAGACTCCTCATCCGGAAAGAGATCCGGAGCAAATTGTAGAAGACCCTTGAACTTGATCCCCAATTCTCGTACTGACATACTCCCCTGCTGGAGGGAGAGTAACTCCTGCCGCTTCTCCGCCTTGATCATGGAAGAAAGGAATTCCTCTCGGAACTCCTTCTCAAAGTCACCCCACAGAACCTCTGCCTCTGACCTCTCCCCGAGGTAGAGCGTCCACCACTGATGCGCCGCACCTCTCAGCTGACTGACTGCTAGGGGAACCCAGTACTCCCTCGGAGCGCGGATCAAAGTAAAAGCGATCCCTAGCTCCTCAAGCCACCCCTCCGTCTCCATATCCGAAGTACTACCCTCGTACTTCTTGAGGGTTTGTCGCTGGAAAGAACGGAGAGTCTTCTGCCACTGGCCATCTTCTTCCTCTCGGTCAATCCTCAACTGATCGACCGCCTGAACCTGCTGGGCCTCGACTGTCTGAGTCACCCGGGGACGACGTCCAGGTGCCATAGCTGTACAGTAAACAAAGATCGCCTAAGCCCAAGTAGCAAGAAAATTTCTCAAGGTTTCATTTTATCACTTTATTTCAATTTCTTTCCCAGAACACCCAAATCAAGTAAAACACAATCATGATGATGCATGTACCTTCCCTAGGGTCTCTACCCTGCAATCAATGTAGTCTCACTTGGTCGTTCGGTAGGCTCAGAGTCCTTGCATCGGATCACGGGGGGCCCTAAAATCCCATGTCCTAGCCGGTCTTCCCTGGCCTATGTCACGCACCAAGATCACCTAACACTGTTGTCTTACCATCTCATGCAATCCTCACTGTGCCTAACCCCAAACTCCATCCTATCTCTCAACCATCACCTTTGATACCATTCTGTCACGACCCCCTCCCACCAAAGATGCCCCTCCTGAGCTGACAATGGTGAAAGAGAGATAATGACCCCCGAGTCCCGCCTCTAGTAGGCCCCGGAGTGGCGACTAGCACCAAGGGTATGAGTTTTCACAAAAATGGGAGGCATTACCCTTTTTATTATTATTTAAGATCGGGAAACAGGATGAGTCAAACACCAAAAGAAAAAGGAACAAGTAAAAGAAAATAAATCCAAACCAATCCCACATGCACGTTTAAACAATGCTGAAACAAAGTACAAGTACAAGAAAGCTCAAAAGTACAATACCAAAAGAAATAAGAGTACAACAACTGCAACAACTCCAACTGTCCCGACTAGTAGGGTCCCGCACGGCCCTGGTAGTCCTCCTGGAAACCTGAAAGTAACGTAGGGTGAGCATACAAGTATATTCAGTAGGGAAACCTAAAACTCTCGTGCACAGGTGGGGAGACATCCTAATGTCCCGTGAGAACAACAGAAGAAACCAAGACCTAGCAAAGAATTCTATCCACCCAACCTCACCAGCCACGCTCACCAAAAACACAAAACAACAGATAGTAGTATATAAGAACAAGAGTATTGGGTACCCCGCACCATTTCCCATTAGTTAGCTGCTCTTCCTAACGACGAACGTCCTGACGCTACCACACTCTTCCTGCCCGCACACACCTGGGCCACAAGAACCACATATCCCGCCCACACACACCTGGGGCTCACAACCACATATCCCGCCCGCACACACACCTGGGCCTTACAACCACATATCCCGCCCGCACACACCTGGGCCTCACAACCACAATCACATCCCCGCCCGAACACACCTGAGCCTTATCCCGAAGATTCTTGGGAACAGTAATAGTAACAGAACTCTCGCTCGAAGACACCTGGGGCTCATCCCGAAGATTCTTGGGAAAACAAACCTGCCCGAAGAGTCTTGGGCTGAAGTCACACCAATCGAAACCTACCCGAAGAGTCTTGGGTGTAAGTTCGCCTCAAGCCATTACAACCTATGGAAGAAGGAGCAGGAAGGAGCTAGTAACTAAGGGGAAAACACCCTCTCCCATGAAACGGGAGTGTTCGGCACTAAGTGCTCAACATGGGTGGGGTGCGACAAAACACAAAGATACAGATATATATATGTATACCAAACACACAGCCCAACCTATGGCTTCTAAACAGAGAAACTGAGGACGTGCCTCGACACTGCTACTACGAAGCATGCATACAACAACAACCCCAACCCCATTTAGGTTTTCATGTTTCAACAGTTTTAGTTATCAGTTTCTTAACTACCGGGCAACTATCAACAACTAAACTGGATCAAGCGTTCATAAAACATATCCCTGCCATCCACAAATCAAGTTAGGAAAACACAAACAACACAAACAAGTCCCTTCTTATCAACCAACCAACCCCATTGATTATTATTACCGTTCCATTACCATTCCCCACCATTCATTAACTCTTCTACTTTTATTCATTATTCACAACCCATAGTTCGTTCACATTCAAACCCATCCCTGCAGCCCCGCTACCAACCACCATAACCACATAGCATTCACATCAACCCACAACCAAGCCAACCGCAACCCCGCTGCTCACCCGATCCACAACAACCCACACAACAAGGCTCGTGTCACATCATTGCCCCTTTAACAACATTTTCCGCAGCCCCGCTGCCCATCCTATTCGTAATCAACCCGGGATTCACCCCCCTTTCACACACCACGTAACCAAACCAACACCCACATGTTCATTATTCTATTTCGTTCAACCGGGGTGATCACACAAGGGTTCCGGATATTCATTTAATCAGTCATCTTTACGTGATTAACCAATTTTCACATTCCACCAGTTTCCATTCCCAAACGGTCTAGAAAGATAGGGCAACATTTAATTGCGCAAGCAAAGGCCCCCAACGACCGTGATTTTCAGTAGGCATAAGCCTATTCAATTCACAACATATTAAAGGATAAACAATGATAGACATAACAACTTTCCCCATCCCCGTTCTTTAACCAGTTATTATCTTCATTAAACTGATTCAACTATGTCTCGTGAAAGCAAGAGGACACCCATCCCGCATGATGCACAAAAGAGAGAGATGAAGGTAAGATCCCTACCTCAAAGGTTTTCGACGAAAACCACCAACAACGAAGAACGCACAAGGAAGCCGGGTCGATTCTCCACGAAACGTCCTTAGATCTCCTCTCCTAACGCAACCAAGCCCATAGCTCATAAAAAACGACATCCCCACACTTGGATCTACCCACAATGGGTATAGATCTAAGAAGTCAAGAGGAGAGGAGAAGTAGATCTAAGATCTAAGAAACATAAGCAAGAACGAGCACATATGTCACATACATAGCTTATTTTAAATTTATTTTTATTTTAATTTTCCATTAATGCTTTGTTTTGGGGGTTTCCAATGGTTTTATGGAGAATAGGTGAGTTTTCGTGAATTGGGCCAAACCGTGAGCCCAATTCCAGATTAAAAAATAAATTTTGATTCTTTTATATCTTATTCTTTTTTTAATATTTTTCACTCATTCCAACTCCTAAATGTCCTCCCCTGATATATTAACACTACAATTAAAATATGGAGCCTTTGGAAATCCATAATCATGGTTTAGTTGGGTTTTTATTTAAGGTATTGGGCCTGCCCGGAAGCCCATATCCAGTTTTAAAAATTAATTTTGTTTATTTAATAACTTATTCAATTTTAAGTATTTCTCGGTGATTCCAAGCCTCATATGCGGCCCTTACACCCAGCCGCTTCCCCAACCTCTTTACCCCCCTCTTTGGAGCTCTTAGGATCGCGATTTAGGGACGAACATCTTAGGGTTTCTAAAATCGGGCAGATTTGATGAGGTATGTTCATTCAATCATAACTCTCTCAATTCATACTCTTTTCCCTCCATTCCAATTCCTAAATGACCTAATAATTCTTGTGAGAACATCCCCTGAGTTTTGGCCGTTTTCAATTTCAGATACTTGTGTTTTGTGGAGATTCATTCTAGATTTCTCAAGTAAGTTTGTCCATTTCTTTTCCCCTTTTAAATTGATTAGGGTTTCATTCTATTTTTTTTAAGGTTTCCTCCCTTTTTATTGAAGTGAACAATGACCAGTGGGTAGGAGTTCGAACCTAAGGTTTAACCTTGGGTTTTCTTGGTCCAATTTTCTATTTTTAGGTTTGATCTACCCTTCTTGAGGTGCGGCGGTGGTGCGTTTGTGTTTTCGCACAAAGGATTCAATGGTTTCATTTGATTTGGTAGGTGATTCCAATGTTGATGCAATCTTTGTGTATTAGCATGCTGTATTTATCATATTTTCAGATTTATATAATTTTATTATTGCTGAAAAAAATTGGTTCTAATGATATTTCTATTGCAATTGAATTTAAAATGCCAATTTGGTGTGAAATTGGGTGTTTTCCAAAGAAGTGTTTTGTTTGTTTATTTGGGGATGCCCTATAAATACTTAGTTGTTTTTATTGATCTGTAATAAGGCATAAAATACTGTTTATAATGTTTATCCCCTTTGGTAATTGCTGCAAAAAATGGGTTTTAATTGTGTTTGTAAAGAAAGTGAAGTTTTGGTTCCACTTTTGTGTGAAAATGAAGGTTTTACAAAGATAACACTTCTTGTTTAACATGGGGATGCCCAAAAATTGATTTGTTGTTTTAATTGATATTTATTGGGCTGCCTTTACTGTTTTGGTAACTTACAATTGTGAACATCTTGTACAAGTGGGTTTCTTAAGGGGTTTTGTGTGCAAAACTACACAAGATTTTGAGAAATTGATTTATTCAAATTCAAAGAGTTTGTTGTGTGTTTTAAGTGGTATAAAATGAGATAGCTACTGTATTTGGTGTATGTGACCAGTAGTGGTGTTTTACATTAAAATGGATATGTGTTAAATCCTGAAATTGTTTGAGCACAAAGGGGGAAGCCCGGGTACCTAGGTGGGGCGGATTTGTACTAGTACGGCTAGTGGACCGGATGAGTTTTGTCCCTGTTTCACTTAGCATTTGGATAACGACAACTCTAACTAAACTATGTGTATGATGATTGGGGACCACTAGGTTATGGGTATGTTCCCTACTAGTGGCTCGTGCACGAGAATGGATTTTACTATGGTTACATTACACTGAGGTACGAGGTACATGGGGCCTGAGACTATCTAATGCCTAGGGGTGTTCCCGGTTTTGTTGCTCAGTGGATTTGTGGTATTTGCCCTTCTATTTGGGTGTCTTTGGAATTATAATGCAGTACCTAATATTTCTATTTAAATGTGTTAACATTCTGAAAGTTTTATCTTGAAAAATGTTTTCAATTTAAAGTTTCATTTCGTGGAATTTGTCACTACTTTTAATTGCATATTAAAACTGCTTGCTTTTTCACCTTGTATTGCATGCACCTTGGAATCATAGGGTGGTATCCTATTGGGCTTAGGCTCACACCCTACTTACACCCCTTGGGTGTAAGTAGACCTTTTTTTTGACCCAGGTAAAGGAAAGGTTAAGGGTGATGGCGGTTCAGGGTGTTAGTCCTCATCCTTGGGGCGGAGTAGTGGAGACGACTTGGGGGTGATGACACCTTGTCATGTGGAGTCCATGGGGCTGTTTTGTTTCTGTTACATAGTGTATTTGGACCTTTTGTATTGACTCTAAACCTATGTATTCAGTTCTGGTTTTTGTTTAAACATCGTTTGGTATAAATTTTTCAGATTCAGTTTATTGATTGTTTTTAATGGTTTATGCCTTCATATTCGGGTAAATCGTTCCCAAACCTAAATAAATGATACCCGGGCACTTGTGCCAGCCCGTGGGGATAGGGAACGCCCTTCGGGTCATGTCACGAGCTGGGTTTGGTGCCGGTTTTGGCGGCGACCAGATTCGGTTCGTGACAAAATGGTATCAGAGGAGGTTCATGTTAACTCTTTGGGTCATGTTATTTCGGGAAGAGTCAGCATATCATAGAGTTAGGATTGTAGGGACTTGGTATTATAGTTATGGGTAGTGTGCCTGATCACCACACCTCATGACAGGATTCAAGTTTCCTAGGGAAGTCAGGATTTATCTAAGTCCTTTGGTTTTCTTGTTTTAATGATGGTTAGGGGAAATGAAAAGAGAGTTGGGTTAATGGTCTCAGTAAGCTCGCAGGGCCTGGCAAGCCATGTGGAGCTGGGGATATTCCCTAGAACACTCTCTGTGACAGTGAAGTGATTGGAATATGGCCGCCAACCATATGTCCAAGTCACCCACTGAAACTAGTTTCCTCTCACATTGTCTTGTGTTCTTTAATTTTGAAATCTTGGAACTTTGGTTTTAAACTGACTTGGTTTTAAGAATTGTAATGTTTTTGTGAAATGATTTTCAAATAAATATGGAATGTTTTGATTTATGGAATGGTGGAACTGAATTTTCAGAATGGTTTTGAAATGGAAAATAGTATGCTTACACCTCTTTTGAAAGCCGAAACCATATTGAAGTTGGTTTTCAAAAGTGTTTCCAATATAGTTTTCTAAACGATTAAAGGGTGTTTTAATGGGATGAGATGTTTTGAAATTGATGTGAATAACTTGAAAGTGTGTTCTTTTTTTTTATGTTTGTGTACTTATGAAAAGTTTTGTAAGATGTGAATTGGGATTTTGATCTCATTGTTAGCAGTTTTGAGAAAAAGGTTGGGTTGGTTGAGCATTTTGTTTTTGAAAAGTGGAAGGAATTTTTGTTTTACCCTTTGGTATTTCCATGAGTGACCACATGCATGGGGTTATATGGGATGATGGATGGTTGATGGAATGACTGGATGAGTTCTGGGATGGTTATGAGGAGGGTGCCCGGTGTGACACAAAAACATGCATGTGTGAGGCCCATGGGGTACCATTGGTGGATACGCTTACTGCAAAACCGTTTGTTTTCAAAGAAATAGTTTTAAAGAAAAACATGATGTATTGATGAATAGTTTGGTATAGTTTGTATTATGGGTTTTTGATAATGTTGATGTTGTGGGATGTTTTGAGTCCAAGAACCCCTCCTGTTTGAACTGTGTTTTGGGTTTGTGTTTGGTCGGTGAGCTGTGTTGTAGGGACGATTAGTGGTCTCTTTTGAAAAATGTTTTGGGATGACTTTGTGGTGGTTCCATTCATGTGTTTGGATCTGGATTTTGGTATATCGTAACCAATAGACCATCTTGGTTGGGTCCTTTGGTTCAATCGTTGGATAAGGTACACCCCATTAATGGTTAGTGCACAACTAAAGTGCAACCCGGATTGTTTTGCCTTTTGAAGACCCTCCAGTTGATCAATATAAGGAATATTTTTTCTTGAGATTTTTAGATTGAGTCTACACCCTTTCCTTTATTTGATTTTTAGATCCTCTTGTAACGGGAGAGTGCTCATGGAAGGTTGACAGAGACCTTAGTTTCTTATGTTTCCTGATACGTCGAAGGTGGATGTGTTCTAGGGTTGTAAGTGTGGATGAGTGTCTCGATGGTGTCTAAGAGGACCTTTGGGTTCTTCAAAGTTTCTTTGATGCATTAATTCATGTTAAACCACCGGTGTGGGAAATATGGTCACGATAAGATATTGTGGCCACTTTCTAGAATTGTGTGTTTTTTGGGGATGTTGTATAAGGTCCCTCTCCATGAATTGTTTATATCAGTCACAATGGTCATGTTCGGTGATGCCTTATGATGTCATGTGCTCGATTGACCATAGAGGTGAATGTCGTGAAATCCTATGAGAGTCCCTGTTATGTTGTGAGAATGTCTCCCTTGGAAAAACATCAAAATCTTCCATTTTAGACGAAGGTGAGTGTTGGTGTTCTTTACTTCTATTGTTTCTCACCTAAAGAAACAAGGTGTGATGTGTGTGTATCTTCTTAGCCCTTGTTTCAGTGAAATATCGGGATCAGGTAAAGTGAGTTTGGAATGTGTTATGTCTGGAAAACTTATCTGGGATTGCGTTGTAGTTGTTGGTTTCATTGAAAGAAGAATTATCGTTCATGGGGTTTCCAAAGCCTAACTGCGAGGCCGAAGATGCTTCAATTATTTGAGCTCCAGCCATAGGTCTCGGAGAGAAGCTGGCTCGTAGTCAGGGGAAATCACAGGGCCATTTAAACCCTTGTACAAAGTCATTTCCTCAGTATGAAAGTTAGGAAGATTTTAAACCTATGGTGTCATAATCATTCTTCTTTTTTCCATGTTCGGTGGAAATAGGTGGAGGGTCGTGTGCCCATGTCATCACCCAATGTTATTCCCTCCCCCTTTTGGTTTCCACTGAGTCTTTAGAGAAAGGTTTGAAGTTTGTCTACACTGTTTGTGAACACAGTTTTCACTTGGATAATAGTGACCATGCCCCAGAAAACCATGCGGAAAGAAGGATCCCAACTATTAGTGTATGGCTTCCCAAACCGTGCAAACTAACCATGTGGTCGCCCCAACTCTTTAAATTTTGGGGTCTTTCTTTATCGGCCAGTGCTGGTTGGTTAAGATGATTGGTTCTTATGGTGGGGAGACCCACTATGAGTCTTATATAATTTCTTTTGTAAATTTCTGATGGAAGTATATCCTTTGTACCGGTGAGTCCATTTAGTCCTCCCCCTGTTAGTCTCTTGATTATGTCTCAAAAAAAATATTGGTTGTCTCTTATGGTGGGGAGCGTATTTGTGTCCCCCCGTACCAGTAACTTAGATTTTTCCATGGTCTTGGCTTGGTGTAGATAGTCTCGTTCAGATCTATCTAGCTACCAATATCATTCTTGAGTAAACATTGGGACTGGAGAGCACCCAATGGTTTAGTTAAAGTAAGGTAAGTGCAACCTTGTTCAAAGTTGTTGTTCGTTTGGGTGAATTGCTTGAGTATTGTTCAGATTGTGTTTGAGGAGTTTTTATTTGGGATAAAGCCTGAATGTTCTTGATGGTTTTATGAAAGTGGTGTAAGTTTGATTTGTGAGAGTATTCCTTCCTTCATTGATCACTGGAGGTGTTTTGGCCTTTGGGGAAGAAACCTGGCAAGGGAGTACTTCTTGGTTTCTCAGTTGGGTTTGGTTGTTGATTTGGTCTTGCTGTGACTTTCCGGGGCGGAAAGTTTTTATGGTGGGGAGAATTGTCACATACATAGCTTATTTTAAATTTATTTTTATTTTAATTTTCCATTAATGCTTTGTTTTGGGGGTTTCCAATGGTTTTATGGAGAATATGTGAGTTTTCGTGAATTGGGCCAAACCGTGAGCCCAATTCCAGATTAAAAAATAAATTTTGATTCTTTTATATCTTATTCTTTTTTTAATATTTTTCACTCATTCCAACTCCTAAATGTCCTCCCCTGATATATTAACACTACAATTAAAATATGGACCCTTTGGAAATCCATAATCATGGTTTAGTTGGGTTTTTATTTAAGGTATTGGGCCTGCCCGGAAGCCCATATCCAGTTTTAAAAATTAATTTTGTTTATTTAATAACTTATTCAATTTTAAGTATTTCTTGGTGATTCCAAGCCTCATATGCGGCCCTTACACCCAGCCGCTTCCCCAACCTCTTTACCCCCCTCTTTGGAGCTCTTAGGATCGCGATTTAGGGACGAACATCTTAGGGTTTCTAAAATCGGGCAGATTTGATGAGGTATGTTCATTCAATCATAACTCTCTCAATTCATACTCTTTTCCCTCCATTCCAATTCCTAAATGACCTAATAATTCTTGTGAGAACATCCCCTGAGTTTTGGCCGTTTTCAATTTCAGATACTTGTGTTTTGTGGAGATTCATTCTAGATTTCTCAAGTAAGTTTGTCCATTTCTTTTCCCCTTTCAAATTGATTAGGGTTTCATTCTATTTTTTTTAGGGTTTCCTCCCTTTTTATTGAAGTGAACAATGACCAGTGGGTAGGAGTTCGAACCTAAGGTTTAACCTTGGGTTTTCTTGGTCCAATTTTCTATTTTTAGGTTTGATCTACCCTTCTTGAGGTGCGGCGGTGGTGCGTTTGTGTTTTCGCACAAAGGATTCAATGGTTTCATTTGATTTGGTAGGTGATTCCAATGTTGATGCAATCTTTGTGTATTAGCATGCTGTATTTATCATATTTTCAGATTTATATAATTTTATTATTGCTGAAAAAAATTGGTTCTAATGATATTTCTATTGCAATTGAATTTAAAATGCCAATTTGGTGTGAAATTGGGTGTTTTCCAAAGAAGTGTTTTGTTTGTTTATTTGGGGATGCCCTATAAATACTTAGTTGTTTTTATTGATCTGTAATAAGGCATAAAATACTGTTTATAATGTTTATCCCCTTTGGTAATTGCTGCAAAAAATGGGTTTTAATTGTGTTTGTAAAGAAAGTGAAGTTTTGGTTCCACTTTTGTGTGAAAATGAAGGTTTTACAAAGATAACACTTCTTGTTTAACATGGGGATGCCCAAAAATTGATTTGTTGTTTTAATTGATATTTATTGGGCTGCCTTTACTGTTTTGGTAACTTACAATTGTGAACATCTTGTACAAGTGGGTTTCTTAAGGGGTTTTGTGTGCAAAACTACACAAGATTTTGAGAAATTGATTTATTCAAATTCAAAGAGTTTGTTGTGTGTTTTAAGTGGTATAAAATGAGATAGCTACTGTATTTGGTGTATGTGACCAGTAGTGGTGTTTTACATTAAAATGGATATGTGTTAATTCCTGAAATTGTTTGAGCACAAAGGGGGAAGCCCGGGTACCTAGGTGGGGTGGATTTGTACTAGTACGGCTAGTGGACCGGATGGGTTTTGTCCCTGTTTCACTTAGCATTTGGATAACGACAACTCTAACTAAACTATGTGTATGATGATTGGGGACCACTAGGTTATGGGTATGTTCCCTACTAGTGGCTCGTGCACGAGAATGAATTTTACTATGGTTACATTACACTGAGGTACGAGGTACATGGGGCCTGAGACTATTGAATGCCTAGGGGTGTTCCCGGTTTTGTTGCTCAGTGGATTTGTGGTATTTGCCCTTCTATTTGGGTGTCTTTGGAATTATAATGCAGTACCTAATATTTCTATTTAAATGTGTTAACATTCTGAAAGTTTTATCTTGAAAAATGTTTTCAATTTAAAGTTTCATTTCGTGGAATTTGTCACTACTTTTAATTGCATATTAAAACTGCTTGCTTTTTCACCTTGTATTGCATGCACCTTGGAATCATAGGGTGTATCCTATTGGGCTTAGGCTCACACCCTACTTACACCCCTTGGGTGTAAGTAGACCTTTTTTTTGACCCAGGTAAAGGAAAGGCTAAGGGTGATGGCGGTTCAGGGTGTTAGTCCTCATCCTTGGGGCGGAGTAGTGGAGACGACTTGGGGGTGATGACACCTTGTCATGTGGAGTCCATGGGGCTGTTTTGTTTCTGTTACATAGTGTCTTTGGACCTTTTGTATTGACTCTAAACCTATGTATTCAATTCTGGTTTTTGTTTAAACATCGTTTGGTATAAATTTTTCAGATTCAGTTTATTGATTGTTTTTAATGGTTTATGCCTTCATATTCGGGTAAATCATTCCCAAACCTAAATAAATGATACCCGGGCACTTGTGCCAGCCCGTGGGGATAAGGAACGCCCTTCGGGTCATGTCACGAGCTGGGTTTGGTGCCGGTTTTGGCGGCGACCAGATTCGGTTCGTGACAACATACCTCAAGAACCGGCTTCGATTCGCCAAGAAAACCCTCCGGATCGCCTCCAAAACACTTGGGAGAGGTTCTCTAACCTTCAAGGGATAGAAATCCCGAGTTATGGCCGCTTAGGGGGTTTAAACAAGGTGGTCAAAGGCAAAACGAGTTAGATCCACAATTTTAGGATCTAACTTTAAGTACACGCACG
This sequence comes from Viscum album, assembly GCA_963277665.1. Classification (NCBI taxonomy): domain Eukaryota; kingdom Viridiplantae; phylum Streptophyta; class Magnoliopsida; order Santalales; family Viscaceae; genus Viscum; species Viscum album. The sequence goes on from OY728157.1 coordinate 601,062,695, forward strand.
GTTAGTCCGCACGGTTTACAAACCGTGCGCTAACCGTGCGTTAGCCTCTGCCTCGACAAACACTCCTCGCACGGTTAGTCTGCACGGTTAGGCAAACCGTGTGCTAACCGTGCGTTAGCCACTGTCCTCAAGACCAGCCTTGCACGGTTTGGCCGCACGGTTTAGGCAAACCGTGCACCAACCGTGCGAAAGCTATTACCCTTTAACTTCCCTCAAAAGTCCACTCAAACGCACCCCCAAGCCACCTTAACTTCCCGGAACACCTCTAGTACCGCATTTTCACAAAGGAATGGACCGGAGAGGTCCGGGCCATTACAATAGGTTACAACTCATTGTATCTCCTTGTTCACCATTGTGATCAATGGTTTAATGTTTAAACAATTGATTTAGCCATTCAAACTCCTTGAATCATCATCACATGATGATTAAACCGATCATGATAGCTTACAATGCGATAAACAATGACCGCCATGCGTTGTCGTATGCATCGTCATGCATAGAACAACGACGTGGTGACATTCACCATAATGTGGTTTAACCTAGCATAAACCATGACGCGGTTAAGACCACCACGCCGTGGTTTTAGCTTTAGTGCATATTTCCAACATAGTCGTGCATCCTCCCAAAAATGGTCCATTAAGCTACAAAACACCTTATTCTATGCCAAAGGGTGTTTTGAACCCTTCTTTAGCTTCAAAACTCCAAATATAATTTCAAATGTTCGAAATCTAAGCCACATTACAAAAAGCACCACGCCGTGGTTTTAGCTTTAATGCATATTTCCAACACAGTCGTGCATCCTCCCAAAAATGGTCCATTAAGCTACAAAACACCTCATTCCATGCCAAAGAGTGTTTTGAACCGTTCTTTTGCCTCAAAACTCCAAATATAATTTGAAATGCTCGAAATCAAAGCCACATTACAAAAAATCGTACCAAATCAAGGTATAAAAACTATAGAGAAACATGCATATGAAATTGGCGTATCAATTGAACCCCTCTGACCCTTGCAATTCAACGATTCTTGTGCATCTGGGCCCATACTCTCCTTTTAGGTTCCACGGTAGCCATAGAAATGGAATTCACAGTGACTATGCTTCAACGAGTGTTGACAAACTCAGTTCTTTTCACACAAAAATGCGTTGGATTAGAAGATGCTTCAATTTTTTACAGCTGTACTTGTTAAATTAATTCTGTAACACTACTCATGGAATTGATTTGCAATTTGAGATTACGAAAACTGGTCGACATTCTGATTTTCTCATTATATCGCATCAAGTGTCTTTGGAGTTTTGAACTTGCATGAAATGTGAAATCTCATGTCTGATTAGAATATGCTTCTATGTTTTGCATTCTTATTGATTTAATCATTTATTTTTTCCAAAAAAAATAAAATAAAAAAAAATCCCTTCAAAGGTGCAAGGCATATCATTCTTATTGATTTAATCATTTAAAATATTTTCCATGAAATTCCTTTTCAACTTGCATGAAATGCGATGTTAATTTAGAAATTATTGGAAACTATACACAGTGCATCTAGTTAAAAATGATTCGCATTTCTCATCCTATGATCAGGAACGCAGGAGGTCCCATCCAAAAAGTATTAGCGGTTGTATGGAAAATACTGGTGAAATCTCATGTCTGAAAAAAGCCTTTAAATCATTTGATGCTGACTTCTTCAGTGCTGCTAAGGTGATTTTGGGTGGGTTAATTGCATAGTTGATTATGATCTAATGCATTTTTCTAGCATGTTTCATTTTCCAGGGCTTTATGATTCATAGTTGTTATTCACAGCTGCTGGAAATTGCAAAGGGAGCAGCAGAGTTCAACACCCCTATTTTCAGAACCAATAGAGAATTGGTTGCTTATTCTGATGGAGGATTGCACTGGCCATCAGTTTTGATTTTTAATGATGGCTGGAGCAGTGAACAGGTACAACTCAAAGATGGAGGGTTTAATATTCCCATTATATCTGGCATAATGAGACCCAAATGTGAAGATGATGTTGCATTCATGAGTGTAAGTTCAACAATAGCTCTGCAAACATGAATTGGTTTTAGTTTTCTTCTTTAATTTGCAAATGAAGTTCATGATATTTTTCAGGTTCTTGAATTGGGTCATCTTATCAAAGCAAAGGAAATTACATCCGGGGAACTTACTCAAATTTATCTGCGCAGATTAAAGAAGTAATAGTATACCGACTTCCATTTTGTTTGTTTTTTTCTAATACAAGTTATCATGTCATAACGTGGAAACACTGACAGGTACAACAATACACTGACAGGTACAACAATATTCTTGAAGCTGTGGTTTCTTACACCGAAGAATTAGCATTCAAGCAAGCAAAAGAGGCTGATGCATTGCTTGCCCAAGGAGTATACTTGGGTACTGTGCTGAAAAATAATTCGTAGCGAGTCAGAGTTATATTTATTTGTTGGAACCCATTTAAGTGTAAATGGGTGAGTCCCACATTGGACTTACCCGTCTTGTATATTGGTTTCCTAATCTATAAAAGAAGGGGCCTCACCTCACATTGAGGTAAGGGGGAATTCACCCTTTACATGGTATCAGAGGGAAGTTAATCCCGACCCCTCTCTGGCTTCGTCATCTTCTCCAGGAGCTCGGTTTCCCGGCATCGACTCCTGCTCATATCTGGTGTGACAATCAGGCCGCTACGAAGATTGCCTCGAATCCCGTCTTTCATGAACGGACGAAGCATATCGAGGTGGATTGTCACTTTCTCCGCCACCATCTGGAGCAGCACCATATCGGTTTCGGCCATATCCCGACGGCCGATCAGCTTGCCGATCTCTTCACCAAAGGTCTTCCCGGAGCTCGTCTTGAGTCTCTCACTTCCAGGCTGGGTATTCACAGCCTCCCTGGCCCAGCTTGAGGGGGAGTTTGAGATTATCTTGTTATTCTCTTTGTGTGGGACTCTATCCAATCTGGGCATGTCCAGCTTGAGGGGGAGTGTTGGAACCCATTTAAGTGTAAATGGGTGAGTCCCACATTGGACTTACCCGTCTTGTATATTGGTTTCCTAATCTATAAAAGAAGGGGCCTCACCTCACATTGAGGTAAGGGGAAATTCACCCTTTACATTATTCATTTCTTTTGCTCTACACTAGAACCCTAACTGGTCTGGAGGACCAATTAGGTTACCTGCTGGACTGATTCAAACCTTATACCTCAGGTTCCTTGCACAATGGCCTTGATCAACTCCATCAATGCACTCGGGCAGTCAAAGTTATATTTATTGTTTTATATATTTTGTTGAGTACTGACCCAACTGATGATCATCTTGCAGTCAGAGTTCTTTCACAAGCCGTTTGTCTTTTTTTCTTCTTCCAAGCGTCCAGTTTACAACATTAGATGTATCATTTATTAGTATAATATGAATTGTTTGATAGGCCCTCTCCATGGAATTCCTTATGGACTGAAGGATATAATTTCAGTACCTGAATACAAAACGACATGGGGGTCAAAAACTTTCAAAAGTCAAGTTCTTGACATTGAAGCATGGGTTTACAAAAGGTAATGAGACATCGGAGAACTATAGAAGGCTTAAATTAAAATCTTAACTGATTTATCATTTTAGGTCTCTACTGCTTAATAAATACAGGTTGAAGGCTGCAGGAGCTGTTTTGATTGCAAAGCTTGTCTCTGGGTCCTTGGCATATGATGACATCTGGTTTGATGGGAGAACGAGGAACCCATGGAACATTGCGGAATTTTCTACTGGCTCGTCAGCAGGGCCTGCTGCCTGCACCTCAGCCGGTACCTTTCTCAAGTCTTGAGCTTTTCACACTTTCCATTCTTTTACTTTTTATATTTTGGTCAATTGTTGGATTGTGATCAATCTTTTTTGTTTGGATCTCTTCCGACAGAGTATTAAGTAATGGTTTGGGTTTGTGCTTATGGTGCCTTAGCTGGTGCCTCGCTTAGTTCTGTTGCTTTTTGAACTTTCCATCACTAACTTTTTTTGGTTCATTATTGGGTTGTGATCAACGTTTTTTGTTTCCCTCTCTACCAATCTCAATGACCTCTATTATAATATTAAGGGATGGTTTGAGCTTGTGCCAAATACTCACTATTTTTTATGTTAACTTTACTCCTGTGCTTATAAATAGATAATGCCTGACCTCATTTTTTAGGTATGTTTTTCTGGTTTCCATTCTCTAATATAGTATCAGAGCCCATCCTAAGAAACACTAGCCACCCTCCCCTCTGCCAGCAATCTGCTGCTCCTGCTCCAACTACCCCTCTTTTCCAGCAAACCCTAAGTTACTGCCCCTGTTCCAGCAACCCCAGCTGCACCCCTATTTTCCAGCAAACCCTAGCTACTTTCCCCACTTTCTCCGGCGCCCAGCAAGGGCTTGCAGGCTGCCTCAGGCGCCCAGCAGTGGTGTCTCCAGGTGCATCCTTCTGGCGCCCTCTCAAAAGGGCAGCAGACATCATCCAGGTGCTGCCCGAGTTTTCTTCCAGCCTCAGCAGCAGGCTTCCTCAGTCTCCGTGCTCGATGTTTCTCACTTTTTCCTTCATTTTACTCTGAACCTTTTTTTCTAAAATTCTTCCTTTGAATCCCACCTACCCCTTCTTAGATTTATCTCCTATTCTTTTACCCATTATTCTATCCGATCTTTGTTTGATCAATTTTTTTTTGGATCAGAGTCTATCTACCCAACCTTTTATCACCATGTCGGACAAAATTCTCACCCAGCACGATTACCTCATCCACTATTCTTATCTAGTTGATCCTCTTTCATACCCAAAGAATGTTGTTACTTTGTTCTCTTGGTGATTAGCGATAATCAGATCTTTGTTTTGTTGCTCAATTCGATGGATAAATCTGTCAAACATGTTAAAAAAATGCAACCATGGTGAAGGACATCTGAGAAACACTGGCGAATTTTCCTATATAACGAAAATTAAAAATGAAATTTCCTGTTGTGAAAACAAAAATTGAAGAGTAAAATTAGAATAGAGGAGAAAGGTGGGCGGAAAAGAAGAACAAGAATTTTATTAACGCTTCCGGTATCTCCCTTCCATCAACAGTACTAATCCAGGGGGTGGGGGGGCTGCACTGCCCTTTTATAGGCAGTGCAGCATGGTAGGGGAGAGGGGCTGGTTGTGACTTTTTATGTTTTCGGGGTGCCATGTGAATCGATGCCTTGATAGCCGGGGAGAGGGGCGTTGAATGCAATGATGATGGAGTTGAGATGCTGCTGGTGATGCGTGCTTTTGGGGTTGGGCTGAGAAGTTTTTGAGTTGTGGGTGGGAAGAGATTTTGAGAAGTTGGATCATGGGGTTGGATTTCTGGGATGGGGTTGAGTCGATAGGGGGATTTAAGGGGGATTTTTGGATTTTTGAGGGGGTGGGTGGTTAGATAGGGACAGGGGGATTGGGATTTGGGGAGAGGGGGGTGGCGGGATGTGGGACTTGGAGAAAGGAGGGGGTTCAGGGAGAGGTCGAAGGGGCTGGGGGGGGGGGGCAGGTGGGATTTCATGGGAGGGGTAGGATTTCAGGGAGAAAGTATGTATGCATGTTGTGTATATTTGTGGGCGCGCGTGCTTGCGTGTTTGTGTCTGTGTGTGTTTTGGTTGAAATTCTCACAACTCTTTTTTGGCATCTCACAACCCCTTCCCACTGCCCACTTCAAATTTTTAGTCCCCAGGCCATCCCGCAATCCATCTGTACACTGTCAGCTTAGAAATTCTAGCCCAAAAGTCATTCTAATGCTCACATCCGCAACCCACCTCTGAGAAGCATTGCCCATGTCCAAGTTCATGCCTTGAGCTTCTTGAATTTTCACAACCATAACTGGTTTCCCACAACTGCGTTGTGGGGAGCAGCGCCCACCCCTTTTAGTACAACTCCAATAAACAAATTGCATATGCTCACTTTCCTTTCTATGTCATATTACTTTAAAAGCTTGAATAATTTATCACCTGAAAAACTCTCTAGCTCAACAAATTATTCCAAAGCTCCTCTGGAATTTCACCCCTCTGGTAATTCCCTACATTAATACAGTGACATTAATTACCAACAAATAAACTACCAAAAAAGACTAAAAATTATATGAAAATAACTTCATAAAAGCAGAATTAGAGCTAAAATAAAGAAACAAAGTAGTTCTATGTTATGGTCTTTTGCTTATCTGTAGATTTTCTTCATGCTGATAGAGTTACAAGATCACAAATGACCCTCTTTTCCACTTCATCTCCAACCATATATGGTTTGAGCCGTTGTCCATTTACTTTTAATGTTCCAGTGCGCTGCCAATCTCCACAACCCCATTGGGAAATGCCCTCAATACTTCACTTGAATTTTCTTCCTCTCCCCAAAATTCCACCAGCCTTGCCTTCCTCTCCCACATCCCACATCCCGCCTCCCCACCCCCCTTTTGAATTTCTAAAATCCTCCTGCCATCGGCTGAGCAACCCAACCCCGTCCTAGAAATCCAGTCTCACAAATGCCTCTTCTCAAAACCCCTTCCCACCCACAACTTCCAAACGTCTTAACCCAACATCCTAAGCATGCATCACTTGAAGCATCCCTCCATAGCGATCACATTCAGCATTTTTTTCTTTAACTATTAAGACACCAAATTCACATGGTGCCTCAAAAACTTTAGAATGCCATGGACACCGCTTCCGTCCATTGTTTTTTTTGATCAAGAACAACAACTTTGGTATCATACTACAGCCAAGTGGCTTATTGGTGTCTATCGTTATATCGATACTTCATCAGCCAGGGCTCTTCCATGAGGTATATCAATTGTCATTAAACATCGGTTGAGATGGGTTTATTCATGTAGAATGAGAAAATAGGAGACCCGAACCCCCAAAGGTGTGCTCTCCAAAAGAGCCTTTGGGGTTCTTTTATAATGAATAATTAAGACCACACCGGACCTCAAGTCCGATGTGGAATGCAGACTCCAACACTCCCCCTCAAGCTAGGTGAACCTAGCTTGGACACATAAAGAAAAAGCAAGCAAAACCAATGAAGACAAAGCAATCAACAGACTGCAAACACTCCCCCTCAAGTTGGACATACCCAGCTTGATGACAAAACAAGACAAAGTAGAATAAAAGATAAAACTGCAAGGATGCTGCTCCCCCTCATGATCGCAGCTCCCCCTCACGACGATGGATGGATGATGTCGCGGGCACAGCAGAAGAAACCACTCAGACCGGCCGGTTGACGAAGCGCCAGGAATGCCGCACTAGTGGGGCCGGTCGATGAAACGCCGGGAAATCCACACTAGCACCGGGAAAGCCGCACTTGCGGGGCCGGTGACGGGAGGCGGGGATTCTGCAGAATTGTTGCGGGATCTGGCGGTGCCAAAGGGCCCAAATCCTAGGTGGTCGAGCTGCTGCGCCAGCGCATGGGCGTGCCGGCGGACAGAGATGCGGAGGCGGAGTTCGCCTAGAGCGGAGAAGGCGGGGCAGGCTGCATGGGAGAAGCGCCGTGAGTCGCGCGGGGAGGGGCAGACTGCATGGGAGAACCGCCGGCTGGGAGCCGCCGAGGGAGAAGTCGAAGCGCCGGCCGAGCGCGCCTGGACGTGGGGAGATGCGGGAGCCGCGCGGGAGATGCGGGAGCGGGTGCCGGCAGTTGCGGGGAGTCGGAAAGACCGTCGGGGAGCCGGAAAGACCGCCGGGGAGCCGGAAAGACCGCCGGTTGACGGGATTTGTCATGACCCGACCTAACGGGGCTCGAGCCGCGACTCCCCAAGCTCGCCTCCAATAGGCCAGGGGCTGGCGTCCAGCGCCGAGTAGGCTATCACACACATGTGAGACATTAGCCTAAGGTACCTGTACACACGCACCCACAAACACCTCCATCCAGCAGTGCAAAGATATAGAAAACTGAAAAGTAAATGCATGCATACAATCTATCCCAAACTAGAGTGCAACAGCAAAAGTACAAAAGGACAAAACAGAGCCCACCAAAAGAAAACTACAAAGCGCGTCCAACCTGCTCTGAAGAAGGGGGACGCTGCCACAAACATCGCCGGAAAACTCTCTCGGCACCGCACCGACAAACACCCCGGTCAGTCTCGCTCACTCAGCTCCGCCTGCTCCGGGTCCTCCTGGGACTCCGTCGAAAGGCCTGTGGTCTGCACAAGACACAAACATGTGCGGGTAAAGCCCGTGCATGGGTGAGTATAAACATATTCAGTAGGCACCCCAAAAACCCAAAATAAAAGAGAGCAACTGAAAGGCAACAGTCCGCTCATCCTAGCCAGAGGGAACCCAGACGAGAGAGGAACTCCATCTCGTGACCATCCTCGGCTAAACACAACTAGTCTGCTCAGCTCAGGTGTATGCCCATACATACACCTTGAGCAATCCAGATATACCCAGCTCACGCAACAAGCCACAAGAGGTACCGACCTCATCACCAGCAACTGACCACAACCAGGAGAGTACACCACACGATCACTGTCATCCCAGATGACACTCATCCGAGAGATACACTCCATCGGGTTTCTCACAAACCTCTCAGACGCTCACCCGAGAGATCACGCTCGTCGGATAGCATCATTGAGGAAACCTCACTGAAACAACATAACCACCAAACTCCTCGGATAGGGGATCGCTCCTAGGGTCCGCTAGGGGATACCAGAACCCACTCCGGTAGACGAAGATCTCATAGATAGGGGATCACTCCCAGGGTCCGCTGGGGGATTCCACAACCCGATCTGGCATTCGTAGATCTCATAGATAGGGGATCACTCCCAGGATCCGCTAGGGGATACCACAACCCGATCTGGCGCTCGACAGAAGCACGTTACTCATATAGAGAATCGTCGCCCATATAAAGGTGGTCACGACGATACCGGAACCCTATCCGGTATAACTTGCGATGTAGGGGATCGAACTGACGATGCCGTAACCCTACAGAAACCACGCGCTGAGTAGGGGATCGCATAACCAACGATACCGCAACCCTACTATAAACCTGATGCTGAGCAGGGGATTGTATACCCGACGATGCCACAACCCTACTGAGCACGGCCCACTGCGTAGGGAATCATATTCCCGATAATGCCACTAACCCTACGGGGTTAACCTGCTAGATAGGGGATCGCCGCCCGTGGATAAGCGGTCACAACGATACCAAGAACCCGATCTAGGGAAACGATGCTAGAGGATCCCGCTCCGGGCCCATCGGAGGGATGCCACAACTCTAACAGATTAAACATCCCATCGAGAGGATCACAAGCCTATACTAGGGTTGTGATGCCGCGCGAACCCTCGTAGGAACGAACCAAGGGAGTACCCTCAACCACTGCTGGTCCAAACGTCGCTAACCCGAGCGACCCGCAACAACGCCACCCTGCGTAGCACCAAGGCCGATACCGAGACCACCATCGCGATCCACGCGGAAAAACACGCAGGATAGGCTATTTACTCACCCGAAACGGACAATCGGTGAAAAAGGAACTATTCACCGTACCTTGCCCGTGCGGGGCCCACGCAACGATCTCGAGATTCATCAGGCGGATCATACCACGACGATCCCCTCAGAAAAACACACGGAATCGACTACTCGTTCGTCCGAAACGGACACCCGGTGAAAAAGACACTATTCACCGAAGCCAGCTCTCGTGGGGCCCACGCCACGATCCCAAAACTCATTGAACGGATTACACCATTGCGATCCTCTCGGAAAAACACACAGGATCGACTATTCATCCGCCAAAATCGGACTCCTGGTGCGAAAGCTGCGTTTCTCCGCAAACGCCAAAACCCGGCCTTGTGGAGCCCGCTCTCCAAACTCGGTCCCAATACCCGGAAATCATCTCAAAAAGTTCGTCGTACCATCAGGGTCTCAACGCCACTAACGACACGTCATTCAGACGCTCCAGGTAGAAGTTACAACGGCCCGAAGTCGTAAAATAATAAAATATTATTATTTTTCACGACGTTTCTAACTCCCGGGCCACAATCCCGAACCATTAAACCCTCAAACCCACACCGGAGGGTTCGCCTCGTCCCCAGGGTCGCGTCGCCTCAGACGGCACGCAAATCCGACTCCCGGATTGCAAGAAACGGGGGTCTAAAAACCCCCGTATGACAAAAAGGGGCCGGACTGGCCTAGACCGGCCGGTCCGGCGGCCCTCCGCCGGCGGACCTTCTGCGGATCGTCAGGGGCACCCCGGTGGTCCGTTTTGCGATCCGAAAGCACCGGTGCGACCCCCGGGACACGATCTTCCCTGCAACGACCTCAAAACGAAGCAATTCACAGCAAAAACGGGATTGGAGGATTAAAACGCAAACCGCCTACCTCGCGGGCGAAACGCCAAAGTTTCGGGTGCAGCACGACGCCGACAACGCCCTGAAGCTCGATCCGCTGACGATCGGCGCAGAAAACAGACGATCGGGGCTCGAATCGGCGAATAACCGGAGGATGGAGGGGTGTGGTTCGCCGTGTGAGGGAGGAGGGAGGTGAGGGATGAGAGATTTTCTTTTTTTTTTAAAATAAAAAAATATCTCCCATCTCCGGCTCTCGACTCGCCTCCGCTCGATGCCCGATGCAGACAAAAGTAAGGTCACCCCTGGGGTAAACGCGTCGTTCTGAACGCAACGGCGAACTCGGATTTTTGATCCGAGACTCCGTTCAGAAGTTATTTGAGCCGACGCTCGTAAATGGACTTTTCCACTTATTTACGAAAACGTCCCTGGTGGCGTTTTCCACAGCAGGCCCGCGCCCGCAAAGTTTAGACCTCGCCTAGGGTAAACGACATGTTCCGGACGCAACCATGCCCTCAGATTCCTGTTCTGAGCTTCCGTTTAGGAGATATCACACCCCCGCCACGTGCATAGTATAAAAATACTTAATATTTTTATAAAATTAATTCCGGGCACACCGGGCCTCGGAATCGCACGCCGTCTTCGCGTCTGACTCTGGAATTATTCGTAGAAATAATCCAAAGTCTGACAGGGCCAAAACCCGAGTCGCTACAGGATTGGCGGAGGAGGCGGGGCCGGATGTCACCGGTAGGTCGCAGGAGAGACGGCGGTGGGGAGAGGGCAGCGCCTGGGTAGAGGGAGGCGGCGCTGGAAGCCGTCGAACAGGAGGCCGGGTCGTGCGTAGCGGGTGGGGCGGGAGGCGGAAGTCGCCGAGCGAGAGTCGCGCATGGATCGCGACGGGAGGAAGGATCCGACGCGTTGGAGTGATGAAGGCTGGGAGGGCTCTGCTCGGGCAGTACGTAGGGCCGCCGTCGGGTGGAGGAGCAGACGGGAACGGGAGGCGCGAGTCGAGCAGGAGCCGGGATCGGGACGAGAGGCCGCGGGAAGGGCGCCGCTGCGGAAGGCGGGGCCGGGATCAGGACGCCGTCGGGAAGAGAGGCCGCGGGAAGGCGGAAGGAGCCGCCGAACAGACCGCCGTCGGGATCTGGAGGCGCGACCTAGGCGGGAGGGCCGAGAGCCGACGGGCGCCGGGGGGGAAAAAAAGGAGGGAACCGCCGGAATGGGGTCGTCGCGCACAGTGGGGAAGGTTGCCGAGGATGCAGGGTAGCGGCGCCGCCGGGGAAGAAGCCGGCAGGGGGGAGATCCGCCGGGAGGAAGCAGTCGCCGGACAGGAGGAGTGCCGCCTGGAAACGAGCCCGGAGGGGGGGATTCCGCCGGATGGGAGGGATAACCGGCAGGGGGCGGCGGGAGATACCCATGGCTTGCTGGCCATGGAGGCCGCCGCCCCCCAACCGGGAGAAACCCAAGAGACCGACGGGAAAAAAAGAAATAAAATGGGAGGAGGGTTCGAGATTAATTTCCCTCTGATACCATGTAGAATGAGAAAATAGGAGACTCAAACCCCCAAAGGTGTGCTCTCTAAAGGAGCCCTTGGGGTTCTTTTATAATGAATAATTAAGACCACACCTGACCTCAAGTTCGATGTGGGATGCAGACTCCAACAATTCACATTAAACCGCTTTCTTAGAAGGAAATTATTTTGGAGTTTTTGAGCTCTCTACAATTGAACTTCATTATGTAAGTTACTCGGAACGCAACAATACATGCATCTTCCTCCTCATTAGCTAAGATTATATTTTAACACGTAGTGAGATTAATTCCATGTTTGGCTTCAACAATGGCTCAATGCTTCGTCGGTGTCCATTTTATTTTAGAAACTCCTGTGCTTGGGCCTGTGTTGCCAGCACTTGATACCACCCAACTATGTCTTCGGATAGCTATTTAAATAATCTCGCTCTTTGCTACATGCATCCATTTGTCACTCACGCATTGCTGGTCAGAGGGGAGAGTATGAGAGTAGTGTCTTGGAATGAGGCATTCATTTTTACATGCATGGTGGATGATACTCCAATCAGTACAGGTTTATGGATGATGCGACATTTAAAGTCCATCTCCAATGCCGAAAAGGGAAAAATTTCTGTGGATGGCCTCATCACCCACATAGCCGAGAACAACAACGGCATCCTGTTGTATCAACAGAACCTCTGGGGATTAGATAATAAAGTTTATTGTTTAATTGGTATTTGATCATCCTTGTGGGATAATATCTAGACTTCTTCAATTCTATATTACTTGTGCGACCTGTACACTGACAGAGTGGGGTTGTAAAATTCGCAACATTAATAAGTTGGGTATGATAAATATATTTGTCCCTGCTTGAGGGGGAGAGTATTAAGTGATGGTTTGGGATTAGGCTCAGGACCCACTATTCTTTATGCAACCCCACTCTTTTGCATATAAATAGATAATGCTTCATTTTTGAGGTACGGTTTGGGTTACCTCTCTCTAGCTAGCACTTTGTCAGTTTTCAAGTTAGAAATCTGTAGAATCCTGCTTGACGTTGTTGAATGGATTTGCATAATTGCCTTGTGCTGTTATGGATTTAAAAGTGGTTCAATGGAATGTGATCTGTTTTAGCTGCGAAGCAGGTATGGTTCCGTTTGCAATTGGTTCAGAAACAGCTGGCTCCATCACCTATCCTGCAGCACGCTGTGGTGTGACAGGCTTGCGCCCAACTTTTGGGACCGTTGGCCGTACTGGTGTAATGAGCATATCGGAAAGCTTGGTGATGCCTCAATATATTCTTTTTATATGTTTTTGTTTTTTTTCTGTTGGCAGAAATTGTGATATCTGAAATTTAAAACCTTATTTATCTAATAGGATAAGCTTGGGCCTTTCTGTAGAACTGCTGCAGATTGTGCAGTTATTGTGGACACTATTCGGGGGAAAGATCCTGACGATCCATCATCAAGAGACATTCATTTTAATGATCCCTTTTCAGTTGACATCACAAAACTTACTGTAGGATTTCTGAAAGATGCTGATATGGAGGTCATTGAATTTGTTTTTGTTGCTGCACATGACCCAAAATTTCATTTTCCTTAACCTCTGGCAAGCCACTGACTTGTTGGTAATCTAAAAATTGTTTTTTTTTTTGTGATGGAAATGCTAGGTTGTCCGTGTTCTGAGCTCAAAGGGTGTTAGTGTCACGCCTTTTGAACTCAATTACACTGTTTCTTCAGCTCAAGGTATCCTTAATGTTACTATGGATGTTGAGATGTTGGCTCACTTTGATGAGTGGCAGCGGACTGGGAAGGATGATGACTACGAAGCCCAAGATCAATGGCCTGTTGAGCTGCGTCGTGCACGTGTGATTCCCGCCGTAGATTATTTGCAGGTTTGTTTTGTCTGATATGGTGGTATGTACACCTTTCTGATATGATCATATTTGCTATTGCAATTAGGAAATCCAAGAAGTACGCAAATTAAAATTAGAAAAATTATGAGCCACTTGTGCGTGTCAACTATAAATTTTTTGAAGCAATAAACCAAGATGATTAAACTGCTCTCAAGATTTACAAATTCTGATCCTCTTCTGGGTACCATAGGGTGAAGGTTGAGCTCATTTTCAGTGGCTTACCTCGGGGCTGCCATGTTGGGGGGAGTTGGTGTTGTTGCTGTAATCGTCTTTTATACACATTTTTTGCCTTGAATTTATTAAAGAGAGCAAATAGTTTCCCGAATCTCAGGCCCTTGTCCAAGGGTTGAAATGGGCCAAGTATCACCCAAAATGGGTGAAAATAGAAGTCTTGGGCCCCTTTTTAAGTGAATGCACAAACTGACTGCACGGTCCGGTGACTGTGCATACGACAGTGCATTCCATACTGGTTGAATTTTTCAACATCCACGGTCCCAACAACCGTGCAGACGACTGTGCATTTGCTACTCGATTTTCCAAACAGACTTGCACGGCCACCTGGGAATAATGCATGGTCCCCCCAACCTTGCACCTACCCGTGCACACCCCCCAAAGCCTTAAAAAATTCCCGATTATTCCTCCAAATACCTCCAAACACCTCCCCATTACCCACTCTTCCAGGCACTTCCAAATACCTTCCCTAACTGTCTAAACCAGCCGGGACCTGTTAGGACTCCTGATAACAGTAAATGCACAGCAGTGGTTAGGTAGAAGGAAGAACACCTTCGATCTTTATATTGCACACCTCACAGTAACAGAGAATTACAGTAATGGTAAGAAGGAGAAGTAGAAAGAGAGTGGAAAGAACTCTCCTGGGAAAAGACCTCTCTCCCGAGAGCCAGGAGCGACCTCCCAAGGCCCACACCTCCCAGCTACCAGCTGAATGCTAAAAATGAAATCCTGTCCTGCCCCTCTGCGACCTCATTTATTAGCTGTCAAAAATCACTAACACCCCCCCAACCTGCTTCTAACAGCCCAACAACTAAAGTAGAAAAGGACAACACTGCCCCTTCCCCAGCATCCCCCAGCAACTAATACACATGCTCCCACACACAGCAGCCCCAACAGTCCCTCATTCCTAAGAATTTCCCCTGCGCTGAAAAAACACCTTGCCCCCAAGGTGGACGTCCAACAGGGCTTAGTGTCTTTTGCACTGGAACGGAAAACTTGGGCACACTTCCTCTGAACTGCAGCTCTATCCAAACTGTTGTTGATGAAGTTCACAGGAACAGACTAAGCCTCCATCTGTTCAGGACCTCCTTAAGCTTTGCTATAGAATTATCAGCATCCAACTCCCATGCAGGAGATGCGAGGAAGAAACCACAAGCAAGCACATTTCTGGGCAAAAGACACCGCATCTCTGCTTCTGGTGCTTTAGGGAGTTGTGATTTGGAGACTAACAAAGGTGGACTTTGAAGTGCTTCTACTGGATAATGAACCACGATACAAGCATCCAGATCATTGTCCAGGATAAAGCCATAAAGACATAACAGCTCCTCATTTCCTTTGTTTCCATAACTAATTGTTATTTTCTTCTTGATCTGACACGGACTTCGAGTAGCAGCAAGGAAATACATAGAACAAGGAACCCCAGATGTCGAGCCTTATTCATCAAAGTCCCATGTGGCTGTAGCTTTTAGATCTTGATTGCAAAAATCAATGCCAGGGACAAGGCCCTCAACCCAAACTGCTTTTCTTTGTATTGAAGTTGATGTTGTCCCAACTGCTCTTTCATGCTCAAAATCATCAATCCATTTTTTATTCTTTTCAACAATCAACACTGCTCTAGGACCAAGGTTTGTTTCAGTGTCAGAACTTTCACTCATTTTTGAAAGGCATCTGTGCTGTCCATCTTCATATTGTGGAAATACAAACGAATGGGCTAGAATATTCATAGCACGATCCCAGAAAACAGAATTTTCCCTCTAGGAGCCAGAGTGAGTCAGCGGCATAAGGGGAAAACTGTTTGCCCACGCCTTTTTTGTCTGCAACAGTCGTTGGTCTCACGGCTTGCCAAACATAAGGCTTGCGGCTTCCTGTAACAACACTATGCTTGTAGCCCACTGCAGCATTAATAGTGGCAGATCTTAGCTCAATAACAGCAGCACCACCCATATTTGTAACAAAAGGAAAATGTAAGCTAAACGTATATGGTGAAACTACCTCCAATGAAAACGCTGTGTGTGGAGGTGTGACACCAGAATCAAAGACCAATACAAATACAGTTCCCCGCCCTTTGGAAAGAATCGCTAGTAGAGAGCACTGCTTGCCAAGTGATATCGCAAGAGTTTCTAAATCTAATAATGACTTCGTATCGGTCTGAATTTGACCAACCTGCCTCAAAGCGAGACTAAGAAATGCAGCAGCAGCCATAACCTGGCCTCCTACGACAGAGAGACCAAACCAGGAAAATGGAATCTTATCAGGGCCATGCTGAGATGCCCAAGCTGCACCAACTTCATGGACTAAAGCAGTGAGGAAATTAAGAGCCCCAGCTGGTTGATCTACCCCACTGCACTCTTCATCCAACTCCAGGCTGAAGACAAATGCTCCATTTGCTTTCGTACTTTCAGGACTTACATGGGAAGCTGGACGAACTGCAGAACACTTAGGTGAAGGCTGCTGAGGGTGCTCTACATATTCATTTGACTTCTGAAAAGAGGAAATTCGATTCCAAGCAGCAACAACCGCATGGAGCATGTAGGCTGACAGGACACAAAACTCCAGAAGAAAAACACTTGGAGCCACCACTACAAAGTCTTTAAAATTGATAATGACAAGCGGCTTAACAGGAAAGAGAGACTCTTCACCCTCTGTTCTCCACATAATAACCTCTTCCACAGAATGTTCCAAGACCGGGTTGAATGTCAATTCATGATTCAGCTGACCAATTCGGTATACTCATTGGAGAGCCTGTTCGACCACCTGAAGATTCCAATCTTACTCAAAGAATATATCATCAAGAGCTGCTAGCGAGATGGAACGGATAAATGCTCCTAAGAATATTGTTTTAACTCCAATAAATCCTATAGAATGACCCAAGTGTTTGTCACCTGAAAACAAACCAGAATTCGATGTCCTTGATTCTGCCGCTTCTGAAATAGCTGATCTAAATCCAGCAGTTCACCACTAGCCTGAGCGAGACTGTAGCTCTCAGTTGCTGTTATATTTTTCTAATCAATGGCTATAGCAGCCTTCACCCCCTCCATAACAACAGTTTTTGGGCACGCTCCTTTCAGGGCGCAAATTCTCGATCCTCTTTATCCTCCTTATGGTCACCAGCATCCCGAGCAACACCAAAGGCAACTCAGCTGCATTGGCACTCCTGCCGTAGCCAGCGTTCGCATGGCCAGTGGAGGACTTGGCGGTGCTTGAACAAGCTTCTGCTGCAACGCCACCTCACCAGGCTCTCTCAAAGGAATGAGAGAAAAATAAGGCTCCAATGTGAGAACAACAGTTTGGTAAGACTAGTTTGCTATACTTCCCTCACTTGTGCTGTGGGCATCGTCCCTGTTCTCCCCTCTCCTCCTGGAAGACGAGTAACCTGAGTAAGGTTGTCTTTCTCCTCATTGCATTCCTCATGCCTCGAGCTAAGAAAGGAACAATGATTCTTCTTGATGCGAAGAGTAGGAGGTGAGGTGATTTTCTCCATACCTCGCATTGCTAGAGCTGGCTGCTGTTGCACCGTCTCCATGCTAGAACTCAGATTAGAAAATGCCTCTTCAGGCCGTTCCGGACAGGATCAAGGTGCTCCTTCATAGAAGGATGCTGGACAGATGCCTCCCTAAGTTCCCAGAGTTGTGCCGGCATGTTCTGCAGGAACTCTTGGTCTTGCCTTGCGTTCTCCGCCTGCTCCTTAGCATAGATTTTCATGGATGTATGAAGCTTCCGCAACACAACTGTCTGTGATGGCATCAAGTGTTCGAGTTTGGACTCCCCTGTAGCAACTCCTGTCGCCATACTGGCCGGTTAATACCAATCGATCATCTGCACCAAGTTACTTCCTCACAATGTCGGGCAAGCAAAGATCGTGCTCCTTGAGTACGTAGTCTCTCAACACGGCAGTCGCAAAGGGGCCGCAACTTCCTCTCCACGATCGGCCTACTCTGTTTGTCCTCACAGCGCGTGCGTTCCCCTTCGATCACGTCTCTTTGCTGCTATTGAGTCTCCAACAGTGTTCACTGTCCTCACGCCGCGTTTGCTTCCCCAGCGGAGTCGCCATATGTTAGCATTCCCTCTAACAGTAAATGCACAACAGTGGTCAGGTAGACAGAAGAACACATTCGAACTGTATATTCCTCGCTGCACAGCTTACAGTAACAGAGAATTACAGTAATGGTGAGAAGGATAAGAAGAAGAAAGAGGGGGTAAAGAACTCTCCCGGGAAAAACCTCTCTCCCGAGAGCCAGGTGTGACCTCCCAAGGCCGACGCCTCCCAGCTACCAGCTGAATGCTAAAAATGAAATCCTGTCCTGCCCCTCTGCCAACTACCTCATTCATTTGCCCTCAACAATCACTAACCCCCCCAACCTGCTTCTAACAGCCCAACAACTAAAGCAGAAAAGGACAACACTGCCCCTCCTTCAGCATCCCCCAGCAACTAATACACATGACCCCACACATGGCCGCCCCAACAGCCCCTCATTCCTAACAGGACCTAAGTCTTTTCCCTTTTCATCCCAAAACCCCGGCCCTGCATGTAATGAACGGTTGCGCAGAACATGAATGTTGCTGCACAGAACATTTGTTAGCAGCAGAGAACAGCTGGATATGCAGCACGGAACTCGTATGGCAGTTGCCTATTAGTGGTCATGAGCATTCTGCTGAAGAAATAGGAGTTGAATGTCATCAAGCATATTCACTGTTCATGATCAGCATTATATGGCGAGAATGAAAATTTGTTGTCAATGAATCTATGAAGATTATTCACTGCATGCTTGAGTGATGTCCAACCAGTAAGTATTGAAGTCAGATTAAATGGTTTTCTTGAAGAACTCACACAATTGGGTGTTCTTGTTTGATTTGAAGGCAATTACGTAATTTGGAGGTTCATTGATTGAATTTGATTTTCTAATGATGTTTGAAATTGATATTGAAGGTCTGGATTAAGTTTTTGAATGAAGAAAAGGATGCTCCCAAATTGAGTGCAGTAGAAAACTGTTGAAATTTGGCAAAGTTTATTTTGTGTGAAGTAGAACAGCGCAGTAGATGAGATGTGTGAAGAAGAACTGGAACGCATGAGACTTGCGTGGAACAGGCACTGCAAACCACTTAATGCCGAGGAGATGCGTGGAACAAAAATGCGAAGTTACTCCAAGTACAGCGATGTGTGAAATAGATTCCGTGTTTGAAGAAGTTGCATGGGACAGATTAGCATCGTTTACTTGTCGCAAAAGGAGATGCGTGAAGTAGAACTGATACCCTACTACGCACGAGGATGCGTGAGACATACAACACGAAGTTACTTTACGCAGAAAGTTGCGTTGAACTGAATGAAAATCTTACTCCACGCAGTGGCCCAGCAAGATTTCTATTCCACAAAGCGATGATTACATGAGATTTTCGCTGGATTCCTTATATTATTATTGCTGTGATGGTGGGAAACATGATTTCGGTCAAGAAACCTCCTTGAACTTCCTGTGATCGTGGTGGTTTGATCATTTCCTTTGTTGCCGTTGACAGTTTTTCCTTTGTTGCCGTTGACAGTTTTTCTGCTTATCACGGGTAATTGAAGCAAGTGAAAGCTGAAAATGGTAATATATGGAAAACTCATATGTGACTTGTAGATGGGTGAATTCCCCTTTTCCTCAATGTGAGGTGAGGATACTCTTTTATAGATTAGGAAACCAAAAAACAATCAGAGTAAGTCCGATGTGGGACTCACCCATTAAACTTAAATGGGTTCCAACACTCCCCCTCAAGCTGGACATGCCCAGATTGGATAGAGTCCCACAAAAAAAGAATGACAAGACACAAGACCATCTCAAACTCCCCCTCAAGCTGGGCCATGGAGGCTGTGAATACCCAGCCTGGAAGTGAGAGACTCAAGACGAGCTCCTGGGAGACCTTTGGTGAAGAGATCGGCAAGCTGATCTGCCGTCGGGATATGGCCGAAACCGATATGGTGCTGCTCCAAATGGTGGCGTAGAAAGTGACAGTCCACCTCGATATGCTTTGTCCGTTCATGGAAGACGGGATTCGAGACAATCTTCGTGACGGCCTGATTGTCACACCAGATATGAGCAGAAGTCGATGCGGGGAAACCGAGCTCCTGGAGAAGATGACGAAGCCAAAAGATCTCAGTAGTGACAGTGGCCATGGCTCGATACTCGGCCTTGGCACTCGATCGGGAGACCACAGTCTGCTTCTTGCTGCGCCAAGAGATGAGATTACCGGCGAAGAATACGGCGAAACCCGAAGTAGACTTGCGGGTAGCAAGGCGACTGACATAGTCCGCATCACAAAAGGCCTCAACATCCATGTGAGCATGATGTGAGTACCGAAGGCCACGTGCAGGGTCTTTCTTGATATAATTGGCAATGCGGAGGACAACATCCCACTGAGAGCAGGTGGGATGCTCCATGAACTGGCTGACTTTGCCAACGGCACAAGCAATGTCGGGACGCGTCATGGTGAGGTAGTTGAGTTTACCGACCAAGCGTCGATAGCTCTCGGGATGAGGAAAGAGTTCCGAGTCGGAATGAAGGGAGCGTTCCCCAGGCTCAAGGGGAGTGTCAACTGTGGTGGCGGTGCTCAACCCGGCATCCTGCAAGATATCAAGAGCATACTTGCGCTGGCAGAGAGAGATAGTGTCCGCAGTTCGGGAGACCTCGATGCCAAGAAAGTAGGTGAGAGGACCAAGATCTTTGGTGTGAAAGTGCCGGTGAAGATGCGTCTTGAGGCTGGCGATGCCTCTGGAGTCGCTCCCTGTGATGATGATGTCATCAACATAAACGACAAGCAAGATACAGCCATGTGCCGTTGTACGGAAGAAGACGGTGTGATCTTTCGTACTCCGAGAGAGGCCAAAGGCGGTGACGACAGTGCTGAAGCGGCCAAACCAGGCGCGAGGAGACTGTTTGAGGCCGTAGAGGGAGCGACGGAGACGGCACACATGAGAGTCGGCACCAGAGGCAGAGAAACCAGGGGGCTGCTGCAGGTAGACTTCTTCGTCAAGATAGCCATGGAGAAAAGCATTCTTAACGTCGAGTTGATGAAGCGGCCAGTGATGATGAGCAGCCAGAGAGATGAAGAGGCGGACAAAGGCCATCTTGGTGACTGGAGAGAAGGTCTCAAAGTAGTCGACGCCATATGTCTGAGCAAATCCCTTCGCCACAAGCCGGGCTTTGAGGCGGCAAAGAGATCCGTCGGGATTGAGACGGATCGTATAAATCCATTTGCAGCCGACCGTCTGTTTGCCCGTCGGGAGGGGGACTAGATCCCATGTATGGTTGTCATCCAGAGCTTGCAGTTTATCCCGCATTGCGGCGAGCCATCCGGGGTGAGATTTTGCTTCACCAACGGTTCGAGGAATCGATACTGTCTCCAGAGCTGACAGACTCCTGTATGAAGATACAAAGAGAGGGGTGGTCTGACAGGAGCGTGTACCTTTCCGGAGTGCAACTGGCAAGTCGTCTGGTGATGGGGCAGGAGCATCGGACGAAGCGGGAACGATGGTGTCCTCGGCCTGAACGGGGGGGACAGCTGATGGGTGACGAGAGAAGACCCTCTCAAAGCGATGACAGCAGGGGGAGGCACCAGAGAAGGGTGAATGATGAGAGGGAGACACTCATCGATGGTAGTGTCGGGATGAGGAGAGGGAGGAGTGAAAGGAGAGCTCTCAATAAACGACACATCGGCAGAGATGATATAACGCCGTAAGGCTGGAGAGAAGCACCGGTATCCGCGCTGAGTGCGAGAATAGCCTAGGAAAATGCAACGGAGGGATTTAGGAGAAAGTTTAGAGAGGTTGGGGCGAGTGTCCCGAACATAGCATAGACACCCAAACACCCGGAGGGGAAGTGAGTGAGGAGGGAGAGAGGCGAAGAGAGTCCGGAAGGGAGTCTCCCCTTGAAGGATAGAAGAAGGGAGACGATTTAGAAGGTAGGTGACAGTTAGGATGACATCAGACCAAAAAAGGAGAGGCACCTGCATGTGGAATAGAAGGGCACGAGCAGTCTCCAAAATATGACGATGTTTCCGCTCAGCCACGCCATTTTGCTGAGGCGTGTCAGGGCAGGAGGTCTGATGAATGATACCTTTATCCTTGATTAATTGCTGAAAGGAAGTGGATAAATATTCCCGTCCATTGTCGGAGCGGAGACATTTAAGGGAGGTGGAGAATTGAGTATGGATTTCATTATAAAAGGTCTGAAAGGTGGGGAAGACTTCAGACCGATCATGAAGTAGGTAAAGCCAGGTCATGCGGGAGTAATCATCAATAAAGGTGATATAATAACTATACCCTGACTGGCTAGGAACCCGACAAGGACCCCAGACATCGGAATGAACAAGAGCGAAAGGATCCGCTGCACGTGGTTCCGGGCGAGGAGCATACGTCGTCCGATGATGTTTGGCAAACTTGCAGGATTCACAATGGAAGGAGAGCTGAGAACTGAATTGGGGGCAAAGTTTATGGAGGGTGGAAGCCGGTGGATGACCAAGACGATAATGTAGGTCAAGGGCTCGGGCTGTGGTGGATGAGCAAGCAAGGGATGGTGGGGTATCAAACATGTACACCCCATCCCGAAGATAACCTCGACCAAGTTCCCGATTCGTCTTCCGCTCCTGAAAAACAACACCAGATGAGTTAAAGGTAGCAACACAATTCAACTCGATGGTGAGTTTGCTGACAGAGATAAGATTAAATGGACTTTGAGGAACATGAGCGACCGACGTCAGGGGAAGAGACAGGGTCAAGGAACATGTGCCATAGCCGGTAATAGGGATTGTTGAGCTATTAGCAACAGTAATGGTAGAGGCACCGGTGTACGGATGATAGGTAGTGAACATACCAGAGTCTCCTATGAGATGTTCTGACGCACCGGAGTCAAACATCCAAGCTGTCTGTCGATGAGAAGCACAGGCGGTAGAGTTGCCAGTCTGAGCAATTGGGGCTAGAGAAGAGGTTGGTGGCGCAGTCGCTCGATACGATTGTACCAATGCAATCTCCTCCGGCGAGAGTGTCGTTCTGTAACGGGTACTGGATGAATGAGGACCGCTGGGCGGTAGAGTCGATGACGGAGGATGGGAGAGCTGCTCGGCAGATTGCATAGGTGCGCGGGAAGACCGACAATGGAAGGGAGGGTGCGGCCTTGCAAGAATGTTTTCGTCCAGAGGTGATGCCGGAGGGCCGCGGGCAGACACGCCCGCCATGGAAGGCAGGTGCACAGAGGGCGCCGCCAGGACCGGTCCGCCTGGAGGGAGCGGTGTCGGGAGGCCGGCTTAACGCAGGGGGCGGGGCCAACGGTGCAGGAAGGCTGCAGGGTAGTTGTAGGGAAGCCGCTGGGAGACGGGCTGGGGAGCGCCGGATCGGGCGGGAGCCGTTGCTGTGAAGGGAGCCGCTGCGGAGGGTCGGGCACAGGAGGCGGGCTGCCGGAGGAGGAGCCGGCGCGGGATGAACCGGGGCGGGAGGTCCGGCGCTGGAGGGAGCCGGCAGGGTGGGGGGCGCCTCGAAGGAGGGAGCCACGTCGGGGGTATCCGGGGCGTCGTCGAGGGCGGAGCGTCGGTTCGAGGGCAGGAGGCCGGGAGGCACGCCGAGAGAGAGCGCCGGGAGGGGAGCCGCTGGGGCTGGGCGCGCGCACGGCGAGGCTGGCCGGGAGCGCCGCTGGAGAGAGGGCCGCCGGGAATGGCCAGGCCGGAGAGGAGCCGGGATAGGAGGGGGGGGGGCCTGCCGGGAATGGCTAGGGCAGCAGGGAGAGAGGCGGGGCCGGGAGGACGCCGGGAATCCGCAGAGGAGGGAGGGTTCGGGATAAAAATCCCTCTGATACCATGTAGATGGGTGAATTCCCCTTTTCCTCAATGTGAGGTGAGGATACTCTTTTATAGATTAGGAAACCAAAAAACAAGCAGAGTAAGTTCGATGTGGGACTCACCCATTAAACTTAAATGGGTTCCAACATGACTAAACAAATGACAGGAAAAAAGATGCAACGGGAGAGGTGGAAAAAAAAAGACGTGTCGAGCAGAGTCGAAAAATCGGAGACACTTGAGTATTTCTGCAAAGCGAGGTAGATTTGCTGAGAGGAAGCAATACTCTTGGTGGATTATTAAGACTCAACTCAATCAGATAAGATCATTCATATTGATGCAGAGACTGCTTATACATTATTGCTGATCTTATTCAACCCAAGTTTTTCATTTTCTTATATTCAGGCGGGATGCCTGTGTGGGGCCTGGAGGCTTTGTAAGAGAGAGTTGAGGATGAGGCCTTCTCTCAAAACATTTTCAATCCCTATATGATATTTGCAGGTTTGTAGTGAACTGGATGATACCAGATTCACAGCAAGGACATCTTGCTCAGCCAATATCAAAAATTCAGGGCGACCCTTCTGTTTGATTGACTAACCAAAATGAAATCAATTAGTAAGACAAATCTCTCTAAAGGGAATAACCCAACCGTTTTTTTTTGTTCTCGTTGAAAATGAACTTAATATTTTATCTTGCGTAGTCCATATTGGAAATTTGACACGGCCCATCCGTTTGATTGGCTAATCAAACTTGTGAGAAACCTATCAAACCATGTGAAAAATGCATGCCAAAGGATCATATAGATAAAATGAGGGAAATCACACATCACATGATAACATATATCCAAATACAGCACACATGTTTTGGGCCACATGCCCACATGATACAGTACAAACAAATAAGTCTCTTGACACATAGTTCAACAACACCCATAATCAATTGAATACAACAAGCCTTAGTGAAACATGCCCCAAGCGATAACTTGGGCCGTGGACCAATGTTCCTTAATCTTCAGGGAAGTCTTTGTCCAATGGGTCTATTGGCTCTCTTGAATGGTCAACATGTAGGGGTGAATATAATGCTCACCTCCTGTTACACAAACAATATAAATGATATAATATAAATGAATGCATGCAGGTATGTAATAAGCAAGTTTATGACCATGTCAGCCTGTCAAATCTCAAGTCACGTTGGACACCCATCCATCATTCTATTCTGATTAAATGTTCCGACACCTTTGAGGGAAATATCCACTCCCAGCAAGACTCTAGTTGCGCCTTTTTCATAATTTGATCCAAATAAACTACTGATACCAGCATGCAGAAAGGATGTCGCTACAAGTATCACCACTGAAATACTTTCTGAGCTTTGTTACCACCTAGAATACCTCATAAATTTGGGCATTGGCATGTAGAATAGATTTCACTACCATCTCATTATGAGTATGTGATGAACACATAATTAATAGTTTTAGTTCTCATAATTTTCTGTGGTTTTTGCATCTTTTATGTGATGTACCCCTTGATTTGTTGCTCTAGTTTGGCAATTAATTGAGTGGTCAAAGGGGGTGGAGAATTGAGGATAAAAAGACTAACAGAACATCTGTTTTTTTACACAACCACCTCGCGTGATTCCCCTTCATGACATGTGAATTGTTGAGCATTGGAAGGAGACACCAAGAAGGTAGTGTTTGTTGGTAGAAGTAGTTGTGCTCTATTTAATTCCTAAAAGATCTTAGTTTTGAGTTCTCGGTTAACTAGTTTTAGCTTATAATTTATATATATGTGTGTGTGTTTTATCAAAAATATATGTACCTCATTTACCGCAAGACTAAACTTTGGATGTTCACTAAGGCACAAAGGGCAAGGGGCAAATTAATTCAGCAAATACGAGAAAGTTTTACGGTGGATGCATTTATCGGCAATGCTACTGACTGGGAGAAAGTTAGTGTTGGAAATCTAGTGGGGATGCCTGTTATTGTTGTTCCAACAGGATTTTCCAAAATTTCCGATTCCAGTTCCAGGAGGACTACAATCACAACCGGCATTTATGCACCTCCTTATCATGATCATATAGTAAGTCACTCGCATCCAAACATGTATATTTGTTTTCAAGAGGATTTTTGCCTGTATTTCTGGGCGTAATTTAGAAAAAAAAAATTGCAGTCTTTTTGGAAGGATGATTATGCTGGAGTATTAGGATACGGGTTCCCCTTTCCCATTTCCATGTCTTCTGTCTCGTAAAGAAATTTCTTTTATCAGTTCATTCTTGTGGTCCTAGTGGCTCCTTGAGGTACCTTTGGTGGTAATGTGCAGGCTCTGGCATTAGCGATGGCTTATCAGGCAGTCACCGATCATCACATGCAGCGACCACCCATCAACCAGTCTTGAAGTGCCTGTTAAATATCAACTTCCGCCAGTTCTCCTTCCAGGTATCCTCGTGAGCATGTCATCTTTATGATGTTTACAACTTCAGATGATTTATTATGTGAATACTTATCCAGAACATCTATTTGTCATGGAATTCATGCTGTCCTGGGACGTAAAATTAAAGGCAAATTAACGGTTGGTTCTATAAAAATAAGAGACTATCGTAACTTTTATTAGCTTGTATTCTACGAGGGGATGATGGTGTATGTGGTTTTTATATCATGTATTTATTCATTATTATTAACAAAAATATTTCGTTTTTCATTCATTTATGTCGACTATAATCAACATGAGATATGATGTGTGAGACACTTGTGCATGGGTCATTTTCATATCCAAAGTTACACCGGAAATGGTTGTTGAGCTCATTTGTCATGTATTTACAACCTTAACATGTTTGGATATGAGATTTGGTCATCAATTGATAAGATTTGGCATGAACCCAATAGTTCAGAGGAAAATCAGAGGCATTTGGACTCATTTCTCTTAGCTCACAGTTTTTACTGAAACACCCATACCGTGCGCTCAAACCCAGGAAACTGTGTAAGGCCTAAAGATGTGAGACAAACTCACTTGCGGGATGTCATTTGGGGAGGCAGTGGAGATTGCAAGGTCTTCACATAGTTATTCAAACCGTGCAGACCTACCCTCTAACTGTGTGCGATGGAGCCAAAGGAGACAGAGTCATGTGCATGATTAACTTAACCGTGCAGACTTGCCAATAGCCTGTGCGACTCAAAATTGAAGCCACAGAACAAACAACACGGTTGGCGTACGATTAATTATAACTAACAATTTTTAGAGGGCATCTGTCACATACATGACATATTTTAAAGGTATTTTTCATTTATTTTTCATTCATTCTTTGTTTTGGGGGTTTTCCAAACTTTTATGAAGGAATGAGTGAATTTTCATGAATTGGGCCAAACCGTGAGCCCAATTCCAGATTTAAAAATAAATTTTGTTTCTTTTATAACTCATTCACTTTTCAACAATTTTCATCCATTCCAATTCCTAAATGGCCTCCCCTGACATATTAACACTATCATTGCAATTTGGAGCATTTAGAAATCCATAACCAAGGTGTATATGGGTTTTTATTTAAGGGATTCGGCCTGCTTGGAAGTCCAATTCCAGTTTTAAAAATCAAATTTGTATAATTAACAACTTATTCAATTTTAAGGATTTTTCGGTGATTCCAAGCCTCATCCAAGCCCATTGAACCCAATCGTGCGACCAGTATCCTCCCAGCCACTTTGGAGCTTATATCCATCGCGATTGAGTGCAGAACATTTTAGGGTTTCTAAAATTGGCCAGATTTGAGGTGGTAAGTTCTTTCCATCACAACTCTATCAATTCTTATTCCTTTTCCTCCATTCCAGTTCCTACATAACCTCCTCATCCTTCTTCGTACCTCCCTTGAAGTTTTGACTTTTAAAATTCATCTATTGGTGTATTTGGAGCGATTCTTCAAGACCCCTTAAGTAAGTGAGTCTCTTTCATTCCTCTTTCAAATTGCTTAGGGTTTCATTCTATTTGATTAAGGTTTCTTCCCTTTTTCTTGAAGTACCAAATGACCAGGGGGTAGGGTTTCGAACCTAGGATTTAACCTTGGGTTTTCTTGGTCAATTCTTGTGGTTTTAGGTTTGTTCTAAGTCCCTCTTGGTGCGATGATTGTGCGATTTGATTTTCGCATGGTGATTCAAGGATTTTCATTACTTTGGTAGGTGATTCCTTTTGGTATGCCATCTTTGTGACCTAGCTTTTGTGTTTATGGTATTTGCATGTCTATTTCATTTGAATGTTGCTGCAAAAGTTGGTTTTATTGGCAATTATAAAACAAATGAATTTTTAATGACAATTTCATGTGAAATTTGGGTTTTTTTTGTATAAATCTTTTGTTGGTTCCTTAAGGGATGCCCTATAATTATTTAGTTGATTTTACTGAACTGTATTAGGGTTGAAAATAATGTTTTCAATGTTTTTATCCTTTGTTTGTTGCTGCGAAATTGGTTTTGGGTGACGTTTGTTAAGAAAATGATTTTTGAGTACCAATTTGGTGTTGAATTGGGTGTTTTACATGGGTATTCTATGTGATGCTTATTGGGATTGTTTTATAACTCATGTAATGAGTTTAAAGAAATGTTTAAGGTGTGGTGGATTCTGTTTTGGTAAATGTGAGTATGCACATGGTGTTAAAGTGGGGTTTTCAAAGAGTTTTGGATGCAAAACAAAGAAAGATTTGGAGAAGTTGTTTTATTGAAACAAGTGTTTTGTTGTGTGTTTTAAATGGTATAAAATGTGTGTAGCTACTGTACTGATTGTATGTGACCAGTAGTGGTGTTTTATATGGAAATAGATATATATATCATTCTAAAACTGTTTGAGCACAAAGGGGGAAACCTGAGTACCTAGGTGGGGCGGATGTGTACTAGTACGGCTAGTGGACCAGAGGAGTTTTGTCCCTGTTTCACTTAGCATTTGGATAACTACAACTCTAACAAAACTATATGGATGATGAATGGGGACCATTAGGTTATGGGTATGTTCCCTACTAGTGACTCGTGCACGAGAACAAATTTTACTATAGTTACTTTACACCGAGGTACGAGGTGCATGGGGCCCGAGACTATATAGTGCCTAGCGGTGTTTCTGATTTTGTTGCTCATTGTATTTGTGGTATTTTCCCTTGCATTGGAGTGTTTTTGGAAGTAATTTATAGTAGCTAACATGTCTATTTAAATGTGTGAATGTTCTGAAATTTTTAGCTTGAAAACTGTTTTCAATTGAAAGTTGCATTTCATGGAATTTATCACTGCTTTTTATTGCGTATTAAAACTGCTTGCTATTTCACATTGTATTGCATGCTCTTTGGAATCATTGGGTGGTATCCTATTGGGCTTAGGCTCACACCCTACTTACACCCCTTGGGTGTAAATAGACTTGGTTATGTTTGACTCAGGTAAAGGAAAGACTTTGGGTGGTGGTGGTTCAGGGTGCTAGTTCTCATCCTTGGTGTGTAGCTGTGGAGACGATTTGTGGGTGATGACCCCTTGTCATGTGAAGTCCTTGGGGATGTCTTACTGTTGTCTATTTTTATTTGGACCACTTTTATTGTCTTTAAACCAATGTATTCAGTTCTGTTTTTTGCTTAAGACTTATTTGGCTCGAAAATTTCAGATTTATATTATGGATTGTTTTTAATGTTTTATGCTTTTATACTCGGGTAAATCGTTCCCAAACCTAAATTAATGATACCCGAGCACTTGTGCCATCCCGTGGGGATAGGGAACGCCCTTCGGGCCTTGTCATGGGCTAGGTTTGGTGTTGGTATTGGTGGCGACCAAATTCGGTTCGTGACAACATCAATCATCCGGGAGGAAGGAATCTTGGTGAGAGGAGAGCTTGAAACTCATTCTAAGTAATTTTTGGAGATTTCTCTTGAGGAGGGCTTGTACCTTTCTGTTCCCCATGGTTTAATGAACACGTGAGGTGATAAGAGCTTGTTTGTCGTCATTTGTTCCATGAGTAGCTACTTCCTCCTACGCATTGAGGTTGTGGATGATGAAGAAGAATCTTTCGAGTAATTGATTTATTTATGTTGTGTTTGTGTTTTTTATTTTAACATTCCAGAATCCCCTTGAGTTTTCTCTCTTCTACCCATTGGTTACACTGTATCAGATCAAGAATGGTGTTTTCATAAATCTCCAAGGGAATTACGTTTAATAATCCCATGACTATTGAGTGTATTTGTTGTCTCTAATGAGTTTTCTTTCATAAAAGATTTCAAGAATTTTCGGACTAGGAAACCGATTCTTTTGAACTTAAATGAAACCTACCCGATCAAGGAGGTTTCGACATAATTGAATCCTAGGCATGAGATTTATTATGAATAACATAGATGGATTTGTAGTGGCCTTCATCAATCTTCACTGCCCTGACACATTTACATTATCGGGCCTTAAATTTGTTTCTTTTTGTCTTATTCTTTTTGAGGTGTCAAAAATCTTTATAAAGCTTTAGAATTGGGTCAATTAAGGTCTCAAACAATTCACACAACCATCAGTTAATGATTTTAATTTCAGTTTAATCTTTATTTAGTTAACCGAGAACTCAAATCCACAAACACCCTGAATTTTCCCGGGTTTGACCCCATGCTCTCACTATACTCATTGTGAAGTTGTGAAATATTCAATTTAGGATGTGTTGATTTTGTTCTTAAATCACAAAAATTCTGTTCTTAACCCCATTGTTTTTGGTTCTCTTTTACGCTTAGTGTGTTTTTTGGATTGGTGTAGCCTGATCCTCTTTGGATGTTGTTGGACCGAATGCTTGCGGCCCATACTGCGCACCAGGCTGCAACTCCACGATGAGCTCGTTGGAGGTTGCAGGGGGTAACACGCCCCTGCTTTGGGGGTCCGGGGGCCGAAGGTCCCTAGTTCAATTTTTGGGTTACTCTAGCAACAATGACCAACTGTAGCAGGGCTGATCGACGACACCGCTAGAGCACTGTAACTCCCCGGACTTCCAGCTGTCGGTCATTGTAGCATCTTGGACTTGGGTGACCACGACACTGTAGCGATGCAGACTTCAGCCGCCTTTCTCTATAACACAACAGACTTTTTGTGCGGTTGGTGGAATCGTCTTTTGTCCACTATTTGCCCATTTTGGGCTAGGGTTTCAATGTGTGAGAAACTTTGAGATACTCTGTAAAATCGTGCTCCCAGATTTCATAGTGAAGTGATTCTGCCTCTCTGTGGATGTGTGGATTATTCCCGAACCATGTAAATCTCTGTGTTCTATGTGATTTTCTCTTCTGTTTGTTCTTCATCTGCAAACCTTGCAACTCCTGGCGTTTCCGCAACAGTGTTGGGGAGGCCCGTAGGTGCATGAGGGGTCACATCACTCGTTCCAAGAGTGCAAAGTCAGCAAAAATACTATTGTTTGACCTCGAACTCGAACAGACGATATCAAGGTGACACTGAGCACTTATAGGAGAGCACATCCAAAATGCTCTCATGCCAAACATGGTAGCGGAAGACCCGACTGTTGTCCATGATGTTGGATATCAGTTTGTATTTGAAGGAAATCAGAACCAACAACTTGCAGCTGATGGTGAACAAAATCAGCATCCACCAACTCCTTTTTTGGAGTATTACCACTGGCTCAATTTATGCCGGGTTCTATGCAATAACATCCGCAACAATATCTTTCACAATAGTCACAACAATACATGCTCAACAGCCGTATTTCCCATAGGGGTTGCAATATATGCCGCAATTTCCTTAAGAATAACTGCCACTGTGCCCCTACTCTTATGGAGTACAAACTGCCCTCAATTCATGGAGGTGATACACACATTGTTTGGCCTTATTGAGGGATAAAGCCCAAGGACTGGATCAAGGGGTCGCCACAACGTTCTATCCTAATGTGGGAAGCTTTGTCTCAAGCTTTCTTGGCAAAATACTTTCGTCCATCCAAAAAGGTGACATTGAGGATTGAAATCCACAACTTCAAGCATGAGACCGAATCCTTGTATGAATCATGGGAGCGTTATAAGGAAATGTTGAGAAAATACCCTCACCATGGACTTCCGTTGTGAATGCAGGTTCAGACATTTTATGGAGGTCTCATAACGAACACAAAGTCTGTAATGGATGTAGCGGCTGAATGGACTATCATGAGAAAATTGCCTGAAGAATTGTTTGATCTACTAGAGGATATGTCGACAAACAAATTCCAATGGCAAACTGAGCGGGGAACTCGGAAAAGAGGCATGCACAATGTCGATGCCATTACGATGCTCACTGCTCAATTAAACACGATGTTAAAGAAAATTGATGTGCTTAATCACAATACAAGTGCTCAAGTTCAAGCGGTTCAACATACGACTTGCAGCGAATGTGGTGACAACCACGTCATGAGTGAATGTCTGAGAACGAGCACTGGCCCCTCTGCAAGCGAAGTGAGTTACGCCTCTCAAAATCACGGACCAAACATATTTCCACAATATCATAATCCTACATGGTAGGACAATACAAATTATAGTTGGGGACAACACCAAAAAAACCCTCAACCAATACCTTAGAAACCATCTGGTTATGGACAACCTCAATATTCGTAGGGGACATGCCCACAACAAGGGTATCAAAACTCTTGTTCAATACAATCGCCTTGTCAACAACAACAATAAGTGATTCAACAATAACCACATCAAGAACCAACTTCAAAATTAGAATAAATGATACCCTAATTCATCACCACTGCTGAAACCAGGTTCTAGAATCAAGAGGTGTCTATTTGAAGCCTTGAAAACTAGATTGGGCAGCTCGCCAATCAACTCTTAGCAAGACAGCCCTGTACATTGCCAGGTAACACCGAGAAAACCCCTCAAGAAGAAGCCAAGACTGCCACGTTGAGAAGTGGTAAAGAACTCCAGCAACCGGCCTCAACCAAGCAAAGAGCAATGAAGAAAGAAAAGCAATATGAATCCTCTCAACCAATCGAATAAGTGGTTGAACTTGATGTTGTGTCATTAGAAAAAGAAAATTCGAAAGGAAATGTAGTGCAAAACAAAGAGAAGTTGTGAAACCATATGTCACACCTTTTCCATTTTCACATTAATATTTCTTTCGCCGAGGCATTGATGCAAATGCCTACTGATGGAATGTTCATGAAGGAAATTTTGTCCAACAAAAGGAAGATGAAAGACTTGGGTACCATTGCTCTCACTACGAAATGTTCAACTGTTGTTCAATGTACTCTTCCTTCAAAACTTCAAGATCCTGGGAGTTTTTCTATCCCTTGTAATATCGCCCAATGTGAATTAGTTAAGGCTCTTTGCTACTTAGGAGCTAGTGTTAACTTGATGCCATATGGAATTTTCAAAAAGTTGGGATTGGAGGAGCTGAAACCCATTCAAGCGACACTTTAACTAGCCGATAGATCTATCAAGAATCCCGAAGGACTCTTGACTCTTGGATGATGTTTTGGTTAATGTCGGAAAATTTATACTTCCGACCGATTTTATTGTTCTCGACATGGAAGAAGACACTGAAGTACCACTGATCTTGGGAAGACCCTTTCTACCGACTGGGAAAGTGTTAATTGATGTGCATCAAGGAGAGTTGATTTTTCATGTGGGTGATGACAAGGTCTCCTACAATGTACTCATGGGTGTCACACAAGCCTATCTTGTAGAGTACGAAAGCTGCAGTGCCGTTTCTACCTTGAAACATTACTTGAAATGTAATGACATCGATATAGGAAGTCCACAACCAAGTGAAGACCAAAGTAATGAGGAAGATCAGTTTGTTTCAAAACCTGAAGAAGTGCAGTATGTTTCTAGACAAAGCAACTATTATTGGAAGCGAGAAGTAGTCCCAGACAGCTTGGAAAGAGAAAAGATTGAGCCCATAGTGCCTTCAGTTCTAAAGGCTCCACAACTTGAAATGAAACCTTTTCTGTCATCTCTGAAGTGTGATTACTTAGGAGAAAAAGATACATCGCTAGTTATCTTCACTTCCTCGCTCACGAAGAGTCAAGAAGCTGAACTTTTGCAAGGTCTAAAGAGAAGGAAGCAGACCATCGGTTGGGCGATGACTGATTGTAAATGGACCAGTCCGAGCATTTGCACTAATAAAGTACTTTTGGAAGGAGCAAAGCCAACTCACCAACCACAACGAAGACTTAATACTCCCATAAAAGAAGTTGTTAAAAAGGAGGTGATTAAACTCTTGGATGTCAGAATTATTTATTCAATCTCAGATAGCTCATGGGCGAGTCTTTTAGAAGTAGTGCCTAAGAAAGGCGTGTTCACAGTAGTTTCCAATGAGAAGAATGTGCTTATCCCTATGAGAACAGTTATGGGATGGAGAGTATGTGTAGACCATCGTAAGTTAAATAATGTCACTCATAAAGACCACTTTCCACTTCCATTTATGGATCAGATGCTGGAAAAACTAGCTGGACATGATTTCTACTATTTTATGGACGGTTATTTCGTGCATTACTAGATTTCTATTGCCTCTAAAGATCAGGAAAAAAGCACCTTCACGTGCCCATATGTCACATCTGCGTATCATCACATGTCTTGGCATGTGTAATGCTCCAACCACCTTCTAGCGATGCATGATGACCATTTTCCATGATATGATGAAGCAAAATTTGGAGGTGTTCATGGACGATTTCTCTATGACAAGTCGTTTAACACATGCTTGAGGAATTTGGAGATGGTTTTGGAAAGGTGTGAGCAGACAAATATGGTTTTGAATTGGGAGAAGTGTCATTTTATGGTGCAACATGGTGTTGTCTTTGGCCACCAGATATCTAGAAAGGGAATTGAAGCTGGCCCCGCAAAAATTTAGGTGATAACCAATCTGTCCATCCCTACTTTGGTTAGAGAAATTCGAAGCTTCCTTGGGCACGCAGATTTTTATCGATGGTTTGTGAGAGATTTTTCAAAAATTGCTCAATCATCGATGAATCTCCTATCGAAGGATGCTCTCTTTGAATTTGATGAAGCTTGCATAAGGGCATTTCAACTATTGAAACAAAGGTTAGTTGAAGCCCCAAAAATGATTACCCCAGACTGGAACAAAGCAATTTGAATTAATGTGCGATGTTCGAATTATGTTGTCGGCGCAATCCTTGGACAGCGGGCTAATCGTATCTTTCGACCACTCTACTATACGAGTCGTGCTTTGAATAAAGCTTAACTTAATTACACCACCACTGAAAAAATGCTAGCCGTTGTGTTTGCATTTTGATAGATTTCGGTCTTACTTGGTACTTTCCAAGGTGGTTGTCTACATGGACCATACAACTCTCAAATATCTCCTTAATAAGAAGGATGTGAAGCCAAGGTTGATTAGATGGGTTCAACTTCTGCAAGAATCTGATTCAGAAATTCGTGATAAAAAGGGAAGTGAAAATGTTGTTGCTAATGCCCTATCTCGCTTAGAGTTGCCCCACCTTGAGGTAGAAGATGATAAAGAAATTCGAGAGGATTTCCCAAATGAGCACATATTTTTAGTTATGGAGCCGTGGTTCGTTGATTTTGCAAATTACATAGCCACATGGATGCCTCACCCCAACTTCTCGTTTCAACAGAAGAAGAGTTTTTTGTCAGAGGTAAAACATTATTTTTGGGAAGTCCTGCTTCTATTTCGGTCTTGTGGAGACAATGTCATTCGGTGTTGTGTGCCTGAATTAGAAGTGCATGGCATCTTGGAGTATTGTCATTATTCTCTGTATGGAGGACACCATGGGCCAGACGACACTATTGCTAAGGTGTTACAATCTGGTTTCTTTTGGCCCACGATACATAAGGATGCTCAAAGTTTTGTGGTGTACTGGGATCGGTGCCAACGTACGTGTAACATTGGGCGCATAGTTGAAATGCCACAACATCCTATGCTTGAAGTGGAAGTTTTTGATGTTTGGGGTGATTGATTTTATAGGACATTTCCCACCTTCTGATGACAACATCTCCATTTTGGTTTGTGTTGATTACGTCTCAAAGCGGGTGGAAGTCGCTGCCACAACCCAAAATTTAGCAAAAGTCAACATTTCTTTTCATAAGAAAAATGTGTTCTTTTGGTTCAGAGTTCCACGAGTACTTATTGGTACCCGAGGCTGATTACATGATTGTAGGTGTTGATAAAGACAAGCAGACGACTTCAAACACTTGATTTCTTGTTGTTTAGGATGGATTTTGATAGCAGATGACTGAGCCAGAGATCATGATGCTTTGGATAGTCTTTTGATTTCTGTTATACTTGGTGAAATATGTTATGTCTGCTGTCTTGTATCCATGCTTTCCAGTTTTTTCTAGTGACAAGACATATCATCATCGGTTGCTGTATGCTTGTATGTTATTCAAGTTATTCCAGTTATTGTTGTTCTTGTCTCTATTTTCCGCTGTGCCTTCTATTTACTTATATTGTTTATGCTATTTACCTCTGTTTATATGTATCCACTATGCTACACTTTGGTTATGAGGGCATAGTCTCCCCACATACACACCCTAGACCATCACTACTAGTCGGAAGCCTCTGGCATTTGAGGAGATGCGCTTGAGGCCTTGTGGCCCACCAGGCTCGGGGCACCTATTAAGTGGCATCTGAGTCCGGGACGTCACAAAGTGGTATCACATGGTTTCCTTTCTTTCTTTACTATTTTGAGATAATAGTTGGGAGATTAGGAATGTTTGGGAATTGGTCAGAAGCCGTACTTGGGCGTTGCAAACCCATGTTCGGGGTAAAAGCCAAGTTGCCTGAATTATAATTATTGTTATGTTTTTGCTTATTACAGTTGATATTATTTCACTATTGGGTGACGTACATGCTGTGTGGAGTTGTTGATTATTATTCTTATTGAAAATTTCATTTCATCCATAGCCTGATGATATGAGGGAAAATAGCATTGTTACATGCATCATTATAGGAACATAGAATTCGCATGTCATGCATATTTCCATTCCATATAGGTGCATCTCAATGCTTTTCATTGCTTGACATGCCTGTGACTATTGAATGATGTTGTGATAGTTAGCTTATGCGTATTACTCTTGGTTGAGATTGAGTGATTGCCTATCTCAATTCATGAGGTGTATGGACCCTCATGGTTTGGGATGGGTAATTTACCGAGTCGAGCCATTATGCTATAAATAAATGAGTGTTGTTTTCATTGATAAGGTGTATGGGCACTGATTCACTGGGAACTATTATCCATTATAAAGTGAATCATGAAATCTAAAATGAATTTGGTTGCACATCCTTATCTATCCTTATCATGTTTATGAAAGGTAAATGAGTGAACCTGGAAATCAAATATAAAATGAAATGAAACTTATACTTGAGCACTTATCGACACCTGGCCGTCTAAGCAGGTAGTTGGTGTATACTACAGGAAAATAGTGTTTTAGCGGCGGTTTTTTCGTGGCGGTTTTAAAAACCACCGCTATTTTTTTTAAATTTTTTAATTAAAAAAAAAACATATTTAAAAAAAAATCATTTTTAACGACGGGTTTTTAAAAAAACCAACGCAAAATTTAAGAAAAAAATTTAAGAAAAATTTAAAAATTTATCTATTATTTATTATTTATTATTTATTATTTTTTTATTATTTACAATCAAATATATTTTATTATTTATAATTTTATATATTTATAATGTGTCAATTAATTAATATTTATAATTATTAGTTAATAATATTTTTAAACTGAAAGCAAATCTTCAATAAGTAGAACAAACTTCGACATCAAATGACTATAACTTCTGATCCGAGAGTCCATTTCAGCTTCACAACCAGTCAAATCGAAGTTTATCAAATGAGAAAAAACCAAGTGAGATTTAAATCATGTGATAATCAAAGGGAAAAAATATATTCAAAATTCAAAAGTCGAAAATCGAATTAGAACTTCAAACGACCATAACTTTTAATCCGGGTATTCGTTTGGGCTCTATCACATATCAAATCGAAGCCTACGACGAGCTCCACACCGATTAGTTTTGGTACCAACTCTCTGAGTATTGTACCTCTTTTTATTCTTCCAGAAAGGCCTAAAAGGCCTCCGAAACAGAGGTTTTAGTTGTAGATACCGATTTCTTAAAATTCAAACGGTTATAACTTTCGATCCAGGTGTCCGTTTGACCTGTACCACATATCATATCAAAACTCATTTTACGATCTTCGATTTGACTGGTTGTGACATTAGAAAATGAGTCTCAGATCATATTTTATGGCCATTTCAGTGTTTTTAAGGTTTTCAGAGGTTCTTAACGTTTTATAATTTATTTAATTAATTTATTTACTTATTTTAAAAAAATATATTAATTAATTAATTATTATATATTTAACTATTATTTATTATTAGTTATTTATTTATTATTTAGTCATTATGTACACATTAATAATTAATTAATTAATTAATTATTATTTTATTATTCATTATTTATTTATTTATTTATTATTTATTTATTTATTCATTATTCATTATTAATTAATTATTATTTATTAATTATAAATTATAAATTATTAGTTATGAGTTATTATTAATTATTAATTAATTATTATTTATTTATCTATTTATCTATTTATGTATTTATTTATTAATTATTAATTATTAATTATTAATTATTAATTATTTATTTTTAACTTTCTAAATATTAATTTATTATTAGTTTATTATTTCTTATTTATTTATTATTTATTGATTATTTATTGATTATTTATTAATTAAATAATAATTAATTATTAATTGATTATTAAATATTAAATATTGAATATTGCATATTAAATATTAAAATTAAAATATTAATTATTAATTAAGAATTATTAATTTTATAATTATCAATAATTAATTATTAGTTATTATTAATTGTTAATTATTAATTATTTATCTATTTATTTATGTATTTATTTATTTATTTATTATTTATTATTTGTTATTTATTAATTATTAATTTATTTTTAATTTCTTAAGTATTAATTTATTATTAGTTTTTTATTCATTTATTATTTATTTATTTATTTATTCAATATTCATTATTTATTAACTATTTATTAATTATTTATTAATTATTTATATATTTTTAAATATAAATTTTTAAATATTAATTATTAATTCTTAATGATCAATTATTAATTATTAGTTATTATTAATTATTAATTATTTATTATTTGCTATTTACTATTTACTATTTACTATTTATTATTTATTATTTATTATTTATTATTTATTAGTTATTATTTATTTATTTATCTATCTATCTATTATTTATTAGTTTATTATTAATTTTTTATTTATTTATCATATATTAAATTATTTTTTAATTAATTTATTATTTATACATTACTTATATATATTATGTCATATATTATATATTATCTATTATCTATTATCTATTATATATTATATATTATGTATTATATATTATACATTATATATTATGTATTATATATTATGTCTTATATATTATATGTTATATATTATATATCGTATATTATATATTATATATTATTAATTATTAATTATCAATTATCAATTATTGATTATTGATTAGTAATTATTGATTAATAATTATTGATTAATAATTATTTAGTTTATATCTATTTGTTATGTATTACTTGTTTTTCCAATATATATATATATATATATATATATAAGTATATTAAATTTGATTTATTGACCACATGAAGAGCATGCTGGAGTGATAAAATATTTGGAGAATAAGCAAGAGGTAAGGGGTTCAAATCTCACCCAACACAGAATTTATATATATGACATGGGCACGTGCATGAGTATGTGCATGTAGATGGACATTTGCGTGGTAATAAATAAATAAATAAATTATGAAAATAAAAAAATTATAAATAAATAAATAAATAAATAAAAAATAAATAAATTATGAAAATAAAAAACAAATAAATTACTAAAATAAAAAATATAAAAAATAAATAAATAAATTACTAATAAAAAAATAAAGAAATAAAAAATCAAAAAAATCAAAAAAATCAAAAAAATTAAAAAAAAACAAAAAAATAAAAAAAATTAAAAATAAAATAAAAACAATTTAGCGACGGTTTAAACCCCCGCTAAAAAACCGCCGCTAATTATTTCCCGACACACGATTTAGTGACCGTTTTCCAAAACCGCCGTAGAACGATTTTGCTGCGGTTTAAATCGCTGCTAAACAAAAAAAATCGCTACTAAATACAAATTTTGGCGTAGTGGTAGTATGCCTTGGGTAGTGAGTTTTCTTACGTTCATCTTCCGCTAGTGATACTATCCTTTTGCTTAAGCTTGTTATGAGGTGTGTTTTTGGCATTTGTAGACAAATGTCTCCACAATGTCCTTGTATCGTATGCCAGGGGGTGGCGGCGACCATGCTCCAGACGTGGTGGGACATGAGTCGCCAGTCTTACTTTCAGGAGTTCCACTAGATGCACCGCCTTCTGTACCTAATCTGGGTACTGATTCCCAAGTTCGTGATAGTTTCCTACGTCTGATGCACTCCATGTATGTTGCTCCACGACTTGCACCTACGATGGGTGATCTGACTCATGAGTTCCAGTAGCAGCATCCTCCTACTTTCTCAGAGGATGGCGGTCCGTAGGCTGCTGAGTCTTGGCTAGAGGCCACCCTATCTATCTTTGAGTATTTGGATATTCTTCCAGAGCAAAGGGTCAAGCTATCCACATACATGCTTCGGGACTTGGCCAAGTGTTGGTGGGATGTGATTACCCAGACCGATCATTATTAGGGCATGTTATCGGTTGATTTTCAGACTGTCTTATATGACCAGTTCTTTCCTTAGATGATGAGAGATGAAAGATCCATAGAATTCATGCATCTTGAATAGGGATCTATGCCAGTTATGTAATATTCAGCACGTTTCATGGAGTTACATTGCTTTGAATCGCTTCTAGTCGATGATGAGCTTTCACGTGCAAGACGCTTCGAGGACGGGCTCTACTACACCATCCGTACGTAGGTGTATGTATTTTTCCTACCTAATTCCTCTACAATAGTCAATCAGACTCTTATCACTGAGCACAACCTGAGGGACAACAATAGCACCGTTCTTAGAGGATCAGTGCTGCGGCATGCCATTAGTTCTCCCAGTGGCAGGAAATGTTCCCTCGAGATTTCTCACCAGGGAAGTGACAACCAGAGTGCCCATTTCAATAGCTCTAGTGTGTCATCAGTATAGACGATGAGGGCACCCAAAGCCCCATTGTGATAGAGACCCAATGGAGTGTCGGGCCTGTGGCCGTATGGGGCATCTTCATAGGTTATACAGGACCTTTCCACCAGCTTCAAGTGGAAAAGGATCTGCACCAGTTCCACCTTCAGGAGCAGGTTTTTTTGCGCCACGTCAGGCGGGGAGTTGGAGTAGCACCGACATGACTAGCCGAGGAGGAGTTCGTGGCCGTAGTAGTGAGACCCCTGATCACTAGTAGTGCCAGAAGAACAGTTATGATCGTGGTAGTCCATCTGTTGCACAAGGCCATGGATCAGGTCAATTGCATGCACTACAAATAATACCTGAGGATCAGGCTATGGGACCATCTACAGTACAAGGTACTATTATTGTGGCATCTACTATAGTATCTACTTTATTTGATATGGGCGATTCAAAATCTTTTATCTCTGTATCTATCGTGGAAAGTCTCAGACTATAGATATAGTATGACTATGGTGTAATGACCCTAGATTCACCGTTAGGGGTACGAACATAGGGCATATGCCAATGTAGGGACTGTCCCCTTGAGGTAGGCAGTTACCCTTTCTTATGGGACCTCTTTTTTCTTGAGATTATGAGCTTTGATGTCATTCTTAGGATGGATTGGTTAGTTCTCTATCATGCCTTTGTAGACTGCTATCGCCACAGGGTATCATTTACATAATTAGAGGGTAGCAGCTATCTATATAAGGGTGAGTGAGATGTCCAAGATGGTAGAGCGGGATCAGAGCACTATGGGCTAGATGGAGTGACTGCCCAGATTGCATATCACTTCATGGAAGATCAGGGTTTATGAAAAACTGATTTCCCTCCAGTAGTGGATCATTTCAAGGATGTCTTTCTTGACGATTTTTAAGGCCTACCTCTTGAGAGAGAGGTAGAGTTTGCAATTGAGCTTGTTCTAGGAGCAACTCCAGTGTCCATTCCTTCATAAAGGATGGAACCAATAGAGCTTCAGGAGATCAAGTGGCAGTTAGAGGATTTAGAGGAAAAATGTTTTATATGGCCCAGTACATCCTCTTGGGGTTCACCCGTGCTTTTCACCAAGAAGGCGGATGGAACCTTACTTCTATGCATGAATTACAGACGGTTGAACCAGCTTATGGTCAAGAACCGATATCCACTACCTCGAATAGATGATCTCTTCGACCAAATTTGAGGATCTAGGGTCTTCTCTAAGATTGACCTGAGATTGGGATATCATTAAGTGCAAGTAAGGCCATCATACATACCTCATACAACTTTTCATAGCAGGTATGGTTTGTATGAATACCTTGTTATGCCGTTCGGTCTTATAAACGCACCCTCTGTTTTCATGGATCTGATGAATTGGGTGTTCCACCCCTATTTGGATTCTTTTTTTGTGGTCTTTGTGGACGACATCTTGGTGTATTCTTACACTCGTAGCGACGATGCCAATCATGTTGAGGTTGTTCTGAGTACACTGAGAGAGCATAAAATTTATGCCAAGCTTGCTAAGTGCCACTTCTAGATCGACAAAGTTCACTTCTTGGGTCATATTATCACATAATCAGGCATATCTGTTGACCTGAAAAAGATTAGTGCTGTAGTTTCCTAGGAGCAGACCAAGAACGTGTTTGATATAAAGAGTTTCTTGAGGATGACTAGATATTATAGGAATTTCATACAAGACTTCTCATATCTTTTTTCACCTATTATTGATCTTACAAAGAAGGGTGTCAAGTTCCTATAGCCAGAAGCGTGCGAGAAAACCTTTCAAGAGCTAAAAGGGAGGCTTTTCTCGACACCTTTTCTGACTCTTTCAGAGCTAGGCATATGTTATACCGTCTTTTGTGATGCATCAGGAATCAGCCTAGGAGTAGTGATGATGCAGGAGGATAGGGTTGTTGTGTACAGATCTTGGTAGTTGAGGCCTCATTAGAGAAACTACCCAACACATGGCCTTGAGCTAGCAGCAGTTGTCCATGCCTTATATTTATAGAGACATTATCTATTGGGTGAGCACTTTGTGGTGTACACAGACCACAAGTTCCTCAAATATATCTTTTCACAATGTGACTTGAACCTCCGACAATGGAGATGAGTTGAATATCTACAATCCTTTGATTTTGAGCTTGCCTATACGGCTGGGAAGAGAAATGTGGTTGCAGATGCACTGAGTCAGAAAACTCAGCCACATGCAGTACATGAAGCCAATGATGAATGGAAGTTAATGGGCCTCTTCTATGAGCTGTATCTAGAGTTTCATGATAGTCACGAGCAGTATTACCTCTCATCCTTGATAGTTACCTCTTCTCTCCTTGAGAAGTTGAAGAGTAGACAATTTTCAGATCCCGAAGGATTGGTTCTCCATGAGAGTATATCCATAGATAACCCACCTCTGGATTGGTCAGTTGATAGAGACGACATTCTGTATATTTATGGACGTGTCTGTGTCCCTACATATATGAGAGAGGAGTTGATGAAAGGGTCCCATGCTTCTCAATGGGCAGTTCATCTAGGTATCTCGAAGATGTATCGAGATATTTAATGCCAGTATTGGTGGCCTAGGATGAAGCGTCAGATAGAAAGGCTTTATCACTAGGTGCTCCACCTATCAGCAAGTGAAAGCGGAGCACCAGAGACCTGTAGGCTTGTTACAACTATTTTCAGTCCCGAAATGGAAGTGTGAAGATATTTCTATGGATTTTATAGTCGGCTTACCTAGGCTATCGAGGGGTAGTGACACTATATGGGTAGTTATTGACCGACTAACGAAATCATCCCTTTTCATTCCCATTCGGGAGACTTTCTTAGTTGATGAGATGGGAAGATTATATGTTTGTGAGATCATACGACTACACGAAGTCCCATGTACTATAGTTTCAGACAGGGATGCTCGTTTCACTTCACAGTTCTGGCAGGGATTGCAGAAGGATATGGGAACATATGTGCTTCCATGAACGACTTTTCACCCTCAGATTGATGGATAATTGAAACAGAAAATACAAGTTATAGAGGCTATGATTCGAGCATGTGTCCTTGATTTCATTGGTTCTTGGGAGAATCATATCCCTCTCATCGAGTTCGTCTATAATAATAGCTTTCGGGAGATAATTTAGATGGATCCTTTTGAGGCCTTATATGTTAGGCCATACTGTTCACCTCTCTGCTGGATGGAGGTAGGTGAGGTACCACTACTAGGTACACATCTCGTTCAGGAGA
This sequence comes from Viscum album, assembly GCA_963277665.1. NCBI lineage: Eukaryota > Viridiplantae > Streptophyta > Magnoliopsida > Santalales > Viscaceae > Viscum > Viscum album. The sequence goes on from OY728157.1 coordinate 601,106,765, forward strand.
CTTCAGAGAAGGTTCATCTAATCAGAAAGCACATGACTATTTCTTAGTCTAGACATATATCTTATGCCAATCACTGTTGATAAAATCTAGAGTTTGAGGTTGAGATCATGTTTTCCTTAGGGTATTGCCCAAGCTAGGGCATAGATGGTTAGAGAAGAAAGGGAAACTATCAACTCGTTATGTCGGGACATTTGAAATCCTAGAGAGAGTCAGACCGGTAGCCTATTAGTTGATACTACCTCAGAGGTACCATGCCATGCACGACATCTTCCATGTTTTACAGCTTCACCAATATCATGTCGACCCATCTCATACCTTTGATCCCAAGGTAGTTGAGTTAGATGCTGATTCTACCTTTAAGGAGTATCCAGTGCACATCGTTGATCGGAGCATGAAGGTTCTCCAAGGCTAATCTGTCCCTCTAGTACGGGTGCTATGACATCATGGCCATGTGAAGGAAGAGACTTGGGAGTGGGAGACTGACGTACATGCCCAGTGGCTAGAGTTGTTCTCAGACAGTGTTTCTCCACCCTTGGAAGGTGAACTCAGGGACAAGTTCTTTTAATGGGGGAATACGATAAGGACCCAGTTTTTCACTCTAGTATGAATCCTTTAAATTTCGGTCTAATTATTTATTTTGGACCCAATATGGATTCCTAACGAGTTAGTGAAGGTTTTGAGGGTATCCGGGCTTTTTCGGAGCCCAAGACACATCTTTTTGGGAAAACAATGCTTGACACACAGTTTATAGTAAATCATGCAGGAAGGCCGCACGGTTAAAGCAAACCATGTGGGTGGTGCCTTTCGGATAGAGCCTTACCGCACGGTTGGCACACAATTTCCCTAACCGTGCGGCCTAACCATGCGAGTGCCCCTTTTTCCCAGGTACACGTGCATGGTTTGCGCAAAGTTTTTCAAACAGTGCGGAAAAACCACGCACAAACTATTTTATGGGTAATTTTACTATTTTTCCCTTAATGATCTAATTAAACCTCTACCTTCCTCCTAATCCAAATTCCCATGGCATTAACCACTTTTCCTCTCATTTTGGATCTCTTTGAAGGCCTAAGGTAAGGATTAAAAGATCTCCTTCATCTGAGATCCGATTGAGCTTCCATTCATCATGTTGTATATGCAATGGTAAGTACTCGAGTCCTTTTTAGCCATTCTTCTCCTCTCTTGCTCTTGATCAAGTTATTGAGATGTGATCATTTTTCAATTTTTCTCAGATCTACTCCATTCTAAGACAAATCAGAGGCTGATATCAGAGTAGGAGATTCGTACAACCCAAAGGAGGGTGGTCTATAACTCATCCTTTAAGTACATTGATTTTGGAACTTTCATGTGGGTCCCACTGATTTCATCGGGTGCCGTTTATTGAATTTATATGCCATGCTTATATTAATTAGAACCGTATCTAAGGATGGCTTGGATACACTCCTTGGATCTGGCATTGACAAGTAGGTTCCATGGTTAAAGCCCATAAGGCCCAGTCACTACTTATCCCTGTTTTACCTTGGATGATCACCTTGGATTCGGTAGACATCTTATTATGGAAATCCTTGGACTATGATCATTGGATTACACTCTCACCCTTAGATAGACCCAGTTACTACTGAGTTAGTGACCCCTGAGGTATAGGTTACCTTGGTGAATTCCCTGGAACCCCTTCTTATTAAATATCAATTTTGGTTTCCTTGTTACATCTTGGAACCTTCACCATTGATAATGTGTGACTTATTCATAAATTGGCACAATCAAATAATGACTTGGTTATATGTTCAAACACCAGTCGAGGGCTGAAGCAGGTACTTGGGTATTTAGTTACATTGTACTACTTTACTTTATATACGTATTCTTGCACACTGTTACATTTCCATTACACGAGCCAGTTGTTATAGACACCATTGGTGGTGTCCCACTGAGATTTATCTCACACCCTCTCTGGGCGCCGTTTGGTACCCAATGTAGATTACATGATTGCAGGTGTTGATAAAGGGAAGCATACGACTTCAAACACTTGATTTCTTGTTGTTTAGGATGGATCTTGATAGCAGATGATTGAGCCAGAGCTCATGATACTTTGGATAGTCTTTTTATTTCTATTATAATTTGGTGGAACATGTTATGCCTACTGTCTTGTATCCATGTTTTCCAGTTTTTTCTAGTGACATGACATATCATCATCAGTTGTTTTATGCTTGTATGTTATTCCAATTATTTCAGTTATTGTTGTTGTTGTCTCTATTTTTTGTTGTTCCTTCTGTTTACTTATATTGCTTCCGCTATTTACCTCTGTTTATATGTATCCGTTGCACTACACTTTGGTAATAAGGGCATAGTCTCCCCATGAATACACCCTATGTCCTCGCTGGTAGTCAGCAGCCTTTGACATTTGGGGAGATGCACTTGAGGCCATGTGGACCACCGGGCTCAGGACACCTATTAAGTGGCATCCGGGTCTGGGACGTCACATAGGTGGCTATAAGAATGACACCAATGAGGAAGAATGAGAGAGACTAATCATGACTAGAGTTATAGGAGAAGAGAAGTAGAGTTTGTCATGGTTCAGAACACCGCAATAATGAAAACCGCAGAACTCAAACAAGCAATCAACGAGTGAGGAGGAGGAGAAAATAATATAACTTGGATTCTAGCCTTGATTTGTCAGAGAGAATGTAGAGGAGGAGCATCGAAAGTTTGGGAGTTCTGAAAAAGTTTGAGAATCGTGACTGAATTTGTCGTGGTTAGGGTTCTTTTAAATAGATTGAGGAGACCTTTATCATCACTTCCTAAAAGGCACCGATAAAGATACCTTTTATCAACACGAAATTAGTAAGCGCTGATAAAAGATATCCTTATGACCACTTCTTTAACACTGATAAAGATGAATCTTTATCAGCTCTAAAATTTTAGTACTGATAATATATTTATAATTATAATTATAAATATATATATTTAAATATATTTATATATTTATATATTTATTTATTATAATTTTATAATTATTTAAATATATAATCATTTATTTATAATTATATAAATACTTTTTTAAAAAAATTATATTTTTTATTTATAATTATAAATATATAATTTTATAAATATAGTAAATATACATTTATAAATATATTTATTAATAAATATATTTGTACATATATTTATATTTATTTATTTATAATTATAAATATATTTATATCATTATATATATTTATATAATTATATATGTATATTTAATAAATAAATATAAATATAAAAATAATTATAGTAAATATATTCATTATTTAAATATATTTATTATAATTTTATAAGTATTTAAATATATAATTAATTATTTAGAAATATATAAATACTTATTTAAAAAATAATATTTATATATTTATATCATTATATATATTTATATAATTATATCATTATATATATTTATATAATTATATATATATATATTTAATAAATAAATATAAATATAAACATAGTAAATATATTCACTATTTAAATAAATTTATTATAATTTTATAATTATTTACATATATATAAGTATTTATATATAATTATATAAATACTTTTTAAAAAATAAGATCTATTTATTTATAAATATAAATATATAAATTTTTTAAATATAGTAAATATACATACATTTATAAATATACTTTTTTATAAATATTTATTTACAAATATATTTTTAACATTATTAATGGATATATAATCTTAAATACAATCATCTTAAAAATGAGTGACATTGAATAATTAAAAATGAGTATACTTTAAAAATATTGAAATAATGGATATATTTTATTAATTAAATATAAATTATTAAAAAAATATGGATATATATTGAAGTAAAGATAAATACATATTTAGAATACTAAAACATAGTAAATAAATAAATATATAAATAAATAAAAGAAAATGATTAAATAAAAAAAATAAAAAATATCAAAATTGAATAATAATACCTAATTGTAATAATATTAAAAATAAATAAATAAAATATACCAATTAAAGACATAATATATTAAATGTATCATGCATGTTATAATAAAATTCTAAAATGAATACTATAATTTGAATAAATTACATAAATATTAGCTGTATGTGTTTCTATATAAGATTTCATTAATTGTGTAAATATTTATGTGTGTGTGTTGTATATAAAAATGCATTAATTACGTATATGTATGTGAAATCAATGTAACACACGTTTGATATATGTTAAATTGAAAAATCAAAAAATATTCAATTATGTCCATTACTCGACGCAATTAGTAAGTATTTTTAATTAATATTAATTTTTAATTATAAACCATTTTCACTAATTATATGACTTATTTAATATTAAGCATAAATATTTTTTATTATAAAAATCATATTTTAGGAAATATTATATACATTGATATATATATAGCAATATATATGAATATATTTCTATATTAAATGTATTAATGAATAACTTTTTATAAAAACCATTGAAAATGAATAAGACATTAACATGTTTTTAATTATTACATTTTATTTATTTCCTATATTTATATTTAATATATATTATTCATTACTATTTATAATATATATATATATATATATATATATATATATATTAAACTTATTCATTTTTATTATTAAAATTTTCATTAATTTTTTTTAATAATTTTTTAATTTATTGATTTTTAATTTTTTTGATTAATTATTACAATTTATTCATTTTAATTTTCTTATTTACTTATTATAGTTTTTTTTTCATTTTATATATCTATATTTAATATATACTATTTATTAATATTTATAATCAATATATATGTATATTAAATTTATTCATTTTTATCAATAATTATTTAATTAATAAAATGTTTAATATTTTTCTTAATTTACTAATTTTTAATTTTTAATTTTATAATTATTTCATTTTATTCATTTTACAAATCTATATATTTAATACATACTATTTATTAATATTTATGATTTATATATATGGATATTAAATTTATTCATTTTTATCAATAACTATTTAATTAATAAAAGTGTTATTTTTTTCATTTACGTATTTTTATTTTTTATTTGTTTAATTATTTCATTTTATTCAGGACCTTCATTAGCACTACAGAAAAATCACAGATAAAAGGTACCCTTTAGCACCGCTAAAACAAAGCGCTGATAAAGGGTAGCTTTTATGAGTGCTTTTCTGTAGCGCTGATTAAAGGTACCCTTTATCAACAATTTTTTTAGAGCTGATAAAGGACACCTTTATCAGTGTTTTTTTTCTAGTGCTGATAAAGGCCAACGCTGTTAAAGGTCTATTTTGTAGTAGTGTTGAGGCTAAATGACTTCCAACCATAAAATGGTACTCAATGGGAAACCTAACATGTTCCATTTCATCCAATTTAATCATTCAATTAATTTAAGGGGCACCGTTGGAATGTACGACATGCAGCACAATGACAACTAGCTCTATAAAACACCAATTTTGCAGGAAAAGGTATAGACCACCTACCGTAGGTCTGTAGTAGAGCACTTGTCCAATATCGATCTCCGATTCAATCCAGATCAAGAGAAAAATGAAGAACGGATAACCCCCCGAAAACATGACATATTAGCTTGCACTAAAATAGTGCGGCCGATACTAATTCAAATGAAGAATGACACAAGGGAAATGAAGAACTCACCGACGCAGATCCAATAATAGCGACAATGTTTGATTCAGATTTTGGATGATGAAACAATGAAAAAAGCTATGGATTCAGCTTCAAAGGAGCCCCCATGCCAAGAGGCTGTCCACCATAGGAAGAAAGAAGAAGAAATAGGTTTTAATAGATTTCTAATAGCGAAATGGTAATTTCCTTCTTTTAATTGGAACACACGGTTGGACAAACTGTATGCCAACTATGCACCCTTTACTGTGTCTAGGGGGACCTCGCATGGTTTCATGCACACAGTTTGACTAATTGTGAAACACCCCTCGGTTAAAGGTCTGCATCATTTCACACGGGTATGCACTAAGGGTGCATGGTTTTCTTAAACCATGAGGCCTCTTGAAGTCCAATGCCCATCCCTCACATGGGTTCTCAAACAATATGGCTTGGGTTGCATGATTTCTCCTAACTGTGCAGCCTAGCTGACTTAAAAAAGTTAGGCTCTGGGATCCAAACAAGCCCCAAACACCCAGATACTCCCATGACCACATTAGGCACATAAAATAGGTCAAAATCAAGGAGTTAAACTGAAAAAAGAAGATTCGTACCTCATAGGAAAACCCGTGATCTTATACTCTCCTTGGTTCTTTACAATTTCAGATGTGCGTGTTTTGGGATTTGATTTCAATTCCACCGTAACATAGTGGTATCGACCAAGGAATGACAAGGCTTTTGGTTGGATTGTGTAGAAGAGATCCCGAGATGAATTCCACACATTGTATGATGTTTCACTAAGGTATTTTCCCGAAAATGGTGTCAGGAGTCCGTTTTGGACCACCCACGACGTTTTTATGGAGTTTCGATAAGAGGTGAATTCCCAACGAGTTTTTCAACATTATGTCGAGTCGGGGCTTAATGAATTTATTAATTATAATTATTATAGTTAATTAGTTATTGTTTCTTGATATGAGGTTGGCATATGGGTGGTTGAGATGGGATCATTTGGAGGCCAAGAAGTTTGGATGAGACTTGGGCGGGCCTTGACAAGGTCGCAAGACTTTAAAAATATTATAGAAAGATTCATTGGTGTGGTAGGTGATCTAATAGTTTTACCCATAGTCTTATTAATTCATTTACACGTGTATGTGGTGTGTGATTTATAGACCTTGTGTGGTATAAATGTTTCCTTGGTTCGATCAAGAAGACTTGGGTTTTAAATGGGTACCTTATGCCTTCCACAAATTCTATAGGATCCGTTGGTGTTTATAATACTGAACCTACGACTACCCAGGGGATGCGCCATTCCTTGAAAATGGTAAGTCAGACTTTTAAGAGTAAAGTAGGTGGATTACTAGCTTAACCCAAGTAAGCTAATTAGTTGGATAGATTTAATGGTTGAAGGATACTTGATGGTACTTGGGGATAAATGTTTTATAATGTGTTTAAAGGATTTTTGGGTATGTTTGTGTGTGCCAAGATCTTATGGAAGACCTATGAGGCCATATCCCTCATGAAGTTTATGCCTTTTAGGCCTATGATGCCTTGAAATCCTATAATCTAGGTTGTAGGATTAGTGACCCCCGAGAGATGGGTCTTGACCCGAGAGTTAGTTGTGACCAAGGATTGTAAGAGGGATGCCTTTTTTTACGTGTGACCCTGAGGGCCAAGTGGGTGTTTGATTAATAGTAAAACCTTGAGTGGGTGTGTGTGTTGTGTAGAAATGGTTGCAGGTGTTCCCTTGGGACTCAAGTTGATGTATGAGCCGAGAGGGATGAGATATTGATGACGACCCGAGCGTTTGGACAACCCTTGATATGTTTTCATCGGTTTATGATGAGGCATGGTCCATGCCCATGGGTCTGTTGTGATATGGTTGGGTTGCCATATTTTGGAACCTGGTTAAAAGGATATGGGCCTCCATGGTTGAGAGAGAGATAGACATGATGGTCCACTTGTATGGTTTCATATGTCAGACATGAAGTTCCACATTTTTGATTGATAATGTTAGACATGATGCTTCTTATCAGTACCGATAGCTTGTTTATGGTTTGGGTGATGAACCGAGATTCCAGGAACGTTTTTCGATATAGTTGAGAATGTTGGACATAGCGATCCACATATATGGCTAAGATTTCGGACTGATGCTCCATACATGGGTAGTATACTAGATGGATTAGGTGTCGGACTGAGGTTCTGGACATGCATAGTATACTTTATGGTTTAGGTGCCAAACTGACACTCTGGGCACCATGTTATATATATGGTTTGAGGATGGTGGACTGGTGCTCTGCATCCATGGTTTAGGTTCCAGAATAACACTCTAGACACCATGTTATATATATATATATATACACATGTAATTGGATAGTGGACTGACACTCTGCATCCTTATTTTAGGATGTTGGACATGACGTTCCTCATCCACAATTTAGGGTGTTGGATATTGCATTACTCATCCACAATTTAGGGTGTTGGACATGGCATTCCTCATCCATACTTTAGATATTAGATTGATTCTATGGGTTCTAGTAGTACTTTATCATGGAACGAGTACCTAGGATTGAGGCATCTAGGTTCCAAGTAAGAGACAATGGGTAAAGACATACAGTTTGGTTGGGGTTTCCTTAGAGGTAGAGTTTTCATGATACATGGAATGCATGGTCCTCGAGACGTGCTTAGAGACACTCTTATTGGAGTTGGTGGCCTAGAACCAACTACTTTGTACTTTATTTATTAAATAAACACCTTATCACATCTTTATTGTTATTCTGCGTGACAATGCATGTGATAATGTCCCAAGGATAGCTATTGCATTAAAGGGTCATAGCGGATCCCTACTATGATGAGAACTAGGAAGTGCCATAACACTGTTCTTGAATATATGTTCTATGGCCGGATGATGTTATTTGAGGGACACAAATAATACAAGCCATTAGGGGCGAGGACTCATAAAACTTTGAGGTACCTTCTCATGGTGTACATCCTTGGTAATATTCAGGAGGATATTATGAGAACAAGACCCGCCAGTAGAAAATCCACATTTCATAGTTTCATTGGATGTTCCTATCTGTGGACGTGTGTATTGGTCCTTGGACTTTAAGATTATTATTAATGAGTATTAAAACTCGTGCACTTAGATGTATTGACGAAAACTGTGATGATACACTGTTCGTAGCGAGGTAGGATACGTTGGGTGCATCACGAGTAATACTACATTAATAGAAAATGCGAGAAAGGATTTATCCCTTCTGTTCCATAATGGAAGTAGAAATCTTAGGCCCTTTGATGGAATTGATATAACCTAAATAAATCCATGTCCATGGTAAGGAATGGGCGAGTTCAATTCTAAAAATTCAAAGAAAGAATAATCGAGCACATGGGTTGATGACACTAGCATGCAACCCGCTTGATTCGAGATATCGCAACAAAGGGATTATATTACACGGTAAGCATTCGTATGAGGTGACACGTCATTGCGGTGTTAACTTCTTTGTCTATGGGTGCCTTGGCGTGTTTCTAGACGCTAACCTTGGACTTTAGGCAGACTCCGCCTAATCCCACTGAGAAAGAGGCCTAGAGGGTCACACACTAAGTGTGTCCATGTATCTCAGTTAAATATTGATTTAACAAGTTAAATAAATATTATTCCCAAATGTGGTTTAATAATTATTTAAGGATGCTTGATCGCATTTATTTCGACACTAGTTATTTGAGAGAATATATTGTGGGTGAAATAATATATATTTATTAGTGAGTAATGCAGTTACATTTATTTAAGAAATAAATAGCCATTACTCAAGGTCTAATAAATGTGGTGGAGGAAATAAAGAAAAATGAAAACAAGATAAATGCGCCGTGTATATTGAATGTACACGCTGTGTAGTTTTTATGGAAAATGAGTACACGCCATGTATTAATGATTACACACCGTGTAGTTTTTCCAGTCGGGATTTTGAGGAAATAATATCATTTTATTAAATGATATTTATGATAATCAACGTGAGTGCATGTCAAGGAATTAATCATTCGACATGGGGGTTTTCAATAAGAGTTAATGAAATAAATAAAATACGCAACGCGTTTATTTATTATCATAACTCTATAATCTCAAACCCGATTATAAATATCCTCAAAACCCCAACACTTTTCCAAAGAGAATCATTGTGCACAACAATTCTGGAGAATTCTCTCAAGGCCGAAAGAACTCCTTCCTCCAAGAACACTCTCAAGACCGAGAGAGATCCTCCTCCATCGGATCAAGGTGATCTAAGATGGAAAACACAAGCAAAGGCTTCTCCACGCTAGCACCCGGAGATTCCTTTGGCGACGTCCAGAGATACGTGGTGCACATGTGGATCACCGCTAGAGGAAGTTTACACTTGGCTTCTGCGACGCAATGACGAATCACATCCGATCATGACTAGAGACATCAAGGAAGAAATAATTCCATCAAGGTAATTCTTGTCAATTAATTAAATTAATTATAACCAACATATGATGATTCTGTATTTATGGTTTCAGGACTCCCTCTTTCTTTTTTCGTTTCTTGTTCTACTCTGAAGATCCGGCATTTTATTATCATGACGGATCTCGGATTGATCATTGTTAACGCTAAAATTAAAGTTGGGTACACCCACCAACGCGCTTCCGCTGTGCCTGGAACCTACAAGTGGTATTAGAGTGGTCATATCGTTGATTATAATTATTTAGTTTTTTCGTTGGTGATTTACGCATTTAATAATTTAGTTGTTTCAATTCAAGTTAATCATTCTTTAAATCTGAATCTTGAGATCTGTTCCTCCTCTCTCGTTTCTCATCCACCTTACAGAAACAAATTTTTCTTTTAACTTTGATTGAAATAAAATAGAGGATCTCATCCGGAGGTTCCAAACATTCCTGGACGTACAACAAAAGAATACACGGCGTGTATTCGGAAGTACACGCTGTGTAGTCTAGGTTCAATGCATCAGACTGGTCCACCAAATCAGGCCATGTATTGGAGTATACCTAAGTCATAAATAACACCGTGTGTTGACCAGGAATAGGTGGCACACGGTTTCCGGATTACACGCAGTGTGGTCCAACTGAACATGGCATGTAGTCCCTTCGGGTTAGGATTGGACAGTGTACCCCGAACACGGCTTGCCCGGATGGAAACCATGTAACGCGAATACTACATGGCGTATGTCCAATTGAACACGCCGTGTACTCTAAAAATTTACGAAGTACATCTAGACGCCATGTCCCCGGGTGTATACTTCGGATGGACGGTGAACAAAAGTACACACCGTGTACTCATCCAAATTACACAGATTTATGAAAATTTATTATTATATTATACAAACCCTTGATATGTATACCATAGTGCATGCGTAAAGCTGAGGCACAACACGTGATAGGTGTTTTATATATATGTGTTTAATTTAACATCTGTGTAATGAATGAGAATTCACCGGGTTGCCTCCAAGGTAAAGTTACGTACAAATATAATTTTAAATAAATTTATTTGTTTAAAATTATGATGGATGGGAATCTCAAGGAAATTCAGAAAAAGAGTTTAAGATAAAAGGATTGATTAATTAAAGATAATTAATTGATTCGAGCGTGATTTATCTTAAACAAGAATGATTAAAGAATTTAATGCTAGTTTTATTAATGCGTAATATCATTGCATGCATGTATGACTATGAGCTAGACCAAGGCCTTTGTATGTGAATGATTTATTTTAATTAATTTATTTAAATTAAATTTGTTGTCCTGTGAGCCTTCTTCTCATTAATATGTAGGGCCTGCGCTCCCAAGGTTTCTTTTATGTAAAAACCCCTTTTACCCCTCACCTGCGTGTGAGATAAATGCATATGTAATGGATGGAGCTCCCAAGCTAGTGGAGGTAGCTCAAGTCAGGAGCCAAGGTGAAACCAATCCAAGGAGATACAAAGGTGGACATGTGGAAAGCTGTAAACACGAACCCGAAAGGTTCAAGGTGTTTTCTCCCTAGGTCTTGGGTTTGTTTATCAACCGCTAGATAAACTAACCAATAGAACAAGCTCATGATCACACCATTTATTTTATTTTTGTCAGTTTCAAGGTTTATTTATTGTGAGTGTGTTGTCACGATCACACAATTAATGAATTAAACAAGTATGCAAGATGGAACTAAAATAAGATCGACTTATGCGTAAAATATTATCTTGGACATGGTTAATCACTTAAGTATATCCCACTTAATATTAACATGCATGTAATTGAAGATAATAAATTGGCAATTTACGTATAAAATCCCTTAAAGAAATATTAATTCGGTATAGCCTTCCATAATCTTGGTTAGAATCGAATCATAGTTCAAAGTGCTTGACCAACCCTAGTTGGGGTGCTTTCAATTATCATAGAATTCTAATTCAAGATTTTGGGTTGACTTAAATTGGTTCGCATCAAGGGCTGACTGCCACAACAGGACATGGTGTGACCAAGAGCCAAAGGTTGAGGAAATCCAAAATAAAAGGATTTCGGGATTGGGGAGTCCACTCAGCGGATCAAGGAGCTGCAAGTTAATTCAGTTGACATTTAGAATTCCTACCTAAAACCCTTAAAGTTGATTGACCAACCCTAGTTGGGGTAATGCTAAGGTCAATATGGATCTTTGCCACTAGAATATTCAGGCAATAGAATATTCCGAAGTCAATGGTGATGGCTATTGGATTTCGATAAAATAGTGGGAGACTAATAAGTATTAATTTGTCTCAGTTTTGTAATAAAGTACTAAACCTTTGCTCATCTTAATTTTTAGAAATGACAAGAAAAATGACTTCAAACATATCATTTCGAACCATACTCGAGAAGGAAAACCTTCTCACTGGCACCAATTTCCAAGAGTGGCAGAGGCGTTTACGCGTCATCCTTTGCCATGAAAGGAAATTGTATGTGCTGGAAGAGCCTGTTCCAGTTGCACCTAGAAAAGATTCCAGTGATGAGGAAATATCTCTCTATGCGAAACATATGGATGATGCCACATATGTCCAATGTTTCATGCTATTGGACATGTCTAATGAGCTCTTGAAGCAACATAAAAACATGGACACGTATAGCATGATGTCTCACCTTAAGGATCTCTACCAAGAGAAGGTGAGACAAGAGAGATATGAGATCTCCAATGCATTGTTTACAACTAATCTTGGGGAGTCTGCAATAGCTGGGCCTCATGTAGTCAAGCTTATTGGCTAAATCGAATGTCTGGACATCTTAGGGATTAAATTCCTGGATGAGTTGCGTACAGATCTCATCCTATCCTAACTGCCCAAGACCTTATCAAGATTTATTATCTACTATAACATGATCAATAATGAGAAGAGTCTATATGAACTTCTGACCTTGATTCGCCAGGTAGATAAGGACATGGGGCGTGACAAACCCGCAGTCCTTATGGTGAATAAGAAAAGGAAGGACAAGGAAAAGGGGACAAAGACTTATAAATGGTCATAATCCCCTGAGCGCCATCCTTCCAAGAAGGGGAAGATCCAGAGGCAGGGAAAGGAATGGGAGGCAGTATGTTTTTCATGTGGAAAACAAGGCCACTGGAAGAGGAACTACACCTAGATGCATGGGGACGCTAAAGGTGCATTCGTTATCGAGTGTAATCTTTCCATTTATACACATTGGGTATTAGATACAGCTTGTGGGGATCACATCTGTATTCAAATGCATGAACCAAGTAGATTTAGAAAGATTTCCAGAGGAGAGGTGGATCTTCGAGCTGCCAATGTCGTGAGGCTGGCTGCGTTGGCCATTAGTGATTACCACCTCTCATTGCCGACTGGGATGATTTTGGTTTTACATAATTGTTATTATGTGCCTAGTGTTACCAAGAACATAATTTCTGTATCTTGTTTTGATATAGATGGATTTATTTTCAAGTTTGGAAATAAGGGTTGTCTCTTTTATAAGAACAACGTATGTTATGGTATGGCATATTTAAATAATGGTTTGTATGTATTAAATTATGAAAACCAAGTGTTGTAAATCAATAACGAAACAAACTCACATGAATCATACATCACCCAGTTGTGGCATCACTGTCTCGGTCATGTAAACGAGAAATGATTGAAAAAGCTCTGCTAAGATGGCTATTTAGACTCTACTGAGCTAAAACCACTTGATAGATGTCACGCTTGTTTATAAAGTAAAATGACCAAGATGCCTTTCGGTGGACAAGGTGAAAAGGCCACAAAGCTTCTAGGATTGGTGCACACGGATGTGTGTGGACCACTTCCAGTAGAAGCTAGAGGTGGATATTCTTACTTAATTACTTTTACTGATGATTTGAGTAGATATAGCTATGTCTACTTAATGAGGTATAAGTCAGAAGCCTTAGAGAAATTTAAGGAATTCAAGAATGAAGTAGAGAATCATCTTGGTAAGAAGATAAAGAAACTTCGATCGGATCGAGGTGGAGAATATCTGAACCAAGAGTTCATCGATCTTCTATGGGAGTTTGGGATTCTATCTCAGCTCACTCCTCCTTATACACCATAGTGGAATGGTGTTAGTGAAAGGAGGAACCACACCTTGTTGGACACAGTGATGTCAATGATGAGTCATGAAGATATTCCATTATCCTTTTAGGTATATGCATTACAAACTGCAACATACACATTAAACCGAGTACCAACTAAGGCGACAAATGGAATTCCATCTAAGTTATGGAATGGAAAGAAACCCATTTTGTCGCACACACGTGTATGGGGATGCGAGACATTTGTTAAAGCCTTCTCAAGCAACAAACTAGCACCCCAGGGCACAAGGTGTATCTTTATAGGATATCCCAAGGAAATGAAAGGATATTACCTATATAACCCTTAAGATAAGAAAGTGACTGTTGCCAGACAAGCTATCTTTCTTGAGAGGGATCACATCCTCAAAAAGGATAGTGGGAGCAAGATTGACTTCGACGAAGTTGATGCTCAAGATACACAGGAGTTGGTACAGGAACAAGTTCCACAGGTCTCCGTGGAAGAGGTTCCAGAAACACAAGTACTGCGTAGGAGCTCAAGAGAGGTATGGGAACCAGAGAGATTTGGTTTCCTAGTCACCAAGGATGGTGAATCATTATTGTTGGACAATGATGATCCTCTCTCCTACAAGGAAGCAGTAGAAATCTCAAAAGTTGCAATATGGATGAAAGCTATGAATTCTGAGATAGATTCCATGTATCAAAACCAAGTCTGGGTTCTGGTCGATGAGCCATTTGATGTAAAGCCTGTTGGATGCAAATGGGTATTCAAGAGAAAAATGGACATGGAAGGTCAATTTAGCACCTATAAAGCAAGGATAGTGGATAAATGATTCAGACAACATCAAGGAATTGACTATGATGAAACCTTTTCGCTAGTTTCCATGTTTAAATCCATAAGAATCATACTTGCCATAACAGCTTACCATGACTACGAGATTTGGCAGATGGATGTCAAAATGACATTCCTTAACGGGAACCTTCAGGAAGATGTCTATATGACACAACCAGAAGGGTTTGTGACACTAGGTGAAGCCAAACGGGTTTGTAAGTTGCATAAATCCATTTATGGATTAAAGAAAGCATCCAGGTCATAGAACAATCGATTTGATGAAGCCATAAAGGAATTTGGTTTAATTAAGAATTAATGTGATCCATGTGTTTATAAGAGGTTTAATGGGAATGCGATCGTTATCCTAGTAGTATATGTTGACGACATATTTCTTATTGGAAACGATGTACCAGTCTTACAGTCAGTTAAGGATTGGTTGGACAAGTGTTTCTCCATGAAGGACTTGGGTGAAGCAGCCTACATTCTAGGGATCAAGATCATTCGTAATAGATCCAAGAGGCTTCTTGGACTAAGTCAGGGTATATACATTGACCAGATACTAAATAGATTTAGTATGGAACAATACAAGAGGGGATTAGTTCCAGTGTCACATGACCTACATCTTTCTAAGAAAATGTGTCCACAGACACAACGGGAGAAAGATAGAATGAGTAAGATCTCATACGCTTCAGCTATAGGATCCATCATGTATGTCATGTTATGTAGTAGGCTTGATGTTGCCTATGCACTGAGCATGGTAGGAAGATATCAAGAAGATCTAGGAGAACAACATTGGACTGCTGTTAAGACTATCCTTAAGTATCTGAGAAGAACTAAGGAAATTTTCCTGGTGTATGGAGGAGATAAGGAGCTTGTCATCAAAGGGTATGCTAATGCTAGTTTTTAGAAAGATCAGAACGATCTGAATTCGCAATCTGGATATGTTTTCTGTCTCAATGGAGGAGTTGTGAGCTAGAAGAGTTCAAAGCAGCCAGTTGTCACCGATTCTACAGCAGAGTCCGAATATATAGCACCTTCTGATGCATCCAAGGAAGCCATATGGATTCGAAACTTTGTCCAAGAGCTTGATGTGGTGCCTAGCAGTAAAGATCCTATCACGTTGTATTGTGATAATACTACAGCGATGGATCTTTCAAAAGAACCAAGGTCACATCAATGGACAAAGCACATACTCCGAAAGTATCACCTCTTGAGGGATTTCTATCAAAGGGGTGAAGTTGCAGTGAACAGAGTGTCCATGTAAGAGAACATGGTAGACCCCATGACTGAAGGCCTATCTCAGCAGAAGCATGAATATCATGTGAGAGCTAGCGAGTTAAAAGTTGTTAGCAGTTGGTTCTAGTCCAAGCGGGAGTCTGTTGGAGTTGGTGACCTAGAACCAACTACTTTTTACTTTATTCCTTAAATAAACACCTTATCATATCTTTATTGTTCTTCTACGTGACAATTCATGTGATAATTTTCCAAGTATAACTGTTTCATTAAAGGGTCATAGCAGATCCCTGCTATGATGAGAACCCGGAAGTGCCATAACACTGTTCTTGAATATATGTTCTATGTCCGGATGATGTTATTTGAGGGACAAAAATAATACAGGCCATTAGGGGTGATGGATCATAAAACTTTGAGGCACCTTATCATGGTGTGCGCCCTTGGTAATATACAGGAGGATATTGTGAGAACAAGACCCGCCAGTAGGAAATCCACATTTCATAGTGTTATTGGATGTTCCTATCTAAGGACGTGAATATTAGTCCTTGGACTTTAAGATTATTATTAATGGGTATTACAACTCACGCACTTAGATGTATTGACGAAAACTGTGACGACACACTGTTCGCAGCGAGGTAGGATACGTTGGGT
The DNA here is from genome assembly GCA_963277665.1 of Viscum album. Classification (NCBI taxonomy): domain Eukaryota; kingdom Viridiplantae; phylum Streptophyta; class Magnoliopsida; order Santalales; family Viscaceae; genus Viscum; species Viscum album. The sequence continues at coordinate 601,123,608 of OY728157.1, forward strand.
GCGTCACGAGTAATACTGCATTAATAGATAATGCGGGAAATGATTTGTCTCTTCTGTTCCATAATGGAAGTAGATATATCAGGCCCTTTGATAGAATTGATATTGACTAAATAAATCCATGACCATGGTAAGTAATGGGTGAGTTTAACTCCATAAAGTCAAAGAAAGAATAATCGAGCACATGGGTTGATGGCACTAGCATGCTACCCGCTTGATTTGAGATATCGTGACAAAGGGATTATATTACACGGTAAGTGTTTGTATGAGGTGACATGTCATTGCGGCTTTAACTTCTTTCTCTATGGGTGCCTTGGTGTGTTGCTAGATGCTAACCTTGGACTTTAGGCAGGCTCTGCCTAATGCCACTGAGAAAGAGGCCTAGAGGGTCACACACTAAGTGTGTCTATGTATCTCAGTTAAATATTAATTTAACAAGTTAAATAAAGATTATTCCCGACTGTGGTTTAATAATTATTTAAGGATGACTGATCACATTTATTTTAACACCAGTTATTCAAGAGAATATATTGTGGGCGAAATAATATATATTTATTAGCAAGTAATGTAGTTACATTTATTTAAGAAATAATTATCCATTACTCAAGGTCTAATAAATGTGGTGGAGGAAATAAGGAAAAATGAAAACAAGATAAACACTCTGTGAACATTGAATGTACACATCGTGTAGTTTTCATGGAAAATGAGTACACAATGTGTATTAATGAATACATGCCGTGTAGTTTTTCCAGTCAGGATTTTGAGGAAATAATATCATTTTATTAAATGATATTTATGATAATCAGTGTGGGCGCATGTCAAAAAATTAATCATTCGACATGGGGGTTTTCAATAAGAGTTAATGAAATAAATAAAATGCGTAACATGTTTATTTATTGTCATAACTCTATAACCTCAAACTCAATTATAAATATCCTCACAACCCCAACACTTTTCCAGAGAGAATATTTGTGCACAAAAATTATGGAGAATTCTCTCAAGGCCGAAAGAAATCTTTCCTCCAAGAACGCTCTCAAGACCGAGAGAGATCCTCCTCCATCAGATCAAGGCGATCTAAGGCAGACAACGCAAGCAAAGGCTTCTCCAAGTTAGCACCCAAATATTCCTTTGGCGATGTCTAGAGATACGTGGTGCACGTGTGGATCACCGCTAGAGGAAGTATACACTTGGATTCTGTGACTCAATGATGAATCACATTGGATCGTGACCGAATACATCAACGAAGAAAGAATTCCATCAAGGTAATTCTTATCAATTAATTAAATTAATTATAACCAACATATGATGATCCTGTCTTTATGGTTCCAAGACTCCCTCTTTCTTTTTTCCTTCTTTGTTCTACTCCAAAGATCTGGCGTTTTATTATCGTGAAGGATCTCAGATTGATCGTTGTTAACACTAAAATTAAAGTTGGGTACACCCACCAACGTGCTTCTGCTGTGCCTGGAACCTATAACTTTGACATTGGTTGAAGAAGGTATGGCCAATATGGTCCACAAGAATAATAAATTGATGCTGGTTTTTTTATTTTTTTATATTATGTTTCTTATAGGTTGGCTATATGGCATGAACATGAACTTAAGACTGCAAGTTATAAGTTCACCATTGGGGGTGACCCACTGAGGCTTATTTCTCACCCCTGTATGTGCACTTCAGTGTGCATGAAAAATTTATGTCTATGTTTAGGTTGAGAAAAAATGCACAATGGACAGGACTAACGCCTAATATTGAATGATTGAGTGGGTCACTCATATGGAGTCTAATGATCGAGCTGGTGCAGCTCAATAGGGTACTGGAGACCGGGTATGTGGCATGGATCAAAGTTAGAATTAGTGTCTGATGTATTTTTTTAGTTATTTATTTTTTATATGCGATCGGACTAGTGGGAGATCGATGTTGTATGTATAACATGAATGTTTGGGACTTTAATGTATTTCATTTTACTAAAACATGCTTCTGTTTCAATTTATATATTATTTATGCATACTTTTATGTGTATGATGTTTGGTTATTTACTTTCAGTTGTTCACTCTAATATGGGGGTATAGTCTTCTTGCAGTTCCAACTTATACCCTCATTGCTAGTCGGTGGTGTCTGACATATGAGGAGGTGTGCTTGAGGTCTTGTGGAGAACCGGTTTGGGGCACCAGTTTATTGGCATCTGGTCCTGGATGATACACCAAAATATACTCAGACTCTACTGTAGAATATGAAACCATAGTCTACTTTGAGCTCTCCCTGCTTACAACACCTCCATTTAAAGTGAATATGTATCCCATCCATGATTTCATATCTTCTTGATCTGTTTGGAAACCAGCATCTACATATCCTCTGATGACTAGTTCCTCATCTCCTCCATATACTAGGAACATATCCTTAGTACACATCATATACTTAAGGATAGTCTTTATTGCAATCCAATGGTAGTCACCTGGGTCAGCTTGATATTCTTAACTACCAACTCTTGTGTACCTTGAGTCTAGACTTCATCGAAGTCTATATCGCTCCCATGATCTCTTCTAGAGATACGCTCACTCTCAAGGAATATGACATGTCTTTTTACTATTCTCTTTTTTGAGGGGTTATATAGGTAATATCCCATTTTTTCATTAGGTTATCCTATAAAGGTACACCTTGTTCCTTGAGGTGCAAGTTTTTTACCTAAATAGGCCTTAAAAAAGGATTTGCAACCCCTCACATGTAAGTATGACAACACAAGTTTCTTTCCATTCCACAATCGGTATGGTATACTTCCTGTCTGTAATGCCCTAAAAATTTCTTTATGTTTTTAATATAACTCTTATTTTATAATGAATTTTTTATTATAAACACATAGAAATACTTTTAATTTCATTAAGAAATTTTAGCATCATGTATTTATATAAACTAGTACAACTAGGAACAATAAAAAAAATGCATACTAGAAACCATCAATACTTTATTTCATTATTTAATAATGTTACATTCGGTCTACAACAATCCCTAAAATGATACTCTATTTTACAATGGTGAAACAAATAGAGGATAAATAAAGTAAAATATAAAAATTTGGGTCACCTCGATGCCCTAGAATCATCCCACCCATGAACATCACTATAGCAAAGGAACAAAGAGTTAGTAATACAATATTCATTTTGGAAATGATATTAAAGCTTGATTTGAATTGAAGTGAATGATGAAGAGTAAGAATAATGATGTATTTGTAGGAAAATATGATCACTAGCCTTTATGCTTGTCGACTTATATAGTTGATAATATTATGACAATTATTCAATAAAATAGTTGATCAATATTATTGTTGGTTATATAGTTTCATTTAAATGATCATCAAGAATATTTAATAATATTACCAAAATTGTATTATTTTCAGAGACTATAAACATATTCTATTAAAATGTTTTATGTGGAATCCTTAAATAAAAATTTATTTCATTAAATAATATTATAAAATACTTTATAAATGATAATATATTTTAATGATACCCTAAGTAAATTCTATAATGGTTTGAATACTTATTTTTCTATTAAATGGTTAATTTTTATTAAAATAATGATTTATTTAAAAGTAAAAAATCTTATACTTAGAGAATTATTTTAATAAAATAAATTTCATTTTTGGACTCAACATGTAAAAATTAGCTTAGGGTTATTTTTTGATAATTTTATGACAGTTGAGTTTTTGGTGAAAAAGTAAAAATTGCCGCCTTATGAGCACTACGATTTTATGAAATCATTATTATGTCGACATGAATAAAAATTCTGTGAAACATTTATTTCATTCAAAATTTCATATAATAAGTATAAAAATGAATTTATAAATATCAATTTTAATTTATAAATTTATATTGGTCGATATTCAATTTACCCATAAGTGGTTGAATTATATGATAAAATAATAAATATTTAATCCTTTAAAACCCACCCTACTCAAGTATAAATACCACCCATTAGACATTCCTCTCCATTCCAAATTCATAATCCAAGAAGTTATGATCATTTTCTCTCCAAAATATTCCCTCCAAGGTGCCGTCAAGGTGTTAAGGTTCCAGCCTCAAGTTTTAGGAAGAAAATCTTCAAGGTAAGGAGCCTCTCTTTCTTCTTTTCCATTCAAGCACATTTTTTGTATTTAACTTTATGCTATCATGTTATACCATGCCTCATTGTTCATGATTATTATTCTCACCTCTTATGTTACATTATTATACCTCTCAACTCACATGTATTTCTTTACCCTATTCCGCACTTTGTTTATCCCCTTTCTAATATTTATAGATCATCCTATTTTATATATGTCCCCAGGTTATCCCATGTAGTTTTAAATGATCTTTGGAATACTATAAGCATGTTAAATAAGTTTTCAGTAATGTTGTTTTATCTATGTAACAAGTTGATATTCTATGTACCTAATTCCCAAATACTCTAGGCTTCTCAATCTTCTGGGTTGTAATTAGTGCACTTTTATGTAATAAATCACAAATTAATGTGTAATAAAGGAAAGGATTGTTATACTAATGCTTTAGTTGGCACTTGGTTTAGTAATTGTGCTGCTGTTTGTAACACATATCCCTAAAAGGATAATGGATGACTTGAATGACTCATAATTGATCTCACAATGTCCAACAGGGCATGGTTTCTCCATTCACTTACACCATTCCATTGATGTATATAAGGAGGAGTAAGTTAAAATAAAAAACCAAAATCTCATAAGTAATTGATGAAGTCTTGATTAAGATATTATTTATTAAGTTTTATGTGGAGTTATATAATCTTCTTACCAAGTTGGTTCTCAACTTCAATCTTGTATTCCTTAAATCACTAAAATAATTATGACTTATACCTCATTAAGTATAAATATCCACATATATTAAAATCATCAATAAAAGTTATGAAGTATGAGTACCCATCCCTTGCTTCAACTAGAAATGGGCCACACACATCCCTAGAACTAATTCAACAAGCTCTTTGGCCCTTTCACCTTTTCCACTAAATGGGGATTTTGTAAATTTGCCTTATAATAATGCATGACATACACAAAATGGTTTTAGTCCAAAAGAATATAAATATCCATATTTTTACATATTTTTCAAATGTTTTTATTTAAATAACCTAGCCGATGATTCCATAGTTGGGTGTGGTATGAGCCTTGTAAAGTAGTTCTGTTATCAATTTCCATTAGCTGATTCATGTAATCCAACACATAAGGACTATTATTTAAATATGATTTACTATAAAAACTCTATATTTATAAAATAAGCAACATTTATTCTTGAAATTGAAAATAAATCCATTCTTGCAAAGTTTTGGATAGTGAAATAATATTTTTAGGATTTTTGAGAATTTTGTTCTAATAATGTAATTCAGTCGGAGAAGACTATTCTAGGAACACCAAAATATAACGGTGTTGATGAAAGGATTAATAAGATGTTGAATGAATGTTCTAGGAGTATGAGTTTACACTTGAGGTTACCAAAGACCTTCTGGGATGATGCAGTGAACATGATAGCATATATCATCAACATGATCCCATCTATACTAATGAGAGAATGTCTAACTGAGGAGATCTGGTCTGGTAAGGAGGTAAGACTCTCAAATTTATGAGTCTTTGGCTATTTGGAATACGTACATATTGATGCTGATGTAAGGGACAAGCTTGACTCTAATTCCAAACCATGTTTCTTTTCTTATCTATGGGGAAAATGACTTTAGTTACTTCTTTTGGGATGATATGAAAAAGATGATCATCAAGAGCTAGAACATGGTATTAAATGAAGCTATCACATACAAGGGACATCATGCATTAAAAGTTTATAGTGGGAATAAAGAATCAGACAACCATGAACAAGTGGATCTTGAAGGTGTTCCTGAGAATGTGACACCAGAACTAGTGGATCCTACCCCTCAAGTGGAGTTGAAGAGATCAAAAAAGGAAAGAATTCCTCTAAAGAGGTATTCACCATCCTTACATTATTTTTTATTGACTAAAGGTTCAGAACCAGAATGTTTTGAAGAGACAATGCAGTTGAAGGAGTCAAGAAAGTGGGAACTAGCTATGAATGAGGATATTTCTTCATTGCATGATAAGAAAACTTGGGAGTTGACACCTCTACCATAAGGAAATAAAGAATTGAAAAAATTGGGTATACCGGGTCAAGGAAGAACATGATGTAAAGAGGATTTACAAAGAAAGGCTAGTGGTGAAAGGTTTTAAACAGTAGGAGGGAGTGGATTTCACTGGAATTTTCTCATATGTAGTGAATCCTACCACCATCTAGGTAGTGGCATTAGAAGACTTACATCTTGAGTAGCTTGATGTCAAGACTACTTTCCTTCATAGATATATAGAAGGGAACATCTATATGAATCAACCAGAGGGATATGTTGAGTCTAGGAAGGAAGACATGGTGTTAAAATTCTATAAGATCATATATGGGTGGAAGTAAGCACCCAAGTAGTGGAATAATTTTTTTGATTCATTTATAACTAAAAATAATTACAAACGGTGTGGCATGAATCAATTTTTCTACACCAAGTATTTTGGTGATGAATACATTATACCACTTCAATATGTGGATGGAATTCTCATTGAGAGATCAAGTATATAGAGGATTGATGAGATGAAAGGGTAGATGGCTGAGGAATTATAGATTAAAGATCTTAGAGAAGATGGTAAGATTTTAGGGATGAAGATCAAGAGTGGACACACAGTTGGAACCTTGATGTTATAATAGGATGACTTCATTGGAAAGGTTCTGAGAAGATTTAGTTGGCTGGAAGAAAATCCAGTCTCTATTCCCCTGGAAGGCCATTTCAAATTATCAAAGGAACAATCACTGAAGATGAGAAAAGAGGTCGAGTAAATAACAAAGGTTCTATATACATTATCTATTGGAAGCCTGATGTATGCCATGGTATGTACTCGACTTGACATTTCTCATGTGGTGGGATTTGTGAGAAGGTACATGGATAACCTTGGAAAGAAACATTGGGAAGCTGTGCAGTGGATACAAAGGTATATGAAGGGAAGAAAGGAAATATAAATATTCTTTGGAAAAGGAAACTAATTACAAGGATATATTGACACTGACCTTGGAGGTGATGTCGATGAAAGGAGTACCACATGTTATGTATTTACCTATGGAAGAACTGTAGTGAGCTGGATATCTCAACTAAAGAAGGTGGTGGATCTATCAACCATAGAGGCATAATACATTGCTATAATAGAAGCTATAAAGGAGGTGGTTTGACTGAAGAACTTCTTGGATGATTTGGGTAGAAATAGAGAGGGAAATGTATTGCACTATGATAATAAGAGTACTATACAACTTGCAACGAACCCAATGTTTCATACCCGAATGAAGAAAATTCAGTTAAAGTACCATTTTATCAAAGGCTTGGTAAATTATAAGTTTTTTTTCATTGTATAAGATTCATGGAACAAAAAATTTGGAAGACATAGTGATGAAGTCGAAGGTAATATGGAAGTTGAAGCACTTTTCTACCTCTCTTAGTCTCCATTGATGAATGGAGGAGGAGTGAGAGAATATGGGAGGACACTATAGGATCTCAAAAGGGAAAAAATTGGCATTTCATGAACTATTATATTAAAATTGAAGCTGTTAATGGAAAGAACGCACCGATGAGTGAAGAAGAGAAGGAAATCAGATTATGTAAGTTTTCTAAGTTAGTTGCATTGAATCATGTTAGTTTAGTGGATCACAATCCAAGTGGGGGATTTTTGGATTGGTGTAGTCTAATCTATTTTGAATGATGTTGGTCTAAATGCTAGTGGACTATACTGAACACTAGGTGTAACTCTAGTGGTTAGAGATCCATGGTGAGCTCATTGGGGGTTGTAGGGGGCAATACACCCCTGGTCTAGAGGTATGGGGGATGAAGGTCCCCGACCCAAATTTTGGGGAACTGTAACAACTTTGACTACCTATAGAAGAGATAACCATAGAAGTGAAGACTTTGGCATGGTTACAATAGTGGATTGGATTTTTGAGACATTGTTACTATTGCTCTACAAACTTCTTGACACCGTCCACTGTAGCAACTTGTACTTGGGTGGCTGAAACACTATAACAATGTGTACTTCTAGCCACTGTTCTCTATATAATTGAGGACCTATTGTGCGATTGGTGGAACAATGCATCTTATTCTTTATTATCCCATTTAGGCTAGTATTTTTGTGTTGTGAAACTCTGATATTCTCTCTATATTTGTACCCCTTAATCATAGTGAAATTTTGACTCTCCATGGATGTAGGTATTATTCCCGAACCATGTAAATCATTGTGTACTATGAGATCTTCTTCTCATTATTTTCTCATTTTATTCTAACTTTTCATCATCTAAAAACCTTTTCTATCACTGTGACCCTCAACATTCCCATAAAATAAATTATACTCAATAAAAACCGCATAAGAATCTTCCCATTTCTTCTTTGGTTAGGTGTAGTTTTCCTTTCGGTGACCCTTTTGCCACATAAGAAACATATAAATTCCTACTCCCTTGATTTTACCTTGTTATTTCTCTTATTATAATGGAATTGTGAAGAAGATTTAGACTTAGAGCTCTTCATTTGGCCTTTTCGTCACCATAAGGATAGAAGTCTTTTCGCACTTCGTCCCCTTACCCACTTAGAAATGAAGAGTGAGTAGATCAAGAAGTGACTTCTCAATTTTGTTTATATTAAAATTTAGAATAAAGATGTATAATCTCTGAGGGAGTAATGTTAGAATGAGATCGATGCTTAGTTCATTAGAGAGGTTAAACCCTAAACCTTTTTAGATTGGTGTATCCCGATCTGTTTGGATGATATTAGACTGAATGCTGACAGAACATACTGTGCACTAGGACACAACTCTAACAGATTGTAGAAGAGATGACCAGTAGACACCAACTAGGAACTATAGTGGTGTAAACTTTTGGAATGACTACTATAGCATGTTGAACTTTGGAGACAGTAGTACTGCATCTCCAAAAACTTCTATCCACTGGACAGTTAGGTAGTTTGTATTTGGGTGGCCATAACACTATATTAGTGTATAATTCAATCCATGATTCACTATAGCATAGTGAAATTACTGTGTGGTTGATAGAATAATGTTTCTTATTCCATTTTATCTCATTCGAGCTTGGTTTTCTGTATGTGTGTGTGAAAATATGATCTCTATGTACTTGTTCTCTTGAATTGATAGTGAAGCGATTCAACATCACCTTGGATGTATGGATTATTTGTGAACCACTAAAACATTGTGTCAGTGTTCATCATATTCTTCTTATTTTGTTCTGGATTTTATTCATATGCAAACCTATGTCATGTGACTCCCAATGTTTTCACAACAATTAGTATCAGATATTGAGTTCGAATTTCTGGAATTGAATGATGGCTATGGAATAAGGTAAGGTGAAGAATGATATTTTCGATAAAACTAATGTTAGTTACTAGAGGATGCATATCAAAGACTATCTTTACCTCTATTTATATGTATCCACTATGCTACACTTTGGTAATGTGGGCATAGTCTCCCCACTGACACACCCTAGGACCTCACTACTAGTCGGAAGCCTCTAGAATTTGAGGAGATGCGCTTGGGGCCTTATGTCCCACTAGGCTTAGGGAACCAATTAAGTGGAATCCAAGTTTGGGACGTCACAAAGTGGTATTATAGGGTTTCCTTTCTTTATTTACTATTTTGAGATAATAGTCAGGAGATTAGGAATGCTTGGGAATTGGTCAGAATCCGTACTTGGGCATCGCAAACCCATGTTCGGGGTAAAATCCAAGTTTCCTGAATTATAATTATTATTCTGATTTTTCTTATTATAGTTGATATTATTTCACTATTGGGTGACACACATGCTATGTGGAGTTGTTGATTATTATTATTATTGAAAATTTCATTTCATCCTTGGACTGATGATATGAGGGAAATGAGCATTATTACACGCATCATTATAGGAATATAGAATTATCATTTCATGCATATTTCCATTCCATATAGGTGTATCTCACTTCTTTTCATTGCTTTATATGACTGTGATTGTTGAGTGATATTGTGATAGTTAGCTTATGCGTGTATTACTTTTGGTCAAGATTGAGTGATTGACTATCTCAATTCATGAGGTGTGTGGACCCTCATGGTTTGGGATAGGTAATTTACCGAGTCGAGCCATTATGCTATAAATAAATGGGTGTTGTTTTCAGTGATAAGGTGTATGGGAACTGATTCATTGGGAACTATTATCCATTATAAAGTGAATCATGAAATCTAAAATGAATTTGTTTTCACATCCTTATCTATCCTTATTATATTTATGAAAGGTAAATGTGTGAACCTGGAAATCAAATATAAAATGAAATAAAACTTATACTTGAGCACTTACCGATACTTGGCCGTCTAAGCAGGTAGTTGGTGTAAAATTCCTTGGGTAGTGAGTTTTCTTATGTTCATCTTCCACTAGTGATTCTATCCTTCTGATTAAGCTTCTTATGAGGAGTGTTCTTGGAATTTGTAGACAAATGTCTCTACAATGTCCTTGTATCGTATGCTAGGGGTGGAAACGACCATGCTCCAAAGTGGTGGGACCTGAGTCACCAATCTTAATTTCAGGAGTGCCACTCGATGCATCACCTTATGTACCTAATATGGGTACTAATTCCCAAGTTTGTGATAGTTTCCTATGTTTGATCCACTCCGTGTATGGTGCTCCATGACTTTCACCTACGATGGGTGATCTGAATCATGAGTTCTAGTAGAAGCATCCTCATACTTTCTCAGGGGATGACGGCCCGCAGGCTATTGAGTCTTGGATAGATGCCACTCTATCTATCTTTGAGTATTTGGATATTACTACAGAGAGTAGTTTCAAGATTTCCACGTACATGCTTCAGGACTTGGCCAAGTGCTAGTGGGATGTGATTACCTAGGCTGGTCATTATTAGGGCATGTTATGGGTTGATTTTCAAACTATCTTCTTTGACTAGTTCTTTCCTCAGATGTTGAGAGATGAAATAGCCATAAAATTCATGCACCTTGAATAGGTATCTATGTTAGTTATATAATATTCAACATGTTTCATGGAGTTACATTGCTTTGAATCGCTTCTATCCGAATATGAGGTTTCACATGCTATACACTTCAAGGACGGGCTCTAGTAAACCATCCATACTGTTGGACAGAGTAGAGTACTCAAGAGGGGGGGGGGGGTGAATTGAGTATCTATAAAAATTTCTGCTTGAAAAGTTTTCTTAAAAGGTTCCCTAATAAAAATAAGTACATCCTAATTAATCAAAGTAATACGGTTATGAAAGTTTGACTGTTTAAATAACTCCTCATAAGATTTATTAATTCTCATTAATCTCAATATCAGTTATTAATATTACTTTTGAAGCTATTATAATAAGGTAAAAAAAATTATAAATTCTATCCAAGATTAACTATCAAAGTAAATATAGTGATTTATGAATCATACAGTAAAACAAAGAAAACTAAATTAAACAACACAACAGATATAAAACAAGTGGTTCAGTCTCAAGATGAGACCTAATCCACTCCACTTGGTGATCACCTTCCACCAAGTAGTTTATATTAATAAAATTGATCCACACCCTGGATCAGGGTAAACAACAGTGCACAAGACTGTCCAAGTCACATGACCTCTTCTATAGTTCTTCGTGGGTATAAACTACCAGGTCACACATGGACCTCTTCCACACTTATCCATGGGAGTAAACAAGTGTAAAAAGATATGATAGGAAGGATATCTTGTATCCTTTAGTTTAGTGCAGTAGACAATATGTGTTTTTATACTGACACACACACACTGATCAAAAGCTAAAAATAATACACAACAGAGCAAAGATGACGAGATAAGGTTGGAAGTGCTCTGAGTGTTATTCTATGCAGCTCTGGACTTCTAGGATGAAGCATATATAAGAATCGAGTCCTTTTGTGAGAAATAGAGTATCGCAAGTCTGGTGCTCTGATTTCCAATTAGATTCGGATCATGTTCTTCATGGAGTTAATATTGAAAAGATGTTTTGACTCGGATATATGGTATCCCAACTTTTGGATTCGAGAACGCTTCATGTTTTCTTCAGATGTATTGAGTTGCATACGTCAGTTATTTTCTTCAATAATTCTCGTTCTTCTTCTGTATCTCTCTCATTAGTTTCTGAGCCATGATTTTCTTTTTATTCTTGGAGTGCATGTGTTAGAGCTGACATGATGCATGTATTATTCACCTCATACCTCATACTTTCAGGTGAAATGTCTACAAAGAAATATTAATTATGTCAGTACATTTAAAAGACTCAAATATGACCGTTAGAAATTAAATCGAAAACAAAAAAACTGATTAAAGAACAGTGTCATAGTCTATCTGGAAACAGTTTCACTTAGAAACGATGTCTCCATGAAACAGTGTCTCCATGAAGTGGTGTCTCCATGAAACAGTATAACCTTCTTTGCCTTTGAGCGGTGCGACAATTATGATGGCATAGTTGTATAGAGATTAGGAACCGATAACATAAATGAGTTGTTAGGATCACATTGTCTGTTCCTTTTCCAAACTTAAAATGGTGTCTTAGTTAGGAACCAGTGCCATAGGCTTCAACAGATCTGAAACTGATTACAGTGTCTGGTCACGATGTTTGTGTCACAGTGACTGGTTCACTGTGTGTGGGTCACGGTGTTTGGTTCACGGTGTCTGGTTCACGGTGTCTGGTTCATGGTGTCTAGGTCATGGTGTATGGGTCACAATGTTAGGGTCACAATGTCTGGTTCATGGTGTCTAGTCACGGTGTCTGAGTCATGGTGTCTGGTCACTTTTCCAGAAAACCAGAACCTGTGGCAGACTCACGGTTTCTCAGACTTAGCCAAATATCTGTATATAAAATTAAGTAGTGATATTCACAGAATGGATTAGACTCAATCATTCATCAAGGAAATCTGTTATAACACAAATTAAAATATAGTTTACAATAATCAAACATGAGTTGGGACATATTAGATAGGATTAAAAAGATTTACAGGATGTTCAGGATTTGTGATCATTAAAACATGATTAAGATAGGAGGAGTCCAATACGTATGTAGGTGTATGTATTTTTCCTACATAATTTCTCAACAATAGTCAATCAAGCTCTTATCATTAAGTAGAACCTAAGAGACAAAAATAGCACCATGCTTAGAGGATTAGTGTTGAGGCATGCTAGTAGTTCTCCTGGTGGCAAGAAACATTCCCTCGAGATTTCTCACCAGGGAAGTGACAACCAGAGTGCCCATTTCAATAGATCTAGTGTGTCATCAGTATAGATCATGAGGGCACCCAAAGCCCCATTGTGATAGAGACACAATGGAGTGTCGTTCCTACGACCGTATGGGGAATCTTCATAGGTTATATAGGACTTTTTCACCTACTTCAAGTGGAAAAGGATCCACACCAGTTCCACCTTCAGGAGTAGGTTCTTTTGCACCACGTCAGGTGGGGAGTTGTATTAGCACCGACATGATTGGCCGAGGAGGAGGTCGTGGCCATAGTAGCTAGACCCCTGATCACTAGTAGTGCCAGAAGAGCAATTATGATCATGGTAGTCTATCTGTTTCACATGGCCATAGATCAGGTCAATTTCATACACTACAACTGATACATGAGGATCAGGCTATGGGACCATCTACAGTACGAGGTAATATTCTTGTGGCATCTACTATAGTATCTACTTTATTTGATATGGGTGATTCAAACTCTTTTAACTCTATATGTATCGTGTAAAGTCTCAGACTGTAGATATAGTATGACTATGGTGTAATGAACCTAGATTCACCATTAGGGGTATGAACATAAGGAATATTTTAGTGTAGGGACTATCCCCATGAGGTAGGCAGTTACCCTTTCTTATGGGACCTCTCTTTTCTTAAGATGATGAGCGTTGATTTCATTCTTAGGATGGATTGGTTGGTTCTATATCATGCCTTTGTAGACTGCTATCGCCGTAGGGTATCATTTACAGAATCAGAGGGTAGTAGTTATCTATATAATGGTGAGTGAGATGTCTAGGATGGTAGAGTGGGATCATAGCATCATGGGATAGGTGGCATGATCTCCCATATTTCATATATCTTCATGGAGGACCAGGGTTTATGAAAAACTGATTTCACTCTAGTAGTGGATCATTTCAGGGATGACTTTCTTGAATATTTTTAAGGCTTACCTCCTGAGAGATAGGTAGAGTTTGCAATCAAGCTTGTTCTAGGATCATCTCCAATGTCCATTCCTCCATAAAGGATGGAACCTATAGAGCTTCAAGAGATAAGTGGAAGTTAGAGGATTTAGAGGACAAATGTTTTATATGGCCCAGTACATCCTCTTGGGGTTCACCAATGCTTTTCACCAAGAAGGAAGATGGAACCTTACTTCTATACATGGATTAAAGATGGTTGAACCAGCTTATAGTCAAGAACCAATATCCACTACCTCGAATAGATGATCTCTTCGACCAACTATGAGGACCTAGGGTTTTATCTAAGATTGACCTGATATTAGGATATCATTAGGTGCGAGTAAGACCATCAGACATACCTCATACAACTTTTAATAGAATGTATGTTCTTTATGAGCACCTTATTATTCCATTTAGTCTTATAAATGAACCCTTTGTTTTTATGGATCTGATGAATTGGGTGTTCCACCCCTATTTGGATTCTTTTTTCGTGGCCTTTGTGGATGACATCTTGGTGTATTCTCACACTCGTAGAGATGAGGCCAATCATATTGAGATCTTTATGAGTACACTAAGAGAGCATCAAATTTATACCAAGATTGCTAAGTGCCACTTCTAGATCGACAAAGTCCATTTCTTGGGTCATATTATCTCATAATCAGGCGTATTTATTGACCTGAAAAAGATTAGTGCTGTAGTTTCCTTAGTGAAGACCAAGAATGTGTTTGATATAAAGAGTTTCTTGGGGATGGATAGATATTATAGGAATTTCATACAAGACTTATCATTTATTTCTTCACCTATTATTGGTCTTAAAAAGAAGGGTGTCAAGTTCCTATGGTAAGAATCATATGAGAAATCCTTTCAAGAGCTAAAAATGAGGCTTGTCTCGACACCTTTTCTGACTCTTTCAGAACTAAGCATAGTTTATACCATCTTTTTTGATGCATCAAGCATCAGCCTTGGATTAGTGATTATGCATGAGGATAGGGTTGTTGTGCACAGATCTTGGAAGTTGAGGCCTCATGAGAGAAACTACCCGATGCATGACCTTGAGCTGGCAGTAGTTTTCCATGCCTTACATTGCCAGAGACATTATCTGTTGGGTGAGAACTTTGTGGTGTAAAAATACCACAAGAAACTCAAATATATATTTTCACAATGTGACTTTAACCTCATATAGTATAGATGGGTTGAATATCTACAATCCTTTGATTTTGAGCTTGCCTATATGCCTGGGAAGGGAAATGTGGTTGCAGATGCACTGAGTCAGAAAACACCGGCACATGAAGTACATGAAGCCAATGGTGAATGGAAGTTAATGGACCTCTTCTATGAGATGCATCTAGAGTTTCATGATAGTCACAAGCATTATTTCCTCTCATCCTTGATAGTTACCTCTTCTCTCCTTGAGAAGTTGAATATTATACAATTTTCAGATCCTGAAGGATTGGTTCTCCGTGAGAGTATATCAGGAGATAACCCACCTCTGGATTGGTTAGTAGACATAGACGACATCCTGTATATTCATGGATGTGTCTGGGTCCCTACAGATATGATAGAGGATTTTATGAAAGAGTCCCATTCTTATTAATGGATATTTCATCTAGGCATATCCAAGATGTATTGAGATATTCAACGCCAGTATTGGTGGCCTAGGATGAAGCATTAAATATAAGACTTTATCACTAGGTGTTCCACTTGTCAGTAAGTGAAAGTGGAGCACCAGAGACCTGCATGCTTGTTACAGCTGTTTTCAGAGGACGATCAAAGTCAAGAGTAAATAGATGAGACAAGGAAAAATGGGTTGGTCCTACCTTCTAGATTAACAGGAAGAAAAGACATGTCAATAAGGAGTGTAGAGAAAAATGAAAGGTTCTTGAAACCAATACAACAAACATGATGGATAAAGGAACTGATGATGTGCTGTTGCCGAGTGTGGATAGCCTTATGGAGTCTTGGATTTTAGACTCAGTGGTGTCTTTTCATTCCACATCAGATAAGGGTTTTCTTAAACAACTATGTTTCTAATTTTTTTTCAAGGTACATCTTACTAATGATGAACTCTTGCAGATCATTGGGAAGGGTGATGTAAAAATAAATACTAATAGTGGGAGTTTATTGGTTTTGGAAAACGTGAGGTATATATATAGTTTAAAAATAAATATTATTTCTGTTAGAGAACTTGATGATGTATTTTTTATTACCATGTTCATTGGTGGTGCATGGAAGACCACCAAAAGAGATATGGTCGTAGGTCGAGGAGAAAATAATGTTACCTTGTACAACATGAAAGAAACTTTCATGAAATGGTTTCATCAATAAATGATATCAGAGATTCACATATATGAGACTACAGGCTATGCCACATGAGTGAGAATGGGATAATGGTGATGGAAACAAAAGGATTTCTTCTAGAGATAAAATTAGTGGATGTTGGCCTATGTGAAGATTGTATTTTTGGAAAACAGATGAAGGTGTATTTTTCAAAAGGAGATAGAAAACCCAAGGATGAGAAGCAAGATCCATTACACATTGATGTATGGGGGCCTACACCAGTACATTCTCTTAGAGGGTCACAATATTATGTGACATTTATCGATGAATCAACAAGGAAGTTATGAGTTTATTTTCTAAAAAGAAAATATGATGTGCTTAAGATGTTTTAGAAGTGGAAGGCCATGGTGGAGAATGAGTCAGGATAAAAACTAAAATTCTTGAGGTCTGAGAATGGTGGAGAGTATGGTAGTAAAGAGTTAAGGTAATTCGATTCTAATAATGGAATTTGGTGGGATAATACTATTCTAGGTACACCACAATAGAATGATGTGTTAGAAAGGATGAATAGTACATTGAATGAACGTTCCGGGAGCATGAGGCTGCACTCTGAGCTACCCAAGATTTTCTGTGCTGATGTAGTGAACATGGGGGCATATCTCATCAACATGAATCCATCTATACCAATGAAATAATGTCTACTTGAGGATCTCTGGTCTAAAAATGAGGTAATACTCACACATTTATGAGTCTTTAGCAGTTTAACATATGTACATATTTATGCTTATGCAAGGGAAAAATTGATACTAAGTAAAAACCATGTTTCTTTATTGGCTATGGTGTTGGGGAGTTTAGTTATCACTTTTGGGATGATCTCAATAAGATGGTCATCCGGAGCCAGAACATGGTATTTAATGAAGCTGTCACAAATAAGGACCGTAATATAGCTAAAGTTGATAATGAGAATAAAGAATCAGAGTGCCATGAGTAATTAGATCTTGAAGGTGTACCTGAGAATGTGAAAATAGAACCAGTGGAGCCTATCCCTCAAGTGGAGTTAAGGATATAAACAAAGGTAATAATATCTATGCAGATGTATTCACCATCCTTACATTATTTGTTATTGACTGATGGTGGAGAACCATAATGTTTTGAAGAGGCAATGCAGTTGAAGGATTTTAAAAAGTGGTAGATGGCTATGAAGAAGGATATTTCATCATTGCATGATAACAACACTTGGGAGTTTACACCTATACCACATGAATATAAATCATTGAAAAACAAGTGGGTATACCGGGTCAAGGAATAAAATGATGGAAAGAGGAGGTATAAATAAAGGTTGGTAGTGAATAGTTTTCAATATAAGGAAGGAGTTTATTTCATTGAAATTTTATCACTTTTAGTGAATATTACCTCCATCTGTATGGTTATCAAAACTGTGGCATCAGAAGACTTACAACTTGAGTATCTTGATTTCAAGACTGATTTCCTTCATAGATATTTAGAGGAGGTTATCTATATGTAGCATCTAGAAGGATATGTTGATTATGGGAAGTAATACCTGGTGTGAAAACTCAAAAAGAGCTTATATGGGTTGAATCAGACACCCAGATAGTGGAACAAAAAGTTTGATACATTCATTACTAAAAATGAATACAAACGATGTTTTATGGATCAATGCTACCACATCAAGTCTTTTGGTGATGAATATATCATACTGCTTCTATATATGGATGACATTATCATTACAATATCATGTATGAAAAGGATTGATGAGATGAAAGGGAAGATGGTTGAGGAGTTCGAGATGAAAGATATTGAAGAAGATGACAAGATTTTGTGGATAAAGATCAAGAGAGACCATGTAGTTAGAACATTGATGCTATCACATGCCAACTACATTGGAAGGGTTTTGAGAAGATTCATTATGTTAGAAGAATATCCAATATCTATTCCCTTGGATATCCATTTCAAATTATCAAAGGGGAAATCACCAAAGATAGAAGAAGTGGTTGAGTACATGGAAAATGTTTCATACACATCAACTGTTGGAATCCTTATGTATGACATGGTTTGTACTTGACTTGACATTACTCATATAGTGGGAGTTGTGAGTAGGTACATGGATAACATTGGAAAGTTACATTGGGAAGATGTGAAGTGGATTCTGATATACCTTAAGGGAAGCCAAGAAGTATATTTTTGTTTTGGGAAAGGAAATTCATTATAAGGGTATCTGGATGATGACCTTAGAGGTGATGTTGATGACAGGAGTACCATGGGTTATGTATTTTCCTATAGAGGAACTATAGTGAGCTGTATATCTCAACTATAGAAGGTGGTGGATCTATCTACCACAAAGGCAACATACATTTCTATAATAGAAGCTGGGAAGGATATGGTTTGGTTGAAGAACTTATTAGACTAGTTGGGTAGAAAGAAAGATGAATATGTATTGCACTGTGACATTCAAAGTGCTATAAATATTTCAAGGAACCCATTATTTCATGCCTAGATGAAGCACATTCAGTTCAAGTTCCATTTTACTAGAGGCTTGATACAGAATTGGTTGTTGTCACTGCATAAGATTTGTGGAAAAAATAACCGATAGACATGTTGATGAAGCTAATGTAAATGCAGAAGTTGAGGCACTGTTGTGCCTTAGTTGTTCTCCACTGATTAATGGAGGACTAGAGACAGAATATGGGAGAACACTATGAGAGAAAAAAATAGAAAAAACTATTTTTTCATGAACTGTCATCTTGAAATTGAAGTTGTGAATGGAAATCACACATCGATGAGTGAAGAAGAGGAGGAGATCAGATTAAGTAAGTTGTCTAAGTCAGTTGCATCGAAGTAGGCCATTTTAGTGTATTAGGCTCTAAGTGGTAGATTTTTGGATTGGTGTAGCCCGATCCATTTAGATTTTGTTTGTCCGAATGACAATGTCCCATACTATGCACTAGGCCATAAATCTGACCAACTACAGTAGAGTTGATCAGACGATGTCGAAAGGGTACTGTAGTAGTGTATAATTTTGGAACGGCTACTATAGTAGGTCAAAATTTGAAGATATCGGTACTATAGATCTGTGGAATTCTAGCCATTATCCACTATATCAGCTTGGAATTGGGTGGTCATAACACTGTAACAATATGGACTTCCAACTACCATTCACAGTAGCATAGTGGAATTACTGTGTTGTTGGTGACATAATGTTTCATCTTCCTTTTTTATCTCATTCATGCTAAGGTTTCTGTATGTGTGTGTGAAACTCTGATCTCCCTGTACTTGTGCTCCTGAATTGATAGTGAAGTGATTTCGCTTCTCTATAGACATAGGGATTATTCCTAAAACTTGTAAATTGGCATGTCCATGTTCATCATCATCATCTTCTTCTTTAGTTATATATTTTATTCATATGAAAACCTCTATAGTGTGACTCATGGCGTTTCCACAACAAACCACTATTTGCTCAATGTATCCAATGAGCTTGAACACATGAGGCCCAGTTGGTTCACTCTCTCTAAACTTACTCTAAAAGTGTGCCTCGGGTTTCTAAAACCATTCTTATATCTCTCTCTCTCTCTCTCTCGGTAACGAGCACGAAGATGCTAAAACATGTTATAAGAATCTATGTTTTCATGTGAATTCATGATCTCACTAAACATATATGCAAGAATTAAATATTGAATTTCAACCATGCCATTCACGTGTTTTCATAGATAAAGAAATTTTTATTGAAGTGCCCAGTAGATCATGTAGGTCCATTGGGGGGGGGGTGAATTAGTGTACACAAATTTTACTGATATTTATTTTCTTTTATCTTATCCCTTTTTAACTCAAACCTCTACACTTATTAGAGTGAATGGATATTCCCTATTGATAAACACGAATATACCACATGCAAGACAAAAAGTAAATAAAGAAAAACACACATTATTTTTTCAAGGTTCACCCCCAGTGTGAGTGACTACTTCCTTGATGTGTTCAGGATAATCCAAGACATAGAATTTACACTATTAATAAGCAATGTGATTAAAAATATAGTCAATAACCTAAAATGCCTGATAGAAAAACTCCCATAATGTATGATCACAAATGATTACTATGGATTATATCCTGACAAGATATTTAGACTGGAATCCCATTAGTGTTCTTTATACTGACACCTACCAGTTAAGCTATCTACCAAAAATCTCCTATTATTTATACCGGCATCCTACTAGTTCTTTATTGAATACTTCACATGAAAAGTTCTTCAACTTTCACTGAATTCTGATGTAGTGATCTTTTGTCCTTGTTTTGATTCAAGTCCACTCAGTATAATCTTTTGATTAACTTTTGGCCTTGCTCACATAAAACTGATCACCTATAAAATGTTAGCTATCTTAGTTCAACATTGATCAAAAAATTCCTTCTTATGCTAAGGACCTATCCTCACTCAACACTGATAAATTGGATATATAAATCTTATAATATAATGATATAATTAATGCCTTGACTTTAGTCTCAAATAAATGAAAATTGAAAATTGAATATAAATCACACTTCTACTTCCTCAATCATCATGCATGTATTTAATACATTTCATGGCCTTATCATTTTATGCAAGCATTATTTCATGTGTATAAATGTATATCATATTTTTTCACTTCACTGCCTTCATTCACGTATATCACATACCGCCTATTCACTTTTCCTTCGTGTATTTTAAAACTTTAAAAATTATTAATAATGTATGCACTCAACTGGATGAATTCACACCGTTTTCTACCTTTAATACATGGGATTCTCACTACCCTTGATATTACCTACAATATGAATATACATAGTTTCATATGAACAATCATTCACGCATGAGTGTGTGAATCACACTATCTCATTACTTTATGTTCACTTTCCTTCTAACTTGTGCATGATATTACTTCATGTGAAACATTGAAGCACCCGATGTTTCTTCTTTATTAAGCATAAGAAATTATCACACTACCTCTAAGATTCATAGTGTGTGCACGCAACTCAAACAAACCTTTTTTATAAGAACATAACCACCTATCATCATTCAAGAGTAAACTATTACTGTATTCATGCAAATATACACACACTGTCTACTTATCTTCCATGTAATACACTTTATCAAAGACCAGTAAGTAGAAACAATGTGTACTTTGAAGAATTAAAAAGGCGATTCCTAAAGCACTATCCCAAATGGTTTGTGGAAAAAAATTTCTTTTCATAGCTATCCAAGTGTTATAAACACAATCCGGACACTTATGACCTTCTAATTCTTCACACTAGTAGTAGATACATATAATATCATCCTTACATGAACCAAATGTCACAATCCACTCTGTTTCTCTCTCAAAAATCACCGCTCGAATGTGAGATAAAATGCACCAAAAAATGAATCCAGCCTCAGATATTTATAGGCAACATTCAATGATTCCGAATATTCTAGAAACACGATGACCCATTCAACTCAGAATCATAGATAATCACGAATGAACTGATCACCTTGAAAGTGATCATTATATAAAAAATATGGTATTTTTTCATGCTACATTTCTTCTATTCGTTCTTCATTTTATGATGCAAATGAAATTGCATCATATTTAGATCATCCTCAAAATTTCAGAATGACAAAATGATGAAAAAAGTCCTTGGATGATGTTTCGGTCGGCATGGATAGATCTTATATGATCATCAACTTAGGATGGCTTGTTAGAGAAGACAAAACTGCTAATTTGATTGAGTGTCTAGGGTATAAATATGAAGAGATCAAATGGTTCCGTGGAGAAAGAAACATGACATGTTGGATATACGACCCAGATGATTAGATGTGGATATCAAATGACTCTAGTTAATTTAGAACAATCCCACATTAAAACCACATAAGTTTGATCACCTAATTATAATACTTGATGCAACATTCCCAATTCAATATTCTCTTCTCCCTCCTCTTGTACCACCTCATACCAGTTCTGTGGGCGTGCTCCTATTCCCACCTCTTCCACTGTGCCTCCCCATATAGTGGTTTCTCTGCCACTCCTGCACTTCATGTAGGCACCCCTACATGAATTCATCCATCACTCTATTGTCCTGGATGAGGCTCTCGAGCTTGGATGCCTATAGAGTGTGTTTCCCCCCTTGGTTGGCTTGTGTGAGGTTGACTTAATTTTTAAGATAAGCACCTTTAAAAAATGTTTTTCAATCTTCAAATCAACTCAAGAATAAAAACCAAACAACCTCAAAAACTCCTTATGTAAAATAAAACATTTGCATGGAAACTTAAAATGTTGTAAATAATGTGCCAAACTCAAATAACCAATGACACATGTTTTTCTGAACTAAAAACCAGCTTTGCATAATCATCATGATTAATTTTTTTCTTATTTAAAGAAACTTATTCAAATCAAAACAGCCTTGCCAACATATGTATAAATCTCTAGAACAATTCAATGAAAGAACTGCAGAACACCAACCTTCGATTACTAAAACATTTACTTTTATTAAACAAGTTTATTGATAAAAATTACAACACAAATATTACTTTTAATAAATTTTAAATTTTCAATCTCCCCCTTTGGATTTGTTTTAAATACCCATTTTACTTTAAAATTCAATGTTTTATTCTCCCCCTTACATGAAAATAAAACCAAAGAAATAATTATGGTAAGAAATTCAACTCATCTAGTTCTATAATAACTGAACTTCTTCTATCCTTCAATTTTATCATTGAGAAATTTATATTGATCTACTTGAGAGAAGGAATGAATCACCTTTCATAAAGAAATGAGTCTTTAATTAATCAGTTCCAAGTCCACATGGGCTAACCCAGTGTAGAAATTAGAAGTGATTAACTTAGACAACAATTCTATCAATAAATTTTTCAGATTATGGTGCCATCACTGAAATCTTTATTCAAGAGTTGTTCAAAATTTATTCAACTAATATCCCACATTCATCTCTTTAATGAAAAGCTTCAATTTTTAGAATTTTAAATTATTAGATAAATTTCATACCAAAACTTCAAATATTCATTCGATACCAGTTGAGATATTCAACTTTGATAGTATTGGATCTTTTCTCCCCTAGAGGGATGTGCTTCATTCATTTTCTTCATGATGATTGAATTTCTTCAAGAATGATCTTCAAGAACAATTTTATATACAATTGAAATAAAGAACTCCATGATATATAGGATCTAGAATACTGTATAATATTTTTATATTACTCATATCTTCAAGATTACCCCTGAATATATGTATCACCTTCAATTCCCTATATAAAAGAAACAAACCCAAAATATACATGAGAATAAGGTGGTTCTTCAATGATATTTTTAGTTAGATTAGTAGGGATGAGATTTATCTCTCAACCTAGAGACTCCTTTCCTTTCTACTCAAGATTCAAAAAATCTCATCATGCTTTATCCTTCTTTGACTTTCCAATGTTTATCACTTAAGGGCAACATGGTCTTCTTGATTTCTTCAGCATTAAACTTAGATGGAATATGATTCTTCACATTAATAAGTAGTTCAATTTCATTCTTCTATTCCCATTCCAACTTTCTAACCAATTACAGCTGCTCTAGCCATATGATTAAGTACTCTTTTGGTATATGCTCAGACTTCTTCTTGTGTGTAGATTCCTTCTTTACAGTAGCATTTTTAACATAAGAAGCCATTTGTGATTCTATTTTGTTCTTCACTTATTCTATTTGTTAAAGAAACCATGCCAAACATTTATGAGTTATATGCCCAGAAATTTTCACCTTCTACACAAATATTCTGCAATCATAGGGTTATCATTTTTAGACAACCTCTCATGAAATTTGAGTTTTTCATATTGATTGTTATGTATCAAATTAACCATTTCATTTGATTTTGAGTTTAATTTTTTTTGATTCAGCTTGCTTCCACTAGCAATGGTTTTTATGGATGTTTGCAATGGTCCATAATATGACCTTTTATTCCATAGTAGAAGCATCTGTTCATTAGTGTAACATTCATATTATAATTATTCTTGGGTGTAGCTTGCTTCACAGTTTTCATAACTTTCTTCTCCTGCTTACATCCCAAGGAATATTTTTCTTCTTTTGTTCTTTTCTTCTGAATTTGTTGTG
The DNA here is from genome assembly GCA_963277665.1 of Viscum album. NCBI lineage: Eukaryota > Viridiplantae > Streptophyta > Magnoliopsida > Santalales > Viscaceae > Viscum > Viscum album. The sequence goes on from OY728157.1 coordinate 601,148,259, forward strand.
GTCTTGTCTTCATATCAGTATATGCATAGTGAATAGTTGGAAAATACCCGCACTCATCATAATTATGATCACTTCTATTGAAATAATCATATCAGTCTTTAAGATAATCAAATCAACGATTGATAAACAATTTCTTCTTCATCTGTGAATTATGCTTCAAGTTTGTAGGATTACTCTTCCCATCAAATTTGATCCCCCTTAATGTTGGCCTTATGAAATTATCATGCATTGACATATTATGCCAAAAGTTAATATCCCAATTCCCAAACTTCCAACAACACCAATAATAGATAACAAATCATGGCTTCTTCTTCTGTACTATAACATGGCTATTTTTGACTTATTATTGATTTTGGATAATATGATTATTCACCTAATATCTTTGCAGGGAACATGAATTCACATTCTTCTTCATATCCACCTTTGATGATATGATGGATTTATCGTCTGTCTTCTTTACCCATGTTTGTCTATAATTCTTTTTGGAACCTATACTAGTAAATAAAACAGTATTAGTACAAAAAAAATCTTCTGGATTAAGGGTAACCTGATTCAATGATCTTGCATAAGATTTATTTTTAGATAATATCAATCTCTTCTTGCCACTAGAATGAGTATTGTCAGAAGTAAGACTCTTTTCAGAATTATTATTGGAATCTTTTATGATAACAATATTTTTTGAAGATTCAGTTTGAATACTCTCAATATTTATGAACTTGACATACAACTCAAGATATTTTATATTTAGAGAATTCTTCTAGTCTTCAAGTTATTTCACCATATATTCACATTCTTTATTGGAAATCATTAATTGTGTTTCCTTCAAATTTTTCAAATTTACTTCCATTTCAAGTCATTTGATGTTGAGTAAATTTTTCTCATCTTCAACAGCTTCCAGTTTGTCTTCCCATTGACTCTTCATTTTATGAACTTGATCTTCATGTATTTGACTTAATTCTAGTATATAATTATTCATCTCATTAATTCTCTTTGTCTTAACCTCTATTTGGGATTCTTTAACATTCATAGAGGTTTTTTGTAGTTTCTCTAATGCACGGATCACTTCTATATAAACTTTCATAGTCACGTCCTTCTCACAAACTGTCCTTTGTAATTCATCTTCAATTAAAGTTATTTTTTTATTGTAGTGGAAGATAGACTATTATTTTTATTTTTCATATAGAATGAATGTATCATACTTTTATTTTATTTCCAACTAATAATATTTAATATTAATGGTAGTTTTATGTGATTCTTCAAGTGTAAGAATCATATCTGTAATGACCTTCTCTATAAATTCTTTCTCACACACATTTCTTTGCAATTATCCTTCAATATATGAGAACTATTCATTGCTAAGTGATATAGTTTCTTCTTTGGCATCAATAATTTTTGAGAGAAGTTTACATATTTGAAACTTATTTTCCATGGCTTTCTCCATATCCTCTTCTTCTTTTTAAATCAATAACTTTTCATCATATAGTCCCTTGATAAATGAAAACATGTAAGCGAAAACTTCATTAGGAACATTCTTTAGATAATTTTTGATTTATAAATAAAAATCACTGAGTGATTCAATAAAATTTTATTCACCACCTCTTGAACCGTACTCATCAAAAGAATATTTATCAACCAATTTAGCAAATGCTGCTGATATACTACCTCTCTGACTATATTCATATTTTTATGAACCCTCTTTTTTCTTGAAATTATTTCTTAGACTTCTTTCCTCTTTCTTCTGTCTGTTCTTCGAGGTTTTTACAGAAACCTCTTTGTTGACACTGATAGAGATAAGAACTAAACTTTCAATACGAATCATATATTTTACTTCTTAAAAAAATGCACTTCATATAAGTTTGATATAAACAACTTGAACAATAAGATAGATCCAATCAGATTTGTAACATGTTCTTTGATACCAATTGAAGTGCCTAGTGGATCATGTAGGTACACTGAAAGGGGGAGGAATCTATGTACACAAATTTTACCGATATTTCTTTTCTTTTATCATTAAAACCTTTTAAACTCAAACCTATGAACTTGTTAGAGTGAATGGATATTACCTATTGACAAACACAAATATACCACATGAAAGATAGAAAGAAAATGAATCACAACACACAATATTTTTACAAGGTTCTCCCCTGATGTGGGTAACTGCATCCTTTATATGTTCAAGATAATACGAGACACATAATTTACACTACTAATAAGCAATGTGATTACAAATACAAACAATCTCTCGAAATTCCTGACAAAAAAACCCTCGTAATGTATGATCACAACTGATTAATATGGACTGTCTCCCGATAGGATCTTTAGACTGGAATCCCACTAATGTTCTTTATACCGACTCTTACCAGTTGATCTATCTCCCAAAAAGATCCTATTATTTATACTGGCATCCAGATAGTTATTTAATGAATACTTCATGTGAACAGGTTTTCAACTTTCATTGAATTCTGATGCAGTGATCTGTTGGCCTTGTTCTCTTTAAACTACACTCAGTATAATCTTATGATTAACTATTTCCCTTTCTCATATAAAACTGATCACCTATAAAATTTTATTTGTCTCATTTCAAAACTACTCAGGAAATTCATTCTTCTGCTGAAGACCCATCCTCACTCAACACTAATAACTTGGATGCATAAATCTTCTGATATACTATTATAATTACTACAACACCTTTAGTCTCAAATAACTACACACTGAATATGCAATATAAATCACACTTATACTTCCTCAAACATCATGCATGTATTTAATACATTACATGGCCTTCTCGTTTTATGAAATCATTATTTCATGTGCATAAATTCACATCATATTTTTGCACTGCACTACCTTCATGAACATATATCATATACTGCCTATTCACTATTATTTAGTATATTTTAACACTATCGAAATTATTAATAGTGTATGAACTCAACTGAATGAATTCACACTGTTTTTATACCTTATATATAGGAGATTATCACTACCCTCCATACTGCTAACATTATGAATATACATAGTTTCATATGCGTAAGGCTTCATGCATGAGTGTGTGAATCACACTATCTCCTTACTGTATGTTCACCGACCTTCTACCTTATGCACGCTATTCCTTCATGTAAAACACTAAAGAACCCATTGTTTCTTACTTCTTATGCACAATAAATTATCACACTACCACTTAGATTCATAGTGTGTGCGTGAAAATCAAAAAACCCTTCTATACAAGCACATACTCACCTTTCATCACACAGGAGTAAATTGTTACTATCTTCACACAAATATACACACACTGTCTACTTATCTTTTTTAAAATACACTGTATCAAAGATCAGTATGCAGCAACAATGTATACTTCATAGATTCAAAAGGGAGATGACTAAAGCGCAATCCTGAATGGTTTTTGGATTTTTTTTTTCACGTAGCTATCCAAGTGTTCTAAGCACAATTCACACACTCACGACCTTATACTTCTTCACAAAAGTAGTAGCTGTGTGGAATTTCAAACTTACGTAAACCAGATCTCACGATCCACTCTATTTCTATCTGAAAAATCACCACTCGAATGTGAGATAAAACACATCAGCAAATGATTACAAACTTGGATATTTATAGGCAACATGCAGTGACTCTAAACCTTCTATAAAAATGATGACCCATTCAACTCAGAATCTTCGAGAATCATGGATGAAATGATTGCCTCGAAAGTGATCATTGTCTCAAACATATGGTATTTTTTCATGCTTCATTTATTTAGTTCGTTCTTCATTTTATGAAGCAAATAAAATTGCATCATATTTCAATCATCCTCTAAATTTTACATGAGGTTGGATTAATTTTTTAGATCTGAACATTTAAAAAATGTTTTATAGTCATCCAATCTACTAAAGAATAGAACCCAACCAACCACAAAAACTCCTTAAGAAAAATAAAACACTTACATGAGGTTGGCTTAATTTTTTAGATCAGAACATTTTTTAACCAACCTCAAAAACTCCTTATGCAAAATAAAACACTTACATTACAACTAAAAATGTTGTAAACAATGCGCCAAACTCAAATCACCAATGACACATGTTTTTCTGAACTACAAACCAACTCTGCACAATCATCATAATTAAAATTGTTGCCTTATTTAAAGCAACTTCTTCAAATCAAAACATCCTTGTCAGCATATGTATAATTCTATAGAACAATTTAATGAAAAAACAGAATAAAACTAACCTTAAATTACTGACACATTTAATTTTATTAAACAAGTAAACTAAAAACAATTAAAACACAAATATTACTTCCAATAAATTTGGGTTCTTCATTCATCACTTTTCTCCTTTGTAGGCAGATTAGGTAATGAGGATTCTAGCACATAGGGTTTCCATTCATGGCACAACACAACCCGTAAGCATCTAAACCATTCTTGGAAGCTACTACCAATGAGTAGATGATCTTTCTTCAATATAGATCATAGGGATAAAGTGTATTATGAGATTTATGTTATTCTACAACTATAAAAGATTAGATTATTTATACTTCATTTGATTATTGATTATGTGAGACATAATAATAATAGTAATTTTTTTAAGTCTCCAACTATTTTATCAAGTCCCAACCACCCCCAAAATTGGACTCAGAATGTCAAGTTTCTAAGAAAATATAGTGGAAAGGATCTATATTCACCTTTTTATAACTCTAATGAGGGATGGTTAAGTTTTTTTGAAGATATTTAGGTAGGTAGGTATGTTAACAGTCAACTTGTAACTCCTTAATCTGTTGAGTAGACTCCTCAATCCATAAATCCTAACTTGGATTTCCCTAAAACTTACCTCTAAATTACATCAAGTCTAATGAGAGTTACTTATATTTATGTAAGATAATTAAGTCAACCCATAACTTTCATTATAATTACATGATAAAATTAAGTGTCTCATTTTTGGTTGATCAAACACTTAGTTACATAGCTTTCATTTCTAATAAAGTAATGAAAAACCAAGACTGATGATAAAACACTATTTTATTGAATATTTTATTGATAATAAATGATATAATTTCCTCAAATTGTGTTTAATATGTTTATTTATAAAATATTTGGGATTTGATCATTCATTTGAAAATTTGGAGGAAATTCCAGTTTTACCCTTTATAGTGCACTGTAGTATTTCAAAGATAAATATTTTTATATTTATTATTTGAATTTGAAATTTTGTAACAATGTTCCTAACTTAAGTTTATACAACTTTAATTCAGGACACTAGAGCTAAAAAGTGCATTTGGATGGAGTAAATGGGACATTAATCCAATGGTTGTCTGGACTCGGCAGAATAAAAATGGGTTCTGTATTTGGGCCATATCTTCTTCATCCGGCCTTGTATTGAGCCCCAATTTTGAGGAAAGCTCGGGGACATGATTTGGAACAAATAATACTTCTGGAAGGCCGGTCAATTAACGCTTTTTGGAGGTCAACTAGGCAGTGCAACTTGGAATAAAATATTTGGCCGAGTTTTTCATTTCACACATAAAAAGTTATGTATCCCTAGCCCTCACAAACTCTATTTAAAGGGGGTTTTAACTCTTTGAGAGGTCTGGTCGAGGATTTGGGAAGGTGTTTCCGAAATAGTGTCTCTTGGGATCCCCTCACAACTCTTGGAATAAGTAATCCCTTGTGCAAACCTCTCTTCCAAAAAGGCTCTCCTCTCCCACCTCCTCTTTGTATTTATTTTCTTTCATGTTTGTTTCTTGAATTTTTCTTCAAATAATCTTCTATGTTATTCCCTCTTCTTCTCTTAATCTTCTTAATTGGGTTGGAATCAATAGTGGAGAAAAGATTGGGTTCTACCCTTTCAATCATTTTCTTATGCAAATTGTCTCCACGATGACTACACCGCCCATGGAAGAGTAGTTCTTTTTAGTAATCGATAAACCTCTATCCTTCTTCATTTAATTATTTTGAATCATTGAGATACTATAATTCACTTAATTGGATCCATGGATTGTTTTTTTAAATTGTAAGAAACTAAGTAATCAATTGAACAATTAACACAAAAACACGCGAGGTCGGGATTTTGTGTAAATTGTGAGAGTGCGATCTTAATCGGTAATACAAGACCATATGGGATAAATTTGTAGAGTTAAAATATGATCCCTAAACACAATTCATAATCATTTCCAGAATGGATATGTGCCTTAATTTACCACTAACCATAAGATAATCTTAGAATATCAATCATAGCAGGGTGCTGTGATTGCGTGTTCCGAAGTTATCCTAGGGTTAAATTCACATCATCTTCGTGGTAAAGTTAATTCTCGTAGGGTTCGGGATTTAAAAAATTAAGGGATCATAATTAAGTGAATTTTAATTTAAATGATAATGATTAATAAGTGAATGAAGAGGTAGAGTTAGATTGATTACGTCTTTTAAAATAGATTTCTAAAAAAACATTTTCTTGTTGTGTCATTTTAATCAAAATTCATTTCAAAAATAAAAACAAAAAAAAATTATACAATCTTATTCCAGAAAACTTCTTCTAGATTCATAAACTATAATAAACCCCAATACTTTAAAGTAGTGTTTTTATTCTATTCTATTTCATTTTTTTAGAATACCTCTAATAAATTGTTAAATTCACTTCCTCCTTTGAGAGACGACCTTGGTCAGCCACTCTGCTGCACCTAAGTACCCCAAAATCACACTAATCATTTGAGGGAACCCACGACAGTGCTCTATAAAATTGGCGCCATTTACAGGGAGGAATGTAATTATTTCAACCAATTAGAGGTATTTATTTTATTTTACATTTTATTCTCTTCCTCTCTTCTTTCTTCCTTCTTTACCCAATCTGATTTTTCTTCTTCTTCTTTTATTTTCTTCTACTTCTTTTTGGACCATCAACTCAAACTTCTCATTTTTATTTTACTATGATCCACTTTCTTTCTTTTCATTTTTATTTGATTTATGACACGAACTAATCCCGAAGATCTCTTAGATCTTGACCCTGAGATTGAACGCAACCTTAGGGCATGAATCAGACACTCACAGTCTATGGGAAGTTTCAATATTCAACCAGTTTATGAATTCCTCTCTTCTGGAAACATTGGAATTGGAAGTTATTCAAATTCAAACATAAAAGAGGAACAAATGGCTGGAAATAATGGAAATGAACTTAATAGAACCATTCAAGAATTGGCTAAACCTGATATTAACTATCAACCAAATTGTATTGCATACCCAAATCTCGAATCGGAATTTGAATTGAAATCTGGGTTAATTCAATTACTTCCAAAGTTTCATGGCCTCTTTGGTGAGGATCCCAATAAACATTTGAAAGAATTTAATGTGGTTTGCTCAACCCTTAAGCCAATTTTTTTTTTCTGAAGATCAAATTAAATTAAGAGAATTCCCATTCTCGCTTGATGGAGCTGCAAAAGACTGGATGTATTATTTACAACCCAAAGATGTAACTTGTTGGAACGATTTGAAACATCTTTTCTTACAGAGATTTTTCCAGCATCAAGGGAAACATCCATTCGAAAGAAGATATCAGGGATCAAGCAAGCCCAAGGGGAGTCAATGTATGAGTACTGAGAGTGATTCAAGAAGTTGTGTGCAAGCTTCCCACATCACCAAATCAGTGAGCAATTACTCATCCAGTACTTCTATGAAGGACTCACACCTATGGATAGAAGCATGGTAGATGCTGCAGCTGGAGGAGAATTGGTGGACAAGACACCAGTAGCTACACATGCGTTGATCGACAAGATGGCCCAAAACTCCCAACAATTTGGTGATTTAGGTACAACACATATCAGGGGAGTACATCAGGTAAGTCCTTCTTCTCTTGAGAGTCATTTGATTGATAACAAGTTAGAAGAATTGATAACTATGGTGAGGCAAATTGCTTTGGCACAAAAGACATCTCTACCCCCTCCTTCAAGGCCTTGTGAAATTTGCACTGAGACAAGCCACCCAACTGACTGTTGCCCACAACTACAAGAGACAGAAGATTGTGCAGCAATCTTCCCTGGGAGACCATATCAGTAGCAACAACAACAACCATATCCCCAAAAGAAGTTTTATCCAGCATACAACCAAGGGTGGAAAGATCAACCGGACATGAGGAATGGCTCTGGAAAACAACAAAGTCCCCCTTTTCAACCAAACTTCCAGCAGCCTCCGCCTTACAAGCAGGGTTTCCAACAACCCCAAAGGAGATTCGAAGCTCAAACATCAACGAGTCAGCAACAAGGGAATATACAACACAAGATAGACTCTAACACTGATGATATTTTGAAACAAATTGTTCTTAATCAACAGAATGAGCTAAAGAGTCAAGGTTCGGAGCTGAGGGAGTTAAAGACTCAAATGAGCCAGATTGCCACCGCCCTCCATGAACTTGTGAGTAAGAATTCTGGAAATATACCTTCTCAACCAACTCCAAATAAAAAGGGGAATGTTAGTGCCATCACATTGAGAAGTGGGAAGAAAATGAACGATACATATGGACCTACCATTCCACCGGGATTCACCTCAACTCCGGAGCAGTCGCATTCCAAACCAACTGATGATAAATCCAAGGAGAAAGATAAAGGTAAGAAAAAGATTGATGATGTTCCTCCTAAACCCCTTCCTTTTCCAAACAGGGTTGTTCAAACCAAGAAGATGGCTGAAGAAGCAATGAAAAAGGAGGTTTTGGACACATTCAAGCGTGTGGAGATCAATATTCCTCTACTTGAAGCCATTAAGAAAATTCCAAGGTATGCAAAATTCTTAAAAGAACTTTGTACCAATCGAAGAGGGCTCAAGGGAAATGAGAGGATCAACCTTGGAAGGAATGTCTCGACACTCATTACACCAACTCTAGCAATGCCAACAAAGTGCAAGGATCCCGGGACATTCACCATCCCATGTACCATAGGGGAGTTGCACTTCTCTGATGCTCTTTGTGATTTAGGAGCTTCAATAAATGTGATGCCTCACTCTGTATTCTCTTCCTTATAGGTTGGTGAGTTGAATCCAACAAGAGTAGTGGTGCAATTGGCGAATAGAGCTACGGCATATCCATTGGGAGTCCTTGAGGATGTACTTGTCTGGGTAAGAGACATGATCTTTCCAGCAGATTTCTACGTGCTTAACATGGAGGATGATCAGGTAAGTTCCCATTCCCCCATTATCTTAGGTAGTCCCTTCCTCAAAACTGCAAAAACTATCATAAATGTCAATGAGGGTACACTTTCCATGGAGTTTGGAGATGAAGTTTTGGTATTTAATGTCATGGAATCCATGAAGTACCCATCAGAGGACCATTCTGCTTTTGTTATCTCCCATTTTGAACCACCAAATAAAAACTCCATGGAATTTGATTGTCCTATGCTTAGGGAGATTATGAGTATTGGTTTGAGTTTTATTTCTAAGAGTACTTCCACACATGTTGCTGATACACAATCCTCTCTAAGATTTGATTTTGAAATAGAATCATATTCTGATTTTGATCATGTGAATTCTGATTATGACATGGCTGTAGAGTATGTTGAAGGATTTGATGCTTTATTATCTGATTTTGATGATGTATATTCTGATACTAATGTTCATTGTGCAGATATGTCTGTTGCATCAATTTCTACATCCATACATCACCCCCCTACATTGGAACTCAATCCATTTCCCCCAAATCTTAAATCTGCATACTTTCTGAGTGGTGATAGATTACCAGTTATCATTGCTAACAATCTCTCTTTTGAACATGAAGAAAAGCTTTTGAATATTTTGAGGGAGAACATCAGGGTGATTGGGTGGACCTTGGCTGACATATCAGGTATTAGCCCCTCAATTTTCATGCATAGGATTCTCTTGGAGGATGGGGCTAAACCAGTGAGACAACCACAAAGGAGACTCAATCCCACCCTCCTGGAAGTTGTTAAAAAAGAAGTTGAGAAATTTCTCGAGGCAGGTATAATCTTTCCCATTTCAGATTCTCAGTGGGCAAGTCCTATTCAGGTTGTTCCTAAGAAAATTGGTGTTACTGTTGTTAAAAATGAGAAATATGAGTTAGTTCCAATGAGGGTTAAAAACAGTTGGCGTGTGTGTATTGATTATAGGAAACTAAATCAGTCCACTCGCAAGGACCATTTCCCCTTCCCATTTATTGATCAGATGCTTGAGAGACTAGCTGGGAAGACACACTATTGTTTCTTGGATGGATTTTTTGGATATTTTCAGGTTCCTATAGCTCCATAGGATCAGGAGAAGACTAAATTCACCTGTCCCTTTGGAACATTTGCCTACCGGAGGATTCCATTTGGACTTTGCAACGCCCCAGGTACCTTCTAGAGATGCATGGTGAGTATTTTTTCTGATTTTATTGAGACCTTCATGGAGGTATTTATGGATGATTTTATAGTGTATGGATCCTCATTTGATGAATGTTTAAATAGTTTGGGAAATGTATTGAATCATTGTATTGAGAAGAATCTGGTCCTGAACTTTGAAAAGTGTCATTTCATGGTAGAGCATGGCATTGTCTTAGGGCATGTAGTGTCAAAACATGGGATAGAGGTTGGTAGATCAAAGGTAGATATTATTTCATCCTTACCATATCCTTCATATGTGCGTGATGTTAGATCTTTCTTAGGGAATGTAGGATTTTATCGGTGCTTCATCAAAGACTTTAGTAAGATTGCTCTTCCTATGTCAAGATTACTTTAAAAGGATTCTGATTTTGTGTTTGACGATTCTTGTAGGACTTCCTTTGATGAGCTAAAGAATTGTCTGACCACTCCACCTATCATACAACCCCCATGGTGGGAGATTTTTTTTGAGCTTATGTGTGACGCCTCCAAATTCTCGGTTGGAGCAGTCTTATCTCAGAGGGTGGAGGGACGTTCACATGTGATCGCCTATGCATCAAGGACATTGGATTCATCCCAATCAAACTACACTACCACATAAAAGGAGTTTCTTGCTGTCATATTTGCTTTAGATAAATCCCGTTCATATTTATTGGGATCTAAAGTAGTTTTTTTTCTGACCATGCAGCTTTGAGGTACCTCCTAAAGAAGCCAGATGCAAAGCCATGACTTATCTATTGGATTCTCCTTCTTCAAGAGTTTGACATCGAGATAAAGGAAAAAAAGGGATCAGAGAATTTGGTGGCAGACCACATGAGTAGGCTTACTCACACACTAGAGGATGACACCTTGGACCAGGTACCACTTCGGGACACTTTTCCTGATGAGCATCTTTATTCCATCTCAGGTACACATCCTTGGTATGCAGATTTAGTTAACTACATTGTTGCCTCTGAAATCCATGAAAATTTAAAGAAACATCAAGTCCAAAAATTAAAAATTGAGTCTAGGTTTTATGTGTGGGATGATCCTTACCTATGGCACATGTGTAGTGACCAAGTCATTAGGCGGTGTGTTCCCGATCATGAGTTTGATTCTGTTTTGCATTTCTATCATACACTTGCTTGTGGTGGACACTTTGGACCCCAATAGACAGCTAGGAAGGTTTTGTACTCTAGATTATATTGGCCTAGCTTATTCCATGATGCCCATGTGTTTTGTAAGTCATGCTCTCATTTCCAACACACTGGGAACATTTCTAGGAGACATGAGATTCCCCAACAACCCATACTATTCTGTGAGATTTTTGATGTATGGGGCATTGATTTTATGGGTCCTTTTCCTAGTTAATTTGGATTTTTGTATATTTTGGTTACTGTTGATTATGTGAGTAAATGGGTGGAGGCCAAGGCCACTAGGACTGACGATTATCATGTTGTTGTGGACTTTTTCAAAGAACAGATTTTTTGTAGGTTTGGAGTACCAAAGGCCATCATCAGTGACCAAGGGACACACTTTTGCAATAGGAATTTTTCTTCCCTCCTTCGAAAGTATGGGGTGAAACACAAAACATCAACACCATACCACCCCCAAACAAATGGCCAGGATGAGGTTTCAAATCGTGAGTTGAAACAAATATTGGAGAAAACCGTGCAGCCAAATAGGAAGGATTGGAGCAAGCGCTTGGATGATGAATTGTGGGCTTATAGGACAGCATAAAAGACCCCCATTGGTATGTCCCCATTTCGGATTGTGTTTGGAAAAGCATGTCATCTCCCCGTGGAAGTTTAGCATCAGGCTTATTGGGCTATAAAGAAATGCAACATGGATTTGGCCCAAGCTGGAATTCAAAGAAAGTTGCAAATTCAAGAGCTTGAGGAGATTCGAATGTCATCATATGAGAACTCAAGGCTCTACAAGGAAAGATCAAAATAAGCTCATGACAAAATTATCCAACAAAGGGAGTTTCATGTTGGAGAGAAAGTCCTTCTCTACAGTTCACGACTAAAGCTGATGCCTGGTAAGTTGCGTTCCAGATGGTTAGGTCCTTATATTGTATCTAATGTTTTTCCTTATGGTGCAGTGGAGATCACACAAGAGGACACTGGAAGGAGCTTTACAGTCAATGGGCAACGTTTGAAGAGATATATTGAGGGACTTCCTACTGATGCAGTGGATTTTATCACACTGCATGACCCCATCATCACTTGATCACATCAGGCTGTTCCTAACCCTTTCACTTTTATATTATTTGTCCTATTTAAAAATTCCGCATTTCATGTGCATATATCATATCATGGGTTCACATTGAGTACAATGCAATATTTTAAGTGTTGGGGAGGTAACCTTTTAGTTTAGTAGTTTAAATTGTTTTCCTATTTAAAAAAAACCAAAAAATTTTTTGTGTGTTTTTCAAATTTTGTGTGTTTATTTTTCAATTTTCTTTGTGTTTTTGAAATTTTTGAGTTGAAATGATTCTCATCACAATTTTGAAATTCATATCAATGAATGAAACAATTTATCCCTTGAAACTAAGCTTAAATGAATGCTGAAAATTACTTTGTTTCAAGTTCAAATATTTAGTAATTTCATGGAAAGTACACCGAATTTTGAATCCCATGCCACATCTCACTGTCATTATATTTGAAATCACTTTCCTGTGAGGCTTCTAAACCATTATTTTCATATTATTTACATTCACCTCACTTCTTGAGAGAACCAAACCATACTTGATTTTTCCAGAATTTGATCTATTCCTGTCAAAACTTGAGGGTTTGAGGTACTTATGTTTAAATGATTGAGGCATTTGTTTGGTATTAAATCACCTATTTCAAAGAATCCTTTTTTATAATGACCTAACTTAAATATTTAATCCTTTTAGCCCTTAGAATCCATACACAACCTGTTAGGTTAGCCAAATTACGAGCCAATTTTCCCTATCCAACCAACTCTTGAAGTGAAATTGCATAATCTAGTTGAGCTTATGTGTGGGGGAATCTATCTTGTGTTGTGCCACCACATTCTATGATACTTTGGGTGGAAAATTAAATTTTGAAGAGATGTGTTTTCTACTAAAGAAAGTCATTATATTGAAAGCTGTGCCTTTTCTAGAGCTTTCATGACAAGTGAAGCTGTGCCTTTTCTAGAGCTTCTAATTGAGGTGGAAAGCTGTGCCTATCTGGAGCTTTCAAGAAAATCATGTTTGAGAAGATTGAAAATTTTTGATGCTGAAATGAAGAATGGTGTAAAATTTTCATGACTTTTCATGATGATGGAGATGAATTGATACTATGGGGATTAACGAGGAGACCATATTTAAGTGAAAATTATATTAATGCAATTTTGCTTCAAAAAGAGTCAAGCCCTCCTTATTCAGCCTCAAAATTTTTCACATCTAAATCCTACCAACCGAAAGCCACATAACAACCCTGAAAAGTTCTCATGATAAACATATGTCCTTGACTCACATCGGGTAGCGATGTAGGAATCTATCAAGCCTATGGTGACCCTTGTATGAGTTTGGATGAGAAAGACATAGCAAAAAAATTGATATTTGAGTGATGAGAGAAAATTCAAGCGAGGTAAGTGTTTTGTGCATGGGAGGATAAATGAAGTGGAAATATATTGAATGATATAAATGGAGAACTTGAAATAAGGTTTTTTATGAGGCATGATATCTTTTGATTCTTGGTGTGAAATTGATTGATCTCAAGGATATGTGTTTTAAAATTGGTTTTGATTTGATATTGATGTTTACTTGATATGAGGTTTTGCTCAGGAGTGCAAAAGGGTAAGTGTGAGGGAGTTGATAAAACACTATTTTATTGAATATTTTATTTATAATAAATGATATAATTTCCTCACATTGTGTTTAATATGTTTATTTATAAAATATTTGGGATTTGATCATTCATTTGAAAATTTGGAGGAAATTCCAGTTTTACCCTTTATAGTGCACTATAGTATTTCAAAGATAAATATTTTTATATTTATTATTTGAATTTGAAATTTTGTAACAATTTTTATAACTTAAGTTTCTACAACTTTCATTCAGGACACTAGATCTAAAAAGTGCATTTGGATGGATTAAATGGGCCATTAATCCAATGGTGGGCTGGACTCGGTAGAATGGACACGAGTTCTGTATTTGGGCCATATCTTCTTCATCTGGCCTTGGATTGAGCCCAAATTTTGAGGAACGCTAGGGGAAATGATTTTTCACAAAGCATCATTCTCAAAGGCCGGTCAATTCAAGCGTTTTGGAGGTCAACTAGGCGGTTCAACTTGGAATAAAATATTTAGCCGAGTTTTTCATTTCACACTTAAAAAGTCATGTATCCTTAGCCCTCACAAAATCTATTTAAAAGGGTTTTTAACTATTTGAGAGGTATTTTCGAGGATTTGAGAAGGTGTTTCCGAAAGGGTGTCTCTTGGGAGACCCTCACAACTCTTGGAAGAATTAATACCTTGTGCAAACCTCTCTTCCAAAAAGGCTCTCCTCTCCCACCTCCTCTTTGTATTTATTTTATTTCATGTTTGTTTCTTGAATTTTTCTTCAAATAATCTTCTGTGTTATTCCCTATTCTTCTATTAATATTCTTAATTGGGTTGGAATCAAGAGTGGAGACAATATTTGGTTCTACCCTTTCAATCCTTTGCTTATGCAAAACGTCTCCACGATGACTACACCACCCATGGAAGAGTAGTTCTTTTTAGTAATCGATCGACCACTATCCTTCTTCATTTAATTATTTTGAATCATTGAGATACTTTAATTAACTTAATATGATCCATGTATTGTGTTTTTAAATTTTAAGAAACTAAGTAATCAATTGAACAATTAACACAAAAACACACGAGGTCGGGATTTTGTGTAAATTGTGAGAGTGCAATCTTAATCGGTAATACAAGACCATATGGGATAAATTTGTAGAGTTCAAATATGATCCCTAAACACAATTAATCCTCATTTATATAATGTATATTTGCCTTAATTTACCACTGACCATAAGCTAATCTTATAACATGAATCAAAGCAGGGTGCTGCGATTGCGTGTTCCGAAGTTAGCCTAGGGTTAAATTCACATCATCTTCGTGGTAAAGTTAATTCTCATAGGGTTCGGGATTTAACAAATTAAGGGATCATAATTAAGTTAATGTTAATTTAAATGATAATTATTAATAAGTTATTGAAGAGGTAGAGTTAGATCTATTATGCCTTTTAAAATTGATTTCTAAAAAAACATCTTCTTGTTGTGTCATTTTAATCAAAATTCATTTCAAAACTAAAAAAATATATACAATCTTCTTCCAGCAAACTTCTTCTAGATTCATAAATTATAACAAACCCCAATACTTTAAAGTAGTGTTTTTATTCTATTCTATTTCATTTTTTTAGAATACCTCTAATAAATTGTAAAATTCACTTCCTCCTTTGAGAGACGACCTTGGTCAGCCACTCTGCTGCACCTAAGTACCCCAAAATTACACTAATCATTTGAGGGCACCCACGACAGTGCTCTATCACCTGAATTAATATTTTGTTGAGATATTTTGTTTATTATGCATAAAATTCTCTTGTTTTATCTTTTATATTTATTGTTAATATTAAGTGAATTTTTCTTAAGTGATTAATCATGTTTTTGATAAAACATTTATGCATAATCCATTTATGTATATTCTATCATTGAACATTAGTTAATTTATTTATGCAATCATAGTCTCACATCCATAAAAAAATAATGCATGAGAAATAAATAAACAAATAAACAAACAAAAAATAAATGACCCAATCATGAACTTTTTTTCTTATAACAGTTGATTTATTGAGCATACAATAAATCAACATATAACCTAGGAGAAAACTCATTGTGTTGGTATTGACATGAGTTACAATATTCCACCTGTCCACCTATGTATTACTTGGATTTACATCATCTTGGTTATTTCTTGAACCACCTCCACACACCTTAGGATACTCCATTTATTACATGTATTTATAAATCACACATAGGTGAGGGAAATCAATCGATTGGATAAGGTGAATTACATAAATAAACTTAGAGATGAAAATCCTACATAATAATAGAGGTAGGTATGAATTTTAAACCATTATATTTTATTTAATAATTAATAATTTAAAAAAACTTTCAATAAATTAAATTAAATAATTCCAATACATATAAATGTCTTTGTCAAGCTCATGATATGTCACTTGCATAAAATGGTTACACAAAAGTATACTAACTAACATTCATTTATATTTTTTATTTATTATTAAGATAAAAACACTTACATTAATTAATAAATTCCCTTTTATCTTAATGATAATCTGATTTATTTTAGATATACCCATATATAAAGGCATTCATGAAAAATAAATGTCTGAACCAATAATTACAGATAATTATAATAAATTAATTGAGAATTTAATAAATCTTTAAAACTTTATCAAATTTCCAAACACATCAGGCGCCAATCAATATAATAAGGTTTTAATTATATAATTATTTATTTAATTTAATTTGATTCTGTCCTTTATTGGGAGACTACATGATGTGTACTTATGAGCTACACGTCATGTACCTTGATTTTTGTGACTCGGGATGCATGCTTGGGGATTCGATGTGTACATTGGTCAGACTAAACATCATGTACTATCCAGCCATACATCGTGTATCTCTCTTTCCATGAGTTAGCATAACCCACAGAAGGACTCAACATGTTCTTCAGATGCGGGATCACATGGTGAGTACTCCAGCTACATGTCATGTGTTCCCCTAGGGGTGTGTCCACTTGACTCGTCTAATGGATTGATGTGCACTTTAGACATGGGAAATAATTAACTACACATTATTTATATCAGATACATGTCGTATATGTCATCATTTCTCTAGGATATCACCCTCCTGCAGGTTTGACCATGTATTTGACCACAAAGTTATCACGAATTTCACCGCTAAACCGTGTAGACTACATAGCATGTATTCCAGCTAGACACCGTGTAATCTGACATTCCATGTTCTAGGTTGACCCGATTTACACGCGATGTGCAATAAATGCACTATGTGTAGTTACTGGTTTACATTCCATGCATCCCATGATATTTCTAGATGTAGTGCACTTGGTTATATGACATATACTCCTGCTACATACCATGTAACCTAGTCTTACCGGCCAGAGTTCCTGGAACTTATCGATGGAATTTTCAATCATTCTTTATATGTTCTTGGATATTTATAATGTATGAAAACATAAATTAAGATAATTAAAATGTTTAAAGCATGTTAATTAAAATAGTATTAAAGAACGAATAATTCTTGAAATGAAAATCTAACCACTATTGTACATATAGATCCACAATCAAATAAATAATTAAAAATTTAAAATGTGATAACTCTAATACCACTAGAATGTTTAGAGCATAGTAGAAGTGCCTTGGTGGGATAAATAAACAATATTTTTTTTTGATTTGGTGGATCATTATCAAATTGTACATGACATAAATTCTACGACCAATGATTTTTTACACCGAATATTGACATAAGAAAACCCAAAACCTAGAGAGGATATTTTCACATTAAATTTATAATTAATTTAAATATGATCATAAGAAATGATACCTTGTCTTAGGATCTTTCTCTATAGATATTGTTGATCATTTGAAAAACCTTTTTAGATTACCATTATTTTGATGTAAGGATCTAAGTGTAGAATCCATCTAGTGGTGATCCACACATGGTCTTTTGATCTCTGAATGACACTAATTGATTTTTGGGTGCTATCATGGTGAATAAATCATATTGCATTGTTTATCTTGATCGTTCAATATCCTTCGTTCATGAGGGAACCTATCTAGTGCTTCTCATTCTTAAGAGGGAGAGAGGAGGAATGAATAGATAATTCCATTATTCAAAATGATTCTCAAGTCTCAATTAACCCTACACAATAGACATAACCATATATTTATATAACTAGAGTTTAGGTTAAAATATTATTTAATTACGCACCGGTCCTTAAATAACATAATAATCATTATCAAACCCCATTCCATATAATAATTAATAATAATATTATTTTATTGCATGTGATAACTAGTGCAATGATAAATATTATTTTACTGGATTTTAAATTAATATTCATTACCAAAAACAATCTTGTTTTGATCTAACTCCTTGAAATTTATTGAACATCCAAATAAATATTTCATTAAATATTTCATTCATTAATAAATATTTGAGATCGATAAAACATGAATAAAATAATTCCCCAATTTTGAGAATAATATTTATTCCATTAATTAAATCCAAATATAATTTAATCGAGATCATCAGAAACACTTAGTGTGTGATCCTATAGGATCCTTTCTCATTGGCATTATTTGGATTTACCTAAAGTTCAAAATTACTGTCTAGTAATGGGTTAAGACACCCAATAAAAAGAAATTAATTTTGCAATGTCAACAACCACATAAAAATGCTCATTGTGTAATATAATCATTTTGTCACAGTATTTCATCAAACATTTTTCACATCTTTATCATCAACCTATATACTTGTTACACCATTACCATGGAATTTAATGCGATAGTTATATTTCAATTAAAGGTCTAAAATATAAAATTCCAAAAAGATGAAAGAGACAAATCCTTCATCAACTTATCCATTAATAACATGTCATTCGTGATGCAACCAACACATCATACTTCTTGCAAACATATGTCATCATGATTTTAGTTAGTAAATCTAAGTGAACGAGTCATGACATGCATTAATGATGATCTTAAAAATCTGAATTCTATTATACACACTCGAAATTATGAATATACAATGACACCAAAACATGCAGAATTCCTACTGGAAGGTGTATCCTCATAATCTACCATTTTGAAGACTAACAAGTGCGAACTTAATGAGAATATGACTCATCAACTTAAGAGAACTTGCACCTGACATTATACATACTATGTGTCCTATCATCATATTTTATCCAAATGTAGAACTATATTTAAAAATATCATCATGATACTTGAAGGATATCATCATAGTGTATAACTAATATGACCTTATCAACGTGAAAAATACCCTAGGGCATTATTATATCAATGTCATGTTGAAAAATGGACAATATGTAATAAGATGTTTTATTAATATTAAAATATTTGAATATAAATGTAATCAAAGTACAAAAATTTGGTTCTAGAGAACCTACTACAACACTATTGATGTTTATTATTATGGATGATATTTAGCTTATTTTCGCTCTTATTTCTTCTCAAATATGAGAATATAGTCTCCTCACTATCACATATGAGACACTCACTACAAGTTGGCTACTTTAAACATATGGGGAGATGAGCCTGAGGTCACATAACTCTCCTGTATGGTTACTGTATAGTGGAATGGGGTAGTACAAAGTGGTATCATATCATTCCTTTTCTTGTCTTATTATTTGAGAAGTTGATAGGTAGATGATATAGGAATGTCTCGAAGCTTGTGATGAACATTAGGCTGGTGCGTCATAAACAATTTTCCTAAGAAAGTCCAAGTTATCATGAGATTTTGTATTTCTATTATTGATCTTCACTATTATAATTGATTTATTTCACCTCACGTGATGCACATGGTGTTTGAAGTTCATGATTTATTATGGATTTTGGATCTGGGACCAAAGTTTAAATAAGAATCTTCATGCATCATGTTGGAACCTAGGAAACACATGACACATGATTGCTTATGATTATTATCACTGATATCTTCTTCTGATGATAGGTTATGTGGTTTATATGGAGGGATGTTCCAAAATGATGATGATGCAAATCCCTAGTGTATAGGAGGTGTAGGGACCCTAGTTTTTTTATATAGTTTCTAGTGGAATATTACTTAACTGAATATGATATCTATAGATTCTATTGATATAGATCATGGTCGGGTGATGCTATTATATATACATTGTACCTAGATAAGATCATGATTATCAAGGGGTTGTTTTGTATGTGGATGCCCAGTGAGAATTAACATTGTGAGTGAGCTAATAATTTGCCATGTGATTCTCGACACATTTATGATAAAATAGATCCTAAAGTGGTTAGTTTGACCATGAGTTTCCATGTGATGTTAAATATGGGAACAAATAGGCGTTACCTATGAATTATGACCTACATAAGAGGTTACCTATGGGTTAGGTGGGTGACACTAGTTCCTTGAGACTTGGTCTTAGTATATGGGTGATATAAACGTTATAATTGGGAAATAGGAAGTTTTTATTTTCTATTTTTGGGATGTGACATGTGAAGGTAACCTAAGAGAGGGGTTAGCCAAAGAATGTGAGTGCCTTAGAGGTGGGAAACATGGGTAGGTTCTTCGAGTTAATAGAATGGTTCACATGAGGTGCTACTAGTTATATCATATATGCTTGGTGATACCTAGATTTTTTTTGTGATGGAGAGAATAATTGTAACACTACTATATCTTTATTTAGGTGTGCCTTGTATTTTGTTTTTGGTTTCCTTTTTTGTTTGGGTGCTTTGTGGGATTATCAATAATAAAGAGCCTTTATTGAAGAAAATGACCTAAAGTTTGGGGGTGTATGCTTGTTTGAATTAATGGAGCCTGGATATAAATGTGTTAAAGGTTTTTTATAGTTCTCTTAAAGTTTGGAGAATACTGGTTTTGGTTTGGGGATTTTGAGAAAAATCTGGTCTGTTTGCAGTATATTGGGAGATTTCACAGTGTGAGAAGTATTCACTTCATGTAAAATTTTCATGTCATGTATTGGTTTCTAGAAAGATATTGTGAAACAATACAATGTGTGTGAGGTGTACACACCATGTATTAAGGTTGATATTTTTTAATCTGAGGTGACACATTTTTTATCATCTTTTTAATTTATGGAATTACACACCTTGAAAGGGATTCATGATGTGTAATATTCAAGTCCAACAGTTTTAAACACATAGCTTGGATGAATTGTGATTAATTTGGTTTATATCCTCCCCTATCATGACTCAGAACTATCCCAAGCGATTTTGGAATATCTCTACTCCTTCCATATCATTCATTAAATGATTAATCGTCGTTGTGGTTGCGACGTGTCTCTATGGGTAAGAGATATTTTAATTTATTTTTTTCCTTTGGTTGTGGTTGTGGTGTTGGATATGGTTGTCATTCAGATTCGTGATTTATTGGTGTATTCTATTGATCCTCTACAACTTTATTTTCATGCATTGTTCTTCGAAGGCCAATCTGTGGTTTTCCAACCTCCATTCTCAAAGGTGGATAGTGTTCCATCATTCTTTAGGTATGTGGATCTATTAAAGTGATGATAATTCTTGTATTTATTTATGTTCTTGTTCAAATTGATTTTTTGTGATGGAAAAAAGGTTTTAATTAAATGTGCGCATGGTTTTGGAAATGGTTTTTGAACAAACTTAGCACATTGGGAGCCCTAGGTGCGTCAGGAAATAGACATTTGTGGCCCTAATGTGTGTGGCACCAATAAGGGTTACTTTTTTGATATCAATAGACTATTATAGGGCTCGATATCGGTTGTTCTAGTACATATTCCCATTGGCTATATCCCAATACAAGGTTCTTTTTCATTTATGGTTGTTTATCACATGATGGTTTATTTCATGGATATTTTTTCACATATTTAATTTAATTTTTTTCTTTATACATGATGTATTCTTGTTTGGTGGATATGATATTCATTTATAGAAAAAAAATTGCATTTTTACAAATGGTTTTATTTATGAAAACTCATTATAAGATGGATTTTGTTTTTAAAGCTAGAACTTGTGCATTCTTGATATTAGAACTTGTATAAATTCTTTGGTGGTATCCTACCAATATTTGTTCTCCCAACCTATTTTTGCCTTTTTTAGGTTGTAGACCTTGTTTTTAGGGCTCAGGGAAAAAGATAAGGTAATCATGTAACATGATAGGTTCTCTTTTCTTCTGTTCCCTTTACAACGAGATGGTTTGGAGGTGACAATTGGCCGCATGGAGACTTGTTGGTTTTTTTTCTTGAAATTTTTTTCTGGTTTATCCTAGTTGGTTTGGATTGTATGGATCTTGTTGCATCTCTTTATTTTTCATTGTATTTTGATTTTATCTCTTTTTTTTGTTCAATACTTGTTGTTCATTATATTTTTTATAGCTCACCATGAAGAGATGGATTGGTAGCTTGACTAGTTAACCTGGATTGGTTCGTTACAAATTGGTATTAGAGGGATGATTATATTGAGGTGTGTTAACATTGACCAAGTTTGGTTTTTTGTCTTGGTTAGATAGGAGTTAGGACCATTGAAATTTAGGTAGTAAGCATAAGAAGGGGTCTAACCAGCTCACTTCTGTGTCTGAACTCGAGTTACCATGGGTGGTTAGAAAATTCTTACCAGGTTTGAGACTTAGTGTTTGAGTCCATTTAGATGAATTTTATGCGAAGTTTATTTAAATGGATCTATATCCTTCTTCTAATAATTCATAATTTATTTAAATTCATAATTTATTTAAATTCATAATTTCTTAAAGATTTGATATCAATACCTAAAGTTGATCATATGATTTTGGAATATGCTCATGACTGATTGGTTTTTGTCTTGCGATTGTTAGAAAATGAATCATAGAAGAGATCTTCCACATTTTAGAGAGGAAGTTGTAGGGAAGGTTCCATAGACAAACCCTCCAGTGGACCCTTATTTAGTAGAAGCAATAATCCATACTATTCAAACCCTAGGTTATGTTGGTGTCAGGAACCTAGGACGAGCAATGGACCATGACTCAGAGTTTACAAAAAAACATCCACCCGCTTTCTATGGTGATAAAGGAATACAGAAATATGAAGAGTAGATTTAGAGGATTGAGATGATATTCAACTTCTTGAAGACTCCTAAATACTCTAAAGTGGGGGTTTTTCCATGTATATGCTTGAAGAAATGGGAATGAGATAGTGTAAATCTTGTGAAAACTAAGTTGAATGAGGATCTTACATGATTTTCTTTCAATAAAATCTTTAATCATAATTTTTACCCTCAGACATTATGTACGGTGAATATCCAAGAGTTTTTGACCTTAGAGGAGGGAGAGAATACTGTTCTGGAGTATTCTACCTATTTTACTAAGCTGATGCATCTAGAACCTGAGCTTGTCACTAATGAGTACCGAGAGGCTCAAAGGGTTGAGTTGGGATTGAGGTTGGATATTCGATTGATATTGATTCTCATGTGCATTACAACCTTTGTGGGGGTAGTTGAAAAATATATATTTGTATGAGGTAGAAATAACTAGAAAAATAGGTTTGGTAGGGGATTTAGTTTGTATATTCATTATCTAGGGTGTATCTTATGTCTAGAAAGGGAAGCACAAAGGTAGCTAGTTTTTTTAAAGACCAGTTTTGGGGGATTCATTTGGACAATAATATATTGTTTTATATTAGTGTGGATGGCCTATTAATACCAATCCTAGTTGTGTGGAGGCTCCCAAGTATTTTCATCATTGTGGGAAATCTGTCTATCTGAAGTGTTTTTTTGATAGATGTCCCTAGGTATTAAGGTTGGATCCACATTTACCAAGGGCTCACAAGTTCATACTGATGCTTCCAATAGTGGTGGGTCTTTTCCTCAGGTTAAGGTGGATGTTCATGTGGTTAAGAAAGTTCAGGGAGGAGTTGAGATCAGACACCTTTATGTAGCAGAGTATGTGCTAGAGGAATTCAAATAAGGGCCTTCTACTTTTATAGGTATAGTGTTTATTTTGTTTTATATGGTGCTAGATTTATTTGATATAGGTTCCACTCAGTCTTTTATATCGTCAAATATAATTAAAGTGTTGGTATTGGATTCATAGATTATTCCAAACCTTTTGGATCTTTCCACACCTTTGGGAAATAGGTCTAAACAAGGTTTCAATTATCCCATGTGTCAAATGGTGGTAACCAACTTTGAGGTGGAGTGGGACTACTTAGTACTAAATATTGACATATTCAACTTGATTATTGGAATGGATTGGATGATTAGTTTTAAGACATAAATATTCTGTTATCTCTATCCTATTCAATTATTATCTTCTGATGGGGTCACTTATGTTTTTCAGGGTGAGTGGGACTCTAGACTACGAAGGGAGGATCCTGTTGTTCCTTATGCTGGGGTAATATCATTCCAGCTGTCAAAGATGTTTCCAAATGATATTGACCCTTGTTTGGGAAATAAACTAATTACAATATTATGTGCACACCCTGAGGTATTTCTGATTGATTTTTCTGGTTTACCACCACAGAGAGAGGTCAAGTTTACTATTAAAATGCTCCTTAGTAATATTCCCATTTTTATTCCATATTACTGAATGGTGCCTAATGTGTAAAGACCCGTAAAATTCAAGGGAAATTTTTTCTTAATTTTCTTTAGAATTTTACAAGAGCGCGGTTTCAGACGGCACCTGATTCCGAGGCCCGGAGTGCCCGGAATCATTTTCCGAAGTTTGGATCGGGTACGTTCAGTGAACGAACGAGCGGGTTTTCCTAACTTTTGATCCGGTGCTCGGAATTGAAATCCTAGGGCACCGTTGAACTCGCAGCGCCGATATTCGCTTAAAGAGACCTTTTCGGGAGTTGCGTTTGATGCGGGTTGAAAGTTAGTTTTGGGGATTAAAAGATAAGTAAAATAAAATTTTGTGTGTGAATTTTATTTTATTCATGGTAGTTAGACTCTCTCATGGGAAGTTGTTGGTGGGGCCCACAACCACCCAACTTCCCATGTGTGGTTGTGAGGGAGGTGGGGCCCACACGAGCCCCCACCTTTTCAAATTCCCTAACCCCTCTAAACCCCCTCTTAATTATGTGACTCTCCCCTACTTTAATTCTTGCCAACTTATCTCTTCTTTTAATTTTTGACAACTCTAGAATTAATTAATGTAATGAGTTAATGAGGTGAGTTGTGTGTGGTTATTGAATTTCAAACCTTTGAAATTCAAAGAGGTTGGGTTGTGTGAATAAAATAAGAAAGAGTCTTATTTTATTTTGTTAGAATTTTATCTCCTTGAGAGAGTAGGGAAGTCTTCTTCATCTTCTTCAAACTCAACGAAGAACGCAAAGAACGCCGTTCTTCAACGAATAACTTCTCCGCCGAAGAACACGGTCCATCCGCGACGCCGTATCCGCGACGCGACGTACTTCTTCTGCGTCATCTCTCCCGCGACGGTTTTCCGCGACGAACGCCATCGACAACGACTCTTCCTCCGACGTCAAAGGAATCGACACCGATATTCCGCGACTACGTCAACGTGCGACTATCGAGGTAGGGGTTCTTGAGTTCGTTGTTTTCTTTTTATTTGACTTTCCTCAAGACTTGACGAAGAACGCTCAAGTTCCGACGAAGAACGCCGCTCCGATCTTCTTCGTCTTCCGTGTCAACGAGAGAGAACACCGCTTCTTCCTCGGACAACCTTCGTCGGCGTACGAGGTTTCGCCAACGACATGTCTCTTCGGACGCATTCCTTCGTCATCGGATTTGACGAACGGCTACCGCGACGCCCGACCTCCGCGACGTCGTCTTCCGCGGAATGTTGACAATCTTCGAACCTTATACCAAGGTAGGGGTTGTTGTTTATTGTTAACTTATTTTATTCTTGCTCGTGGTTCGCATGACTAACGTGAGGATTGAATATATAAGTGATATTATTTTAACGTGAGGGGGCCGGACCGCACGAACACGGCCGAACCCCCTCCATCGTCCTTGTTGAATAGCTTGCGGGTGGATGAATCAAGGTGGCGTGGTGCCGTCGCACCACGCGGATATTCGCCAATCCTTTTTGCGCAACGCCGTCGCGCCGCACCATGGAAGAATCATAAAGAACGCGACGCCGTCGCGCCGCGTCGAAGGGAATCAAATGCGCGGCGAAGGGGCGCGGTGCCGTCGCACCGCGCCGGACGACGAACACCGCGGCCGGTTCCGGGCCGCGGCGGGACGAGGAGACCGCGGCCGGTTCCGGGCCGCAGCGGGATATGAAGACCGGCGGCCGGGCCGCCGGCGTCGGAAGCCGAAGGCGGGACCGGAATTTCCGGTCCCGTTGGTGAAAACCGGCCGGCCAGCTGGCCGGCCGGATGGCAGAAAACCGGGGGAATAAATCCCCCGGTCGGTTCATCAAAACCCCCCCTCTTAATGAGGGGGCGGTTTCCTTGTGGGGGGCAAAGCCCCCCGTGTCGTCCAGCAGGCCCCCTCATGTGAGGGGGCGGTTTTGTTTTAAAACCGGCGCGGCACGTGCCGCGCCGCCAGGGGGAAAAAACGGGGGAGGGCGGGGGTCTCACCCGCACGCCGCCTGCGCGCCCAGCGCGCCGCCGCGCCGCCCCAGCGCACCGCCGCGCTGCCCCAGCGCACCGCCGCGCCGCCTCCGCGCGCCGTCGCGCGCCGCCGCGCCGCCTCCGCGCGCCGCCGCGCCGCCTCCGCGCGCCGCCGCGCGCCGCCGCGCCGCCTCCGCGCGCCGCCGCGCGCCGCCGCGCCGCCTCCGCGCGCCGCCGCGCCGCCTCCGCGCGCCGCCGCGCGCCGCCGCGCCACCCCCGCGCGCCGCCGCGCGCCGCCGCGCCGCCCCCGCGCGCCGCCGCGCGCCGCCGCGCGCCCCGCCCACCGCCGGCCGAACCGGCCGGGCCGGTTCGGGCCGGGTCGGCCCGGACCCTTCCTTCTCGAACCAGAATCGGTTTTTGGGCCATAACTTGAGCCTCGGACCTCCGAATGACGAACCGTCTGCGGCAACGCGATCCTTGGATCGAGACGGTCGTTTCGGTATATCGCACTCAAGGTTTCGATTCACTTTGAGTTCGGCCGGGTTGGTTCGTTCACGAAACCAACCGGGCCTTCGGAGCGGAAACGCCCATATCTTGAGCTACGGACGTCCGAACGGCGTGCCGTCAATTCTGATAAGTTCCTCTTAGTGAGACGGATCTTTTGGTATACTCCGCCCGAGGTTAGGACGCAAGTGGAGTACGGCCGGGTTGGTTCGTTCACGAAACCAACCGGGCCCTCGGAGCGGAAACGCTCATATCTTGAGTTCCGGACGTCCGATTGACGTGCCGTCGACTTTGATGGAATCCTCTAAGTGGGACGGAACTTTTGACATACTCCGCCCGAGTTTTGGATACAGTTGAAATATGGCCGGGTTTGGTTCGCTCACGAAACCAACCGGGCCCTCGGGACGAAAAGGCTAATAACTCACAGACCGGGCATCCGATTGACGCGCCGTCTATTGCGTTGAGACTCCTTTGACGAAGCGGACATATGTGGCACTTCTTCGTTGGACTTTGAGATACTTGGAGTATCGAACAGTAGCTTGTGGAGTGGACCCTCCCGGAGACGAGCGGGCGGGGGAGCGCTTGGGTGTAGCGGCGGACCCGTGGTACTTGACAGTGGTGGTGCGCTTGGATGCAGCAGCAGACCCTTGGCGGTGGAGCGCTTGGTTGTAGCGGCGGACCCGCGATACTCTACTGAGTGTGTGTGCTTGGTTATAGCGACAGACCCGCGACGGTGGAGACGTGCGTGCGGGGTTCGGAGACCGTGTAGCCGACTGAGACCTGACGACTGCTTGACCGACTCGACTTGGAGTGAGTCGACTAGCCCAGTGGACGGAGCGCCCCGTAGTTGGCAGCAGACCCACGGCGGACGGAGCGCCTGGTAGTTGGCAGCAAACCCGCGGTACTCGACAGGAGGAGTACCTCAGTAGGCTATTTCGGTGAGCGCCCGGTATTTGACGACAGACCCTCAGCGGACGGAGCGCCCGGTAGTTGGCCGCAAACCCGCAGTACTCGACAGGAGGAGTACCTCAGCAGTCTTAGGTTAGTGAGCAGTACCTCGGAGTCGTGACAGGACCACTGTACACTCTAGAGACGGAGCTCTTCAGTAGTTACGGTTTCGATAATAAAAATCCTGGTTTGAGTTGAGTCAATGATCTTTGTGTTTCCTCATGATTGAGATGGGTCGCTTGATAACTTAGGTATATGTATGGGCATATACCTGGGTAATGGTTATCCGTTGATTTCATAATCTTGTTATAAACTGTGTGGACTTGTACTGTTATCCTGTGTGGATTTACTGTTTACTCTTCTTTGTGGATTGGGTTGTTCTTGGGCTCGGTGTTGGAGCCGAACGGAAATTGGTGACATAGGTATATGTATGGGCTTATACCTAATCAATACTGGATGTTACTTCAGGATTGTATCCTTCATGTGGTTTATCCTTTGTGGATTTCAGGAGACCTTCAGGGGGTCTCGGTGTCCCTACTGAGTATCTTATACTCACCCCTGCACGGGCTATGCCCGCACTTCGTTGTGTTGGTTGCAGACGACGGACAGCGCTGACAGCGGTTGAGGCTTACGGAGTAGGTCGGTACCCGGAGGAGGACCACTGAGCGGGACGTGCTCGGAGCGGACAGTTGGACCCGAGGATTTGTGGAGCTATCTGTACCTACCCTTCAGGTAGGATCCGTGGTGGACGATCCAGGAGCTGAGCCATCTGTACCTACCCTTCAGGTAGGAATCGAGGAGGACGTCCCAGGAGCCGCTTGTACTTTCAGTTGCTGTTTTCCCTTTCGAGTTTTACTTTACTTTACAGTTGGGATTGTATTTCCGGCCCCTTTACTTCGGCACAATTGTTCTAGTTTTGTGTACTGCTTTACTTCCGCTTGTTACTCTGAGGTGCTTGTTTACTTTATTAAGGAAATTCCTTCCCTTTTTACTGGGATTTTACGCCTTGGTGCTAGTCGCCAGCCCCTGGCCTATGGAAGACGGGCTTGGGGTAGTCACGGCACGGGCCCCGAGGGCGGGTCGTGACAAATTGGTATCAAAGGGGCCGGTTCTACCGCAGACTCTGATCTTTTTTCTATGTGAAGCAATAGTGTTTAGTGTATTGAGTGTGGTTATCAGTCCAGGGAGTCCAGTGTTGGTGCGGCGGCCGACGTATCCGTACACCAGGACCCTGACTTCTGATTTCCGACTTAATGCATGAAAACACTGATTGCGTGTGTGTTTCCCAAAAGGTTTAAAGTTAGCTCAAACCAGGTCAGCTCACCAGGTATAAATCGTTGACCATGACACAACTGTTCAGGATGTCACCATGCAGATAGTTAGCTGGAGTTCCGAGAGAGTTCTCGATGATGGCCCACCGAGCAGCGAGACTCCAGTGCAGGGCCCTTTTTCAGTGTTGGCACCTTCGGGTGGTGTACCAGCAGCACCACCACCCGTTAGGCAGCAGATGCCACTAGCTGACGGTGCACGCTAGCAGAGCACGATGCACGAGTTCCAGCAGTAGAGGCCTCTGAGGATACGAGGCGAGACAGATTTCCCAGGCAGCAGTGGACTGGATGGAGGCGATTGCTAGAGTTCTACGCCTAGCTTTGATACTAGTAGAGCGGATGATGATCTTAGCTCCTGGTGTTTCCAGTGAGTGACCATGAGGTTGGTCCTTATAGTAATGAGGCTTCGGTACGCGAATCGATACCTGGGATAGTACCTACGGGTAGAGCGCCAGCTATGTCACTACCTGTTGGTCAGCAGACACTACCGGCGGTACCGGTAGCAGAGACTCACAGGCTTAGTGCCTTACATATGTTTTAGCATCAGATATCCCTCAAGTTTCGAGGTGAGCCTGACTCGTAGGCGGCTGAGGACTGGCTTGAGGAGGTGGTTGTGAGTTTTCTGGAGCTAATACAGCTTCGATAGTACGACATGTCGGAAGCAGAGCACTCAACGTGGCTTACCAATCAATCTTGGTACTCGTTGGTTACGTTGTGATCAGTTCTTTAGACTCGAACTTCTGAGCGAAGTGTGTCTAAAGGACATCCGAACCATTTCTTTTCCTCTATGCATTCCTACCTATGTTAGGATGCTAGAGAGAACCTTTGTGGTTGTGAACGTTAGCAGTGAAAGGCAGGAAACTAGCGCCAGTCTCAGAGACTCGGGCGTGTAAAATGTTTCAGGAGGAGGAAGTGCTAAGGACAGATGAATCTGCAGGGTAGCAGACGTGGAAGCGTAGCTTGGAGAGCAGCATGTGGTGGTGTACATTTCGACATGTTACGACCACCCGACTTAGTAGTCCCCGTCAGGCTCAGGGAGCAGGAGGGCTGGGGAGGAGAATAGCTGCATTGCGGTCAAGGAGTGTGACCCAGGAGCTCTAAGAATGATTCGGGGTACGAATTATGTCTACTACGAGCTGCCATATCTATAGACATAGGAACCAATCATTCTACCCTTCCACGAATCATGTCCTAGACCTAGAGGTTCCGGGTAAGCCGTAGACTTGACCCTCACGTCTGGAGATACCTTTGGGAGGAGACTCGATAATCACGCTTACGCCGACGGTGTGATTTAACCTCGAGGTGAGAGTTTCGGTTGGAATCTCTTGGTGGCAGCGTAGAGGCCTTACGACGTTGATCTGGGTATGGTTTTGATTCACAAATCATACCCCGGTTGACTGTTTTAGGCAAACATCGGAATGGGTTTTCCTTGGTCGGCGAAAAGGAAACCCTGGGCAGCACATGTTAAACTCAGGCATAAGAGGGTGTGACCGATCACTCTTGAGTTGGTCAACCCTACCCTTGTGGCAGTAGGAGTTTTTAGTTTCAGTTCTAACCTAAAAAGGGAAACCTCTTGAGTTCGAGGGTGACGAACACGTTCTTATACGGTCTCAACCCGATGAGGTTTCGGAGATGTGGCCGAGGCGGCATGTTATCTCTGAAGTTCGATGGACCCTTTTGATCTTCAGTAGGGTAGGCGAGGAGGTTTACCGCTTGACCCTACCACCTCAGTCGCACCGGGTGCATAATGTCCACCACGTGTCTCAGCTGTGGAGATACGTGTATGTTTCTTCACACGTCATCGACCCCGGGGAGTTGGACGTCGATGACAGGGCGACAAGCACAGAGGTTCTAGTAGAGATCTAGGATCGACAGGAGCAGGTTCTACGTGAACGGTTGCTTCCTCTGGGGTGCTTCTCGGGTAGCACGAGATCTTTAGGTGAGCATATGGGAGCGTAAAGCTCAGTTGCGTGCTCAGTACTACCTTGTTTCCCTTAAGTGTGAGTTGAAGCTTTACGGGGACGTAAAGCCCTGAGGTGGGAGTAATGTAAAGACCCGTAAAATTCAAGGGAAATTTTTTCTTAATTTTCTTTAGAATTTTACAAGAGCACGGTTTCAGACGGCACCTGATTCCGAGGCCTGGAGTGCCCGGAATCATTTTCCGAAGTTTGGCTCGGGTACGTTCAGTGAACGAACAAGCGGGTTTTCCTAACTTTTGATCCGGTGCTCGGAATTGAAATCCTAGGGCACCGTTGAACTCGCAGCGCCGATATTCGCTTAAAGAGACCTTTTCGGGAGTTGCGTTTGTTGCGGGTTGAAAGTTAGTTTTGGGGATTAAAAGATAAGTAAAATAAAATTTTGTGTGTGAATTTTATTTTATTCATGGTAGTTAGACTCTCTCATGGGAAGTTGTTGGTGGGGCCCACAACCACCCAACTTCCCATGTGTGGTTATGAGAGAGGTGGGGCCCACACGAGCCCCCACCTTTTCAAATTCCCTAACCCCTCTAAACCCCCTCTTAATTATGTGACTCTCCCCTACTTTAATTCTTGCCAACTTATCTCTTCTTTTAATTTTTGACAACTCTAGAATTAATTAATGTAATGAGTTAATGAGGTGAGTTGTGTGTGGTTATTGAATTTCAAACCTTTGAAATTCAAAGAGGTTGGGTTGTGTGAATAAAATAAGAAAGAGTCTTATTTTATTTTGTTAGAATTTTATCTCCTTGAGAGAGTAGGGAAGTCTTCTTCATCTTCTTCAAACTCAACGAAGAACGCAAAGAACGCCGTTCTTCAACGAAGAACTTCTCCGCCGAAGAACACGGTCCATCCGCGACGCCGTATCCGCGACGCGACGTACTTCTTCTGCGTCATCTCTTCCGCGACGGTTTTCCGCGACGAACGCCATCGACAACGACTCTTCCTCCGACGTCAAAGGAATCGACACCGATATTCCACGACTACGTCAACGTGCGACTATCGAGGTAGGGGTTCTTGAGTTCGTTGTTTTCTTTTTATTTGACTTTCCTCAAGACTTGACGAAGAACGCTCAAGTTCCGACGAAGAACGCCGCTCCGCTCTTCTTCGTCTTCCGTGTCAACGAGAGAGAACACCGCTTCTTCCTCGGACAACCTTCGTCGGCGTACGAGGTTTCGCCAACGACGTGTCTCTTCGGATGCATTCCTTCGTCATCGGATTTGACGAACGGCTACCGCGACGCCCGACCTCCGCGACGTCGTCTTCCGCGGAACGTTGACAATCTTCGAACCTTATACCAAGGTAGGGGTTGTTGTTTATTGTTAACTTATTTTATTCTTGCTCGTGGTTCGCATGACTAACGTGAGGATTGAATATATAAGTGATATTATTTTAACGTGAGGGGGCCGGACCGCACGAACACGGCCGAACCCCCTCCATCGTCCTTGTTGAATAGCTTGCGGGTGGATGAATCAAGGTGGCGTGGTGCCGTCGCACCATGCGGATATTCGCCAATCTTTTTTGCGCAACGCCGTCGCGCCGCGCCATGGAAGAATCATAAAGAACGCGACGCCGTCGCGCCGCGTCGAAGGGAATCAAATGCGCGGCGAAGGGGCGCGGTGCCGTCGCACCGCGCCGGACGATGAACACCGCGGCCGGTTCCGGGCCGCGGCGGGACGAGGAGACCGCGGCCGGTTCCGGGCCGCAGTGGGATATGAAGACCGGCGGCCGGGCCGCCGGCGTCGGAAGCCGAAGGCGGGACCGGAATTTCCGGTCCCGTTGGTGAAAACCGGCCGGCCAGCTGGCCGGCCGGATGGCAGAAAACCGGGGGAATAAATCCCCCGGCCGGTTCATCAAAACCCCCCCCTCTTAATGAGGGGGCGGTTTCCTTGTGGGGGGCAAAGCCCCCCGTGTCGTCCAGCAGGCCCCCTCATGTGAGGGGGCGGTTTTGTTTTAAAACCGGCGCGGCACGTGACGAGCCGCCAGGGGGAAAAAACGGGGGAGGGCGGGGGTCTCACCCGCGCGCCGCCTGCGCGCCCAGCGCGCCGCCGCGCCGCCCCAGCGCGCCGCCGCGCCGCCTCAGCGCACCGCCGCGCCGCCTCCGCGTGCCGCGGCGCGCCGCCGCGCCGCCTCCGCGCACCGCCGCGCGCCGCCGCGCCGCCTCCCCGCGCCGCCGCGCGCCGCCGCGCCGCCGACCGGGCCGGTTCGGGCCGGGTCGGCCCGGACCCTTCCTTCTCGAACCAGAATCGGTTTTTGGGCCATAACTTGAGCCTCGGACCTCCGAATGACGAACCGTCTGCGGCAACGCAATCCTTGGATCGAGACGGTCGTTTCGGTATATCGCACTCAAGGTTTCGATTCACTTTGAGTTCGGCCGGGTTGGTTCGTTCACGAAACCAACCGGGCCTTCGGAGCGGAAACGCCCATATCTTGAGCTACGGACGTCCGAACGGCGTGCCGTCAATTCTGATAAGTTCCTCTTAGTGAGACGGATCTTTTGGTATACTTCGCCCAAGGTTAGGACGCAAGTGGAGTACGGCCGGGTTGGTTCGTTCACGAAACCAACCGGGCCCTCGGAGCGGAAACGCTCATATCTTGAGTTCCGGACGTCCGATTGACGTGCCGTCGACTTTGATGGAATCCTCTAAGTGGGACGGAACTTTTGACATACTCCGCCCGAGTTTTGGATACAGTTGAAATATGGCCGGGTTTGGTTCGCTCACGAAACCAACCGGGCCCTCGGGACGAAAAGGCTAATAACTCACAGACCGGGCGTCCGATTGACGCGCCGTCTGTTGCGTTGAGACTCTTTTGACGAAGCGGACGTATGTGGAACTTCTTCGCTGGACTTTGAGATACTTGGAGTATCGACCAGTAGCTCGTGGAGTGGACCCTCCCGGAGACGAGCGGGCGGGGGAGCGCTTGGGTGTAGCGGCGGACCCGTGGTACTTGACAGTGGTGGTGCGCTTGGATGCAGCAGCAGACCCTTGGCGGTGGAGCGCTTGGTTGTAGCGGCGGACCCGCGATACTCTACGGAGTGTGTGTGCTTGGTTATAGCGACAGACCCGCGACGGTGGAGACGTGCGTGCGGGGTTCAGAGACCGTGTAGCCGACTGAGACCTGACGACTGCTTGACCGACTCGACTTGGAGTGAGTCGACTAGCCCAGTGGACGGAGCGCCCCGTAGTTGGCAGCAGACCCACGGCGGACGGAGCGCCTGGTAGTTGGCAGAAAACCCGCGGTACTCGACAGGAGGAGTACCTCAGTAGGCTATTTGGGTGAGCGCACGGTATTTGGCGACAGACCCTCAGCGGACGGAGCGCCCGGTAGTTGGCCGCAAACCCGCAGTACTCGACAGGAGGAGTACCTCAGCAGTCTTAGGTTAGTGAGCAGTACCTCGGAGTCGTGACAGGACCACTGTACACTCTAGAGACGGAGCTCTTCAGTAGTTACGGTTTCGATAATAAAAATCCTGGTTTGAGCTGAGTCAATGATCTTTGTGTTTCCTCATGATTGAGATGGGTCGCTTGATAACTTAGGTATATGTATGGGCATATACCTGGGTAATGGTTATCCGTTGATTTCATAATCTTGTTATAAACTGTGTGGACTTGTACTGTTATCCTGTGTGGATTTACTATTTACTCTTCTTTGTGGATTGGGTTGTTCTTGGGCTCGGTGTTGGAGCCGAACGGAAATTGGTGACATAGGTATATGTATGGGCATATACCTAATCAATACTGGATGTTACTTCGGGATTGTATCCTTCATGTGGTTTATCCTTTGTTGATTTCAGGAGACCTTCGGGGGGTCTCGGGGTCCCTACTGAGTATCTTATACTCACCCCTGCACGGGCTATGCCCGCACTTCGTTGTGTTGGTTGCAGACGATGGACAACGCTGACAGCGGTTGAGGCTTACGGAGTAGGTCGGTACCCGGAGGAGGACCACTGAGCGGGACGTCCTCGGAGCGGACAGTTGGACCCGAGGAGTTGTGGAGCTATCTGTACCTACCCTTCAGGTAGGATCCATGGTGGACGATCCAGGAGCTGAGCCATCTGTACCTACCCTTCAGGTAGGAATCGAGGAGGACGTCCCAGGAGCCGCTTGTACATTCAGTTGCTGTTTTCCCTTTCGAGTTTTACTTTACTTTACAGTTGGGCTTGTATTTCCGGCCCCTTTACTTTGGCACAGTTGTTCTAGTTTTGTGTACTGCTTTACTTCCGCTTGTTACTCTGAGGTGCTTGTTTACTTTATTAAGGCAATGCCTTCCCTTTTTACTGGGATTTTACGCCTTGGTGCTAGTTTCCAGCCCCTGGCCTATGGAAGGCGGGCTTGGGGTAGTCACGGCACGGGCCCCGAGGGCGGGTCGTGACATAATGAGTTAGTTGAACTTAGGATCCAACTTGTGGATCTCGAGGATAAGATATTTATTTTTCCTAGAGTTTAATCATGGGATTCACCTGTCATCTTTTCTAGGAAGGAAAACAAGAGCCTCAAACTTTGTGTTGGATTAAATCAGGTGACCGTCAAAATAAAATATCCCTTGAACAGGATTGATGATCACTTTAGGTTAGGGTAACATTAGTGGAGAGTTCGAGAGGAGGATATCCATAAGATAGCATTTAGGAGCTGATATGGGCCTTTTGAGCCTCTGGTTATTCCATTCGGTCTCACTAATGCTCCTACAATGTTTATGAATTTGATGAACCATATCTTTTATTGGTTCTTGGACTCTTTTTTTGTGGTGTTCATGGATAATATTTTTGTTTTATCCATGTTAGAGGAGGATCACATGAAACATTTGGATATAATTCTTAGAACTTTGAGGGAACATCGTCTGTATGGAAATCTTTCTAAGTTTGAGTTTTGGATTCAAGGAGTAAAGTTTCTGTGGTATGTAATATTTTAGTGGGGTATCTTAATTGATCCAAAAAAGGTATAGGAAGTTATTTCTTGGGATTAGCCCAAAAATGTGTTTGAGATCTAATTATTTTTAGTTTGGATAGTTATTAAAGGTGATTTTTTTGGGACTTCTCCAAACTTTCATCTCTGATGTTAGCTTTAATCTCTAAGGGTGTAAAGTTTGAGTAGAATGATAAGTGTTAGATATATTTTAAGGAACTAATGGTGAGGTTTACTTCAGATTTAGTTTTTATTCTTATAGAACTAAATTTAGGTTTTGATTTTTTATATGATTCTTTATGAATGGGTTTGGGGTGTGTTATGATGTAGGGGAGATAGGTGGTATCCGATGGATCTTGACAATTATTCCCTCATGAAAGGAACTACCCTACCCATGTTCTTGAGTTGGGAAAAATTATGCATGCACTCAAAACATGGCATCATCATTTTTTTGGGGAGAAATTTACAGTGTATTTTGATCATAAGGGCCTAAAATATATTTTTACTTAGAGGGATCTGAATTCATAATAGAGACATTGGGTAGATTAGATGAAGTAGAATGAAAAATGTTCATAGAATTTATGAAAAGTAAATCTAAAATTTCAATGATTAGAAAAATAATATTTTCCTTAGTTTACAGGCGATGCAAGGAAGGAATGACACATTAATTTCTTAAACCAAATATGTCAACGTGGTTCTAAGAATATTTTTAATTGATAATTCCAAGTAAATAAATATTCTTGTGGCTATATAGATGAAACTATCATGATATGATAAAGGAAAAATAGTTAATGTCACAGAATATAGGTATACCATTGGAAATCTATTGTACTTAATAGTGACATGACCCGATATTATTTTTTCCACATGGGAAGTAGTAAAATATCAAATTAATCCCAAGGAAATCCACTTGAAGTGAACAGAATACTTCAATATATAAAGGAAATACTGGATTTCTATTTTCTGTACAATAAAAAATCTCAACAAGAGTTATTGGGTTATACGGATGCATATTGGGCCGGTTCAGTAGATGATAAAAAATCAACGTGATGTGATTCATTTTATCTTGGTGGATTATGTATTTATTTGATAAGCAAGAAACCCGATTACATTTCATTTAGCATAAAAAATATGAACATATTGTCACCACTCAATATTGCACACATTTATTATGGAGGAAGTATCAACTTGAAGATATGGGAGTTGAAGTGAAGTCTTCGATCACAATTCATTATAATAATACAAGTGCTATAAATCTCAGTAAAAATCCAGTCGATCACTCACAGATGAATCACATTGAAATAAAGTATCATTTTATCAAGGAGAAGGTGGAGCATGTGATTTTGAGGTTAGATTATATGTTTACAAAACTATAGGTTAAAGACATTATGATTAAGGCCTTACCCAAAAAAGTGTTTGAGCGGTATCAACTGGCTCATGGAATTCATTCAACTTCCTTATAATGACCCAGGTTTTTTTAAATTATATTTTTTTGTTGAGAAAATGTGTGTTATATTATATTATACACAAAACACCATATCAATTAAATAATGATCAATACTTAAGTCACAAAAATGAAAAATATGGATCACTCCAATTTGTTAGAATCATCACCCCAACATTACAAAAATAAAACAAAATTTTAGTAAATCAATCAACATCTTAAGAAATGAAAATATAAACTTAGGGAGAAAATTATGGTGAATTTTGAATAAAATAATGAATTGGTATTTATAGATTACAAATGGAAATGTGGCCATTGAGATTTTACTATTATATGACTGTTGGTAAATATGACCATTGTTCAATATAATCGTTGGTCAATATGATCGTTGGTCAATATGAACATTAGTCAATATGGCCAATGGTCAACATGGATATTGGTTAATATGGTCGATGGTCAATATGAATGTTGGAAACTATACCCTTGTTTGATAATTTTACCATTATAATTAGTGTTTATAAGTAGTAATGAAAAAGGATAATTAATAAAAAAAGGAGAATTGATAGCCTCAACTAGTAGAGTTGTTTCATTTAAATCCCATTTGTTAAAACTTGGGAGGGAAGTAGTGTCAATGGGGTTCACCCTTGACCAAGACCAAGACTAGTTTCAACAACTGAAACTTGAATGAAATTTTCTATAGGAGAAGTTCAAGTTAGTGGATATTACCACTCGGTAGATATTAGCTGATCCACCCCATGAAACTACCACAATCACACACCTAACCCTTAGGGTGTATGCAGGTGTAATAAGGGATTACATTTCAAGAACTTAGTTTCATAAATTTTAAATTCCTTCATATAAATAAAATTTTTATTCCATAAATTCCATTTTAAGAATAGTTTTTCTTAATAAAATATATGTTTAATTGAGATGAATTTGAGAAATTGATTTTTCAAACACAAATGATAATTTTCTCATAAAAAATATAAATTTTTATAATTAACTAAGTTATTATGAATAATATTTATTTTAATAAAATATTATGTAAAAAAACTCTTATTTAAATATAAATTATAAAAAATTTATTATTTCATAGGAAATTTTTAAGTGTCAGAAATTTGACTGTACCTTACAACCCACTATTTTTTAATAAATAAAGATTAGTTATATTTAAAGTTAAAATGATCATATTTATATAATTATTATTATAAAATAAACATAATATTTGAAATCATCATGTCTAAATTATGTTAGGGTTAATTTATGATAATTTTCTAAAATAATTTATTTTTTCTTGAGTAGTAAAAATACAGTTTTGAATTTTCAGTATGTTTAATGACTTCATAATTATGTCATAGTGATATAATAATTAATTAACCAAAATAAAAGAACTAAAATAGTTTATTTTATTAATATCAAGTATTTTAATATATTTTAATCAATTTACAAACCTATAAGTGAATTTCCAAAGTCTAAAATGGAAACTTTGACTTTAAAAACATTACAATGTGGAAAATTTAATTTCCCATGCCAAAAGAAGTAATAATTTTTTTTTTCAGTTATGGTGGATTAAAATAACATAAAATGTGTCCCAAATTTCCAAAACCATGGTAAAAAACCACATTTAAGCCAATGGTTTTCCATTTTCCATAACCTAGATTTCCAAGGCATATATTTGGAAATTATTAAACAAATCCTCCACTTTTTCTATTAATTCCCACCCATTTATCCATTTACTTTCACTACCAATACATAATACATGAATCTATGGTGGTTTTACCTCCTAAGTAGTTCCCCCAAGGTGTCCTCATTCCCCCAAGGTTCCATTCCTCAAGATCTAGGAGTAACTCTTCAAGGTAAGGGAATTATCCTTCTATTTTCTTCAATTCAAGAACCTATTTTGTATATGTATTCTAAATTTTATGTTCACTATTTTTTATTACCCTTTTGATCATACCCTTACTATAAAATTATGTTTTATCAATTGGATACCCTTTTACCCCTCTCATTTTACCCTTTTCTAGAACCACATTTTATACCCGTCATGCTGTCGAATTTACTTCTCAAATTTCTCTCTCTACTTAATAAATTATCTTTTATATTATTTTTGTGAATACCCAAACCTATTTCCTTTCTAAGGTTATTCATCTAGATGTAAAAATTATTTATTTTATTATGGTATTTATATAAATGAAACCCATATTCCCTTTTTGGGTTAAAAATGACGTAGTGATCATGTCTTTAAGCACATTTGTACGCCATGATTTTGATAAGAAACCCATTCATTATTCTCCATGGGTTATTAATGAAATGATATATTATGATCTATGTAGATAACATGAAATTAATAAATATAATGGTTTCTCCCTGATAGTGATACAATTCATTTGGTAAATAATTTAATCTCTATATATGACATGTTTTATGATACCTTGGTGAATAACCTTGATAATTTCCATTTATGACACTTTGGTGAAAAACCATGGTGATATGATTATGAATGTATATCATTTAAATGTTGTATCCAAATTTACATTTTATGAATTATTTTATTTTTATTATGATACGCCTCATGTTCTATTGCTCATGCCATAATGATATTCCTCATGTTCTTATTGATATTCCTCATGATCACATGTAAAAATTTTCCCTTAATTATTCGCTTACTAGGCCTCATGCTCACCCCTTTAGTTTAATGTATGTCCCCAGGTTATGAGATATAGTAAATTCATCTTAGGATGAACCCATAATAAAACCTTTCAAGTGGATTAGAATAATGTTTTATATTTTCATGTATTATGTCTCTGATTTCCAAGAAATTAAACTTTAAAAGATCCTCTATTTTTGTACCCTATAATAACAATATTATGTAATAAAAAGGCGGGATTCCATATTCCCACACCTAAAAAAGTGTGGATATGGGATCCATTCTCCCTGTGGTATGGTGTGTTTTTACCTTATGTCCTGATATGTATTCTTTACAATGTTGCAGCCACAAAGGAGTGCCCTTTGGGTTCATTGACAAAGGGGGAGAAAATATCTTGATCAAGATAGGGGGAAGTTGATAGTGGGAGAAGAAAATTAGGGGATTTTTAAATTTTATGATGATAAAAATAATCTATAAAAGGTTATATATCACAATATATGGGGTTTGTGATGAAATTAGTTGATTGTTTTGGGAATGAAGTGATTCATTGATGAACTTTGAACGATGATTTTGTTTTTGATGCCGAGTATAGATCACATGGGCTTAGAGTGCATGTTGATTAAATATTTGATCTATATATAGAATTTCAATAATTGAATTTTGTTATAATATGGAATCATATTTAAAGTGTTATTAAAGGGTGAAGAGTTTTCAACAAACCCAAAGGGGATATTGTTGGGAAAAAATCACTCAAGATAACTTTGCAGTGTTTTTAGGTTGATTATTTTTATTGAAAAAGAAAGATGATAAGCTCTATTATGGAGTTCTAGCATGATTGTTAACCAATTATGTTTCATGAAATTTTAGTCATTCATAAAGGTTTGTAGATTCAAAAAATATGGATGAGTTGCTATGGAAAGAAGGTAAGTTACGCGATTACGAGAAGTTTCACGAACAGAAAATTTCCCTAAAGTTTTGTGAAGATAGGGAGTTTTGTGAATAGGTATGAAGAGTTTTTTGAATAGGCAATTACAAGTTTAGAAGTTTCATTAAGGTTATGTAACATCTATAACTATTTGGATAATCCCTTCATTTGAAGAGAGGATTCCTGAATGAAAATCTAAAGGCTCTAAATTTTTGGAAGAGTTTTGCGAAGGATTTTTCTTATGTGAAGGTTTTCATAAGACTAATAGTTTCATGAAAAAAGTAAGTTTCATGAAAGATATGAGATTTGATAAAGCTATGAGTTTTATGAAATTTTCAATTTTTGTGAAATTAATGAGTTTCATGAAAGCAGAAAGTTTTGTGAAGAATTGGGTGGTTTCATGAAAGTTGAGAAAGAGGTTTAATGAAAGATAATCTTGTGAAAATCATAAGGTATTTCCCAATAATTTTGTGGACAAGAGGTATTCATCAAGTGTATGAAAGTAGAGTTTCATGATTCCCCAGATGAGGTGTAATCTATATTGATTCAAGTGATCAAATGAAGAATCTTTTGAAGGAGTAGTGAGCACACTTTAGTTGAGAGACCCATAATATTTCAAATTGTGAATGGTAGTGAATCAGGAAGAAAATTGAGTATGCTCTAAAGTTTGTAATATAATTGATCTTTAGTGGATTTGATACATATTCACATTTCTTGTGTATGTTCTTTGGACAAAGCCTAGTGTGGGTGAGAAAATTATATTGTTGTGTCTCATTCATACTTTCATTCTACTCATACTTTTCTATGATAAAGAAAGATAATAATGTTTTTTTAATGAATAAACAAAACCCTTAGGGGTAGTTATTTTAATCCTTTACACCCTAATTTATGTCTCCTCTCACAAAATTTAACTTAGTTGGGATAACAAAGTTGGATGCTACTGCTAAAGGAGAATATGATATGAATTCAAAAGCTATAAATGCTATAATATGTGGACTATGTCGTAATGAGTTCAACAGAGTTTCACAATTTGAAATAAATTATGAGATGTGGAAAAAAATATCTATAGCTTATGAATTTACTGATAATGCATGGAATCCCAGACACAACACTTCTGAGTTGAAGTTTGAAACATTTTGGATGGTTGATAGAGAAAATATAATGGAAATGAATAGATGATTGATAGATATTTTGAATAATATTTCTTCTCTTATAGCACCAATTCCTGAATCTAATCAAGCACTAAAATTTTCAGACTTCTACCATTAAAGAGGTGTTGAATCTCAGCCACCATTAGGAAATACACTAATGTGAAATATTTAAAAATAAAAAATCTCATTAGAAGACATATGATGTATGATGTCACGAACCACATCTGGTCACCATCAAACCGCCACCAAACCCGGCCCATGGAAAGTCCCGAAGGGAGTTCCCTATCCCCACGGGCTGGCACAAGTGCCTGAGTATCATAAAAATGTATGTGGGAACGATTTACCTGAGTTTGGATTCATAAAATAACCAAAAATCTGAAAAATTATACCAAAAAAGCCTTAATAAAATCCAGAACTGAGTACATGGGTTTAAACAAGACACAATGGGTCCAAAGGTACATAAAATTATTAGAAAACATCCCATGAGACTCCACACGACATGGGGTCATCACCCACGAGCCATCTCTACAACACCGCACCATGGAAAGAAACTAGCAACCCGAACTGCCATCACCCAAGGCCTTTCCTTTTCCTGTGTCAAACATGATCAAGTATACTTACACCCAAAGGTGTAATTAGGGTGAGAGACTAATCCCAATAGGATATAAACAAAGGATTCCAAGTGATAGGCATTATAAAATAAAAAGCTTGCAAGAGTTATAAACAGAAAATGGTAGCATTTATTTCTAAAAGTGCAACTTTGAAATGAAATTACCTTTCAATGGGGATAACTTTAAAGAATGAGTGAATTTGAATAAAACATGTAATATACTTATTTTCACATCCAAAAATACCATAAGGAAAGGATAACTGCCAAAAAGGCCACGAGCACCTACCATAGAAACACCCCTATGTACTAGTTAGTTGTGAGCCTTAAGTACCTCGTACCTCAGTGAAAGTAACCATAATAAAATTATTTCCCATGAACGATCCATTGGTAGGGAGCATACCTGTAACACCCGAGACTTTTATGTTATATAAATCATCAAAGGAATCTTTTTCTACACAACACTTGCTTGGCTTGCTTTACACGCAATCGCAACCTTCCTCGATAGCTTGCGTCGTACGCAATACCGAGTTTCACTAAACAACAATATGCTATTAAAACTAGCCGTTATGAATAGTAATAACCACTTTTTGAAATTTTATAAATTTTATTTTTCAAAATGGACTTCATTTTTGGACTCAGAATATCGAAATTAGCCTAGGGTAAAATTTTGGTATTTTTCTGAAAACTTTCAATTTTTGATGAATAGTGAAACCACTAAGTGGTAGGTTAAAAACTGAATTTTGCATAAAACTTAATTTTACCGCTTCTGTGAATGGAATTTCAAAAATCCGAGAGACACGGTTAATATCAAGGACTAAAATGTGGTTCAATGAGATGAAAATAATTTTTTGGTGAATAGTAACTTTTTACTATTTTACCGCGGTTAATAGTAAATAGGGTAACTAAGGGTAAATATGATATCAATATTACCCTAACACATGTCCTAATTCTATTGGACAAGTGTAATTCGACCAAAAACAAACTTAGGAATAAAATATGACCATTTAGGCCCACTTGGATTAGATTAGGACATTTATTATTAATTTATTTAAAGAAGGGTTAAAATAGTTAAAATCAAAGTTTAATAAGTAAATCATTTTTAATATGGGGTTATACATAAGATAAATTCAATTGTAAATATTCATTAGAAAGCTAAAAAGATTTCCTACATGATGATATTTTATTTGTAATTTTTAGACATTAAATAATTTAATTTATTTATGACATAATGATGATGCAGTAATTATCTTATTAATGAAATATTGACATAATTGATGTTATAAACACAAAAATAAATGTAATTTGAGACTTTTTATGAATTCCACTAATTTTCTAGGTTACTTTGATATATTAATGTTGATTTAATCAACTTGGTTCGAACATATAATTCTGTTATGACTTTCACAAAAATCATATATCAAATAGTGTCAAAATTGACACAAAATAGTTTTTAAATCAAATATTATATTATTAATTGTTATTGTATTCCTAAAAATCTAAGGTTCGGCCAAATGACTTAGATAAGGATATATATATTAATAATAAACAATTTGGGGTTCGTTTGACATGTTATAGTAAGTTTATTAACCATATAGTGAAAGAAAACAAAAAGACATGGTAAAAGTTAAATTATTTAACTTAGTGTTAAATCTAATTGATAAGGTTAAAATAATATCCTAAACTTGTCTAAATTCTATTGGTTGATAGGATTTCGACCCATCCACACTTTATCTTCGAAATAAGACCCTTTGGAACCATTATAAACCGATTTTGACTTTAATATAAAATAATATTTTGAGATATTCCTAAGGTGCCCCTCTCCTCCCTTATAAAAGGGCACCTCCTCCCCCTCCTCCTCACACAAAATTGAGCACTCAAGCTCGGCCAACCCCTGCCCTTTTCTCCCCTCCACTTCCCTAGAATAGTCCTAG
The DNA here is from genome assembly GCA_963277665.1 of Viscum album. Classification (NCBI taxonomy): domain Eukaryota; kingdom Viridiplantae; phylum Streptophyta; class Magnoliopsida; order Santalales; family Viscaceae; genus Viscum; species Viscum album. The sequence goes on from OY728157.1 coordinate 601,193,240, forward strand.
AGGTCCTGGTCTTCTCCAAAGACCACTCTTAGTTCATTAAGTGGAGGATTCAAAGAGGCGTTCCAAAGAAGAGGTAATATCCATTACCGATCTTTTCAATTTCTTTCTTCTTCAACTTCTTCTTCTTTAGTTGTTTCATGATAAAGTAATAACATAAGTATTACTTACATACTGATATGTTATTATAAATATGAAACAACCCTAATTCACCTTCTATCCATCCTACGGAAAAATGAAATCACCGCGCGTGCGTACGTACGGAATACCGTCTCCACGCCGTGGTGTAATCTATATTCCACCATCACTTTACAAGGATGGGTATAATGGTGTAATGAGTAACTATTTATGATTATTATGAAGTAATATTGATACTGAAATAATATATATATACTCCAATACAATTCCACGATCATAGGAACGATATCATCACTCGTGCGTACGTACGGAATACCGTCTCCACGATGTGATGCGACTCGTTCTACATGATCTTCATTTCATAATGATTATATAAATGAATTGAATGAATGAATATGGTATATAATACACTAATACCATTCTGGAAATGAAGTATCTATAACCTAAAGATAAGAATAAGAATTTATTCGACAAAACACGCATAAGAACAAAAAGTTATAAAGACCCGAGTAACAAGTAACAATGAAATATTACTAACAAGAAGCTAATAATATGACCATATATGATATCATATCAATATGTATGATTCTGGAATAAGTCAATAACATTATTTAAACCATTATACAGGAGCTTCGGACACGTACAAAGCTAATCGGACCTAAGGTAAGGGAAATATCACAATCTCATTTTTATCCGAGATTGTTTATTCGTAAGTATTTACTGGGGTGTATTTTATCATCCACATCCATGTTCCCTCAATATGTAATATTGTTTCCATCCACTTGAAATAGTTTAAATCGAATTTTACCCTTAGGTTAGTTTTTAGTAAAGAATATGAAAGGAATCTTTTGTCGTTTTTCCGTACGAGGTACTTTTTGACTTTTCCGACAAAAGTACGAAGAATGTTTTTTTTAACTTATACGGCATGAATGGATTTTTAAAACATTACTTCAAAGAAGCTTCCTTTACAAGTTTTCAAGTTTATTTTTAATCAACTTCTTTTATTTTAAAGTTGTATGACATGTTATGAAAGGAAAAATGTTTTTGAAGAAGAAAGGATATTTTCCTCAAGAATTCAATTCAAGTGTTTTATCAAAATTATTTTCCATCTAAGATAATAAAGGGTTCTGTTTCTATCCATATTTTTACATTGGTTTGACTATGTTGTGATGGAATTATGTTTATGAATTCCTTTATCATATATGAATTGATTTATGATGTCATGATGTTTCAAGAATCCCATTTTTGTTACATGTGTTATGCGATGATGCATGTTTTATGATTATGTGGCACACATAAGAAAGGATTCATTATAAGATGGGTGGGACCTATATCCCCCTCCAATGCATTGGGTAAAGATTTTATATCTCATGAGATAGACATGGCTGGAACGGAAGGTTATTTCGGTTCAGTGATACAGGACTGAAACGAGGAGTGAACTCGGTTCAGAAAGGGACTTTGTCCACTAAGATAGTCTTGGCAATGAGTCATGACTAACAAGAAATGATCTCCATGATTATGTGTGCATGCCACAAAGTTTCAAGTTTTATGTTATGATTTTGGGGATCTCATTTTCACTTCTATGATTTATTCCATGTTAAGATATTATGATCTCTTTTGCAGGTTTTGATTTTCATAAAGATATGATATGATTTTTATTTCCTTTATTTGCCCTTGCTGAGCATTTGAGCTCACCCTTTTATGTTTTATTTTCCCCAGGTCAGGAAGATGGATATTAAGTAGAATATGCTAAAAGGGACCCTAGATATGATGAAATAAATGGGAGACACTGTAGAAGATTTATGAACCAGTTGTTTATGTTTCCCAGTTTCTAAAGACACTATACCTATACGGTCCTTTGTGGTTTTGTCATATGTTGTAATAAGTGTGCTTCAATTTTGAAGTATTAACAATGTATGTAAAGTGTGGGTTGTTATAGTTGGTATCAGAGGAAAGTTATAGTCAACCTTTGGAAACTAGGATGTGAAAGCCTTAGTAAGAACCCTAAGAATAAGTCTAAGCATAGAACACAATCTTAGAAATGGCCATGAATAACCTAGGATAAGACCATAAGCATGAAAATTTTATTCTTGAATTATGTGGTTTCCTATTATAATTAGTGTTGCTCACACTATTCTTCTTGGTTTTAGTCAATGGCTGGAACCCGAAGGAACCGTGTTAATGCGGAATGCGATGGGCAATGCAATGATTGTCCCCCTGAGCAACCAAACGATATGGGAGCTGGAATGCAAAATCTTGTAGCCATGCTCACGCAACTTTCTCAAGCTATGAATCATGCAGGATTTCCAAACGAACAAAGGAGGGAGCAACATTCTGTTGAATCCTTCATGAGGCAGCGTCCACCATCTTTCAGCGGGTCTACTGATCCATTAGTTGCTGAACAATGGATTAGTACTTCTGAAAAGATATTTTCAGTTCTTCAATGTTCTGAGCATGATAAAGTCATCCTAGCAGTGTATCGTTTGGAAGGAGATGCGGATCAATGGTGGAATCTTGTTAAGAATACGAGGCAAAGGGATGAAATTGAGTCTATGGAATGGGACGAGTTCAAGAACTTATTTTTCAATAAGTACTTCCCTCGTATTCTCCGAACAAAGATGGAGAAAGAGTTCCTTGAACTGAAGCAAAGGGATGATGAATCTGTTAGTACCTATGAAGCAAATTTTACAAGACTTGCAAGGTACGCTTCTGGTATTATTATCCAACCTGAGAGTAAGATCGATCGATTCTTTAGTGGCTTAAAACCAAGTCTTCGAAGGGCGTTAGCCATAAGGGACTTCAATAGCTACGAGGAAATCGTTCGATGTGCTCTCAAAGTCGAGATGGAGATTGGAGTAACCCATCAGTCACATGGGTTTGATAAGAAGAGGAAGATGGAATTCAAAGAAAAATCTAAAGAGCACACGGAAAAGAAGATGAACTTTCCCTTATGCTCAAAGTGTGGAAAGAAACATGGAGGGAGTTGTCTTAAAGGGACAAGTAAATGTTTTAAATGTGGAAAGGAAGGTCATAGGGCATTTGAATGCCGTGATAATGGGAAGAAGATGTCTAATGATGCAAACAAAGGAAGGGATACACAGAATGAACCTACTACACTTCAATGTTTCAAGTGCAAGGAGATGGGGCATTATGCCAATCAATGCCCAAATCCAAGGGTTGATGATGATGGTCGACGTCAACAAAATCTTAAGGCTAAAGACAAAGGAAAGTCACATGCAATTTCTATCAGTGATGTGGAGTACGATAACGATGTGGTGAAAGGTACACTTACCATCCATTCTAAAGTAGCAAATGTTTTATTTGATTCTGGATCCACCCACTCTTTTATTTCTAAAGAATTTTCTAAGGGTATCACCGTATTACCTCAACAATTAGATGTTGAGTTAGCTGTGACAACACCTAATGACACATCAATCGCATCAAAAGTTTATAATTCTTCTCCGATCGAAGTTTGTGGGAAAGTGCTTCCTGCAAATCTTGTGATCCTTCCTTTAGTGGAATTTGATGTGATTCTTGGCATGGATTGGCTTTCTCTACATGGAGCTCATATCAATTGCCAAAGAAGGGAAGTCACATTTCATATTCCAGATCAACCTACGATCGTCTATCAATGCAAGGATGAACATAACCTTCCAGTGGAAATTTCTTCCATCTTATGGGTATTGATTCCACTAAATGAAGGTTATTTATCTCAAATGGTTGGTGAGAAACTCACGATTAAGAATATGCCCATTGTACGGGAGTTTGATGATGTCTTTCCGGAGGAATTACCGGGTCTTCCACCGAATCGTGAAGTTGAGTTTTCAATAGAACTCGTACCGGGTGCTTTGCCTATTTCAAAGACACCTTATAGAATGGCCCCAATTGAGTTGCAGGAATTGAAGAAGCAACTCCAAGAGAATCTTGATAAGGGATTCATACGCCCTAGTGCGTCACCTTGGGGAGCACCTGTTCTATTTGTTAAGAAGAAAGATGGATCAATGAGACTCTGCATTGATTATAGAGAACTTAACAAGATCACTATCAAGAACAAATATCCTCTCCCACGCATTGATGACTTATTTGACCAACTACGCGGAGATCAATACTTTTCCAAGATTGATCTTCGTTCAGGGTATCATCAATTAAGGGTCAAAAGGGAGGATATACCAAAGACGGCTTTCCGTACAAGGTATGGACACTATGAATTTATAGTGATGCCATTTGGTCTTACTAATGCCCCTGCTATCTTCATGGATCTAATGAATAGAGTCTTTAGAGACTATCTTGATCAATTTGTGGTAGTCTTTATAGACGATATTCTTGTCTATTCAAAGAGCAAGGAAGAGCATGAAGATCACTTGAGAATTATATTGAAGACCCTGAGAAAAGAGAAGCTTTATGCCAAATTTACCAAGTGTGAATTTTGGCTTCAAAAAGTTTCATTTTTGGGTCATATAATCTCAAAAGAGGGGATATCTGTGGATCCAGCAAAAACAGAGGTTATCGAAAGATGGTCAAGACCAACAACAGTAACTGAGATCCGAAGTTTTCTTGGTTTGGCTGGATATTATCGACGTTTTGTAAAAGATTTTTCACGATTATCTAATCCACTCACCAAGTTGACTCGGAAAGGAGTTAAGTTTGTCTGGACAGAGGAATGTGAAGAGAATTTCAAGGAGTTGAAAAGAAGGTTATCCAGTGCACCTGTGCTCACACTACCTTGTAGTGGAGAAAGGTTTGTGATCTACAGTGATGCATCCAAGAAGGGATTGGGGTGTGTTCTTATGCAAAATGATATGGTGATAGCTTATGCCTCACGACAGTTGAAAATCCATGAGCAAAATTACCCAACACATGATTTGGAGTTGGCTGCGGTAATCTTTGCATTAAAGATTTGGAGGCATTACCTTTATGGTGAAAGGTGTGATATTTATACTGATCATAAAAGTTTAAAGTATATTTTCACACAAAAGGAGTTGAATATGCGTCAAAGAAGATGGTTGGAGCTGATTAAGGATTATGACTGCTCAATCCATTACCACCCTGGGAAAGCAAACAAGGTGGCAGATGCATTAAGTCGACAAGACCATGCTAGTTTATCCATGATGAGGATCACAAAAGATCCAATATTTATGGATTTACAAAGGATGGATCTTGGAATTATAATGGAAGGGGAAAAATCTTATCTTTCTCAAATGAATGTTCAACCATCTATACATGTGAAGATTAAAGAGGCACAGAAAGAAGATGTCGAGTTACAAAAGAAGGTGAGAAATGTTCCTGAATTCAACCTTGATTGTGATGGGATAATAAAGTTTAGGAATCGGGTTTGTGTTCCTCCCATCCCCGAATTAAAGAAAGAGATGCTGGATGAGGCTCATAGTTCTTCATTCTCTATTCATCCTGGAAGCACGAAGATGTATAGGGACCTGAAAGAGTACTTCTGGTGGGATGGCATGAAAAGAGATGTTGCTGAATATGTCTCTCGATGCTTGGTTTGTCAACAAGTTAAAGCTGAGAGACAGAAGTCTAAGGGGATGTTACAACCATTACCCATACCCGAATGGAAATGGGAAAACATCACTATGGACTTTGTCACAGGACTTCCTAAAACATCCAAAGGCAATAATGCTATCTGGGTCATAGTTGATCGTCTTACAAAGTCTACACACTTCATTCCTATTAGAGAGGATTTCTCTCTAGATCAGCTTGCCATGATATATGTAAAGGAAGTGGTAAGATTGCATGGAGTACCACTTTCTATTATATCTGATCGGGATCCGAGATTTACCTCGAAGTTCTGGCGAAGTCTTCAGTATACTCTGGATACAGAGTTGAGTTTCAGCACTGCTTATCATCCCTAGACAGACGGTCAGTCTGAGAGAACAATTCAAACCCTAGAAGATATGTTGAGAGCTTGCTCTATGGATTTCAAAGGAGGTTGGGATCAACACCTACCTTTGGTGGAATTTTCTTATAATAATAGCTTTCACTCCAGTATTCAAATGGCTCCTTATGAAGCTCTCTATGGAAAGAAATGCAGGACTCCAACTTGCTGGGATGAAGTTGGGGAAAGAAAGCTATTAGGACCTGATCTCGTTGATGAAATGGCAGAAAAGGTCAGATCTATTCAACAACACATAAGAGCAGCTCAGAGTCGACAGAAAAGTTATGCCGACAACCGAAGAAAAGACCTAGAGTTTGAAGTGGGTGATAAAGTGTTCTTACGAATATCTCCCTGGAAGAGGGTTATGAGATTTGGAAAGAAGGGGAAGTTGAGCCCTAGATATATCGGTCCTTTTGAAATACTGGATCGTGTTGGGAAGGTAGCTTACCGATTGGCGCTTCCACCGAATCTCTCTCAAGTTCACGATGTGTTCCATGTATCTCTCCTGAGAAAGTACATACTAGATCCTTCACATGTACTCAGCTCAGAAGTTGTACCGCTGGAGAAAGATATTTCTTATGAAGAACAGCCGATAGAGATTCTGGATCGTAGCAAAAAAGTCCTACGAAACAAGACCACTCGATTGGTGAAAGTTTTATGGACGAACCACCAACTTGAAGAAGCTACATGGGAGCTTGAGGATATGATGAGGGAGAAGTATCCTCATTTGTTTGTTGCAAAGTGACGAATTTCGAGGGCGAAATTCTTTTTAAGGGGGGTAGAATGTAACACCCGAGACTTTTATGTTATATAAATCATCAAAGGAATCTTTTTCTACACAACACTTGCTTGGCTTGCTTTACACGCAATCGCAACCTTCCTCGATAGCTTGCGTCGTACGCAATACCGAGTTTCACTAAACAACAATATACTATTAAAACTAGCCGTTATGAATAGTAATAACCACTTTTTGAAATTTTATAAATTTTATTTTTCAAAATGGACTTCATTTTTGGACTCAGAATATCGAAATTAGCCTAGGGTAAAATTTTGGTATTTTTCTGAAAACTTTCAATTTTTGATGAATAGTGAAACCACTAAGTGGTAGGTTAAAAACTGAATTTTGCATAAAACTTAATTTTACCGCTTCTGTGAATGGAATTTCAAAAATCCGAGAGACACGGTTAATATCAAGGACTAAAATGTGGTTCAATGAGATGAAAATAATTTTTTGGTGAATAGTAACTTTTTACTATTTTACCGCGGTTAATAGTAAATAGGGTAAATAAGGGTAAATATGATATCAATATTACCCTAACAAATGTCCTAATTCTATTGGACAAGTGTAATTCGACCAAAAACAAACTTAGGAATAAAATATGACCATTTAGGCCCACTTGGATTAGATTAGGACATTTATTATTAATTTATTTAAAGAAGGGTTAAAATAGTTAAAATCAAAGTTTAATAAGTAAATCATTTTTAATATGGGGTTATACATAAGATAAATTCAATTGTAAATATTCATTAGAAATCTAAAAAGATTTCCTACATGATGATATTTTATTTGTAATTTTTAGACATTAAATAATTTAATTTATTTATGACATAATGATGATGCAGTAATTATCTTATTAATGAAATATTGACATAATTGATGTTATAAACACAAAAATAAATGTAATTTGAGACTTTTTATGAATTCCACTAATTTTCTAGGTTACTTTGATATATTAATGTTGATTTAATCAACTTGGTTCGAACATATAATTCTGTTATGACTTTCACAAAAATCATATATCAAATAGTGTCAAAATTGACACAAAATAGTTTTTAAATCAAATATTATATTATTAATTGTTATTGTATTCCTAAAAATCTAAGGTTCGGCCAAATGACTTAGATAAGGATATATATATTAATAATAAACAATTTGGGGTTCGTTTGGCATGTTATAGTAAGTTTATTAACCATATAGTGAAAGAAAACAAAAAGACATGGTAAAAGTTAAATTATTTAACTTAGTGTTAAATCTAATTGATAAGGTTAAAATAATATCCTAAACTTGTCTAAATTCTATTGGTTGATAGGATTTCGACCCATCCCCACTTTATCTTCGAAATAAGACCCTTTGGAACCATTATAAACCGATTTTGACTTTAATATAAAATAATATTTTGAGATATTCCTAAGGTGCCCCTCTCCTCCCTTATAAAAGGGCACCTCCTCCCCCTCCTCCTCACACCAAATTGAGCACTCAAGCTCGGCCAACCCCTGCCCTTTTCTCCCCTCCACTTCCCTAGAATAGTCCTAGAGGTCCTGGTCTTCTCCAAAGACCACTCTTAGTTCCTTAAGTGGAGGATTCAAAGAGGCGTTCCAAAGAAGAGGTAATATCCATTACCGATCTTTTCAATTTCTTTCTTCTTCAACTTCTTCTTCTTTAGTTGTTTCATGATAAAGTAATAACATAAGTATTACTTACATACTGATATGTTATTATAAATATGAAACAACCCTAATTCACCTTCTATCCATCCTACGGAAAAATGAAATCACCGCGCGTGCGTACGTACGGAATACCGTCTCCACGCCGTGGTGTAATCTATATTCCACCATCACTTTACAAGGATGGGTATAATGGTGTAATGAGTAACTATTTATGATTATTATGAAGTAATATTGATACTGAAATAATATATATATACTCCAATACAATTCCACGATCATAGGAACGATATCATCACTCGTGCGTACGTACGGAATACCGTCTCCACGATGTGATGCGACTCGTTCTACATGATCTTCATTTCATAATGATTATATAAATGAATTGAATGAATGAATATGGTATATAATACACTAATACCATTCTGGAAATGAAGTATCTATAACCTAAAGATAAGAATAAGAATTTATTCGACAAAACACGCATAAGAACAAAAAGTTATAAAGACCCGAGTAACAAGTAACAATGAAATATTACTAACAAGAAGCTAATAATATGACCATATATGATATCATATCAATATTTATGATTCTGGAATAAGTCAATAACATTATTTAAACCATTATACAGGAGCTTCGGACACGTACAAAGCTAATCGGACCTAAGGTAAGGGAAATATCACAATCTCATTTTTATCCGAGATTGTTTATTCGTAAGTATTTACTGGGGTGTATTTTATCATCCACATCCATGTTCCCTCAATATGTAATATTGTTTCCATCCACTTGAAATAGTTTAAATCGAATTTTACCCTTAGGTGAGTTTTTAGTAAAGAATATGAAAGGAATCTTTTGTCGTTTTTCCGTACGAGGTACTTTTTGACTTTTCCGACAAAAGTACGAAGAATGTTTTTTTTAACTTATACGGCATGAATGGATTTTTAAAACATTACTTCAAAGAAGATTCCTTTACAAGTTTTCAAGTTTATTTTTAATCAACTTCTTTTATTTTAAAGTTGTATGACATGTTATGAAAGGAAAAATGTTTTTGAAGAAGAAAGGATATTTTCCTCAAGAATTCAATTCAAGTGTTTTATCAAAATTATTTTCCATCTAAGATAATAAAGGGTTCTGTTTCTATCCATATTTTTACATTGGTTTGACTATGTTGTGATGGAATTATGTTTATGAATTCCTTTATCATATATGAATTGATTTATGATGTCATGATGTTTCAAGAATCCCATTTTTGTTACATGTGTTATGCGATGATGCATGTTTTATGATTATGTGGCACACATAAGAAAGGATTCATTATAAGATGGGTGGGACCTATATCCCCCTCCAATGCATTGGGTAAAGATTTTATATCTCATGAGATAGACATGGCTGGAACGGAAGGTTATTTCGGTTCAGTGATACAGGACTGAAACGAGGAGTGAACTCGGTTCAGAAAGGGACTTTGTCCACTAAGATAGTCTTGGCAATGAGTCATGACTAACAAGAAATGATCTCCATGATTATGTGTGCATGCCACAAAGTTTCAAGTTTTATGTTATGATTTTGGGGATCTCATTTTCACTTCTATGATTTATTCCATGTTAAGATATTATGATCTCTTTTGCAGGTTTTGATTTTCATAAAGATATGATATGATTTTTATTTCCTTTATTTGCCCTTGCTGAGCATTTGAGCTCACCCTTTTATGTTTTCTTTTCCCCAGGTCAGGAAGATGGATATTAAGTAGAATATGCTAAAAGGGACCCTAGATATGATGAAATAAATGGGAGACACTGTAGAAGATTTATGAACCAGTTGTTTATGTTTCCCAGTTTCTAAAGACACTATACCTATACGGTCCTTTGTGGTTTTGTCATATGTTGTAATAAGTGTGCTTCAATTTTGAAGTATTAACAATGTATGTAAAGTGTGGGTTGTTATAATACCCATAACCTAGTGGTCTCCAATCATCTTCATTATTGTTTTTTAGTGTTATCCATGTCAAACTTTCTAAGTGAACCATGGTCGAAAGCCCTCCATTCACTAGCGTACTAGTACAAATTAGCCCACCTAGTTACCCGGGTTTCCCGTCTTGTGCTCAAATAGTTACCAAATGTTACCAAAATCAATTTTCACATATAAAAATTAGTTATGGTCACACACATTCCAAACAGTATCTACACATGCTTTGCACCTTTTATATAACTCAATAAACCACTTATAATTTCCATAAAACAATTTCAAGAAAAGTAACCAAATTTTTCACATTAAATTCATCTAAAATACCTCTTTTAAAACCCAATGGAGACCAATATTATAACAAACCATAAATTTCAGCATAAAAACATTTTTATAAATCCATTCCATGAATTATAAATTAGCACCAAGAGGCACAACATGGGTTGCATATGTAAAACACACCTTTTCACACAAAATTGGTACTTAAAAATAAACCGCTTTGAAAATGCCACCCAAATCAATTTTTGCAGTCTAAATAATGAAGGAGGAACATAAAGGAAACATAAATACAGCAAGACAAATTATTCTAGAATACCTACATATGGAATAACCTACCAAAAGTTTCAAGAACCGCAAATCCAAGTGCGGAACTTCAACTGCACCACCACCGCACCACAAGGGAGTGAGATCAAACCTAAAACTAGAGGATTGGACCATGAAACTCAAAATTAATCCCTAGGTATGAAGATATAGCTTCTGTACATTTGGGGATTCTATAAAAAAGGGAGAAATATTATGGAAAAGGAAGGAACTTAGAAGGATAAACACTTACTTGAGAAATCAGGACGATTTTAGAAACCTGAGACGTTCAGCCCTAATTCTAGACTGATAAGATCTCCAAAGAGGGAGAAAAGAATCTGGGGGTGAGTATAGGTTCAGTGGGATCAGGTGAGAGGTAGAATCACTGAAAAATAATAAAAAATTAAAGAGTTATGAAATAATAAAAAACAATTTTAAAACAGAAAATGGGCTTACGGGTTGTCCGAATACTTAATTAGATCACCCAAATCCAAGATGATAATGAATTTTTAAGGGGTCCAAATTTCTATGTTGGTTTTAATAGTTCAATGGAGGTCATTTTGGAAGTGTAGTGGGTGAAAAAGGTTGAAAAAGGAAGAAGTTATTAAAGAAACAAAATTAATTTTTAAAACTAGAAATAAACTCACGGTTTGGCCCAAATCTTGAAAACCCACCATTTACTCCAAAAATGTATTGGAAACCCCCAATACAAAGCAATAAAGGAAAATAAATGAAAATAACTTTAAAATAAACCATGTATGTGACAATTCTCCCCACCATGAAAGAGTTTCCGCCCCGAAAAGTCAACCCGATGCTTGATCGGAAAACTGGTTCGGGTATTCTTCCTCAACCCATAAATTTTGCTCCCATGTATCATGTGTATCACTCCCATGCTGCCAAAGAACTTGAACCAGTGGAATTGACTTTCCTCAAAGAACCTTTTCTTATAAGTCTACTATTTTCACCAGCCGCTCAAAAATAGATAGATTAGGCTCTATATCCAACTCCTCCCAATTCAACACATGGGACGAATCCGGGTTGTATTTCTTTAACTGGGAGACATGGAAAACATCATGGATGGATATCAACTAAGAAGGAAAAGCCAACCTGTATCCCACCTTGTCAATACGCTTGGTGATCTCAAAAGGTCCAACATACCTCAGCATCAACTTTCCTTGTTTCCCCAAGCGGCGGTGACCCAGACGAGGGGCCACTTTCAAGAATACCCAATCACCCACTGAAATCTCTAGGTCTCGATGCCTCTTATCAGCATATGATTTCTGACGACTCTGAATTATCAATAAATTCTGCCTGATCAACTTGACCTTCTCAGATGTCTCTTGCACAAGGCTCGGTCCCAATAATGATGTCTCACCTACCTCAGCCCAACACATGGGGGACCGGCAAGGCCGACCATAGAGCACCTCAAAGGGAGACATTCAAATCGAGTATTGGTAACTGTTATTATAAGAAAACTCGACCAACCCCAAATGGATATCCCACGAACCACCGAAGTCCAAGACACATGCATGAATCATGTCTTCCAGGATCTGATTTTCCCGCTCTATCTGACCATCTGTCTGAGGATGGTACGCTGTTCTCATCTTAATTTATGACCCAAAGCTTTCTGAAGGCCTCCCCAAAACTGAGAGGTGAAGCAGGGGTCTCTATCTGAGACAACTACTGATGGAACACCATGAAGCCTTACCACCTCTTGAATATACAACTGGCCCAACTCATTCACTTTAGCTATATCTCTGATAGGAATGAAGTGGGATGATTTGGTCAGCCGATCAATCACCACCCAAATAGCATTCTTACCTTAAGGTGTTTGAGGTAATCCAATAATGAAATCCATGGAAACCTCATCCCAATTCCAGGTAGAAATGGGTAGTGGATGAAGAAAACCATATGGCTTCTGATGTTCTTCTTTCACCTTATGAAAAGTATAGCATCTCGATACAAAGTCAGCAATGTCCTGCCTCATACTTGGCCACCAGAACCGTCGACGAACATCATAGTACATCTTGGTGGCACCGGGGTGGACAAACCACTGTGACTGGTGGCTATCCTACATCACCACCTTCCTCAGAGATAGCAGCACCACTAAATGAACCTTGAAACACAAGATACCCTTGGGGGAAGAAGACCAATCAGAACACGTCTCCCCACCATGAAGAATCTATTTCGACTGCTGAAAAAACTCATCACTGGACTACTTCTACCGAATCAATTCTATAAGAGATGGGGTCAACTAAATGATTTCCAAGAATGCACGTCCACTGTGCTCCTTGGTCTCCACATGAATATAAGAAAAGAGTCCCATTAAAGTCCACTCATCACTGGACTTCATTAAAGCCTGCACTGGTACTCTTCTTCTCAAGGCATCTGCTACAACATTACCCTTCCCTGGGGTATAGATAATATCAAAGTCAAAACCCTATAGGTATTCGATCCAGAAACGATGCCTCAAATTGAGATCTTTCTGTGAGAAGATGTATGCCAAACTTTTATGATCAGAGTAGACCACAAACTTCTCCCCAAAGAGATAGTGGCACCAAGTCTTTAAAGCATGCATTACTACCGCTAGCTCTAAGTCATGGGATGGATAATTCTTTTCATGCAGTCAGAGCTGGCGAGAGCCATACACCACCATGTGATCATCCTGAATAAGTACACACCGGAGACCCATACCTTAAGCATAACAATACACCACATAGCCTTTCCCAGACTCTGGTAGGATCAATACTGGGGCGGTAGTCAATATTTGCTTCAACTCTTCGAAGGATGCCTGACATTATGGGTTCCACACAAACTTCACCCCCTTCCAGGTGAGTGTGGTCATGGGAAAATAAAGCCAAGAGAAATCTCGAACAAACCGCCTGTAGTAACCTTCCAGGCCAAGGAAACTCCTGATATCAAACACGTTCTTCAGTTGCTCCCATGATATAACTGCACTGATCTTCTCGGGATCCACCAAAACTCACTACTCCGAGATCACATGCCCCAAAAACTTAACCTCCCAGATCCAGAAGGTACACTTGGATAGATTTGCATAAATGTGGTGATCCCGCAGAGTTCCCAACACGATCCGCAAATGGTTCTCATGCTCCTCCTCAGATCCAGAGTAAACCGGGATGTCATCCACGAACACTATGATGAATAAGTCGAGATACTGGTGGAACACCCTATTTATGAGTGCTATAAAGGCTTCTGGAGAATTGGTCAATCCGAAGGGCATGACCAAATACTCATAATGGCCGTACCAACTTCGGAAGGATATCTTCGGGATATCTGCCTCTTTCACCCTGAGTTGGTGATAACCTGAACACAAGTATATTTTAGAAAATTACTTTTCCCCCTTTAACTGATCAAATAAGTCATCTATTCGGGGAAAAGGATATTTATTCTTTATGGTTACCTTATTCAGCCTCCGGTAATCAATACACAACCGAAGGGAGCCATCAACCTTCTTTGAAAAAAGAACAGGAGTGGCCCATGGAGAGATGCTCAGGTGAATGAATCCTTTGGATTCTAAATATTCTAGCTATATCTTTAATTTCATCAGCTCAGTGGGGGACATACAATATGAGGGAAAAGATATCAGCTGTGTTCCCGGTGCCAAATCAATCAAGAACTCCACGTCCCGCTTTGGGGTCAAGCCTAAAAAATAATCTTGAAATACCTTTGGGAACTCATCCACCACATGAGGTAATCCAACATCATGAGATTGACCATCATCCTATAGTGAGATAAATGATAACTAGAAGATAATATTCCCTAAATATGGGAATGGAGGTCCCACACGACCAGACCGGTGGTCCCATTCCCCAAGAAAAACCTATAGACTTCCATCAGGTGCCATGAAACTCACTCGTCGCCTATAGAAATCGATGTGTGCCTAAAAATGTACCAACTAGTCCATGCCAAGGATTACATAAAAAAGGTCCATATCCAAGACCAGAAGGTCCCACTCCATCTCCACCCCCGACACAGAGAGTACACAAGATGGGAACCTGAGACCCTGCTCCTTCTTCTTTCCCAGTGGCATCACCAACTCCATCATGAAAGATAGAAGCTCAGTTAGAAAGTTCAGTGTTCTCACAATACATGCAGATATAAATGAAACTAAAGCACCAATATCAAAAAGAGAAGCAGATAAAGAAGATGCAATCAAAACGGTACCTAAGACGGTCGATCTCCCTACATCCGATCTTGCTGGTGCCTACTCCACATCATGAAGATGCCTCATCTCTACCTGAGAACGGCCACCCACCTGTGGCTCTGCCCTAAATTGGCTCTACCCAAAAGATGATCCAGCCCTTCCGCCATGACCACCGAACCGAGATCCCCCTTTCCTCGATGGATCGGACTGCGCTGGCACTCCCCTGGGAGCCACAGATCCTGCCCCACTTTGAAGTGGACGTGCTATCCCACAAAAGAGTTGCACATGTCCCATACCTACACACTAAAAATAGGTCTTCAGAGGATGAGGGAATTTTGGATGGATGTTCCCTGCCTTCCCACACTGGTGGCACACGATAGTCCTCACATCTGAAGCCACTGATGAAAACTGCCTGGAAGAGTGGCCTGAACTGCAACCTCCCTTCTTTACCTGCTCTTCCCACTTCCTCTTATTTTCAAAAGAGCTACTAGTGCCCATAAAGGATACCACTCCAAAGATCCCAGAATTACCCTTTTGTTCAATCTATACCATTCAAGCATGATTGAACACCTTAGCATAAGTTCCCAACTTGAATAAGAAGACATGTGAGTAAATTTCCAATCGCAACCCCTTCTCAAACTTTTGGGATTTAAAGCTCTCGTTAGAAACAATGTCAGGTACGTACCACACTAGTTCATAAAAATAGTTAGCATAATCCATTACTGAATGATCTCCCTGGAAAAGATCTATGAATTCTCGAGATCTGGCATAGGATATAACCTCTGGACAATACTGCTCGTTGAAGATGGCCTTAAAATCTCTCCAGCTCATGTTTTCATGTTTCCCAGATTGAATCACTGATTCCCACCACCTACGGCTGGGACCCTCTAGCTGACAAGAGGCACATTTCACCTGGACCTCCTCAGGTGTGTACAGAAACTTGAACATGTGCTCTATCTTCTCGATCCATTCCTCTACCTCTTGAGGTTCCGAGCTACCTCGAAAACAAGGAGGTTTATTTTTCATGAACTCTTGGGCCTTATCCTTCCTGGCCCCAGACTCATCTTCTCTGGCTGGAGTAGGAGCCAGAACCACTCTCTGTCCCAGAGCATAGACAACTCGGACCACAGATTCTATAATCCTTTGATCGAGTGGTGCATGAGAACTCTCTTCGGCTTCCTCCCATGGGTGTGTGGGAGCTTTCCAGGGAGGCATGTTGCTACAAAAGGCAACAGTCACAGGAAAAAAAAATCAGTACAAAAGTTCTGAAAATTTCAGGAATAACATCAGATATAAATAATCAATATACATTACAACAGTAAAATAAACAACTACTTCACCACACTCGATGTCCACATGCAACCTGCAGCCCACACATCTCACCTAGAAGTGAAGATAAACAAACAATTCAGACATCCCATGGTGACTCGCGGTCTGTCACGAGGGTTAAGGGATATGAACCCTACTCATGACCAAAACTCCAAGCCCCGATAGTCCTATCTCTTGTCTATCCCGACTCATCCCAAAATAATAATATAACTCAAAAATGTTAACCTCCTATGATACCATTTTGTCACGAACCACATATGGTCACCATCAAACATGCACCAAACCCGGCCCATGGAAAGTCATTAAGGGCGTTCCCTATCCCCACGGGCTGACACAAGTGCCTGGGTATCATAAAAATGTATGTGGTAATGATTTAACCGAGTTTGGATTCATAAAATAACCAAAAACAAACAATATACCAAATCTGAAAAATTATGCCAAACAAGACTTAATAAAATCTAGAACTGAGTATATGGTTTTAAACAGGACACAATGGGTCCAAAGGTACATAAAATTAGAAGAAAACAACCCACAAGACTCCACACGACAAGGGGTCATCACCCATGAGCCGTCTCCACAACACTGCACCATGGAAAGAAACTAGCAACCCGAACTGCCATCACCCAAGGCCTTGCCTTTTCCTGTGTCAAACATGATCAAATATAATTACACCCAAAGGTGTAAGTAGGGTGTGAGACTAATCCCAATAGGATATCACCCAAGTATTCCAAGTGATAGTCATTATAAAATAGAAAGCTTGCAAGAGTTATAAATAGAAAATGGTAGCATTTATTTCTAAAAGTGAAACTTTGAAATGAAAATACCTTTCAATGGGGATAACTTTAAATAATGAGTTTATTTGAATAAAACATGTAAGATACTTATTTTCAGATCAAAAAATACCATAAGGAAAGGATAACTTCCAAAAAGGCCATGGGCACCAAGCATAGGAACACCCCTAGGTACTAGTTAGTTGTGAGCCTTAAGTACATCGTACCACGATGAAAGTAACCATAATAAAATTCGTTCCTGTGAACGAGCCACTAGTAGGGAGAATAACCATAAACTAGTGGTATCTAATCATCTCCATTATAGATTTTTAGTGTTATATGTGTCAAACTTTCTAAGTGAACCAGGGTCGAAACCCCTTCGTTCACTAGCATACTAGTACAAATTAGCTCACCTAGTTACTCAGGTTTCCCGTCTTGTGCTCAAATAGTTACCACATGTTACTAAAATCCATTTTCACATATAAAAATTAGTTCTGGTTACACACATTCAAAAAATTATCTACACATGCTTTGCACCTTTTATATAACTCAATAAACCATTTATAATTTCCATAAAACAATTTCAAGAAAAGTAACCAAATTTTGCACATTAAATTCATCTAAAATACCTCTTTTAAAACCCAATGGAGACCAATATTATAACAAAACATAATTTTCAGCATAATTTTTTTTTATAAATCCATTCCATGAATTATAAAACAACACTAAGAGGCACAACATGGGTTGCATATGTAAAACACCCCTTTTCACACAAAATTGGCACTTAAAAATAAACCGCTTTGCAAATGCTACTTAAATCAAATTTTTCAGTCAAAATAATGAATTAGGAGCATAAAGGAAACAAAAATACAACAATAAAGCTTATTCTAGAATACCTACATATGTAATCACCTACCAAAAGAGTCAAGAACCGTAAATCCTATTGCGAAATTTCAACCGCACCACCACCGCACCACAAAGGAGTGAGATCGAACCTAAAACCAGAGGATTGGACCAAGAAACTCAAAATGAAACCCTATGTACTAATCCCTAGCTTCTGGACATTTTGGGATTCAAGAAAAAAGGGAGAAAGCTTAAGGAAAAGTAAGGAACTTAGAAGAATAGACACTTACTTGAGAAATCTGGACGATTTTAGAAAACTGAGAATTTCAGCCCGAATTCTCAACTTATAAGATCTCCAAAGAGGGGGGAACGAAGCTAGGCGTGCGGCTCGGTTTAGTGGGATAAGGTGAGAGGTGGAAGCACCGAAAAATAATAAAAAATTAAAAAGTTATGAAAGAATAAAAAACAATTTTAAAACAGAAAATGGGCTTATGGGTTATTCTAATACTTAATTAGATCACCAAAATCCAAGATGATAATGAATTTTTAAGGGGTCCAAATTGCTATGGTGGTTTGAATAGTTCAATGTAGGTCATTTTGGAAGTGGAATGGGTGAAAAAGGTTAAAAAACTTATAAGTTATTAAAGAAACAAAATTAATTTTTAAAACTGGAAATAAACTCATAGTTTGACCCAAATCTTAAAAACCCACTATTTACTCAAAAAATGCATGGGAAACCCCCAATACAAAGAAAAAAAGGAAAATAAATTAAAATACCTTTAAAATAAATCATGTATGTGACATATGAGTCAGAAATGGAAGTTAAACTAGTGGGAATATAATGATTAAGAAGGGGAATGCTATTTTGAAATTTTCAAATTCAAAATATGACAAGAATAGTAAAGGAATACAAATTTCTGAGTCATCTGATGAAGATACTACAAATAGTTTTTCTTCAGATAGCAAGCTTTATCATTTTTAAAAGAAGTTTGAAAATTTCTACAATAAGATAAGAGGATTTAATATATCCTTAAACAAGTACAATAAATATGATGAAAATTATAAATAAGTACGGTCTTATTAATGTAAAAAATATTGGACACATAAAACAAGATTGTCCATAACTTCAAGACAAAAATAAATCTGAAAAAAGTACAATTGGAAGCCAAAAAACAAGAAGAAGAGAAAAAGGGATATAAAATCTATGTGGAGTGCTTCTAAGTATTTTATTGATGATATATATTATGAATCAAAAGATGAAATTTCAAATCAAAATGAAAACATGTGATTTATGGCCCACTCTGACGAGGTACACTCATTTTATTCTTTCCAAGCATGAATCTGATTCTGAAAAAAAAATTCTATTTTGAATAATTAAATGAATATTGTACCATGTTGTAAACAAAATATTAAATCCTTAAAAAGAAAAATAAAGAACTAAGGAATTATTATAACGTTGTTGTTAATGAAAAATATGACTTAAGTAGATTTTAGGTCTTAAAGTCAAGATGGAAAATTCTATTGCATCTTGTGTTGGAATTGGTAACAAAACTGAAAGCTTACCAAAAGAAGTTCAGGAACTTAAAGATTATATAAGTGTTTTCAAAAAATGAGATAATTACTGAAATAAAATTCTTGATAACAATAAGTTTTGAAAGGATAAATTTGGAATAGGAAGCAAGGGTGAAAAACCAAATCTTTACAAAAATTATTTTTGTGCCCAGTTATAAGTACAAAAACTTCTCTGAAGTTATTTTTTTCACCATGGAGAACCAGAAAACTATGCTAATAGTTATAGTTTAAGAAACCCATAGTTTTTTTGGAGTTAAGAATGTTTTCCTTCAATAAGTTTTTTAAAATACGGTGCTAGAATTTCAAGACAACAAAAGTAGATTTAGGTTCCTAAATTTTTAGTTTCTAACAATGTAGGACCTAAGAGGATATGAGTAACAAAACAAAAAAATTATTTGTTTTTTAGGGAAAAATTTTCAAGTGAATAAATGAAAAATGGTATATGGATAGTGGATTCTCATGACATATGAGTGGATATTTCTAAAATTTCCACTCCTTATCCAAAATTGATGGAGGCTATGCCACATTTGTTGACAATACTAAGTTAAAGATCATGGGAGTTGGATCAGTTGGAAATCCTAGCTCAATCATCATCAACAAAGTTATATATGTGGAATGGATGAAACATAATATGATAAGTATTTTAACTTTGTGATGAAGGTTATTCTATTGATTTTTTAAATAATGCATGTTCTGTTTTCAAAGATAAAATCCTTAAATTTAAGGCACCCAAAATGAAAAATGTCTATACTATAGATCTTAATTATTTTTGTAGATAAAAATTGAACTATTTAAATACCGAAACAACTGAATCTTGGGTTTTATATATAATACTAATACATTTTAATGTTTACTCTTTTGATAAATTCATCTAAGAAATTTTAATTTTATATTTACCTCAACTTAAATTGAATAAAGTGAAACTATGTGATGCATGTCAAATAGGAAAGAAACACAAGTCATATTTTAAATCAATCAAAGTGGTTTCTATATATAGTCCTCTAGAACATAGACACATGGATTTTTTTGGATCGTCCAAAATAGTAAGTATAAGAGGAAAATATTTTTTACGTGCTAGTTGATTATTTTTCTAGATTTAATTGGGTTTTTTTTTCTGAGTATTAAAAGTGAAACTATTTCTGTATTTACAAGTTTTTGTAAATTGGTTAAAAAAGAGAATGATTCCAAAATTATTTCATTGATAAGTGACCATGTGGGTGAATTTTAAGACCACAAGTTCAATTCTTATTGTTCTAAATATGGAATCAAACATACTTTTTTCTACCCCCATGACACGTCAATATAATGATATTGCTAAAAAGAGTAATAGGACCTTAAAAGAAATTTTCAAGATTGTGTTATGTGAATATAACTATTCTACTCAATTTTTGGATGAAGCTATAAGTAAAACATATTATTTCATTAATTGGGTTTTAATTAGACCTACTTTGAAGAAAATAACCTTTGAGTTATGGAGTAAGAGAAAACCAAAAGTTGGATACTTTAAAGTATTTGGATGAAAAGTTTACATTTTTAACACCAAGAATAATCTTGGAAAATTTGATCCAAAGGCTGATGAAGGAATCATTCTTGGATATTCTACCATCTCTAAGGCTTATAGAGTTTTTAAAAAAATGACAAAGATTTTTATAGAATCAACTCATGTGAGATTTGATGAAAGTGATCCGTTTGATCACAAAATGAATCAATTTTATGAGATAAATGACTCTTTAAAAAACATTAGATCTTAACATCTTTTTGTAAATATAAAGGGTGATGATTTGGAACATGATTTTAGTGAACTAAATCCTAAAAGGATGGATACTAGTGTACTTAAAAGTATGATTCCTAGACAACCTAGAACCTTGAAAAATTGTCCCTTGAAAACTGTTATAGGAATATTAGATGAAGGGATTAGAAATAGAATAAGCATAAGAAAATTTGTATAATTTTCTTCCTTTTTATCGCAACTATAACCTAAAATATTAGGATAATCCTTAACTGACGAGAGTTGGGTTTTAACTATGAAAGAAGTTTTAAATAAATTCTAGAGGAACAAGATATGACAATTAGTTGAAATTCCCTCTAACTACTCTATTATAGGAACAAAATGGGGTTTTTTAAATAAGTTTGATCATGGTATGATCACTAGGAATAAGTCTAGTTTAGTTGATAAGGGGTACAATTAAGTGGAATAGATAGATTATTGCATTATCTTTTCAATCATATCTAGATTAAAATCTATTAGGGTTATCCTAGATTATGTATCACATATGGACTTCAAATTATATCAGATGGATGTGAAATCTTAATTTTTAAATGGTTTTCTTATGAATGAAATTTATACTGCACAACCTTCAAGTTTTTAAAATATTTATTTTCCAAATTTAGTTTTCAAACTTATCAAAAAAATTTATGGCCATAAACATGCACCTAGAGCTTGGTATTAGCATATAAGTTCTTTTATTTTATCTAATGGATTTTTAGCAAGAGTGGAATATCCTACTCTTTTCATGAAAACTTCATCTTCTAATTTATTACCAGTTCAAATATATGTTATGATGTTATTTTTGGATCTATAAAAAAATGTGCAATGAATTTTTAAAGCTCATGTAAAAGGAATTTGAAATGAGCATGATGGGTGAGTTAAATTTATTTCTAGGTTTTTATATTTATAAAAAATACTTTGGGAATGTGATGAATAAAAATAAATACATACTTAAATTAAGATATTTGGACTCAAAAATAGTAAATTACATGAAACTCCTATGTGTTCTAATGAAAAAATTTATTTGTATGAAGTTGTGATATGAGTTGACAACAATTTATATAGAGGAATACATAGGAGTTTAACTAATAGTAGACGAAACATTATGTTTTAAGTATTATTATGTGCCAGATTCCATGATAATCCTTCAAAATATCATTTACAAGCTTCCAAAATAATTTTAATATTTTTATAAGGAACAATTTCTCTTTCATTACATTTTCCAAAATCTTATGATTTTAATTTGACTTCATATTCAAATGTTGAACTTTGTGTATACTAGATAGGAAGAGTACGTCATGAACTTTCCATTTTCTAGGAAAATATCTTGTATCTTGGTCAAGTAAAAAAACACCTAGTTATATTATCTACTTCTGAAACAAAATATATTACTACCAGTAGTTGGAAATATTTACTGTTGATAAAGAACACCTTGTTGGATTTTTGATTCAATTATAATCACGTTTCAGTCAAATGTGATAAAACTAGTGCTATAAAAATTTCAAAAAATCCAATAAACCATTCAATAATAAACCATATAGATCTAATAAATAATTCTTGAGATATCATACTTAAAAAGGTGATATCACTCTTAAATTCATCTTTACTGAGAATCAATTAACTAATTTGTGACTATGTCACTTTCCTATGTATTCTTTGATTTTATTCAGTGGAATTAAAGTTATTTGAATTTAAATGATTCTAATTTATTTTATTTATCTTTATTTTAATTTTAATTTCTATATTTATTTTCAATATTTTAAGGCATTATGAAAGTTAAATGAATTTATTCTATTTTTATACTTTTTTTATGTCAGATTCAATTTTAGAAAATAAATTGAACTTCCTTTTAAAAGAAAATAAATTGTTTTTTATTTTATTATATATATATTTTATGTTAGACCTAACCCTAAACCTAAATTAGTTATGTATCCCTTTCACAAATCGAATACGTGATTTAACCTAAAATTAATCCACTCCTACCTTTCCATTTTACCATATCTATTCATCCCTGAATCCAAACTATCACCTTCATTTCTATCAACCTCAAACCAATATCTCTATGATGTGAAAGTCAAAGTGAGGAGATAATGGTGGTTCTAGATCCTCAATGAAAGTAAAGAAAAATGGTGCTCCACATTGAGTACTTACTGGAAAAGTTATAGACATGGATTAACTAGAAGGAACTAGAATGTTGTTGAAGAAAGTTTTCCAATTCCATGGATGATAATTAGTTTTTTATGAGAATAAATTGAGTTTCATGTTTGAGGAGGAATTTAATGGATTCATAAGTAATGTTGAGTTTCACTTTAGAAAAACAGAGCATGTGATTTACTTGAATGTGAATGGGAAATCATTATTAGTTTCTTTAGTGGAAATGAAGGAAATATTACACTATACTTAGGAGGGTGAGTTTAGTTTTAAAAAAATTATTTGGTATGAGCTCTGTTGGACCTATGGAAGTCTTTAAGTTTTTTTGGGTCCTCTTACTTAGAAAAGAAAGTTTTTAAAGACTTGTAAGCAGGGTTGAAAGTGATATGTAAGTTTATCTAGATTGGCATTGCTCAAAGGGACAGTGATATGAAAAAGGTATTATTTCAATACATGTACCTCTTATATGTCCTGATCAACAATATCAAGTTGAATCTATCTTGGTACATGATGTGATTCATGCAACACTGCTACCAAGGTAAAGAGAATTTGAACTGATATCTATATGGAAATATTATCTCCTTAGTATTGAAAAGGAAATAAGTAAATCTTAATAAAGGAGAAGATGTGAAGTGTCATAAGAGAAACACTCTTTCAGATGTTCTTAAAATGTTTGGTTACAACTAGGATGCAACCTAAAATTATCTAAGGCCTTTTGGATAGGAAGTTGGAGCTCAAGTGGTTATACCACATTTATAACCAACTTAGGGGGATCCTTCTATTACCTAATATCCTATGGATACAACACCTGTTGAGATGGTGACTGCTAGAGAAGTAGAGGAGACTATTTATGAGAGAATCTGACCTTTAGTTTCAGATGCCAGACCTGTTGTGGAACCATTTCAGAGTCAAGAAGCTGAAGTTACTAGTACTACTGAATTAATTTAGAAAGTTGTGCTAGTTTTTGAGAAAACTATCAAATTTGAAGAGGCAAGGCCAATTGAGACTATGCCATATATGTTTACTATTGAGGTTAGAGATGAACCTTAGGTTGAGAATAGAATAGTAGATCCACCCCTTGGATTACTTGTTGCTGGAAAATATGGTGGTGGAGATGTGATTATGGTGGATGCTGATCATTTTCACACCCAAACACCCATTCCATCACCTTCTTATGCGTAGGAGGGTGCTCCATTGGTTAGAAAAAGTTCTGAATAATTTTATCTAGAGAAACACATGAATAGTTTTTCCATTATAGTGAGGAAAAAATTTGGTAATCTCAAAGGATATTACGATGAGTTGAAAAAGGAGTTGATATCTTTTAATGAGACCAGAAAACTAAAGGAGACTTCAATGTCTTAGGATGATTTTGATAAGCTAGTTGAAATGATGGCTGCCGAAACAACTTTGATAAAAAACTTTTAACTAGTGAAACCTGTTTCTTCTGATATAAGTGATATAGAAATTAAGGCTATGAAATCTCAAGTGAATGATTTTAGATGAATTTTTCTACCAAGTATGAAATTAATGAAATTGGAGTGCTTGTGGCATATCAAAGGGATATGGTTCAGAATACAACTCTTGTTTAATTAGATATATCAGTGGATGCACTTGATGATATTTAAAGTTTCAGTATTGAGATGAAGGAGATCTTGCACACTCTAAAAAGTGTGGATGTGAGTAAATTTGAGTTTATCAAATTATTTCATCCTAGCTCCATAACCACTTCAGAAACATCAGTGATTTCTACTTTTCATAATCAGTTTGTTTATCTATCCTCATATTTGAATTCAGTTTCTTCCTAGATCCAATCACTTTAGTGTGACATTTTAACCCTTGATCTTATGAAATAATTAAAAAAGAATCTATTATATGAGTTTTAAGAAACCATAGAAGGTATCAGAAGACTTGGTCTTGGGACTGATGTTATATTGAATGACATAGTTGGCTATTTTCAGGAATTTGTTTCTTCAGATGGTGCTCAAGTGGAAGAAACCTTGGGAGTATACATGAAAGAAAGAGATATAATTTCATGTTTGATTGGTCCAATAAATATAAACCATGATAGTTTTTCAAGTACGCTGGTTAAGATTTATGATGAAATTGCCGATCTATACATAGACTCTTCTAAAGAGGATTTTGGTTCTTTTGATTCTGAGGAAACTCATGTTGTACCAGCTGTATATACATGATGAGATATTGTAGTATATAGAACTATCATGCTAGTTGTTTTTGTTTCAGTTTCGATTAATCCTTTAGTACCTTAATATCCATCTAGAAATACACATGAGGCTGGTCAAGTCCTGATAGAGTAATTAACAAACTTAGATCACAAGCTAACCGCCCTAAAAGTTAGACTGATCAAGTTATAGGTATCTGCATACCTGATTCAGGCTAAGAAATATTTTGAGCCTCTTGCAACTCCATCCACTCCTCAACATCCTAATCTATCCTGCAAGACTCAATTAATTTATGCTATACACCATGAATAAATTACAGGGCTACTGAATAACCCTCTTTCCACATACTGAGATGCATTTCCAAGGATGGTAAACCATCTTGAACTATAAATCAAATATCATTAAGAGGATTGATATGAATGATAATGTTCTTTTCTCTCTCATAGGTAGAAAATACTTCATATTAGCACTTCCAGATACCTATAGAGGTTCCAAGTAGTTGTTGGACACCGTCTTTGTTCCAACCAACTTTTATAAGAAAGAAAAGTCAAAGTCTTATGTTTCCATTCCTATTCAATCTATTGAGAAGAAATATAATTCTTCATATCCAACCAAGAATATGAATTTTAAAATTTCTAACTCATATGATTTCATCACATCCTCTCAAAATCTTGATAGGGTGTTGAGCACACCTTATCAGAGACCACAAGATAGATTAGGGTTATGAAGGCACTTATATGGAGTTTGGTAGAGTTTTTTGACCTCTAGTGGTTGACCCTCCCACCACTAATTCCTCACCTATTTCCTTTAATAAACCTTACCCAGAACTCCATTCAAGTTTGATCCAATCCAAAAACTAGAGTCATATAACTAATGTATTTTTGTATATTGAATTTATAATTTTGTACAAGTGCACATGATTAATAATGTTCTCATGTCTCTTTTTTGTTCTTAAGAAATTGTTTTAATTCAATGTTTTTTTATCTTTTTGAATGTTATACTTGCTTCATTTTATGAAATTTAGTCATTCCATAATTTGAATTCTGAATTAGTATTATACTTAACCTGTTCATAATTAAAGGTGGTTCATTTACAATGTTTTTCCTTTCCTTGCCCTTATTTTTAATGTCTCAAATGGGGGTGAAGATACATATAAAAAATAAAGGGGGAGAAGAAAGGATAAACACACAATTTTAAAAAGTATTATAAATTATATAGTTGCCTATAAAATCCCTACAAAATTCTTAAATCTATTTAAATTTCATGTTTATTATTTAATGGGGATTGTGACCATCAAAAGGGGATATTTTTGGACAACTAATTTTCCAACATATCCCATGTGATTTATGTTTTGATGATCTCAAAAATAATTCATATGTTTCTAATGATTTTATTTTTAAGTGTGTTTATCAGGTTTTATCTTTATTTAATTCAATTATGTTGTTGTTATTCAATTTATATATTTTTTTTGAAATTTTTCTAAGTCTGGAAAATCAACTACATGAGGCAATCAACTATGTAGATATTTGGATATGTTAAGAAATAAACTACCTAAATAAAATATGTGAAAGAATCACCTATATAATTTGGATACATTTCAGAACCAGTTATGTGAAAATTAGTTACATTGATAAATCACTTATATGAGCAAATAAACTACGTCGATGAAATAGCTATGTAAATTGCTTACGTGGAGTATTCAACTACGTGAATTGGATCAGTGGAAAACTCAGATATGTGGTTTCAATAGGCTCTTTGAATCAGTCATCTATTATAAATTTTAATATGTGAGCAAGATGGATATATATTTGGTTATGTGAGGAATTCATCTATATAAAGAATGACTACATGGATCAATTTAGCTATGTGAATTTGAATATATGGAATTTAGATACATGATGATCTAGAATGAGTTACATCATTTTGTAACCTTTATATTTATTACCATTGAATTACTTAAAGTGAAATTCAAAATTTTCATTGATGTATTAAATATTATACAATTTATTTAGGTTAAAATTAATTTTCAAAAGGTTTCAAGTACCGAAAGAATAAAATAGTGCAACATAATTTATTACTTAGTACTATTGCTAATGTATTTTGAGAAAAGGATTTCTGGAATTTAATGTAGAGACTTTATTTTATAGAATATCATGTTGTGAAATATTAAGTGAGAGTATATGAAAGATTATTCAAATGAGAGAAATAGTGAATTAAAAAGAATAGAAGAAAACACTTTCACTCTCAAAACATTCTCAAGAAGTTTTCTACGTTGCTTACTCTATGATATAAAAAATAATAAGAAGACTCAAGTTCTACAACTATGCTTTCAAATATTTGTCTTGCTATGTTTTTGAATAATCTCATTGAGCTATTCTTTACTCTTATTTAATCTCTTGGAGATATCTTATCTTTTATCAGTTTCATCTTGAAACTATGCACTTCATCTATAAAATTTCTCATTTTCTCTCTCATTGATGGAAGTGTCAGCTTCATGTATTAAGATGTGTAGGTTCCTGATAAAAGGACTAAATGATATTGTTTTTTATAAATCATTGTAGGATCTTGTTAAAATCTCATGGTTTTTACCAAGTTATGGTTGCTTTCTCTCAGTCAGATTGACCCTGAGAAAAGTACCAGAGCTTGTGAAAATCACCCTCAAAATACTATAAATATTTTTTATTTTATTTTTTCATAGAGTTTTTATTTTCACTAATTTATTGTGTTAATAAAAAATTATAACTTATTATATCTCAGTGATTTTGGTTTTAAAGTAATGAAAATTTTAATAACTCAATTCACCTCCCTCTTGAGTCATAGTGTAGTTATTCTATGACCAACACAAACCAATTGTGATCACTTAGAGGGAGAACATTGATGTAAGCCTAAGATTTGAATTTTAATATTTTATTTTTGATCTCATTAATTTCAAGTTTTCATTATATTTTTCTTAAATATATTCTTTTTCTATTGTGTTTATGTTGTTATGGTCACACAAGAATCAAAGGAACATGAATCATCATGCTCTCATGCATAATTTGGATTGTGTGATTTTTTGAGAATGGTTTCCTCTTTTATCAACCTTTTTCTATCTTGAGTGCTATCATGGATTGAATTAGTTGATAAGTACATAATAAGAACTCAATAAGATTCATGATTTTGTAATGAAAATATTAAATTATGAAACAAACCTGGTTATCACATCAAGTTATTTGTGTGTTTCCCTGATGAGTTTCAATTATGAAGTCATACACAATTTACTTGATCATTAATGGTAATATGTGAATCACTTTTTTACTTCCATTAGAACCCAAGGAGGTATCCCAATGTAGACTTAGTTTTATTCTGATTCAATGTGTAATAAATCAGGGATTAAGAGATAAAATCATTTCCCTTGAAGTTATGGTAGATGAAGAACAAGGGGATTACCCATGGTGATAAAAATTACATCAAATTGTTTCAACTCTCACCCTTTAATTACACAATTCAACATTTTCCCATAAACTCAAATCCCCCATTTCTTGAAAACCTCCCCTCATTTTCATAATCAAAACCTTATTTTAAAAAATTAATGATCTAAGGATCCATTAAGAGTCGACCTAGTGTTTTTGGTATACTGTATAAATTCCAATAAAAATAAATATCTAATTTGATGTGTTCAACAAAACGATCAAAATTTGACACAGTTTCTAGGGAATAAAGAATATTTTTTCCATTTATTTCTTTCTTTTACTTTTTTAATTATTCCCATTTCAATATCCCCATACCCTTTGTATTTTTATTCATTTTTTCATGCTCTCTCTATCTCTCCTTTATTCTCTCTTGTTTAGTAAGATAACCTTTATTATTATTATTTTTATTTCTTTTATTTCCCCTTCATTATCAAGTATTTTTTCCCATTCATTATTTCTAAAAAATCATTATTTCATGATAATATTTGCAAAATAAAAGTTTCTCAAAATTGACTCATAAATTGAAAAGTCACTCCACTCACAAATTAGGTCTTCTAGATAATGTAAATATACTAACACCTAGGAGCATATTATGGAACCTTAAGTAGCATCAAAAAAATCTAAGAGTGAATCAATTCAAACCCCTAAAAACATGGTCTCAAATAATAAAACCTTAAAATAATTGACCAAACTTGATGTGAAGTACCAACATGCATCTATACAATATCCTAAGGAAGAATCTATCATTGAGCTATGATCACGCATAGTATTCCTCCTTCCTAAATTCCATGGTCTTCCTGATTAGGACCATCACAAACATCTCAAGGAGTTTCACTAGTGTGCTCCATCATGAAACCCCAAAATGTGTTTGAGGACCTTATAAAGTTTAATAATTTACCTTTATCCCTTGATGGTGTATCCAAATATTGATTATACTATTTGACTACTATAATTGGGATATTTAATAAAACCCCATTACTATATTTTAGGTACTTATAACCCTTTGTTTTGATCATCCTTTGTTTGGATATTGTTTTAGGTTTTTTGAAGACTTTTTAAATTTTTTAGAAATTTCTGGGCCAACTCACAGTTGGTTCATAGTTAGGTAAAACATAATAGGTCATCCCAAAAAACCATGTTCCATATGTTAGAGTTCATAAGGGGGGAACATTGTTAGTTCAAACCATGAAGACTTCCCCTAAAACCATGCAACATAGGATAATGGGGAGAACACATTTGTTAAACTATGTGGCCATCCCATGCACCTTTTTTCCAATATCCTAGGAGGGAGAACACAATTGGTGCATGTTTTGTCAAACCATGCTTCCAAACCATAAAAATCTCTCTAGAAGCCCAGTAAGTGCACAAAATTATGCACACAATTAACTTGACCTGTGCAACCTATCCTAGTAAACTATGCAATGAGATTTTTAATTCTCCAAAAATTGAAATTAAAGACCCAAACCCCCCGTTATAAATTCTAATATCCTCATAAACAAACATAATTTGATACTCTCAATTTTGAAGGCTCTCTAGAGGTGATTTTGGATCCTCCAACCTCTTTTATTATCATATCAAAGTGCTGATAGATGCGATTAATCCCTCTTTATTAAGTGTGACATCTTTGATCGGGAATTATCCTTTATTCCTCTCTCACCTTCTTCGAGAGTAGTGAATCATATTTTTATTGATGGATTGAAACCTTGATTTTATGAGTTGTAATTTTATGGATTCTTATTTGATCTTCCTCACCATCTTCTCTCCATTGGTGGTTCCAATTTTGGGTGATTATTTGATCATGTGAGAAAATGTAGGTGGTTCTTTAATGATTTTCCCTATAATTGAAACCTCGATTACTTAATTTATTTAAAATGAATCTTTAATTGATTTAAAAATCGAGAATTGAGAAGATTTGATGCTTGATTTCAAAAAGGAATGGAATTGATAAATGAAATCCTTTTTTGAAGGCTTTGAAAATATTGAGAGTATTTTGAGAAAATATGGATTGAAATTAAAATTTATTTGATGATTATTCTTGATAAAAATGGATTTAAATGAGAGTTGATTTTGAAAATCATGAAATTGATAAAATAATTTGATTTGGTTTTAAAATTTAAGTGACATTTTGAAACTTGAAATTGGAAATTTGAACCAAGAATGATGAATTAAACTGAAAATTATGATTTTACTATGATTGATTTATGAAAGAATATGTGAGACTAAATAGTTAGTGGGTGATTGAAAACATGATAGTACTCTGGCCCCCTATGTATGGAATGATGATGAAAGATCCAACTAAACCATGTTCAACATGATTTCCCCGATGGGGTGTTTATTAATTCTATCCCGATGGTCTAAGCATTAGGGACGTGTGCACACTTTGAGCCATGATTGTTTGACTCAGTAGTATGAGAATCATATGGTCGAGAACTAACAAACCTCAGGGTATATGAACATAGTGCTTTTGATTTGATTTGATTATTACATACCGGTGTTTATTGAATTGATTTATTCATGAACATTTGTTTTGCGAAAAGGTTCATCTAATAATGTTTTTGATATACTATCAATCAACTTGAATTGGAAGATTATTTGACTAAAAATGTTAAAATGTTTTCCTTGCCTCATCTCTATTTAAATAGAAGAATAAATGATTTATTTGTTATGTAATTTCTCATGAAACATCTAGTGATATCCTACTGGTATAATTTTCTCAAATACTACCTTTTCCTTTGGACGATTGTAAATTATGTTATGAAAGGTCCATGAAAAGGGAAGGTGCCACTTGGAGGTGGATGCTGTGCTTGACTAGTGATACATTTGGTGATGGAGGTGACTAGTGGAGATGTGATCCAATCATTACACAAAGACTTTGAGACTTTTTCTTGATGGATATTGTGTCATTTTATTAGATGATATATTTTTTGATCTTTATCTCTCTACTTGTGGTATTTTTCTTCTTTAGGAGTGTTTGACATACCGAATGTTCATTGATATATATTCTACTATTATTTATTGTTTGATTATTATTATGGTGGAATAGTTCCCTCTAACCATTTTTTGATGACCAAACACTACTTTCCAGCCCGTAGGGATCAAGATTGTCTCTCAGGCAATGTTAGTGCCACCTTGGGTATCAGTGTAAAAGGGTATTTAGGTTGGTTTGTGACAAAATGGTACCAAATTTTAGGTTGAGAATATTTAATTAATTTTAGTATGCAGTCCTTGATGTCATGTTTGATAGGAGGTAGGATTTTCATGATTTAAGGGGTATTTTACAAGTGATTTTCTGACCATTTCTCATCGTATAATTCCTTGAGTCACCTTGGGTGTTTTGGAAAAACATTTTTGAGGAATAAATTGTTATAATACCAGACTTTCCCAAAACTTGATATGATTATTTTGAAATCTGAGAAAATTTAATTCTATTAGATGGAATTTATATTCCAATATCCCTTGATTTAGTTGATGATTTGAGTATATTTCCTAGTGTTTTCATGTTTCCTATTTATGTTGTATAATAACATGACCCCAAGAAGTTGTTTGAATAGAACATAGGATGGAGATACCGATGAACCATAACAATTAAACCATAAAGTTGTCCAGATGCTCATTGAGATAGTGGCGTGTGTGTTCCAAGCTCTTTGATAGGTAGAAGAACTCAGTTTTTGTTCATTCTCTAATGGAGGAACCTCATAGGGATAAAACTAGAGATCATGATCAAGAGATTATTTGACAGAAATCATTAGCTTTACAAGGCTCTAATGATCCTTTGGAGGTAGAATATTGGTTAGAAAATATTGAGTTGATTATTGAGTTCTTGGAAATGCTATATTCAATAAAGGTGAAATGTTTTAACTTCAATATTGAAGGGTCTAGATGGAGGTGGTGAGATTCAATGTTTATGGTGAAGAAATATAAAGGTTGGAGTGGAAATACTTCAGAACTATTTTCATGATAATTATATATAGAATAAATGGTTTCAGAATAGCCTATGGAATTTATCATCCTCCAATAGGGCGATGGAACCATGACTTAGTATGTAAACTAATTTGTATAACTTATTCATTTTTCTTCTGAAGTAGCATCAAATGAGAAGTTGAAGGCCCAAATATTTGAGATGTGTATTTGAAATGATATTTTATCTAAGGTTTTCATGATGGATATCACCTATTATATGGATATTCTAGATAAATATTTGATTAAAGAGATTTACTTGGTTGGTAAGTTAGGGTTGGAAAGAGTTCCACCTACTCACAGTGATAGTTATGTTAGTTCATTTAAATAAAAGAGTAAGAGGGGTGGGTCTCATGGAGGATCATGATAGTAGACAACATCCATACCCTCTGTGGTGTCTATTAAATCTCTATTGAATTGTTTTCAACACATAAAGATCAGACATTCAAATTGGGTTTGTACAAAGGCACCAAATATTTGTGGTTTGTGTGGTTGCTTAGGCAACATGTAGAATTTATATCATGTTTTTTTCCCCGTACAGTGGAACAAGATCATCAGCACAAAAAATTACTATGTTGTAGTTAGATGCTTCAACAATTAAGGGGTTCCATCCATAGACATCTGAAACAAATATTCTTCATGTAGTGTATGAGTTTCCAGAGAAAGATGATGTGGGCTCAGCAATAGTGAGAGGTACCATCCCTATAGCTTCTTCTTTAGTGACTGATCTAATTGATACTAGTGCATATCATTATTTTGTATCGAATCACATTTTGAATAAGTTAAACCTTTCTATGAAGCTTATGTATTTTTTTAATGGATATTGATACTTTATTTGGAATGAAGAGAGATTAGGGCCTCTAATACCCCCTCGTACCTTCTCTTTATCAAAGATCGAGCTCATCTTGGATTTTTTGATTCTCTATATGAAACCTTTGGATGTAATTCTCAGGGTGGATTTAATGATTTCCCATAAATCCTGAATTTACTTTTAGCTTTAGTATATCTCTTTTACTTCCCCTAATAGGGTGTTCCATATTTTCCATAGGGATAATGTGACCTAAGTTTGAGTAGATCTGAACCACCTCTTCAAAAGTTAGGTATGATAATATCTATTTTTTCTTTTGATTTGGTGTAATAATATTTGAGTAGTGATCTTCCTCCATTGGTTGTTGAGTTTCTCAATGTGTTTCCATCTGACTTCTCTTACCATCAGTAAGGGAGGTGAAGTTTTATATTGACATGGTACCATGTACCCAACCTATATCTATTCCTTCTTACTATATGAAACCAAATGAATTAAAGGAGTTAAATATCCAGTTGGATGAACTATTTAATAAAGGATTCATTTTCCTAAGTGTGTCTACCTGGGTGATGCCTGTGATTTTTGTGAAGAAAGATTATGGAAACCTTCACCTTTGAATTGATTATCAAAAACTTAACTGATTCATAGTAAATAACAAGTATCTTTTTCCCCATATTGATGATTTGTTTGATTATTTAAAAGAGGTTAAGTGGTTCTAGAATATTTATCTTCGGTCTGGTTATCACTAGCTAAGAATAAAAGAGTCTGATATCCCAAAGACCACATTTTAGAGTTGGTATGACCATTACAAGTACCCTGTTATGCCTTTTGGTTTAATAAGTGCACTGACGATTTTTAGGTGATTATTAATATAATATTCCATGACTATCTTGATTAATTGATGGTGGTATTTATGTATGACATCTTGGTTTACAATTCTGAGGAAAATCATGTGCATCATTTGAGAGTAGTTCTAGAAATTTTGAGAGATCTCAGAATTTATGCTATGCTGTTAAAATGAAATTTTTGGATTCAAAAAGTGAAGTTATTGGGACATGTGGTCTCATAACATGGAATTTCAGTTGACCCTAAGTAGATTAAAGCTGTTATAACATGGTATCCACTACACAATTTTTTCAAGATTCATATCTTCTTTGGCTTAGCAGGGTAATATCACTCGTTTGTTAATGATTTCTCAAAGTTGGAATCTCCAATGACTGCTCCCACTCATAAAGGAGTAAAATTCATATGGGATTCAAAATTTCAAAATTATTTTGATTATTTGAAGCACAATTTGACTTATAACCCAATGTTGACTTTTCCAGAGGTTGGGAAGGGCTATAAAGTCTTTTTTGACACATCTAGTTTGGGTTTGAGATGCGTTCTTAGGCATGGTGATCATGTGGTGGCCTATGATTCTAGTCATATTTGGACACATGAGAAGAAATATCCCACTCTTGAACTCAAACTTGCAGTTATGATTCCTGATCTTAAGGGTTGAAAACATTACCTTTTGAGAGAATGGTTTACTATTTATTATAATTAAAAAAATCCTATGTTATATATTATCACAAAAATATTTTAATATCTATCAGAGGAGATGAGTGAGAAACATGAAATCTTTTGATTTTGACATTTTCTACACCCTTGGTAAGGGGAATGCTATTACTAATGGTTTGAGCAGGGAACTTATGACTCAGCATACAGAAGAATCATTAGAAGAGTGAAATTTTATGACCCTCTTTGCTCATATGAATTTTAGAGTTTTAGAGGACGCAACTGAGATTTTTTTGGAAAACATTCAGTTGACATCCTCTCTTCTCAAGATGATTCTTTAGGAAAAACAACTCAATGATGAGTTTCATGGAATTAGGGACACTCTTTATGGGGGGATACTACCAGTGAGTGGTCATTATCTTCTGAGGGTATCCTATAATTACAAAGATAGTATGTTTTTCCCTTTCTTATGATAAATATTTCAATGTAGGATTTTCATAATTCCCAATGGGCGGTACACCTTGGCTCAATGAAGATATTCTATGATATGAGACGATAATTATAGTGGCCAGTTATGAGACGAGATATCGCTGATTTTGTTTCTCATTTTTATACATATCCATAGGTTAAATACAAATACTAGAAACCTTTGGGTTTGATTCAAACCCATTTCACGCTGATATGGAAGTGATATGATATTTTGATGGATTTTGTTGTCAAGTTTCCACGTACCCCTTGAGGGAAGAATATGATATGGGTAGTGATCAATCATATGACTAAATTAGCTCACTTTATTCCCATTCATGATACAACCAAAGTATAGGAATTGAGAACTCTCTATGTGTAGGTGATCATCATATTGCATGAAGTTCCATTTTCTATAGTTTTAGATAGGGATCCCTGTTTCACTTATCATTTTTGTAGAGGTCTTAAGGAGGGGATGATATCCCAAGTTAGATAGATCATGGAATATCATCTACAGATGGATGAATAGACAGAATGAGCTATACAGATATTGGAAGACATTCTTCATTCTTCTGTTCTCAACTTTGGTAGATCTTAGGATAACCACTTGGGACTGGTTGAGTTTTCCTATAACAACAGTTACCGGTCATCCATCAAGATGACACCAATTGTGGCCTTTTATGGTCAATTGTCTAAATCTTCATTATGTTGGTCAAATATTGGCGAATCTTCCCTAGTTTGACCTATTTTGGTCTAAGATATGATGAAAAGGCTTTATTTAATTTATCATAGAGGGGTAATTCCATAGATCTGGTATAAATCCTATGATGATCATCATCGATCCATTTGGAGTTTTCAGTTGGTGATTGAGTTTTTTGAGAGTTTCACCTATTTTGGGTTACTAAAGGATTATAAAATAGGGAAAACTAGCACTGATATACATAGTACTATTTGAGGCTATTTAGAATATTGGAAAAGTGACTTACCGTTTGGATTTTCTAACTTAGTTGACATCGATTCATAAAATGTTTCATGTGTTTAAACTAGAAAAGTATCTCTCTGATCCATATCATGTCTTGAGATGAGAGTAACTTTATGTGTAATGGTGTCACCCAAATTTACCCAATATTTTAGGGTTGAAGAGGTAGCACATAGTGCATCTTGGGTTGTTAAATCCTCATAGACCCAAGAAGAAACCTAAAGACACATAAATTCTATGGGGGGATTTGGATATAAAGTGGCCATATTTGGTTTGATTTTAGATGGAATAAATAAACCCTAAGATACCTAAGTAAATTTGATTTGAGAAACTAAGTTGATCCCAGGTTGTTTCTAGGGGATGATTAGATGAATTTCTTAAAATGGTTTCAATGTTTCAGATTCAAGAGTGTTTCTTTCAACAAAATGAGAAAATTCCAAATAACCCACTAATTTTTTGTTTTCACTATCCCAAGGATAATCATCTATACACTTGGAGGATCATTTTCATCTTGAATCCAAGGTAGAAGATCATATTAACACTCAGAATGTGTAACCTAAAAATTAGTGAGGTCAAAGAAGAAGGTAAATTATTGAATAAAAATCTCCACTAAAATAATTGATTAAAAATTAATAGAGTGATAGATAACATCCAATATAGCCCCTTTATTATCTCTTTTATAAACACATAATAGGGTTATCCCTACATTGATTTTATTCTCTCAATGGAAGAATGAAGTAGACTCAGGAGGGAAGAATTGACGAAATAAAAAAATGAAATAACGATCACTTCACTATTCTGTGAATAATTTCACAAAATATGATGTGAATAGCTTCAATATTTGAGGAAATAGTATCAAAGTGATATGAATAAGAATATAATAATAGAATAATAAAAACTTTTATTACGAAACTAAGGAGATCTAAAAAACTTACATGAGAGAAATTGAACATGTGATTAAAAAAAGACAGCGTAACATTACATTTGAAAGAATAAAACATCCACCCCCAATTGATTCACAAAAACCACCTTACATAGTAATTTTAGGGTCCTAATATCAAGAAACCATCATTAAATTTCATCTGATTAAATTAGGACAGTTAAAGGTGGGTGGGAAAAAAGTAAAGTATACTTTTCAATATTGACCAGAAAAACTGGATCATGATTCTTCCCCAATGATGACCCAAAAATTAAAAATTTAAGAAGGATGAATTTTGAGGGGTCATAAAATAGAAATATTTTTTCCAACTATCCCCTAATTTATTTCAATATTTAATGGCAATTATATCATCCATTCAAATTTTATGCTTAAAAAGAAGGGATGACTTTATAGACCTTCAAATATGGCCCACAAATTAAACTTCAACTTGGGATCCCTAGATCTACTTGAAAAATTCAAAATTATGTCTTTCTATAGATGAATGAAAATTTTCACATAATTTTCTATATCTCTAGTTAAAATTTGAGCTTCATTGGGCTTTAATTGCAGGCTCAAATTTTATTTGATGGGCCTAAGACCAATTATGATTTGATTAGAAATTTCTGTATCCATGGAAAAAATTTCCATATTCCCTTATAATTTATCCATTGATTCTAAAATAAAAAATGTTCCACATAAAGTGATCAGTCATATCTAAAAAAATATAAAATTAAAATAATCAAAATAATGAATTTTAAAAGTTGATTATTATTTTTTCTCAAATTGACACACTTTAAACATGAATTTCATAATGATGTGAAATAAAGTTCACTTTATAAAATGTACTTAAACCAATGTCTATGGACATTGAAACAAATAAATATTAAAATTATTATCCTCTTTCTGTGGCTAATCACACCCCTACTGGATTTTTTCTAGTCTCAAGCAAAAAATATCTCAAAAATATGAAAATTGAATTCCCTCTTTCAAAAATGTTTCAACATACAATTCTCATAAAAATAAATCATACTAAAAAATTATGAAACCTTTAAAAATCATTTAAGATAGGATAATTTCACAAGTGTATCAAAAAACAGTCCCATTAATTTATTCAAATTTATCACCACATTTAATCCAATTTCAATTAAGAATGATGATGTGTTGTGCATCAATAAAGACATGGGGAACATTTTTTTGTTCAAGGGAAAAAATGGAAGTGCTAGTTAGGAATCACAGTAAAAATTAAAATGATTATCTGATTTTGTTTTTTTGTTTTTTTTCTAGTTTTTTTAACCACAATAGAGATGAAAAGGCCAACTCTAGGAAAGAAAACTATGGAGTCACGCTCCTCAAGTGATGAACACCACACATTTTTTCAATTCCATTCTCTATAATATAGTTTTAAAGAGTAACCCTAGGCAAGAAATTTATGGAGTCATGATCCCCATGTGCCATATGCCACACATTTTGACAAAAAATCACTCTATATAGATTTTTTTTTCTTTTTTTGGATACTCAAATTAAACTAAAAGTGGACCAAACCCTATGATATAATGAAAAGGACCAAAGAACTCAAACTTACACCCAAAACCCAATGGACATGAATTGTAGAATTTTTATTAAATGGATGAAAATATTTTCAGTGAAAAATCACTCTGGACAACCACACTTTACAAAAAATATTCTCATGAACCTAAACTTGTATAAAGAACAGAACCAAGGCATTCAAAATCATTTGACCTTCATTTTTCATGTTTAAAAATGTATATTAATTCATAAAAGGATAATGAATTTTATTTTTTCATAAAATACTTAAAAAAATATATTTTCACTTTCCCAACTTAAAATGACACTTCCATCAGTGTTTGAAAGATAAGAGAAGAGATATTTCAGAATCAAGAAGAAAGAGGGGGTAGGTGATTTGAAATAAAATCATGGAACAAAATCACTTGTTTTGAAGTTGACAACGCCTCAATAAGTAATTGATCACTTTGGATTTATGTCATAAGTAGTCTCATCAGGGATGATTACAATATAGGTTTGAACTTTAGAAGGTGCATGTTCCATTTGAAAATACTAAACTACTTCAACTATAAAATATCATACACAAGAAATATTAGATCACATTGAAAACCCCAAGGGGGTTCCCTTAAAAAAATAAAGGATAAAAAACACACCTATTTTTTTTAAATTACAAACTCTGAGTCAATGTATAGGTAAAATCAGGGTTACCTCTTAGAAATCACTTTGTTTAATGTCTTTTTCTCAACTTGGACACTGAATCTATATTTTTTTGTTTGGTTCATAGGTTAGATCAGTTAACTCCTCCCCTATTTCTTATTTATTTAATGATTAAATGAATGGTTTTAACTTATGAAAATTGACTTAGAATATATTACCATTAGTGGGATCTTAAATCTCTACTACCCTATGGGGGTAAATTTGGTGCACTATTTAAGGAACTGACCATCTAAACCATAAATTTCCTAGGTGTAAATGAAATTTGGAACTATACAAGAGCAAAATTTTTCCCAGTTTAAAGTGTTTGAATTTGAGATTACTAGATCGGTAGGATTTAAATCTAGATTTATTGATCCTTGAATTTTCATAAGCCTCTATCCCAAGTTCCTCATGTTTATTAATGTATAATTTCATCATTATTTCAGCCAAATAAATGTCAAAGTTCATTTTTTTTTGATTTTCCAAAAGGCCTTATGTTCAATTTTAGCTAGTAAATGTGA
This sequence comes from Viscum album, assembly GCA_963277665.1. Lineage (NCBI taxonomy): Eukaryota > Viridiplantae > Streptophyta > Magnoliopsida > Santalales > Viscaceae > Viscum > Viscum album. The sequence goes on from OY728157.1 coordinate 601,233,841, forward strand.
ATATTTTTCATAAACCAACCTATATAGTGACATGGCTAGGATGATTTTGAACACAGTGCGATATTCCCAAATGGAATCCAAGAGTTTTCTCAAACCAATATTTCCTTTAGGTATTGATGAGGTTTTCAATAATTTGATTAATTTTCCTATTTTCCAACTTAGATTGATCATTGGTTTGAAGATTAAGGTAGTGGAGAATTTTATGAGAAATACCATACTTATACAAGAGTTATAAGAATGGATGGTTAAAAAAATGGGTTCCATGATCACTAATGATTTCCCTAGGAATTCAAAATCTAGAAAAATGTGTTCTTTTAGGAATCAGATCACAAATTTATGGTCATTAGACTTGGTGGGAATGACCTCAACCCATTTAGCGATGAAATCAAAAACTAAAAGGATGTGTAGAAACCCTTAGAGTGGATCATCAAACACATATTGTTTGATATCATAAAGTAATTTCCTATTAGATTAGGTCCTAAAGAATTTAGACTCGGTGGGCGTAAGGGGCATTTGATTTCTTTTGGTTATGGATCCTAATTTTTGACATCGAGGAAAAAATTGTAAGAATGTGTTGAAATCCTTAGTGTGGTTTGGCCAAAATAAACCACTTTGGAGGAATTTTTAGTGGTTTTTTTTGGAAAAGTGGACTCCACATGCCTCTACATGGTTGAATTTAAGAATGGAATCTTTATTAAACTCATGATCACATATTCTAATGAATTGATTAGGACAAAAAATTAAAGAGATATGGATCATCAAACACATAGTGTTTGATATAAGAAAGTAATTTCCTCTTAGATTGGATCCTAAAGAATTTTGAAATGATACCCATAACCATTTGGGTTTCTATTTTAGCATACCATGAGAAATCACTCACTGAATAGAGGTGCTCATCAGGAAATGAATCAAACACATTAATGTGACGTGAGTTGTATTTGAATTCCATACTAGAGAGGTGATCAACTAAAACATTTTCAACACCATTTTTATCTTTAATGGTTATATCAAAATCACAAAGAAAAAGGACCCACCTAATAAATCTAGCCTCAACATATTGTTTTTAGAAAAGTTATTTTAGATCCAAATGATCTGTGAAGACAATGATGGGTGATCCTAAGAGATAGGACCTAAATTTTTATAAGGAAAGGAAAACATCAAGAAACTCTTTCTTGGTGGTAGTGTAGTTGATTTTTTAATCATTTAATGATTTACTTATATATGAAATTACATAAGGAGTTTTATCACAATGCTATCCTAAGACACCTCAAATAGGAAAGTCACTCACATCACACATGAGTTTGATTATAAATTTCCAATTGGGATCCTGCATGATAGGTGGAGATATAAGACATGACTTGAGTGTTGATAATGATTCCTCAAATATTTATGTCCATATAAATGGATCATATTTCACTAAAAGAGAAAAAATTAGTTAGTAAATGGAGTTGAAATTCCTAATGAACCTTATATAGAAACCAACACATTTTAATAAGGACCTAACTTCCTTGATAGTTTTTGGAGAGGGAATGTGAAGAATGATATAATATTTAGATTTATTAACTTAAATCTCTTTACCAAAGACTAGATGTCCCAGAAAAAGTCCTTCCACTATCATAAAATAAAATTTCCCTAGTTTATGATAATATTCTTTTCCTAATAGATATACAAAACCCTTTCAAAATTTACAAGGAATCCATTAAATATAACCTCGAAGATAGATAAGACATCCATGAAGACCTCTAAAAAATCTCCCACCATGTCAAAGAAGATTACCACAATGCACTATAGGAAGGTACCAAGGGAATTATATAACCCAAAGGGAATGCGCTTGAAGGAAAAAGTGTCAAATAGACAGGTAAAGGTTGTTTTTCCTTGATATTATAAGGATACCTCGATATGATTGTACTCTAAGTATTTATCCAGGAAACATTAGAACAGACGACCCAACACTTGCTTTAAGACTTGATCAATGAAGGGTAAACGTAAATGGTCATTCTTGGTGCACGAGTTTAACTTCCTATAGTCAATGCACATTCTCTATCCACTATTGACCCTTTTGGGGAGAATATCACCATCCTCATTGGTATTCATAGTGATTCTAGCCTTCTATATAACAACTTGAATTGGGATTACCCACCCACTCTCAAAAATAGGGTAGATGATACCCATTTTCAATAAATTTAGAAGTTCCTTCCTTACCAAATCCATAATATTGGCATTGAGTCTCCTATAAGTTTTAATATATTCTTTGAATTCAGATTCTTGAGAAATCCTATGAGTTATAATGAGTGATCTAATCCCAGGAATATTAAATAGGGTCCATCCAATTTTTCTCATGCTTTCCTAGGATATCTTGAAGAATCATCTCTTGATTGTAATCAAAAGAAGAAGAAATGACAAAAGGGAAGGTTTTATTATCCCCTAAGAATGCAGACTTGAGTGATGAAGGACAAACCTTAAATTTGAGACTATGTTTGTTAATACTTTCAAAATAATGATGGTATTTTACATCGAACTTAGTTTCTTTTTAAAAATTTATTGATAGAATTGGTTCATTTTTAAAAAAAGTTTCAGCCATCACATTGTCAAAATCAGTGTTAGGAATGGGTATCGACTCAATGTTTTTGATTCCTCTAATGGTATCATTGATTGGTAATCCAGAAAAATCATCAAAGTATTCGTTTGAAAGAGATTCAAGACAAGGAGACAAATTTAAATCATCTGAAAAAAGGAAATCAATCTCTTATTGACTTAAAAATTATTCAACAATTTCTTGATGTACCTCTAGTTCACTATCATAAATTAATATCCAATTGACCTCATGGATCTCTTAATCATCCCCAATTTGAGAGTTTTAATTATAAAAGTTCCAATCAAGGATCATGTTTTTGAAGGTTATTTTCATGTTCCCATTCCCAACTTAGATGACTGAGTTGATTGCTAATAAGAAAGGATAGCCATGGATTATTGGGGTTTACTCCCTAGTACCTAAGCTACAGTGATTATCTAGGACAATAAAGTCAGCAGGGTAAATGAAAATTTCAACTTTCACCAAAACATCTTTTAAGACCCCCTTAGGCACTTGAACACTATGATATGCAAGTTAGAGTGTGACAGAATTTGATTAGAGATCTTCAATCCCTAATTGAAAATACATGGCATATGGAATGAGGTTCACACTATATCCTATATCAAAAAGGTATTTTAAATTTTTTTCTCTCTCCTAACTCAACATTGATGTATAGAAATCCTAGGTCTTTCAACTTAGGAGGAATGGTCCCTTGAATGATGGTACTCCCATTGTAGCCAAAAGGACTTGATTTTGATGTGAATTTTTTTTTAAAAGTGAAAAAGTCTTTAAGGTACTTTGATTAGGTAGGAATGGTTTGGCATGAATTGATAATGGGAATGTTCATATTATCCTGAGATAATATTTCATTCAATGTTTCATTCAGTTCAGGTTTAGATTTTTCTCTCATAGATTGAGGGAAGGGAGAAGATTATTTGATTTTTTAGTGGGGTTGAGGTTATTTCATATTCCCAGTAAATTTTCAATAATATGAGGGAATTTATTCAATAATTTCATGTGATATTGAAACTTTTAATGGTTCTTGAATGGTTTGTTAAGATTTTTTAATGGATATCCCACTTCTTAAGATAGTCACTTCTTTTAGTTGTTCATGAGAGGTTTGTGTGTAACTAGATTCTAACCTTAAATTTTGGGATGTGATAGCCTGAGTAGGCATGGGTGAATTTTTAGTTTTTATTGTTTTTAATTCATGTTCAAGCGATGATACTTATGATTTTATTTCCTCCATTTTTTTACACAACTGTTCAAGGATTGGGAGAGGGAAAGATTGGGCAGAGGCTTGTGATAGTTGGTTTATCCCAGGAGGATACTTGAGTTGTTGGATTGGATGTTGAATGGGTTGTTAGTATAGGACATGAGGATGTTGGTATTAGATCATTTGTGGTTTAAATTTATTATTTTTTTGAAAATTCTTTTGAGGGTAGGGGTTGAGAATTTTTTTATGTTGGTTGTTGATTGTATTTCTAACAGAAACTGATAAAACACTATTTTTTTTAATATTTTATTAATAATAAATAACATAATTTCCTCACATTGTGATAAATATATTCATTTATGAAATATTTGGGATTAGATCATTCATTTGAAAATTTGATGAAAATTCTAGTTTTACCCTTTTAAAATGCACTGTAGTATTTTGCACATAAATATTTTAATATGAATTATTTGAACTTAATTTTTTTAACAGTGTTTATAACTTAATTTGATACAACTTTTATTCAGGGCACTAGATCTAAAGAGTGCATTTGGATAGAGTAAATGGGCCATTAAGTCAATGGTGGGATGGACTCGCCAAAATGGACATGGGTTCTGTATTTGGGACATAACTTCTTAATCCGTGCTTGGATTAGGCCCAACGTTTTATAGGAGCTAGAGGATTTAATTTCACACAAATCATCATTTTGTAAGGAGAGTTTATTCACACGTTGTGGTGGTCAAATGGGCGGTGGAAGTTGAATTAAAATATTTGGCCGAATTTCCCCATTCACACTTGAAACCATTTGTAACCTAGCCTCCCCTCCACTATATAAATTAATGTTTTTCTCATTTTTAGGGGTTGGGACGTGCATTAGAAGATTGGAGTCAGAGAAAAACTGGTTTCACCCAAATTATTCAACCATTTTAAGAGGGGTATCTCTTGAACAAAGGATCCCCTCATCGAAGCCTTCTTCTCTTCATCATGTTGTAATGTTTTCATTTGTGTAATAAACTTCTTTATTCTTCTTTTATTTCTTATATTTTCTTATATTTTGTGAAAATTTATTCTTATATTAATCTTCCTAATTGTGTTGGAATCAAGAGTGGAGACGATATTGGGTTCTACCCTTTCAATCCTTTGCTCATGCAAAACGTCTCCACGATGACCATATCGCCCATGGAAGAGTAGTTTTCTAGCGATCGATCTATCTTATACCCTATTTATTTTATTATTTTGAATCATTGATATACTTTAATTCACATAATATGATCCATTAATTGTGTTCTTAAATTATAATAAAATAAGAAAGCAATTGAACAATTAACACAAAAACACGCAAGGTCGAGGTTTTGTTTAAATTGTGAGAGCACAAACTTAATCGGTAATATAAGTCCACATGGGATAAGTTTGTAGAGTTCAAATATATTCCCTACAAACAATTCATACTCATTATCCAGAATGTAAATGTGCCTTAATTTACTACTAACCATAATCTAACCTTAGAACATCAATCAAAGCAGGGTGCTGCGATTGCATGTTCTGAAGTTAGCCTAGGGTTAAATTCACTTCATTTTTGTGGAAAAGTTAATTCTCATAGGGTTTGGGATTTAATAAATTAAGGGATCATAATTAAGTGAATTATAATTTAAATGATGATGATAAATAATTTAGTGAATATGTATAGTTAGATCGATTACGCCTTTTAAATATTGTCTAAAAAAACATCTTCTTGTTGTGTATTTTTAATCGAAATTCATTTTAAAAAAATAAAATCTTCTTCCAACAAACTTCTTCTAGTTTTATAAACGATAAAAAACCCCCCATCCTTACAAGTAGTGTTTTTACTATATTTTATTTTATTTTTAGAATACCTTTAAGAATTTTTTATAATTTTATTCCTCCTTTGAGAGAAGACCTTGGTCAGCCACTCTGCTTCACCTAAGTAACCCGAAACCAAACATCGTTTGAAAGCACCCACAACAGTGCCTTTCAGAAACCTATAAGGTCATTGTACCTTGGATTGAATTTTTTTTGTTATTGTGGATTTTTAATGTTAAAATAAATGAACTCTTTTGTTTGTCCTCCTAAAATAACATCCTTGATAGAAGGAATGGTTGGGTAGTTTTTGGTCTTGTGGTCATGTTTGTCACAAATTGTACAAAAAATCTCAACAATTTAGATCTCCTTGATCTTCCTATGATTGATCTCCCCGAACTTCCTAGTGAGTGTATCAATTTTTTTCTAACAATTTTTCTTCTCCAATATTGTAAATTCCACTATATTTGGGTGGATTCTTATAGTAATGTGACGTTTCCCATGTTTGGTTCTATTCATCAAGATTTTCTAAATACTCAAAATCATCATTTGGGGATTTGTTTTTGAATGTTCCATTACACGTCATGTTAATAAAATATTTTTTATGAAGCCCTAACCATTCATAGAAAAATATTAATTATTCTAGGATAAATAAACCATGGTGTGGTACCATTTTTAAAGTGTACTTGAACCTTTCCCATGCTTCATAAAATGTTTCTCCCTATATTTGATTTTTTTGGATACTCTTTTTAAGTGCAGTTGTTTTGTGATGGGGGAAGTATTTTTTATAGAATTATCTTTACAGTTGGTCCCAAGAGTGAATGGATTATGGCCTCAAATTATTTAACCAATTATTTTCCCAATCCTTCTGAGAAAAATGAAAAAGTATCATTTTATCTGATTTAATTTTATTTGGTGGGCATATGGATTCAATAATGTCATTAAATTCTTTAATGTGAAGGTAAGACATCTTAGACTCCATCCCATGAAATGTTGGAAAGGTGGTTCAGGACATGGTTTTTGAAGAAATATTGGGTATATCATATGGAATCATGACTAATTAATGTGGTTTAATTAGTCTATGTAGGTGTAAGGTAGTCATTCATGGTCTAGTCTACAACATTTCCCAAGTCAGGGGCCTGCTCATTTTGGTTTCCATTCGGGTTCCCTCCCTGGTTTATGATTTTCTTTTGTGGAGGATTATCCATTGTATTGAACTCAATTTGAGAGTCAAAGATCTTATGAATACTAGGTTATAATTGACGGATTCCCCTAGATTTACTTCACTTCTCACCCCTAAAGTTTTCCTCCCTAAGAAGTATATTTCAGTTGACATGAGTATAGACATACATGCACTAGAAAAGTTAAAAAAATAAAGGGGAAAAGATAAGAGAAATGTGAGGAGAAAATATAAATGGTAAAAATAGAATTAGTTTCTAAGATTATTTACATGGTTTCCTGTCAACACCACCAAAATTTGGCATTTCCCAATTTTACCCAAGGTTTTAGGGTTGAAGCAGTCTCTTGTAGTGTAGCTTGGGTTGTTGAATCCTTAGAGAAATAAGAAGAAACCTAAAGACACATAAATTATATGGGGATATTTGGCTATGAAGTGACCAAATTTGGTTTTATTTTAGATGTACTAAATAAACCCTAATAGACCTAAGTAAATTTAATTTTAGAAAATGTGTTTATCATAATTTTTTTATTGGAGATGACTGGATGAATTTCTTAAAATGGTTTCAATATATTAGATTCAAGAGTGTTTATTTTAATGAAATGAGAACTTACCAAATCACTCATTGATTTTTTGTTTTCACTATCCCAATTATTATTACCTATACACTTGTAGGATCATTTTCATTATCAATCCAATGTAGATGATCATATCAGAACTTAGAATTTGTAACCTAAAAATTAGTGAGGTTGAAGAAGAAGGTAAAACATTAAATAAATATCCATTAAAATAATTTATTAAACATTAATAAAGTGATAAATAAAATCCAATATATACAATTTATTCTCCCTTTTATCAATATATATCAGGGTTATCCCTCCATTAATTTTATGCTCTCAATAGAATCAGGAAGTAGACTCATGAGGGAGTAATTGAAGAAATAAAAATAATGAAATAATGATCACTCCACCATTGTGTGAATAATTTCAAAAAAGATGATGCAAATAACTTAAATACATTAGGAAATGGTATCAACATGATATTAATAAGAAGATAATAAGAGAATAAGAATAATTTTTATTAAGAAACTAGTGGAATCTAAAAAACTTATATGAGAGTAATTCAATATGAGATTAAAAAATGACAGCGTAACATTACAATTGAATGAATAAAAGATCCACCACCAATTTATTCATTAAAACCACCTTAAATATAAATTTTAGGGTTCTATGGTATACCCCCCATCATTAAATTCCATCCCATTTAATTAAGATAATCAAATGTGGGTGTGAAGAAAGGAAATATAGACTTTTCAATATTGACTAGAAAAATTGAATAAAGATTCTTCCCCCATGTTGACCAAAAAATTAAACATTAAATAAGGTAGGATTTAGAGGGGTAATATAAGAGAAATATTTTTTCTAGGTTTCCTCTAATATCTATGAAAATTGAATTCCAATTAGACCATCCATTCAGATTTTATGCTCAAAATGGTGGGATGACTTTATGGGACTTCAAATCTGGACCACAAATTAAACTTCAACTTGGGATCCCTGGATCTTCTTGAAAACATAAAAATTAATTTTGTACATAGTTTAATGAAATATTATACATAATTTTATATATATAAAGTTAAAATTTTCAATTTATTAGGCTTGAATTGTGGGATACACCTTTATTTGATGGGCCTAAGGCCCGTAATGTTTTGATCAGAAATTTATGTATCCATGGACAAAAATTTCCATCTTCCATTGTGATTAATACATTGATCCAAAAAGAAATAATTTTCCACAAAAAGTGATCAATCATATCCAAAAATATAAATTTAAAATAACAAAAATAAGTAATTCCACAAGTTGAAGATTAATTAGGCCCAAATTGACACACTTTAAATATGAATCGCACAATGATGTGAAATGAATTTAAATTTATAAAATACACTAAAACTGTTGTTTATGTACATTGAAACACATCAATATTAAAATATAAATAATGAATATTATCCTCTTTTAGTGGCTAATCATGTAACCTGATTTATCCATGACTGGGCAACTAGTTCAGATAACTAATTCTGAGAGAAAGTTTCTTGACTGAAAGTCTATACTTTTGGTTTGAGTGATTTGATAGTATAGTTCTGATTCTTATGAGAATTGAGAACATGAGACATTTATTAGAGAAAAATGGTCTCATATCTTTAATACAGAATTTTCTTGATAAATTTTCTAGGGAAAAAATAATTTATGGTGGGGATATTGTAACATCTCATACCAACTTTTAGGTAATTCTATCCTTTTGTTTTGATAATCCTTTATTTGGATCCTTTTTGGGTTTTTTATATACTTTTGGAAATTTTTGGAAGTTTTTGGGTGAGTTAATGATTGGAACATAGTTAGGGAAAATCATACGGGCTAGCTCAGAAAAGAATGTTCCATATATTGGAGTTATGGAGGGGGTGCACAATTAGTTAAAATTGTGCAGCCTCCCCTTAAAACAATGTGGAGTGGGACTATGGGGAGCTCATGGTTGTCAAACCATGCAGGTAAAACATGCACCCTTTTTTCATTAGTCTAGGAGGGAGCACATGGTTGGCGTATGATTTTTCAAACCATCTAGCCAAACCATGAAACTCTCTCTAGAATCTCAATAAGGCCGCATGGTTAGGATAAAAATTATCTATAACCATGAATCCTATCCTAGGAAACTATGCGATGAGATTATTAATTATACAAAAATTATAATTTAATCCCCAGACCTTCCATTATAAATTCCAATATCCTAACAATCAAACCTAATTTGATCCTCTCATCCCCAAGCATTATATTTATCAAACAACCTATTTTATTCCATCTTGAATTGACCGATTCATTATTCATATGTTCTAACTATGGGAAACCTAATACCTTTTCTATAATAACTATCAAACTATTAAAAATTCTCTCTATCATCATATCAGTTTCAAAAAAACCATGAGAAAAAATGTTCTCATTTAACATGAAATTTGTATCGTTATCATCTACAAGCATTGACATGATTCACATTCTTTATCAATTACTTTAAAACATGGAACATCACATTTGATTAAACATGAGTACTTGCATTAGTTTTATCATCATCAAATTAAAACACCATATTACAAACATGTATCTTTCTTAATTCTTAAGACAATTATTCAATTAATTACATATTTACATTATTTACCACTTTCTCTCAAAATAAACACACTAAACCGATCATAACAACATGTTATACAAGCATAGTATCAATAACACACTATCTAGAAAATCAAGTGGTAAACCATCATCACAGTATCAAACATCGACATGTGATCGCTATCCAATTTCCTTATCAATCTGATTCAATATTTATTAGGTTAATTCCATTATCATCCAAAGGGATAAAACATGATAACTTTATAATTACACATAAATAAATAGGAGAATCAATGAATCCCCTACCTCAAAATCATTAATGTTCTTAATACAAGAACATATCAACATTATAGATCCTGGTCAGTTATCATACAAGAAGATGAAATCCCTCCAAGGATATAACACAAAAACCATACCAACAAAAAAAATCAATTAGAAAATTGTGGGGAATACACCATCGCATGAAAATAAAACATGGGAGGAAACCGAACAAAGAACCACAAGAGAAGAGGTAGAATATACCTTGGATCTCCATGGATCCAACATAGGAATCCAAGAATCGATCCTCTTCAGAGGGATCCCAAAACTCCTTGAGTAATGTCACTGGACACCTAAAAATTTAAAAGAAAACACCATAGGGTTTGATAAAACTTTAGGTATGTCACGACCCGTCCTCGGGGCCCATGCCGTGACTACCCAAGCCCGCCTTCCATAGGCCAGGGGCTGGCGACTAGCACCAAGGCGTAAATCCCAACAAAAGGGAAGACATTGCCTTTGAAAAGTAAACAAGCACCACAGAGTAAGCAAGCGGAAAAGTAAACACTAAGTAAAAACTGTACAAGCTGTGCTGAAAGAAAAAGGGGCCGGAAATACAATCCCAACAGTAATGTACAACTGAAAGGAAACACAAAAACTGAAAGGGAAAACTGCAGCGTCGAGCCATCCTCTGGAAATCCCACCTGAAGGGTGGGTACAGATAGCCTCCACTGCTCCTCGGGTCCACCTGACCGCTCCGAGTACGTCCCGCCCAGTGGTCCACCTCCAGGTACCGTCCTGCTCCGCACGCCTCCACCACGATCAGCGCTGTCCGTCTTCGGAAACCAACACAACGTAGTGCGGGCATAGCCCGTGCAGGGGTGAGTATAAGCTACTCAGTAGGGACCCCGAGACCCCCGAAGGTCTCCCGAAATTCACAAAGGATAATCCACAAAGGAAAGATACAATCACGAAGTAACATCTGACACGGCTTAGGTATATGCCCATACATATACCTAAGTTATCAATTCCCGTTCGGCTCCAACATCTGAGCCCAAGCACAACGCAGTCCACACAGGAAAGCAAACGTATACCCACACAGGATAGAACAACACAATCCACAAAGGAGAGTAAACAGTAAATCCACACAGGATAGCTCAACACAATCCACAAAGGAGAGTAAACACAAGATTCAGCTCACACAGGTATACTTCTTAGAATGACGATAAAGATGATCACTGAACCATCTAAGTCGTTGGACCCACGAAGGATCGATAGGTACTAACCCCGCAGTGACCCACACAGGATCAGACCCACACAGGATCGGGCCCACACAGGATCGGGCCCACGCAGGACCTGTAGGCGCTGGCTCACTCAGAACCGCTGAGCGCTGACCCACACAGGATCAGACCCACACAGGATCGGGCCCACACAGGACCGGGCCCACACAGGACCTGAAGCACTGATCCACACAGGATCGCTGAGTGCAGTAGTCGTCGCAGTCCACTGAGGATCTCTGCACAGTCGTCGCTGCAGTCCACTAAGGATCTCTGCACGGTTGTCGTTGGAGTCCACGGAGGATCTCTGCACAGTCGTCGCCGCAGTCCACTGAGGATCTCTGCACGGTCGTCGTCGGAGTCCACAGAGGATCTCTGCACAATCGTCGCTATCGAGGAAGCAGTCGCAGCCAGCACTAGGGTTCCGCACACAGCAAGCTCATTCGGGAGGGTCCGCTCCACGAGCCAAGAGGCTGATACATCAACTGACAAAAAGTCCGAAGTTGATGTATCCAAAAGTTCTGTATCGCTAACAAGAACTCAACGTCATAGACGGCGCGTCGATCAGACGCCCGGTCTGAGAGTTATTGGTTTTTTTCGTCCCAGGGGCCCGGTTGGTTTTTAAGGCAAAAACAACCCAACCGTACTCCACCTGCGTCCAAACCTCAGGCGGAGTTTTCCAAAAGATCCGTCTCACAAAGAGGAACTCAACAAAGCTGACGGCACGTCAATCGGACGTCCGTAGCTCAAGATATGAGCGTTTCCGCTCCGAGGGCCCGGTTGGTTTCGTGTACGAACCAACCCGGCCGAACTCAAAGTATTTGGAAACCTTGAGTGCGATATACCGAAACGACCGTCTCGATCCAAGGATCGTGTTGCCGCTGACGGAGGGTCGTTTGGAGGACCGTAGGCCAAGATACGACCATTTGAACGAAGACCATCCGAAGACGGGGGGTACGGGCCCGGGCCGACCCGACCCGGTACGACCCGGTCTGGTCCGGCTAGGGCGCAGCCCGGCCGGTCGGACCGGCCTGGCCCGGTTCGGCCGAGTGGCCGAACGGCCGAGGCGCGCGGGGCGCCACCCCCACGGCCTGGTGGTGCCGCGGCCCCCCACGTGGGGCCGCGCTGAGTCATGGACGCGGCTTCAGCCACGTCTGAGGGCACCAGACCCGCGCGGCTGCGGGTCCGCGGGTGCCGCCGCCGCTCCTGGCTTCCGGCGCCGCCGCGCCGCCGGCGAGTTCTGCGGGCCACCGGGATCGCTCCGGTGGTCCGATTCTCTTCCCGTCTGCGCCATTGCTCCTCCCGGGACTCGTTCTTCACTGCGGGATCGTCAAACATCCATTGCGGCATGTTCCGTCTTTGCCCGTCAAATCCGCACAAAATGAAGAACGACGGAGGGTTGTCGGGCCGTGTTCGTTTGGCCCGCACCCTCCGCGTTAGAGATAAACAAACGAGAGAATTTTGTTCAACACATGAACCGACAATTTTAATAAAATAAAATTGTTCGTTTGAAACCGGTTCTTTAAATTTTTAAAGAAACACTTACGGGAATAATTAAAAAGGGGTAATTACCAAAATAAATCCCTACCTCGTTGGTCGTCGCACACGGGCGTTCTTCGCGGAAAGGCTCGTCGCGGAAGAGGGGGATCTTCACGTCGTCGCGGGAAGGCGTCGCGTCGTCGCGGAATCCAGCGTTGAGTCGGCGAGCTCAACAGACCAAGAAAAACAGATTTAAATTATAAATAATTAAATCTGAGTTTCATTTAAAACCAAAAAGAACCTTTAGAGGAAACCCGAAATCACTCACCTCAAATGGTTGGTGATCGGAGATCGGGGCAGGGAAGAACGTCTCAGATGGGAGCGTCGTCGATTTCTGGGTTCGGTGTTCTTCGCGTTCTTCACGTTCTTCGCGTTCTTTGCGTTCTTCGCAAGGGAGAAGAAGATACAAGGGTCCTCTCAAATCTTCTCAATGCGAAAATAACCAGAGGTCGTGCGTTGGCCTTATTTTATTATTACGCCAACGAATTTGAAAACTGGTTAAGAAACGACTTAATTAATTCGTTGAATTAATTCAACGAAAGAAACAGCCCATTTAATTCACAAAATAAACCGCCAAATTAAATGGTCTGTTAAGATTTTAAGAAACGCGTCAGTTGACTTTCATAAAGACGGGTTTTCGCGGGTGCGTTTCTTAGCGGAAAGAAACGGAAGGGCTCGTGCGGGCCCCACCTCACAAATATCCTACCAAGGGGGTAGGATATTTCTGGATAGCATCCTATCCGGTTTAACTCAGGTCAAGCCGCCTTTAAGTGGATTCAAGTGGCTTCCAAGTGGCTTAAGTGAAATAAAATAAAGTTGTCTCAAAATTATTTTATTTCTTAACTTTAAGCCTGAAAATTAAAAACCACACCCGAGCAAACGCAACTCCGAAAGAGGCATTTCTAAGCGAATACCGGCGCTGCGATTTCATCGGTGCCCTCAGAATTCGATTCCGGGCACCGGTTCAAAAGTTAGAAAAACCCGATCGTCTATTCACTGAATGTACCCGAGCCAAACTTCGGCAAATGATTCCGGGCACACCGGGCCTCAGAATCAGGTGCCTTCAGAAACTGCGCTTTTGTAAAATTCAAAGAAAAATTAAGGAAAAAAAATTTCCTTGAAATTTACGGGTCTTTACATTACTCCCACCTCAGGACTTTACGTCCCTGTAAAGATACATCAAAAACTAGGGAAAAAATGTGGGTACTGAGCACGCATCTGAGCCTCCCGCTCCCAAGTGCTCTCCTGGAGGTTCCCGTGCTGCCATCTGATGCGCACAAGAGGAATCGATCGCCCACGTAGGACCCGCTCCTATCGATCCTCTATCTCCACTGGGACCTCCACAAAAGTCGCCCCATCATCTATGTCTAGCTCCCCATAGTCAATGATGTGCGTCGGGTCATGCACGTATCTCCTCAGCTGGGATACGTGGAAGACGTCGTGCACCCGGTGCAACTGAGGTGGCAGAGCCAGGCGATAAGCCACCTCACCAATCCTGCTAAGGACCTGGAAAGGCCCGATGAAGCGTGGAGACAACTTTCCGCCCCGGCCAAATCTCCGCAAACCACGTCGAGGTGAGACACGCAAGAAGACGTGGTCGCCATTCTCAAACTCTAGTGGCCTCCGCCTCCTGTCAGCATATGACTTCTGCCAGCTCTGTGCTGTCCTCATCCACTCCTGGATGACCTGGATATTCTCTTTCGTGGCCCGGACCATCTCTGGTCCCACAAGTGCTGACTCCCCAGGGTCTGTCCAGCACAAAGGAGATCTGCAAGGCCTACCGTACAACGCCTCGTAGGGTGCCATCCCGATGGTGGAGTGGTAGCTGTTGTTGTACGCTAACTCCACCAAGGGTAGGTGGTCCTCCCAGCTACGACCAAAGTCGAGGACACATGCATGGAGCATGTCCTAGAGGGTCTATATGGTCCTCTCCGTCTGACCATCCGTCTGTGGGTGAAAGGCGGTGCTCAGACGTAGCCGCGTCCCGAACGCCTCCTGCAACCCCTTCCAAAGCCGGGAAGTAAAGCGAGCATCCCGATCGGAGACGATAGTTGATGGCACACCGTGAAGCCGTACAATCTCCTGAACGTAGAGACGCCCCAGGCTCTCCACTGAGCCCTGCTCTCGAATGGGTAAGAAGTGTGCCGACTTGGTGAGTCGGTCAACAATCACCCAAATGGAATCGTGACCTCTGGAAGTGCGTGGAAGTCCAGTCACGAAGTCCATAGATATCCCGTCCCACTTCCACTCCGGGACCTCCAAGGTATGTACCAAGCCTGCTGGTTCCTGATGCTCTGCCTTCACCTGTTGGCAGGTGAGGCACCGTGAAACGAACTCTGCCACAGCCTTCTTCATGCCCGGCCACCAATGCTGTCGTCTGAGATCCTGGTACATCTTCGCCACTCCAGGATGTACCGCCAAAGGAGAAGTGTGAAACTCTCTCAGCACCTCCTCTCGTAAAGCGACTGGTACCAAGGTACGTCCTCTGAAAAGGACATCGTGATCTGCTCCAAGGGAGAAACCATCAGGTGCCTGTCCCGAGGATATCTGTGCACGCCGTGTCTCACAGTCAGCATCCCCACGCTGTGCCTCTCTGACCCGCTGTAGAAGTGGAGGAGAGACTGTGAGAGACTGAAGGAAGGCTGCTCCGTCTCTATCCACGAAGGATATCTGCAAGGCGGCTAGCTGCTCTGTCGCCTCCTCAAGTAGCTGGATGCCCGTCCTCCTGCTGAGGGCATCGGCTACCACGTTCCCCTTCCCAGGAGTATAGACTATCTCAAAGTCATAGTCCTGGAGGAACTCGAGCCATTGCCGCTGTCTCAGGTTCAGGTCCTTCTGAGAGAAGATTTACCTGAGACTTTGGTGGTCAGAAAAGACTGTGAAGCGCTCGCCCATCAGATAGTGCCGCCATGTCTTCAGGGCAAAGACCACTGCAGCTAACTCCAGGTCATGGGTAGTGTAGTTCTGCTCATGAGGCCTCAGCTGTCATGATCCATAGGCAATCACAGCCCGCTCCTGCATCAGGACACACCCGAGTCTGGTCCCTGATGCATCACAGTAGACTACTTATCCAACTCCCTCCTCAGGAAACCTCAAGATAGGTGCGCTGGTCAACCTCTGATACCAATTTGTCACGACCCGTCCTCGGGGCCCGTGTCGTGACTACCCCAAGCCCGCCTTCCATAGACCAGGGGCTGGCGACTAGCACCAAGGCGTAAATCCCAACAAAAGGGAAGGCATTGCCTTTGAAAAGTAAACAAGCACCACAGAGTAAGCAAGAAGAAAAGTAAACACTAAGTAAAAACTGTACAAGCTGTGATGAAAGAAAAAGGGGTCGGAAATACAAGCCCAACAGTAAAGTACAACTAAAAGGAAAAACAACAACTGAAAGGGAAAACTGCAGCGTCGAGCCGTCCTCTGGAAATCCCACCTGAAGGGTGGGTACAGATAGCCTCCACTGCTCCTTGGGTCCACCTGACCGCTCCGAGTACGTCCCGCCCAGAGGTCCACCTCCAGGTACTGTCCTGCTCTGCACGCCTCCACCACGATCAGTGCTGTCCGTCGTCTGCAACCAACACAACGTAGTTCGGGCATATCCCGTGCAGGGGTGAGTATAAGCTACTCAGTAGGGACCCCGAGTCCCCCGAAGGTCTCCCGAAATCCACAAAGGATAATCCACAAAGGAAAGATACAATCACGAAGTAACATCTGACACGGCTTAGGTATATGCCCATACATATACCTAAGTTATCAATTCCCATTCGGCTCTAACATCTGAGCCCAAGCACAACCCAATCCACACAGGAAAGCAAACGTATACCCACATAGGATAGAACAACACAATCCAAAAAAGAGAGTAAACAGTAAATCCACACAGGATAGCTCAACACAATCCACAAAGGAGAGTAAACACAAGATTCAGCTCACACAGGTATACTTCTTCGAATGACGATAAAGATGATCACTGAACCATCTAAGTCGTCGGACCCACGAAGGATCGATAGGTACTAACCCTGCAGTGACCCACACAGGATCGGACCCACACAGGATCGGGCCCACACAGGACCGGGCCCACGCAGGACCTATAGGCGCTGGCTCACACCAAACCGCTGAGCGCTGACCCACACAGGATCGGACCCACATAGGATCGGGCCCACACAGGACCGGGCCCACACAGGACCTGAAGCACTGATCCACGCAGGATCGCTGAGTGTAGTAGTCGTCGCAGTCCACTGAGGATCTCTGCACAGTCATCACCGCAGTCCACTGAGGATCTCTGCACGGTCATCATTGGAGTCCACGGAGGATCTCTGCACAGTCGTCGCCGCAGTCCACTGAGGATCTCTGCACGGTCGTCGTCGGAGTCCACGGAGGATCTCTGCACAGTCGTCGCTGTCGAGGAAGCAGTCGCAGCCAGCACTAGGGTTCCGCACACAGCAAGCTCGTTCGGGAGGGTCCGCTCCACGAGCTGAGAGTCTGATACATCAACTGACACAAAGTCCGAAGTTGATGTATCCAAAAGTTCTGTATCGCTAACAGGAACTCAACGTCGCAGACGACGCGTCGATCGGACGCCCGGTCTGAGAGTTATTGGCTTTTTCGTCCCAGGGGCCCGGTTGGTTTTTAAGGCAAAACCAACCCGACCGTACTCCACCTGCGTCCAAACCTCGGGCGGAGTATTCCAAAAGATCCATCTCACAAAGAGGAACTCAACAAAGCTGACGACACGTTAATCGAACATCCGTAGCTCAAGATACGAGCGTTTCCGCTCCGACGGCCCGGTTGGTTTCGTGTACGAACCAACCCGGCCGAACTCAAAGTATTCCGAAACCTTGAGTGCGATATACCGAAACGACCGTCTCGATCCAAGGATCGCGTTTCCGCTGACGGTGGGTCGTTTGGAGGCCCGTAGCCCAAGATACGACTATTTGAACGAAGACCGTCTGAAGACGGGGGCTACGGGCCCGGGCCGACCCCCCCGGGAGTCGGCCGAACCGGGTCGACCCGACCCGGTCCGGTCCAGCCAGGGCGCGGCCCGGCCGGTCGGACCGGCCTGGCCCGGTTTGGCCGAGCGGCCGAACGACCGAGGCGCGCGGGGCGCCACCCTCGCGGCCTGGTGGTGCCGCGACCCCCCGCATGGGGCCGCGCTGAGTCATGGACGCGGCTTCAGCCGCGTCCGAGGGCACCGGACTCGCGCAGCCGCGGGTCCGCAGGTGCCGCCACCGGTGAGTTCCGTGGGCCACCGGGATCGCTCCGTTGGTCCGATTCTCTTCCCGTCTGCGCCATTGATCCTCCCAGAACTCGTTCTTCACTGCGGGATCGTCAAACATCCGTTGCGGCACGTTCCTTCGTCGCCCTTCAAATCCGCACAAAATGAAGAACGGAGGAGGGTCGTCGGGCCGTGTTCCTTTGGCCCGCACCCTCCGCGTTAGAGATAAACAAACGGGAGAATTTTGTTCAGCACATGAACCTACAATTTTAATAAAATAAAATTGTTCATTTGAAACCGGTTCTTTAACTTTTTAAAGAAACACTTACGGGAATAATTAAAAAGGGGTAATTCCCAAAATAAATCCCTACCTTGTTGGTCGTCGCGCGCGGGAGTTCTTCGCGGAAAGGCTCATCGCGGAAGAGGGGGATCGTCGCGTCGTCGCGGGAAGGCGTCGCATCGTCGCGGAATCCGACGTTGAGTCGGCGAGTACAACAGACCAAGAACAACAGATTTAAATTATAAATAATTAAATCTGAGTTTCGTTTAAAACCAAAAAGAACCTTTAGAGGAAACCCGAAATCACTCACCTCAAATGGTTGGTGATCGGAGATCGGGGCGGGAAGAACGCCTCGGATGGGAGCGTCGTCGATTTCTGGGTTCGGTGTTCTTTGCATTCTTCGCGTTCTTCGCGTTCTTCGCGTTCTTCGCAAGGGAGAAGAAGATACAAGGGTCCTCTCAAATCTTCTCAATACGCAAATAACCAGAGGTCGTGCGTTGGCCTTATTTTATTATTACGCAAACGAATTTGAAAACTGGTTAAGAAAAGACTTAATTAATTCGTTAAATTAATTCAACGAAAGAAACAGCCCATTTAATTCACGAAATAAACCACCCAATTAAATGGTCTGTTAAGATTTTAAGAAACGCGTCAGTTGACTTTCATAAAGATGGGTTTTCGCGGGTGCGTTTCTTAGCGGAAAGAAACGGCGGGGCTCGTGCGGGCCCCACCTCACAAATATCCTACCAAGGGGGTAGGATATTTCTGGATAGCATCCTATCCAGTTTAACTCAGTTCAAGACACCTTTAAGTGGCTTTAAGTGGCTTCCAAGTGGCTTAAGTGAAATAAAATAAAGTTGTCGCAAAATTATTTTATTTCTTAACTTTAAGCCCGAAAATTAAAAACCACAACCGAGAAAACGCAACTCCGGAAGAGGCGTTTCTAAGCGAATACCGGCGCTGCGATTTCATCGGTGCCCTCATAATTTGATTTCGGGCACCGGTTCAAAAGTTAGAAAAACCCGCTCGTCCGTTCACTGAACGTACCTGAGCCAAACTTCGGCAAATGATTCCGGGCACACCGGGCCTCGGAATCAGGTGCCGTCAGAAACTGCGCTCTTGTAAAATTCAAAAGAAAAATTAAGGAAAAAAAAATTTCCTTGAAATTTACGGGTCTTTACAAGGTACTATAGGTTATAAAGTGCATTCCGTAGGGGAAATTTACAACAGAAACCCCTCATTTATGTCATAAAAACATCAAACATTAATTTCTGCCAAAAAATTCATCACATCAAACCACATATCCTGTATTAATTCAAATTGTAAATTTTATATCTATGATATGATTTTATCATAACCAGATTTTCTGGGCATAAGGCTTGGTATATTTACGCTGTAAATATTAACATTACTTTTTAAATTTCCATTTCAAAAATCATCCTACATAAGCTGGAAAACCCCATTTTGGTCGTAAAACTCAATTATGATGTAAATTCTCCATGCCTCTAATATTTAGCAGAAAACACCACCAGACCTCCACTAAACCTCTTTCAAACACCATAAGATTTAGAAACACGCAAATTCTAAAACTACATGGATCCGAACCCTTACTTCAAATACCTCTCAAACAATTCTCATCCTTAAGAATCTAAAACTAAACCTGAAGATAAAAATGAAAGGGTCGTCTCAAAAGTTATCCTGTGAGATACCTATCATAGATCTCTCTATCATAGGAGCTCAACCACATCTTCAAAGGAACATAATATAAACCATGCAACAAAAAAAAACAACTCATAAACACTCTCGTGGGGAAGATACCTATCAAATGAGAATAGGACCCTAAAAAATAATAATCGAAAAATATCTTATAAATAAAAAAAGGTTCAATAACCATAATTAGTTTTAAAAAAATAGATCTAAACAGAAAAAATATTAGGGTACTAAGCGTGTATTTATGACTCACATTCCCAGGTACTCTTCTCTATCCCACCGTATAACCACAAGAAATGAACCACGAGATTAACACACCCATGAAACACATTCTCTTAGAAGTCCTGAATCTCTACAAGACACTCCTAAAGGGTTGTATCATCATCAATACCAATCTATACCCAATCGATGATGTGATAGTTATTATTAAGGTGACGATGAAGCTGCGACATGTGAAAAAAATCATGTATCTGACTCATCTGTGGGGGAAGTTCTATCTGATACGCCACAACTCCAACATGATCCAACACATCAAATGGACCAAAAAATCAAGAAGAAATCTTACTCACATAAATATACCTTCACTACCCATGATGACGAGTCACCTTAAAAAATACATGATCTCCAACATTGAACTATGGAGGTCTCCTCCTATGATATTCATATGATATTTGATGATATTGTGCTAATTTTATCCTCTCACGAATTACCCAAACCATATCTATAATATTCTACACTAGTTTTGGCTTGATAATGATGAATATTTAACCCCATTTAAACACAATGGATAATGAAAATTTTGGTTGTACATAGTTTCAAATGGTGACATACCAATGGTGGAGTGAAAACTATTATTGTAAGAAAACTCAACCAAAAATAGTTTCTTCATCCATGAACCTCCAAAATCTAGTACACAAGAATGAAACATGTCCTCAAGAGTTTGGATATTCTGATCTTTCATACCATTCATTTATAGATGAAAAGTAATTCTAAGCCATAACTGAGATCCAAAAGCATGTGGGAGACCTATCCACACCTTATAGGTAAAATGAGTATCTTGAAAAAAATATGATCATTCTTTGGACTCCGTGGATCCTCACCACCACCTCTAGATAATACCTTGACAAAACCTCCACTGATCTCGACTCCCTAATCACTATAAAGTGGGATGATTTCATCAAATGATCTACTATTACCCATATAATATCATATCCTCCCTAATCTCAAGGTAAACTGATAAAGAAGTCTATTGATATGTACTCCCACTTCCACTAAGGAAAATATAATGGCAAGAGTAAATAATAAGGAACATGGTGGTCAATATTCACCTTATGATAGACAAAACATTGAGAAACAAAATTGGAAAGTGTATTCTTCAACCTAGACCACAAAAACTGACCTCTAAAAGCTCGATACATATTTATCATGTCGAGATGCACTACCAAAGGTGAGATATGGAACTCATTTAGAACCATAACACCCATCTACAAGGGATGAAAGGTCTCCCCTATAACAACACCTAATGATAATCATCCTCAAACCAACCATCAAGGGAATCACAAAAAACAACTAGGTCTATCTAGACCTCCACATATGAATCTCCCAATAGGTAATCCTCTACTCACTACACCAAATATGTATGCACTATCATCTGAAAAATATAACCTCTTCCTACAACCTATCCTATATCAAGATGCATTGCTGAGATTTCTTCCACCACTCTTCATTAATTCTCAGATTCACTCATGACATCACTAGGCAACATCCTGCTCAACCCATCTGCTACAACATTACCCTTACATGGAAAATAAGAAATCTTGAAGTTGTAATCCTATAATAATTCCATCCACTGTTGATTTCAAAATTTAAAGTCACATTGTGAGTAGATATACCTTAGGCTATTATGATTAGAAAAAACCAAAAAGCACTCACTGATGAGGTAATGTCATTAAAAATTCAAGGAAAATACAACTTATGAAAACTTGAGACCATAGTTGGAATAGTTACTCTCATGAGGATGTAACTGTTGAGACCCATAAGAAATAAACAATATATTCTATATTAGAACACAACCCAAACCTAGAAGTGAATCATTATAGAAAACCTCAAACTGAACTCCCTCTATTAGAAAACAAAGGAATGGAGTACTGAACAATTTATCCTTTAGGTACTCAGAAGTTTCCTGACACTTGTCAATATAAAAGAACATCTGGTCCTTCATGGTCAAGGTTTTTAGAGTCAAAACCCAATATAAATCGACTAAAAACCTCATATAATAGCTTACCAGAACAAGAAAACTATACACTTTTTCTATTGTCTTGGAGGATTCCCAATAAACCACTACTTAAAATTTTAAAATATCTATAACTACTACCTGATGGGACATGAAATTCCCTAAGAAAAGAACTCTATGAGCCTAGAACTCACACTTTCATAACTTCCCAAACAATCTATCACAAAAAATAACTCTCAAAATGAAACATAGATACTGTGTATTATCCTCCTCAGATGCGAATTACATGAGAATTTCATCAATGAAAACTACCAAAAACTTATCCTGGAACTCTTTAAACACTATGTTCATCAACCCCATGAACATGTCTAGAGAGTTTGTCACACTGAATGACATCACAATGAAATATTAATACCCATAACAATAAGAGAAGGGGATTTTTGGAATATTCTCATCCTTCACCCACATCTGAAGATATATTGACCATAGAACAAGTTTTGAGAAACGACTTGCTCCTTTCAACTGATCGGATAAATCATCAACCCATAGAAGAAGATAGCAGTTCTTCACTATCACCTGATTCAAGCGATGATAATTGATACAAATCTGTAAACTGGCATCAATATTCTTTATGAACAAAACTGGTGCACCCAAGGTGACACACTCATCCAAACAAAACCTTGTTGTAATAGATCATCAATTTGTACACAAAACTCTTGTAACTCAAAAGGTTTCATCCTATATGAAGACAATGAAATACGATACATACCTAGTTTTAGCTCTATCCCAAACATAATCTCCCATTGAGGGGGTAACACTACAACCTTATTTGGAAATACATTAGGGTACTCTTCTAAAAACCTAGGAAACATCAACTGCTTAACCTATAATGAGTTCAGAATAAGCTCGAATATCAAGGAAGACAAGGATGAAACACACCTCTAACCCATTTGAGGGTCTCCCTTGCCAACAAACACCACTGAATCTCCATCAGCATCATAAAACAAAACCTACATCTTGAAACAATAAATGATATCATACACATAATACATCCAATACATGTCTAGGATGATGTCATATGGTTATATCTGTAAATATAGTACATATCCCAAAGTGTTTTGCTTCCACAACACTAGCTCATAGTCTCTAAATACTTCATACAAGTTAGATCAACCTCCAACTAGAATAATCAATGCCAAGGTCACCAAAATACTCTCTACCTAAAGTCCCATATCCTAGAAAAAGATAGGTGATATGAAGGAGTGTGTCACTCCTAAATCAAAAAAAGTATTCACCCTTGTAGAAAGAAAAAAATAGTACCTCAAATGATGTCTGGATCACCCAGTGCTGACAACACTACAACATGAAGATGACCACAACATGCTCCATGGAATCTATGACCATGATGAATACCACCTCAATGGAATCACTCTTCCCTTTAAGGATTAGGATCATCTTAGGGTTTTCCTCTACTTTCCCTATCTCCTCTCTGCTGATCCCAATCCGGAACACCTTACTGCTATTATCTTGACTGAAACTACATAAATAAAGGAACCTGAAGTGGAACAAATGGAAAAAACTAACTTATCAAAAAGTTAGGGTAATAAATCCACTAATGAACTCAATATCCATAAGGAAAACACATGTCTAATCCATTGGAACATGTCTGAGATCTGCCAACCCCATAGAAACAA
The DNA here is from genome assembly GCA_963277665.1 of Viscum album. Classification (NCBI taxonomy): domain Eukaryota; kingdom Viridiplantae; phylum Streptophyta; class Magnoliopsida; order Santalales; family Viscaceae; genus Viscum; species Viscum album. Next base: position 601,257,970 of record OY728157.1, read on the forward strand.
GATGATGAGGGTTGGGACCTACACTCGGCTGACTGAAAGCTCTTCTATCTAGGAAACTGGGAAACCCATATCACATCTATACTTCATGAGGAATCCTTATAACTTTTCTCTCATGAAGATCTATTTCTATCTAGTATCCTCCCAATGACCTATGCTCTTTCCATCACCTTAAGGTATGTTAATAACTTGAATGTGGTTACCTGGTGCATGATATTTGGATTCAAATATTCCTCAAAATGCCTCAAATTGGCTTCCCCATCTGACAATAGGTCTGAAAAATATTGTATAAGAGTCTTAAAATGGATATCAAATTCTCATAGCCTGGAACTCCCTTGTCAAAGGGTAATAAACACCCGAAGACTGGTATCCTACATGATAAAAAAAAGAAACTATACTTGAAACTTGTCTCAGATATTCTCCCATAACACTGTCAACTCCTTGAGATCCTCGAGGAACAAGATAAACCACTTCCTCACTACCCCACACAACATCATCACAACCAAAAAAACCCATGACCCTTATAAGAACAGATCAAAATAAAAGATATCTCAACATCATCTGACCAATCTTCTATGAATGAATTTGAAATGGGGAACTAAAAATCTCAGAGTTTCCTTCTCCAAATGTCATCATTGTTGACCTATACTTTACGATGATCTGCTAGAACATCTTGATGAACATATTCGGTGTGAACCTAATTATGACATCGACTTGGAGTCATACCTACAATAAAAACAAACAGTTAGACTTCTAAACCTAGAATATGGAATATTTAACATTAATTAATTAATTATTTTTTTATCTTGTTTAAGTTTTTAACCTATCTCAAGGTCTACCCATTTTAAACACAAGCACAATGAAGAATGATGCATGATGATTTCCTAGGTTTCTACCTTACAAATAGTATCTCTTTGTTTAGTAGAATCAATAAAATTAAAGGTCCATGCATCAGATCATAGAGGGCTCTAAATACACATTTCTCAGTTTATCTCCCTTATTTACACCACTTACAAAACATAGATGACACTATTTATCTATCAACCCATTAAACCTCACTTGTTAATAACTTCAAACTTCATCCAATCACTCAACCTGAACCTTTGATACCACTCTGTCATGACCCCTCCCCCCAAAGAGTACCTCTCTTGGGATGAAAATGAGATAAGGGAGATGGTGACTGCCCAATTCCCACCTACAATAGGCCCTGGGTTAGTGACTATCACCGAGGGTATAATAAACATACAATTAGAGGAATTAACCTGTAATAGAACATGAAGAATATAGAGAGAGAGATAATATAGATACACTAATCAACAATTAATAAAATATATAAAATAAATCTAAACTACTTACATGTGATATCATACAATACTAAAAAACTGAAAGGAAAACTACAAGTACCAAAAACATAAACTCAGTAGCGACCATGAAGACCAAACAAATCCTATAAACTATGAGCTAGTAATATTCAGCTTTATCTCAAACATGATCCCATTGACTTGAAAATAATTTCTATAATCATGGGATGAGAATAACAATATACTCAGTATGATTCTTCCTAGATCCTCTCATGCAAAAGATAAATAAATCATGCTAAAACACAGTGAACAATATTGAAACTAACCCATCACCTAAACAGTTATACTAAAGTCCCAACATCACCATGGATGACTCTTACCAAGTATCACATATAGGAATTCATGTATTATAATAATAAAACATCAAGGGTACCCTGGTCCTACTTCCTCAATATTTTTCCACTCTGCCCCAAAGTTGCATGTCCTAATCCAATTCTCTCCAAGAGTAATCCAACCCAAAGGCACCTGGAATAAGTATCAAAACATGAAACTCATGCATAAAATAATCTCATATTACATCATCCTAGAGAAACCAAGTAGTTTATGAAGCCAACATAACTTGTAGGATGCGTATCATACATCAGGTATCATACCTCAAGCCATCAAAACTCATACACTGAATAAGGAACCTCAAGCTATCACAACTCATACAATGAGTAAGGAACATCAATACATAAAAACCTATACATGTAATAAATAAAATAACCATTTGGATTCTATATCTGAAGATACATGTGTGTCAAATAACCCAAATCCATCACAGACAGCTACACACACCATAACATCTCAGTCTGGATTCCACTGAACTGGTTTCTTGAGATGGTTCATCACAAAACCTCAAGCGTGCCTCCTTGTACACTAGAGGCTAATGAATAGTATTAAGGGACTAAAGTGGAACTGTGATGAGATTATATCCCCATATCAGAGTGTAAAACTAGAAGTAAATAACTAAACATCATACACATCATAGTATACATAAGAATAAATAAACTGAAACTAAAACATGCTGTAATAAAATGAAATATTGTAAAGTCCCAACCAACCTTTCCATACATTCAAAATCGATCACCCACTGAAATAATCACATATAAAAAATAAAAAATTGAAAAATAAACACATGAGTCCCTATTTCCAACTTTGGGCTATATCACTTACTCAGTCTCCAGTACCCTATCAAGATGCTTTAGCATGGCCTGTTAACTCCACATGAGAATCTTTCTCAACCATGAAATCCTAGGCCTCAATATGATCCTTTGTGCATCCATTATCAATATGAAATAATACATATGGTATGAACACACAATAAGGTGTGCATACTGGGGGTGAAAATAAATCTCATTATGCCAACCCCAACGGTGAACCTATAAACTGTTTCCATAAGTGCATGCTTATGAAATATGCTCATCATAGCCAAAAAATAACTAAAAATAACTACAAATAAAACCACCATTGATCCTTAGGTCCAAGATCTTGATCGACCATACATTATTCAGCTAATTCTGGGGTGTCTCTGGGCATATCTTCATGACCATTCATCCTAATTAAACTGCATGCTCCATATCCTTGGTAGCTACAACCAAACCTAAAAATTATAGTGACCCATCCTATGATAGTCCTATACTTCGGGATGTTATTCTAAGTCATATCCTACCATGTCCTAAATACCAAAACATTATCTCATGATTTTCACCTCGACACATTTATCCCAATTATCACACAAAAATACTACCAAGACTAGACCATCAGTCTGACATCTATCTCACATATCATGAACAATATTGCCTTGATCATCAGTACAAAACCTATACCATATATAAAATCAATAACGCTTGGAGAATCAGTACAATGCCTATATCATAAGTAAAATCAATCATGCTTGGAGCATTAGTCCAGTTCCTAAACCATGGATATAGAATATTAGTCCACCATCCATCTAAACTGGTATACCATCAATTCATAGAGAATCAGTATGGAACATAAACAACAAATTATACTATTTGTATTTAGAGCCTCAGTCTGACACCTAATCTATACAATATATTATCCATGCTCGAAGCCTCATCCCAGTGTCTAACCACACACATGTGATGTCACATCTGGTATACTCAAAAACATTACACAACATGACCAGAACCTTGTTCCAACAATCAAACCATAAACAATCCACCTGTACCGATATGAGGCATCATGTCTAACATTCTCAATTACAAATATCAAAAACCATATATGTGGATCGTCTATCCATCTCTATCAGTCATCACAACACTTAATAGTAAATATAGTTTGAAAATTTGGTAATAAAACTATTTCATGATAAAATAAAATTCATAAACTATGTCCCATTATCTACAAACAAGATAACATAACAAGTGATGGTTGAACACCCATGCCCATCAAAAGATTCTCAAATGGTCCAAATTCCACAACATGAGAAAAACACTCTATGATGGGTTCCTCTATCTCATAAAAAGACATGGGATAATACCAATAGAAGAAAAATCCTCAAGCGGTCCTCAATGTCCTCCAACTGATCCTCAATCAACAACGTGACAAAAATAGAATATGAAATCAAGACAATGCCATATAGGAATTCTCAACATATGAATATAACATCCAATCAGAGACTATCCCACTTGAGGAATCCTCAAGATTACCTCAGAATAAACTGAACACCATAATGACATCCAACCATAACCTCCATCATATACTGTCAACCAATCCCGAAGGCTCCAACCACTATGATCCTCAAACATATGATCTAAACCTCGACCACTCTATTCTTGATCAACTGGTCCTAGTGTGTAGAAAAAAAAACCAATATCTCCCTAAAGATACTAATCGATCTCACCTTACAAGATCCATATAAGGAACCTCATACAAATATCCATGGTATGCTTAGGCCAGGAAAATCACTGATCTTATAACCCTCACCCAGGCCTCATTGCTCATAACCCAACCCACTAGAGGATTCTAAATTCAATCCTTGGGGAAATCCTTCTACTGAACTACATTGGTCCAAAAAACCATTCATAATACCTCTATATTCCAAAAAAATACCATCATCATGATCTTTATGAAAAAATGCTCTGAATGGACTACTCACAAGTCAAATTCTGACTTCTGGGGCACAAAACACCTAAAACCTCAAAGATAGAAAAAGTATATGATGTGTACTTATGAGTACATGACATGTACTCCCAACTCTACAACTGACCATGTAATTTTAAATGTCTAAGGTAACATGGTTTCTACCCATTCCCCACTACATGTCTAGGGAATACATAGTTCCTACTCGTGTACTTACTACATAGTCATGTACCCCTCACATGGGGTGTCTTCCCAAGTATATAGCCATGTCCAACTACATGGAATGTACCTAAAGTACATGGTGTGTACCTTCCAAACTTCTTCTAACTATGCACTCTATCACATGGCTAGGTACATGGAAATGTAATACTACATGATGTTTACTTAAATTATATGACATGTACTTCAAAAATTTCTATCTTCTCCATATAGGAAGAACACATGGCATGTGTTTTTAAAAACATACACTGTGTAATCAGGGTTTCCAAATGGGATACCCATTATAACCTCATGAAATCCATTTTTCCCTGATTTTACATAGATAAACCCCCATGGGGTCCTTTTCAATCATAATAGGGTTTTAAAACATGAAAAAAACTAATCTATGTGGATCAGGGCATAAAAATAAAAAACCGGTCTACCTCGTGGGGTAAACACCGAAGCTTCGGGTCTAAATCCACTCCCAGAAGTTGTTGTACCCTAATTTGGTTCTGATCTCCACCATGGATGTGGTATGGTGATATCTACTCCCCCTACCCTCTCAGTTCATCCATTGCGCATAGGGAGAACCCCCTCCCCCTTTCCTATCATGCATGGGAGGCCCCAAATGTGTGTGTGTGTGGGGGGGGGGGTTATTTTACTTAATTTAATTTAATTAATGAATTAATTAATGAAATAATCATTTAACACCCCTCCCAAGTCTTGAAACTTGAAGCATTTTTATACATCACCTAGGAAAATCCCCCCATTTTGGACTCAACTATGAAGTCATAATCTCAATCCAATTCCCTATTCAAAAGATATTTCCTCCCATTCTCACATGAATAATTTCATATTTAATTAATTAAATATTAAATATTATTCCAAAACTCTAACTATATATAATTCCACCAAATTCCTATACTAGGGTAAATTCCCTATTACAAGACCAAAGGAGTGGTCAAAAAAATCACTGAAAAATATATTATAGGGGAAATTGATCATTTTAACCCTCAAAAACAACCAAAAGAAGAAATTAAAATTTATGTTCAAATTCAAAAACCCAGAAAAACTAGGGTCTATAAAACGTCCCCACTATAAACCCTATCAACCCTAAGAATCCTCATTGGTATTCCATCCACACATCCCTGACCCACCTTGGTCGTCAACACATACTCACCTCGATGCATTTTACTCAAGAATGACAACCGAGTTTCTCTATATAAGTCATAAGATAAGGTATACAAGCCACCCAAGGATAAGCCACCATCTTCCACCATAAAAAACAACTAGGATAATGCCTAACCACACTCATCTATCCTGATATGTCACAACATCGTTTAAAAATAACAATCAAACTCATGGTGCTCCCCACCGTAGAACTCAAACCACATCTACTAATTCTGATCCACAACACTTCCCATCATAAGAGCCACCTTTCAAAACACATACTCATCGATCCAACAACCCACTCAATGTGGTACTTATACCATCCTTGATCCAACCCACACATAGGTCACATCACCACACCTAATCTGGTGCTCCCCACCATAGGAGTATCCTTATTGTTTCCTCACAAATAAACATCTTTTCCACTACCCATGCCCCAATAAAAACCAAAAATGGGAACTAGAAATGGTTCTCTATCGATCCCACTACAGTGGGAAAAAGAAACATCTAATATCTCCCATTCCCAGCATCCAGGAATGAAACCCATGGTATTCGTCAATATTTGATCTGTCAAAGGGACCTCACTCATATAAATATGATGGTGCACTCCCCACCACATATCATCACACACACCACTCCATGAGGGAAACCTCCCAAGGGGACCCTTATTAACTAAATGAAACATCTCTATATCATGGCATAAATCCAATTTTATTTTAGCATACTCAAGACAATGTCAATATATTGAGCATGATCATCTCTAAATTGTGAGTGTACTAAGATGTCATCAACGAATAACACCACAACCTCATCAATTACAAAGCATCAAAGTTCTATCCAAAGGGCCTTGATTCACCATTCCCATGATCCTCTAATCACACCTGAAAAGATTATAAGCCCACTCATGAATACCTTCCTAACTCAAGCACCTTATATGTACACCTACATAATATACGATCCACAATACAAATGATAAATCGCATCACCAGCGCTCAAATATCTAGGATTCCTCTATCACATAACCATTACATGCACTTGTATAACCCAACCACAAAACCTAATTCGACTCCAGTGAGTCACATATCATGAAAACATGGCTCAAAATCATTAACCATGAAAATTCAAGCACTTACTTTACTCTTAATCCAACTAAAATCCACTAGGATCAATTTTACCACACAACCATTTCCTAGGCTAGGCACCTGAATGAACCTTACCCTCTTAAAATTAACCATAAGGCAGAAAAAATAGCACAAAAGTGCATCTTTTCAAAAAAAAAAAGGCATCCAATGATCCTAAACCTCAAACACAGCTACACCCTTCATGCACCATTTTCAAAAGTACCAAGTATCCATATGTTGCTCAAGTACCCAAAAATAACTTGTAACTCGGTCAACCCCTATCATGGGTCACCCTATAAAGTTAAATGGATATAACTCCCTAATATGAAGTCACATAAAAATGTATACTATGTTATCGCACCTAGCCCTACCGATCAAGTCTCACGTGAAGTCACTAAGTTAAACAACCTATGTCTATGCCAACTCATAGAAGGATATAAATCATGGGAAGTCAAACATGCTCCCATACCACATTGCACAATGTCAATAGGTTAAAACACCTATCTCTAGGGTATCACATCCAAAATATGAAACACATCAAACCAACTACACATAACCAGGGCACCTGTGCTCTCTAAGCATCTACACATCATACCACTCCTTAGAGGACCATGATACACAACCAACCTTGAACAAGAATCATCCACAAGGGGTCCAATGGTTATACAATTATAATACACTGACCCACCAAGGTCACTGTAAAGACCCTAAAATTTCAAGGAACCTTTTTTGTCTTAAATTCTTTGGAATTTTACAAGTCCACAGTTTCTGACGGCGCTTGATTCCGAGGCCCGGTGTGCCCGGAATCAATTTCTAAAGTTTTTTTTTGGGTACATTTAGTAAACGTACGTGCAAGTTTTTCTATATTTTTAACCAGTGCTCGGAATTGAAATCCGAGGACACCGATGAACTTACAACGCCGATATTCTCTTAAGGGGACCTTTATTGTAGTTGCGTTTTATGCGAGTTGAAAGTTAATTTTTGGGGATTTAGAATAAATTAAATAAAATTTTTGTACACAATTTAATTTATTTTTGGTAGTTATATCCTATAAGGGGAAGTTATAGGTGGGGCCCACACCCCACCTAACTTCCCATGGGAGAATATAACTAAGGGTGGTGGGGCCCACACGAACCCCTAACCTTTTAACTCCCATTAGTCTTCCTTTCATTTATTATGAAAACTCCCCTTTAATGAAGTTATCTCTTAACCTTCCACTCCCCTTTAACTTTTGCCAACGCATCTTAATTAATGAATAAAACTCTTCAAATTAATTAATTAAAAGAGTTTGAATTTTGAATTACATGTGTGAATAAAATAATAGCCTTAGCTATTATTTTAGTTTGGGCATTCGTTGTGTTGGGAGGATTTTGGGGAGAGCTCTTGAGAAATAGAAGGAGAGAGTTCCTCTTTCGTTGAAGAACACCATCCTTCCAATGAAGAACGCTCCACGAATGAAGAACGTGAAGCAACTTTATCCTTTCTTCTTTCCCCGATGTCAACGGAATTGACATCATCATCCGCGACACCCGTTCTTCCGCGACGCTCGTCTTCCATGACTCGACGATGTGCAACGTCAATTTCGAGGTAGGGGGATATTGTATAAGTACATATATGTGATTTATAACCTCGAACACGAGAGTTTATTTGTTGGGTGATTATTTGAACCACTAACGCGATGGGTACGGTCTAACGAACAAGTCTGGACCCACCGCCAACTTTTTTGTAATGCGCGGAATGTTTGGAGATAGATGAATGGAAGGGAAATGTTGATTTGAGGCCGTCACAGTGTAGAGCGAGACCCGAGGAGGCCGTAGGCGCAGACGTGAGCTAAAACGGACCACCGGAATGACTCCGTTGACCCGTGGAATATTGCGGTGGCGGCCGGCGCTGGTCGACAGCCAGGAGGTGGTGGCGCCCTAGAGCACTGCCGGCGGAAGACCACAGGGGCACCGGCCGCGACGACGGAGGAATGGAACCCGCGCTGCACAGGTTCCAGGGAGGCTAGGCGGCGCCAGCCTGGCTTCGCCGTTATGCGGAACCGGGGGGCTGCGTTCCACCCCGCTTGGCCATCCGTGGGCCGGGCTGCGCCAGCCGGGTCGGGCCGTGCCCGACCGGGCCGGACCCGGACCCGGGTCAGGTCGAACCGATTTGGGCCGACCCAAGGTGGGTTGGGCAGGGTCAGACCGGGACTAGACCCCCCTCTTCGGACCGTTTTCGGTTAATTTCCCATAACTCGAGCTACGTACCTACGATCGACGCACCGTCAGTTGCCTAGGATTCCTTAGATAGAGACGGTCATTTCATTATATTACACACAAGGTTTTGAAGAAGTTTGGGTATGTCCGGGTTGGTTTGAACTTGAAACCAACCAGGCCCTCATAGTGGAAACACTTATAACTTAAGGACCAGACTCCTGATTGGTGTGCCGTCAACTATGTTGGATTCCTTTGCTGATACAGTTCTTTTGGCATACTCCACGTGGTATTCGGATGAGATTGGAGTATGGTCAGGTTGGTTTTCTCTTAAAAACCAACCAGGCCCCTGGAACGGAAAAGCCAATAACTCACAGACCGAGTGTCTGTTTGATGCGTAGTCTATTGCGTTGAGACCCCTATGACGAGGCGGTCCTTTGTGATACTTCTAAGTGAGACTTCGTGAAAATTGGAGTATCGACTTGATGCTCGTGGAGTGGACCCTCCCAGTGACCAGTGAGCAGATTGCAGAGACCAAGTAGCTGGCTGAGACTTGATAGCTGCTGATCGATCGATTCAGAGTGATTTAGATGGCCTAGTGGGGAGCGCTTGGTTGTAGTAGTAGACCCACGGTGGAGGAGCGCTTGGTTGTAGCGGCAGACCCGCGGTACTCGACAGAAGGATTACCTCTGTAGGCTGTGAGGGGGAGCGCTTGGTTATAGCGGCATACCCATGGTAGGAAGTGCTTGGTTGTAGCAGCATGCCCACAATACTCGACAGGTGGAGTACTTCAGCAGTCCAAGGTTAGTGGGAAGCGCTTGGTTGTAACGACATGCCCACTATACTCAATAGAGGAGGAGTTATCCAGCAGCCGTGGTTTCGACATCGTGAATAAAAATCCTGGTTTGAGCAGAGTTAGTGACCTTTATGTTTTCCTCATGATTGAGATGGGTTACTTGATAACTTAGGTATATATATGGGAATATACCTAAGTAATGGTTATATGTTGAAATCATACTTTTTGGTTTATCCTTGTTGGTTTTTGTGAGACCTTGAGGGTCTCAGGGTCCCTACCGAGTATTGTTATACTCACCCCTACACAGGAAATGCCCGCACTACGTTGTGTTGGATGCAGACGATGGACATCGCTGATTGTGGTAGAGAATTGTAGATCTTGACGGTACCCAGAGGTGGACCACTTGGTGGGACGTACATGGAGTGGACGGATGGACCCGAGGTTCCGAGGAGGTCATCTGTACCCACCCTTCAGGTGGGATTCCTGGAGGACGACTCAGTGGTTACTGCTATACTTTACTGCTGTTGTACTAGTCTTTCAGTTGTACTGTACTTACTGTTGGGCTTGTATTTTCGGCCCCTTTCTTTTCATCACTTACTTTTGTATACAGTTTTACTTTGTTCTTACTTCTGTTGCATACTCTGTTGTGTTTGTTTACTTTTATAAAGGCAATGCCTTCTCTTTTTATCAGGATTTACGCCTTTAGTGCTAGTTGCTAGCCCATGGCCTATGGAAGGTGGGCTTGGAGTAGTCACGAAATGGGTCCTGAGGACGGGTCGTGACAAATTGGTATCAGAGGAGTCGGTTCTACCACAGAACTCAGGACTTTGATCATTCTTTCTATGAAGTAATAATGTTAAGAGTACCAAGTTTGGTTTTTAGTTCAGGGAGTCCAGTGTTGGTGCGGCGACCGACGTATCCGTACACCAGGACCCTGACTACTAATTTCTGACTTAGTGCATGAAAACACTGATTGAATGTGTGTATCAAAAGTTTTCCTTTAAGTCAGATCAAACAATGTCATCTCACCAGGTATAGTCTTTGACCGTGTCTCATCTGTTTCTTTCAGGATGCCTCCCCACGGACGACCAGCTAGAGCCCCGAGAGTTGTACGTACTGACAGCCCGCCGAGCGACGAGGCCTGAGTACATGGCACTTTTTCAGTTGAGGCACCAGCAAAGGCACCAACAGTACTACCCCTATTGGGCCACTGATTCCACCAGCCCTAGTAGCAGGCGATGCATGCCACTTGAGCGCGCTGTACGAGTTCCAGCGCTAGAGTTCACCCAGGTTCCGGGGAGAGACGGACCCACAGGCGGCTGTGGATTGGCTGTAGGCTATGGTGAGATTCTTCAGACTGGTAGGGACACCAACAGACTTTATGGTGATCCTTGTTTCCAGCCTCCTTTAGGCAGCAACAGACAGATGGTGGAGCCTGATGCTCTAGATGTATGACGAGGTGACACTTCTATGGGCAGACTTTGAGAGCCTGTTCCGGGCGGAGTTTGTACCAGCCACCCTTTGAGCAGTGCGTATATAGGAGATACTACATCTGCAGCAGGACAGTATGATAGTATCATAGTACTCAGCGAGGTTCACAGACCTCTCGCACAACTCCACTGATATGGTACGTGACCCATTCTTTAGGGCCCAGACCTTTGAGCAGGGACTCAGGTGTGAGATTAGAGCTTCAGTTGTCTCCCACAACATCCCGATGCAGACGTGGGTGTTGGAGCGAGCCCTACTATTGGAGAGTTTCCTTGATAAGAAATCTCCAGCAGCGGGACCCACCAATAGTCGACATGCAACGGAGTCTTCTGCAGCTGGCAGTAGACAAATGACACAGGGGTCCAAGAGGACCATACCCAAAGGTGGTCGACCGCATGACTCAGGATCGTGTGTGCGAGGCACCCGGGGTAGAGAACGATTTACCAGGAGCAGACAATGTTACTCCTATGGCGGTATTGGTCACATGTCATGAGATTGTCCGACCCGCCATATAGACGATCAACAGATAGATGAAGGACCTCCCAGGCATAGGCATAGGTTCGATCAAGGTGGACCATAAGGAGTAGGATACCGAGGCAGAGGAGCTGGCCGTGCAGTTAGTGGTGGACAAAGCTTCGAGGTGTTTCCACCACCACTACTAGGAGGTCCACCCCGACCCCAAGGAATAGGTGGACATGGGAGAGAACAACTTCAGGCAGCTGAAGCATATGACTATGGAGCTCCGAAAGTAGGTGGACAGGAGCGGGACTAGTTCTAGGCATGAAGGCCTTTGTTCTTGGTGCTTCTAGCTTCGTTGTTGTTGTTGTTTGTGGATGCTTTGTGTCATTTTACTTTGAGCTACAGTAATAAAAGACACTTTTCCTTGTGATGTTTACTTCCCTATCCTTTTTGTATGGTTGATACTGAGAGGTTCTGGTTAAAACCGTTGACTTGACCCTCACTTTCGAGATTCCTACTGGAGGAGACCCAATGACCACACACTACTGTCGACAGTGTGACTCGACCCTTGGAGGCGAGAGTAATGGTTGGATCTCTTGGTAGTAGCGTTGAGGCATTACGACGTCATCCATGGAATGAAATAGTATCGTTTATATCAGGATTGACTGTATTAGTCAAAAAACGTGGTTCATCCAGAGGATGAGACCGGATTTCTCTTTTCGGCAAGGGAGAAATCTTAGTAGCTCTTGTAGGACGTAAGCGAAAAAAGGTGTAGTAGAGTTCTTTACAAATGGCTAGTCACACCCATAGTTCATTGAGTGAATGATTTACTGTTTACTCTAATCTCAATAGTCTCAGGTGTATCTTCTCTCAGAAGGACCTGAACCTGAGACAACGACGATGGATTGTGTTCCTCCAGGACTATAACTTCGAGATAGTCTATACTCATGGGAAGGGGAATGTAGTAGCATATGCTCTCATCTAGAGTTCATGAATTCATCTGCTAGGAGATACGACGAAGCAGCTGGCCGCGTTGCTGATATCCTTTGTGGATAGGGATGGTGCAACCTATCTGTAGTCATTCCTCCAATTATTCAGCAGAGTAGGCGAGGTGGCTTACCTCCCAGCCCTTCCACCTCAGTTGCACCGAGTGCACGACGTCTTCCATGTATCTCAGCTGAGGAGATGCGTGCACGACCCATCCCACATCATTGACCATGGGGAGTTAGAAATCGATGAAGGGGTGAAATTCACGGGGGTCCCGGTGGAGATTGAGGATCGACAGAAGCAGGTCCTACGTGGATGGTCGATTCCTCTGGTGCGCATTCTCTGGCGGCACGGTAATCTCCAGGAGAGATCATGGGAGCATGAGGCTCAGATGCATGCTTATTAACCCCTTCTATTCCCCTAGTGTGTGTTTTAGCTTTATGAGGATGCAAATCCCTGAATTGGGGGTAATGTAAAGAACTAGAAATTTCAAGGATTTTTTTTAAATTCTTTGGAATTTTAAGAGTCCGCAGTTTCTGACGGCGCTTGATTCTGAGGCCCGGTGTGCCCAGAATCAATTTTTGAAGTTTTGTTTGGGTACATTCAGTAAACGTACGTGGGAGTTTTTCTATCTTTTGAACCGGTGCTCGGAATTGAAATCCGAGGACACCGATGAACTTGCAGCGCCGATATTCTCTTAAAGGGACCTTTACCGTAGTTGCGTTTTATACAGGTTGAAAGTTAATTTTTGGGGATTTAGAATAAATTAAATAAAATTGTTGTACAAAATTTTATTTATTTTTGGTATTTATATCCTACAAGGGGAAGTTATAGGTGGGGCCCATACCCCTCCTAACTTACCATGGGAGAATATAACTAAGGGTGGTGGGGGCCACACAAACCCCTAACCTTTTAACTCCCATTAGTCTTACTTTCATTTATTATGACAAATACCCCTTAATGAAGTGATCTCTTCACCTCCCTCTACCCTTTAACTTTTGCCAACACATCTTAATTAATGAATTGAACTCTTCAAATTAATTAATTAAAAGAGTTTGAATTTTGAATTACATGTGTGAATAAAATAATATCCTTATCTATTATTTTAGTTTGGGAATTCATTGTGTTGGGAGTATTTTAGGGAGAGCTCTTGAGAAATAGAAGGAGAGAGTTCCTCTTTCGTTGAAGAAAACCATCCTTCCAATGAAGAATGCTCCATGAACGAAGAACATGAAGCAAATTTATCCTTTCTTCTTTCCCCAACGTCAACAGAATTGACATTATCATCCGTGATGCCCGTTCTACCGCGACGCTCGACTTCCGCGGCTCGATGAAGTGTGGCGTTAATTTCGAGGTAGGGGATATTGTATAACTACATATATGTGATTTATACCCTCGAACATGGGAATTTATTTGTTGGTTGATTATTTGAACCACTAACGCAGTGGGTACGGGCTAACGAACAAGTCCAGACCCACCACCAACTTATTCGTGATGCGCGGAATGTTTGGCGACAGATGAACGGAAGGGAAACGTTGATTTGAGGCCGTTTCAGTGTAGAGTGGGACCTGAGGAGGCCATAGGTGCAGATGAGAGCTAAAACGGACCACCGAAACAACTCTGCTGGCCCGCGGAATATCGCGGCGGCGCGGGTCACCGGCGGAAGACCGCTGCGGCACCGGCCGCAGCGACGGAGGAACGGAACCCGTGCCATGAGGGTTCCAAGGAGGCCAGGCGGCACCTCCATTACGTGGAACTGGGGGCCGCTTACCCCCCCCCCCGCTCGGCCAGCTGTGGGCCGGGCCACGCCCAGCCGGGCCGGGCTGCGCCCTCCCGGGTCAGACTGGGCCCAAACCCCCTCTTCGGACCGTTTTCGGTTAGTTGACCATAACTTGAGCTACGGACCTCCGAATGACGCACCATCAGTTGTGTATGATTCCTAGGATCGAGAAGGTCGTTTCAGTATATTACACTTAAGGTTTTGGCAAAGTTTGGGTATGATTGGGTTGGTTCGAACCTGAAACCAACCGGGCCCTCGGAGCAGAAACACTTATAACTTAAAGACTGGACGCCCGATTGACGTTCTATAAAATACGTTGATTTAATTTGTTGAGACGGTTCTTTTGGAACACTGAACGTGGGATTTGGATGATATTGGAGTATGGTCGGGTTGGTTTTAGCTTAAAAACCAACCGGGCCCCTGGAACGGAAAAACCAATAACTCACAGACCGGGCATCCGTTTGACACACCGTCTGTTGCATTAATACCCCTATGACTAGGCAGTCCTTTGTGAAACTTCTACATGAGAATTAATGGAACTTGGAGTATCATCTTGAGGCTCATGGAGCAGACCCTCCCACTGATGAGCGAGCAGATTGCAGAGACCTAGTAGTTGGGTGAGACTTGACGACTGGTGATCGATCAATTCAGAGTGATTTGGATGACCCAGTGGGGAGCGCTTGGTTGTAGCAGCAGACCCACGATGGAGGAGCACTTGGTTGTAGAGGCAGACCCATGGAACTCGATAGAAGGAGTACCTCTATAGGCTATAAGGGGGAGAGCTTGGTTGTAGCGGCAGACCCATGGTGGGAAGCGCTTGGTTGTAGCAGCAGGCCCACAGTACTCGACAGGTGGAGTAATTCAGTAGTCCAAGGTTAGTGGGAAGCACTTGGTTGTAGCGGCAGACCCACTATACTCGACAGAGGAGGAGTTCTCCAGTAGCTGTGGTTTCGACATCCTGAATAAAAATCCTGGTTTGATCTGAGTCAGTGACGTTCGTGTTTTTCTCATGATTAGGATGAGTTACTTGATAACTTAGGTATATGTATGGGCATATACCTAAGTAGTTGTTATATGTTGAAATCATACTTTTTGGTTTATCCTTCTTGGTTTCTGTGATACCTTGAGGGTCTCAGGGTCCCTACTGAGTATCGTTATACTCCCCCCTGCATGGGTAATGCCCGCACTACGTTGTGTTGGATGCAGACGACGGACAACAATGATCATGGTAGAGACTTGTAGAGCTAGACGGTACCCATAGGTGGACCACTTGGTGGGCCGTACACAGAGAGGACGGACGGACCCGAGGTTCTGAGGAGGCCATCTGTACCTACCCTTTAGGTGGGATTCCCGGAGGACGACTCAGTGGTTGCTGCTTTACTTTACTACTGTTGTACTAGTCATTCAATTGTACTGTACTTACTGTTGGGCTTGTATTTCTGACCCCTTTCTTTTCAGCACTTACTTTTGTATACAATTTTACATTGTGCTTACTTCTGTTGCATACTCTATTGTGTTTGTTTACTTTTATAAAGGTAATTCCTTTCCTTTTTATCGGGATTTATGCCTTTTGTGCTAGTCGCTAGCCCCTGGCCTATGGAAGACGGGCTTGGGGTAGTCACGACACGAGCCCCGAGGACGGGTCACGATAGTCACTACACCCATTGTGCACAAGGACTGCACCAACGTCCTCACCATCGAGCATCTCACCATAGATCCACATAAACTACTATTAGAAGAAAATCAATAAAGTCACACACTATTATTCAAATAATATACAGATACTACATACCTAACATGATGCATGCGATTCTTCTTTCATTCAGAGGAAAAGATTTAAAACCAAATCACATGCCTCTTTCCAAAGAGTTAAGAGCCTAAAATCCATCATAAATACTCAAATCCAAAAAACAGGTGCCTTGATTGAAGAAAAAATCATATAAAACTGTAACATCACAAATCCAAAACATCAATCCCAACCTTTGGTAACTTGGAATTTCTACTGGAACCGGTGTTCATAATGCACCATCCTTGTATCCATCTCAAGATCTGACACATTCCTATATCTCCAGTCTACGAAACCCCAAATAGGTAAAATAATAGGAAAGTAACTACTTTGATACCACTTTGTAACGTCTCGGCCTAGATGCCACTAAACCGGTTCCCAGAGCTGGTTCATCACAAGACCTCAAGTGCACCACTTTGTATGCCAGAGGCTATCAACTAGTAGCAAGGGTCTAAAGTGGAACTATGGGGTGACTATACCCCCATATTAGAGCGCACAACTAGAATTAAATAACCAAAAATCATAAACATCATAGTATGTAGAAGAATAAATAAACTAAAACTAAAACATGTTGTAATAAAATGAAATACAGTAAAGGCTCAAACAACCATGCCATATATAAAACATCGATCACCCAAGGGTCCAATCACATATACAAAATAAACAACTGAAGAATAAATACATCATTCCCTACTACCAACTCCAAGATATATCACATACATGGTCTCTAATACACTATAAATATGCTCCATCCAAACTAGTCGAATCCAAATGAGCATTCCTCTCAACCATGAAATCCCGAGCTTCAATCTAATCCATCGTACATCCGTTCTCAACCTGAAATCAGAAATATGGTTTTCATGCACATCGAGGTTCACATATAGGGGGTGAGAAATAAATATTATTAGGCCACCCCCAATGGTTAACCTATAAACTACTATTATAATTTTATATTTATTAAACATGATCATCCTAGACAAAACATAACTGAAAATAAATACAAATAAAACCACCATCAATCCTTAGGTCCAAGACCATGATTGACTATACCTACTTTAGATAATGTCAGGGTGTCTCTAAGCATGTCTCCATGACTGTGCATCCTAATTAACCTGTGGAATTCATATCCATGGTAGCTGCAACCAAACATGACATTTTTGGGGACCCATCCAATGATAGTCCTATCATCCAGGATGATATTCTAAGTCATCCACTACAATGTCCTCACTACCCAAACTTTATATCATGCTTGGAACCTTGAAACATTTTTCCTAATTACCACACAAAAGTACTACCAAGCCTAAAACATCATTTTGACATCTATCTCATGTATCATGAATAATATTGCATTTAGCATTAGTCCAAAAACTATATCATATATAAAATCAATCAATCTTGGAGCATCAGTCCAACACCTAGATTTTACTATCCATAATTATCAATTACATATATCTGAAACCATATTCATGGATTATCTATCCATATCTCTCAGTCATCACAACATTTAATATTAAATAGAGTTTAAAAATGTGGTAATCCAACCATATCACAATAGACTCAAAGAAATAAACCAAGTCTCAACATCCAAAACCAATAGAAAACATTATAAGGGCTAGTCAAACAATCATTCCCATAAAAAGATCCTTAAATGGACCAAAGGCCATAGTAAAGGAAAGACGCCCTATAAGGGGTTTATCTATCTCATATAAGAACTTAGGCCAATCCCGACATAAGAAAAATTCTCAAGCAGCCCTTAGTGTCCTTCAACTGATCCTCGATCAACAATGTGATAATAATGGCATCCAAAAGCAAGACCATTCTATGTGGGAATTCTTGACAAATAAATATGGAATCAAATGATCACTTGATTAGAAACAATCCCACTTGAGGAATCCTCAAGATTCCCTCAGACTCAACTCAACACCATAACAACATCCATCCATAACTGCCATCCTATGATTTCAACCAAGCATGAAGGATCCAACCACTATAATCCTCAAACATAGGATCTAAACCTCAACTACTCCATCCTCGAGCAATTGGTCTCAATGCACAGAGATAAAACAAGATATCCCCAGATATACTACTATATCCCACCTTCCATGATTCATAAAAGGAACCTCAAACAGATCTACATGTCACACTCATGTTAGGACAATAAATGATCTAATAACCCTTACCCATGCCTTGTTGCTCATAACTCAAACCACTGGAGGATTTTTAATCCAAACCTCTTGGAAATCCTCCCGTTGAACTACATTGGTCCAAAACACCATCTATATGATCTCTATATATAGAAAATATCCCACCATTATGATCTATGTGGGAAAACACTCAGAATGGACTACTCACAAGTTTAATTCTTACTTACAGGGTATAAAACACCGAATACCTCCAGGATGGAAAAAGTACATGGCATTTACTTCCATGTACAAGACGTGGACTCTCAACTCAACAACTTGACATGTACTTTTTCATGGCCAGAGAAACATGGGGTCTTCCCATGTCCCACTACATGTCCAGGTCATATGTGGTTTCTGTCTATGTACTTACTACATGGACATGTACCCCTCACATGGGGTGTCTTCCCAAGTACATGGCCATGTCCAACTACAAGGCATGTACCTAATGTACATAATGCGTACTTTCCAAATTTCATCTTCCCATGTATTATGTCACATGGATAGGTACATGGACATGTACTAGTACAATATGTGTACTTAAAGTAAAGGATGTATACTTCCAAAAAGTCTATCTTCCTTTAATGGTAAGAACACGTGATGTGTGTTCTTAAAACCACATGCTGTGTAATTGGGGTTTTTGAATGGGAAACCCTTGAGAACCTCTTGAACCCCCATTTACCCCCAATTTAGCATAGATCAACCCCCATGGGGTCCTTAGAAATCATAATAGGGTTTTAAAACATGAAAAAACTAATCTATGGGGATCAAGGCATAAAAATAAAAAACAGGCCTACCTCACTATGTAAACGCCAAAGATTCAGGTCCAAATCTAATCCCAGAAGCAGCTACACCTCGATCCGGTCCTGATATCCACCATGGATGAGGTCTGGTGGAATCTCCTCCCTCCACCCTCTCAGTATAGTCATCATGCGCTAGGAGAATCCCCTCCACCTTTGCTTCCATGAATGGTAATCCCCAAAAGGGTGTGGGGGGGGGGGGTGTTTTACTTAATTTAAATAATTAAATACTCATTTAATACCCATCTCGAGTCTTGGAACCTGAAGAGGTTTTATATATATCCTAGGAAAAACCCACTATTCAGGACTCAACCGTGGAGTCAAAATCTCAATCTGACACTCTATTCAAAAGATATTGTCACCGGAACCTACATGAATAATTTAATTTTTAATTAATTAAATATTAAATATTCTTCCAAAACTTGAACTACTTAGAATTACACCAAACTCCCATACTAGGGTAAAATTTTTATTATAGGACTAAAGGAGTGGTAAAAAAAATTATATGAGAACATATTCTAGGGGAAATTGACCATTTTACCCCTCATAAACACCTGAAAGCAAAAATTCAAATTTCTACTCTAATTTCAAAGCCTAAAAAAACTCAGTTCTCTATACACATATATGAAAAAAATAACCACCATGAATATCGATATATATAACTACCAAGAGAAGAGAACAATGTATAGGGGTAGTCAGCCATCTATCCTCCCACTATGATGTTGGTGAAAAAACCATCCCAAAGTCCATTGGGTGTTAGTCACCTTAACTGACATGGGTGGGGCAGCATATGAAATTAAATAATTTATAGGATATAATATAGCTCATAACCACATTATGGACATAACCTAGTGTTATAATCAACTGTATATAACATCACTTGGACTCCCGAATTCCACTACTAAGAATAGATAGCTTATAAGACCACAAAAATTTTAATGAGCTATATTAAATTACATTCTTTCCTTTTTTATTAGTTCAATTTATGTTAATTAATTAATTTTAAATTAATTATCAACATTAATCCACTTAAATTATTTTATTTTATATTTCCTTCATCAGAGTGAATTCCATGCCCTACTAGCATAATTCAAATCGAGTCCACAGTTTCTCAAGATCATCTCTTTTGTATTCTAGAAATAACCAACCCCATGAATTAAACACTTATTAAACATTATTAAGTTTACATAATCTAGGTACTCTAGGAATACTATACTAATATACCACCAAGAGGAAACATGAAACCATGTATATCCAGCTGCCTCAAGTAGTGGAGAAAGGAATACAATAAACAAGTAACTTGGACCTAGACCATTAAACAAGTTCATATAAATCAATCGTCCAACTTTATCACAACAATAGGTAAGCCCAACTTCAACCTATTTCATCATCCCTAGTTCCATCCTCGAAACCCACATGTATATCCCGATGCATCTCACCATCGTAAGCATTTACTGCTACCATATCATCCGGGACTCCCCATCTACATATCATCAACCACTATAAGTTCATCCATCCTAGACTCATATCACATCACATAGAAAGTCTCAAATCCATATAACATCAGAATGAAACCACAAAAAAAGTATAATCAATAGGGTAACTTGGCCCTAAAATAAGGTATTCAACCTTCACATGAAAATAATCTATAATGACTCCCAATATAAGATATTCAATATTTATAAGTAAACAAACACTCTTAGTCCCTAGAAAAGTCATTAAGACTTTATAAGAAAATGGGTACTCTAGGCCCCATGCATTATAATTATCCAACAATTATTTTTATTCCATATTGAATTAACCAATTCATTATTCATAGGTTCCAACTATAGACAACCCGAGACCTTTGATATAACATCTATAAAACTATTGAACATGCTCTCTAGCATCAAAACAATATCAACAAACTGAGAGAATAACTATTCTCATTTAACATGACATTTATATCATTATCATCAAAAAGCATTAACATGCTTCAAATTATTTATCAATTCCTTTAACACATTGAATAACACATTCAATTAAGAATTCATACTTTCATTAATTTAATCATCATCAAATTACAACACCAAATTAAAAACACACCTCTTCTTTAATTCATAATCCAATTAATCAATTAATTCTGGATTTATGTTCTTTACCACTTTCCATCAAAAGAAACATGCTAAAGTGATCATAATAATATAATACACAAGTATAATATATATAACACTCTATCTTTAAAATAAATAGGAAAACCATTATCACGACATCAAACATCGAAATGCGACCACTATCCAATTTCCATATTAATATGGTTCAATATTAGTTATGTTAATTACATTATCATACAAAGGGTAAAAACATGATAACATTATGATTTCACGTACATAAATAGGATAATAAACAAATCCCCTACCTCAAAAATTTCAATGTTCTTCACATGAGAACATAATAACATTGTGAATCTCGATCACTACTTCTGTAAGAATACTGCATCCCTCCAAGGATGTCTCACCAAAACTGCACCAAAAACTACAAAACTACATTGTAACATGAAGAGTAACCCACCATCATATGGCAAGAAAATGTGGTAGGAACCATACTTAAGAACAAAAAGATAATAGGAAGAACATACCATGGATTTATACATATTTAATACAAGAATCTAGAAATTGATCCCCTTCGAAGAGATCATGAAATGCCTTGAGTAACATTGATGGACGCTTGGAAATTTGGGAGAAATGGTTATAGATTTTGAGAAAAATTGATCCACTTTAGGTTATAAATCACATTTTATAGGAGACATTTATGGTTAAAGCCCTCATTTACATCATAAACACATTTAACATTAAGTTCCACAAAAAAATTGTCACCTTAAACCATAAGGCATGTATTTAATTCACATCATAAATTTCATATTTATGATGATATTTTATCATGATAAAATTTTTTGTGTGCAAGAAACAACATATTTATATCATAAATATTAACATTACATCTTAAATTTTTATTCCGTGAATCGTCATACAGAATTCGCAACACCCTTTTTAGGTTGTAAAATTCATTTACACTGTAAACTAATATTTATGTTGTAAATTCTCACTAATTCTAGATTTTAGTAGTAAAACACCACAAAAACTACATTAATACGCTTTTGATCACCATGATATTCAGAAACATGCAAAGTGTCAGACTATACAGATCCAACCACTTACAACTGTATATGTTAAAAAACATTTCTTTTAAGTTTTTGTAAAGAAAGTCAAAAAAACCCTTTCAAAAAACATTATAAATATTACTTTAAAACCTTTTAAACATTAAAATATATCTTAAAATTTCCTTTTAGTAAATAAAAAAATCTTCTATAAAACAATTTTGAAAAATATGGACATGGAAGAAAAATATACCCGATAAAAATGAGAAATAAGATTGACTTTTATTTTGAAAATTCATCTGCCTGATTTAAGTTACAAAGAGATGAATAGTTATAAGGAAATATGGAAAATACTTAAGTATTCAAAGGATAAGAAAATAGATGGGTTTTATTAAGGATAAATTATAAAAATTCTTCATTGAAAATAAGAGCAATCCAAAAAAATGGGATTGTAAAATAAATTCTTACCTTTTTTGATAACTTTTAAATTGTAACCCCTTGAAAGAGTAAACTTTAATTGAAATATTAATAATAATAAATAAATATATATTCAAATTAAATAGATAAAATGTTCAGTATATACACCACACAAAAATAAATAGGTGCATAATTCCAAATATGTCTTAATGAAGTGGAAATTGAGACAAAATAACTTGCCTAGATCATATCATTAAAATGAGAATTAATCCATGAAGTATTTATGTATGAAAATTTTAAATTCAAAAAAAATAATTTTAAATAAAACATAATATAATCATATTTCATCTCACATATAATTATTACATAACATAGTCAATGTAGTAGAAGTATAACCTAATGAATGGAAATTGAGTTTAAGAAACCCTTTACCTCAAGTTGGACTTGTCTCATAGGTGATATAACATCCTGTATAATAAATTTTAATTTATTATACTTACATACCTACAACATATTCATATATTTAATATAATATATGATCTATTTATAATATTTGATCATATTTTATCTAATAATATTTTATTATTATCAATATGTTGGGTGTTAACTATGTTTTTCATGTATGTTTTGATTCAGTAGTATAGGTCCTTGAATCTTGTTCATAGTTTAATAATATATATAAATTTATTCAAGATATAAATATCATATATATTAAATATATATATATATATATATATATATATATATTCATCCATAAAATATAGATATAGAAAAATTAATTACACCGTTCATAGAGACGGTAGGCCATACGTAAGTATGAATGCTGTTTTCAATTTTCGATGGATGAAATGAAAGAAAGGAAAATAATAATTCACATTAAATTATCATTAGAATATTATATATTTCTTATATATTCAATAAATCCACCCATATTACCATCCATGTAAAATGGAAATGAAAAATGGATCACTTCACTTCATGGAACTAGTAGTCCACACGTACGCATGAACGATGTTATCATCTTCCAATGGCTTGGAAAGTAAGAAGGTATATATGATATTATAATTTTATAATCATAATTATTTAATAAATATCATATCTATTCATTAGGTCTATCATTATGAAAATAAATGTGAGGTCATGATGGGAAATAACTTACATTGGTTTACCAAGCGGTAGTCCGCGAGGCACACAAGCGATGGTTTTATTTCCCATTTAATAAAGAAGGGGATGAATAAATATTATGACCTAAACATAATAAAATATCAGTATATGGATTATAATGGTTTTATTATATTATAATTTTTAGGACATAATTGAAGGTGGTAAAAGAATAAGGAAAAATAAAGAGCTTGGTTAAGACAATTACCTTATCTTAGAGAAACCTTCTTTATATCTCTTATTAGGGACACTATTCTTGGTCTTTGGTAAATAAAAAACCTATATAATTCATATAATAATGTTGTTAAGATAATTATGTAGGGTTTGATTGATACAGGCTGCTCAGAGTGGTATAAATAAAATAGATAATGGTTTCCCTTTTATAAGTGAGGGGAGGATCATTCTTGAAACTTCTTAAAGTATTAAATTAATATAAATTATTTTTCATGTACAAATATATCCAAATTTATATAATTATAAGATAATATAAGTATGAGTATGAGTATAAATCCTTTTATCCAATTAAATTTGTACAAGTTTTGGTTATGTTTTCACCCCTATCTCTTAGTTTTAACTCCCTATTAACCTTTTTGACAGTTACCACAATATAAAAGTTTTCTACCAGGGTCAAGAATGTTACAATAAAAGGAAAAATGATCCATAAGTGGACCATGGTTGATATTTTCAACCATATACCAATTATTTGGATGAATATAATATTTTAATTAATTTTAAATAATTTAATACAATATTATTTTCCCAAAAGACCATTAATGTAAATTTGACATTATTCATTTAATTTGAGTTAAAAAACATCAAGAAAAAATGGAATTCAAACATAATAATTTAAAAAATCACCAATATATTATATTTATCTTTAAATTTTTTGGAATATAATAATTAATCCAAATTATATTACTTTTAATTTTTTTAAAATCATTTATTTTATTTTTCTATTAATTTAATAAATACTGTGTCAGAGTTACATAATCATTGAAAGTAATTATTTGATTATTAAAAAAAATTCCATGATAAAAAAATTATTCATATTTAAAATAATCATTTAGAACCAAATATGATTTTTTTCTATGTCAAAAAATATTATATATATTAAAAGTAAAAGAGTGACATTTTTGACTTTATCCTTTACTTAAATATTATAAAATTAATAATCAAAGATAAATGAAAAAAGGTCATATTTTTAAAGTTTATATGATTATAAAAAAAATAGACTCATACAATGAAATAAAGACAAATTTTTTATATATTTTTAATGTCTTATCATATTATTTTAAACCTTAATTAATTGATTTATCCATAACTCAGGTGATAAATTTTACTACAGTTACTATTTAGATTGCCTAAAAATAAAGGGGATCTATTTACCAAATTTTAAAATTTGTATTCCAAATATTAAATCCATTTTATCAAATTAGGTTCTTATAAATTGTGAAAATTAATTTAAAAACAAACCCTCAAAATGTGGCAAACATGGGTTTTTAGAATAATACATTTTTAAGCCCTAAAAATAGACTTATACCAAAATCATATAAAATTATGATCCTAATGTAAATAAAATGGATATTATATCACTTTAATACCAAATAATAAATAAAATGAAACTTTTTAAATTACTTTATTTGAAGAAAATAAATGGTAGTTTAACAAATATCGGTATTTTCACTATTCAATAAAAAATAAATCTTTTTAGAAAAATACAAAAAAATCAACATAAGATAATTTTGATATTATGATTTCAAAAATATCATAATATTTATCAAATATCATTCCTAAAAGTAATATAAATTAATTTTATTATTTTCTCACAAAAGGAATAAAAATCATTTTGAAGAGAAATGTATTTTTAAAACATATAACGAATTTACTAAAAAATAAACTTTATTTAAAACCTTTATATTTTTTAAAAAAAGTGATTATTATTCACTCCAATAATTTAATTTCTAGGTTAAAATGATATACTATATTATGGTTTATTTAGACACAAGGTTTCATGTATCATAAGCTATCAAAGAAATTAAATTTAATTGAAGAGAAATATATTCTAAAATCTTAGAGTGTTACATTCTACCTCATTAAATAAATTGCACACTCACAGTTTCATTTAGGTCATCTCATGTTTAATATTTAATAATAAATTTTCTGAAAATCCACATCATACAGAGGGATAATAAAATTTATTTTAAAAAAGGAAAGTGAGATCATATAGGTCACCTAAAATATCACGTATTCAGGTTCGTAGATTAAAATAAAATTGGTGAGAAGTTAAAATATAAATATGGAATAGAATAATAATGTCCAAGGGATAATATAGATTGATAAAGAATATAGTCATGAGAAATTTACAATCATAAAACCATAAATTAGTGCGATTTTAAATGAGCATCAATTCATCAAAAATGAATGTAATAGGATAAAATTTTTATTTTAAGTGTGTTTTCATATAGTTGAGGAATTATTTTACTATATAGATTAATAAACATAAGGAAATATACTTACTTGAAAAGTATATTTTCATATTTTAATAAACTTCCACTAAAATATCTTCTTTTTTCTCCAAATTATGAGTATTCAAGATGAATTTTTCATGCCTGAAGCACTAAAATCAATTTCTAATGGATTACATAATCCCCAAAAGAAAAACCAGCCATTACCCTTATCTTTAATAAAACAAAAATGGTTAGAACTTGTTATCCAATATGGAAAAATATTTATATTATGAAATAATACATTAATATTTAAAATTCAACAACAAAACCAAAGGATTAACCTAGATCATTCCATAAATAAATTACCCAATATCCCAAATAACCTAATAACCTCAACATTAAACAAAATTTTAACCTCAATGGTTATCTAATATCAGTAATATTACATATTAAAAAAATTTAATAACAATATTACAAAATAATTCATTATGTTCAACCTAATGGTTATATATATCTATACTCAATAAAATGTATCCTGAAATATCATTAATCGCCTAAAAATACAAAAAATTTGAAAATATTTGATACTATAATAAGGTTCCAAAATCAACTTAACCTTTATCCATAAAATATTTTAAATAAAAAGGTTCATACTAACTGGGATATCACGTAGGCCAGTGGTAGGCGTTCCACCCTTGTTAACATTTATTTGTGGGTTCATGCCCCGAAAACTTTCCAAATGTGACAGATTTTCTCTAATCCTACAAGCTGTCATTTTTTTAAAACTATATTAATATAATTCCTATAGCATTCATGAAAATTTGATTAACATCCTAAAAAATAACATTAATCATCAAATCATTTTTTAACCACTGATTTTTTCTATAAAAAACCAAATAATCTTAATTGATTACTATTACCTTAACATCAAGGATCATATTAACACTAAAGTTTATCAATAACTTTAAGTTTATGATGAAAAAATATAAAATCATTATTCCTCAAATAACATTTTTGTTCAAACGTATACTAAACCAATGGGTTGTATTCCCATAATTTTTCCCAATATATCCTTAATCATGCCAAAATCCCATTATATAAAATCTCAATAGGGGTATCTATTCCTTAAACCTTATGATCAACCTCAGTTATATCATCCCAAGACACTTTAGGTTTATCCCATATCACTTATCATATCATAGGTTTGAATATGTTTTATCATCTCAATCATCATAATAGTTAATAATGAAAATTTTAATTAATCAGAATATATCCCCCAAGATTATAAAACTAGGTGTGTAGTAAACATATTCACCGTGCAATAGAATGATGGTAAAAATATATTCATCCAACTCTTTTCAGGGTTATTACACCTAAATAAATATATACTAAAACCACATCCACTTTTAGTATCTAGAAAATGATTTTTTCTTGGAAAACCACACAATATATACTTTACCAAAACTTTACGATGTTATCTTATACTTTGAATTATCCTCATAGACAATCATAGGGTAATGTTCTCTAATTTATGTTTTCCTAAATCTAGTTTCTAAGGTTTCTACTAAACCTTCCTCTGATACCAACCATTACGACCCCAACTTTAATAACACAAAGATGATGTCTACTTTATTACATTGTTATAAGATGCAAGTAATATCATCCTGAAGGACTAATCCATTTAGTATTATTGAATAACCTGATACATACATGATTCCTATTTTACATTGGAAATAAAATATAAAACATACCAAAATAAAATGTTCGACATCCTTTAAACTTATTCAAAGGTTTCTTCTTCATATCTTGGGTAAAAGAAACAAAATAAGGGTGAGATCAATTTCATAGTAAGGGTTAACTAAAATGAATTATATTACGAGTAAATAAGTTATAATAAATATGTAAAGGTAAATAACTGAAAACACATATCATTTAATCAAAAATTGAGTTAAATGAGAATCTATGGATAATATCAACATAACAACCACATGGATAATAATAAAAGAATTATCAATTAAATAAATACATAATTTTGGACATCCTGATCTTAGAAATAATGATATCTCTACCATAAAGGGCCTGTGCCAAGACAGTTTAA
Organism: Viscum album; assembly: GCA_963277665.1. Taxonomy (NCBI): domain Eukaryota; kingdom Viridiplantae; phylum Streptophyta; class Magnoliopsida; order Santalales; family Viscaceae; genus Viscum; species Viscum album. The sequence goes on from OY728157.1 coordinate 601,286,634, forward strand.
ACCATGGGTAGACATACACCAAAAACCCATTTAATAAGGCTATCAAACTAGTTTGTATCATGAGACCCATCGATGCATCGAGGAGAAATGTAATTTTGGGATCTATCCATTAACACATATCCAATGCATTCCTCATATATTAAATGATCAATTTAATTCATAAAAAATATTATTTATTAACAAATGTTCCTATTGTGTAAATTATACATAATATTTACCCATCTAATAAAATAAATTTTAAAGTAAAATACCATATGCATAAATGGTATATGGTTTAGGAAATGATCATATACATGATAAAGGGAATATAAAAATTTAATATAAATTTAATTTCCAATGATCACATGAAAGTTAATGTTTCAAGAGAATGTTAACGACTATAAAATTAATAAAAGGTAAAATATTTTCATCAATTCATTAGAAAATTAGGTTTTGTAATAAAATAAATTATTTTAAATAATTGAAGAAATTGGAAGAAAAAAATTTAAAATATTTTTTCATAAATATTTTTCTTCATATGATCATTTAAATCTTGTATAATAAGCTAAATAGTGGAAAACAGTTATGGAGGTAGGAAAATCCATTAACTCCGTATACATTAAAAAAACATTCATTTTGATGTTTTTGTAAAGAAAGTCAAAAATCACCCTTTCAGAAAACATTATAAAGATTCCTTTAAATCCTTTTAAAAATTCAAGGATAAAATAAAATGTCATTTTAGTTAATAAAAAAACTTTTGTAATTTTTTTTGAAAAATATGTACTTGAAAGAAAAATATACCCAATCAAAAAGAGAAATAATATAGAATTTTATTTTAAATATTTCTTTACCTGATTCAAGTGACAAATAGGATAAAATTTGTATGAAGATATAAATATTATTTAAATATTTTTAGGATATTAAAATAGATTTATTTTATGAAGGATATTTTATAAGATCTGTTTAATGAAAATAAGAGAATTACCAAAAAATGTGACTGGAAAATAATTTTTTACCTCTTTGGTAAATTTCAAATTATAACCCTTCAAAAGAGAAACCTGATATGAAACATTAATTATAATGAATAAATATAAATTCATGTTAAATACATCAAATGGTCATTATATGAACCACAAAAAAATAAATAGGTTCATAATACTAAATATGTCTTAATGGAGTGGAAATTGAGTCAAAATCCATTACCAAGATCCTATCATTAAAATAAGAATTAATCAATGAAGTGTTTATCTGTGAAAATTTAAATCCTAAAAAAACAATAAAAAATAAAACACAACACAATCATAGGTAATTTCATATTCAATCATGACATAACATAGTCAATGAAGTAGTAGTATAACCCAATGAATGAAAATTGAGTTAAGAAACCCCTTACCTCAAGCTGGAATTGCCTCATAGGTGATCTAACCTCCAGTATAATAAATTTTAATTTATTATACTTATATAATAAAACCATATTCATATCTATAATATTATATATTATTAATTTATAACATTTTATTCCCCTTTAATTAACAATATTTTCTTATTATAATTATTTCAAGTTTTAACAACATTATTTTTTATATGTGTTTTGATTTGGTAGTCTATATTGAATATTTTTCATGATTAAATCATATAATAAGTGTTATTAATGATATAAATATATTATATATTCAATATATATACATTTATAGTCATCCATAAAACACATATATAAAAAAATGAATTACATAGTTCATGGAGACGATAGACCATATATACGCATGTACACTTTTTTCACTTTTCAACGGATGAAATAAAATAAATTTAAATAATAATTAACCTTTAAATTATCATTTTTATATCATATATATCTTATATATTCATAAAATTTATCCTTATTACCATCCATGTAAATTGGAAATGAGAACAAATCACATTGTTCCGTGGAGGTGATAGTTTACACGTACACACGAGTGATTTTATCATCTTCCAATGAATTGAAAAGTAAGAAGGTAGATATGATTTTATAATATTAAATGAATAATTATGTCATAAATATCATATATATTTTTTAGTTCAATTATTATGACTATTCATGTGATGTAGTGGTGAAAAAAATCACACCGGAACTCGAGATGGTAGTCTGCTGTACACACGAGTGATGATTTTATTTTCCATTTGATAGAGATAGAGGTAGATAAATATTATTAAATAAACAGAATAAAATCTTATTATATTTAATATAATGGTTTTATTATATTGTAATTTTTAGGGAATAATTGAAGGTGGTGAAATAAGTAAAATGAAAGATCTAGATTAAGACAATTACCTGCTCTTAGTGAAACCTATTTTGGATATCTTCTTAGGGACACTTGGGATGGTATTTTTGAAAAGAAAATTACATCTATAATGTGTATAATAATGTTTGGAATATAATTGGGTAGTTTTTTTCCATATTGGTTGCTCAAAGTGGTGTAGAGAAAAAAGATAATGGGTGTCCTTTTATAAGTGAGGGAAGAGGCATTATTGAAATTTGTTAAATTATTAAATTAATATAAATTATTTTTTAATTCCAAATGGATAAAAATAGATTTAATTTGAATATAATATTAGTATGAGTCAAAATAATATCATACAATAAAATTTATACAAGTTTTGGTTATGTTTTTACCCTTATCTCTTAGCTTTAACCTTTATTAACCCTTTTGACAATTACCACAATATAAATGTTTTCTCACCTTTAAGGGTCAATAATTTTACCATAAAAGAAAAAAACCTTAAATGGATCATGGTTAATATTATTAACCATATCACATTTACTTGGATTAATGAATTTTTTTTATAAATTTTAAATAATTTAATAAAACATTATTTTCATAAAATATCATTAATGTCATTTTGATAATATTCATTTAATTTGAATGTAAAATAAAAATATTTAAATCGAATATAATCATTTAAAAAATCAATAATATGTTATATTTATCTATAAAATTTATGCAATACAATAATTCATCAAAATTATAGTTCTTTTAATATTTTCAAAATCATTTATTTTATGTTTCTATTAATTGAATAAATATTGCATCAGCATTTCATTAGCATTTAAATTAATTATTCTATTAATAAAACTAAAAATATGTAAATATAATAAAAAATTATTAATATTTAAAATAATTATTTAGAACCAAACATCAGTTGTTTTTATCCCTGTCACAAAATATTATATATATTAAAAGTAAGAGAGTAACATTTTTCACTTCACCCTTTACTTAAATACTCTAAAGATCCAAATCGAAGCTAAATGACACCAAAAGGTCATATTATTAATTTTTTATGATTATGGAAGAAATATATTCATCAAATGAAATAAAGAAAAGTTTTTAATATGTTTTCAATGCCTTGTGACATTTTTTAACCTTAATTACCTGATTTACCCTTATCTAAATTGATAAATTTTACCACAGTTACTATTAATAATGACTAAGAATAAAAGGGACCCATTTTAAAAAAATTAACTCATGATTAAAAATATGTAATATATTTTATCAAATTCAATTCCTATAAGTTTCAGAAATCAATTTAAAAATGAACTTGAAAAATGCAACGAAAAATGGTTTTCCAGAAAAATGCGTTTTAAACCTAAAAATAGACTTATATTAAAATTATATAAAATTATGATCCAGATATAAATCATATGTATCCTATATCATGTTAATAAAAAATCCAAAATAGAATGTAACCTTTTAAATTACTTCATTTAAGGAAAAGAAATTACAGTTTTATAAAAATATGTATTTTCACTATTCACTGAAAAATAAATCTTTTCAGAAAAATCCAAAAAATTAAACCTAAGGTAATTTTGATATGATGTTTTAAAAAATTATATCATTTTTATCAAATAACATTCCTAAAAGTGATATAAATTAATTATATTATTTATTCACAAAAAGGAATAAAATCCATTTATGAGGAAAATGTATTTTTATGGAATATAATCACTTTAGTATAAAATATAATTTATTTATCTAAACTTTTTAATAATATATATATTTTTAAAAGTGGTTATTAATATTAACTCTATTAATTTAAATTCTAGGTTATAAAAGTATACTATATTATGGTTCATTTAAACTCAGGGTTTCATGTATCAGAAGCTATCGATGGAATTAAATTTATTTGAAGAGAAATATATTTTAAAATATAAGGGTATTAAATTGAAACTTGAAATTGGTCACTTGAACCGATAATTTTTAATTGAATTGAAAAGAATAATTTTAACATGATTGATTAATTTTTTGGTTGATTTAAAGAACGTGTGAGCCTGATTAGTTAGTGAGAGACTAGGGTAAGCACACTAGGACTCCATCCCCTAGAAATGTATTGATGATGACAACTCTAACTAAACAAAGTTTGACTTGATTTTCCTAATGGGGTTTTGATTGATTCTATCCTGGTGGCCTTATCCTTAGGGATGTGTGCACAAATTGGGCCATGATTTATTTATTGAGTAGTGTGAGGATCCTAGAACAATGAAATAATGAACCTCCAAACATATGACCGGGGTATGTTTTTATTTGATTATTACATGGCAGTTTTTATTGAATTGATTTATTCATGCACTTATTTTTTATGAAGAGTTTCATTTATTCCTGTTTTTGATGTACTTTACATCTATTGAATTTATTTTTTTGAATTAAAATGTGAAAATGTTTTACCATGACCCAACTTTATTTAAATTTAATCATAAATAGTTCATTTGTTATGGAATTGTTTATGGAATATATGGTGATATAATACTGGAATATTTTAATCAGACCCTAAATTTTCCTTTGGGAATTTTTATATTATGTTATGTTAAGTATAATAAAAGGGAGAATGCTACTTGGAGGTGGTGGGTGTGCTTGATTATCAAGACTTTGGGTGTTGGTGGCGACCAGTGGGGTTATGATCCACTCGTTACACAGACTTTGAGACTTTTTATTGAGGGATATTATTTCATTTTATTAGATGATATACTATTTTGATATTTATTTTTCTTCTAGTGGTATTTTTATTCTTGAAGTTTGTTCGATAAACTAATTTTTCATTGATCTATCTTTTTCTATCCTTTATTGTTTGTATTTTGTTTTGGAAAAGTCATTCTCTCTATCTGTTTATTGATTCCCAAATGCTAGTCACTAGCCCATGGGGATCCATAATGCCCTTATAACTATGTCATTTACACCCTGATTACCAGTGTACTAGGGTATCTAGGTTGGTTCGTGATAGATGGAATGACCTTAAACGTATCTTTCTAGAGATTTTCTTCCTTACACCACCAAACTAAATCCATTAAAAAAAATAAATCTATGGCCTTAAAAAATCATAAGGAGAGACCCTTCATGAATATTAGGGAAGATTTAAAAGCCTTTTCTCTAGTTTCTACACTATAAAATTAGCGAACAATTTATAATTTAATAATTTTATGAGGGACTTGTATCCATGGATTGTGGCATGATAGAGATTGTAAATGGCGGTGAACTAGTGGATAAAACTCCTATCGCTGCTCATGACTTGATAGCTAATATGGATCAAAATGTACAACAATTTATAAATGATCATTATTACCCTATATAAAAGTTGACGAGGTAAACTATTCTTCTCTAGAACGAAAGGTGGATAATAAAATTGATGAAATTCATACCCTTTCAAGACAATTAACTCAAATTCAAGGTAATTCAAACTCTCTACCCGTTCCTCTGTATTATAGTATTTGTCCCGATAACACTCATTTCATTGATCAGTGCCCCCAATATCATTATTCATTTAATTATTATGAAAAGGTATTTCCTAGGAATCCTTTTCATTAATCACATCCCTTCAAGTAAGATAACTTTTGGCTAAATCCAAACCCTGGGTGGAAAGGATGACCACAAAATTGACAAGGATAAAAATAAAGCTACCATAAATAGAATTGGTATTAATAAGGACAAGGTACACATACTTCTAATGTTTAAACTTATTTGAATAACCCTCCCAAATATGAAATGATCCTTGAGGAAATGGTGAAACAAATGGAATCTCCAAACCTCTAGTTACAATAGACCACACAATCATCTATTTAAGAACTACGAACTCAAGTGAGATAATTGGTAAACACCATCAATGAGATAAATATGCAAGGTTTTGTAAAAATATAATCCCAACCTATTTTAAATACCAAGGACAAAGGTAATGCATGTTCTATCATAATTTTTAGTATTAAATATATTTCTCATTCTAATGATTCTACACAACATGTATGTCATCCCCTTCTAAAATCTCTTTCCTAACCCTCAAAATATTCAAGTAAATAAAAAAAAAACAAAGAGGGTAAAAAAGTTATCATTGGAGATTCCCCTAAACAATCCATTATTTTTCTTTTCCTTAAATAATCTCTCAATCCAAGAAAACATTTGATAATGAAAGTGAAAAATATATTATGAATATATTTTAAAAGTTATAGGTTAATATTCCACTATTGAATGTATTTAAATGAATTGATCACTATGAAAAATTTCTAAAAGATATTTGCACCCATATTTGAAGAGTGAAGTGGAATAAGATAGAAAACCTTGAAAGGAATGTCTCAGCCTTGATAAAAATAGTGATGCTGACCAAATGAAAGGATTTGTTCACTTTTACAATACCTTTCACAACAAGTGAGACTTTATTTTTTGATGAAATGATTGATTTATGCACTTTGATTAATGTGATACCTCACTCTATGTATACTTCTCTATAGGTTAAAGAGATTTAACCAATGTACATCATCATGAAATTTTTCAATCAGAGAAAAAAACACCCAACAAGAGTGATATAGGATGTCTTCATAAGAGTGAAGAATATCATTTTCCTGTAGAATTATACATCCTTGATAGGGTAGAAACATGAACCCAAGGACACACTCCTCTTATACTTAGAAGAAAATTTCTTAAAATAATGCAGATAATCATACATTTTCACAATGGGAAACTGTCTATGGATTTCAGAGTAGAGAATATAAGTTTCAATATCCTTGATTCTATGAAACATCTAGTTGAGGAGCAATCCACTCTTCCTATCCATTATATGGAAGTTATCTCTAATGAAACACACACAAACATTCTTTCCTCAACCCACGTTCTAATTCTTCTTCCTCTTATTCACTTTTTGATTATTTTTATTTTATTTCATTCTTTGAGTGTTTCTTGGGTTTAGAAAAGTGTGTTTTTTTATTTTAATTGATAAGTGAATTCATTCTGAGGTACCCATAATTGATGGTTATGAAAATCCTATTTCCATTGATTATCTTTCTATAAAGGATAAACATGAGTAGATAGAAAACTTCATAGAACTCACTCCCCCTAAATCAATTTTTTCAATCTAAAAACCATTAGTGTTAGAAGTAAAAATAGTTCCATCTAAATTAAAATACACCTATCTTGAGGGTATTGATCAATTTCTTATCATTATTGTAAAAAAACTCTCTCTAGATAAGGAATAAAAACCACTATATATTTTCAGATAGTATAAAAATGTGAAAGCATATACATTGAATTATATTCCCGAGATTAGCCCATGTATTTTTATGCATTATATATGTTCAGATAATGAGGCTAAGACCATAAGGAAATCTCAATGCTAGTTAAATCCAAACATCCTTGAAGTGTTAAAATTACAAGTTAGTAAATTAATTTGTACCGAGATCATATATCCCATATATGATAGTAAATGTGTTAGCCTAGTGAAAATTGTGCCTAAAATACTTGGAATAATAGTAGTGTTTAATGAAATTAATGAATTGGTTCCAACATGTGTGAAAAATAGTAGGTGGGTTTGTATTTACTACCATATACTAAATCAATCCATGATAAATGACCAATTTCCTATACCTTTCATTGAACAAATTTTATAAATATTAACGGGTTAGTCCCATTATTGTTTGATTGATGGATATTTGGGTTATTTTCAAATACATATAACCCCTAATTTTAAAGAAAAAGATAAAATTTACCTTCCCATTCGACACATTCTCATATAATAGGATTTTATTTGGTCTAGGTAATGCTCCTGATACTTTTCATAACTATATATTGAGTATATTTTCTAAGTACCTTAAGAATTTTATGGAAGTTTTTATTAATGATTTCACATTTTATGGATCTTCCTTTGATGATTGTTTGAAACACCTTAGTTTATTCCTCCATCGTTTCATTGTTAAAATCTCATATTAAATTATGAGAACTATCATTTCATGGTAGAGCAGGGAATAGTTCTTGGGAATGTTATTTTGAGAAAGGGGGTTCAAGTTGATAAATCAAAAATTGAAATGATTTCCTCTCATTTCATGAGGTGAGACATTTCTTCGTTAATGCTATTTTTTACCTCCAATTTATTAAATAATTTATTTATAATTCACTTACATTGTTTCAATTATTAAAAAAATATTTTGTGTTTGTTTTTTTTATAAAAATTGCAAGGATTTATTAAATTCATAAAAAAGATCCTTACATTACCTTCTATCATCCAACCACCAAGATAGGATATCCCATTTTAACTTATGTGTGATGTATCTAACCTTATTGTAGGGAAGTTTTATTATAAAGGGATGAGATGGCTCCTCATGTCATTGCATATGCCTCATGTACCCTTAAAACTACCCAAACAAAACTACATGACCACAGAAAAATAACTTCTTTATATCATGTTTTCCTTGAAAAAATTCTCTACATATCTTCTTGGGTAAAAAGTCATTGTGTTTTCTGATCATAATGCCCTTTGGTTTTGCCTTAATAAACCCAATGATAATCCTTTCCTTATTCAATAGATTCTCATCCTCCAAGAGTTTAACCTAGAGGTTTGAGATAAGAGAGGAGTGAAAAATTTGGTATCTGACCACATTAGTAGGATTTCACCACCATTGGATCACCATGTTGACTCATTATTTATAATTAGAAAATATTCCCTCATGGTAAACTTTATAATATATTTTTCCTTAACCCTTGGTATGCAGACATTTTGAGATTTTTAGAAGAATATAGGGTCCCTAAAAATTTTCAGCACCTGATAATTCCAAATTCTTAAGTATGAGTCATGATGGTAAAAATGAGATGACCAATACATGTGGAGAAGTTTTAGTGACCGGGTTTTTAGTCAGTGTGTTACCAATCATGAGTTCACATCTCTTTTGAGATTCTACCACACTCTAGTTTATTGGGGTCATATTGGATATAATTGAACATCTCAAAAGTTAACTGAATTAAGAATTTATTGTTAAAAATTGTATAGAAATTCCCATTGGTTTTTCAATTCATGAACATGATGTCAATTAATAGGGAATATCTCCATAATGAATGAAATTCCCTAACAACCCTAGTATTTTTTATGATTTTCGATTCATAATGTATTGAATTCAAAGATCCTTTTACAAATTCATTTGGATTTGGGTATATCTTATTGGATGTTGACTATGTATCTAAATGAGTGGAAGTAAAGGATAATAATACATATGAATCTTGAGTGTTTTTTTAATTAATGTGATCTCATATTTTTAGTTGTTTTTTCTTATCGATTTTCATCATGAGTGATCAGGGTTCTCATTTTTGAAATCAATACATGAAAGAATTTCTTTGTAGAAATGGAGTTGTTTATAAAGTATCCACTATATATCACCCACAAACCAATGAAAAAACTGAAATTTCAATTTGGGAATTTAATAAAATCTTTGAAAAAACTGGGCAACTCAATAGGAAAGATTAGAGTTTGTTCTTAGATGATTCACTTTGGGTTCATAGTGAAAATTTTAAAACCCCAATTAGAATCTCACTATATAGAATTATGTTTGGAAAATCATGTCACATCCCTGTAGAGGTAGATCACAATACATATTGGGATATTAAGAAATATGATATGAATCTATCATATGTAGGAGAACATAGGAAGTTACTGATCCCGAAGTAGGAATAAATTATATGTGATTCATATGTGAACTCTTATACCTATAAAGAGAATAAAAATTATGTAATGATTAATTCATTCCAAGTCTGCTAATTTACCAGTTTTGGGTGTTGGAGGTGCTTGGAGGAGGTATAGAGCATTCTTAGAGGTGTTTGGTGGCTAAAAGATAGAATCAAGGGGAATACACACTCTATAAGTCTTAATTGATGTGCAAGTTGGTTTCATGACTTATACAAGGCCAGTTTAGGACATGTAATAATTTGGGTGTAAAAATCCTTTGGGGTGATGTGTCTCTTAGTGGAACTTAAATCCCAACATTTACATGACGTGTAGGGATTACACTCCATGTAACTGTTTTATGCAGTTCATTTTTAAAGGTTGCTGCACTCGAGGTTGTTTCTCAAAACCTATAGCATCTCTCCCTTCTCCCCTTCCAGGAGATCTAGAGGCTCCATATTCATGTTTTTTTTGAATTCCTTTCAATGGGTATTGATATGAGGTTTCCTATATTTTCTTTATGGTGATTTCTCTTATCGTTCTCACCCATTTCATTCTATTTTTCTTCATATTTTTAATGTTGTGGTGCAGTTTGGTTTGAGTGGTGTGTTTGGAATGCATTTTAATGATCTTCAGGTATGGTGTAGCTTGAACTACAATATTATTGTGTGGAGATGTTTCTTGGGTGGTCTCTTCTTCACCGTACGACACATAGTGAGATCAGAAAGATTCTTTGAGGTATGGGATCCTTATTCTCACTCTTTTATGTGCTATGTGCGGGATCTTCATGATTTTACTACCTTTGGGTGGATAGTAAAGGTCAGAATAATCACATAATTAATTTTAATGTCTAAAATTGATGGGTATGGGGATTTATAGAATGATTTCATGTTTTTTATATGTTTTTGATGTTTTTATGCATGCCTGTTTCCAATTTTGATAATATATGCTGTTGGGAGCCTTGCTTTCACTATAGTTGTTATACTATGATGACTCTTATTATGTGTTTTTGTGATCATACCTGAATAAAAGTTTAATGAATGTATATTTGGATAATAATTAGTTTCCCCTAGATATATGGCTTGTGTGATAATACCAATTCTAATATAAATAAGTAATGTGATAAATCCCATGAATAAATGTGAAGCCCATATGTGTTGCTGTTGTGTGTGGCTATGATCAATGTGGTGATTTTTGTGGCTTTCAGTTGTTGTGTGGTGATGTTAGTGACTAGATGGGTTGCATAGTATGTAGGGAAGTGAAATGGTGGTTGGATGACATGGATGTGTTGTGGGAAGTTGTGTTTTGTGGGATTTTGTGTGATGTGGTGTAGAGGTTTTGGCACAGTGGTTGTAGTTTAGTGGTTGTGGTACAGTGGTTGTGATACATGGAAGTTGTGGTTGTGAGATGGATGAGATGCATGGTTTTTGTGTGGTGACATGGTTTGGTCGATGTGACATGATTATGATGTTAGATGTGTGGTGTTGTGGTAGTAGTTATGTTTTTTGGGTCAGTTGCATGACATGGTTGAGATAGATTCTTGGTTATACATGGGATAAAATATAACAATAAAAGAAACAAAATAGGCTGGTAAATAAAAAAGGATGGATAGAAACAAATATGTTATAAATGGATTAAAATTAAATGAAACAAATAGATGAATGGGTTGTTAATTGAACATAATGGGATGGAAAATGTTATGTAGAGGTTGTGTAGTGTGTTACATATAGTGGTGGAAACAATTGTGATAGTTGATGTATAGTACATGGTGGTGGGGTGTGTCCTAGTGTTGTTAATGTGAACCTGTAGGTTGGGTATTGTGTTTTATCTATATATCATGTATGTTTATGTTATTTTATATGTGCCCCACCTTAGTTGGATAACCTTACCAATGATCAATGGTTCTGGGTTCTAGGTATTTTTCCAATATTCAAGATAATGTTAATATTGATGGAAAGCTACCCCCTCTCCCCCACTCTTCCTTAAATAGTAATGAAGTGGCCTAAGTGTTTTTTAGAGAGATGTTATATGTGGCCCAGGTGTTTTTGGGTGAGATGTGATGTGTTGGCCCAGATGCCTATGGGTGAGATGTGATGTGGTTGTGATGTGATATATGGTGGGGGTCACACATGATAGGAGGAGGGAACGAGGTTGTTTTACTTCTTGTTCATGATACCATACTACTCTAGTTATAATTGTGTTGTGCGGTCCTAGATGTTTTTGGGATGAGATGTGTTGTGATGTGTGGCCCAGGTGTGTGCAGGCAGTATGTGACATGATATACAACCTAGGTGCGTGCGGTTGAGATGTGATGCGATATATGTGGAAGGGATGAGAGCATAGGATGTTTGACATTGGGGGTGTGAGTTTGAAAAATTAGTGGGGAAGAGGTAGTGAGGCGCCTTGATTTTTTATGATCTCGATGTTATATTATTATATTGGATGTGTGTTTTGGTGAGTGAGCCATGGTGAGTCTGGGTTTGGTTAGATGACCTGTATAGGTGATTGTTGGTTTTGCTGTTTATTTACTGGCACTTTAGCATGCTATTTTCACATGTTCAATTGAGGACTTGGTTATTTCCCTAATGAGTATAACTATTATAATCACCCTTTGTATATAAACTGTTTTCAGGTTTCCAAGATAACTTTGGGGGACTAATTTCGACATTACTAGCTGGGTTGGAGTTTCTCTTGATCTGCTACCGTAGAATTTTCTTTTTGGTATTTACTTTAGAGACTTTTATATGTATAAGTTTTATTTACTCATTCATTGTTGGATGGTTTTTATTCTACCCTTATATAGTCTACTAGAGTTGTTTGGTGATTGTTTATCCAATCTCCTAACCTTGTTTTATTTATAGAGGGAGGTGGGACTCAGGGGTCATTATCTCTCTCCCCTCATTATAGTATCTTTGGTAAGAGGGGGTCATGATAGAGTGGTTTCATAGCATGATGGTTGAGAGATATGATAGAGTTCAGATTTAGGCATTGTGAGGATTTAAAATATTGGTATGGAAGCAGTTCCAGTTGACCTTGGTTCATGACATAGGCTAGGGAGATCATCTTGGACATAGGATTTTAGGGCCCCCTCATGATCCAGTTCACAGACTCTAAGCTTATTTAATGACCATGTGAGGTAAAAATATTTTTATGGTAGAGACCTAGGAGAGGTATATGCATCATAATGACTTGTGTTAATGTTTTAATTGGGTGTTTTGGGAAAAATAAAATGAATAAATTAAATAATATTTAGTACAATTCCATGATACAAGGCTTAGGTTGTTTTCCTTGTTTTCAATAATGGATCTTGTTCATCATCCATGAGTTTCTCAAGAAGTTGAGGTTTATCATATTGATCCAGTTGATCATTAGAGGGTTAAATCGATAGAGTAAGTTGAGGCATGGAATCAAGAATTTTGTGCCTTTAAGTGTTATAGTTTGTCTAAGTATAATATAAGTGTTTCAGATCTAGAGATAGAGCATTGGATAAAGGAGTTTGATATTTCTTTCAGTCTGATCTAAGAATGAGTTGATTTTTTGGTGATGTTAGTAGTTAATTAGATGCAAGGATCTTGTTTTCAGTGATGGATGATATTTCTTGTTGAATATAAGGAGGAAGATGTGTTGTGGACCAGATTTCAGATGGAGTTTTAGGTAGAGTTCCTATCATTGACGATGAGGGAATCCAAGAGGTAGACACTTCTCTCCCTTCAGAAGGTGAGTCTGAGTGTGTGGGAGTTTGGGATTAGGTTCAACGATCTCCTAAACTTTTCTACAGAAGTTTTTCTAGGTGATGAATCCTGAGCATAGTGTATAGAGGAAACCTTACGCCCAATGATTAGGTATTCATTCACACCTTTTATGCTCCCGATGTATTTGTAGGTGCAGGAAAAGTCTGAGGTTATCGATCATATGCGTTCCTTGGGAGTTGAGCCTCAACAAAGTGGCTAGAAAAGAATTTTTAGGAGTAAAGATTTAGGTAGTGGGTCATGGGTGTTCAGGAAATCATGTTTTTGTTCATTGGGGAACCATCCATGGTATTTTCTTTCTTGACTATCAGCGTCAAGTGGTTTTTGAATTCCTTTCGGGTATTTTATGATTTCATGCCATATATATGGGAGATATGGGCACCACTAAACTCAGTGTATGACTACTCAGGGAGTCTATTTTCATATGGGTGGTGGTCCCTTTTTAGAAACATTAGTTACCTCAATGACAATACTAAAATTAGGTACCACAAGTTGTTGTTTAACAATTTATATTAAGAGGAGTTGGAAGAGGGGAGCCTCATGATGGTCCCTATCCATAGGTAACTAGAAAAAAGTATATATGTAGAGGCTAGTAATAGATATGAAAAAGAGATGGATGTGGTTAGATGCATATGTTAGAGGCAACAAAACTATCAGATCCAGGAGTTGTTCTAGGTACAACCAGTTTATCTTATAACCTTGTGTGTTCTTTACTTGATTCAAGATACTCACACTCCTTTTTTGCTAATTATTTGGTTCGTATGTTGGGATTGGACATGGATAGGATCCTAGTTCCCCTGGTGTTATCTACGATAGTTGGATGGAATGTTTCCTTGTTTTATGTGTGCCAGGAATATAGACTTGTGATGGGGAAACATCAGTCAGTGATGGAATTCTTCTTATTCTAGATACATCCATTAAATATTATCCTTGGTATGGATTGGATGTATTCTATATGTGTAGTAATTTACTAATTTTGGAGAAGAATTTCATTTTCCTTTGTGGTGGGATAGCGAGTGGTGTTCGTTGGTGAGAGAGGTTATTGATTGGGTAGTAGGAAAATGGAGCCTCTTTTATTTTAGTTGGCAGAGTTTTCAGTAGAAGCTCAAGTTTGGGATATTCCTAGGGTTGTAGAGGAGTCCTTGGATTTTTTCTTGGTGGTGGTTATGGAACTACCTCCTCGACATGACGTTGAGTTTGAGATAGGGTTTTAGACAACTGCATCTTCAATTTCGAAGGTTCCCTATCAGATGACACCCATAGATTTTATTGAGTTGAGGCTAAAGGTGGATGACCAAATGTAGAGGGGTTTCATCTAATCCAATTTTTCATTGTGGGGTGATCTAGTGTTGTTAACCAAGAAGGAGGATAGTAGTTCGAGGTTGTGCATAGACTATTAGAGGTTGAATCAGGTAACGATCAAGAATCATTACCCTATTCAGAGTATTGATGAACTGTTTGACTAGTTTATAGGAGGTAGTTGGTTCTTATAGATCAATATATGATCCAGGTATCACCATTTGAGGGTGAAGTATGAGGATATCCCAAAGAATACCTTTATATAAAGGTATGAGAACTTCGAGTTGTGGTTATACCATTCAACATTTCGAATGCACCATCCATATTCATGGGAATTACGAACTATATGTTCCATGAGTTCCTAGACTGGTTCATAATTATATTCATCAATGATATCTTCGTCTACTTAAAGTCAAAGTAGGAGCATTCTGAACATCTCATAATTATTTTTTAGGTCCTTCAACACCACCAGATTTACAGGAAGTTTTCGAAGTGTGAGTTCCAGATGTGAGAGTTGTATTTTATTATAAATGTGGTGTCTTATAAGGGTGTGTTAGTGAAACTTCCTTAGATTGAGGAAGTTGTTTCTTTTAAATCACACAATAATATGGTCGGGGTTCATAGTTTTGTTAGTCTCGTAGGCTATTATCGGAGGTTTGTGCCTGATTTCTCTCAAGTTTTAGCCCCATTGATAGTTTTGACCAGCAAGGAATAAGATTTTTTGTGGACTGATCAGTTCCATACAGTGTTAATTTATCCAAATGATAAGTTGGTTAGTGATCTAGTGCTTTAGTTCCTTGGAGAGGGTGTGTTTTTTGAAGGTTTCTATGACGTTCCCCTTATAGTCTTGAGATACATTTTGATTTAGTAAAGGGTGATAATATCTTATGGGTCTAGGTATTTATGTCCCCATAACTATAACTATTCCACCCATGATATGGATTGGGAGGTAGTTGTTTTCATGCTAAAGTTGAGAAGGCATTACCTTATTGGTGAGCGTTTTGTAGTTTTCATGGACCATAAGATCCTAAGAAATGTTTTCTCTGAACATGATCTGAATATATGCCAATAGAGGTGGATGGAGTTTCTTCAGGATTATGATTTTGAGATCTATCACACACCAAGTAAGGGTAATTTAGTTGCCGATGTGTTGAGATGGAAGTCCCGAGAGGATGTGTCCTGGGAGTCTGCAGATGTTTGGAAAGGAATGGAAGATATTGCAGTGATGGATCTTGAAACTGGAGAGAAAATTGGCCAAATTTATCTTTATCAGATGACCATGGAATTTTCTTTGATGTAGTGGGTATAGAAGTCTCATTTGGGAGACTTAGAAGAAGAGGTTATTAATTATCTTGTTGGGAATGTTGACACTTATAAGGGATGGTCATAGGATAGTCTAAAGTGGGTGTTGTTTCAAGAGAGGATGTTTCTACTGTAGGAAATTCATGGAGGATTTCTATCTGAGTTTCACAAAACACCCTTGGTGGTATATACTAGTGTGAAAAATATGTATCATAGATTTAGGAGACAAAATTGGTGGCCACAGATGAAATAGTTAGTGGGAGATTTTGTGGCATGATGTCTGGTTTTTCAAGAGGTGAAATAAGAACACCATATTTTGGGAGGTTTTTTTCAGTAATTGGATATTATTTAGTGAAAATAGGAGGTAATATTAATGAATTTCATCATAGGGTTACCCCAAGATTAGGGATATTTTTACACAAGTTGGGTGATAGTGGATCGGCTGATGAAAATGGATCACTTTCTAGTGATTCATGAGTTGAGTGCCCTAAATGTTTTGGCAAGGTGGTAAATGGATGATTTGGTTAAAATTAAAAGGGTACCAAGGTCCATCATCTTTGATTAGGATCCTCATTTTACCTCGTGAGTCTGGAGGGGATTGTGTCATTCCTTTGGATACCAGTTGCACCTCAGTACTGGTTTGCACCCTTAGACAGATGAGCAGACAGAGTAGACCATCCACATACTAGAGAATATTTTGTAGGAATGCATCTTTGACTTTGGTGGATCTTAGGTACGGAACATTCCTTTATTCAAGTTTGTGTACAAAAATAGATATCACCCGTCCATTGGTATGGCTCCATTTGAGGTGTTGTATGGGTGGCCGTGTCGTTCTCTATTGTGTTGGATGGAGGTTGGAGATTTGGAAGTTCTTGGCCCTGATGTGGTGCAAATCACAACCAAGAAGATCCAGTTGGTTCAAGAGAAGATGAGGGAATCACATTATCTTCATAAGTCCTATGTTGATAATAATATGAGCCCCTTGGAGTTCGAGGTTGGAGACTATTTATTCTTGAGAGTATCCCCCTGGTGTGGGTGGTGGAGGTTTGAAAGAGAGAGTAAGCTTCCTCCCATGTTATTTGGGACCTTTAAGGTGTTGGGGAGAGTTTGTGAGGTGGTGAATTGGTTGGCATTACCACCTCAGTTGAATAGAATCCATTACGCCTTCCACATATCCCAACATCATATATATCTTCATGATGACTCCCATGTTATTGAATGGGGGAGTTGGATATCAAGGATGACACGACATTCTTGGAGTGTCTAGTATAGATCCAAGATTGTTGAGAAAAAGTGATGTGTGGTCAGGCCATTCCCTTGGTCGATGTGTTATGGTGGCATGATGGCCTAGACAAGAGTAATTGGGAGCAAGAGACGTAGATGCATGCCAATTACCTGAAGATATTTTTATTTTTTCTTTGTTATGTTTTTCTTTTTATGTGATGTTTGATTATTTATATGTTATGAGATGTTTTTATTTAGTTTATTTTGTGATGTGTGATAAGACCCCTGACATATGAAAATGGGATGACCTGATTCTTAATTGATACACATTAATTTCAATGCAATTAAACTCATGCGGGTGAGTCAGTGACACCCAGAATGGATAATATCTTGATATAAAAGATGGAATTACTTAATTATTACATTATAGGTAGTGTTTTTCATTGGTTTAAATGGTTTATAGGTGGATATGTGGTGTGTAGTGGATTTTGGATAGTATCAGGTGCCGAGGTAATGTGGCTGTGTAGTGGTTGTGTGGAAAATTAATGGATGTGGCTGATACCAGATGGTGTAGTGTTGTTCTAGGTGAGAGGTGTTGGTGTGGATATGTAGTGTTTAGTGTCCACTTGTTTTGGTGTGTTTGTCTAGTGGTAGTGTTTTCAATGTGATGAGATCCTTGAGAGGTATCTCACAAGGTGTTTGTTTAGACCCTTTTTTCTTCTGGGCTTGGTTTTGGATTCTCGAGGATGAGAATCATTTGAGTGGTATCTAATTTAATGGTTCATGCCTTCCAAGTATGTTAATTTTCTAGTTTTGGGTATTGGAGGTTATTATAGGAGGACTAGAGTGGGCCTGGAAGAGTTTGGAAGCTATAAGATTTAAGGAGGGGGAACAAATGTTGTGTAAGGTTTACACGCCGTGTAAGTTGGTTTCATGACTTGTACAAGTCTGGTTCATGACGTGTAATAATTTAGATGTAAAAATAATTCAAGGAAACAAATTTTGTGGTGGAAATTAAATCCCAACATTTACAAAATGCCTTGGGATTACACGCTATGTAAATGTTCTATACATCACACCTTTAAAGGCCACAACGCTCAGGGTTGTTTCTAAAACTCTATGGCTATCACTCCCTTCTCCACTTCTAGGTGATATAGAGGCTCCCTCTTCAAGTGTTTGGAATTCCTTTCAATAGGGATTGATTTGTGACTTACTCTATTTAATCCATGGTGAGTTATCCTCTCATTATCATCCATTAACTTTCATTATTCTTCAGAGTTTTTCTATAGTGGTACGATTTGATTTGAGTTATGTGATTGGGATTCATTTTAATGATCTTCCGATGTGGACTATTTTGACTTTCAAGATTCTTTTGTGTCAGTGGTTATTATGTGGTTTCTTCTTTTCTGTGCGGTGTGAAAAGAGATTAGAAATCATCCTTGAGGTAAGGGATCCTCATTCTCACTCTTTTACGGGCTATGTGTGGGATCTTCATGTTTTTTCTTACCTTTGGGTGGATAATAAGGATAAGTGTAATCATATAATTAATTGTAATGTCTAAAATTGATGGTTATGAGGATTTTTTTCATGATTTATTGATTTGTTATATATTTTTGTTGTTCTTATTCATGCCTATTGCCAATTCTGAAAATAGTGGATGTTGGGAGCCTTGCTTTCACTATAGTTGTTGTTTTGTGATGACCCTTATTGTGTTGTTGTGTGATCACACCTTAATAAAATATCAAATAATATATATTTGGATAAAAATTGGTTTCACATGGATATCTGGTTTGTGTGATAATACCCATTCTAATATTAAAAAGCAATGTGATAAAGCCCCTGAATAAATGTGAAGTTGAGATGTGTTGCTATTGTGTGTGGTTGTGCTCATTATGGTTCTTTGTGTGGCTTGAAGTTGGTGTGCAATGATGTTACTAACCAGATGGGTTGTGTAGTACTGGGGGTAGTGATTCAGTGGTTGGATGATATTGATATGTTTTGGGAAGTTGTATGTTGTGGGTAGTTGTGTTTTGTGAGAAGCTGGGTGATGTGGCATAGAGGTTGTGGCATAGTGGTTGTGACATAGTGGTTGTGGAATAATGGTTATGGAAAAATGTTTGTGATACATGGTGGTTATGGTTGTACGATGGTTGATATATGTGGTTATTGTGTGGTAAGATGGTTTGGTCAATGTGACATGACGAAGATAGTAGATGTGTGGTACCATGGTAGTAGTTATTTTTGTTGGGATGGTTGTGTGGCATGGTTGAGATAGTTTCTCAGTTATCCATGGGATGAACTGTGATGATAAAAAAACAAAATAGGCTGGTAAATAAACAAGGTGGGATGGAAATAGATATGTGATAAATAGATAAAATTGAAATTAAATTAATAAATTAATGGGTTGGTAATTGAATGTAATGGGATGGAAAATGTTGTGGAGAAATTTTTTAGTGTGTTGTATATAGTGGTGGAATTTTTCTGACAATTGGTGTATGATACATGGAGGTGAAATGTGTACTAGTGTTGTTAATTTGAACATGTATGTTTTGTATTGTGTTCTATCTATATATCATTTATATTTATGTCATTTTATGCATTCCTCACCTAAGTTGGATAACCTTACCAACTCTCATAAGTTATAGTTTCTAGGTGTTTTCCCCAACATCTAAGATGGTATTAATATAGATGGATAACTACTCCCTCTTCCTCTCTCTTCCTTTAGCAATGATGCAATGACCCAAGTTTTTTTTAGGTGAGATGTGATATGTGGACTATGTGATTTTAGGTGAGATTTGATGTGTTTTCCCAGGTGACTATGGGTGAGACATGATGTGGTTGTGATGTGATATATAGTGGGGGTCATGCATGGTAGTAGGAGGGCATGAGGTTGATTTTATTCACACTAATGATAGATTACCACTTTGTTTTTAGTTGTGATGTGTGGTACCAAGTGTTTTTGGGATGAGATGTGTTGTGTCGTATGGGCCAGATGTGTGCGGGTGATATGTGACGTGATGTGTAGACTAGGTGTGTGCAGGTAGGATGTGATATGATATGTGTGGAAGGGATGGGAGAATAGGATATTCTATGTTGGGGGGTATGTGAGAAAAAAAATCTACGGGGAAGTGGTAGTAGGGTGCCTTGTTTTGTTATAATCTTGATGTTAAATTCTTATATTGGTTGCATGATTTGGTGAGTGATCCATAGTGTGGCTAGGTTTGGTCAGATGACCTATATAGGTACTTGTTGGTTCTACTATTTGTTCACCAGTGCTTTAGCATACTCTTTTCACACATTAACTTGAGGCCTTGGTTATGTCCCTACTGAGTTAACCTGTTATTCCCACCCTACATATATAAACAGTTTCCAAGTTTCCAAGAGGACTTTAGAGACCAAGATATAACTTACTAGCTGGGTTTGAGTTACTATTGTAGACTTTTCTTTTTGGTATTTACTTCAGAAACTTTTATATGCATCAGTTTAATTTACTCATGCATTATAGAATGGGTTTTAGTTTACCTTTATATAGTCTGTTGGAGTTGTTTGGTGATTATTTATCTTATCTCCCAATCTAGTTTTATTTATAGAGGGTAATCCTCCCCTTTCTGTGAGATTTTCATACCCTTAGAGCTAGTTTCCAACTTGAGTCCTAGTGGATGTGGGAATCAGGGGTCATTATCTTTCTCCCCTCATTATGATATCTTTGGTGGGAGGGTTCATGACAAAGTCTATCCATGAAGTGATGATTTATTACATCCCCATTTTTAAAACCCTATTTTTTCATAATTTATAAATCTTCCTATATGAAAATATATTTTTCCAATAAATGTTACCCTTACTCATGTTTTTGAGGGTTACATAAGGGTAGATTGGTTTTTAGGACCTTGCATAAGGGTAAATCCTTAAATATAAGAGTTACATAAGGGTAAAAGGTCACTGTATAAGGGTAGAATGAATATTCTACGTGTTCTGAAAGGATAAATATTACATGTGTAATGGTACCTTATGGGATTCTTAAGGGTAATATTGGCTTCATAAGGGTAAAATTTCTTTGCAAAAGGGTAAGCAAGAGAAACCCTCTACTCGCATAAGGGAAAGAATGGTTGTGTAAAGGTATGTCTAGACTTGTGTAAGGGAACCTCCATAGTTGAGTAAGGGTACAAGGTATTTTTCATCTGTTACATTAGGATATTGTAAGTCCCTCATGCACTATGTAATGGTCTTCAAGCTTCATGTAAAGGTGATTCTCATTTATGTAAAGACTGTTTCATCTCTATGTATTGACAATGCCATATTTTCAAAGGTTGTGTAAAGGTAAACTTGGTTTACCTTATGTAGTAGGTCTATGTGGCATATGGGTAGCATATTTATACTAATGTGTAAGTTTAAAACAATTTAACATTACCCAAAGCAATACAGTCATGTAAGGATAGTGATTTTTATATTATTTTTTAGTTTTTCCTCTCCTTCTTCCCTAGAGTGCATATGTAGCATGTTTTGACTATTTTAAAAACCTAAAATCATGGTAATTAAATAATTTTGACTCATTTTCACTTAAATAAAATATTTATAGAGATTTCAATGCTTTGTATTCAAGATTCATTTAAATGAAAAATTAAATGGTTGAATTATTTTTTGGTTTTCATTACTACAAACCAGTATGTAGTTTTCCCTCATAAAGATACATGGACCTTTTTACCTTTAGTCTTAGAGATATTCTTGAGTCTGGGTAGTTTTATTTCCATATTTCAAATAATGATGAATATTTCTTCAGTAAAATTGAACCCTTTATTCATTTTACAGGTGCACCAGAACCTTCCTCTTTGATTCTAAGTGTGGAAAAAATGGGTAATATTTCCAGGTGGGTTCTATTTATATTTTTATTTTTAGATCTAAAATTTTCAATGTTTTTTTTGAAAAATGATAAGAACTATTTAAATGATGATAACCCAGAACCATGAAAAATAATAATGATAGATATTCTTGTTTCTGTCGGGCTGTTCTTGGGTGTGGGTTTATCATCATATGTGGAATCACATTTATTATTTAAGGAATAATATGTAAATCTTGTTCTTCTTATGTCCTATGAAGATTAAGGATAAAAGAATTCTTAAATTATAACAATCAATAAATTACCAGAAAATGATAAAGAATAATTATCATTCATTTCTTGGATTATTAGAGAGAGAATGTTATCACATGAGGAATTATAATTATTCTTTAAAGAAGAAATGGTTATCACATACCTTGTCTTAATTAAATAATTTAATATTTATCTAGGAGAGATAAATTTGTCATCGAATGTTTTATTTTATTTATTTTTTTTAAAAAAAATTGGAATCATTTCATGGAATTCTTAGTGATCCATTGATCCAAAGAATACATATACATAATTAGGTGATGTTTCATTAATGAAATTTGGCATTGAAATAAACAACCTTAAAGTAGGTGGTCCCATACACTCTACCCTATGGTATTACACACATTTAAATGACATGAAATATTAGGTTCACTGCTTTGGATGAATTACCACTAATTTCATTTTATGTTATGAATAAAATTATAATTCTTAATTAAATAATGACACTTAATTCTTAATTAATTAAAGGAACCATGACTAATGTAATTGGAAAAAGTGAAAATGTCCTCAATGGAAAATTATGCATGTACTTGATGCTAGCTGTAGATAATAAAGTCTTGATCACTTATAGTGCCTCTATTTACATGGAAACCTTGAGGTGTGTTGTGTGTGTATGTATAGTCCATGAAACCGTGTATGATGATTATACCATGAGTATTCTTAGGTTTTATGTTTGACCGTATTTGATTTTGATTACATGTATAGCTTCCATGACTCATGATGATATGTCATTCTTTATTTATATGCAAAATCTTGTTCCCATGATGTGATACATATTTTTCATGTCTTTTTTACCATGTTCGATTGTGAAAACATGTGGGTGCATGTATAGTTGTGAGACCCTTTTATGATTCTTGATTCCATGAGTGTGATTATGTATCTTGTAATACCATGTTTGATTGATGATCACATGTTACATTAGTTTCCACTATTTCCTCATGATGACTTACTATGTTAAGCCTATATTTTGTGCTATACCATGTTATGTGTGTTGGATATACCTCTGAAGGTATTTATTGTGTATCTCGATAAAGTGGATGATCGTGGTATGGTTTCTCCTTATAGAAATTACACTTGGTTCATGACATTGTTGATGAAGGACCTGAGTACATGGTAAGTAGTATGATATCCTGGTAGACTAGCTGTAGCTTGATGCCCTGAGGATTTTGAGAATTCACCGGTACTCAATGCCTTGTGTATTATAAGTAACATGATATTATTAATTCCATTATGACCCTAAGATACATTTATCTAATCCTTATTCACTATTATTCCTTATGGTCTAACTTAGACTCGATGAATTATGGATTTATAGTACATGATAACTAGCCATACATGTTGCCCGACCTCATACTTATTGCCCAGTGGATTCTGAGAGAATTTTTGCCTCGATGTATTATGGATGTTGAGTGAAATGATATATCAGTACCTAGTGGACCAGACTTTTGGATTTCTATTGATTACTCCCAACATCCATTTTGGTTATCCTTTAGTTATAGAGCTGAAGAAGGTATGACAAGGTTTTATAGTGTATTAGTAAGTGCATGACAACTCAACATAATATTTTTTCTACTTGTGTGTGCTTTTTGATTAAGTTATTCTTGTGAAGTTATGTTTTTTCTATTACTTTCTACTAATATTATCACATGAACATACAATTCATATTATTAGTTGGGTACTAGACCATGTTGGGGGCTCCCTACTAAGTTTAACTCACACCCAACTCAGGCGGCCATGCGGGATAAACCACAATGAGTATGGAGACTGGGATGAGATGTTTCTTGGACTGGGAGCAAATAATCATATACTTTGAGTCTTTATTATTTTTTATTTGTGATTGGACCGATGGGTTATTAGTGCCCTATACTCAGGTTTGAGTATATTGTTTCTTCATAAATTTTTATAATTAGTATATTATTTTTTCCCTCTTACTATAGTATATATTATACATTTGGTTGTTTATTATTAATGTAAACTCTAATTTAGGGCATAGTCTCCCCATGGTTCTACTTGAGACCTTCACTGCTAATCAGAAGCCTTTGGAATATGAGGAAGCGTGCTTGAGGTCATGCGAAATTATAGATAGTATCTGATGATTCGGGCCGAGATGTCACAAAATGGTATAAGAGGACAAGATTTATTGTTTTTCCCATGCTAAGGAGTTGGTAGATAGGAGACATAAAAATGTATCATAGCATGTGATGAAACTCAGACTAGTTCATCACAAACAACATTTATAAGGGAGGACCAGGTTACTGGGGCATGAGATTTATTTTCTTAGTTTTTACTATTATCATATGTTTTCACACAATGTGGTGCACATGTATTTGATTTGTTTAATTTTATATGGATTTAACTCTTGGATGTATTATAAAAAGGAGTCATATGAATCATATTTTACACATAGGTTTCTCATGACATATATGTTATTTGTATGTGATTTTATTAACCCCTATGCATGTAAAATTCTGATAGCAGGTCATGTGAGACTACTATGGTATGGTGTACCATAACGATGAAGATGGCAGTTATGATGATAGTGATGATGATGCAGTCACTCTATTCACTAGCAGTACAATGTACATTATTAGGTTGTTGTTGGGTGTTAATGACTTAGTAATAACCTTTTGTGAGTTTCTAATGGATAGTTATAGTTAATTAAAGTGCCACATATAATCTATGAAGAGTTATCCACATATATCTTAGTGGTATGATATTTAACTAAACTCAAAATCTATGGAACTCAATGTGGTTTTTTTAAGAGTAGAGATGGAATATAATCTCTTTAGAGATGTTCCTTGATGTTTTTCTATGAGTTATAACCCCTAATTAAACCTTTCTATGTGCGGTGAAAGACCTTATAACCTTAGTAATGTGGCTTCACTTACATGTAGATCGATGCCTTGTAATTCTTGGAAGTAACATGAGTGATAATATTATTTATGAAGCAATAGTCAAGGTTAATGCTTATAGAGTTGTATCTTCAACAAATTATGACATCGATAGTGGACCAAGGTACCATTGTATGGTCACCAAGAGTTATCATTAATGAAGATGGTGAGGTTCGGGAAGGTGGCCTGTGTAAGGGGATGATACCCATTGGGGTTAGGAGTCCTAACCTACACCTAGGTTTCTGTATAATGTTACACACATCAAGAATGGATTTTTGAATACATTGGACTGTGTTATGATAAATCTAAGTATACATAGAGTGTAGTTATTTTCTTAGAAATCAGTTAAACGAATGGTCACATTTAGTCATTATGTTCGGTGGTGGACTAGTTGAGGGATGGTTAGACCGATTTAAGTATTATGAGGTATCAAAAAAGGATAATCTTATAGTGGGGATAATTAGTCTGATTATGTGTGAAATGACCTATATTGTGAATGGAATTTGGTCTATTTAAGATTAACCTTTGTACAATCATGGTGAATTTAAAGACTGATGTATAGTGAACCCAAGAGTGTCTGGTTTTGTGTTAAATATATAATTTCTGATTCAGATGAGGCATTGAATAGAGACCAGAGGTGGACTTCAGACTCAAAATGAGGTTAGTGTGAGCTGTGATAGAGTTAGAATATTGGTACATTTACACAAGGTTTATAGCCTTGGGTTTTGTTCAAATGGTTGGTGAACCAACTAGGAAAATTTATATGAATTCAGTTCAGACCTTCTGGTTCTAGGAATCTCTTATGGTTTGATTTAGGTGCTTTGTGTATGTTCTCTTATAGAACTTGTTTATAATCATGATGGTAGTTTCCCTTACCTGTGATATATTTATTACTCATTGTGTATGTGTTCTATTGAATGATGTTATCCATTGTCATGTCTGGTTTTAAAGTACTTGAGGTTCATTGTGATCTTGGGGTGAATGAAATCTTATGTCGAGGATCTCTATATGATTGGGGTTGTTTTTCTTTGAAATACTGCATGTTTCTTCCTTCCATGTGTGTCTCCCTATGGTTGGTTCTAGATACCAATTGCATTGGTTTTTGTTCTTTGGTATCCTCATGTTTTTTCCTTGATGGTAGAGCTCATTCTTGATGTGACAGATGATCTTCCTCATAAGAGTTGTAACGACCAAGAATTTTTAAATGATATTTTTTCCGAAATAAATTTTTGTTATATATTATATCGTACACATAAAAAATAAAGATAAACCAACAAATTTTATATCATTAATAAATAACATTACATTAGTCATCTATGAAACCAATTAAAATTACAAAAATTACAACTGGACAAAAAATATAAAATAGAAAATCTAAAACGGGAAAATAAGGATCACCCCAATCTACTAGAATAATCACCCCCACTACAAGTGATATAAAAATAAAACATAATATTAGTAAACCAATCAACATATTATGGAAATGAAAATATATCCTTAAGAGAAACTTTAGTGAAATAATGAAGTTGTATTTATATGGTTTAAAGGGAAATGTGACCATTGAGATTAGACCGTTATATGACCATTGGAAAATATACCCTTGGTTAAAAATTTTACCATTATAATTAGTGTTTATAAGTAGTAATAAAAAATGGTAATGTATATATAAAGGAGAATCGATGGCCTCAACCAGTAGAGTTATGCCGTTTGAAGTCCATTTGTCAGGACTTGGGAATGAGGTATCTTTTCTAGGGATCAACCTTAACAAAACCCAAGAAAAACTTTAATAAGTGAATCTTGAAAAAAATCACCTATGGTAGAAGTTCAAGTTAGTGGAGATTACCACTCAGTCGATGTTAGCCGAGGCACCCGACAGAACTACCAACATCACACACCTTACCCTTAGGGTGTATGCGAGTGTAATAAGTGGATATGTGTATAGACCTTAGTTACTTAAAGTTTAAATTTATTTGTATAGATAAAATATTTATTATATCAATTCATTTTAAGAATATTTTTTCTTAATAAAATATATGTTTCATTGAGTCAAATTTGATAATTTGATTTTTGGACGCAAATAAAATATAATTGTATTTTTTTAGAAAATATATACAATTTTTGTAATAAACCATGGTATTGTGAATATTATTTTTTAATGAAATAGTATTTTAAAACACTTTTATTGAAATATAAATGATAAAATAATTTTACAATGGCCTAGGAATTTTTTTATAAGTGCCAGAAATTGTATTTTCTTAAAAACTACTATTTTTAAGTAAATAAGGATTTTTATATTTAAAATTTAAAATTATCATATTTTGAGAATTTTTATGATAACATAAAAATAAATTTTTAAATAATAATGTAGAAATTATTTTAGGTTGAATTTATGATAATTTTCTAAAATAATTTATTTTTTCATGAATTGTAAAAAAATACAGTTTTAGGGTTTCAATATATTTTATGACATCATATTTATGTAATAATGATATAATAATTAATTTAAAATAATAAAGGACCTAAAATACTTTATTTTATTAATATTAAATACTTAAATATATTTTATTCAATTTTTAAAACTATAATTTACTTTCCAAATTCTAAAAAGAAAAATTTGATTTTTTTAAAACATTACCTTGATGAATCTTCACCTTTACATGCTAAACAAAGTATTTAAAAATTAAGTTCAGTTATTGTGGATTAATATAACTTAAAATGTGACCCAAATTTCTAATACCATGTTCAAAAACCATGGGTAATCCAATAGTTTTTCATTTTACACAACCTAGAATTCCAAGGCCTATATTTGAAAATTATTAAATAATTCCTCCACTTTTCCTATAAATACCTCCCCATTTCTCCATTTTCATTCACTCTAAACCAATAATATAATACATTATAGTGATTTTTCCTCCCAAGGAGTCCCCCAATGTGTCTTCAAACCCACAAGTTTCCATCCTCTAGTTTTAGGAACAATCCTTCTTGGTAAGGGAAATCTTCACTTCTCCTTTCCATTCAAGAGTCATTTTTGTGGTATGTATTCCAATTGAAAAGAAAATTCCTTTTTTACACTTTTTATTATCCCATTTTTTTAATAACTATATTTTACAAATGTTATACACTTTTCTCCTCTCATTTTGTGATTTTCTATAACCATGTTTTATACCCGTCATGCTACTAAATTTACTTCTCAAATTTCCCTATTTTACATAATAAAGTCTCTTTTCCTTTTTATTTGAATACACAAAACACATTTTATTTTAGATGGGTATTCAAATAGATTTAAAATGAACTTTTTATTCAGGTATTTACATATATAAAACCCACATTTACTTCCCTGATTTAAAAATGATGTAATGATCATGTTTTTAAGCTCTTTTATATTCCATGATTTTTGATAAGAAACCCATTCTTTATTGACCACATGTTATTTATGGAAATATTTATTATGATCTATTTGGCTCAAATAAAATTAAAACATATTAATTGTGTGAAATAATATCAGTCTATTTCATTGGGTAAATAATTTAATCTCTAGAGATTACATTTTTTACGATACCATGGTGAATAACCTTGGTAATTTTCATTTATGACACCTTGGTGATATGATTATGAATGTCTCATTTAAATGTTGCAGCCACATTTCCATGTTATTATTAATGTTATTATTTTTATTATATTCCTATTACTAATGACTTATCATTATTCCTTATGTTCTTATTTATATGTCTCACGATCACATGTTATATGTCTCTCTTGTTTATTCACTTACTGAGATTCATGCTCACCCCTTTCCTTTGATGTATGTCCACAGGATATGATACATAGTAAAAGTAACCTAGAGAGAACCCATGAATTTGTTTTTAAAATCCTTTTATGAGAATGTTTTATGTTTTCATGTATCATGTACCCCTTTTTTCAAAAAAAACTGAACGTGAAAAGATCCTCTGTTTTGTACCATGTAATGAAAAGTTATGTAATAAAAAGGTGGGATTATCTAAGAGTATAGTGACATGATTTTGTACAGACATTTTTATTTTTATTTATTTTCATTTGGACTTGTATAGGACTTGAAAATGTACTTGGGTAACTATAATGATGTGGATTTTTGATGGATTAGAAACCTGGAGGTGATAGTGGATGATTTTATGAGCTCATCAAGGGGCGAGGTTGGGCATTGAAATTATAGGCCACCATCGAGTACTTACCCATTTTAGATTTCCTTATTATTACTATGCCTTGCTTGTGAATGGTTAGATCTTTGATGGATCTTAATGTCATAACCCTTCCCAGTGGGGCCCATGCTGTGACTCCCCCAGTCCGCCTCCAATAGGCCAGTGGCTGGTAACTAGTGCCGAGAAGGTATATCACTGACATGGGAGGCCTTAGCCTAAGTACTTGTACACACACACACACACACATATCCAAGCCCATATAAATGATAAAATGTAAAAACCACTAAGAAAACATGCATTCATATATATAAATTCTGTAACTAGAGTACGACCAAAAGTAAAGTAAAGTAAACAGGTCCAAATACAATCCCACCACAAAGAGTTAGTAAAAAATTTCCAACCTGAAAGTAAAGGTATTGGGACTAATGCCTGAAAGACGTAATAATACTCCCTGATCTTTTCGGTCTCACTAAGCACCATTTGGTCCTGGTCCACCTAGGACTCTGTCAAAAGGTCAATCATCTGCACAAGAACAACAAGTGTGGGAAAATATGGTATAGGGGTGAGTATAACAATACTCAGTAGGACACCTTGAAACCACAAAGAAGTACAACGAAGGAAAATAAAGTCATCTCAACATAGGTATATGTCTATAACACATATAAAAAGAATATCTAGATATAATAAATCTAAGACACACAATTTATAGGTATTCTATAACCATATTATACTAGCCCTAGGATTTTAGCTCGAATATTCCATAAAGCACTCATTTGAGAGAACAAACTCCTGAGTCTAATAGCACTGATGATGTCTATATGATAGGTACTACTCATCGGGGTATCAACATGGGAAATATATTCTGATTTTCCAAAGAGAATATGACACAAAAATGAGGATCACAACCAGGGACATGGGGTGATACTAACAACTCAATCTAGATCAAGCCCGCTAAGTAGAGTTCAACGCCTATTTAGGAATAGAGGATCTAACTCCAAGCCTCTCATAGGTATTCCAATGACTCTATACAAGAAGTCCCACTAAAGGGATAATTCTTCTATGAGTTTTAAATTATTCCATACCAACCTTTAGAGAAAGGATATTAGGAACTCGCCCTAAAGAAACTTTTTCAGGTCACTGAGGAAAAGAAGATAAATCCATGCATAAAATAGTACAAGATGTGTAGCAGGGGTCACACGCCATGTCCATTAACACTGAGTCCTACTTGTGTAAATTTCATGTGTCATTAATTCGAGTCTGTGTAGTACTACACGGTGTGTAGGATGCCCGTATAGTCTACCCGTGTGTCAGTACATGGCTCCAGCCTGTGTATGCTTTCCCGTGTACCAGTGCATGGCTTAGCATGTGTACCTGGTCTAGGCCATGTCATGTGGGGGATTACATGCCACATAGGCAAGCCATGTACTCCACCCCATATCTGTGTACTTCCCAAGGTACATGCTAAGTCACCCAAAGGGGACTACACACCATGTAGTCAAGGACTACATGCCCTGTGTATTGGGTTTTTCCAAAAAACCCTCATTCTTCCTCCGCACGCCTTGACCAACCCTCCGACCTCTTATCCACTAACCTCCATGTTTTGAAACTCTAGATCCAACCTCATCTAGATGTTCCATCACCGAATCAATGTGGTTCATTCCTTCAATCTTCTCAGAAAACAAGATCTTCGCCATTCTTCATTTCACACTGAAGAATGTGAAATCGGCACTAACTATTGTTTGATCTGCCATCAAAACCACCATGTAGAAACTCCATTGAGTTGTAACAATGATAGATCTATGATTTGAGATAATTTCACAAAGAATCATATTCAAAATGATTTATCATACAAATAAATGTCGAACCACAGGAAAAAATGAATAACATCACAAAGAATGGTAAATCGGGGAAGAAAATAAAAAATTCAAACAAGAAGAACGAACCTTGATCAATGTTCATATTGATCTAATTTCATTTACATTAGAATGAAAAATTAATAAATCAACATTCAAAAATAAATCTCCCAATAAATCCAGAAAACAAACCCATCCCATATAATGATCGATACATGGGCCAATCATTTCATTGATTGGTCCACATTCAACATTGAAATAAAGAACTAGGAAAAGAAAAAATCCAAAAATTGTAATGTCTCAGATTTTCCATGTATTATTTTTAAATATTATATGGAATTATTATGAGACCAAGCGTGGAGACATAACATCATTCCGAGGCCCGATGAGCCCGGAATGGCGGTTTGAACTTTTTTAAGCTAAGTAAGTTGGTGGGTGTGTGCAATTGTGGCAGTTTACAAACATATGCTCAGATTAAAAATTCAAGGGCACCCCTGTGTCCGGGATGATGAATTTACCTAAGAACATGCCTAACCTCGACTAATACGAGTCGAGGGAAAAGTTAATTTTCATACATTTCTAGTAAAATAAAATAAAATAAAATAATTTGAAAGGTTTATTTTATTTTATTTTATTTGGAAACATCCGTTGCAGCATAATGATGGGGCAGCTGTTTCGATAATTAATATCATGCCACAATGAATCAGAAATAGCAACGCTGAATTATTAATGCCAAAATGCAACAGGACACAGAACTATGTTTTCTTCTTTTAATGGGTTAATCGAATGTTGTTCATTGGCAGATGATTTTGATAAACTCTGGGGAATTCTTAGAACATTGGAGAGAACCCTCGATAATGAACGACTGCGAATCAAAAGTGTGAATTGCTATGCCAACAGAGTTGAAGGATATCAATGATGATGATATCACAATCCCTTCACCAGCGATCGATCTCACCTCGAGGTAGGGGTTATGTTTTAAAGTTGTTTTTATTCCCCATCCTTTGAATTTAACAATGAACGTGGATCAACCCATGGACTGGTTGATCCGCACATCACCATTTTTTGCGGGAGGGATTCTTTGGGTTAATTCCTGGGAGATTTTTATTCCATGTTTTTTGATTTTAATTTACTCCCATTTAAAACCTTCTAACGAGATCATATTAATACTGTGACGAATGATGGTGAGGTACATTTCTCTTTTATTATTGGATTTTTCTTTCTCTTTTCTTCGTGTTCTTAGTGTTCTTCATGGGGCGACGAACAATGGATCATTGCACATCCTCTTCACAAAAAATGGTATGAAACTGGAGACCCAAAATCACGACGACTGAACGGAGGTGTGACGACAATGGCGGATGACGAATCAGCTCGTATCGAGGGAGACCGTTCTTTGAGCGTTCTTCGTGTGGGTGGATCAATATGCGTTTTCAGGGCCAATGAGAGGCTTGAAAACAACAAAGATAACTTCAGGATGTTAAGGAGACCTTAATATTCATGTTTCATGGAAAAAATATGGCCATATCAATGATCAGAGCTCCACCCAAGGTGCGATAGTGGAGGTTCGCGATCCTGGAAATTTCCAAAATACACGGCGTGTATCCTGAAGAACACGACGTGTAGGTCTGGCTAAGTGGCGGCTAGGGTTCTGTGGTGCATGAAGCGATGACACGACATGTTCTCCAAATAACACGGTGTGTAGGTCCTTACATGGGACTCGGTGTGTATCCAGGGGATACACGGATACAGGGTGGTGTACACGGCTGTTTACTCCACCACACGGCCAGACCAGGCCAGCTGCATGGGTTACCCCGTGTACTGGTCACACGGGTTGTGACACATGGGTTGAATCCATGTATGGGCACATGGCTAGCATACACGGAGTCCTCCTCGGATAGAGGAACACGGTGGGTCACTCCCTTACAAATCGTGTATATCTTCTTCTGCATGATAAGCCTTGCGACCCAGGCCGTTGTACATGGGAATTACCTAGGGTCAGAGGATACAACATGTGGCCTTTCTATACGCTGTGTACTTTTTAGTACGTGGCTTGATATTCTTGTCCACCGTATCTTGGACATGTTTCGTTCAGGTTAGTGCCCCGTTTACTCATTCCCCTGGAGGTCAGGTATCATTTCCTTTTTCAGGAGTATGATCCATTCAGCAGGGCTTTCCGAGGTAGAGTCAGGTATCCCTCTGAGAGGCCCAGAGCGATATCCTATATCTATTCTTGAACCTAGGTAGAGTCAGGTATCGATGTGACTATTCCCATTGGGTGCTGATACTATACCTAGCAGGTGAATCCAAATGAGTCGCGGTATCCACCAAGGCCCTGGAAGTGATCCTCATATGTGTATCGTGATCTTTCCGCACTAAGAAGTGTGTTCTCTTGGAATGAGTGTATCTATCCCTCGAGACTTTTCCCGATGGATAGTACTTCTCAGACGGACGTTATTAGAGCTATTAGATTCATGGAGTGAGTTCTCCCAAATGAGTGCTTCATGGAATCTTCAAACTGAATCCCTAGCGGGGGAATGAGGTTGTGTGACTTGTCCCTAGACTGCGGGTCTAGTTTTTTAGTATATCTGGATTGTATTCTCCCATTATATGTTCAGTAGACATATACTATGTAGATATGACTGTAACTTTCGTTTTTTTATTTCTTTGTGGTTTTTGGGGTCCTCTACTAAGTATTGTTATACTCACCACTGCATGGGCTTGCCCGCACGCATCATGTCTTGTACAGACGATCAGCCTTTTGACAGAGTCCAGGGAAGACCAGGACAGGACCGAGCTTTCTGAGTTCCTTATAAGCCAAGGTGTTCCTGCGAATATGAGCAATAGTTGCAGAACCTCTTTGTGTTTACAGGTTGGACTTTGTAGTTTTCAGACTCTTGTTTTTGGTGGGTTTGTATTATGGCCTAGTTTACTTTCAGTACTTTACTTCCCATTGTACTCTGTTTGTAACAACCCAAACTTTTGAATAATATTTGTTTCTTAAATTTGTGTGTTATATCATTTTATACTTCAAAAAACTATATCCTATAATTAATGAAGTGATACCATTAGGTTTCAACTGTTATATGACCATTGGTCAATATGACCGTTGGAAACTAAACTCTTAACGTTACAATTATTGTTTATAAATACAAGTGATCTTGGTTAATTAATACAGAAAGAGGAGTCAATGGCCTTATCCATTAGACCCAGGCTGTACGAAGCCCATATGTCAGAGCTTGGGAAGGAGGTAACATCTCTTGGCTTTGTTCTGGACCAAGTCCAAGTTGAGCTTCAACATGTGAATCTTGAATGAAATTGCTTAAGGGAGAAGTTCAAGATGATAGAAATCACTGCTCATGCAATGTTGTCTGAGCCGCCCTAAGATTCTATCACCTTAGCACACCTTACACTTAGGTCTTATGCAGATGTTATAAGGGGCTA
This sequence comes from Viscum album, assembly GCA_963277665.1. Classification (NCBI taxonomy): domain Eukaryota; kingdom Viridiplantae; phylum Streptophyta; class Magnoliopsida; order Santalales; family Viscaceae; genus Viscum; species Viscum album. Next base: position 601,321,629 of record OY728157.1, read on the forward strand.
TGTAACGAGACCTTAGTTACATTGTGTAATCCTTTTGTATAAATAAAATTGTTATTTATAATGATGTTAAATTTGTGAATTTCAAATGTCTGGATAAATATAGGATGAAGTTCCATATTATTGATGAATTTGGGAAAAAAGAGTGTTTTAAAATATTTTTGTAAACTTTAAAAAATTAATAATGTTAAATGATTTTCAGAAAATAGTCTTCTATAATTGTGACCAGTAAGAAATTTAGATCCTAATAAGATCAAATTAAAATTTGGTGAATAGTAAAGTATGAATAGTAGTATACCCTTATGAATAGTAATGAATAGTAAATCGGCCAAAAAATAGAAACTTCACCCATGAATGTATAAATATAATTTAGACAACTTAAAAGTGAAAAAATGATCATAGTATAGGTTTTGTTATTTTTGTAGGTCATAAATATTTTATTTACAATTTTATAATTAATTTAATAATTTAAAATAAAAATTTATTTTCATAAAATTTAATCATAAATTGTTACTTTATTGTCTTATGGTTATATGATAATTTTATGGGACCTTGATTACATTTTCAAGGTGTTACAAAATAAGTTATAGTTTTAGAGTTTTTTTGAATAAATAATGATTTTATTTAAAAATTAATTTAAAAATATAAAAAGAAATTATATTCATAAAATGGAGTTCATTTTTGAATTCAGTGCATTTATATTAGGTTAGGGTAAATTTTTGGGATTTTTCTGAAACAGTTGAATTTTCAGTGAGTTGTAAAAATACAGTTTTGAGTTTCAGGTGTTAAATAACATCATTGATGATATTATAATGATGTAATAAAACTAGTCAACTTTTGAATAGTAAGATATGTTATGAGGTGTCCCAATTGGCCAATACCATGGGAAAATACCATGGGCAAGCCCATTGTTTTTTAAATACCACCGATGAGGTGTCCCTTGGAAATTAATTAAATATTCTCTCACTTTTCCTATAAATACCAAGCCATTCCCTCACCCATTTCATTCTGAAATCCTCCTCAATGAATCTCTGGTCTTTATACCTCCCAAAGAGTCCTCCCAAGGTTCCAATTTGTAAGAGCGCTGTCGTGGGTGCCCTCAAATGATTAGTGTGATTTTGGGGTACTTAGGTGCAACAGAGTGGCTGACCAAGGTCGTCTCTCAAAGGAGGAAGTGAATTAAAAAAACCTTTTAGAGGTATTCTAAAAATAAAATAAAATAGAATAAAAACAATAATTTAAATTATGGGGGTTGGTTATAGTTTATAAATCTAGAAGAAGTTTTCTGGAAGAAGATTGTATTTTTTTAGTTTTTTAGTTTTAAAGTGAATTTCAATTAAAATGACACAACAAGAAGATGTTTTTTAGACAATATTTAAAAGACGTAATTGATATAACTATATCTCTTCAATAAATCATTTATCATTATCATTTAAATTAACATCCACTTAATTATGATCCCTTAACTTGTTAACCCTCGAACCCTACGAGAATTAACCTTACCAGAAAGATGAAGTGAATTAAACCCTAGGTTATCTTCGGAACATGTAATCGCAACACCCTGATTTTATTTTTGTTATAAGGATAGATTATGGATAGTGGTAAATTAAGTCACATATCCATTCTGGAAATGAGGACTAATTGAGTTTAGGGATTATTTTTGAACTCAAAAATTAATCCCATGTGGTTTTGAATTACCGGTTAAGGTTGCACTCTCACAGTTCACACAATTCCCGACCTCACGTGTTTTGTGTTAACTATTCAATTGCTTGATTAGTTTCATTTAAATTAAAAACTAAATTTATAGATCATAATATGTGAATTAATGTAGCTCATTAATTCAAAATAAATGAATGAAGAAGGATAAAGGTCAATCGATTACTAAAAAGAACAACTCTTCCATGGGCGGTGTAGTAATCGTAGAAAATTTTTGCATGTGCAATGGTTTAGAAAGGGTAGAATCCAATAAATCTTCTACTCAAGAATTCCAGACCAAAGAGTAAGATTAAGAGAATAATAAATTTTAATAAAACATAATAAAAGAGAAGAAATAAAATAAGTACAAAGAAATTTATTACACAAACAAAAGCATTATAACACGAAGGAGAAGAAGAAGGCTTCGTCGAAGGGATCCTTGCTTCAAGAGATACCCTTATTGAAATGGTTGGAGAATTGGAGTGGATCCACTTATCCTCTTCCCTAAACTTTCAAATTCACATCCCAACACCTCCAAATGAGAAAAACACCAATTTATAGAGTGGTGGGGAGGCTAGGTTCAAAGTGGTTTCAAGTGTGAATTGAGAATCTCTGCCAAATATTTTATTACAACTTGAACCACCAATTTTACCACAAAACGCATGAATCAACTGTCATTATAGAAGAATTATTCGTGAGAAAATGAGTCATAGAGCGCCTCTAAAAATTTGTGCCTTATCCAATCACGGATGAAGAAGTTATGGGCCAAATATAGAACCCATGTCCATTCTGCCAAGTCCATCCCACCATTGACTTAATGTCCCATTTACTCCATCCAAATGCACTCTTTAGCTCTAGTGTCCTGAATAAAAGTTGTAGAAAATTAAGTTATGAAACCTGTTAAAAAATATTAAGTTCAGATAATAAATATTAAAATATTTATCTTTAAAAGACTACAATATATTTTAAAATGGTAAAACTGGAATTTTCATCAAATTTTCAATTGAATGATCTAATCCCAAATATTTCATAAATGAACATATTTAGCACAATTTAAGGAAATTATTTCATTTATTATCAATAAAATATTCAACAAAATAGTGTTTTATCAACTCCCCCACACTTACCCTTTTGCACTCCTGGGAAAAACCTCATATCAAGTAAACATCAATATCAAATCAAAACCAATTTTAAAACACATATCCTTGAGATCAAACAATTACACACCAAGAAAAAAAGATATAATGACTCATAAAAAAACCATTATTTCAATTTCTTCATTTATATCATTCAATATATTTCCACTTTATTTATCCTCCCATGCAAAAAACACTTACCTCACTTGAATTTTCTCTTATCACACAAATGTCAATTTTTTTTGCAATGCCTTTCTCATCCAAACTCATACAAGGGTCATCATAGGCTTGATAAATTCCTACATCACTACCCAATATGAGTTAATGAGATATTTTTATCATGATGACTTATCAGGGTTGTTCTGTTTCTATAAGTTGGTAGGATTTAGATGTGAAAAATTGTGAGGCTGAATGAGGAGGGCTTGACTCTTTTTGAAGAAAAATTGCATTAATCTAATTTTCACTTAAATATGGTCTCCTCCTCAATCGACATAGCATTGATTCATGTTCATCATCATGAAAAATAAAGTAATGTTCACACCATTCAACATTTTAGCAGTAAAAATGTCAATATTCTTGAACACAATTTTCTTAAAAGCTCCAGATATGCACAACTTTCCCCCTCTATTAGAAGCTCTAGAAAGACACAGATTATTTTACCATGAAAGCTCCAGAAAGGCACAACTTTCAATATAATGTTTTTCTTCAGAAGAAATCACATATCTTCTTAATTTAATTTTTCACCCAAAGTATCACAAAATGTGTTAGCACAACACAAGACAGCTTCCCCCACACTTAAGCTCAACTAGATTATCCAATTTCACTTCAAGAGTTGGTTGGATAGGGAAAATTGGCTTGTAATGTGGCTAACCTAACAAGATGTGCATAGATTCTAAGGGATAAAAGGATTAAATGTTCAAGGTATGCCATTATAAAAAAGGATTCTTTGAAATAGGGGCTTTAATACCAAACAAACGCCTCAATCATTTAAACATAAGTACCTCAAACCCTCAAGTTTTGACAGGAATAAATCAAATTATGGTTAAATAAAGCATTGTTTGGTTCTCTCAAGATGTGAGGTGAATTTAAAGAATATGAAAATAATGGTTCGGAATCCTCACAGGAAAGTGATTTCAAATATAAAGATAGTGAGATGTGGAATGGGATTCAAAATTCAGTGTACTTTTCATGAAATTAATAAATATTTAAACTTGAAACAAAGTCATTTTAGCATTCATTTAAGCTTAGTTTCAAGGGATAAATTGTTTCACTTATTGATATGGATTTCAAAATGGTTTTTGAGAATCATTTCAGCTCAAAAGTTTCAAAAACACACACAAAATTGAAAAATAAATACACAAAATTAGAAAAACACACAATTTTTTTTGTTTTGTTTTTTTTAAAATAGGAAAACAATTGAAATTACTAAACTAAAAGGTTACCTACCCCACACTTAAAATATTTCATTGTACTTAATGTTAACCCATGATATGATATATGCACATGAAATATATAATTTTAAATAGGACAAAGAATAAAAAAGTTAAATGGTTAGGAATAGCCTGATGTGCTCAAGTGATGATGGGGTCATGCAGTGTGATAAAATCCACTGCATCAGTAGGAAGTCCCTCAATGTATCTCTTCAAACATTGAACATTGACTATAAAGCTCCTTTCTGTGTCCTCTTGTGTGATCTCCACTACACCATAAGGAAAAACCTTAGTCATAATATAAGGACCTAACCATCTGGAACACAACTTACCAGACATCAACTTCAGTCATGAACTGTAGAGAAGGAGTTTATCTCCAACATGAAACTCCTTTTGTTGGATCATTCTATCATGATATGCTTTTGATTTTTCCTTATAGAGCATTGAGTTCTCATATGAAAAAAATCGAATCTCCTCAAGCTCTTGAATTTTCAGCTTCCTTTGGATTCCAGCTTGGGCCAAATCCATGTTACATTTCTTTATTTCCCAATAATCCCGATGATCAACTTCCATAGGGAGATGACACACTTTCCCAAAAACAATCCAAAATGGGGACATACCAATGGGTGTCTTGTATGTTGTCCTATAAGCCCACAATGCATCATTCAAGTGCTTGCTCTAATCCTTCCTATTTGGCTGCACATTTTTCTCTAAAATCTGTTTCAACTCATGATTTGAAACCTCAGCCTAGCCATTTGTTTGGGGGTGGTATGGTGTTGATGTTTTGTGTGTCACCACATACTTTCGAAGGAGGGAATAAAAATTCATATTGAAAAAGTGTGTCCCTTGGTCACTGATGATGGCCTTTGGTACTCCAAACCTGCAGAAAATTTGATCCTTGACAAAATATACTACAACATGAGAATCGTCAGTCCTGGTGGCCTTGGCCTCTACCCATTTACTCACATAATATATAGCAACAAGGATATACAATAAACCAAATGAACTAGGGAAAGGGCCCATAAAATCAATTCCACAAACATCAAAAATATCACAGAATAAAATTGGTTTTTGGGGAATATTGTGTCTCTTTGAAATGTTTCCAGTGTGTTGGAAACTATAGAATGACTTACAAAACACATGGGAATCATGGAATAAGATAGGAAAATATAATCCAGAGTATAAGAGTTTTCTAGCAGTACGTTGGGGTCCAAAGTGTCCACCACAAGCAAGTTCATGACAGAAATGAAAAATAGACTCAAACTCATGATCAGGAACACACCTCTTAATGACTTGGTCACTACAGATGCGCGAGAGGTAAGGATCATCCCACACATAAAACCTAGACTCAATTTTTAATTTTTTGACTTGATGCTTCTTCAAATTTACTGGGATTTCAGAGGAAACAATGTAATTAACTAAATCATAATACCAAGGATGCATACCTGAGATGGTATAGATATTCTCATCAGGGAAAGTGTCCCGAAGTGGTACCTGGTCCAAGGTGTCACCCTCTGGTGTGTGATCAAGCCTACTCATGAGCCACCAAATTCTCTGACCCCTTCTTGTCCTTTATCATGATGTAAAACTCTTGAAGAAGAATCATCCAATGGATAGGTAATGGATTTGTATCTGGCTTCTTTAGGAGGCACCTCAAAGGAAATCACATGTGAACGTCCCTCCACCCTCTGAGATAAGATAGCTCAAACTGCGAAGTTGGACGCATCACACATAAGTTCAAATGGAAGGTCCCACCATGGGGGCTATATGATCAGTGGAGTGGTCAAAAAATTATTTATCTCATCAAATGATACCCTGCATGAATCATCAAAATTGAAGTCAATATCTTTTTGAAGAAATCGAGATAAGGGTAGAGCGATCTTACTAAAATCTCTGATGAAGCGTCGATAAAATCCAGCATGTCCAAGGAATGATCGAACATCACTCACACATGTAGGATATGGCAGGGATGAAATAATGTCTACCTTAGATTTATCAACTTCAATTCCATGTTGTGAGACTATATGACCTAAGACAATTCCCTTTTCGACCATGAAATGACATTTTTCAAAATTCAAGACCATATTTTTTTCAATACAATGATTCAACACATCATCCAAACTAGAGATACATTCATAAAATGAGGATCCATAAACTGTAAAATCATCCATAAATATCTCCATGCAGGTCTCAATGAAATTTGAGAAAATACTCACCATGCATATCTGGAAGGTACCTGGGGCATTGTAAAGTCCAAATGGCATCCTTCGGTAAGCAAAGGTACCGAATGGGTAGGTGAATGTCATCTTCTCCTGGACCTCTGCTATAATGGGAACCTGAAAATAGCTAGAGAAACCATCCAAAACGCAATAATGTGTCCTACCTGCAAGTCTCTCAAGCATCTGGTCAATGAATGGAAGTGGGAAATGGTCCTTATGAGTGGATTGATTTAGTTTCCTATAATCAATACACACTCACCAACTGTTTTGTACTCTCATAGGAACTAACTCATCATTTTCATTTTTAATAACAGTGAAACCGGTTTTCTCTGGTACAACCTAGACAGGGCTAACCCATTGTGAGTTAGAAATAGGGTAAATGATACCTGCCTCAAGTAATTTTTCAACTTCTTTCTTAACAACTTCGAAAAGTGTTGGATTAAGTCTCCTTTGTGGCTGCCTAATTGGTTTAGCCCCATCCTCCAAGAGAACCCTATGCATGCAAATGGAGGGTCTAATACCTGATATGTCTTCCAATGTCCAACCAATTTCCCTAATGTTATCTCTCAAAAGATTCAAAAGTTTTTCTTCATGTTCAAAAGAGATATTGTTAGCAATGATAACAGGTAATCTATCACTACTCAGCAAGTATGCATATTTAAGATTTGGGGGCAATGGCTTGAGTTCCAATGTAGGGGGGGTAATTTATGGATGGATAAATTGATTCAATAGACATATCTGCACAATGAACATTAGTATCAGAATAAAAATCATCAAAATTAGAAAATAATGCATCAAATACATCAGCATACTAAACATCCATGTCATAATCAGAGTTTATATGATCATAATTTGAATCCACATCGAAATCAAAGAGGTTTGTCCATCAAAAATAGGTGTGGAAGTACTCTTAGACATCAAACTAGAACCAATACTCATAATCTCACTAAGAATAGGACAATAAAATTCCATGGGGTTTTTACTTGGTGGTTTAAAATGGGAGATAAAAATGTAGAATGATCCTATGGGGGGTAATTCATGGAATCCATAACATTAAATATCACAACTTCATCCAAAAATTCCATGTAAAGTGTACCCTCATTGACATTTATGATAGTTTTTGTAGTTTTGAGGAAGGGTCTACCTAAGATAATGGGGGAATGAAAACTTACCTGATCATCCTCCATCTTAAGAACGTATAAATTTGATGGAAAGATCATGCCTCTTACCCAGACAAGTACATCCTCAAGGACTCCCATTGGATATGCCGTAGCTCTATTCTCCAATTTCACCACTACTCTCGTTGGATTTAACTCACCAACCTGTAAAGAAGAGAATACAGAGTGAAGCATCACATTTATTGAAGCTCCTAAATCACAAAGAGCACCAGAGAAGTGAAATTCACCTATGGTACATGGGATGGTGAATGTCCTAGGATCCTTTCACTTTGTTGGAATTTCTAGAGTTGGTGTAATGAGTGCTGAGACATTCCTTCCAAGGTTGATCCTCTCATTTCCCTTGAGACCTCTTCGATTGGTGCAGAGTTATTTTAAGAATTTGGCATACCTTGGGATTTGTTTGATGGATTCAAGTAGAGGGATGTTGATCTCAACACACTTGAATGTGTCCAAAACATCTTATTTCATCGCCTATTCAGCCTTATTCTTAGTTTGAACAACCCTATTTGGAAAGGGAAGGGGTTTAGGAGGAATATCATTAATCTTTTTCTTACCTTTATCTTTCTCTTTGGGTTGCTCATAAGTTGATGTGGAATTGGGCTTCTCCAGATTTGAGGTGAATCCAGGTAGAACAGTAGGTGGAGATGTATCATTTGTTTGCTTCCCACTTCTCAATGTGATGGCACTGACATTTACCCTGGTATTTGGAGTAGGTTGGGATGGTAGATTTCCAGAATTCTTACTTACTAGTTCATGGAGGGCGGTGGCAATCTGGCTCATTTGATTCTTCAACTCCCTCATCTCTGAACCTTGACTCTTCAACTCATTCTGTTGATTAAGAACAATTTGTTTCAAAAGGTCATCAGTGTTAGAATATACCTTGGATGGGGGATTCCCTTATTGTTGGCTTGTTGATGCTTGAGATTCAAATCTCCTTTGGGGTTGTTGGAAACCCTGCTGGTAAGGTGGAGGCTGTTGAAAGTTTTGTTGAAAGGGTGGCCTTTGTTGTTGTCCAGAGCCATACCTCATGTCTGATTGATCCTTCCACCCTTGGTTGTATATTGGATCAAACTTCTATTGGGGATATGGTTGTTGTTGTTGCTGCTGATATGGTCTCCCAGGGAGCACTGCTGCACAATATTCTGTTTCTTGGAGTTGTGGGCAACAATCAGTTGGGTGGCTTGTATCAGTGCAAATACCAAAAGGCCTTGAAGAAGGGGGTTGGGATGTCTTTTGAGCCAAATCAATATGTCTCACCATAGTTGTTAATTCTTCCAACTTGGTATCAATCAAATGAATTTCAAGAGAAGATGGACTTACCTGATGTACTCCCCTGACATGTGGTGTACCTCGATCGCCAAATTTTTGGGAGTTTTGGGCCATTTTGTCGATCAACGCACATGCAGCTACTGGTGTCTTGTCCACCAATGCTCCTCCAGCTGCAGCATCCACCATTCTCCTCTCCATAGGTGTGAGTCCTTCGTAAAAGTATTGGATGAGGAGTTTCTAACTAATTTGGTGATGTGGGAAGCTTGCACACAACTTCTTGAATCTTTCCCAGTACTCATACATTGACTCCCCTTGGGCTTGCTTAATCCCAGATATATCCTTACTAATGGAAGTGGTCCTTGATGCTGGAAAAAATATGTGCAAGAAAATACGTTTTAAATCGTTCCAACAAGTTACATCTTCAGGTTGTAAATAATACATCCAGTCTTTCGCAGCTCCATCAAGTGAGAATGGGAATGCTCTTAGTTTGATTTGATCTTTAGAAACATTTCTTAGTTTTAAGGTTGATCAAACCACATTAAATTATTTAAGGTGTTTATTGGGATCCTCACCAGAGAGGCCGTGAAATTTTGGAAGCAGGTGAATTAATCTAGATTTCAATTCAAAGTCCGATTCGAGATTTGGATATGCAATGCAATTTGGTTGATAATTAATATCGGGTGCATCCAATTATCAAATGGTTCTATTAAGTTAATTTCCATTATTTTCATCCATTGGTTCTTCTTTTATGGTTGAATTTTAATTGCTTCCAATTTCAATGTTTTGAAAGTGGAGAAATTCTCCAACTGGTTGAATATTGAAACTTCCCGTAGACTGAGAATGTCTGATTCGAGCCCTAAGGCTACTTTCAATCTCAGGGTCAAGATCTAAGAGATATTCGGGATTAGTTCTTGTCATAAATCAAATAAAAATGAAAAGAAATAAATTGGACCATATTAAAATAAAAATAATAAGTTTGAGTTGATGGTCCAAAAAGAAGTATAAGAAAATAAAAGAAGAAGAAAAAAATCATATTGGGTAAAGAAGGAATAAAGAAGAGAGGAAGAGAATAAAATGTAAAATAAAATAAATACCTTTAATTGGTTGAAATAATTACTTTCCTCCCAGAAAACGGTGCCAATTTGTAAGAGCACTGTCATGGGAACCCTCAAACGATTAGTGTGATTTTGGGGTACTTAGGTGCAGCAGATTGGCTGACCAAGGTCGTCTCTCAAAGGAGGAAGTGAATTAAAACAACTTTTTAGAGGTATTCTAAAAATAAAATAAAAGAGAATAAAAACACTACTTGAAAGGATGGGGGTTGGTTATAGTTTATAAATATAGAAGAATTTTGCTGGAAGAAGATTGCATTTTTTTTGTTTTTAGTTTTAAAGTGAATTTCAATTAAAATGACACAACAAGAAGATGTTTTTAGACAATATTTAAAAGACGTAATTTATATAACTCTAACTATTCAATAAATTATTTATCATTATCATTTAAATTAACACCCACTTAATTATGATCCCTTAACTTGTTAACCCCCGAACCCTATGATAATTAACCTTACCACAAAGATAAAGTGAATTAAACCCTAGGTTATCTTCAGAACATGTAATCGCAGCACCCTGCTTTGATTGATGTTCTAAGGATAACTTATGGTTAGTGGTAAATTAAGGAACATATCAATTTTGGAAATGAGAACTAATTGAGTTTAGGGATTATGTTTGAACTCTACAAATTAATCCCATGTGGTTTTGAATTACCGGTTAATGTTGCGCTCTCACAGTTCAAACAATTCCCGACCTCACGTGTTTTGTGTTAACTATTCAATTGCTTTCTTAGTTTCATTTAAATTAAAAAATCAATTGATATATCATAATATTTGAATTAAATTATCTCATTAATTCAAAATAAATTAATGAATAAAGATAGATTTCGATCGATTACTAAAAAGAACTACTCTTCCATGGGCGGTGTAGTCATCGTAGAAACGTTTTTCATGTGAAAAGGTTTAGAAAGGGTAGAACCCAATAACGATTATACTCAAGAATTACAACCCAAAGATGAAGATTAATAGAAGAATAAATTTTAATAAAAAATAATAAAAAATAATAAATAAATGAAGTACAAAGAAATTTATTACACAAACAAAATCATTACAACACAAAGGAGAAGAAGAAGGCTTCATCGAAAGGATCCTTGCTTCAAGAGCTACCCTTATTGAAATGGTAGGAGAATTGGAGTTAATCCACTTATCCTCTTCCCTCAACTTTCAAATGCACATACCAACCCCTAAAAATGACAAAAAAACCAATTTATATTGTGGTAGGGAGGCTAGGTTCAAAGTGGTTTCAAGTGTGAATGGGTAATCTCGGCCAAATATTTTATGCCAACTTTAACCGCCAATTTGACCACCAAAACGTGTGAATCTGCTGTCTTTACAGAAGTATTATTCGTATGAAAATGAGGCATCGATCTCCTCTAAAAAGTTTGGCCTGATCCAAGCACGTATGAAGAAGTTATGGCCCAAATATAGAACCAATGTCCATTCTGCCAAGTCCAGCGCACCATTGACTTAATGACCCATTTACTCCATCCAAATGCACTCTTTAGCTCTAGTGTCCTGAATAAAAGTTGTAGAAAATTAAGTTAGTAACACTGTTAAATAATATTAATTTAAAATAATAAATATTAAAATATATATCTTCAAAATACTACAGTACATTTTAAAAGGGTAAAACTGGAATTTTCATCAAATTTTCAAATGAATGATCTAATCCCAAATATTTCATAAATGAACATATTTATCACAATTTGAGGAAATTATGTCATTTATTATCAATACAATATTCTACAAAATAGTGTTTTATCATCCCTCAATCTCCCCAAGGTCCCAACCTTTGAGCTTTCGAAGATACTCTTCAAGGTAAGGGAACTTTTCACCCACCTCTTTTAAGTCATGACTTTCTTTATGTTATGTCTTCTAGTTTCTATTTCATTTTGTTGGTGTATGTTCTTATATATCATTCTTATTATTCATTTAATTTTAAATTTATGTGAGACCCTTTCCTCTCTCATCAATTTATTTTCTGAATTTTTAAGTTACGCCGTTAGGTTGCCGAATTTTCGTAAAAGAAATCGCATCTTCTCTTTTCCTTCGAGTTTCATTTTCATATGGTATTTCCTTCAAATACCCATACCATGATTTTTTTATTTTTATTCTCTACCCATACTATATTATGATTTATTTATGAGTGGGTGACTCTTTTCCCCTCTCTTTTCAATGTTTTCTAAAACCATGTTATATAGTCGTTATGCTGTAGAATTTTCGTCTCAAAACCTTTTTTTTCACAAGAAATTATCTTGTATTATTTATGTGAATATACAATTCTATTATCATTTCTAGGGGTATTCATTAATACCTAAAATTGATCTATTTGATTCTAGATTTGACATACATATAACCCTCACTCCCTTTCCATGGGTTATAAACAACATAATAATCTTTTTTAAGTACTTTTTAAACGTCACGATTTTGACATGAAACCCATTTATTTGATTCTATTTGGATTATTTATAAAATGTTTGATTATGATCTATGTGGCTCACTTGAAAGTAAAGACATATTAAGGGTTTTTACTGATATATCTCTAATTCATTGGTTAAATAATTAATCTCTAGAGATGACAAGTTTCACGATACCTTGGTGAATAACCTTGATAATATTTTTATGAAACCTTGGGAATGAAACTTGGTGATATATTCATGAATGTATAAATGAAATTTTGTATCCACATATTCAAGTTTTTATTCATGTTCTTTTTATTATGATATGCCTCTTTTTTCGTTGCTCATGTCTTGTGGTTTTTATCAAGTTCTTATTGATATCACAAATAAACTGATTCCCTTAATTTCTTTAATAGGCCTTCTACTCCCCCTTTACTTTGATGCATGTCTCCAGGTTATGAGATGAAATAATTGTACATAGAAATAACTTATGATGAAGCCCTAAAATTGTATTAGAATAATGTTTTATGTTTTCATGTTTTATGTTCCTAATTTCCAAGACACTAGACTTTAAAGATCCTCTGTTTGTAAAATGTAATGAAAATTTATATAATAAAAAGGAAGATTCCATAGTTGGTATCATAGGATAGTTTAGTTATTTATGTAAATTAGGCTATGAAAAAATTTAGAATAACCCTAAATAAAAGTTTAAATATAGGAAAACTTCCTGGTATTTTGGTGAGTAGTGAGTAAGTGGTTTATCAAGAAAATACATCCATGTCTGGATACGAGCAGGTAGAGGCAACTCTGGCATAGATGTACCTAGGAGTGAAAACTCCAACAAGGAGTTTTGTGCTTGATCCAAGGTATCCTGGTACACAACAATTTGCCTTGTTGCACTCTTGGTTACGACACTCCCAGGGGATATGTTTGGTTAATCATAAGATTTTTATGAATAATTATGAAGGATTTATAGAGAAATGTAATTGTTTAAAGCATGAAGTTTTAAGACATAAAATACTTTATAGTTAAAAGATTCATAAGTCAAATAAGTTTCTCATTAAGTTTTTGTTCTTTTAGAAAATGTCAAGAAATAGGAGGAACTGTTCAAATGGTGACCGCAATGGACCATGCACTGATGACCCTCTTATGGAAGCCGTAATGGAAACATTCATACGAATGATGAACCAAATGACTCAAGTTATGGGAAATAACTTGAATCAAGTTGAGAGTCCGATCTCACCATGAAGGGAACAAATTTATATTGAATCTTTTATGCCTCAATGACCACCAACCTTCAGTGGATCTACCGACCCATTGATTTCTGAACAATGTATTAGCTATATCGAGAAGATATTTTTTGTACTCCGCTATTTTGAACAAGAGAAGGTTACCTTGGCTGTTTATCACTTAGAGGGAGAAGCTAATCAATGGTGGTAACTGATTAAAAACACAAGTCTAAGAGTGGAAGTTGAAGCTACAGAGTGTGAATAGTTCATAGGGATATTCTTCAACAAGTATTTCCCTCGATCAATGAGAACAAGAATAGAGAAGGAGTTTCTCGAGCTGAAGCAGAAGGAGAATGAATCTATGGGAATATATGAGATAAAATTCACAAGGATTTCATATTACACCTCTAACTTTTTCATGGATCCAAATGGTAAGGTTGATAGATTCTTCAGTGGACTGAGACCTCATCTGCAGAAGAATCTGGCCAACCGAGATTATGATAGCTATGAGGAGATCGTGTGAAGTGCGATGAAAGTCAAACTAGAGTTTTGTGAGATGCAATGGTCTCATAAATCCAATGAGAAACAAAATATATGGATCTAAGATTTGGGAAGAACTTCGATCAGGGAAGAAGAGGCAAGCAAGTACAACATCCCACATGTAATAAATGTGGGAAGAAGTATTCGGGGAAGTGCCTGCTCAGGAGTGGGAAGTGCTACAAGTGTGTTTGAGATGGACACATTGTGCGGAATTGTCGTAGTGAGGTGAAGACACAACTTCCCAACACTAACGACAATGTGAAGATGGTTTAGGCTCTACCTAATTTCCAATGTTATAAGTGTGGACAACTTGGGAACTTTTCCAATCACTATCCAAACCAAGGGCAGTGGAGGGGAATCACCATCAGCCTCGGCAAAGGACAAGGGAACAAGGTCGTAATTTTGTAATCACTAAGGCTGAAGTTGACGCACCAAATGATGTGGGGGAAGGTACTATTGTTGTTCTCTCAAAGCTAGTAAGTACTTTGTTTGATTTTGGTTCTACAAATTCCTTTATTTCCTCCAAGTTTGCAAAGAATTTAGAATCAAACCCTGATTTTCTAAAAGTAGAGTTATCAGTCAAGACTCATGGTGGGAATTATCCAATCATCATCAGTGTTTAGAAACTCTAGTATTTATTTTAGTGAACACAATCTTATTTCAAATATAGTATTCATTCCCATGATGGAATTCGACATTATATTAGGGATAGACTAATTCTCAAAGTATAATTATATAATCAAATGCAGAAGCAAGGAAATATCAGTAGTCTTGAATGGAAAACCTATAGTTATTTTCCAAGGAGAGATATCTCAACCTGATAATTGTCTAGAAGAACCTCCTATATCCTTATTTATGTATTTGATTGCTGAAGAAGAAGAAGGAAATGCGATTTTGAGGATAAAAAATGTCCCCATCATCTAGGAATACGTTGATGTATTTTTTGAGAAGTTACCTAGACCTCCTCCAGAAAGAGAGGTAGAGTTCACCATTGAACTCGTACCTGGATCCCATTTGATATCAAAGACCCCGTATAGGATGGTAAATGTGGAACTGGAGGAGTTAATGAAATAAATCCAAGATCTTTTGGAGAAGGGTTTTATCCGACTGAGTTTGTCTCCTTGGGGAGAACCAGTTCTCTTTGTGAATAAGAAATATGGATCGATGCAGATATGCATTGATTATAGAGAACTGAAAGGGATCACAGTGAAGAACAAATACCCTCTTCCAAGAATTGATGACTTATTTTACCAACTTCATGGGGCTCGATTATTCTATAAGATTGATCTTTTATCTGGTTATCATCAATTGAGGGTGAAGAGAGAATATATTCCGAAAACTGACTTCCGATCAAGATATGGGAATTATGAGTTTGTTGCTTTTCCCTTCAGACTAACTAATAAACCTGCTATTTTATGGATTTGATGAATAGAGTCTTTAAGGACTACCTTGATAACTATGTGGTAGTTTTTATTAATGATATTTTGATATATTCCATAAGTTTCGAGGAGCATGAGGATCATTTAAGGGTTATTTTGCAAACTCTATGGAAAAAGATGCTTTTTTGGAAGTTTGGAAAATGTGAATTCTAGTTGCAACAAGTTGCTTTCTTGGGTCACATTGTAACCAATGACGGAATCATAGTTGACCCTATAAAGAAAAACGTTGTAGAGGATTGGCCTCAACCTATAACAATAACTGATATTCTTAGTTTCCTTGGATTAATGGGATATTATAGGAGGTTTGTGAAAAACTTTTCACAACTTTATAATCAATTAACCAAGTTAACTCGAAAAGGGGTCAAGTTCATCTGGACAAATAAATGTGAGGAAAGTTTCCAAGAGCTGAAGAAGAGATTGGTTACTACACCTGTGTTAACTCTTCCCTCAAGTGGTGAAGGATTCATTATTTTTAGCGAAGAATATTTGAAAGGGCTTGGGTGTGTCCTCATGAAAAATGAAAAAGTCATTACTTATGCATCTCGACAGTTGAAGAATCATGAGCAGAACTATCCTACGCATGATCTGAAGCTGGCTGCGGTCGTTTTTTCTCTGAAGATATGGAGGCACTATCTTTATGGGAAGAAATGTGATATATACACAGACTATAAAAGTTTGAAGTATATTTTCACACAAAATGAATTGAACATGAGGCAGAGGATATGGTTGGAACTTCTCAAAGACTATGATTGTTCAATTCATTATCATCTCAGAAGAGTAAACAAAGTCACTGATGAATTAAGTAGGAAAGACCCAACTATTCTTTCCATGATGAGGATACAAAGAGATCCTTTGATCAATGACCTAGTAAATCTGGACATGGTAATTATAAGGGAAGGGACATCATCAACCCTAACCCAAATGATTTCTCAACCGTCATTACTAGAGAGGATCAAGAAAGCTCGGAAAGAAGACCCTTTTTATAGAAGAAGTTTGAGGATATAAAGTATGGGAAGTTTCCTAAGTTCAATATTGATCAATAAGGTGTACTGAAATTTCATAAAAGACTATGTGTTCCATCTATTCCAAAAATAAAGAAGGAGCTGATGGATGAAGCTCATAACTCTACTTTTTCTATACATCCTGGAAGCACAAAAATTCATAGGGACCTTCATGATCATTATTGGTGGGATAATATGAAAAGGGAGATTGCTAACTATACTTCATTGTGCCTAGTATGTCATCAAGTAAAGGAAGAGTGACAACTTCCTAAAAGGGTTTTGCAACCACTACCCATACCAGCATGGAAGTGGGACAATATCACTATGGACTTCGTCACTCGTCTCCCGATAAATTCCAAGGGAAACAATGTGATATGGGTTATTGTGGACCGCCTCACAAAGACTACCCATTTTATATCCATTTAGGAAGATTTATCTCTTGATCAACTTTCCAGGATTTATGTGTAGGAAGTGGTAAGGATGCATGAAGTTCCACTTTCTATCATATCTGATTGTGATCCAAGGTTCACATCAAAATTATGGAGAAGTCTTCAACATGCTCTGAGTACCTAATTAAATTTAAGTATGACCTATCACCCCCAAACTGATGGAAAATCTGAAAGGACTATTCAAACACTTGAGGACATGTTGAGAACATGCTCAATGGAATTTAAGGGTGGATGGGATCAACATCTCCCTTTAGTTGAGTTCTCTTACAACAATAGCTTCCACTCGAGAATTCAAATGACACCCTATAAAGCTCTATATGGGAAGCGATGTAAAACTCCTACTTTTTGGGATGAATTTGGTGAGATAAATCTTCTTGGGATTGATCTTGTGTAGGAGATGACAGAAAAAGTCCATGCCATCCAGTAACACATTAGGGCTGCTCAGTGTCAGCAAAAGAGCTATGCCAACAACCGTTGAAGGGACTTAGAGTTTGATGTTGGTGAAAAATTATTTCTTCAAATTTCACTTCAGAAAATAGTCATGAGGTTTGGGAAGAAAGGGAAGCTCAACCCTAGGTACATTGGCCCCTATGAAATCCTTGATCACGTGGGAGTAGTGGTCTATCAGCTTGCACTTCCACCAAATCAAGCACAAGTTCATGATGTGTTCTACGTATCCCTCTTGAGGAAGAACATACCTGACCCTTCACATGTACTAAATCCAGAGGCGGTACAACTAGAACATGACCTCTCTTATGAGGAGAATTCAGTGGAGATCTTGGATCATAGATACAATTTTCTACGCAACAAGACTACCCACCTTGTAAAGGTATTGTGGAGGAACCAAAAATGTGAAGAAGCCACATGGGAACCAGAGGAGTCTATGAGGCAGAAGTACCCACACCTTTTCTCTTATTATATTATGAGTTAAAATTTCAGGGACAAAATTTCTTAAGGGGGAATAATGTAACAACCCAAACTTTTGAATAATATTTGTTTCATAAATTTTTGTGTTATTTCATTTTATACTCCACAAAACTATATCATTTAATTAATGAAGTGATACCATTGGGTTTCGACTATTATATAACTGTTGGTCAATATGACCGTTGGAAACTAAACTCTTAATGTTACAATTATTGTTTATAAATACAAGTGATCTTGGTTAATTAATACAGAAAAAAGAGTCGATGGACTCATCCAGTAGACTCGTGCCGTACGAAGCCCATCTGTCAGAGCTTGGGAAGGATGTAGCATCTCTGGGCTTTGCTCTGGACCAAGCCCAAACTGATCTTCAATATGTGAAGCTTTAATGAAATTACTTAAGGGAGAAGTTCAAGCTGATAGAAATCATCACTCAGTCAATCTTTTCCGAGCCACCCCAAGATTCTATCACCTTAACACACCTTACACTTAGGTCCTATGCAGGTGTTATAAGGGGCTATGTAACAAGACCTTAGTTACGTTGTGTAATCCTTTTGTATAAATAAAATTGTTATTTATTATTATGTTAAATTTGTGAATTTCAAATGTTCAGATAAATGTAGGATGAAGTTCCATATTATTGATGAATTTTGGAAAAAGGGGTATTTTAAAATATTTTTTTAAACTTTAAATAATTAATAATGTGAAATGATTTTCAGAAAATGGCCTTCTACAATTGTGACTAGTAATAAATTTAGAGTCTAATAAGATCAACTTAAATTATGGTGAATAGTAAAGTATGAATAGTAATATACCCTTATGAATAGTAATGAATAGTAATTAATATTAAATCAGCCCAAAAAATAGAAACTTCACCCATGAATGTATAAATACAATTTAGACTTCTTAAAAGTGAAAAAACGATCATCTTATAAGTTTTGTTATTTTTGTAGGTCATAAATATTTTATTTAAAATTTTAAAATTAATTTAATAATTTAAAATGAAAATGTATTTTTATAAAATCTAATCATAAATTGTTACTTTATTTTCTTATGGTTATATGATAATTTTATGGGACCTTGGTTACCTTTTCAAGGTGTTACAAAATAAGATATAGTTTTATAGTTGTTTTTTTGAATAAATAATGATTTTATTTAAAAATTAAATTAAAAATATTTAAAAAAATTATTTTCATAAAATGGAGTTCATTTTTGAATTTAGTTCATCGATATTTTGTTAGGTTAAATTTTTTGTATTTTTTTGAAACAGTTGAATTTTTGGTGAATAGTAAAAATACCATTTTGAGTTTCGGGTGTTTAATGACATCATTGATGATTTAATAATGATGTAATAAATATTGTCGACTTGGAAATAGTAAGATATATTATAAGGTGTCCAAGTGGATGATACCATGGGCAAGACCATGGTTTTGCAAATACCACCGATGAGGCGTCCCTTGGAAATTAATTAAATATTCCCTCACTTTTCCTATAAATACCAGGCCATTACCTCACTCATTTCATTTTAAAATCCTCCTCAACGAAGATATGGTCTTTTTTCCTTCCAAATAGTCCTCCCAAGTTTCCCTCAAGACCCCCAAGGTCCTAAACATAGAGCTTTCGAAGATACTCTTCAAGGTAAGGGAACCTTTCACCCTCCTCTTTTAAGTAATGACTTCCTTTATGTTATGTCTTCTAGTTTCTATTTCATTCTGTTGGTGTATGTTATTCTATATCATTATTACTTTCCATTTAATATTCAATTTATGGGGGACCTTTTCCACTCTCATCAACTTATTTTCTTAATTTTTAAGTGATGTCGTTAGGCTGCTGAGTTTTCGTAAAATAAATCGCATCTTCTATTTTCCTTCGAGTTTCATTTTCATATGGTATTTCTTTAAAATATCCATACCATGATCTTATTTCTTTTTATTTTATACCCGTACTGTATTATGAGTTATTTATTAGTGGGTGACTCTTGTCCCCTCTCTTTTCAATGTTTTCTAAAACCATGTTATATAGCCGTTATGCTACATAATTTTCATCTCAAAATATCTTTTTTTCCTCAAGAAATTCTCTTTTATTATTTATGTGAATACCCGATTCTATTATCATTTCCCGGGATATTCATCAATACATAAAATTTATCTATTTTATTCTGTAATTGACATAGATATAACCCTCACTCCCTTTCCATGTGTTATAAATGACATAATGATCTTGATTTTAAGTACTTTTTAAACGTCACGATTTTGACATGAAACCCATTTCTTTGATTCTATTTGGGTTATTTATGAAATGTTTGATTATAATCAATGTGGATCACATGAAAGTAAAGAAATATTAAGGGTGCACCCTGATAGCACTCTAATTCACTGGGTAAATAATTAATCTCTAGAGATGACAAGTTTCATGATACCTTGGTGAATAACCTTGGTGATATTTTTATGACACCTTGGGAATGAACCTTGGTGATATGTTCATGAATGTCTAAATTAAATGTTATAGACACATATTCAAGTTTTAATTCATGTTCTTTTTATTATGATATTCCTCTTTTTCCATTGCTCATGTATTGTGGTTTTCATCACGTTCTTATTGATATCACAAGTAAACTGATTCCCTTGATTTCCTTAATGGGCCTTATACTCACCCTTTCCTTTGATGTGTGTCTCCAGGTTATGAGATGCAATAATTGTACTTATGAATAACTTATGATGAATCCCTATAAGTGAATTAGAATAATGTTTTATGTTCCTGATTTCCAAGATAATAGACTTTAAAGATCCTCTGTTTGTAAAATTTAATGAGAAGTTATGTAATAAAAAGGCGGGATGCCATACTGTTGGTTGGGTGTAGTTGTATGCATTCATTTTGTTCCTTAGTGATTTTTCTTACCATTCAGCATTTTTGGGCTTGGATATATGTGCGTGTGTACAGGTACTTAGGTAATACCTCCCATGTTTGTAATATGCCCACTCGGTGCTAGTCACCAGCCCCTGGTCTATTGGAGGCGGGCTTGAGAAGTCACAACACGGGCCCCACTGGAAGGGGTCATGACAGAGTGGTATCAAAGGGTGTTTGGTTCTACCTTAGAGCCAAGAGTCTGTGATATTGGTTTGGGGAAACAGTGTTAAGTGTTTTGAGCTTGGATTTCAAGCCAGTGACTCCAGTGTTGGTGTGGGCGGTCGACATATCCATACACCAGGTCTCTGATAACCCACTTTTTTACTTGGTACTTGAAAACACTAGTTGAAGGGAAATAATAGATTGGTACCTGCATCATATTGGAATGGGTTGTGTTTTCTTTGTCCTGTGTGTCAACTATCCAGATATACTCTTTGACCATGGTACATCTTGTTCCTTACAGGATGCCTTCGTGATGCATACCCTATAGGATTCAGTAGTGTGATCACGAGGATGACCCGCTCAGTGACGAGGATTCGATACATGGACTAGTTCCCCAGGCATTGCCTCTAGGTGGTGCACCTATTATACCACCACTAGTGGAGAAGATCGTGGTACCTACAGTACCGAATGACAAGGGGCACATGCTGAGTGCGCTCCATGAGTTCTAGGGACAGAGACCCCTTAGGTTCTGAGGCAAGCCCGACCCTCAGGCGGCTGGGGACTGGCTTGAGGTGATGACCAGAGCTTTCCTTCTCATGAGGACACCAGCATACCAGATGGTGATCCTCGGAGCGAGCCTTCTTCAGGAATCAGTAGGAAGATGGTGGAGTCTGACCACACAAACTCACGATAAGGAGACTCTTTCGGGGATGAAGTTTGAGAAACTCTTTAGGGAGGAGTTCTCACCGGTTATGCTGAGATCTTTGTATATCCAAGAGCCTCTTCAGCTACAATAGGGTAGTTTAAAGGTGGATGACTATTCATCAAGATTCACCAACCTCACTAGGTACTCGATGGATATGGTCCGGGATCCGTACTTTAGAGCTTGGACCTTCGAGCGAGGTCTAATATGGGACATTCGAGCTAGTGTTGTGCCTCTTTGCATTCCAACTTATGCTGGAGTGCTCGAGCGACCTTTGGTGATCGAGAGCTTCTGGGTGGAGTGGAGGTAGTCGACGATAGTCAAAAGTAGGCAGAAAGTTATGGAGACCTCTGCAGCAGGGATCCGACGTTAGGCATAAGGATCAGGACGTGGGAGACATCACAGGAGGACCCAGGACAAGGGTTTGGCAGTGCATGGCTCTCAGGATGGATCCAGTCAGCCAAGAGAGAGGTGATGAAACTCATGCGATGGTAGGGGAAATATCACTAGAGATTGTTTGACCAGTCGAGCTGATGACAGGGAGGTGGTGGATGGACCACTGAGGTAGAGGCAGAGAGTGGAGCAGTTAGACCCTCCAGGCGGAGGATGTGGAATAGGAGTAGGGAGAGCTGTAGGTGGTGGAAGACGCTTCAATCCACTTCCACCACCACCCCCATGTGGTCTACACCAGGCTCAGGGATATGGGGTACATGGTTGGGTACAACTACATGTAGTCGAGGCATAAAACTGAGGGAATCCAGGGATGATCTGAGGTACGATCTGTGTTTTCTCTACCTTAGCTGCCATACTTATAGACACAGGTTCTAGTCATTCCTTCCTCACCACATGTCTTGTGCGAAACCTTGAGATTCCGGTAGAGCCATTGACTCTATCCTTACACTTGTAGACACTTACAAGAGGAGACTCGATGATCACTCTCCTTTGCAGACAGTTTTATCTTACCCTTTGAGGCGAGAGTTTCGGTTGGAACCTCTTGGTGGAAGCGTCAAGGCCTTATGACGCCATTCTCGGAATGGATTGGTTATCCTTGGTCCATGCCTAGATTGACTGCTTTAGGTGAAGAGTGTGGTGTGTCTGTAGCGATGGGATGGGGTTTTACTTTGTCAATGAAAGGGAGTCTCAGGAAACACATGATGGGATCATGCATAGGAGGGAACGGTTGATCACTGATGAGTTGTCTAGCCTTACCCTCGGAGTAGTAGATGTTGTGAGCTCCAGTTCCCAACAGTAGTGGTAGAGTACGAGGACGTCTTTCCTGAAGATGTTCTAGGACTACCTCCCAGCCAGGAAATCAACTTCTACATTGGATTACACCCTGGGACGACACAAATTTCTTCATCAGCATATTGGATGGCTCCCATAACGCTTCACGAGCTGAGGGTGCAGTTGGAGGATTTGTAGATAAAGGGTTTCGTGAGGCCCAGCGTTTCACCCTAGGAGGCTCCAGTTTTGTTTTACAAGAAGGAAAATGGGATTTTGATGTTGTGCATGGATTACTGGTGCCTGAACCAGGTGACAGTGAAGAACAAGTATCCACTACCGAGGATCGACAACCTCTTTGACCACCTGAGAGGGGCATAATGGTTCTTAAAGATTGACCATCAGTCAGGTTACCACCAGTTATGAGTACGAGATGAGGATATACCAAAGATGGATTTCAGATGCCACTACTATCACTATGAGTACATGGTGATGAATTTTGGTATGATGAACGCACCTGTAGTGTTCATGGGACTTATGGACCAGATCTTCCAGCCATACTTGGACCAGTTCATAGTAGTACTCATCGATGACATCCTTGTGTACTCAACATCAGATGAGGAGCACGCGAGACACCTGTGGATGGTTTTGGATGTACTCTGAGAGAACCAAATTTATGGAAATATCTCGAAGTTCTAATTCTGGATTCAGGAGATCCACTTTTTGGGACATGTCATTTCAGCAGATGGATTAGTTGTGGACCTAGCCAAGGTGGAGGAAATATTAGCATGAGATCCACCTTGGAGCGTGACAGAGGTACGAAGCTCCCTTGGGTTAGATAGATATTACTAGATATTCATTCCTGATTTCTCCCGAATATTAGCACTGATGACAACCTTGAACAGGAAGGGGAAACCCTTCATGTGGATGGAGAAGTGTCAGCATGATTTTGAGCAGTTGAGACAGAGTTTGATGAGCGCCCTGATATTAATATTACCAGAGGAGGGTGTCGAGTACGTAGTTTTTTACAACGCATCAGGGACCGGGCTTGGCTGTGTCCTGATTTAGAGTCATGAAATTATTTCTTATGGTTCATGCTATCTTAGGCCACATGAGCAGAATTATGCGACCCATGATCACGAGTTGGAAGCGGTAGTCTTTGCGTTGAAGATGTGGCGACACTAACTTATGGGCAAGCGGTCATCGTCTACTCTATCCACAAGAGCCTCAAGTACATATTCCCGCAGAATGATCTGAATATGAAATAGAGGTTTTGGATAGAGTTCATCTAGTACTATGATTTCAAGATCATCTATGCTCATGAGAAGGGGAACAAGGTGGAAGATGCTCTTAGTATAAGGTCGAGCTTGCAACTACTAAGTGAGGTGACAGAACAGTTGGCTTTGTTACAGTTATCCTTCATGGATAGAGAGCTTACATTCAGTTGATGGTTGTCACCCCTCCACTCTTACAATGAGTTAGGGAGGCACAACTTGGTAATGTCAACTATGGGGATTTATTAGCTCAGTTATCCACAGGAAATGCTCCTGATGGATATTCTCAAGGTGGGGAGCACATAATTCTTTTCAGAGGATGAATTGTTGTACCAGTGGCATCGTGGGAGGAGGTCCTGAGGGAGTTTCATACATCCCACTTAGCGGTACATCCTGGAGTGTCGAAGATGTACCAAGATATCTGATGACCGTTCTGGTAGATAGGCATAAAGAAGGCAGTAGCAGAGTTCGTTTCTTGATGCCTTACGTGTTAGTAGGTGAAGGCTGAGCACTAGGTTCCAATGGGATTAACTCACCCCTGAAAGTTCCAGAGTGGAATTGGGATTGAATATTGATGGAATCTGTGATGGGGTTACCACAAACGTCTAAAGAGAATGATTACATTTGGGATATTTTTGACCGACTCACCGAGTTGTCCCACTTCCTAGATATCAGAGAGCATAGTTCCATAGAGAGCTTAGGACACCTCTACATGCAGGAGATAGTTATACTTCCTGGAGTCCCTTCGAAGATAGTCTCAGACTGCGATGCCTGCTTCACATCCTGGTTGTGGAAGGGATTGTAAGAGGATTTTGGAACTCAGCTACACGTGAGCATGATGTTCCATCCCTAAACCGATGGTTAGATGGAGAGGACCATTTAGGTTCTAGAGGATATGTTGCTGGCCTATATCTTGTACTTTGGTTACAGTTGGGAGGACCACCTACCACTATTGGAGTTTGCGTACATTAACAACTACCACTCCACCATTGGTATGACACCGTTCAAGGCCTTATATGGGATACCCTTCTGGTCATCGCTTTGCTGGACTGACCCCGGAGAGTTAGAACTCAAGGGTCCAGAGTTGGTGTGAGCTACCATTGAGAAGGTGCAGATCATCCAGGAGCGGATAGAGACTGCACAAAGCCAGAATAAGTCTTATGCTGATAGATGACAGAGACCTCTAGAGTTCGAGTAAGGGGGCCATGTCTTCCTTAGGGTCTCACCTCAGCGAGGGTTGAAAAGATTTGGTTGGGGTAGCAATCTATCTCCTAGGTTCATCAATAATATTTAGATACTGCACAGAGTTGGCGAGGTTGCGTACTACCTTGATTTACCGCCACAATTTCACCAAGTACATGATGTCTTCCATGTTTCGTAGTTGAGGAGGTATGTGCATGACCCATCGCACGTCATCGACTAGGGTGAGCTGGACATCGAGGATGGAGCTACCTTTGTTGAGTACCCGATGGAGATCGAGGATCGGCAGGAGAGGATCCTCTATGGGCGATAAATTCCCATGGTGTGAATCCGGTGGAAGCATGATAATCTTCATGAGATCACATGGGAGTGGGAGGCTCAGATCTGTGCCCAGTACCCACATCTTTTTGAGTAGCCTTTGTTTTGGCTTTTCGGGGATGCAAAGCCCCAAGTGGGGAGAATGTAATGTCTCATATTTTCCATGTATTATTTTTAAATATTATATAGAATTATTATGAGACCAAGCGTGGAGACGACACGTCATTATGAGGCCCGATGAGCCCGAAATGGTGGTTTGAAATTTTTTAAGCTAAGTACGCTGGTGGGTGTGTTCAGTTGTGGCAGTTTACAAAAAGATGCCCGTAATAAAAATCTGAGGGCACTGTTGCGTCCGGGACGATGACTTTACTTAAGAAAATACATAACCTCGACCGACGTGAGTTGAGAGAAAAAGTTAATTTTCAGAGGTTTTTAGTAAAATCAAATAAAATAAAATAATTTTAAATGTTTATTTTATTTTATTTTATTTGGAAACATCCGCTGCAGCATAACGATGGGGAAACTATTTCGATAATTAATACCACACCATAATGACTCAGAAACAGCAACACTGAATCATTAAGGCCACATCACAACATGACACATAAATGCGTTTCATTCTTTTAATGGGTTAATCGAATGTTGGTTGTTGGCAGATGATTGTGAGAAACTCTGGTTGATTCTTAGAACTTCGGAGAGAACTCTTGACGATGAACGACTGTGAATCAAAAGTGTGAATTTCTATGCCAACAAAGTTGAAGGATATCGACGACGATAATAGCGCAATACCTTCACCAGTGATCGATCCCACCTTGAGGTAGGGGTTATGTTTTAAAGTTGTTTTTCTTCCCCGTCCTTTGAATTTAATGACGAACGAGGATCAACCCACAAACTGGTTGATCCGAACATCATCATTTTTACGGGAGGGCTTCTTTGGGTTCATTCCTCGGAGATTTTTATTCCATGTTTTGTGCTTTTAATTTACTCCCATTTAAAAAATTCTAACGAGATCAGATTAACACTGTGATGAATGAAGATGAGGTTCGTTCCTCTTTTGTTATTGTATTTTTCTTTCTCTTTTCTTTTGTTGTTCATGTTCTTAAGAGGGTGATGAACAACGGATCATTGAGCATTCGTTTCACAATGCAATGATCCGAAACTAGAAACCTGACATCGCGACGACTCAACAGAGGTGTGACGACAATGGCGAATGACGAATCAGCTCGGATCGGGGGATATCGTTCTTCAAGCGTTCATCATGCGGGTGGATCAATACTCTTTTTTTGGGCAGATTAATGGTTCAAAAACAATGGAGACGACTTTGAGACGTTTAGGAGACCTTAATATTTAAGTTCCATGGAAAATGGATGGACGGATCGAAGATTGGAGCTCCACCCAAGGCACGATGGTGGAGGTTTGTGATCCTAGAAATTTCTAGAACACACGATGTGTATCCTAAAGAACACGAAATGTAGGTCTAGCTAAGTGGAGATTAGGGTTACATAGTGTGTGAAGCAATGAAATTATGTGTTCTCCAAATAACACATTGTGTGGGTCCTTACATGGGACTCAACATGTATCCAGGGGATACATGGACACGGGGTGGGGTACCCGACCGTGTACTCCACCACACCGCCAGACCAGGACGGATGCATGGGTTACCCCATGTACCGATCACATGGGTTGAAGCCGTGTACGGGCACATGGATAGCATACAGGGAGTCCTCCCCGGATAGAGGAACACGAAGTGTCACAACCTTACATTCTATATATATATTATTCTTCACGATCAGCCTTGCGACCCGGGCCGTTGTACATGGGCAATACCTAGGGTTAGAGGATACGACATGTGACCTTTCTACACACCATGTACTTTTCAGTACGTGGATTGATATTCTTGTCCACCGTATCTTGAACATGTTTTGTTCAGGTTAGTGCCCCTTTTAACCGTTCCCCTAGAGGTCAGGTATTGTTTCCTTTTTTAGGAGTATGATCCCTTTACCAGGAATTTCCGAGATAGAGTTAGGTATCCCTTAGAGAGTCTCAGAGCGATATCCTCTATCCATTATTGACCCTAGGTAGAGTCAGGTATTGATGTGACTATTCCCACAGGGCGCCGATCCTCTACCTAGCAGGTGAATCTGGATAAGTTGTTGTATTATCTAAGGACCTGGTAGTTATCCTCATCTATGTATCGTGATATTTCATCACTCAAGAGTGTGTTCTCCCATAATGAGTGTATCTATCTCTCGTGAATTTTCTCGATGGACAGTACTTCTTAGACGGACGTCATCAGAGCTATCAGACTCGTGGAGTGAGTTATCTCAGACGAGTGCTTCATGGAATCTTCAAACCAAATCCCTAGTAGGGGAATGCAGTTGTGTGAGTTGTCCCTAGACTACGGGTCTGGGTTTTTAGAATATTTTGATTGTATTACCCCATTATATGTTCAGTAGACATATAATGTTTAGAGATGATTATACCTTTCCTTTGTGTATTTCTTTGTGGTTTTGGGGTCCTCTACTGAGTATTGTTATACTCACTCCTGCATGGGCTTGCTCACACGTATCATGTCTTCTATAGACGAGAAACCTTTTGACAGAGTCCAAGGAAGACCATGATAGGGACAAGATTTATGAGTTCCATATAGGCCGAGGTGTTCCTATGGATATGAGCAGCAGTTGCAGTACCTCTCTGTGTTTACAAGTTGGACTTTGTAGTTTTCAGACTCTTGTTTTTTGTGGGCTTGTATTCTAGCCCAGTTTACTTTCAGTACTTTACTTCCCATTGTACTCTGTTGGTTGGGTGTAGTTGTATGTATTCATTTTGTTCCTTAGTGATTTTTCTTACATTTCATTATTTGTGGGCTTGTAGATGTGTGCGTGTGTAAAGGTACTTAGGCAATGCCTCCCATGTTAGTAATATGCCTACTCGGCGCTAGTCACCAGCCCCTGGCCTATTGGAGGTGGGCTTGGGGAGTCGCAGCGCAGGCCCCAATGATATAGGTCATGACAAAAATCATTCCCTACCTTTATTTGGTTCGATTGTTGGTGAATAATGATCCATTGCCATCAATTTTGACAAGATCCATCAAATCTGAGGTTGCGCTGATCGATCGATCCATGACCCGTTACCATTTTCTTGAGAGGGTTCACCAAATCTCTCTCGAGCGATCCTATGACATATCCATGGTTATGAATCTAACCCTATATTTCTAACATAATCATCTATTTATAGATGATTAAGTCACTGATTTAGAAAAACTAAATAAAATTATTTTTTTGAATTATTTTATTCATTTTACACTTACGACAACTTTTTCACAAATGACCCGTACCGACCAATGTTAATTCACGACTAGGGTAAAACCACCATTCTGAAGTCAATGATGCCCTCAGATATCTGATATGGGAACCCATTTAGAAGTTATTCTACTTTTTTAGGAAAACCATGCATGCGTTATGTTAAATATATTTAATATATTTCAAACATTTATTCTGGACACACTGGGTCTTGAAATCACACACCGTCTTGGTTTCTGGTCTATAAATTATTCCATATAATATTTAAAAATAATACAAAAAATATAAGATACTACATTATCCCCATATTGGGGCTTTATATTCCCAAAAATCCAAAAGAAGGGCTACTAAGAAAGATGTGGGTATTGAGCATGAGTCTGAGTCTCCTATTCCCAAGTGCTCTCTTAGAGATTCCTATGTTTCAAATAGACACACACCAAAAGAATTGATCACCCATGAAGGATCCTCTCATACCGATCCTCAATTTCTTCTGGGTACTTAAAAAATGTCGCTTCTTCCTCGATGTCCATCTCACCCCAGTCGATAACGTGTGATGGGTCATGCATGTACCTCCTTAGCTGCTACATGTAGAGGACATCATGTAACCAGTTTAACTATGTAGATATATCCATGTAGTACACCACCTTTCCAAATCTATGCAGTATCTAAAAATTATTGATGATCCTTAGAGATAGATTTTCACCTTGAACAAACATACGTAATCCATGTTGAGGTGAAACCCATAGGATCACATAGTCTCCTTCTTCGAACTCCAAATTACTTCATCACCTATTAGCATAAGACTTATGATGACTCTATGCAATCTTCATTTTCTCCTAGATGATCTGAACCTTCTCCATTATAACTCTCACCAGCTTTGGTCCCATGAGTTCCGACTGGCCAGGATTAGTCCAAAAAAGTGGTGACCTGCAGTGTCACCCATAAAAAGTATCAAATGGTGCCATGAAAATGGTGGAATGATAGATATTTTTGTATGAAAACTCCACCAATGGTAGGTGATCTTACCAACTATGACCAAAGTCTAACATGCAAGCTCGTATCATGCCCTCCAAAACCTGAATGATTCACACTGTTTGGGCGTACTTTTGTGGGCGAAACATTGTTCTCAAGAGTAACTGGGTCCTAAAAACCTCTTATAATCCCTTCCACAACCATAATGTAAAGTGATAATCACAATCAGAAATAATAATTGATGGAACTCCATGGAGTCAGAAAATCTTCTACACATAGAGGTATCCCGATCTCTCTAGTTAACTCTACTCTCATATAGTTAGGAAGTGAGTCGTCTTGGTGATTCAGTCAATGATCACCCAGATGGAATCATGTCCTCTAGACATACATGGTAATCCTATTAAAAAGTCCATAAATATCCCATACCACTTCCATTCTGGAACCTTAAGGTGTTGAGCTAAACCCATTGGAACATGGTGCTTAGACTTCAATTTCTGATAGGTAAGGCATCGAGAGACAAACTCTACAACTCATTTCTTCTTCCTTGGCATCAAAACTGGTGTCACAGGTCTTGGTACATATTTTCCACACCTTGATGTACCTATAAAGGATATGTGTGAAACACTCTTAGAACCTCCTCTCACAACATCATTGGTACCACCATGAATCTTCTGAAAATAATGATGTGCTTCCCACCTCTATAAAATCAATCAGGAGCATGCCCTATGAATATATGAGGACATAGGGTCTCACAGTCAGTATCCATGAGATGTGAATCCCTGAATCACTGTAAGAGAGGAGGGGTGACAACCATTTAATGGAATTAAGCTACTTCATATCCATCCAAAAAGGATAACTATAATGAGGCTAACTGTTCTAATGCCTCATTCTACAACTATGAACAAAATTTCCTACTAAGATCATTTGCTACCATGTTTCCCTTCCAAGGAGTATAGAAAATTTCAAATTCATAATCTTGTAGGAACAATAGCCATCACCTATGTCTCAAGTTGAGATCCATATAAGAGAAAATATACTTGAGAATCTTATGATCAGAGTAGATGATAAATTGATCACCCATCAGCTAGTGTCACCAAATCTTCAAAGTGAATAATACCACTACTAACTCAATATCATGGGTCATAAAATTATGCTCAAGTGGTCTCAACTGAAATGAACCATAGGAAATCAATACTTTCCTCTACATCAGAACACAATCATGCCAGGTTCCTAATGCATCTCAAAACACTACGTACTTAACAACTTCCTTTGATAATATCAAGATGGAAGCACTTGTCAAACTCTACCTCAACTACTGAAAATCTTTCTCGAACCTTTATGTCCACACGAAAGGCTATCCATTTAAATTTGAAGCTTTGATAGGTGATGATATTCTAGAGAAATCAGGTATGAATCTCTAGTAATAGCCTTCCAACCTAAGGAATCTCCGCACCTCCATCACACTCTTAGGTGGATCCCATGATAACACTACCTTGACCTTGGCTAAGTCCACTGCCACTCCATCCTCTCAGATAACGTTTCCAAAAAGTGGACCAACATAATATATAATTGACACTTTGAGATATTTATATAAAGTTGGTGCTATCGGAGTACATCCAAAACCATCTTTAAGTGTCTCACATGCTCCTCCCTGGATGCTGAGTACACAAGGATATCATAGATGAAGACCACTATGGACCGATCTAAGTAAGGATAAAAGATCTGGTTCATGAGTCCTATGAACACTACTAGGGATTTCATCACTTCAAATGGAATCACCAAGTACACATAATGACCGTAGCGACATTGAAATGTTGTCTTCAGTATATCCTCGTGTCGTACTCACAATTGGTGGTAGCCTGATCCAAGGTTAACCTTCTAGAACCATCGCGTCCCGCTAAACTAATCAAAGTGGTCATCGATCCTAGAAAGTGGATACTTGTTCTTCATGGTTACCTAGTTCAAACATTGGTAGTCCACACATAACCTCAAGCCTACCATCTTCTTTCTTATAAAACAAAACTGGGGTTTCCTGGGGTGAAACATTGGGTCTCACGAATCCCTTCCTATGCAAGTCCTACAACTACACCCTCATCTCACAAAGATCTATTGGAGCTATTTGATATATTGGTGTAGATATCAGGGTCATCCCAGGGTGTAGATCAATTCACAAGTCTATCTATCAGTAGGGATGTAAGCCTAGACCATATTTAGGAAATATGTCCTCATACTCCGCCACCACTACAAGAAAATGGGAACTCATAACATCCACTACACCAAGGGTTAGGCTATCCAACTAATGAGTAATTGGTTTCACCCTCCTATTAATGAGTCCATCTTTTTCTTTCTAGGTTTTCATTTCAATGACAAAGGAATACATGGTTTAGTCATTAAAGACACACCACATCCTTCGTATAAAATAGCCTATATAACCATGAACTGTAGATAACCAATCTATATAAAGAATGAAATCATAAGGCCTGAATGCTACTTCCAAGATATTCAAATAGAAAATATTATCTCCAAGGGTCTGGTCACACTATCAGCACAAGTTCGTGATCTCAAAATCTTCTCCAGTAGGATTCTACATGCATAAGGGTTGATTCAATGGTTCAACTAGAATCTCTAAGTCTCAAAAAAGGTATGTGGAAATAAAGGAAAAGATAGAGCCTGTGTTTACAGTACTTTAGATAAATTATAAAATACATAGATCGCACCTTGAAGCATTCTTAGAGCCCCTGGGTCAAATCCTTGACCACCTGTAGTTGTCCCTACCACTGTCCTCCAGCTCCCTGAGCCTGGTGTGGACCACTTGGGGGGTGGTGGTTGTAATAAGTCAAAACATAAACTAACTACTACGTCTCTACTATATCCTCTTCCACATCCTCCAACCTATGAATATTCCTGATCCTTCTACTGTCTATGCCTCGGCGTTTCATCCACAATCTCTCGGTCAATTGTATGATGGGTTGAACAATCTAAAGCAAGATGTCCCCTGTCGTCGCATGAGTAGCACTGCCTCTATCTAGGATGACTGGACCCACCCTATGAGCCCTAAACTATATATCCTCTATCCTAGGACCTCATACTGAAACTTCTCACATGACCAAGTCCCTGGGACTGATGTTGACTCCCTACTGCCGAGGCCTCTTCTCCTGCTTTCTCAATGCTGAATATCACTGGCCGTATCGGCTCATCCAAGAAACTTTCGACCAGAAAATCTCACTATAACACCCCAACATAAGTAATAATGGAAAGAGGTATAACACTGGCTTGGATCTCTCTATGCATACCTCGATCTAAGGTCCAATCCTTGAAGAAAATATCTTGAACCATATTCATTGAGTACCTGGAAAGGTTGGTACACCTTGATGAATACTCAAATACTGTCATGCTGCCCTGCTGGAGTTGCAGAAGCTTCTAAATACACAAAATCCTTAGCGTATCTGGTGAGAACTCCTCTCTAAAGAGGCTTTCAAACTCTTTCCATGA
This sequence comes from Viscum album, assembly GCA_963277665.1. Lineage (NCBI taxonomy): Eukaryota > Viridiplantae > Streptophyta > Magnoliopsida > Santalales > Viscaceae > Viscum > Viscum album. The sequence goes on from OY728157.1 coordinate 601,355,196, forward strand.
AAGACTTGCCTCATCACAAGTTTTAGTAACCAAACTCCACCATCATCCTACTAATCCATGAAGTAGGCTCGCCACCAGGACCACCATATGATCTGTTGGTGTCATGACTGGATAGAAAAATCAGGTCACCGCCTCAAACCAGTCCTCAAAAAAATATGGGTTGGGCTAAACTCAGAACTTAAGGGGTATCTACCTCTAAAACTCATGAAGTGATCTCAGCCTACACACCTCATCCACTAGTATTATGGGTACCGTGTGCTACTCTAAAGGTGGTGGTATGGATGGTGCACCACTTAGGGGTAACATCTCAGGAACTGGTCCCTATATCGAAGCCTCATCACTAAGGGGGTCATCCTCATGATCAACCTGTTGAATCCTAGTTGGAATACGTCATAGAGGAATCCTGAAAGTAAACAAGATATACCGTGGTATATGAGTATATATAGAGAGTTTACTAAATAATTACATGGAAACGACAAACCATTCCTATATAATGCATCTACCTTTTTTTCTTACAACCAATATTATAATGTACCGAGTTGAAAAAAATGAGATCAAAATCTTGATGTATGGATATGTTGGCCTCCACAACAACACTAGAGTCCCTAGCCTAAAATCTGAACTAAAAACACTTAACACTATCACCCAAACCAATATCATAGACTCTTGGTTTTAAGGTAGAACCGAAACCTTTGGTACTACTTGGTCAAGACCCATCCTAGTGGGTCCCATGACACAGCTCCCCAAGCCTACCTCCAATAGTCTAGGGGTTGGATACTAGCATCAAGAAGGCATATCACTGGCATGGGAGGACTTTGCCTAAGTACCTATACACACACACACACACACACACACATCTCCAAGACCATATAAATGATGAAATGTAAAAACCAATAAAAAAATGTATGAATACATATAAATCCTGTAACCAGAGTTTGATAGAAAGTAAAGTAAATGGGACCAAATAAAATACCACCATAAAGAGTCTGTAACAAAAGCCCAACCTAAAAGTAAAGGTACTGGGACTGCTATCTAAAATCTCCAGGAGCACAGCTCGGTCTATCCACTGTCACTAAGCACCATCTAGTCCTTGTCTTCCTAGGACTCAGTTAAAAGGTCGATCATCTACACAATTCACGACACGTGCATGAAAATACCATGCATGGGTGAGTATAATAATACTCTGCAGGACACCACGAAACCATAAAGAAGTAGAAAAAAGTAAAATACATTCAACTCTATGCAGGTATATGTCTACAACCAATATAACAAGAATATATAGATATACTCAATCCAAGACACATAGTCTAGAGGTAATCCAAAACCATAGTATACTAGCCCTAGTATTTTAGTTTAAATATTCCACTAAACCATCATTTGGGAGAACACACTCTTGATTCTGATAGCACTAATGACATCCATCTGAGAGGTACTGCTTGTCGGGTATCACCATGAGAAAGATACAATGATAGTCCAAATTGAAGAAAATAAATAGATAAGGATCACAACCAGGGACATGGGGTGATACTAAAAAATCAATATGGATTAACCCTTTTATGTAGAGGATTATAAACCACAAAGTGTTGGTCACATAGATACCAAGAACTACACCTAGGGAATGCAGATGAATATAGGATCTCACTTCAGGCCTCTTGGATGGATTTCAATGCCTCTATCCAAGAAGTGCTGCTGAAGGGATTGTTGTCCTAGGAGTAGGAAAAAATTCCATACCAACCTTCAGGTAAAGGATATGGGGAACACACCCTAAAAAAACTTTTCAGAGTCACTAGGGATAAGAAGCTCAATCCATGCATAAATGAGTACACAGTGTGTAGTAGGGGTCACAAGCTGTGTCCCTTGACCCTCGGTCCTACCCATGTAAATGAACCATGTCATCAATCTGTGTATATGTAGTACTACATGACATGTAGGTTACTTGTGTAGTCTACCAGTGTGCCAATACATGGATCCAACCCATGTATGCTTTCCCTTGTACGAGTACATGGCTTAGCCTGTGTACCTGGTCTTGGCCGTGTTGTGTGGTGGATTAAATTACATGAAGAAAAAACATGTACTCCATCACGTTTCCATGAACATACCAAGGTACATGATAAGTCACCTAAAGGGGACTGTACATTATGTAGTCAAGGACTACATGACCTCTATATCGGGTTTTTATAGAAACCTTGGTTCTTCCTCCGCACACCTTAGTTGACCCTCCAGCCTCCGATTCCCCAACCTTCATGTCGTAAAACTCGATATCTAGACTCATCTAGAAATTCTATCACTAAATCAAGGATATTATATCCTTTGATCAGCTTAGAAAATAAGATCACCACTGCTCTTAATTACACACTAAAGAACATGAAATAAGAACTAACTGTTGTTCAATTCGCTTCTACAACAACCATCACACCTCCTTTGAGTCGTACTGATTCTAGATTTATAATTTTGGATCGTTGTGCTAAGAATCAGATGTGTAATGATCGATCATTCAAAGAAACATCAAACCATAGGAAAAAAAAGAACATAATGGAGAATGATGAATTGGGGGAGAAAAGAACAAATCCAAACAAGAGGAACAAACCTAGATCATTGTTCATGTTGATATTAGTTTATTTCCATTAGAATGAAAAATGAATAAATAAAAAATCATGAAGAAATATCCTGATAAATCTCATAAAAAACCCATCCCATATAACGCTTGATCCGTAGGCCAATCTGTTTGTTGATTGGTCTATGTTCATTGTTGAAATCATTAATGTGGAAAATAAACAATTCAAAACTGATTCCCTAACTCAATTTGGTTCGATTTATAGAAAATAATAATCCATTATCATCAATTTTGACTAGATCCATCGAATCCAAGGTTGCGTCAATCAATCGGTCCATAATCTGTCGCTATTTTCTTTAGAGGGTTCTCCAAAGTTCTTCCTAGTGATTCTATGACATCTCCAGGGTTATAAAAATAAACCTTTATTTATAACATAATCATCTATTTAAATATGATCAAATATATTCATTGGTAAAGTGAAATAAAATATTTTTTTATTGAATTATTTTATTCATTTTATGCCTGTGAAAACATTTCCACAAATGACCAGAACCGACCAATTTTAAGTCACTCTTAGGGTAAAACCACCATTTTGAACTCAACAGTGCCATTGGATTTCTGATTCAGGAATCTATTTGGATTTTATTACAATTGTTTAGGAAAACTACACACTCAGGCTATTAAATATATTAAATATATTTTAAACATTTATTCCGGACACACTGGTTCTGAAAACCACATACCGTGTCAATGCATGGTCTCAAAATTTATCCATATAATATTTAAAAATAATACATGGAAAATCCAAGACATTAAACTTTATACCATTTCCCCTTTTTGAATATTTTTGGTATTTTTGGATGTTCCTTTCCTTGAGGTTTCAAGAATGACTATTGGAGACACTTCTCAGGCATGAAAAGTCATTAGTGGGGGAAATTTATAACATCCTCATTTTTTAAATCATAATTTTGTTCATAATTTACATGTCTTTCTATGTGGAAACCTTTTTTTCACTAATAAATATTACCCTTTATCATGTTTTTGTGGGTTATCTAAGGGTAGAGTGGTTTTTAGGACCCTTTATAAAGGAAAGTCCTTAAATATAAGGGTTACACAAGGGTAAAAGGCTACTCTATAAGGGTAGAATGAATATTTCATGTGTTTCATAAGGATACAAATTTCTTGAATAAAGGCACCTTATGTGTCAAGTAAGGGAAACGTTTTCTGCATATGGGTAAGATTGACTTTTGTAAGGGTAAATGGGACAAATCCTCTACTTTCATAAGGGTAAGATTAGTTGCATAAGGGTAAGTATGAATCTGTGTAAGGGTAGCTCCATAGTTTCCTAAGGGTATATGGTACTTTTCCTAATTTATGTAAGAGCAGTGTAGGTTCCTCATGCACTGCATAAAGGTATTAAAGCTTCACATAAGGGTCATCCTCATTTGTGTAATGGTAGTTCCATCTCTATGTATAGGTATGGTTGAATTTTCAAAGGATGTATAACTGTAAACTTAGTTTACCCTTACATAGAAGGACTGTGTTATTTATGGGTGGTGTATTTCTACCATAGTGTAAGGTTAAAATAGTTTACCCTTATGTAGTGCTATGTTATCATGTAAGGGTCATGATTTTTACCCTGTTTTTTGGGTTTTCCTCTCCTTATTCACCATAATGCATCTATAGTTCATTTTGAATATTTTAAAAACCTAAAATCATGGGAATTAAATAAATTTGACTCATTTTCACTTAAATTTAATATTTATGGAGATTTTAATGCTCCATATTCAATATTCAAGTAAACGATACATTAAATGGTTGATTTAGTTTGTGTTTGTCATTACTATGCACCAGTACATGATTTCAACTCATGAACTTACCCATACCTTTCTACCTTTAGTTTTGGATATATTCTTGAGTATAGGAATTTATAATTTCCCTCCTTCAAATAATTATGAATATTTCTTTTATTAAAAAAAATCCTTTACCTGGTTTCTAGGTGTACCAGAACCTTCCTCCTCTATTTTTGGTGTTGTGTTTTCAAAGGATAAAAACTGGGTAATATTTCAAGGTAGATTTTTATTTCCCTTTTTTATTTTTGGATTAAAATTTTCTAAATATTTCTATAAAAATTAAAAGAACTATTTAAGTGATGATAACCCAAGACTATGGAATAAAATAATGATAATTATTCATACTTCTCTCTGTACTGTTCCTAAGAGGGGTTTATCATCATATATGGAATTTTATTTATTATTTAAGGAATAATATGTTAATATAATTCTTAATATTCCCTATGGAGATTATGGATAAAAAATATTAAATTATAATAATATATAAATTACCATAAAATGATAAATAATAATTATCATTCTTTTCTTGGATTATTCTAGAGATAGATTGTTATTGCATGTGGAATTATAACTATTATTTAAAGAAGAAATGGTTATCACATACCTTGGATTAATTCAATAATTTAGAATTCATCTAGGAGAGATAAAATTGTTTTCACATGTTTTATTTTATTTCTTTTTGGTAATATAATAATTTTAATTGATTCTAAGAATACTTGGTGAGTGACTGAGCCGATGAATATGTAGTCATAATTCAGTTGATGTTTCCTTGATGAACTTCAGTATTAATGTCGACAACCTATGGGTAGGTGGTCCTGTGTACTCTATAATGTGGTATTATGCATGTTTAAATGGCATGATATATGAGGTTCTCCAATTTGATAAAATAAAAACTAATTTCATTTTATGTTATGAATAAAATAATAATGCTTAATGAATTAATGAATCGTAATTTTTAATTAATTAATGGAACCATGGATAATATAATTAGAAAAAGTGCCAAGGGACTCAGTGGACCCTTACACACTGTATTGATGCCGCTCACTGAAGGACAAAGCTTTATGACTTAAAGTACCTTTGTTTACATGGACACCTTGAGGCGTGATGTGTATGTGTGTGTATAGTCAATTAACCATGTATGATGTTTATGCATTGAGTATGTTTAGGTTGATTATTTGATCATTTTTCACTTTGATTACATGTGTAGATGATATGACTCATGATGATATTCCATGCTTTGTTCATATGTGCACTTTTATTTCCATGATGTGATACTTATTTGGAATAGATTTTTGACCATGTTCGATTGTGACAACATTTTTGTACATGTGTATTCATGAGAACCTTATATGATGCTTATTTTCATGAATGTGATTATGTTTCCTATAATACCATGTTTTATTGATGATCACATGTTATTCTTGTTGCTACTATTTCCTCATGATGAAACGCTACACTAAGCTTATCTTTTGTGATCTACCCTGTTATATGTGTTGTTCATACATTTGGAGGTATTGCATTTGTATATAGAATATGCAGACTATCATGGTATGGTTTTCCCTTGCGGGAAGTACACATGGTTTGTGGTGTTGAAAATGACGGACATGAGTATAAGGTATAAGCATGATAACCTGGTGGCTCGATCATAGTTTAATAAACAAAGGATTACTATAATGCATTGGAACTTGAAGCCTTGTGGATTATGAGTAACATGATCTTCTCAATTCCTTGAGGATTCTAAGAGACATATCACCGAGACTTATTCACTAGTCATCCTTGTGGCATGACTTTGACTTGAAGCCTTGTGGATTTTGAGTACATGATCACTAGTTTACCATGTGCCTCAACCTCAAACTTATAGCCTAGTGGATTCTGAGAGACTTAATGCCTAAATTACTTACGGATGACAAGTGACATGATGTCTTGGTACCTGATGGAATAGAGTTGTGGTTCGATCTTTATTATCCTGAAATTATTTTTGAATATGCTTCTAGTGTGGCGCTGAATCTGGTATGGTCTGGTTTCATGGAGTCTTGGTGAGTACATGACTGCTCGACACATGGTTGTTGGTTCTTGTGTGTTCATGGTGATTATGTTATGATTTCACAATTTTTTTTCATGTTACTTTATGCTGATCTTATCACATTCACATACACTTCATATTACTAGTGGGGTACTGGACTACATTAGTGGTGTCCTAATGAGTTATACTAACACCCTGCTCAGGTGGCCATGACACTTGGGTACCCAAGCAGCCCTCATTTGTTGTGGTACATGTTATTGAGATATCTTTATATGAGTCTATATATAGGGATGTGATGTGTCTTGGAGTAGGAGTAGAGCCTCTTGTACTTTGACCTTTTCTTATTTATATATGTGATCATCCTAGTGTGAGATCAATGCCTTGTACTCAAGTTTGAGTCTGTTGTTTCTGTATATATTCATATAGTTAGTATCTTATTTGTTTTTTATTTCCATGAATATATATTATATGTTTGGTTATTGTTTTTATTATTCACTTTGACTGAGATAATATTCTCCCCAAGGTTCCACTTGAGACCCTCACTTCTAGTTGATGGCCTCTAGAATATGGGGAGGTGCACCTAAGGTCATGTGGAATGTTGGATCAGAACTGATGATTCAAGTTAGGAAGTTTCATTATTCATCAGAAGATGTTTCATGTAACAGCCCGAGATTTTATGAAAACTATTCTTTTTAATTTTATTAATGTCTTGTGTTGTACGCTACACCAAAAGGAGCTCGCACAACACGTATCCTTGACTTGCCTTACATTACACGCAATCGCGACCTTCCTCGATAGCGTGTGTAATACGCAATACCGAGTTTCACCAAACAACGATATGCTATTAAAATATTATTAAAACTAGCCGTTATGAATAGTAATAACCACTTTTTGAAATTCTGTAAATCTTATTTTTCAAAATAGACCTCATTTTTGGATTCGGAGTATCAAATTTAGCCTAAAGTGAAATTTTGGTACTTTTCGGATAACTTTCATATTCTGATGAATAGTGAAAATTACTAAATTATAATTAAAAACAACTTTTTTTAATCGAAATAATTAATAGTGATAAATTATTAATTTGAGTGGTTTTAAAGTATATTTAGAATATATTTTTACAATTTAATACAATGTTGGTCATTGGATGTAATTTCACATTTAAACTAGACATAAACAAGTGTCAATCTTTTGATAGATATTGTTTCTTAAAAACACGCTATTTGTTTTAACAGCGGGATTTAATTATAAAATTAATTAATGAAACTTATATGTTATGAATTTGGTAAAATAGACTTCATTTTTGAATTCGGAATATGAAATATAGCTTAGGATGAAATTTTGGCATTTTTCTGAAAACTTTCAATTTTTGATGAATAGTGAAACCACTAAGTGGTAGGTTAAAAACGGAATTTTGCATAAAACTTAATTTTACCGCTTCTGTGAATGGAATTTCGAAAATCCGAGAGACATGGTTAATATCAAGGACTAAAATGTGGTTCAATGAGATGAAAATAATTTTTGGTGAATAGTAACTTTTTACTTTTTTTACCGCGGTTAATAGTAAATAGGGTAACTAAGGGTAAATATGATATTAATATTACCCTAACACATGTCCTAATTCTATTGGACAAGTGTAATTCGACCAAAAACAAACTTAGGAATAAAATATGACCATTTAGGCCCACTTGGATTAGATTAGGACATTTATTATTAATTTATTTAAAGAAGGGTTAAAATAGTTAAAATCAAAGTTTAATAAGTAAATCATTTTTAATATGGGGTTCTAAATAAGATAAATTCGATTTTAAATATTCATTAGAAAGCTAAAAAGATTTCCTACATGATGGTATTTTATTTGTAATTTTTAGAAATCAAATAATTTAATTTGTTTATGACACAACGATGATGCAGTAATTATCTTATTAATGAAATATTGACATAATTGATGTTATAAACACCAAAATAAATGTAATTTGAGATTTTTTATGAATTTCACTAATTTTCTAGGTTACTATGATATATTAATGTTGATTTAATCAACTTGGTTCGAACATTTAATTCTTTTATGACTTTCACAAAAATCATATATCAAATAGTGTCAAAATTGACACAAAATAGTTTTTAAATAAAATATTATATTATTAATTGTTATTTTATTCCTAAAAATATAAGGTTCGGCCAAATGACTTAGATAAGAATATATATATTAATAATAAACAATTTGGGGTTCGTTTGGCATGTTATAGTAAGTTTATTAACCATATAGTGAAAGAAAACAAAAAGACACGGTAAAAGTTAAATTATTTAACTTAGAGTTAAATCTAATTGATAAGGTTTAAAATAAGATCCAAACATGTCTAAATTTGATTGGTTGATGAGATTACAACCCTATCTCATCTAATATTCGAATATGAGTCATTTTTGGATGTTTTTAAGTGGGGTTAGATTTATTATAAATTAATATTTTTAAGAATTCCTAAGGTGCCCCTCTCCTCCCTTATAAAAGGACACCTCCTTCCCTCTCCTCCTCACACCAATTTGAGCACTCAAGCTCGGCCAAACCCTGCCAAAATCTCTTCTACACTTCCCTAGCAACATCCTAGAGGTTCTGGTCTTCCTCAAAGACCAATTTTAGTGCCCTAAGAGGAGGTCTCAAAGAGGCACTTCAAAGAAGAGGTAATTACCGTTACCAATTCTTTCATCTTTATTTCTTCTTCCACTTCTTCTTCTTAGGTTGTTTCATTATGAAGTAATAACATCAGTATCACTCATATACTGATATGTTATTATAAGTATTAAACAACCCTATTTCACCATCTATCCATCCTACGGAAAAAGAAATCACCGCGCGTGCGTACGTACGGAATACTGTCTCCACGCCGTGGTGTAATCTATTTTCCACCACCACCTTACATGGATGGGTATAATAGTGTAAAGAATAACTATACATAGTTATTACAATATCATATTGATTCTGATATATTTTATAATCCACTCCAATTCAATTCAATATTTATAGAAATGATATCATCGCTCGTGCGTACGTACGGACTACCGTCTCCACGACGCGATGAGATTCATTCTCCATGTTAACCATTTAAGAATGATTATAATGTATATATAAGAAATAATAATGAAATATATGACATTATAAAGCTACTGGATTTATGTATATATATACATATGTATGTCATCTACTTACTTCCATTTCAAGACAATAAGGAAAGAAAAACAGCGTTCATGCGTACGTACGGACTACCGTCTCCATGAACGGTGTTTTTCATTTTATTTATCTATCTTTTATATATATATATATATACTGAATATATATGATATATAAATCATATTTTATATTCTGGAAGTAAGTAAATCATGATATAAGTAATAATGATGTCAAGAACAACAAGTCAAAACACCTACGATAAATGAAACGATTTTACCCAAAACGCTTCTTTAACATGGAATTTACAAAAGAACGAGTAATATAAGGTCATAAGTGAACCATATACGATATCATAACAATTAATATGATTCTGTAATAAGTCAATAACATGATTTAAATCATTATACAGGAGGTTCGTACACTTACAAAGCAAGTCGGACCTAAGGTAAGGGAAATATCACAATCTCACTTTTATCCGAGATTGTTTTTACTTTGGTAATTACTGGGGTGTATTTTATCATCCAAATCCATGTTCCCTCAATATGTAATATTATTTCCATCCTTATACAATAGTTTATATCCAATTTTACCCTTCGTTGAGTTTTTAGTAAAAGATATGAAAGGAATCTTTTGACGTTTTTTTTCGTATGAGGTACTTTTTGACTTTTCCGACAAAAGTATGAAGAATGTTTTTTTTAACTTATACGGAACAAACGGATTTCTACTGTTTCATAAAGCCTTATTTTCATGAAGCTTCCTCTAAAATATTTCATGAATATTTTCAATAAAATCTATTTCTTTTAAAATTGCATGATGTTTTGTGAAAAGAAATTGATTTTGAAGAAGAAAGGATATTTTCCTCAAGAATTCAATTCAAGTGTTTTATCAAAATTATTTTCCATCTAAGATAATAAAGGGTTCTGTTTCTATTCATATTTTTACATTGATTTGACTATGTTGTGATAGAATTATGTTTATGAATTCCTTTATCTTATATGAATTGATTTATGATGTCATGATGTTTCAAGAATCCCATTTTTGTTACATGTGTTATGCGATGATGTATGTTTTATGATTATGTGGCACACATAAGAAAGGATTCATTATAAGATGGGTGGGACCTATATCTCCCTCCAATGCATTGGGTAAAGACTTTATATCTCATGATATAGACATGGCTGGAACGGAAGGTTATTTCGGTTCAGTGATACAGGACTGAAACGAGGAGTGAACTCGGTTCAGAAAGGGACTTTGTCCACTAAGATAGTCTTGGAAATGAGTCATGACTAACAAGAAATGGTTTTCCATGATTATGTGTGCATGCCACAAAGTTTCAAGTTTTATGTTATGATTATGGGGATCTCATTTTCAATTCTATGATTTATCCCATGTTATGATATTATGAGCTCTTTTGCAGGTCAAGATTTCCAAAATCTACGTTCTTATGTATATGATGTGATTGATATTTATTTTGTTTACCCTTACTGAGCATTTGAGCTCACCCTTTTTTGTTTTTCTTTCCCCAGGATATAAAGAAAGGTTTTAGGTAAAAAAAAGGGGAAGATCTTTATGGGAGATATTGAAGATCTTTCACCACGTTTAGAAGATTACGTTCCGAGTTTCCAAAGACACTAAACTATTACGATCCTTGTGTGTGTGTTTTTGTTATGTACTAAGTATTCCGCAAAATTAATGTAATGTCCATGTACGATAAGCTTTGGGTCTCTACAGTTGGTATTAGAGGCAAAGGAGGTAGGAATGTATCCGATCCTTGGGAACTCTCACATGTGAGCGTTGGACGAAGCATGGCTCTCCGCCCAAGGGCTTCATGTGGAAATGGCTGCCAATGGGGATGGTGGTGTGTCCCGCCCAGGGGGTGTAGCCGCCCATGGAGTGCCCTGATAGGTATCAATTTTAGTCCACTAGAAGTAATTCTAGACCGCTACAGTTGGTATCAGAGGAAAGGTTTAGTCAACCTTTGGAAACAAGGATGCGAAAACGTTAGTGAGATCCCTAGAGATATTTCTAAGGTATGTCTAGGGATGTCTCTAAGGTTAAGTATACGTATAGGTTATAGTCCTAGAATTGCGCTAACGATCTTCGAATTTAACCTAAGATGTTAGATATTGAGGGTACTACCCCTTTATTATGTTGTTTTCCCTAGCATGATTTTTGCCTCTCATACTATTGTTTTGGGGTTTTAGACGATGGATGGAACCCGAAGGAACCGTGTTAATGCGGAATGTGATGGGCAATGCAATGATTGTCCCCCTGAGCAACCAAACGATATGGGAGCCGGAATGCAAAATCTTGTAGCCATGCTCACACAACTTTCTCAAGCTATGAATCATCCAGGACATCCAAACGAGCAAAGGAAGGAGCAATATTCTGTTGAATCCTTCATGAGGCAGCGTCCACCTTCTTTCAGTGGGTCTACTGATCCATTAGTTGCTGAACAATGGATTAGTACTACTGAAAAGATATTTTCAGTTCTTCAATGTTCTGAACATGATAAAGTCATCCTAGCAGTGTGTCGTTTGGAAGGAGATGCTGATCAATGGTGGAATATTATTAAGAATACGAGGTAAAGGGATGAAATTGAGTCTATGGAATGGGACGAGTTCAAGAACTTATTTTTCAATAAGTACTTCCCTCATATTCTCCGAACAAAGATGGAGAAAGAGTTTCTTGAACTGAAGCAAAGGGATGATGAATTTGTTGGTACCTATGAAGCGAATTTTACAAGACTTGCAAGGTACGCTTCTGGTATTATCATCCAACCTGAAAGTAAAGTTGATCGATTTTTCAGTGGCTTAAAACCAAGTCTTCGAAGGGCATTAGCTATAAGAGACTTCAGTAGCTATGAAGAAATTGTGCGTTGTGCTATCAAGGTATAAATGGAAGTTGGTGTTACATATCCATCTCATGGGTTTGACAAGAAACGAAAGATGGAGTTCAAGGAGAAAACTCAGAATAATGGTGAAAAGAAGATGAATGTTTCCTTATGCACAAAGTGTGGAAAGAATCATGGTGGAGATTGTCTTAAAGGGACTAGAAAATGTTTTATGTGTGGAAAAGAAGGTCATCGAGCAGCTGAGTGTCGAAGTAATGGAAAAAGGGATTCTAATGAAGTGAATAAAGCAAACACTGCAGAGAACGCACAACCAACACTTCAATGCTTCAAGTGCAAGGAGATGGGACATTATGCCAATAAATGCCCTAATCCAAGGGTTAGTGATGATCGACATGAGCAACCGCTTAAGGCAAAGGACAAAGGGAAGTCACATGCGATCACTATTGGCAATGTTGAATATGACAACGATGTGGTGGAATGATTAAGTTTTTATGTAATGGGATTCCAAAATAATGTTGTATCATGGAATATTGGTGATATTATGCGCATAATGAAGGGAAAACGAGAAAATGAAATGTTTAACAGTATTCATGAGCTCATGATTGATATAAGGACTAAGTGATATCATGGTTTGAGTATATAGAATTTTGAGGATTTTGGTATGTGGAAAGTGTTAACTTTTAACTGCACTCATGTATTCAAGAGAATACATGATAAAGGACTTTGAATGTTTGGAATGTGACCAACAAAACATATCTTATGATATATGGGGATCAACGATGGTATTAAATCTCTGGTAATCATTTTCACTATGTTATGAGAGTGGACTGCAGTATTATGGATAAGCCTAAAGATTGAAATGGATTATGTTGGACATAAGTGAGTATTGTTTAAGGATAGAAGTTTTTTCGATATTATTGATGGGATGTTATAATAATGTAGTTTTAGAAAAAGGACAACCTGCAGGACGGGCGACAGCCCATCACGTCGGACAAGGCTGCGGGAATCGAACCCACAACCGAAGTGCGACCGGCCTTTATCGCCTACCACTGGCCTACAGGAAGTCCCTGTTTAGTAGAAACTAGTTTTATTATATTAAGCAGTATGATATATGAAGTATAAGTCAATTTTAGGAACCATATATGATTAATCCCACTATAGATCGACTTATGTATATAAATTTTTCTAACCTTTTGAGACAGATGGAATGACCCGTCATTCTATCACATGATCTGCTAACACTTCACGAATAACAAATTCAACTTCATTTATTTAAGAGATGAAGTGGAAATTGTTAAAGGCACGAACAACAGTGAGATTGTACCAAAATAAAGTAAGTATTTATTCTAATTCAAATTCTTTAACTTTAGGGAAATGATCTTGGAAACCAAAAATGTTGTCCTAGTTCTCTTATACCTGATGAATCAGATGGTACCTTAGATCATCACAAATTTATGGATTTGTGATTACTGGCTTTTCCATAGCCATGTTCTCTACCACTCTCCATCAGAACATGATGGTTAGATTTCTCTTCCATATCCATATTTTCACCTATGTGAAAACCCAGTGATTAGTTTATTTGGGTAATCGTTACATTTCATACTTTAGTTTTTAAAGACAAGTTTTGGTATGTGGGTTTCTATTAAAGAAACTTTGAAATAGTAAACTATTTATAACCCCGACGAATTTCGAGGGCGAAATTCATTTTAAGGGGGGTAGAATGTAACAGCCCGAGATTTTATGAAAACTATTCTTTTTAATTTTATTAATGTCTTGTGTTGTACGCTACACCAAAAGGAGCTCGCACTATACGTATCCTTGACTTGCCTTACATTACACGCAATCACGACCTTCCTCGATAGCGTGTGTAATACGCAATACCGAGTTTCACCAAACAACGATATGCTATTAAAATATTATTAAAACTAGCCGTTATGAATAGTAATAACCACTTTTTGAAATTCTGTAAATCTTATTTTTCAAAATAGACTTCATTTTTGGATTCGGAGTATCAAATTTAGCCTAAAGTGAAATTTTGGTACTTTTCGGATAACTTTCATATTCTGATGAATAGTGAAAATTACTAAATTATAATTAAAAACAACTTTTTTTAATCGAAATAATTAATAGTGATAAATTATTAATTTGAGTGGTTTTAAAGTATATTTAGAATATATTTTTACAATTTAATACAATGTTGGTCATTGGATGTAATTTCACATTTAAACTAGACATAAACAAGTGTCAATCTTTTGATAGATATTGTTTCTTAAAAACACGCTATTTGTTTTAACAGCGGGATTTAATTATAAAATTAATTAATGCAACTTATATGTTATGAATTTGGTAAAATAGACTTCATTTTTGAATTCGGAATATGAAATATAGCTTAGGATGAAATTTTGGCATTTTTATGAAAACTTTCAATTTTTGATGAATAGTGAAACCACTAAGTGGTAGGTTAAAAACGGAATTTTGCATAAAACTTAATTTTACCGCTTCTGTGAATGGAATTTCGAAAATCCGAGACACACGGTTAATATCAAGGACTAAAATGTGGTTCAATGAGATGAAAATAATTTTTGGTGAATAGTAACTTTTTACTTTTTTTACCGCGGTTAATAGTAAATAGGGTAACTAAGGGTAAATATGATATTAATATTACCCTAAAACATATCCTAATTCTATTGGACAAGTGTAATTCGACCAAAAACAAACTTAGGAATAAAATATGACCATTTAGGCCCACTTGGATTAGATTAGGACATTTATTATTAATTTATTTAAAGAAGGGTTAAAATAGTTAAAATCAAAGTTTAATAAGTAAATCATTTTTAATATGGGGTTATACATAAGATAAATTCGATTGTAAATATTAATTAGAAAGCTAAAAAGATTTCCTACATGATGGTATTTTATTTGTAATTTTTAGAAATCAAATAATTTAATTTGTTTATGACACAACGATGATGCAGTAATTATCTTATTAATGAAATATTGACATAATTGATGTTATAAACACCAAAATAAATGTAATTTGAGATTTTTTATGAATTTAACTAATTTTCTAGGTTACTATGATATATTAATGTTGATTTAATCAACTTGGTTTGAACATTTAATTCTGTTATGACTTTCACAAAAATCATATATCAAATAGTGTCAAAATTGACACAAAATAGTTTTTAAATCAAATATTATATTATTAATTGTTATTTTATTCCTAAAAATCTAAGGTTCGGCCAAATGACTTAGATAAGAATATATATATTAATAATAAACAATTTGGGGTTCGTTTGGCATGTTATAGTAAGTTTATTAACCATATAGTGAAAGAAAACAAAAAGACACGATAAAAGTTAAATTATTTAACTTAGAGTTAAATCTAATTGATAAGGTTTAAACTAAGATCCAAACATGTCTAAATTTGATTGGTTGATGAGATTACAACCCTATATCATCTAAGCTTCTAATATGAGTCATTTTTGGAGGTTTTTAAGTGGGGTTAGATTTATTATAAATTAATATTTTTAAGAATTCCTAAGGTGCCCCTCTCCTCCCTTATAAAAGGACACCTCCTTCCCTCTCCTCCTCACACCAATTTGAGCACTCAAGCTCGGCCAAAACCTGCCAAAATCTCTTCTCCACTTCCCTAGCAACATCCTAGAGGTTCTGGTCTTCCTCAAAGACCAATTTTAGTGCCCTAAGAGGAGGTCTCAAAGAGGCACTTCAAAGAAGAGGTAATTACCGTTACCAATTCTTTCATCTTTATTTCTTCTTCCACTTCTTCTTCTTAGGTTGTTTCATTATGAAGTAATAAAATCAGTATCAATCATATACTGATATGTTATTATAAGTATGAAACAACCCTATTTCACCATCTATCCATCCTACGGAAAAAGAAATCACCGCGCGTGCGTATGTACGGAATACCGTCTCCACGCCGTGGTGTAATCTATTTTCCACCACCACCTTACATGGATGGGTATAATGGTGTAAAGAATAACTATACATAGTTATTACAACATCATATTGATTCTGATATATTTTATAATCCACTCCAATTCAATTCAATATTTATAGAAATGATATCATCGCTCGTGCGTACGTACGGACTACCGTCTCCACGACGCGATGAGATTCATTCTCCATGTTAACCATTTAAGAATGATTATAATGTATATATAAGAAATAATAATGAAATATATGACATTATAAAGATACTGGATTTATGTATATATATACATATGTATGTCATCTACTTACTTCCATTTCAAGACAATAAGGAAAGAAAAACAGCGTTCATGCGTACGTACGGACTACCGTCTCCATGAACGGTGTTTTTCATTTTATTTATCTATCTTTTATATATATATATATACTGAATATATATGATATATAAATAATATTTTATATTCTGGAAGTAAGTAAATCATGATATAAGTAATAATGATGTCAAGAACAACAAGTCAAAACACCTACGATAAATGAAACGATTTTACCCAAAACGCTTCTTTAACATGGAATTTACAAAAGAACGAGTAATATAATGTCATAAGTGAACCATATATGATATCATAACAATTAATATGATTCTGTAATAAGTCAATAACATGATTTAAATCATTATACAGGAGGTTCGTACACTTACAAAGCAAGTCGGACCTAAGGTAAGGGAAATATCACAATCTCACTTTTATCCGAGATTGTTTTTACTTTGGTAATTACTGGGGTGTATTTTATCATCCACATCCATGTTCCCTCAATATGTAATATTATTTCCATCCTTATACAATAGTTTATATCCAATTTTACCCTTCGTTGAGTTTTTAGTAAAAGATATGAAAGGAATCTTTTGACGTTTTTTTTCGTATGAGGTACTTTTTGACTTTTCCGACAAAAGTATGAAGAATGTTTTTTTTAACTTATACGGCACAAATGGATTTCTACTGTTTTATAAAGCCTTATTTTCATGAAGCTTCCTCTAAAAGATTTCATGAATATTTTCAATAAAATCTCTTTCTTTTAAAATTGCATGATGTTTTGTGAAAAGAAATTGATTTTGAAGAAGAAAGGATATTTTCCTCAAGAATTCAATTCAAGTGTTTTATCAAAATTATTTTCCATCTAAGATAATAAAGGGTTCTGTTTCTATCCATATTTTTACATTGATTTGACTATGTTGTGATAGAATTATGTTTATGAATTCCTTTATCTTATATGAATTGATTTATGATGTCATGATGTTTCAAGAATCCCATTTTTGTTACATGTGTTATGCGATGATGTATGTTTTATGATTATGTGGCACACATAAGAAAGGATTCATTATAAGATGTCTGGGACCTATATCTCCCTCCAATGCATTGGGTAAAGACTTTATATCTCATGAGATAGACATGGCTGGAACGGAAGGTTATTTCGGTTCAGTGATACAGGACTGAAACGAGGAGTGAACTCGGTTCAGAAAGGGACTTTGTCCACTAAGATAGTCTTGGCAATGAGTCATGACTAACAAGAAATGGTTTTCCATGATTATGTGTGCATGCCACAAAGTTTCAAGTTTTATGTTATGATTATGGGGATCTCATTTTCAATTATATGATTTATCCCATGTTATGATATTATGAGCTCTTTTGCAGGTCAAGATTTCCAAAAGCTACGTTCTTATGTATATGATGTGATTGATATTTCTTTTGTTTACCCTTACTGAGCATTTGAGCTCACCCTTTTTTGTTTTTCTTTCCCCAGGATATAAAGAAAGGTTTTAGGTAAAAAAAGGGGAAGATCTTTATGGGAGATATTGAAGATCTTTTACCACGTTTAGAAGATTACGTTCCGAGTTTCCAAAGACACTAAACTATTACGATCCTTGTGTGTGTGTTTTTGTTATGTACTAAGTATTCCGCAAAATTAATGTAATTTCCATGTACGATAAGCTTCGGGTCTCTACATTTCATATTGGTTAGAAAGTCCTCATATACAAGTCCAGGATAAAGCTCCACCAAGGTAAGATTTGTTTATGATGATCCGATCCTTAAAATATTATAAATGTTTACTCGTTTGATGAAATATGGGTTTTTCATGAAAAGATCACTAGTGGAAAAGGGAACTATACCAATGGAACTATACCAAAAATTTTAAATAACAATCGGTATAGGTCCCCCTATACTAATGGTTCTCTATAAGCTGTAGTATAACATGCTTATTTAATGAATATACCAATGTTTTTATAAAATCATTGGTATAGATTTTTCTATACTGATGGTTTTAAAAATCCATTGGTATAGAGTAAGGCTATACCAATGATTTTTAAAAACTATTGGTATAGCCTTCCCTCATTTACCTAGCGCATGGTCTCCCACCCTCCCATCTCATTCTTATCCACATTCAACCCTAATAGTGCACAACATTTTATTTTCTTACCCACCCATGAAAATATCTCCCTAGTTCATGTTTTAATTCCATTATTCATGAACATTAAATCGATGACTTCCAAATCATTCATCCCTTATATCACCCATCATTTTAATTATTTTTCTAGGTCTAAGATAACAACCTATATTATTTTCTTATCATCATTTAATTTGTTTTGGTATGGATAAATCTTCTTGAGTGCTATTGAAATAAGGGTTTTTCATACTTATATTGAAGGAGAATTTATTAATTTTGTGATTTTTCACTCTCTTTATTTCTCTTATTTTCTATATTCACTGCTGCAATCTATTTAATTTTAGTTTTTTAGTGGATTATTTTCTTATATAAATCCCTATAAGGGGATTATTTAGTGATGGATTTCTCACTCTAATTAATATCCTTGAGTTTCTAATATATGAATCCTAATTTGAATATCTTGGGAAAATTTTTCAATAATCATTTTTATTTTTATCTTTTCACATACATTTTTAGTATGATAAAATAAATATTTAAACAATAAAATTTTCCCTTTTTATTAATGAATTGACAAGTTTACCAACAATGCACTAGTGATTCGAACCACATTAATTTCATGTGAAAATTTAGAATTGTGTGGGGATTTTAAAATCAATTAAATTCTTATTACTATTTGGTCTTGTTTATTGTAAAATACCATGGCTAGTTAGTGATTGGTTGATGAATCTAGATGGAGACCCCTAACACTTTATAAGAGAATAATTTATTTTCTAATAAAGATGTGTTTTTAGAAAAATGTTTCAAGTAGCACAAATCAAATGTATCCCCCTTAGAATAATTTCATTGATTTCAATCATGCAATAATTATTTCTATCACTAGGTCATTATTTTATATCCCACACCCATTACTCAAAATTTTTCATTGCTTACCACACTTTGTGTCACACATAATTTTAATTTATATTTGCCACTTTTTTTAATTTTCATCTATTTTATCAAATTTGTTGCAATTTCACTCATCATTGCACACACTTCCACCAATATTTTTGTGTTACGATACTTATCCTAAATCCCACTTCTAAATGAAAATTTTCAATGTATGTCATATAGAAGCATGTGATACTATATAGTAAAACATCATAGATAAATGTAATCATATTCAAACTAGACATTTAAGAGCCTAATGATTTCATACTGTAATATAGAAAGAATATTGAAATTTCATATTCAAACTACATGTAACATCTCATGTTTTAAGAAAGAAACACTATGTTCAATAGCATACATGATACACTACATCGAGCTTAAACGAACAACTAAATGTTATTATTTAAATGTTATCGTTATAACCTAGACATTGGAATAGTGTGAATGAATATTATCAACAGAATCATGAAAACATGTTTTACTCATGTTTCAATAGTGATTCATTGGTTACCAAATTTATTAGAAATTGAAATAAAAACCAATTGAATATAAAGGATGTGTTTTTATGAAAACCTATTTAAAAAGAGAATAATTATGTTTATAAAATCATATCACTCTTTATGAATTTTTATTTAGTGAAAAATATATTTTATATATTCTATGTAATGTTTTAAATTCATTTTATAAGTTTTCTAGATATGATATAATATTTAATTCAATTTTATGGATAAATGAAGTATTTTTATAAAAATGTAGTTTTACCACCTTTTGATGGAGAACCCTTTTTAAATTTAGTTTTGACACCTTTATATGTTCTATTTTATAAAATAAACTTCTTCTTTAGAAGCGGGACATGAAAATTTACATTGGATGATTTTTTTATATTTTTCTGATAACTATCTTTTTTTGATGAATAATGAAAATACGCTAAATTTTAATTGAAAACAAAATTTTCCATGGAGATAATTTATGTGGTTAAATAATATTATTTAATGATTTTAAAGTATAAATGGAATATTGTTTTCATTTAATCCAATTTTGGTCATTATAAGTAATTTTACATTGAAATTGGATATAAAAACATGTCAATCTTTTGGTAGTTTTTACTTCCTAAAAACACGATTTCTAGTTTTGACAACATGAATTAATTTTAAATTAATTTATTCCAATTATGGTGTTTTTAATTTGAAAAAATGGATTCCATATTTGTAATTAGAAGTTTTAAATTGTGTAAATATGTACCTTTTATTTTTGGACATTATGAATAGTAACTTCAGTAATTATTTTTATTTACCATGGATAAAGGGTAAATATGGTAAATAATGGTAAAAAATAATATTATAATAATATAAAAAATACCCTAAAACATATTATAATCCTATTGGATGAGATATTTCCGACCATTAACATCTTTATTCAGAATTTTTGGTATTTGGGATCCACTTGGGTGTGAAGATGACATGTTATAATAATTAATTTAAAGTAAAGAGAAATATAACATAAACATGTATCTTTTTACTAAAAAAATATTATTTTGGTTTATATAAATTATATATTCAACTATAAATATTAATTATAAATCTAAAAATATTTCCTTCATCATGGTATTTAATTAATAAATTTTAGACTAAAAATAAATAAATTTATTTATGACACAATGATGATGCATTGATTACCTTATCAATGAAGATTCAAATAAATGATATTATAAATATTAAAATAAATGTCATTTGAACTTTTTGATGTCATAAATTTTTTTTAGGGATTATATTGACATATTATATTTGATTTAATTTCTTTGGTTCTAAGAAATCAATTTCTATGAATTTAATAAAAATCAATTACTAAATAGTGTCAAAATTTACATAAATGAGTTTTTAAAACCAATACTCTTTTATTAAATGATACTATAGTTATGAAAATATAATATTTTGGAAAAAGACTTATATAATGTTAAAAATTTCATTAATTATCCACTTGTGGTTATATTGACATTTTATAGTAACAATAGTAACCATATATTATGAAAATACAAGAAGACATGGTAAGAGTTAATGTGTTTAACTAAGGGTTAAAGCTAAAAGATAAGGTTAATTTTGTGACCTAAACTTTTCTAAGACCTATTGTTTGAGATTATTTCTACCCATTATAATCTTATACTCTAAATATATCACTTTTTATCTCTTAGAAACCTAAAATAAATTATTAATAAAATAATATTTCAAGACTTTTCTAAAGTGCCCATGCTCCCTCTTATAAAAGGCCACCACCTCTACCCAATTAATCACACCTCTAAATCCACTTGGATTGTCAAAATTATGATAAAATAATCTCCTAAAATCCCTCAATTCCTCATATAATTATTACCTTAGTCATAATGCAATTTGAGAAAGTCTTTTGTCTCAAATCAAAAGAAGTTACCTGATTTAGAGGTAACATCTTCTCTCAAGTTCCTTTATTTTATTTTCATTCTCCACTCTCTATGATCTTATTATTACTTGATTACATAAAAAAAAATTATCCTAAATATACTAGGATGTTTTTATGAGAATTATTCAAACTACACTTACACATATCTTCATCTAATGGATACAAACATATTGTTTTTGTGTACAGCGAACTACTGCCTCATGGAATGATGATTGTTCAATTTTCCCCTATCAGCTCTCATGGTGGACATTATGATGACACAATATTTATATATGATATATATGATATATATATTTTATCTATGATTTTTTAATTATTATTTACATAATACCTATATTCTTTCTATAATGTGTAAATACGACAATTTCATTTGAGGAAGTGTGGACTACCACCCCCTTAAAGTGATATAACTCATTCATGCCATAGATAGAATGTATAAATAATGTAGTTAATGAAATTATGTAACATATATAACATATATATTATACTTGAATTATAATATACCTATGTATCATTTAGTTTTCATTCCTTTAATATGACAAGAAATGAATATAGCATTCATGTGTATGTATGACCACCATCTCCATGAACGATGCATTTCATTTATTATATAAAAATGTTATAGAATATTATAAATACATATATAATGGATATATATGATATTTAAATCATTAATATCATTTTTAAATTATGGACATATGAACACATGGATAATTTTCATCAAAACAAGTTCATTTTTGACTCAAGTACCGAATATCGACAAAACGTCTGATATTAACTTAAATAATTATATAATTTTTATAAAATTAAAATAAGTGATATAAAAGGAATAATAAAATTTAGAAAGGTTCTCAAGAAAGTATAAATTGACCTCATTTTATTATTCAGGAACATAACTATTGTACGTGATGAGTTGGACTCAAGGTAAGGGAACTTCTTAACCCAATTTCCATTCATTGGGTTAATCTTATACTTCTTGATTATTCCGTGATATGATTATGTGAGAAATAAATTTTGATATTATATATTTTATTTATAATTTATTTATGTGTAATTATAGTGAATACACATAGTCGATCTATTTTATTTACAAAATGATCTTTGTAAGGGAATTTCTAAACTCAATTTCCATTCATTGGGTTTTACACATACTTCGATGATTATATTATACCAAGATTGTGTGTGGAATAATTTTTTATTTATTTGTGTTGTAATTTTCACTTACCTTTGTGTGGATATTGTATTTATACACATAATCACCCCATTTATAAATTCTTAGGTCATTTATATGAACTTTTTAAGGGAAATCTTAACTTAATCTCTATTCATTGAGTTAATTATCCATGTCATTGGTTTTGTTTTTGAAAGAATATATGTTAATGACATGTGATTTATTTAAATGGAATATAAAATTATACTATGTTTAATTATATTTTTCACACATAATTGTGTCATTTATTTATCCTTAATCTAAGGATATGATCTTTGTAATGGATTTCATCTCAATTTACACTCCATCGAGAATTATATGTTGTTATTCACCAATTCACCTTTTTTATGGTGTATATACCACCATTTGAAATATTATATCATGAATCTCCTTATTCTCATGATATTATAAGTTTTTTTTAATTTTATTCTTTAACTATTTTTATTCAAGTATTTTTTCAAGTGGTGAGGGAATCTTTAACTAAAACATCATTTTAAATTTTTTTAAAGATTTATTCTTCTAAATTTTTCTCATTAATTTCCATGTTTTCAAAATTGTTTTAACTATTTCATTATATGGACATTAATTTTTTAAAATGTCAATTACTTTAAAATTTTCAAAGTGGTATGATACACTTTGATTCAAAAATATTCTTTTCAAATGTTTTAAATGTGTTTCTTAAGAATTAATTGATTATATCAACATATTTAAATGATATATTATGATTACAATGGGGAAATGTTACTTTTACTTTATGCATGGTTTATGTGTTATGATTATGTTATGGTTCTTGGGAACTGCTTAATTATACAGGTGGTTCCGGGATACACTGAGGGAGGGTGATCCTAAGATATCCCTCCAATTCATTAGGTAATCTGATAGAGGTAAACATTAAGGTTTCTCCTAAGATATTTAGGGAATATACTGCAATGGGTATTCCAAAAGTAACCATGAAGGTTACTCCCTATGTAGTTGTGAAAGCTAAAATGTAACTATTTTATGAATGACACAAGTTACCTTTATGATTTATGAATTCTATGAGTTATTCATAAATCTTATGATTTCATAAGGTATATTAAATAACTTATGTTTTATGAGGGAAAATTATGATTTCATTGATTTTTATGTATTCACGGACTAATGTTTTATTTCATTATTTTATAAACCTTACTGAGATTTTTTTGCTCATCCCAAGTTTTTGAAATGTTTTTCTTAGTATATAAGGAAGTTTAAGAGAAAGGAATAATTAAAGAATATTTTTATTGTTGGGAAAAAATCCCTCAAGGTATCATTGAAGCATTTTTGAGATGATTGTGTTTATTGAAAATGCAGTACTCCATGTTGTGTTTGTTGACAAAGCGAGTCTCAATGAATCAAACTATTGACAAAGGGGGATTCATGGTGAATGGGGAAAAGTGTTTTTGGCAAAAGGGGTTTTTCTCTTGGGTTAACGAGGTTTGTAATGTTGTATGCCAGGAATATTTCGAATTAAGAACACCAAAAATTTGGCAAAGGAAAAGTGGCGTGCAAGTGTGGCATGCAAGTCCAAAAGTGGCACAAAAGTGTGGCGCGCAAGTCCCAAAGTGGCGCACAAGTATGCCGTGCAAGTATGGTGTGTAAGTGTGGCGCACAATTCATATTTCAAGATCATCATATCAAAATATGAAAAATGAAAGAAAGAGGCGCACAAGTCCTAAAATGGCACGCATGTGTGGTGCACATGTGTGGCGCACAAGTCCTCAAAATTCCAATAAATAGACAGCTACTCTCCTCATTTATTAATAAGCTCAACACTTAGAGAAAACTTGATCTCTTATCGCGCAAGTGGATGTGACATGCAAGTTCAGTGTGCGTGCAAGTCGGGTGCGCAAGTGTACCTCACAAGTGTACCACACAAGTGTACCAAACAAGTGTCCGTGCAAGTGTACCATGAAAGTGTGCCACACAAGTAGGGTAGAGCACAAGTTTGGCACATAAGTGTGGCATGCAAGTGTGGCACACAAGTTTGGTGCGCTAGTGTGGTGCGCAAGTGTGGCACGCAAGTTGGTTTTTCTACAACGAAGGAAGAGGTTGTGCACTAGTTAAAGGGGCACACAAGTCACCCTAGGGTTGTGTGAAAGTTTGAAATTGCCCATAACATCTGTGGTAAAGCGGTATTCATCAGTGGATGACCTTTGAACTTCAATAGAGCATCTATCAATAGTTGAGGATACATTCTTTAATGAAAATGAATAGACCTACAAGTCTATAAACTATGAGTGGATCTCTTCCAACTAAAGTGAGCAAAGGAAGAGGAAGAAGGTTATCCTTTCTACCGATAGTGAGTCAGAGAGAGAGGAAAAGGGAGTGACCCTTGAGAAAGTAGTGATTTGACCCTAAACATTGTAAAGGCATTGAGCCTGGGCATAGAATTGATCTAGCCCAAACATTATTGGTAGTGTACTTTAGTGGATTTGGTACAGTGGAACATTGTCGTTGTATGCTCCTTGGATGTAGCCCAGTGAGGGTGAACCAAGTAAAAAATCTCTATGTCTGCCTGCTTGATTCCCTGCATTTCAATCAAAGCATCATCATCAGATAAATAAGAAAAGAAGTGATCATAATAAACACACAAGTGAAAACAAAGTGACCCTTTTAATAAAGAGGTCAAGATCAAGTAGGGCATGAAGAATTTAGAAAAAGAATATCCATACCCTGATTCACCCCCCTCTCAGGGTATATAGGCCCCTATTGGTCTTAACAGTTGGTATTAGAGGGAAGGTTTATTTTATCAGATTTTTTTTCTTTCACTTGGTTTAGTCGATTGCTTAAGTTAACTATCTAGTCTTCTCTTATATTGGTGTGTCATGAAAAAGGGAAGAACTTCAAAGAAGAACCAGAAGTCTGGTGAAATTCCCCAATGGGGAAGTTTCAATGGAAAGAGTGTGATTTAATTAAATGAATTGTGTAGTGAACATAAGAATGGTTTTGATGGATCATAGAGTGAAAATACTTACTCATTCAATGATGTTTAAGGAATGAGTGAAGAACCTGACATGCCAAGTGATGTTGGAACTACTGATGATGAAGAAACTCCCAGAAGTTGAAAAGTAGAAGTTGTCCACAAAGATAAAGAATTGGATCAGAAGTTGGATGAAGAGATTAAGTCTAAAGATATCTGAATCCAAGCAATGGAAATTGAGGTTAACAATCTAAGAAGATTAAATCAAAGTCTTATTAATGTGGAAACTGATCTGAGGGAGAAGAATGATTCTCAAGATGAAGAACTGCAAAAGATGTCTATGGAGAGAAAATCTCAAAGCTGATGTTAAGGGAAAGAATCTAGACACAGATGAAATTCAGAATTTGAAAGCCAGAAATGATGACCTTGTTACACAGCTGTCTGAGCTAGTTCATAAGAATCAAATTCTACAACAAAGAGAATACATCCGTCTCTGAGTTTGTTTCTCAAGAAAAATGGAAAGTAAAGGAGCAAGGTGGCATGGTGGATAAGCTGACACATGAATTGGAAGATGAGACGAGTAGAGGAAAGCTTCTCAAGAGAGAAATTGATGCTCAACTTGAATCAAGAAATAAAAAGATTCAACATCTAGAGGAAGAAATAGAATTAGTCAAGATTGAAATGGAGAAATCTAAATCTAAAGACAATCCCAAGTTGAAGGATGCACTACACTTATTTTTTGATTATCCTTCGGCAGGTAATGATGAAATGAAAGCCAAATATGCTACATCAGAGGAGAAGCATGAATGGATTGTATCATCCCAAAGGCCATCCATTTTGGGGAAATTAGGAATTGTATATGATGATCTCACTCCTATGCATGATATGAAAAGAGTAGTGAAAATATCCAGAGATAAGAAAAACCTTGTGGGTGCTGGAGATAGACCTAAAAAGGCTTTTACAGGAAGAAATGATAGTATGTGCTATTTTTTTGGGATTCATGGTCATACATCAAGCTTCTGTTCAGAGGCACAAGAATACATCTCAGGTTGTGAAAATAGAAATAGTACTAGATCTAAGAAGAAGAAGATGTGTCATGAGAAATCAGAAAGAAGAGTCTCTTAGAGGAAATCATTGGTTAGATGCTATTATTGCGGAAGAATGGGACACACCATGATTATGTTTCAGGAAGCTCAAGAGCTCCATGTTAGAAGAATAACTCAAGGTGTATCAGAACCTCTACATAGAAATGACGAAATGAGGTATGCCTTTTATGGAAAATGTTTTATATGTTCAGATTATGGGAATTTGGTAAGAAATTTTAGCAAGAAGAACACAAGAAAGGAAAAGGAACTCAAAAGGAGATTCTTGACTCCAGTGATGCATAATGAGAAATTCTACACTGTGAGACAAAGTGGTAAGGTGAAGAATAGTCTTAGAGACTTAGGGGAATCACATAAAGCTAAACGAAAGGTGTATCAGTCACCTCCTCTTTCATACTCAGAACAACTCTCAAAGTGATAATGTAAACAAACCTGGAAGATTAAGGGGAGATCCACTCCAGCTGTGATAAAGAAGAATGAACACTCAGTGGAGGACTCAACACCAGCACAAAATAGTGTGGTGACTCAAATATATGATAAAAAAAGATAAACCAAGAATGTACTGAAAACTTCACATGTCATGTGCCACAGCGAGAAGTGGAGGAAAGAGGAAGATCCCTAAAATGGTGGAATAAGAAAGGGAAGATATCAAACAGAGAGATTTCTATCTAGAGACAGAATCAAGGGAAGTGGAATATTGGTAGTAAATAAAAGATGGAAGTGTGTAAAAGTGGGATTAAACCCCAAATTATGAAACATTCCAATCCTGTAGAATCTACATATAATAAAAAGGCATAGTATGTGGGTAATGATTGCTTAGTCATATGGAAAGAGCAGTTAAGATTGTCTAGGTAGCTAGAAAATGCAAGGAAAGAGTGTGATGATCTGCAAGAAAGAATCAAAGGGTTGACCCATCAGGATCAACCACAATCCTCATATTGAGGATTCCAGAAGGACCCCTCTCCCTATGTATATAAATGTTGTTAACTGATGATTCAAGTGTTTCAGGTTTTAGGGAGATACAATCCAAGGGGAAGTGGCATTTAATGATGCAAAGTGGATAAGTGATACGATTCGGATTTTTAATTGACTCAAATTAGGTACCAAAGTTTATAAAGAAAGGGATAAACAAAGCATAACATGAAGTGAATGTTTTATTAACTTTATCACTTATTTCCTACACCGAGTTTCAACTTAGTGGGCTTAGAGATTTGGTTAATGAATCAATGTCGAGTTCTAGATCAGAATAAATGATGCAAGAGGAGAAAAATGGTTAAGGGACTAAGTAGTGAGCCTAACAATTGGAAGATTTTCATAACATAGGGGGAGAAATCTATATCCTAATAAGATGAAAGATCTCAATGGGATATGAAGGATGAATGTGTATGTTCATGAAGAATTATTGGAGGAAAAGCAGCAACACATAGGTTTTTAAGGATTTTTTTTCTAATAATATGGTATCAACTGACTGCTTTCAGGATACCAAGAAGCTGTGAGAGAAAATCAATGGTGCTTCAACCAAAATCTGAGAAATTAGTTGAAAGAAATGACGTTATTGAACAATGACATAATGACAAGTTTTCTGTTAAAATTGAGGAAGTGGTAAGAGACTCAGGGAGAGCAAAAGTGTCTGCAGTTGATTCAAAAGAAGATATAAATGGTGAGTACGAGGAAGTAAAATCCTTATCTGCACAAAAGCCAAAGAGTCGAGCTGAAATTGACAGGAAAAATATCATTGGTGATTAGTCAGCTCCATTTCAGAAAAGAAGAATGAAATCACTACAACAGACATCTTTTCTATCTCATGTTGAGCCGAAATTATTTGATGTTGTAGATGAAGATAAAAATTGGGTTCATGCCATGAATGAAGAGCTAGATCAGATTGAGAAGAATTAGACGTGAGATATTGTTTCGAGGCCATCATATAAGAACGTCATCGAGACTAAATGGGTCTTTCGCAACAAGATGAACGAAGATGGCATAGGGATTTGAAACAAAGCATGACTGGTGTGCAAAGGAAAATCCCAAATAGAGGGTATTGATGTTGATGAGGCATTTGCATCAGGTGAAAGGCTGGAGACAATCAGATTATTTTTAGCCATAACAGTGCAAAGAAAGTTCAAAGTGTTCCAGATGGACGTCAAATCTACATTTCTGAATGGGTTTCTAGAAGAATAGGTGTACATTGAGCATCCATATGGTTTTCTAATTCATGAAGATGAGAATAAAGTTTTTCATTTGAAGAAAGCACTATATGGGTTGAAACAAGCACTAAGAGCATGGTACTCAAGGCTAGATTAGTATTTGAAGAAGTTTGGATTTCAACGTGGTGGAGTTGATTACAATATCTACTTCAAAAACAACACTAATCAAAGGATGATGGTGTTGGTTTATGTCGATGACATAATATTTGGCGGATCAGATGAAGCTCAGTGCAGACAATTTACCGAATTCATGAAAATTGAGTTCAAAATGTCAATGATTGGAGAGCTAACATTTTTACTTGGTCTATAGGTGATACAAGGAAGGAATGGAACATTCATTTATTAATAAAAATATTCCAAGGATGTTTTGAAAATATTTAGAATGGAAAATTCCTAGGAGATGAAGACTCCGGTTGCTACCCAGATGAAATTATCCAAAGATGATAATGGAAAGGTAGTTAATATCACAAAATATAGGAAGATTACTGGGAGTTTACTGTACCTTACAGCAACAAGACCTGATATTGTTTTCACCACATGCCAAGCAGCATGTTACCAAAGAAATCCAAAATAAATCCACATGATCACAGTCAAAAGAATACTTCAGTATATCAAAGGCACCATGGATTTTGGTCTTATGTATAATGACAAATCTCAGCCAGTGTTATTGGGATATAGAGATACAGATTGGGCTAGATCAACAGATGACAGAAAATTAACGTCAGGAGGTGAATTCAATATTGGTAGATTGTGTATTTCTTGGATAATAAAGAAACAAGATTTCATTTCACTGAGCACCAAAGAGGCTGAGTATATTGTGACCACTCAAGCATGCACACAGTTATTGTGGATGAAGTAGCAGCTTGATGATATGGGAATTGAAGTGTAGTCTATGATCGAAATCCAGTGTGATAACTCAAGTTCTATAAATGTCAACCAAAATCCTGTCCATCACTCAAGGACAAAGCACACTGAGATAAAGTATCATTTTACCAAGGAGAAGGTTGATCAAGGAATTGTGAAGTTAGAGTATGTGCCTACAGAACTACAGGTTGAAAACATTCTGACAAAGGACTTACCCAAGGAAGTGTTTGAAAGGCATCAACTGGATCTAGGAGTTCAGTCGACTCCCCGCACTTAAAAGAGTGTGGATGTGGAACCCCCTCTCCCTGAGGTATTGCGTGTTTTTCTCTAATGTGCTAATATGTGTTCTTTCCAATGTTGCAGACCGCAAAGGGGTGACCTTTTGGTTCATTGAAAAAGGGGGAGATTAGTGACTTCTCAAGGGGGAGAAAATTTGGCTAAGGGAGAAAATTCCTTAGTAAAAGACATGAGGAGAAGCTGACAGGTGGAGCAGTGAGATAGGGGGATAAAAATGTGATAAGGGAGCATTTTAAATCAGACAATGCTAGACGTGTTCGATCAAAGAATAGATATCACAACAGATGAGGATCGTGATAAAAACAGAAGCGTGGTTGGTATCAGGTTATTATGAAAATTTCAATTGGTATTAGTTTGGTATCAATAGTGGTGTCAGAAACGAATTGACTCATAGATTAAATTTTCATGATACTCTTGTTTCTCACGTCGAGCATTACTCATGTGGTCTTAGAGTATGTGTTGAGTAAATCATTGATCGCTATTTGTATTGCAAGAGGCGAATGGTGGCTAAAGATGAATGAAGCCTTAATGAGGTATCAAAGAATAAAGAATTGTTTTGAGAAGAGTTTTCAACAAACCCAAAGGGGGATATTGTTTGGAAAAAATCCCTCAAGTTATCATTGAAGAATTTTGTGAGATGATTGTGTTTGTTGACAATGCAGTACTCCATGTTGTGTTTGTTGACAAAGCGAGTTTCAATGACTCAAACTGTTGACAAATGGGGTTTCCTGGTGAATGGGGAAAAGTGTTTTTGGAAGAAGGAGTTGTGATCTTGAGTTAAAGTGGTTTATAATGTTGTACTCCAGGAATTTTTTGAATTCAGAACACCAAAAATTTGGCAAAGGAAAAGTGGAGCGCAATTTCCAAAAGTGGCGTGCAAGTGTGGCGCACAAGTCCAAAAGTGGCACGCAAGTGTGGCGTGCAAGTCCTAAAGTGGTGCGCAAGTATGCTGTGCAAGTATGGCGCGTAAGTGTGGTGCGTAAGTGTGGAAAAAAAGTCATATTTCAAGATCATCATATCAAAATATGACAAAAGAAAGAAAGAGGCACGCAAGTCCTAAAATGGCGTGCAAGTGTGGCACACATGTGTGGCGCACAAGTCCTCAAAATGCCTATAAATAGACAAATACTCTCCTCATTTATTAATGAGATCATCACTTAGAGAAAATATGAGCTTTGATCGTGCAAGTGGATGTGACATGAAAGTTCAGTGTGTGCACAAGTGGGGCATACAAGTGTACCGCACAAGTGTACCATGCAAGTGTACCGCACAAGTGTGCCACGCAAGCAGGGTGGAGCGCAAGTGTGGTGCGCAAGTGTGGAACACAAGTTTGGCATGCTAGTGTGGTGTGAAAGTGTGGCACACAAGTTGTTTTTTCTACAATGAAGGTAGAGATTGTGCACTAGTTAAAGGGGCACACAAGTCACCCTAGGGTTGTGTGAAAGTTAGAAATTGCCCAGAACATCTGTGGTAAAGCGGTATTCATCAGTGGATGAACCTTGAACTTCAATAGAGAATCTATCAACAGTTGGGGATGAATTCTTTCATGCAAATTAAGAGACCTACATGTCTATAAACTATGAGTGGATCTATTCCAAGTGCAGTGAGCAAAATAAGAGGAAGAAGGTTATCCTTTCTACTGGTAGTGATACAGAGAGAGAGGAAAAGGGAGTGACCCTTGAGAAAGCAGTGAGCTGACCCTAAACATTGTAAAGGCAGTGAGCCTGGGCATAGAATTGATCTAACCCGAACATTATTGGAAGATAACTTTAGTGGATTTGGTACAGTGACACATCACCGTTGTATGCTCCTTAGACGTAGCCCAGTGAGGGTGAGCCAAGTAAAAAATCTATGTGTCTTTCTACTTGCTTCCCTGCATTGCATTCAAATCATCATCATCAGATAAAGAAGAAAATAAGTGATCATAATAAACACACAAGTGCAAACAAAGTAACCCTTGTAATAAAGAGGTCAAGATCTAGTGGGGCAGGAAGAATTTAGAAAAAGAATATCCATACCCTGATTCACCCCCTCTTAGGGTATATAGGCCTCTATTGGTCCTAACAATTATCAAGAAAATAATTCTTGTTTTATTTAAGGATTTTTGATATTGTAAAAAAATTGGATAGGGTAGAAATGTCTACATTGTAATTTTTTGAGATGTAATGTAATAGTTATGACCTAATTCTCTAAAACTCTAAACCTGAGAAGATCCTAAAAGTGAATTAAAGAAAAATTAATGACTTATCTCAAGATTATGAATGGTTTAAGTCTAGGGCCTTATAGTTGGTATCAAAGGTTGGTTTAGAAAACTTTAGGTATTATGAGTTTTGGATAAACACATGGTTAGTCTCTATGTCTATTTTTTCAATTAAATCCTTATTTTATAACTTTTTTCAGATCAAGGAAAGTTGGTTTCAAATGGAAAGAGGAGGATCTCAAATAACATTTTTATCTATTTCTGATGACTTTCTTGCAATAATTATTGCAAATTCATGTATGGGTGATGTGAAACCTTTTATAACATACAACTCACTTGCAAGCAGTTATTTGAGATATCAAACACCTCCACTATACCTCGATACCATCGTGGATCATGGGTTGTATTTAATAAAATCTAATTTTCTCAATATTCTCATATTTTCAAGAAAGGTAAATATTATCAAGGTATTTTAAAATATTTTACCTTATCACAAGATTTTGAAGCATATTATGATTTTGAAAAAGGTACTGAAGAAGGAGACCATTGTGAAACCTATTTATATTTTCTTTTAAAATATAGTATTTCAGTATATAATTATGGTATTTTAAAAGGACCATTGATTGAAAGTTTCAACTCAAACTTGGTCTGACTGTTTTTTAAAAATAAAGTTTTATGAGATGTTTTGAAATTTTATGTCATATATGATTATTTTATGAAAATATTTTTCTGTGAACACCCATATAACCCAATATGTACAAGGTGAATTTGGATAAAGGAAGAAAATGATTTTTAAGGATATCTAAATCATTGTTGCAATGCATGGACCTTCTATTTATGTGATCAAGATGATGATGAAACCAGGTGGGCACCATGATCAAGATATGATGTTCTTTCTATTGGTAATAGTTTTATTTTATCAAATGGAGGTGAAATAAAAAAATGTCAATATATATAAGACTTAATGAATTAATATATTGAGTTAATTATGATTTGGGTTGAAAATGAGAAGTATAATAAAACCATTAAGGTTAAAACATGTTAGGGTTATTTTTGAGTTTTATAAAAAGGGACAAACCGCAAGATGAGTGACAACCTGTCGCGTCTGGCAAGGCCGTGGGAATCAGATCGAAAAACGAAGGGAAATAAGGGAAAATTGCCTACCACTGGCCTACGTAAAGTCCCTGGTTAGTATGAATCATTATTTTTGGTTAAATTATTTTATAGATCATGAATAAGTTGATTTTGGAACTTATGTTTAATCAAATCGATATCCTTAGTACATTAAAATGATTTGGGGATTAGGTGATAAATGTTATTTGGGAAGAAGTTTTCTATTTTGGGAACACTATATGACTAAGGAAAATTGAATACTATGGGATTTTATTTGAGGAGTAATGGTTGAATTTTATTTTGGAAGAATCTATGTTTTTATTGTGTACTTACAGAGATTTTGGTGATTTATGAAAGTGATTAACCTATTTTGGAGAATATGTGATTTGGTTAATTACTTTTAAGTATGATAATTTAAGAGTATTTGATGTTATTTGGAGATAAATGTTAATATTTATCATGGAAGACTATGTGATCAAATACTTATGAATTTTGGGTTTCAATCTTAGTTTGGATAATTTTGAAGTATTTTAAAGACACTTGTTTATTGAATAGTCTCTGGTGAACTTTGGGTATTGTTTGTTGAATTTTGGAGATTAAGAGTAGTATTTATTTTTATAAAGGACTATTATTTTTGGGTATTTTATAATCTTATACTAACCATTTTGGTTTTTATTAATGTCTAAAGGCATGTAAAATATATAGTTTAAATTTTTTGGATTATGTGATTCTATAGAAGTTGATTCTAGCAATTCAGGTGTGACCAAGTCATATTGAATACTCATAGTTTGGAGAAAAGATGAGTTTGTGGTAGATATTTATTAAAGGATGAAACTCTACTTGAAAATTAAGTACATTTCCTTATATTCTTAGTCAAGATCATAAATAAATTCCCCAACTTTATGAAAAGGACCTTAAAACAAAAACTTTGTCCATTTACTTTTCCTATTGGGGAAACAAAGAATGTTTAACCCATCAAAATTTTGTGGTTTTCAGATTGTTAAATTTCTCTTGATCATGTTTTCTATCAATCTCCATCAGAACTTGACACTTATTTTTTCTTCCATATCCATTCTTTCCTATATGGAATCCTAGTATGTGTTATCTTGGGTGACCTTTGTACTTATCTTTTTTCTTTTAAAGTGATAGTTTTTTGACTCTTTTCCTGATGTGGGATTTTCAATGAAGTTCCTGAGCCCAATTATAAAATTGTTTGGACACAATTTCCAAAAGGGTGTAATGATGTAACATATCAAGTTTTATGAAAGAAACACTATGTTCAATATCATAGATAATACGCTACATTGAGCTTAAATGAACAACTAAATGTTATTATTTAAATTTTACCATTACAAACTTGATGTTGGAATGTTAATAATGAATAGTATAAATTAACTATTAAAATATTGTTTACAAATGTTTAAATAGTGATTCACTGGTTACCAAATTTATTAGAAATTGAAATAAAAACCAATTGAATATAAAGGATGTGTTTTTATGAAAACCTATTTAAGAAGAGAATAATTGTGTTTATGAAATAATATCAATCTTTATAGATTTTTATTTAATGAAAAATATATTTTATATATTCAATTTAGTGTTTTAAATTTATCTTATATTTTTTCTAGATATGATATAAGAGAAAATTCAATTTTACGGATAAATCAAGTATTTTTCTAAAAATGTAGTTTTACCGCATTTTGATGGAGAACCCTTTTTAAATTTATTTTTTACACCTTTATATGGTATATTTTACAAAATAAACTTATTATTTAGAATTGGGACATCACAATTTACTTTGGATTATTTTTTGATATTTTTCTGATAACTATCTTTTATGATGAATAGTTAAAATACGCTAAATTTTAATTAAAAACAACCTTTTCAATAGAGATAATTTGTATGGTTAAATAATATTTTTTAATGGTTTTAAAATATAAATGGAATATATATTTCTAATGTAATCCAATTTTTGTCATTATAAGTAATTTCACATTGAAATTGAACAAAAGAACATGTCAATCTTTGGTAGTTTTTACTTATTTAAAACACGCTTTCTGGTTTTGACTATGAGAATTAATTTTAAATTAATTTCTTTACATTGTATTATTTGAATTTGAAAAAATTGATTCCATATTTGGAATCATAAGGTCCAAGTTTTGTAAATAGGTACCTTTTTGTTTTGGACATTATGAATAGTAACTTCATTAATTATTTTTATTTACCATGGATAAAGGGTAAATCTAGTAAATAAGGGTAAAAAATAATATTATAATAATATAAAACTACCCTAAAACATATAATAATCCTATTTTATGAGATATTTCCGACCATTATAACCCTTAGGCCTAATATTTGTCACTTGGGAGCCACTTGGATGTAAAAATGACATGTTATAATAATTAATTTAAAGTAAAGAGAAATATAACATAAACATGTATATTTTTTCTAAAATAATTTTATTTTGGTTTATATAAATTATATATTTGAATATAAATATTAATTAGAAAGATACAAATATTTCCTACATCATGGTATTTAATTTATAATTTTTAGACTATAAATAAATAAATTTATTTATGACACAATGATGATGTAGTGATTACCTTATTAATGAAGATTCAAATAAATCATAATATAATTATTAAATTAAATTTAATTTGAACTTTATGATGTCATAAAATAATTTTATAGATGATATTTACATATTATATTTTATTTAATGACTTTGGTTTGAAGGAATCAAGTTTTTACGACTTTAACAAAAATTAATTACAAAATAGTGCAGAATTTACATAAATGAGTTTTTAAAACAAATACTATTTTATTAAATGATATAATAGT
The DNA here is from genome assembly GCA_963277665.1 of Viscum album. Classification (NCBI taxonomy): domain Eukaryota; kingdom Viridiplantae; phylum Streptophyta; class Magnoliopsida; order Santalales; family Viscaceae; genus Viscum; species Viscum album. The sequence goes on from OY728157.1 coordinate 601,392,169, forward strand.
CATAAAAATCTAATATTTTTCCAAATTACTTAAATAATTTCATTAATTTTATTAATGATCCAATTTTCATTCTATTTTCATTTTTTATTAACTATAGTAACCATATATTATGAAAGCACAAGCATACATGGTAAGAGTTAATATTTTTAATTAAGGGATAAAGCTAAAATATATGGTTAGTTTGGTGATCTAAACTTGTATAAAAACTATTTTGTGTGTGATATTTATACCCATTATCATATTATACTAGAATTATATCACTTTATATCTATTAGAAACTGAAAATAAGTTTATAATAAAATAATATTTCAAGACTTTCCTAAAGTACCCCTCCACCCTCTTCTAAAAGGACACCACCTATACCCACTTACTCACACCTATCCAGCCAATTTTATCATAAATATTATGTTCAAATAATCTCCCAACATCCCTAACTTCCTCATATAATCCTCATCTTGGGCACAATACAATTAAAGAAAGCCTTTTGGCTAAAATCAAAAGAAGTTACCCGATTTAGAGGTAATGTCTTCTCTCAAGTTCCTTTCTTTTATTTTACTTATCCACTCCATATGACATTATTATTATTTTATTAAATAACAAAAACAATATAATAAATATACTATTATGTTTTAATGAGAATTATTCTAACTACACTTACACACACCTCCATCTAATGGATACGAACATACTGTTTTTGTGTACGGTGAACTACTGCCTCACGAAATGATGATTGTTCAATTTTTCCCTAAGACCTATCATGGTGTCCATTATTATGGAAAAATATTTATATATGATATATATGATATTTATATTTTCTCTATGATTCTTTAATTTTTATTTACAAGATATCTTTATGCTTTCCATAATGTGAAAATACGATAATATCATTTGAGGAAATGTGGACTACCGCTCCCTCAAAGTGACATGACTCGTTCATGACATTCATGGAACATATGAAGGATGTAGTTAATAAAATTATGTAACATATATAACATAGATATTATAATATAACTATAATATACCTATGTATTTTTTTTTCATTCCTTTAATATGAAAAATAAATGAAAGTAGCTTTCATGCGTACGTACGACCTATCGTCTCCATGAGCAGTGCATTTCATTTCTTATCTCAAAATGTTATGTAATATTATAAATACATATATAATGGATATATATGATATTTAAATCATTCATATCATTTTATAAATTATGGAAATATGACCACATGGATAATTTTCATCAAAACAAGTTCATTTTTGACTCAAGTACCGAATATCGACAAAACATCTAATATTAACATAAATAATTATGTAATTTTTATAACATGGAAATAAGTGATATAAAAGGAATAATAAACTTAAAAAAGGTTCTAAAGAAATTATAAATTAACCTAATTTTATTATTTAGTAACATAACGATTGTACGTGATGATTCAGACTCAAGGTAAGGAAACTTCTTAACCCAATTTCCATTCTTTGTGTTAATCTTATACTTCTTGATTATGCCATTGTATGATTATGTGAGAAATAAATTTTGATATCCTATATTTTATTCATAATTTATTTTTGTGTACATATAGTGAATACACATAATCGATATATTTTATTTACAAAATGATCTTTTTAAGGTAATTTCTAAACTCAATTTCCAGTCATTGGGTTTTACACATACTTAATTGATTATATTATGCCAAGATTATGTGTGGAATTACTGTTTATTTATTTATGTTGTAATTTCCACATCACTTTGTGTGGATATACTATTTATATACATAATCACCCCATTGATAAATTCTTATGTCATTTATATGCACTTTTTAGGGAAATCTTAACTCAATCTCCATTCATTGAGTTAAGTATCCATGTCATTGGTTTTGTTTTTCCAAGAATATATTTGAATGACCTATGATTTTTTTACACTTAATATATAATTATATTGGATGTATGTATATTTTTCACACATAATTATGTCATTGGTTTATCCTTAATCTAAGGATACAATATTTGTATGGGATTTAGTCTCAATTTACATTCCATTGAGACTTATATGTTGTTATGCACCAATTCACTTTTATATAGTGTATATAATACTCTTTGAAAATTTATATTATGAATATCTTTATTATAATTATATTATAATTTTTATTTAATGTTATTTTTTAATTATTTTTATTCAAGTATTTTTTCAAGTGGTAAGGAACTATTTAACTAAAAAACCATTTTAAATATTTTAAAGATTTATTCTTATAAATATTTCTCATTAATGTACATGTTTTAAAAATGGTTTTAAGGATTTATTTAAATGTACATTAATGTTTTAAAATATTAATTCTTTTAAAAGTTTCAAATTGGTATGAGACACTTTGATTCAAAGACCTTCTTTTAAAAAATTTTAAATTTGTTTTTAAGAATTAATTGATTATAGCAATATATTTAAATGATATCCTACGATTGTAATGTGTAAATGTTACTTTTAATTTATACATGGTTTATGTTTTATGATTATGTTATATTTTTTGGGAATTACTTAGGTATAAAGGTTGTTTTATGATAAACCAAGGGTGGGTGATCCTAAGATAGATCTCTAATGAATTTGGTAACGTGATGGAGGTAAATGTTAAGGTTTATCATAATATATTTAGAGAATATATTGTGATGGGTATTCCAAATGTAACTATGAAGGTTACTCCCTATGAAGCTGTGACAACTACAATGTAAGTATGTTATGAATTCCACAAGTTACCTTTATGATTTATGACTTCTATGAGTTATTCATAAATCTTATTATTTCATGTGGTATATTAAAGAGATTATGTTTTATGAGGGAAAAATATTATTTCATTGATTTTTATGTATTCATGGACTAATGTTTTCTTTCCATATTTTATAACCCTTAATTAAATTTTTGTTCTTATCCCAAGTTTTTGAAATGTTTTTCACAAGGTATAAGGAAGGGTAAGAGAAAGGAAGAATTCCAGAAGATTTTTATGAAGAAAATAATTCTTATTTTATTTAAGGTGTTTTATTGTTGTGAAAAATTGGGTAGAGTATAAATGTCTACTTTGAATTTTTTGGAGATTTAATGTAATAGTTATCGCCTAATTCTCTAAAACTATAAAACTAAAAAGATCCTCGAAGTGAATTAAAGTAAAATTAATGACGTGTCTCAAGATTATGTAAGGTTTAAGGCTGGGGCCTTAAACTACATGTTAGTGTTATTAAACTATAACATAATAGTTTGTATGAAAATTAATTTTTTACTTAAATTGGTTTTTAAAAATACCATAGAACCCATGGGAATCATGATAAAGGAAACTAAATTCAATATAAAGGGGGCCTCTACCAAATTCTAGATAGCTAAAACTATAGTCATGGGGGATGATAAGTAAATCTCAGAAGGAATCAATTTAATATCCCTAAATACGAGAAACAACTAATTATGGATCAATCCAACCAGACATAACAATTTATGTGTGTTTTAGAATATAATCACCAAGAAATAGTAATATTTTATACAAGAATTTATAGAATAAGAATAAAATTTGTTAAAAAGTGAATGGAATAAGAGAAAAAATAAAAACAATAATTATAAAAAATTTTGTGTAGTATTATATATAATTATTACTCATTGATATAATGGAATTAAATATCATAGTTTTATATTTATAGTATTTTATTTTCTTTTAAAATATTATTCTCATATATAATAGTTTTTCAGTTATGGTTTTATATAAAGTGTAAAATTCTTATTTCCTTAAATATATTTTGGCTTTAACAGTAGTTATGAATTCATATTTAAATTCATTTTTGTTTTCAAATTTAGGAAATGAAAAAAAATGAAGAGATATAAAGGAAGATGATGTTTAACAATAACCCCCACATGAGAGAGATGGAAATTCATCGTTTAGTTCATTTTATGAGTATTCTATTTCAAATATATATATCAATAATATATAATTTCCTGACATTAATTTGGTTTTAAAATTTTAATTAGGATCCACCAACCATGAGATAATTATTCTCTAACCTACCTAGTGGTAGAGGTGCTCAGCTAGATGATGCAGGGGGTACTAGAGTTACTCACACCTCTCTTTGTACCCAATCACACCCTTCCCCTTCATCAGATATACTATCTGGAACACTTTTATCTCCCATAGTGTTGTTAGAGGAACCTAGAATATTTAGAATGCCTATAATATCACTTCCATTTACATCTAATCCTCCTTATACTTATTTTCCTTATCTGATGATGGATCCCACTCCCCATCCATATTATACATTTCCACCAACATCTACGCCATATTATTTCCATTATATTTCATTCTATATAAACTTTTTTCATTCATGATCCTTGACTTATACTCTGTTACATTCAGTGTAATGCCCCAACCCTAGTTACCTAGAGTCAGGTAATTATTACATAACATTGGCATGATCACAAGAGATTTAGTGTCGAAATACCGAATATTTTAGTAGCCTTGGAAGTACTAGATACATGCATAAGTTTTACATTACATTATGAAATGAAAAAAACAAAAAAATTGTTTCCATTTTGAACACACTCATATCCCTTAGACTATTCCTATAGGTTAATCATAATATACTTATTTTCATCCTGGGAAAAAGAAAACATAAGAAAGGGGTGAGCTCAGATGCTCAGTAAGGATAACAATATACCAGAAACTATCATAAATAAGAATAAACATTTATGGAAATATATAAGACTAAAAAAAGCCTTTTAAACTTAAAATTATGCATAATATGGAAAAGATAAGTCAAATAATTCCATTAACCTATTCACATGGATATTAAACTAGTCTAATAATCACATGTAATATCAACACCTAATTTCATAATGATGGAATGCATAATGCCATACATCAGAACCAAATAGTCAAGGCCTCGTGCTAAGACTAAAACTAATATTTTTTCAAGGCCTTGTTCAAAGACACTAGTTTGTATCATGTGACCTACTGATGCATCAAGGATCTATAGTGGGCTCCACTCGTCACTTACTAAGTCCAATGCATTCCTCATATAAAAAGGTAGAAACATAACATAAACATTCGTATTAAAACTAGCATACGGAATGATAATTTTAACCATAAACCATGAATGGTATAAAAATAACACATACATAGTAAAACATATCACAAAACCTTAAATACAATATAAAAGATTTTATCATAATAAATTAACTTCAAACAAGTGTAAAATCCATCAAAGGATGTTGACATAGATGAAATCAAAACTATTTGAGAGAAATATCTCTTTCTATTTTGAAATCATTTAAAAGTCACATAATTATGAAAGAAAACATTTATTTTAAAAATATTCTTATAATCTTGTAAGGTAATCTTCGAAGGTTTTATAATGGAAGAAAATAGTCTTACCTGCCATATAAGTTAAAAGAACATTCTTACCTTAATTTGTCGAAATGGTCATAAAGTACCTTGTTTGGAAAAAGATGGAAAGATTCATTTCAAAACATTTTATAAAAATTCAAACAAGGGTATAAATTAATTTAACCCATATTCTAGAAAATAGTAAAAATGTTTTGAAATACATATTTAAGAAACATGAATGTGGATGATAAAGAGGTCTTAGTAGATACTCACATATAAACAACCTTAGATAATAAAGAGATTATAAAATTAACCCTTAACTTGTACTTTTCTTGGTCAAGGGTACTTTAAAATACTATATAATAGTTAAATAATTGTTATTAATTTATAAAATATCCATATACTTAAATATGATATCACATATGATCTTCTAATATTGATTTATTAATAATATTTCAGTAGTATCATTGTTTCAGGTGTTAAATGATTCATTTTCCTATATATATTTTGTTACGTAAGTCATGTTTGTTATGGATAGGATGTATTTGATTCATATACATAATTATATTAATTTATTAAAAATTATTTTTAATATTAAATGAAAAATATTCTTGAATGATTATAATGGGGAATGAATTTCATCACGTTCATGGAGACGGTAATCCATACGTACGCACGAGCAACAATACCATTCTATTGACGGTGAAATCATATGTAATTGGATGATATATCATATATAAATAATAATTAACATGTTATATTTATTATTTAAATCAATTATACTCATTATTATACCCATTCAAATAATGAAGTGTTGAATAAAAAACTACACCATGACGTGGAGACAGTAAACTGTACGTACGCACGTATGCTGACTTTGTTATTCATAAGATGGATAGAATAATGAATATGTTTGAACCATATTATAATAAAATCAAATTATGTAGAAGGTACTATATTTATTAATTTTTTATGGAAATAACAAATAAAGAGGAAGCGGAAGAAGAAAAGAACTTTGAAAGAGGTGATGAAATTATGACCTCTTCTTCGGGTGCTTCCTTTTGATTTGATCAAAAGGGCTCCTTAGGTTGTCTTTATGATCAAAATAAGGACTCTAGATTTAATTGAGGGTAGTTGGGAGGATATTTAAGCAGGTTTTGGCCAATCCAAATGGATTTGGTGGTGCGATTTTGAGAGAAGGGGAAGTACCGTTTTATAAGAGAGATGAGGGTCACTTTAGGAAAAACATGAAATTTTATTTTATTATAAAATAATTTTTGGTTTATAATATCTCCAAAAAGATTTATTTCGAGTCTATGGTGGGTATAGGTCGAAAAAATCACAACCAATAGGGTTTATACATGTTTAGGTCACCATATTAACCTTATCTTTTAGATTTAACTCTTAGTTAAATAGTTTAACTTTTACCATGTATTTTTGTATTATTATAATAAATGGTTAATAAACTTACTATAAAAATACAAGAGAAATACAAGTGGTTATTTATTGACATATATAACCTTATATAAGTCCTTTGGACGAACCTTATAATTTTAGGAATATTATATCATTTAATAATATTGTATTTTTTTTAAAAATTCATTTATGTCAATTTTGACACTATTTAGTATTTGGTTCTTGTGAAAGTCAAAAAAACTTTATTACTTCAAAATAAATAAATTAAATCAATTATACCATGTCATATTAACATATAAAATTAGTGTAATGACTCAAAAGTATTAATTTAAATTTATTTGGATATTTATAATATCAATTATTTTAATCTTTCATTAATAAGGTAATTACTGCATCATCATTGTGTCATAAATAAATTTAATTATTTAATGTCTAAAAATTATAAATAAAATACAATTATGTAGGAAATCTATTTATCTTTATAATTAATATTTATAGTCAAATTTATCGTATGTATAACCCTATATTAAAAATGTTTTAGTTATGAAAATTTGAATTTAACACTTTTAACTCTTCTTTAAATAAAATAATAATAAATGTCCTAATCTAATCCAAGTGGATCAAAGAGGATCATATTTTATTCATAAGGTTGAATTTGGTCAAAAAAAAGTTATGCAATAGAATTAGTAAATGTGTTAGGCTAATTAGAATATCATTTTTACCTTTAGTTACCCTATTTACTTTTAACCATGGTACATAAAATTCAAAAGTTACTATTTACCCAAAATTATTTTCATCATATTGAACCACATTTTACTTACTAATGTAAACCGTGTCTCTAGAATTTTTGAAATTCAATTCACAGAAGAGTTAAAATTACGTGTTATTCAAATTTGAAAATGTGCCTAGAAGGTGGGTAGAAGACGTTAAAAAGTTCAATAAAATTTTATACATCTAATCTTATTATAAAACAAATACAATGAATTACATTGAACTAATATAAGTATTATGTATCTATTTTGACTTTAAAATAAATTTAAATAAAAATAAGAATTATTTAAATAAAATTTGGTTTTAAACAATAACACAGTATTTTTCACTATTCATCAAAAATTGAAAATTTTCAGAAAAATACAAAAAATTCACCCTAAGATAATTTTGATATTTTAAATCAAAAATGAAGTCTATTTTGAAAAATAAAATTTATAAAATTTCAAAAAGTGGGTATTAATATTCATAACGACTAGTTTGATTTGTCGTGGTGTGCTAGAACTCAAAGTTGTATACAACACAAGCTATTGCATTATTCAAAGAGAAACATACTATGGAAGCTTGGGGTGTTACATTATTCCCTTCTTAAAATAATTTCATCCTCAAAATTTCTAGAATACTAATGAATAAAAAGATTCAGGTGGTTCTTCCTCATAAGTTCCTCGGGTTCCCATGTTTTCTCTTCCATCTTATGGTTTCTCCATAGAACTTTTACCAGACGAATCATCTAGTTTCTCAGTACTTGTTCTCTATTATCAAGAATCTTGACATACTCTTCACAATAAGACAGATCGAGTTCCAGTTATATTTTTTCATAGGTGAGTACATGCATTGGGCCAGACATGTATTTTCTCTACAGTGATACGTGAAACACATCATGACCTTTGGAGAGACTTGGAGGCATTTCCAAATGGTAAGCTACAAATCCAATTAGTTCAAGAATTTTGAAATGTACGATGTACGTGGGACTTAATTTACCCTTCTTAGCAAATCGTATAACACCCTTCCATGGATATACCATCAATAAAACATGATCTCCTACTTGAAATTCCAAACCCTTCCTTTGGTTATCTACATATCTCTTTTTCTTACTTTGAGATGATTTGATGTGGGTTTGTATAATCTTCATCTTTTCCATTGTTTACTCAACAAGTTCTGGGCGTACGAGTTTTCTTTCCCCAACAACATCCCAACAAGTTAGTGTGCGACATCTCTCTCCATATAACGCTTCATATGGTTCCATCTGAATACTTGAATGGAAGCTATTGTTATAGGAAAATTATACCAGAGGTAAATACTGATTCCACATACCTTTAAAGTCAAGTGAGAAAGATATCAACAAGTCTTATAAGGTTTGAATAGTCCGTTCTAATTGTCCATCAGTTTGAGGGTGGTAGGTAATGCTCAAATGAAGTTCAGTATCCAGGGCCTTCTGATGATTTTTCCAGAATCTTGATGTAAAATGAGGATCATGATCAGAAAAAATCGATAGGGGTACACCAAGAAGTCTTACAACTTCATTAATATATAGTCTTTCTAAATATTCAAGTGGAAAATCTTCTCTTATAGAAAGAAAAGGTGCTGAATTTGTAAGAGGATAAAAAATAACCCATATTGCATCATTCCTTCTAGGAATCTTTGGTAGCCCCATGAAAAAGTCCATCATAATATCATCCCATTTCCACTCAAGTATGGGAAGAAGTTTCATGACTCCTCTAGGATGTTGTCTTCTAGCCTTCACCTGTTGAAAAACCATACATATTGATACATAATTAGAAATATCCCTCTTCATGTTGTCCCAAAAAAATGTTCCTTCAAATATCTATACATCTTAGTGCTATCAGGGTGTATAGAGAAATTGGAGCTATGAGCATCATCCAACAATTCCCTTTTTAGATCAGGTATGTCAGGAACACAAAGTATCATCCCAAATTTCAAAATTCCATCTTCATATACGAAGTTAATAAGTCTCCCATCATTCACATCTTTAATTTTATTTTGAAACTCCTCATCATCAGTCTGAGAACTTTTTATCCTTTCTAGTAAAAATTGTTTGGAAACCATTCGAAAAATTCTTGATGTTTCACTTTCAATGATAATTCCCATATCTAGATTTACTAGATCCATGAATATATGATCCCTTTCAACTCTCATCTTGTTCAAAACTCAATGATCCTTTCTACTCAAAGATTCTACCACCTTATTTTCCTTCCCTTGGTGGTATTGTATAGTGTAATCATAATCCTTGAGTAGTTCAAGTCATCGTCTTGGCTTCATGTTGAGTTCTTTCTCTGAGAAAATATACTTCAAACTCTTGTGATTAGTATATATCACACATTTTTCACCATAGAGATAGTGTCTCCATATATTCAGAGCAAATATTATAGCTACTAACTCAAGATCCTAAGTGGGATAGTTTTGTTCATTAATTTTCATCTTTCGTGGTGCGTAGGAGATAACTATATCATTCTGTATAAGGACACAACCAAGTCCTTTCTTCGAAGCATCATTATAAATAACAAACCCATCATTCCCCGATGGTAGAGTCAAGATAGGAGCATTGAATAATCTTCTATTCTGTTCTTGAAATCATTCTTCACACTCTTTTGTCCAAAAAATTTAACCCCTTTATGTGTGAGCTTGGTTAATGGGTTAGCCAATCAAACAAAATTCTGGATGAAACACTGATAATAACATGCTAAACCAATAAAACTGCGTACCTCAGTTATACTCGTCGGTGCTGGTCATTCTTGTATTGATCTTTTCTTAGAAGGATCAGTAGAGATTCCACCCTTAGAGACAATATGGCCAAGTAAATAAATCTACTGAAGCCAGAATTCACACTTTCTAAACTTCCCATATAATTCATTTCTTCTAAGAGTTTTTAGAATAGTGTGCAAGTGATTTTCATAACCTTCATATCTTTTGGAGTAAAATAAGATATCATCAATAAATAACATTACAAAGTCATCAATATATTACTTGAAAACTCTATTCATTAGATCCATGAAGATAGAGGGTGCATTAGTCAGTCCCAAAGGCATTACTGTAAACTCATAATGCCCATACCTGATATGAAATGTTGTCTTCGAAATGTCTTCCTTCTTCACACACAACTGATGATATCTAAATAGAAGGTCAATCTTTGAAAAATATTGATCTCCATGAAGTTTATTGAATAAATCATCAATGTGAGGTAGGGGATACTTGTTCTTTATTGTTATAACATCGATCTACCTGTAGTAAATGCACAACCTCATAGATCTATCTTTATTCTTAACAAAAAGAATAGGGGATCCCCATGGAGAAACACTAAGGTGAATAAATCCTTTATTACTAAATTCCTATAGTTGTTTCTTTAGTTCCACTAATTCCACAGTGGCCATTCTATAAGGGGTATTCGATATGGGACTTGAACTAGGAATTAAATCAATGGAAAACTCAATTTTTCATTCTGTAGGATGTCCAAGTAAATCCTCTAGAAACAAATCAACATATTCTTGTACAATAGGTACATCCTCTATTTGAACATTACTTTCCTCACCCATAGTTATTTCATTCTCTTCCTCCACAATAATAGAATTTAGTAGAGCTACTGGGGGTGGATCTAGATAAGAATAAAATGGTAACTTTTCTACTCTAAATATAAGGTACTCCTTATCATCATTGAAAATTGTAACCTCATTCTTCTTACAATAGATTTTCACATCATGGTTCGAAAAAAAAATCCATACCGAGGATTATATCAAATTCAATCATTGGTATGGTAATAAGATCAATAGATAAAGCACGTTTATATTCCCTAATGGGAACTGATTCACAAAACTTTGTTGCAATGATACTTCCCTTAGGAGTTTTGATTGAAAATTCCCTTCTTAAATCAAATTGGAAATATCTAATTTTCTTATCAAACTGGGAAGATGTGAAACAATGAGATGATCCCGAATCAAATAAAGCATTGGCTAAATTTGAGGAAACCATTAAATTATGTACCAATATGTCATTGGAGCTTTAACCTTAGCAATAGTGATTTCAAAAGCGTTGCCTTTCTCCCTTGGCCTTTTCTGAGGTAAGTTCCCTTGGTGTTTAGGAAATTCATTTTCTTAATGCCCCATTTATATATAATCGTAGAACTCAACATTGACATCCCCTTTCTTTACCTTGCAATCATGATCTTGGTGGCCTTTTTTACCACACTTGTAACAGACTACCATTTCCTTCAGTAAAGTACCGGGGTGTTTCTTCCCACATATACTTCAGGATGGAAATTCAACTTTTCTCTTCTTCCCCTTATTTCCATTTCCAGAGTGTTCATCAGATCTCTTTTTCTCTTTCTTTGCTTTAATGTCGTAAGACTTAGATAATTCCTTTTTTGTCTGGATAGCACATGATACAATATATTCGTACGATGAGAAGGATTTTGAGACTAATGCTCGATGGAGAAATGGTTTTAACCCATCAAAGAATCAATCAATCTTAATTACAACCATTGATCCACGTCTCCTGTGAGGTGATAAATTTCCATGAAAACTTTTTCCATTTCGCTACTTCCCAAAGAATCAATTATTTTCTCTATGGAACTTATCCATTGCTCAACTACAAATGTATTTTTAGTCCCATTGAATTCTAGTGGTTGTTGCCTAATGAAGCGGTCTAACATTGATCCTCCATATTGTGGATCAGGGTGCTCCATATGGGTAAGGTTATTATTCATAACCTGAGTGAGTTATCCCACTATGGTTATATGTTGTTCAACACCAGTTGCATCACCAGCTCCTCTATAATTATCTTGAGTAGGAGTGAAATCCCTACATAGATTACGTGTGTTGATATGGTTTCCATTCCTTCCACTAGGCACCATTTCTAAACAATGATATACCCTAGATTAGTTTATGAATCACAATACATAATTCCAAAATAGTAAAATACCTAACATAAATTGAATAGTTTATGCATATAATCCATAATCATAAAAAAATGTTTTCATTGAGGAGGTATTTACTCATAAATACTTAATAATGGTTTATAAATAGAATATAAATTATCCTAAGCATATCCCCCAGGAGTTTCGTAACCAAGAGTGCAACAAGGCCTGTTGTCGTGTACCAGGATACCTCGGGTCAATCCCAAAACTCATTGTCAGAATTCTCAATCCTAATAACATTTGTGCCAGAGCCGCCTCTACCTACCCATATCTAGACAGGTATGTATTTCTTGGAAAATTCACAAAATATCTACATTAACAAAACTCTAGGAAGTTATTTTATACTAATCCTCAAAGTCTATCTTAGGGTAATGTTATCTAATCAGAGTTTTTCTAAATATAGTTTCCAGGGTTTGTACTAAACTTTCTCTGATACCAAATGTAATGCCTCAACCCTTGTTACCCAAGGTCGATGCATTATAACATAACATTTCCATGATCACAATAGATCAAGTCTCAAAAGACCGATTAGTTTAGTAGCCTTGGAAGTACTAGATACATACATAAGTTTTACATTACATTATGAAATAGAAAAACAACAACATTGTGTACCCTTTGAACACACTCATATCCCTTAGCCTATTCTTGCAAGTTAATCGTAATATACTTCTTCACATCCTGGGAAAAAGAAAACATAAGAATAGGGTGATCTTAGATGCTCAGTAAGGATAAAAATATATAAGAAACTATCATAAATAAGAATAAACATTTAAGGCAATGTATAAGAATAAAACAAAAGTATTTTAAACTTAAACTTCAGCATAATATGGAAAAGATAAGTCAAATAATTCCATTTACTTATTCACATGTATATTCTGCTAGTTGAATAATCACATGTAATGTCAATAGCTAATTTCATAATGATGGAATGCATAATGTCAGACATCATGACCACATAGTCAAGGAATCATGCCAAGAATAAAAATAATATTTTGTCAAGGCTTTATGCCAAGATAATAGTCCTTATCATGAGACCTACCGATGCATCGAGGAGCAATAGCGGGCTCTACCCATCATTTACTACATCTAATGCATTCCTCATATGAAAAGGTTGAAACATAACATAAAAATTTATATTAAAACTAGCATACGAAATGTTAATACTTTAACCATAAACCATGAATGGTATAAAAATAACACATCCATAGTCAAACATATCACAAAACCTTTAATACAATATGGAAGATTTTATCATAATAAATCAACTTCAAACAAGTGTAAAATCCATCAATGGATGTTGACATAGATAAAATCAAAACTATTTGAGAGAAATATATCTTTCAATTTTAAAATTATTTGAAATTAAAATAATTATAAAAGAAAAAATTTATTTTAAAAATATTATTATAAGATTTTAAGGGAATCTTTGAAGGTTTTATAATGGTGGAAAATAGCTTCACCCATCGTATAAGTTAAAAAAACATTCTTACCTTAATTTTTCAAAAAGGTCATAAAGTACCTTGTTTGGAAAATGGTAGAAAGATTCCTTTCAAAAAAATTTATAAAAATTAAAACAAGGGTATAAATGAATTTAACCCATATTCTATGAAATAGTAAAAATATTTTGAAATACATTTGTAAGAAACATGGATGTGGATGATAAAGAGGTCCCAGTAGATACTCACGTATAAACAACCTCTGATAATAAAGAGATTGTAAAATTAACCCTTACCTTGTAATTTTCCATGGTAGAGGGTACATTAACCTCATGTATAATAGTTAAATCATTGTTATTAAATTATACAGGTACCATATAAATAAATATGATATCATATATGATCTTTTAATATTTATTTGTCAATAATATTTCAGTAGTGTCATTGTTTCGGGTGTTAACTGATTCGTTTTACTTTATATATTTTGTAATGAAAGTCATGTTTGTTATGGATAGGAAGTATTTGATTCATATAAATAATTATATTAAGTTCTTAAACATTATTTTTAATAATAAAATGAAAATTATTCTTGAATGGTTACGGTGGGGAATGAATCTCATCACATTCGTGGAGATGGTAATCCGTACGTACGCACGAGCGACAATACCATTCTATTGATGGTGAAATAGTATGTGATTGTATGGTATATCATATATACAGAATAATTAACATGTTATATTTATTATTTATATCAATTATACTTATTATTATACCCATCCAAATAATGAAGTATTGAATAACAAACTACACCACGACGTGGAGATGGTAAGCCGTACGTACACATGTTTGGTGACTTTGTCATTCATAGGATGAATAGAATAATGAATATGGTTGAAACATATTTATAATAACATAATAGTATGTAGAATGTACTGGAGTTATTATTTTGGTATGGAAACAACAAAGAAAGTGGAAGTGGAAGAAGAAAAGAACTTTGAAAGAGGTGATGAAATTATTACCTCTTCTTTGGGTGATTCCTTTTGATTTGATCAAAAGGGCTCCATAGGTTGGATTTATGATAAAAATACAGCCTCTAGGTTGAAGTGAGGTTAGTTAAGAGAATATTTGAGTAGGGTTTGGATGAGAAAAATGGATTTGGAGGTGTGATTTTGAGAGAAGGGGAAGTAACCTTTTATAAGAGAGGCGAGGGTCACTTTAGGAAAATCTTGAAATATTATTTTATTATAAAATAATTTTCAACTTCTAATGGCTCAAAAAGGATTTATTTCGAGGATAAGGTAGGTATGAGTCAAAAAAATCTCAACCTATAGGTTTTATATAGTTTTAGGTCACCATATTAACCTTATATTTTATATTTAACACTTAATTAAATAGTTTAACTTTTACCATGAATTCTTGTATTATTATAATAAATGGTTAATAAAATTACTATAAAAAGCCAAGAGAACCCCAAGTGGTTCGTTATTAAAATATCTAACCTTATCTAAGTCTTTTGGTCAATGATTATATTTTTAAGAATATTTTATCATTTAATAATATAGTATTTGTTTTTAAAACTCATTTATGTTAATTTTTACACGATTTAGTATTTGGTTTTTGTGAAAGTCAACAAAAATTGATTACTTTGAAAAAAATAAATTAAATCAATCCCAACATGTCATATTAAGCTATAAAATTAGTTTAATTCCTAAAAAGTCTTAATTTACATTTATTTTAATATTTATAATATCAATTATTTTAATCTTTCATTAATAAGGTAATTACTGCATCATCATTGTGTCATAAATAAATTTAATTATTTAAAATCTAAAAAATATAAATAAAATAAAATTATGTATGAAATATTTTTATCTTTATAATTAATATTTATAGTCGAATTTATCTTATGTATAACGCCATATTAAAAATGTTTTAGTTGTGAAAATTTGAATTTAATACTTTTAACTCTTCTTTAAATAAAATAATAACAAATGTCCTAATATAATCCAAGTGGATCAAAGATGATCATATTTTTTTTCCTAAGGTTGATTTTGGTCGAAAAACACTTATAAAATAGAATTAGGACATGTTTTAGGGTAATTATAATATCATTTTTACCTTTAATTACCCAATTTACTTTTAACCATGGTAAATAAAACTCAAAAGTTAATATTCACCAAAAATCATTTTCATCATATTGAACCACATTTTACTTACTGATGTCAACCGTGTCTCTCATATTTTTGAAATTCAATTCACAGAAGTGGTAAAATTATGTTTTATTCAAATTTACAAATGTGCCTAGAAGGTGGGTAAAAGACATCAAAAAGTTCAATAAAATTTTATACATCTAATATTATTATAAAATCACTCTAATGAATTAAATTGAACTAATATAGTTATTATGTATCTATTTTGACTTTAAAATAAATTTAAATAATAATAATAATTTTTTAATTAAAATTTGGTTTTAAACAATAACACAATATTTTTCACTATTCATCAAAAAATGATGGTTTTTATAAAAATACAAAAAATTCACCCTAAGATAATTTTGATATTTTGAATCCAAAAATGAAGTCCATTTTAAAAAATAAAATTTATAAAATTTCAAAAAGTGGGTATTACTTTTCATAACGGCTAGTTTGATTGGTCGTGGTGTGCTAGAACTTGAAGTTGCGTATAACTCAAGCTATTGCATTATTCAAAGAGAAACATACCATGGAATTTTGAGATGTTACATTCTAAGCCTCATGTGAAAAAATTGGACCCCACTACTAATGTATAGGTGTATGTTCCTCTAGAGCCTAGGGATCCAGTAGTACCCACTGATCAAGCTAGCTCAAGTGTATGTATATAACCCTAGTCAATTTTTTGACCATAATTTATTTTCATTATAAGATGTACTGATATAATATATGACTTTTTTTCTTTCAAAGATGGATCTCCCACTAAGAGGCTGGAGAATAAATACATGCGTGAATTGTGGAACCACCACACACAATTGATGGTTGAGTATAATGAGGATAATCAAATGATTGGTAAAACATGATGAGAATGCAATAGTTTTACAAAAAACATTCCAAATACTCTAACATAATTCCCATCAGTCCACACTCTAGGATACACCTTCAAAATGAAGTAAAATATAATGATTGAGTGAAAATATGGGTATGAAAATTAATTAGATTTGATGTTATATTGTTATTATATTTATACTTATTAATATTTTGGTTGAAAATTTATTATAATTTTCCCAATCTTGAGGATGTGGGGACTGAATGGCTCATGGAATTTGTTGAGCTATAGAGAGAAAATAATTATGAGTTATATATTGGTAGGGTTTCTATAATTGTAAGGGATTTAGTGGCCATATCTATTATGAATGAGTGTCTAGAATCACATTATCAGGAAATGATTTATCACTGTAAGAGTACTAAGTTTAAGGTATTAATCAAGTTTTGAGTATTTTTAATGAAAATTAATATGATTTACATTAATAATATATTTTTTATTCTTGAAAATTATTTTTTAGGAAGCATCAGTAAAAAAGAACACTACAAAATACCACCACACTTTGCGGCATACTACGATGCCAAAACATGATATAAAGCATGTGTTTTTCTTTGACACTTTCATTTAATTAAGTATAAATTATTAAAATATGTATTTCTTTTCATCTTATACTTTAATGATTTAGTTAAGGTGTACTAATTATCTATATATTCCATTAGGAATGATTTCAATTTAATTCTCAGGGCATTCAGATCATTCATATATTTATTGAATCTATCTTTAGGCATGTTCCCTTTTTTGTATGAAGCTTTGATCTTTATTCTACACCTATTTATTTCCAATAACTTTATATGGTTGCACATTAGTGAATTATTATGAATATTTCTGTCACGACCCGCCTTCACCAAGATGAGAGAAGGGACAGTAGGTTTCCAGACCCTTCCTTCTTCAAGTTGAAGAAGAGATAATGACCCCCAAGACCCGCCTTCAATAGGTCCCAGAGTAGCGACTAGAACCAAGGGTATAGAATCACACATAAGATGGAAGTAATTACCCTTTTTATTTAATAGGATAAGAAGATAAGATAGAAATTCCCAACAACACTAAAGATGGAAGTACAAGTAAAGCCAAAAAAACCATTCTCATATGCATGTTCCAAAAGTAAATGATACAAAAGTAAAAGAAAACCCCAAAAAGGAAGTACCAAAAGATAGAAAAACAACAACTGCAACTGTACCAACGTCTGAACTAGTACGATCCTGCACAATCCCTGAAATCCTCCTAGAAACCTGAAAGCAGTTTTATATACGTAGGGTGAGCATACGAGTATACTCAGTTGGGGAGACCAAAAGCCCTCACGCAGAAGTGGGGAGGCACTCTAATGCCCCGTGAGAAAAGAGAAAACCGAAAATACCTAGCAAGGAAAATAGCCCACCCAAGCCTCACCAAGGAACACTCTCTAAATAACGCAAGTCAAGAAATATATTAGTAATAACACATCGATGTTTGGGTACCCCGCGCCACTTCCCCACTGGTTATTGAAGACGTCCTATGCATTGAACCTCTCCCTCCATTCTCACTGTAGTCCCACTCCCACACCCCGCCCGCACACACCTGGGCCACAACCACACATCCCGCCCGCAAACACCTGGGCCACAATAACTACTGCCATGCCCGTAGACACTTGAGTCTCATCCCGAAGACACTTGGGAAACAACCTACCCGCACACACCTGAGCCAACCACCACAACTACCCTGCCCAAAGAATCTTGGGCTATAATGGACCTCAGGCCATCACCGCTTGCCCGATGAGTCTTGGGCTATTCGGGAAAGGGAGAAGAAATGAGCTAATAACCAGTCACTCATAAGAGTTTTGGGAAAAACACCCTCCCCCAAGAAATGGGGGTGTTCGACACAAAGTGCTCAACATGGGTGGGGTGAGAATAAGAAACATAATAACTACAATTATATTTATATGTAACAAGAACTCATCACAACCTAGGGGTTCCAAAACCAACCTAAGCACAGACACCCTCGTTACTATTCATTCGTAAAAAGTCACACCACTCACAGCCAAGTCACAACTCATTCCTAGAACAAATTCCTCTTTGAAACCATTCTGGGTTTCATATTCAAGTGATTCTATTTAAGTAAATTCTGCACTACTGGGTGACTAACAAGCATAACCACAAACTATGGAAAGAAAAAAAATCCAAACAGTACTTAAACATTCACAGCCGGTCCTCTTGTAAAGTTACAACAAAGGGGTTTTTGAGACCCCTCAAAGTACTGGAACCAAACCAAGCCTCAAGATACAGCCCCACATGGCCTCAGATCCACAAACAACAACCGTATAACAATAGAGGATCCCATCCCTATCTACATCACCCCATAAGCATCGAGTAGAACAAAGAGACATGCCACCAAGATAGAGCAAGTAAGTTTCTAGACTCAAGTACATCATTCTCTAAGTTTTATTCTTTCTGTTTGGTTAACCGGGGTGATCACACAAGGATTGTTGTTCATTGGACACTCATTTAATTGGCCAAGTTTACGTGATTAACCAAATTCCCATGTTGGATCCATTCAATCATCACAGAAGACGAAGGTTCATTAATGCACAAAGAAAGGCCACCAATGGCCATAATTTTCAGTGGTCATAGGCCCACACAATTCACAACATAAATAATCAAGGGTAAGAAATTACAACAGAAACATCGATCACACACCCCTTCATTCTTTAAAAGTCCTCTTGTTATCTTCATTAACATTTGGTTTCATCCATCCTGCAGAAACAATAGCATACCCTCCCTGCATGATACATAGTAAAGAGAGATGAAGGAAAACCCTACTTGGATTGATCAAAGATCGATGTTTTAACTCTACGTGCCAAGAACTGGGGATGCATGACTCGTAGGGGAGAAACTCCGGGGACTCCAAGGATGAGTAGGGAAACTCCAGCACAGGCATGCCACTTGCCTCGAGAAGGGGGTGGACTCTAATAGTACCAGGAAGGAGACCAGTGAAGAATAAGAAAGAAGAAATTCTAGCATGATATAAAGATGAGATCCCATTGTTATGGGATATATAATTTTAAATGGATTCAAATTAGGATCGTGGTTTTCCACGCGGTTGGGCGGTTACGCATGATGGAATAAATTGTAATTTAACAATTCTCATCGGAGAGGTGGCCATAACAGCTGTGCGTTTAAATGGTTTCCCTTAAATCATGCAATAAGGGTGGGACTAGAAGTATGGAGAAATGGTGTGACACTTAGGAAAAGCCACACATTTTGGTAAGTTAAGGGTCATCCGGATCTTGAGGGATTTTCGATATTGTTTATGGGATTTAAATGGATTCTAAAGGGGGTATTAAATCATTTTTTACGTCAAAGATATGTTTTGGGAGCGGAAAAAGTCAGAAGTTGTAAAAAGAACAAAGACCCTCAGTGAGGACATGGTGCCACTGTCACGGTGCCACCATCACGGTGTCACCCACACGATGCCACTGTCATGGTGCCACCGTCACAATGTCACCCACAGTGTGCCACCTTCATGATGTCACCCTCATGGTGCCACTATCGTGGTGTCACCCTCACGGTGCCACCATCACGGTACCACCGTCATGGTGTCACCTGCACGGTTCCACCGTCACGGTGCCACCATCACGGTGTCACCCACATGGTGCCACCGTCATGCTGCCACCATCCCGCTATCACCCACATGGTGCCACCGTCATGGTGTGAACCCCACAGTGCCACCGTCACGGTGT
Source organism: Viscum album (assembly GCA_963277665.1). Lineage (NCBI taxonomy): Eukaryota > Viridiplantae > Streptophyta > Magnoliopsida > Santalales > Viscaceae > Viscum > Viscum album. The sequence goes on from OY728157.1 coordinate 601,412,846, forward strand.
GAACCCCACAGTGCCACCGTCACGGTGTGAGACCGTGACTGGTGCCACCATTTTGGTGGGACCGTTTGATGGAACCGTGTTTTGGGAAAGTGCTAGACCAGGAGGGTCCAGGAAATTACATCAGATACCTCTCAAACTATTCTCGTCCTTGATAATCGAAACTAGAATAGGAGAAAAGAGGGGGGGGGGGGGTTCGAACAACCACCTCAAAAGATACCTCTCAGGAGTAAAGCTCATCCATATTTCTAACAACTATGGATACACTACCGCTCCTCTTCACCCAAGAAAGAACACAAAAATTCAAGTGTCAAACTATCCATTCATATGTATTTGGGAGTTTTATTCCTCCATGTCAAGATACTATCTGCTTTGGGTGGCACTGAATCACCCGCACGGGTTTAATCGCATCCACCTTAATTCGTCTTGATTAGGGATCAGGTCCTCCCCTCCCCATAGTCAGGACTCTTCATACACATTCAGAGAACAAGGAAAAAAACACATTCCATAGTCGACAAGGTAAAAATGCTTCATCATGAACCAGTACATAAAATAAAACAGAACAGAACTCAAAACAGCTTTGGGTACTGGGCGCGCATCTATGTCTCCCACTCCCATGTACTCTCTTTGATCCCACCATGACTCCATAACACACAAACCAAAGGGATGGTTTGCCCACGAATCACCTTCTTCTCGCGATCCTCGATTCTCAACAGTCTTTCTACAAACATTGTGTCGGACTCGATATCCAGATTTCCACAGTCAAGGATGTGTGAGTCACTGTGTAGATACCGTCAGAGATGAGACACAAGGAAGAAATCATGCATTCTCAGTAGTAGCGGTGGTAGAGCTAGCGGATAAGCCACTTCACCGACCTTCCACAACACTTAGAATGATCCGAAGAACCTGGGAGAAAGCTTACTTCCCCTTATGAACCTTCGTTTCCCACACCAAGGGGAGATATTCAAGAACACGTGGTCCCCAAACTCAAACTACAAGGGTCTCCTCCTATTATCGGCACATGACTTCTGTCGGCCCTGAGATGCCTTCATCCTCTCCCGTATAAGCTGAACCTTCTCTGTCGTGCTCTGTACCACCTCCGAGCCAAGAACACCTACTTCCCCAACCTCTGTCCAACATACGAGTGAGCGACATGGCCTCCCATACAAATCTTAAAATGGATTCATGATAATGGTAGAGTGATAGCTGTTGTTGTAAGAAAAATATACCAGAGGAAAGTGTCATACCCATGATCCTACAAGGTCCAAAACACATGCTCGTAGAATATAATCCAAAGTCTGGATGGTGTGCTCCATTTGTCCATCAGTCTGGGGGTAGAAGGCAGTGCTGAGGCATAACCGGGTGCCAAAATCATGTTGCAATCCATTCCAGACCCGCGAGGTAAACTGGGTATCCTGATCAGAGACTATGGATCTTGGGAATCCGTGTAACCTCACCACCTCATCCATGTACCTCTTTGCTAGGAAATCCACCGTACTTGACTCCTTGATTGCCAGGAAGTGGGCCGATTTAGTCAGTCGGTCCACCACTACCCAGATAGCATTTCAACCCCCTTTAACTCTGGGTAGTCCCATGATTAAATCCATCGATATGTCATCCCACTTCCACTCAGGGACATCTAAAGGTTGTAACAGAACCCTTGGGATGCGGTTTTTATCCTTCACCTACTGACACACGAGGCACTTTTCTACGAAATCTTCCACCGCCCGCTTCACCCCGGGCCGCCAGAACTGACCTCTAAAGCCCCGTTACATTTTTGAAGATCCCAGGTGTACTGCCAGGGGTGAGTTGTGGAACTCAACAAGAACTCTCTTGCGCACCATCTCTGGGAAAAACATCTTCACTCGGAAAAGAATCTGATTCTGACCATCCTCCGACCATCCTTCTAGAGCATTGTCTTGGTTAGCCCGATCGCGCATCACATCACTCTCTATGTCTCCCCACTGATACTCCTCCACCTACTGCAGTAGAGAGGAATGCACTGTCATCTGAAATAGACAACCTCTACCACCATCCTCCCTTACATCCAGGTGTAGGGAAGCCAAATCTTCTATTTCCTTCTAAGCATCCACAGATTCTTGAATATCTTCCCTCTGTGAATTCCTACTCAAGGCATCAGCCAAAATGTTCCCCATACCTTCAGTGTAATAGATCTTGAAGTTTTAGTCCTAGAGAAACTCCACCCACCTTCATTTTCACAAGTTCAGGTCCTGTTGGGTAAATATATACTTCAATCTCTTGTGATCCGTGAAGACCACGAAGCGCTCCCCGATGAGGTAATGCCGCCACAACTTCAGTGCGAACATGACCGCCAAAAGTTCCAGATCATGGGTGGCATATTTACTCTCATTGGGACATAACTACCTAGACCCATAAGAGATCACTCCTTGTTGTTACATCAGCACACACCCAAGGCCTTGTCTTGAAACATCACAGAATACCTCATATGCTACCCCTTCTTCTAGAAACCTCAACACTGGGGCACTAACCAACTTCCCCTTCAGATAGATGAAGGATGCCTCACACTACCCATTCCACATGAAAGCCTGGCCCTTCTTGGTAAAGGATGGTAAAGGTGATGAAACTCAGGAGAAGTTGGGCATGAACTTCTGGTAGTAACCTGCCAAACCTATAAAACTATGAACTTCTGCCACGTTCTTGGGTGCTGCCCAAGAAACAACCGCCTCGACCTTCGATGGGTCCATCGCTATTCCCTGATCAGACACCACGTGTCCAAGGAAATGATCTTCTCGCATCCAGAACTTGAACTTGGACAATTTCCCATAAAGTTGGTGCTGTCGAAAGACCTTCAAAACCATTCTCATATGTTTGGCATGATCCTCCTCTGATTTTGAATAGATTAGGATGTCGTCGATAAACATGACTATGAACCGGTCCAGGTATTCCCGGAAAACAGAGTTCATGATCCCCATGAACACAACTGGAGTGTTCGTAATGCCAAACGACATGACCACAAACTCAAAGTGCCTATTTATTCACCTGAAGGAAGTACTCAAGATGTCACCCTCCTTCACCCTCAGCTGGTGATATCCCAACCGCAAGTCAATCTTGGAGAACCACACTGCCCCTTTTAACTGGTCGAAAAGGTCATCTATTCTAAGGAGAGGGTAACAGTTCTTGACCATTACTTGATTCAGTCTCCCGTAGTCTATGAACAGATTGATACCACTATCTTCCTTCTTTAAGAATAAGATTGGAGCACCCCATGGTGACACACTTGGTCGAACAAAACCTTTCTTCATCAGATTGCCAATCTGAATCCGCAACTCCCGCAACTCAGAAGGCACCATCTGGTAGGGAGCCATCAAAATTGGATGGGCACCTGGTTGCAAGTCTATCTCGAACTCAACATCACGTCGAGGGGGTAGAGTCGCCACCTATTCAAGTAAGACATCCATGAATTCATCGATGATCCATAGGACTTCCACCATCTCTGTATCCGCCGACTCTACTAACAGTTCAGCTAACAAGGAAAGAAGGGGCTCCACTCACCGGTTACCTTCCTGGTAACCCCGTTCACCAATGAAAGTCACACATTGGCCGCCCAAGCCTGAAAATACGGTCTTTCCTCCAAAGCAGTCTATAACAGCACATACAAAGAACAACCAGTCAATGCTTAGGATGACATCATATGGATGTATCTGCAATAGTAGAAGATCCCTGATTGACTTATGTGGCCCTATCATCAGTCTACACCCTCGACAAACATAAAACAAGTCGGTCTGACCTCTGACTGGTGTACTCAACACCAGGGGCACTGGATGTCTTTCAGCATCTAGACCCAGAGCACAGGCCAGACTGGGCGCAACAAAGGAGTGCGAATCTCTTGTATCGAACAAGACATAGGCAAGAGTACTAAACAAGCTGACTGTACCTCGAACGACTTCAAACCCTGCTAGAACTGCTTCCTCCATGACGTGTAACTACCCATGCCCAGCTCTTCTTCCCCTCAGTTGTCGGCCGCCTCCCCGATCGTGCCCTGGTCGAGGTCCATGAGGAGCACCCTTAGGTCGGCCTCCTCCTGTGATGTCTGTCCTTAGAGGAGCGGGAGCTCGCTGTCCCTGCTGCGGTTGGGGCAGGTGATACACTGACCCACCCCCATTATACTGCACTCGGTCTGGGAACTGGTTCCGAAGGTTCCCACTACTACCACAGATGAAGAATCTCGATCCTTGGCCCAAAAGGAAAGGGCGAGGACCGGGAGATCGGAACTGGAACTGCTGAGGCCTGCTTCCTACTGGTCAAAACCTAGAGGGCCCTGATGCTGGAGGCATGCTGCTAACAGCCTTCCCCTTCAACGAGCCCAAATGGATTCCCTCTCGCGATACACCTCCCAGCATGTGCATCCTTTCCACCACTTCAGCCTTCTTCTGGACCTCCAAATATGTCGATAGGGTGAAAGGGGTAACCGCATAATTAAGGGAAGGTCAGAGTGCCTCCTCTAAACATCTCTCTTGAGACTCCTCATCCAGAGAAATGGCTGGAGCGAAGAGAAGGAGATCCTTGAACTTGATCCCCAACTCTCTTACTAACATACTCCCATGCTGGAGGGAGAGTAGTTCCTGCCTCTTCTCATCCTTCATCGTGGAAGAGAGGAATTCTACCCGAAACTCCTTCTCGAAGTCAGTCCACGTCACCTCAGACTCCCTCTTCTCCCCAAGATAAAGCGTCCACCACTGAAGCACTGCTCCCCGCATATGGATTACTGCCAGAGAAACCCAATATTCCGCTGGATCCTGGATCAAGCTGAAAGCTATCACCAGCTTCTCTAGCCAGCTCTCTGTCTCCACATTAGAGATACTACCCTCATACTTCCCGAGGGTCTTCAAATGAAAGGCACGAAGCGTCCTCTGCCACTGATCGTCCTCCTCCTCTCGGTCATCCCTCTGTCAATCAGCCAAATCAACCTCATGGGCCTTGATCTCCCGTACTACCCTTGGTCACCGTCTGGGTGCCATATCTATAAAGTAAACAAGTAATGCCTAAGCCCGAGTAGTATAGAAGACTACTTTTAAATTTACTTAGACATATTATTAATTTTAAATCCCCAAAAAACCCAAGAAACACAAGAACAAAAGTCATTATGATGCATGTAACATTCCTAGGGTCTCTACCCTGCAATCAGTGTAGTCTCACTTGGTCATTCGGTAGGCTCAGAGTCCTTGCATCAGATCACAGGGGGCCCTAAAATCCCGTGTCCTAGCCAGTCTTCCCTGGACTATTTCACGCACTAAGATTGTCCAACACTGTTGCCCTACCATCCCATGAAATCTTAACCGTGCCTAACTCCGAACTCCATCCTATCTCTCAACCCTGCTTTGATACCATTCTTTCACGACTCACCTTCACCAAGATGAGAGAAGGGATAACAGGTTTCTAGACCCTTCCTTCTTCAAGTTGAAGGAGAGATAATGACCCCCACGACCCACCTTCAATAGGTCCCAGAGTGAAGACTAGCACCAAGGGTATAGAATCACATATAAGATGGAGGGCATTACCCTTTTTATTGAATAGGATTGGGAGATAAGATAGTAATTCCCAAAAACACCAAATATGTAAGTATAAGTAAAGCCAAAACAACCATTATCATATGCATGTTCCAAAAGTAAATGATACAAAAGTAAATGAAAAACCCAAAAAGGAAGTACCAAAAGAAAGAAAAACAACAACATCAACTATCCCAATGTCTGAACTAGTATGATCCTGCACGATCCCTGAAATCCTCTTAGAAATCTGAAAGTAGTTTTATATACGTAGGGTGAGCATACGAGTATACTAAGTAGGGAAGACCAAAAGACCTCGTGCAAAAGTGGGGAGGCACTCTAATGACCCGTGAGAAAATAGAAAATAGAAAATACCAAGCAAGGAAAATTTCCCACCCAAGACGCACCAAGGAACACTCCCCAAATAACGCAAGTCAAGAAATATAATAGTAATAACACAACGATGCTTGGGTACCCCATGCCACTTCCCCACTGGTTATTGAAGACATCCTATGCATCGAACCTCTCACACCATTCTCACCGCAGTCCCACTGCCACACCCTGCCCGCACACACCTGGGCCACAACCACACATCCCTCCCACAAACACCTGAGCCACAACAACAACTTCCACACCTGAAGACACCTGAGCCTCATCCCAAAGACACTAGGGAAACAACCTACCCGCACACACCTAAGCCAACCACCACAACTACCCTGCCCGAAGAATCTGGGGCTATAATGGACCTCAAGCCATCACAGCCTGCCCGATGAGTCTTGGGATATTCAGGAAAGGGAGAAGAAAGGAGATAATAACCATCCACTCATAGGAGAGTTGGAAAAAACACCCTCCCCCATGAATTGGGGGTGTTCGGCACAAAGTCCTCAACATGGGTGGGGAGAGAATAAGAAACGTAATAACTACAATTATATATATAGGAAACAAGCACTCATCCCAACCTAGGGGTTCCGAAACCAGCCTAAGAACAAACACCCTCGTTACAATTCATTCATAAAAAGTCACACCACTCACAGCCAAGTCACAACTCATTCTTGGAACAAATTCCCCATTGAACCCATTATTGGTTTCATATTCAAGTGATTCCATTTAAGTAAATTCTGCACTACTGGGAAACTAACAGGCATAACCACAAACTGTGGAAAGGAAAAACATCCAAAAAATACTTAAACATTCATACCTGGTCCTCTTGTAATGTTACAATAAAGGGGCCTTTAAGATCCCTCAAATTACTGGAACCAAACCAATCCTCAAGTTACATCCCCACATGGCCTCAGATCCACAACCAATAACCGTATAACAACAAAGGATCCCATCCCCATCCACATCACCCCATAAGAATCGAGTAGAACAAAGAGACATGCCACCAAGACAGATCAAGGAAGTTTCCAAACTCAAGTACATCATTCACTAAGTTTTATTCTTTCTATTTGGTTAACCGGGGTGATCACACAAGGATTGTTGTTCACTGGACATTCATTTAATCGACCGAGTTTACGTGATTAATGAAATTTCCATGTTGGAGTCATTCAAACATCATAGAATATGGAGGTTCATTAATGCACAAATAAATTCCCCCAATGACCATGATTTTTCGTGGGCATAGGCCCGCACAATTCACAACATAAATAATCAAGGGTAAGGAAATACAATAGAAACATCGATCACACCCACCTTCATTCTTTAAAAGTCCACATGTTATATTCATTAACGTTTGGTTTCATCAATCCAGTAGAAACAATATCATACCCTCCTCACTTGATACATAGTAAAGTGAGATGAACAAAAACCCTACTTGGATTGATCAAGGATCGACATTTTAACTCTGCGCACCAAGAACTAGGGATGCACGACTCGTAGGGGAGGAACTACGTGGACTGCAAGGATGAGTAGGGAAACTCCATCACAGGCGTGCCAATTGCCTCAGGAAGGGGGTTAAATCCAATCGTACAAGGAAGGATACAAGCCAAGAAGAAGAAAGAAGAAATTCTAGCGTGATATAAAGATGAGATCCCATTGTTACGAGATATAGAATTTTAAACGGCTTCAAAGTAGGATCATGGTTTTCCATGCGGTTGGGCGGTTAATCATGATGAAATAAATTGTAATTTAATAATTCTCATCAGAGAGGTGGCCATAACAGCTGTTCATTTAAACAGTTTCCCTTAAATCACGCAACAGGGGTAGAACAAGAATTATGGAGAAAGGGTGTGACACTGAGGAAAAGCCACACGTTTTGGTAAGTTAAGGGTCATCCAGATCTTGGGGGATTTTAGATATTAATTATGGGATTTAAATGGATTCGAAAAGGAGTATTAAATCATTTTTTTACGTCAAAGATACGTTGCGGGAGCGGAAAAAGTTGGAAGTTGGAAAAATAATGAATAACCTTGGTGAGGACACGGTGCCACCGTCATGGTGTCACCCACACAGTGCCACCGTCACGGTTCCACCGTCACGATGTCACCCACACAGTTCCACCTTCACGGTGCCACCGTCACGGTGCCACCGTCACGGTGCCACCATCACGGTGCCACTGTCGCCGTGTCACCCCCACGGTGCCACCCTCAAGGTGTGAGACCATGACCGGTGCCACCGTTTTTGTGGGACGGTTTGATGGAACCGTGTCTTGGAAAAGTGCTAGACCAGGAGGGTCTGAGCCATTATAATTTACCATAATCTATTTGATATTTTCACCATATAAATAGTTTTCATTCAACCATAATTATTTTACTTATTTAGGGGTTATTTTTTCCTACAGATCTCCCACTTCTTAGGTAACCAATGACCAATTTTTTATAGCTGTTTGAACTTTACATAAAGTTATAATAATTATTACCAAGATGAATAGGGCTTATTGAGTAACTTATAAGTATATTTTAAGTGTTATATTAAAATTCCCTAATTATTCCATATCATTCTTAAATAATTCCACATCATCCTAGCCTCTTTTACACCTTTTGAATAGTTTTTACTCTAGAAATTCACTTTTAGCATGTGGTTTTAGATCTGAATTAATAGCCTCAACTTTAATAATTTATTCTTCATTAATAGATTACCATAAATCATAAATTTCATTGGAGAAATCCAATTGGTTTTTCCCATGAAAATGTGTTTCCATTTTACAAATTCAGTAGATTATTCCTTAGTAAATAACCTAAAAACTGAGTCAAGTGGGTTTCCTTCCTCAAGGTCTTATTCAATGGTAGTTTCCTTCATATATTAATTTACATTGGGTTTTTCCTCTATTAGAAAATAATTATGATTTTCATGGGAGTTGATTTATCACAATACCTACCCTCCCTTGAGGTGATGACCATTGAACACTATGAGAAAGTACTCACCCTTAATGGGCATTAATTTATTACTCCTTCGACTATATCCCTCTTCAAATTAGGTCATAATAACTTGGGAGAGTTTCATCCTATTAATTTTAACTAATTATATATCATTATTGATTAGTTTTTTGATTAAAAATCTACCTTTTGTGACTATAATGTATCAAAATAGAAAAGAACACAAAAAAGTTTTATATAGACTTCCCACTACTAACAATACATGGAATCCCCAACCACTTCTAGCCATCCCACTACCAAGTAGCACAGACTTGGAATCACACCCCTAACCACTCCCATCCAGTACACTACCAAGAAGTACACACCTAGCAACACACCCCTACAACTCTCAGCCATCCAACTACCAAGCATCATACACATGGCAGAACACAATAGTTGATATCACTAATATACTTGAAACCACCATGAGATTTATGTTTTAATAAATCATTTCTTGGTCCTCCATATTGAATTTTTCACCCCCTATATAGAGAATAAAACTATCTCATGAACCCACTCTCTTTTCCATATGTCATAACATATTCTTATACGTAATGGAAACCTCCAACATGGTTATCACACCATAGAGTCTCCCAAGTCTCTCACCCTATCAGTAACCAATTGATTTTTTGACACTTGATCATTATAATTTGATAACAAGAGTCATGTTTTTTCATTTTATATGGACATAAAAGAAAACATGTATCCATTTTTCTATAGAAGTAATCCCATATTTCTCAATATTATGGTAATTGTTTTCAAGCTTCTTTTTGATAACATAGTTTAATTTCATACAAAATTATTCATCACCACACCTGATACTTAATGGTTGTATCTAAAAAAAACCCTCAATTCCTACTATGTTACTTCTATATTCCTTTATATAACGGATTCTATATACTTTTATGACCATCTTATAAATTTGTCTTTTTCCCACCCTATGAGGAACTCTCTTGATTTCTTAATAATTTCCTTAAAATACGTGACTTCTAAATGATTTATTAAACACATTAATTATCACAAATCTTTTTAAATTCATTAGAAGGATACACCTATCACTCATATGATCTAACCATATCACCATAAATATTATTATAATGACCAATGGTAACTTCAAATAAAAAACATTGGAGACTTCATCTACCACACCAATCAAAGATCAATCCACTTGTTCTCACCGGTCAATTAAAAATAGACCATTCTCAAGAGAATATCTTTTCCCTACTCACACTCAGAATAGAATCAATGAGATACATACCTAATCACTTTCTAACTTATCAAATTATTTATCTACCATTTATAATGGTCATATCATACACAATCTCATACAAAGCGTGTAGATTCACTATTTTGTTCTTAAATTCAATGTATTTAATCAATATTTCCATTAAAAAAAATAATAATAAAACTGCAACTCAAACCCAAAAACAATCTATTGATATTTTTTATTATTCTATAATCCACCCTCCTCACATGATTCTATAGTAACAATTACACCAATCACCATGATCATTGTCAGTCATTTGAGTTCAGTCTATACAACCCCATGTACTATGAACATAGTATCAGGAATATAGAGTACCCAAAAATCCAATCACACTATAGTTCATAGCTTATACCATTTTTTATAAAATATCATTCTAAAATAGTTTTAAAACCAAGTACATGTACTATAAAATCCTTAAGTGAAAACTCAAAAAAATATACATTTATCTCATCAATTTGAAGAGAATTAATATCCTCCAACTAATCTTGGTATTCTACACCAAATCTAGTATGTTTATAGACACATAATTCACTTTAAAGTCAGTGTCACACCCATTTAAATATTAGAAAACCTTCTCTCAAAAAGTCCCATATCATGTAATTAATTCGATAGATGGAACTATTTAATAGAGTTTCATTCCTAATTTATTAAAAAAATCACTAAATAAGTCATTTTTAATGTTTCTAATAAAAACCCAATATCAATGAATTGATAATGAACCAGTAATGAATCTATCAGTTAGGATATCTCTAGCCTATAATCAATCGATCAATGATATTATCATAGAATCCATAATGAATATCTTGGTTAGAATCCCACCATAATCAATTACAAATCCCATCCCTTTGAGGGAATATCTCCCAAATAATAATAATCCTTATATTTTAAATCTTCCCTAACCCATAATCAATTTCATGATAGTTATACTTCCCAAAAAAGCCACTCCATATAATATGAGGATGTTAATTTTCTATAAAACCTAATCTAACTATACTATTGAGTAGAAAAAATATCATCTAAATAAACCCATATCACTCAACTGACTGAATATTGAAAAATTTAGAGACATTCAATTTACATCTAGAGAAACATTAGCTCCTCTTCTAAGAAAACATAAAAAAATATAACTTTATGAACAACATTCCCTTCCCCCACCATAATAGACTTTCAAACATCCACATAATCAACATCTTGACTATTAGTAATAGTTATTCTTCTAAAACCTCTAAACATATAGAAAAACTCAAATGCTTCATTGTTATACATCTTGAATAATCTAAATGTGGGTCCTATGTGTCTAGTAACCATCCTATTTACCTTTTTGCTCACCATATCTTCTAATATCATCATATATGTCCTTTCCAATAAATCTTACTACTATTTCATCAAATCTAACACATGAACTCCATGTTACAATATTCTACCCTCTTGGATTTTTTTATATAATACTACTATAATTAACATGCCCCATTTTAGCACTAATTTTTTAAAACCAATGTATGAATTTATAGTGAATTATACACAGTCAACATTTATAAATAAAATTAAATGTCTTTTTTATCCATATATTTCATTTAATTATATGAACCTTTAACATATAATTTAATAAGGGTATACATTCTTATATAAATCACCATTCATTTTAGTTTGATTAATTAAAGTTCCACACAGTTGAGGATAGTAGAATATATTTCTATAAAATTTAATTGAATTGGTTTTTGTTATTTATTGTTTGGTTAAATATTTGTTATAATGACTATATTTTGTTCAAAAATATATTATTAATAAATAGTTTTCTTCTACATTCAATATCATTACAGAGGGAGGTATTGAATATTGAAGTACACATGCCTCAATATTTTTTTTCTTGAGAAGAAAGAAGAAATATGTAAGTACAGTAAACAAACAGACCCAACATAAGATTGTAATTTTTTAATTTATTCATTTCAATTAACAATATATATTTTTTAACTAAATAGTTCATTTATATTTGTAATAATTTTATTTGGAGGCACTTGATGACCAGAAAGCTGACAACTGTGGCCCAAAAAATCATTTTTACTAGGTATTAAGAGATGATCACCATGGGAGAGTACACTATAAACTAGAGAAGAATATTATCCCTACTAGATATTATCCCACATCAAGTTATGGTTTTGATAGTACCAAGTTATAAACATCTCTTTTAGAGGTATCATAGGATTTTATATAGGTATTAGAAGCTAAATTAATATCCATGAAAGATCATTAACATAGTAAAAATTCTAATGAGAAATTTATGAAAGTTATGGAATCCTTATGTAGATTAATCTCACCAAATACCACCATGGTTTTTGAGATATACATGCTAATTATGAATTCAATATATGTTGCACTGGGTGATGGTGGTGATAGTCCAAGTGGTGGTTAGAATGATGAAATTCCTGGTGATGGTGATGGAGATAGCGATAGTGATGGTGAAGTTGAGGATGATGGTGAATATGATAGTGAGGATAATGATGATGAAAATTGTGATGATATTGGTTTTGATGAGATACAGATTGATCATTATCATTTTTACTGATATTTATGACAGATGATGTTTGATGATTGTATGTTAATGTATATATGTGATGTTTTAATTGTGTGTTGTCACTATTGAATGAATTATTTAGTTTAGTGATTTTTTTTATATTGGGTGGAAGTGGTTTGGGTGTAGGTGTTTTGGTGATAACTGATGTTTGTAGGCTTTAGGCCATGGTTGGTGGGTTGAAAGTGTTTTGGTGTTTTCTATTGGGCCGAGGTGGGGGGGCTGATGGCTACCAAGGTAAGGGTGGGTTGTTCCAATTATTTTTAAAACCATTGGTATAGACCTATACTAATGGTTTCATTAAACCATTGGTATATTGTAATTAGAGGAAAGGTTATACCAATGGTTTACAAAACTGTTGGTAAAAGTCTATACCAATAGTTTTTGAAAATTTTTGTTATAGGTCTATACCAATGTTTTTGATGAAACCATTAGTAAAATATAGACCCCAGTGACATATACCAACTTTTTATTGAAAATATTTAGTATAGTTCAATACCAAAGTCATTATTTCCAATGATTTATAGAACCGTTGGTATAGCCTATACAAATGGTTATCTATCCTATACCAATGGTTCAAAACCATTGGTATATCTTCTTTTTTAAATAGTAGAGTGGTTGAAGGTTTACCATTAATGGGAAGAGACAACCCTTCTATAATAATTTTCCAAAGTATTCATTGGAGTAAATCCAAATGATGGATGCCACATATGACACCATTTAGCAGGTTATCCATTCTCCTTATCTTTATGTACGATTTCTATTTATTTATTGTGATTAAATTGAGTAAAATGTAATTTTTAAGTGTGGGGGAGGTAGACATAATATAGTTAGGATTTAAATTAAAAAAACCACATGTAGTTTATTTATTTTTTACATGTCATGTATATATATATTAAAAAAAACAAATAAAAATTGTGATGTTTCCAATTTTGATTTTTTACTTATTTTAGGTTTTTAGTTAATCTTTGAAATATCCAAAATCATATTTCCATTATTTAGTTGATTATGAGGAAAATTCAATGTTTTAATTGGAAAAATGATTCCAAAATAATGTTGGTATGAAATATTTCTCTATATTTTGTATTTTCAAATCATTATTAGGATTTTAATAGTTTTTTGAAACCCAAGCCACATTATCACTGATAAATATTTTAAATCACATACTTGATAGATATTATAGGCCCTTTATTTCATATTTTTTCCTTTTAATCACTTTTTTAAGAGTCTTAGATCATGTAGAAAAACTAAAACTATCCTTGGTTCAATTTGAAGCCATAATATTTGAGCATGATACATTCATGATAAAGGCCATCAATAATTGAAAATCCCTTTGTACAATTAACCTCAATTTTGGGAAACCTTGATATTTGACCCTTCTTAAACCATAGATACCATGAAATATCTATTACAAAAGCCACATTAAAAGCTAATTTATCCCTACCCACCCATATTTTGTGTACATTTTTATTTTATTTTTAGAAAGTGTGGGGGAGAGGGTGTTTCCATGGGAACTCTAGGGAATGATTAATTATTATGGGTTTTGTTAAAGGGTGACTACATTTTTTTTTGTGTATTGGGTTTATAAACCATATAGTATCATTGTTTTAACCTTTTTCCGTATTTATCTCCAAATAAAATTGTTTATTTAAAAAATAGTATAGTTTTATACATTAAAAAAATATAACAAAAGAAAAATAAATAGATAAAAGATGTATTTTACACATTATTATTCACTATTTGGTTGTGGCTCACACAAAAGTAATAAAGAGGAGAGTTATATAGAAGTGATACACTCTATGAGGAGTTAAGAGAGTACATTCACCATTAACACATGCTGAATTTTGACTTGCTCTGTACTTAAGAGATTAAGCACTCCTCTTACACCTCAGATTTTTAAACATAAAATCCTACCAACCCTTGAATATTTGAATGACTTGTTGAAATTATTCTTGAGTATAACACTAGTTTCTATAGGTATAATATTTATTATCTCAAAAAGGATACGGTAAGATCATATAACCTCTAGAAAATTATAATAGATCCACTTTCATATGTTTATGGAGTGAAGATAGAAAATTTTTAAGTGAGGTAGGTTGTGACATGTTCCATGTGTGAAAAAATACAGTTGAAAAAGTTTTAATGTGAGAGTAGAAGAATGATAGGAAAATTTATTTCAGAAATAATAAATAATAGATTGAATTTCATAATAGTATTAGAAGTTTCATAACCTTTGATTTAAGAATGAGATTTGATTAGGATATAATATTTTTCCCAATATTATAATGGTTTAGGTGTGAGTGTGTGATATCAGAATGATATATCATATATCATCACTTCTATACTTGTTTGTTACACTTTTATGAGTTTTAATATCATATTATTAAAAGATTTTGTACACAATATATATTTTTAATTAATTAGTTGAAAAAATTATAAAAAATATGCAATTAAAAATTGAAAAAATTGGATAACACTTTGGTATTTTTATCATAGCATTATATACACTGATCCAAATTAGAAAAATAATTTTTTTAGAATGAAAAATTAATTGGGATACAATTTCTTCAACTGTACCAAAGGATGGATCCAAGAAAAAGGGGCCCAACAGAGGCCATTGATGGTAAGGAAACTTAAGAAAGGTATATTGGACCACATTTTGGTATTTGGTCCATATATTGGGCTTAAAAAACTAAATTGATCTGATTTCATGTCTATTGGATAGATAACTCAATGGTATACCTCTCCACTAAATTTAAATTCAATAATTAGCATTTATGTATTTTAAACCATTAGACCAAGTAGAGGGTGAATGTCTTCATAAAATAGTAATCGAGTCCTATAGGAACTTGAATACCTTTTGTTACTTTCTTGTGTAATTTGTAGCAATAAGAAATGGATGGGTTGGGGCAAGGAAGTCAAAACCCACACATGCTTTGGATTGTATGAGATTAAGATTGAAACGGCCTACATTTTAAACATACTAATTTATCAAGCCCGAATCACCCCACGGTGGATGCCAAATATCCCACCGGAAACCCTCATTATTATTTATTATTTATTATTATTATTATTATTATATTTCTAATTATTAATATAATGAAAATATTTTGATAAATTTATATTATATACGTTATAAAAATATCAGAAAAATTATAAAATAATAAAAAACATCACATGGGGGTGTAGGCAGTAGTGTGATATATATCCACATATATGTAGAAACACACACACATATATATATTTATGTTAAAAATATAATAAAAGTTATAAAAAATTAAAAATTCATGTGATAGGAGTGGTGACACACCTGAAGACATGGGGTAAGGGGGAGGAAGGTGAAGGGCCCCATCATGCATGGGGGAGGTAGAGAAGGACAATGCAGTTGGGGGGATGAAGTGGACAGAGGCAGGGACAGGTTGGAAGGAGGTGGAGGATGAGGATGGTTAGTGTTAGGGGAGGTAGAGATGGACAATAGAATGTGGGGAGGTGGAGGTGGAATATGGAATAAAAGAGTCAGCATCAAGAAATAATGCTAGTTAGACATGAGGGGAGGTAGAGGAGAGGAACATGGAGAGTCCTGTGTGAGCGGAGGAAAAGGCGAGCAATGGTGATCCTGGAGGGGGAGGTAGAATCGAGCGACGAATTGTCTGGAGTAGTGACGGATAAACACTCTAGTGGAGTGGAGGATGAGGAAATAATAATTAAAGGAATCATGTGACACAGATCATAGAATAAAACACAAAACCATGAATCTTCGCGTGCATCTGCAGCCTTACAAGTCTATTGATGCCTTGCACACCTGGCGCCTCTTCAGTTTCCCAACAAAAAGGAATTTTCCAAGTGGTGTTTTCTACCAAGACATTTGGCATTCCTCTTGTATCAAAATTACTATTTTAAACCTCTTCATATGGGTGTTTAATACCATTATTGATAATTAGAAACTCTAAAATTGTTAATAACAAATCATGTATTGTAAAAAAATCAATTTTTCTTTTTAAAATTGAGACCACGGGTAAGACCACACCCACACGAGCTCAACCCTCTTTGGCTTGAACCTGAATGGGCCCAATCCATATTGACCCGCACTTTTAACATTCAAAATATTTAGGCCCACCTTACCCCACATCCGCCCCATATCCACAAAACCCGCGGGCCTATTTTTCATTACTAGTCATTTGTTAATAAAATTCCCATCTCCCTCATTTACAGGATTCTCTACTAGAGGTTTGGAGAGGAGTTCTTTAGACATCAATACTCTCATCTTTTTATTACTTCATAGTCCATGGATTTCTAAACCCCTTAGGATCATTCAAGGGGAGAACCTTGATGTAATCCTATGATTGAACTTGTAATATTTTTTTGGTCTCATTAATTCCATATTAGAATTTGATTGCTATTAGATTTGTTTTTTATTGTTATTATACTAGTATGATCACACAAGAATCAAATAAATTCTAATATTCATGATCACATGAATAATTTAAATCATGTGATGATTTGAGAATGGTTGCTTCTTCTCTAAACCATTATCTTTCTTGAGTGATATTGTGAATTGTTTTGGCTGGTAAATAAAGAATCAGAACTCAAGAAGATGCATCATTTTTAATGAAAAATAAACAAATTTGGTCAAAAAGTCAATTTCTTTGCGTGTCACAGTGATGAGTTTTAGTTATGAAGTTGGGCAGAATTTAATTAATCATCACAGTAATCGATGGATCACTTTGTGAATATGGACGAACTCTAAGAAGAATCCTAGTACAGATTCAATATCATTCTGGTTCTTTGTGTTGTAAATCAAATATTAAGAGATCAAACCCTTTCACTTGAAGCGATGATGAATGAGTATCAAAGGGAATACCTAGGGTGTTCAAAATTCTATCAAATTATTTCAACTATCACACTTGAATTACATAATTCAACATTTTTCACATAAACTCAAACTCCCATTTCTTAAAAATCTATTGTAATATTCATAATCAAAACCTTATTTTGAAAATTTAACGATCAAAGTATCCTTTGAGAGATGACCTATGGTTCATTATATACTATTGAAATTATAGTAAAAATAAACATATAATTTGATACACTCAATAATGTGATTAGGAGATGAGGATGCTCAAGAGAGTGGTCGAGAATAATATGGGGTGGTCAGGCTGTAGCAGTAGCTTCCAGCCAGCTGATGATCCATTAACTACTCATTGGTGTGTGCCAACGAGCCACTAGCTGAAGGTTTACTCAGTTCGTCTCACTGATGGGGCCTACAAATTTTTTTATTGAGGGCGTTTTAGTTATTTTCTCATCAACATCACTCTAGATTTAGCAGACATGAAGGATTTAAGGAGGTCCTTTTGACCAAATACCACCCTTTATCCCTTGGATCCCCATGATCCAGGGTAATTTTAATGAAAATTCCATGTCTATTTCATGGTACAATCACCGATTCTTCATATATTTTTCTTTTTTTAAATTAGTCACTAATTTACCTTTGAATTAAGCAAGGTATTTGGTGAATATTTCATCAGATCATGGTAAAATAATCCAAAAACAATGGGTCTTTGGCTTAGATCATCTAAAGGGTTTCCCAAGAGGATGATTTCAAGTCACCACATGCCATTTTGATTGAGGTATATTTTCATATAATTTTTATTAGAAATTTTGATGAAATTGGGTAAAATTGACCATTGTATTGGTTGTTTAAATTGGTAATTCTTCTTGTATTTCATTGAGGAGGACACAATATTTTTTTCATGTTGTTTTTCATCTTTTCGACGGAGGTAAGTTGTTGTTCAAATTTTATTTAAGGATTTTTGTAAAATTGGATGAAATTTTTGATAAAATTGGTTTTGTGTGTTATTATTTTTACCCAAAACAGTGTTAAGAATTCATTATGGACTTTCCACAGATGGTCGGTTGTGGTTATACCAAGAGGATGTCAGCTGATGAGTTTTAGATAATTATTACTATATTAATTAATTATTTAATTACTTATAAATTATTACAATTAATCATTTGGGATGTCTAGACATGATACTAGGCCTCACATGTATGAGTGGTAGCTATTTGGACATTCCAATATTAGGGAGATCCTGAGAAGAAATTTTAGTTTGTGAGTTAAAAAGTAAATGACCACATATAATTTCTCCATATGAATTACCCTATGGTTTATGTAGTTTTATTTAAACATTTAATATAAAATGTGATATGGGGTATTTCTATGACATTAATTGACCATATTTAATTAAATGATATGTTTAATCAAATTTCAACTGATTTGTTTTAAATTAAAAAGAAGATGTCTAAGAATTTTATGGGTATAGTGACATGGACAAAGATGGGACCTTGAGCACTGATTAGATAGCTCGACCACCAATGAATATGAATATAATTTTAATAATGTATAGTTTGTTATGTGTACCGCATGAGAGGTTCTAAATAAGTGATTACATGAACATAGTGGTCCGGATAGGTGCCTGTATAACCCTTTAGTAGGGATGGGTATGAATTAGGATAATTGGCCTTAGTTGGGCATATTGAATTGTGATATTCCTTAGATCCTTTAGGCTAGTTGATATGATAATGGATTAATTAAGAATAGAGGACCATGATAGGAATCCTTATAATCGTCCTTGTGTTAGAAGTGATGAAGGACTAGTTATAGCCAAACTTGGTGCCACCTTAGACCCAAGTACTTGACAAGATAAAAATTGAGAGGCTAGAGAAGCTGGGTTGAGTTGGATTGATACCAAGGGATGTATTACCACTATATGGTGGGTTCCGAATTGAAGAAAAATGTTGTATAGCGATTAATTGATTTTTGGAGGATTCCTATGATATATCATAATATCCAAGACATGATTTAAATGTTGAACTATTAATTAATTAAATTGGTTAAATTGGACCATTATTTATTTATATATTATTTGGGAACTTGGATGCATTTCCTTTGATTTGGTGTTCCGATTATTATATTATTAGAGGACCTTGGATGTATTTCCTTGGATCTGGTGTGCCAATTAAATATACAGTCAGAGGACCATGGAAATTCTTCTATAGATCTATTTTTCCCATTATTTATGTATTGTTGTGAGACCTTGGAGATATTTAATTCGATATAGTGTGCCCATTATTATATTATTGGAGAACCATGGACATAGTTACTTAGATAGGATGTGTCCATTATTTATGTATAGTTGGGGGAATATAGACATAGTTCAATGGATTTTGTGTTCCCATTATTTATTATATTTTTGGGGGACCTTGGACGTATTTTATTAGATCTAATGTGTCCATTATTATATTATTGGGGGACCTTGGACGTAGTTACTTGGTTTTAGTGTGCCTATTATTTATATATAGTTGAAGGACTATGGATTTATTTCATTTAATAATGAGTTCCCATTATTATATAGTTGGGGGGACCATGGATGTATTCCTTTGGATCTAGAATACTCATTTTTATACAAATTGGGAACCTAGGATGTGTTTCCTTGGATTTGGAGTACAAATTATTATACATTTGGGTGACCTTTTTTGTGTTTCCTTGGATTTGGTGTGCCCATTATTATATTGTTGGGATACCTTGGATGTAGTTTCATGGATATGGTGTGGCCATTTATATATTGTTTGGTGACCTTGAATATTGTTCCTTGGATCTAGTGTGACCATTATTATATATATGGTTAGGGGACTTTAAGATTATTTACTTGGATTTGGTGTGACCATATATTTCTATACATGATTATGATAATATGGATAGTGACATCTAGAATTTCCAAAAATAGGTATGGTCAATATTGAGAGTTTCATTCGACTTTGAGGATTGAAGTTGATATTTATTTATGCTTCCATATTTAAATATTTATTTATTCCACTTTCAATGTTAGATGAACACATCATTACATTTACTGGTTATATATGGGACCACATTGGTGGTGCCCTACTGAGATATGTACCCACACCCTTCTTGGGCCTCCATTGCACTTGGGTACCTGAGTGACCTTTACTATTCATAGTTTTAGGTTGGGAAGAGATCCAGGATTGGATCATTCTGCTAGATATCTTAGTCAGAAGTTGATACTATGATGAGGTAAGGCTCAGTGATCTAGTAGATCCTTGGTATATTTTTTTTATTTTGTATATATATGATCGGCCCAATGGGAGACTAGTTGATCTGTTTATTAGTATGACTATATCCATTTACTATTGTGGTCTCTGTTTATTTATTATTTTAACTCAATTGATGATTATTACTTTGGATGATATTTGGTTTATTTTTACTGTTATTCAATCTTTGATATTAGTTTATAGTCTCCCCACTATCATATCTTATAACCTCTATGTTAGTCAGAAGCCTCTGGCATACATGGAGGTCCATATGAGGACATGTAATGATCTAGTACAATTACTAAAGAGTGAAACAGGGTGATAATGTTACCTAGATCATGATTCTATTCATTAAAATCAAAAAATATGCCAAAAATTACTCCCATACAATTCCACTAGTCATAATCCTCTTTGACAACTTCATTATATGTTTTTTCAACTCAAATCACCAGCCACTAAGTTTCATTTTCCTAATGAATGAATTAAATAAAATTTGAACATTTGAAGATACTCTATACATTATCATTTACTTAGGTTTAAACCCCCTTTTGAAAAGATATGTTTCAAGATTCTATAATCTATAAACATGGAGAAATTTTCACCAAATATGTATTGAAACCATGTTTTTAATGTGTGGAAAACCACAAATAATTTAAGGCCATAGAAGAGATAATTATTTTCTTATGCTTTAAAATATTTTGATCCATAAGCTATGATGTGGTCTCCCTGAATGAGAACACAACCTAGTCCAATTACAGACACATCACAATATACCACACATTCTTATCCTGGTTCTAACAAGATGGGGATAAGTGTAGAAGTGATCCAAGATTTAATCTTATAAGTGGATTTATTATATTAATCACTCATATTTAATGGAAAACATTTACTAGTCAAAGTAGTCATAGGATAAAAGAGTGTTGGGAAGTCTCAGAAAAACTGATGATACTAGATTTCTTATCCCAGAAAGATCCATATATTAAAGACATTCTTAAAAGGTTGCTCAAAAATCAATACTTAGATCTTTTTGGGATCTATGGGTATTCCTCTTTTAGAAATCACTTGACCAAAGATACAAAACCTATAGTATCCATAAGTAATACATTTAACATAAATTGGGTGCTCATGTAATGTACCAAATACAATCTCTAAGTTCTTATCATGGTCATGTATTGTTTGATATTATGAAAAAATATCATTGAAAAATACAAAAAAAAAATAAATTCACTTGTGGAAGATATGTTTCATTGAGGACAAAACAGTTGTAGGTTTTTTTTAAATTCTAAAGATAATGACTATATATAGTGACCATAACAACTTCAAAAGCTGTTTTTAGAATATCATATTTTTTAAATCGGTGTTGGTGATAGCCAATCCATAGTTAAATTTTGGAAGAAAATTAGAATCCTTTAAATTGATCAAAGAGTTTATAAATTTGAGGTAGAGGGTACTAATTCTTGATTGAAATTTGATTTAGTTATGATAGTCAACACATAATTTAAATGAACCATTTTGCTTCTTTATGAAAATAACTAGAGAATCCCAAGGTGATGTGCTTGGTCTAATGAATCCCTTTCTTTCTAGTTCTTCTATTTGCATATTTAATTTATGTAATTCTATTTGTACCATTCTATATTATGTAAGAAAAATAGGAATTGTTCCAAGAATTAGATCGATAGAAAAGTCAATTCCCCATTCATGTGGTAACCTAGAGAAATCATGTAAAAAGTCATCATCGTATCAATATACTATTGCAGTAAGACTCATAGTCCCATTTTCTTTGATATCTCCAAAATTAATTTCTTTTATCTATGAATATATAGTTCTATATACTTCCACCAAAGGCCTTACCCTACCTATATTCATATCATAATCCTCTTTGAATAAATAAGAAACACCATCCAGAAATGTGAAGGTTAATTATTGGGCATGACATTTGATATATGCTTTAAATTATACTCGAAAATACATTTAAAATATAAAATAGAAGATTTCCATTTCTAAGATTCTAATCTCCCATAAAAAGTTGACCAAATTAATGGTAATGTGACAAGGTGAACACTTAAATACTCTACATTTGTTCTTCCGAAGAAATGTTTTGATGCTCAAGAAATGAGAAAAAATTTCCACATGAACCCTTAATTTATTTACCACATGAGAAACAAGAAATGAGTGGTATTATCCACTATCAAACTATACTTTAATTAGAGTGAAGTTTAGAAGAATGGTAACTCACATCATCAAGAGACCTGGTTGCTGAACTATGATTTTCTTCTCACCTCCATATAGTTTCTAATTAACTCCCACTAAGTAGTCCTTAATTCCTTTTTGTAGTTGTATCTATTGGAAAACTAAGGTGATCCTAGTATCATCATGATTTGATTGAATCTGATCACAATTTTTTATGAGACCACCCTATTTGAGAATGAGAGATCTAAGACCGATTCGATCTGTATGAAACCATTTAATTTGTGGGTCTTATACAATAACAACTTAGGTGTCCTTTCCAGCCACAATTGTGATAATATTAAAGAGGTGTTAAAAATTCCATTTTCTTATGTGTGAATGAGAAACATTGAAAACAACCTTGTTCTATACTCTTATGTTGTGGAAAAGAGACTAGTCTAGCATTCTAGTTCCCTAGAGATCTACTTCCTTTAGAGTTGGGTTCATTCCTCTTCTTTCCACCTTTAGAGTTTCCACCCATGTTTGTGAAGTTGAAAGTGTTTACTCTATAACATTCCCATATATATCCCTTTAATACATAGTCACTCTATTGAAAATATCTATATAATCATTTATTAAGAACACAACCACCTTAGAATAGATATATAATCAAAACCCTTCCTTTAAGACATGTGCCTTCAGATGCTTGTTAGCTTCCACATCTAGAGAAAATAAAACTAAGATCATAAAATTATCCACATATTATATCATGGATATGTTTCCTTTCTTGAGACTATAGAAATCAATCATTTTTTTACTTTGAAGGTATGAAAATAAAATTGTTTTTTGAACCAATTCTTCAAATCCCTCACAAGTAATTCTTTGTCCGAGTTTATCTTGATCAACTAACTTTCACCATTACCATGAAAGATCCTCCAGCATGTATACCAATAGATGCACCTTTATATCGGTCAGAGTTCCCAGGAAATTTAAAATTTGATTGATATTATTAGTCCATTTTTCTACTTGATTAGGTCCTGAATCCCCCTAAAAAATTAGTGGATTCTATTTCTAAAATTGAAAAGTACGATCAGTATGACATGGTTCCCTAGTTTGATTCCCTTTGTCCAAAGACTAGAATGATTTAATAACTCTTGGAACAAGTTCCCAATTCACCTATGATTCATGTGTAATCTCATTCTCCATGACCCCACTTACTAGTTTCTAGGTCTTATAACTGGTTCCATGTAACGAAACAACCCAGGAAAACTAGATAATCCCCCTAAACCAGACTATCACGTAATATAGGTAAAAGACTAAAACAGAAACCAGTTATGAATATAAGAAAAAAAAGACATACAACTAGAATAAAAAGTGAAAATGAAATAAATGCCACAAAATATATACAATCTAATCCAAAATAGGATAAACCAAAAAAGTATGTTAAGTACCCACGTGACCAGCAGTCACTTCCAGACCAACTCAAACCCAAATCAGCAACAACAAGAGAAGAAAACATGCTATAAGATGCTCTTCCCTTTACCTAAATCCTATAATAAAACATCTAAAAATTACCAAATATACAAGTAAGGTGTGTGAAAAATCCCAATAGGATACCACCACATTTTCTATACAATTTATAATAGCAGGAATTTAATAATTATAGATTTTAAAACAAAATATTATTACAATGATATTTCTTAAAAAAGTCTAGTTATAAATTATTTTCCCTTTGGTTTTTATAAAATACTTTCATTTTCTCAAACCATAAATACAAAAAGTAGAAGTGATAAAATAGGAAAACATATCTATGAAACAATAGGTACACATATCTCTGAAATAACCAATCATGAGAAGCTATGTGATATTGCCTCATATTAAACCCTATGAGAAATAATCCATGATAAAAAATCATGCCTTAAATAACCATGAATGAAAAATAAAAAATCACCTTGTATTGTGATATATAATTTTGTAAATGAATATTAAACACTCACAAGACTAAATAGAAAGACATTTGATCTAATAAATATATATCCATTCTATTTGATATCACTTAAAGTTACCAGATAGTGGTGCAACACACACTAAAGCTATATGCGTCTCTTTCCCGATGCACCAAAGGTTCCCAATGTGAAATTTCCTGAATAAATTTTCAAAACCATGATCATAATTTTATAAACATTTTTAAATCCAAGACAATCTACTTTTAAGTTTTAAAACCAATTTCCAAATCAGGAAAACCCTTTTTCAAAGAAAAACTCCCTTTTAAAAAGCATTTGATTTTCTAGGAAATCATTTGAAATAATTTATCTCTTACAAATAAATGAAAAATATGAAGTAAATTTTCAATGAAAAAATTAAATTCATAATTTTAACCTATTTTATAGAAAAAATACCTCACATGGTAGAAACCTAGATGCTTTCGACAATAGTGATCAGAAACCAAGAAAAAAACCTTCAAAAGAAAAGTCTCTACAAGAAACTCAAAAGGATTGATAGAAAACACTATCTAAACCAAAATATGAACATAACCATAGAAAAAACACAATCAAAACCAATTCCAAAGAAAAAC
Source organism: Viscum album (assembly GCA_963277665.1). NCBI lineage: Eukaryota > Viridiplantae > Streptophyta > Magnoliopsida > Santalales > Viscaceae > Viscum > Viscum album. The sequence continues at coordinate 601,438,404 of OY728157.1, forward strand.
CATAAGGAATAATTACCCAAAGTAACACACCACAACTGAAATAATAATCAATTTCTAAACAAAATGACATGGAAGGGTCAGAGGTATCCAAAATAACCCCTTTTGATCGAGAGGGAGAAGAGATTTCAAATGATGAAATGAAAATTCATCCAAGTGGTACCCTAAAATCCCAAACCTCAATAATCACATGATGTGTAATACCATTACATGTCATATAATCTATGAAACTCAAATACACCAAAAAACCGTTTCAAATTTTTATTATTATAAACCTGTTATTTTTAATTACATGGTGTGGACCTATTAAATGACATATAATCCCATAATAATGTGTATCCAATTCATGTATTCTGATCGATATGCATTTCATGGCATGTAATCCCATTACATGGTGTGTAATCACCCAAAAAATAGAAAAAAATACATGTTTATGTTGAAAATTCCATAAAATACCTCATTTTTTCATTACAAGTATCCTTCCAATTCTTATTTGAAATTATTTATCCAACAAAAAAGGAAACAAAAAAAAAAGGATAAAACAGAACTGACTGAAAGGTAACTGTTTTTACAATCTCCCCACCTTAAATGATTTCTCCCCTAGAAATCCTTCAAGATCCTAGATCCATAAAAAGATTAGGCCACTACCACCTAATCAATGACTCCTACCCCCACATCTCATGTCTATCTTGTCTATAATTCCATAGTACCAAGACCAGGGGATCATTTTACCATGAAATACCTTATTGTAGGAATCTATAATCAGAACTGGATACTCAACCAAAGTGGTATCAGAATCATTATTAACTTCCTAACATCTAATAACATTGGAAGTATATGGTATATACCTCCTCAATTAGGAAACATGAATCAAGTCATGAATAATTATTAAACTAGACAAAAAATGAAAATGATAGACCATCCTCCCTAGTCGTATAATGATCTCAATGGGTCGCACAAACCTCAGTGCCAACTTACCATTTTTACCCAACCGATGATGTCCCAAGTGGGTTGAAACTTTGAGAAAGACCCAATCACCAACCTTAAACTCCAATGCCTGACACCAACAGTCCGCATAAGACTTCATACAAATGTGTGCTTTAATAAAATGATTCTGTATCAATTGAACTATGTTCGTCATTTCATGAACACACCATGTCCCAACCAAGGCCTACTCCCCAACTCTAGAAAACATAAGGGATATCTACATGGATTCCCATATAAATCCTTGAAGGGTGACATCTTTATCAAATCATGATGACTACTGTTATAGGAAAACTCTACCAAAGGAATTTTTTTCCCAATATCCTATGAAATCAAGCACACTAGCTTAGAGCATATCCCCTTGAACCTGGATATAACTCTTCATCTATCCATCCATCTACGAATGATAAGTCATGCTCAATTAAATACGGGAACCCATCACCTCCTGAAAAACTTTCCAAAACCTAGATGTGACCCTCAGGTCCTTATTAGAAAAAACCATAGAGGGAACCCCAATAATCTTCAAAATTGCTCAGACATACAGGTCCCCAATCTTTTCCACTACTTTTGCCTCCCAGGATAGTTATAAAATGCACTTATTTCATGAGTTGATCAATGATCACTCAAAATTTACCCTTACCACTAGGATTCCATGGAAAACCAATGTTGAAGTCCCTAGAAATCTCATCCCACTTTCATAATGGAATGGGTATGTGCTGCAACATACCCATAGGTCTCTGGTGTTCTTCCTTAATTCTCTGAAAAGTAAGGAACTGGGATACAAAATCCACAATCTACCATCTCATCCCTTACCACCAATACTGATGCCTCAAATCATGATACATCTTGGTAGTACCTAGAAGCACAGACCAACAAGAATAGTGTCCACTATCCAAAAAACTCATATATTAGGGAAAATGGAAAAATAGACCTTCCATGGAAGTGTAATTCTACTAGGAGACCAAGACCACTCACCCTTGGTATACCTAGCATACACTCTTTTACCCAATCATTGAAAATCAATGTCTGTTACCTGGTCGAGCTGAAATCACTCATCAAAAGATAAGTTATCTTTTATCAAAGCCAAGAAAACCTATCCACTAACCTCTTCCACTTCTAAGATCATCTTAGTAAAAAAGATCATCAGAGGCCACTTCTCAACTAATTCCTTCATGACTTGTGTTGGAAATTTTCTTCTCAATGCATCGGCAACCACATTACATTTCCCAAGGGTATAAGAAATATCAAAATCAAAATTCTTAAGATACTCCACCCACTATCTCTATTGAAAATTTAGATCCCTCTGAGTAAAAATATATTTCAGGATCTTACGATCAGAATATACTATAAACCATTCCCCAAAGAGATAGTGACACCAAGTTTTGAGTGCATGCATAAATGTTTCCAAATTAAGATCATGGGTAGGTTAGTTCTTCTCATGAAGGTGTAATTGGTGAGAGACATAAAGAAAAACCTATTTCCCCTACATCAAGACACATCCCAAACCCATACCAGAAGAATAAAAAACATAATAACCCGATCTCAATTATGGAAGAATCAAAACTGGTGCTATAGTCAAAATAAAATTCATCTTCTCAAAATATATTTGACACTTATCATTCAATTCTAACTTTATAGACCCACAGGTAAAATATTTAATTGAAGAGTGATCTTAGAGAATCCCTAAGCAACCCGTCTATAGTAACCAGCTAAAACCAAGAATAACTAGATCTCAAAAAATTTTGCAGGCCACTCCCAAGACATAAATTACTATACATTTTTAGTATCTACTGAAACAACCCTCTTATATATCACATTCCCTAGAAACTTTACTTCTTTAATCCAAAACTCATATATGTAAATATTACCATACAGACGATGTTCTTTAAAGTTTTGAAGAATGATATCCAAGTGGTCTATGTGCTTCTCCTATGACCCAAAGTACACAAAAATATCATCCATAAACACAATAAAAAAGAGTCCAAGAACTGATGAAATATCTGGTTCATTGAATCCATAAACACCAAAGGAGAATTAGTGAGACCAATGACATAACCAAAAAATTAAAATGTCTCCATCGAATCCTAAATGTTCTCTCGGTTATATCCTCTTATTGATCTCTAAACTAGTGGTACCCAATTTTAATGTCTATCTTAGAAATCCAATGATACCCTCTAAGATGATCAAAGATATCATAAATCCTTATTAAATGATATTTTTTCTTAACGGTCACCCAATTCAACTTTTTATAATTAGTAAAAATTTCGAGGCTCTCGTATGCATTCTATAAAAGAGGATAGGAAAAGACAATAGATCCATTATGGGATGAATAAATCCTATAGCTTATAGGTCCCCAAGATGTACCTTAAGTTCAATAAACTCAGAAAGTTTCATATGATAAGATGACATAGAAATGGGAATCGTAGTAGAGAGCACACATATAGTAAACATAACCTCTCTCTATAGTGGTTTACCAAAAAAATCATCCAAAAAGTCCTTGAGGTATGAACATAAAACTATATGAATTTGACCTCCTAAATAGGGAACAAATACATCAAGAAACATGTCTAAAAAATATCATGACATTACTCCATCATAAGGAAAAACAGATCCTTACCTTATTGATCTAGAGTCCCCCCCACCCTGGAAAACATGAGTGACCCCATCAGTAGATAAGAACTGAAACCAATGATGATAAAATTATAAATGGACCTTAACACTGATCATCAAATCCATGATGATAATCAAGTCGAAGATATCAAGATCAAGCACAAAAAATTACCAATCCACCTCAAAGTTTTCTATCATCACCCAAAACATAGGACATCTAAAACCTTCTTCATACCTCTTTCCCAAAGCTGTGGAAAGATCCAACAAGAATAGAATAATATCTGAATGAAAAACTAACATGTCAACTAAATTTGAAGATATAAAGTAATTAGTAGCACCTGTATCAAATAAATCCAACACCATAGAAGATGAGATAAACATCATACCTCTAATTGTATATAACACTTCTTCAGATTACTTTAGTGCATACTCCATTGTATAAATTCATCTGTCTTAGCCACATGAACATCTCCCTTGGCCTAAGTATTATACCCACCACCCTTGGAAGCATCTGCAAAAACCTTTGAACCCTTGGTGAAAGTGGATCCTCCCTTACTACCCTGAGATATCTTTTAAAAAAACATTGTAGATGGGAAAATTGTATAAAAAGATGAAAAGTCTTAGGAGACTATGTATAGTTAGTCTTGGTCTGACCTTGCCTTATATTATAGTATTAGACAACTTACTTCTACCCCGTCAAATCCTATGAAACTGGTCATAAATAAATATGACCACTCTTATGCTTACTTTTCTTTCTAGAAGTTACACCCTAGTTAACCACTGAACCAATTAAAGCTCCACCCAAAAATATATTTGTTAGCTATTCCTGCCTCATCCAAAGATTCCTTTTAAAATACCATCAAAAAGTTCATAAGGAACAAGAGTATCAACATCGGCTGAGTATTAGGCCTTGGTCCTAACTCACACCTCTAAGCCTTAAGGTACTCATTAGTGATAAACTCTAGTTCCAGATATACCAACTCAGAAAAATGGGAAGAATACTTCAGAACGGTATGATTCCCCTTATCTTAGTTTAGAAACTCCCAGTTTTTCACCATACACGATGTATCAGGGTAAAACTGATGGTTAAAGATTTTATTAAAGGAATCCAAAGTTATATCCTTGTTCAACTTAGATTTCAGAATGAAGTCCTACCATATCCTTCCTTGTCCCTCTAGCATACACATGGAAAAACCCACCTTAGAGTCTTTAGGAGTCTTAAAGAAGTTTAATATACTATCTATCCACTCATTCCACTCATCAAACTCTTGGGGTCATTTTTCACCATGAAATATGGGTGGATACTTCTCAGTAAATAACAAGCCACAATCCACCGCACATCCTGGGTTCCCGACACCCACTTGATCAAGAGTCTGAATAGTGCAAATAATGACTTATACCAAAGTAGGGTCCACTGGAGGATTCACTTGCATAACCTATCTCACAGCTTCCTCTATTAGATTTGGAAGATATCTTCTTAGAGGCATTGTGTAACAAAAGACAAAAACCAACCAGTTTCGATCAATTTCCAAAATCATAGGACCATCTTTAGAAATCGATAACAAGGATTTAAAACATTAAGAATTAAAAACAACCATGAAAAACCATACTTAAAAAGGAATAGGTCTATTTAAATAAACCTCCCATATTTTTCATTTAAATGACCTCAAAATCCAAGTCTCAAACTGGGTAAAAAGACCCAGACCACCCATGGAAACTTGGTTTCAGTCACAAAAGTGAGATGGATAGTCCCCTTTTCAACACATACTATTTTAATTCCAACGGTCCAAACTTTGGTCTAACCAAGACACATAATTGAACTCAAGAAATGCTGACACACTTCAGGCTGAGAATGCCTTTGATACCAATTTGTAATGAACCAACCTTGGTTAACTAGACATGTCACTTGATCCATACCATCAATTAATATAGGTAAAATAAGAAAATAAAAACCATTTCTTATTATAAGAAAAATAAGAAATACAACTAGATTACGAATTATAAATAGAGAATATACCACAAAATAAATAAAATCCATGCCAAATTAGGCTAAACCAGAAAGTAAGTCAAGTAATCATGTTACTAATAGTCAACTCTAGACCAACCCAAACTGAATACCAAAGTAACAAGAGAATACAACATGCTACAAGATGCTCTTACCTTTAACTGAATCCAGCAATACAATATCTAAAAATTCCCAAAGCCACCAGTAGGGTGTAAGCCAAAGCACTGTAGGATACCACCATAGTTTCTATAAAAGGTATAATATCAAGAATGAATCAATTATATCTTTTAAAATAAAACAGTTTTAGAGAGAATTATCATAAAATAAATCTATTTTTAAATCATTTTACCATTATAATTCATAAAAGAATTTAATATTCTAAAAAAAGGATGACAAATAGAAATGATTAAATAGGAAAGCATATCATTATATCAAGGGGTAAACATATCCATGAATAACCTATCATGTGAAGTTATTTCATACAAACTATTATAAAAACATATGAGAAGAAATCCATGATAAAATAATCATGTGATAAAAAACCATAAATGACAAAAGAAAAATCACCTCGTATTGGGATCTAGACTATGAGACAATTCATACTAGAAATTTACAGGCCTAAATAGGTAGATGTTTGATCCAAAATATATCAAGTCTTACCAGCCCATATCACAAAAATTTACCTCCTAGTGGTACAAAAACACTAAGGATACCCATGTCACATTCCTGATGCACTCAAGGTTCCCAATGTGAAATTATCTAAATAAATTTTCAAAACTATGCTCATAATTTCATAAAACATTTTTAAAGCCAATAAAATTAGCTTCGGAGTTTCAAAAACCATTTCGAAATTATAAAAACCCATTTTCAAATAAAAACACCCTTTTATTTTTTTTTCTTTTCTAAGAAATCATTTGAAACCATTTATCACATCCAAATTAGTGAAAACCCAAATAAATCTATCAATAATGATTATAAATTCATTAAATTAACCCATTGAATAGAAAAACCTACCTCATGTGGTAGAAACCCAGCTGTTATAAAAAATAGTGTCATGAAACCAAGAGAACAACCTTCGAAAGACAAGTACCACAGAGAAATTGAAAAGGGTCCATAGAAAACACTATCCAATCATAAATCGAAACAAAACCATAGCCAAAACCACAATGATAACCAAATGCAAAGTAAAACCTAAAGGAACGCTTACTCGAAGAAACACACTACAACCAAAAACATGATCAATCACTGAATGAAATGATCTAGAAGGGTTGGAGGTTTCCAAAATAACCCTTGAGATCTTTTAGGTTGAGAGGGAGAAGAGTTTCAAAATGTTGCAATAAAAATTCATCCAAATTCCACCCAAAAATCTGAACCCTCGATAACTATATGGTGTGTAATGCCATTACATGTAATGTAATCCAAAAAGCTCAAATATCCTAAAAAATCCATATCCTTTTTATTAAAAACATGTTATTTTACATTACACATTATGAAACTGTTACAAAGCTTATAAACCCCTCACACTGTATATCCAGTTCATGGCTCCTTTCTGGAGGACATTACATTGTGTGTACTCCCATTAAACTATTTGTAATCTCCCCACTAATAGTAGAAATTGTTGGTTTATGATGAAAATTCCAAAAATTCCCAAACTTCAGCATTATAGGTTCCCTACCAATTACTTTTTAGAATTTTCATCCAATGAAAATGGAAATCAGAAACAAATTTTAAAACATACATGATAGAAAGGTAATGGGGTGTTACATGCCATCGTTCAAGAACTATAGTAATAATCTCCGGTCAGTTATCACACATTTCTTCAATCTTGAGTTAAAGAGTTTATTAAATCACGACAAGTATGGTTATATAAACATAATTTCAAAATCAAGAATTTCAAATAAAACATGAATGATTAAATCTTAGTGAGAAGTATCTTTACTAATTCATGGTACTAGATACTAATTGTCTGAACCCACAAAGATGAGTTGACTATTTGTGTTGAGAGTTTATGTTTTTATTTGTTTTATTATTTGTTAAATTATAATCCCTTCATTTAATTTTTAATAATATTTTATTTTATTATTCATTATTTTATTATTTTAATTTAATTTATTTTAATTTATTTCTTGTGTTATGTTTGTAAATTTTATAATCATAGAATTAATGTTTTATCACACATATAAAAATACTTTTTTTATATTTTTCTTTGTAAATAAATAAATAAATAAATAAATGAATAAATGAATATATATATATATATATATATATATATATATCAATACATACATACATACATACATACCTACATATATACATATACACACACACACACACACCCATACATAAATACACACACACACACACACACATATATATATATGTATGTATCAAAATATAAGTTATCTTATTTTTTTGGGTAACATTTGTGATAATTAGTTTTAATATTATATTTTTAAGATACATAGTATATATATTGTATATATATATAAAATATACACTGTACCTCTACGCCCCTTGCTTCTCCTCCTCAACCATGGTGGCAGTACCTTCAGTCTTCTATGATGCCATTGTTGTACCCTACACCGTGACTCTAGCTTGACACGAGCACTCCCGCATCACCTTCACTAGTTCACCCGACTAGTATGACTAAAAAAATAGCATGAAAATAGCTTATAATTCCTTGATAACATCCAATTGAGGTTAGAACATCACATACATATGAGAATCATCTTAACCATCATCAGTGACATTTATTCTCTACATTAGTTCATGCATAACATACCTTGATAATATTCCCTATTTCATCATCTCTGAAGGAGTTTTTAGAGGAATAAAAATAAGTAATAGATTACTAGAGGTGATGAGAATAAAAAAATAATAGTAGTAGAAAACAAATTTATTTCTTCTCTTGGATGGAAAACAACACACACGACACACACTATTTATAGGGGTATAAGAATTTGATAAAAATAAAAAGAAAATAAAAATGAAAGTAAAAAAATTGGTTACAATAGGTGCCACCCAAGCCTTCAAAGCCAGACACATAAAGTAGACTTCATTTAAAATTTTTAAGCCTCAATTGTAGTAGTGGATGGTTGGTTACATCCATGTAAAAGTAGGTTTTTCTTTCAATATCCTCCCTTAAATATTTTTTTCTCATGAACCATAAATATGCATCATATCTGGGTGGTTGATCATCAGGTTCAATAACTTCACCATATTCAATGCCTTCCTTTTCCTTATAGCCTTTTGTGGAATTTAAGGAATGGATTTCATCATATATCAATTTCCTCCATTTTTTTTAGTTTTAGATTTCTCAAATCCAACTAGATCAACATATTTCAAGAGATAGTAAAAATATACATACTCCACCACTAGTTCGATTATCTCATATATAAACATAGGGATTCAAATGTTCTAGAGACATATATGGGAAAGTTATCTTTCAATGTCTTCAAATATAGTAGTATGCAGTGAAAACATCATTGGTTCTTTAATTCCTAATTCCTATAATGTCACTTCATTAATGATTTCTTCATCTTCCAAAGAGATTCATACATCTCTAGAATCTTAATCTTGATTTCATTTCCATGTATCACTTTCATAAAATATAAAATATCTACTATAAATATTATTCATAGTGATGGGATTATATAAGAAATATCCCATTTCTCGGTCTCCATATCCCATAAGGACACACTTCACTCCCCTATCCTTGAGATTTTTTTCCTCTCGTATCCTGATATAGGAAATGGAACAACAAATATATGATGGATAACACTTGGCTTGTGATTAATCTACGCTTCATGAAACATATTTGATTCAAGTTTTTTTGGGAATCTATTGAGTAGATACACCACACACAAGGCCGCTTTAGACTAGAAAATCATGGGAACTTTTTTGTCATTCAGTATGCTTCTTTCCATGTTGAGAATAATGTGATTTTTTCCTTTAAACTACTCCATTGAGTTGGGATGTGTAAAGTACTATTTTCTAGTGATGAACTCCATACCTCATGAGGTAATTTTGAAAAACATCAGAGGTGTACTACCCAACTAGATCAGATAAAAATGTTTTTATTCAATGATTACTTTGATTCTCCACTAGTGCCTTGAATTATTTTAATATTCCAAACACTTTTGAATTTATCTTGAGAAAATATATCCATGTTTTTCCATTTTATTTTGGATTTAATGTACTACACACATCTGTGTGGACTAACTCCAATGGTGAAATAGATTTCTAGTTGGCCTTTATTGCAAATCTATTTCTATGTTGTTTTATTAGAACACATCTTTCACATATTTGTTTCGGTCGTCAAATGATAGAAATCACATTCACCATATTCTTGATTCCTAATAATCTTAAAATTTTAAAGTATAAATGATAAAATTTGAAATTAAATATCCAATATTTATCATCACATACCATCTTCAAACACTATGGTACATCAGGTTGGATCATAAGAAGTAACATGTGGTTCTTCAACATTTATACTATTTTTTCATCCTCCTTATATAATCAACAATATTTATTTTTATATTTTGTAGGATTATGTGAAATCCTTATTCAACCAATTTACTAAGACTCAAGATATTGGTCATCATGTTGGGTACATAGTAAATTTCCATGATTAAATAATGATTGTCGTCTTTTTGATTGATCATAATAGATACTCTTCCATAGAAAAATATTATTGAGATATCCCCAAATTAAATCTCTCCTCAAACCATATCATCTTGGTTTTTAAACAAGTTCTCGTGTCCTTTCATGTGGTTTCTAGCTCCAAATTCAAGATACCACATACCTTTATTTTTTTGTTAATGTTTGTGCCACCAATATATGGGACTCACCAAAAGTATATCTTTCTTAGATGAAATGTACCTCATTGGTGTCATTATACATGGGTTTATTATACCAATATTAATTGATATAATGTCCATATTTTTGACAATTATTGCATTGGAAATTTCTTTTTTCTGTTTGCTGATTATTTAACCCCCCCTTATTCCTCATCATCGTTCTCATGGAGTATAGTTTTGATATACAAGACCTCCTCGATGTGAGATTCCTACACCTCATACTCCTATTATTGAATCTAATTATTATTTATGAAATTATTTTCCTTGACCTCTTTGAAATGTCCCACCAAGCTTCTTTCTAGAGTTATTGAGACACAACTTTGAATGAAGTTCATGATCCACTCAGTTCGTTTCACTCTGGGGGTTCACCTTATGTTTGTGGGAATATAGAGATCCCATGTGTTATTCAATAGAAATCATCTCTAGGTATTTTGTTTCTTCTAGGAAAAAAACTATGTATTCAAATTTTCGATGTAAGGATCGCAAAATTTTCTCACATCCCATCATGTTGGAAATATTTTCTTCATTTCTTTATAGTTGGTTCACCACAACCATTACATGAGTATGATACTCAACAAAGGTTTCAGAATATTTCATAAATAGGGATTCAAACTCACTTAGTAGAGATTGAATTCATATTCGATTCACTTTTTTGGAACCTTTGAATGCTTTTCAATGGTTTTCCTAGATATCCTATGATTATTTAGATGAATCAATTATTTATAAAGTCTCTTAATCAAGGAATTGATAGATTATGGTTTGGACTTGCAGTCACACTTCCATTACACATGCAGAGTGGCCTTTTTGAACATCTCGAAGAGCAGCCTCCATTGCTTTGGATTTGAGATATGTGTATCCATCCTCCATGATGTCTGTGGAATCTTGGGTGCCAAGAATCACTCAAATTTAGATGCACTAATTATCATAATTAATCTTCATCAGCTTCAAGATCAAAGCTTATGCAATCCCATTCACCATGGAAGATCAAAAAATGAATTGGACCAAAAAATGGTTGATTAAAAATGATTTTTTGTGCAATGTATATTGTTATTTTATTTAGAATCACATGATTTTTTTTTCAAAATTAAAGAATATTTTTCTATGAATTTCAGATGGATTTTTTTAATAATTATTTTCTTATATATTTTTATTAAATAATGGTGGGAATTTATTTTTTTGGGCAAGAGGGGCATGGAGGCAAGATGCCAAGGGTGACATGGGGTCTAAGACCAAGGGATTTTGATTATTTTGTTTGAAAATATTCAATAGGAGACAAAAAGAGGCATATGATGTGTAAAAGTTGATAAAAGAAAATAACTTTTGAATTATGAATAAAGGGGCATGGAAATGGAAAGAACAAAAAACTCACACCCAAATTTAGAATAGTGTGAGAATGTATTCATCATCTTATTAATATCACCATTGAAATAGATCATAATTATCTCTCACATATCTCTATGTTTACAAATTACCTTTTAATCCCATTCTAATACCACTAAAGGTTTTTTAACGATAGTAGAATAAGAAGCAGATCACTAGAGGTGATCATAAGAACAAAATAAAAAAAGTAGGAAAGAAATTTATTTCTTATATTGGATGAAAAACAACACACACCACACAACCAATTTATAGGTACACAAACATACACCAAAAAATAAGATCAAAATAGAATAAAAAAGCCCACAAATCAGTTATAATAGGTATCTCCCAAGCCTCCAAAGATAGAAACATCAAATATACTTCATTTAAAATTTCTAAGACTACATTGTATTAGTGGATGGTATGTTCTATACAATAAAAAACATGTTTATCTTTCACTAGTCTCCACTTTATCATATTGTTTTTCACTAGATCACACACGTTACATGACCCCTACAATGCAACACCGACACTATGCAGCTCATTTTGGCACTCCAGACCATTTCAGTATCTCAGGTAATTTTACCTTCTTGAAATCTATGCATAGAATCTTGAACACATCAGAATAGTGTCCTCTTACATGTGTTGACTTATCACAACAATGATTGATGATGAAACCCATCACTGCTTCTCAGTTCTGATGCACTTCATGCTGACAAGTACCTTGGGCCTAGCATGCACTCTTCATGCTCATCCTCATTTGGCAGTTCACCCATTCGTTGACTTCACAATGTAGTACGCATCAGCCACCAACTTCTCCTTCTCTATAATATCCTATTCATCCTCTGCTTCACTCACCGGCATGCATAATGTTATCAAGAATCCTATTTTTCAAGTAACCGTGAATCACCAACCTACTATGCAACTACAGCTAAGTTACTACATGATTTTTTCCAACTTACCATGAGGTTTAATGTTTGATGTTACTATAAGTGAAAAAATAAAGTTATTGTGAAGTGTATATGATGTGATCATGAGTTCAATGAAGTTAAGATGAGTTACTTACAAAAACAAATTCAATTTACCATGAGTATTCTACATATTGTGGATTTATTAAGTGACCTCGGGTGTTTTTTTGAACCAACCATGTAGAGGATCCCTACTTAACTCAATGTGAATCATTTTACTACAAAGGAATATATGGAGTTACCATGAGAAGTTACTGAAAGAGGTATATCTACCTACTGTGAATGAAATATTCAAGTTATGACAAGGGTATATTCCAACCTACCTTGAAGGCTTCATGAAGTGATTATTAAGTAATTTCTAAGTTAACAAGAAGAAAAACTACCAAATTACCATAAGTTACTACAAAGTCCTCATGATAATACTTTAATCTACTGTATGACTAACCTAGCACAAGTCAAGTATTTAGTTTTTAGCTGACCACGTGAATTTATTTTTTAAAGTGATAGCATGAATCAATTATTTTTCACATGATCTGGATATCGACCACACAATTTTTTCTCACACAGTCAATATATCAACAACATGAAAATTTCGTTTACACGATTAACATACCTATAACAAGACTATTGTCTCATAGTCACTCTGTAAATATGGTCATTAAATGAGTTTGTTTATTTTTTAGAAGACTTATATTTTCTAATATACTCTATTTTAGTGATATTTTGGAAGTTTAACTAAATTAAATTTTATTAAATTTATTTTAATAAATATATTTGTTTTTAAAATAATTATATATTATAATGACTATGTGAAAACTATACGATAGAAAAATATCATAGAAATAATTATGGAAATAATAATTTTCATATTGTTTATTTTATACTATATTTTTATATATTTTAAAAATATAAAATCATTTAAAGTTATTGGGAGAATTTTTTATTGTTTTTATTATTTATAAAGCTCTCATTTATCTTAATAATCATATTGAAAATTTTTAAAGATTGTTATTACATAAATAAAAGAGTATTAGAACAATCTATTTACGAGTGCAATAATTTAAATGATAGGTAACAATATTATTCTAAGTGTTTATTATTTTTCTATCTTGAAATTCTAGGATTAACTATTTAGACACTCCAAGATCTTGGAATTAATTACATGGGATTAGCCATTTGAATACAATCAAGGGTGACCATGATAAAATACAATTGATGCAGTTTATTAAAATCATTGATGATGATGAAGATATACGATCATAAAAAGAGAAAAAGAATAAAAAATTCATATATGTATTATGAAGTACTGAATTTTTATTATGACTACTATTCCATTGCTGCGATCATGAAGGACTTCATAATTTTTACCATACACTACTGAAGTGATCATATTTCTTGTACTATATCAAAGTTCATCATCATCTTCTCGATTGCTGTTCTTAATTCTATATATTTTTATTTATTTTATTTCTTATATCTTATATTTTTACTTATATAGTTGGTTTAAGTTTTTTTAATCCAAAAGCTGTTTAACTAGGTTATTCCTCTTATCCAAAAGGAAGGTTTATTTGTGACTCCTAGAAAAAAGTCAGCTTGGTTGTGACTCCTATAAAAAGTAAGTTAGGGATATACTACCAGGCGAGAAAAATGTACATATATAAATGGGTTATCATCAAATGAGAGGAATTTGGGAATACAAGAATTTTTCTAAGTTGATAAGATTAAAGAGTGGACTAGGAGATTAGTGATCTGAACCACTATAAAATTACTTTTTTCATATTTATAATTTCCACCTCATTTTTTATTACTCTGATAATTATAATTTGTTTAATTAAATTTAAAAATTGAATAATCTCCCCCTTTTAGTCAATATTGAAATATCATTGGGACCTAAAAATTGGTATTTGAGGGTCGTGCCTTTTTAAGGGATTGAACATTACTATTTCATTATCTTTTTCAACAAACAATTTTCCTAGATCTAATAGTCTAAAGAAAGACCAACTACTTTGTTATGGAAATTATGGAATTTGAGATATTGAATCTCATCATACCACCTCACTCTAATAGAAGTGATTATGTATACTAAAAGCATTAGATTGAGGTATTTCTAAAAAATATAGGTATTTCATTTTAGGCTATCATGTCAAAACTTTATTAATCTCCTAAGGTAGATTTAGAAACTCCAATGAGAAATGATGCAACAAAATGTGTTTTAAATTATAAAGGTATGAATTAAATGTACTATTTTGTAAGTAAAAATATGTATGACCATATTTATTTATATAAAACTGCATCTGACACCTGGATGAGTTTAAAAGTCACTTATCAAGGAAAAAATAAGTTATAGAGAACCAAGTTGAGAATTCATAAAGACGAGTTTAAAGAAATTAGAATGAATGATAAAGAGAGAATCAACAAGATATAAAATAAATTCACTAATATAGTAAACAAAATAGCTATTCTCAGGGACACTATGAAGAATGAAGTTCATATTGAATGAATAATTAGATCCCTACCTAAAATTTGGCACTCAAAGAAGGTTAAAATTGAATAAAGTAAGAATTTCACTGATTATTAAATGGATTAACTCACATGATCACTTCTTCAATTTGAGTTGGAGTTGAAGAATGATAATGGTGAAGAAAATGATAAAAGTAAAGGTATAACATTAAAATATAATACAAATATTTTTATTAATTCTTCTAATTATGACTTTCATTAAAGTGAGAAGAGATGAAATAACATATTTTACTAAAGGAGTATACAAGTACATGAAAAGAAAGATAGCCCTTCACAAGAGTCTGAGAAGAAATCATCAAAAGAATGATAAAAATGGAAATAAGAATGGTTGTAGTATCAAATTAAATATTTTATAATTAAAATAATATGAGTGTAGGAAAAAGAGATATATTAAATTAGACTATCCAAAATTTAAATAAGAAGGGAAATACAAGAATTACAAGGAGTGAAAAATGCATATCATGCTGAATGGAGTTGCATAGGGGAGTCAGACTTAGGTTGTGATGATTTAAAGAGTGAAAAAATCAGAAAATATATGCTTGATGGAAACAACTATGAATGAGGTAAACATTGATTTTTAATATATTTCCAATTATGAGTTTGATATTGAAACAAATGTTAAATAAATAATTGAACCAAATTAAAAGTTTTATAGTGATATTTTGAGAATTTATGAATTTTATAGAGAAATAAAAAGATAAAATAAAAAATTTAAAGAAGAAAATAAAAAACTGAAAGTTTCTTCTTTAAGAAATATAGAATGGAAAAGGTTTGCAGATTCTAAACCGATTAAGATCAAAGATGGGAATTAAAGAATAAAATATATCATGTCAAAAAAATTAAGATCAAGATAGGAGATTTATGTTAGTTTTTGATAATATAGATAAAATTTAAAATAAATGTATGAAACTCAAACATGGAAATATAAAATTAAATAATATAGGATGTCACGACCTATCCCCCGGGGCCCGTGCTGTGTCTAACCCAAGCCTACCTTCCATAGGTCAGGGGTTCACGACTAGCACTAGAAAGAAATTTCCCTAAAATGGGAAGGCATTGCCTCAAAATCTGTACACATACAGACATGGTACACTTCGCACAAGAAAAACAAAATGGATGAAGAAAGGTGCAACCACAATTAAAAACCACCGTAGTGTGTAACAGTATGTATTGAAGTAAAGGGTCCAGAATACAGGACCAAATGAAATAGAAATACAACAAAAAGGGAAAAGAGATCCTGAGGTTGTCCACCAAGGATCCTACCTAAAGGGTAGGTACAGATCATCACTGCGACTCTCCATATGAACTGGTCACCTCCATACACCATCAAGTATTGGCCCCTCAAGACTTAGTAAAAGCTGACCGTCATCTGCATAAGACACAACAAGGTGTGGGTGAAGCCCATGTAGGGGTGATTATAACAATACCCAGTAGAGACCCCAATACCTCAGAGGGTCTCTCAGAATTCCACAAAGGAAAAACCACAAAGCATGATCTCAATCACACATAACAAAGAAAAAGACAACGTGCCACCTTACCTTCCAATTTCCCACGAGAAACACAACCAAATCTGAAAACTACGGAGGGTCCATGCCTTGTTTGTTTGGACCATTCCCTCCATGTTAGCATTAACATGGTTAGAATTTCAATAAAAGTACAACTCTTAATTAAACAATGAAACCACTTACCTCAAGTTTGTTGGAAGGCGTTTCAGAAGAGGAATAAGTGTCCATGTCCGAAGGTGTTTGTCGGAGTTCTCCATCTCCCATCGTTTCCCCCAACGACCGTCGCTCGATTACATTCTTCATCGAAACAGAAAGTCACCAACACTTTTTCAAAGCTTCGTTTCGTATCTCTCCCAAAACCCAAGCCCGAGATCAGATTAAATATTGGGGAAGGTGGAGATTAACGCATCACACAATTAATGACTTTTATTAATGAGTTTAATTAATGAACCACTTAACTCTCTAAACGGTGTGGTTAAAAAACCCATTACTTCTCCCAAAGGTTTGGTTACACAACTTTAGAGTCAATCCATTAAATGGTTTGACATTTCACTATGGTCCCACCAGTGTTTGTCCAATTCCTGCAGAAAGAAAAATGAAATAACCTTTAGTTATTTTATTATTTTTTTTATAAAGTCCAAGAAATTAACTTTTTTGTCCAACCATTTCTAGTAAAATTTAAGCTTCCCTTAAGTGAATCTCAGTGATATGGATTCAATGGTTCCCTCATATTTTTAATCCATGTACCGGTTCAAAAGATAGAAAATTCCGCCCACACATTTACAGAACGTACCTTAAAAAAAGTCCAAAAATCTGTTTCGGGCTCTCTGGGACTCAGAATCACGCACCATTAATTTTCAAAGACACCTAATAATTCTAAATAATTTAAAAAAATTATATATAATTTCAAGGTTTTTACATTCTCCCCACCTTAGGGATTTTCATCCCTGAAAGTTACAACAAAACATGGAAAACCAATGGGGGTACTGAGCATGCGTCTGAGCCTCCAGCTCCCATGTGCTCTACTAGAGGTTCCCATGATACCACTGAACTCGCACTAGAGGAATCAACTACCAATGAAGGACCCATTCTAGTTTATCCTCTATCTCCACCGAGAACTCCACAAACATCACCCCATCGTCGATATCCAGCTCGCCCCAGTCGATAACATGCGATGGATCATGCATGTACCTCCTCAACTGCGACACATGGAAAACATTATGCACCTGTTGTATCTATGGGGGAAGATCTAGATGGTATTCCACCTCAGCTACTCTACTGAGGATATAGAAAGTTTTGATGAACCTTGGAGATAGCTTCCTTCCCTGACCAAATCTCCATAATCCTCATCGGGGTGAGACCTGTAGAAAGAAATGATCTACCTCCTAGAACTCCAAGGGTCTACCTCTCCTATCGAAATAAGACTTTTTCCAGCTCTGTGCAGTCTTTATATGCTCCTAGATTATCTACAACTTCTTAGTGGTAGCCAATACCAAATATGGACCCATAAGTGCTGATTCCCCTAGGTCTGTCCAGCATAGAGGTGATCTGCATTGTCACCCATACAGGGCCTAAAATGGATCCATGATGATAGTGGAGTGATAAATATTATTTTATGAGAACTCCATCAGTAGTAAGTGGTCCTCCCAACTGTAGCCAAAATCTAGGATGCAAGAACGAAGCACGTCATCTAGTGTATGTATGGTCCGCTCCGTCTGACCATCTTTCTAAGGATTAAAGGTAGTGCTCAAGTGCAGATGAGTCCCGAACACCTACTGTAATCCCTTCCACAAGGGTATGTAAAATTATCATCATCATATGAGATGATCATTGATGGAACCCCATGAATCCATACAATCTCTTATACATAGTGGCATCCCAAGATCTCTACTGATCCCTGCTCTCAGATGGGTAACAAGTGGGATGACTTGGGGAGTCAGTCAATGATCACCCAGATGGAATTGTGGACCTTGGACATACATGGTAGCCCTATCACGAAGTCCATGGAGACACCATCCCACTTCCATTTCTGTACCTCAAGTGGCTAAGCTAATACTTCCAGTACCTGATGCTCGACCTTCACTTGCTGACAAGTGTGGCATCATGATACAAACTCTTACATGGCTTTCTTCATCCCTGGCCACTAGTACTGATGCCGGAGGTCTTGGTATATATTCACCACTCCAGGATGTACCACCAAAAGAGATGTGTGGAAATCCTTCATTACCTCCTCTCGTAGTGTCACTGGTACCATGGTGCATTCTCTAAAGAGAACAATATGCTCCCCACCTTTAGAAAATCCATTAGGAGACTGTCCTGAGGATATTTGAGCACGTCAGGACTCGCAGTCAACGTCCCAAAGCTATTCCTTCTGAACTTGATGAAGTAGTGGGGGAGTGACAGTCATAGACTAGAGGTAAGTAGCTCCATCTCTATCCACAAAGTATATCTACAACGAGGCTCGCTACTTTGTCACCTCACTCAACAACTCTAGACCAGACCTTCTGCTGAGTGAATCTACTACTACGTTCCCCTTCCCAGGAGTGTAGAATATCTCAAAGTCATAGTCCTAGAGGAACTCCATCCATTGACACTATCTCAGGTTCAGGTCCTTCTATGAAAAGATATACCTGAGACTCTTGTGATCTGAGTAAACAATAAACTATTCACCCCTCAAGTTGTTCTGCCACATCTTCAGCGCAAAAACCAGTACCTCTAACTCTAGGTCATGGGTAGCATTGTTCCGCTCGTGCTATCTCAACTTTCATGAGCCATAGGAGATCAATATTCTCTCCTAAATCAGAAAAAAATCGTAGTTTAGTCCCTGATGCATCATAGTAGAATACATACCCAATGCCCTCTTCTAGTAACCTCAAGATGGGGTCACTCGTTAGTCTCCGCCTCAGCTCTTGGAAACTCTGTTGTCACTTCTCCTTCCACAATAAAGGCTTCCCATTCTTCATCAAACCTGATAAGGGTGCTACTACCCTGGAGAAGTCATGTACAAATCTATGGTAGTACCCAACAAATCTAAGAAAATTATGCACCATGGTCACACTCTTGCATGGTTCCCAAGAAAGCACTACTTCTATCTTCGTCAGATCCACTACAACTCCAGCCTCCAAGATAATGTGCCCAAGGAAGTGGACTTCCCGTAACCAAACTTGTCACTTCAAGAGATTTACATAAATCTTGTGCTCTTAGAGTGTATCCAGAACTATATGTAGGTGTGTGGCATGCTCCTCCTCCGTCGTTGGTTACACCAATATATAATAATGAAGACCACCATAAAGTGATAGAGGTGAGGATGGAAGATATTTTTCATAAGCCCCATTAACACTGCTGGAGCATTGGTCACACTGAAAGGCATCACCAAGAACTCGTAGTGGCCATACCGGTATACGAAGGCTGCCTTCGGTACATCCTCATCTCGTAACCTGAGCTGATGATAGCCTGATCAAAGGTTTATCTTTGAAAACCAACGTGCTCCCTTTAGCTGGTCGAAGAGATAATCAATCCTCGAGAGTGGATATTTGTTCTTCACAGACACTTGTTTCAGGTGCTGATAGTCCACAAAAATCCTCAAACTCTCATATGCCTTCTTGGAAAACAAAATCCGGGCTACCCATAGAGAAACACTGGGCCTTATGAACCCCTTACCCTGCAAGTCCTCCAGCTTTACCCTCAACTCACGAAGTTCCATGGGATCCATATGATATGCTAGTGTAGATATCCGTGTCATCCCAAGGTATAGATCAATGTAAAATTATACCTCTCTATGAGGAGGTATTCATAGAACATCATCAGAAAAGACATCAGCATACTGGTCCACCACAATAGGATTTCTCGGACTCCTCTCATCCACTACACTGATGGTGAGGCTAGCCAACTGATAAGTGATCGACTGCACCCTCTTCTGAGAAATTCCATCCTATACTGCAAAGGTTTCCTTCTCACCAGTGAAGTAAAACCTAATCCCATCCTTTCGGACACACCATACTCTGTGCCTAAAACAGTTGATCGGAGAATGGAATGTGGATAGCCAGTTCATTCCCAAGATAACATCGTAAGGCCTCGACGCTAGTACTAGGAGATCCTATCTAAAGCTCTATCCTCCTAGAGTGATCTTACACAGGCTACACCAATTTGTAATAATGAAATCCTATTCTGTAGGAGTCTATAATCGTAATGATTGAGCCAACGACTCCATCTGAATCTCTGAGCTCTGAACGAGTGTCGTGGAAATGAAAGAGTGACTAACACCTATTTCTATACGAACTATAGATAGGGTGAAATAGACATAGATCGTAACTCTAATAATATCTGGAGTTTCATGTTCAGAGGCCTCTATTTCCTAAAGCTGTGCTCACCCCTATCCACGTACTCCCTGTGGTCGGGGTGGACCACTTGGGGAGGTGGTGGTAGAACCTAAAACTGTCATCCACCACCTGCTACATGACCTACTCCTCTACCACTTCCACCACCCTATAGACATCCTCACTCAAACCTCAGATGATTCCTTGGTTTTCCCTCGATCATCTATTGATCATCCACATGGGGAGTTAGATAATTGTGAGCTATGTTTCCTTGTCTACTACAAGAGTAACAATAGTCCTCAGAAGACCTCCTATGCCTCACATGTTCCGCACCTCTGACCCTACGTCCTAGGGTGATCCTCTGGAAGGTCTGGACTTCTTGGACCTCTTTGTCATCTGCCTAATACCTACTGAAGATGACTCAGATACCTGTCGTCTGGTGGTGGATCTCACTATCATTGCCTGCTCAGCTAAGAAGCTCTCCACCGATAATGTTCACTCGAGTACTCCAACCTGCATTGGGATATTGAGCGAAATCATCAACGCTATGATCTACCGCTGGAGACCCTTCTAAAAGGTCAAGGACCTAAATAATGTGTCCCATACCATATCGGTGGAGTATAAATAGAGTTCAGTGAATCTCGCTGAGTACTGTTCCACTATCAGTCTACCCTGCTATAAGTGTAGTAGCTCCTGGATACGCACTGAGCATAAAGTTGCTGGTACGAACTCTGCCCTGAAGAGGTTCTTAAAGTCTAACCCGGAGAGTGTCTCCTCCTCATGCATATAGAGTGTCAGGCTACACCATCTCCTTACTACGCTTTAAAAGAGGCTAGTAGCTAGGATCCCCATCTGGTCTGCTGGTGTCTCAACTAAGCGAAAAACACGTTCCATAACCTTCATCCAGTCTTCAGCTATCTGGGGATCTATCTCACCATGAAACCTCAGAGGCCTCTATCTCTGGAACTCATGAAACACAACTAGTTGGCATGAATGTTCTACTAGTGGGGATGGTGGAAACTGATGCCCCACGGGTGGTGGTGCTGTTGTTACACCACCTGAAGGTTCCATCACAATACGAGGGCCCTGAATCGACACCTCATCACTCAGTGGGCCATCATCGTGTTCCCTCTCTAGAATCCTAGATGGCTTCCTATGCGGTAGAATCTTGAAATAAATAGGTTCACCATAGTCAATAAGGTATACCTAGTGATCTGACTCAAAGAGAACAAAAATAAACACACCATTTTCAAAACACACGCAATCAACATTTTCGGGTACCGAGTCGGAAATTAGAATTCAGGGTCCTAGTGTATGGATACGTCGGCCACCACACCAACATTGGACTCCCCGAACTGAAACTTGAACTCAATACACTTAACACTATTGAACTATTGAAAACAAAGACTTTAAGTTCTTCTAGTAGGACCAAATCCTCTGATACCACTTTTTCACAACCCATCCCCCGGGGTCCGTGCCATGACTACCCCAAGCCCACCTTCCATAGTCCAGGGGTTGGCGATTTGCACCAAAAA
Organism: Viscum album; assembly: GCA_963277665.1. Taxonomy (NCBI): domain Eukaryota; kingdom Viridiplantae; phylum Streptophyta; class Magnoliopsida; order Santalales; family Viscaceae; genus Viscum; species Viscum album. Next base: position 601,461,065 of record OY728157.1, read on the forward strand.
GGCATTTCCCTAAAATGGGAAGGAATTTCCTCAAAATATTTACACACACAGACATGGTACAATACACACAAGTAAAACACAATGGAAGAAGAAAGGTGCAACCAAAAATAAAAACCACCATAGAGTGTAAAAGTAAGTACTTAAGTAAAAGGGCCAAAATACAAGCCCAACTAAAATGGAAATACATCAAAAAGGGAAAACAACTCATAAGGTACTCTATCAAGGATTTTACCTGAAGGGTAAGTACAACTCGTCACTGTGACTCTCCATGTCAACTGGTCACCTCCATACATTGTCAAGTCCTAGCTCCTCGAGACTCATTCAAAGCTGTCCGTCATCTGCAAAAGACAAAACAAGGTGCGGGCGAAGCCCATGCAGGGGTGAGTATAACAATACCTAGTAGAGACCCCAAGACCCCCGAAGGTCTCTTAGAATTCCACAAAGTAAAAACCACAAAGAAAGATCTCAACCCCAAAGAACAAAGCAAAAGACAGCTCACATCAGGTTTAACTTAAGTATATAAGTACATATGTTTAGTCATAAAGCTAGATCATCTTATTCTGTCATGAGACTATACTACTGACCCACATTGGATCACTCGGTGCTGATCGACACAGGATCACTCGGTGCTGATCAACACAGGATCACTTGATGTTGATCCAAACAGGATCGCTCTATGCTGATCCACACTTGATCACTATTCATTATTCACGTCTCAGCCAGCCATCAGATTCCCTCACAAAGAACACATGATTCTGAGAGGATCCTCTCCTCAATCCATTGTTCATATTTCAACCTACATGAAGTCCCATGAATAATTAAATTAATGAACTGTCTTGTCATAAGGGTTCCAACACAACAGACAGCGCGTCAACTGGACACCCAGTTTGTAAGTTATAGGAATTTTAGTGCTGAGGGCCCGGTTGGATTCAGGAATGATCCAACCCGGCCAAAATCCAACTTTCTCTGAAACTCACAGGGAGTATCTCAAAAGTACTGCTTCATCCAAAGGGTTCTAATGATGTAGATGGTTCTTCCAACATATGTTTGGATAAGAGATATGCCCAATGAAGTGCAATTGGGCCGAAAGGGGGTTGGGTCTGGGTCCGTCCGGGCCGACCGAACCCGACGCGGTCTGGGTCGAACCGATCCAATTTGGGTCAACCCGACCTGGGTCTGGCCCAAATTGGATTGACCTGGTCCATTGAGCATGGCCCAACCCAGCTGGGTCCGAACCGACCCGCTGGGCCGACCTGAACGGTCTGGCCCGCTTGGCGGCGTGGCCCGCCAGGCTCACCCCGACCCATAGTTTCGGGCCAGCTCCCTTCTCCCTGGACGCGGAATAGATACATCTAGTGCCTTCTCGTGTAGCCAGGTCCACAGGCTATGTATCCCGTGTCAACCCGCACGATGGGTTGACTTCTCTATGCGGCGCCACACTGGCACCACGGGATTCCAGCGCCGCGGCCCATCACGATCGCAGATTCCTTCACCTAGGAACATAGCTAGGGTGCACCTACTTCAATGCTGCAGCCTGACATGGCTACAACTTCCACCGCCCAGGCGTGCCGCCGAGGCACGCCTCCTTCAGCACCACAGCCCGTCGCGACCGCGACTTCCACCCCCTAGGGGCGCCGCCGGGGCGCACCTCCTTCAACGCCATAGCACGTCACGACACCAGCTTCTGCCACCCTGGCGTGCTACCATGGCACACCTCCTCCTCCAGCCGTCGGTTGGGCCAGTGGCCCATCTCTTCTCCGCCGGGCATGCGGCTGGCACCACTACGTTCCGCCTTACCTTCCGGTTTCCCACGATAAACGCAACCAAAACTGAATACTTCTGAGGGTATGGGCCTTGTTCGTTTGGCCCACACCCTCCGTATTATCATTAACATGGGTAGAATTTAAATAAAATTAAAACTCTTAATTAAACAATGAAACCCCCTACCCTAAGTTGGTTAGAAGGATTTGTAGAAGAGGAAGGAGTTTCCATGTCCGAAGGTGTTCATTAACGTTCTTCGTCCCCCGTCATTTCCCTCAACGACCGTCACATGGTCACATTCTTCGTTAGAGCAGAAATTCATCGGTGCTTCATCAGAGCTTCCTCTCGTTGCTCTCCCAAAACCAATCCCAATATTAGATTAAATTGAGGGGAAATGGAGATTAATGCATCACACAATTAATAAAGTTCATTAATGAGTTTAATTAATGAACCTTTTAACTCTCTCAACAGTGTGGTTACAAAACCCATTATTTCTCCCAACGGTGTAGTTACACAACTTAATTGTCAAGCCATTAAATGGTTTGATGTTGCACTGCAGTCCCACCACCGTTTTCCTAACAGTTTCAAAAAGAAAAATAAAATAACCTTTAGTTATTTTATTATTTTTTTGTAAAGTCCAAAAAATTAAATTTTTCGTATGACCCTTACCGGTCGAAGTTAAGATTACTTAAGTGAATCTCTACAGAACAGATTCAACTGTGCCCTTATATTTTTAATTTGAGCCCCGGTTCAAAAGATAGAGAACGCCTCCCGCACGTTTACGGAACGTACCATAAAAAAGTACGAAAATACATTTCGGGCTCTCCGAGCCTCAAAATCACATGCTGTCAATTTTCATAGACTTGTAATTATCCCAAATAATTTAAAAAAAAATTATATAGAATTTCTGGGTCTTTACATAGGATCATGTTCAAATGTGAAAGTCTATTATGGCTTGCAAGTTATTCTTAAAGAGAATGAAAATCATAAAAGAGAAATTACTCAATTAAAAGAAACCTTATCTATTTTTGTTCAAGACAAAGAAAAATTTGATAAAATGATGGATATAAACAAAACCATTAAAGATGAAATAATTTTTTGTTATTATATTTATATTCATAAGATGTAAAAAAATACTTATTATTAAAGGAATTAAAGGGAATATCTAAGTAGTTAAATTTATTTGATGCAATCTGAAAGGGAATTATGAAAATAAATGTTCTTTATGATTTACACAATCATTAGGCCACACCAAGACTTTTATTTATAAGAAAATATCTTCTATATTACCCTTCAATAAATATATTAAATCAGTATGGGTGCCTAAATGTTTTATCATTAATAGCTTTGATAATAAAACAGTTTCCTATTTAGTCTATTTTATAGGAGACCCTTATAAAGAGTTCTAGAGATACGGGGTATATAGAGAACATGAGTTCTAGGAACATGAATAGTTATATTTATCTCTTTTTATATTTGAATTCATGTGAGGGAGGCACTGTCACTTTCAGTGATAACTCTCAAGTCAAGGTCAAAGGTTTTGTAGTAGTAAAAATTGAAAATCTGTTATAATTTCTAAAGTATTATATATAGATGGGTTAAAACACAATTTAATTAGTATCTCACAACTTTTGGATGATGGAATTAGTGTGAAGTTTGAAGATAATAAATTTATTATTTATAAATATAATATTGTTTTATTTTATGCTAATAGAAAAAATATCTACTTTTTTTGTTTTTCATAACTAACCCAAGAAAATGTAAAGTGCTTAAAAACTATAGAAACAAGCCATATTCTTCGGCATAGAAGATTATCCATCATGAATATTCTTTATTATTTTATAAAATGGTATGATGACATGCATAATATCTAATATCCCTTATCATGTTACTTTATTGATTTTAGTCATGTACCATAACTTCTTTTTGTTTATTGTTTTAGTATATAAACACGTTGGAGTTTACATAGATTAAAATTTTAGCTTCATATTTACTGATTATGTGTTTAGATTTCATATAATTAGATATTTAATTTTTTTTATATAAGGGGATTTACCACTTATTTATGAAATTAGTCAATATGTTGGTGTTTTAGTTTTAAAATAGTTCTTATATATAGAGATTAGATTTGATTAGTCTATTTAAAATATTTTTCAATATATTATTTATGTTTTAGGAGAGAAATCATGTTCTATTTATTAAATGATAATAAATTTATTTTTCACTTTTGTGTTGGGAGGTTTATATTTTTTAAATTAGTTAACCAGCTACTACTTTAACAATTTTTCTCTTGTTGTGGTTTCTTTAAATTCAATTTCAAACACTCTTGATTCAGGGAAGTCTTCTGTAACTTATAAATCTTTTTATGAATTAGAATTTTGTTTTTACTATATTAAAATATGGTTGAATATTTAAAATTTTAAATTCTAAATTGGTTCAAAATTGTTAATTTTTTCTCAAATTAATTTGATTCTGTAAAAGGTGAACTTATATTTTAGTTCTTGAAATTAAGATAAATTTCATGGATTAAGGGATTTATTAAAACCTATTTCAACTTGTTTAAATTTTATTTATTCCCTAAATATATTTTGATTTAATATGCACATTGGTGTCTTACATATCATGATGATTAACATATAGGGAGAAATGTTTCAATGATAAAATAATTTGACATATCATTTTAATTTTGGTGGTAGTTTATCTATTTTGAAAAGATACTTTAAATACTCCACTCAGGGAGAATTTGTTTTTTTAACTATTGAAGAAAATTGATTTATCTTTTTTAGAAATAATATGTTAGAAGAATAATGTTTTATTTTTTATCTTTTAATGGAAGTATTTTTTGGTTTGTCTTGTTATAAATCATATTAAATGACTTTATTTTTTAAATAAATCAAACAATATTTTATTATTTACCTATGTTTGAACTTGGTATATTAGAAACATGATTTTTTGATTACTATGTTTACTAATGGTTATAATTGGATACATTTTAGACATCTTATTTCACGAGTACTGTTCTTAATTGTTAATTTTTCATTAAAATGTTATACATTGTGTTATTAAATTACTAATTCTATTAAATGTTTTTTGATTGATATTTTTTTTTCTGTATGTAATTTTTCTTATGTTTAAAATAGTATGAAATAGATTAAATGACATTTAATTCTTAATTTTTAACTTATATTAAATCATATTTTACATGTTACATTTAAAATAATTTTATATACGCATTTATGCACGGGGAATTGTCCCTTTCTTGCATTTTTCCTCACTATTATTCTTAATAATATTTTTATTCAGAATTTATTTTTTATTTTAGATGAATTTCAAAAAGGGGGAGAAAATTAAGGTTTTTTTCTTAAATTAAAAGTTTTCTTTTGGTTTTGAAATTTAGAAAAGGTTGATATTGTTTATGTTGAGAGTTTATGTTTTTATTTGTTTTATTGTTTTGTTAAATTACAATCTCTTCATTTAATTTTTAATATTATTTTATTTTATCATTCATTATTTTTTTATTTTCATATTTTTATTTTTTTGATGTGTTAAGTTTATAAATTTTTTAGTCAAAGAATTAATGATTTATCACACATATAAAATTATTGTTTTATATTTTTATTTTTTAAAATATATATATAAATATTTATAACAACACACACACACACACATATATATATCAGAATATAAGTTTTCTTATTTTTTAGAAACATATGTGATAATTAGTCTTTAATATTATATTTTTAAGATACATAACAAATATATTGTTTATGTATATATACATAATATACATTGTACCTTTGTGCACCCACTTCTCCTCCTTGACCATGGAAGCAGTCCCTCTGCCCTTCTGCGATGTCATGATAACACCCTACACTGTGACACTAGTGCTCTAGAATCACCTTATATGGTTCTCCTACTTGGTTCAACTAAAAGAATAGCACAACACTAGATAAGAATTCCCTGAAAACATCCACTTGACATCTGCATAACACCTCCATGTAGGCGAAACCTCAATTAACCTCGATGGGAAAATTTTCCTACATGGGCTTTCTTTAATTTAAGGGGGATAAGTTTTTTTTTATTTTGGCATATGTGTCTGCTCAATGCCAATTGAGTTGGCGTTTTGACCCCACCCCTACGCCCCACCCCAACTCCCCCTAATATATATAAATATATAATTACTATAATAAATATAAGAAATATATAAGAAATATACAAATATATAATTATAAATATAATTAATATATAATTACTATAATAAATATTTATTTATATAATTATAAATAAACCATATTGAATATATAAATTACTATAATAAATATATAATTACTATAATAAATATTTATAAATATAATAAATATATAATTACAATTCATTAAATATATTTATGGTTATATAAATAAAAATTGATATATATATAAATATAAATAATCCTTATTAAATTTATTTATAATTATATAATTATAAATCTATAATTATAAATCTATATTTATATAGTTATAAATAAACTTTATATAGTTTATATTTATTATAAATATTTACTTATAAATAAATTTGAAATATTTTTAAGCACATAATAAATTTTTAATAACAATATTATTATTAAAAAGTATACTTTTTATAGTACAAATTTAATTAAGATTTATTTTTAAATATATAAGTATAAATATTTATAATAAACATACCATTACTATCATTAATATTTATAAATATTTATAATAAATATATAATTATAAATTTCTAAAATAAATATATAATTATAATTATATTTAAAAATATATTTATAAATATATAATTTCAAATCTATATTTATAAATATATATCTATATAGTTAAAAATATTTATTTATAAATAAATTGATTTTTTTAAACATATTATAAATTTTTAATAACAACATTATCATTAATTTTTTTATATTACTAATTTAATTAATATTTGTTTTTAAAGTATAAATATTTGTAATAGATATATAATTACTATCATAAATTTTTACTAATATCTATAATAAATATATAATTATAAATATTATTAATAAATATATAATTATAAGTATATTTACAAATACATTTCTAATTAATATATAATTATTATATAAATACATATAATAAATATATAATTACTATTTAAATATTTATTTATATAGTTATAAATGAACTTTATTTAATATATAAATTAATATAATAACTATTTATAGTAAATATATAACTATTATAATAAATATTTATAAATATAATAAATATATAATTAGAATTCTTTTATAAGTATAATTATATAAACATTTATTTATATATATAAATAATCCTTATTAAATTTATTTATAATTATATAATTATAAATCTATATTTATAAATCTATATTTATATGGTTATTAATAAACCTTATTTAATATATTTTTTATTATAAATATTTATTTATAAATAAATTTGAAATATTTTTAAGCATATAATAAATTGTGAAAAACAAAATTATTATTAAAAATTCTATTTTTTATATTAATAACTTAATTAATATTTATTTTTAAATATACAAGTATAAATATTTATAATAAATATGTTATTAATATCATAAATATTTATAAATATTTATAATAAATATATAACGATGATTATATTTATAAATATAAATATATTTATATAATTATAAATTAATAATTATAAATCACTATTTATATTGTAATAAATATTTAATTATAAATAAATTTTAATTATTTTTAAACATATATTAAATTTTTAATAACATCATTATTATAAAAAATTATATTTTTTATATTACTAATTTAATTAAGATTTGATTTTGAATATATAAGTATAAATATTCATAATGAATATATCATTACTATCATAAATATTAATAGATATTTATAATAAATATATAATTTCAAATATTTATAATAAATAAATAATCATAAATAATTATAATTATATATTTTCAATATAAATATTCATAATAAATATATAATTATAAATATTTAAAATAAATATAAAATTATAAATATTTTTAATAAATATATAATTATAATTAGAATAACAATACTCAATGCTGACACCCAGCATCACTCCTCTGTTTCGATGCACTTCATGCTGGCAAGTAGCTTGGCTCGGAATGTACACTTCACGATCAACCTCATTCAGTAGTTTATCCATATGTTGACTTCACACTACAACACACACCAACCATCAAATTCTCCTTCTCCATACTTGCCTTTTCATCCTCCACTCGCACTCACCAATATGCATGAAGTTATCGTGAAGGTTGTTTTTCAAGTTACCATTAATCAACGACTTACCATGCATCCTCAACTAAGTTACCACATGAGTTGCACCAACCTACTATGAGGTTTGATATTTGATGTTATTGCAAGTGACCTCTTTAAGTTACTATGAGGTGTATATGAAATGATCGCGAGATCAATGAAGTTATGGTGAATTACTTCCCAAAAATCCATTGAAGTTACTTTGAGTATGCTACTTATCGTGGATTTACAAAGTGACCGCAAGTGTTTTTTGAAACTACCATAAATTAGATCCCAACCCAACCTATCGTGAAGCAGATTACCATGTGAAGTTACCATGTGAAGTTACCATGAGAAGTTACCATAAGAGGTATTTCTACCTACCGTGAAGGTAGTCTTCAAGTTACTACAAAGGCATATTCTAACATACCATAAAGGCTTTATGAAGTGATTGTGAAGTCATTTCTAAGTTACCGAGAAGCTGTACAACCAACCTACTCTAATTTATTGGATAGTGAAAATTCTGGTACTTTAAGTTACTAAAATACTAACCCACCACAAGCTAGATATTTATTTTTTAAGCTACTATATAAATTAATTTTTTAAATTGACCACATGATTTTTTTCTCACGGTTAGTGTACCGACCACATGAAAAATCTTGTTTGCATGGTCAGTATTCAAACCCCACAATTTGTTTTTCACATGGTTAGTATACATACCATAACACTATTATCTCACAGTCACTCTGAAAATACGGTTGGTACATCACTTTGTTAATTTTTTTATAAGAAACATATTTTTTCGTATGCTATATTTTAGTCATATTTTGAAAATTTAATTAACTGAATGTTTATTAAATTTATTTTAACCATACTATTACTTTTAAAAATAATTATATATAATAAATAATATGTGTAAACTATTTTATAGAAAAATATCATGAAAGTAATTATGGAAATAATAATTTTTATATTGTTTATTTTATACTATGTTTTTGTATATTGAATTATCACATTAGTTCAAGTTAGTGGGAGTGTTTTTAATTGTTTGAATTATTTTAAAATCTCTTATTTATCTTAATGAAAAAATTATGAAATTTTCAAAGATTTTTCATGATGGAATAAAATAGCATAAGAGCTCTCTAATTAGGAGAGAAATAATTCAAATGGTAGGTAATGGTACTATTCCAAGTGATTATTATTTTTCTAATATGAAATTTTTTTATTATCTATTTTGATACTCCAAGATCATGGAATTAATTACATTGGATTATCCATTGGAATTAAATCAATAGAGAATGTGATATAATAAAATGGACACAGTTTATTCAAAATCATTAACGATGACAATGATATATGATCACAGAGAGAGAAAAAGAATAAAAAATTCATATGAGCATTACGAAGTACTAAATATTTTCTAATAATACTATTCTATTGATATGATTATGAAGGAATTTATCATTTTTATTATCTACCACTGAAGTGATTGAAGTTATTATGATGAATCAATGTTCATCATCATCACCTTGACCACTTTTCTTAATTATGTTTTGATTTAATTATTTCATTTATCCTATATTCTTTCTATGAGTCTAGAGTATGTTTAAGATTTTAACATCCAAAATATATTTAATTAGGTTATTCCTTCCATCCAAAAGGAAGTTCAGGTTGCGACTCCTAGAAAAAATTCAGAGGGTTTTTGAATCCTGTAAAAAGTCAGTTGTTATACTATCAGGTGATAAAAATGTGCATCTATAACTGAGTTATCACACCCTATAAAAAGTGAGGAATTAGTAATTTCCTGTCATCTCACCAAGTAGAGAATAATGAAGAGTGTACTAGGATCTTGGTGATCAGAACAACTATAAAAAAATTGTATTCATATTTTTTAATTTCCATTTAATTATTTATTACTTTAATAATTATACTTTGATTAATTTTTTAAAAGGAATATTCACCCCCTATAGTCAATATTTCCTTATCCCTCAGACCTAGTATTGATGACATGTATAAAAGTGTTTATAAATAGAGTTTGTACCTGAACGACCCTGGTAACTTGAATTTTAGTATAAATAGATTATATATGTGTTTTTATGCTATTAATTTTAAGTCATAACACACCATATCTCTTTCTTACCATACCACCAGATAGACCTTAACATACTGATATGATTTGTAACATCCCAGACCGACCCCATTATCTAGAGAAGGACTAAAATACCATTAATTTTATGTGTCTTACCTAGGGCACCAAAGTCTAGAAATAAATGTTAAGAGATTTACTAAATCATGAGAGATTATTTTTCCTTAAACAAACAATCTTCCAAGAGACCATAATAAAAAGACACAATATGATGTATGATAGAAAGCAAAATAAATTTCTATAGTATAACCAAAATATAATTATATTAATAGTGTAAAATAAAGAAAAACATAAGTCTAAAATACCAAGACAAAAAAAAATTAATGAAAATAATATCCATGGCATATATGACTCAAGGAACCAAGGCAACACCACTCTAAACTCCATGACTCAACTGTCTCCCCAAGATCCAACTCCAAACATCCATGACCATAACATCATAAAGATGTATTGGAAAAATATGTAACTTTACCCTTACCTATATCATGATAAATTTTTTTTACATACTCACCAAGGTGAATATACAGGGAGTGAGTATACAATGCACTATAAAAATCACAAGACTTCCCCTAAATGACATTAAAACAAGGAACATGTTATCTTAAATTTTATTTTAAATAAATATAAACCAAAAGCATTAAAACAAGTTATAAAAAAATAAAAAAATAAAAAAATAAAAAGATAAATATATTCATAAGGAAGTTAAATAAATCAAACTAAAAACACATAAAAGTCATGAACCCACACACACATGAAAAATAACCACTAATGAAAACACTGCTCGAAGTCCCATCCCAAACCATCCAACTTGAGAGTGTCCCTCTAGTCCCAAGTTCTCACTCAGTAACACAATCCAATGTTCCATAAGGTTTGGAACCATGAACATGTGTAACCCCATGAACCTTTCTATATACATATGAACACACACACCTATTAAGTTAATTCCAAGTTCTCCCACACAAAAACATTATTTAAAAAAAATAACCAAATCCATTTAGTCATTTCACCGAACACCTTATTGGAATCACAAAAAATTCTATATTTTAAAACTAAAAAAGTAAATGGGATTTCCAACAGGGATTTTAAACGAGTTTTAAAAAAAATTTAGAATAAATTTATTTAGAAAACAATGATACTTCACATTCTAGGAAAAATGGGAGAAAAGGAGAATCCACCAAACTATGATGCATTTTACCTAAAAAATCACACCATGATCTCATATATTCTGCCCCCAATTTTTTATTTAAAAGATTATAAAGAAAATTTACCAAACATGACCTAACCATAGATATTGACATTAATTCCCCAATCTAGGGTTCCTTTATTGAGAAAAATGAGAGAATCATGGAGTGAAATAAAAATAACAAGACTCTTACCTTCGATCTCTATGATATAGTGCTTTCTGATCCATTGAAATTTATAACTGAAAGGAAGAAGATATTTAAAATCACCTAGGGAATGGAATATGACTGAGAGACTATGATAATAGAGAAAAAATGAGGGTTTTAGGAGAGTTTATGGATAAAAAATCATTTTTTAGATTTAATTAATCACGTCCCACATTTAGGCCAGATGGTTTAAAAATCCATGTGGAATTCATGCAGATCACCTCTTCATTGAAAATTACCAAGTTCTATAGTTTCCACATGGTTTATTCAAACCATATGCCAACCATGAACCTACCTATAAGATCCCTTCAGATCTCACACATTTACCTAGAGAACACCATATGGATTCCTCTAACCACGATCAAACCATGTACCTTCTAAAACATTCCCAAAACATCCCAAAAACATCAATAAGCCTCCATAAATCAACCCAAACATTATTCAACTTTAAAATAATAACTAAAACTAGTAAATACTTCAAACTAGGGAATTTACAGTGTGTGTGCTATCTGTATCTTAGAAAACATATTTTATTATTCTTCGGTGGCCATATATCTTGAGTCTCTATGGTGCCTTGATGTTTTTAATGAACACAAGTTATTGATTGTGAAATATTATGAAGATATTATAATGAAATGTTTAAAAATGTTCGACCAATCATAGAAGAAACTGTCTAAAAAATTAAAACATTAGAATATGAATAATGGTGACAACCCATATCCATGGAGGAGTGAATCTCAAGTCTTGATCGTTCTTCCACTATAAATAACATTCTAGGTCACACAAGAAAAGTTTTTTGGAAATTAATTTTTTAGTGTGTTATTTTCCATTGAAGCTATATCAATTATCAACTTAAGACTTTATATTACCTTCAAAGGGATCAGTTGCAGTGACTTGGATATCATGAGAACATAAAGATTATTTTGGCCCTGGTTTTACTCCTTTGAGAAATAGAACATGCTATGGTGAAGAAGTTCCTACCAAGGTGATTCTAACAACATATATTATTTACCATATCCCTACCATGGTGGATTTGAAATTGGAATTTTTTTAATTTTTTCTTTGTCTAGATCTATTGGAAAGCTCATGATGGATTTTTATAGTTTGTACAATGTAGGGCATTATAAAAGATCAATAAGGATGATTCTCATTGATTGTAATCTCTATCTTCTTTGGGCTCACATGTTCTCATATTTTCTACATAGGCATAGAGAATCATTGGAATCTTATATAAATGGTCCTTATGTCCATTCCAAACTTGGGTCTGTATACCTAGAAGCAATTTTAGATAGGGGATGAAAGGATGGACCTTCACAGTCAAGATGTTTCTCTATATAGCTATTGAATATATAAAGGTTGTGTTATATTCTTCCTTGATAAACCTAACATGAATTATTTTGTTGGTACTTTATCTTGGTGGACTGAAGTGTGGGATCTAGGAAATGATCCCTCATGTTGAGATAGTTGTGGTATCAGGTATCTCTATATTTACATGGATTAATTAGCATATAAATGGGTTTTATTGTGATTATTTCCAACTTTTAGATGATTGAAGAAGTTCATATTTTATAATTTTGAGGTTTGTTAGAATAATATCTTAGTGTTTGATGGATACCATTGTTAATGGAAAGTATAGTGTTTCTTTCTATGAACTTAGCAGATATCTTCTTAGTGTTGCCTCACTATTTGGAATGGGAGTATATAATAGATTTTTATTGGGGAATATGGTTCTTATGGAAATGTTCTATGGTGGTACTATGGGTATTGTTAAACATCGAGTACGGTTTCACTTACATGAGGCTATGTTTTAAGTACAATATCTTTTTGAAAAGGAATAGAAGACCCAAGTTAATGTGTCCCAGACCCAAACTCCCTGGTATGGTGTTAAAAACACATACTTTACATATATGCTTCTATAGTAAGTGTTATGAACCATACTATTCACATCTTTATTTTTTATATTTCCATAATTTAAACATTAATTATCATAAAATAATCACACAATACCAAGATTGGAAGGTTTTGTGTATTTGAGGACTAGATACTTAAGTAACTTATTCTCTAATACTCATTAACATGTCTCCATAATTGAGACACACTAGAATCCCTCCTAGACTTCTCATAATTCACGCCCATCTTTATAACATGGGGAATGAGAACATAAGAAAGGGGTAAGCTCAAATTTTCAATAAGGTAAAAAATCAATCAACATGTCATTAAGGGTTAGATCATATGAATATGAGAAAACATGATCATGAGAGAAATATGTTATTAAAAATAACATGGAGCAATAGGATTTTTTCAAAAGTTAAGATAGAAAGATATGTAATATCAAATGAATAAACATATACCAAGGTAAAAACATTTGAGACAATACTTGTGAGCCAAGGGGAATAATCATATGCCTATAGAAATATAAGATATAATTGAAACACATCATAATAAGGGATTATGGAACAAACATAAGAATTAATAATCATCATATTATGATACAATTCAATATTACACTCACATTGTATTGTGAATTTTTTTTCCATGCATAATGTTGAGAAAAAACAAAATGTCTATGCTTTGTCCCATGAAAAAAATCCCATGAAATATGTTGTGATCAAACAAAATTCCCACACCATATTTTTGGAATAAAAAATGCCAATGCTTCCTAATATGAACAAACAAAATTCCCTTGATTCAGGTTGTGATCAAAAAAATTTACCACGCTAGATTTTTTAAACAAAAAAATCCCATGATGCATGTTATGAATAAAAAAATCCTCATGCTATAAGTTTCAAAAAAGTCCATTCTCTATGTTGTGAACAAATAAAATTCCCATGTTGTTTTTTATAAAAAATCAAAATTCCCATGTTCAACATTATTATCAAATTTGATATCAAACTTTAAAAAATGCATTTAAGGGCTATATAGGACCCCACTCATCAATCGTACATACATATGTGTGCCACTTAAAATAAAAATTTCATTATATAATAAAGATAACATGGAAATAAAATGAGTTTTATTCATCAAATCAAAGAGAACCATGGAAATGAAATTGGTTTCATAAAATTTCTAGATGATAACACCAAAATTGACCTCAAGGATGTAAAAGGTTGATACCCAAAGTTTAATTTCACTAAAAGTGTATTTCATAAGAACATTTAGTGGGTGATTCATGAAAAATAGTTTCTAAGGAAATTAATCCTTTATAGATAACAAGTAAAATGATAGAAAACCCATAATTTTTTTAAGAAAATTTCATTAACATTTTCCTAAAAGACAAAGTTATGAGTCACATTCAAAAGTAAAATTTAAATAGTTGAAGTGTGTTTTTTTATATTTCACCTTTTAAGAAATAAAATTAAATAATGGAGTCATAAAAAATACATAAGTGATATATAAAATAAATTTAGAGTGAAAGATAAAAAAATGAACATGGAAGTGTAACCTTTTTAATATTTTAAAATACATTTTTCGAAACCCACATCATAAAATGGATAATAAAACATCCATTTAAAAAGTTTAAAATAGAAAAGTGAATGTTAAATTAAATAATAAAAGTTGGGTTCCCAAATATAAAGAATAAAATTACTGGGAAGAAAAAATATAGAAATATGAGAATGAATAACCTTTAGAAGGATGATAATTATTATTAACATCCTTATACTTTTATAATAAAGAGATTCATCAAGGAAGAGGATTTGAATGAAAAATTTCACTTTACATATATATATATATAAGGTGAAATATTATATTAAATAGTAAATAATTAAATATATATGACATAGAATAACTAAGTTCAACAAGTTACATTATAACCCTAAGAAATGAAGTTTGTGTTAACAAAATATCTTTTTGATTTGGTAACAGTTGTATTAATAGAATTGGAAGAATGGATTCATGAAAGTAGTTATAAATACCATGAAAATAAAGATTAATTTAAATATAATAAAACCATAGGGAATAACATAACTAAATTATAAGAATAAAGTTTATGAAGAATTATCATAAATCAATGAATAAAAATTGAGTTAACAAAAACACTTACATTGTAATTATACTTCAAATTGAAAACCAATTAAAGTAATGAAATGATATGGATATTTAAATCGAATATATTTCATTAAAAATTATGATAGAATAAATCTATGGCCAATATATACAGCATAAAAGTAAACAAGTGGTGAATACACATCGTATCTCAAAGAAGAAAAATATAAATGGAAAAGCACATACCTTTAACCTTGCTTTTCTAAACTCGCTCTAACATACAATATAAAAAAATAATTATATTAATCACTTATTTAATAACATTATTAATACCTATAACCTTTTATAAACTTCACTTACAATCATTTATTATAAAATATATTAGTTATTTTTATGTTCATCATCGGATGTTATTAGAATCAGTGATTTCTTTAGTACAAGTTTCTTAATGGCAGTGTTGATTATTGTTTATAAATTCAAATTTAATCATCTTGAGATAATTATAGGTAATTAAATATATTTTTATACTTAATTGTAATTTTTTAATTTAATTTCATAAGTATTTTAATTATGATTCACGATGAAAAATTCAGTGATGAGCTTGTTTTGATAATTTTAATGAATGATGGGTGATATTTTAATAATGGGATAGATATTACCATTACCATTCCATAAAAAAACCCATTATTTACTTATTATGGTACAATAAAACTATTAATTATTTCTACTTAGTGACCTATGATATAAATTTATGACACTGTTCATCAAGGTGGTTAACCGATCCAAACAAGAACATGATATAATCTATGGGTGAGTATGGTAAGAAAATAGTTTCTTAGACATAATATAATTATAATATAAGAATAATGATATTATTTATATATTTTTTAATGTGGTTAAATAGGTTATTAAATATTTTTTTAAATAAGAAAAGAGTCGATAAAAATGAAATATGTCAGTTTTGTGGAGGCGGTTGTCCGCACATACGCATGGGTGGTATGTCTGTTTTCCCAAGATTGGGAGGAATATATGGAATGGTTTATAATTTTAGAATCTTAATAAAGTTATCAGTATAATATTAATCCTTTTAATATACTTTTAAAACATTACATTTAAGGTGGTGATGAAAAATCAAGAACATCATTCACGGAGGCGGTTGTCCGCACGTACGCATCATGACATCTTTATTTTTCAAATTGTTTTAGAGGATGGTAGAAAAGTGATATTTAGTTAGTATAATTACATTTAATAATATTATAAATACTTAATTTATCATAATTTCATGTATATAATCAGTTTTATGGGTAAAATAAGTAATGAATTAAGAGATCTCAGTTGAGAGCGTTACCTCTCTATTTGGATGTTCTCCCTTAAGTAACACATTAAGGCTCTTTAGCATGGTAATTAAGCAATACCCTGGAATATAGGATATGAGGTGAGAGTTTAAGGTAAAATTAAAAATATTTATTTATTGATCCAAATATTTTTAATGAGTGGATAAATGTTGGGGAAGTGGTCTCATTTCATAAGTGAAGAAAATGATATTTTCATAAGTACCCATTACTTTACAATAATATCATAACAATATTACATGTTATAAGGTTCTAAAATGGAAAATAATTTAGTGAGGGATGAGGTAAGGTTTAAAATACCTATACCATCCATTTGGGTCCCTTTTTTAAACATTTTTTAGTCTTTTATCATTATATTTTTACTTTTACCTTAGGGGTTTTCATTGAGTTAACTAGTTTTTACCAATGTAATTAATTTTTTACTAAAAATATAAGATAAAACCTATTACCAATTTTTGATTATCTGAAAATAAATTTAGACTCCATCTAATAAAATTCAATTTATAATTATGTGAAAATTAATTTTTAAATGAAAAAAATATTATATTGAGAAAACATGTTTTTGTATAAAAATGATGTTTTAACAATTAAGTGTTCATAATATTATATAAAATTAATTACCAATTAAATTAGTGGTAATATATTTTTATATATTTTTATAAAATAATATCAGATTCATAATATAAATATATCATTTTAATCCATTATATAAAAATTACACAAGATTAATAAAATAATTATTTGAAAATAACCTCTTCACCATTATCATGGTCATTAACTTTAATCTTAGTAATAATAATTTTATCCCTAAAAATGAAATTTAAATTATTAAATATTATGAAGATTATGATATAAAATATGAAATCCATTTTTTAATATTTAAATTTTACAAGTGATGGAAACTAATTTTTAATATATGTGAATAAAAATTGTTCTTAGAATAAAACATTACTTAAGTTTCCAAAAAATTAAACATGAGTTTTATAAATTCAACACAATAGTTGTAGATGATTTATTTTAATTTAAAAAATATAATTTTTATAAAAAATGTTTTCAAAAACTTTTAAGTGATTATTTTAGTATAATAATTTCATATATTTTATGGCAATAGTAAAATTGATATTTTTTCCCTATTCACCTAAACATAATTTATTTTAGAAAAATATCAAAAAATCACCTTAAGCTATTTTTGACATGATGAATTAAAAAATGATGTTTAAAAAAAAATCATAATCTAAAATTTTAAATTTTTAATTTTAAATGAAAATATAATATATTAAGAAAAATTACTTTTATTAAAAAATGTATTTTTAAAACTTTAAGTGTTCTTAATCCTATTTTTTTTGGATTTTTAATTAATTAATTTTTTACTAAATGTTTTATTATTTTTAAATTTTATTAATAATATTCATCTATTATGTAGTGACTATTTTTAGTTTTAGGTTTCATGTGGCATAAGTTATCGAACATAGTATTAATTTAGAGAAGAATATATTTCAAAATCTCGAAATGTTACATTCTCCCCCTTAAATAAATTCCATCCTCATAGTTTTAATTATCATTCACTAAAGGAATAAGTTAATGAATCTATAACAAAAGGAAGATATATTTTCTATCAATAAGTCAACATCACAATCCTAAATACTTGGAAAATCATCTTTTCACGCATAATGAAAATATTTTAGGATTTTCTCTTTATCTCACAATTTTTACCAAATATAATTCCTTATTTTTTTATAAGAGTTTATTTGGGCATACCTTTCACATATTCATTTTTATAATCCTATTTCAAAACCAAATACTAAAACCAAATTGGTTATGATAATATCTAATAAAATAAAATTGAATGATCATACGAATATAAAAACATATGAATATAAAAACATAATCCCATGATGTATTCTACAATAAAACCTTCATTTAAATCGATGATAAATTCATTCAAAATATTATATAATTAGATATAATTATAAGTCCTTTAGTTTAACCTTGGTAATACATGATCATTTTCCTTTTAGGTTTTCTAGCCTAACTAGTTAAATCATAATATTTCATTTAAATCCTTTATAATGGTTTTTAAAAGCTATGTGATCAAATAAATAATATCCCAAAAGAGGTTCTAGATAGATGCAAAGTCATAGGTCCACTCATCATGCATAGAGAAAAGTTTGATTTGATACTCAACCAACCTTTTTCTTAGTGATTACCCCCAAGTGAATCTATGATATAACTTCATCCACATGTTAGTATCTAGTTAGGAAAATAATTTCATAGAAAACCACATACTAAAAAATATACTAAAATTTATGGATGTTGATAATACATAGACTCATATATAGGCTTTCCACTAAAGTTATCTTTTCCAAATCACAAAAAATAACTAAACTAATGCAAAAAAATAACTAAAAATAGTTCTGATATCAACTAAGGCACCCCAAATTCGCACTCTTAAGTATAGTGATAAAAAACTACATTAAAAATAGGATTAAATACCAAGTGTTGTTACCCAATCCATAAATATCATTATTTAACACTATTTCTATATTTTAAAAATTTTATCTTACAAAATATTAACACAATAAAAAGAGTGAAAAGTTTAGTGTCCTTGAGGTATAGCAAATTAACCGACTTATTTTACAATACTCATGAACATATCTATATAATAGAGCTACAAAAGAACCCATTATAGACTTTTCTCATGTTATAATCATATTAATAACATGGGGAATGAAAACATAAGAAATGGGTGAGATTAAATACTTAGTAAGTGAAGGGAATTAATCAACATTTCATGAATGGTTATATCATAAGAATATGAGAAAATATGAGTAAATTAGAAATATCATATTAAAAAGAACATGAAAAAATATTATTATTTCACAAGTTATGGTTGAAATACATGTAATCTCAAATGAAAAAAATATACTATTTTAAAATAGTGTGAGATAATAAACATTATCCAAGGGGAATAATCATATGGATATAGAAATATGGAATGTAATTGAAACATAACATAATAATGGATTATGAACCAAACATAAGCACATAAAATCATCATATTGCAAGCCTATTAAATCAGTCCCTCATTTTTTATTACGAAAGAAAAAAATTTATACACATCATGTTATCAACAAAAAAATTCCATGATTCCAATTGTAAGAAATAATTCCCATGATGGATGTTGTGAACAAACAAAATTTCCATGTTTTAGGTTGTGAAAAAAATTTCTCACACTATATGTTGTGAACAATCAAATTTCCCATGCTCAATGTTGTGAACAAAAAAATGGCCATGATGTATGTTGTGAAAAAAAAATTCCCATGCTCAAAAAAATTATCTTATGTGATTTCAAACATTGAAGTATTTATAGTCACCCGCCCCTCAATCATACATACATATGTGTACCACTTTAAATCAATCATTCATCATATCGTAAATAAACCATGGAAATAAAATCAGTCTCATTCATCATATCAGAGATAACCCATGTTAAAATGGATTTAGTAACATTTTTAGATGGTGTTATCAAAATTGACCTCAAGAATTTAAACGGTTGATACCCAAAATTCAATCACCACAAAACATAAGGACATTTATATAATGATTCATGACAAATAATTTTAAAGGAAATAAATCATTTGAATATAAATAGGAAAATATAAGTGAAACCATAAAAGAGGTTTAGAAACCATCATTAACATTATCATAAAAGATGAAGTTATGAGTAACATTAAGAAGTTTTAAAAAAAAGGTGAAGTGAGTTTTTTTAAAAATATAAATTTTAAAAAATAACCTTCAATAATGGAGTCTTGAAATACACATAAGGTTCATATAAAGAAAGTTTCGGTGGGGGAGATAAAATAAATTAATTTGGAAGTAATTTTTTTGTTATTTTAACATAAATTTGTTGAAACCCACATCGTTAAAGGGATGAAAACTTCATTTTGAAAAGTTTAAAAGGGAAAAGTGAATGTTACATGAGAAAATAAAAAATTTGGTTTCCAAATATAATGTAGAAAATTTTTGTGAAGAGAAAATCTTGATACAGAAGAAAAAGAACCTTTAGAAAGGATGATAATTATTCTTAACAAAATTATATTTTTATATGAAATAAATTCATCAAGGAAAAACATTTGAATTAAAAATTTCACTTTACTATTATATGGAGAATATATAATATCATATTAAATATAAAATGGTTGAATATTCATGACTTATAATAATGAAGTTCATGAAGTAACATTACAACTCAATGAAACAATGTTTGGGTTAACAAAATCTCTTGAAGATTTGGTAATAATTGAATCAAAATAATTGAAAAATGGATTCATGAAAATAATGATAAATCATATGAAAATAAATAGGAATTTAAAAATATTAAAATAATAGGGAATAATATACCCAACTATTCAGAATAATGTTCAAGAAGAATAATAAAAACTCAATGAATGAAAATTGAGTTAACAAAAAACCCTTACATCATAATTACATTTTGAATTGACAAAATAAGAAATTTATATCATGATATGGAATTTTAAATCCCATATATTTCAGGAAACTCTATTATGAAATAAATCCATGACTAATATACACATAATAAAAAGGAAATAATTTGTGAATACACATCATATCTCAATATAATAAAATTAGGATGAAAAAACTCTTACCTTTAATCTTTATTAGTTGAGAATGATCTAAAATCATATATAACAAAAATAATTATCTCAATAACCCATCTCATAACCTTAATCATACTTATATCCATTTATAATGTTCAATTATAATCATTTATTATAAATATATTATTTAATTATATTTTATTTTTATCATTGGATGTTATTAGATTCAGTTGTTTTTTAATACTAGTTTCATGATGGTTATTGGTACTAGAATAAATGTTTTATAATGTTTTATAATTTTAAAATTTCATTTTATTAGTATTTTAGTTATGATTTACGATGAAGAAGTTGTTGACAAGCTTATTTTGATAATTTTCAGAAATGAGGGGTGATATTTTAATAATAGGTTATATTTTACCATTTCCATTCCAAAAAAAAACATTATTTTCTTATTAATTTCAAATATCACTAGTATTTATATTTCCTTATTTACCCATGATAAAAAATTATACCATTTTTCATATAGGTGGTTAAATTAACCCCAACTTGAATAAGCTATAATCTATGAGTGACCATGGTTAAGAAAGTGATTATATTGGAATAATAACAATATTATATTAGCATAATTATATTAATTATATGTTTATAAGATGGTGAATCTAGTTAAAATATATTTGGATAAATAAGAAAATACGAGAGTGAAAATCAAAATACATCACTTTCTTGGAGGTGGTAGTCTGCACATATGCACGAGTGGCATGTTTATTTTCCAAAGATTGGGAGGAAGATAGTGAATGATTTAAAATTTAATTATAATAATAATGTTATAAATATCATTTTAATACTTTAAATATACTTTTTTACAAGACGTGCAAGTAAGCAAAGAAAAATCAATCATGCTGTTCATGGAGGCGGTAGTCCTCACATACACATGATGACAATTTCCTTTTTTGAATGGTTATGGAGGAAGGTAGAAAAGTGGTATTTAATTAGTAAAAATAAAATTCAAAAAATATTATTAATATTTATTTTATCATAATTTCATTGATATAATATGTTTATGTGAGAAAAATAAGGAAATAAGTAAGGGAGATTGGTTGGGAACATTACCTCACCCCTTAAATATTCTCTATTGGGTAACACCTTAAGGTTCATTAGCTTGGTATTTTTGAAATAAAAAGGATTATAGGATATAGGTAGATTTGAGGAGTGACTATAGTAGAATTATTTTGGAGCTAAATATTTTTAATGTCATGAGAAATGTGAGGTAAGTGATCTTTTTTTATAAGTGAAGAAAATGGATTTTTTGTAATTACTCATTACACTATAATAATATCATGACACTATTATAAAGTAAAAGGATCTAAAATAGAATATATTTGAGTAGAATATGATATAAGGACTAAAATATATCTAAAATAATCGTATTACATGTTTTAATTATATTTTTTATCTTTTACCATTTTATTTTTAACATTTACCTTTTTGTTTTTTACCTTCGTAACTAGTTTTTACTTAGGTAATTAAAATTTTAATAAAAATATAAGATAACACATATTACCAAATTTTTATGTTATAAAAACTAATTTAGACTTAATTTAATATAATTAAATTTCCAAATATGTAAAAATTAATTTTAAAATTTAAACACTTAATATATAGAATAACCATTTATGTACAAAAAATGATATTTTAACCTTTAAGTGTTCTTAATATTATATAACATTAATTAAACATTAAATGAGTGATAATATATTTTTATATATGAAAAAATATTATTAATTTAATCATATAAAATATATCTTTTCAATTCATTATATAAAAATTATAAAATTTTAATACAATAATTCTTTGAAAATAAAGCTATCATCATTATCATGGTCATTCACTTTAATATTAGTAATCAAAATTTTATACTTAAAAATTAAAATTTATCTAATTACATAATATGAAAATTTTGATCTAAAATATGAAATATATATTTTTTTATATTTAATTTCTACAAGTGACTAAAACTAAATTTTAATAAAAGTGAATAAAAATATTTTTTAGAGAAAAATATTACTTATGTTTCCAAATCGTTAAACATGAGTTTTATAAATTAAAATAGTATTTTAAATGATTTATTTTACTTTGTAAATATATATTTTTTATAGCTAATTTTTTCAAAAACTTTAACGTGATTCTTATATTATGATAATATCATAAAATTGATGGTAATAGTAAAATCTCCATTTTTTCACTATTCACCTAAAAATAAATTATTTTATATCTAAAAAATTCAACGTAACCTAATATGGTCAAGAAGAATTAAAAAATTACGTTCATTTTAGAAAATTTAAATTCTAAAATTTATAAATTTATAATTTAAATGAAAATACAATATTTAAAGAAAAACTGATTTAGTTGAAAAAATTAATTTTAAAACATTAATTGTTTTTATTACTATTTCGTATGAATTTATAATTGATTATAATATTTTTATTTACTATAGGTTTTATTATTATTATATTTTCTTATTAATATTTATATAATATGTCACATGTCATTTTAGTTTAGGATTGTGTGCGGAGCAAGCTATCAAACATAGTATTAATTTTGAGAAAAATATACTACAAAATATTAGGGTGTTACCCAATGGAAGAAAATTCATCATAGTACAATATTTCTTGTTAGATTATGAAACATTCCTTTTCATACAAAATAAAAAATTGGCTACTTGAAGTGAAAATTATCAAGCAAGAATCACAAATGAAAAACATTCATCCTACCACAACAGGTATGTTTCTTATAGGTTAACAATTATATCAAAGTATATATTACAGAATTTTTTTAATGAGATACGTAGCATTGATGTTTTTATATTATGGATATGTCTATAATTATAATAATATTGCTAATTATGATAATTTTTCTCATGGATACAAGTAATTGTGATCCTAAGGATTTGAATCAGGATGGGAAACTATTAGGGAATTAAGAGGAAGCCTAATAGAAGGATGTGAATGCTATGAAATTTCTCTTTATAAAGATATCAACATAATATTTCTGAATACATTGATAATGAAACTAAACACTAAAATCTAATAAAAGGACTACTGATAATGCCTCTTAGAACTCAGCCTCACCTTTTGTACAAGGTGCTTTGTCAAGTGGGAGGAAGTCATAAGAGTGTGGACTGAAGGTTGTTTGAGTGGCGATATCCGAGTGGTGGTTGGGGGGATGAGTAATTACCACCATGGGTTATGTGGTATTTAACTATATATAATTTTTGGGGTAGTTGATGGTAAGAACGAGTAATAAATATAGAGTTATTATTGGGGAAAATAAGATGATGTATTAATATAGCTTCCAACTATATCTGATTCAGAGACTTAGGTCTTGGCCTTAGGAAGAGTTTTCCATGGGAATTTTATCTTCTTCATTATCCTTCTCCATTTTCTTCTTCCTTATTATTTTTCTATTTATGCTACATTTTTATTTTATTTTATTTCGAATAAAGAAAAAATCAGATGATTCTTCTCTATTTTCTCACATAATCATCCACAACCCTAACAAAATGTATATCAAATTGTCCCATTTTAAAAAAATTACATGTATTTTTCTGTATTTCAGTAATTATTTCAGTGGATTCAAAAAATTGGGTATTCCACTTGAAAATAGAAAAAATATTTTTTGTTAACTTTACATTTCAACTCCTCTCTTAGCCATTCTGGAGTGATTAAACAGATATTGGTTGAGTATGTTGATCATGATAAATATAAAATCACACATGATTATATGTAGAAAAATTGGATTTATTTATATGTCTTATTATTTTACTCAAAAAATAAATATATTATCATATGAGTTATATAAGGATGATATAATTATTATCTCATGCCCAAACTCACGATTTCTTATATCACACCAAAACCCTTTTTTGACTGGGCTATAAATAAATCTTGGATGTAACCAAGTAAAATAATTTATTTAATTATTTAGATTAATTATTTAATTATTTGGTTCAACATTTTAATTAATTACTTAAATTTTATTAGATTTAATATAACCCGGGTTAATGTAAATTATTTTAGTATAATTATCTAAAATATATGATATTTAATTAAAGAAAATAATTAATGTTTTACTTAGGTTGTTTCTGGAACATGAATACCATTAATTACAAAACCTTAATTTTATTATTAAGTCTCTCTGTTGATAGTTTTATGGTTCATGAGCTCTGTGACCTTCTATTTTTTAGTGTTAGACTTCCTCATCGGAAAAAACTTTAACTTGCAGACTAATCGCAAAATATATGAAATTATATACATGATATTAAAATGAAATATTCATGTGTGTGTTTGTGTTATATATATATAATTTGGATTCAAACCCTATGAAAAATACTAGCCTAAACAAAATGATTGTGAGTTTTCTTATAAACCTAACACGCATTACAGTTTGTAAATGTTTATATGAAGGAAATGAGTTTCACTTTTATGATATGTGGATCATTATTTTGATTTTATTTTTGGAAAAAAACTATCATCTTTTATCTCCAATTTTAAATTTGGAATTTATATCATCTTATAAAGACATTCTTAGATGTAGTCTATAATTTAGAGTATTCTGATGATTTACTTAACTTGGTAGGTGAAATTGGAACTTATAAAAATTAGAAAATTTGTTTATGTTCCCTAGTTTTCCACCTTGAACTTACAAAGATAAGGGTCTTTCCTAGGTTTATAGTTTGAGTAAATTGATAATATTTAAAAAATTTAATTTCCCTTATGGTTACTCATAATATTTATCTAATACTACAATATTGAGAAAATAATCCAGAAAAAAATTAAATGGGGAAACATGTGAAAAAATATTTCATGTACCTTTTGTAGGAATTTTCACTAAATAACCATGATGTGGTGGGTAATAACACATCATAATTATCCATGAAAACAATCATAGCATAGTGTATAACTTTACAAAATGGTTTATTATGCATGTCCTTACACGTTATGTGATAACATGCACAACTCATTCCAATTCATCTCCAATGATTATCATTTTTTAATGTCGTATGATAGAAATTTTTGAGAGTTTGAACTCTTGATACAATTATAAAAATGTTAAATTATAATTATGAGGAATGAATTGAATGTTTCAAGGAGTTTAAATCTTTTTAAAATTATGTGAAATGCTCAATAAATTAATAATATAATGTTTAGTTCTTAAATTCTTGCATAAATTGGATCGATCCTCATGGAGTGCGAGGGTAAGATTTCCTCAAAATTAAAATTATCAAGACCTTGATTATTTCCAACATTTAAACTCATGGTTTTATAAAATTTCAGCTTGTAAGAGGTTGTTCATGAGCGTTGAGACATTCCCAGGACCCATGGATACCCTAGGAGAAAAGAACTAGTTGGATTCTCTTCAATGATCTATATTTTTTGTAAAGATAAGATCAATAAGTGTAAGGTATATCAATATTTTTTTATTTTACTATTCATTTCATCTGTATAGATATATTTAGGGTTTAATTTGGTCTTGGAGTTGTCTTCCACTAATTTTAGGATGACTGTCATCCATTCAAAACCCATAGGTGGTATTAGAGTAGATATATTAACATTTATTTTGATTTTGAATAAATAAATAAATCTTTAAAATGAGTTTTCTAGGTACCACAACATGATCAAGCTAAAACAGACATTTTGGTTCTTGATTGTGCTCGTTTATCCTAAAAATACTAAAAGAATATGAAATATCTTATATTTTTTGTAAATATTTTTCCTTGTATTCATTGAATACATTGTGAATATAGTGAGTAAACAAATTCAGTTTTTATTATTCTAAACTCAAATAATATTGAATTTATCTATTTATTACAATTTTTTTGACATGGAAATTACCGATTCCCAACCATAGTTCCCATCATGTCCTAAACTCTAATTTAAATGAATTGGTCAAGATTCTTAATATGCTTTGTGTGTGATCCTATAGGTCCTTATCTTGATAACAAGGTGTAAAACTTACAGACCAAGAGCAGTATCTAATAACATATCATAAACTCTATAGAGACAATGTTTAGTCATAATAATAACAACCCATCATGAATGCATACCATGTAATATAATCACTTTTTCTCAGGATAACTCATAACAAAAGATGCATACTTTTTATAATCATCCTTCATTTATTATTTCAAGACCTTACTGAATGGAATTACATTTTTCAACCATAATGATGGATTTAGTAAAGATAATACCATCTTGATTAACGAGGTCTGAGATATCTATTCCTTTTAGAAGTAAAATATATTGTCTTAATCATTTAATCAATTCCATCCCACCAATGACGCATCCAACACAATATACCTCACCACAATAGAACAATCATGAGTTTTTTATTTCATCAATGTATGCAATAAAATAATTAATTGATGGTAGTTTAGTGATAACATGTTAACAATTTAATCTCCTATTTGTAAGATATTATTCATTAGGTGTTCTATATAATGAAATAGTCGAGAGTTTTTTGTATCCATTAAGGGGTTGGATGAACTGGATAAGCGGTACTCACTCATGCCTTATAATGCACGAGTAAATGAATTAACAGTCAAGTAGTGTCCTCTATGTCTCTATATAAGGAGGAATTATCCATTCAATGGGTATATATGAATCTTGTATACAGTAGAACAAGACTTAGTCACCTAAAATCTCTCACTTTTTCCAACTTAAACTAGAATGGAACTAGTATATCATGGTGAGAAGAGTAGTTCCACTCATATATTTAGGGACTCAACCAAACTCATGGATACCACTAGAGGAGATATTTCATTCAACTTAATTTATTATGATCTTTATTAAGCACACATGATGAATAAAAATATAGTAACCATATTTATTTAAATGTACACTTGTTTCTTAATTTATAGTTTGTATGGTTTGATTTATCTAGCATGATTGATCTTAGATATGGGTTTATTTACACTGTATTTAATGAGGTCGTAAGATCCTTAGAAACACAGTGGTGGTATCATAACCTTAACATGTTTTTCATTCATGAAATAATTTGAAAAAATAATGTATTTGAAGTCATAATTCCTTTTTTATTCTCTCATAAAATACGATTCAAAAACTTGTCCTACTTGATTTAGTCACAAATTACGATATAGGAGATATTATAGATAGTGACTCAGTACAAACCCATTGATTTTTTATTTATTAAATCATATGACATTGAGATTTCATATTTATTGATATCACTGTGCTATGAGTTTTTAAAATAAAGAATCATATCACTATTATGATATTGATGTGAATCATATAATATGATAAGATACATAAGGGTATTTTTTTTCCTTGATACATAAATATATAACGATATGTAAGATTAATTTCGATTATCATTGGATTAAAATACCCCTATGTATTCTTATAATTTTCTATAATAGGGTTATTATTCATAAAATATGAATGACAGTGCTAAAAAGGTTTAAGTGTCACAACCTATCAATATAATTCAATGATTCAACCCATATCATTAAGTATGATTATAAGAGAAATATGTTTTTTTAGTTCAATTATAAATTGAGATATCTAATTTTTAAAATATTTATAAATTATAATAAAATGTATTTTGGGATATTTATTATTTTATAAATTTTTATAAATTAATTAATTATAATTATTTTATAATTAATTAAATATTTATGAAACATTTATTAATAAATATTCTATAATATTAAATGCTAATATTATAAAACCTTTTACTAAATTATTTTACATTCCTTATGACTCAGAAATAATGTTTTTATTTATAAATAATGTAGTTTATAAAGTGTATAAATTACTAGAATACAGTCAAAATATAAAAGAGTTTATATTTAATTATGAATTGTTCATAAATAATTAATTTAAATTGTTTGGATTAATGAAATTATTTGAGATATTATTTTGAGCACATCAAAAGTAGTTTTTGTTATTGAATTAATCATGGTTTAAATAATATTAATATGATATATCTAAATAATGTAATATGTTTACAAAATAAAAATTCACATATAACATGTTTATATTTCATGAAATATCATATATTTAATGGGAAATTCTCTATAAAGAATAATATGAAAGAGTAAATATTAGTAAATGAATATTAAATGTTTATATTAAAAATTATACAATGTCTATAAGGTTATCTAAATTATAGTGTTTATAATTAGATTTTATTTATTCATTGTTCATAAATGTTTATTCCATATTTAAATATGTGAATTGGTCATTTATTTAAAAGTTATACCTTGATTTATTATTCGTAAATATAGTTATTATATTATTTATGGTGTATGATTTAGTTTTATGTTGTTAAAATACTTCTATAGATTATGACACATGTATATATGGGGTTACATATTGGGTATGATAATGGATTTAGTTTTATTATTCCTTGAATTTGACTTGAATTAAGTTATGATCTTGATTGATGTAGTTAATTAGGATTTATACATATTATGTGTTAAAAATATGATGGAATTGAAATTCATATTGAGTAAATAATCATTAGGTAGATGGTATTTTGGTCACACTTCCCATTAGATGGGAGGATTATTCCTTGTTCTAAAAAAGTGGGGGTTGAATATTTGTGTTTTTTTAATTACACATGTTGAGATTATTGATTTCATATAGTTATAAACCATTACATGATAAATTTTCATGCTCCTAATGCATATGATGAATTTGGATATATGTGAATATAATTGAATTATGATTTGGGTCAGTAACACATTTTGTAAGTTGGGTAAAGAGTTATACATCAAGATGGATTGAACATATTGATTTAGTGAGAAGAATATTATTTCAAACTAAATAACATGAAGAATGTATATATGTAAAGGGAGTAACATGAGATAATATTTATAGATTAAAATCCTCTTCACAATACTAAGAATTAGATTTATTTCAAAGAAACACTTGTTAAGACCTCAATCATTTAGTTTGGGTCACCCAAATCATCAAGTTCCCATGGATTATCTTGTGAAAGAAAACTAAGTAATGAGGTGACCCTAACCGTCATATACCTTTTTTCCTAGAATTTTAATTGTGTTAAACTCAATTGGGAAACTCTAACCATTTGGATACTATAGCCATCAAGTTGAGCTAATCTACATGATGTATTTGGGTAAAGAGTTATCCACTCAGCTATCCAAGATTCATATATGATATGATTGACAATATTTTTCTACTCGATGTAGTAATGGGTTATTTATGTGATACCTAGTATATGTCTTGATGAAATATGGATTTTAGCTCACTAATGGGTATTATGTGTTTTAAAAGGGGTCATCATTTTAGTGGGACACATGGAATAAAAGTCCTTATTAAATGTTTGTAAAATATGATACTCATTTAATATATGATTATGTTTTCATCATCATAAACTTTACTTTGAAATCAATCTTATAGAAATGAGAAGATTATTTTAAGAAACTTCTTATAATGGTATACAAACTTGAGAAAAGTTCTTAAAGAGAAATTCTATGTTCTAGAGAAACTTTTTTCTCAGTATGTGAGCTATTGAACTTGTTTAAAACATGGAATCTAGATGCTTACGAGAGGAATAAAATAATTTACTTGGGAATTTAATGGAATTATATCCAAGGTGGAATTAGAAATTTTAGTCTCTACTCATATAGTGAATATGATTGGGTAAGTCAATTACTTTATGAGACTAGAAGATTCCTTGAGTCTTGTTTTAGTTAAATAATTTATTATTTTTTATATATGGAAACATACCAATAATATGAATGAATTCAATAAAAATTTACCCATTATTCTCAAAGTGTTGAGAATAGATGAACTAAGCATGTGATTTCTAGGGTTTGGTGCTATGTAGATAATACAAGTGGATAAATGTTCAAACCAGAAGAATAAAATTTATTTGGAATTCAAACAATGTTTCTTCTAGAGTTAACCAAGGAAATTTTAACATAAAATAGTTTTCATGATTGATTAATGATTCTAGAGGATGGAATTGTTTGAGATACCTGAGGGGTTTTTTGAAACTTCATTGGATGTACATGTTATATATAAATGTTATAGAAACCAATTATTCTATTTTGAAGGGTATATGATACCAACTGTATACTTTGAAAGTGTTGTAAATGTATATGATTTTAAAATAATGTGAGGAATTGATATATATTATAGTTTTAATTCAAGTTATAAAGAAAATATTGGGATTCCAAGGATCTAACATGAATTATTAAATAATACAGAAGCATTATAGAAACACAATTTCCTAGATCGATCATGCTAGATAAATGAAATCATGCATAAAATGTAAATGAAGAAACCTATGTACGTTATACCATAGATTTCCACTGTACCTTTCTTCATTTTATATTCTTGACGAAGACTATATGAGAGGCAGTGAATGATATTCATTCTTTATGGTGTATCCAAGAGTTGTTCTTAATAAATCATTGTATGAGTGGTATCCTCTCATCTCCCATATCATTTTAGTTCCTCTAGAAGGAAAATATTTAAAAATAATAGATCCATGAGTTTGTGGGAGTTTTGTCTATGAATATATGAGTGATCTTCCCATGACATTTCTAGGACATTGGTACATTTTAAAAAGTCCTCATGGATTCTCCTTGAGTGAACATTATTTTACTCATTCATTATAATTCATGAGTAAATTTCACTATGTGAGTTCATGAAACCAATTCATGTATACATACAAATATCTTGAATTTAATCTTATGAAATAGTTAATTTATGCTATAAAAAGTGAAGTACTCCCTAATGATAACTATTATCATTAATACTTCAATATCATTTGGATGTATGTGTAAGATGACTTAAAAATTTATGGATCCTTTCTTTAATAGGAAATTTGAATTTTTGTTCTTGAAGTGAGGGATGTTTTTATAATTGAGAATTGGACCAAGATTCTGAGGGATGTAAAATCTCAAGGAGAAGTTTTAAGATGTGATTAGAGGTTTGTGAAGTGTTTTAGGTGCTCAGGTGAGAGTTGGAATAGGGTTTGGGTAATGCTGCTATAGAGGATCTGATGCAAGTTTCCTTTAATTCTTTGATAGGTGAGGGTCACACTGTGACTAGGGGATAATAGATGATCATTATATAGCCTATAGAGGCACCACAACATAAAGGTATAAGGTTACACCTTGTCCAGTCGGTATCATGATTTGGTATATTTGAATGGGGATTCTCACTAAGTGAAATTCCATATATACAGGGATCAATCCTTATCTTGGTAATCCCATTTTTATTATTAACCTTACAAATTGAATTTGGAAGAGTCAAAGACCCTTATCTATGGTAAAATTGTGATGGTAGGGTGCCACACCATGTTAGTGACTCCTATGTATGCAGTTTGATGATTAGTATATATTTACTTTGCAAAATTCCAAAGGGAAGGCAGGTATTGCTGTGAATCCATGCCACATAAAGGATTCTCTGTGTGGAGTATTAAATCCACAACATGGTTTAAAATATGGTCTTAGAGGCCAAGTGTTTTCTTCAGGCGGTTTTGAGTTTGGGTCACTGTTAGAATATTGAAGAATTGGGTAAAATGGCAACAAATGATTTAGTCCACAAGTTGTGTAGAGGATCAGACAAATGGGGTGTCTATTGGATATTCTACAATGATATGATTTTGTTATCCATGTTTCCTTATAAAGTTATTTAGGTTTTGTTTTACAGGTTTTAATTTTGAGTTAATATGGTTGGATTAATGTGGGATGTTGATGTATCCTTTGAGAAGCATCCACATTATTTTTTGGATCGTACTAATGAGGAATAGTGAGGAAATACTATGCATTTGAATCATGTTATGTGGTATCATGGTGATTTTCTAGATGATACTTGATAGTGTAAGATGAATATTTTGGCCTAGTGTCCCGATGTTTTACCTTGGTAAAACATAGTGATGATAGGAAATGTAGCTCGAGGATTAACTGTTATAAGGTGGGGAGGTGGTAGGATCATGGACTTCTTGGTGGTATTTCCTTATTTAAATTTAAGTTTCAGTAATATAATTTTTGGTTATTGAAATTTTTAATGGGTGTATGAAGGGTCTTAGGGGTGTTCTAGGAGTTCTGGGCATGAATGGAAGGAAAACTAGGCCAACCTGTACAAGGTTCATGGTTAGCGCATGGTTAAGTAAACCATGTCTCCTTCTAAGGAAAACCATGAAAATTTGGATAGTGGTAATTTTCACGGTTGTGATAGGGTTATTAAAACTATGAGTAGTAGCCCACATAACCATTCGATATCACTCCCCATATGTAGTTACTTTCACTTGGTTTTTTCACTTTTTGGAAAACCGTGCAGGTAAATTGTGTTCCCCATTAAAAGTTAAAAAATTAACGGGTTTCCCATATTAGGTTTTTAATACCCTCACCCTATTTTCCCCCATTTTTGACCCTTTCAACCCTAATGATTAAATAATGTGGCCTAATATTCCCAAGGATCAATATCCCTCATTTCTAGTCCATTTGGATCGTTGTTGGTTGCAGGTCAAATCTCTAGGAATGTCTAATCGTCCTCTTGATTCCTTTTTCTGAATTTCGGTTTGCAGTTTCTCCCTTATCATTTTGAATCCCTAATAAACACTTTTTTCTATGTTACCTTGGTTGGGGAATTAAATGGTTCTTCAATATGAATATTACTCTATTATTAGGAGTGTGTTTATCCTCGGATTTGAGGTAGGAGGTCTAAAGGTTATAACCCATAGTCGTTGTGTTGATTCGTGCATGTTTGGTTGTGTTCATGGTTTTCACTTAATGTGATTTTAATTACTTTGGTGATATTTGGTTAATTGATCATCTAAATTATAAATTGAACCCCTCATGGTCCCCATGTGATGCATTTATGTTTACATCACCAATTTAGAGCCACCTATAGTGTGCATCGATATTCTAAAACCTAGAAATTAATAATGTGTTGTATAGAGGTGACATGGGATAACATAAAGCCCATGAAATACATTTAAATATGGTTTGTTGAGTTTTAAAAGGAATAATGAATGTTTTTTCTTAGGGGTTTTAATGGAATAATGGGTTATTTGAAAAGTATTGAAATATTTTAATTGGGATAATAGTGATTCTTTTAAAATGGATTATGAATTATGATGGAGTACCTAAAATATTTGTATATATGAAATGATGAACATTTTAAATTAAAATTGTATTGAGAAATAATGAATATTTAAATGGGTTTTCATAATCCTATTTTTGAATATATTGAATTGTTTAATACATGTGAATTATGGGATATACGCAATGGGATGAATGTAATAGGGTGGTTATACTATGTTAATTATTAATTATACATGAATTTAATATGTGGGTAAATTCTTGTGAATTGATAAATGAGATGAATGGGATAATGTATGTTAATTAATTAATATCAGATAATTCATGGGAATTTTTTAATATAAATAATGGGATAAGGAATGAGAAGAGTAAAAACGGGTTAAATGGGCTATGAAATATATATAGTAAATGTGTTAGTGGGTAATGCAATGATATTAAATCCCATATTGTTATTATGGATTGTGTTCAATATGTGTGTTGATTGTGAATGGTTTTGATGTGATATGTGTTTAATGGATATATATAAATAATGTACACTTGTCTTGGTAGTGTGGGGTATTGACTGATGTTCAACGACAATGGGTTGAGTTAGACTAAGGCTCTAAACTTGACCCCACAATGCATGGGTTAGTGAAGGTGAAAATGATATATTCTCCTAAATATCTCATTCCACATGTAATGATGCTTTAAGGTGAGGATAGTGTGTTTTTTGATTTTATTATCCCTATTGAGATAGGAACTTGACATATTCCTTTATTCACAGTGAGGAATTCTTTAAACGCTTGTGTGAATGGTATAAATTCCCAACCCATGAAACATATGTTGATAATGAATTAAGTAATGAAGATGATGGAAATGATTAAAATATAACTAAGGTTAAAAATGGTTAATGTATAGATTATTAACTAATATAACCCATTCTTTCTTTTTTTTCTTCATTTAATTAGCATTTTCATGAACTTTATGTTTAGAATGGATATTTGTAGACAGCATTGGTGGTGCCTACTAAGATTTACTCACAATATACTCAGGCCACTATAGGGCACCCAAGTAGATTTCAGGGTTGTAGAACATGTCAAGGGACATAGGCTAGGGGGTTGATTTGGGCATGGGATGTGAACATATGAGGTTTCAGACATGGAGTCAAGAATGTTTTCAGGATTCAGATCTCATATTTATTTTCGGTTCTCTGCACTTGTAGCACTACTAGTATGGCATGGAATAATTAGTCTATGTTTATAGTTTGTACCCAGTTTTGGGAATGCTTGGTTATGATTGTTTTTTATTGATTATTGTTTCCCCTATTTCATTTATTTTAGGTTTTTTCTTACTTAGGTAAAGAGGGTGTTCCCTCACCCATGATCTTATAGATTCTCACTACTTTTTAGAAAACGTTGGCGCATGTGGAGGCACGCTTGAGGTCATGTGGTGACCTAGATTAGGGCACCGTTTAGTGGATCCCATGTTCAGGATATTACATAGATTGTTCTTCATTATCATACTAAAACATATGTTATCCTTCGTATATTTAATCACAAGAGGATATTTTTGAAAAAAAGGGGTGATCTAAAATAATAGTAAGGGGAGAAATAACATATAAATAATAATAGACATGTATCGATAGTATTTGAGTGAGAATAATCATAGTAACTATGTGATAATTAGTGTATAATAATCATAAAAATAGGTGAATTATTTTAAAAATTAATTGTATGTGGAATATGAATAATAATGAAAGACCATGTCTTAGTGGTCAAATACACCATTTATTTTTGAAAAATTTACTCATTATGCCAAAACATAATGTATGTTTATAAATCATAACATCATAATTTTAAAAAAATTTATAAAAATGTTCATGAATGATACATATAATATCATGATATATATTACATTAACCAATTATAAAGAAGGATAGATTAATCTTGTCTCACTCATCACATTGTTAAATGATCATAATCATGCTTCTATAGGAAAGATAATAAATAATAGCCATATTCATTACATATACACATTTAAAGAGATATGTTTAATAAATATTTAATAAATATAACATGCCTGAATAAACTATGGAATTTCCAAATGAATATTTGAAATAATATTTTGGGAAAAAATTCATTATTCTTTGAAGAAGAAGAAACATTTCTTGAGGAATCAATATGATGTTTTGGAAGATAAAATCTCGATGAAAAATAATTGAATTTCATTTAAAAATCATTTTTAAAATTTATTCGTATCTATATACCTAGATATAGAAGGAAATAAATATTTTAAGGGAATTTTATATAAATTAATATGAGATCCATGCTAAAAATAATGTGAAATACTCGATATAACAAAAGAGAAAGAGAAAGGTTCAAGAACCCCATGAAGATAAATATATATTTATTTCATTTACTTTTCTACCTCAAGTATAATGTACATATATTCATTAAAACATGGAACCCTAAGTCAATTATAATATATTTTTTCACTCATGATTGTTATAAATCAGTTTATTTTGTTATATAATTCCCTTTTTTAATGGTGAATATTTTTGATAAAATATTTTCCCTAATATATCCCATCTTATAATGACTTAATGATCACTATATATTTCAGTTTATAAATTATTAATATTAACTCCATAATCAAATAAATAAATTTATTTATAAATTCTTGTATTAAAATTAATATATTATAATAATCTATAATGGTTTTGATAATTAGAGAGTTGGGAACATCATTGTGGGAATTTAACTTAACATTAATGAAATTTTCTTAATAGAGAAGGAAATAGAAGTATAGAAAATAAATACATAATTTTTTTATCATATTTAAATAATTTTAGAAGAAATAATATAATATTAACACACTAATAATTTAGTCATTGTTGATTTTTGTTTGAAATGAACTTGGAAAAGAAGAATGGATGAGGAAAAGATGGGAAAAAGTTGATGAAAACATACCCTCTTCTTGGGGATTCTTCTTTTTAATGACACAAATTACCATGAATAATTAGATTTGAATGACTATAGAACATACCTATAGATTATAAATGTCTTAAGACATGGTATATGGGTAGATATTTTTCTTTGGTAACTAAAAGTAATGTGGTATTATAATAGGAGGGAGAAAGGGTATATATACTTGAGGAGTGGTGTGTTTTTAGGATAAAATATTTAAAAAATATAATCTTAATGGTAAAAATTGTAATATTGATATCGACATAATTATACATCAAATTTTTAAATAATAATTTTAGTACATATATGATTTTTCATATAGAATTCATTAATTTATTAAAAAATAATGTTGAATGGTGTCTTCTTTAATTTGATGAAAACATTTATAGATTAGAATTGGGAAAATAAATATTATATTTGGAATATAATTTTATTTCATTTAATTTATCCATATTCTCATAAATTATTATTTTTTCATGATAACATTTCAAGAGTTTATTAGGTTATTTATATGTCATGAATGATTTGATTTAAGAACACCATAATTATGTAAAATGTGTATTTTCACTATTGAAATAAAAATTGAAATGTTTCATAATGTCAAAAAATAACCCTTGGGATTTCTTGAT
The DNA here is from genome assembly GCA_963277665.1 of Viscum album. Classification (NCBI taxonomy): domain Eukaryota; kingdom Viridiplantae; phylum Streptophyta; class Magnoliopsida; order Santalales; family Viscaceae; genus Viscum; species Viscum album. The sequence goes on from OY728157.1 coordinate 601,499,223, forward strand.
TTTATAATCTGAAAATGATATAAATTTCTCTAAATAATTTTTTTATCATTGATATATTTAAAATTTTAAGAATAAAAATGGTATTTTTAGAAAATAAAAGAAAAAGAATATATAAAAAATTATCATAATTCAATTTATTTCTTAATATTGGTATTTAATTTATGCCATTAAAATATTTAATTGTTTTTCAAGTTATGAATGATAGATACAATTTATTTTACATTTTATTATTTCAATTACAAAATTCAATTCTTACGGTCATGTTACTATTACAACAATTGATTTACAATTCAAAAAGTCATATTACCTTCTATAAATACCACTTCATCTATTCATACATCATTCACTACAAATCCTCTCAAGGTTATATATTTTATATTTCTAAAATGGGTATTTGTTTACAATTATATTATTTTTATTGAAATGTGGTTTTCGTGGAAGTGATCATTCTAGAAGATCAGGATGATACACATTTTCATATTCCAGTTTTTCTAATTTTCTATTTTGTATCAAATCAGTTTAGTCTTTGACAAATGTAAAAATATCCATTCAAAAAATAAGGTGTTTATTTTTTTCTATATTATTTATATGTATAATACTATACATTAAAATATAACACAAATTTATTTAGTAAAAAAATATCGTTACCAATGTATGTTTCATTACATTCTCCCTCCATTTAGAAATTTCATCCCCAAAACTTGAACAGATATTATTGGTGGATAATAGATGAGGGTAATTTGGTTTGATAGTATACTAATGTTCCTTTTAAACCTCTTCATTTTAGTGGTTCTACCTTAACTCATTCATAGGGTGTGTTGTCTTTTTTATAGTAATTTGTCTCTATGGTTTAAGATCTTCACCAACTACACCACATAAGAGAGGTAATATTCAAGTTATAACACATCCTAATTTAGTACATGTGTGGGATCTGGTAATTACTTCTTCAGGATAGTTAGGTGGACCACATATAGTACTGTAGCCATGTTTGGGGGTAATTTGTAGCTTATATTCTAGTAATCCTATGAAAAAAATAATCTGGAAGGAGAAAATATACATAGGGATAATATTTCCATTATTTACAAAGTACCTAATTCTCTTCCACTGTGATATTTGAAGGATTTTTTTATCAAACTATAAATTCTATTTCCCTTTGAAATTTTTCATCATTGATCTCTTTTATTATCTATGTAACAATTATTCACTTCCAGATGTCATGATCCTCTTCCAATAACACCAAAAAAATATTGGGTCCATGTAGATTTTTATCAATAAATTCATCCCAAAATAGAGGTGTTATATATTGCTTCCCATAGAGAGATACATATGGATAAAATTGAATACTAGAGTGACATATGTTGTTGTATATGTACTCAACCAATAGGATATATTTCTCAAATCATCCATTAAATTCCATTGAGTTGGATATTAATGTTTCCTTGACTGACTTAACAGTCCATTAATATTGGCCATCAATTTGAGGTGATGGGACATACTAAAATTCAATTGAGTTTTCTAATAATGTTCTTGATTTCTATTTAATTTAGATAAAACCCTTTTATCATGACAAAAAAAGATCAAATTTGGTCCCCCTTGTAGGAACACCAGTTCTTTTATGAATATCATAATCTTTTATTCAAGTATGATATCTTCACAAATGTGGTGATGCAGGTTATCTTGGTTAATCGATCCACCACAACCTGTATAGAATTACCTTAAATGTATTTATTTTTTGAGACTATTGACAAATTCTGGGATTATTTTCTCATATAATCATATGGTAATTGGAAAAGGATATATCATACCCTTATACATCAATTTCTAATACTTAACATGCTAATAGACCAATCACATTGAGATGTAATCATAAATATCCTACTTCCGATTTTCCTACCTGATGTTCTCTAAAAGAACAATGTACGTATATTATAACATCTAGTATGGATATATAATGATGAGAAATTAAAATCATCCCATAGATAATTGATTATCATAGGTTATGAAAAAATACAATGCTGAGTTCCAAAAAAATGAATACATCTTCATCAATGTGAAATTTCTGTAGATACCATTTACAACATTGAAATTATTTTGAAGCTATGTATTACCCAATGTTGACTCCTTGATCCCCTCAATGATATATGGTTGGGAAATCAATTTGGTATCTTGTGAATTATTCCCTAGGATAATGATTTCTATATCCCCTATTTTATTATCGATGATGATAGGGTATTTATAAATCCATATCCTGGATTGATTAATAGATTTGTTTCCTCAATGCACACATATATCCATATTTACATTCTCAGTATAGTGAGGAATATGGAAATCATAGACAATGATTATATCTAACAACATTTATTGATACATGTTGAGATATTAATCTATAAATATTTACCTCTGACTCTTATGATCTATTTATATGTCACACTTCTAACCATACATGTATTGACACTATATCATTGTAGCAATGATCATATCTAAAAACTAAAAATCATTTGTGGGTCAGTTCTACTCATGGATCTGTTACTGTCATGATAAAAAAGCTATCATTTTTTTCAGGAATAAAATACCCAATAAATACATTAAAGCATCACTATATATCAAAAACCTCTCTCCACAATAGGAAATTAATAAAAAATAATAGAAATTATCCTTTTCTTACACTTCTTAAGGATTTACTCACAATCTTAGATCTATAAATTATTTTCCCATTTTTATGTTATATTATTTTGTAGGATAGAAAATATAAGAAATTCCTTGCAAGTATTTTTCGGTACCTTGATAATCAAATAAAACTATATATTTCTATGACACTTGTGGGTATAGTCTATTCGATAATAACATTTTTTTGTGAAGGATCCACATAAATTACCTCAGTTGTTATCATGTTCCCCAATAATGTGATATGTTGAATAAAAAATTCATAAGTAATGAATATAGTGTAGAAATCACACTTTCAAATTATCTCCCCTAGATACATTATATTATTTTCATATTATTTCATTCACATAGGTTAAATGAGAATATCATCAATAAAGACTACCACAAATATGAAAATGTAATCTCCAAAAAATATATTCATCAAATCAGTGATACTTATAGGGGCATTTAAAATATGGAATGGAATATACAAAAACTCATAATGTCCATACCATGTACTAAAGGATTAATTATTAATATTCTCCTTCATCACCTTATTCTAATGAAATCCAAAATATAGATCCACTATTGAGAATTACTCTGCACCAAAATGTTGATCGGACATGTTATAATTTTGTTTCTTTGTAAAATTTTTCTTTATAGTGTTCATATTTAGCACTTGGAAATCAATGAAAAACCATAGAGTATACTAACATGGGAAAAAATTAAATAATATTCGGTTTTAGTCATGAAAATACATTACTTATGTTTGAGGATATTTTTTGGTTTATTGTTTTAGAGCATTTGTCCATAACTCATACATTAAAATAACATATAATAAAATATGGACACTTCTAATTGATATCCATTTTTTAACCAATATAAAACAAACTAACAAAAAAAATTCACAAAAACTCTTAAATAATTTCAACAGGACTGAAAATTTTTATGTACCAATCATTGGAGAAAAATTTAAAATGTGAGATGTGTACAAATAGCTCGATAAAGGATATAAAAGAAAGGAAACTGTTGGTTCAGTGAGAACATGAAAACTCATAAAATTTATAACTTTATCATGAATTTTCCTTGATAATAGGAATGAAAAAATTTTACCGGAAAAAATATGATCATTTAACTAAATGAAAATAATTAAAAATCATAACACAAAGTTAAAACCCACTTTTTTTGACTTAGAGCATCATAATTATTAAACTCATTCCAAACCATTTTATTTTGAATACCCATACCATCAAATTATAAAATTATCATAACTAAAATAATTGGAGGGATATCTAGGTGAACTAATAATTTTATCTCTGTTTTGATCACCTGACTCCATTTAATTAATAGAGATAAAGTCCCTTACATTGAGTTTGACATGACACATGTGTCTTAATCATCATAAATAATATAAATATGATAAATATGATAATTATTTAATTAATTTATTAACTTTAAAATTTTTATTATTATTTTATTTCACTTATTATCATGTTATATATATTTAAATAGTTAATTAATTTTAACTCATATTTCTTGACGATATTAGGTTTATGTGTCAAATGTGGCATTAGTAGGTTGAAAATGATCAGTGAGATAATTATTTGAAAAATCCCATAATAATAATAATGAAATAATTATCATATTTATACATCCATCATAATTATATAATAAATCATTAAGGATGGTTATGAAAAATGATCGAATGATAAAATCTTCAAAATTATAGGCCGTACATACACATGAGTGAGGTTTCCATTTTAAAATATCATTACAGAAAGAAGTTACATAATTTTTTATCTATAAATCATGATAATTATATCATAAAATACATTATAATTAATTATATATACTTATATTTATCATTATTTTTATATAGTGATGAAAAATAATAATCACATCGATTCAAGGGGGCGGTTGTCCACACGTCCATGAATGACGTTATCAATTTTTAGGATGTTAAATGTTAATAAAAAATGATATTCCAGGCTTATAAAATGATAAATTTGTCATGAATATAATAATTATTCAATTTATATCATGTATATATATTATATTTAACCTTATTATCTTCCATGTAACTTATTAGTGAAAACCCCCTCACATCGCTTTGATAAGCGATAGTCCGCCTTACCCATGTGTGACATTAACATTTCCATTATCGAAAAGAATATAATTTTTTTATATATAATATAATTAACAAATAGTAATAATAAAATAATAAATTACATATATAAAAATTAGTTCCATAATTATTCCCATCCTTGAGATGTGGTAATGAAAAAATGAATGACATCATTTCGGGAGGTGATAATCCACCATACACACGAACGATAATTCAGTAACCCATATGATGTCATTGTGTTTGTGTGTATATCTTACTAGTTTTTGTTTTTAAAAAATTTGATGATAAAAAAATATTTTTTATGTAAAAAAGAAATCATAACCCCTTTTTAGGATTTATAGAAGAGGTAAAATAAAAGTGCATGTTGATGAACATTACATCTTTTTTAGGTAAATCCATTGGGTTTACACCAAAGGACTTACATGGATGGATTTATACCCAACCAAGGATTATAATATTAGTGGAGGGATATGGGAAATTGAATTGGGTAGGGATTTTATAGAACCAAATGGATGTAGAGGTGTGAATAGAGGAGGGGAGTAGGAGGCTATTTATAAGTTATGCGAGTAGAAAACATGTAAATTTTTGAAAAAGTGAATTACAACAACATTTGTTTTCATGCCACCCAACCCCAATAACACATAACACATGATAATATTAAAAATAATGTCTATATATTCCCTTATAGTGGTATTTTTATAACTTTCTTGGTCATTTTTCTCTTTATATTATTGTTTAACCACTAACAAAACTCATTTTTTTACCATAATCTCAATAATAAATTGTTAGTGTTTTCACTAATCACATTGGTCAAAAATTATGTTATACTTATTAGAAATTTAAAATTATTATTATTAAAATAATTTAATAATTTTTCTTAATTAAAAACATAGATGTATAAAAATTTATTTTATTAATACTCCTACATAGGTGGCAAGACAATATGTTTTTCTGTTGAGTAATTTTTTTAAAAAATATGATTCTATATTAACTCTACAACAATTAATAATCATTTCATAGAGATAAGTTATTATTTACAGATATAAAATATATAAATTTAATTTCAAACATTCCAAATTAGTTATTATTTAAATTAATTTAACAGGAGAGACATTATGAATTTTAAAAACAGTTTTTCGAAAGTTCAGACATTAATCCTGAAAGAAAAATTTTATAAAAAGAGATTAAATTTTGATTGAAAATCAATTAAGTGGATTAAATATTAATAAATAATACATAAGTTAAATTAAAAAATATTAAAAACATATTTGGGTCTTAAATTACATAATTTATTAAAAATAAAAGACTTTTTATAAATATTAGTACTTTTTACTACTCAATGATAATCAAAATTTTTCAAAAAATACCAAAATTCCACCCATTTTGAATTTTCATATACTAATATAAAAATTAATTTATTTTAACAAATTTAAAATATAAATTTTTTAAATAAAATTTTTATATAAACCCTTATTTGAATAGTGTTTTATTAAAACAATTTACTTTTTGATTAAAAATTATTTAATAATTTTATAACTATTATAATTGTCTTGATATTATAAAACATGAGAATAATTTATTATATCATTATATGGGTTATTACATACTTAATCCCTTATATAAATTCATTCTTTAAAATTTTATTCAATTATCAAAAAAGTGGAGATATCTTTCCCTCATAGTGTTTTCAGATCCCCATATTACCTCTTCAACTGTATGGTTTTTCCATAAAACCATTACCTTAAGAGTCACCTTATTTCAAAAAACTACCTCTTTATGGTCAATAACTATTCTAATCCAACTAAAATACATAAAAGGTCAAAAAATGAGACGAATCCTCCCCATATTTCCTTAAAAGTGTAACATGAAATATTTTGTGTTTCTAAGAAATACTAAGAGGAAGGTCCAATAATTATGCAACTGATACATCATTATCCAAGATTTCACATGGTCCAATGAACCAACAACCCAACTATCCCTTTTTTTAAAAAATTATCATACTTTTCCATAAATAATCATTAAGAAAGTCACAACCAACAACCTCAAAAGAATGGTATTTCCTCTATCTATCTCCATGACTTTTCTATATTATTTGAGTAGTCATATTATGTCACTAATTCAAATATAATTTCAATAAAAACTATGGTCCCATAAACATTATTTCTCCTAATTCATCCCAAAAATTAGTTGTTAGACATGTTTTACCATGTAATTCATCAAATTGTGCAATCTGTATACTAGAATGAAAACAATTATTATAAGGAAACTCAACCCAAGAAATATGTTAATACTAACTTCATTGGTAATCTATTAAATAATAATGAAGAAAATATTACATGGTTTGAGTTTTCCTATTAGACTTGAAATCATTTTGAGGATAAATGGATGTACTGAAATTCAATTCAATACCCAATTAATTATGAACAGCCTTACAAATATTAGATGTGAACCAAGGATCATGGTCTGATAAAATGGAGAGAGGAACTCTATGTAACTTGAATATATCCTTTAGATATTGTCAAGAATGCATATCTAAAGAAATTATATTTGAATTCAAAGGATTTTTTTTTGTTTTGGTACATCGAGCAACAATAACCCAAATTGCATTGTTATGATTTGATGTCTTTCGCAATTATACTTTGAAATCTATAGATATATTTTCCCATTTCCACTCTAGCATTGGAAATAAAGGATTCCTACCTTCTATAACATTAATTTTTATTTAACCTTGTAACATGAAAAAAACTTCACAGTAAATTCAAAAATATCTTGTATAATTATATACCACTAGTAATACTGTCAAAGGTCTCTTTATATCTTAGTACTTCCAGGAAAAATTGAAAATGTAGAACTATGATATTTTGTCAACAACCCTTACCTAAACCAGGAATCAAATGGAACACAATATCTTTATCCAAATAAAAAAGTACATTATTAATCAATATTAAAAATATGAATCATACCATTCTTAATGGATTATACATTTTAATACAAAGACTGATCCTCCTGAACTTTTTTAATTATTTAAGAAAACATTTTATATACAAAATACTGAAAAAAAATCTTGTTCATCCATATAAAACATCTTAGATAATATTCATCAAATCATTAACTAAAGAGATATGTTTCGATTATATCATGATTAATGTAGAATTACCTTTTTTAACTCAAAGTTTCAACCACTTTGTTTTATTTTCCCGAATGGTAATGAGTCAGGAAACCATAATCCTTGATTTATTCCATCCATTTTCTTTGTATCATTTTCATCTATTTGGGATTGAAAACAAAAATATTTTTTTCTTAGTATATAATTCTCACTTTACAGAACACAAATCATTCCTCCACATTGTCAAGGAAAAATTAATAGAAGATTATTTAAAATTACATGTATAGTAATTGAACTCAAGTGGTTTCAAATAATTTTCATCATATGCAATTACTAAATCATTCTTCATTAGGAAACTACCAATTCCAATCAATGATGAATCACTATAGATGAAAAATTCATTATTTTTTTTATGTAAATGATAAAATGGAAAATTCACCAACCATATCTTTAGTAATTGTAAACAATCATCACATTATTTTGTCCAAATAAACTTTTCTCCTTTTTTAGTTAACATAGTCATTGGTGTAGACAACTAAAAAAATATTTCAATAAACCAAATTTAGTAACTTATAATTCCATGAAAATTTTAAATCAATGTGATATTTATGTTTTCTTTAACTTATTTAACAACATTTGTTTTAGTAGGGTCTATAGTTATTCCTTATTTTGAATAAATTTGATGAAGGGAAGAAATATTTTACAAGCAAAATTCATATTTTCTAAATTTCCCATTTATTTTATTTTTATTAAGGTATAAAAAACAATCATTAGGTTTCTTTAATATTCCTATTTAATTTTATAATACAAAAAAATTTCATCAATACATATAACCAAAAAATTTTCCAACACCTCATTAATAACTCTATTCATAAGATCCATAATTTTTTTAGGTCCACAAAATAACCAAAAAGACATAACTAGAAATTTAATATGCCTATATCTACTTTGAAATTCAGTCTTTTGAATATCATCATCTTTCACATTACAAAAATGGTACCCCGACCATAGTTCAACAATCAAAATGTATTGTCCTCTCTAGATATGATCAAACAAATCAACAATATGAACAAGGTATACGAGTTCTTAAAAATGATTATATTCAATGCTCTACAATCAATTCAAAGTGTCATTGAATCGTTATAATTTTAAAAAAAGTAAATATAGAAGAAACCCATGTTGAAGTGATAGGTCAACTGTAACTATTAATTGATAACTTATGTAAATTATTTTTTAATTATAAATGTTTCACTTAAGCCATTTTATAAGGGTCTTATATATAGGATTAACATTTGGGCAGTAAATCAATAGTAAACTCTACCACTTGAAGATGAATAAAATTGAGAATATCATCTAGAAGAACATAAAAGTATTCATTTACTACTGTAACTTCTCTAATTTGAATGGTTAATTTATTTTACACAATAAAATCTCGGTAACATTCACTACTATATTTATAAAATTTAATGGATTCTTGGTATGTTAACAATTCCTGAAATCATTGAACAAAAATTTATTATTATTGAAAAATATCGTAGAACGATAAGATAAAACCCAATCGATGTTAAAAACTATATCAAGATCTACTATGGATAGTTTACAAATATTTACAGGAAAGGAAATCCCATTAATAACAACAAGATCATTCCTATAAATCTTAGGTACTTTATTACTTCCACTTGGATTTTCACCATAAATCATATCATACATTCATTAGCTGATATTACCAATTTATAATAAAATTTATCATAAATTAATGAATTTGATCATCATTAGTCAAATATGGTATTGGAATAATTAAAATACACAAGTAACATAGTTGTCAACAGTTTATTTGACTGACCAATAGAAACAATAGTAGTATAAAATGACTTTTATACACCTTTTTCATTCCAATCGTGATGATTCCAACCCTATGAAAATATATTTAGTCATGAATTAGCATAGTGAACCAAGTCATTGAAACTAAAAAACCTCACTATTGTGTGGATATCAGTTACACCATTATTTATATTTTCATGACTATTTTCGTTACAGTCACGAGCCTAGTGACCAATGTTACTCACATAGAACACATGCCAGATCCTATCAAACATTTCTTCATTTTTTTCCACACATGGATTTTTTTTGTAATTACCTTTGGACATCATAGATGGTTTATTCTACATTTCCTACAACCATGAATTTTTTTTACTACTATCATAATAAGGAACATACATGTCATTAATCTCCATCTCACCATTTATAGAACAACTAAACACTTTCTCATAATATTTAAATTATTATGTATTCAATGATCATAGTAAACCTGGTTTCACCCTAACTAATATCTATAAATTTTACTATCAACGATTAGAATAAAATCTAAAACATACATATCCAATCTTGATATATTTTCCTAATATGAAGATACATAATATTGATTATTCTAACTGAGTTTTTAGAATTGTTTTCCATCAATATTCAAATAGATATATGGAAATATTTATCATGGAGATGATCCATGGATTTAACCCATTTGACATCAATATTATATTTTTCAAAAGTATTTGTAACCTAATACCAACATCAATCATCTTCATATTTCAAATGATAAACATAAATAATTATCATTTTTTATTACAATCATCTAATGGCTAAAAATATATTGTCTAGAAAATTGATATATACTTAAGATAACCTTTGTTTATATGATCCAATAAATTATGGTGTATTTTTCCTCATAAAATAATCCATAATTTTCATTTACCTTCATTACAGATTAGGTTCCTCTCTATGATGGATACAACTACCATTTATCACATGTTTCAAGAAAGCCATAAAATAAAAAACTACTCTATTATCATTACAACCACTTCAAGATGCTGATTTGGAATGATATTCTGATATTGGTTCCTTATGAATATAGCTTCAATGTTTCTTGAAATGATAACCATTTTAAGCATAATTATTTTAGTCAACGAAACATTGTAATCCTTAAGTTTAATGTCATTATAACTTAATCTTAAGGTAAAATATTTCAAGGGAAAGTTATTAACATTACCCCAACCTATAAAGTTGTATAAACCATCCGTCAATAAAAAATGTGAGGATATGGACTTAAACATTTCATAATCCCGAATTTATTCTATAAATAAGTTTCTTTCACTTTTATGATTTTTTCAAGTATATTATTTTATAAAATTAGGTTGTAAGTCATAAATTATAAAAGCATATAATAAAAAGTTGACACTTCCAATCACTATCAATTTTTTGAAACATATAAAACACATTAAGTTTTTTTCTTTCATGAAAACTATTCAAGACATTCAACATGACATCATTCATTCACTTTTCTCTCTTGTGAAAAAAATTAAAATATAGGATGATAAAAAAAGTCTCAGTAAGAGATAAAAATAATAGAAACTATTTTTACAATGAATCTTGAAAAATCTTATAACGTTTTTCTTTATCATAGAAGATATTTGAGACTATGAAAAAAAGTATTTTCACATGAAATACAAAAAAACAATTTTATTAAAAAAAATCATTAAAACTATGGGAAAGAAAGTAAAACTAATTTTTTTGACATTTAGTATCACATTAATAAGACCGTTCCAAAACACTTTTAATTTGAGAAACCAAATAGTTGAATTCCAACCATAACATTTCCCAATGCATTGGAGTGATATCTGGGAACACCCATCAATTTTTCTATAACGGGCTCAATCAGTGATATTTTGGCTACCCTATAATATTTTTTCTAATTGGATCAACCAATGCTATTTGGTCCACCCCATAACATAAGTAGTTATGGCCCCATCCAAGGCTATATGGGCCACCCCATCATATAATGTTCAATTACCATATTAGGAATCGAATATTTTTCCTGCTTCCAATTTACCATTATAAATCATTTATATATCTCTTTAAAATATTTTGAAAATAATTTTTGGATATAAAAATAACATTTTATTTTAGAAACTCATTTTCTAAATCATAATACCATTTTATTTTGAAAAAAATCAATAGAAAAATAAAGAATAAAGGAAAATAGTTTTATATTAATAAAACATGAAATCCTTAAAAAGGAATCATGAAAGAAGACAATATTCATGATGAAAAAATTCATTTTTTTCCTTTACGTTAATAATAGAACACTCATTTAATTTTTTGACAAAAATTCCTTATAAAACATGTGAAAATAATCCGTCTGCAAAACATGTAAATAAATTTAAAATGATAAAGACAATACATTTTAAATAATTTCAATATATAAAAGAACATTAAAATTATAATTTTAAACACATGGACGTGTAAAATCAAGAGTTTTAAAGAGAACATTAAAGATGAGTTTTCTCTTCTAAAAGGTCTCTTATTACCATGGAAATATTTGAATCATAATCTCCATGAATGAATAACATTATAAAAAAATTAAATAGGAAAATTCATGATTAATAATGTAAAGGGATATATATAAAACTTATATATGAATATTGGTGTTTAAAATCAAGATATTCCTCAATGAAAGAAGATTGAGATGAATCCCCTTACCTCAAATCTGACTTATCATGTGTGTATTTATCTTGTCGACTAATAAAAAAATGTTACTTATTTATTTTATTGATTTTTTTTCATGTTATGTTTTACTTTTATTCTAATTATTACATTTATATGTACATTTACTTATTAAATTAAGTTTAAGTATGATTTTTCATCATATTTGATTTTTCTGTCAAAAATGGTGTTGTTAGGTTCACTATGGTCAATGAGGCCATCATTTAAAAATATCAAGAATAATAATCATTAAATTATTATTATATTTATACATAGATTATAATTTTATAATCAATCACGAATTTTGGTAATGAAAAATGAACCAACGATGCGATCATTGAGACTATAAGCTATACTTATACATGAGTAACATTTCCATTTTTCAATGATCATTATTTAAAGAAAGTATGTAATATTTCTAATACTATAATTATAGTTATATAATTAATAAAATTATAACTAATTTTAGATAATTATATATATATATATATATATCATTTTTTTGATGTTGTGATGAAAAAATGTATCAAATCACTTTGAGGAGGTGGTAGTCCACACGTCCCTGAATGACATTATCACTTTTTTTAGTGTGTAAAAATTTAATAAAGAAAAGAAAATTTTATAATTATATAATGATATATTTGTCATGAATATCATAATAATTTCATGTATATCTTATATATTCATTATTTTTACCCTTATATTCATTCATGAAATGGGTTAGTGGAAAACACTTCACATCACTTCCTGAGACGATAGTACGATGTACTCATGAGAGACGTTATCATATACCTTAGGAAATGGAATAAAAATTTGTTTATATGATATAATTACCACATAGGTATGATAATGTTTTAAATATCATATATGAACATTATATCTATCATTATTCTCAGGCTAGAGCGGTGGAAATGAATAATAAAAATACATCGTTTCGCTATGTGGTAGTCCACAATATATATGAATGATGATTTAGTAACCCATTTGAGGGATTTATGTGTGGGTTTAGATCTTAAAATTAACATTACTAATTCTCAAAATATATATGAAAATAATATAATTATACAATAATTGTATAAGAATAATTGGAGGGGTGTAGAAATAAATAAAATAAAAACATACGTTAATGAGAATTAACACTTATTCTGGTAACTCCTTTTAGTTTTTAGAAAATACCTTATATTGTTGGTTTTATGACAAAATTATGGATTTTAGAATTATATTAAATAAGTTTATATATGAATTTGGTAGGGATTTCCATTAGAAAATGCTTGATTGGTTTTAATATAGGAGTATAGGGGAGGGATTTTATAAGTGGGGTGAGTGGAAGACTTGCAAATTTTTTAATGAGTGAATCACACTAACACTTTTTCATACGATGAGGCCAAAATAAAGGTAGAAAATAGAATATATAAGTAATAATATTTAAATATATACAAACAATGAGTTGTCGATAATTTTCTAGGAAATTTGGCCCATTACGATTAACGTTTAACCACTAAGTAAACTCATTTTTAGCTTAATAATTGTAACTAATTTTAATTGTTTTCACTAATAAAATTTGTAAACAATTATATTTCCCATATTATACATTATAAATTAGGATTAATTAAAATATAGATTCCATTTTTTAAATACATATAACATAAGTGGAATATTTTAATTAAATACTAATCACATAGACGTGGTGATAGAGAAATTTTTTAAGAAGAGTATTTTTTTTATAAAAAGTGGATTCTATATTAAATATATGAATAAAAATAAAAAATTTATGATAAAAAATTAATATTTAATGATATATAATCTATACATTTAATTTTACACATTCCATATTAGGTTTTATATTAACAATTTTAAATGGAGGAACATTATGCATTTTAAAAAACATTTTAGAAAAACCATTAATTACACCCAAGGAAAAAATATATTAAAAATAAATATAAAGTTGGATAAAAAGAAATTTTATTCATTAAATGTAAATAAATAAAACATGATTTTCTTTAAAATATATTCAAATCATATTGAGACTTCTAAATTGATGAATTTATCAAAAAGACATTACTTCATATAAAAATATATATTTCTCACTTTTTACCAAAAAAATATTATTTTCCAAAAAATTACAAAATTTCATTGAATATAAATTTTGAAATTTTTATTTAAAAAATAATATTCCTATTATCAAATTAAGTATTATAGGAAAATTGTTTTGTTAAACTAATTTCCTTTAAAAAAATTCATAACACATATATATATAATATAAAAATCTAATTCATATTATTAAATATGGAAATTATTTATTCTAAAATTACATATATTGTTACATATAGATAATTTTTTAATAAAAAATACAAATGGGGAACTCCCAGATGATTAAATAGGGCATATTAACCCTTTTTCTAAATTCTTTTGAAGTGTATTTTTTGTCTCATCAAATTTTTTTGGGTTCATATAATAATAGAACTAGGGGATAAGAGAGGATCTTGGTATAAACCCTATTGAGAACAATACCTCTTGATCTGAGGGAATTCATGGAATCTTTTTAAGAACTATATATATACCTTCCCTGAAAATAGAAATGTTGTCATTTTTTGTGCTTTAATTTTATACTACCATTGGGTCATGACATACTTCTTTGTTGGGTTTCAACACCCACAACATTGAGGGATTTTCGAAATAAAACTCATTATATTACATGAATTTTCATAGGATCATGGTAGTGTTTTGAATATAAAATGATATTTCCTTTTCCCAATAACTTAAGTAATCTCTACATAACTAGATCCAATTCATGCAACATGTTACAAAAAATTCCACCAAGGGGATTATTTTGAAACTAATTGGATGAATCCTCCCCCAGATGCAATCTGGACTAGAGTTAAACACTTGTGTTGCATTGATCACAATAATATGAGTTTATACTGATATATAAACATCAAGTTGTCAGGTATGTGATTCAATAGTAATAAAAAATATTCATGGTATAAATAAATTCCTAGAAATTGAATCAAATAAAAAACTCCATTACTATGGGAATCATAATTGTACATTTTAGGAATACATTTTAATGTACCAAATTAGCGATGGGGATAGATAATTATTCCCCTTTCTCTTTTAGAGTTAGTGAATTCTAACATTTATTACCATTAAATTCTTATGGTTTTGTGAACTATAATTCATAATTCTTTTTATCCGTACATGAGATGTATAGAATCATGGATGGTTCAATGGGAGGTGACTTCATTCCCTCTGTTACATTAGTTGATATCATTATGTATCCCCAAAATGATTTGAGATTGTTTTCCATCTCTCTTGAACATAAATCATTTTCCAATACCTTTATATCATTTCCTAGGATACTTAATTCCCCATATTTGATGTGTTGGTAGTCGTATCTTATTTCTTCATCTTTCATTCGATCCCCCAACATGATTTCCTATTACCCTATTATTATCCCTATATCTATGTGACCAAAAACTCTATCACATCATTGAGAGATCATGAAAATAATTCTTTTGATCTGTCAAAGTATTCAACTTCTAGAGCCTTTTGAATGTGTGGGTATAAACAAGTAAATAAGTTATCTATTTTCATATCATTGTTGATGATAATTGATAATTAAAATCATACAATATTGATGAAATTTTCATAATTATAAAGGAAAAAGTAAACTTTAATTTTCTTATGCTCAAGGAATTATCTCTCCATAATTTTTTTGAGGAGTCTAAGGAAAGTTGTTGATATAAAAATATCTTCTCAAAATATTTCCACTCTATTTCTTCCATTTAATCCATCATATTCTAATTATTTTACAACAATATCCATTGATCACCATCTCTATCGAAATAGTAGATATCCTAAGTAACCATTTCCATCATAAAACAATTGTGTAGAAAAAATGTAATTTTTCAATTAGTTAATCCATTATTCAATGATATCTTGATTTGATGGTGTACTGAACATGGATGATTATTTTTTTATAAATGAAATTACATCTATATTATCCTTATTGGGTGAGTAATATGTTCCACATGGTCTTGGATAGTGTATATATACCAGGAGATATAATTTAGAATCACCATGATGTTTTGAACATCAAAACTCACTTAATTTGTATTTTTACTATAGAAACCATCATATAGTCCCTCATAAAGGCTATTTTACTAGTTTCTCCTATTTTCCCCAATTTTAGATAATAAAATATGTTAAAAATCAATAAAGTAAGAATTTACAATTTTTTATCTTCTGAAAATAAATTTTAATGTAATTTCTAATGGGATCCCAAAATTTTAAATTCGTTCATCACAAAAGATCCATATAAGATAATGTAGTTTAATCATTTATGAATTTAGAAAAAATCCTGACATTATCAATATATTCAACATAATGTATTTTATAGTCTGTGATTAACCAAGGAATATATCCCTAGAGGGTCAAACAATGTGTGTAGTAAGGAATCATTGTCATAAACCAGGTAACAACCGAGTGAATACCCATTCCCCCATTTTTGGGGTTATTACTTATTGCTACATATGTTTTTGTGACATCCCAAATTAGGTGACAAATTTTAGTGCCTTAATCTAGTTGGTAACATGACCTCAGATGCGTCTACCGGTATTCCATAGGCTGATTAATAGCTATAATGGTCCAATATGTAACATGGGGGAGACAATGCCCTCTTTGTCAAAGTAGCACAAATGCATAAAACAAATAAAATATATCCAAACAATAATAAACAAAAACCAGAGTAATACCATAACTAATAAAGACCAACATCACTTGATAATCCCAACATATAAAAAAATACCATAAACCAATGAAGTAGATCTGTCATGATATATTGTGTGTTAGGTGTTGAATGAAAAACCAAAATAAAGATACACTGAAATCTCCAAATAGGTTCCCCATATCATATCATGTTCCCCCATCCATTCTCTATCTTATCCCAGCCATCTAACATAGTTCTCTTTCCCTTATAATATTTTATAAACATCTAGAATATTCCAATATCAATCACATATCCCATGTATGGTGTGAGAGAAACTCGGTAGGCCACCCAAAAATGCATTAAAATCAATATCTAATCTATAATATTGTATACAGTATTATATAGAATAATTTTAAAAAGAGAAAGTAAAATTTTTTCATTTCAAATTATTATTTAATGAACCAAAAAATTTCTCGAGATCATGATGAAACCTTAACAATCAATACCTTATTTGGCCTATGTTAAATTAAAAATGGTCCAAAATAGGATTTAATATTTTAGTCCATAATGGATTTAAATTAATAATTCATTAAAAATTTTATATTTATAAAATGGGGACATAGAGAAATAGTCTGGCACACCATGGAAAATTTTACTAGTAGTCCATGTCTCACAACTCTGTTATCACATGTAATATATATATAGATTGGGGACATAGAGAGTATTTTGTTAACCTTTTGGGAACTTGGAGAAGCATTCCATGTCCCATAAATCAGTCAATAATATCACATAACATATTTCCACATTGTTAACTATTTATCACCCTTTTTTCATAATTTATTATTTAACACATTTCATAAATTCACTTATAATCCATGAATAAGTTATAAATCATAATTTTGATTAAATCAGAACATTCCATGGGTCTCAATAAATATATTAAACCATTAAACAACCAATTTCGTAATCCCATAATTTACAAATTTCATTATCACATATTCAAAAAATTAATTAACATATGGGGAAAACAATCACTTGATTAATTCAATTTATATTTTAATTTCCCCACCTAAAAATTAAAATCTCAAAATTTCATACAAGTATTTGAAATCAATATAATAGGAATTGATAATTAGTCCCCCTACCTCAAGTTTCTTAATAGACGTTCTCCAAATGAAAATCCCCCAATTTTTTCAAAAAGATCAAAATAAAAATAGAGTTGTAGATCTAGAAATAGAAACTAAGGTTAAGATTCAAATGACTAAGGTCTATTTGAAATTATATATAAACTATCACCAATGGAGAAAAATAATTCCTCATCATATGGAATGAGATAATAGAGATAGAGAAACCCTAATGGGGAAGAAATAAAATACTATGAAGGTGGTGATCCTTTAATCAAATCATTGATTTTCCATAGAAAGGGGTTGATGACCCTTGGAATCATCCGTGGAGATTCTAAAATAAAAGGAAATAGTTTAGGGTTGAGAGGGGGAGGAAATAAAAACCATAGGGGGTGGGTTTGGGACTGTTTTTAATATTATGTGGGGAATTATATCCTCTACACATTGTTTCACGGGTGGACGTGTATAATTTTTCAAACCATGTGCCCATACAAAGGCTGTGCATGGTTTATCTTAAGTGGTGAATTATTTTAAAAACCATTCACTATGAATGAATATTAGCAATATTTCAAGATTTATAGTTTTGTAGGGTTTCCTTATGGTTTGTAAAAACCATTATCCAACCATTCTATACCACATGTTCCTCTAAAATTGGCTTCACAGTTTCCTTGTAAAATCGCACAGTTTTCCCTACCCCCTTCGCCAAACACACACAACCAATTGGGATTCTAAAATTTTCCAATTTCACCAGAAGGAATCACAAAAAAAATAAAAAATAAGGTATAATGACAAAATTTGTAAAAGATTAACTATAAATGTGCTCAAGTCATCTCCATGAATTTGAGATCTTATATTGTCCCATCCTTATAATGGATCATCCTCGAGTTATATTCCCAAAAATCTCTATGATTTGAAGTTAAAATGGTATATACACTATGAATTCATATCTTCTTCTGTCTCCCATGTTTCCTCTAGAACAATTCCATGTTTCCCACATACTCTAAATATTATCATGTTCATTCCCCACAACCCTTTATTAATGCCATAAAAAACATGAATTGTGCTCTCCTCAATTGATGCATCAACCAAAATCAGAATAGTATCAAAATCAGTCACATAAGAAGGGTATGGGTGATACTATTAGATTTGTGACCTATGAAAAAGGATTGATTATCACTATACCTATAATGAAGAGTGAATTAGTATTCTATTTGTCCGATTATATCCATGATCTCAACACATCCAACAAACCTGGGAACCAACATTCCCAAACTAAAAATCCTATGGTGATCCAATCTACAAGACTCTTGAAGGAATACATGATCACCCATTTGTAAACTCAAGGGGTAATTGACATTGATAAACATATAAATTATATCTACTCTGATTTGTAACCCTAGGTTTCTAAATCAACTGGACCCGATACAATTTCTCCTGCATGAGACCTTGTTTCAACAACTCAGACTCACCTGCTTCCATCCAACATAGATTTGATCTGCATGACCTACCATAATGTAACTTATACAGTTCCATTGTAATATTATCATGATAAATACAATTATTTTAAAACTATATGACCACTACTTTCGCTTCCCTAGACCAACCAAAAATGAGAATGCACACCTATATGATATCCCATAACACCAAAATAGTGCATTCTGACTACCTGTATATCTGCTGGTGGAATGTTGTACTAAGAAATATCTGGGAAATCAAAACCTTATGTAAGCCTTTACAAAATCATAGAGTAATGTGTGATTAATTATCTAAAAGTATATTTCATGGTACCCAATATAAATAGACTATCTCTTTTAACATACATGTCCTGCAAATGATCTAGTATGAATGTCACTAATTCTGTCCAAAATCACGCATGTTACATAATTATTCTAAGGAAAACTTGAATGAACCATAATTAATTCCATATAAAAATCATCTTTGTTTCATTTAGAAATGGGTAATGGATATAGAAAACCACAAGGTTGTTTATTCTTATCTTTCACCTAGTTACATTTTCAGAATCATTCCATGAACCATGAAACTCCCTTTTACATATCCATCCACCAATATTGTCGATGTAGGTCACATTGCATTTTGGTAAAACCATGTTTCACCTCTAATTTTGAGGCATGAAACTCACACATAAACTCCAGTTGGATACTCATAGGAACAAAAACATAGCCCCATTGATAGATGATATCATCCTTATCTATAGTCCAATTAGAAGGTTACTCCCCATCATCATGGATTCACCTCAAGGAAAAACATTTTAGATCCTCATAATACCTCCCCATAATATTCTTAGAGGTGTGGAATTAGTAGATACTAATAAATTGGTCATCTTATCTTGGCCCTCCTGAACCACAACAAGATTCTCAGCCATCATGGTCATAATTTTCCACTCATGACTAGAATCTTGAACCACATAAATCAATATTTTCCCACTTAAAGTGTCATTATAACTACTTCCCTTACTAGGTGTATATGATAGATTAATGTAAAAATACATCACATTCATAGCCCATATCCACTTTTAGATATTGAAATATCTTTATGAAATGATATACTATATGATATTTTATTTTGTACACATATTAAATTTGTCTCTCAATAGATAATTCCACCCACACTTAAGGAAATAAACCACAATAGCTAACTCAAGGTCATTCATTGGGAAATACTATTATTGTTTCCTAAACCACTACAACCCATAAGCCACAACTCAATATTCCTATATCAAAATTGATTCATGTATGATACCCGATACATCCCAAAACATGGTATACTCCTCACCTAGATCTGTTAGAATCACAATCACCATGGTAGTCAAACACTTATTCGACACCTGGAAAGATTTATCACATTATCTACACCATTCAATCACAATTCCATTCTTGTACATGACTGATAGTTGTACATTAAAGATGTAAAATTCCTAGATTAACTTTTGATAATAACCAACCATCCCCATAATGCTTTAGATATAAAAGAAATTCGTCAGTTGATCCCAAGAAACCACTGCCTAAACTATCTTGGGGTTTACTAGAAAACCATCCTATTAGATTATCTAACCCATGTAATGTGCCTTTTAGATCAATAAGTGACACTTAGATAGATTGGTGTATAGTTGATACACTCCCAGTGTACTCGGTTTGATGTCAAGATGTTGGGAATGATAATCATGAGTCTTGGAGTACTTCATGATGTTAAACAAAAAAACTACTACAAACTGATATAGGTATAGGTGAATTATTTTGTTCATAACAGACATAACCATACCTGGGGAATTTACTAAACCAAAAAACATAATGATGAAATCATATAGTACAAACTTGCTTTTGAAAGTAGTCCATAGTATATCAGATGGTTTAATCCCAACTGATGATAACCCAATCTAAAATCAATCATGGAGAACATAGAAGCTCCTCTAAACTAGTTGAAGATATTGACGATATGTGGAAGAGGATACTGATTATTCACTATCATCTAGTAAAACATCAGGTAATGAACACATACCAACAAGGTTCCATCATCCTTTTTAGATAACAAGACCAAAGAAATCCAAGGCAATGTACTAAGATGGATAAATCCCTAAATGATTAACTCTTATAGTTGTTTCTTATATTATTGATGGTCTATTGGTGAAATTATCTATAGTGTAATGGACACAGGTTCGACTCCACGAATAATCTCAATTTTAAACTAAAATGTCTATCTAAGGTGGAACGCTGAGAAGAACATAGGAAGTACACCATAGAAGAGGTCTAGTATGGGTGGAAATACATCATTATTCACACCCCAATCACCCAGAAAAACAATTTCATCCAGGGAATTTTTCTCTGCTAGTTTATGATGAAATGGGCTTGCAATATCTTCATAGATATCTCACTCTCCTCAATGAACATAAAAAATATCCTTAGGAGATATAAATGTAAATCTCTTATGGTAACAATCAACATGGGCATGGTAAAATACCAATTTTTCTATATCCAAAATTAAGTTGAATCCTTATATGTTAAGTATGAAATGATCCTAACAAAATCTATTTACACTATATTTGACAAAAAAACCATCTCATGTGTAGGTGTTTCTAAACCACACTCCCAAATATGTGTGGATTGGCATCAATGCACTCAAAAACTCCTCTTCCAGACTCAAACCATTAATAAGTTATTTAAATATAAATGAATGATAATATCCTTTATCAAATAACCCGATAAAAATAATATAATATATTGTAATTATAAATCTAATAGTTTATGTCCCAACCTCACTATCCAAAAGTGATAGTTGAACTACATGAAACAGTCCTACCCCTATTCCCTATGCTGCAGTCTAACTCCCTTGAGCTGATCCACTAGGTTAATACCAACTCTCACAACTAAAGTACAATCTATTGCACCTAAAATTCCATAGACAGATGAAATCCAAATTCCAGACTAATATTGGGTTGAATTACCACATTCAATATTGTTACTCTACTTAGTTCGTCACTCATTACCCATTTGTGGTGGGTTTATACAATACCCTTATAAGTGACCCATCCCATCTTAGGTACAACAATCCACTAGTGGTAGTGGACACTGGCTATGAATGTGACCCAACCTACCTCACTGGTGGATGCATATTCAGTTATTAATCTAAGTAATAAATCCTTTCTTTTAGATACACATCTGATTATTTCCCTAGCTTACATTCTCATAGAAATGCTTCCTACTCTCATAAGGGATACTTCCAGGTTGTCCAGCAGAAACTGACTATATTTCCCTATAAGTCTCCTTTAGATTCCCCTCAGATATGAGATCATGATTGATCACTTTTGAAAAATTCTTCACCCTAAATATATTAAACTGGGACATAATGTTAAATTTAAGACAATATTGGTATTGTTTCTCCATAGTAGCCTTAACTCCGTCCAACATTGAGATGAAGAACTGTAAATCACTGAAACTTCTAGAATAGTCCATCAAAGACATATATCGATGGGACAACTGCATAAAATCAACTTCCTATCATTCCAAAACATCTATGGGTAAATGTGATCTAGGAACATCCACTTAAATTCTTTCTATAACATAACATCTATCATGGTATTACAATTTTTAATGTCCAACCAACGCATCTCATGACCACGTAACATATATGAATCTAGCTTCAATCTATTCTATGAAGGATTCTCTAAACATTAAAAGATATAATGGATTGAAACTATCCAGTATGCAGTTAGCTCAGTTCAATAATATCTAGTGAATTTCAAAGGGTTCTACAACTAAAATTATCATGTTAGGTCAGACACAATTTTCACATCCTTCCTTGGGTCTCCACTAAATTTTATGATACGAGAAAATTTCCCATGAAACTGAAATCCATCCCCTTCACTTGAACCTATTAGATCCCCTTGTTCCACAATATGAAGATCATTTTAATCCACATCCAATTTTTATCCTATGAGAGAACATTATCATGAAGAAATATCTCTCTATTTACAAAATGAAATATGAAGAAACAAAACACATCTTTAACACATTTACATAAGATGTATTGACAATAATACATATCATGTCATCCCTCAAACACCACAACAAAGTCAAAAATGAGGCACCATTACTACACTCAACTACCGCTCACATGGTTCCTAGATAACATAGTGTAAAAATATATGTAGATATCATATTTTCCCATTATACAACCATTTATCCATTTAAAATTACAACATTAATCACAATTTACAATTTATAATTTTTGATTAGGAACCTATTTATTTTTAATTACTCAAACTAATAAAATAATTTCATGTAAACAAATCACCATATGCGAACGTTTCCATGCATCCCTAGAATTATTCTTGTCGCATAAAATTATGAGTTATTAAAATGATTCATGTATACATAACTCAAATAACATACCTATCCACAAGTAACTTATCATAAAATAATAATATCACAGAAAAAGTGGAACAACCATGATTAAATAACAAGAAACAATATTAAAAAATATCCATAATAACAATCCCACCTAGGGTATTTGGGTTTTACCATGTGCAAGGGTTTTCTTCTACCATGCATGAGATCATGGATAAATCTAAAATTGTCATAGTATGTTATTGACCATTCCTAAATATCAAGACTACAAAAAAGAAAACATATCATAACCTGGTAAAAAGTTGTAACATCCAGACCCAAGAGCCATGTATAGGTGCCTTACGTCAGTTAGTCACGTGACTTCAAGCTTGTGTACCCGTTTTCCAGAGGCTACAAACTAGTATTGAAGGACTAATACATAATGTGGTGAGACCATTCCCTCTTTATCAATGCTGTAGAGTAATAAAGAATAAATAAATAAGAGAAAAATGAAAATAATAATTAATTATAGTAATACTATAAACAATAAATTCTAACATCACATGATAAAAATAAAACATGGAAAAAGACTATAAACCAATGTGTCTTATATGTCATTCCATAACGAGTTTCATGTGTCAAATGAAAAAACCATTATAATGTCACATTGAAGACTCCTATGTGGGTCCTGAAATCATGTTCAGTTCCTTCATCCATGCTCGAACTTGACCCATTCATCTAACATTGGTATCTTTTTCTTATCATATGATACATATGTGAAGTCAATTCGGGTACCGATCATGCAAGATGAGTTGGGTGAGAGTACAACTTAGTAGGCCAACACTAAAGGTGTCTAAAACAACATCCATTCTATAATAGTGTATACAGTTGTATAAATTATAATGCACAAAATATAATGTAAACAACTTTAAAATTAATCTATTCATCAATTAGTAACATAAATTAATATATTCACGATGACACCCAATCCATTAACACATACTTTAACTCATCAATAAGTTTGAACCGTCCATAATGGGATATCACATTTCATTCCATCATGCATTTCCATTAATCATTTAATAAAAATTTATCATTCATATAATGGGGGACTAGAGGAGTAGTTAGGCACCTTGTTAGTATTTGAAGTAGTATTCACCATCCAATAACTCAATTATAACATGATATATATATATGGTACCTAGAGTGGTAATATGGAACCCTAAGGTTATTTAGAGCACCACTCCCTTTCCCTCACCTGATTCAAAAATATCACATCTCATTATTCCACATTTTCAACCATTTATCAACCATTTCAATAATTTATTATCCAAAACATTTAATAAATTCATTTATCATCCATGAATAAATTATAAATCATCATTTCAATCATACATGCACAACCCATGGGTCAATATGAATTTCTAGTGCCATTAATCAATCAATTTCATAATCCCATTATTGTCCAATTCTATTATGACAAATTCATCCTATTTAATTATCAAATCATAAAAACAATCAATCAATTAATTAAATTTATATTTTAATTTTATAGTATTGAAATTCAAATTTTACAATTAATTGAACATATTTAAAATCAATGAAATATACGTTGATAATTATACCATATAGATCATGGTCATTGACGAACATTCTCCAAACTGATATCCCCAATTTTTTTGGAAAGATCAAAATCCTAATAGAATGGATGATCAAGGTCCAACACATAAGATAAAAATCTAATGAATTATGATCCATCAAAACATATATCAAATTGTTCTATAATAGAGGAAAAATCATTCCACATCATTTTGAAATAGAGACTTGAGAGTTGGAAAACCAATCGGGGAAGAAATCACATATCATAAATAAGATGACACTTCTATCACATTTTCTATTCACAATGAAAAGAATTCAAAGAGGCTTGGAATATTACAGAGTGCTTCTAAAATAAAGGAAAATAGTTTACGGTTGAGTGGGAGTGAATGTGAAATCAGGGGGGTGTGGTTTTTTTAATTTATCACAAGAAATATATCCCCATGCATGGTTTACTGGGAATATGCACATGAATTTCCAAATGATGCACCTTAAATTTCTATCTCTACATAAGAGGTGCACAATTTATCCTAAGATGTGAACAATTTGAAAAATATTTCACAAAATAAGAAAACTACCTATGTTTTTGGGTGCATGGATTGGGAGGGTGACCACAATGTTTGGGTAAATAGTGTGCCAATCGTGAAAAACCTCATGTGTCTCTAAAATGTGGGGCATGGTTTCCTTGGAAAACTGAATTATTTTCCATTACCATGTTCCACTGGTACATAACCCCTTGGGCTTCCAAATTTCCTTAATTTTACCCAAAAAAAACCCTTAGGAAAAACCTAACTAAGGTATAAAAAACATGGGTAATAGAGTACCTAATATTGAGAATAAAGATTACCCAGAATGGTCAAAATCGTACAAGTTTAAAGTTAAATCAACATGTAGCATCTAGATAGGGATTATAGTTCTTAGAAACATTATTTTTTTATAAATAAAAATGACATCATGATGTTCTATATAAAATTAAAACATATCCATCAGATTTTCATTAATATTTATAGACCTAGTATAAAAACTAGCTAAACCATGTAATGATACTAACTTTAGTTACCAAAAATTATCATACATGACTATTAAATCATTAAAATTATAAATAAAATAATTGAAAAAAATTCTAATTTCAATATTCTTATAATCATAGTAAGCTAAGATTCATAAATCTTCTATACATGGGAAAGAATAAAAATTATTTAAATACTTCTTCAATATGCTCAAAAATTATCACAATATTTCCTTAGTGAATGTATTCACCTAGGTATATTCATCAATGAAGTGAGTGATTTAAAAACCCAATAAACAGAGGAACAAAAAACAAGGAATATGAGATATTAATCGATAGTTCATGGGTGTTAATAATCATCTTCATCATATCAAAATCATGATATCATCATCATAATCTTGAGGGGATCATTTTAATAGAAACCATGGATTTTGAAATATGATTATTAATGGAACAACATAAAAAAGTTGTAAAATTCAACACATTTCTGTGAACAAAGCTAACATTATCTTCACTCATAAAAGATATGTATAAATCATTGCTCTATAATATTGAAAAAATTGAACATCATCATCATACATAACACACAATATCTCATTATATGTATCATATTAAAAAATTAATTAAGGGTATGTATAGTTTCATGACCACCTGTCTAACCATTAAATTATTATTATCATGAATTCCACATGGAATGAAAATATATAATAATCATAGTCATGAAATAAACGGATAGAAAGTAATTTTTTTTCATAACTGATTCATAATAAATAATTCTATAAATAAAAATGGGGATTCCAAAATGAATAATAAATAATATATTTTTCATAAAACAACCTCACTCTAATGTGGGGATGAAAAATAAATATTCATACTAAAAAAATGCGAAATAGGTCATACCCTGAAAGAGAGGGGGTTGGGTTAGAGAATCTCCTAACTATACATCAATATTTATTTCATCACCATTACATTGCTAGTATAATAAACATATGTTTATTAAAACAAGGAAATGTAATTGAAATACATTCATTTATCTCACTCTTGATCAATTATAATAATTGTATTATATATGATATTTCCATTTCATACAGGTGAAATGTGTTGATATTATAGTTTACCTGAAACATCCCGTCCCACTATTATTTAATGATCATGATTTATCACTTTATATAAATTATTATGATTAAATAAAGTAGATTAGAAGTATGTATATTTAAACATTTAAATATTTTATGTAATTTATTATAATCACAATAAAATTCTTAGATAATTAACAAGTTGAAAATGTCTACATGGGATATTAACCGAATATTAATAGGAAACTGTCAAAAGGGGAGGGAAGAGATATAAAATATATAAATGAATAATCAAATTAATATGTATAATAACATCAATTTATTAGTATTATGTAAACATATTTCACAATTAACCATATAAATATATGTATTTTAAATGAAAAGATAAAAATTTAAGATAAGAGAAAAATAAGAGAAATAGTTAATGAAAACATATACAATATCAGTGTTTCTTCTTTTCTACAGAACTAAAAACCTATAATTATTAGATTTGAGTTACTCTAGATTATCATTAAGGATTATACAGTGCTTAATAGATTAAATTTCCTTAGAATATTGTATTTTTAGGTGAAATTGATGTGGTATTCCAAGTGTTGCGAGATACGGTATTTATACTTGAAGAGAAGGGTGTTTTTTGGATAAAATATTGAATAATTTGTAAGTTCCATGATAAAAATTATAATATTGATATTCTTGAAATATAATGTTATATATAACTTATATATTTTTTTGTACTTTAAGGCTTTTCACAATGCAAGTAATTGTTTTATTAAACATGTAAGTGAAAAATAGAAAAATTATTACTTTAACCCATTAATTATGACACTAGAGTTTTTGAAAATTAATTGTTTGGTTTTAGAACTAGTTTATTATAGTTAAATGAAAATTTTATATCATCAGTTTTTTTGGTGGATCAAATTGCAGTACATAAATAGGTCATTATTACATTATAAATGATGTAATTTGAAATAATCCAATTATAATAAAACTACAATTTTTCTATTCAAAAAAATTTCATATATTTTAGATTATAAAAAACAATTCACCATTAATATATTTATATATAATCATTATAAAATTGTTATTTATTTTATAAAAATATTTTTTTATAATATCTAATATAAATTTTAATATAAAATAGTGATTTTTAAGAATATATTAAATTAAAATTTATTTTATAAATAAATATTATTCCTTATAATTTTTAATATTGGTATTTATTTTATTGGATTAAAATATTTTTAACCTCATAACATACTCATAATAAAGATAATTTTTAAAAAAATATATTGACATCAATTTATGATTTCTTCATTCATGTTATTATTTTTATAGTCACATTACTATTCTGGCGGTCATGTGACCTACTATATATACCAACTTATGGATTCATACATAATTCAACAAAACCCCTCCTATGGTTCTATATTTTACTTTTTCAATATTTAGATTTGATTCATAAAAATTAATTTTTTTCAATAGATTTGTTATTGGGAGAGATTAATCTTGAAAATCAGGATAATGTAAAAAATTTCTATTTTAGTTTATATTTTTAATCTTTTATATCCAATTTTAATATTGAGACTTCTTATGGATTCAATTATTTTCTAAATTAATTATATCCATTTATTAAATTATGTGTTCCTCATTTTTCTCTGTGTTGTATGTGTATATTAATATACAATCTAATATTCCACACATTTTTTAGGAAAAAATATCACTAATAATATCTAGGTTATTATAATATACCCATATTCATTTTTTTGAAAGGGGGATGAAATATGAAATTTATATGGTACCATTTGGATTCTATTATCAAAGGGGTTTAAAAAATTCCACATAAATTACTACATTTAATTTTATTTTTTTAAATAATTGTGGTGGATTTATTATTGAACTTACAAAACAATGTGGTCGAATAACGAAACTATATTACATATTTTTTTTTGAATTAATAGTGAAGTTATTAGAGATGATTTGTGGATTTAAATGCTTAATAAGATGAAAATTATTGTTGAATGAAAGATTATATAATGGATAACATGATATATCATCATGGTGATGAGTTAAATCAGATAAAAATGTGGAGTAAGGTAGCTACCCAATTACCATTGTAATAAAATAGAATATTGATAATAATGAATGTCTTGGGTGATAAAATATTTTATTTTCATGTATTTGAGGAGATATTGGAGTTACTTTGATGCATTAGTGAAGGTATAATATGGTTTTTTATACATAAAAACCATAAATAGAAATGGACACATGGATATTGTATATATGGAACTCAATCTTATGGATGAACATGAAAGGTTATGAGTATAAGGTTAGTTGTCATATAAATAATGAAATTTTGGAATTTATGAATGGATATCTTGATATGAAGAATTATAAATTTTATAGAATAAGAATAATTAATATTAGTCGATCAGTTTTAAAAAAAATTTATGTTGTGGTAAATATTATCTATTCATTCTTATAATGGTAGTTGAAGATGTATGATTATACATGGAGGAAAATGGATAGGGTTAGGGGGATATTTTTGGGAATGAAGTCAAACTATACTATGAAGGTGTTTTTTCATACCGTGAAGGATATTATTTAGGATTAAAATGAAATATATAGAAGTTGTGTTGAAAGAATCACTCTGCAACGACATGAATTTATCTATGAGTGTATTTTTTTTTCTATGATGTTATCTCTAGTAATTTTTTTATCTATATGTAGGGATGTATAACTTAATATTAAATATATATATATATATATATTATTCTACGATTTTCACACCCATATATATTTTATAATATATTTATCTTTCAAATTAATTATATGTTTTTGATAGCTTTCCTGACATGTAATACAAGAATAAAATGAACTATGATATATCATAAAATACCTATTAAATTGAATGTATGAAAATGAATAACCACAAAATGAAATAAATCTAATGTTTTAATATAAATTATATGTAATTATTAATACATAATTACAATATAATCAATTTTTAGTTGTCATTTTATTCTCAAAAAATATGTTTACTAAAAAAATTTCTTTTGTTGAATACTGTGGAAAAAAATTATAATTAATTAGTTTTTTAATATATATTTTAAGGAAGGAGTATCATTTTTTAAATCATCATTTAAATTCTATATTACGCTTAAATTTATTTAATCTTTAAAAAAATATTTTTTTTTCTGTGAATAAGAAAAATATACCGAATTTTCGTGAACTATCATTACTTTTCATAAAATAATGTATATTAAAAGTCTCATACTATCCTGCATTTGATTTAAAATAAAATAATATCCAATTTATTAAACACAACTAACTAATTACATAAAAATTATTTATATTCTTTATTTTATTATAAATTCATTTGGGTCTTAATAACACATTATTGTATAAACATTTTTTCATTTGGACATACAAATTTACAGTAAAATGGATTTCATACACTTGAGGAAATTGAATAATGGATAATTTATTACATGTTTGGAACTATACCATTAATTTTTTTTAAATAACCCCCTGTCATTATGAATAGTAATTTTGGTAAATATTTTTCACATCCATAAGGATAAAATGGGTAAATGGTGTTTAAAATATGAAATGTTTTCTCAAAATCAACCCTAAACATACCATTAGTTCACTGTATTGGATTATTTAGACTATATCCACCTTAACATTTAATATAATTGAATTTTGTAAGTTTTCCTTCATTAATGACATTTATGTTATTTTATGTTCATAAAATTACAAAAGGTCACTCATTATCATATAATACCTCCTCTTTATTTTCATTGAGATGAAAATATATTGTGATGAGTTATGAATAGTTACTATTAAGATGAATATAATATTTTTTTCAGTAATTTATTTTTTAAAATTTTAATAAACTTATAATTACACTTAAATATTTCACAATGATAGTACAATGATTGTGCAAGAAATAGAAAAAACAAGGTAAATTACATTAGAAATAAAAAAATAATATTATTTGTAATATTATGGTATTAAAAGAATTTTATAGTTAATATATATAGTATAATTTATTTTAAATGTGTATAAATTATAATTCTATAATTTTATTTATATCATTGATGTCAAATTAAATAATGATCACCAAAAATGAGTTTACTGATTATATTAACCCTGACCCAGTCACCCATAGTTGGTGTCTACTTATATATAGTGAAATAAGATTCATGGAAACGTATCTCGATGGGATGAATAATATAGTACTCTTAGTGATCTAGATACAAATTTTAAATTAACATCTTATTTTAAAACCTAAAATACTCTAAGAATTTTCTTAGATAAAGTCTTATTAGAGTGTCTCTTTATACCAATCACAAAATAATTCCTGGTATCATAGGAAATCTAAAATGTAATAATGGTTTTAGGATATATTCTTAGTAATGGTAATCATAAATCATATGATATGAATAATTAAGTAATAATAATTACATAAAGGTAAACAAGTAAAGAACATTCCATTTAATAAATATTTTGAGCATTATATCGCATTAGTAAATTATGATTAAATAATGAACTCTATATAATCCCATGATCATTTAAAATATAGCCTTGTATTTTCTATATAATCCAATAATCATATGGAATATTAATAAATGAATTCATAATGAATTTTTGCATAAAGTTGGACATCATAAACAGACTATCGAGTCTTGTGCTAGGGAATCTTACACCGTTGAGGCTTCTAAAAATATATATATTACCATTAATGAGTAATCCAAAAAATCTATTTATATGGGTAAGGAATCAACCAAAACAATATTAACTAAGTCCAATGAGACATACTGATTCATCAAGGGGCCATAGGGGGCCCCACCCCTCTCATATGATGTCTAACGAATTCATTATATCAATGGGCTAAAACATAATAATCATAAAAATTAATATTTAACCTCTTTTAATAAATTTAAATAGTTTCCCCCATCAATAAAAATAACTTATAAACCAACCTGAGTAAAATGAATGGTATCAACATAGTACACCCTGAGTCAAACTGATCAAAAACAATTCAAAGAAATAATTATTATTATATCATTGGAGTATATCCCATTAAATAATAAGTAAAATTAAATAATAGTTTCTTATATGGAATTTTTTTAATGATCACTTGAAACATTTATCAAGGAATATAATTTTTTTTCAAAAATAACCATTTTTTTATTAAGACTAAAAAATCCCTAAAATATTATAAAAATCTTATTATTTGAATATAAAAGTTAAAAAATAACAATTTATAGAATATTAGGAAAATAATTATCATTAAAAATAAATTTAAAATAATAAAGTAATATTTAATGAATTGATGGTCATGCCATCGAGTAATTATATACAAGACATATAAGATACAAAGAATAATCCCTTTTCCCTAAAAAAAGCATAGAATAGGGATTTATTATGAAAATGAAATGAAAATTCCTATCAAACCATTTTATAACAATTCAATAATTGGTAAAAATTATTTAATAAATTGTTTTAATAATGGTGAAACATTTTTAAAAACATTTTAGAAAATAAGGCTTGGGAAGAAAAATGTTTTTTGAATAAAAAGATAAATAAAGTTAGATTATCCTAAAGAAATTTTATTAATAATTATAAGTACCAATGAGTTTATAATTGTGATATTATGAGAAATAGTTCATTAATGACTATATAAGATTAAAATATATTAGTTTTAATATATAAGTTTCAATTAACTCCCCATTGGAAACCTAAACAAAAACAATCCCCAATTATGACGAGATTATAAAATAAACACTAACATCTTTGATTACTATTTTTTCATAACCCCCAAGGATAAAATAAATTTAAATAAACATTAAGTAACAAGAATATAAATTAATCCATAATATAATATAGAGAAATGATATTATATACAGCTCACAATTGAAGTAAGTGGTGAATATAGCATATGTTTAACCAATGTAAAAGTGAGTCGAGATCCCCTTAGCAGTAGGGTGATTCTCTAGAATGCAATAAGTTAGATCCACCTAAATGTCAATGTGATACTTGGAAACAAGGAACTATTCTCCCGCTCTACATCTTGTAATCATAATACTTTGGATCATTCGAATCTCGCAGACTAATCTTGTGTGAAGAAGAATTTTTCCGATGTTGTGAGAGCTACGTCGAGTTTCTTTGATTTTGGAGTTCTAGACGAATCATAAATAAAGGGAAAATAGTGCATGTCTTTTTGAATTAGGAGGCCTTTTAAGAAAGGATAAAAATCTGAAAATTTTCTATTATAGCTCATGTGTTGACTCCAAGGGGTGATATAATGTGGCATTTCACTGATCTGACTAACATAATTGCTTCTTGGGGGGGGGGTGTTGGCGATTGGATAATGACATCAATATGGAAAGGATACTTTCACATTGCGTTTCCTTAGGATGATCACAAAATAAGTGCATGGAGTTTTGGTTCTATATCCTTGAAGTGATTAATTAAATTAATTCAATAATGGGACCAGAACTTTGATCCATTTAGTGTAAAAAACACACATAATCAGGTACAGATCTGCATATTTAAACATAGTTTGCTGTATTGGCATCATATAATTATATGGGATATTGTATCCTCAGTTGGAAATACCATCAGAATTGATAAGAAAACTGAAAATCCAAGGTATGGTCACTTAGCAAGAGTCCTTAATGAAGTTGATATGGCTAGTACTTTGCGGGAGGAGGTGGTTCTTACCATGAGGGATGACATATTTACATAAATTTTTTTTATGAAATGAAGACTATGTTTTGTGATGGTTTCAGTTTATTTGGACATCTCTTATCTGAGTGGAATCACTCAATGGTCTATAAAAAATGCAACTTGAAGGGTCATGTTGAGGCATCATTCAAAAGAGGCCTGGATAATGTAAAGGGGGTGGATCATGATCCTTCATTCAAAAACTATGGTGTAGGCTCCATCTTTCTCAATAATGGGAAAACAGGTGAGGAACCTCATCTCAAGTCACAACATGAGGAAGAAACTGGACTGGATCCTGATTTGGTTATACTTTTTGAAATTGTTGAGTTGGAGGTGGATAATAAAGAGGTTCTCCTCTAGCATGCACTTAATCCATTTGTGGTGATTGACATGTAAGATATTTTCATTGGTTTACAACATGAGGACTAAATTACTCAAATGTAGTACCATGATGCTTTAAATCCAGAGGGTGTGCCAGAGGACATCCTAGTGTCCTCTGGGATTGCCCATCCTTATCAACATATTGTGGTCACTGAGCAGGCTTATAAGGGAACATTTGATAATGTTCTAGAATAGAATGAGAAGACCCACAACTCAGGCCAAGACCTACACGACTCAGACAAGGCCATTGGTGGATAACAATAGAACTTCAGAACTGTTAAATGTGTCTATGGTGATGTAGACCCAGTCTCGCAAGTGCCTACTTCATCCTTGGCTAGAAATAAGGTGAAAATAAGTAATTCAGGGTAGGACCTACATGGTTCAGGATAGTCTCTTGGTGGACAGTAGGAGAACTTCAACGCTATTATATGTGGCTCTGATGAGGTAGTCCTGGACTCAAAAGTGGGTGGTGTTGGTTTTGTGCATGCATCTTTCTTGCCTACTCCATCATTAGCTGGATAGGATCCTCATAAAGGGGTATTCTTTACTCAGGTAAAACCTTCCAAATCTTGAAAAGGAATGTTTTAGGAGCCGTAGATTTAGGCTTTGCTGACACTCCAAACAAATTCTCACCTCTAAGTGGAAAATCATGGGCGAAAGATGATGAGGATAGTGGTCCATCAAATGACATAATAGGTGCAATCAGTGGGAAGGATGAATCTCCTCCTACCCCAAGGAAAACTGATGAATGTCTTGATGATTAGGAATATAAAATAAAGGCTAAAGGGAAGACTAAATCCAATAAACTGGACAACATGAAGAAAGGGGAGCCTCAGACTAGAGGCAAGTCAGCTCTCAATAAATGATTTTTTTTGGAATTGACATGGGCTTGGGAACCCTCCCATGGTCAAAGACCTTAGGCACTTTCTTATGACCAAAAAACCTTTAATGATCGGCATTGCTGAACCAGAAAAGAAGATCTCAAGATGGAAAGCTTTCAAATGGTCTTTAATTGAATACTCACCAATCTCACAACATGTAAATGAAAATTGGAATGAGGATTTTTTGGTCCTCAAACATGAAAGTGTTCATGTTCTTTCATACAATGATAATCATTAGAGTGTCCAAGTTGATATGGTTTTCTATGATATTGTGATATCTATAGTATTTGTTTACGCATCTAAATCCTATCTCAAAAGAATAGTGCTTTATCTTGACATGACTTATATTTCAGAGAAAATGTCACACAGTTGGATGGCGTTGGTTGACTTCAACACTGTGCTTCGACCAGAGGAGAAAAATGGTGATAAGTTTAATAGGTTGGCTGCTTCTGACTTTATTGCATTGACAATTTATGGCTAGTTGATGTGTCCACTGTGGTGGGTGACTACACATGGAGAAGGCACACCATTAATGGGAGGAAAGCTAACCAAATTAGTAGAAGCTTGACATGCATCGATGACGGTAATGATCCCCTGATTATTTCTGGACTCATCTTACCAGAGCATCACACTGATCATAATCCCATCCCGATTGACACATGTGATGGAAATTTGAGGTCTTCTACTTTACCTTTCAGATTAAAAATAACATATAGTTTGTTGTTCTTGGATGTTTCGAGGTGATCCTTGATGCTTGGAAAGCTGAGTTTTCAGGAATCCCCCCTTTTTTTCTTGCCATCAAACTCAAAAATTCTAAAAAAATTGATTAGAGAGTGGAGATATTCATCATTCTTCAATATGGAAAATGATATCAAGGATGCTGAACAATGACTTCTTCAATGTCAAAATGATAACCAAGAGTAGGATGCTCCCTCTAGGGATGAGAGTACGAGCCCTTTCTCATCTTAATGACTTGTTGAATCTGCAGGAAAGGCTGGCTAGAAGACACTATAATATACTATGGTTATAAGAGGGAGATAGAAACTACATATTTTTTTATTGCCTACATAGGTAGATGCGTATCTGAAAAGGTTTCACATATCTAGAAATTAATGGAGTTATCTTTAACTCTATGCTTGAAATTTAAAATATGGAAGTTAGTTGTTTTGAAAGTTTATACTCATGAGGGAATAAAGATTTTACTTACATAATGCATGATAATATTAATAATAATGTTGATGAGCAATAAAATTGGATGTCGGTTGAGGTTCCTCTTGATTGTGAGATAAAGAATGCCCTATTTTCTTTAAATATTGACAGTGTGGCAGGACCTAATGGGTTTACCAATAAGTTCTTCATCTTCAACTGGGAAACTGTATGTTATGATGTCATCAGTTCTATAAAAGAGTTTTTCACTCATGGATTGATGCCTCAAGGTGTGAATGTGTGCTTCATTTCATTATTGAAAATAAAAGACAATGCACTAGATATTAAGGACTTCAGACCAGTCGATATCGGGAACAAAATACCCATGATTATTAGTAAAATTCTAGCCTCTAGATTGGGGATCATTTCAAAGAATTTTATCATCCAGAAACAGTTTTTTTTTGTCCCTAGAAGAAGCATTCAAAATTTTATATTCACATCTTCTGAGTGTGTGAATATCATGAGAAGGAATGTTAAGAATGTAAGCTTTGAACTAAAGCGGATAACTCGAATTCTTTGGATATAATTAAATGGAACTTTATCAGTGCAATGTTAAAGATATATAGAATCTCCAAACCTTTTATTATGTTGGTCCATTCAATTTTTACAGGTTCTAGACATTACATCCTTATCAATGGGTCCCCAAGAGGTTACATTCAATGATCCAAGGGTGCCAGATAAGGTGACCCATTATCTGGCCTACTCTTTTCCATGGTGGAATATTATTTAAGTGTTTTATTGAATGATCTTGTCCAGGATGGTATTTATCAGAAAATAAAAGCTGGCATGAACCTCTTTTCACTATCGCATATGTTATATGACAATGAAATCCTCTTGTTTGGATAGGCTGACAAAGTCTCTATTTATTGTGACCAAAATATCTCTGCTCATTATGAGGAGGACTCTGGGTAGGCCATAAATTGGAGAAAGTCTTTTGTGGGTTTTTGAGATCGTATGACTTTTTACAAGTAAAAAAAATTGTTAGAAATCTTGAAGTCAAAAAAACGGACTCTCCATTTTAATTATTTTAGGGTACCCCTATTTGGGGAAGGGTGAAAAGAAACTACCTTGAAAACATTTCTTCAAATACCATCTCCAAGATGGCCACATGGAATGGGAAAACCATGTCTGATGCGTGGAGGACCTGCCTTGTTTACTCGGTGATCACCTTAATGTTTGTTTATGCTTTCTCTATCTGTAGATGATCTAGATATCTGATGAAGGAGTTTCAAGTTCTGATCAGAAATTTTATTTTTACTAGATCCAATAATGAGAAGAAACTCATCACCATAGCTTCAATGGATTTTATAAATCCCATTGACATGGGGGGCATGGTCGTTAAAGATCCTATGATAATCAATGATACCTTTATTAGTAAAGTCACATGGAACTTACTCACATACAATTATATGGCTCTGTAATTCATCTCCCATAGGTTTCTTGGGATCTTGTAGAATGAATTTTCCATGAATGTTTTTCCTCTTTATGTAAAGCACATAGAAACTCTTATTTGGAGCACATGTGCCTCTCAAACTGGCTGGTGTGTAGGCAATAAACTCTCAATTCATGGTCTACACCTTGGCTAGGAAAAACCATTAATGAAATGATTGTGGTGTCTCCATCCATGAAGAATCTTACTATTGTTGATTTAACATCATCTTATAATTTTTAGAGATGCCAACCTATGGATATTTGCCTCAAATTTCAGGGCTATATTTACACTAATGATGACACCCTGGTTTGGACTCCCAACACCAATTGGTTATTCTCTTCCAAGGAATGGTACATGAACATGTGTGATTCTGTATCTTCTATTCCCACATGGCTAAGGAAGCTTTGAACATGTTACATTGCTCCGTTTTGTAACCTGTTGTTCTGGAGGCTGTTGAAAAATAGGTTACCGGTGCATAACCTACTAAAAAAAACTATAATCCAATTGGGATCTCCATACGACATATGTATTCGGGAAAAGGATTCTATCTATCATCTCTTCTTATCTTACAACTTCTCTTTCAGGTTCTGATCACACTTGTAGGATGCTTTTGGTGTAAAGATTTATCTGTATGGAATTGAGGCACTAATGACCTCTATCAAGCATGCACAACTTAGTGAATAGATTTGGGAGATATTCATAACAGATGTTGATGCTATCTCCAAAGTGATATGGAAGTCAAGGAATCCCATTATTTTTATGGACAATGGATATCCTTACAGGCCAGACTGTACATGGTATATCAGCATGGTATGACTGCCAACAAATTTCATACTGGCACTATGAGAAATGAAATTGCTAACTTGGTTATTCTGAGCGCTTTTGGTGTTACTGGAATAATATAAAAACCTATTGTTCTTAAATCCATTAAATGGATTCTGCCTTTTTGAGGATGGATGAACGTGAATGTTGATGGGGTAGCTTCCAGGGCACCAGGGTCTTTGAGATGTGGTGGCTTCTTCCACACTCATCGACGATTAATTAAATGCCACTTCCACCACTATTTTGGTAATGGCATGGCGATCAAAGAAGATCCATGGTCTATGATCAAGGAAATAAGGTATTCCACTCATTACTAAGGTAGGCACCTTTGGGTGGAATCTTAGTCCACCACTTCAGTTCACATTCTAAAGACTCGATCCAGATCGGTACCATGGAAAATGCTTCCTTCTTGGATCAACTATCGACATATGCTTGAGCATATACAACTTGATGCCACCTATGTCTATAGGAAGGACAATCAGGTTTTAGATGCGCTTTCAAAGAGGGAAATTATGGAGGCCTCCTCTGGATGGTCTTTTGTTTCCCCTGATTTGTTTTCACATTTCATTTATTTGGACATCCATGGATTTTCTTACTCCCGGCTTTGTAAACCACCTTGTACTACCAATTTACTTTTTTTAATAATATTTTTTAGGAATGGGATTTTTTGTCTCTTAAACCTGTTTGATCTATAATAATAACCTTTTTTCATATAATATTCATTTTATTTTATATATTAAAAAGTTAAAAATTATTTCTTAGTTGTTAGGGTTATGTGGGGTGTCTCGAAAATATTTTTTTTATGTATCAAAAATGAATTTGGTAGGTTGAATATAGTCAAAAAAGGTCATTAC
This sequence comes from Viscum album, assembly GCA_963277665.1. Classification (NCBI taxonomy): domain Eukaryota; kingdom Viridiplantae; phylum Streptophyta; class Magnoliopsida; order Santalales; family Viscaceae; genus Viscum; species Viscum album. Next base: position 601,539,294 of record OY728157.1, read on the forward strand.
TTAAAAATCTATATAATAATAATCATTAAATAATTATCATATCTATACATAAATTATAATTTTAAAGACATTCTTGAATGATGGTTAGGAAAAATAGACTATTTAACAATCATTGTGACAGTAGACCTTACGTATGTATGAGTAATATTTCCATTTTTCAATGACCATTATGCTAAGAAGTTAAGTAAATTGTTATCGTCCTAAAATGATCATAAAATAATATATATATATATGATAATATATCTTTAAATTTACTTTAATATTTCTTCTTTGTGGTGTGGTGATGAAAGAGAGTCACATCACAACATGAAGGAGGTAGTCCACACATAAAATAATGATGTTATCATTTTTTAGTGTAAATTATTAAACTTGTATACTATATTTTTGGAATGATATATATGAAATTATTATTATTATTATTTAATATATATCTTATATATTTACTAAAATTATATTTATTATTTCAATGTAAATTATTAGATAAAAAAACAAATCACATCATTTCACGAGGTGGTAGTTTTTAAAACTGATTAGTGACGTTATCATATCCTTTATAGAATGAAAAGGAAAAAAAATAATATTATAAATAATAAATCCAATTTTATAATAATATTATATCTATAATATATTTACATTATATCTATCATCATACCCAATAATGGGATGTGGTGATGGGAAAAATATTTCAACGGTTCGCAAGGCGGTAGTCCGCTTTACCCACAAATGATGATTTCATAATCCATTTGTTGAAGTTGGGATATATGTAGTTCATTAAAACATTTTAAAATATCCAAATATATATAATATAATTATTATTTTTTATCATCATAAATTAATTATAATTCAAGGAGTTGGATGAAGAAACTATATAAAAACTCTCATTGAATGACGTTATGTATTCTTCGGGTAACTTCTATATGCTATTTCCAAAAACATTCCCAGGTTACCTTTCTACCCAAAATAATAATTATATAATGAGAGGAGGTATTTATGGAATTTATTTGGTCCAATAATTTCCAAAACCATATGGTGTGAAGGTGTTAATAATAGAGGAGAGGGGTGACATTTTATAAGTGAGGTGAGTGGCACACATGTATTTTTGGAATGGAAAATGTGTACCCATGATTCTTTCATGCCAAAATTTTCAAAATAATGCATTATTATGTGTAATTACACATTATAGGGTCATATAATGTCTATAAAATATACATAGTAAAGTTTTTATGTCAACTTAACCCATATCATTTTAATTTAGAATGTGAGTAAATCAATTTTTTCATTAACCACAGTAAATTATTTTTAATATTTTTAATATATATTTTTTCAAATATTAAGATACCAATATTATAAAAAAATAATTTTTATTATTAAAAATATTGAAATAATTATTCAAGATTCCATTCATGTTAAAATTAATCTTGTAGATGTGATGAGAAAGTAGGTTTTAAAGAAGAAAATGTTCAAAATATTACAATGTTTTTATATCCAAATTCAAAATGAAAATTAATATAATAACCTAATTTGGATTAATAGATGTATAATGTATCTAAGTATACATTAAAAACGTTAATAAATATAATTTATCTTTGTAAATAATTTTAAAAAATAAGCAGTTTCAATTATAATTCAATATTTTTCATTATTCATTGAAAAAATAACAATTTAAAAAAACATTCCCAAAAATTCCACTAAATCTAAATATGATCTACTGATATTAAATAAGAAGTTTATTTTTTCTAATAAATTTTATAAATTTGGATAAAATAATATTTCTATTAAATGTACTAAGTGTGGCTAAACCATCTTTAAAAAAATATAAACATTTTCTGAAAACATTTCATTTTTATTTTAAATGAATCTTGATTTATATCTAATAAATTGATTAACATATTTTCGTAATTTTATTAGTAATATTCATGCCCTCAAACATAATGGCTAGGTTATAATGGTGTACTATATTATCGTTCATTTTGACCTAGGGTTATATGTTCTTCAAGCTAATGAAGATATAAAATTTACATAAAAAGATATATTTCAGATTATCTCATTAGTTATATTTTCTTTTAAAAATTGTGTTGTTTGTCATAAAAACAATAAAAAATGGTATTTTTGTACATTTTTTGTGTTACATTATCCCACATTAAATTAATTACATCCTCATAATTTTAACTTGATAACACTGATCTAGGTTTTAAGATATATAAATAACATTTTTTAGAAACCAACATATTAATGTTGTTTATAAAAGAAAATCATAATAACAGTAAAAAAGAAATAAAAAATTCATGATTAATAATACATAGCTCAGTTTCCATGATAGGAGAACATAGGTTGGAATAGAAAAAATGGAAAAGAAATAAAAACAAAAATAATTATAAAGAGTGACATATATCATTGATCAGAAGAAAGTGAATGATAAACTGAATGTTAAGGACCTCTGAATAAAAATTATTTTATTATTTAAATTACCATATAATTAATAAAATTTGAAGTTAATAGGATAACATTTTCACATGGATTTCCTCTTCTAAATGTTGAGAAATTATTTTACAATATTTGATTAAACAGAAATATACTTACATGATACACATATATTTCATAAGAATAATTTCATCCTATGGTTGGGATTGTATTAATTTACAATTCATCACTTAATACATGAAATCAATATCAATTTTTTTATTGATTCTCATAGCACAAAAATTTACCTTTAATTAATTATAATATTAATAATAGAATGATATGTCATTCCATCAATCTCTATATATTATTATGGAAAAAATGGTCATCATTGGTTATCCAATATGCTTAAGTTACTATATGATTAAGTAATAAATTAATATAGAAAAAACCATCCATTGTTTAACCTAAACCATATCACAAATTTATAACCTTATTTTCCTTCAAAAAAATTATGAACCATAATATTAGAATTAAGTTAATTGATTTTCTAAAATAAACTCATCATTAACCAGTTTCTAGGTAGTTAGTACTATGTAATTTATATTATCCATATCAATTATCACTAAATCCAAACATCATTACCTCAACAGTAGTAACATAATAAACATTATATTTCCTTAAATAATGTTTTCTTGATGATTTTGACCTTTCAACTGAATCAATTTTCTTGGTCAACACTACTGTTCAACATACTCATTCATAATCATAACTGAGAATTAATAAAGTACAATCATTATACATTTCAAAAATCTCATTAATAATATAATTTTATATAATATTTCATGGATCTAAATACAAAATAATAGTATTCATTCCTATTTATCTTTAGTAATAACATAATATTGACCATGAACATTTAATTCCTTCTGAGGTATTTTCACTTGACAGTTGGGGAATTATTTTTCATAATGCACGTTCTCAATATAGTGGAAGAAATAGACATTGGTAGATTCTTTATTTATATCACCATCATGAGAATAGATTCCTTTTTATAAAAACCCAATTGAAACTACATTATCTTTTAAAAGTGTACCATGTTGTTTCCTTCCACATTTATCACATGATGAAAAATCCATCTTTTCCTTCCCCCTATATTCCTCTTCTCCTATTTATTCCATTCAAAGCAATAAAACATATATAATTATTTTTCTATCATTATATCACATGATAAAACATCATTATTTTATGAGAATGTTTTGGAGACTAGTGCCCTTTGGAGTATTTTCACAAGGCCATCAAAGAGACGATAAATCATTCTCTTTGGATTACATATATAGTTTGCAACATTCTTTTTAAACATTGTAAACTTGGATCCATACAAAATACTTTTTTCTTATACTAAATAAATTTCATTCTATATCTACCCATTAATTATGAGAAAAATAAATTTCCATGAATATTAAATTTAAATCCATCCATTATATGCATGCTATTTTCTCCCCATCCATAGTGTTTTGAATAAAAACAATGTTTGATCTAATTTTTTTGAGATAATATAAATATCCATAGAAAATTTCTCTCATTATGGACTTATAAGATATCTAAATATATTATATAAGGAACATATCCATTACTCATATAAAAATTTATTTTTAGTCCCCTTGAATGATGAAGTTTTCTAACACAAAAACTAATCTAACATTGTTACATCATGTGTTGGATCTGTAGGATACTCCATACACGTATAGTTATTACACATAAAATGAGTAAACATATCCAATATGGTTATAATTTTATATATTCGAGCTATATATAAAGGTATATCTTCATTATCTTTCCCATGAGGGGAACCCATATATAGAGTATGTGCATTTATATAGTCACTATTAATTATGTTATGCAACATTTATAAATAATGAGATAAACTATACTAGATAAATAAATTATGAAACATAATGTATAGCCCAAATACTAGTGAAATAAAAAAGAGAAATTGGAAATTTTTTTCATTTATAATCTTATAATCATAAACCTGTATTCTTTTGGAATATAATTTTTTTACCCCCTTCAAAATGGGTTGTAAAGAAAATGTGAATTATACTAAGATTGACTCCAAAGAGTGTAAAACCTAGAACACTTTAAGGAATGTTATTGTGCACTATGTGATGATATAGTTAAGAAAATTAATCCATATATATAGTAATTACCCCTTGGATACTATGTTCTAGAAGAAAATCCATTTGTAGTATCCAAATAAGGAAGTATTTTTTAGACAAAACCACATAATCTCCACCTTACCACAACATTATGGTATTTATATATAGTAATCCCCAAATTATATCATATTTTTATGTTCCTTAATTTTTTTGTCTTATAATTGAGTTCCAAATATTTTTTAAACATTGTTTGATATAATCTATAGCACTAAAAATCCTAGTATCTTGGTGTCTGTGTCAGATTTATTACATTGCAATAAGATACAAGGAATCACTTTTTGAAGGAACAAATTGTTTTGTTGTCATGGTAAACTAGATAAGTAATTAAAATTTAAATCAATTTTTTGTTAAAAATAAAAATGAATTTAAATTTATAATTCAATAATTCTCTTTATTGTATCAATGGATATCAATCATAAAATTATTTTTAGTATCCTGGGTAAAATAAAGATAGTAATGGGGTGTGATCCGATGATCAGTAAGGGTAAAAATAATTTGGAAACTATGAATAAATAATTTATAATCAATATATAAAGGTAAATTACTGAAACAAATTCCATTTAATTAGTAACTACAGTATAATATGTCCGGAAGAAATGGTGACAAAAAAACATCATACATATAATCAAATGAGCTTCCAAATATAAGAATTTATATTATAATTAATTGACTAATCACATTGATTATTAATAATTCATTTCATAATTATGGAATGAATAATGTGGAAAATCTGAAACATACAATTGAGCCTTGTTCCAAGACATATAATACCATAATGGCATGTGGTAATATGTTAAATACAAGTTTTCCTTGTTCTAAGACATTTATATAAATGTTTGGCATCTTCTAAAACAACACCTAATTTGTCTAATGAGACCTATAAATGCATACATGGGCTACATAGGGCCCCATAAGTCACTAAAAATGCCTGATACATTCTATATATTAATGGGGGGAAAATATTTTGAATAAATATTCATATTTAAACTAGGTAATGAAATGTAAATACACTCCCCAATCAATAAAAATAATCTTAAAACACGTAGAGAATAATTGATGGTATCAACATTTTAAATCCCTAATAAAACTGATAATAAAAAATTCAGAAAAAATGTTGTTTTCATTATATTATATCCCAATTAAAGAATAGGTAACATAAAAAATTAATCATATATGGAAATTGATTTTGAATGATCGCATGGAATATTTATCGAGGGAAAAAATATTTCATCAAAAATTACTATTTTTATTTAAAAACTATAAAATTCATAAAATATTATCAGAATCCATTTTTTTAAAATAACATAAAAAAACTAAGAAGCTCTGGAATATTAGGAAAATAATTATATTGGAAAATAAAATTGTAAGAATATGTGGAAAACATTGAATAAATGATGTCCATCATGGTTGGTAATTCTAAACATGTCGTATATGTTTAAAAGAACATTCATGTTGAACTATAAAAATGTTAAAAATGTTTCTTATTACGAAATTGAAAAAAAGAGTCCTTTCATAATATATTTTTTCTAAGAAAACATGTGTAAAAATTTCCTCAATAATTCATTTTTGATTGATAAATAATTTTTTAAAGCATTTTTAGAAATCCTCATTTTGGAAGATAAAGAATATTCAACCGAATATAGAAAAATAAAAAGATTATTATAAGAACTATTTCTTAATAAATTTATGTAACAGAGAGATGATTTATTTTACAATTATATAAAATAGTTCATGAGTAATCATATAAAAATATAATATATTTATTATCTATCAGAAATATAATTAATTCCCCTATGGGAGACATAAACAAAAACAATCTTGAATCATATTGAGATTGTGAAATAAACCCTTAAATGTTTGGTCAAGTTGGTGTCATAATCCCCGTGGATGAAATAACACTAAAAAGAAAATTAAATAAAATTATGTTAATGAAATCATGAAATAATATATATTGAGGGTGGTTTATAAAACACATAAAATAAATAATTTGTGAATATGGTTTTTGTCTCATAGAATTAAATATGAGACGAGAAACCATTACCTTTATTCTAACTCATCGTCCATATTTATTATATTCATGACAAATAAACCTATGTTAATTAAATACTTGTTTAAAAACCATTATCAATATTATTATTCATTTAATTTTACTTATTAACATGTTATATATAGTTACACAATCAATAAGGTTTATATTAGATGGTTCAATGATATTTAGATTATGTGTCAAAAATGATTTTGGTTGGTTAAATATGGTCAAAGAGGTCATTATTTGAACATATATTGAATAATAATAATGAAATAATTATCATATTTATAAATAAATATTAATTTTAAAACCAATAATGAATAATTGTTATGAAAAATTAACTACTTAACAAGCCTGGAGATGGTAGGTCATATATACTAAAGAGTAATGTTCCCATTATTCAATGATTATAATAGGAAAATGTTAAATAATATTTTATCATTAAAAAATTGTCATAATATAATATATATACCATATTATTTATTTATATATACTTATATCTATCATCCATTTGGTATGGTGATGAATGATAGTCACATAGCTTCGTGAAGGTGTTTTTCCACACGTAAACGAATGATGTTATATTTTTTAGTATAATACATGATATATTATATTCTTAGAATGATAAATATGTCATGAATTTAATAAAAATTTATTTAATATCTCATATATTCATTAAAATTATCCCTATTACCTTGCATATTAATCATTAGTAAAAAACACATGACATCTCTTTGTGAGGCTGTAGTCATCCATGCACTCGAGCAATGTTATCGTATCTCATATGGAAAGTAAAGTAAAAAAAGGTATATAAGATATAATGAATATATAGGTATAATTATATTATAAGTATAATATATATTCTTTAGATACATCATCATACAAAAACTTTAGAGGGAGTAATATAATCATGAACAATATTGATTCATGAGGCGATACTCCACTATAGACACACATGCTGATTTCATAACCCATTTGATGGAAGTGGGGATGGTTGGAGGTCATGAAATTTTTATAATACAAATTTAATCATATTGAATATAATAAAAATATTATAAAATTTTGTATCAACAATAATTGATGTAGTAAGAGGCAGATGAAATAAAATAAAAAATATTATTTAAATGTTAACTCTTCTTCAGGTATCCTCTATATGTTTTCACCAAATCCATCACATGTTGGATTTATACCCAAACATAGGCATCTTAGATGATATGAGAGAAGATTAAATGGTATTTTAGATGGGATTGGAGTACAAAAAGGGTGTGTATGTGTGATTATGTGAGGATTGGTGGCGGCCTTTTATAATTTAAGTGAGTGACAAACATGTAATTTTTGGAAAGAAAAAGGATAAACCTTGTTTTATACCTAATAATGTTTTAAATTGAGTATTATCAAGTATTATACATTATATGGTAAAAAAATGGAAATTTAATATAATTTTTAAGTTTTATTAGGTGAATTTAAACCATATCATATTAGTTTGAACCCCAATAAATCCATCATTAACTTAAATAGAACGATTAATTTTTATCATTTTCACATTTCATTTTTGACTAAAATTAAGTTGAAATTATTATAACATAAAAATTATTCTAATTCAAAATACTCAATCCATTTTTTCAAATTCAATTATTGGAAGTGGAAAAACATTATTTTTAAATTAATCTCCATATGTGATGAGAATGTTTGTTTTCTGAAGAGAAAATTATTAGTGGCTTAAAATGTATTTCAACAAAAATTTAATAAAAAATAAATAAAATTACTTAAATTGTGGGAATAGATAAATTATATAAATATTTTTACATTTCAATCATTCAAAAACAAAATTTTAATTTGTATATAATTTTAACTTGTATATAATTTACATGAAAATGAAACTTTTACTTTTTTTAAATATTTTTCTCTATTCATTGAAAAATGAAACATTTGAGGGAAATCCAAATAATTCACCCTCAGATAATTTTGATATTTTAATTTAATTTTTTGTTTCAAATTAATATTAACATTTTGGTGAAAATTTATTTTAATTTATGTTCACATTTTATGAATAAATCATCTTATAGAAAAATAAAATTATTCAGAAAATATTTATTTCTTATTAAATGATTATTATTATATAGTATTAATACTCAAAAGATTATTTTAAATGTTACACACTTATATAATATTATGTTTTAGTTTGACTTAGGGTTTCTTGTTCTTTAAGATATTGAAGCGACAAAATATAACTAAAAATAAATGTTCCGTAATGTCTTGGGTGTAATACATTCATATAATATTGATGATGTGTTTCATACAGTGTAAGGAAAAATTTAATTATTTTAAAATATCTAGGTCTTAAAATTATATTTTATGTTGAAAAATTATAAACAATCTTTATAGAGAAACGGTGGTGTGTGAATTTATTTCAATTACATCCATGGAATATTTTCGGCCCACTTTACATCTTAAAAGTAAAATTATGAAACATAAATTATGAAAATCTTTTTTACATGGTTATTGTTAAAAGTTTTAATAAATAATTTATACATCTGCAAACAATTTAAAATAACACCAATTCAAAAAAAAATATTATTTTTTTTGTCAATAATTTGAATAGAAAATCTTTTTAATTAAAGAAAATATTCATTCTGATTTATTTTTCATATGTAAGACAATATTATTGATTAATAATTTGAGAAATTCCACTTCTTTCCCCTCACTACCTTATAAAAGGATACAATTTCTTATCTCTTACTATCACATAAAAGGCCATATTTATCATAAAATACCTACCCTAAACCCATTGCATCACCCATTCCCACGTCGTGGGGGTTAAATTTGTTTCATAATACCATCTTATAAAGGCATAATGTGTAAAGTTAAAGCGGTTTTATAGGGAAGTGATATAACACTTGACCATTTAACATCAAATTAAGAGTTTCTTAAAACGTATATAACAATATGTTATACAATTAAAAATAACTATATAATCATATTAAATATAATTAATTATTATTACGATTATGGATTAAACATTTTTTATATCATTTACATTAAATAAGAAATGAAAGTGTCACTCATGCACACATGTGGAATAACACCTCCACTAGTCAATATAGTTCATTTTTCTTCACCATAGAATGTGGTCTATTTTTTATGATGGATATAATCTTTATATATGATATTAGTGACATAATTATGATTATATAATTACAATATATTATCTTCCTTCTTATCATTCCATTTTTTTCGGAAAATAATGATGTTGCACATTCTTACATGTGTACTACTACCTAAATATTATTATGTGATTCATATTTCACTTTTAATTTATATAAAGATTTTAAAAAAATTATTTTATGAAATATATGATAATTAATTAATTATTAATATTATAGAGATTATTATCATAGAGAAACATGCAAATTTGTAACATCAAAAATGTTTTGTGAAATATTTTTTTCAAGTATATTTAATATTTTATATATTTTTCATTAAAAAAATCTTTTTATCTTTAACTAAATAAAATAATGATTTTATATTGAAATACATGTAAGACCAAGTTTATTTTGTGTTAAAAGAAACATCGAGTTTAAAATGAATACTTCATATCATTAAAATATTATAATATGATTTTTACCACCTTTCCATGGGATTGATGGGTTTAAATATGATTAATTAAGTAATAAAAATATATCTTTCAATCATGAATATAAAAATAATTATTTTGTTACAAATTAATATTAAATCAATTAAAAAATATTTGAAAATAAATGAAATATTTTTCTGGAAAACAAATTTATGCGTAAAAAACTGTTTTAAATAAATACATTAAAAACATAATTTTTTGTAAATTAAATTAATGAAATTATTATATTATATACTTAATAAAATATTTAAAATTCATCTTATGTGTTTTCTATAGAATATAAAATAATAAATTAAAGGTTGTATTTTTCTATAAATTTACTTTGTCACCATTTGGCACACTTATATAAAAAAAGTTTGTTAAAGAAATATTTAATTTATTTTGAAAATAGAAACATATTATTTCAAATCATAATATCAAATTCATTTTAGGTTGAATATTTTCTAATATTTTGGAAAAGACTAATTTTCTTATGAATAATGTAAAATACTAAATTTTAGTTGAAAAATGACATTTTTGTTTAAATTATTTATAAATTTAAATTATATTTTAAATTGGATATAAAGTAAAATTTGTTCAATTATATATCTATTATTATAATTTAATTATTTTAAATCATATTCATAAAGATTTTTTTTAAAAAAATTATATCTTTTTGAACATTTAATATTTGAAAAGTAGTTTTCTCATCACATCAGCAAGAATAATTTTAAATTTATTTTTTCCAATTTTGTGAGTTGATTTATGAAAAATGAAGTCATTTTTATAATAATCATAATATATGTTATCAAATATGGAAAAATTATTTTTCACCAAAATAAATATTTGAAAACAGAACAAATTAATTACACCAGTTATGGTAAAATTGGGATACCATGGGGTTAAACTAAAATTATAAGTGCTAATAATTGACGAAAAAGTTGTTAAAAAATTTATGAATATATTTATACCCTATAATTTTAAATTATAAAAAATACAAAATTTTTTATCTTTTTTTCAAGAGAAAAAAATTGGTGAAACTTTTTTCTTTTCTGAAATTATATGTGTTCCACTCACCAAACTTACATAAGGAAAACTTTTTCCACTCCTTGTAAAACATTAAAATCATTTTTCTTTCATAAATAACTTCAAAAATTTCTTATAAAATTCCCTACTTTAATACTATATTCCTTAAATTGGTAATAAAACCAACCTTTGAAGGATTTTGGTGAAAATCTAGGGAGGCAACACAAACAAGTAGTAACATTCTTCAATGAGAATTTTCATTTTATTTATTCCAAAAATAATTAAATTATTTATAAAACATGATAATAGAATAACCATAGTTAATTCCATAGAATTATTAATTTTTCTTTTAGTGTAATGACATAAATCCATCTATACATCCATCAAATGTGTTACAAAATCATCGTTCTGGTGTACATCAGACTGAGAACATGTGGACTAATGTCATTCATTTTTCCATTACCACCAATGAAAGTTGGGTTTGATGATAGAATTAAATTATACATGTATATTATTTTTATAAAATAAATATATATATTTAGTCATTATATAATGAATAAATTTTAACAATATTTTATTTATGGGTTATGGTAATGTTACTTGTGTGTATGGAGGACTACCACATCACGAGGCGGTATGATTCATTTTTGACAAATGCTTGACATGGAAGATAGAATGGATAAATATATTTGATATACATAAAATAATTACAATATTCATGAAATATTTATCATTATTAAAAGGTAATATATCCTATTATATTTTACCCTTTCAATCATAGAATTATGATTGTCTCGTTCATGTATGTGTGGATGATCGCCTTTACGAAGTGATTTGACTCTCTTTTCTTCACTATACCACCTAGATGATATGAATATGTAGATTTAATATATAATACTATATTTATAATATAATTATCATTATGTAATGATTATATATTAATTAAATCCTTTCCATAGTGGTTGTTGGAAAATGGAAACGTTATACATGGGTACGTATGACCTACAATATTCATGAAAGTAATATAATTCTATCTCAAAACTATATTTCAGGATTGATTTAAAAATTACATTTATGGTATAAATATGTAAATTATGTAATTATTATTTTTCTTGAGATTTTAATATATTATCAATGCAATAGGATGAAATTAACACATCAATACACACATGAAAAACAAAGCCATTATTACATGAAATGTGACATTACCAAGGAATTTTTAATAAAAAGGTAATAAAAGGTCATACAAAAATAATATATTGTAAGATATATATATATGTATAGTTCTTTAATATATTTATAATAATATGATATTTATTATACGTGTTTTTTGAACATGTATAATGGAATTATACACTGATGGAAAGGGATTTCTTGTCTCTCATTAATTTCTTGGAGGCAAATTCCAATTTTTCAAATTATTATTTTGTGTAGTGTATATACTGCCCCTATTCAATGTTATATGATGAATATAATTATTTTCAGGCTATTTAATGTTTCATTTGATGTTATTATTTATTTTTTATTATGAATAAATAGATTAATAAAGTGATATGGGATTTTCGTCTTAGTTTTATTTTCTATGAGACACTAGCCATATTCATAATGTATTTCAATAATGTGTTTTATATACTACACATGAATTTACTTTATGATGTTTCTATAGATAATTATATTGATTAAATATTAATTTTAGTATATATCATTCATGGGGATCATGTTTGAAATGTTGCAAATATAGTAATGTTTTTATGTTACAATCTAATCATCTATCCTAATTCTTAATGATTAAGTATCCAATAGTTAAATAATAAGAACAACCTCTCATAAATTTTTAGTATTTTTTATATCCTATAGTTATTAATAATATTTTCATGTAACAGTAGCTTTTTCACTACATGGTATTTAACTTATTTGAGAAAATTATATTAGGAAAACATGTCTTTGTTTCTCACATCAGTCGAAAATTCTATTTTTTTTTATAAAAACCATGTCTTATAAAATGGTATGAAAAATGTTATTATGAATTAAAATTTTCTTAAATATTTTTTTCCATGCTTAAAATTTAAAATTCATATTGGAAAATAATTCTTAATGTATTCTTACAAATAAATTATTTTTGGATATTACCGAAAATGTGAATAACATCGTTGTTTTTAACATGCATTAAATGAAAAATATTTCCAACTATCATGAACAATAATTGATTTAAAACATCCATTAATAATTTTAATATATCCTTTAAAATATAATATTTTCGTTAATATTGGGAAATTGTTTAGATTTTAGATAATTGTTTTCAAAATGAAATGGATTGTGAATTTTTTTAAATGGGCCTTCAATGTGATAAATAATCATTATAAAGGAAATGTTATTAAATGATATAAAATATTATTTTCCAAGAAATTTATTTTCAAAATATTTTATGTTTTAAATTTTTTGTTAATGTGGAAATGATGTTTTTATAATAAAATTTAAAAATTATTAATAAATATTTCATTTTATATTTTCAATTTTTTTAAAAGATATAATTTTTCAATATATTTTATGAATTTTTGGTTTTAAAATTAATTTAAAAAAAATTTATATTCCCCAAAAAATGTTCGAAGTGATTTATCCTTAAGTAATTATATATATAAGATTAAATCCCATGATATTTTATTTCATTTCTTGGGATATTTATAAATAATACCATTATTATTAATTCTTTGATAGGTTTATAATTGTATAATTTTTATGAAACAAATTTTTCATCCATGGATTATACCATAATAAAATTATTTTGATAAAAATTTCTCTCTAAACAAGTTATGAAATTTTAAAATGATGAAATTATGATTAATCATGTTTCTTTTCCATAGGTTATAATATTATGAACATTTATGTTTCCCATTTCATTTCTTGGGTTCTGATATGAGGAATGTTTTATGATCCTGTGGAAGCCATACATATTATTTTCATTATTTGAAGTATGGTTCCTATATAAATCTCTAATGAATTGGGTGATAGTTAATTTATCAAGAGATAGAATGGACTAGAATGGTTAGTGGTCTAGATTATGTAGGGTTTTTTTTTACTATTATGGTCATGGGAGTGATCCTAGATTTCACAACCCGTCCCCTAGGGCTCATTCCATGACAACCTGAAGCCCGCCTTCCATAGGCCAGGGGTTGGCGACTAGAACTGAAAAGGCGTATCCCTATAACAAGAAGACATTTCCTTTAAAGGCGTATCCATAGGCCAGGGGTTGGCGACTAGCTATGGGTTGGCGACTAGCTAGGGGTTGGCATGCCACCTTCCCACCGCCCACAACCAGTTTCCGCAGGCCTCCTCTGGACACTGCTGGCCGCTGCCGGCATGACGCGCCAATGGTTCTTTCCGCAGGCCACTAGAAGTGCTCTGATGGACCATTTTGGGTGCTGTCTACGCCTACGAGCCTTCCAAGATTCCACCATCACTGATTGACACTTGGTTCTACGTTGCCGACAAGTTCGTCATTCTCCCATGAAGAACACATCAAGAACAAGTTTGGCGGAGGGTTTAGGCCTAGTTCGGATTGGCCCACGCCCTCCGTGTTAGCATTATAACATATGGGTGAAACAAAAATATTCATAAGGATTGATAAACCCAAAAATGGATTCTCGTGAAAACCATCCAAAAAAACGAATGAGTCGTGGATCAAACAATTAGTTGGTTGATCCATGTTCTTTGTATTAATCAAGAACAAACAGAGAAAAATCATTTAGCAATATAATCGATTTAAACACCCTACCTAGATGAGACATCAACTAACGACGATCATCAGAACCTCCTTCATCATTGTCATTGGATCATGATTTGGTGGTGCTTGTCACAGCTTGCTGAATCCAGTCTCGTCCTCCAGGTGGATATTGTCGTAGAATTCCGCCAGAGATTTCTCGCTTGAAGAAGGCGTGCCAAAACCCCACCTCGAGCTCTATTTAAATAGGAGGGGAAAGGTGAGTAACGTGTGTGGAATTAATGGGGTTCATTTAATTAAGGAACATTTCTAATTCCAAAAGTTTTGTTACAATAATAAAGGTGAGTCAAGCCATTTAATGGCTTGACATGCCATTGGTCCCGCCACTGCCTCTCATCCGTTAGAGAAAAAGAAAAAAAATAAAGTAAAATAACATATTATTTTATTAATCTTTCAAAAGTCCGAAAAATTAACTACTTCACCCGACCTACTATGGTCAATGTGAATCCTCCCTTAAGTGAATCCCGGTGCTATGGATTCAACAGTGCCCTCATATTTTTAATATAAGCACTGGTTCAAAAGATATAAAATTCCGCTCGCGTGTTTTCAAAATGTAACATAAAAAAAAGTTCAGAAAATTATTAAAAGTCACCCTCAACCCATGCCAGTCGATTTTAGGCTTCACTTAAGGGAAAAACGTCTCAGCAAACTCAACGACACTCTCATATTTTGAATTCGAGTTACCATTTAAAAGTTATGGATTCTACCAATAAAATAATTGTTACTTAATTATTTTATTTACAGCCAAAAACTAACTTCCATAGTTGGCCCACACTGTCCAATGATAGTATCTACCTAAATAATGAAAAATCTCATGATCTCAGCCGTGGTATCATATTTTTAATCCTAGTAAGAGTTTGTGAGTTATAAGCATTTGAAAAATAAAATAACATTATTTAATTATTTTATTTACAGTTAGACATTTTTGAGTTTTTTCCCCAGAGGCCTGTGCCAACAAAACACAATTCATTCCTAGGGTAAACCCACTATCCTGAACGCAAGAGTCCCCTTATATTTCTGATATGGGCAGTCGTTTAATATTTATTCCACTTATTCAGGAAAACCAATCATGTGTGCTATTTTAATCTTAACACTTTTTCGATAGATCATTTCAGGCACTCCAGGCCTCAGAATCATGTGTCGTTAGATTTCACGGTCTCGTAATAATTCCATATAAATAAAAAATAAATTTATACAGAGGTTAAGGGTCTTTACATTTTCTACACTTTAGGGATTTACATCCCTGAATTCCAAAACAAAGACAAATTAAACAAGTGGGGGTACTAAGCATGTATCTGAGCCTCTCGATCCCATGTGATCTCTTGGAGCTTCCCATACTGCCAACGAACTCGCACTAGAGGAATCGATTTCCCAAGAAGGACTGACTCCTACCGATCCTCTATCTCCATCGCGGATTCAAAAACAGTCACCCCATCGTCGATGTCTAACTCACCCCAGTCGATAACATGTGATGGATCATGCACACTTCTCATCAGTTGCAAAACATAGAAAATGTTATGCACCCGATGCTTCTGTGGGGGAAGATCTAGGCGGTACTCCACCTCGCCAACTCTGCTGAGAATCTGGAAAGGTCCGATGAACCTCAGAGATAGATTTCTGCCCTGGACAAACCTATGTAATCCTCATCGGGGTGAGACCCGTAGGAAGACATGGTCTCCCTCTTCAAAATATAAGGGTCTCTATCTCCTATCAGTATAAGACTTCTGCTGGCTCTGTGTAGTATTCATATGCTCATGGATGATCTGTACATTCTCTATGGTATCCTACACCAACTCTGGACCCATAAGTGCTGACTCCCCTAGGTCTATCCAGAAAAGAGGTGATTTTCATGGTCGTACATACAAGTCCTCAAACGGAGCCATGACAATGGTGGAGTGGTAAATATTGTTGTATGAAAACACCACTAGGGGTAGGGGGTTCTCCCAACTATAGAAAAAAATAGAGAACACAATCAGAAAGCATGTCTTCTAGTGTCTGTATGGTTCGATCCGTATGACCATCTATGTGGAATAAGATCTTTACTCAAACGTGAACGAACTTGATGCTTTGACAAGCTAGGCATCGTGATACAAAAGTTTCCACTGATTCCTCCATCCTTGGGCACCAGTACAGACGTCGGAGGTCCTGGTACATCTTTTCCACTATAGGATGTACCGTTAAAGGGGATGTATGGAACTCCATCAACACCTCCTCCTGAAGAATCACTGGTACCATGGTTCATCTTCTGAAGAGAATGACATGCTCCCCACCTTCAAAAAATCATTCAGGAGACCGCCCTAAGGATAACTCAGGTCGTCGGGCCTTGCAGTCAATGTCCGTAAGCTATGCCTCCCAAACATGATGAAGAATTGGGAGAGTGATAGTCATAGATTGGTGGTAAGATACTCCATCTTAATCCATGAAGGATACCCCCAGCGTGACTAGATGCTCTGATGACTCACTCAGTAGCTGATGACCAGACCTCTTACTGAGTGTGTCTACTACAACGTTACCCTTCATAGAAGTATATAATATCTCAAAGTCAATGTTCTAGAGAAACTAAAGCCATCATCACTGTCTCAAGTTCATGTCCTTCTGTGAGAAGATATACCTAAGACTTTTGTGATTAGAGTTAACAATAAACCGCTCAACCATCAAGTAGTGCTACCAAATCTTCAACGCAAAGACCACTTCTACTAACTCTAGGTCATGGGTAGCATAGTTATTCTCATGGTGTCTCAACTTCCATTTTCCATAGGTGATCACTGCCCACTCCTGCATCACAAAACAACCTAGTCTAGTCCCTGATGCATCACAGTAGACTACATAACCAACACCCTCTTCTGGTGGCCTCAAGATGGGAGAACTCGTCAGTCTCTATCTCATCTCCTAAAATCTCTTCTAACACTTCTCCTTCCATAGGAAATGCTCCCCCTTCTACGTAAAATCTAAAAATTGTGCCACTACCCTAGAGATGTCTGGTTCAAATCTCCCTTAATACCCAGCCCAAGAAGACGTCCCTCTCCCTTCTGGGAGGTAATCATGGAAAAATATTTTAAGAAGATGTCCCAACACTCTGACACTACTATTGGGAGATGAATACTCAAAACTACAACTACCACAAGGGTAAGGATGGGAAAATAAAGAGTGATCAGTTGCACCCTCATATGCATGAGTTTATCTTGTTCTTCCGGGGTTTCCATTTTCACCGACCAAGGAAAACCCCATTCCAACACTATAGATATACTACATACTTTTTTTTCCTAAAACAGTCAATTTGAGTATGAACTGTAGATGTCCAATCCATAAACAAACTAACATCGTAAGGCCTTGATGCTACCACCAAGAGGTTCCAACCGAAACTCTCACCTCAAGGGTCAGATCACACCGTCGGCGTAATTGTTATTATCGATTCACCTCCCAAAGGTATCTCCATACATAAGGGTCAAGTCATCGGTTTAACAAAAAACTCTAGGTCTTGGATATGATTCATGGCAAAAAGGAATTATTGGTACCTATGTCTATTAATACGGAATCTAGTAGTTGACACAGGTCATACCTTGAATCATTCTTGGATCCCTTGGGTCACAATCTTTGACTTCTTGCAGCTACTCCCTTCCCCTATCCTCCAGATCTTCGATCCTGGTGGGGAAAACATTTGGGGGGGGGGGGTTGTAACCTATAAAAATTTATACCACCTCATGCTTCTCTCATATATCCACTTCTTGAGTTACTTTCCTATAGATTCATCTTTCCCTAACACTTCCTCTTACTGAAACATTTTACACGCCCAAGTCTCTGAGACTGGAATCAGTTTCCAGCTTTCCCACTGCTAACATTCACTGGCCGTATACGCTCAGCCAAATAATATTAAACCACAAAGGTTCTCTCTATAACCCTAAAATAAGTAGGAATGCATAGAGGAATAGTGCTATCTCGAATGTCCTTAAACACACCACTCTCAGAGGTCTGAGCCCTAAAGCAATAACCGTAATGTATTCATCGAGTATCTGTGATGGTTGGTACACCTTGATGAATCGTCATCTTCTGAAATGTCATCTGGCCGAAGATGTAGAAGCTATATGAAACAATCACCACTTAGCTTTTTATGGAAAAGACCCCCTTATATGAGAATGGGTCTTAATCTTGTCCATAGAAATGTCACCTCTTAAAAAGATCATGGTAATCTACACACTTTCATCGTCCTGTTGAGCCGTGTAGAAGGCTCTCTACCAGGACCACCATCTAATTGAATGGTGCCCTAGCTAGATGGAAACTCAGCCATCTCCTCAAGCCAGTCCATAGCCTCCTCTGAGTCAGGAACGCCTCGGAACATAAGGGAATCTGATGTTGAAACACATGTAAGGAACTAAGCCTACATGTGTCCTTTACCAGTACCGCCGGTTGTAACTACTGACCAATAGGCAGTGATATAGCTGGCACACTGCCCGAATGTACCATCTCGGGCAACTGTCCATCTACCAAAGCTTCTTTACCCTATGGACCATCCTCATGGTCACGCACTGGAAATGACTAGTATCTAGGACAGCCATTTACTTTATTGGTGTCTCAAATAGGTATAAAACTCTAGCCAAAACCTCCAGCAAGTCCTCAACTACCTAGGAATCTATCTCGCCACGAATCCTTAGAGGCCTCTACTGCTAGAACTCGTGCAACGTGCTCAATCAGCATGCACCATCCTCTATTTCAGATGGTGGTATGTGCGGCCCTATGGGTGGTGGTGGTGCTGGTACACCACCCAAAGGTGCCAACACAGTAAGAGGGCCCTACCCCAAATCCTCATCGCTCAATGGGCCATCATCATGTACTCTCTCAAGAATTTGGGTTGTTTGTCTCTGTTGTGGAATTTTTAAAGTGAATCAAGATGAAACACTTACAAAAGGTTATACCTGGTGAGATGACTAAAAAGAGATCAAAGTAAAACATTTCCAAAACACACACAATCGGTGTTTTCATGCTCCAAGTCGGAAATCAGAATTTAGGGTCCTGGTGTATGGATACATCGGCTGCCGTACCAATACTAGACTCCCTAAACTGAAACCACACTCAAAAAATTTAACACTATTTCTCTATTAGAAATATCAGAGTCCTAGTTCTTCAGTAGAACTGAATCATCTGATACCAATTTGTCCCGACCCATCCCCAGGGGCCTGTGTCATGACTACCCTAAGTCCGCCTTCCATAGAACATGGGTTGGTGACTAGCTCCGAAAAGGAATATCCCTATAATGTGAAGGCATTTCCTTTAATCCTATAAAAACACACAAACCAAGAACACAAAAAGAATCAACTATGGATTAAATTGCTGTAGTAAAAAGGTGTACTGAATGAAAAGGGGCCGGAATACAAGCCCAACTGAAAGATACAATAGAATAGGAAATAGAAAACCGCTCCTGAGATAATCTTCTAGGGATCCTATCTATAGGGTAGGTAGATATTATCTCCATATTTCTCCACTTCAACCATCACCATCTCCCACCATCAGGTCCTATCTCCTTGAGTCTCAATCAAGGCTGCCCGTCGTCTGAACAAGGCATAACAAGGTGCGGGCGAAGCCCATGCAGGGGTGAGTATAACAATAACTAGTAGGGACCCTTAGACCCTCGAAGGTATCACAAGATTCCACAAAAGAAAACCACAGACGTGGTATCAATCACAAATTACAAAGAAATAGAAACAAATCAAACCAGGTATAACTAAGTATAGTAGTACAAATGAATAGTCAAATGAATTGATCATCTTACTCTATCATGAGGCACTGCTGTTGACCAACACAGGATCAATAGGCACTAACACCTGCAAGACCCACACTTGGTCGATAGTTAGTAAACCCCAAAATACCCACACAGGATCGATAGGTGCTGATTCACACAAAATCGCTGGGTGCTGATTCACACAGAATCAATGGGTGATGATTCGAACAGAATAGGTCAGTGCTGATTCACACAGAGTCACTAGGTGTTGATTCACACAGAATCACTGGGTGCTAATTCACACATAATCACTCGGTGATAATTTAAACAGAATTTCTGGGTGCTAATTCACACAGAATTGCTGGGTGCTGATTCACACATAATTGCTGGGTGCTGATTCACATAGAATCAATGGGTGATGATTCCCCAAAAAATCGCTTGGTGTTGATTCACACCGAATCTCTAAGTGAAGATTCACATCGAATCGCTCGGTGATGATTCACACAGAATCCTTGGGTGGTGATTCACCTAGAGTCATTGTGTACTGATTCACATAGAATCGCTGGGTGTTGAATCACATAGAATCCCTCTTCATTATTCACGTCACAGCCAGACACAAAATTCCCGCTCATAAGATTCTTGATTCTAAAAGAACCGATCCTCAAGCCATAGATCATATTTCAACAGATAAGAAGTCCCGCAAAAAGTATACCCAAGGGACCGCCCCAACATAGGGGTTCCAACGTGATAGATGAACCATCGTTCAGACGCCCGGTCTGTGAGATATGAGAACTCTGGTAAAAATGATCTAGTTCAATTCTGGTCTAATAAACCCAATTCACAAGTCAAACTTCATAGAAACTTACTTAGAGTATCTCCGAAGGACCTCTGTGTCACAAGGGTCCTTATACCATAGACAATGCATCAATCGGACACCCGGTCTGTTAGTTACATCCCTTTCCGTGAAACGGGGGTGATCGCACCTCGGTCTAGCCCAACTCGATCGGGCCTGCCGAAATATGTCTATGGGAACGCTTCCCAAAAAGGATCCCAATGCCACTGATGGTGTGTAGAGAGGACACCTGAGTCGTCATTTACAAGAATTTATTCATTTGGGGACCTTTTGGGTCTAGGCCCAGTCCGACTCAGTCAGGTCGACATGACGTAATGGGTCTCAGAATCTACCTAACCCCACCCAAGTCCGATTAGTTAGGGTTGGCCCAATTCATTGAGTCTGGCCCATTGGGGTTATCCAGGCTAGTTCACAGGCCCTGTTCACAGTTGGCCGAGCCCACTTGATGGAGCTCGTCCCACCCGCACTAGGCCGCTGGGCCGCGAGTCTGGCCTCTTCGGTCGGCCCGTGCCCGACTTTTTCTGCTTGAAGGCCCACCGCGTATGGTAGAGGGCCTCGTGGATTTGGGGCCGTTTTATTCGGCCACGATCATCCAGGTGGCAAACCGATCCCATCCGACACGGAACGGTGTGGCGCCGTTCCTCCCCCTTTTGCGGTGGCCTGCTGGTTACGGCTACTGCCACCGGTGGCGCCTACTGGCGCCCCTCATCTTCCGCACGACCGGCTCGGGCTGGCCGCCTCTAGCCACCACGGTGTGAGAAAATATTTCCGCCTTCCCACCGCCCATGGACAGTTTCCATAGGCTACCTCTGGACACCTTCGACCGCCGCCGACATAGCGCACCGACAGTTCTTTCTGCAGGCCACCAGACGCACTCCAGTGGTCCATTTTTGGTGCTGTCTGCACCTACGAGCCTCCCAGGATGCCACCATCTCTGTGTGGCCCTCAGTTCCATGTTACTGACAAGTTCATCATTCGCCCACAAAGAATACATGAAGAAAATGTTCGAAGGAGGGTCAGGGCCTTGTTCGGATTGGCCCACACCATCCGCGTTAGCATTACAACATATGGGTGAAACAAAAATCATCATAAGATTTGATAAACCCCGAAAGGAATTCCTGTGAAAACCTTCTGTAAAAAATAATGTGTCGCAGATCAACCCATTAGTTGTTTGATCTACATTCTTCATATTTATCATGAACTAAGAGAGAAAATTAATTTAAAAGCATAAAAAATTTAAACACCCTACCACGATGAGACATTCTTTGATGACGATCGACATAACATCCTTCGTCATTGTCATGGGTTCATGATTCAGTGGCACTAATCACCACTCACTGAATCCAGTCTCATCCTCTAGGTGGATGTTTCTGCAAAATTCTTCCAGAGATTCCGTGCTTGAAGAAGCCGTGCCAAAACCCCACCCTGAGCTCCATTTAAATAGGAGGGGGAAAAGTGAGTAACACGCATGGAATTAATGGGGTTCATTTAATTAAGGATTATTACCAATTACAATGGTGCAATTAAAATAATAAATGGGAGTGAATCCATTTAATGTATTGACTTGTTGTTGGTCCCACCACCGTCGCTCATCTGCTAGAGAAAAAGAAAAGAAATAAAATAACATAACATGTTATTTTATTAATGTAACATCTTAGGTAAATAAAGAATAATACATATTTTATTTTTATTAATAATTTTGAATTAAATATTAATTTTACTTTAAAAGGGTTTCTATGTTCGATAGCGTACCTGATATGCAACAATGAGTTTCTTTGAAATCTTATGTTGCACACTAATAATATAATATTATAATTTTAAATGGTAGTTAACTCCTATCTGTTGTATTGGAGGGAATGAAAAAAACTAACTACAATATGATTATACTTTTTTGTTAAATGTATTTACATTCATCCAATAAAATTTAGAGGCTTAAAATATGAATGAATCTAATTTTAAGCATAATTTACATTAAAAGGTCGATTTCCCCCCTTTTAATGGAGAACCCTATTTAAATATAGTTTTGGTCACCTTAATACATTATAATTGATCAAATAAAATCCTTCTTTAGAATGGGGACATCAAAATTTACTTTGTGTGATTTTTTGGGATTTTTCCGATAAAGTTCATTTTTTAATGAATAATGAAAATATTGTATTTTATTTCAAAAGTGCCTTTTAATATAATTTATTTATATGGTTAATTTATCTTTTTAATTGGTTTTGAAATTTAATTATAATATATTTTTAGCATTAAATCCAATGTTGGTCATTGGAATTAATTTCACTTTGAAATTGGACATAAACAAGTGTCAATCTTTTGATAGTTATTGTTTCTTAAAAACATGCTATTTGTTTTAACAACAGGAATTAATTTTAAATTAATTAATTCCAATTCTATGTTTTGAATTTGGAAAAATATACATCATTTTTTAATCCATAATATCAAATTATTCTTAGGCTGAATTATTGGTATTTTTCTAAAAAACATCAATTTTTGATGAATAGTGAAACCACTTAGTAGTAGTTAAAAAAACAGACTTTTTCATTTAAATGAAATTTTTCCACTTCTGTGAATAGAATTTCAAAAATCCTATATACATGGTTGTTATTAAGAAGTAAAATTTGATTCAATAAGATGAAAATAATTTTTTGTGAATAGTAACTTTTGACTTTTATTTACCGTGGTTAAAGGTAAATAGGGTAATTCAAGGTACAAAGAATCTTTTAATAATTAAAAATTACCTTAACACATATCTTAACCTTATTGGATTAGTAATGGACGATCATGGGAAACTTTGGGTCTATTTTGGGACCACATGGAGCCACTTCTGAAGGATGACACTTTAGATTAATTAATTTAATGTAAAGGCAAAAATGACATAAAAAAATCTTTTAGTACATTAATTTTTATATAGTGTTATATAAATTATATTTTTGACTATAAATATTAATTGGAAATATAAAATTATTTCCTACATCATGGTATTTTTTTATAATTTTTAGACATCAAATTAATTAAATTATTTATGAAACAATAATGATAGAGTATTTACCTCATTAATAAAAGATTTGAATAAATAAGATTATAAATATTACAATAACATCCAAAACCTATCCAATTACTATTGGATGATATTATTTCTACTATGAGTCATATTATCTTCGGATTTAATGATTTTGGGACCTTTATAAACCAAATATCATTATATAATAAAATAATATTATCACACTTTTCTAAAGAGCCCCTCCTCACCTTATTAAAGGAGAACACTTCTAACCAATTCCTCACACCTCTCAATCCATTTGGATCATCCAAACTCTACCCAATTAAGCTCCCTAAATCCCTTTCCTCCTCCTATAAGCCTTACCTTAGGCATAAGGCACTTCAAGAAGTCCTTGGGTTCAAACCAAAGGGAGTTACCCAAATTAAAGGTAACAGTTTTTCTTAAATTGTTTTCTTTTATTTTATTTTACCTCTCCAACCCCTAAACTCTTTTTATTACTTTGTTTTGTAACAAAAACAGTATCCTAAATATACTAGGATATTTTTATGAGATGTATTCGAAATAAAATTACACACACCTCCATCTAATTGATGAAGAACATAATGTTTCTGTAGATGGCAAACTAACGCCTCACGAAACGATAATTGTTCAATTATCTCTTATCGCCTCTCATGGTGGAAATTATGATGGAAATATATTTATATATGATATATATTATGTCTATGTTTTCTTTATTATTCTGTAATTTCTATTTATATCATGCCTTTATGGTTTCCATTATGGGTAAATGCGATAATCTCATTAGAGGAAGTGCGGACTACCGCCCCCTCAAAGTGATATGACTCGTTCATACCATATGTGGAATGCATAGAGGATAGATTTAATGATATTATATATGATAAAATACTTGAATTATAATACTACTATGCATCATTATGTTTTAATTCCATTAAATATGAATTATAAATGGAAGTAGCATTCATGCATACATACTGCTTACCGTCTCCATGAACGGTGAATTTAATTTCTTACCTCTAAATGTTATGTACTATTATAAATACATGTATATGATGGATATATTTTATATATATGATATATATGATATACAAATCATGACTATAATTCTGGATATAATGGACTATTGACCACATGGACAACATGTATTATAAGGTGTTCATTTTTGACTCAAGTACCAAATATCAACAAAACAAACATTATTAACTTAAATGATTAAATAATGTTTATAACATGGTAATAAGTGATATAAAAGGAATAATAAACTTGAAAAAGGTTCTTAAGCATATAGAAATTAACTTTAGTTTATTATTTAGGATATTAAAGAACGATCGAGTCAAGTTGGACAGGAGGTAAGGGACTTCGTCTCAATCTTCTTTCATTGAGGCATATTTTGATAATATATATACCTTCTTCTTTTACATGGTGTATATGTAAAATCCTTTGACTTTTACTTTCATTCAAATGGAATCCTTTTCTACAAAGAGTTTTACTAAATGAAAAACGGAATGTTTTTAATGTTTGCGACAACAATGACCTCCCCGCCGCCATAATCATTATTTGGATTCCTCTATAAGCCTTAATGTTTTCTAAAATGAAAAGGAAATCCCTTATTCTGTTTTTTTTGGTGTTTTTGTATTGAAAATGGTTTTTTAAATGGATTGATTATTTAAATATCTTGAAATTATTTCTTGTGATTTCAAATTAATTTTTATTAATGAAATGTTTATATTTGCAATATTTTATGTGTTATGATTTTATAATGGTACTTGGACATTTAACGGGTGGTTACATGATAAACCAAATGACGGGTGGTGCCATGAATACCAGGATGGGTGGTTACGTTATAACCTCCAATGCATTGGGTATGGAAGTTGGCCATATGGCTATTCCATTTTGTGATATGTGTGGAAGTTGACCGTATGGTTATTCCATTTAAGTATGTTTATGTCCCAATTTACCTTTATATGTTATGTGTTCTTTATATGGGTTTTATGGTAATCTTTTGGTTACAAAAGGTTAAGCAATGATCGTTTATTTAGTGAAGAGTATTTACTACTTCATAAAGATTAAAAGTATTACTTATGATTAAGTATTCATGGTTTACCTGTTGTTTTGAAAAACTAACTGTTTTCTTCTTTGTGTATCACTTACTGAGACTTTTTATGCTCATCCCATGTTTTTGAAATGTTTTTCACAGGTCATAAAGTGGAATAGGTTCAAGGATGGGATCTTGTAAAAAACATGCCATCTAAAACATGGAACTAGACATGACTCTTTTTTTCAAAGAGTTTTTATTTTATGAAAAAATGGAAACTGAGTAGAAGTTTCTACTTTGTCATATTTTGAAATGTAATAGTTATGGCCTAACTCTCTAAAAATCTAAACCTGAAAAGATCCTCAATGTGAATTATTCATTTAATTCAATATTATGTAAGGTTTAAGGCTGTGTCCTTATAGTTGGTATCAGAGGTCGGTTTAGATAACTTTAGGAGTTAGGGTATTGTTAAATTAATATCCATAAAGTAATTTATGTTAATATTGAAATCATATAGAATTTATAGATTACCATGTTGCTTTGCCTAAGACATTTCTATGTTCAGAATGGTTTTCCGTAGAGGAAACAAGGCAGCTATGTTGGGACGACATCAGGAGGAAGAAAACCTTCCAAATCCGCAACTTGAGATGGTCAGAATCAGAACTGAATAGTTTGTTGCAGTGATGGAACAATTGACTCAGGATATAAATGGTGGTGGTATCCATGCACGAGATTAGCCAGATCAACCGTAGAGGAACATGTCAGTAGTAGAGAATTTCATAAAGAAACATACCCCATCATTCAGAGGATCATCTGACCTTGTGCTTGCTGAAGGGTGGATTAAAGAACTGGAGAAGATTTTTGATGTCATGGGTTGTTCAGAACATCAAAAGGTTAGTCTTACTGTTTACCGTTTTGAAGGTGAAGCTGATCAGTGGTGGTCGATGGTGAAAAATATCAGGGATAGTGAGGAGATTGATGCTCCTGATTGGGATGAATTCAAAGGTATGTTTCTTGAGAAATATTTTCCTAAGGTGATTCATCTTAGGATGGAAAAAAATTTTCTAGAATTGAGGCAGGAGGATGACTCAGTGGATTCTTATAAATCAAATTTCACTCGACTGGCAAGGTATGCACCAAATTTCATCTGAGATCTTGATAGTAATATAAATCAATTTTACTCAGGACTGAATCCATGATATCGAAGGGATTTTAATTCTCTTGAGTTCAAAAGTTATGAAAAACTTGTTTGATGTGCGGAGAATGTGGAAATGGAGTTTGCCGATGATCAAGTTTTCTTTGAAAAACAATATAATAAGATGTCCAGTTGGAAGGAAAAGGGGAAGAATTCATCAAATAATCCTCGAGGTAAGAAAATAAAATATCCAACATGTGAGAAGTGTGGCAGAAAGAATCATGGAGAATGTTTATCAAAGTCTAGAAAGTGCTTCCGGTGTGGTAAGTCTGGTCATATTGTTCGTAACTGTAAGGAGGATGATCAAGCAGGAAATGAAAAGCCACCGATAAGATGTTTTAAGTGTAATGAAATGGGTAATTATGCAAATGAGTGTCTAGTGAAGAACTCAATTGAGGGAAAGAAGCCAGAATACAGGAAGGGGTGGTGAAATCCTTTGCAACTACTTCAACAGATGTTGGGCCATCAAACAAAGTAGTATCAGGTACACTGTTTGTTTGTTCAGATTATGACAATGTGTTGTTTGATTCAAGGTCTACAAACTCTTTCATTTCTGATAAGTATTCTAGTAAATTGTTAATTCCATCTCAAGATATGAATACAGAGCTTACAGTAAAAACACCTAGAGGAAATGTTGAGACAAAAAGAAAACATAAGAACATTCCTGTCCTTGTGTGCGGAAAGAACCTACCTGCAAACCTTATTGTTTTTCCTCTAGTAGAGTTTGATGTTATTTTGGGTATGGATTGGCTTTTTGTTTATCATTCTAAGATTGATTGCAGAGCTAAAGAGGTGTATTTTCAGAAAGATTTACAGTTTGTGTACAGTAATGAAGCCTTTCTTTTGATTACATATCAGGAAGCTAAGAAACTAGTAAAATATTGAAATGAATGTTACCTTTAACATATTGTTGAAAATAAAGGAACTGTTAAGATTTATGTTGTGCCAGTGGTAAATGAGTACCTTGATGTTTTTTCGGATGAGTTTCCTGGTATAATACATGATCAGGAAGTTGAATTTACTATTGAATTAGTTCCTGATGCTAAGCCATTTTCAAAACCCCCTTATCGAATGACTCAAATTGATATTTTATAGTTAAAGAAGAAATTATAGGAGTTAATAGATAAAGGTTTCATTCGGCCTAGCACATCACCATGGGGTGATCCTGTATTGTTTGTTAAAAAGAAAGATCTTTCAATGAGACTTTTCATTGATTATAGAGCATTGAATAACATCACTATTAAGAACAAGTATCTTTTTCCTCATATCGATGATTTGTTTGATCAGCTCCAGGGAGATCAGTATTTTTCGAATATTGATTTGAGGTTGGGGTACCATCAGTTGAATGTAAAGGAAGAAGATGTTATGAAGACCACGTTTCATTCTAGATATGGCCATTATGAATTTGTAGTTATGCCTTTTGTGTTGACCAATGCACCTACTGTATTCATGGATCTTATGAATAGAATTTTTCATGAGTTCTTGGATATGTTTGTGATTGTGTTCATTGATGATATTTTGGTTTATTCAAAAAGTAATGAGGAACATGAAACTCATTTAAGGGTTGTCTTGAAAACCTTAAAAGAAAATAAACTATTTGGGAAATTCAGCAAGTGTGAGTTTTGGTTATAACAAATTTCTTTTCTTGGTCACATTATTTCAAAAAATTGCACTGTTGATCCTACAAAAAAAAGTTGTTGAAGAATGGACAAAACCCACAAATATAACCAAGATTCATAGTTTTATTGGTTTGGTAGGTTATTACAGGAGGATTGTTGAAAAGTTTTAATGTTTATCTAGTCCAATGACTAAGTTAACTCGAAAATGTGTTAAGTTCATTTGGACGAAAGAATGTGATGATTGTTTTTAGGAATTGAAAAGAAGATTGGTGAATTCTCCAGTTTTGGCACTGCCATCCAGAAATTGTGAGTTTTTTATCTACATTGATGATTCGTTGAAAGGACTGGGTTTTTTACTAATGCAGAATGATCAGGTAATTTCTTATGCTTCACGTCAGTTGAAACCTCATGAGTAAAATTACCCTACACATGATTTGGAATTAGCTGTTGTTGTTTCTGCTTTAAAAATTTGGAGGCATCATTTTTATGAAGTAAAATGTGAAATATATAATAATCAAAAAAGTTTAAAGTATATATTCACTAAAAAATAATTGAAAATGAGATAGAGGAGATGGCTGGAATTAATCAAGGATTATGATTTCATGATCCACTACCATCCGAGAAAAGAAAATAAAGTGGATGATGCTTTGAGTCGAAAAAGTAATGCTTCATTGACCATGATATGTTTGGAACGAGATCCTTTGGTTTTTGATTTGATGAAATTTGGCATAGAAGTTATTGGTATAGGAAATTCTTCTGTTTTATTTCAGGTGTTAGTGAAATCATCTCTATCAGACAGAATAAAGCAAGCACAGAAAGAAGACAGTGAGTTGCAGAAAAAGGTTGAGTTGGTTCAAAAGGGTATGTTTCCAGATTTTAACATTGATAATGATTGTGTTTTGAGATTTGGAAATAGATTATGTGTGCCTTTTGATTCACAGATGAAGAATGAGTTGTTATGTGAAGCTCATAGTTCTCCGTTTTCAGTTCATCCTGGTAGTACTAAGATGTACAAAGATCTTCGGGAGTATTATTAGTGGGATGGAATGAAAAGTGATATTGCTGATTTAATTGTGAAGTGTTTTACTTGTCAACAGGTTAATGAAGAGTGACAGTTAACAAAAGGAATGCTTCAGCCTTTACCAGTGCCAGAGTGGAAATGGGAAAATATATGCATGGACTTTGTTGTGGGATTACCGAAGACATCTCTATGTAATAATGAAATATGTGTTATTTTTGATTGATTGACTAAATCTTCTCATTTCATTCCTATTCAAGATACTTTTTCTCTAGATCAACTTGCTCGGCTGTATGTTAAAGAGATAGTCAGGTTGCATGGAGTTCCCCTCTCTATTGTATCTGATCGTGATCCCATGTTTACTTCTAACTTTTAGAAAGGCCTTCAGAAGTCGTTGGGTACTGAATTAAATTTTAGTACAACTTTTTATCCTCAATTAGATGGGAAGTCAGAACGAACAATTCAGACCTTGGAGGATATTCTATGTGCTTGTTCATTGGATTATCAGGGAAGTTGGGACTGACATCTTTCTTTGGTTTAATTTTTATACCAGAAAAGCCGTCAGAGGGGGAAACCCTCTGACCAAATATTATTAAAAAAGAGAAAACGAGCCGGTTTAAGGGGTGCCGGTACCCATTACAAAACATCCCCACGACAAAAATTTCAAAAACCACATTCAAATTTCTAAATCCAAGACCATCCTGCTTTCCTCGATCCACACGCCATCACCGCACATCTTCCCAAGCATCCTCGGGCCTCAGACCCAAACACGTCACCATCACCAACCAGACTGTTCGTCGCCGGCGAGACCCCCTCCGGCAGCACCGCGAGATCAAGAAACAAGCCATTGCACCACCAGTAAAACCAAAACATCATAGAGATTCAAATCCAAACACCGATAAACCCCAAGCCATTTCCATCCATCAACACACAGAAACTTCATATACATCAAGCGAGTTAGCAAGCAGGAGACGACTTCGCCACATCGCCGGATTGAAACGCCATCATGAAATCCATCCAGCACAGAACAATATGTGCAAAAAAAAAGAAATTGCAAAATAACCTCCACCAGAACAATGACAGAAAAGCAATCACAAACCAGATCAAGATCCCATATCCCACCGCCGCCATCCAGCAAGCCCGCA
This sequence comes from Viscum album, assembly GCA_963277665.1. Taxonomy (NCBI): domain Eukaryota; kingdom Viridiplantae; phylum Streptophyta; class Magnoliopsida; order Santalales; family Viscaceae; genus Viscum; species Viscum album. The sequence goes on from OY728157.1 coordinate 601,570,962, forward strand.
GAGGCCACGCCTAACCACCAAACGCCATTCGAGGCTGAAACCCTCATACCGTGGGAGTGGAGCTCATCCTCTGGTCCGACATCGCACCGCCGAGGATGCAGAGCGTCGGTCACCGAAAAGCCAGAAATCGCCACCGTGTGAAGAGGTCGCCGCCATCGGAGCATGAGTAGTGAAGCAGCGCCGGTGCGGGAAGAAGGAATAGAGCGGCGGCAGGCGGAAAACCCTAGAGCGCTTCGCCCCTTACGGGCTCATCCTTGGTTTAATTTTTATATAATAATAGTTTTCATTCCAGTATATAGATGGCTCCATTTGAGTCATTATATGGAAAGCATTGTCGAACATCAGCTTTTTGGGATGAAGTAGGTGAAAGGAATCTGATGGGACCAGAATTGGAAGAAGAGATGGCAGAGATATTTCAGTTGATTCAGAAGCACATGAGAATAGCTTAGAGAAGACATAAAAATTATGCAGATAACAGGAGGAAGGATCTTTATTTTGAGGTAGGTGATCATGTCTTTCTCAAAGTTTATCCATGGAAAAGTTTGATGTGTTTTGGTATGAAGGGAAAGTTGAGTCCGAGGTTCATTGGACCTTAAGAAATTCTGGAGAATGTTGGATCAATGGTGTACAAATTGGCTTTACCTCCGAGTTTGTCCTAGGTACACAATGTTTTTCATGTTTCGATGTTGAGAAAGTATATGCCAGATCCATCTCATGTTTTGATTCTAGAGGTAGTTCAGTTGAAAGAGAATCTATCTTATGAAGAAAAACCAGTTTAGATTCTTGACCGTAGAGAGAAAGTGTTGCGGAATAAGGTAATTCGCCAAGTAAAGGTTTTTTTTGGAAAAACCATATGATTGAAATGGCAATGTGGGAATCTGAAAATGCTATGATAGATAAATACCCCCACTTATTTTGATAAGTGAATAAAAATTTTGAGGATGAAATTTTCAAAAGGGGGGAAGGATGTAACATCCCAGGTAAATAAAGAATAAAACATATTTCATTTTTGTTAATAATTGTGAATTAAATATTAATTTTACTTTAAAAGGGTTTCTATGTTCGATAGCGTACTCGATAAGCAACAATGGGTTTCTTTGAAATCTTACGTTGCACACTAATAATATAATATTATAATTTTAAATGGTAGTTAACTACTAGCTGTTGTATTAGTGGTAATGAAAAAAACTAACTACAATATGATTATACATGTCTGTTAAATGTATTTACATTTATCCAATAAAAGTTGGAGGCTTAAAATACGAATGAATCTAATTTTAAGCATAATATACATTAAAAGGTTGATTTACCACCTTTTAATGGAGAACCCTATTTAAATATAGTTTGGTCACTTTAATACATTCTAATTGATCAAATAAAATCCTTCTTTAGAATGGGGACATCAAAATTTACTTTGTGTGAATTTTTGGGATTTTTCCGATAAAGTTCATTTTTAATGAATAGTAAAAATATTGTATTTTATTTCAAAAGTGCCTTTTAATATAATATATTTATATGGTTATATTATCTTTTTAATTGGTTTTAAAGTGTAATTAAAATATATTTTTACTATTAAATCCAATTTTGGTTATTGGAATTAATTTCACTTTGAAATTGGACATAAACAAGTGCCAATCTTATGATAGTTATTGTTTCTTAAAAACACACTATTTGTTTTAACAACGGGAAATAATTTTAAATTAATTAATTACACATATATGTTTTGAATTTGTAAAAATAGAAATCATTTTTGAATTCAGAATATCAAATAAAGCTTAGGCTGAATTTTTGGTATTTTTCTGAAAAACGTCAATTTTTGATGAATAGTGAAACCACTTAGTAATAGTTAAAAAAACTGACTTTTTCATTTAAATAATATTTTTACGCTTATATGAATTGAATTTAAAAAATCAGAAATACATGGTTATTGTCAATAAGTAAAACATGGTTCAATTAGATGAAAATAATTTTTGGTGAATTGTAACGTTTTACTTTTATTTACCACGGTTAAAGGTAAATAGGGTAATTCAAGATAAAAAGAATATTTTAATAATTGAAAATTACCTTAACACATGTCTTAACCTTATTTGATGAGTAATGGCCGACCATGGGATTATTTGAGTCTATTTTGCGACCCCATGGAGCCACTTATGAATGATAATGACACTTTAGATTAATTAATTTAATGTAAAGGAAAAAACAACATAAACAAAAAAAATTAGTACATTAATTTTTATATGGTGTTATATAAATTATATTTTCAACTATAAATAATAATTGTAAATATAAAAAGATTTCATAAATCATGGTATCTGTTTTATAATTTTTAGACATCACATTAATTAAATTATTTATCACACAATAACGATGTAGTATTTACCTCATTAATAAAAGATTTAAGTAAATAAGATTATAAATATTAAAATAACATCCAAAACCTATCCAATTCCAATTGGATGATATTATTTCGACTATGAGTCATCTCATATTCAACTTCAATGATTTTGGGACCTTTCGAAACCGAATATCATTTTATAATAAAATAATATTATCACACTTTCCTAAAGAGCCCCTCTTCCCCCTTATAAAAGAAGACCACTTCTAACCAATTCCTCACACCTCTAAAGCCATTTGGATCATCCAAAATCTGCCCAATTAAGCTCCCTAAATCCCTATCCTCCTTCTAGAAGCCTTAACTTAGGCATAAGGCACTTAAAGAATTTCTTTGGTTCAAAACAAAGGGAGTTACCCAAATTAAAGGTAACGGTTTTTCTTAAATTGTTTTCTTTTATTTTATTTTACTTCACCAACCCCTAAAATATTTTAATTCCTTTCATTTGTAACAAAAACAGTATCCTAAATATACTAGGATTTTTTTATGAGAAGGATTATAACTACACTTAAACACACCTCCATATAATGGATGAAGAACATAATGTTTCTGTGGATGGAAAACTAACGCCTCCCGAAATGATGATTGTTCGATTATCTCCTACAACCTATCATGGTGGCCATTATGATGGAAATATATTTATATATGATATATATTATGTTTATGTTTTCTTTATGATTCTATAATTTCCATTTATAGTATGACTTAATGGTTTCCATTATGGGTAAACACGATAATCTCATTAGATGAAGTGCAGACTACCGCCCCCTCAAAGTGATATGACTCATTCATACTATATGTGGAATGTATAAAGGATATATTTAATGATATTATATATGATAAAAAACTGGAATTATAATACTACTATGTATAATTATGTTTTAATCCAATTAAATATGAAATAGAAATAGAAGTAGCGTTCATTCGTACGTACGGCTTACCGTCTCCATGAACGGTGCATTTCATTTCTTACATCTAAATGTTATGTATGATTATAAATACATGTATATGATGGATATATATGATATATATGATATCCAAATCCTGAATATCATTCTTGTTATAATGGACTATTGACCACATGGATAGTATGTAATATAAGGTGTTCATTTTTGACTCAAGTACCAAATATCGACAAAACGAACATTATTAACTTAAATGATTACATAATGTTTATAACATGGTAATAAGTGATATAAAAGGAATAATAAACTATAAAATGGTTCTTAAGCAGGTAGAAATTAACTTTAGTTTATTATTCAGGATATTAAAGAACAATCGAGTCAAGTAGGATACGAGGTATGAGACTTCGTCTCAATCTTCTTTCATTGAGTCATATTTCGATAATATATATATAGCTTCTTATTTTACATGATTTATAAGTAAAATAATTTGACTTTTACTTTCATTAAAATGGAATATTTTTCTACAAAGCATTTTACTAAATGACAAATGAAATGTTTTTAACGTTTGTGGCGACAATGAACTCTCTGCCGCCTTAATCGTTATTTGGATTCCTCTATAAGACTTATTGTTTTTTAAAATGAAAAGGAAATCCCTTATTCTGTTTTTGGGTGTTTTGGTATTGAATATGGTTTTTGAAATGGATTTATTATTTCAATATCTTGAAATTATTTCTTGTTATTGAAAATTAATTGTTATTAGTGAAATGTTTATATTTTCAATATTTTATGTGTTATGATTTTTTAATGGTACTTGGACATTTGATGGGTGGTTACGTGATAAACCAAATGATGGGTGGTGCCGTGAATACCAGGATGGGTGGTTATGTTATAACCTCCAATGCATTGGGTATGGAAGTCGGCCATATGGCTATTCCATTTAGTGATATGTGTTGAAGTTGACCGTATGGTTATTCCATTTATGTATGTTTATGTCCCAAGTTACCTTTATACGTTATGTGTTCCTTATATGGGTTTTTTGGTAATATTTTGGTTACAAAAGGGTAAGAAATGATCTTTTATTCAGTGAAGAGTATTTACTAATTCATTAAGGTTAAAATTATTACTAATGATTAAGTATTCTTGGTTTACTTGTTATTTTGAAAAAATAACTGTTTTCTTCTTTGTGTATCCCTTACTGAGCTTTTTTATGGTAATCCCAAGTTTTTTGGAATGTTTTTCATTAGACATAAAGTGGAATAGGGTCAAGGATGGGATCATGGAAAAAACATGCCATCTAAAACATGGAACTAGACATGACTCTTTTTTTCAAAGAGTTTTTATTTTATGAAAAAAATGGAAACTGAGTTGAAGTGTCTACTTTGTAATATTTTGAAATGTCGTAGTTACGGCCTAAATCTCTAAAACTCTAAAGATGAAAATATCCTCAATGTGAATTATTCATTTAATTCAATATTATGTAAGGTTTAAGGCCACGTCCTTATAATTAATCTTTCAAAAGTCTGCAAAATTAACACTTTCACCCAAACTACTATAATCAATGTGAAGCCTCCCTCAAGTGAATCCCAGTACTTCGGATTCAACAGTGCCGTCATATTTTTCATCTGAGCACCGATTAAAAATAAGGAAAATGCCGCCCGCACGTTTACTAAACGTATCTTAAAAAAAGTTCAGAAAATTATTAACATTCACCCTTGACCCACACTAGTCGAGGTTAGGCTCCGTCTAAGGGTAACACATCCCAACAAACTCAACGACACTATCATATTCTCAATCCGAGTTACCATTTAGATGTTATGGATTTTAACAATAAAATAATAATTATTTATTTATTTTATTTACGGATAAAAACTAACTTCTAGAGTTGGCCTGTGCTAGCCAATGTTAGTATCTACCTAAAGAATGAATACCCTCACGAGTTCAGCGGTGGTATCATATTTTTCATCCGAGTCACCATTCGTGAGTTATAAGAGTTTGAAAAATAAAATAACTTTATTTAATTATTTTATTTACGGTTATTCCATTTTTGGGTTTTTTGACCGGAGAACTGTGCCGACTAAACGTAAGTCGTGCCTAGGGTAAACCTGCTATCCTGAATGCAATGGTTCCCTCAGATTTCTGATCTAGGAACCTGTTTAATAGTTATTCCAATTTTTTAGGAAAACCACTAACACATGATATTTTAAGCCTAACACATTTTCAACGGATCATTCCGGTCACTCTAGGCCTCAGAATCATGTGTCATCAGATTTAACGGTCCCGTAAAAATTCCAAATAATTAAAAAATAAATTTCTATGGAATTTTCAGGTCATTACACTTGACTATATTGATGGTTTGGGGTGTGAACCCATTCCATAATGATATACTTGAGAAAGATCTATTATGTAAAACCATGAATTTTTTGAAATATATTTTTTCATGTTAATTTAATTTTTTGATAATTTTCATTTCACATAACTCTTATTATAGCATGTATTATATTAATTCACTATTTGTGGATTGGGTTCTATGAAACACCAAGTTAATCTTGCACTTCATGCAACAATAAGATTAACATGTGGTATATGAAACAAAATGTCTGTTTTATGTTATATGAAAAGCCAATTTACATCAACAACATGCATTACATGAATGACCTATATAACATCTTGATATTTAGTGAAATATTTTTCTATAATTAATTTAATATTTTTGATATTTTTCATTTCATGAAATATTGAAAATATTTTTATTTTATGAAAGAAATAAGTTTGGTTTGCTTTATATGAAACACCAATTTAATCATGCACTAAACACAACATAAATTTTCAATTGTTTTATGTGGAACATTGACAAATCATACCTTACATGAAACACTGACTTGGAGTACATTACACACAACATTGAGTTTTTATAAAATGCTATTTTATTGTTATAATTATTATTATGAGATAATTATAATCAAAATATTAATATTAGAAATATAAATAATAATAAATATTTTTAAAATATTTTTCAGTATTTTTATTACATATATAAAACATATTGATAATGAAATACATAGTTTTTGTTAAATTCTTTATAGGCCTAAAAATACTATTTTCTCAAATGGTCGTATTTTAATGTCCTGTGAAAAATAATGAAACTAATTTTAGGAATATTTAAAATTTTAATTATAGAAAAAAATAAAATCCATTATGTTGAAATTATATTTGTGTTAATTTATAAGTCTTTTTTTAGAAACATCATTTTTTTGATGAACAGTGAGAAATACTAAATTTTAATTCAAAACTGCTTTTTCAAATAATTTATTCATATTGTTAAAGTTATATTTTAATTTGGTTTAAAAATTTAATTAGGCCATATGTTTATCAATCATCCCAATTTGGGTCATTATAATAAAATCTACTTTGAAAATGAATTTAAAAACATAGCAAACTTTTGAATGTTTTTACTTTAAAAGACTGCACTGTTAAACTAACTATGAGATTAAATTTAAATAATTGTCTACCACTTTTATCATTCTAATATGTAAAAATTGATTCCATATTTAAAATCAGAATAATTTATAATTTCTAATAAGGTCAAATTAGTTTTTGACCAAATAGGATTGTGAATGTAATTAAAATTAATTACATCAATTAAGGTAAAATCAAGATTTATAAGGGACTAAATATTATTATTAAGGGCCAAAATGACCTAAAAATATTTTAAAGAGACTTTTTGGCCATATATAGACCTTATACACCCTTTTATTGAATTTTTTCAATTATTTGATCCACTAGATACGTGAAAAACAAGTGTGGAATTCCTTTTCTAAAAATTTATAGGAGTGCCACTCCTCCTCCACTATAAAAAGGCCTCCTCTATCCCACTTGTTCAAACATCTCATGACACCTTGGATTGACAAATATCTACCCAAATAGATCATTAAAAATCCATCCTCTAATCCTGTAATCCTACTCTTGGGTTTAAAGAAATTCCTTCTATGGTAACCAAAAGAAGTTACCCAAATAAGAGGTAACATTCTTCCTCGAGTTCTTTTAATTTATTTTAATTATAATCCACTTAAACCTTATTATTTCATGATTCTAAAATGACACCATTATCATCAATATATTATTATGTTTTATGCTATTTTTTATTCCTACACTTACAAACACTTCCAACTAATGGGTAACAGACATACTATTTATGTGTACGGTGATCTACCGCCTCACAAAATGATGATTGTTCGTTCTTTCTTTAGAGCCAATCATGATGAAAATTGTGATTGAAACTATGTTTTTTATAATATATATTATATTTATAATGTATTTAAACTTATTTAATTAATTTCAGAAACATAAATTTATACTTTTCATCTTTTGTAAATACGATAATTTTGTTTGAAGAAGTGTGTACTACGACACCCTCAAAGTGATGTGATTCATTCAAACACTACATGAAATGTATTAAGGATGGTTTTAGGGAAATTATATGAAAAAAATAATATAATAATTCTACTAAAATAATGAAATAGTTACATATATATATATTTTTTCATATATTTCATTTACATACTTACTTTCAATACTACTATTATACTGAAACAACGTTCATGCATAGGTATGACATTCCATCTCTATGAACAGTGTATTGATTTTAACAACTCTATATTACATAGATTATTATAATTAAAATATAACAAATATAAATGAAATTTATATTTGTTTTAAATTCATGAAATCATGATATATTTGTAGGGACCAAAGATATAATATCTTAAGACACATGCAAAGAACAAAGAAGATATTACATTAAGTGGAAATTTAACATAAAATTATTAACAACAGGGGAATATAAAGTTATAATAAAACAATATATAGAATTAGAAAAAATAATATGGTTCTATGATTTATTTATTATATATTTTAATTTATTATACTTGAGTTTTGAATGAGTACGATGACTGTCAAGATACAAGGTATGGGGATTTCATCTCACTTATTATTTTCATGAGATACATGTTTCATTCACCAAATATTCCTTTTTTCTAGGGTGTATAATTACCATATATTATAATTAAATTTATGGGTATTTACATATCTATTCTATGATATTTATTTCATGATTTTAATGTCTCAAAAGCTACCTAATCTGTATGATAATTTTGACTCAATTTTCTTTCTTTCAGAAAAATGTTTTATTCTGCACGTACATTTATTTTTTAGTTGTATATACTACCATTTTACATCTTATATCAGGAATATAATTCATTTAATGGTATTTTAATGTCAATGTAATTTAATTATCTTAAATAGATAGTATGAGACCATGTTACAATGTGGTAATAATTTATTTAAACAATCTCATCGTTTTTTGAGATTGTTTATGATTGTGATTTCTTTATTGAAACCTTATGATCAATCCATATACAACACTAAACTATTTTGTTATCCTCTAGTTATTAAAGATATATTATGGTATTGGTACCATTTATATACTATTTGGTATATAATATAGTTAATAATTTTTTTTAATAAATCACAACTTTACCCTCTCTTTGGTCAGAAATTTGTGTTCCATCAAAACCATGTTTCCTAAAAAGTGTTTCTGATAATATTCTACAATTATTATATAATATTAAAAATACATTTTTTTATTTTTGTATTTTAAAAATGTTTTCAAAGTAATATTCTTTTCACTTTTCAAACAAGAAATTTTTATAACATTTTACCATTCCAAACAGAATGTTCTTATTACCTCATAAAACATGTGTGGATTTACTTATTATCTTGATCAACATTCCCTTGAATATTAATTTAAAAGATTAAAAAGTTATTCATTTTTACAAAAAGATTATTTTCTAATAGTGTGGATGCTCATTATTTTTAAAGTGACTTTCTATGAAAATGGGTTTTCATTTTTTGTATTATTTTCATTTTTTCCTTAAAAAATTTTAAAATAATTTTTTAACGTTTTTTTGTAAATGTTTTATTTTTTAGAAATATTTTTTCAATGTTAAAAGGATATTTTCCTCAATATATGTTTTTAAAATATTGTTCAATAATATTTCCCATATAAGTTAACATTTTTTGGTGTTGGTAATACCTTTATGGGGAAATTACGCAATGTTTCCATTTATATTCGTTATCTAAATGGATTGTGATTTTATGGAATGATGATTATGAACTCTTTTTCTCTTTCAGTGGTTATATTATTCTAAAACACACTTATTTTCATGGGTTATATTTATAATTAAGTGATTATGAAACCTTTATTTTTTCCATCAGCTAATATGATTAAATGTTTATATTACCCATTTCATTATATGGTTTATGATATAATGATTTATGATCTTGTGAAAAATGTATTATTGGTTTCATTATGAGATGGGTGTGACCTATATCTCCCTAAAATTCAATGCATAATGATTTATATATCATGAGATAAACATCGATGTAATGATAAGTTATCTCATTGCAGTATTGCAGGACTAGAATGAGGAGTGAACTCTGTTCGGTAATATATTCCTAGAATGGGGAGTGAACCTAGTTGAGTAATGGAATTTTTCCAATAATATGTCCATGAGAGTAATTCCTTGACTACTATATAAATAATTTTAAATTCTTATGTGTCTTCCATAATTCCAGGTTTTATTCCTATATTATGATTTCATGACATGGGTTTTTTATTTCCTTATGATTGATGTCTTCTGAACTACAATGATTTATTACATGTTTAATGTTCATGATATTTGATGTAGAGGTTATGATAAAATACTTCTATTATAATGTTCTCATACCCTTCTTCTCATGATTATGCTTCTATATCTCCCTTTTTACCCATATTGACCATCTATGCTCACTATTTTTTATGATTCCTTCCCCAGATTATGATGATACTTATTATGTTTGATGTGAAAAGAAGGTTTTTAGTAGAGAACTAACTAGTGGGATATGATATATCACATTTTTGTACCGCTGTTTACGTTTCCATGTTTCCAAATTCAATAGACTAATATAGTCTTTGGGAATCTATTTTTATATTATTTTAAGTATTTCAAAAAAGTTATTTAATGTCAATGTATGAAAAGATAGGGTCTCTATAGTTCATATAAGAGAACAATTTTATTTATCCATTATAATCAACGATGAGAAACCCGTATTGAAAACCCTAAGGACATGCATAAGGATAAGACTAAGGATAAGGGAAAGTATATGAAAATGTTCAGGAATATTTTTTAATTAGTAGAGTGAATGGTTTTCTAGAAATACATCATTTTCTATATACTAATTATGGATGTGGATCTTACATATATATAAATTATAGTAACAACACAAACAATATGTTTTATGCCTGACTCGATATAATCTGCCACATGAAAATAGCCCTTGCTACACACCTAGATTGACACTACTAGGGCTATTATTTGGGAATTCACAATCTATTCCGGAAACAACATGAAATATTTAAATACATGTTGTCTACGAATTAACTATTATGAACATAGGGTGTCATATATTAAGTAACATGTCATGATTTAGACAACCTATATGTATTTAATTTAATGAATATGTGGTTTTATGATATGATAAATAATGGTCACATTATGAATCTAGTCTTAGTCAATGGTGGGAAATGGATGGAAATATATTAACCTTGAATGTAGTGGATCATTTTATGATGAGTAGTTGCGTAGGTTAATCACTGGAGTGAAAGATGTTGTGATCATGTCTAGTTCGTTTTCATGGAATATGATTAAAAAAGTGTACTATAACCAACACTTGGGGTCACCACATGAAAGTAAGAAGGTTATTGCAATGATTTTAGGTCAGGGAGACCATAGAATAAAAAAGATTATATTTCCATTGTGTCTAGAATATGGAAAGAATCACCCGAGTGAATGTATTATAGGAACAAGAATATGTATTGACTTTTAAAAATGAATAAAAAATATCTGGTGGCTGAAAGGGAAAAATTAAGAGTTTAGTTAACTAAATGGATAAGAATATTTTATTAAAAACGAATCATTGATGGTTATGTGTTTAATGTGTGATGTAAATGGTCATTATGCAACTAAATTTCTCAAGAGGAATTCTCCTAAAGAGAATGATCAAGGTGGTGTGAGTAATGGTTATATTATTGATGATGATGGGAATACTGATGAATTGTGAAATAAAATTGGTATTAAGTAATAAGATGAGTTATCCTTATTATGGATTAAGGATAAAGTGGAATAATTTACATTTTTATGTGTTTGGGATTCAAGAATTTTTTTATATGTATGAGGAAATAAACAAGGATTGTCCAGTTTAGGTTTTTCTCTAAGTATTTAAAAGAGTATTTTTAATGATTTCAATGGACTGTAAATGTTATTTAATGATAAGGTTATATTTTTAATAAATAAATATAATCCTTAATATGTTACTTATGTAAATATATTTTTGTATGGATAAAGATATGTTGGGTATGAACATGTAAATTGGATGGTACTGATTTCCTTGAAACTAATTAAGGACTTGTTGAAATGTAGTTCATGTAATCATGGATGAAGTTTTCAACTTCTTGGATTTATGGAATATATCAGTATTCTATGGAATAATTAAGAATACATGTTTTCCAAAATGATTTATGGTAATTTATGTTGTTATCATGTTCCAAGATAATTTACTATGAGGGTATTCACATGTTTGGAATGTGACAACCAAGAGCTACTTTATAATATATGGGGATCAATGTTAAGATGATTTCATGACTTTATTTCTAATGTTTTGGATTTTTATCTTTTAAAAGGGTTATATGGTCAACAATTCATTAAGTGTTTAGGTTAGTATTTGTAGAAAGTATGTATGTATTGAAACTATATTGAAAATATTGGTTACACAACTATTAAGTGATTAAACTTATTTCAATGATGTCTATCATATTTATTTAGGAAAATATTTTAGGGTTGTTTTAGAAAAGGATGTCATGTATTTTGAGGGAAAACCAATCATATCAAGAAAGGCCATAGATCTTGAACCCAGGACCGAAGGATGATAAATGATTCACACCTACCACTGTCCTACGTGATGTCCTGATTAATGTATAATATTTTTTGAGGAATAATGATTTATGATGAAAGAATCATGTTACTTTTTTTTATATTTTAATGTATTTATAATATTTATTTTTAATTATTTTAATAGAAAATATTTATTAATTTCATTCTCTAATGGTTCATATTATCTAATAAAAGTGTGTTGTAGTGCCTTAAAAATCAATGTTAATTTCAGGAAATCCATTACATGATGTAATGGATGAATTAGAAATAGATAAAAGGACTACAAATAATGAAAATTTGTTTATATAAATATATCAAGTAAGTATATTTCCTTATATTTTTTTTTCTAAATAATATAATTACTAAATTATAAAATAATTATAAAAACCATGTTGTCCCAAAATCGTAAATTTTGTTGAATATATGGCATTATAAATCATAACAGATTTATGACTTGAGGTCCTTAACTTTTCTTTGATCACACTCCTGTTTGGGATTGATGACCTCATTCACACCCTATAAATATTTATGTTTTCCCTATATGTCCAATATTCGCTCCCAAACTATGTTCTCCAATTAAGAAACATAGTTATAGGTTACTACTGTTAAACGTTACAGTTCCAACATTCCCTTTTTAAGGGAACTTTTAGTATTCATTCATACGATGTGGGATTCCATGAATGAAAATTTAAAATTTTAAACCTATGATAACCTAGATTAATTTCAATGTATAAATTAATTCTAAGAGGGGTATAAAATAATACCTTAATATTTTGGGAAATATATTTTTTTGAAATATTTTAATTTTTTTTTATATTTTTCATTTCACGCAACACTAAAAATAGTTTATTTTATAAAAAAATATATATTTTTCTTCACTTATATGAAACAAAAATTTAAGAATTAGATACATGCAACATAAATTTAAGAATTTATACATAGAAAATCTATATGGAATATGTTACATGAAACACTGACTTGGCATATGTTACATGCAATACTGAGTTTCTACAAAACATCATTTTTATGTTATAATTATTTAAATGAGATAATTATAACCTATCCATTAAACATCGTAACATTAATATTAATTAATAAATTTCAAATATTAATTTAAATGGTGTTATATATATAAAAATATTTATAATTAAGGTTATAATTTTTTTCTAATTTTCTAACATGTTTATAAATACTATTTTCTCAAATGGACTTCTTTTAATGTTATTCTATGAAAAAAATAAATTTAATTTTAGATAGATTTTGAAATTTAATTTTATAAAATAAAATTAATTTTTTACTTTTTAATGTCTAAATTATCTTTTGATTAATTTATTATATTTTTGTTGAGAGACTTCATTTATTGATGGATAGTGTAAAATAATAAATTATAATTCAAAACTAATTTTACATATAATTTATTATTAAGGACAAATTATAATTTAATTTTGTTTAAAAGTATTATTATATAATATTTATATCAATAATATTAATGTGGGTCATTGGAATCAATTTAACTTTTACATTGAATAAAAAACATAACAATCATTTGAATGTTTTTACTTTAAAAAACTGTATTGTCTACCTGACTGTGGGGTTAAATTAAAATTAATTTCAACCAATTATATGATTTTAATTTTGTAAAATGGATTCCATATTTGAAATAATAATATTTTATAATATCGAATATCGTCAACATAGTTTTTTACAAAAATATGGTGAAATAAATTAAAATTAATTATAATGAATAAGGAAAAAGTACGCATAATAATGGATGAAACATTAATCTTAAGGTCCCAAATGACCTGGAACTTGTCCAAGAGTCATTAGTTTTTAATTTTTCAACCATATAATCCATTATAGTGATTTTGTTTCATTATTTTATCAACTTTATATGAAAATATGTGTGTGTAATTCCATTTCCCAAAATTTACAAGAGTGTCACTCATCCTCCACTATAAAAAGGCCTCATATCCCCAACTTAATCACACCTCTCAAGAAACATTTTTCTCAAAAAATCTCTACCCAAATATATTCTAAAAATACCTCCTATAATCTTATAAGCCTACCCTTTGGTTGAAATTATTCCAAGGATCCCCTTTGGTGAAAACTAAAACGAGTAGGCCAAATAAGAGGTCACATTATTCCTTGAGTTATTTTATATTATTTCAATTATCTAACCCAAACAAACTTCTTGTTACATGATTGTAAAAAACCCCCAGTATAATAAATATACTACTATGTTAATATTATAATGGTTCTACCTACACTTACACACACTTTAATTTAACTGGTAACATACATAATGCTTACATGTGTGACGAACTACCGCCTCACAAAACGATGGTTGCTTATTATTCCTTTATATCCTCTCATAGTGGGAATAATGAAGTAAAATCTATCTATATATATAATAAATATGATATTTATAATTTATTTATTTTTCTTTATTTATTTTACAGCACATATCATTATTCTTTCCATCTTGTATAAATATGATAATTTCGTTTGAGGAAGTGTGGACTACCACCCCTACAAAGTGATATGATTCATTCACACACTACATGAAATGTATTAAGGATTGATTTACTGAAATTAAATGATAGATATGATGTAATAATCATAATTTAATAATTATTTATACATATAAATTTACATATATTTTATTTACTTACTTTCTTCTCATATGACTTAAATAGAGAAAGCATTCATGCGTACGTATGACCTACCATCCCCATGAATAGTGCATTCCATTTCATAAATATATATTATATATATTTTTATAATAAAAATATACTGAATATATATGAAATTTATTTCATGTTTTAAATTCTTGGAATCATTATATTAGAACACGGACAAATATATAACAAATTAAGACACATGCAAAGAACAATGTAGATACTACTCAAAGTGAAACCATAACATAGAATTGTTAACGATTGGGTACTATAAAGTTATAATAAAAACATATAAGATATTATATATATAATAATAAGGTTATATTATATATTTATAATATACTTATATTCATTTTACATGTGGTTTCTATGATTACAATGAGATTCATGACACAAGGTAAAGGTATTTCATCACACTTTTCATTTCTAATTGATACATGATTTATTCACCACCCATTCGTTTTGTGTGGTGTGCATACCACCCATGGATGTAATAAACGATTCTTATAATTTAATTTATGTGTATTTACATATTTATTATATGACCTTTATTTCATGGGGTTAATGTTTCAAAAGCTACGAAATTGGTAAGACAATTGTTTCTCAATATTCTTTCTTCGAAAAAATGTTTTATTGTACTTCTACATTTATTTTTGAGGTGTATATAGTTATATTTGACATAAAACATATTGAATATAATGAAATTAATAATATTTTAATCTTCATGTAATTTAATTTTCTCACATGGAGAGTATGATCCAATTTTACCATGTGGTATGTGTTTATTAAAACAATCTCATCATTTATTGAGATTGTTTATGATTATGATACATATCTCATTAATAGTTATGATATTTACGTACTTCTGATTATTCATGATATATTCATGTATTGGTTCCATTTTTCTAATATTTGGAGAATTATATAGTTGATAAATTTTTGTTTTAGAAAACCATAATTTATCATCTCTTCAATCATAAATAAGTGTTCCTTCAAAACCATGTTCTTTAAAAAGGGTTTCCTAGAATATACTAATATTATATTATTATAAGTAATTTTTCCCATTTTTTCTCATATAAATGTTTTCAAATGAATATTATTTTCACTTCCCGAATAAGGTATTTTTATAACCATTTACCATTCAAAAAAGTAATGTTCTTCTGATGTCGCATGATGTTCACAAATATACCTATCATCATGCAGAACAATCCCTTGAAGATTCCTTTATAAGATTAAAAAGTAATTTTTTAAATAAAATGATTCCCTAATTTTTAAGATATTCATTATTTTTATAGTGGGTTTTAATAAAAATGTTTTTCCAAAAATATTTTGATGGTTATCTTTGTTTCCTTTGAATGATTCAAATATTTTTTTTAAGGAAATATAATATAGAAAATTTTTTATGCTTTAAAATAAAATTTCATTACAGAATGGATATTTTCTAAATAATTTTTTTCAAATAATCTTTCAAAATTATTTAATGTCTAAAATAAAATCCATTTGTGTTACTCATGCCTATCCGTGAAAATTTATCAATGTTTCAATTCCTATTATTTCTGTGGATGGATTTTGTTTTTATTGCGTGATGTTTATCAAAACCTTTTCCATTTCATGGGTTATATGCTTCTGAAACACTCTTCTTTTAACAGTTTATGTTTAAGATGATATGATTATGAAACTTGACTTTTTCTAGAGGTTATGATATGATTACATTTTTATAATTTTGATTTCATTTTTTAGTATATTATATGATTATATATGATATAGTATCACATGTATAAATGATTCTGTTATGATATAGGCTGGGAAAATATCTCCCTCCAATGTATTGGATAAATACCTATATCTCATTATATAGACATGATTGAAAAAAGGAGTGAAATCAGTTCAGTACTATTGGGATTGAATATGGAGTGAGCTTAGTTCAATAATACAAGGACATAATTGGGTGTGAACAAAGTTCATTAAGAAAATTTTTTCAATAATAAATCCTTGAAAGCAATGCCTTCAATACTATGAAAATATTTATATATGATTATGTTTCTTCCACAGTTCCATGTTTTATTCCTATGTTACTCTTTCATGTCTTATGTTCATTATTTCCTTACGATTCAAGTCTTACGAACTGCCAAGAATTATTCCATGATTCATGTTTATGAACTTTAATATACATGTTAAGATCTTTAATTTTGACAACCATTTTCTCATTCCCTTAAGATCATGATTATTCTGAAAAATATCCCATTTTTACCATTAAGAAGCATCTGATATCACTCTATTTTATGTTTCCTTCCCTAGAAAATGAAGATATGTTTTTTGTTTGATGTGTCTAAGATGGGTTTCAGTCAATAAGAACCCAATTGAAGATGATGTAGCTAATTTATTAATCAGTGTTTATGTTTCCTTATTTTAAAAGGAACTACACTAGTATGGTCTTTAGTCATCAGTTTTTATGAAGTTTTAATTATTCTACAAAAGTTATGTAATAATAATGTATGAAAAGATAGGGGTACTATTTGCTTGTTTTACCAAAATACAACATACTACTAATAATGGTGTTAAAATATTATTATATTTGTCCATATCCATCAGGATGGAAATTATGAATAAAATATTATTTATAAATATGAATGAAATGAACCCTTTTAGCTATAAATGAATTTAAGAACTATTTGAAAAGAAATAAATTCCATATCTAAGAAAACTAATATTCAATTTACAAATACCATTTTCTCTCAATAAATTTAAAAAAGTATTTATGAATGTTTTAAATATATTATATATCCAATAATATATTTGTACCCTAATAAAATAGATCTTATAGTCATAATGTATGAATAAAATGAATTTTACGAATTAAAAGACATAATTTTTTAGAAAGAAAATTTTCCACCTTTCAATAGAGAACCCATTTTAATTATGATTTTTTTGAAGATTTTATAATTATTATTTAAAAAAATTATTTTTTTGAAGAGGAATATAAAAATTTACTTTTAATGAATTTTTGGTATTTTTTTTGTGAAATTTTATTTTTTTATGAATAGTAAAGAACACTGAATTTCAAATAAAAAAAATTCCTTTTCATATAATTTATTTATAAAGGTAAATAATATTATTGATTGTTTTTAATGTTTAATTAAATCCATTATACACAAATTAATGTAATTTAGTTCATTGGAGTAAATTTCACGTTGAAATTGGATTAAAAAACTCATCAAACTTTTGAATGTTATAACTTAAAAACACTAATTGTCATCCGATATTTAGGATTAAATTTAAATTAATTTATATAAATTATATTATTTTAAATTCTAAAAAAGGATTACACATTTGGAATCAAAATTATTTATAATTTCTAATGATGACATCATGGTTTTTTAATAGAAGTATTAGTGAATGTATTTAAAAATAATTACAATAGTTAAGGTAAAATTAATCTTAACAAGGTACTAAATCTTAATATAAAGAGATAAAATCAACAAGAAACATGCCTAAAAGACATTTTATGTCCCTATTTATGAAAGTTCCCAGTCAGAGTATTGTATTACTTAGAAGGGGAGGGGGTGAATCAATGATACTATTTTTCTTTTATGTTTCTTTTCAATTGAAACAACCTTCACCACCTATTAAGGATTTCAATTCCCTACTAAGAAACAAATAAACACACATCCAAAGAAACACAAATATTTACAAGGTTAACTATTCAATAAGAATAGCTACATCCTTGGTATGGTTTGGAAATGATCAAATACAATACAATCCACTAAGAAAAAAAATCCTTGGATTACAAAGAGTATGAAGTACCCTTACACTCGTGTTGCACTATGAAACAATCCCACAAGTGCATGTGCACCCTCTTAGCACAATAGGGTAATACAATTTTTTTTTGTAAAAACTCATGTTACTTAAGCTTCTTTTAAATTCAAAAAATGTCTTTAAATTGTAATAAAATTCATCAATTCCATACCAATATGAAAGGTAAGAACCACCTTGACATTGTTATGAAGCACTGAGTCTAATATTCTCTGAGTACGATTATGTAAAAACAAAGCTCCCAGTCTAATTTTTTCAATATAAAGCTCTAATTTCCATTCTTTTAATTCATTCTCCCAGTCCGATTTTCAAATAGAAAACAATAGAGTTTAATCATGACCCCTTCAATTCCAGAATAAAATTTTCATACCGAATTGAATATGAATAAATCAACACCACCCAAAATAATTGTTAATATAAACAGAATTGATCTATTCTTCTCTCTAGAAACTCGGAGGTTTTCTCTCTTCTGTCAGTCACACAAGTAAAAAGTACGTCATGAATTTTATAGGTGACCCAAAACATGTTTAGGTGTAATCCCAAAATACATTCATGCTCACTTAAATTCATCTAAATCTAAAATTCTCCTGAAATCTTGGAGCAATTATGACTTCATGAACGCTTCTCGATTCTTCTCAAATATTCTACAATCTTCATCTCTTCTTTTCCAGACACCCATTTCAATTGTCAATAAAATTACAATTTATGATAAATACATTGGTATGAAACTTATTCTCTCATACTGATGTCTTAAAAACAATTCTTGATACCATACCAATTGAATGTGTTTTAAGAAATGAAATTCTACACTTGAGATAAAATCAATCTTTTGAAATGAAATTCTCCCCCATTTCCAATTCATTAATTCGTCTCCTTCTCTTTTATTTTATCTTCACCCACATTAGAAAACACACTTCATTCACCAACATGTGCTTGTATCATGAATTCCTATATTGCTTTGAAATAATTGAGGATCAACTTTAGCATCATCTGAATTCAAATGGAAAGTATTATAACTTTCCATTCATTTTTGCTTCATTCTTTTGATCTCAACCCAAGCATGATCTTTTCTAAATATAAATGGTCTGGATACTATTATCCTGAATAGAATCATATATTATTACAATCATTATAGGTTCGATATAAAATTATCTAAATTTGATTCATTCTAAATCGACACCATATATTCCATCGACACCACTTTCCATCGATATTACATCTTTCATTCTACTACATGGTTATGATACATCTGGGTATAATCCTTTACACCAATCAGTAGCATCTCTTAATCTTCATTCGACATCATGTTTTCAATTGGCACCCCCTAGTACAGTGACATCATACCCACCATGCTAAGGTGAAATCATAATCATTTGTTATAGTGAAATCGTAACCAGATGCTACAGTTAAACCGTAACCAGCTTCTACACTAAAATCGCAACTTGCTGCTACAAATAAATCGTAAGCAACTGCTTTAGTGAAATCGTAACCAGCTTCTTCACTAAAATCGTAACCATCGACTATAGTGAAAACGTAACCAGCTTCTACACTAAAATTGTAACCAGCTGCTATAGTGAAATTGTAAGTAGTTGCTATAATGAAATCATAACCAGCTTCTACACTAAAATCATATGCACCAACTACAGTGAAATCATAAGAAGCTGCTACAGTGAAAACATCCCCTCTTCTTTTACTTCCACCAGGAATACAATTGTTTTGAAACACAATCAATATTTTCTCTTTCTCTTCTAATTGGTATGGATTATTTAATTGTCATTTCCTCTTCTATATGAATACGATTGTTTTGAAATAAAATCGGAACCACCTCTTCAATCTAGATTTGAATGTTTTGAAAAAAAATCGGTACCACTTTTTTTTCCTGCCATATGATTATAATTCATTTTGGATTGGAATCATCTCTTTAACTCCCACATTCTTCTATCAAGAATGCATCAGAAATTCTCAATACAACTCATGATTTATATGAAATAAAAATTATCAAAGCACTGTCATAGTTGATTAAATTGTAGTCATAATGAATCTTATTCTATAGAATAACAAAAACCACTTTCTCATTGTATTCAGAGCGAATCCAATGACCATCTACTTCTAGAAAGATGTTTTCACTTTCAAAGAAACTTCTTCCCATTAAAATGGACATTCTCAGTGTTTCCTATTTTATTTAAAAACAAGGATATGATTATTTTAGAAACATGGATCTGATTTTTTTAAAATATAAATATAATTCCCTTCAAAAAAATATGGTTACGATTCCATTCGAAACTTAGATCTGATTGTTTTGGAAAAAATGGACCTGATTCCTTTAAAAAAACATGGATCTGATTCCTTTAATAATAATATTGATCTAATTTCTTTCAAAAAACCCTCAATTTGATTGTTTTAAAACCAATACAATTCTTTCTAAAAAATGAGTCTTAAGAACTTTATTTATTCTTTCAATCCCATTAATCCAAATTCTCATTCATCATCTTTATCAACATCCTTTCATTCTTCAACATACCGATCGATTGACAAAAAATACAACTAAAACACCATGTGGTCCTAAAAATATCCCCCTTTGTATTTGTCTTCAATACCCACTTCAATCAATACAACCAAATAAAATCAATGAGTGGTATTGTTTCATTTCTTTCTCCCCTATTTTTCTTCTCCTCCCCCTTTCTCTTAACTCTCCCCTTATTGAAAATCAAATTCAAAGTGGTCATCCTGATACATTTATCCCTTATTTGTGAATTATCTCTACTTCTAGTGGATGGGACTTTTCTTTGACATAGGTATCACATGATGTTTTTAACAAATAAACATTAACAAAACAACTCTAAGTTTAATGGGTGAACCATATATATAAAACAAGAGTTTATAATCAAGGTGATCAATGTTTTCCTTAACATAACTTTCTTGTAATACATTTTTTATAATTCTTTCAACATTATCATGAATAAGGAAAACCTTGATGGAATTTTTCAAATACAAAGTTAACATGCACCCATTTCAACAAACACATTAGAAAGTTCATATGTATAAAAACACAACTTATCAAAACAAACTTTTCTCATCCTCATTACTTTATTTTGGAAGAAATGTAAGAGACTCATCAATTCCATCTTCCTTATTTACAATCCTTCAATTCCCTACATTTTAGAAAATGTATACAAAGATACTGGGAAAATGAAGGAACCTCGATTTTTTTATAGAAATAGCAATCAGAATAAGAATAATGTCTCAGTCTTACCATCTTATTGTTCTTGGATTTTTCATTAGATGTGCTTTATTCATTTTGTTCATCCTGCTCGAGTTTTGTAACATATTCTTTCTTATCTGTCAAATCATCTGATAAGGATGACAACTTTTCTTAATCTTTAAGAACATACTTGTTACAATCAGTTAGTTTAATGCTGTTCATCACAATATTTTTCTCTTTAAAGATAGTTGAGCATGATTTTATATCATCCCCTTGTTTCTAATATTCAAAATTTGTGGATACATTTTTTACATCATTTCTCATATCCTCATAAGTCTTATTCTACCTTTCTTCTTTCACATTATTTTGAAATTCCTCCAATTTCCCAGCCTGGTCAATGTGTTCTGGCCAAACAACTAAGTAATCTGTATTTTGAAATTTAGTAGATCTGTCTTTATTGACATCCAAAACATCTGGCTTCTAGGAATTTCCAAGAATATTTTGTTATCCTAGTAACAAAACAAGACATCCTTTCGGAAGGTGTCCAAGTTTCTTATACATTTCAAAAATAGTTTCCAATAGTTGGAACCTGTTTTCAATCATTACTTCATTCTTCCCATTTTCCTCAACACAACCTTCTTAGGATTCTTCTTTTGAGATGACTCCCCATCAAATCACGCCTTCCATAACCAATGGAAAAATAGTAGTGTTTTTGGTTGAACCAAAAAATAATATCCTTATGTCCAAATCCACCACAATACCAGCAATATCCATAAAAGGAGTAATTGCCTCTGAAAATTTAATACTGTCTAGAATTTTGAATGTGTATCTCATCCACATTCTTCACTTTATTTTATAATCTACCAACCTATATGTTATCAATATGATTCTTCCATTTCATTCCAGAATTATCAGAACTAGATGTAATGGAAAAAATTCTAGATTAAGAATGATTCAAAACATTCTCAACCTTGTTGGTGTTGACCACTTACATCACAATCCCATATTTCTTATTTTAGAAAAAAATTCCATTATTCTTCTCACCCTTTTAAGGTAACTTTGGTGTATCCTTCCCACGGTTTTTATTATGAGAACAATCACCCACTTCAGTGATAGAGTTCTTGAAACATAGACTTTTCTTTTCAGATTGAGAGAGTTTTTGTGGGACAAGTTCCAACTCTTCTTCTTTTACCTTCATATTCTCTTCCAAATTGACATTACAATTATTTTATTCTTCAAAAGACTTCTTCAAATCATTAATCTCTTTAGCCATCTTTTTTTCTCACTAGAAAAACATTCTTGGTTGCTTGAGCATTCATCTTCCACCTTTTTTTTTCAAGTCTACGGATCATTCTTAGACATTCTTTCAAATCTTCTTAGAAATGAATTTCAAGCTAAGATTATTTTTCATCAGGACTGATACTTCTGAATTTATCAACATTCATTGTTACAATAAATGTTTTTCCCCAGTATGCTCAGTGGAATTTTTAGATTTAGCTTCACGATCTTCTTCTTATTCTTCTTCTTCTTCTTCAGCACAACTACTTTCATTACTGGAATAACATTCTTCATTAACTATTGTAATGAACATGTTGTATTCAACATCATTTATAACATCCTCACTATCATCTTCCTTAGAAAAAAAGATTCTCTATTTGGATTTGGAGAACCTATTATCTTCCCTATTGGAATAGAATTATTCATTATCACCCTTTTTCTTCCAAGATCTTCATGGCCTTCTTTATTCGTCTTCACTTTCATCTTGATCACTTTATTCTTCATTTCCTCTTTGAGGACAATTGGAAACAAATACCCAATGGCTCCACATCAAAAAAACATTAAGGTAATTTTACCTGTATACCTTTTTGTACCATTTTCACATTCTTAGAAAACAAGGATAAAATTAAATCAATATTTTTACATACCTCATTTTTGGAGTCAAGAATCACCATATTATTCTTCAATAACAATATTATTTGACATTTCTTTCATCATAAATTTGAATGAAATTTCCCTATCAACCTTTTTTTATCTTCATAGCATTCTCTCTTATCATTTAATAAGTGATAATAGTACTATGTAAATCTTCTAGATATAATGTTTCAGGATCTTTATCTTCTAATGAAGAAACTTTTGCATCATATTTTTCATGTAGGATTATCAAGAACATTTCAACAACAGTAGAGTCTATTATATTTTTAGTAGGACATCTAGTAGTAATCATAATGTCATTTACCTGGGTAAAGAATTTCCCAACAGATTTATGCTCACCCATATTAAAATCTTCATACTTCAACATACATATTGGTAAAATTTCCTTCTTCACATTCATATTTACTTCATATGTGTTTTTTAACTTATCCCATATAACTTTAGATGTGGAAACACCTTTCACCCTCAAGAATTCACTTCTAGAATGTGATGATAATATATCATTCTTGGCCCTTCCATCATTCTCAGGAAACTTCTTGTCAACAGGTGTATCAATGGGAGGAAAACCAACTGTTGTAGCTTCAATAACATCATAACTGATAAATATAAGATATGGATGCATTTGATCTTTCCAAATATGATAGTTCTTTCCATCAATTACTGGAATACCTTTTTTGTTCACACAGTTCATGTTCTCCATCAGCAATGAATAGAAAAGGGAACCTTGCTCTGATACCAATTAAAAGTTCCTAGTCAGAGTATTGTATCACTGAGTGGGGGAGGGGGTGAATAAATGAAACCCTTTTTCATTTATGTTTCTTATCAATTGAATCAAACTTCACCACCAGTTAATGATTTCAATTCCCTATTGAGAAACAAATCAACACACATCCATGAGAACACACAGATTTAAAAGGATCACTATTCAATAAGAATAGCTACATCCTTGGTATGGTTTGGTAAAGATAAAATACCATACAATACACTATGAAAACAATCCTTGGATTAAAACATGTAGGAAGTACCCTTACACTCGTTTATCACAATGAAACAATCCCACTGATGCGTGTGAACCCTCTAAGCACAATAGGGCAATAAAATTGTTTTCTAACAACTCATTTTACCTGTGCTTATTTTTAATTCATAAAATGTATTCATATTGTAATACAATTCATCAATTACTTACCCATAAGAATGGTAAGAACCACCTGGATGCTGTTAGGAAGCACTTTGTCCAATCTTCTTGGAGTACAATTCTTTCAAAACAATACTCCCAATTTGATTTTTTCAATACAAATCCCCCATTACTATTCTTTTAATACAAAGACCCCAGTATGATTTATATATATAAATCAATAGAGTTGAATCACCACCAATTCAATTCCTGAATAAAATTTTCATCCTGAATAGAATACGAATGAATCAGTACCACACAAAACAATTGTCAATATGGAAAGAATTGATCTATTCTTCTCTCTATAATCCCAGAGCTTCACTCTCTTCTATCAGTCACACACATATAATATACTTCAAACCTTTTATATCTGACCCAAAACATGTTTAGGTGGGAATCCCAAAACACTTTCCCACTCACTTAAATTCACCCAAATCTGAATTTCTCATGAAATCTCGGAGCAATTATGACTTCATCAACACTTCTAGATTCTTCTCGAATCTTCTATAATATTTATCTCTTATTTTCCAGACTCCCATTTCAATTGTCTATACAATTACAATCGATGATAAATACATGGTTCTAAAACCAATTCTCTCATACTTATTTCTTCAAAACAATGATTGATATAAAACCAATTGAATGTGTTTAATGAAATTCACTTCTCCACTTGAGATACAATCACTCTTTTCAAATTAAAGGCTCCCCCTTTGACAATTCATTCATCAGTCTTCTTCTCTTTTATTTTCTCTTTACCCACATGAGAAAACTAACTTAATTGAACAACATGTTCTTGTATCCTGACAACCTTCATGGCATTGAAATAATCGAGGACCAACTTTAGCATTGTCTGAATTCAATTGGAAAGTATTATAACATTCCATTCATTTCTGCTTCATTATTTTAATCTCAACCCAAGAATGATATTTTATAAATACAAATGGTTTGGATACTATAATCTTGAATATGATAATATCTGGTTACAATCATTCTAGGTACGATACAAAACAATATGAATTTGTTTCATTCTCAATCAGAACCATCTCTTCCATCAACACCACTTCCCATCGGTACCACTTTTTTCTTTCTAGTACCTGGTTATGATATATTTGGGTATCATCCTTTACCAATCAGTAGCATCTCATACTCTTCATTCGAAATCATGTTTTAATTTATCACCCTCTCCTATAGTGAAATTGTAACCACACTACTACGGTGAAAACATGACCACATTGCTATAGTGAAATTGAAACCACCCACCTATAGTGAAATTGTAACCATCTATTACAATGAAATCATAAATAGCTGCTATAGTGAAATCGTAATCAACTTCTACATTGAAATCGTAACCATCTACTAGAGTGAAATTGTAAGCAACCACTATAGTGAAATCGTAACCGGCTTCTACACTATAATTGTAACCATATTCTAAAGTGAAATCGTAACCAGATTCTACAATGAAATCGTAACCAGATGCTATATTGAAATCGTAAGCAGCTGCTATAGTAAAATCCTAACCAGCTTCAACACTGAAATTGTTAACAGCTACTAAAGTGAAATCTTAAGTAGCTGCAACAATGAAAACATCACCACTTCTTTTACTTCCACCAAGAATCCAATTGTTTTGAAAACACAATAAATATATTCTCTTTATATTCTTGTTGGTATGGCTTGTTAAATTGGAATTTCCTATTCTATCTGAATAAGATTGTTTTGAAAAACAGTCGGCACGACCTCTCCAATCTAGATATGATTTTGTTGATAAATTATTAGTACCACTTATTTATCTATTCTATCTGAATATAATTAATTTCGGATTAGCATCATCTCTTTCACTACCCCTTTCTTCTATCAATATTTCATCACATGTTCTCAATACAACTCATGATTTATAGGAAATAAAAATTAGAAAATCATCATCATAGTTGATTCAATCATAGTCATAATGACTCTGATTCTCTAGAAAAAAAACCTCTTTCTCATCATATTCAGAGTGAATCTGATGACCATCTACTTCTAGCAATAAGTTTTAACAATAAAAGACACTTATTCACATTACAAAGGACATTCATAGTGATTCATATTTATTTTAAAATCATGGATCCAGTTCTTTTCAAAACATGGATCTGATTGTTTTTAAAACATGAATATGATTCCTTTCAAAACAACATAGATCTGATTCCATTCAAAACATGGATCTGATTGTTTTTGAAAACATGGATCTTATTGCTTTTAAAAAAACATGGATCCGATTCCTTTCAAAAAAAAATGTATCTGATTCCTTTCAAAATAAAACTAAATATGAATTTTTTAAAATCAATACAATTATTTCTAAAAACAGAATGATTCACAATACCTTTCTTCTTTCTTTAAATCCCTTTTAATTTGAATCCCCATTCATTATCTTTCTCAACATCCTTTCTTTTTTCAGCATATTGATCAATTGACAACAAATAAAACCAAAACACAACTTGTTCCTAAAAATTTAGACCATATAATCCCTTGTATCTAATGGTTTCTTTTTTTGATCTTATTACTATGGGAAAACCATGGGTATAATTCTCTTTTCAAAAAATTTCAAGAATAACACTCCTACTCCACTATAAAAAGGAACCCACGCCACCAACTTATTAAAAACTCTCAAGACATTTGAACCTAAAAAACGATTCTCAAATAATAAAATAAAATATCTCCCTTAATCCAATAATCCACTCTTGGGGAATAAATACATACAAGGGAGCTCTTTGGTGCAAACCAAAATGAGTTACCCAAAGAATAGGAAACATCTTTCCTCAAGATCCTTTGTTTTATTTTCATTCTCAATCCACTAAAATATTATTATTAAAATATTATGAAGTATCCTAAATACACTAAAAATTATTATATCATGATATTATAAGGTTTCTACCAACAATAAGACACACAACCATATAATGGGAAACAGACATACCATTTTTCTATACGACGAACTACCACCTCACGAAACGATGTTGTTTTTTTTCCATTACCACCTCTCAAGATTGGGAATTATGAGGGAATATATTTTTTATATGTAATATGTTATATTTATTATGTCTTTTATAATTCTTAAATTATTAAATTAAATACACTTTCATACTGTTCATTTTTTGGAAATTTAATAACATCGTTTGTGGATATGTGGAAAACCACCTCCTCAAGGAAACATGATTCGTTCACAAATTACATTGAATATATTAAGGATGGGTTTGGTATATATATATATATATGAATTATTAATGAATCTGGAATTATATTATATATATGTATTTTACTTTATTTCTTTCAAAATGATAGCAACATGGAAACAATGTTCATTCATAAATATGACCTACTGTCTCCGTGAACAAGTTGTTTTGTTTAATGTTTTCATATTTCATATATTACTATAAAAACATATATACTAAATATATATGATATATATATATATAATGTTTTAAAATCTGGATATCATGATAAAATTATGATGAAAAAATATAACAAATCAAAACACAAGAGAAAACAAAGCGATTATTATTAGAAATGAAAATTTAACATTTATATGTTAATAAATAGGTAATATAATTTCATAATAAAATAATGTATGGAAAAAAATATAATAATATGGTTCTATTTAAGATATATAATTAACATATATTTTTTATAGTAGTTTTGAAGGATTATGATGAGTGTCAAGTCATAGGGTACGAGTTTTCTCATCTAACTTTTATTTCTGTGAAACTTAAGCCTTATTCACCACTAATTTTTTGTATATACTACACAAAAATGAATTATATTATTTTTATAATTAAATTTGGGGTATCTATATATTCATTTTATGATCTCACTGTCATGGGGTTTATGGTTCAATAGTTACTGAATCTGTAAAGTAATTTTTTCTCAATTTACCTCCATTGAGACACATGCAATGTTATGCACCTATATTTTTCAATGAGTTGTAAATACATACCATTGACATTTTATATCATTTATTTAATGATATTTTATGCTTCATTTAATTTTATTCATTCTATATAACTATTATTCAATGTTACAAATTTGTAAAAGTTTATTGAAACAATCTCATTATTTATCAGGATTATTTACTATTATGCATCCATGGATGAAATATTCTGATCCATCACTCAAGAAAACTCATGAATTTTCTTATACTCCAGTTATTCATGATATATTAGTGAAAAAGTACCATTTTCTACTCATTTCTACTTAAGATAATTATGAATGTGTTTTTAAGAAAACATAACACATCTATCACTTCGGTCAGAAATATATGATATTTAAAAAACATGTTGGATAATATATGAATTCCTATTTGATGATGAGGGAGGTTGAATAGAAGAGAATTTGAATATTTTTTACATATGATAATTATGGTGTTTTTAATATTATTTTATAATCTTGGGGAACATGTTTGAAGGATTTTTTATGGGATGAATGGGACCCGTATCTCCTTTCAATGAATTAGGTAAAGATTTATATCTCAAGAGATAATGATGGGAATCTAATCAACATGATTGATCTATTGTGTAATATGTGGAAAGACGATCCAATATGGGATGATGGGGAAACCTGATCCACTATGAGAAGATTGGTAAACCCAATCCACTAAGGGAATATGGGGAAATTAGATACCATAAAAGAAAAAGAATGTGACTGGGGATGGTGGTGTGTCCTTCCTAGTAGGTGTATTCCTCTTGAAGTTACCTGATAACTTCTAGTAATGTATCATGACTTATAGGGAATGATATTACATGTTTATTTGTATGATACAATTCCATGCCTTTCTCATATGGGTTTCTTTCACGGATTATCATTTAGATTTCCTTAAGATTAGTTCGTTATGAATTACTTACCTTTATTTCACAATTCACATTTATGATATGTATTTTATGATCTTATAATTCTATGATCATGTCATCATACCCTTATGCTCATTTTTATTCCTACATAAATCCCTTTTTTTACACTTACAAATCATTTGAGATCACTCATTTTATGTACCCTTCTATAGGTTATTAAGATATATTTTATGTATGATATGTCTATGAGGGGTTCTAGTGTTTGAGAACCTAGTGAGAGAAAATGTAGCCCACTCATGTACCATTTTTTACATTTCTATGTTTTCAAATGCACTAAAATAATATGGTCTTAGGGAGACTATTTGTGTAATGATTTTAGTATTATAAAAAAATAATGTAAAGTCTATGTACAATAATACTGGGTTGTTATATTTGGGATTAGAGAAAAGGTTTAGTCAACCCTTGGAAAATATGTTGAGAAAACCTTATTGAGAACTCTATTGACATGTGTAAGGATAAGTCTAAGGATAATTAAATGTATAAGAAAATGTCATGGAATTTTGGTAAAGGAAGGAGCGAGTGGTTTCCAAGTAATACATCCATGTCTAGATACTATAATTGGACTTGTTTTGGTATAGAAGACTTAGAAGTAACAAATCTAACATGGTGTGTTGTGCCTGACTTGAGCGTAACCTGATATACGACAACATGACTTACTGTGCACCTAGTTTGACACTCATGAGGGGATACGATTTAGGAATTCCCAAACACATCATGATCCATTATGAAGGATCTAAAAGTATATTGTTTATAAAAATACTAGATTAAAACTAAGGTGTCATATATTAAAGAATATTTCATAATTTCATTATTCTATAAGTGATTTTTCATGATTATGTGGTTCCTCAATATGAAAAATATTTCTCACTCTATGATTTTTTTTTATTTCATTGGAGAGAACAATAATAAAATGAGATAATGATGAACGTGATGGACAATATTCTGATGAGAAGTCAAATTGGTTGATTAATGGAGTAAATGATGTTGTAATCATGCAAAAAATTGTTAGAGAACATGATTAAAAATGTGTAACATAAATAACTCTCGATCTCAAAAAAGTATATAACGATGCATTAGAGATTAATTCAGGATATATGAGTTATGATCCCTACTTTTCAATACTCTCTTATGTGTGTCACCCCACGATTGTACACCATGATCTCATGGCCCCTACTATGGTCTCTCATGATTCATTAACCATCTTATTTATTTTTTTGCATAGGCCCACTAATGGATTTTATATTTTACTATACCCATGCTAACACAAACCCCACTATTTATGAATCCCTAAAAATCCCTCCTTCAATCATTTTTGTGTGACTTACCTCCCCTGAGGGTTGGTGAGTTTCTTTTATATAATTAAAATGGTTGAGGATTTAGTCCTCACCATCTGGGCTACAGAATCTAAAATTGAAAAGAACCATCATCCCCAACACCTGATGTTAGACTGTAGTCTCATCCCATGTAATGAACATGGGGTGTTATGCCTTATTCATTTTCTAGTCCCACTCATCTCCAAGTAATTTATATCTTCTTCACCTGGAATTATATACTCTCTACATTGAATGATATCTACTTTAGGTAGCTCTTACACGTAATCCCCACAACATCTCTCTCTAACACATCGTTTGAGATGTGTTCATTTGGTCACTTACTTATTTTTTTTTCTAATACCTAGAATGAATCACATGGGAATTGATGTTAGTAGTGACTTTGACACCCTTTTCTATATGAAACTGCCTCCAGAGTATGCCCCAAGACCCCATTTCAATCTACGAGGATTTTGATCCTTGTCTTCTAAACAAGGCACGTTGGAAGCTTCCACGAGGTTCAATCACAAAAAATGATAGAACTAGGATCTCCCTACATAAAATATACACTCATGATGTGAGATATTCTCTTTATGGGACACATATTCCCCACATCTACCTCCATGAGGTGTTCTGATCCAGCCACCATTGCCCACATCATCGATCATCCATCCACATTTACTCTAGGTCTCCACATCCCTATAAGATCTTTACGTTCAACCACATTCCCCTATTTCCATCAAGTTCACCTCTATAGATTACCCAAACCAAATATCTATCCATTTGGGATACTTTAATGTTTAAAACCCATCATTCTTAATGGTCTATCTCAGAGCATAAGATCCAAACCTTCTTACAAACTACACATGTTTTCATCACTAACTTCTATCAAGGGTACATAAAAATCCTACAAAAGGTTAAATTGCAACTAACAGTAAAACCTGGTTATCCCTCCTTTGGATGTGTCCTCATGATGTTATATCTTCCCTTTATGGGACACATTCCCCCTGATCTACCTCCATGTTGAGTTCTGATCCATCCTCCATCACCCACTTCATCCATCACCCATCATGATTTTACACTTGGTCTCCACATCCTAGTAAGATCTTGATGTTCAACCACATTCCATCATTTACATCTAGATCACCTACTTAGGTGACTAGGCCCCAATCTCCATCCATCTGGGATACTCTCATGAATTAGCATTAACACATACAATGAGTTGCCTCAGTGGGTAATCCCCAACACTTACTCCAAACAATGCGGGTTTTGATCCCTATCTTCTAAAAAATGTACATAAGAGGCCTCCATGATGTTCAATCCCAACCGATGGTAAAACCTAGTGCTCCCTCCTAGTGTTTTATCCTCATGATGTTACATCTTACCTTTATGGAACACCCCCTGGATCCACCAACATAGGGTGTTCTAATCTATCCTCCGTAACCCACTTCATCTATCATCCATTCCGATTTTACATTGTGCTGATATATATATATATAAGATCTTGAAGTTCACCCACATTCCCCATTTCCATCAGGGACACCTACTTAGGTGGACTAGCCCCAATATCAATCAAATTGAGATTCTCCCATGCATAATCCCCAACATGTCCGACACGCCGTATCATTGTGTAAGCCATAATGCTTCCTCTAAACTACATGGAATATTATCCATCTATTCTAAACAAGGTAAGTAGGAATCCTCCTTGAGGTTTAACCCCAACATCCATTCCCATATTCATCTTTCCCTCTAGTCTCCATGCCTCAATATTTTCATGCTCCATCCTATAAATTACACTTCATTAGTGTCACCTTCCATATGATCCATTATCATGGTACATATTCTTAGGTGTCACAAAACCCCATAACAAACATCCGGGAATTTGATCCCTATATTTTAAATAGGGTACATATGAAGCCTCCATGATGTTGAAGACCAATATATCTCACAATCCTACCATTTCTTCCATTCCACTCCAATAATTCATCCATAACCTCACTCCATTCATATTGATATGATGTCATCCATCAGGGTCATCTTATTGTGTAATCCCATTCACCCCATCGCTAATCTCAGTGGAAACCATGCCGTCTCACTGTGTACACACCACCCAATTCACACCATCTAAACAAGAGAAATCCACCTGTGTCAGGATATCAAAATTCTTAGTCCCCATATCATCACTTCTAACTATGGAATTTTTATCCTTATCATAGAGTATGTAGGACACCTCTAAAATGTTAAATCACAGCCAATGGAAAACCATTGAGTCTTCCTCATTGGGGTAAACATCTCTAGTCCCCCACCAGTGGTGTCTTGATAGGTATTCATAGTGTGAAAACATCTCTTTAGGGGATAAACCACCCTAGGAATACTCTAATCATGCCTTTTGATGAATCTATTTGATAAACCTTTCCAGTAGTCCCTCCAACTGATGCAAACTCTCAAATATACATCTATCGAATCTTTTGATCATCCTCTTTCCATCTTCACAAGAAGTTAATATCATGGCCCATCCAATGTTAAACATGGAAAGATAGGGGAAAAATTAGGAATACATGAATATGGATCAAGATACCATGTGGTCAAAATGTGATGCCTCAGTTTCTACACCCGAGTTTCCACCATGAGATTCCCTCTAATGGGGAAGAATACAGATGTTACAGTGTTAGAGCATCTAGACATTCCACTGAAGCTAAATGTGACTACTCTCATAACCAAAGTATTCTTCCCTTCCAAGAGACATTGGAATGTCATGAAAAATGTAGCATAATTAACCAACATCCACAAAGAGAAGGCACTGTGAATGAGTTTCACGAAAAACCGTTCAAATCCTTGAGGGATACCCAAACAAGGTGACAAATTTAAAGGAGAAATTCATGGTAGAAGGAACCGACATACCATCATACCATTTTGATCAAGGAATAGACATCACTAAGAGGGTGATGAGTGAAACTCTCCTTTAGAATATAGGAATGTATGGTATAATGCATTCCATCAGCAAGTACAATAGAAGAGATGCGTGTGGTGGACACTCCCCAGCGAATGTGTCAGAAAAAAATTGTGACACCAGTGTGAACTCTTCCCCTAAATGTGGGTACTAGTTGAGTTTTATTCATTAGTTAAATATATTGTTTTGTTACATGATATTGGAATATTGATATAGGGCCTTCTATGAAAATAGTGGGCTCGAGGATGATCTCACCAGTAGTTGGGGTAGTTGATCATTTGGAATCCCATTTATGGAATTGGAAGCCTATATCTTTCTCTCCAAACATTGAAAATTGGGAGACATTATAGAAATGATATTTTATTTCCTTGTATCCGTACTAATATCTAAATCTTCCTAATTTTTAGAATCCATGTTGAAGGATACCTCTCACATAGTTCCCACCGATGTATGGGTAGAAGATATGTCAATGCAGTAATCCCACATGACCCCACCTCTACCACGACATCCCTGAATTCATCAGCTTCCAGACACCCACACCCAATATCACCCTCTGAGATAATATATAGAATGGTGATGGGAACCCACATATGATGGTACAAGTTGGAGGGAATCATTTCGACAATGGACATAGCTCGCCAAGACCTGAATGCCTTTGCGCCTCGATGTCATCACTGCCTCCAAGGTTCGCACATGGAACCACTCCTTCCCAATCCCAGAGCGAACCACTTTGAGATTATATCTTCAAACTTATCATTAATTTAACTCCCCTAAAACTAGAAGGTAGGGGATTCATAATTCCTACTGGTGATAACCATCACTTGGGAGATTTTATGAGGTATCTCACCAGGCTGCGACAACACCACCAAAAACCATTTCTCCATGCCAAAGAATAAGTGGAACAATCCCGTGGTCTATTGACCTTGGTCTAACTCACCTGATGCCAATTTTGGGACAAAGTTTAGGAATATTCCCATCATGGGGAACTATATTTAGTAGCTCATGTGT
Source organism: Viscum album (assembly GCA_963277665.1). Taxonomy (NCBI): domain Eukaryota; kingdom Viridiplantae; phylum Streptophyta; class Magnoliopsida; order Santalales; family Viscaceae; genus Viscum; species Viscum album. Next base: position 601,606,229 of record OY728157.1, read on the forward strand.
CCCTTTCCTCTCCAAGAACACCTCACCAAATTCCTACTGTGGCATATCACAAACTTCTCGACACTCGGTTGGGATCGATCCCTCAAATGCCTCACTAGTGAGTTGGATTGATTATCATAGAGATTTGAATCCCCCAAAACCATTATAGGCTAGTTCATGATTCTGAGGATCAATAATAATTCCCTCCCCATGCATTCTACAACTAGAGAGGAGGTCATCCCTAGCCCCACACCAAACATAGAGATCCTCCCAATGTTCCCTGAATCATCCAAGGTGGTGTTCCTCCCCACCTCATCAAAATTCAGTACAAAGTTCCTCCTTGTGATTATGATTCTAGAAATGAAGTGCCACCCTACATCTCAGAATAGTGATGTGGAGGTTCTCCTCACATTATCCCCAACCCTAGTGGAGATCTTCCCCATGTTCATTTCGATTAGTGTGAAGGTCCTCCTCGTACCTCATCCCATCAAAGTAGAGGTCCTCCCTCCCCCACTAGTAATTGTCATGGAGGTCCTATTTATGTCCATGATGACTCTAGAAGAGGTCATCCCTGATACATGAACAACCAGCTATGAAAAGGTCCTCCTAATACAACCCACATCCATATAGGGGGTCCTCCCTGCTCTAGTGACAACCAATGCAAAGGTCCTCCACATGCCATGAAAAATAAAAGTTGTGGTCCTCCTAGTGTGTCTAGTGGATAATATAGAGTCCCATCCCATATGTCATTTGATATATTCCTAGGTTCCATCAAACCTCATATCATCAAAGCAGAGGTCCTCCCCATGAAATTAACCAGCATTTCCAATGTCCTCCTCATGCCAAACACGTTCCCTTCCTTGAAAAATAATCTTGGGGTTAAAGGGAGAACACTCATTGCTGAAGGAAAAAATCTAGGAAGCACAAAATTATTTTGAATCTCCTTAGCTTATTTTATTATGAAAAATAATGGTAACCAGTGTTGGATCCTTCACCCCATTCTTCAACATGAGAGTCTAGGATCAGAGGCCAATAGGTGAAGTTCATCATTCGGGGAGGTGAGATCCACCCAATCCATGAATCAATTCACAGATATATACAGATGGAGGAAGATTTGTCTCCCTTCCAAGGTCTCATTATGTAGATGTATTTATCATCACTATCTTTATTCTATTACTCTAAATGAAATAACATCGAGTATTTTGGGGATATAATAGACCTCCAATACCTAGTAAACCCTAAGATGACTTACACTACCATCACATATGAAGCAGTGGTCAGTACACCATTAGACATGGATTCTATGATGTGATCGACACTGCCTTAAGGGATGATCCTGTGTGAAGCAATTCACCATATCATGCAACAATATCTTCACCAGCCGATGCACCACAAGAGTATCCCACATCTGTGTCATTTCTAGCTTCTCAACTAGCACCAATCAGAGACTGGGTAATATAAGAGGTAGGTACTGATTCTTTTAAGGGATGATTTTGGGACACTCACACCACTAACTAGTTATTGGAATTTTTATGGCCGAATGTAGTTCCATACATTGACAATCCTGAGTCCATCACTACAAAAGAGGTCGTGTTCTTTATCTAGACTATCTAGGTGATGAATTCCCACCCCCGAAACTATTGGTTGGTCTACATGAAGTGTGAAGAACACTTTGATGACATCAACTTGTAATGACATAGGGTATAGTTAGCATCACTTCTAGTAGTGCAGCATCATGGATCACCATATTACCACCATATCCATGAATTTCATTGCATCCATAGATTCATAGTTCTCTATAGAATCATTGGAAAAGTGTCCCCAAACATGTAGTTCCATCATTGGGGGAATTATTATTCTTTCCACATGAGTCCCATCTACCTATAACCAAATTTACATGGACACATTGAGGACATTCTAGGTATTTCATGGCATATAAGACTGATGTAGCACTGCCCAGTGATGGGGAGATAGGCTCAAAGGCTAATGATGAGGATCGACCTACTAGTGTATAATAAAATCTCATGGACCCTCCATGTGTTATCCCTTCCATAAAGAAGTAGCGTCTTAGGATAGAAGAACACTATTCATCATTACATATCATTCAAAATTCTGAAAAGGGTAAGAGATCACTAAATCCCTATGTAGGGTTTCATAGAAGTCGGATGATGATCCCAAAATCATTGATTTATGATATAATTTTGAAAATCAGAATCTTATCATCAATGAGATCCTTTCCAAGTGATTTCCATATTATGGTGAACCTTGAAAAGAACATGTTCTTCAAGGGGATCACCCGGAGTAGCTGTAGATCCTTCTTAGTCAGTTTCCCCCACTCGAGAATAGTGATCCAATGAAACCAAATAGTGAAGAAGATGGATCCTATAGAGTGAGAGTTTATTATGTGTCACCAAATCCACCTGACCCGCATGAGAATCACTGTCATAATCAAAATAAAGTCATCCTTCAAGTTTCACTTTAGATCATTCTATGAGCATCTCGAACTATATATCAGGTTGATGAGCCTATCAGTGACCTAGTCATTAGAAATTCATATCCAGATATAAAGCCCCTCTAGGATGAATTGATTGCTACTCTCACTACTTAGCTTGAATATTTAAAAACATGATGGGTGGTGATACCACCTGATGAAAATGTGTATTTGGCATGGGTGGAAGACTTTTGATAACCCCCAAATTTCATGAATCCAACCCTCACCCCCTTTAATGGGATGTGAGACATAGTACATCATCTGGACCCTATCATCTCAAGGTGAGGACCTATGTTGGGTACCCAAGAGCAGTACAATGTATCCAAGATCCAATCTTATGTTTAGATGTTGGAAGGGATTGTATTTCTTGGGTAAATCTAGTTACCCATCAGATGAATCACAGGCTTGGAATATCTTCATAACTAGTTTGTCTACTCATTCTATTCCACCATGTGCAAGAAGAATTTTGTCAACCACATCATGTTCATGAAATGAAAAGATGACCGCATCATAGACTTTATTTCTAGGTGGAAACTCCTAATGTTCTCTCTTCAAATGCTACTAACACAAGAGAATATATTAAGAATGTGTGCATGGATTGTCAATGATGAATTGGTCCACACCCTCATCACTCAAAACTTCCCAAGTGGATTCCAAGATTTCTCTAACAATGTTCAATGCCTAGAGGATGACTTGAAGCATGCCACAATGGAACATACTTTACTACCTCTATCCCCTGAAAGAAGATCCGCCAAGATAGAGACTGCCGATGTAGTGCGGGTTGGTTCCCCATATCAAGTAGAGTCGTTTCTATAATAACTTATTCAGAAACTGCCTCATTGAGGAAATCCACCTCAGAAAGCTTTGCATCATCACACATTTAATTAGAATGCATGCCCTTGACAGGCACCATGACCTAGATGAGAGAATGTGGTTATCTATCCTCAACCTCCACCACCTCCTCATCATAATTTTTATCCCAAGGCTCCCACCATAGATAGGATAAACCAATCCTATTTCTTCCTAAAGGCCATGGTTCTCGATTACTTCCACAGTGCTCTAGAGAATGGAAACATTAAGCTCTCTTAATACATGAAGAATCTAGAGTCCAAACTCACTGATTTCCCTGACCACCTTCTTTATCATTGGTTTCTTGGACATACCATTAAGAAGATATATGTTTTCAAGGAATTAATATAAGATCAGATAGATAACGATGTGAACAGGTTGGGAGAACTCTCTATATAGGCAGCTTATATCTCTACCGACCGCAATAGTGACTGTGAATGTTAAATAATGGAAACATGTATCTAGCCATGGTACATAGATGTACGATGAATTACTGGCTCACCAAATAGTTTTTCACACCGATGAAATCATATGTACCGATATAATACAAACCTGACCTCCAGAAGTGAATGAACCTTCTCCCACTTCTAATTCAACATTTTTCTCTCAATCCTTAAAATTGAAGAAGATTAGGCATCAATGGTGTAAGGGAAGGAGCAGTTCCCCTTTGGTACTGAAGATGACCCATACGCTTGGTAACTTCATACCACTAGATATGGGTATCTCACCCAGGATATTTCTCAAACTAGAAGGCTACACATATAATTGTCAAGAGTGTGTGTATGTCAATTCCATCAAATTGGTGGAGCATTTAATGGTCCCCGATGATGAGGAGTATCATGTATTTCCTTTGAATGTCCCCAGCCAAAGCCATTTAAGAAGAATTAAAGGACAAAAAATTAAATGGAATTCTTGGTACACTGCTCTAAATGAAGACATTCATGCCACTATAACTAGAAAGAAGAAATTGTGAAATGCCCATTAGGCATAGTCCTTCCATCCCACTACGCCAACACCGTTGACCATGGTCATTGACTAGACAAAATCACTATGGTCATATTGTGATTAGCCACAATCAAAATGGACTCATTAAGATGATAGTCATCTATTGGTGATTCTTAGTATCTTTCTTGATTAGAAGAATTTTTCCAGCTCCATCTAGAACTATGTGGTCCCCCCTATAAAACTCGTCATGCTTCCAACCGCATTGCATCCCCCAGTGGGAAGAAATGTGTGCCTAACATGGATGTACGCTGTGTTGAATAACCTCCCAAGAATTCCTTCTAAACTCTCAATCATATAGTCCCACTTTCTATCAGTGTAGTTGAAAGTATCTCTAAAGGAATCCTTGAAAACCCCATCTAGTTTTATATAGATGTTGCGACCAGCAATACTTTCAATTCATAGGATGTCAAGCCGTCAGAATTCCATGTCATCGTATCATTCACTGGAAAGGATGCAAGTTCTCTCACACATGGGAAAACTTCATACTATACATCATCAACCAGTTTAATGGCTTGGAGGATTTTTGTTCTCTCATTGAAATAGGTTTTGGGATCAATCTTATCTTGAAGTCTACACTCCATAGGTTGGGACACACCAAAGTATATTTGGTCAGCTCTTACCTAAAGATTCATGGTTACTGTAGGAACCTATAGAGACCATGTGTTAGGATTCAATTGAATACCCCATTCAGGAGTTTGATAGAAGACAATGAATTCATGTTTGTCTCATTGGACACCACTTACTATATATTGATGGGTAGTCATTGACTTCATCTGTATGAATAAGTCCCCTCCTCCTACCAATAGTTCTTCAAAACCCCCCATAATATTCAAGAACTTATTCTCCAATGTGAGGCTACTCCTTTTTCCTCTAGGGAATATCACTATGAATACATGAATTACTACCAAATAAAGGGAAATAATGCACATAATAACATGTTTGAGTACACCTCCATCGCATCTGACACATGGATAGAATATGATGATGTATTTTTCTTCCCGATTAACTAGTTGAAAGCTAAAACACCAGATTTGGGGAACTATTTTGTCGTTTCTGAGAGGAAAAGGTTCCATGTACATTGGTTCATGTAATTATAGAATAATACCCTATATTCATACATTTTTAGGCTTTGGTAACACTAGATTTCCCTACTCCTATTAGGTATTGAAATATTCACCCCATGGATAAAGTTTTCCGTCAGACTTTCTTATTCCATAAAGTCCAATGGAACCATCACAGAATCCCCCATATACATTAAATTAACATCATGAAAGGACACAATGATTGAATTCCTTATGTAACCAGCTTCAAATACTATGTTCCCATGGTTTTCAAAATGCCGAAGTCTCCCGATAAATACTCCACCACCATTATAGTCAGAACCTGCATTCTACTAATATCAGTCAGCTCAGATAAACTGACTCCTTATGATGGTCATCCTTCCTTAGATAATGAAGAAGATTTGGAGGATGACCCTCCGACATTAGAGTAAGGTGTATCCACCACCATCGATGAGCTAATCGTGGTTAATCATGGTGTCGGGGAAGATCTAAAGCTAACGTCGATCAGTGTGACCATGACTATAGGGGAACAACACCAGTATGTAGAACTATTGAAGCATAACTGAGATGTTTTTTTTCAGGAGATATTATGGGATTCTAAGAGTGGACCATAATGTCTTTTTCTAGCATCTTGGTCTTACTAGGAGCCATTATGTGGTCAAGTAGCCAACCAAGAAGATACAACCATCTCACAGTGCCATGGTCAAGGATGAATTTGAAGAGATTATCAAAGGAAACTTCCTTAGGGATGTTCAGTGAGCCATATGGCTGGCCAAAATTGTCCGAGTTAGGAATAAAAATACACTGATCATACTTTTTATCGAATTCCGGGATCATAAAAACCACTGCTTGATGGATTATTTTTTCCCTCAAGTGATGGATATGTTGATCAGTGACCTAGATAGGTTCTAGGCTCTCTCATTAATGGATGAGTATGCTGGGTACAACCAGATCAAGGTGTCCCATGATGACAAAGAGTATACGTACTTCTAGGTGATGCAAGGTACTTTATGCTATCATGTGATGCATCTCCGTCTGAAGAATTCATGAGCTACCTATCAGTGTGAAATTCAATGTATCTTTATGTCAAACATACATAATATAATGAAATAATATGTAAATTATTTTGTTGTTAAATATTTCCTGTGCTAGGACCGGTTCAGAGATCTTGAGAAAGTGTTTATCTTTCTTCGCTCCCGGCATTTGAAGATGAACCACATGAAATGTTCTTTCGGGGTGACCTATTTAATTTTACAGGGTTTATTTTCTAGATATAGGGGGATCAAGATCGACCCGGATAAAATAAAATCTATTAGGGTGATTCCTCATTTGAGAACCTTCTATGGAGACCATGGACTTCATAGCCACATAACATACAAACAAAGATTTATTGTGAATATATCTGGAAATTCTAGGCCCTCTTCCAAACTCATGAAGAATGGTTCCATCTATCAAGTGGATGAAGATTTATAGAACACATTGGAGGAGATAAAATAGTATGTAATACTACCTTGGGTTATGATTCCAACTATCTATGGGAATCCATTGGTCCTCTATGTGACCACCCTAGAATAGTCTCTTAGTGCCTTGCTTTCTCATAAGAAAAATGAAGGGGGGAAGAATAATTTGTACTATCCCAGTCGCACGCTCCTTGACATAGAGTCCAGATATTTTCCCATCAAGAAGAGATATATCATGCTAGTTTTCATAGCATAGATTTTCAGGAGATATTTTTTGAATCATGAGATATAACTAGATTCCCAAGTGGATCTTATAAAGTTAATTATATATCTCACAATGTTGAAAGGTCAACTAGCATGCTGAGCAGTGATTCTTTAGAAGTTTGACAATGATTCATTGCACATATGGTAGTAAAGGGTCATGCATTGATAAATTTTTTGCACATTCATCCATCCCTCAGGAAAATTTCTCTCAATGTTGAATTTTTAGATGAAGATATTCTCTCAGTGGACCAATCTATATCATCATAGGAGTTGATTTTTGATGGATTTTCCTAGAGCCTGACCACCAAATGGTTGAATGATCTGAGGATCAAAAGAGTAGGCCTATGGACTGTCTTTATCATGCCACAAATGGATTTTCTTCCTTATTCAATCATTCTCTAAGAATGCTGCACCGACAATGAGGTAGAGTATCAGGCTATAATCACTAGTCTTGAGATGGAACTCGAGACTAAAATTCCACACATTAATCTGAATGTGTATTCCATGTTAGTCACCAATAAGTTCAATGGAGACATCATCATCAGGAATCTAGATCTCATGACCATTATCAGGTTTGATCTCCATCTGATGGACTAGTTTCTTGATCAACCATAAGTAACTTTTGTTTCCTAGTCCAAAAAATGGTTGATTTGATTCCCTAGCTAGTCTAGCTTCCTCTCTCATTGATTCTGACCAAGATGATATATTCATTCATGTGGTGCATCAAATATTCATCACCCCACTCAGTTTGGACAAAGATGAAATCTTTTAGGTAAATCACCATATCACTAGTGCTTCCATATATGGACCTCTGGATCTTAGAACAACAGAAGATACCTCTTATTGGATAAAATATTTCATCGAGTATCTCTAGATTGATAATATCCCACTAGAAAGAGCTGAAAAATATAGAATTATTCAGCATTCAGTTTAGTTCACCATCTAGAGAAGGACCAACTTGAAGAAGACTCTCTACAAACATGGGTATGATGGAATTATCCTATGTTGTATTCATGGAGACCAGATTCTATAGGTTATGTAGGGTGTTCATACTGCGTCTTTTGGAACTCATCAGGTTGTGTTCAAGCACACCCACCAAATTCAATGGTTTGGATACATCTAACCCACCAAGGTCCATGACTATATTGAGTTCACTATGAGGTTCCACTCATGTGAGGTCTATGCCAATTTTTTTCATCAAACTCTAGTTCCCCTAAATACTACAGTGTACACTTGGCCCTTTAAAGTCTGTGATCATGATGTTGTGGGCCTATATCCACCTACAATAGCTGGAAAGAGCATGTTAATTTTGACCGAAATTGATTTCTATCCATGTGGGAAGAGTAAATTCCTCTCAAGGAAGTCAAGCCCTGATCGACTGTTAAATTTTTGATCTTTCTAATCATCTATCAATTCAGAGTCCGTCATATTGTACACAATGATAATTGAATAAACTTCTAGGTGGCCTAGATAAGTAAAATTTATGCCACATACAACATTTAGTGCAACCATATATCTCACAACCATGTGAAATAAAATGGATAAATCAAGGTGTTCAAAAAAACCCTCCCCAATGTGTTGTAGAAAATCTTGGGGAAGAACAAGGAGAGTTTTTTCAAAAAAGCACTTAAATTATTTTGGGGCTTATCATATGTCAATTCCACCCAAATGACTCAATATTACATGGTATATTGAAGAGTGGAATCCATGAAAATAATAATTCATTTTTTGTTGGTCTACACCACTGTCTGCGATTAGTAAATATCAGAAGAAGTAGAAGAGTTCCATCTAGCTAACTAGAATCCCTTGATTTGAATAGGATACATGGATTTTACAATATGGAGAGACACTAGAAAAAATATAAACATACTGTTAAAAAAGAATGTTCACCATCACTCCTTTATCCATGGAGATACATTTTTGGGTCTAAGGAATCCAATCACACCTAATAAGAACCCTATGAAATTAGAGACATAATGGTATGGGATTTACATCATTCATATGTTTTATCGCAATGATGTGTATTCTTTGGTAACCATGGATGGAGATAACATCACTACTCCTAAAAATTCATTGTTCATCAAATAGTATTTCAAATGAAGAGAATTTGGTCTAGGTAGCACGAACACAAATAGTATGCAACACCATCCTCACTACACGACATTAAACCGAATGGACTCATCCTTGTAACAAGATATTAAATGATGTTACATTATCTTAGTTTCACAACGTTAAACTATGGAGAATTTTACATCCTCAAAATAAGGTATTAAACTATGATGCATCATCTAAGTTGCAAGAAGATAAACTATGTAATAATCCCCATCCATACAATATGACATTAAACCATGTTTTCATCATCTCAACTACATGATGTTGAACATGACCACACAAATTATACATTTCACATGAAATTAAAATGTGTGTTTCAAACATCTTGAGCACAAGATGTTAAACAGTGCACCCAATTCCAAGCCTTTTGACTTTCAAATATGTGTGGGTTTTCTTTGAAAATGTATCATCCAATGTGGGAGTCTGTTGGTCCTCATTCACATCGGGTTGTTTCTACAGCACTTTACATGTCCCCTTTCTCAGATACCCACCTCATAGACCATGCCTTATGTTTTTAAACTATGTTAATGTCCTTCTCAAGAATATTTTGTGTGTTTTTTGGTTTATTTGGCCTCATTCATGTCGAGTGAGGCCATGCCACATATTTCTTCTTAACCTCATAGTCCAAACATCAATAATCTAAACTTTGTGTGAATCTCATCAAGATTGTACGGTGTGGTGCGGGCCTCCTCAACCTCATTGACATTTTGTTATTCCTCCCATTCTTGTATGTCATCTTGGGTTGAAATGTATTCCCTCCCGACTTAGATGCATGATGTTAAATTGTGCAGCATTAAAGTTCTAACATGAGTGGACATTTCCCCTGGCATAAACCATCTACCATTCCATTCTCAAGAACTAAAAATATCTTGATTCCCATTCTCATGGGATACATAGTGACACCCCAACATTTTATCTTCAGACCAAGATGCATGATCACAATACTTTTGGACCCTTGGCCTAATTTTACATTTTAGAGTATATCACGCGGCATGGATCATTTTGGTCCTCATTCACATTGAGTTATTTTCCATACCATACACTTCCTCAATTTTATACCTCTCTCCCCTAATGTCCTAGTGGCATGAAAATAAACTATTTACCATTCCATCCAGATCGTATGATGTTAAATTGCACTGATATATATTAGGAACAAGAAATTAAATAGGGTTCCTATATTCCAAACTCTATTACCTTAAACTGAGATCACTTGGTCCAAAAAATATGACCTTAAACTATTTGTGATGCCTCTTTTTTTATCACGAGTTCTGTTGGGTCCTATCATCGACATGCTCTCATGCACTGGGGTGTGAGGCCCAAAGTGTCGAGATCTTTACAGATACTTCCACAACCCATCTCCATACATAGATTATTTTAGGGGTTGGATTCCCATAATCTTTTGCATCTACACAGACCCCCCATTAGTGATGGTCTCAGGATCATTAATCTCACCTCCCATCCTGGGCCAACACCCTAATCTATCTTTGATAATGAATAATAGATCTTGTGTTTTGAACTTGGTCAATACTCTATTATGTGTTTTCATGATCCTCCCATGACTAGTGATGTTGTGGATGAAAACATGGTTAGTTGTGCTTGTTCCCATTAGTCCCCCCTTCGATAATTCTGACAGTGGAATTTTTGAATTAAATTCATCCCACCTCTCTATGTTCTAGTGGAACTCTAACTTCCTTGGTGTTTCCCCAGTGCATCTTTGCATGTTAAATGGGAATTTAGGTCTCATCAAAACATTCTCAACCCAACATTTCCTACCCTTATTGTATTCTTTTAAATGTGATAGAGAAATCCTAACACCACTTCTTGTTCCCCACACTAAGCATGGCTCACATGGGCTTAAGAGTATTGGTAGGGTTTTTAGCCACATAGAGGAGGTGAAAAATTTCATGGTCCAAACTATATGACCATAAACAAGCAGCCTCTATGGTCCAAACTCTATGAATATAAAATAAGAGCCACTTAATGGTTCTCTTTAAAATGGGTGGTGTGAAATTGGGCCTCCCTGGCCTTCATTCATTTAGGGTTTGTTAATCCTCCATGCTTTACTTATCCATCAGAGATACCCACTTTTCAGTAGTCTAAATTCTCTAACCCTATATCAGGAACCCCACATTCCATTCTATATTACTCTAAATCACACAATGATACCATGATGTTCACATCAGTGTGGACATTACTCCCGACACCATTCTTCAACCCTGATGTGATTGAGAACTATGTATGGCCTGTTATCAAACCTTATAAGATACATAGGAACTACAACACATTTATCATTTAGGATCTTCCAAAATTTCACCTACTCAGCCCCTTGGTTTGAGTTTTCTATTAGGAGCGAGTGGTTTGGTGGGGGCCTCCTTGATACTTTTTAATGTCGGGTTGTTTTTTCAGGCCATACACATCCCCTTTTTGATACCTATTCACCAACTATCTCCCTTACCATATGATGATAAAATTCATGGATCCGTCCATTCAGACGACCTTAAACAGAAACATCATCATCCTGACCACATGATCAGAAACTAACACTTCATTATGGTGTTCTAAACTAAGAGGACATCACCCTTAGAATTGGTCATCTACCATGAAACATGTCAAAAAAATGTATGGATTGATTATTATCTATAATTAATACATATCAATACTTGAACATTCCATCCTAGTCTAGACACTCAAAAAAAATATTCTTAAAAGAAAAAGACTCTCAAATTAAAGAAGAAAAAAAATTTAATTTCCTCTCTCTCTATGTATGGGTCAGACCTTCACTTGGTATTTATTTCAACAATAACTATGTGTGTCTTGATTCCTATCTATAAAAGATACGTAGTGATTCCCATATCATAAAATCATGGTCCATCCGCAACAATATCCCCTCTTTATGTCATTTTATCTTTGTCTTTACTGTATGAAATTTGAAAACAATAATTTTCCATAACTACATATGTCTTGATTCCCATACTTGTGCGATACGTAGAGATGCCTAAGAATATTTCATACAAACCCAACTATAATATTTCCATTCATTCAAATAGTTTCACTCAGGTTTGAACTCCACAAACCTAAGCAATTATCTTATTCCAAGACACACAACATTAAATTGTTTGTGAGTTTCCTCAAGAATGGATTTTCATTCTATGTGAGCATATTTGTCCTCATTCACATCAGTTTTTATGCTAAAATATTGTGAAAATTATTCTTATAGTGCTTCCACCATTTTCCAGGATTTATGACCTTAAAATAAACATTCAAGTCCAAGAAACGTGAATTTAATCTATATGTAGGCCCCTTCTAGGATGTGTTGGCCAGGGGATCACCGGTCCTCATTTATGTTTGTTTTATCACAACACTGCACCATAAAAAAGATTTGAGAAACTATTCAACTTGTTCCATGCTCTACGACTTCCAACTAAGTGTTAATATCTTCAACACCTAATATTAAATTGGGATCCAACTGTGAAAAAGTTTGGGTTTCCCCATGATAATTTTTGTGAAGCAACATTTTCCTTTCCATAAATTATTACCACCATAAATGTTGGTCTCCCATCATGCTGATTTATTTAGCTACATGGGGATTGATTCCCATCCTTATGAGATGCATAGAAATTCCCACAAATTTTGTATTTGGGCACAACCACATATTCATTAACCCTTTTGGGCCTTGGCCTTTGTTACAATCAATGTATTACATCCTTAAACATCATGTAGTTATTAATAATGAATGTATGTAATGTATGAGCCTCTATAGAATAATTCATGTTGGGTTTTATCTCATATGTGTTGTATTCATTCCCTAGGACAAAAAATTATCCGTTAGTCCAACAACATGACTTTTAACAATTTTTCGATGGTCCAGACTCTAAGAACATAAACTAAGAGCTTCATAATGATTTTACTCCTTATCATATCATAAGTGCCTTCATTCTTCCCTTTTCCTAACACATGTATGGTACGAAATCCCATTTAGGCTTATTCACTTTGGGTTTATTTCCCCTATGCCACAAAATTACTTTATGAATGAATATCATTTAGTCCGAGAAGTATGAATTTAAATGTTTTCCATGATACAACCTTGATGACCTTATAATATGATCCCCCATAGGTAACACACAGTGTCTCAGGTATGGTATTCTGCCATACCACATATACCCTCTTTTTGGAATCATTATTACTGTTTGTTTTCTGATGTTTTTGTGGTACATGTACAAATTTAGACCATTCAAAAAAGAATTATTTCCCCCTCATAAAAGAATTATTATAGGAATAGAAATTTCTAGGGTCTTGGTAGAATGACCATAAACTATGTGCAGTGTCCCTATCACATGGCGTTAAGCTGGAAGACACATCTTGATCACATAAAGCTAAAATTTACCATGCATCCTCCTTATCATATGATGTTAAACTGCATGTTCATTATCCGTGTATTCATGACGTGAAACTCTAAGGCATACTTATCCCTCCTCGAAGAGGTTGTTCCTAAATGATGGGTCTGATATTTGTTTAGACTATTGCACATACATCAACATGATTTAAGTCATAGTGGACAAATTCCAAGATTATTGTAATCCTATCAAACATTCCATCACTTCACCCCCATGTATCATATTCCCATAATTTTGATATTAATTCTATTTCATGTCTGATGGGACCTTGTAATGACCTGGATATGCCACATAGGCTCACTAACAATCCTAGGATGACATTTCAGAAGGCATCAAATGAAATTTCAAGTTAGTTCTTGTGTTTAAAAAATTTTAAGTGGTCGACCATCTTTTATTTGTCCCAATTTCAGGATAAATGTATGAATGCTATGATTCAAACATGGTCAACACTTATCCTATTCCAGAATTCCATCCACCCCCTGTTATGATTATTGGGCATTTAGATTCACACTTTACATTGCCCTTGATTTTGATACTTTCCTACACCTCAAGTGTTATCTCATTCATGCACTAGAACATGTTTGGAAAAAAATGTTGGTTGTTCTGAGATACTTGTTCCCCAGTCATAGCCTCTCTCAGCCCAAAAACTTTACGTTGTCTGTCAAAAACATCATACACTGAGTATTCAATTGATTATATGACACTTGCATAAAAAGTGAACGATTTTATGATCATATCTTATTTATCACACCAGGCCAGACCCATGTGATTTTAGAGATTTATCATTAGTTGTTTCATAGATATTATTGATGTGTGATAATTAAATCATGAAATATTGTGTCCATTAACACAATTCAAAGAAATCAATACAGAAAGTATGTTTCATGTCTTTGAAAAAACACAGACCCTATAGATCACAACCCTTTAATGGAGCACTTCTGCTCTGCCTTCATTTGGTTTGTGGCCTCCAGGATCCATTGTTAAGGAATGAGCTCAATTTACTCTTCATTTCCATTAGGAAGGAGCTCATCCCCCTAGAACTAAATCTGGTCTCTCTCGGTTCAATGATCATCCACTTAATGAGATACCTATCTTAGCCGATCTTGGGCTTCTGTCAGATGTTCCCTTAATTGTGTCACCTATTCCAATTGGGTGGTATAAATGGAGGAATTCTCATTTATTTTCCCTTATAGACACTAGATATTTGTTTCATTTACTTGAATCATAGGGATGTTGAAAAAATTCTCATAGTGGAAAGTGATGTCCAAATGTCAACTACTTTCCTACATCATCTCAACAAGATAGTCATTGGTTCACCATGTCTATACCTTGGGAGTCCTACTTTCAAGCACATATACTGAACATCTAGTGGTGATGTGATCACATTCATATTATCCATATCAAGTATGGAATGTTGTTGGTAAAGAACATGATCAATGTTTATGCCTAGCATTGGGTGGCCTGAGTGTCCTTAACCACATCAGAATCAGACTCTCCTAACTTCTCTAGATCAGTAGGTTCGTAACAAAGAAATAAATCCAATAATTTAGCAGGGGGATCCCCCTCTGTAATATTTTTAGATGGGATGTGATCCATATAATGCGGTTGATCTTGATCACTTGATCCCACCTCTATGATATTTTTCCTATTAGAACCAGGTACTTCCCCACCAATGGAACCACAAGAGGTCATGTACCAGTCATCCCAAGCATATGAATTTACATGGAAAGTCCCCCAATCAGGAAATGAGTTCTGGATCCTCTAACCATGTCCCATTATTGAGAGTCTTCTACTCCCAACACTATTCATACAAGAAGCATGTTAGTCATCTTGATAGAGTAACAATATATGTGTCTATATAATGTGAGGAACTTATATAATCCTAGAGGTGGAATATCATGCTCTTAGGTATTCATTATCGGGATACCTAGATGTGGGACCCATATATGACTTGGGTCCAAGGATTTTCTAAGGTGGCCATGTAGGCCACCTCATCACTGTTGTTCCATGTAGCTATTTTCACCCCGAACACTGGTCCCGAGGCTTGGTTCATTGTGCATACTACCACACCTCAATCCACATGAACAGGGGGTCTCTTGTTCAAAATTATATTTTATAGAAAATATTTCATTATAGGAATGTAGATAAATCACTATTAAAATTATTGGATTAGATAATGAGTAAATGATTACATCAAGATCATCTGTGAATCACTCCAAGGATGTATCCCCTGAGACTGCTACCTCACTATCTACCAAAGTATCTTCCATCATGGATAAAACCATGGTATCCTCATGGTGGATTCCTTCATTAGAATCTCCACCCCAATATTTATTAATTTCACTACAAAAGGGGTAGCACTCATCCAAATCAACCACCAACATATTAGAGGGAATGGTAATGTCTAGTAGCATCCACAATCTATTTTTCATTGAACATGTTATTCCATGGGAATGAAGTAGGTCCTATAATTCTGTCAAAAATAATTCCCCCTATGACTGAGAAGTGAGGAAGCCTCTATTTTCATAAACATTCCTAACCAGATGTATACCAAACCTGTAAAGATGATCCCATAGAATACATGTGTCCGGAAACTATCTATAGGTATCCAAGGAGTCCCATGCCTCTGGATAAACCCAATTATCTAGAATTTCTACATGAAATTACTATTATTTTGGATCTTGGGAAGATGTACTATAGAAACCCCCTCATGGATTCCCTTCATCCTGAGTCAACTCTTCTGTGAGCACTGGGCCTAGTGTTTTTACTCTCCTTTCACTGTATCGGGTCGGTGAAGATCCATGGATCATTGGCCTCACTTCTATAGCTCAACCATCATAATGAACATATGCTCTTCCCCTATGATGATCACTATATTCTATTTAGACTCAACACTAAGGTGGATGAACTACCCCCTCATCAGCTCAATTGAGTTGTTTCCTCATTATCTCTCTTGAGTACATAGCCTCCCAGATCTTCACATAATCATAAACTAGCCCATATATAGTAGTGGGTGGAGGCAGTTCATTTTCCATTTTTTGGTCTCCCTACACGATCATGTGAAAAATATGTCTCATCACACAATGATTATTTTTATTTCATACTCCAAGATATACATACAAATTTAGACTTTATAGGCACATGAACTACCTCATGAAATGGTTTGAGTTGTATGGTTTACAGATTGGTTCACATTCCACCCTCATTAATAGAACGTCTCTTCAAAATTCCATGATATATGATCATTTCAATTATTTCCCCATGCCGTATTCATTTATCACCCCCATCAGTAAAGGGAATGTGTGAAGAATGTACCAGTCTACATGATTGATCCTGCTAATCACGTCATTCAATCCCTGCTTGAATATAAAACTCCCCATGATGATTAGAATCCCTGGCCAGAAGTTCGTCTCTTGATGAGAGATTGGATTTCGGTATTCATATCATCCCGTGTACACTACCACCCAGATTTTTAGATGGTGATGTATCCCTAACATTGACATATTCTTATTCCCCTCACTGACATGATAGAGAAACATATATAGCTTCTATATCACTGGGACCCCAAGATTGACATGTTTCCCCATTTCTAGCATCAGCTCCATGATGAACATTCTGGGACACACCCCCCATGTTCCTATCTCTTACTAGGAGAATACATTAAAAAATCAAGGAAGTAGTGATTTTAGACAACCTATCTATTGGTTGGAGCTCTGTCTTGATGTTGTATCCCCACATTTCCTACTAGTTATCCACATTGAATCACCAGTAATCGTTGTCCTTTCCTCGATGGTCCCCTCTCAAACACATTTGTTGTCTAGTTGGTAGTTTCTTGGGTATGTATTCCCCCTCACCATGTTCCAATATCAATAAGTTCAGGAAATAGATAAACCACTACTTAAAATGAACATCCCTTATAACCTTGTTATCTTCATCTATTCCTGTAACAAGATACAGAAACACCCTTTCCAGATATAGAATCTACCCTTAATCCACCAAAGAATTCTCTATATGGAGGAATGTTTCCTAAAATCCCACTAGGATGGGGATCATAGAAATGTTTTGGAGGTCCTAGATAATAATGCTGAATTCCCTGTGATGAAAATTTAATGTGTTGGTATTATTTGACCATCTACTTAGAAGATTATGCATGATCTCCTTCAGTTGGTAAACATAGTACTATGAAGCCCATATTGTTTTATAAATGGATTTCCACCTTATCTCTGCCCAAGATTTATGCAGGATGCACATTCCCAATAGGCCCAAGCCCATTCCTCTTTGAAGATACCGCCTTGGTGTAGGTGCCAACTAGTGGTTCGCCCCTTCTCTGTAATTCTTTGTCGTGTCTTGATGATAATATTTTATTGGAGTTGAGATACCTCAGCCACTATCTCCTTCCCATCAATGTCATGAGTATGATTTTAGGGACAATCTATTATGATAGGGGAGTGATCCTTCCAGATATGGCCTTCTACAGCTCTATGCCATGGCTACTTACCCAGTGTGCCTCTAAACCAGTAAAATGGATCATCTCTACTAGAATAAGGGGTAATGAATTCATATCTCAGGCCAAATCCATAGAACTTAAACCTCCTTCAAAGGGGGTATTACATCTAGGGGTTTCACAATAGTTTCAACAATGATTCATGGTCAGAGTGTCTCTATATGTACTCTACAATAATGATTCTTTTATCCATTTCCACTATATAGGAAGAATCTGGAAGGACCTCCTGAGAATCTTCGAGATCGACCATAAGATCTGGGACATTGTCAATTATTCATGAATTGTTCAAAGAGAATGATCACGAAGGTCATCCCTCGAGCATCGGTTCACAGACCCTTGCTATAATTTTCTTAAGTTGGTAAGTATTGACGTTTCACAATGCCCCGATTCACTAATTATAATTATTGGAGAAAAGGTCTGAAGACAAAATTCACAAAGTGAATTGGAAGGGAAGAATATATGAACATAATGAGAGGATACCTCATGCACATGGAGATATGTTATGGATATGAGACCCTCATACATAATATTTATAGGCACGAAGTCATCATAGCTTTACATAAACCGATACAGCTTCGTGTCGATTCTTCCCATGTGTGGAACACGCCCTTTATCATGATATGGATTCATGATCTTCGATTTTTTAGTGATTCACCCTCAGAATCTAACACTCCTGTCCCTTGACTCCCATTCTATGGGTGGTAATTTTGCGGGGCTGAATTTCATTCCCTGAGCATTATTGAGGAAGTACACAACCATTCAGGATGCAATTTAAGCTCAATGGGACCAAATATCATAAAAATTATCCCTTTTAAATAACCCACCTAGAGACCCTCATCACCATTGAGAAATAAAGTACTGACAGAACTCTCACGAGTCTAATGTACTCTACGACAATGTGAAGGAAGTTGATAGAAAACACAATGAGTCTGACTGAGTTAAATTCTTTTGAAAATCCCCACTACCCCTCATGGCACACCTCTGAGAATTGTGAGAACCTAATTGCTTTGAAATATCTATCTCACCTCCACCAAAATGAGGCAGCTACCCTAATCATTCAACTTTTGAGCTCCCATTACGAGAATTCACTATGAAATGTGAACTAGTGGGAAAATAGATCACCTGAGGTAATTGAGAAGCATGATCTACCCTTTCCCTTATTCATATTTACCCATGTCTAAGGTAGGGATTCCTCTCATGAATGAACACACCTTTCATGTTATAAGGAGACCCTTTTTGGTTACTCGGGGTTACATAGAGAATTTTCCCTTCATGATGCAATCTTCCACAAATCCATAAATCCTTGCTAAGGCAGGGTCCCCATGCTTCAAGAAATCCCATTCATTTATGAAGCTCTGGTTCTATGTAATGCATTAGAGCTTCATAAAGCCTCTTTCAGTGAGGCTACCCGCTTTATGATACCCCCTTCTATGAAGCTCTCTTGGCTTATATACTTTGATTTGTTGGTCCCTTGTGTGGTGTACCATATTACATTTTCCATATTATTTGTTCTTAGTACAGGCATGATAATGGTTATTAATTTTTGGTATAGCCATGCTAACATGGAACCCATTATTGACCACTCCTCCACTATCCTAGCTTTTGAAATTCTTGGTGGCTTCCATCACCCATGGTTTGTGAGTGATTGTTATTTATTTCCAATGGTTGAGGAGTGAATCCTCCCCATCCGAGCTGCATAACCCAAAACTACCTAGAACCATCACCCTCATCACATGACTTTAGACTATAGTATCACTATGTTCAATGAACATGGGGTGTCATGCGCCATAAATTTTCCATTTCCAGACATCTCCATAGGTTTGAGATCTCAAAATCATGGAATATTATCCTCCACATATGGAATGATATCCCATTTCAGCAGCTCCTATGCATATGACCCACACCATCTCTCACTGAAGCTTATTTCACAATGCGATCATATGCTCTACTAATTCCTTTTGTATCTCATACTGATAATGAATCACATTGTCATAGGTGTTAATAGTGACTCTTACAGCCTTCATCATGGTGCTCCTGCTCAGGTGTAATCCCCATGACCCACTCTGAACAACACATGTTTTGATCCTTGTTTTATAAAAATGGTATGTAAGAAGCCTCCACCAGGTACAATTCAAACAGATGGTAAACCTAGGTGATCCTCCAAGGGACATTCCTTCATTATGTGACATATTCCCTTAATGGGAAACATTACCCCAACCCCACCTCCTTAGGGTGTTCTAATACATACATTTTCACCCACATCATGAATCAACCATGTTGATTTTACTCTAGGACATCACGTCCTAGTATGATCTTAACGATCAACCACATTCACCTATTTCCATCCATGAAACATCCTTAGGTTACCCAACACAAATATGCAACCATTTGGGCTTCTCCCATGTGTATTCCCTCCCCATATATAATGAGATATCTTAGTACATAAACCCCAATGCGTCTTCTTAACTACATGTGCTTTTTCCCTATCTTCTAAACATGATATGTAGTAATCCAACACAAGGATCAACACAAACCATTGGTAAAACTAGGTTCTCCCTCCAAGGAATGTACCCTCATGACATGAAATCATTATTTTGTGGGACACATTCCCTTGATTCCACCTCCATAGGGTTTTCTAATCCACACCCCATCACTCAATTCATCCATTATCCATCTTGATTTTACTATGGGATGCCACATCCCAGTTTGATCTTTAAGTTCAACTGAATTCCCCCATATCCATCCTAAAATCTTCATAGGTGATCTAGCCCCAATTTCTATCCATTTGGTCTTCTCCGATGAGTAAGCCCTAACATTCCCAATGTGTTGTCTCAGTGCACAACCCCCAACAATTCCTCCCAACTATAATGGTTTTAATCCCTGTATTCTAAAAATGGTATGTAGAAAGCCTCCACGAGGTTCAATCCCAACCATCGGTAATCCCATGTGCTTCCTCATAGGGATATAACCTCAAGATGTGACATCTTCTATTCATGGGACACATCCCCCCTGATCCATCTCCATGGGGTGTTCTGATCCATTATCCATCATCCAATTCATCAATAATCCATCCTTATTTTACTATTGGCCACCACATTCCATTTAGATCATAATTTTCGATCAAATTTTTTCATTCCCATTCAAGATTCATACTTAGGTTATCTAGCTCCAATATCCACCCATTTGGGATGCTCCTATATGTAACCCCAAAATATTTGATGGGATTTCATAGTGAGTAAGACCCAATGCTTCCTCTAAACTACATGGAAATTGATCTTGGTCTTCCATAAAAGGTACAAAGGAATCCTTCCTGTGGTTCAATCCCCTTATCTTGTAATGACCCGAAAATTCCATGTATTTTTTTAATTATATGGAAATATTCAAGTCTACAGTATCTGATGGTACTTGATCTCTAGGCCTAAAGAGCTGAAAATGTTTTTTTCTGAAGTTTCTTCAGTACTTTCAGTAAGTATGTGAGTGGGTTTTTGTAACTTTTGAACCAGTGCTCGGAAATGAAATCTGAGGGCACGGTTTATCTCGTATCACTGATATTTTCTTAAGGATACCTTCACCTCGGCTTTAGTTGGTCGTGGGTGGAAGATATTTTTTTCTACCCATCGTGGGAAAATAAAAAAAAGTGGAAATAAAAATAAACTAACTTTATTTTTATTTAACTTTTGAATTATTTTGAATTCTCGACAGGGACCACCTGATCTCTTCAAACCCTTTTTTCTAAATTGTGCCAAACCCCCAAAATTTAATGGCTTCAATTAATGATGTCACTAAACCTATCAGTTAAGGGGGAGGCTCTTCATCACCTTGATTGGGCTCTTGGTTTTTTCTGGAGAAGAATCTTGGTGAAGGATCTTTCTAGAAGAAACCCCCATTAGAGAAAGAACTATTCTCCTTTAACAAACATTTCTCCAATGAGGAATGTATTCAATATTGACAAACCTACATCCTTCATTCCCTATCCTCACTGATGGCAATGAATCATTGAGGTAGGGATTTTTTTTGTATACCCGTTACCCCATTCTTGTCATTCTTCTTGATTTAAGAACAACTATGCCACTTTATACTGTTCTAATGTAGAGGGTGCAGGCCAAAAAAACACGTCCCAACCCCTCCATAACCTTTTTGGATTTTGGTTTTCTTTGCAGCTTGTTTTTGGGTTGAGTGAATCCCGACCGTGGTGGTCTTGAATCAATTGTGACGTCCCGAGATGAGTGCGGGAGTCTTCAGAATGAAGATCGGGCCACCGGGGTGCACCCGGTGACCCGAGGAACATCGCCGACGACCGGTACCGATGACCAATGCCGGTAGGGCTCAGAAGTGGGAACTGACACTCTAGCTGGATGCGATGATGGCGACGGCGCAACCACGCCACTGGAGGAGGGTCGTGCCCGTCGGCCACAGTGGAGCAAGGGCGGCGGCCATCGCACGACCGACTGCATGAAAGGGGGCGGAGGCGTGATCTGCGCCGCCAGGCTTGTAGGGGCCACAACACGAGTCCGTGGCGACAAGGGGGGGGGGGGGGTGGCCGGCTCGCTGTCAGCTGCCGGAGGTGCTGTGACGCGCGGCCAAGCCACAAAGGTGGGATGGTCGTCTGACCAACCGAGAAGTTGAGCACGACCCCCGAGTCCCACATGCCAGCCACCGAAGCCATGTGGCATCGACTGGTTGGCCATCCAACCTGAAAAGTTGGGCCGTTCAGGGTACCCAGGGGTGCCTCTCCCTTGGGAGGCGGCTAGGGACGACCCCACTATAGGGTCTCCCAGCCATGAGCCTCTTATGGGCCGCCCAGCTGGCCAGCCCGCACTGTGCTGGTGGGCTATGCCGAACCCAGCGGGCTGGGTCGGATCCTGTGGGTCGGGTTGGCCCAGGTCGGGTCAGTTCGCCTAGGTCGGACCGGACCCGGACCAACTTCGACCCCATTCTGTTCTTTTAGCCATAACTTGAGCTACAGTCTTCCATTTGACAAATGTCTGTGGCGCTGAAAACCTTGGAACGAGACGGTCCATTTTGTATACCCCACTTGAGTTTTGGATAAAGTTAGGGTACAACCTGTTTGGATTGAACACGAATCCAACCGGGCCCTCAGGACTAAAAAGGCCAGTAACTTATAGATCGAGCATCTGTTTGACGCCTCGTCTATTGCGTTGAGACCCCTATTACGTGGCGGTCCTTTGGGGATACTTCTTCATGGGACTCCGTGGCAGTTGGAGTGTCGACCTGTGGCTTCAGGAGCGGACCCTCCCAGAATCAAGCGAGCTTAGTGTGGGGACCCTATGGCTGGCTATAATTGGAGAAAGGGATTCTATGGGGGTCTATTCCTTGGGACCCTATATGCGTGTGTGATTTGGGATCCTACGGGGGTCTGTGTTCCAGGATCCTACATGGATCAACTCTTGGAATCCATGTGGGACTACTCTAGGATCCTACGTGGGTTTTCTGTACTAGGATTGTTTTTGGGTCTGATGATTTAGAATCCTACATGGGTATACCTCTCAATGGAGTAAGATGATTCAGTAGTTATATCTAATCATCATTACTACCATACCTAAGTTATACCTAGTTTGAGATGAGTTCTAAACTTAGTGGCGAAACCATTGTGGTTCTTCTCTGTGTGGTGTTACCTAAGAGGTACTCACCCATGTGGTGTTAACCTTCGTGGTACTTCTTCCTTCGTGGACAGTTGTGCTTTTGGCTCAGGTGATGGAGCTTTGTGTAATATTCATAACTTAGATATATGTATGGGCATACACCTAAGTAAGGATGGTTGTTACTTTGTACCTTGTGATTGTACTCTTACTTTTGATGTTTATCGTATGTGGATTATGGGAGACCTTTAGGGGTCTCGGGGTCCCTACTGAGTATCGTTATACTCACCCCTACACGGGCTATGCCCGCATCTTGTTGTGTCTTGTGCAGATGATATGCAACATTGATCGAGGCTAAGGGTGACTGACAGGAGGCTTCATTGATGTGGACTTAGACGAGACATACCACAAGGAAGACTTGATCGAGAGTTATAACTACCATTCAGGAAGGATTCCTGGTGGACGACCCAGAAACTATTTCTTTTTCAGTTTTACTGGTAATTTTAGTTGGGCTTTTATACTGGCCCTTACTTTTTGCACACTTTTTACTATAGTAGTTAGTTGTGGTTACTATTTGTTGTGTTTTCAAACTGTGTGTGTTGTAGGTTTTAAAGGCAATGTCTTCCCAATTACTGGGATATTCCTTTCGGTGCTAGTTGCCATCCCCTAGCCTATGGAAGGCAGGCTTGGGATGGTCATGACATGGGTGCCGAGGATGGGTTGTGACAAATTGGTATTAGAGGAGTTGGTTCTACTATAAAACATTTGAATTTGATCTTTTAATGACAATAATGTTAAGTGTTATGAGTGTGGTTATCATTTTATAGAATCCAGTGTTGGTGTGGCGGCTGACGTATCCATACACTAGGACCCTGACTTATTATTTCTGACTTAGTGGTTGAAAACCTTGATTGTGTGTGTGTTTTGAAATTTTTTCTTTGTGATCTCTTTGAGTCAACTCACCAGGTATAACTTATTGACCATGGAACACCTGTTTCTTTTTAGGATTCCTCCACGTAGACAACCAACATAGGTTTCGGGTAGAGCATGTTGTGATAGCCCATTGAG
Organism: Viscum album; assembly: GCA_963277665.1. Classification (NCBI taxonomy): domain Eukaryota; kingdom Viridiplantae; phylum Streptophyta; class Magnoliopsida; order Santalales; family Viscaceae; genus Viscum; species Viscum album. The sequence goes on from OY728157.1 coordinate 601,631,016, forward strand.
CGACGAGGCCTTGGTGCATGGCTCTTTTTCAGTAGAGGCACCAGTGGAGGCACCAGTGGTACCATTACCGTTGGATCATAGATGCCACTATCCCCAATAGCAGAGAGTTCACGTCGCTTGAGCACGTTACATGAGTTCTAGCACTAGAGTCCACCCAGGTTTATGGGTGAGAGGAACCCACAGGCAGATGGGGATTGGATGGAGGCTGTGGTGAGAGTCTTCCGACTGGTAGGGACACATGATGATCTCATGGTGATCCTTGTCATCAGTCTTCTACAGACAGTACCAGGACGATGGTGGAGCTTGATGCTTCAGTTTAATGACAATGTGCACTTCTCTTGGTATACTTTGAGAGCCTGTTTTAGGCAGAGTATTTCCCAGTGACCCTTTGCACAGTGCACATACATGAGCTTCTTCATCTGCAGCAGGGAAGCATTACTGTGGCCTAGTACTCATCAATGTTCACTGACCTCTCTTGCTACTCCACTGATATGGTGCTCGACCCACTCTTTAGGGCCCATACCTTTGATCAGGTACTCAAGTGGGAGATTAGGGCTTCGATGATTTCTCTCAGCATCCCGACACAGGAGGGGGTGTTAGAGCGAGCCCTCTTAGTGGAGAGTTTTCTTACTGAGCAGTCGCCAGTAGTATGACCCACCACCGGGAGTCATGTAGAAGAGTATTCTGTAGCTGGAAGTAGACAAATGTCACAGAGGTCCAAGAGGACCAGACCTATAGGTGGACGACTGTAGGATTCAGGGTCGGCTATGATGGGCACCCGAGACCAAGCTATTCTTGTGAGGAGAAGGCAGTGTTATGTATACGGCGGGCAGGGTCACATTGCTTGTGACTGCCTGACCCGCCATACAGATGATCAGAAGACTGTTGAAGGAAATTCCAGGCAGAGATAGAGGTTTGAACGAGGAGGTCCATAGGGAGCAGGCGAACGTTACAGAGGAGCTGTTCGTACATCTGGAGGTGGGTGATGATTCGAGGTGTTACCACCACCACCACCAGGTGGTCCAACCCAACCACAGGGAGTAGGTGGACAGCGGCGAGCTCAGCTCCAGGTAGTTGAGGCCTATGACCACAACACTCTGAAGATTATTCGAGGTATGATCTGTGTATACTCCACCTTAGCTGCATTACTTATAAACATAGGTTCCAGTCAATCTTTTATTGCCACTGCCCTCGTTCAAAGCTCAGAGATTCCGGTGGAGACGTTGTCTTGATCCTTACGGCTAGAGACTCTTATGAGAGATGATTCTATGATTACACACTCGTGCCAACATTGTGATCTTACTCTAGGATGCGAAAGATTCGGTTGACATATTCTAGTAGCGGTATCGAGGCCTTACGACGTCATCTTGGGTATGGATTGATTATCTACAGTCCATGCCCAGATCAACTGCATGAGGTGAAAAGTGTGGTGTATCCGCAAGGATGGGAATAGGTCTACCTTCACCAGTGAGAAGGGAGCCTTTGTAGCACATGATGTAATTACCCGTAAGAGAGTGCAGCCGATCACTCATCAGTTGGCTAGCCTTACCCTCAGAGTGGTTGATGTGGAGAGTTCGAGCTATCCTATAGCGGTGGACCAGTACATGGATATCTTCCCTGATGATGTTCCAGGTCTACCTCCTCATAGGGAGGTGGAATTTTATATTTACTTGTACCCCAAGACGACACCGATATCTACACCAGCATATCAGATGGCTCCCGCGGAGCTTCTTGAGCTGCGGGTATAGCTGGAGGACTTACAGGGGAAGGAGTTCATTCATCCTAGTGTTTCTCCTTGGGCAGCCCAGATTTCGTTCGCCAAGAAGGAGGATGGGAGCTTGATACTTTGTGTTGACTATCGGCACCTTAACCAGGTGACCGTGAAGAATAAGTACCCACTCTTGAGGATTGAAAACCTCTTTGACCAGCTGAAGGGAGCACGATGGTTCTTGAAGATATACCTCAGATCAGCCTATCACTAGCTCAGAGTACAAGAAGAGGATGTGCAGAAGACGAATTTCAAATGTCAGTATGACCATTATGAGTTTTTGGTCATGCCGTTCGGCATGACCATCACTCCAGCAGTGTTCATGGGACTCATGAACATGGTCATTCAGTCATACCTTCTTCGCTTTGTAGTAGTCTTCATCAACTACATTCTGATCTACTCGGCTACTCAGGAGGAGAATGCCTATTAGTTTTAGGTAGTTCTGGACACACTCCAAGAGCACCAGATTTATAGTAAGTTCTCGAAGTGACAGTTCTGGATCCAATAGTTTTAATTTCTGGGAAATGTCATCTCAGAGGCTAGAGTTGTGGTGGATCTAGCAACGATTTGAGGTGGTACTTTCTTGGGAGCCACCCAGGAGTGTGACAGAGGTATGAAATTTCATGGTTTTGGATAGATACTATCAAAGATTTGTTCCAGATTTCTCCAGTGTTGTAGCACCTTCATCAGCGTTGACAAAGAAGGGGAAACCCTTTGTATGGTCGGAGAGATTCCAATGAAGTTTTCAGGAGCTGAGGTAGAGGCTGACTAGTAACCCCATCTTCAGGCTTTCAGAGGAGGGTGTTGGGTATGTAGTCTACTGCGACCGATTAGGGACTGGTCTCGGATGTGGCTTGATGTAGGAGTGAGCAGTTATTGCATATGGTTTTCGACAGCTGAGACAACATGAGCAGAACTACGCTACCCATGAACTTGTGTTAGCAGCAGTGATCTTCGCTTTGAAGATGTGGTGACACTATCTAATGGGTGATAATTTTATGGTCTACTCTAATCACCAGAGTCTCAAGTATATATTCTCCCATAAGAACCTGAACCTAAGACAACAACGTTGGATTGAGTACCTCCAGGACTATGACTTTGAGATAGTTTATACTCATGGGAAGGGGAACGTTGTAGAAGATGCACTCAAAAGGAGATCTGGTATACAGTTGCTAGGTGAGGCGATAGAGTTTATAGCCTCTTTTCATATATCCTTTGTGGATTGAGATGGAGCAGATTTTATTTAGTCTCTTAAAGTCACTCTCCTACTCCTTCAGTGAGTCAGGGAGGCGTAGCGTGGGGACACTGACTGCGAGGCTCGACGTGCTTAGATATCCACAGGACATGCACCTGATGGATTTTTTGAATGTGGGGAGAACGTCATCCTTTTTAGATGATATACCACCGTACCAGTGTCTCTTTAAGATGATGTGTTGAGGGAGTTCCACACATCCCCTCTAGTGGTACATTCAGGAGTGGCAAAGATGTACCAGGACCTCTGATGATAGCACTTGTGGATGAGAATGAAGAAAGCAGTAGCAAAGTTTGTCTCTCAGTGCTTCATTTGTCAGTAAGTGAAGGTTGAGCATTAGGTACCATCGGGATTAGTTGAGACTTTAGAGGTACCAGAGTGGAAGTGGGATAGAATATCCATGGACTTCCTGACATGAATTCCACAAATATCCAAGGTTCATGATTCTATCTTGGTGATCGTCGACCAACTCACCAAGTTGGCCTACTTCCTACCGATCAGAGAGCAGTGTTTAGTAGAGATATTGGGGAACCTCTATGTACAATAGATTGTGCGACTACATGGAGTACCCTTGAAAATTATCTCCAATCGTGATGCACGTTTCACTTCCTCACTATGGAAGGGGTTGCAGGAGGCTTTCGGGACACAACTTTATTTGAGCACCACCTTCCATCCTCAAACGGATGGCCAGACTGAGCGGACTATTCAGAACCTCGAGGACATACTGCATGCTTGTGTCCTCGACATTGGTAATAGTTGGAAGGATCACTTTCACTTGCTGGAGTTTTCATACAACAACATTTATCACCCCACCATTGGAATGGCACTATTCGAGGCTCTGTACGACCGACCTTACAGATCACCCTTGTGCTGGACTGACCTAGGGGAGTCAGTACTCATGGGACCAGAGATGGAACAGGCAACCACAGAGAAGGTACCAATCATCCAGGAGCATATGAAAACTGCACAGAGCTGGCAGAAGTCCTATGCTGACAGGATACAGAGACCTCTGAAGTTCGAGGATGGTGACCACGTCTTTCTATGGGTCTCACCCCAACGAGGTTTGCAGAGATTTATCTTGGGTGGAAAGTTATATCTGAGGTTCATCGGACCCTTTTAGGTCCTTAGTAGAGTTGGAAAGGTTGCTTACCGCCTACCACTTCCCCTTTAATTGCATCATGCACATGACGTTTTTCACGTATCCCAGTTGAGGAGATACGTGCATGATCCTACTCACATCATTGACTGGGGTGAGCTTGACATCGATGATGGGGTGATGTTTTCGGAGGTTCTAGTAGAGATTGAGGATCGACAGGAGAGAGTACTTTATTGGCGATCGATACCTTTTGTGCATGTATGTTTGCAGCACAGGAACCTCCAAGAGAGAACATGGTAGCGGGAGGCTCATGTTTGTGCTCAGTACTCCCACTTGTTTTCCTAGTTTTTGTGATGTGGCTTTCGGGGATGCTAAGACCTGAGGTGGGGAGAATGTAAAGACCCAGAAATATCATGTAATTTTTTAATTATATGGAAATATTAGAGTCTGAATTTTTTGATGGTACTTGATTTTGGTGCCTAGAGAGACTAGAATGTTTTTCTTATGTTTCTTATGTACTTTCAGAATGCGTGTGAGAGGGGTTTTTTTAACTTCTGAACCGGTGCTTGGAATTGAAATCCGAGGGCACCGTTGATCTCGCAGTGCTGGTAGTTTCTTAAAGAGACCTTCACCTCAGCTGTAGTTAGTCATGGGTGGAAGATAGTTTTTGATACCCATCATGGGAAAATAAAAAAAAGTGGAAATAAAAATATACTAACTTTATTTTTATTTAAATTTTGAATTCTTTTTAATTCTCGGTGGGGACCACCCGATCTCTTAAAACCCTTTTTTTAATTGTGCCAAACCCCCAACATTTAATGACTTCAATAATTGACGTCATTAAACCTATTGTTTAAGGGGGAGGCTCTTCATCACCTTGATTGGGCTCTTGGTTTTTACTGGAGAAGAAGTTTGGTGGAGGATCTTGCTGGAGGAAACCCCCCTTAGAGGAAGAACTCTTCTCCTTCGACAAACATTTCTCCAATGAAGAACTCTGTCAAAGGATATCCAATGAGGAATGTATTCAATGAAAACAAACTGACGTCCGTCTTTCCCTATCCTCACCGACGTTAATGAATCATTGAGGTAGGGATTGTTGTTTTTGTATACCCCTTACCCCGTTCTTGTCATTCTTCTTGATTAAAGAACAACTCTGCCACTTGCTACCATTCTAACGCGGAGGGTGTGGGCCAAAAAAACATGGCCCGAAACCTCTGCATCCATTGTGGATTTTGGTGTTCTTAGCGGCTTGTTTTTGGGTTGAGAGAATCCCGACTGTGGTGGTTTTGAATCGATGGCGGTGTACCAAGACGAGTGCGGGAGTCTTTGGAATGAAGATCGGGCAACCAGGGCGCACCCGGTGACCCGAGGAACGTCGTCAGCGACTAGTGTCAATGACAAGCGCCAGTAGAGCTCAGGAGCAGTGGCTGACACTCCAGCCGACCGTGATGACGGCGGTGGTGCAACCGCGCCACTGGAGGAGGGCCCCGGCCCGTCGGCCACAACAGAGAAAGGGTGGCGACCGGCACAAAGGCGACTGCGTGAAGGGGGCAGCGGTGCACGTCCACACAGTCGGGCTTGCAGGGGCCATGACACGAGGCCGTGACGACAGGGGGGGGGGGCTCACTGTCGGCCACCAGAGGTGGCGCGGCATGCGACTGCGCCGTGGAGGTGGTTTGGCCATCCGACAAACCAAGGAGCCGAGCGGGACCACCAGGTCCCACGTGCCAGCCGCTCGTGCCATGTGGCGCCAGCTGGTTGGCCACCAAACCCAATTGGAAGGGTCTTTCATGGTACCAAGAGGTCACCTCCCCCTTGGGAGGCAGCTAGTGCGGACCCCACCATGGGGCCGCCCAACCGCTGGCCAGCAGCGGGCCTCATGTGGGCCGGGCCAGACCCAGCAGGCCGGGCCAGACCCAGCAGGCCGGGCCAGACCCAATGGGCTAGGTAGTAACCTACGGGCTGGTTCGAACCTACGGCCGAACCCAGGTCAGGTCGGTCCAACCGGGTCGGACCGGACCCAGACCAGCTTCAACCCCTTTCCACTCTTTCGGCCATAACTTGAGCTACATGCGTCCGTCTGACAAACCATCTAAAACAATAGAATCCTTGGATCAAGATGCTCCTTTTGGTATACCCCACTTGAGTTTTGGACAAAGTTGGGTTACAACAAGGTTGGATCGAACACGAATCCAACATGGCCCTCACGACTAAAAAGGCCAATAACATACAAACTGGGCGTCCGTTTGACGCACCGTCTATTGTGTTCAGACCCCTATTACATGAAGTTCCTTTGGGAATACTTAAATATAGGACTTCATGGAATTTGGAGTATCGACCTGTGTCTTGAGGTGTGGACCCTCCCGGAAACAAGTGAGCTATGTGCGGGAACCCTATGGCTGGATGTAAAATGAGAAAGGGATCCTATGTGGGTCTGTGCCTTGGGATCCTACGTGGGTCTGTGCTTTGGGATCCTACGTGGGTCTCTATTCTAGGATCCCACATGGATCATCTCTAGGAATACACATGGAACTAATCTAGGATCCTACGTGGGTCTTCTATACTAGGATCCTACTTGGGTCTGATGATTTAGGATCCTACATGGGTCTGCCTCTCAATAGAGTAAGATGATTCAATAGTTACATCTAATCATCATTACTACTATACCTATGTTATACCTAGTTTGAGATGAGTTCTAATCTTTGTGGTGAAACCAATTTGGTTATTCTTTGTGTGGTGTTACCAAAGAGGTACTCACCTGTGTGGTGTTACCTTCATGATACTTCTTCTTTTTTGGATAGTTGTGGTTTTAGATCAGGTGATGGAGCTCTATGTAATATTGAAAACTTAGGTATATGTATTGGAATACACCTAAGTAAGGATGGTTGTTACTTCGTACCTTATGATTATACTCTTAATTTTGAGTTTTATCTTTTGTGGATTCTGGGAGACCTTCGAGGGTCTCAGGGACCCTAATGCGTATCGTTATACTCACCCCTGCACGGGCTATGCCCGCACCTTGTTGTGTCCTTTGAAGACGACAAACAATATTGATTGAGGCTAAGGGTGGAAGACAGGAGGCTGCTCGGAGGTGGACTTAGATGAGACATACCACAGGGATGACTTGATCGAGAGCTGTACTGACCCTTCAGGTAGGATTCCCGGTGGATGATCCCGAAGCTGTTTCCCTTTCAGTTGTACTTGTACTTTCAGTTGGGCTTGTATACTAGCCCTTACTTTCCGCACACTTTTTACTATAGAAGTTAATTTTTGCTACTTATTATTGTGTTTTCAGACTGTGTGTGTTGCAGTTTTTAAAGGCAATGCCTTTCCGATTACTGGGATATGCTTTTTGGTTCTAGTCGCCAGTCCCTGGCCTATAGAAGGCGGGCTTGGGGTGTTCATTGAACGGGCCCTAAGGATGAGTCGTGACATATCCATTCCCATACTAGTCTTTCCCTCAAGTTGTCATGTATTGATAAAATCAAGACCTAGCGTATAGCTGACACTCTCTTTGGGTCCCTATCTATATTCTCCATTCTCATGGTCCATATTTTTAGGTGCCTCCTTGAACCATCCTAATCTATGTGAAATTTTATCCATGTCTTCTATACATGGTATATAGGAAGCCTATATGTGGTTCAAGAACAATATCTATCACACTCCTTCCATTTCATCCATTCCACCCCATCCATTAATCTTCCACCTCACTCAAATATCGATTAGATCATGTCATTCATCTTGGATGTCTTTGTGTGTAAACATCATTCACCCTATCACTGCCCTTAGTGAATCCTAGGAAGTCTTTGTGAGTAAGTGCCACACAATCCACACCATCCAAGCAAGATCAATCCTCTTGCGATGGGAAACCTCAATGTTGAATCCCAACATCACCCCTTCAAACTACGTGGGTTTTATCTCTGTCTTAGAGTACATAAAAATCCAACCTGAGGTTCATTTCCATCCAATGGTAAACCTTGGTGTTCCCCTCATTGGGGAACAACAGCCTGATCCACCCTCAGTGGTGCGTAGATCAATCTCCATGGTTTAAAACCATCTATTTATGGGAAACACCACCCTAGTTATTCTCTCATTGGGTTTTTTGATCCATGCATATGGTAAAGCATTTCAGTACTCCCTCATAGGGATCTAACCTCTCTAATCTAATTCCATTAGGTGTTCTAATCATCCTATCTTCATCATTTCAAGATGTTAAAACTATTTCCCAACTCGTGTTAAACATGGGATGTCTAAGGAAAACCTCGGAAGACAAGCCTATGAAATAAGATACCCCATGATTGATATGGTATTCCTCAGGTAATGCTCGAAAGATTACTCCATGATATGACCTTTTATGTGAACAAATACATGTGTTCTATTTTTTTAACATCGATAATTTACACTAATTCTCAATGCGAATATAATCCTAAATGAATGTTTCTTCCCTTCCAAAACCCCATGGAATGTCCAAATAGAAAAACATAAATAAACATCATCCACAAAGAGATGGAACTAGAAAAGAGTTTCATGATCTATAAATAAAATCTATCAGGGAGACCTAGATTAGGTGATGAATTTCTAAGATAAATCTATGGAAGGGAGAATAGACATCCCATAACCCTGTTTTGATGAAGAATAAGAAATTTCTGAAAGAGTGAGGAATGCATCTCACCTTTGGAATGTGAGAATTAATGCCACATTGAAAACTATTAGCAAGAGCGAGAGTAGACATGTGAGCTATAGAGGTACCTCGAAAAGGGAATCCGAAATATAGTATTTTTGGTAATTTATGTTTTGATAATGTATCAAGGGAATATAAAATCAAGGTATTCCCATGTTTGGAATGTGATAACCAGGAACTGATTTATGATAACTTATGGGATCAATATTTTCTTGATTAATAGAACAAATTTATATTACTTTTAATTTTCATCTTTCAAATGGGTTAGAAGGTTAACCATTTATTGAATGGTTTATGTTAGAATTTGTATGATGTTTTTGAGATTAAATTATTATTCCTACATATGTGGATTTTTTCATATTGTATAACTTTTCTAGTGTTTTTGGTTGTGATATATGGAATATCCTATCAATCTATTTATCAATTTCATGATCTGCTAATTATTTTTGAATGGAAATGTATCCTTCATTTCATAAAATTAAGGATGAAGTGGAAATTGATCAAGGAAAAACATGGGTGCGGTTTTCTAAAAACCATGAATGTATATATTTTAATGAAAATTATTCAATTTTATGTAAATGATATTGAAATAAAATTTTGTCTCAATAACAAATTTTTTAAATCGATGGCCTTCTAAATCATCAAAGATTTATGACTATGGGGCCCGAAACAATCAATAGATCATTAACTATTTTGTGAATGATTACATAAAAAACACCCTATAAATATTTACTCTTTTCATCCAAGTCTAAATTTTCCCTTTCCCTCAATGTTATCTTATGTGTAAAACTATTTATTTGTAACAATGGGTAAATATTATGTTTCTCCATATTATTATTTAATTTTTTTTGTATTTATTTAATGATGTCAGTTTTTGTGAATGGAAATTTAATTTTTAATATCTTAGATAAATTTCAAGGGTGAAATTCAATTTAAAAGGGGTATAATGTAACAACCCAAGATTTTGTGTTTTTTTGAATTAATTCATTCTTTTGATAGTTATTATTTTACGAAACTCTGAATATAAATTATATTATATTAAATAAATATGTTTGGATTGAGTTTAATGAAACACCAGGTTAATATTACCCTACACACAACACATAGATTATCTTTCGGTACATGCAACATAATGTTTGGACTATGTTACATGTAATGTTTATTTACTTCGACATCTTGTGTAACATGCTAGACCTAGTTTTACCAAAATAAATCATACTATTAATATTTTTGTTAATATATTAATATATATTTCATATATTCACAAGTATATAAGTTATGAATAGAATATGAAATAAAAATGTAAATAAAATGAACCCTTTTAGTTATAAATAAATATAGTATCTATTATAAAATAATGAAATTAATTTTCTATGAAAAATATTTTTCTATGTAGAAAAACCATTTTATCTCAGTAAATTAAAAAAATTGATGAATTTTATAAATATATTATATATCCAATAAAATATTTTTTACACCGATCCAATTGATTTGATAAACATAAGATAAGAATAAATCAATTATTATGAATATAAAATTTATTTTTCCAAAAGGAAATTTCAACACCTTTTAATGGAGTGCCTATTTTAATTTTTTTGATTCTTTTATAATTTATATTTAAAAAAATCAAAATTATTTTTGATAGATTTATATAGAAATATACTTTGGCTGATATTTGGGAATCTTTTTTGAGAAGATTCATTTTTTGATTAGTAATGAAGAACACTGAATTTTAATTCAAAGAATATTTTCCATAAAATATTATTAGAATGATAAATTATATATTTGATTTCACATAATGTTCATTTATAAGAATTATAAAATTTTTAATATAACATAAGTAATTTGAACAAATATAAATACTAAATTTGTTATAAAAACATTTTTGAACATTTTTACATTAAGAAACAACATTGTCCTCCTAGATAAGGGATTAAATTAAAGTTAATTTCTGCCACTGATATTACTAGAATATAGAAAAATGGATTAAATATTATGAATTTTAATTATTAAAAATTCCAAAATTATTTTAAAATTATTTTAATTTTTTTTGATTTTTTAATTAATATTAATTACATTGATTATGGTAAAATTAATCTTAACAAGGGACAAGTCCTTATGGTTAAGGTAAAAAATGACCTGGAAACTTGTTTTAAATCCATTATATGGACATATATTGACATTATATTCCTTTAGATACACATTTTTCTATTATTTGATACACCCTTCATGGGGAAAATGTGGGTGGAATTCCCTTTTCTAAAAATTACAACAATTACACTCCTCCTCCACTAAAAAAAGAACTCACCCCTCCAACTTATTAACAACTATCAAGACATTTGTGTCACCCACAATCCAATAAAATAAGATCTTAATATCCCTCCATTTATCCTAGAATCCTACATATGTGATAAATCCATCTAATTATTCCCTTTGGTGAAAACCAAAATGAGCTACCCAAAGAAGAGGTAGCATCCTTCATCAAGCTCCATTGTTTTATTTTCATTCTCCACAGAGTCAAATATTATTATTCCATACTTATATAACATTAAAAGTATCCCAAATATTATTATATGTTTTTATTATATGTTTTATACCTACACATACACACAAATCCATATATTGGTTAACGAACACACCATTCATGTGTACGATGAACTATCACCACACAAAATGATGTTGTTCATTTTTCCATTACCACTTCTTAGGGATATGAGTTTTGATGAAAATATGTGTTTACATGACATTTAAGATATATATTATGTATATATTATTATATAATTATAATATATTACATACCTTCATTATTTCCATTTTTGTACATACTATAACATCATTTGTGGAAGTGTGGACTACTATATCATTAGAGCGATCTGATTCGTTCAAACATTGAGTGGAATGTATTAACGATGGGTTTAGTAAAACTATATGATATATATAAAATAATCATTCTACTGGAAGGATATTATATATATATATATATATATATATATATATATATATATATATTTATAACCACATATTCCATTTAAATTTTTTCATTCAATACTACTATAAAACAGAGACAACGTTCATGCATACATATGACCTACAATCTCAATGAACTGTGTATTTCATTTTATATTTTTATATTGTATTGATTATAATAAATAATTATATAGAAAATATATATTATATTTATATCAATTTTAAATTCTTGATATCATTATATAATTATGATAACCAAAAATATAACAAATCAAAACAGAAGAGAAAAACAAATAAAATATTACTCAAAAAATAACATAAACATTGAGTAATTAATAAACATGTAATATAAAGTCATAATAAATGAATATATGTTATTAGAAACATTAATATTTTTATTTGGAATATTTATAATAAACTTATATTTTTTATATAAGAGTTTTGAATGATTATGAAAAGAGGAATGACATAAGGTATCAATTTTCTCCTATGACTTTTATTTCTGTAAAACTTATTCCTTATTCCAACACACGTTAATTTTGTGTGGTCTATATACTCACCATGTATGATTTATATAATTATTATAATTAAATTATCAGGTATTTACATTTCCATTTTGTTAATTATCTTCTATGTGGTATATGGATCAAAAGTTACCATATCTGTAATGTAATTTTCTCTCAATTTACATTCTTTGAGAAACATGCCATATTATGCACCAATATTTTTTATGAGGTTTATATACGAACAATTGACATGTTACATCATGAACCTCATTCATTTAATGATATTTTAAGCTTCATGTAATGATATTATTTCCATATCACTATGATTAAAAGTTACTATGTGGTAAGAGTTTGTTTTGAAAAAGTCTCATCATTTATCGATGATTTGTTATGATTATGGTTCCATTGATGAAATATCATGATAAATATCCCAAGAACACTAAAACGTTCTATAATATTTTACTTATTAATAATATTTTTAGGTAATGGTAGTATTTTTACACTCTTATGTAATTAAGATATTTAATAATGCCTTTTAAATAAAATTTGATCTTATCTCCACATTTAGTTAGAAATCTTGGTTTGTCAAAAACATAGTTTTCAAAAAATGTTTTAAAATTTTTATTTTTCAAAAATGTGTTTAAAATTTATTCAAGATTCTTTTAAAAATTTACATGGAATATGGATTTATGAATTTTTTTAAACAACTTCTATAATTTTTCAAGGATATTTTTTTTTTCAATTTGTTTTTCGAAATTCTTTTAAAAGTTCTCAAGAAAAATGGTTTTCAAATTTTTTTCAGGATTTATTTATAAGTTATCAAGAAATATTTCTTTAACAATAATTGCACGACTTATTTTTATATTTTAAAATTATTTTCAATGGACTTTTTTTTAAAAATTTTCAAGAATTCATTCTTAGTTTTCAAGGTTTTTTTCACAAAAAAGGTTTTCAAAATATTGTCAAGAATCCTTTATAAGTTTTCAAAACTGTTTTAAAATAATATGGTTTAAAAAATGATTTATGTTTAAAAAAATTAAAATAGAATATGACATTTCCCTCAAGATATTTTTAAATGAAATTGTAAATAATTATTTATAAAATAAATATTTTTTATGTGGTTTTATGAAAATGATTTTCAAAGAAAGGAAATTTTCCTTATGAAATGTTTCTAGCAATATTTCAAAATAATTCCCCATATAAGATGTCTTGATTTTTATATATTAACATCTATTTGGTATATTATCTAAAAATAACTTTATTTTTATTTCATTTATGGTTTATATTTTATTACCATTATGTTAAAGACATCCGTTTCCTTTTCATGGGTCATATGATCTCTAAACCTGTTACTTTTCGGGGTTTTTTCTTTGATGAAATTACTATGAAACCTATCACTCTTCTAAATGTTATGATGTGATGGAATTTTTATGAAAATAATTTAATTTAATGGGTAATGATATGATTTTTGGGAAGTACATATATATTTATGGTCCATAATATGATAAATGATTTATTATCTTGTGGAACATGAAATAATGATTTAATTATGTGATGGGTGTAACCTAAACCTCCACTAATGCATTGGAAAATGATTTTTATCCCATGTGATAATGATGGTGATCAAGTAAACGTGCTGAATCCACTATGGGGTATGGGTAAAATAGATCCACTTTGGGAAGATGAAAAAACCCGGTACACTCTGGGGAGATGGGGAAATATGATCAACTATAGGATGATGGGGAAACATTATCCCTTATAATGAGTGGACAAGGACAGGGGAAGATCGTGTGTCCCTCGAAGTAGGTGTAGTACCCATGAAGTTATATGATAAATTCAATCAATGAATATTTCATTATAGGGTATAATATTACATGTTTTGGGTATGCCAACATTCTATGACTTATTCCTTTATTGCGCATTCATGGAATATTATATTGATTTATATATGATTCACACCTTATGAAATTATAACCCTTATACCATGATTGATATTTATGATATGAGTGGTATAATATTACAATGTTATGGTCACATTCTCATACCCTTTTGCTCATATTTTTTCTTACATATCACCCTTGTTTTGTCGTACCATGCATCTAAGATCACCACTTTTTATGTTTCCTTCCTGGGTTATGATGATATATATTACATATGATATTTATAAGGGGATATAAAGTATTAGAGATCCTAGTGTGAGATAATGTATCTCACTCATGTAAGAGGGTTTACATTTCCATGTTTCTAAAGGTAATAAACTAATACGGCCATTGGGAATCTTTTTTTTGTAATGTATAATTATTCTACAAAAATGATTTAATGTATATATAAATTATGAAGGGTTTTTTATTCCGGAATACTATGGTTATTATTTTTAATTATTATGTGTATTCCACAATTCCATGTATTACTCCAATTTTATTATCTCATGGATCATGTCCATTGATACCATTATTTTTCACAGCTTATAAACTACCAATATTTATTTTATGACTTATTATTAGGATCATTAATGAGAAAATTATGGTTTTCATATTTTATTCCCATGTTATCACAAAATTATGTTCAATTTAAGCTTATATATCACAATTTTTACCCTTACTGAGAAACTAAGGTCACTAATTCTTATTTTCGATTTTCCTAGGTTATGAAGAATGGTTTTAGGTAGGGTATGATTTTAAATATTACAACTGAATATTCTTTAACAATTTTAAAATTGTGTAACTATTTTCCAAAATCACTAAACCATTATTGTCCTTGGGCTTATGATCATTCCATATATTGAATAAACTTATAAAAATATGTAATATATATCGATGAAAAGACAAGGTCTACAGATATCGTTTAAAAGAAAATGTTTTATTAAAATTGGTAATCCATGATGAGAAAACATTAGTGAGATAACAAAATATATTTATAAGGATATTTATAGGGATGTATCTAATGATAAGTATGTGGAAGAGTAAAATTATATAAAAATGCCTTTGGAATTTGATAATGGATAGAGGACGTAGTTTCCATGTAATTACTTCCCTGTCAGAAAGTACATATGGTTGTGGGTATTACATAGAGGTACCTAGGTAGAATAACTCATAAATGGGTGTATTAATCTAGACATGATCATACTCTTGTTTATGATAAATGGAATTGTGTCATGCCTTATTTGACACTATGATGGGATATGCTTTGAAAATTCATAAACTCGTTATGACCATTATAATGTATCTGATTAGATGATGTCTAAAAATGACCTAGGATAAAATGAAGGTGTCATGAATTTAAAATGAGTTATATTGATTTGGACATACTATAAGTTATTTTCATGATAATCTGTATTCCCATTATTATTATCATTTCTCATAATATTCCGTTTAGTGTTAGTAAATGGAAGAAACCAAAATTAAATAGGTTAACATGAAATGTAATGAAGAAATTTATGATTAGAATCCAAATGGGATGATGAATGGAGTGAAGCATGTTATGATAAATATTAATTATTTAACATGGAATATGAATAAGTAAAAAAAACTAAAATGAATCTTAGACTCAATAATTAATAGAATGATAGGGTTCACTAAGATTTCTGGTAATGGAGACCATATATGAAAAAAGTTTCAGATTCCTATATGTCAATAATGTGGGATGATGCACATATATGGATGCCTCAGAGGAATGGAAAAATGTTTTTAGTGAGGAAATGAATGATATAATATACATTATTATAGAAGAAAAATAATTTTTTTGTTAATTTAATGGATGACAATAATGGTATCCCTATGATATCATCAATGATTGAATGCTTCAAATATGGATAGAATTGGAATCATGAGAATTGATGTCATATAGGGATTGATCATGAATAGAATTAGCATGGTGATATGAGTAATTGTTATTATTCTAATGATAATGAGACTATGAATGATGTATGAAGAAATTTTTTTAAGGGATAAAATAATGAATAAAAATCAATGGATTAATTATAAGATGGAATGATTTAATGTTTTGTGTTTGGGAATTGATGAATCAAGAAATATATAATGATTTAAATCTATAATTAATTAAAAATAAATTTTATATATTAAATTTTATGGTATGGATGAATTAGAAAAGTTATTTAAAAGAAAGAATATATTTTCTTAAAATCACATGACTATGGTAATGTAAACCATAATATGTTTTAGATATTGAAAGAATGGGTTTTTTGGATAAAGTGATGATTGATAAGGATAATTTAAATTGTATAGTAATGATTATTATGGAACTGATTAGTGATTTGATTGAAAATATTTTATCTTTATCATTGAATAATTTATCAATATTCTTGGATCAATGTAATATGTTAAAAAATAAATGGTTTTATTCAAATAATGAGGATGAATGATTGGTTTTATTTAGATTTTAGAGAAATTCAAGTTATTACTATATCCAATTAGTTTCATCAAGGGAATAATGATTAAAGATATCATTATTACTACTTCTGAATGAATCTATATTATTTTGGTTCCTACCAAAAGAGGTAAAATGTCTCTCAATATAGATGTCAAATATAATTAGACACATTAAACTGTGGATTCATTGGAAATGTTTTAATAGATTTTGGATTGGATGACATATTTATTAATTGGTATATAACACTCCTTGGTGCAAAACATAACTCGGTTCTTATCAATGACTCTCTTATAGTCTACTTTACATGAAAAAGTTGTTTCATAAAATGTGGTCTTATATCTACCACCATATATCCTATTCTTGAAGAGTACCTAAGTAGACTCCATCCAAAAATGGAAAAATAAAATACGCTCGAACCCATCAGAGGTTCCAGAGGCCTTACTACTCAAACATACTTACTATATGCTGATGAAATAATTCTTTCTAGTGAATCTTTCTAAATAAATATTAAGAAAATTAATTCCACCCTCATTCATTTTGAGAATGTGTATGGGTATGAGATAAGATGGAATAAATATTTCCTATATTTTGGTAAAAACATCACTCCTGTGAGAAAAGTTGGCATATTTGGTGAGATATTAATTAGAGAATGTGAATTTAATTTCACATATATTGGTGTTAATATGGTTTAGGGAAAACCACATGGTGTTCACTTCCATTAAATTGTTAGACATCTAAAAAATTAGGTATCTTATTAAAATGTAATGATACTCTCAATGGTTGCAAAGGTTGTCCTTTTCAAAGTCGTGATTGTCCTAATATTTTTCTACTAATTTATGGAATATAAATGGATGATGGATATTATTTAGTGTAATAATACCTCCATTAAAACATTGGATGTAGTAGAAGTATTATTTATAAAAAATTTGTAATGGTTCCATAAAATAAATGTGTTAAGATAATTAACTATAGTGGGTTGCATAGTAAATTTTTTAGAAAACTAAATGAATCTATGTAGGTTAACATTATGTGGAGAATTATAAATTATAATATAGGATATATTGCCATTTTAAGATCCATATTTTTAAATAGGTTTAATGATGGTAACTTAAACTTCATGGATTCTTCTATTTGTCCTTATTTCAATAACTCTTCTTCCAAATCTTTGTCAATTCTCACTGGTTAGCAAGTAGAGACTCACCATTAAATTTTTGATGAATAACTGGATATGTATTCCTTTTTTAATTATATTGGCTATAATGATACTTCTTTTTTACACGAGTATGTCAATCAAATAGAAATTAGAATCTTTTTTGGATATGATTCTTATTGATTTCAAATAGGTGGTTTTAAATTATAATTTCAGGGATGGTGTTGATAACTTTGTTTTTGAACTTGCCTCCAATAGGATATTTTCATCCAAATATTTTTATCTTCATACTCTATAATGGAATTCTCACTACAGTGAAAAGGAATTTTGGAGAAGATTTTTTCTACCATCCACATTTTCTATTTATTGGAGACTCATGAATTATAGGCTTCACACAAAGTATTTTTTTTAGGGTTTTGGTATCAGTATTTTTTGATGATGTGATCTATTTAATCATCATAGAGTGGAAATTTATTATTTATTCTTATGATATGTAACTACCTATTCCATATGGAAATAATTTTTGGATTGTTTTGAAATCAGTTTTCATTCCACTTGTAATATTATGGATCAACTTCCTTCTTGTATCTATCTGTATTGTTCCCAAAAGTTGTGTATCCACATACTTATGTCCATCTTAGATATTAATAATTATATTTGGAGTAGTTAGAATGAAATAATTCATGAGGGTTCATATTTCAGATTTCTATCAACTTTGGCATATATTTTCTTATATAACAAAATATAAAAATGATGGCCAACTGGGTCTTGTGAAAATTCAATTAATTATTATTATATGCTTATCTATTTTTGTATTAGAAGAAATTATCACACACCTTATGGAACCTTGGAATTCATACGGATTCCTATTTTTCTAGATAGAAAATATAT
This sequence comes from Viscum album, assembly GCA_963277665.1. Lineage (NCBI taxonomy): Eukaryota > Viridiplantae > Streptophyta > Magnoliopsida > Santalales > Viscaceae > Viscum > Viscum album. Next base: position 601,649,716 of record OY728157.1, read on the forward strand.
AGCATGGATAATGAAATAATGGGTGATAAAGGTCCATTTGGATATGATTCATATTTTAGAAATCCCTGTGGTGAAGCAGTGGAATTATTTTATAGTTCTTTTGGAATCCCTATTTCCATGTATTCTATAATGATTGGTATCATAAATGTGGTTATTTTTAAAAGAAGTGAGGATATCTCAAATTGTGTCATGAATGATAATCTAAGATTATTTTTCATGATACATGGAGTGGTATCATTTATTTTTTGAAAATTGACTGCATGATGGGGAAACTACTTAGATGTGCATTCTTCCAGGAATTATCTTATCACTCGTACATACTGTGATGTGAAATTTCTTATAGAGGGTCTTTATAATAAATGGGTTTCTTCTATAGAGTTGATATGGTAAAAAATGCTTATTTATGAGCTTATACCCTTCTAGAAAAATGACTATTGTAAAAAAAAAATCTTTTATACTTTTGTAATATTGTTTTTACAATAAGAGGATGTTATTTTTTAGACATTCTCTAATTCTAGGAAATAATAATGTTGCCATTTTATCGTAATATTTGATGATATAAATGACATTTTTATGCACCTTTTATTTTTTTGGTAATTAATAGTCTCAAGATGACCCAATTTGTTTATCAATGATTTCTATCACTCTGTACATTTATTTATGATTTTTTCCATGAAAAAATAATCACCTACCCTATATATTATTATATGTGGAAACAAGTTATGATTTATATTAGGAAACCTTCATTTTTCAAACATTCTACTTTGAAGTGATGTTTTATTATTCATTTATAGGATTTGGATTTTTCTTGAATGAATTTTCAAATGATAAACATTTGATGGCTGATAAGATTTTCGGGGGAAAATTCATTTTAAGGTAGGTAGAATGTCAAACACGAAGATTCTGTGAAAAATATTTTTTGAAATAAATTTAATCATTTATGTATTTTTTAATATATAAAAATCTATTTTTATCTTGAATTACATGCAATACCATGATTATCGTGTATTACATTCAACATAGAGTTTATCTTTTATGACACAAAACAATGAGTTTAAACAAAAAATGTTATACTATTAAATTATTATTATATGATAGTTCCCATCTAGATGGTGTAATGATGAGTAAGAATATGATGAAATAAAATATAATAATATATGTTCAAAAAATGTATATTAATTTTTTTTTTTAAAAACTATTGAAGAATAAAAATTAAAACTATTTTAAAAAATAAATATGTTTTGCAAAACAATTTTCATGTGAAAAAATGTGTTTTACAACAATAAATTAAAAAAAATCAGTTTGGGATAATTATTTTAATTAAAATTTTATTTTATATATTAAATCAAAACCTAAAATGTTAAACATTTATATTTTCTAAATGTGGCATATGAATATTTTTACTTTTACGCATAATGACTCTATTTTTCTAAAAAAGCGTCTTAACAGATTTTTTTACAATTATTTTGAAAATAATTTTTTGAAAATTTAGATAAATTATTTAAAAAAATAATAGTTAATTTTTTTAATGAGCTTCTCAAAATTATGCTGGTGTAAATTCCTGAAAATTTTCATAAAAGATTTATTTTTTGATGAGTAGTAGAAAAATGGAATTTTAAATGAAAAAATACAGTTCATTTAAATTATTTAAAAATTTATATTATATTTAAAAATATATTCAATGTAAAATAGGTTAAATAATATATCTATAAACAAAATTTTTCAAATTTTAGTCATTTTAATAATTATTATTGATTTAAAAACAGTATAAACTTTTGAATGTGTTTTCTTTAAAAATCTACTTTATCATCACCTCTACGAGATTTATTTTAAATTAAAATATTCCACATAAATGAATTGATTTCCTCATAATGGATTTATTATTTTTAATCAAAAATATTTATATTATATAATAAGGTTAACAAAATATATTAATAAAAAAGAGTGATAATATTTAAAATTAATTTTTATGGGTCACATAAAAATGTGTTTACGAGGGGGTTAAAATAAAATTATAAGGGCCAAAAATACCCCAAAACATTTAAAAATCTATTTTATATCCATATTAAATTCATAAAATATCTATTTCGCTTTAATAATTCACTTTTTACCTTTTATTCTTATTATATCTTGGAGACACCTATTTCTTTTCCAAAATTACAAGTATGCTAGTCACCTCACTTTTAAAAGCCTTCACCATAATGTATCCAAGTCACTCCATAAAACCCTTTGGGTTTTTTTTAAAACATATAAAATCACTTTATAAAACCCCTCCTATAATTATCTATCCTTATCATTTTTATAAATCAATCCTACAATGGATTTTGTGGGAAATATAAGGATGTTACCTGAAGAAGATATAACATTCTTCAACGAGCGTTTTTATTTTATTCCTTTATACACCACCATATATTCTTATTATACCATAATTATATAATAAAATATTTATATTTCATATAATGATATGTTTTTATGACACAGTAATGTCCTAAAACCATCTCTATATCCATTAAATTGGTTACAAAATCATGATTTTTTTGTACGGTGGACTACTACCTCTAGATCTAATGTCATTTATTTATCAATTAACACCACTAGTAGTTGGGAATGATGATGTATATAAGGTATATATATGATATATAATATTATTATACATATATATTCATTATATAATATATTACATTTTTTAATTTCTATTCCGTAGGGGATCTAATAATGCTGCTCGTGTGTATGGCGAACTATCACTGTAATATGTGACATGATGATTTTTCTCACAAACGATTTAAATAAAAGAAAATAAATAGAAATAAATGTTATATAAATTCAATAAATATTATATTCATGATATATTTTTTCATTTTGAATGTATAATATATTATTTTTATTGCTTTTTCACTCACTCAAATATGATAGCATCAACCATGTATTGGTGGACTACAGCCTTCACGAAGTGTTGTTACACTATTTTTGTCACCACACCACATAGATGATATGTATAAGTATATTTAAATAAATTATATGGAATTTAGGATATTATTATCAATTTAAAAATATAATACATTACTTACCTCATTACCATAATGATCATTGAAAAAAGAATCATTATTAATCCGAACGTACGACCTACTATCTCCATGACTGTAACATGCTTAAATTTCAAAAACAATATTTACTGATACGAATAAATGTATAATTTTAGTATATATATGATAATTATATGGTTATAATAATTTTATATACTATTTAACAACTATAGATCTTAGAGGATAAAAAACAAAAAATCAGAGCATACCTGAAAAATAAAGCAGTTATTTCCTAAAATGGGATGTTAACATGAAAATGATAATAAAATGGTAATAAAATAATGTAAGATAATAATAAATGGAATGATATATATATATAGTTATTTAATGGATTTAAAATAGTTTTTTAATATACCCGAGGTTTGAATGTTTACGAATGAATTTGATACTTTAGGTATGATATTTCTAGTATCTCCTTTTTTTGTAGACCTGTGAAAATTTTCCACTTGTTTATTTTGTTTTTTTTATATAAAAACATGATTCATTTATTATTATTAATATCATTGTTTTTAATATATTCAATGTATCATTTTATTTTATTCTTAATTAGGGCTTATAATTCGAAAGATTACTAAAGTGGTAAGGGATTCCCATCTCACTTTTATTTTTATATGAGATTGAATCCATTTCACTATTTATTTCCTTGATGATATTTCTATAATACCCATTAATGTCTTTTTTGATGAATATAATAAAAATTATTTTGATTACAATCCCATTTTATGATATATATTTAATGGGAATTTGGTTTTAACTGTAAGTAATTAAGTAGTGGTTTAATATCATAATATAATTGTTTATCAGGATTATATATGGTTATGTATCCAATAAAGAAATCATATAAACTAAATCCCTTTAATTATCATGAAAAATAATATAATATTTTTATTGATAATATTTTCACGCAATATTACCATTACACAGTAGCTAAAACATAACATAATTGATAATTTTTTAGGAAAATGTTGATTAATTTCTCACATCATTCAAGAATATTTTTTTCGAAAACCATGTTTTCTAAAAATATTTTCAGAAATGTTTTACTTTATTCGTATGATTTTTAAAATAATTTTGAACACGTTCTTGTTATTTTAATATGGTTTTTCAAAATGAACCATCATGTCACTTTTAAAATAATTTTTATTTGTATTTTACTAAAAATATGAACATAACTATTTTTTAACATGAATTCCCTAATTAGTATTTCCACTATCATAAACTCTCAATTATTTAAAGATTTCCTCACATGATTTTAATATTCTTTTAAATTAATATTATTTACTTAATATGTGAGAATTTTATATATACTATATAAATGATTTTAATATGAAAAGGATTATGATATTTTTATATGTTTTAAGAATTGGTTTTAATAGTGGAAGGCTATTTTCCTCATGAAATTTTTTTGAATGGTATTTAATTATTATTTTTTATGAAATTGATTTTGAGTTTTTTTTTATTTTTTTAATGATTTTTTTCAACTTGGAACAGATATTTTACATTTGAACTATTTTAATTAATTTATCATTCTTTCTTTATTTTTTTCAAAGTTATTTTAAATTAAAACTATTTTTAAAATATTTTATGACTGTTCTATTTTCAAAAGTGATTTTCAATGAAAATTTATATTCTTAATGAAATGATACTTTTGATTTCTATTTCAAAATAAATATTCAACTAAGAGTTTATCCCTTTAAATAATTTATTCTTTTCTGGGGATATCAATGAAGTATACTATTCTTTTTTATTAATTGAATGGTTTTTGAGGGAAATTTATTTATGAAACCCATTTATATTGAACAGTTCTTACTATGATAAAATTATTTTGAAACTGACATACTTATGAAAGGGTTATAAATTGATCAATTGATAGAATTATTATGAAATGTTTCACTTTTTCATATTTTATGATCTGATGAAAAGTTTATGAACCAATTTAATTTAAAGGGTTATTACAATAGACCATTAATTTCATTCATAGATATTACATTAAATTTAAATAATACTCATTAAAAAAAAGAAAACCATGCCAGGATTAAATATTTTTAGTTTCTTTAGAAACTAGAAAACTTAAAAAACTAGTTAATAAAGCATCAACATTTTCTTCCTCTCATTCCATCAAAAATAGACCCCAATCTTACATATCAAACATAAATCTCTTCTTCAAGACCTATGAAAAAAACATAATAGAGGGTGAGATCATATGCTCAAAAAGGGTAAACATGGGAGATATCAATCAAATCATAGTCAAATTATATAATACCATAATATTTTAAAATATTATCTTGTATATGAAATTCAAAGATATAATGTCATGGGATAAATCAACAAAAATTCGCAAACAATAAATGAACATATTCCAAAAAGTCATAGTAGAAGAAATGGAATTTATGGCATACAGATAAGCAATAAAAATCATTTCATATTAGTCCAGGATCATTTCCAATAACATCATTTTGGATAGTGTTCATTACATAACTGAGTTCACTCCTCATTCTAGCCTTGTATTACTAAACCCAGTTTATTTCCCTTTTATTCCCTATACTACTAGATTGATATCATTTCTCATTTCAGCCATATTTATCTCATGAGATATAATGCTTTACCCAATGTATTGGAGGGAGATATAAGTCCCACAAATCTCAAAATGAAATCATTAATACGCCTGGCACAAAAAAATCATGCATCATATCATGTCCCAAGGAATAAAATGAATTTCTTAAACACCATTCAATTATGACATAATCTATATAAAACAAATGTATTTCTTAAATAACATTCCATCATATACATATTCAATCAAATATAATAATAGGGATATTATACTTGAAATATAACCCTAATAAATAGTTCGTTCTTAGATGGAAAATAATTATTATTTAAAACATGAAATTAATTCTTAGGGGAAAATATTCTTTATTCGTAAAAAACATTCTCTTTTCTCAAAATTACATGAATTTTTAAAATAAAATGATTTATTTTTAAATAACATTAAAATGTAGTAAAGTATTTTTAATGAAAATAATGTGTTATGAAAATATAAAAACTTGATCATGTTGTATAAGTTAAAAAACAATAATATCATACATTTTTAGATCAGTCAAAAGGTAACTCCTCTCGAAGACCAAAATATTATTCCATTCAAACTGTTTAATAAAAAATTCATTGATGGATAAATTTGACTTTAAATTATTGTATAAGAATAAAAAAAATATTTTACAATACATATTCAAGAAACATGAAAATTGATTATAGTTATAACTTAGTAAATACTTACATATAAATAGTCTCAAAAAATATTTATATTGTGAAGTTATCCCTTCACTTAGGTAGAATATTCATTGTATGTATTTGAACCTCCTATTCTTCAATTATATCTCCCTAGATATGCTCTTAAATCATTGGTTTTGGTCGTTGGAGAACAACATAACATATAGAATTTTAATAGAAAGATTATAATGGAAATGGGAAGGGTATGGATGATATAAAAGGATCAGTGAGTTGTGTAGAAATGATAGAGGATGTGTCATTTTCTAATTGGGTTGAGGTCCACATTTTGAATCTTAAAAAATATTAATTCATAATAAAATAACTTTTTTTAAAAACTTCCAATGTATTACTTTTTTTAAGAAGAAATGATATATGAATATAATTTCATCAACCGAGAAATTTTAGACAAGTTTTTCTATAAATTTAAACATTATGAATTTAATTAAAACTTAGTTATTCTATTTTAATTTTAATTATGGGAAACAATTACTAAATATTATTAGAGTGATATATTTATAGATTTTATTTCACATGAACCATAAATAGAAATTTTAGAACATTTCAAACCATTTAATATTAATTTTATATTTTTAAAAAAGTTATTATGATTTTTAAATAACTTAGTAAAACATTATTTGGTTAAAAAATGAATCATATCAATTTTGACACTATTCAATTCATTGATTTTAAAAAATGATTAATATTAGAAGTTAAAATAGAACCAAATATTTTATTATATTTCTAAGAGGTTAAGTTAATCTATAAAATTAATTGTATATACTAATTATCTAATATTGTATTTAATTTAATTTTTTAAATAACATTTAATTTTTATTTCCATTAATAAAATAATTACTACTTCTTTTTTGAGTAATTATTAAATATAAATATTTTTTGATTTGTAATTAAAAATAAAATAATTTGAAGAATATAAATCCCTTATATTTTATAATAATACATATAATAGTATATATCTTTTAGAAAATCCAACATTAAAAATGTTATATTTATTAAAACAAATGTAATAACTTTAACATAACTTTTAAAAAAATATTATAAGTGTCAAAATATTTTTTATATAGATCATAATTTTTACTCCCTAATCCCAGTTACCCAGAGTCGGTGCATTATTTTAATACATTGGCATGATTACAAGGAATCAAGTCCCGAAGGACCGATCAGTTTAATAGTCTTGGAAAATAGATTACATATATGAATGTTACATTAAATTTCTAAAATAAAACACAACATAAATAATCCTTTAAGAACACCATTATTCTCCTAGATTAACCCTGTATGTTAATCATAATACACTTATTATCCTCATTGGAAAAATAAAACATAATAAAGGGGTGAGATCAGATTCTTAGTAGGGATAACAATATTGCAGAAACTATCATAAAAAACATAAAAATTTAAGGAAATTTATAATACTTAAACACAAGCCTTTTAAAATTAACCATAAAAATAATATGGTAAAGATTAATCAAATAATTCCATTTACTTATTCACATGGTAGTCGAATAATCAAATGTAATATCGACATCTAATTTCATAACGATGGAATGCATAATGTAGGGCATCATAACCACATAGTCAAGGCCTTATACAAAAACTAAAAATAATGATTTTGTCAAAGCCTTGGGCCAAGAAAATAGTTTTTCTCATGATACTTACCAATTCATCGAGGAGATATATCGGGCTCCACCCATCACTTACTATGTCAAATGCATTCCTCATATGAAAAGGTTGAAACCTAATCTAAACATTTGTATTAAAACTAGCATACGAAATGTCAATATTGTAACCACAAACAATGAATGTTATAAAAAAAGAACATCCACAGTCAAACATAACTCATTCAATACAATATTGAAGATTGTATTATAATAAATCAACCTCAATCAATAATAATGAAGGATATTGAGATAGATGAATACAATTAGTAAAACTATTTGAGAGAAATATCCCATATTTCTTGAAAATATTTAAAAGTCTCACTATTTATCAAGAGTCTATTAAAAATATATTTTTAAATAAAAGTTCCCATACCACATTGAATTTTTTAAAAGGAATTTTAATTTTAAAACATTCTTGTTCATATAAAAAAGATCCTTAACACCATTTTTAAAATATGGACATTAATGAGAACGATTTAGAAGAATAAATCATTAAAACATTTAAAATGAGATTTTAGTTAGAGTTCCTAACCAAATGAGAGACATTTGAATATAGATATTTTTGGTCCTAAAAAATTTATAATATCATGAGAATAAAGGGATTCATGATATTCTATGTCAATGTACAGTATGCACACCATATAAAATTGAATTGGCGCATAACAACAATGAAGTCTCAATGGAATGGAAATTTGGATGATATCACTAATAATGACCATATAAATAGGTTAATGATAAATCAATGACATAATTATGAGTAAAAAATATAAATAAACTCCATATGATTTTATTTTTAGTGTAAATAAATCAGAGTAAATTCACACATATTCTTGAAAAAAACAAAACCAATGACTTGGATGTTTAACTCAATGAATGGAAATTGATTTAAGATTACCCATATGAAGTCCATATCCTTGAATTGAGAACATTTAAATGGAGTTATTATGTGCATCAAAAGTATGACCACACAAAGGGGATTTGAAATTACTACATAAATAAATAAACAGCGATTTCACACGTAATCTTGGTGTAAAATAATCAATGAATTGTGTGTAAAACCCGATGAGATGAAATAGAAATTAGAAGTTCCCTTACCGATTTGGTAACTTCAGAAACATACACTCTATGAAATAAGGATAATACAATGAGGATGTAAATACCCATAAATTAATGTATATTACATAAATAATTCAATCAGCGGTAGTACATACTCTACATAAAAGTAAATAGTTTAAAATATATCATGAATCTCATGGGAATAAAAAGTGAGATCAAAACCCCTTACCCTGTAATTTTACTTAGTAGAGAGTATGTTAACCTCTTGTATAATGGTGAAATCATTTTTATTAAATTATACAATAATAAAATACATAAATATGATATCATATATGATCTTCTAATATTTCTTTGTTAACAATATTTCAGTATTATCATTGTTTTAGGTGTTAACTGGTTAATTTTCATTTATATGTTTTTAAGTAATGTTTGATATGAATAGGATTTATTTGATTCATATCCAGAATTATATTATGTTCTGAAACATTATTTTTAATCCTAAAATTAAAATTAATCTTTAATGGTTACGATGAGGAATGAAATCTCATCGCTTCATGGAGACGGTAAGCCGTACAAACGTACGAGCGAAAATATCTTTCTATTGATGGTGAAATTGTATGTAATTGAATGATAAATTATATATAAAAAATTATTATCATGTTATATTTATTATTTAAAAATATTATACATCATTATTATACCAATCCTAATAATGAAGTATGGAATAATAAACTACACCACTACGTGGAGACGGTAAGCCGTAAGTACGCACGTATGGTGACTTTTTCATTCATAGGATGTATAGAATAATAATTATTGTTGTACCATATTTATAATAAAATCACAATATATATAAGTTACAAGAGTTATTATTTTGGTATAGAAACAACAATGAAAGACGAAGTGGAAGAAGAAAAGAACTTCGAAGGAGGTGATGAAATTATTAGCTTTTCTTCAGATGCTTCCTTTTGATTTGATCAAAAGGGCTCCTTAAGTTTGATTTAAAATCAAAGTAAGGAATCTTGGTTTAATTGAGGTTATTTGGGAAGATATTTGAGTAGGGTTTGTCTAAGAGAAATGGCTTTGGAGGTGTGATTTTGAGTGAAGGTGAAGTACATTTTTATAAGATAGGTGATGGTCACTTTAGGAAAAGCTTGGAATATTATTTTATTATAAAATCATTTTTGGATTATAATGGATCCAAATGGATTTATTTTTAAACTAAGTTGGGTATGAATCTAAATTATCTCAACCAATAGGTTTTATAAAAGTTTAGATCACATTATTAACCTTATATTTTAGATTTAATTCTTAGTTAAATAGTTTAACTTTTACCATGTATTCTTGTAATTTTATATTATATGGTTAATATACTTACTATATAATTCCAAGAGAACCTCAAGTGGTTCATTAATGACATATATATCATTATATAATCCTTTTATCCTATAAGGCCCCAACCTTAAACATTACTTAATCTTGGGTTATTTCAAGAATTCACATTGAGGATCTTTTCAGGTTTAGAGTTTTAGAGAATTAGATCATAAATCATGCATTACATTACACATTTAAACAAGGTAGTTACATCAAAGAAAATATTAATTTTTTTCTACTAAAGTAAACATATTTAAAATAAAACATGGTTTCTTTCTTGAAACTTCCTTGACACTATCATCACATCATGTACTTTTCTCTTAACCTGTGAAAAACATTTCAAAAACATGGGATGAGCATAAAAAGCTCCGTAAGGGATATAAAAATACGAAAATAAAACATTAGTCCATGTATACATAAGAATCAATGAAATCATACTTTACTCATAAAACATAAGCACTTTAACATACCACATTAAATTATATGATTTATGAATAAATCATAGAAATCATAAGACATAAAGGTAACTTGAGGCATTCATAACATTCTTACGTATGGAGTAACCCTCATGGTTACGTTTGGAATAACCATCACAGTATATTACCTAAATCTCTTCAGAAAAACCATATCATTTAACTCCTTTGTGTTACCCAATGCATTAGAGAGATATATTGGGCTCACCTGCCCTTAGTTTATCATGGAACCACCCGAATTAATAAACAATTCCCAAGAACCATAACATAATCATATCACATAAAACATGAATAAATGAAACATAAAATTTTCACATTTCAATCACAAGATATCAATAAAACACATCGATATAATCAAAAAATTATCAAATCCATATTCAATACCAAAATAAAATAAAAGTAAAACATGGTATTTATTTTTCATTATAAAAAAAGTTAGGGCTTGTAGAGGATGCTGAAACTCAAATAATGGTCACGGTGGTGGAGAAGTCATTGTCACCACATACGTAAGACAAAAACATTCCTTTTGTCGTTTAGTAAAACGCTTCATATAAAAAGATTCCTTTTGAAATAAATTAAAAGTCAAAAGGGTTTATTATACAACTAATAAAAGAAGGTCGTATATTAATTGAAGTATGCCTCAATGAAATGAGATTGAGACAAAGTCCCTTACATCAAGTCCGACTTGTCTTGTTCGTTTCTTTATATTCCTGAATAATAAACTTTGGTTAATTTATAATTGATTAAGGAATCCCTTTAAAGATTATTATTCAATTCATATCACATATTATCATGTTATAATAATTAGTTAATTATGTTAGTTCATATCATACATTTTTTCAATGTTCAGTACATGAGTCAAAAATAAACTTGTTTGAAGAGAATTGTCCATGTAGTTATAAGTAGATCATCTCTGGAATGGTGTACAAGATTTAAATATCATATATACCCAGTATATATGTATTTAATAATATTACATAATGTTTGGAGATAATAAATGAAATGTACCGTTCATGGAGAAGGTAGGTCGTGCGTACACATGAAGACTACTTTTATTTTTTGTCATATTAATGGACTTTAAAACTAAATTAGACATAGATATATTATAATTCCAGTATAATATATATGTTATATATGTAACATAAGTTCATTAATTACATTATTTATAAATTCCATTTGTGGCATGAACGAGTCACATCACTTGAGGGGGCGGTAGTCCACACTTCATCATATGAAATTATCGCATTTGCACAACATGCAAAGCATAAAGGTTTGTTTTAAATATAAAATACAGAATCATAGAGAATTAATAAATATAATATATATCATATATAAATATAGTTCCATCATAATGGCCACCATGAAAGGTGTTAAATGAATATTGAATAATCATCGTTTCGTGAGGCAGTAATTCTCCACCCACAGAAACAATATGTTCTTTAACCATTAGACGGAGGTCTGTGTAAGTGTAGGTATAATAATTATCATAAAAACATCCTAGTATATTTAAGATACTGGTTTTATTATGGGATAAAATAATAAGAAGATATTTGTGAGTGAAGAAGGAAAATAAAAGGAAGAAACTCGAGAGAAGACGTTACCTCTAAATCGGGTAACTCTTTTTTATTTGAGCCAAAGGCTTCCTTGAAAAGACTTCATCCCAATGTGAGGCTTCTAGGAGTAAGATAGGTATGTTTAGAGATAATATTAGCATAGTTTGGACGATCCAAGTGATTGAGAGGTGTGGGTAAGGGGGTAGAGGTGGGAGCCTTTTATAAGAGGGAGGATGGTCACTTTTGGAAAGTCTTGAAATGTTACTTTATAATAAAATGTTTTTTGGATTTTAAAGATCCGAAAATGATATATTTTGAGGATAAGGTGATAATGGATCGAAATAAACCCATAAAATAGGTTTTTGACAAGTGTAAGTCTTAGATTTTACCTTATCATTTCATTTTATTTAACTCGTTCATTAATGAGGTAATCACTGCATCATCATGGTGTCATAAATAAATTTATTTATTTAATTTCTAAAAATTATAAAAACATACCATGATGTAGGAAATATTTTTATATTTCCATTGATTATTTATAGTATAGTATGTAATTTATTTAAACAAAATTAAAGTTGTTTTACTTAGGATATACAAACCTTTGTTATATTTTTCTTCTTTTTAAAAATAATGTCATAAATGTCACTATTACACCCATGTGACTCCATGGGCCCTCATGTTCAGTAAAATGCATCCCATGGTCGGCCAAGACTCAAACTAGAAGATTTGGACACATGTTGGGGTCATTTTATATTATTATGATATTATTTTATTACCCTTAACTACCCGATTACTAATTATTCACGATAATTAATGATAATTACTGTCGTTACTATTCATAATGTACAAAAACAAAAGAGTATTAATTACATAATTTTGACCTTCTGATTCCAAATATGGAATCGATTCTACCAAATTTAAAACATAGAAATTGCAGTAATTAATTTAAAAATAATTCCCGTTGTCAAAACAAATAGCGAGTTATTAAGAAACAATATCTATCAAAAGATTGACACTTGTTTATGTCCAATTTTAAAGTGAAATTAATTTCAATGACCACCATTGAATTAAATGGTAAAAATATATTCTAATTACACTTTAAAACCAATTAAAAGGACAATGTAACTATATAATTAAATTAGATGAAAATGAAATTTTGAAGTAAAATGCAGTATTTTTCACTATTTATTAAAAATGAACATTGTCAGAAAAATACCAAAAATTTATCCAAAGTAAATTTCAATGTCCCAATTATAAATAATAAGTTTATTTTGAAAAATAGAGCTTATAAAATTGTCAAAATTTATATTTAAAAATTGTTTTCCATCAAAAGGCGGTAAAACAATCTTTTAAAAATATTAGAATATTTATGCTTAAAATTGGATTCATTATAATTTTACGATTCTAATACACTATATAATTCATAAATAGATATAGATATGAAAATTTATTATTATTTTACTGACTTGGGATGTTACATCCTCCCCCCTTTAGGAAATTGCATCCCTGCAATTTATTTACTTATCGAATAAGTGGGGGTATTTATCTCTCATTGCATTTTCAGATTCCCATGTTGCCTCTTCAATCATGTGGTTTTTCCAAAAAACATTTACTTGATGAATCACCTTATTCTACAACACTTTCTCCCTGTGGTCAAGAATCTGGACTGGTTATTCATTATAAGATAGATTCTCTTCCAGCGGAACTACCTCTGGACTCAAAACATGAGATGGATCTGGTATATAATTTCTCAACATCGGAACATGAAAAACATTGTGTTCCTGGGATAAATTCAGAGGTAAAGCCACTCGGTATTCAACTGATCCAACTCTCTCCAGAATTTCATATGGTCCAATGAACCTTAAACTCATCTTTCCTTTATTACCAATTCAAATCAGACTTTTCCATGGTGAAACTTTGAGGAAGACATGATCACCTATCTCAAAAGAGAGATCCTTCCTCATATTGTCTCCATAACGTTTCTGCCCGCTCTGAGCTGTTCTCATGTGTTTTTGTATCAGATGGACTTTTTCTGACAACTCTTATACCAATTATGGTCCCATCAACTTCCTTTCACCTACTTTATCCAAAAACTCTGGAGTTCGACACTGCTTCCCATATAATGCCTCAAATTATGCCATCTGTATACTGGAATGAAAACTGTTATTATAAGAAAACTCAACCAATGAAAGATATTGGTTCCAACTTCCCTGATAATCCATCGAACAAGTATGTACCATATCCTCCAAAGTCTGAATTGTTCATTCTGACTACCCATCTGATTGAGGATGAAAAGATGTACTAAAATTTAATTCAGTACCCAACGACTTCTGAAGACCTTTACAAAAGTTAGAAGTGAACATGGGATTGTGATAAGATACAATGGATAGTGGAACTCTGTGTAACCTGACTATCTCTTTAAGATACAATCGAGAAAGTTGATCTAGGGAAAAAGTATCTCGTATAGAAAGGAAATGAGCAGATATAGTCAAACGATCAACAATAACCCATATTGCATTATTACCTCGAGGTGTCTTCGATAATCCCACAATGAAGTCCATGGATATATTCTCCCATTTCCACTCTAGCACTAGTATATGCTGAAGAATCCATTTCAGTAACCGCCACTCTACTTTAACCTGTTGACAAGTCAAATAATTCATAGTAAAATCAACAATATCACTTTTCATTACATCCCAACAGTAATACTCCAGAAGATCTCTATACATCTTAGTACTGCCTGGATAAAATGAAAATAGAGAACTATGAGCTTCACATTACAACTCTCTCTTCAACTGTGAATCACAAGGAAAACACAATTTCTTACCAAATCTCAAAACACAATCATTATCAATGTTGAATTCAGGTAACATACCCTTCTGAACCAGCACTACCATTTTCTGCAACTCACTGTTTTGCTTCTGTGCTTGCTTAATTCTGTCTGATAGAGAAGATTTCACTGATACATGAAACCAAACAGAATAATTTCCTGCACCAACAACTTCCAAGCCAAAATTCATCAAATCCTTAACCAAAAAATCATGTTCCAAACATAACATGGTTCATGCAGCATTAATTTTTTGACTCAAACCATCTGCCACTTTATTTTCTTTTTTGGGGTGGTTGTGAATCATGAAATCATAATCCTTGATTAATTCTAGCCATCTCCTCTGTCACATGTTCAATTTTTTCTTAGTGAATATATACTTTAAACTTTTTTGATCAGTATATATTTCATACTTTACACCATACAAATGATGACTCAAAAATTTTAAAGCGAAAACAACAATAGATAATTCCAAATCATGTGTAGGGTAATTTATCTCATGAGTTTTAAAATGACATGAAGCATAAGAAATTTCCTGATCATTCTGCATTAGGATGCAACCAAGTCCTTATAATTAAGAATCTTTGTAGATAACAAACTAACCATTCCTGGAAGGTAGTGCCAATACTGGAGCATTCACCAATATTCTTTTCAATTTTTGAAAACAATCATCAAATTCTTTTGTCCAGATAAACTTAACACCATTCTGAGTTAGCTTAGTTAGTGGTCTGGACAACCATTCAAAATTTGTAACAAAACTTCGGTAGTAGCCTGCCAAACCAAGAAAACTACAAATCTCTGTTATATTTGTGGGTCTTGGCCATTCTTCAACAACCTTTTTTTTCAAGATCAACAGTTATTCCATCTTTATAAACAATGTGACCAAGGAAAGAAATTTTTTGCAACCAAAACTCACACTTCTTGAATTTCCCATACAATTTATTTTCTTTTAAGATTTTCAAAATAACCCTTAAATGAATATCATTCACTTATTTACTTTTAGAAAACACCAAAATATCATCAATGAAAACAACCACAAACTTATCCAAGAACTCATGGAAAATTCTATTCATAAGGTCCATGAATACAATAGGTGCATTGGTTAACCCAAAAGGCCATGCTTCAAATTCATAATGGCCATATCTTGTACGAAATGAGGTCTTCGGAATATCTGCTTCCTTTACCTTCAACTGATGGTACCCTGATCTCAAGCCAGTCTTTGAAAAATAATGAGCTCCCAGGAGCTAATCAAACAAATCATCGATATAAGGCAAATGATATTTTTTCTTAACAGTGATGTTATTGAAGGCTCTATAATCAATGAAAAGTCTCATTGAACCATCTTTATTTTTAAAAAATAATACAGGAGCACCCCATGGTGATGTTCTAGGTCGAATGAAACATTTCTCTAATAAATCTTGGAATTTCTCCTTCAACACTAAAAGTTCAATTTCAGCCATTCGATAAGGGGGTTTTGAAATTGGCTTAGAATCAGGAACTAAGTCAACAGTAAATTCAACTTCCCGATCTGGTATTATTCCAGGAAACTCATCAGGAAAAACATTAGGATAATCATTTACCACTAACACATCATTAATTTGAACGGTTCCTTTGTTTTCAGTAATATGTGCAAGGTAACATTCATTTCCATATTTTTAAGTTTCTCAGCATCTTGATATGTTATCAATAGTAAGGGTTCATTCTTGTACACAAACTGAAAGTCTTTCTAAAAAGAAACTTCTTTAGCTCTACATTCAATCTTAGCATGGTAAATAGAGAGCCAATCCATACCTAGGATAACCTCAAACTCTACTAGAGGTAAAACAATAAGGTTTCATGTAGGTTCTTTCCACGGATAAGGATAGGAAGATTCTTATAAATTATTTTTGCCTCAACATTTCCCCCAAGTGTTTTTACCAAAAGTTCAGGAGTCATTTATTGAGATGGAATTCCCAATTTACTAGAAACTTTTTCAGAGATGAAAGAATGTGTAGACCCTGAATTAAACAACACATTGGCATAATCTAAAAAAACAAAAAAAGTACCTCATACCACTGCATTTGATGGCCCAAAATCTACTGAAGTAGTTGCAAAGGATTTCACCATACCTTTCTGCTTGTGGTCTGACTACTTCCATCATTCAAGCTCTGTGTTGAACACTCTTTTTCATAATGACCCATCTCATTGCACTTGAAAAATTTCACTAACTGTAAATCAAATTTGGTCTTACTATTACCCATATCTTTTCTAGTGCAATCAAGATCCTTATGTCCCATCTTACCACATCAAAAGAACTTTTCAGAATTCAAAAGACATTCCCCAACAGGCTTTTTACTACATTTATCACTAAATTCAAACATAGTTTTCTTACCATAAATCCTTTTTCAAGGATTCTTATTTCTACTGCCACCTCAGTCTCTTATTTTGTTGGTTGTCATAGAACACTTGATCATCAGAAAACTCCATTTCCACCTTATTAGCACAACGAAAAAGCTTTTAATAAATTTTGAACTCATGAGAAGCTAATGAACATCGATATTTTGTCTTTAATACTATGTAAAAATGATTGATTTTACTATCATGGTCTTGGATAAAATTTGGACCATACCTTTCCAATCGAGTGAAATTTTCTTCATAATAATCCACTGAGTCGTCCTCTTGCCTCAACTCCATGAATTGTTTTTCCATCCTAAGTCGAATAGCCTTAGTAAAATATTTCTCAAGAAACATTCCTTTGAATTCATCAGAGTCAAGAGAATCAATCTTATTAGCGTCCCTGAAATTTTTAACCATCGACCACCACTAATCTGCTTCACCCTCCAAATGTAAACAGAAAGACTAAACTTTTGATTGTCTTAACACCCCATGACATTGAAAATCTTCACTAGTTCTTTAATCCACCCTTCAGATAAGACAAGGTCAGATAATACTATGAATGATGGGGGATGTTGCCTCATGAAATGTTCCACCACTAACATGTTCCTATGCGGTTGATCTGGCTGATCTTGTGCATGGATACCACCACCATTTATCTCTTGAATCAACTGCGCCATTTCTGCAACAAACTGTTCAATTCCAAATCCGACCATCTCAGAATGCTGATTTGGAAGGTCATTTCCTTATGTATGCCTTTCTAGCATAGCTTCCCTGTTTCCTCTATGGAAAACCATTCTGAACAAACATGTCTTAGATGAAGCAACATGGTAATATTTAAACTCTATATCATTTCAATTTGACCATAATGTGTAATTTTTTTTAGATAATCATTTAATAGAATTCTAACTCATAAAGTTATCTAAACTGACCTCTGATACCAACTACAAGGCCCCAGTATTAAACATTACTTAATCTTGAGTTATTTCAAGAATTCACATTGAGGATCTTTTCAGGTTTAGAGTTTTAGAGAATTAGATCATAAATCATACATTAAATTCCACATTTAAACAAGGTGGTTGCATTAAAGACAATATTCATTTTTTCCAGTAAAGGAAATATATTTAATATAAAACATGGTTTCTTTCTTGACACTTCTTTAACACTATCATCGCATCATGTACTTTTCCTTTGACCTGTGAAAAACATTTCAAAAACATGGGATGAGTATAAAAAGCTCAATAAGGGATATAAAAATATATAAAGAAAATATTAGTCCATGTATACATAAGAATCAATGAAATTATACTTTACTCATAAAACATAATGACTTTAACATAACTCATTAAATCATAAGATTTATGAAAAACTCATAGAAATCATAAGACATAAAGGTAACTTGAGGCATTCATAACATTTTTACATAGGGAGTAACCCTAATGGTTAAGTTTGGAATACCCATCACAATATATTCCCTAAATCTCTACGGAGAAACATTATCATTTAACTCCTTCATTTAATTTCAATTAATAATATAATATGTGTTTTAAAAACACTTTTATGTCAATTTTGAAACTATTCAATAGTTGATTTTTGTGAAACTCATAACAGAATTATTACATCGAAAGAATTTAATTAAATCAATCCTAACATGTCATATTAACGTATAAAATTATTTTAATTCATAAAAAGTCTCAAATTATACTTATTTGGGTATTTATAATATCAATTATTTTAAATTTTCACTATTATGGGAATTACTACATCATCATTGTGTCATAAATAAATTAAACTATTTAATGTCTAAATTTTTTAAATAAAATATCATTATGTAGGAAATATTATTATCTTTCTAATGAATATTTATAGTCGAAAATCCAACATATATAACCCTATGTAAAAATTGTTTTGCTAAAAGATATATGCTTGTGTCATTTTTGTATTCATTTTAACTTAATTAAAATAAAGTGTCCCTGTCACCTACAAGTGGCTCCATGGGGTCCTAAAATCGACCAAAATATGCCTATGGTCGAACATGTATCAACCAATAAGTCTAGGACACGTTTTAGGGTAATTTAGTATTATTATAATATTATTTTTTAACCCTTATTTATCGGATTTACCCTTAACCATGGTAAATAAAATATTTACCGAAGTAATTATTCAAAATGTCTAAAAATAAAAGTTACCTATTTACACAATTTGAACATCATGATTCCAAATATTGAATCCATTTTTACAAATTCAAAACACTTAAGTGGCAAAAATTAATTTAAAATTAATTCCTGTTGTTAAAACAAAAAGCGTGTTTTTAAGAGATAATAACTATCAAAAGATTGATACTTGTTTATGTTCGGTTTAATTGTGAAATTATGTCCAATGACCACCATTGTATTAAATGGTAAAAATATATTATAAATATACTTTAAAACCACTCAAAATCATTATTTATCACTTTTAATTATTTGGATTAAAAAAGTTGTTTTTAATTAAAATTTAGTAATTTTCACTATTCATCAAAATATTAAAGTTATCCGAAAAGTACCAAAATTTCACCTTAGGATAAATTCGATATTATGAATCCAAAAATGAAGTCCATTTTGATAGATAAAATTTCAAAAAGTTGGTATTACTATTCAAAACGGCTAGTTTGATTGGTTATGGTTTGTGTTAAAACTCGAAGTTGCGTACAACACACGCTACTGTATTATTCAAAGGAAAGCATACCGTGGAAGCTTGGGATGTTTAATTTTAAATTTTTGATGTCCCCATTTAGTCAAAAAGTTTAAAATATTGTATTTAAAAAGGTTTCACTATTAAAAGTTGATAAAAGTGCAATACTGAAAATGAATTGGTTCTTACATTAGGTCTAAGAAACTCATAATATGGATTCTAAAATTATAAGGATATATTAGTTTAAAATTTAGTTAATACTATTCATAACCTCTTTTGAATGGCTTTTTTTGTAAGTCATGGTGCGACTGAACTCGGTGTTGCATGTAGTGAAAGTTATTGAATTATTTTGAAGAAATAACACACTATGAAATCTTGGGGTGTTACATTCACCCCTCCTTCAATAAATTGCGTCCTCGCAATTTGAAATTGTTCTTTAAAAATAAAAGGTTGAAAATAGAAAATATCTTTGTGGGAAAACCCACATCAGAAATTGGGTTACTAAAATTTAGTCTTAATATGAGGAAAAGAGAAATAAAAGGGTCACCACCAAATTATGATCTCTATTAGGAGAACGTTGGTGGAAATTAGACACATATAATTGGAGGAAAAATGTAAATATTTATAGGTAGTGATTGAGGTCATCAATCACAAACAAGCATAAAATTGAGGTCCTTAAATTCATCAATCTATGATGATTTGAAATACCATCGGTTCAACAAAACATAAGGTATTAGGATAACACATTGTTGACGTTTCAAAATATCTTAGTTGAAATCCCACATCGAAAAATGAATTAATGAGGCCTCTATTTAAAGTAAAGAGTGGAAAGTATGAAGATTACCGAAAATAACACATACTAGGGTTCCATGTAGGAAAATATGGATATGGAAGAGAAATCTAACCATCAATTATCTGATGGAGAGTGGTAGAGAACATGGCTATGAAAAGGCCAACAACCCTAAAGCCATAAATTTGTGATGATTTAAGGTACCATATAGGGCAACATTTTTGTTCAAAGTTCCTTTTCTTAATGTTGAGGAATTTATTTATGAGATTGGATAAGATCATAAGGAGATATACTTACTTTATAATTATAGTTTTATCCATTAATAAATATCTACCACAAACTCATCTTTCACTCTAAAAGATAATAGAACGAAAAATATATATTCTATTTATCCTATTCGTATAGGGTAAAAAAAACGAATTTATAATTCATCTACCAGATCTTTAAAAAAAACTACATTATTTAATCCCGGACATCACGTGGGTCAGTGGTAGGTGATACACCCTTGTCTCCCTTTGGTTGTGGGTTCAAGTCTCGCGGCCTTGCCGGATGCGACGGGTTGCCGCCCAACCTCCGGGTTGTCCTTTTATGGAAATCCAAAATAATCCAAACTAGAACTATCCAAAATACTTCTGTCCAAACTCACAGTCGAAAATTTATAAGGAAGGTAAACATAATGTTGATCCTTTTTACCCCGTAATAGCATATTAATACCTTCATCATGTATTCTTTTAAAACACTGAAACATCCTGAATTACCATAATCCTTATTGATTACATTCATTCTCCCTTATTCTATATAGAATGCTGGATATACTTCATCAATCCAAAAATGTTTTAAACCCCAACAATGATGGAATATACAAATCATTAATCAGCTTCAAGGTAGTCAAGAATATCCAATATAATTAATCCAAATCAATCATGTATTATTCCAAAATCACTACCTCGGTATCAGAACTATAT
This sequence comes from Viscum album, assembly GCA_963277665.1. Taxonomy (NCBI): domain Eukaryota; kingdom Viridiplantae; phylum Streptophyta; class Magnoliopsida; order Santalales; family Viscaceae; genus Viscum; species Viscum album. The sequence continues at coordinate 601,671,832 of OY728157.1, forward strand.
TATCGTTTATCATTCTCTCAACCATATATTTTCCAAAAATTTATCCTGCTATTGAGTGACTTTTCTTTGTTCCACACAATCTCAAGCCTTTAATGAAATAGTACTGCAATACAATCCTTATATACTCCTTAATTATTATAACAAGTACATTGTTGATACAACACTCAAATGACATAATCAACAGAAGAACTATAATCATTCCTCTTTATCTGTGGTAGTATCATAACTTGATTATTATCCAATAGCATCATTTGCGGCATAGTCTGATGACTGGGACATAGGTTCACGTAGTGTCCAAACTCTTTGCAAATGAAGCATTGTACATTTGAAAACATTTTCTTACCCTTGCAGTCACGTACTTTGTGCCCTTTTCATCCACACTTATAACAAACTCTCATTCCTTTCAGGCAAGTTACAAGGTGTTTCTTCCCACAGTTATCACATATGGGAAAATTATTCTTTTCCCTCTTCCCTTTATCCATCTTTCTCTATTCCATCCTTTTCTTCTCTTTCTTCCCTTCAAATCCATAGGACCCAGTAAAATCTTTACTTATCTTATCAACACATGATATTATTTCTTCCTAAGATGATAATACATGGGAGACAATTTCTCTTATAAATTCTGGCTTAAGACTATGAAAGATATGATCCTTCTTTCTCTTTGGATCATGTGCACTGCTAGATTTCTCATTCCTTCTATTGGGAGCCATTTCTAAACAATGGCATACACTAGATTAGTTTATGAATCAAAATACATAATCCCATACTTATAAAACACTTAACATAAATTGAACTATTTATGGATATAATCCATAATCATAAGAATGTTTTATTTGAGGAAGTATATACTCATAAACCCTTCATAATGATTTGTAAAGAAAATGAGAGTTATCCTAAGCATATCCCCCGGGAGTGTCGTAACCAAGAGTGCAGCAAGGCCCGTTGTCGTGCACCAGTTCCCGTTCGAGTCTAGCTCAAAGCGGTGTTTTCAAGTTTTACCCCTAGGTACATCTGTTCCAGAGCCGCCTCTACCTGCTCGTATCCAGACAGGGATGTATTGCTCAGAAAACTCACAAAATCTCTACAATACCAAAATTCTAGGAAGTTATTCTATACTAATCCTCAAAGTTCATCTTAGGTCTATTTGCTCTAATCAGAGTTTATCTAAATCTAGCTTCCAAGGTTTGTACTAAACTTCCTCTTATACCAACTGTAACGCCCCGACCCTAGTTACCCAGAGTCGGTGCATTATTACATAACATTGGCATGATCACAAGAAAGATTAAATCTCGAAAGACCGATTGGTTTAGTAGCCTTGGAAACATTAGATATATTCATAAGTTTTACATTACATCATAAAATGAAAAACTACTACAACAACATAATGTATCCACAGTCCACACTATTATCCCCTCATAATATCCCTGCAGGTCATTCATAACTTACTTCTTCACATCCTGGGAAAAATAAAACATAGAAAAGGGGTGAGCTCAAATGCCCAGTAAGGATAACAATATAGCGGAAACTTTCATAAATAAGAATAAACATTTAAGGCAATGTGTAAATAAAACAAAAGCCTTTCAAACTTGAACTTTCAACATAGTATGTCATAAATAAAATGAAATAATTCCATTTACTTATTCACATGGATATTCTACTAATCGAATAACCACATGCAAAAACAATAACCACTTTCATAATGATGGAATGCATAATGTCAGACTATCATATCCACATAGCCAAGGCCTCATGCCAAGACTATAAATACGATTTTGCCAAGGCCTTGTGCCAAGACACTAGTTTGTCTCATGAGACCTACCGATGCATCGAGGATCTATAGCGGGCTCCACCCATCACATATTAAGTCCAATGCATTCCCATATGAAAAGGTTTAAACATAACATAAACATTCGTATTAAAACTAGCATACGAAATGTCAATACTTTCACCATAAACTATGAATGGTATAAAAATAGCACATCCATAGTAAAATATATCACAAAACCTTCAATACAATATATAAGTTTTGTATCATAATAAATCAACTTCAAATAAGCGTAAAATCCAACAAAGGATGTTGACATAAAAGAAATCAAAACTCTTTTTAGAGAAATATCAATTTTTATTTTGAAATCATTTAAGAGCCATATAAAATAAAAAATTTTCTTTGAATATATTCTTATAAGATTGTAAGGGAAGCTTTGATGATTTTATAATGGTGGAAAAAAACCGCACCCGCCGTATAAGTTAAAAAACATTCTTACCTTAATTTTGTCGAAAAGGTTAAAAGCACCTTGTTTTGAAAATGACAGAAAGATTCCTTTATAAAACTATTATAAAAAGTCAAACAAGGGTATAAATGACTTTAACCCATATTATTTTAAATAGTAAAAATGTTTTGAAATTCATTTTTAAGAAACATGGATGTGGATGATAAAGAGATCCCAGTAGATTATCACGTATAAACAATCTCGGATAATGAAGAGATTGCGAAATAAACCCTTACCTTGAAATTTTACTTGGATGGGGTAGGTTAACCTCCTGTATAATGGTGACATAATTTTTATTAAATTATAAAATAATCATATATATTAATATGATATCATATATGATCTTTTAACATTGCTTTTTTAATAATATCTTAGTATTATCGTCGTTTCAGGTGTTAACTTACTCGTTTTCTTTTATATGTTTTGTTACGTAAGCCATGTTTGTTATGGATAGGTTGTATCTTAATCATATACATAATGATATCAAGTCCTTAAAGATCATTTTTAAATCATCAAATGATAATTATACTTGAATGGATACGATGGAGAATGAATCTCATCGCGTTCGTGGAGACGGTAGTCCGTACGTACGCACGAGCGACAATATCATTCTTTTGATATTAAAATAATATATAAATGGATGTTATATCATATATAAATAATCATTAACATGTTATATTTATTATTTACATGAGTTACACATCATTATTATACCCATACAAACAATAATATATTGAATAACAATTACACCACGACGTGGAGACGGTAAGCCGTACGTACGCACGTATGGTGACATGTTATTCAAAGGGTGGATAGAATACTGAATATGGTTGTACCATATTTATAATAACATCACAGTATATATAAGATACTTGAGTTATTATTTTATAATGGTAATAACAAAGAAATAAGAAGTGGAAGAAGAAAGAAACTTGGAAAAGGGTGGTGAAATCATTACCTCTTCTTCGAGTTCTTCCTTTTGATTTGATCAAAAGGGCTCCTTAGGTTGGCTTTATGATCCAAATAAGGCCTCTAGGTTGTATTGAGGGAAGTTGGGAGAGTATTTGGTCAGAGTTTGGCCGAACAAAAAGTCTTTGAAGGTGTGATGAAATGAGAAGGAGGAGTGGCCTTTTATAAGAGGGGTGAGGGGCACCTTTGGAAAATCTAGAAATATTAATTTATAATAAATTCATATTCGGTTTATAATGGATCCAAAGTTTATTATTCAAAGGTTAAGGTGGGGATGGGTCTAAAACAACTCATCCAATAGAATTTATACAGGTTTGGGTACTTATATTAACCTTATCTTTATGTATTAACTCTAAGTTAATTAGTTTCACTTTTACAATGTCTCTTTGTATTTTTATATTATATGGTTAATAAACATACCATATACATCAAAACGACCACCAAGTGGTCCACTAATGATGAACCTATAATGATATAAGTCTCCTGGCCGAACATTAGATTTCTAGGAATTTAATATCAATTAATAATATAATATGTGTTTTAAAAACTCTTTTATGTCAATTTTGACACTATTCAATAGTTGATTTTTGTGAAACTCATAACAGAATGATTACTTCGAAAGAATTTAATTAAATCAATAATAACATGTCATATTAACTTATAAAATTATTTTAATTCATAAAAAGTCTCAAATTATATTTATTTGGGTATTTATAATATCAATTATTTTAACTTTTCACTATTATGGGAATTACTGCATCATCATTGTGTCATAAATAAATTAAATAATTTAATGTCTAAATTTTTTAAATAAAATATAATTATGTAGGAAATATGTTTATATTTCTAATGAATATTTATAGTTGAAAATCAAACATATATAACCCTATGTAAAAATTGTTTTGCTAAAAGATATATGCTTGTGTCATTTTTGTATTCATTTTAACTTAATTAAAATAAAGTGTCCCTATCACCTACAAGTGGCTCCATGGGGTCCTAAAATCGACCCAAAGATGCCTATGGTCGAACATGTATCAAACAATAAGTCTAGGACACGTTTTATTGTAATTTAGTATTATTATAATATTATTTTTTAACCCTTATTTATCGGATTTACCTTTAACCATGGTAAATAAAATATTTACCGAAGTAATTATTCAAAATGTCTAAAAATAAAAGTTACATATTTACACAATATGAACATCATGATTCAAAATATGGAATCCATTTTTCCAAATTCAAAACACATAAGTGGCAGAAATTAATTTAAAATTAATTCTCGTTGTTAAAATAAAAAGCGTGTTTTTAAGAGATAATAACTATCAAAAGATTGATACTTGTTTATGTTCGGTTTAATTGTGAAATTATGTCCAATGACCAACATTGTATTAAATGGTAAAAATATATTCTAAATATAATTTAAAACAACTCAAATTCATTATTTATCACTTTTAATTATTTTGATTAAAAAAGTTGTTTTTAATTAAAATTTAGTAATTTTCACTATTCATCAAAATATTAAAGTTATCCAAAAAGTACCAAAATTTCACCTTAGGATAAATTTGATATTCCGAATCCAAAAATGAAGTCCATTTTGAGAGAAAAAATTTCAAAAAGTTGGTATTACTATTCATAACGGCTAGTTTGATTGGTTGTGGTGTGTGTTAAAACTCGAAGTTACGTACAACACACGCTACTGTATTATTCAAAGGAAAGCGTACCGTGGAAGCTTGGGATATTTCATTTTAAATTTTTGATGTCCCCATTTAGTCAAAAAGTTTAAAATATTGTATTTAAAAAGGTATCACTATTAAAAGTTGATAAAAGTGCAATACTGAAAATGAATTGGTTCTTACATTATGTCTAAGAAACTCATAATATGAATTCTAAAATTATAAGGATATATTAGTTTGAAATTTAGTTAATAATATTCATAACCTCTTTTGAATGGATTTTTTGGTAAGTCATGGTGCGATTGAACTCGGTGTTGCATGTAGTGAAAGTTATTGAATTGTTTTGAAGAAATAACACACTATGAAATCTTGGGGTGTTACATTCTCCCCTCCTTCAATAAATTGCGTCCTCGCAATTTGAAATTGTTCTTCTAAAATAAAAGGTTGAAAATAGAAAATATCTTTGTGGGAAAACCCACATCAGAAATTGGGTTACTAAAATTTAGTCTTAATATGAGGGAAAGAGAAATAAAAGGGTCACCACAAAATTATGATCTCTATTAGGAGAACATTGGTGGCAATTAGAGACATATAATTTGAGGAAAAAAGTAAATAATTATCGGTAGTGATTGTGGTCAACAATCACAAACAAGTATAAAATTGAGGTCCTTAAATTAATCAATATATTATGATTTTAAATACCATCAATTCACCAAAACATAGGGTATTAGTATAACACATTTTTGACGTTTCAAAACATCTTAGTTGAAATGCCACATCGAAAAATGAATTAATGAGGCCTCTATTTAAAATAAAGACTGGAAAGTATGAAGATTATCGAAAATAACACATACTAGGGTTCCATGTAGAAAAATATGGATATGGAAGAGAAATCTAACCATCAATTATCTGATGGAGAGTGGTAGAGAACATGGCTATGAAAATGACAACAACCCCAAAGCCATAGATTAGTGATGATTTAAGGTACCATCTAGGATAACATTTTTGTTCAAAGTTCCTTTTCTTAATGTTGAGGAATTTATTTATGAGATTGGCTAAGATCATAAGGAGATATACTTACTTTATAATTATAGTTTTATCCATTAATAAATATCTACCACAAACTCATCTTTCACTCTAAAAGATAATAGAACGAAAAAAATATTCTATTTATCCTATTCGTATAGGTTTAAAAAAATGAATTTATAATTCATCTACCAGATCTTTAAAAAAAATACATTATTTAATCCCGGACATCAAATGGGTCAGTGGTAGGTGATACACCCTTGTTGCCCTTTGGTTGTGGGTTCAAGTCTCGCGGCCTTGCCGGATGCGACAGGTTGCCTCCCGACCTCCGGGTTTTCCTTTTATGGAAATCCAAAATAATCCAAACTAGAACTATCCAAAATAATTCTGTCCAAACTCATAGTCCAAAATTTATAAGGAAGGTAAACATAATGTAGATCCTTTTTACCCCATAATAGCATATTAATACCTTCATCATGTATTCTTTTAAAACACTGAAACATCCTGAATTACCATAATCCTTATTGATTACATTCATTCTCCCTTATTCTATATAGAATGCTGGATATACTTCATCAATACAAAAATGTTTTAAACCCCAACAATGATGGAATATACAAATCATTAATCAGCTTCAAGGTAGTCAATAATATCCAATATAATTTATCCAAATCAATCATGTATTATTCCAAAATCACTACCTCGGTATCAGAACTATATTATCGTTTATCATTCTCTCAACCATATATTTTCCAAAAATTTATTTGGCTATTGAGTCACTTTTCTTTGTTCCACACAATCTCAAGTCCTTAATGAAATAGTACTGCAGTACAATCCTTATATACTCCATAATTATTATAACAAGTACATTGTTGATACAACACTCAAATGACATAATCAACACAAGCACTCTAATCATTCCTCTTTATCTGTGGTAGTATCATAACTTGATTATTATCCAATAGCATCATTTGCGGCATAGTCTGATGACTAGGACATAGGTTCCCGTAGTGTCCAAACACTTTGCAAATGAAGCATTGTATATTTGAAACCATTTTCTTACCCTTGCAGTCACATACTTTGTGCCCTTTTCCTCCACACTTATAACAAACTCCCATTCCTTTTAGTCAAGTTCCAGGGTGTTTCTTCCCACATTTATCACATATGGGAAAATTATTCTTTTCCCTCTTCCCTTTATCCACCTTTCTCTCTTCCATCCTTTTCTTCTCTTGCTTCCCTTCAAATCCATAGGACTCAGTAAAATCTTTACTTATCTTATCAACACATGATATTATTTCTTCATAAGATGATAATACATAGGAGAATATTTCTCTTATAAATTCTGGCTTAAGACCATGAAAGATATGATCCTTCTTTCTCTTTGGATCATGTGCATTGCTAGAGTTCTCATTCCTTCTACTGGGCGCCATTTCTAAACAATGGAATACACTAGATTAGTTTATGAATCAAAATACATAATCCCATACTTATAAAACACTTAACATAAATTGAACTATTTTTGGATATAATCCATAATCATAAGAATGTTTTCTTTGAGGAAGTATATACTCATAAACCCTTCATAATTATTTGTAAAGAAAATGAGAGTTATCCTAAGCATATCCCCCAGGAGTGTCGTAACCAAGAGTGCAGCAAGGCCCGTTGTCGTACACCAGTTCCCGTTCGAGTCTAGCTCAAAGCGGCGTTTTCAGGTTTTACCTCTAGGTACATCTGTTCTAGAGCCGCCTCTACCTGCTCATATCCAGACAGAGATGTATTGCTCAAAAAACTGACAAAATCTCTACAATACCAAAATTCTAGGAAGTTCTTCTATACTAATCCTCAAAGTTCATCTTAGGTCTACGTGCTCTAATCAGAGTTTATCTAAATCTAGCTTCCAAGGTTTGTACTAAACTTCCTCGGATACCAACTATAACGCCCCGACCCTAGTTACCCAGAGTCGGTACATTATTACATAACATTGGCATGATCACAAGAAAGATCAAATCTCGAAAGACCGATTGGTTTAGTAGCCTTGGAAACACTAGATATATTCATAAGTTTTACATTACATCAAAAATGAAAAACTACTACAACAACATAATGTCTCCACAGTCCACACTATTATCCCCTTATAATTGTTGAGTCAATAAGGTTTTCCTTATGACTTTTCCATTCCTTCTTGTTTTGAAAATCACAAACACCTTATCTTTAAGGAAAATCGCCTTTATAAGGAAAATTGCTTTCTTAAGGAAAATCGCTTTTATAAGGAAAAAATGCTTTGTTAAGGAAAATCGCTTTTATAAGAAAAAATGCTTTGTTAAGGAAAATTTCTTTTATAAGGAAATTTTCTTTCTTAAGGAAAATCGCTTTTATATGGAAAATTATCCTTATCATATTTTCATTCATATTTTTCTTAAGTATAAGTTTCAGATTCATTTTCTCGGATTCATTAAAACTTTGATATAAAAGCATTCTGTTTTAGGATTCGGTTCTGGACAAGAACTATAAGGAAGTTTCATTCCGAATTCCGGATATGAACTCTGACTAAGTTCTATTCCAGATTCAAGATACGAATTCTAAAGAAGAATTCTCATTACGAATTCTAATGAAGAAATCCCATTCCGAATTCTCATTACGAATTCCAATGAAGAATTATCATTCCGAATTTTTATTCCGAATTCTCATTCCGAATTCACCTATTAAACAGAATCTGATTATCATTGTTCTATACACTCTGAATTTACTCACTCCGAACCATCACTCCGAAGTTTCTATTCCGAACCTTTATGTTAGAGTTTAAAACGATGTCGTACTTTCTGTTACACTTGTTTTGTTATAAAACGATGTCGTTCATTTTGTTATAAACTAACCGTTGTCTAAGTGACATGTGTACAGGTCCCTCCGAACTTTAAGGAAAATATGACCGTTGGAGAGGAGCCGACCTTACCTATAAATAGGAGCTCATTTGAAAGAGCTCGATGCTGATGCATATGCCGATTGTTGAAAAAGTGCTTACATGCTGTTGAAGTGATTTCTAGAGAGAGAGTCTCTTATTAACTCTCAAAGCTTCGTGCAACTCCGAATGTTGGTGATTACATTTGAGGGCTTCCGGGGATAGGAAGACAGAGGTGCCGACTACCTTAAAGATCGAGGGCTTTCTTGCTGAGAAAGACAGAGGTTGCCAACTACCTTGAAGTTGAGGGCTTGCGGGGATAGCAAGACAGAGACTCCGATCTTCGTATCGAGGGCTTACCCTGGTGTGGGTAAGACAGACTTTATTGAAAGTATAAATCAAGGGACCTTTATCCAAGGTTGTTGGATACCCTTCACTTTGGGTTAAAAGACTGTTATCTTGTTACTAGTAGTTTTACTACTTGTTTTTATTCCGCTGTAATTTGTATCTTAAGGAAAGTATAACTTTCTTATACTTCCTTACTTACTCTGATTCATTTAGATTCTATACGCTTTAAGGTAGAATCTCATATTGTAACTTTTGTTAAGTTTCAATTTCCGGAACCATATTTCCGGAACCTACTTTTGGAATCTCTTTCCAAGTTTAGTTCGATGTTGAGGTGTTGTGAATTTACTTAGTTTAACTTTGATAAACTTAGCCCTTTCCTTTTCTTAAGGAAACTCTAGTTATTCATAACTAACTTTAAAGGTTCCAAAGGAATTTTTAAAGTATACAATTCACCCCCCTCTTGTATATTGAGCATCTCATATTATATTTCGATCCTACAATTGGTATCAGAGGTTGGAAACCTCTTACTCTATACCATTCTTACATTTGGTATCAGAGCCAAGGTTACTGAAATACTTGTACTCACATACAAGTTTTTCTTGCTCATTTTTCTATTCCGAACTTTGTCATTCCGGATTATCCATTCCGAACTTTTCCCATTCCGAACCTTGTTGATTCGATTCTAAGCTACTAACATGTTTGTGTGCAAAGTTTTTTTTGGTATGGAAGGAATTAATGTTGGTTCTATTGACAATATGAATCCTACAAGACCACCAATCTTCGATGGTAATGATTATGAGTACTGGAGAGATCGTATGAAGACTTTTTTTATCAATACTGGAGTAGACAACTTTGTGATGCTTACTGGTGATTATAAAATTCCTGACAAGGAAGTCAGAACCTTTACTAACCAGGAAAAGCAAGAATATCAACTCAACTATAAGGTACGCAATACTTTATTATGTTCAATGACTAGAAATATATATAGCCAAATTTCTTCTTGTGAAGCAACTAACTGTATATGGAAGAAGTTAGAGGTTGCACACTTTGGGACTTCAAAAGTGATTGAGACTAGGAGAGCTATGCTTAGAGCTGAATATCATGGCTTCAATTTTCCTTATGGAGAACCTATCTGTAAAGTTCAACAAAGATTTATGACTATTGTCAAAAGTCTACAATCTATGGGAGAAAAAGGTTTAGATGATGAAGCTCTTGTGGACAAGATAATTGATATTATGCCCAATGAGTGGGAATCCAAGAGAACAGCTATAGATGAGAACAGGAAGGTCACTCAAATTACTCTTGATGAATTATTTGGAACTCTTATACAACATGAAACAAGAATGAAGAGAGATGCTGACAACATCAAGAAGAAGAATGGAAATGGTACTGTTGCTTTTACTACAACTTCGAATCAGATTAAAGCTAAGACTCCTGAAAGAGTAACCAGATCCAAGTCTAAGAAAGTTATTTTCCAATCCGAATCTAGTGAAAGTGAAGTTTCAGAAAATGAATTAGCCAATCTTGCTCGAAGGATGAACAAGATAGCTGGACAGAGAAACTTTCAATCCAAGTATAAGAAGAAGGACAGGAAAGATAAGAAAGATGGAGAAGTTACATGTTATGAATGTAAAAGAGCTGGACATATTAGACCAGATTTCCCTATGCTCAAAAAGAAAGAAAGGAAGGAAAGACATTCAGAAAAGAACAGGAAGAAGTATTACAAAGCTAAAACTAAGAAAGTTTTGAAAGCTAATGACACATGGAGTGCCAGTGGTGGTGACTCTTCAGATGAATCTTCTGAATATGAATCTTCAGGACAGAAGAATCTTGGTCTTATAGCCAGATTACCTATTGATAATCATTGTCTTATGGCTAAGGTACGAAATGCTGAATCATTGACCAATGTTTCTCTAAATTCTAATGACAATAAGTATTATAACTCTTCTGATGAAGAATCATCTTCTGATGAGGAAAATACTTTACCTACTTTTGAAGAAGTCTCTAGATTTGCTGAACTTCTTGAGATTGAGAATTCCAAACTCAACAAGAAACTTGATAAGGCAAATTCTAGGAATTCTATTCTTACTAAAGAGATATCAGATCTTTCTAAAGATCTTGATAAGAAAAATGCTGATTTTGAAAATATTTCAAAAAATCTTGAGGAAGTAAGTTCTGAGAAGAATAAACTTTCTAAAGAATTAGAAAAAGTAATTTCTAAGAAAAATGTTTTCGAGCCTAACTCTAGTTCCAAAACTAATGATTTTGAGGATAAAAACTTGGTTGTAAAACTCAAGTCCGAAATTTTTTCCTTAAAGAAGTGTTTATCAAACTTTACCCATGGTAAGGAAAATTTTGATAAGATGTATTCTCAAATACGACCTTTAAGAAATAAATCCGGATTTGGTTATACCCATGCAAAACCAGTTTTCAGTAACAATTATTTTGTTCCTCAAAGTGCCCCATTTTGCACTAAATGTCAATGTGGTGGTCACTGGGCAAAAAATTGTTCCTTAAACAAAACCCAATCCTTAGGTTTTCATAAAGCTTACTTTTCTAAGAAAATGTGGATACCTAAAAATTTATTGTCTGGAAATCTCGGATCCAAACAAGTTTGGATTCCGAAAATCTAACATTGTTCTTAATTTCAGGAAAATAAAGAAAGTTCCAGCAACAATATTTGGTACATGGATAGTGGATGTTCCCGGCACATGACTGGTAACAAAAGCTTTTTTGAAAAGATTATCAAAATGAAAGGAGGAAAGGTAACTTTCGGAGACAATGCTAAGGGAGAGATTGTTGGTATTGGTAATATAGTTCTTTTGGGTAAAACTTTGATTTCAAATGTTCTTTTTGTTAAAGGTCTTAAGCACAACCTCATTAGCATAAGTCAGTTATGTGATGAAGGTTATCTTGTGAATTTTAGGAATGATAAATGCTTAGTTCACAATTCCAAGGAAGAATTTATTCTCTCAGCCAACAGGCAAGAGAATGTTTACATCTTAAACTTAGAAGACCTAAGAAGCCAAGATTTACCTTGCCTAAGTGCAATGGAAGATCATTCTTGGTTATGGCATAGAAGATTAGGACACTGTAATCTTAGAAACCTATGTAAACTCTCTAAGAAGAAACTTGTTAAGGATCTACCGGAGCTTAGATTTGATTATTCTAAAGTTTGTGATCCTTGTCAATATGGCAAGCAACATAAATCTAGTTTTAAGTCAATTGGTGAAGTCTCAACAACCGATTCATTACAGTTAGTGCACATGGATCTTTTTGGTCCAACACAAACTGGAAGCATTGGAGGCAAATACTACGTGTTTGTTCTAGTTGATGATTACACTAGATTTACTTGGGTCTATTTTCTAGCAAGGAAATATGAAGCTTTTTCTTATTTCAAAAGTTTTAGAGCCCAAGTTAAAAATGATAAAAACCTTCCATTGAAAACTATTCATAGTGATCATGGAGGAGAATTTCAAAATTCTGATTTTGAAACTTTTTGTAGTAAGAAAGGTATTACTCACAATTTTTCAGCACCTAGAACTCCTCAACAGAATGGTGTAGTTGAAAGAAGAAATAGAATTCTTCAAGAAATAACTAGAACCATGTTGAGTGAATATTCTATTGCTAGACATTTCTGGGCTGAAGCTGTAAGTACTGCTTGTTATACTATAAATAGAGTTTTGATTAGACCTTTTCTTAATAAAACTCCTTATGAGTTATGGAATGGTAGAAAACCAAGACTTTCCTACTTCAAGGTTTTTGGTTGCAAAGTATTCATTTTGAATACTAAAGATAACTTACATAAATTCGCACCAAAGTCTGATGAAGGGATTTTCTTAGGTTATTCCACAACCTCTAAGGCTTATAGAGTTTTTAATAAAAATACTTGTACTGTTGAAGAAACAGTACATGTAAAATTTGATGAATCAGACCCTTTTGTTTTTAAAACCTCCCAACCTACATCTTCGGATGTGTTTTCAAAAACTGATTGTCAACCTTTGATAGAAGAACCTTCTGATAAGGAAATTGTTCTAGAAGATACTTCTAAAACATTTACCCTAGAAGACTTTCTACCCTATGTTGATGAACAGGTTTTACAAAACCCAAATCAGGTGTTTCTTAAGAATCATCCCAGTGATAGTATCATTGGTGATGTAAATCAACCTGTAAGGACTAGAAGTTCCTTAAGAAATGAAGTAGAACATCTAGCATTTCTTTCCCAATTAGAGCCTAAAAGCACTGATGAAGCTTTAGGTGATGATGATTGGATCAAAGCAATGCAAGATGAACTAAATGAATTCGAAAGGAATAAAGTCTGGACCTTGGTTGAAAGACCTAAAGAAACTTCTGTTATTAGAGTAAAATGGGTTTTCAGAAATAAATGTGATGAAAATGGAGTCATTGTTAGAAATAAAGCTAGACTTGTTGCTAAAGGCTATAATCAGCAAGAAGGAATAGACTATGAAGAAACCTATGCTCCAGTAGCTAGACTTGAATCTATCCGCATTCTACTTTCCTTTGCAGCATTCTTTAATTTCAAACTTTTCCAAATGGATGTGAAATGTGCTTTTCTTAACGGTTATGTTCAAGAGGAAGTTTTTGTTGAACAACCTCCTGGCTTTGAAGATACAAAATATCCAGATCATGTTTTTAGACTTACCAAAGCTTTGTATGGCCTTAAACAAGCCCCACGAGCATGGTATGATAGACTTACTGGATTTTTGCTTCAAAATAACTATGTTAAGGGAAATGCAGATCCAACCCTTTTTATAAAGAAAGATAAGAAAAATGTTTTGATTGTTCAAATTTATGTTGATGACATTATATTTGGTTCAACTCTGCAATCTTTGACTGACTCTTTTGCTAGTCTAATGAAATCTGAGTTTGAAATGAGTATGATGGGTGAGTTAACATTTTTTCTTGGTTTTCAAATTTCTCAAAAACCAGAAGGAACCTACATATATCAACATAAGTATATTAAAGATCTTCTTAAAAAGTATGGTTATGACAACACTAAGAGTATAAGTACTCCTATTGGTACCTCAAACTCTCTAGATCTTGATGAAGCTGGGAAACCAGTAGATCAAACATCTTTTAGAGGTATGATTGGAAGTCTACTTTACTTAACAGCTAGTCGGCCAGACTTAATGTTTTCAGTATGCTTATGTGCAAGATATCAATCCAATCCTAAGGAATCTCACTTAAAGGCAGTAAAAAGAATTTTTCGCTACCTTAAGGGAACCATGGATCTAGTATTATTTTATACTTCTGGAAATGATTTTGTTCTAAAAAGATTTTCTGATGCTGAATTTGGTGTATGTAGAATGGATAGGAAAAGTACATCCGGAACTTGTCATTTCTTAGGAGATTCATTAGTTTCTTGGTCATGCAAGAAGCAACATTCTGTTGCACTTTCCACTGCTGAAGCTGAATATGTAGCAGCTGGAAGTTGTTGTGCACAAGTGTTGTGGATGCAACACACACTCACAGACTATGGCTTGAGTTTTACTAAAACTCAAATTTTGTGTGATAACACAAGTGCCATTTCCCTAAGTAAAAACCCTGCACATCACTCTCGTGCAAAACACATAGATATTAGGCATCACTTTCTTAGGGATCACACACTCAAAGGAGATATTATTCTTCAGTTTATCGGAACGCAAGATCAACTTGCTAACATTTTCACAAAATCCTTGCCTTCTGATAGATTTGAATATATTAAACAGAAGTTAGGAATGATAACCGTAAGGTAATCTTCCTTAATTAACTTTCTGTTGAAAAAGTCTCCTTACAGTAATAAACTCTTTTTCATAGGGGGAGTACATTTGATTGTTTATTTAACAAAGTTTTTCAAAATTTGTTTTCAAACTTTTCGGAACGAAAATTTCCGAAATGGAATTTCCGGAACTACAATTTTCCAGAAAGGATATTTTCGCATAGAATACTTCTGGAATGGAAGTATTTGTATTGAAAATTTCCAGAATGGAAAACATTCGTACTGGTATTTTCATAACGGAACTTTCGTACTGAATCTTCCATAACGAGTTTTCGTATTTACTTTATCGTATTGAGTCTTTCGTATTGACTTTTCGTATTTACTTTTTCGTATTGAGTTTTTCGTATTGACTTTTCGTATTTACTTTTTCGTATTGAGTCTTTCGTATTGACATTTCGTATTTACTTTTTCGTATTGAGTCTTTCATATTGAGTTTTTCGTATTGACTTTTCGTATTTACTTTTTCGTATTGAGTTTTTCGTAGTCGTCTTTATTTTACCCATTACGAATAACTTTCCTAAGCTAATCCGAAAGGTATGATTTCCTTACTGAAGTTTTCGTAATCATATTTTACTTGCTGGCAATTTCTTATAGTTTTTTTTTGGTTTTTGGATTTCTTAATTCTTTACTTTAATAAAACCTCAAAAAGATCGGATTCAAGCTTTCAACCGTTAGATCTGATCTCAGATCATTCTAAACCGTTAGATCAACCGAGGAAGTTGAACTGTCATCCCATTGCCTATATAAAGGGGACCCTATTTTCTCGTCCCACATCGATTTCAAGCTTTTGCGTGCTGAAGCTCTGACTCTCCGATTTAAGGCCGTTCCGAACCACAGTTTTCTCAGTTCCGAACTTCAGTCTTCTCGATTCCGAACTTCTCAGAGGACTTCTAATCCGAATGTCTGCAGAGTTAGCTTCTCAAGAAATGCCTTCAACCAAGCCTATTTCTCAGTGGTTAGTCTACAGAGAGAGGTTAGTTCATCTGAATTTCTTCAGCAACTACGATTCTATTATTTCAAAGAATATCAAGCTGAATGGCTGGGAAGATGTTGCGGTATCAAAAAACGGCAACCAAGATGAAGTCTACTCTGACTTGCTTATCGAGTTTTATGAGTCAGTTGCTTTCTTCGAGGAAGATAATAGAGAAAAATTTTCTTTCAAATCGTATGGCATGACATATAAGCTTTATTACACCAAGGCTGCAAGCTTGGTAGGGCTAAGTTATGAAGGGGAAGCTGAGTTTATTTCCCACGTATTGCCAGACTCTTTGGGTAGTTTCAACAAGGAAAAGGCATTAGAAATTCTTGGATTGGATGATGACAAGGCTCCGAAAATAGCAAGCCTTTCTACAAACTTCCGGATTCTGGAGTTATGGGTGCAAGGGATTATCGTACCGAGAAAAGGAGATAAGGATAGCCTGAAGAAGAGTGAGATATATATCTTAGATTTCCTGATAAATCTAAGAAAGTTCAACTTGATGAAGCATATTCTTCTTAACATTGAAAATTTGAAGAAGGGGAATCTGAGAGCTCAGATCGTGATGTACCCGGCAATATTGTCAAAACTCATAGTTCGGTGCCTAGAATCTTTCAAGGTAGCTTGTAGTTCTAAGACGAAAGTTTGCAAGATCATGTTGCTCAGTGATGCCACTCTTAAAAGGATGAATATAGCTTTTGACAAGAAGTCTGGGAAGTTCATTGATATGCCTCCTCAAGTAGAAGTGACTCCGAAATCTGCTGATCCGGAATCATCCAAGCCAGTAAGGAAGAGGAAGCTGAAAGAAGTGGTAGTCGAAGCTGAGGAACCTAAGTCTAAGGAAGTCCACTCCGCACCTCCTAAGTCTAAGAAGAAGAAAACCTATACTGATGAGGTTGCAGCAAAGTGGAGAGCTGACAAAGAGAAGAGGAAAGAAGGGGATCCGCAGTTCGGATTGGATCCTGCAGAGGCTAAAGCTCTGAAAGAAAAGGCCACTGATGAGCTTGAGAAGCAAGCAAAGGAAAAGAAGCTTAAGAAGAAAATGTACGAGGCTGAGGTAGCTCAGGCCTTGTTAAAGTTCAACGAAATGGTTTCAGCAACCATTCCGGTTCTGAGATCTTTCTCTCTGGAAACTTTACCTGAGACTCCAGGAAGAAATCTTGATGCTCCAGAAGAGAATGTTGCTAAGAATACTGAGGTAGAAGAGCAAGTGGAACAAGTTGAAGAAGCTGCTGAAGGAAGTGGTGAGACAGGAGATGTGCTCAAACAAGTAGATGAATACAAAGGAACTCCTTCGGAACACCTCTCGCTCCGAACATCTGAAGCTCAATCTTCAAAGCTTGTTACTCCTGAATTAGAAGAAGAGAAAGGGGAAGAAGAAGTTGCCTATCATGGAGAAGAAGATCAACTTTTACATGATATTGCTCAGATGGGAAACGTAGAGGTTGGTGTTCAAGAAATTGCTGATGAGGAAGATTTGGTTGTTCAAGTTTCTGACAGTGAAAAGAAATCTCCGGAACAGGTTTCTATTCCGGAAAAAGATAAGGGGAAACGAATTCTTGCTGATACCCCGAGTTCAGAAAAGAGTATGAGGAAGGAAGCTGGTAGTTCTTCTAAGAGGAAGTTGGAGCTTATTGAGGAAGAAAATTCTCCTAGCAAGATTTCATATTCGGAGTCATCATCGTTGGGGCATGATTTTGTTTTCCAGTCTTTGAAGAAGTTGGGGGGAACCATTCCAACCTTCTCAAGCATTGACTCTAGATGCCAGATGCTTCAACATGTGCTGAATCAGAAAACCGACTCCGTATCCATGGTTATGGATAAGTGTGTTGAGATTGAAGCCCAGTTCAAAAATTTCTTTATTGGTTACGAAGCACATAAAAGATCTTGCAAGAGGATGACAAGCTGGTCGAAGAAGAATGTGTAAGAGATGAGGTTGCTGGATGAGTTTCAGGATAATGTTAAGGATGCATTTGAAACCGAGGACAAGAAGATTAAAGAGCTGACTGCATCATTCGAAGAGAAATTGACAGAGGAAAAGAACATTCGGATTCAGGAAGTGAGAGATCTGAATGGAAAGCTCAACTCCGTTAATCAAAGTTGGAAATTTGAAAGGGATCATCGGATCGATTTTCTAGAAAGAATGAAAGCTCAGGAAGAGAAGATGAAAGCTTATGAAGAAAAGTTGAAGGCTCAGGAAGAAATAATTGATGCTCAGTCAGCAAGAATAGTCATCTTAGAGAAGCAAGCAGAGGAAGATCACAAAGACTTAAAGAAGATCAAGACGATTCTCAAGGGGCTAATGTCGAAGGAGAAAGATCCGAAATAAACCAATCCGATCTTTTTGTTGTAATTATTTTGTTGCTGACATTTCAAATCTAATGAGAATCGTGCTTGTTGTTTCTATTGTTGTCATTACTAATTTTTCAGGTACATTGTTAAGTTTTTCCATTCCCTCCAATTCTTTTTGAAAATCACAAAGGGGGAGAAGGAAAAGATCCTTAAGAAAAAGAGGAAATCTAATAAGTGCTAATCAAAGGGGGAGAAAGAAAAAATACCCAAGGAAAAAGAACTCTAATAAGAGTTTGTTTAAGGGGGATTTTTTCTTAAAGAAACATTACTCCGGAAATATGAATACGATCCTTAGAGTTTCAAAGCCTAAGGGGGAGTTAGTCGTATTCATCCATATCCTTAAACCGAGGGAGATAAGCTTTAAATGTGTTTCTTTCTTCTTAGAATAGCTTTTTCGTAAGGATGTTTGTGCTTTCCAAAAAGGGGGAGATTGTTGAGTCAATAAGGTTTTCCTTGTGACTTTTCCATTCCTTCTTGTTTTGAAAATCACAAACACCTTATCTTTAAGGAAAATCGCTTTTATAAGGAAAATTGCTTTCTTAAGGAAAATCGCTTTTATAAGGAAAAATGCTTTGTTAAGGAAAATCTCTTTTATAAGAAAAAATGCTTTGTTAAGGAAAATTGATTTTATAAGGAAATTTGCTTTCTTAAGGAAAATCGCTTTTATAAGGAAAATTATCCTTATCATATTTTCATTCATATTTTTCTTAAGTATAAGTTTCAGATTCATTTTCTCGGAGTCATTAAAAATTTGATATAAAAGCATTCTGTTTTAGGATTCGGTTCTGGACAAGAACTATAAGGAAGTTTCATTCCGAATTCCGGATATGAACTCTGACTAAGTTCTATTCCAGATTCAGGATACGAATTCTAAAGAAGAATTCTCATTACGAATTCTAATGAAGAAATCCCATTCTGAATTCTCATTACGAATTCCAATGAAGAATTCTCATTCCGAATTCCTATTCCGAATTCTCATTCCGATTTCACCTATTAAACAGAATCTGGTTATCATTGTTTTATACACTCTGAATTTACTCACTCCGAACCATCACTCCGAAGTTTCTATTCCGAACCTTTATGTTAGAGTTTAAAACGATGTCGTACTTTCTGTTACACATGTTTTGTTATAAAACGATGTCGTTCATTTTGTTATAAACTAACCGTTGTCTAAGTGACACGTGTACAGGTCCCTCCGAACTTTAAGGAAAATATGACCGTTGGAGAGGAGCCGACCTTACCTATAAATAGGAGCTCATTTGAAAGAGCTCGATGCTGATGCATATGCCGATTGTTGAAAAAGTGCTTACATGCTGTTGAAGTGATTTCTAGAGAGAGAGTCTCTTATTAACTCTCAAAGCTTCGTGCAACTCCGAATGTTGGTGATTACATTCGAGGGCTTCCGGGGATAGGAAGACAGAGGTGCCGACTACCTTAAAGATCGAGGGCTTTCTTGCGGAGAAAGACAGAGGTTGCCAACTACCTTGAAGTTGAGGGCTTGCGGGGATAGCAAGACAGAGACTCCGATCTTCGTATCGAGGGCTTACCCTGGTGTGGGTTAGACAGACTTGCTTGAAAGTATAAATCAAGGGACCTTTATCCAAGGTTGTTGGATACCCTTCACTTTGGGTTAAAAGACTGTTATCTTGTTACTAGTAGTTTTACTACTTGTTTTTATTCCGCTGTAATTTGTATCTTAAGGAAAGTATAACTTTCTTATACTTCCTTACTTACTCTGATTCATTTAGATTCTATACGCTTTAAGGTAGAATCTCATATTATAACTTTTGTTAAGTTTCAATTTCTGGAACCATATTTCCGGAACCTACTTTTGGAATCTCTTTCCAAGTTTAGTTCGGTGTTGAGGTGTTGTGAATTTACTTAGTTTAACTTTGATAAACTTAGCCCTTTCCTTTTCTTAAGGAAACTCTAGTTATTCATAACTAACATTAAAGGTTCCAAAGGAATTTTTAAAGTATACAATTCACCCCCCCCCCCTCTTTTATATTGAGCATCTCATATTATATTTCGATCCTACAATTGGTATCAGAGGTTGGAAACCTCTTACTCTATACCATTCTTACAATAATATCCCAGCAGGTCATTCATAACTTACTTCTTCACATCCTGGGAAAAATAAAATATAGAAAAGGGGTGAGCTCAAATTCCCAGTAAGGATAACAATATAGCGGAAACTTTCATAAATACGAATAAACATTTAAGGCAATGTATAACTAAAACAAAAGCCTTTAAAACTTGAACTTTCAACATAGTATGGCATAAATAAAATGAAATAATTCCATTTACTTATTCACATGGATATTCTACTAATCGAATAATCACATGCAAAAACAATAACCACTTTCATAATGATGGAATGCATAATGCCAGACTATCATAACCACATAGCCAATTCCTCGTGCCAAGACTATAAATAATATTTTTCCAAGGCCTTGTGCCAAGACATTAGTTTGTCTCATGAGACCTACCGATGCATCGAGGAGCTATAGTGGTCTCCACCCGTCACATATTAAGTCCAATGCATTCCCATATGAAAAGGTTTAAACATAACATAAACATTCGTATTAAAACTAGTATACGAAATGTCAATACTTTCACCATAAACTATGAATGGTATAAAAATAGTACATCCATAGTAAAATATATCACAAAACCTTCAATACAATATAGAAGTTTTGTATCATAATAAATCAACTTCAAATAAGCGTAAAATCCAACAAAGGATGTTGACATAAAAGAAATCAAAACTCTTTTTAGAGAAATATCTATTTTTATTTTGAAATCATTTAAGAGACATATAAAATAAAACATTTTCTTTGAAAATATTCTTATAATCTTGTAAGGGAAGCTTTGAATATTTTATAATGGTGGAAAAAAACCTCACCCGCCGTATAAGTTAAAAAAAATTCTTACCTTAATTTTGTCGAAAAGGTTAAAAGCACCTTGTTTGGAAAACGACGGAAAGATTCCTTTATAAAACTATTATAAAAAGTCAAACAACGGTATAAATGAATTTAAACCATATTCATTTAAATAGTAAAAATGTTTTGAAATTCATTTTTAAGAAACATGGATGAGGATGATAAAGAGATCCCAATAGATTATCACATATAAACAATCTCGGATAATGAAGAGATTGCGAAATAAACCCTTAACTTGATCTTTTACTTGGATGGGGTAGTTTAAACTCTTGTATAATGGTGAAATAATTGTTATTAAATTATAAAAGAATAATATATATTAATATGATATCATATATGATATTTTAACATTGCTTTGTTAATAATATCTTAGTATTATCGTCATTTCAGGTGTTAACTTACACGTTTTCTTTTATATGTTTTGTTATGTAAGACATGTTTGTTATGGATAGGTTGTATCTTAATCATATCCAGAATTATATCAAGTCCTTAAACATCATTTTTAAATCATCAAGTGACAATTATACTTGAATGGATATGATGGAGAATGAATCTCATCGCGTTCGTGGAGACGGTAGTCCGTACGTATGCACGAGCGACAATATCATTATTTTGAAATTAAAATAATATATAAATGGATGTTATATAATATATAAAGAATCATTAACATGTTATATTTATTATTTACATGAGTTACACATCATTATTATACCCATCCAAACAATAATATATTGAATAACAATTACACCACGACGTGGAGACGGTAAGCCGTACGTACGCACGTATGGTGACATGTTATTCAAAGGGTGGATAGAATACTGAATATGGTTGTACCATATTTATAATAAAATCACAGCATATATAAGATACTGGAGTTATTATTTTATAATGGTAATAACAAAGAAAGAAGAAGTGGAAGAAGAAAGGAACTTGGAAAAGGGTGGTGAAATCATTACCTCTTCTTCGAGTTCTTCCTTTTGATTTGATCAAAAGGGATCTTTAGGTTGGCTTTCTGATCCAACTAAAGCCTCTAGGTTGTAGTGAGGAAAGTTGGTAGAGTATTTGGGCAGAGTTTGGCCGAACCAAAAGGCTTTGAAGGTGTGAATAAATGAGAAGGAGGAGTGCCCTTTTATAAGAGGGATGAGGGGCACCTTTGGAAAATCTAGAAATATTAATTTATAATAAATTAATATTCGGTTTCTAATGGATAAAAAGTTGATTATTAAAAGGTTAAGGTTGGTATGGGTCTAAAAAAACTCAATCGATATAATTTATACAGGTTTGGGTACTTATATTAACCTTATCTTTAAGTATTAACGCTAAGTTAATTAGTTTCACTTTTACAATGTCTCTTTGTATTTTTATATTATATGGTTAATAAACATACCATATACATCCAATGGACCCCAAAGTGGTCCATTAATGATTAAAATATCATGATATATGTATCTTGGCCGAACAATAGATTTTTAGGAATTTAATATCAATTAATAACATAATATGTGTTTTAAAAACTCTTTTATGTCAATTTTGACACTATTCAATAGTTGATTTTTGTGAAACTCATAACAAAATGATTAATTCAAAATAATTTAATTAAATCAATCCTAACATGTCATATTAACTTATAAAATTATTCTAATTCATAAAAAGTCTCAAATTATATTTATATGTTTATTTATAATATCAATTATTTTAAATTTTCACTATTATGGGAATTACTTCACCATCATTGTGTCATAAATAAATTAAATTATTTAATGTCTAAATTTTTTAAATAAACTATCATTATGTAGGAAATATTTTTATCTTTCTAATGAATATTTATAGTCGAAAATCCAACATATATAACCTTATGTAAAAATTGTTTTTCTAAAAGATATATGCTTGTGTCATTTTTGTATTCATTTTAACTTAATTAAAATAAAGTGTCCCTATCACCTACAAGTGGCTCCATGGGGTCCTAAAATCGACCCAAAGATTCCTATGGTCGAAAATGTATCAACAAATAAGGCTAGGACACGTTTTAGGGTAATTTAGTATTATTATAATATTATTTTTTAACCCTTATTTATCGGATTTATCCTTAACCATGGTAAATAAAATATTTACCAAAGTAATTATTCAAAATGTCTAAAAATAAAAGTTACATATTTACACAATTTGAACATCATGATTCCAAATATGGAATCCATTTTTCCAAATTCAAAACACATAAGTGGAAGAAATTAATTTAAAATTAATTCCCGTTGTTAAAACAAAAAGCGTGTTTTTAAGAGATAATAACTATCAAAAGATTGATACTTGTTTATGTTCGGTTTAATTGTGAAATTATGTCCAATGACCAAAATTGTATTAAATAGTAAAAATATATTCTAAATATACTTTAAAACCACTCAAATTCATTATTTATCACTTTTATTTATTTTGATTAAAAAAGTTGTTTTTAATTAAAATTTAGTAATTTTCACTATTCATCAAAATATTAAAGTTATCCGAAAAGTACCAAAATTTAATCTTAGGATAAATTAGATATTCCGAATCCAAAAATGAAGTGCATTTTGAGAGATAAAATTTCAAAAAGTTGTTATTACTATTCATAATGGCTAGTTTGATTGGTTGTGGTGTGTGTTAAAACTCGAAGTTGCGTTCAACACACGCTACTGTATTATTCAAAGGAAAGCATACTGTGGAAGCTTGGGATGTTTCATTTTAAATTTTTGATGTACCCTTTTAGTAAAAAAGTTTAAAATATTGTATTTAAAAAGGTTTCATTATTAAAAGTTGATAAAAGTGCAATACTGAAAATGAATTGGTTCTTACATTATGTCTAAGAAACTCGTAATATGGATTCTAAAATTATAAGGATATATTAGTTTAGAATTTAGTTAATACTATTCATAACCTCTTTTGAATGTCTTGTTTGGTAAGTCATGGTGCGATTGAACTCAGTGTTGCATGTAGTGAAAGTTATTGAATTATTTTGAAGTAATAACACACTATGAAATCTTGGGGTGTTACAAAAATGATTCATAATTTATTTTTATGTGTTGAAATTAGTCTCACATCAAATAGATACAATATGTGATCTATATCATTCATTGTATGTGTATCCAATTTAAAATGTCATTTTATTAAAAAATACAAGTTATGCAGTAAAAACTGAACAAACACATAAGTATTATATTAATACATTATAAAAATGATGCATATTTCCTTTATGACATGTATAAATCAACCTCACCTCAATAAAAAACATGGTGGGACTATTATGACTACAATTGCATATTTTTATATAATATTTACATTAAATTTAGTATATAGGACATCTAACCTACTCAAAACTAATAAAAAACATTCATATTGTTCTGATAAATTATGAAAATGATACATAAGTAATTTTGGATACATAAGAATCAACCAATCCTCAATCAGATTCATGATGCATCTTATATAAAATAATGTGTTCATTCTATGTTTACATTGACATTTTGTTTGAAAATATTCACTTGAATAAAAACAAAAAAAAATACTATGATGCTCTTGATAATTTAGGAAAATGATTCATAATTTAATTGTGATTTATAGGAATTGGACTCACATAAAACCGATACATTATGTGATCAGTATGAGTCAATGTTCATGTTTCTAGTTTAAAATGAAATTTTATTAAAAAAATGTGAAAACGTCAAAATCCAAGAAAACACATTCATATTGTTTGGATACTTTTGGAAAATCATCCATATGACTTTTTTATTTTTAGGAATCTACCTCACCTCAATATGATGAAAGTGGTCAAATATATGGCTCCAATAGAATCTTATTTATTTAAAATTGAAATCATTTTTAGTAAAAAGGACTAATAACCTTATTAAAACTAATAAAACACATTTCGATTATTTTTAAAATTTATGAGAATGATACATAAGTCATTTGTGATGTGTAGGAATCATCTTCACCTCATTCTTGTACACAATGTTCCTGGTATATCTCAATGTGCCCGTTATTTGATTAAAATCAACATTTTTGTTTAAAAAGTGTCACTCACTTAAAACTAGGAAAATTATCTAGTATTTTAATTATAATTTAATGAAATGAGTGATTAGTCATTTTTGATGTGTAAGAATCCGTATCAATTCAAACTAATACACAATTTGATTGGTATGAGTTAATGTGCATGTATCATGTTTAAAAATACATTTTAGTTAAAAAGGGATGTGACACACTCAAAACCAAGAAAAAACTTTTGAATATTTTTGATACATTAAATAAATGATCCATATGTAATTTTATATATACATGAATAAGACACACATAAATCCTATATATTCATTGACTAGAATGGACCTATGTGCACCTACTTTTAAAAAATTAAGATCAATTTTAGTAAAAAGGGAAATTTACAATCTAAAAACTAAAAGAACACATTCATCATGTTTTTATAAATAATTAAATGATAAATATGTCATTTTTTATGTGTACAAATCATAATCCCCTCATACTGATACATTATGTTCTTAGTATGACTCAATTTGACCGTTATCAATTTAAAATCGGCATTTTAGTTCAGAAAGTGTCAATCACTGAAACCAATGAAAATGATCTATTATTTTCAAAATAATGTAGTAAAATTATTCATAAGTCATTTTATAACATTTATGAATAAGTATCACATTAAACTGACACAACATGTGACTAGTATGAGTCAAAGTTCATATTTGCAATAGAAAATGATATTTTAGTAATAAAGAAAATTGACGTACTCAAAATGGAGACGAAAAATTCAGATTGTTTTCATACTATAAGAAAATGATTCACAATTCATATGGGCCATGTATTAATTATATACCCTTATATATCATGCATGGTGTAACCATTATGATAACAAGTGAATGTTTTCAATATTTATGTGTCATTTTAGTTATAAACACACATCACATCACAAAAACTGATCACACATTCCTAATTTTTTTCCCATTTTAATATCATCTATTACCTTATTGATTTATTTATTTTTTTTATTTTTTTCATATTTATATAACTTTAGTTAGGGGAGGTTGAATAAACAATCAAAAAAATACCTAAATGTTCAACGGGAGGCTCAAAGCCGAAACCTGTGAAACACCAACACATGATACTACACCTATGTTGTACTAATGGTGCTTAATAATATACTGAATTAATTAATTTTGACAGATATAATTCATGAATATGAAAGTAATTTTTTTTGAAATGTAAGAAAAAACCACAACTCAAAATGATACACAATGTTCCTAGTATGACCCAATATTTAGTTTAAATTTATGATTTTTTGTTAATTTATTTCATTATATTATTACTAACATAAGAATTATTTACATAAATAGGTGCATTATTTTTCTTGATTGTAGTTACTTTGTTCGAAAATTTTGTGATTTGGGATCATTATTTAAATAAAATGGAACATTGATGTTTTGAATGTATATAATAATTTTTAATTATATTTAGTTTTATTAAAAATGTATGAAATTTATATAATATAGTGTTTTCTTGTATTGTCATTGTAAATTTCAATTCATTTTAATTTTTTATTTGTAATTGATTTTGTTGTTATCTAGTGGGGTTTTTATGGCTGTATTGTGCAATGAAAACACATTTCACTGGTGCTACAATGTCCAGTTACAGCACACTGTAATATGATCATTTATCACCCCCATTACATACCCATATAAATGAACCCTTTTAGAACACATATAAGATCCTATAAAGGTTCCCTTTAAGAGTTCGAAATAAAATAACTGATAAATGTTTTCCTTTATAAGTGATTTTTAGTGTTGAAAAAAGACTAGGTCTATTAATCTCGCTCTAGTTATCAGTTCTTCTCTAGAGCTGATAAATTAAATATTTAACACTGTTGAATGCTATTTTGTAATAGTGGCTAATACCCCCACAACCCCAAGGTGTACCATTCTAGGATCAAGGAGATAGAGTTTATGAATGAGGCCAAGTACATTATTTGGAGTCCCATGAACCCAAGGTTCTAAGGATGATATAATATGTGACCTGCACATTTTATACATTAGCTACTTTACTGATATAATCAAGTATGATACATTCCTTCATTTTCCCTAATCTAGTCCAGGACATAGATATTATTGTAGAGCCACTGAATCGAGCCTTTTAGTTAGATACTCAAACAAGTGGTGACACCACAATTGCACACTTACGTTGGAAATGAAATATTATTCATAAAGGAGAGATATATTTGGGATCTATTAATAGAATTGTTCAGTCCATACAACATTATTTTTTGTTTATGTACTGGTTATCTATAGTTCATGCACATGTTGACTGATTTAGGTAGAGGATGTGGTGTGTCCGGACTGATGGAATTTGGTTCTCCATTGTTGGTTAAATGAATCCTTAGAGGAGTAGGATGATCATAGGCATATTAAAGTGTAACTGGTCTCTGACCATTTGGTTGGAATTATTATTGGAGCATTGAATGACTTGGGCTATTAGTTCCCTATTGTGGTGGTGGTGTATATAGACGCATTTCTTGAAAACATACATAGTTGACCTCCCCACTGAGAGATAGACTTATTCATTAACATTCATAACAGGATGAGTCTAATATCTTCACCATCATATCAGATTAATTTTATAGAGATTCATGAGTAGAGTGTGAATTTTGTGGACTTACATGAATATGGATTTGTGAGACACATCATATCAATATAAGAATCCATAGTGTTGTTCTCCATGAATGTGTATGGAAGCTCTAGGTTAGGTGTGTAATTCCAGTTCTTGAAATAGTTGATTGTATTGATAAGATGATCTAAGAACTCTCCAATTAATTGAGGGGGCACAATTATTCTGTTATATTGATATCAGATTAGGATATCAATAGTTGTGACCATGGAATTATGATATTAAAAATATGACATTAATATGTCTCTATAGTCACTATGAATAGTGGGTGACTCCTTTCGGCACAATGAATTCTTTATAAATATTAATCGGACTCATGAATTGTATCTTCTATCTCATTTTGACTAGTTCGTGGTGGTGCTCATTGATAATATCCTTCTATATTCGGCTTTAGAGTAGGAGAATAAGAGACACTTGAGGATGGTCCTAGACACACTCCGAGGGAAATAGTTTTATGGTAAACTCTAAAAGTGTCAATTTTAGATTCAAGAGGTCCACATTCTAGGAAACATCAACTTAGAGGTAGGGGTAGCATTGTACACAGTGAAGGTGGAGGAAGTTCTTGTATGGGATCCAACCAAGAGTGTTTATAAGGTGTATAGTTTCATTAGGTTGGTAGAGTTCTATAGGAGGGTTTACCTAATTTATATAGAGTGGAAGCACCTTTGAATGCGTTGACCTAACCAAGATATAATTTTTTGGGGAAAGAAAGATTCCAAAAGTGATTTCATAAGAAGAGGTAGAAGTTGATGAGTTCTCCCATCATTATATTTCCATAGGAGGGTATAATGAACATAATGTACTATAATGAATCAGGAACATGGATTTGTTTTGTTCTGATGCAGAGGTAGGAAGTGATTATCTATGGTTCATGTTAGTTGAGACCACAAGAGAAAAACTACATGACCGATGATTTTTCTTTAGCAGTGGCAGTATTCTCACTAAATATGTGGTTACTCTACCTTATAAGAATGTGATTTATCATTTATTTTTTCCAAATTATTCTCAAGTATATATTCAAGTATAATAAAAATAACTTTAGATGGGGAACATATAGAAATAATATTTGTGAAGAAGATCATGGTCCTTGTTGTTGGCCAACATGTGAGAGGAGTTATCCTTGTTGTATTTGTCCTTAATGGACAAATATGGTGCCTCATATATATAGTCTTTAGTTTCTACCCCCACTTATTTAAAAATTCCTCAGGGATTCGGAGTGGGGAGATACCAACATTGAGACCTCAAATACTTAGATGTCCACCACGCATGCTCATGAATAATATTCTGAAGGTGGGGATCCTTCTATCATTTATAGAGGATGGATGATGGTACCTTTAATGCAGTAAGAGGAGGTGATGACAGAGTTTCATACATCCACTTTTTTAGTACATCTAGTTGAAGTAAATATGTACCAAAACATTCAACATCAATTTGGGTCACCATGACTGATTAATAGACATGTTGAGTGTTCCCCTCGATGCCCCACTTGTTAGAAGGTTATGGATGAGTACCAGGTACCAGTGGGTTTATCTTAGCATCATATAGTACAATATTATAAATGGGATGAAATTTATGTGGACTTCATTATGGGGTTACCACGTATGTCCAGGGGACATAATGACATATGGGTGATCATTGATAGACACACCAATTTCTCCCACTTCCTAGAAATTATAGATCATAGTTCTTTATATATTTTGGGATACCTCTACTTATAAGAGATAGTTGGACTCCCCAAAGTTCCCCCAACAATCGTTTTTGACCTTGGTGCTCACCTCATGTCATGATTAAAGAGAGTAATATAGGAGGACATTTGATATTAGTTATTTGTAAGATCATTACTTAAACACCATACTAACTTCCAGCTAGGGAAAAAATATAGGTCTTGGATGACATTTTGTAGGCATAGATGTATGAAATTGGTCATAGTTGGGAAGGACATCTACTGTTACTGATGTTTTAATACTAAAACAATTACTATTTCACCATTAGTATAGAAAGAACTCGATGATTTGGATGGGAGAACATATAGATAACCACATTGTTGGGTTGATCTAGGTGATTCATCACTCATGGGACAAGAGTTAGTGTAAGCTATTTCAAAGAAGTTGTACATCATCCAGGAGAAGATGAAGACTACACAGTTCCATCATAAGTCTTATGTTGACTGATGACGGAGACCTCTGAATCTTGAGGAGGATGAACATGTGTTCCATTGGTTATCATCACAATTTTGTGATTTGGAGATTTGGTTGGGGAGGAAATGTATACCCAAGATTCATTGGTCTAATACAGATACTTTATAGAGTTGGTGAGGTGGCATCACACCTGGCTCAATTACTACATTTGGATTGGGTACAAGGTGCCTTCCATGTGTTGCAGTTGAGGAGGTACATGAACTTCCCATCACATGTTATCAACTAGGGAGAGTAGACATTAGGATTGGAGCCACCATTTTAGAGTACCACAAAAATGTTGAGTATATTTATTAGAATATCCTTCGTGGGTGATCGGTTCCCCTAGTGGATGTCCAGTGGCAGTACATGGTTCATCAAGAGAGCACATATGAGTGGGTGGCCAAGATGCGAGCCTAGTAACCTCATATTTTTTAGTATGTTTTATTTTTTTCAAAATTAAAATCCAAAGGTTAGGGGGAATGTGATGTATAAAATTTTCAATGTATTATTTTTTAGAAATTATATTAATTGTTATCATGTATAGACATTGAGAAACCATGTGATTATAAGACCGGATGTACATGAAATAAATGTTTGAAATATAATAAATATATTAAATAACATATGAAAATAGTTTTCCTAATTTTTGGAATAAATCCCAAAATGGGGGGCCTAAATTAGAAATTTGAACCTTCCACTGAGTTTATAACACTCTTTATACACTAGGAATGTCAAAAACATTGTTGTCACATGCTGTTGGAGGAGACATCAACACGAGCATGAAAATAATAAAA
Source organism: Viscum album (assembly GCA_963277665.1). NCBI lineage: Eukaryota > Viridiplantae > Streptophyta > Magnoliopsida > Santalales > Viscaceae > Viscum > Viscum album. The sequence continues at coordinate 601,702,724 of OY728157.1, forward strand.
TAAATTTATTAAAAGAGTTAATTTATTTAATTTTAAGTAGGAAATGTTTTTTTATAAATATGGAGTTATATGGTATTCTTAAGCTTAGCCTCTAAAACCATAGAGATCCATAAAACTATTAGAAAACATTCTTGGTGAACAACTACATACCAGGACTGGATCAAGGGTCATTGCACTGAGAAATTTTTAGATATCATCTACAATGAAAAATAATGATATAATATAATGATTGATCCAAAATCTAGGTAAGATTTCAGATTTTATGTTTTACATCTCACATCTTAATCCTGGAAAAAATTCAATCAGTTCAACGAATATAACTGATACATAAATCATCCGTTGAATTAACATTATATTATTATTTATTTGTTTGTTTTCATTTATCAATATTTGTATGTATTTTATGAAAATGAATCATGGGTGATCAAAAAAGGCTAATGCTCATTCATTAAATTTTATGGATTATTTATTTTTTCCATATTTCATAATTCGATCATTGTTTGAATTATCTTCGACCAATTCTTCGATCATTACCCGATATCAAATAAATGCACTTACATTATTTGGTGAAATAGATCAAAACCACTAGTAAATAACATGATGGATCATACAGTATGAGAAGAAATGATGATAGTGGATAGATCAAGGGTGGATGAGATTGAATTGAGTATACTTCATCTTCTTGAGTGGCACATGGCAAAACATATGTCATGGGGTGGGGGGGGGGGGTCCTGATCCATTTCGATAGACAGATTAGGGTGAGTAAGAGAAGGTAAGGAACGAAAAGCCGTATATAAGATATGGGGAGTAATATATAACTAAAAATGAGGTGGATACAATACACAAGGATGAACGGTGTAGAAACATCAAGATATAGAAAATTATGAAGAACACAAACTTTATTGTGGAGCTACACATTTTGTAGCACCCTCTCAATGACATATATAGTTTTGGGAGGATGTTAAGGATCACAAGTCATGTCTCTCTAATTATATGATGTATGAACCTTCTATGAAGACTCAAAGTGTACATTAAAAATTACCTAGACACTACCAAAAGAAAACGGTCAGTGGTATGCCATGTGCTCAGAAATAAACATGGCTACTTTTACATTAGTTGGTACACAGATATGCCAATATACATGTGAATGGCCCGATGACACTAGAACGATGTCATGAATATTTATACACCATGAGATTAATCTACATTCCATGTATTCTGTGGATTTCATTTCATTTGATGTCTTTCAACGTGGATAGAACTAGGGATAGCTGGAGAGGCAGTGCACCCCTAGTACACACTATGTACCACTTTCAAGGGAGTTTGTATCCCCTTCATTTACTTAGTTATGAAAAGTCTTGGTTGATTTTATTATATTGGTCCATTCATTAGTGGTTATAGTGTAGAATTACATCCACATTAGAGGATTGATATACCCTATAGAGGATGAGTCTCAGATACTGTTTGTTTCATCCCTCCATACTACTCGAGTGAGATACTCTATTATCTTCATACCAAATGTGAGATTTTGAAATAAGAATGAACTTTATGATAATGGAATTGATCATCTAAATTTTAGTCTACATATTTAGGGTTTGTGGTTTAGTTGGACTAATATCCCCTAGATATTGGGAAGATCAAGATTATGGGTCATGGTGTCCCCCAGCTATCCTTGGTGTGACCCCTTTATGAGTATTAGGGTATTCATAGATTGGTGAGATTTAATAGGAAAGTCCTAATGATATAGACCTCATTTATGAATGTATCCATATGTAAAACGACTTTTGTAGTGGATTCTCCTGGAATGATGATTAAATTAAGAAGAATCACATGGATGGTAGTTGTTTATGACCTCCTGGTGGAGTCGTTCCATTTATGAGTATATCTATCTATTTATATGATAAATTTTTATCATATAATTTAATTGAAAATACTATACATGGTTCTTTAATTTTAAGTGTTTTTTGTTTCATAATGTGTATTATAACACTAACACCTGTATCATTTCTTTCTACACGTATCGTGTCTTATAAAGATGGGGAATCATTTGATAGTTTCCATGTAGGATGAGAAATTGATAGAGTATATATTGAGCTATGTAGACCAAGGTTTTTTATAGGATCATACATTTTACATTAGCTATCACCACTAGAGAAAGTTTGAGTTTTTATAGTTTATGGTTGGGCTTGTATTTGGCACATTTTTTCATTCATTACTTTACTGTCTTACTCCGGTTGTAAGATTTTAGGAGTATGCATGCATTTTTTTAATTTTATTTATATAAAATAATTGTGGTGGCTTGGAGATGTGTTCATTTGTTCCGGTACATATGGATAATTCCTCCCATATGTGGGATATTTATACTTCGCACTAGTCACCTGCCCCTAGCCTATTAGATGGGGGATTGGGGTAGTCGTGGGTCAGACCCTGGTGGGTTGGGTCATAAATAAAGTGTATCATACAATTAAATCATTCATTAAATAAATTATTGCATGTAATATGGCTGAAATAAATTAATAACACCATGTAATAATCATCTAAAACTGAGGGCATGAAATAGAGAGGCAAAAAATTAAAATAAAGGATATCAATAATAATCTATCTCATAATAATAGAATACATAATTCAAGACATCAAAGTAATTGTTAATGTAAATGTTCAAGAAACTATACTATTATGAAGAGAGGTACTCACCTTAAAATAAATTCGTTTTTCCCATGATTCCTACTAATTAATCTAGTTTCTAGATAATTTCTATATCCAAGAATTATATTTTTATGTTTAATTCACTCAAAATAAATGTTGGCAGGAATTATCATAGCATGAAATAAAGAACATGTGGGTGAATAAAAAAATGACTATCTATATAATAGAGAATATTGAAATAATGTATCCCAATTCTATGGAATCATTTTTATTTCCATAAGATCATCTCTAAAAAAGACTCTTTAGGCTATTATCCAGGTAATAAAAAAAATATTTTTATCAAATAAATATAGTGGTGAGGGTAAATTCAATGGATTGGGTTATCCACCAAATATTGTAAATTGGATTAATAGTTTTCATTTTTATAAAACCATGGACATGTTAGGAAAAAATTCCTCCATCATGGTTCACAATGATAAAATTAATATTTTAATGAATATCCCTATCAAATATCTTGGTAGGTCTATAGTCTTAGGAATTATCTTTGTAACTTAAAGGGATGATTAAGTCCATTATAAACCAATAAATTTTAGGGTAATTACACATAGTTTTATCTTCTCTATAGACATATCTAGTTTATTGCTAATTTGGAATAGATATATTTTCATAGAAATTACAGTAAAATTTTCCACATCAAAATATTATATGTTGTCTTCTCCATGTAGACGATTATGTTTTATGAAGTTTTTGGTAACTCTTGAATAAATAAAATGTGGTAGGTATTTAAAAAGGTATAAAAATCCATTTAAATTCAAAAGGGATATTGTAAAAGGACTCCATATAAATTTAATCAACAAAAAAAAGAAACTTTAGGACAATATTCCACGAGTCCTAGATAAGGAATTAATTTTGGAAATACCATCTAATTTAATCGGTATCAATTCGATCAAAATGTCATTAAGGTGATGTAATGCCCTAATCCCAGAAGTTCAGTGACAATTCATTAATTTTTATGTTGATATGATTATATAAAATAAACTCCTGAAGGAATGATCAATTTAAAGGTTTTGGAAAACTAGATTACATACATGGAACCCATTTTACATTGGGAATAAAAAACAACACATAATGAAATAATATCGTCATCATCCTTAAAAAACATTGAAATAATTCATCTTCATACCATTCAAACGTACAATAAATAATGGTGAGATAAAAATCTCAGTAAGGGTAAATTATAGGGGATGATATAATGAATTAATATTGAATAATAAAAATGTTATGAATAAAACATGATCAAATAATTCAATATAAATAAGCACCTGAGATTAAAACCTAACCATGAATATTCTAACTAATAAAAAAATAACACTAAATATTAATAATGATAGAATAAATAATGTTGGACATATTCACTATCAACATATATCCAAAAGATAGATACTATCAAGATATATCCTTAAGAAAATTTAATCATGTGGTAGAACCCCATCTGATTTTTTTAAAATATATCCTCCTCATAATCTAAAACTACATGGAAATAAACAAGAAGGGTTTGTGGCCAACGGATATCATCCCATGGGATTACTTATGAATCAAGGGTATTTCATTAACTAGTCCCCAACAAATATTTTTTATTTCCTAAACATTCCTCATTTAGTGAAATAATAAATTTAATTCATAAATGTTTTTCCTTGCAAAATAATCATACTAAAAAATTATACATATTTATCCATAACCCCATAGTTAATATAATAACTATTAATGTGAACACCGTATGAAAAAAGGTTTTATGGTTTATTAAATAATAATATAAATTTCATGTGAATATGTATATTTAATATAATTATAATTTACAATTAAATTTATCATATGTAATTCACTATTTCAAAAGAAAAATAACAATGACAAGATGATGTTATATTGATAAGATAAATTTGTTCACTTGGTAATATTCATGTTAAAACCCCTTGAAGGATATAGTTAAAAGTGAAACATAAAATAAAATGAATTTTTATGGAATCATGATACTAAATTATAATGGGAAATTTATAAAACACATTAATGTGAATTCGTGTAGAAAAAATAATATGTCTTAATTGAATGTAAATTGAGAAGAAATCCCTTGACTTGTGTTTCCTTTTGGCAGAAGATATTTTAATATAATATATAATGGTATTAATAATTTTATTAAATTATACTAAAATAATTCCCATATATTTATTATCATAAATTAACTTCTTAAAATATCTTATAAACTGTTTATTAACAATATTTAATTATTTTCATAATTTCATGTGTTAATTACCTTATTTTTTGAGTATTTTAAGACTTGTTACATGTTGTTCCTAATATTTAGATCTTGATTTAATAATATATATATTTTATAAATTTATTTTAATACCATATATATTTTTTATATTTATAATCCATAATATTTTGAGATAGGAAATGAAATTCATTATTCATAGAGAATGTAGGTCATACATACACATGAATGATATATCCAGTTATCTGTTGTATTAAAAGAATGTGAAGTAAATACTATATATTATATTATAATTAGTTTATCATATTTAAGTAATATATATCATAATATTATAATTAAAATCATATTTAATACATTCAATGTATAAAGTGATGGAATCCCATCGCTTTGAGGAGATGGTAGTCCATATGTCATCAAACAATGTTATATTTTTTTCAAAATGGAAACAATATAGATATGTATTATACAAAAACCAAGAAAACATTGTTAAAAGAATATATATCATTCAAAAAAAATTCCATAATAATCCACTATCATAAGTGGAGGTAATGGTAAATTTAACAACATCGTTTCGAGATGTTGTAGTCTATCTTTCAAACGAACAATAAATTCATTACCTTTTTAACGGAAGAGAATGTAATTGTATGTAAATAAAATTACATAAAAAAATATTAGTATTTTTATATTTTTTTGTTATTAAATAATCATGTAATAATAATAATATAATTTTCTGAGAAAGAAATAAATTGAAAAGTGACTGTTGTAGATGTTACCTTCTTTTCAGGTAAATCATTTGTGTTTTAACCAAAGAAATTACTTGGATTTACTTATTACAAAATTTTGGATTCCATTTAATGGTATGAGAAGTGGGGATACTATTTTAGACACTTTTGGATGATCTAATGTGTCTTGATAGTTTTCACAGAGTGGAAGAGTGAGTAACTTTTTATAGCGAAGGTGGAGTGACATTCTTGTAAATATAAAATGGTAAACACAATTGTGAGGTCTACCATCTCTCATGTGACTAAAAATTGAAATATAATGGATAAATGTGAATTTATTATCAATTAAAACCTAAAAAACACAAACATTTAGTGCGTTTATATAATTTTGTTCCTTAACTACTATGTTTCTATGCTTTTATGATTTGGGTTTTTATTAGTGTAACTAGTTTGATAACCTATGTAATTTAACCATCAAGAGTAAATTAAAGTGATATATATCATAAAATATATAAAAAAGGAATTATAAATACTATATCAAATTTAATAAATAATAACCCCTTGTTTATTGCAATGTAATTTCAAAATAAACATATTAAAGTTGAAAAACCAATGCTTTAACCCGAACCATGCGATCAATGTTTTTACTCTTTATGGACCAATAGGATAATTATAAAAGTAAAATGCGAACATTAATCAAAAATATTTTTTATTTACTAACAGTAAAATTTCTATTGTAAATTGGTAGTATTTTTATTAATTTTAAATCATTTAATAAAAAATCATTCATTGTAAAATAAAATTAATGTCAATTTTGTTATTAATCATTTATTTTTAATTTCAAAATATTTTTAAAAAATATTCAAATTCAAATATAGTATGTTAAAATCTATTTAACATGATATATTAATCCGCAATAAAAAATAGATATTATAATTCATTAAATTTACATTACATTTAATGTTTTTAATAATTTATTTTTGTTAATTGTTAACAGAATAATCCATGCATTCTCGATTATTAAGAGTTTAATGTAAATATATCATCCCTAAAATTTAATGTTAAAATATTATGATAAGAAAATAATTCACATTTCAAAATATATTTTATTACTAAAACTTTTTATCATCTCCCATACTCAAAGGCTTTATAAATGGTAAATGTATGGAAGGTAACTTTTTTGACTTCATCCACTCATAAATTATTATATTTATCAATTTTGTAAGCATGTATCACAATAACTCATTAAATTAGAACCAATAGACTATATTTATGAAATATGGGAAGACAATGGTCTTTGGAAAACTTTTTATGTCTTTTCGGCCTTTATGTTTATGGTATAGTCCCTTCTTAAGATTAATTTTACCTGAATCACTGAAATTTATTTTAATCACTTTTACTAATATTTTTTTAAATAAATGTTCATATTATGAGACTATAAATATTAAAATATTTTATTATTTTTTATATTTGTTTTTTCAAAATTCAATTCATAGATGTGTGAAATTTAAATTTAAAACCAATCCCGTATATGTGGCGAGAAAGATAGTTATTAATGTGAAATCATCAAATGTTCATTATTTTTATACCTTTATTAAATATAATAATGATCCAAATGACATAAAATGAATTAATATATGTATAATTAGTATAATTTTAATTTAAAAACAATTTACAATGGAATTTAACTATAGTAAGAAGTTTAAAAAAAGTAGTTTTTAAATAAAATGCGTTATTTTTCACTATTCATCATCATCATCAATAGTAGATGTTTATTATAGAAAGGGGAACAAGGGTCATAAGATAACAATCCTCATGTCGGTCTGAAGTGGTGCAAACCGAGGGCATCCCCTCAGATCAAGTTGACCCCTTCAGGTTTCAAGAACATCACGTTGTGGAGAACCATAATGTTAGTGCCAATAACATTTAAGGAAGCAAGTTTGTCTGTGAATTGGTTTCTCTCCCACCATGTGTGTATCACTTATTGTTATCAAGAACACCCCTACACTTTCTGATAGTGTACAGGATCGACCAAGGAGAGTAAATACAAGCCAAAAAAGCATCACACATGATTTTGGAGTCAGTTTCAACTTTGGACAACTCATTATTCTCTTGATTGCATAGGTTGATACCATAAAGAAAATTTGAGGCCTCCGATTGGAGGGAAAAGCCTCGACCAAGGCGAGAGGAGAAAGAAAGTATCACAAAACCTTTATTGTCTTGGACCACGCCTCTACCGCAAAGGACCCCTGTGCAGTTGGAACCATTGCAGTTGAGTTTGAGACCCCAGGAGGGGGAAGCCATCTGGCCCAGTGGCCTCTGAAGACACTTGATTATGGATGGGTTTCTTGGGAATAACTTTGAGGAAAATGAAGAGATGGTGCCTCCCTCCATTTTTTGAATATATTAGCCAAACCTAGTAGAATATTTTTGGTTCTGATGATGACGATTCTACAGGATGAAGAAACCCCATCGTTCCTTGCCTTGTTTCTTACATTAAAAATACTCTAGAACCCTTCATGCTGAATGGTGCTACGTGAATCCCTCTCCTAACCCATGTCTCCTGATCCGTCGAACCACCTCTCCAGAAATGATGTGTCAGCCATGCTGGGGACACCAAGGACTGTGAATTCATTAAGGGCGCTCTAAACAGCACACACCCAGTCACCCCGGAAGAAGAGGTGGTCCACAGTTTCTTCTTTGTTGATTCTACAGTAGTGGTACTAGGAAACCATAGGTATCCTACAACGTTTGATGTTGTCATCCGCCAGGATTGCTCTGTTTCAGATACACCAAGATATGAAGTTGTATTTTGAGGGGAGAACATTGGGCTAGAGGGTTTCGTCCCCGAGGATCGAGCCTTCTTGGGGGACAAAGTTCTATGGAAGTCCCTAGAGGAGAAGGTCCCTAAGGAGGAAGGAGTAAATATACAATGGTTAGGGTCTAGGGAGAGATCGATGAGATCGATGATTTCTTGTTGCTTTTTTTATAACACCACTTTGGTGAAATCAGGGTAGCTTTTCACTTCTCTAAAGGAAATAGTGGGAGCTAGGAAACATGGGAACATGATGAACTCTCCCTCCCAGTTATTGTGCTAGAAATAAAGCTCACCCTCACCCACAAGCCATCGAGAGTGCAGTTGAAGGTTAGGGAGGAAATGGTGAGGGCTGACGAGAGTGAAGAACCTTGGCTGGCCTCCAATGGGGGGTTACTAATATGGGAGGAGTACATAGTGTTTTCCCACAATGTGCGTTGTTCAAGGATCTCCCAGGAAAGTTTTGTATGAATGAAGAGTATGGTTTCTTCAAGGGAGAATACTTTGATTCCACCTTCCCTAGTAGGTTGTGCAACCTTCCCCCCAAAAGCCCAGTGGTGTTTCTCCTCACAATTATTAAATTACACTGTTGCAATTTAATCATATTCTCATAAATTAGGTGTTTTATATTTAATTATTTTTTTTCAAATGACCTAAATCATAAATAGGATCTATAATATATAATCTTAATAATATGGAAATGGAGATTTTATGGCCACAACGAAATATTATTTTAAATATTGTAACATTAGTGATAACACATACTTGGATGAAAAATGTAACTATCATGTTCTTCTTGATAGTGATAGAGAACATTATTCATAAGAATGCAGAAGATCCAGACATGGATAATGAAAAAATGAAAAAAACCACATAATTTTAAATTAATGGTCATCAATATCATCAAATATGATAATAATAGGACAAAATTTTCTTTTCAAGATCTTATTCCTATACTTTTGTAATTCTTTAACTATATCAACCCTCACTTTTCATAAATGGACATTAAATTGTTTTTGCGGAATATATAAAATGTTACCCAGAAAGACATAAAAATTATATATTAGTTTAATTCACTTAAAAATATGGAAACATCAAAACTAGTACAGGAATGTGATACATTATCTCCCAATAGGTTCTCAAATACAACCACCATTATTGGACATATCAAACAAGAAATATATGTTCATAACATATGGAAGGAAACATAAAAAGGTATGAGATCATATTGTCAATAAGTATAAAAAAGGGTGATATGTAAGCATAAACAAGATCATCAGGGTATGAGAACATGATCATTACATTAGATGATCATACTATGCATATAAAAGATCATAAACATGAATCAAGGAATAAATATTACCTTTTTAAAAGTCATGAATCACATGGGTGACAAGAACATGATCAATAATGGAATAAGACATAAAAATCATGGAATACACATAAACATATATAATAATATCTCAAGGATTCCTACGAACACTACTATAACATGTTAGTCTCGGCCTTATAATGTGTGTAACTACATTGTGATTATGAATCCCACCCTTTTACCCTCTTGTTTTGGGCTTAATATGCCACATCATGCACCCTAATTTTTCAAGATTGGGATGACCTATATTTTTCCATATTGATTTAGGATTATGGCTCTATGTTTTTTCATTCTTGGTATTTCCTTCCGTTGTATACTCTTGTTTTAGTCTTGGAATGGCATCTCATTTACCCTATAGTTTCAGGCTTATGAAGACCTCTTATTTTAATTCTGAGATTCCCCCCTGTGTAACCTGTTTAGTTCATAAACCATTTATTTTTACCCAAATAATTAGAGGTAGATATAGGTCCCACCCATATAATAATAATATCTTTGATACCTGTACCACAAGGTAATAAAAAGTTCGTTATATCATGACCCATAAAAATTTATATGATTCATAAACATCATATAACACATGAAATGAAATTTGTTTTATGAACATATAATCATATCTTAACCACTAGAAAAAATAGGTTTCATAATCATTTCATCAAATCAAAATCTGTGAAAATAACTGAGTTTCATAAGCATAAAACCCATGGAAGATGAATATTTTTCATACACATACCCCACATTAAAGATAAATAGGTTTCATAAACATCATGATTTATAGTCACAATCTATTCAGAGTGATAATATGAATGATACCCTTGGATTATTTCCCACAATGTCTATATTAACACAAATGTATGTCATCTTAGACGAAAAATAATATTGAAATGTCCTTTAAAAAATATCTCTTGAGGAAAATATCATTTCTTATTAAAAAAATACTTTAAATTATAAATCATTTTGAATACCATTTTCTTTGAATATTCATTATATACATATAAAGATGTCTTGAAATCATTTTGAGAATTGTTTCCCTTGAATCTTACATGTTAAACTTGATGACATTTTGAAAATGTTTATGTTTTGAAATCATAGAATATAGAATTGAAATAATTTTGAGAAACGTTTTCTATGAAAATATTATTATAACATATAAAGGAAGATTCTAAATCATTTAAATACTTTTATTTTAAAACTATATTTTTAAAACTTATAAAGGATCTTTTAAAAATCATTTAAAATAGTTTTAAAAAATTATTTTTTTATCTTTAATCATTCAAAAACAACTTCAAATAATCCAATTATAGAATATGAATATTATTTTTTGAGAAAATAAATTTTTAATGATGTAACAGAATCTTCAAGGGAATTATTATCAGAACTATGGGTAAATTAGTACATGGTGAACATTACGTTTAAGCATAATAATTTTAGAAAAGTTCTTCGATTTTTAAATGAATATTATAATATTTTTTAAAAACCATTTTTTTAAAATTTATAACATGGGTAAAAACATAACATAAACAATTTATGAAAATATTATTATATTTCTTGAAAATATTTAGAAAATATTGTGTAAAATTTACAACTATTTCTAACTAAAGAGAGAGGTAAAGTCAAACTTTCTTAAAAATTGATATTTCATTATCTTTTGTACCAAAGAGTGAAAAAATGGTACCATTAGATGGATATAACAAGAATTAATATGGTTATGAAAAATAACTAGTTTTATTTAGATATTTATCATAATATTTTATCAATGGGAACATAACCATAACCAATCTCAATAAAAAATGAGATTGTAGCTATAAACTATTACCATTTTGGTAAAATTGAATCATAAAAAATCGAAATAATAACATTTAATGAATATTAACATATCATGAAAATAATTATATTCACTATATAAAATATCAAAGGTAGTATATACAAATCATTGAAAAATATATATGCATAACATGTCTTGCGAATCAATGAAGGAAATTTGATACAAAAATTATTCAACTGATATGGTATCATTTGAAACATAAACCCCATGAAATAAAGATCATCAAATGTATATATAAATACACACAATATTTTTATAATAATCATATAATACATTCATTTTAAGTATAAAAACCATACAAAATCAATTATCTATTAATAAGGAATGAATCTCTTGAAAATAAAAAGTGAGATGAAATTCCCTTACCTTAAGTTGTCACTGTCTTTTTACATGTTAAAATATTATTTATAATAAATGGTAGTTTATTATAAATTTAAAATAGAAACAAATTATTATATTTAATAAAAAAAATTAATCACTTAATAGATTATATTACCCCTTATTAACTAATCCTTGTTAATATAATGTTTTGGGTAATAATCTCTTTGTTTTCATACGTGTTTTGAATTTTCATTCTTGAAAACATTACATAGATAATTGATTTATTATTTTTGATAATTTAAAAAATTATCTATATATCATATGTATCATGTATATAAATATTTATTGTAATATATGGAATATTGAAATATTAATCAAAATACACTGTTTATGGTGATGACATGCCTTACCTACGCATGTGCATTACTTCTTTTTTATTAACATATTGAAAGAATGAATGTAAACGAAATATATGTCTATAAATATATAATATATTTTTAGTAGAATTATTTTTTCATATATATCATATACCTCTACTATACCCATCTTTAATACATTCCCTGTAAATTGTGAAAAAATCACATCGCTCTAAGGAAGCGGTAGTCCACACTTCCACAAACGAATTTATTATATTTACAAAAAATGGAAATTATTTACGTAGGATTTATATGATGATTCAATAAGTATAAATTAATCATAAAAATCCTAAAAATCATTTAAAAATACACTTTCTATCATGATGACAAACCATAAGAGGTTGTAAAGGTAAAACAAACAACATTATTTCATGTGGCATTAGTTTTGTATAAATAGGAATGGTAAATATGTTAACCATTTGATGTATGTGTGTATACATTAGGGTAGTAAACATAAAATAACAACATATTAGTATATTTATGACACATTTTATATTATATGTTTTTGTAATAATATTAACTGAGGTAGTGGAGAAAGAAAATAGGGGAATGAGCTTGATGAAGGATGTTACCTCTTTTTTGGGTCACCCCTTTTGGTTTGCACCAAAGGGCTTCCTTGGATGAATTTATATCCTATGAGAAGAATAAAGAAGTAAGGTAAGGATGTTGGAATGTGAATTGGGCCTAAATTTCATAAAATTAAGTTCTTTGAGAGGTGCGGACATGGAATATTGTTGGTGGCCTTTTATAGGGGAGGGAGAGGACACACATGGAATTTTTGAAGATAAGTTAGGTGTAACCACATTTGAAAAAACAAATAATAATAATAATAATAAGGAAGCCAATATTTAAAAAATAGTTTCATAATGTGGGTTTTGTAAAATATTATAGGTCATTTGGGCCCTTAAGATTAAGGTTTAGTTCATTGATAATATTAATTTTTCCTTAATCGATGTAATTAAATTTAACCCCATTCATTAATATTTTTTTTCAAAAATATTTATTATATTATTAGAATATATATTATATTAATTACAATCATGTATGTATATTTTTCAATATTCAATTCACATTGGTGGAAATATATGTTTACAGCTAATCTCAGAGGCATGGTGAAAAAGAGGGTTTATAAAGGGAGTAAATTCAAAAGTTAATTAAGATATTTTATATAAATTCAACATAAAATTGAATAAAATGAACACAATTTTATTAATATAACAATAATTTTTCTATTATTACTTTTAAACCAACTTCATATAAAATTTAATAATATAAATAAATTAGATGAAAATGATGTTTTGAATTAATATTCAGTATTTTTAACTACACTCCAAAGAATGATGCTTCTCATAAATATACAAACACTTCAACCTAATACTATTTGAGATTTCTGAATTATAAATAAATTTATTTATCATAGTTAATATTTAAAATTATGTAAAATTAATTTTATTTGTTTTCGATGAAGGACTTAAAATGGGTTCTTTTATGAAAATAATATTTTCAAATATATAAATACTATACTAAAAAAATGGTGAGCCCTATTATCAACATGAATTATTTATATTAAAATATTATAAATATTATATAAATATTTGGTATTACACTAACTATTATTATGTCAACATATATGTTACAAATTTCCCTATTTGAATAATTATTACAATAAAATGTTGTTTTATTGAAACTCACTGCTACATGTAACACACAACAAGTCAGTGTTGTTTGTAGCACAAACTAATCAATGTATTATGTATAGTGTAGAGACAAAATGTGGTTCTCTAATATATTATAATGACTGTATTAAATGTTTCATTAATTAAAAAATATCATAAAGATAAAACAAATTTGAAAAAAATATCAAAATCATGAGGAGTTATATTCTACACCCCTTTAAAATGAAACTTTATCTCAAAATTCATTAGGGTTATTAATTTTTTAATACATGAATGTTCCTTTCATATAAACTCAAATCATGAAAATTGTTGAATCTTCATATAGAAATGAAATTATGGAAATATAATGGTTTCACAAATATCTCATAACCAGGTTACCACATAAGATAACATTAGTGGAAAGTGAACAACCAGACATGGATGATAAATCAAAATATCATGTTCTGATGGAGAGTGTTAAATAATAGATTAAGAGAATGTTAGCAATCAAATACATACCCCAAAAGAGGCATGAATAAGGTTAGTTATGTCATAATTATTGATGATATGAGGAAATTTTTTTATTTCAAGACCCATTTCTAATCTTTATGAATTATAAAATAAAGATATACTAAGATGATATTAGAAAAATAATAAACATTGAGGTGCCTTAAACAGTTTCCAATTCACCTCAATATCTAAAAAAGTTTGTGAAATTTTCATTCATAATGAACTAACTGATAATAAGATCCATGATATTCCATCTCATCTATAATCAGTTACCATCAAAAAAATAGTTTTTATAATAGGTTATCCAATATGAATAAATCTTCATGTGGTGATAAACACTTTAATTTCACAAAATTCAAAATATTTTTAACAAAATCGATCCATATTTGGTAATACTTATTACCATTCCAAAATAACATTATCCATTTATTCCATAAATTAAATCGTATCTTTTACCAAAACATTTCAATTTGAAGCTCGAGTCCATCCTTATTCCGATAGAATATAAAATATAATATTTTTAATTCAGAATCCATGAAGAGGGAGATAATCACATTAAAATTCACTTAAGGAAAAACTATATGGTTTTCATAGTGCTTAATCATACCAAATAAAACATGACATTATCAACTATAGAGGGGAGGATAAGTCTGCCCTTATTATCATGATTCACATCATCCATTATGATTGCATGAGATTTAACTTTTTTCATTTTCTTAAAATGTTGTTGTGGATTATCATCAACATTAGTCTTTATATTATGGTAAATTTTATCATAATACCCAAACTCTATGAAAATTAAACACTGATGTGTGGGAGGTGAATTCAGTGGGGTTTTCCCATTATTTTCATCATTAGCTAACATCATCCCATTAATAGGAAATTCGGTCACATGATGACCTTCACTTCTAAAATTAAAAAAATAATGTTTCCCCTTAAGAAAACATCCTCTTGGTTTCATCACACACTTTTTTCATAAAGGAAGACTTATTTTTGTTCCTCCATGGTTGTTATATTTTCCATTTAACATTATCTTCAATTTCATGTCAAAACCATGAGATTGATATTGAATTAAAACTTCCATTTCAACCTTGATAGAAAATAAAATAAAATATTCATTACTGATAATGTTTATTATACACAATGACTTTAGAAGACTAATTTTTAGGCCACCCAATTATTGATGAATTTACATTTTATATTGGATGTTAATTCCCTAAGATAACCTCACATGCCTTGTAAAATTTTCTTCATAGGCACCGACCGATTTCATCATCCTTTTACATTAACACTTGGAATTCCATTTCCATATTTATATGAATATTAAAAGGTAAGTACTTATTTAAATTTATTTTTCAGTAACTTGATCCATTATATGGATTAAATTATATACTGTTTCCTTAAATTATAAATAAGATTTTAGCATTTGATTAGCCACATTTCCTAGATAGTAGACATCTATAGTTAAATTTTCATTCTTTGATCACTAGAGAATGAAAAAAATGTTTTCATTTGTAATAAAAAAATTCTCAGCAACTAATGGGTTAGCCAAATCTGGGAAAGAAGGTGAGGGTTTCCTCACAAAGGGATCAAGATTTGATTTTACTCCTTTCCCCATTTGGATTTTCAACATAATTAATATCTTTAGGAATTTTTTTGAGCATAGAAACATGGTATTTCATTCCGTCCCCCATTACATTCGATTTATATAGAAGAAAATAATTTCATTTTCCCTTACATTCCCTATTAATATGGTTCCTTTAGGATACATCCATTGAATAAAACCAAAAAATTGAGTAAGATAAAATCATCATATTGGGGAACCACATAATATTTAAAACTACTTATAGCGTGTCTAAATCATGAAACCTTCTATCATAATGTATGACACCTCGAGTTTATCCTAGGTCATTTATTATCATAGTTTATTCAAATACATTATGATGGTTTGTAAATATTTTATGAATTTCTAGATCATATCCCCCAGGAGGGTCAAAATAGGTATGAAATAAGGTGAGTTACCATGTCCTTGGTTACCCTCAAGTCAGGCCTCACACACCATGTTAGAGTTGTTACCCGTTGGAATATCTATTCTTGATCTGAAACCCCTTGTAGTATAGAGAAATGATGAATTTCTAGGAACCCCCCTCTATATTATTTAGAAAAATTCAATAAAATCTTCCTAAACATTAACTCATCATTATGAATATCCTTAGACACATCCATAGACATATCCTTAGAAATTCCCCTTTGGATATCACTATGTTTTCCCAGCATAGTTTCCAATGTTTGACTAAACAGTTTCACTAATAACAACTATAGAACCCCTCTCTTTTAATTCATAGTCATTACATATTTTTTTGAAATAGATAAAACATTAAATAAATAGATACCCAATGACTGTATTAGTTTAGTTCCCTTGAAAACATGAAAACATAAACACTAGTATGTGATTGAGCTGAATTATCTCCCACTAGGTTCTCCAAGACTAGCACCCATTTTAGATAGATTATAAATAAAATATATCTTCATAAAATGTGGTAGGAATATTTACAAAGGGTGATATTAGATGCTCAGTTAGGATAAATAATAGAGATATGTAAGTATATATATGAGCATAAGTGTCAAGACCCATCCCTCGGGGCCCGTGTTGTGACTACCCCAAGCCCACCTTCCATAAATTAGGGTAAGTTGACTATCACTAGAAAGTCATACCCAAAAAGGTAAGGCATTTCTTTTAAACCTGTACACGCACAGACAGGGCATACTTCACAAAAAAAATACACAATGTAAGGAATGTAATACTACCACCACAAAGAACCACCACTGAGAGTAAAAGGTGTAAACTAAAAGCAAAGGTGCTGGAATACCAGCCCAACTGAAAGGAAAGAACAAAAAAGGTAGTAAAATATCTGTAGGTCATATTCCAAGGATCCTACCTTAATGATAGGTATAACTATCTGTTATATGTCACTAAAACACACCACGTCTTTCGATCCACCTTAGAGAATCATCTAACTATGGATCCCCAATGTCCCAGTCAAATCATTCCATAATCGTCAAAAGACACAACAGTTGCAGGAGAGGCCCATGCATGGGTGAGTATAACAATACTCAGTAGGGACCCTGAGACCCTCTATGGTCTCTCAGAAATACACAGAGGGAAATACCACAAAGGAAATACCACATATGTAATACCAACAAGCAGGATCTCAAATACATAACAAAAGTTAGAGACAACTCACATAAGGAATAACATAAGTACAAGAGTTAAGATGATTAGTCGTAAATCTAGATCATTTTATTCTATTTAGAGGCTCTGCCGATGATCTACAAAGGGTCTATAGGTTCTAATCCACACAGGTTTTCTAGGTTTTGATCCACATAGGGTCGCTATAAGATGATCCACACAGAGTTGCTAGGTGCTGATCCACCGATGGTCTCTAGGTACTGATCCACATAGGG
The DNA here is from genome assembly GCA_963277665.1 of Viscum album. Lineage (NCBI taxonomy): Eukaryota > Viridiplantae > Streptophyta > Magnoliopsida > Santalales > Viscaceae > Viscum > Viscum album. Next base: position 601,720,737 of record OY728157.1, read on the forward strand.
CCTGAAGTTGTTGATCCATACATGGTCACTAGGTGATGATCCACATAGGGTTTCTAGGTGATGATCCACATAGGGTCGCTAGTATGCTTCAAGTCACAACCAGCCACTAGATTCCCACACTTATCATGCTTGATTTTTGGAGGATCTTCTTCTTAAGACATAGGTCTTATCTCAACCTCTAAAAAGTCCCACATAGAGTAACCCAAAATATCATCCTATTTTAAGGGTCCAAATGAAAAATATGGAGCGTCGAACAGATGCCCAGTCTGTAAGATATGGGCATTTTTGTAAAGTGGTCCTGGTAGGATTCGAGTCCGATCCGACTCAGCTATATTCCAACCTCCATCAAAACTCACATAGAGTATATCAGAAGGACTGCCTCATATTAAAGGTCCCTATTCCACTGAAGACATGTCAATAAGATTCTAATTTAGAGAGATACATGTGTTTTAAGGAAACAGAGGCTGGTTAGGTTTGGGTTCGATCTGACCCAGTCGGACCGATTTGACCCAACACTACGTAGATTCGGCTAGGTCCATTGGGCTGTGGGTCCAAACCGGCTCACCATAGTGGGAAGAATCCTCAATTTGGATGTGCACATCATCTTAAGGTCTTCTATACATGTGGCCGGTGAAACTGGTCATGCCATCCACGTCACATGCGGACCGAGTCCACGGGTTGACCAGGTCAACACAGTGCCAGCAGGGCGCCATGGGTCTCCAGCACTGCATCTGCGGTGGCCACAACCTCTGTTGCTTGCATGTGTGGCCCATACATGGGCTACCACCTCTATGAAGCACTGTTCAGCTCCGCAACTCCATAGGGCTGGTCGGCACCACACCTCTACGGCGCCGCGACGTGTCGAAGGGCACGCCATCTCTCTCTGCCCACAACCTCCTCTGGCGGTTTCTTATGCAGGACACTGGAGTTGCTTCAGTGGTCTATTTCTTGATCCGTCTACGCCTAAAAGATCATAAGTATTACACATTCACTATGATGGCCTTGAACTCGCCTTTCCACAATTTCAAGAAATCATCCAGGAAGAATGCACATGATGAGGGTCTCATGCCTTATTCGTCTCGGTCTCTGCCCTCCGTGTTAGATGTTTAAAAACATAAAGAGGTATGATTATTTTATGTCAATCAAAATAAGTTATAATTTAATCCTTGATAATGAAATCCCAAATGAAGTCACCCTCCCATATTAACACACAATATGTGGATCAACCTGTTCATGGGTTGATCAACGTTCGTCATTTTTTTAGAAAAGAACGGGGAAACTTAAAATAGTTCAATCTGCTACATCATTTGACATTCGTTGATTAAGAATTCCATCCTCGAAGATTCAAGAGGTTGAAACTATTTTTCGCCACCCAAATTCGTTCTTATAGGCACATTGAAGTTGATGACATTCCTTCATCATTCATCATTCTTTATTATACATGAAACTCGCTGGAGGTTCATTATGGAATTTCCCAAGAATTAATTCCAAACTCTCTAATGCATTTAATAATTAAAAAGGGAACATGTCACAACATTTTTGTCATTTAGTGATGTTACGTAATTATACTATGACTTAATGATCGATTAAGGGGCTTCCTTTAATGCGCCTTGTCATCACCTCAACACCGCACCATAGTTCCCCCATTCGCCACTCAATGGTTAAGAAAAGAAATAAAATAACTTTTCTGTATGACCCTTTCCGGTCAAAGTTAAGTCGTTTCTAGGTGAATCCCCACATTCTAAGTTCAACAGTGCCCTCAAATTTTTGATTCAAGCACTAATTATAAAGTTTGAAAATACTGATCGCACGATTACTTAATATACTTAGACAAAGATCAATTTTTTTTTCAGAGCTCACCGAGCCTCAGAATCATGTGCAATCAAAGTGTGCAGTCTCGAAATAATTTTATATAATTAATAATATTACATGTAAATTCTGGGACATTAAACTCTCCCCACCATAGGTCTTTATTTCCCCATAAGGAAAAATAATGGGTCATCAAAATAAATAGGCGTACTGAGCATGAATATGAGCCTCCTTCTCCCATGTGTTCTCCTAGAGGTTCCTATGCTACCACCGAATGCACACCCGAAGAATCAACCGTCCATGAAGAAACCACTCTTGTCGATCCTCTATCTCCACCATGAACTCCACAAATGTCACCTCATCATTAATTTCCATCTTGCCCCATCAATGATGTGTGATTGATCATGCACATATTTACTAATCTACGACACATGAAAAACATTGTGCACCCGGTGCATCTGTGGAGCAAGAGCTAGGGGTTTTACCACCTCGCCAGCTCAACTGAAAATCGGAAAAAGTCAGATAAAACTTAGAGATAACTTTCCACACTGGCCAAATACCTTAAATCCTTATCTGGGGGAGACTTTAAGGGAAATATGGTCTCACTCAATGAACTCCAAAGGTGTCCATATCCTATAAAAATACAATTTTTCCTACTATGTTCAGTCCTCCTATGCTCCTAGATAGTCTGCACCTTCTCAGTGGTCGGTCGTACCATCTCTGGATCCTTGAGTTCTGTCTTCCCTAGGTCATTCTAGCATAGAGGTGATCTTCATGGATTCTCGTACAAGTCCTAAAAAAGTTTCATGACCATGGTGGAGTGATAGATATTGTTCTACACAAAATCCACCAGCGGTAGGTGGTCCTCCCAACTACGACCAAAATCTAATACCCAAGAAAAATGAATGTCCTCTATGGCCTGTATGGACTGCTTCATCTAACCATCCATTTGGGGATGGAAAGCTTTGCCGAAGTGCAACTGAGTCCCGAACGCCTCCTGCAACCCCTTCCACAACTGGGTTGTAATGTGTGCATCTCAGTATGAGACGATCATCAAATCCACCTAGTGAAACTACAATATCTCCTGGACATAGAGGCATCCCAAACTCTATACTGAACCCCCTCCTGGATGGGTATGCAGTGAGCCGAATTGGTGAGTCGTTCAATGACCAACAAGATAAAGTCGTGGCCCTAGGACATACATGGTAACCCCATCATGAAGTCCATACAGATACCATCCCACATCCACTATAGTACGATAAGTGGCTGTGCCAAGTCTATTGGGACCTGATGCTTGACCATTACTTGTAGACCAGTGAGGCATCATGAAACGAACTCTGACACCGCTTTCTTCATCCCTGGCCACTAGTACTCATGTCAGAGGTTTTGTTACATCTTGATCACACTTGGATGTACCGTTAAATGGGATATATGAAACTCTATCAACACCTAATCCAATAATGTCACTTATACTATGGTTCATCCTATGAAAAATATGACGTGATCTCCACCTATTGAAAATACAACAGTAGTCTATCCTAAGGATATATAAGCACGTCAGGCCGTGCAGTCAACATCCAAAAGTAGTGCCTTCTTAAATCGTTGTAAGAGTGGGGGAGTGACAACTATAGACTGATGGTAAGGTTCTCAATCGCTATCCATGATGGATATCTTAATTGTAGCTAGATGCTATGTCACATCACTCAACAGCTACAAACTACTCCTCCTATTGAGTGCGTCTACCACCACATTCTCCTTCCAAAGAGTATAGACTATCTCAATTTCATATTTTAGATATTTTAGGAGGAACTCCAACCATCACCACTATCTCATATTCAGGTCCTTCTATGAGATGATATACATGGGAGTCTTGTGGTTAGAGTAGATATTAAACCGTTCACCCATCATGTTGTGCCGCCGAATCTTCCTGGCAAAGACAACTGCTGCTAACTCCAGGTCATGGGTCATGTAGTTCTACTCATGATACCTCATATTCTGTGATTTTTAAGTTATCACAGCTCCCTAATACATTAGTACACAACACAATCCAGTTCTCTAATGCATCCCTATGTACCACATAGTCGATGCCATTCAATGGTGACCTCAAGATGTGAGTGATGGTTAGTCTCTTCCTCAGCTCCAGGAAACTATACTAGAACCTCTCCATCCACACGATTGGATGTCTCTTCTTTGTTAAAGATAAAATGTGTGCATTGACTCTAAATATTATTGGAAATAACCTCCGATATTATCTAGGAAACCCCAAAAAAATCTCCACCTTAATCATGCTTCAAGGTGTCTCCCAAGAAAGCATTGCCTCTATCTTTTCCGGATATACTACTTATTCAATCCCCAAGATGATGTATCCTAGAAAGTGGATCTCCCAAATCCATAACTAGCATATAGAGAGATTACCATTAAGAGAGTTCTCTCAGAGTGCATCTAGGACTATCCACAGGTGTGTTCCGCGCTCCTCCTTTGACGCTGAGTACACCAAGATGTCATAAATGTAGACTACGATGAAAATACCAATGGAAGATCCTTTACATTAGTCCCATGAACATTCTAGGGGTATTGGTCATGCGTAAGGGCATCAAAAAGAAATTTGAGTGGCCATACCGGCATCTGAAGGTTGTCTTTAGTACATATTAATCATGTACATAAAGCTGATGATAGCCTAATCTATCGTCGATCATCGAAAACCACCTCAGTCCCTTCGAATGATTGAAGATGACATAAATCCTCTGCAGTTCATACTTGTTCTTCATGGTCACTTGGTTCAGGCACCAGATGTCCACGAATAGCCTCAAGCTCCAATCTTCATTCTTGGAAAATAGCACCAGGACTGACTAGGGTGAAGTAGTGGGCCTTACAAACCCCTTCTCCTAAAAGTCCTCTAGTTGTACCCTAAAATCACGAAGCTACATGGGACCCATCCAATATACTAGTGTGGATATTTGTGCCTTCTCTAGGTAAAATTCAATGAAAAGGTCTACCAATCTCCGAGAAGGTAGGCCTAAGACGTCTTCTGGAATGTCATCCTCATAGTCCTCCACCACCATAGGAAAGCTCAAACTCTTCTCATCCACCACACCGAGGGTGGGGTTAGCCAACTGGTGACTGATCGACTGCACCCTCTTTTGAGAAAGTACATTTTATTTTGAAAATGTTCCTTTCGCACTTGTGAAGGAAAACATGGTCCCATCCTCGCGGACACACCACAATTTGCGCCCAAACAACCGATTTGAGCATAGAGTTTAGATAACTAGTCAAAACCCAATATGACGTCGTAGGGCCTCGATGCCGCTAATTGAAGATCGCAACTGAAGCTCTTGCCTTCTATAGTAATCTCACACTACCATCACCAGTTTTTAATCATCCAATCTCTTCTCATAGGTTTCCTTAATCGTAAGGATTGAACCAACAGATCCACCAGAATCTCTGAACCACAAAGGAGGTCCGTGTAATGGAACGTGTGACTGGATCCTGTTTCAATAAAAACTAAATCTAAGGTGGAGAAGACATATATCAGACCTATAATCATCTCTGCAGTTTCTTGGACATAGGCCTCCATCATATGAAGCTGGACCCACCCTTTCCCACCTGCTCCTAGAGCTTGTGGCAGACCTCCTGTGGGTGGTGGTGGTAGTACGTCTAATTGTTGTCCACCACCTGTCGATCTGCCTTCCCTTGCCACATCTAACACCATGTGGACCTCCTCATTAAAAACTTTTTCTCTGCCTAGGTGGTCCCTCTACTTCCTTATGGTTATTTGTGTGGGGAGTCGGACAATCACGAGCCAAGTCCCCCTCTCCACCGCAGGAGTAACAAACTGTAGCCCTCTAATGAACTCATCTACCTTGAGACCTCCACACCTCCAACACTGCATCCTGGGGTCATCCTCCAGATGGTTTGAAGCATCAAGAACCACTATCTCCATATCATACCGATAAAAAGGATTGAGGCTAGGACCACCATCTAGTCTACAGGTGCCTGTACCAAGATAAAAACCCACACAATTGCCTCCATCCAATCCTCTGCTACCATAGGATCTATCTCACCATGAATTCTAGGAGGGATCTATCTATGGATCTCAAGAAATGAGCTCAATTAACATGCAGTGTCCACCAGTGGGTCTACTGGAAACAGAAACTGTACTGGTAGTGGTGCTGCTAGTACCCCACCTAAAGTTTCTATCACTGTAAGTGGTCCATGCAACGATGCTTTATTTATAGGTGGATCATTATCATGATCTCTCACTAGAATACTTGATGGATGTCTTTGTGGAGGCATCATGTTGGGAAATTGATGCACCATGTTCAATAAGTTATACCTAGTGAGCAAACTCAATAGAGACCAAGAGTAAAAAATATTTCCAAAACAAATGAAATAAGTGTTTTCATGTACTTAGTCAAAAATTGGGATTCGGGGTATTGCTGTGTGGATACGTCAGCCTCCTTTCCAACACTAGACACCGTAGTCTATAAAAAGAACTCAAGACACATAACAATATAACCCCCATTGAAAATATTGACGGTTAGTTCTTCTGGTAGAACCGACCTCCCTCTAATACCAACTTTTCGCGACCCATCCCTTGGGGCCCATACTGTGACTACCCCAAGTCCACCTTCGATAAGCCTTGGGTTCATGACTAGAACCAGAAACACATATCCCAAAAAGGGAAGGAATTAACTTTAAATTTGTACACACACAGATAGGTCATACTGCACAAAGAAAACCAAAAAAGAAATAATTTAATACAAGCACCACAAAGTACCACTATAGAGATTAAATGGTGTAAAATTAATGTACTGGGGCCAGAATACAAGAACAACTGGAAGGACCCCACAAAAAATGATGTACATGATCTTGATGTTGTACTATAAGGATCCTACCTGAAGGGTAGGTACAACTCTCTATCAAATGACCCTGCATCACACCACATATATCGATCCACCTCCAAGAACCATCTATCCATGGCTCCATGAAGTCCCAGTGAAATATTTCTTTCATCATCACAAGACACAATAGTTGTAGAAAAGCCTATATAGGGGTGAGCAAAGAAATGCTCATTTGGGACCTCGAGACCCCTGAAGGTCTCAGAAATCCACAAAGTAAAATACCATAATGGAAATACCACAAAGGTAATAACACTAATAAAGATCTCAAAAACATAGCACAAAGTAAAAGAAACCCCACACTAGGTACAAATTATGAAAATATGTAAATATGATTAGTCATAAAAATAGATAATATTATTTTTGTTGAGAGGCTCTCCCACTGATCCACACAAGGTTTCTAGGTGAGGATCCACACAGGGTCACTCGGTGATAATCCTCATAGGGTTACTCAGATCTATTGAAAATAGGGTTTCTAGGTGTTGTTCCATACATGGTCACTTGGTGGTGATCCACACAGGGTCACTAGGTGCTGATCCATACAGGGTCGCTAGGTAATGATCCATATTGGGTCGCTAGGTGCTGATCCACACATGGTCATTGGTATGCTTCACGTCAGAGACTGCCACTAGATTCATTAACTTAAGACAATTGATATCCATAGAATATTATCCTCAATTCATTGATCATATTTCAACCACCATGAAGTCCCACATAGAGTAATCCAATGTACTGTCCGGTCTTAAGGGTCCCAGGTCAATAGATGTCGCGTTGATAAGACGCTTGATCTATATGTTTTTTTTATTTTTGTAAAAAGGTCCCGGATAGATTCAATGAAGATCCAACCTAGCTTTATGAAAACTTCTTACAAAACCCATTTAGAGTATCTCATAAGGAATACCTCGTTGAGAGGGTCCCAACACCAATGATGGCACGTAAATCAGATTCTCGGTTTGAGAGATACACCCGTTATAGTGAAACAGTGGTCGGTGCGGATCTTACCTGGGCCCAGCCCAGTGCGATTCTGGCCAGGCAAGTTTTCCCAACATGATGTAGGTGGATAAATTCTCCATTAGCATGTGGCACAACTGCATATGGTCTTTAGCACACAGGGCTGGTGAAATTGGCTGCACCCTCCACGTCACCCGCAAACAAAGTTCGCAGGTGGACCAGGTCATCACTGTGCCAACGTGGCACCACAAGTCTCCAGCATTGTGGCCGCAGTGGCCGTGGCCTCCGTCGCTCACCTAGGCGGCCCAGACGTGGGCTTCCACCTCTATGTGGTGCAGGTTGGTACTACACTTCCATGCTGCCTTGGCCACTGGCCACAACCCTCTGTCTCTGCAGCGTGCCGACGGGCACACTGCCTCCCTCCGTCTATGGCCACCACCACCAAATTATTCAGCGTGCCACCACAGTTGCTCCAGTCTTCTATTCCTTGACCTGTCTATTCCTACAATATCTTAAGGTTTCCACCTTCACAATTTTGGCCCCAAATTTTCTTTACCCCCATTTCAATAATTTATCCATGAAGAACACACATGTGGATGGACTTAGGCCTTGTTCCTGTCATCCCGAGCCCTCCGTGTTAGAAGTATAAAAACATGGTGAGGTCCGTGGATTGTAGTTAAATATAAATAATTCATAACTTAATCCCAAATAATGAAATCCCAAAGAAATTTACCCTCCCACAAGAATTCATGATCTGCGTATCAACCTGTTCATGGGGTGATACACATTTGTCATTTTTTCAGAAAAGAATGGGGAAATATTAAACAGTTCAAACCCTTACCTAATTTTAAGTTTGATTCCATAGTGTTCCATACTAGAGGGTTCAAGAGGACAAGGTCATTCGTCTCTTCCTAGATATTTTCTTCGAGGCATGTCGATGTCAATGGAATTCCGTATGCGTTCGTCCTTCTTTATTGGAAAGGAAACTAATGGAGGTTCGTCAGGGAATTTCCCATGAATTAATTCCAAACTCTCGAACACATTAGTTAATTAAAAGGGGAACACATCACAATTTTTCTGTTCAACTGTGACATTGGGTCGAAATGCTGTATAATTTATGTAATAGAATAGATGGTATGATATGACTGAACAAGAAATTAAGGGGCTTCCTATAATACACCTCATCATCGTCGGGTCACTGCACTGCAGCACTACCATCCTCCACTCAATGGTTGAGAGAAGAAATCAAATAAAATATTTTTCCGTCCATTTCCAGTCAGAATTATGTCCTTTCTAGGAAAATCCTGGCATTCTGAGTTGAACGGTGCCCTAGGATTTTTTTTATGAGCACCGGTTTAAATGATAGAAAATACCATTCACACATTTACCGATTGTACTTAAAAAATGTTTAAAATTTCTTTCCAGGGTCTACCGGGCCTCAGAATCACATTCTTTCTAAGAGTGTAGTCTCAAAATAATTCTATATTATTAAAAAAATTACATGGAAATTTTGGTACATTAGATCAAGGGTATCAAAATTTGAACATAATAATACATGATCAAACCATGCATATCAAATATCATAACCATGAATCACGGAATAAATATTAGAATTTCATATGTCATGAATCATTATGGAGAAAAGTACATGATCCATTAAGGAATAATATGTGGAACTCATGGAATATGTATATAAAAATAAAAAATACAATGCCAAGGATTCCAAACAGGACCTTAATAACATTTTAGGCTTGGGCTAATAACATGTGTAACTACTTTGGTCTTGGGATTCCCTCTCATGTACCATCTTGTTTTAGGATTGGGATTATGTATCATGTATTCTCTTATTTTAGGATTTAGATATCCCCTCGTTTACACTATTGTTTTGGGATTAATATCCCTTATTATTTCATGCTTTATTTTCCTTCCCATGTATGATTTTTTTTTCGAACATGGAATTCCCTCCCATGTACCATCTTGTTTTGATCTTAAGATGCCCCTATTTTTAGGCATGGGATTCCCTCCTATGTACCCTATTGAGCTTATAAAACATTTGTTGTTACCCGATGAATTTTAGGGAGATATTGACCACACACATCTCATAATAAAATCATTCATACATGTTCCACAAGATAATAAAAAATTCCATCATATAATGAACCATAAATAGTGATTTGTTTAATAAACAACCTATAAAAAACCATGGAATTAAAAGGGTGTCATTAACATGTAGGAATATCATTATCTTTGTAAAATAACATGTTTTCTAGTAATTTAATAATAGGAAAACGCATGAAAATAATAAGATTTAATAAGCATAAAACCCATGGGAGATGAATGGGTTTCATTAACATATATCCTGGGATTGTGAAACAGGTTTCCTAAACATCATGCAATAAAATATTAAACCATTAAAGAACTAAATATGAATTGATAATTTGTATAATTTTCCAGAAAGGCATGAGTAAGACTAGTGTATATAAATATGGATGTAAAATAACAGGGAAAGACCCACTTATAAAATTTCATGATAAAAATTTTATTTATTCTTAAAAAATGTTTTAAAAAACAATCTTTATGAAAAAAATTTCATTGAATATACTGTGAAAACATAGAAATAAGTATTAAAATAATTTTGAAAACCCATTCCATTTAAAACTAATAAATTAATATTGATAACATTTTGAAATCCATTTCTTTTAAAATCCATTGAAAACATTGAAAGAATCCGACAAATCATTTTCAAAACCCTTTTCACTTGATAATAGTTAAAAGAAGCTTGAAAACAATTAGAAATCTTTTTTTATTAAAAATTATTAGAAATACAATAAAATAATATTCCATATAATTGAAATTATTTTTATTGAAAATGTATTTTTTAGAATTGATATATAATGTTCATAAAATTATTGAAAATATTTTTTAAAAATAAAACATTTTTGAGAAACTTATTCTATGAGAACCACATAAAAAATAATTTATATAATATTAAGAAAAAATTTTTGATTAAAAAATAACATTTTAATATTTTAAATTAATATTAAAGGTAATTATGGTCATGACAGCAGGTAAATCTTTTCTTGTCGAACAATACTTTTACATTGTAATTTTTTTTAGAAATGTGAATCATCCGAAAAATAGAAGAAAGATTTATTTTTTAAAAAATATTCATTTATATTGTATGACATGAGTAAAAATTTCTTTTAAATAACATTGGATAATAGTAACAAAATAAAACTTTCTTATAAATCATGGCTTTTAGAAAACATAAATTGTCGATTGAAGAAAATGTTACGGTCGTACGTTCTTAAAAACACATTATTGATCATATTATATGCCAAAGAGTATTAAATTGTACCATTAATTGCATATAACATGAATATATAGAGGGTAAGAATCTGATGAGAGTTCTTGAGAGATGGATCACAATATTTCATCAATGGGAGAATAAGAACAAAAAATCTTGATAAACTATAAGATTGTAGCTATAAACAATTAAAAATTTGTTAAAATGAAATCATACCAAAATGGAGAGAGTAACAGTAAATTAATATTAAAATTTCATGAAAACAAGGATATTTGTGGTATATCATGTCAAATGTAGTATATACTCCTCATGAAAAAATATAGGTGCATACCATGGCATGTGTCTCAAAGAAGGAAAATTGAGACAAAATTACATTACCGATTTGGTAACTTTTAAAACACAATATCCATGAAAATAAGACCATAAAATGGATAAGTAAATTTATATTAATTTATTTAAAATAATCATATAATAAACCCATGAGAATATTATAAACCACCCAAAATAAATGAGTAGTGAATAAGGAATGAATCTCAAGAAAATAAAAAGTGAGATGAAATTCCCTTACCTAAAATGTTTACATTCTTTGTACATGTTAAAAATAAATTTATAATAAATAAAATATTATTATACATATTAAAAATAACTATATTCTTGTATCAAATAATATATATGATTTAATTATGAATATATATTACCTTTTTATTAACAATTCAATGATACCGTTATGTTTTTGGTAAGAATCACTTTGATTATGAAACATGTTTTGACTTTTATTCTTGATATTCTTACATAGATAATGATATAATTATTTAAAGATTATAAAAAATTATTTATATATCATATTTATTAATTTAATAATTATTTACAATAATCTATAAAATAAAAAAATATTAAAAGTTTTACATTGTAAATGGAGAGTGTGTACCTTACGTATGCGTGAACACTACTTCTATTTTATAGTTGTTTTAAAATAAATAATATAAATGAAATTTATTTATATAAATATATAATATAATTATATAAGAATTATTATATCATATATATAATATAACTTTATTAAAACAATCCCTAATAAATTCCATGTAATGCGTGGATTAATCACATCACTTTGAGTAGGTCATCGACCACACATCCCTAAACGAAATTATCATACTTACACTAAATGAAATGTATGATGGTAGGATTTATATAATAACTAGTTTAGTATAAATAAATCCAAAATATAATACAAATCATATAAAAACATATCACACTTCATAATTACCTACCATGAGTATAATGCCCCAGACTTAAACATTACTTAATCTTGAGTTATTACAATAATACACATTGAGGATCTTTTCAGGTTTAGAGTTTTAGCGAATTAGATCATAAATCATGCATTGAATTCCACATTAAAACAAGGTGGTTACAAAAAATAAAGTTTTCATTTTCTCCCATCAACAAAACATATTTAAAATAAAACATGGTTTCTTTCTTGACACTTCCTCAACACTATCATCACATCATATACCTTTCCCTTGACCTGTGAAAAACATTTCAAAAACTTGGGATGAGCATAAAAAGCTCAGTAAGGGATATAAAAATACTAAAAGAAAACCCTATCCCATGTATACATAAGAATCATTGAAATCATACTTTAATCATAAAACATAAGCACTTTAACATACCTCATGAAATCATAAGGTTTATTAATAACTCATAGAAATCATAAGACATAAAGGTAACTTGAGGCATTCATAACATTATTTCCCAGGGAGTAACCCTTATGGTTACGTATGGAATAACCATCATATTATATTACCTAAATTTCTTCGAAGAAACCTTAGCATTTAACTCCTTCGCATTACCCAATGCATTGGAGAGATATCTTGGGCTCACCGACCCTTATTTTATCATGGAACCACCCGTCTTCATTAACAATGCCCAAGAACCATAACATTATCGTATCATATAAAACATGCATAAAGGAAACATAACATTTCCACATTTCAATCACAAGATATCAATAAAACACATTGATATAATAAAAAACATTATCAAAACCATTTTCAATACCAAAATAAAAGAAAATTAAAACATGGTATTTATTTTTCTTTTAAAAAAAGTTATGGCTTGTAGAGGAAGCCGAAACTCAAATAACGGTCACAGCGGCGGAGAAGTCGTTGTCGCCGCATACGTAAGAAAAAACATTCCTTTTGTCATTTAGTAAAACTCTTCGTATAAAAATCTTACTTTTTAATAAAAGTAAAATTAAAGGGGGTTTATACACCGTATAAAATAAAGTTGTGTATAAAAAAAATATGCCTCAATGAAAGGAGATTGAGACGAAGTACCTTACCTCGTGTCTGACTTGACTCGATCGTTCTTTAATCTCCCGAATAATAAACTAGAGTTAATTTATACTTGCTTAAGAACCCTTTTTATGTTCATTATTCCTTTTATATCACTTATTACCATGTTATAAACATTATGTAATCATTTAAGTTAATAACGGTCATTTTGTCGATCCTCGGTACTTGAGTCAAAAATAAACTTCTTATAATTACAATTTGTTCATGTGGTTAAATATCAATCATCTCCATAATTATATTCATCATGTAGATATAATATATATCATAAATATCCAGTATATACATGAATTTATAATATTACATAACATTTAGAGGTATAAAATGAAATGCACCATTCATGGAGACGGTAAACCGTACGTACGCATGAATGATACTTTCATTTCTATTTTGTATTTAATGGAATGAAATAAAAATGGTATAAAGGTATATTATAATTAAAGAATAACATCATATATAATATCATTAACTCCATTTTTTATATGTCCCACATATGGCATTTAACAATTCAAATCACTTTGAGGGGGATGTAGTCCGCACTTCCAAAAATGAAATTATCGCGTTTACCCATATTGGAAACCATAAAGGTATTCCATAAATGAAAAATAAAAAAGAATATGAAAAAAAACATAACATATATCATATATAAATATAGTGACATCTTAATGGCCACCACGAGAGGTGTTAAAAGAATATTGAACAATCATCGTTTCGTGAGGTAGTAATTCGCCACCCACAGAAATAGTATGTATTTTAACCATTAGACAAGAGTGCGTGTAATGGTAAATCAAATAAATCTCATAACAAAATCCTATTATATTTAAGATACTGGTTTTGTTACAAAATAAATGAATAAAAATGGGTTTGGGGGTTGGAGAAGCAAAATAAAACAAAAGAACATAAGAGAAGACATTACCTTTAAATCGGGTAACTCCCCTTGTTTTGAACCAAAAGGGTTTCTTGAAGAGATTTATGCATAAATTATGGATTCTAGGATGAATAGAGGGATATTGGGAGCTTATTTGAGTAGAGGTTGGACGAGACAAAGGGCTTGAGAAGTGTGAGAGATCGGTAGGAAGTGGGGTCTTTTTATAAGGGAGAGGAGGGGTTGTTTTGGAAATCTTGAAACTATTATTTTATTATAAAATGACATTCGGTTTCTAAAGCTCCAAAAAAATTAAATTCTAGGATAAGGTGTCCCATGTTAGAAATAAAATCATCCAATAGGTATTGGACAAGTGTTGGATATTGTTTTAATCTTTATCTTCTTATTTATTTAATTTATTCATTAATGAAGTAAACACTGCATCATCATTGTGTCATAAATAATTTAATTTATTTGATGTATAAAAATTATATTAAAATTAACATGTTGTAGTAAATTTTATTATATTTCTAATTAATATTTATATTTGAAAAGATAACTTGTATAACCCCTTGAAAAAATTGTTTTAGTAAAACAAAACATGTTTGTGATATTTTTATTTTTACTTTAAATAAAAGGTATTAATGTCATTATCTTACCCATGTGGCTCCATGGGGTCCCAAAAATTGACCCATGGATTCTATTGGTCTTCCATGACTCATCCAATAATGGTAGGACATGTGTCAAGTTATTTTTATATTTTTATAATATTATTTTTACCTTAAATTACCATAATTACCTCTAATCGCGGTTAATAAAACTCAAAAGTTACTATTCACCAATTTTTTTTCATCCAATTGAACCACATTTTACTTCCTAATGAAAAACATGTGTGTCAGATTTTTGAAATTAAATTCACAGAACTGGTAAAATTTCATTTAAATGAAAATTAGTTCTTTTAATTACCACTTAGTGGTTTCACTGTTCATCAAAAATTGATGTTCTTCAGAACAATACCAAAAATTCACCCTAAGATATATTTGATATTCCAAATTAAAAAATGATGTTCATTTTACCAAATTAAAAACATATAAGTTGCCTAAATTAATTTTATAATTAATTCCCACTGTCAAAACAAATAACATGTTTTTAAGAAACAATACCTATCAAAAGATCGACAATTGTTTATGTCCAATTTCAAAGTTAAATTAATTATAATGTCCACCATTGGATTAAATGGTAAAGAAATATTCTAATTGCACATTATAACCAATTAAAAATATAATATAACCAAACAAATAAATTTGATTAAAATGAGGTTTTGAATTAAAATACAACAATTTTCACTATTCATAAAAAAAATGAACATTATCAAAAAAATACCAAAAATTTATCCACAGTAAATTTCAATGTCCCAATTCTAAAGAATAAGATTATTTTTACAAATATTGCTTATAAAATTTGTAATATTTATATTTAAAAATGGTTTTCCATCAAAAGGCAGTAAAAAAAATATTAGTGTATTCTATGCTTAAGATTGTATTTTTTCTCATTTTAAGCCTCTAAAACACTATCTAATTCATAAATAGACATAGATATGAAAATATATTACTCTTTACATAATTGGGATGTTACAACCTTCCCCCTTTAGAAAATTACATCCCTGAAATTTATTTACTTATCGAATAAGTGGGGGTATTTATCCCTCATTGCATTTTCAGATTCCCATGTTGCCTCTTCAATCATGTGGTATTTCCACAAAACATTTACTTGATGAATGACCTTATTCCACAAAACTTGCTCCCTATGGTCAATAATCAGGACCGATTGTTCCTCATAAGATAGATTCTCTTCCAGCTGAACCACCTCTAGACTCAAAACATGAGATGGATCTGGCATTTACTTCCTTAACATTGAAACATGAAAAACATTGTGTACCTGAGATGACTTCGGAGGTAAACCCACTCAGTATACAACTAATCCAACTCTCTCTAGAATCTTACATGGTCCAATAAACCTTGGAATCAGCTTTCCTTTCCTACCAAATCACATCACACTTTTCCATGGTGAATCTTTGAGGATGACATGATCACCTACCTCAAAAGAGAGATCCTTCCTCCTGTTGTCCGAAAAACTTTTCTGCCTTCTCTGAGCTATTCTCATGTGTTTCTGTATTAGCTAAATTTTTTTTCCAACTCTTCTACTAATTATGGTCCCATCAACTTCCTTTCACCCACTTCATCCCAAAAAGCTGGAGTTCGACACCGCTTTCCATATAATGCCTCAAATAGTTCCATCTGTATACTGAAATGACAACTGTTTTTATTAGAAAACTCAACCAAAGAATGATGTTGGTCCCAACTTCCTTGATAATCCATCAAACAAGCACGTATCATATCCTCTAATATCTGAATTGTTCATTCTGACTTCCCATCTGATTAAGGATAAAAAACTGTACTAAAGTTTAATTCAGTACCCAATGACCTTTGAAGGCCTTTCCAAAAGTTATAAGTAAACATGTGATCACGATAAAATACAATGGATAGGGGAACACCATGTAACCTGAATATATATTTAATATACAAATGAGAAAGTTGATCTAGGGAAAAAGTATCTCATATAGCAAGTAAATGAGTAGATTTAGTCATGCGATCAACAATAACCCAGATTGCAGTATAACCTCGAGGTGTCTTCGGCAATCCCACAATGAAGTCCATGGATATATTCTCCCATTTCCACTCTAACAATGGTAAAGGCTGAAGCATCCCTTTCGGTAACTACCACTCTGCTTTAACCTATTGAAAAGTCAAACACTTCATAGTAAAATCAACAATATCTCTTTTCATTCCATCCCACCAGTAATACACCCGAAGATCTCTATACATCTTAGTACTGCCTGTATGAACTGAAAGCAGAGAACTATGAGCTTAACATAACAACTCTATCTTCAATTGTGAATCACAAGGAACACACAATCTCTTCCCAAATCTCACAACATAATCATTATCACTGTTGAATTCAGGAAACATACCCTGCTGAACGAGCTTTACCTTTTTCTGAAACTCACTGTATTGCTTCTGTGCTTGCTTGATTCTATATGATAGAGAAGATTTCACTGATAACTGAAACAAAATAGAAGAATTTCCTTCACCAAAAACATCCAAGACAAAATTCATCAAATCCATAACGAAAGGATCACGTTCCAAATGTAACATGGTTAATGAAGCATTACTTTTTTGACATAAAGTATCAGACACTTTATTTTATTTTCCCAGATGGTAATGAATTGTACAATCATAATCCTTGATTAATTCTAGACATATCCTCTGTCTCATTTTCAATTCTTTCTGAGTGAATATATACTTTAAACTTTTGTGATCAGTATATATTTCACACTTTACACCATACAAATGATGCCTCCAAATTTTTAAAGTTAAAACCATAGCAGCTAATTCCAAATCATGTGTAGGGTAATTTATCTCTTGAGTTTTCAACTGACGTGAAGTATAAGCAATTAACTGATCATTCTGCATTTTGGACAAAACCAAGTTCTTTTAATGAAGCATCATTATAGATAACAAACTCACCATTCATAGAAGGTAGTGCCAAAACTGGAGCATTCACCAATCTTCTTTTCAATTCCTGAAAACAGTCATCACATTCTTTTTTCCAGATAAACTTAACACCCTTCTGAGTTATCCTAGTCAATGGGCTGGACAACCGTGCAAATTGTTTAACAAACCTTTGGTAATAGCCTACCAAACCAAGAAAACTATGAATCTCGGTTACATTTGTGGGTCTTTTCCATTCTTCAACAACTTTTTTTAGAGGATCAACAGTTATTCCATCTTTAGAAACAATGTGACCAAGGAAAGAAATTTGTTGCAACAAAAATTCACACTTGCTGAATTTCCCATACAATTTCTTTTCTTTTAAGGTTTGGAAAATAACCCTTAAATGACTTTCATGGACCTGTTTAGTTTTAGAAAACACCAAAATATCATCAATGAAAACAACCACAAACTTATCCAATAACTCATGGAAAATTATATTTATAAGGTCCATGAATACAGAAGGTGCATTGGATAACCCAAAAGGCAATACAAAAAATTCATAATGGCCATATCTTGTACGAAATGCGGTCTTCAAAAGATCTACTTCCTTTACCTTCAACTAATGGTACCCCGATCTCAAGTCAATCTTTGAAAAATACTAAGCTCCCTGGAGCTGATCAAACAAATCATCAATATGAGGCAAAAGATATTTGTTCTTAATAGTGATGTTATTCAAGGATCTATAATCAATGAAAAGTCTTATTGAACTATCTTTATTTTTAACAAATAAGACAGGAGCACCCCATGGTGATGTTCTAGGTTGAATGAAACCTTTCTATAATAAAGCTTGCAATTGGTCCTTCAAATCTAAAAGTTCAATTTGAGCCATTCGATAAGGGGGTTTTGAAATTTTCTTAGCATCAGTAACTAAGTCAACAGTAAATTCAAATTCCCAATCAGGTATTATTCTAGGAAACTCGTCAAGAAACACATTAGGATACTCATTTACCACTAGCACACCATTAATCTGAACGGTTCCTTTTTTTCAACAATATGTACAAGGTAAAATTCATTTCTATCTTTTACAAGTTTCTCAGCCTCTTGATATGTTATCAACAGTAAGGGTTCATTCCTATACATAAACTGAAAGTATCATTGAAAAGAAACTTCTTTAGCTCTATAATTAATCTTAGCATGGTAAGCAGAGAGCCAATCCATACCTAGGATAACATCAAACTCTACTAGAGGCAAAACAATAAGGTTTTCAAGTAGGCTCTTTCCATGGATAAGGATAAGAAGATTCTTATAAATTCTTTTTTCCTCAAAATTTCCCCCATGTGTTTTTACCACAAGTTTTGGAGTCATTTCTTGAGATGGTATTCTCAATTTACAAGAACATTTTTCGAAGATGAAAGAATGTGTAGACCCTGAATCAAACAACACATTGGGAAAATCTGAAAAAACAAAAAAAGTACCTGATACCACTTTATTTGATGGCCCAACATCTGCTGAAGTAGTTGCAGAGGATTTCCCCACACCCTTATACTTGTAGTCAGAATGCTTCACATCATTCGAGATCCTTGTTAGACACTCATTTTCATAATGACTCATCTCATTACACTTGAAAAATTTCACTAACTGTAAATAATATTTGGTCTTACCATCACCCTAATCTTTTCCAGTGCAATCACGAGCCTTAGGTCCCATATTACTATATTGGTATCACTTTACATAATTCAAAAGACATTCCCCAGCATGATTTTTAACACATTTATCACAAACTATAAACTTATTCTTCTTACCATCAATCCTTTTTGAAGGATTCTTCCCTTTATCTTGCCACTTCGGTCTCTTATTCTATTGGTTTTCATAGAAAACTTGATCATCGGAAAACTCCATTTCCACCTTCTCAGAACATCAAACATGCTTTTCATAAATTTTGAACTCATGAGAGGCTAATGCCCTTTGATATTTTGGCTTTAATCCTGAGAAAAAATGATTGATTTTACAATCAAGGTATCAGATAAAATTTGGAGCATACCTTGCCAATCGAGTGAACCTTTCTTCATAAGTATCCACTGAGTCGTCCTCTTTCCTCAATTCTAAGAATTGTTTTTCTATCCTAAGTCGAACAGCATTAGGAAAATATTTCTCAAGAAACATACCTTTGAATTAATCCCAGTAAAGAGCATCAATCTCATCAGCATTCCTGATATTTTTAACCATAGACCCCCACTGATCTACTTCACCCTCTAAATGGTAAACAGCAAGATTAACCTTTTGATTTCCCAAACACCCCATGACATCAAACATATTTTCTCGTGCTTTAATCCAACCTTCAGCTAGCATAGGGTTAGATGATCCTCTGAATGATGGGGGATGTTGCCACATGAAATGTTCCACCACTGACATGTTCCTCTGTGGTTGATCTGGCTAATCTCAGGCATGGATACCACCACCATTTATCGCTTGAGTCAACTGTGTCATTTCTTCAACAAACTGTGCAGTTCTAATTATTACTATCTCAGGATGCTGATTCAGAAGGTCATTTCCTTCTATAGGCCTTCCTAGCAATGCTTCCCTGTTTCTTCTGCGGAAAATCATTCCGAAAAAACATGTCTTAGATGTAGCAACATGGTAATCTTCAAATTCTATATCATTTTCAATTTGACCATAAAAAAATTTTTGGATAATAATTTAGTAGAATTCCAACTTCTAAAGTTTTCTAAACCGACCTTTGATACCAAATATAAGGCCCCAGCCTTAAACATTACTTAACCTTGAGTTATTACAAGAATACAAATTAACTATCTTTTCAGGTTTAGAGTTTTAGAGAAGTAGATCATAAATTATGCATTGCATTCCACATTTAATCAAGGTGGTTACATAAAATACTGTATTCATTTTCTTCCATCAGGGAAACATATTTAAAATAAAACATGGATTCTTTCTTAACACTTCCTCGACACTATCATCACATCTGTACCTTTCCCTTGACCTGTGAAAAACATTTAAAAACTTGGGATGAGCATAAAAATCTCAGTAAGGGATATAAAAATACGGAAAGAAAACCTTAGCCCATGTATACATAAGAATCATTAAAATCATACTTTACTCATAAAACATAAGCACTTTAACATACCTCATGAAATCATATGGTTTATGAATAACTCATAGAAATCATAAGACCTAATGGTAACTTGATGCATTCATAACATTCTTACGTAGGGAGTAACCCTCATGGATACGTTTGGAATACCCATCACAGTATATTCCCTAATTATCTTCGGAGATTCCATAGAGTTTAAATCCTTTGCATTAACCAATGAATTGGAGAGCTATCTTGGGCTCACCCTCCCTTAGTTTATCATGGAACCACCCGTCTTCATAAAAAATTCTCAAGAACCATAACATAATCATATCACATAAAACATGCATAAAATAAACATAAAATTTCCACATTTCAATCACAAGATATCAATAAAACACATTGATATAATCAAAACATTATCAAAACCATTTTTAATACCAAAATAAAAGAAAATTAAAATAGGGTATTTATTTTTCATTTAAAAAAAGTTATGGCTTGTAGAGGAAGCCGACACCCAAATAATGGTCACAGGGGCGGAGAATTCGTCGTCGCTGCATACGTAAGACAAAACATTCCTTTTTTCATATAGTAAAATGATTCGTATAAAAATTTTAATTTTGAATAAAAGTAAAATTAAAATGGGTTTATACATCATATAAAAGAAAGTTGTGTATAAAACAAAATATGCCTCAATGAAAGGAGATTGAGACGAAGTCCCTTACCTCGTATCCGACATGACTCGATCGTTCTTTAATATCCTGAATAATAAACTAGAGTTAATTTATACTTTCTTAAGAAACTTTTTCAAGTTCATTATTACTTTTATATCACTTATTACCATGTTATGAACATTATTTAATCATTTATGTTAATAACAGTCATTTCGTCAATCCTCGGTACTTGAGTCAACAATAAACTTCTTATAATTACATGTTGTACTTGTGGCAAAATGCCTATTATCTCCAGAATTATTTTCATGATTTAGATATCATATATATCATAAATATCCAGTATATACATGAATTTATAATATTACATAACATTTAGAGGTATGAAATGAAATGCACCATTCATGGAGATGGTAAGCCGTACGTACGCATGAACGCTAGATTCATTTATATTTTGTATTTAATGGAATGAAATAAAAATAATATAAAAGTATATTATAATTATAGTATAATATCATATAAAATATAATTAACTCCATCCTTTATATGTCCCACATATTTCATTTAATGATTCAAATCACTTTGAGGGGGCGGTAGTCTGCACTTCCAAAAATGAAAACATCATGTTTACCAATAATGGAAACCATAAAGGTATGCCATAAATGAAAAATAAAGAAGAATAAGGAAAAAATAAACATAATATATATCATATATAAATATAGTGACATATTAATGGCCACCATGAGAGGTGCTAAAAGAATATTTAACAATCATCGTTTCGCGAAGCAGTAATTCGCCACCCACAGAAACAATATGTTCTTTAACCATTAGATGGAAGTGTGTGTAAGTGTAAATAAAATAATTCTCATAACCACATAAAAGTATATTTAATATACAGGTTTTGTTACAAAATAAAGTAATAAAAAGGGTTTAGTGGGTTGGAGAAGAAAAATAAAACAAAAGAACATAAGAGAAGATATTACCTTTAAATCGGGTAACTCCCCTTGGTTTGAACCAAAAGGGTTTCTTGAAGAGATTTCTGCCAAAGGTAAGGCTTCTAGGATGAAGAGAGGGATATTGGGAGATTATTTGAGTAGAGGTTGGACGAGCCAAAGGGCTTGATAAGTGTGAGAAATGGGTAGGAAGTGGGGTCTTTTTATAAAGGAGAGGAGGGGCACTTTTGGAAATCATGAAACTATTATTTTATTATAAAATGATATACGATTTCTAAATCTCCAAAAATCATTAAATTCGAGGATAATTTGGCCCATTTTTGAAATAAAATCATCCAATAGGTACTGTATAATTGTTGGATATTATTTTAAACTTTATCTTCTTATTTATTTAATTTATTCATTAATGACGTAAACACTACATAATCATTGTGTCATAAATAATTTTATTTATTTGATTTTTAAAAATTATATTAAAATTTCCTTCTTATAGGAAATATTTTTATATTTTTAATGAATATTTATAGTCGAAAAGATAACCTGTATAACCCCTTGTAAAAATTGTTTTAGTAAAACAAAACATGTTTGTGATAGTTTTATTTTTACTTTAAATAGAAGGTATTAATATCATTATCTTACCAAAGTGGCTGCATGGGGTCCCACAAATTGAATTATGGATTTTCTTGGTCTGCCATGAATCATTCAATAAGGGTAAGACATGTGTCAAGGTATTTTTATATTTTTATAATATTATTTTTACCTTCAATCACCCTAATTACCTCTAATCACGGTTAATAAAACTCAAATGTTACTATTCACCAAAAATTATTTTCATCCCATTGAACCAAATTTTACTTCCTAATAACAAACATGTTTGTCATATTTTTGAAATTAAATTTACAGAAGCAGTAAAATTTCATTTAAACAAAAAATCAGTTTTTTTAACTACCACTTAGTGGTTTCACTATTCATAAAAAATTGATGTTTTTCAGAAAAATACCTAAAATTCACCCTAAGATATATTTTATATTCCAAATTAAAAAATGATGTTCATTTTACCAAATTCAAAACATATAAGTTTCATTAATTAATTTTATAATTAATTCCCGCTGTCAAAACAAATAACGTGTTTTTAAGAAACAATACCTATCAAAAGATCGACAATTGTTTATGTCCAATTTCAACGATAAATTAATTATAATGTCCATAATTGGATTAAATGGTAAAAAAATATTCTAATTTCACTTTAAAACCAATTACAAATATAATCTAACCATACAAATAAATTAGATTAAAAAGTGGTTTTGAATTAAAATACAACAGTTTTTAGTATTCATAAAAAAATGAACATTATCAGAAAAATACCAAAGAATTATCCAATGTAAATTTCAATATCAAAATTCTAAAGAATAAGATTATTTTTACAAATAGTTCTTATAAAATTTTCAATAGTTATATTTAAAAATGGTTTTCCACCAAAAGGCAGTAAAACAAAAAATATTAGTGTATTCTATGATAAAGATTGGATTTATTATCATTTTAAGCCTCAAAACCACTATCTAATTCATAAATAGACATAGATATGAAAATATATTACTCTTTACTTACTTAAGATGTTACAATGAGTGGTGGTAATGTTAAAATGAATAACATCTTTCTGTGTGGTGGTAGTTCACCGTACACAAGAATGGTATGTTCATTACCCATTAATTGGAAGTTTATATACATGCAGGTAGAACCCTTAAAAAATATAAGTACATTTATTATCATGGTGATATTATCTTATCAGATAATAATAATAATAATTGATTTTCTGGATAACGAAAATAGTGGAATGGATCTTGAGGAATGATATTACCTCTTATGTGGGTAACTCCATTAGGTGTGCACAAAAGGGATTCATTGGTTGGATTTCTAACGAAAGGGAGGCTTGAAGGAGTAATTGAGAGATGTTTTAAAGTGAATTTTTCATATATTAGATGCACTTCAGTTTTTTTATAGGTGTTAACAAGTAGGATAAAACGTGGCCTTTATAGGGGAGGGAGGAGACACAATAGGATTTTTTTGAAAACAAGTTAGTGTGCCAACATTTTTAACTAATTTTTTTTAAAACCCATTATACTCCATAAAATATTCATTATGTTCTATATATTTCCATAAAATGGGTTTTGGGAAAGTTTATAGGTCATTTGGTCCCTTAATACTAATGGCTAGTCCCTTGTTATGATTAATTTCACCTTAATCCCTCTAAATAATTTTAACCGCTTTCACTAATATTTTTGTTAAATGATTAATATAATCTCATTAGACTATAAATATTATAATGATTAAATTTTTTTATATAAATTATTCAAAATTAAATTCCTAGATATGGAAAAATTAACATTAATGTAAAACTCACAGACATGGAGAGAAGCTGTTTTTTATAACGAGAATATTCAAAAGTTCATTAGTTTTTTTTGTATAAGTTCAAAATAAATATGATTCCAAAGACCAAAATTGTATTAATATAAATATTATTGATTTATTGTGACTTTAAAAATAATATAAAATATCTTTTAACTATATAAATAAAGAATATGAAAAGGATGTTTGAATTTAAATTCAATATTTTTCACTATTCCACCAAAAATGAATTTTATCATAAAAATGAAAAATAAAATCACAAAAAAATAATTTTGGGATTATGAATTCAAAAATAATGTTTATTTTATAAAAATAAATTTCTAAGTGTGTATAAAATTAATTTTATTAAATTACAAATATGAACATAAAAAGGAGTTCTTTTAACAAAATTATATTTTAATACTCATAAAGACATTACAAAAACAATTGAATGTATTATTATCAATATGATTTATATATACCAAATATATAAGAAATAATATTAATAATTATTTATTATTATTCATATTCATAAATTTGCCAACCATTATATATATTTCCCTATTTAAATAATTATAACAATAAAATAATGCTCTATATAAACATAATGTTAAATGTTATGCAAGCCAAGTCAATGTTTAATGTAGAACAAGCTAATATAAATATTGTATGTAGTGTATAATGGAAAAAATTAGTTATTTAATATATATTAAATTCTATATTCATAATTTCATGAAATTAAAATATCAAAAATATTAAATGAATATGAAAAAAGTATTTCACAAAATATGGGGGTGATACATTCACTCTATAAGAATATAAGTAAATATATGTTTCAATTTAATAAACAAAATAGTATCATTTAATTTTTCCATGAAATATATTAAAATAGTCTATTATAATAGGTTTAATTATATTACGATGTAATATAATAATCTATAAAACCTTGTCTAATTTTTAAGATGAACAATTTCATAAATTATTATCTTTATGACCCTTCCATGTATTATGATAAAAACACATTAGAATTAATTCTATGTTAGTTTGTAGTATCCAATTTAATTTTTCCATATCAATATTCTCTTTATCCATTAAAAATTATCTCAACAATTAAAACATATTAATGTTTACCTTTCACTGATTTTTTATTTTCAAAATTTTTATCTTACTACTGAATCACTTTTCATGTTACCATTTAAAATATACTCCCAAATACATTATTAAATATTACTATGGTATAGTCTTTATATATTTCAAAATTTATATGATAATAACATCATTAAGAAAATAAGTTTACAACATATTTCATAGATATAAATATATAAGTGCATTAATCATTACCCTTTGTTTACGTCAATATCATAGTATTGACCTTGAACCCAAAACTTCCATAAATTCTTTGGTCATTTAATGTGTAGTCCCCCATATAATTAAATTCAAAACAATTAATACTAAATTTTTCTTTCTTCCCATTTCACTATTTTTCCTGGTGACCATTTTTTATACATTTACAAAAAACCCCTAAACCCATAAATCATTCCCTTGGGTGATTCTTTACATAATTATCACTTGTTGGGAAATTATTATTTCCCATATTCCCATTATCCATGATTTTTTATACTGCCCTCTTCTTTTCATTATTACCAATGAAATCATATTCCATGGAGATTTAATTCTCTTTCTTTATATCAAAAAAATATATTTCATCATACGAATTACATTTTTGAGAAACCAGTATCCTTTAAAGAGCTAGTTTAATCCTTCTAAATAAATGGTGAATCTAGAATCATGTGTTGTGTATTTACTCCATAAAATTCTTAGATATCAATATAAAGGTAACTCTGTACTCCAATAAACATTCCTCATCCTTTTTCATTATTCCATGGATAACCTCTTAATCTAAATTTTTTGAACGGGAGGGTAATATTTGTCCAAAAATCTATCCTTAATATATTTCCATTCCATGAGTTCAATTTCATCTTCCTCCACAGTTATCTTGATCAATGAATAAACTGAAAATGTTATATTTTCATTTTCATCACATCCCAATTATATAATAATCATCTCTAAATACACAATCCAATTCTCATAATTCATTGGATTAGTAGTTACACTAAATTATGGGGTCCTCTATTCTATAAAGTAATACATTAGTGGAATATCTCTCCATACAATAGGTTTCTCCATTAGATTGAGGTTTTTTATCATAACATGATTAATTTATCCTAATATATCCATAGCATAATTAGTTTCAATACCATCTATATTTTATATATTAGTAGCGAAACCTCTATAACTACCATGTGTATTGATATAATTATTACTTATATGAGTAATTTCTAAACAATTTAATATACTGGATTAGATCATATCATTATGAATCATAATTTATAATCCCCAAACTTGTGAAATAAATACATAAGTTAAAAGAAATTTGAATTAATATTCACATAATAATATAAATTGTATCTTTAGTATGTTTTCATGTAGTCTATAAAAGGGTTATTTTTGGTAATCTATGTTTTCCTAAATATAGTTCACAAGTTTTCCACAAAACGATCTTTGATACCAACTCTAACAATTAGACATTAGAAGCCATGAGATACTTCTTTAATTTATTATATTGGTATGATTTCAAGGAGTTAAATATAGATTGACCAATTGGTTTAGATGTTATGGAAAATTAAATTACATACATGGATCCAAATTTACATTTGGAATAAGAAAATCAGAATACATAAAAAAATAGAAATGCTCCGCATCCTTAAAATGAATTCACAGAATTCAGCTTCATAACCTGGGGAAAGGATAAATATATGGGTTATCTCCAATTATATATAATTATAAAGTATAGAGGATTCTATCACTAATTAATAATGCATGATAAATATGGAATTAATAAAATACTATTAGATAATGCCATATAAATAATCATATGTTCTTAAAGATGGACAATGGATATTATAAATTATCATATAATACAATTCAATAAAAATAAGCACCTAATACATAATGTTTTATGTATTCACTATCATGATATATCTTCAAGATAGTTTCTATCATGATTTATCATCATGATATTTTAATTCTATAGATATTAACCCATATGATTTGTTTTGAGATATATCCTCCTGACAATCAAAAATGGCTTGGAAATAAATGTGAATGGTTTTTCGCCAATTGATTTCATCATATGAGACAACTGATGCATTGAGGATGTTTTAGTAACCATTAGGTAACCCATATAATATATGCCCAAATAATTTCACATATATTGTAATAAATAATTTTAATCATAAACAATGTTCCTAATCCAATATTTTTATTCAATCGATGATATAAATTTATCAATAATTCGCCAATTAATCAAATAACTGTCAAAGTGGAAACCATGTGTAAAAATATTAAATTGTTTAGAAAATAATAATATCTATTTCATGGGAATATTCTTTTTTACAATAATTTAATTTATAAAAAATGATAATAATTTAGTTGTTGTATCAAGAGAAACGTAACAAACAAAAAAGAATGTGATATTACATGGATAAATTTTACCGCATTTCAATTTTCAATTAAAAACCCCATGGATGATATTGATCAAAATGAAACAAAATATACACTAAAGTATGAGTGAATAATGTTATTAAGTAATAATGGTTATTCATATACACCATATTAAATTTAATTTGTGTATATTAACAAATTAGACTCAGTAGAATATAAATTGAAATGAAATCTCTTACATTATGTTTCATTTATTAGTGAATCATATTTTACATAATGTATAATGGTTTTAATCATGTTATTAACTTATAATATACACTTTTTATATTTATAATATCATATATTAACTTCTTATAAAATATTATTTCCCATTTGTTAAAAATATTTTATTTTTTCACTATTTAGGAGCTTATTTACATGTTTTTAGAGTGTGTTTTGACTTTTCAGTTGTTGTTACTATTATTTATATGTTGTTCTAATGATATAAAAAAAATTAAAACATGATTTAAATATTATATATATATTCATTTTAAATGAATTTATATTAATTGATAAAATTTGAAGATAGGAAATGATATACACCGTTCATTGAGACGGTAGGCCGTATGTACACATTAACAATACTTCCATTTCATTATAGTATTAAAATAATTGAAATTGAATGTTGTATGTATATATAGTATAACACCTCAATATCCCACAGTACGTTTCCATTTGAATAATACAATAGCTTATGTTGTATGAAACTTCGAGTTCAAACACACCACAACAAATAAAACTAGCCATTATGAATAGTAATACCCACCTTTTGAAATTAAATAATTTTTATCATTCAAAATGGACATAATTTTTGGACTCAGAATATTGAAATTAACTTAGGGAAAATTTTGGTATTTTTCTGAAAACATTCAATTTTTGATGAATAGTGAAAAACAATGAGTTATTGTTTAAAACTGACTATTTAATTAAATATTTAGTTATTTTATTTCAATTTATTTTAGGTAAAAATTGATATATAATACCTATATATGTTCAATGTAATTCATTAGAGTTATTTTATAATAAGTTTAGATATATAGAATTTTATCGAACTTTAAGCGTCTTTACCCACCTCCCAGGAGCATTTCCAAATTTGTATAAAACGTAATTTTACCACTTCCGCGAGTTGAATTTCAAAAATCTGAGAGAAACAGTTAATATCAGAAAGTAAAATGTGGATCAATACGATGAAAATAATTTTTTGTGAATAGTAACTTCTTACTTTTATTTACCACAGTTAAAAGAAAATAGGATAAATAAGGGTACGAATGATATCATAATTACCCTAACAGATGTCCTAATTATATTAGATAAGTATAATTTGACCAAGAAAAAAATTAGGAATGAAATATGAATCTCTTTGGTACACTTGGATTAGATTAGGACATTTATTATTATTTTACTTAAAGAAGAGTCAAAAGAGTTATAATCAACGTCTAACAACAACACAATTTTTAATATAGGGTTATACATACGAAACATTCGACTTTAAAGATTCATTATAAAGATAAAAATATTTCCTACATAATGGTATTTTATTTAATATTTTTAGATTCTGAATAATTAAATTTATTTATGACACAACGATGATGAAATAATTACTTTATTAATGAATGATTTAAACAATTTCTATTATAAATATCCAAATAAATATAATTCAAGACTTTTGATGAATTCCACTAATTTTATAGGTTAATATTACATGTTATTATTTATTAAATTAATTTAGTTCGAATTAATAAAGTTTCTAGGGCTTTAAAAAATTAATTACTAAATAGTGTCAAAATTGACATAAAAGATTTTTTAAAAAAAATATTATATTATTAATTGATATAATATTCCTAAAAATATATTGTTCGTCCCTATGACGTAGATAAGGTTATATATATCAATGATTAACCACTAGGGCTTCTATTTTATGTTTATAGTAAGTTTATTAACCATATAATATAAAAATACAAAGAGACATGGTAAATGTCAAACTATTTAACATAGAGTTAAATCTAAAGGGTAAGGTTAATATGGTGACCCAACCCTATCTAAATCATATTGGTTGAGAAGATTTAGACCCATAACCACCTTAACCTCGAAATAAATCATTTTTGAGCCAATATAACCTGAATATGAATATTTTATAAAATAATATTTTCAGTTTTTCCTAAGGTGCCCCTCACCCCTCTTATAAAAGGACACTTCTCCTTCTCTCAAATTCACACCTCCAAATCCATTTGACTCAGCCAACCCCTACCCAAATATCCTTCATAATTTTTTCACTTCATCCTAAATTCCTTAATTTGGTTATAGATCCAACCGAAGAATCCCTCTTGATCAGATCAAAAGGAAGAACCTGAAGAAGCTGTCAATATTTCATCCCCTCTTTTATGTTCTTTTTTTCTTCCACTTCCACCTTCCTAGTTGTTTCTATTATGAAATAATAAATCCAATATCTTCTATATAATTTTATTTTAATACGAAAAATGGTAAAACCATATTCATTATTCAATCCATCATATAAATGACAAAGTCACCATACGTGCGTACGTACGACTTACCGTCTCCACGTCGTGGTTTAGTTTGTCATTAAACACATCACTATTTGAATGGGTACAATAATGACGTATAATTGTGTAAATAATAAATATAATATGTTAATGTTTATGTATATATGATATACCATCCAATTACATATGATGTCACCATCAATATAATGATATTGTCGCTCATGCGTATGTACGGATTACCGTCTCCATGAAAGCGATAAGATTCATTCCCCATCATAACCATTCAAGACTAATTATTATTTGATTATTAAAAATAATGTTTAAAGACCTGATATCCTTTGGATATGAATAATATAAATCCTTTCCATAACAAACACAACTTATGTATCAAAACATATAAAGAAAAATGAATTAGTTAACACCTAAAACGATGATAATACTAAAATATTATTAACAAAGCAATATTAAAAGAACATATACGATATCATATTTATATATATGGTTCTTGTATAATTTAATAAAAATGATTTCAAAATTATTCAAGAGGTTAACCTATCCTTGAACAAGGAAAAGTACAATGTAAGGGTTAATTCTACAATCTCTTCATTATCTGAGGTTGTTTATACATAATTATCTATTGAGACCTCTTTATCATCCACATACGTGTATTTTTAAAAAATGTATTTCAAAACATTTTTATTATTTACTATAAAATGGGTTAAATTCATTTATACCCTTATTTGGCCTAATATGTTTTTAAAGTAATCTTTCTATTGTTTTCCAAAAAAGGTACTTTATGACCTTTTCCAAAAAATTAAGGTAAGAATGTTTTTTAACTTATATAGCAGATGTGACTGTTTTCTGCTATTATAACATCATCAAAGCTTCCCTTACAATCTTATAAGAATATTTTGAAAATAAATGTTTTCTTTATAATTATGTGAGACTTAAATGATTTCAAAATAGAAAGAGATATTTCCCTCAAATAGTTTTGATTTCATCTACATCAACATCCTTTGATAAATTTGACACTTGTTTGAAGTTGATTTATTATGATACAAATCATCCATATAGTATTTAAGTTTTTTTGATATTTTTGACTATGGGTGAGTTATTTTTATGCCATTCATGGTTAATGGTTAAAGTAATGACATTTTGTATGCTAGTTTTAATACGAATGTTTATGTTATATTTCAACCATTTTTTAAGATGAATGTGATGGTCTAGTATGTTTCGGGTTAGGGACCGGTAAAAGTAATCCCTACGGGTTGGGGTCCAGTTACAGAAGACCCTCCAGGTTGGAGTTCGGTTACATAGGCTCAATGGGTTAGAGTCTAGTTACAGAGGCTCTCCATGTTGGAGTCTGGTTACAGAGGCTCTCCGGGTTGGGGACTAGTGACAATTACCCCCTACGTCCTGGCACGAGGCCTTGACACAGAAATTAAAGTTCGACATTATGCATTCAATCATTATGAAAGTGTTTATTGATATTACATGTGAATATTATACTAGTACAATATCTATTTGAATAAGTAAATGGAATTGTTTTATTTTATCTTTTCCATATTATGCATAAGATCATGTTTAAAAGGATTTAGTTTTAGTCTTATAAATTTCCTTAAATGTTTATGTATTTTTTATGAAAGTTTCTGCTATATTGTTATCTTTACTGAGAATTTGAGCTCACCCCTTTCTATGTTTTATTTTTCCTAGGATGTGAAGAAGTATATTATGACTAACCTGTAGGGATAGTCTAAGTGATATGAGTGTGGACTATGGAGAAAATGTTGTTGTAGTTTTTCATTTTATAATATAATGTAAAACTTATGAACGTATCTAGTATTTCCAAGGCTACTAAACTAATCAGTCTTTCAAGACATGATATTTTGTGATCAAGAAAATTTTAAGTAATAATGCACCGACTCTGGGTAACTAGGTTCGGGGCGTTACATTTGGTATTAGAGGATGTTTAGTACAAACCTTGGAAACTAGATTTAGATAAACTCTGATTAGAGCAGATTTCCCTAA
This sequence comes from Viscum album, assembly GCA_963277665.1. Taxonomy (NCBI): domain Eukaryota; kingdom Viridiplantae; phylum Streptophyta; class Magnoliopsida; order Santalales; family Viscaceae; genus Viscum; species Viscum album. Next base: position 601,753,644 of record OY728157.1, read on the forward strand.
GATAGTCTTTGGGGTTTGTATACATGAACTTTCTATATTTTTTGTATTATAAGAATTTTATGTGTTTCACAAGAAATACATCCCTGTTTGGATACGAGAAGGTAGATGTGGCTCTGGAACATATGTACCTAGGGGTAAAACCCTAAAACACCGCTTTGAGCTAGACTCGAATGGGAACTATTGCACGAAAATGGGCCTTACTTCACTTTTGGTTACGACACTCCCTGTGGATATGCTTAGGATAATTCTCATTTTCTTTACAAAACATTATGATGGGTTTATGAGTATATAAGTCCACAAAGAAAACATTTTTATGAATATGGATTATATCCATAAACTGTTCAATTTATGTTAACTATTTTACAAATTTGGAATTATGTAATGAAATTCATAAATTAATCTAGTGTATTCCATTGTTTAGAAATTGCACCTAGTGGAAGGAATGGAAACCGTATCAACGCATGTAATCCATGTTGGGACTTCCCTCCTACTCAAGATAATTATAGTGGAGCTGGTGATGCAACTGGTGCTGATCATCTTATCACTATACTGGGACAACCCACTCAGGTTTTGAATAATAACCATACCCGTATGGAGAACCCTGATCCACAACGCGGAAGATCAATGTTAGGCCTCTTCATGAGGCAACAACCACCAACATTCAATGGGAGTACAAATCCATTGGTAGTTGAGCAATGGATAAGTTCCTTAGAGAAAATATTTCATTCTTTGGGGAGTAGAAAAAGGGAAAAATTTGTCATTGCAGTTTATCGGCTCACTGGAGATGCAGATCAATGGTGGTCATTGATTCAAAACACAAAGGAAGATTATGATGTATCAAATATGCAATGGAGGGAGTTAACTGAGATTTTATTAGAAAAATAATTTTCTCATGACCATTGAGTGGATATGGAAAGGCAATTTTTGAGTTTGTGACAAAAGGAGGATGAGAATGTCGTAAAATACGAGGCTAACATTCCAAGGTTAGCACGACATGCAGCAGATTATATACATAACCCAATAAGTAAGATTGATCATTTCTTTGATGGGTTAAAACCTTTTCCCCTTCAACCATTAGTCTCATAATCCTTCTCATGGTACGAAGATATTGTCTCATGTGCTATCAAGACAGAAATGGAAATCTCTAAGTCATACGACTTTAAAGAAAATAAAGAGAAGAATAGATCTATTGAACATTCTATAAATGGAAGTAAGGGAAAGAAGGGAAAATTTGAATATCCATCCTGTAGTAAATGTGGGAAGAAACACCTTGGTACTTACCTGAAGGGAATGAGAGTCTGTTATAAGTGTGGTTAAAAAGGCCACCAAGCTTGTGATTGGAAAGGGAAGAAAGATGTCGTAAAATTTGAAGGCTACAATTGTAGATAAAAGGGGAATTATGCAAATGAATGTCCTACGAGATAGGAAAACTTACCTCAGAAAAGGCCAAGGGATTAAGGCCAAGCTTATGCTATAACTGCTACCGAGGTTGGAGCTCCGAAATATGTGATGGCATGTAATTCAATGGTTTCCTCATGTTTAGCCAATGCAATATTTGATTCTGGATCATCTCATTGTTTCATATCTTCCCAATTTTCTAAGAAAATTAGATATTTTCAATTTGTCTTAACAAAGGAGTTATCAGTAAAAACACCTAAGATAAGTACCATTTCAGCAACGTTTTGTGAATCAGTTCCCATTAGGGCATATAAATGTTCTTTATCTACTGATCTCATCATCATACCCATGATTGAATTTGATATAATCCTTGGTTTGGATTGTCTTTTGGACCATGATGTGTAAATTTATTGTAAGAATAAGGGGGTTACAATTCTCGATGATGATAAAGAGTACCATATCTTTAGAGCAAAAACTTCACCACCTATTTCTTATATAGATCCACCCCCAGTAGCTCAACTAAATTCAATTATTCAGGATGAAGAGAATGAAATAACTGTGGGTGAGGAAAGGAATGTTCAAATAGAGGACGTACCTATTGTGTAAGAATATGTTGATGTGTTTCTAGAATATTTACCTGGACATCCTCAAGAATGAGAAATTGAGTTTTCCATTGATTTAATTCCTAGTTCAAGGCTTATATCGAAGACCCCTTATAGAATGGCCACTGTGCAATTAGTGGAACTAAAGAAAAAAATAGAGAAATTGAATAACAATGTATTTATTCACCCTAGTGTTTCTTAATGGCGACCCCCTATTTTTTTTTGTTAAGAAGAAAGATGGATCTATGAAGTTGTGCATTGACTACAAAGAGATCAATTATATAACAATAATGAACAAGTATCCCCTACCTCACATTGATGATTTATTCGACCAACTTCATGGAGCTTAATATTTTTCAAAGATTGACATTTGATCTGGATATTATCAATTCTATGTGGAGAAGGAAGGCATTCCAAAAATAGAACTTCGAACCAGGTACCGGCATTATGAGTTTAAAGTAATACCTTTTGGGCTAACTAATTCACCATCTATTTTCATGGATCTAATGAATAGAGTTTTCAAGGAATATCTTGATGACTTTTTAGTGGTATTTATTGATGATATCCTGGTATACTCCAAAATCTATGAATATCATGAAAATCACTTGCACACTATTCTAAAAACCCATAGAAGAAATGAATTATATGAGAAGTTTAGAAAGTGTGAATTCTGGCATCAAGAGATTTATTTTCGTGGCCATATTGTCTCTAAGGATATAATCTTTGTTGATCCTTCAAATACAAGAGCAATCCAAGAATTTCCAGCACTGATGAGTATAACTGAGGTATGTAGTTTTATTGGTTTAGCCGGTTATTATCTGCGTTTCATCCGGAATTTTTCCCGATTATCTAACCCATTAACCAAGCTCACACGTAAAGGGGTTAAATTTGTTTGGGCAAAAGAGTGTGAAGAATGTTTTGAGGATCTGAAGAGAAGATTATTCAATTATCCTATCTTGATTCTACCATCAGGGAATGATGGGTTTGTTATTTATAGTGATGCTTCAAAGAAAAGACATAGATGTGTACTTATGAATAATGATAGAGTTATTTGCTATGCATCACGATAGCTAGAAAATAATTAGCAAAACTATCCCACTCATGATCTTGAGTTATCAGCTTTAATCTTTGCTTTGAATATTTGGAGACCCTATCTCTATGGTGAAAAATGTGATATATATACCGATCACAAGAGTTTGAAGTATATTTTCTCATAGAAAGAACTCAAGATGAGGCAAATACGATGGCTTGAACTACTCAAATATCATGATTGCACTATACACTACCACCCAGGGAAGGAAAATAAGGTGGAAGATGCATTGAGCAGAAAGGATCATGGAGTTTTGAACAAGATGAGAGTTGAACAAGATGATATTTTAATGGATCTAGTAAAGATGGATGTGGGAATAATCATGGAAGGTGAAACATCAATAATTTTTCAAATGGTTGCCAAACCATCATTATTAGAAAGGATAAATAGTTCTCATGATGATTACAAGGAATTTCAAAATAAAATTATTGTTATGAATGATGGGAGATTGATCGACTTCGTATATGAAGATGGGATTTTAAAATTTGGGAAGAGACTTTGTGATCCCGATAAACCTAAGATGAAAAGGGAATTGTTGGATGATTCTATTAGCTCTAATTTGTCTATACACCCTGGTTTCACTAAGATGTATTGTGATTTGAAAGAACATTTTTAGTGGGACAACATGAAGAGAGAGATTGCTGATTTTTTGTTGTGATGTATGGTTTTTAAACAAGTGATAGCTGGAAAACAACATTCTAGGGGAGTCATGGAACCTCTTCCCATACCTAAGTGGAAATGGGATGATATTACAATTGACTTTGTCATGGGGATACCAAATACTCCTAGAAGGAATGACACAATATGAGTCATTGTTGATCGTCTTACGAAGTCAGCGCATTTTATTTCTATAAGAGAAGATTTACCACTTGAACGTTTAACAAGACTATATATTAATGAAGTTTCAAGACTTAATGAATTACCCTTATCAATTGTTTCTGATCGTGATCCCCATTTTACGTCAAGATTATGGAAAAGTCTTCAGAAGGCCCTGGATACTGAACTTCATTTGAGCACTGCCTACCACCCTAAAACCGATGGATAATCAGAATGGAATATTCAAACCTTATAAGACATGTTGAGATCTTGCTCACTTCACTTTCAAGGTATGTGGGATCAATATTTACCTATGGTATAATTTTCCAATAAAAATAGCTTCCATTCAAGTATTCTGATGGCACCATATGAAGTGTTATATGGAAAGAGATGTCACACACCAACTTGTTGGGATAATGTTGATGAAGGAAAACTCATAGGCCCAAAACTTTTTAAGGAAATGATGGAAAAGGTGAAGGTTATCCAAACCTACATCAAAACAACACTAATTAGGAAGAAGAGCTATGCTGATAACCAAAGAAAGGATTTGGAATTTCGGGTAGAAGACCATGTTTTCTTGAAGGTATCTCCATAGAAGGGAGTTATACTATTTGTTAAGAAGGGTAAACTATGTCCCAGGTACATCAGACCTTTTGAAATTCTAGAATGGATTGGGGCTGTAGATTACCATTTGGAAATACCGCTAAGTCTATCGAAAGTTCACAATGTGTTCCACATGTCACTGTTGAGAAAATACAGGCCTGACCCAACACATGTGCTCACCTATGGGGAAATTGAACTGGAACCTGATATATCTTATTGTGAAGAGCCTATCAAAATTCTTGATACCATAGAACAAGTGCTGAGAAATCGGACGACTCGTCTGGTAAAAGTTCTATGGAGAAATCATAAGATGAAAGAGGCAACTTGGGAACCCGAGGAACTTATGATGAAGAACCACCCGAATCTTTTTATGCATTAATATTCTAGAAATTTTGAGAATGAAATTATTTTAATAAGGATAGAATGTAATACCCCAAGCTTCCACGTAACATTTCCATTTGAATAATATAATATCTTGTGTTGTATGCAACTTCGAGTTCAAACACACGATAATCAATCAAACTAGCCGTTATGAATAGTAATACCCACCTTTTGAAATTTTATAATTTTAATCATTAAAAATGGACTTCATTTTTGGATTCGGAATATTGAAATTATCTTAAGGTGAATTTTTGGTATTTTTTGGAAATCTTTCAATTTTTTATGAATAGCGAAAAACACTACGTTATTGTTTAAAACTGACTTTTTAATTAAATATTTAGTTATTTTATTTAAATTTATTTTTGGTCAAAATAGATACATAATACCTATATATGTTCCATGTAATTCATTGGAGTCATTTTGTAATAATTTTAGATATATAAAATCTTATCAATCTTTTACCGTCTTTTACCCACCTCATAGGAGGATTTCCAAATTTGTATAAAACCTAATTTTACCACTTATGTTAGTTGAATTTAAAAAATCTAAGAGACACAGTTAATATTAATAATTAAAATGTGGTTCAATAAGATGAAAATAAATTTTGGTGAATAGTAACTGTTTACTTTTATTTACCACGGTTAAAATTAAATAGGGTAAGTAAGGGTAAAAATGATATCGTAATTACCCTAACACATGTCCTAATTCTATTGGATTAGTATAATTCGACCAAAAACAACCTTATGACTAAAATATTAATCTATTTGGTCCACGTGGATTAGATTATGACATTTATTATTATTTTATTTAAAGAGGAGTTAAAAGAGTTAAAATCAATGTTTAATAACTAAACTATTTTTAATATCGGGTTATACATAAGAAAAATTCGAATCTAAATATTCATTAGAAAGATACTAATATTTCCTAAATAATTTTTATTTATTTATAATTTTTATACATTTACTAATTAAATTTATTAATGACACAATGATCATCCAGCAATTTCATTATTAATGAAAGATTAAAAAAATTGATATTATGAATATCCAAATAAATATAATTAGAGACTTTTGATAAATTAAAATTATTTTATATGTTCATATTACATATTATTATTTATTAAATTAATTTATTTTGAATTAATAACGTTTTTAGGACTTTAAAAAAAATTAATTACAAAATAGTGTCAAAATAGACATAAAAGTGTTTTTATAAAAAATATTATATTATTAATTGATATAATATTCCTAAAGATATAAGGTTCTACCAATTTACTTAGATAGGAATATCTATATCAATAATGAACAAATTTGAATTATTTTGAAAGTTTATAGTAAGTTTATTAACCATATAATATAAAAATATAAAGAGACATGGTAAATGTAAAACTATTTAACTAAGAGTTAAATCTAAACGATAAGGTTAATATGGTGACCCGACCCTAACTAAAACCTATTGGTTGAGAGTCTTTAGAACCATCCACACCTTATCCTCGAAATAAATCATTTTGGAGCCATTGTAAACTGAATATTAATTTATTAGAAAATAATATTTTATGTTTTTCCTAAGGTACCCCTCACCCCTCTTATAAAAGGGAACTTCCCCTTCTCTCAAATTCACTTGTCCAAAGCCATTTTTCTCGGATAAACCCCACCCAAATATTCTCCCAAATTTAGTCACATCCTCCTAGAGGCCCTCCTTTGGTCAAAAATCCAACTGAAGGAGTTATTTTGATCAAATCAAAAATAAGAACCCGAAGAAGAGGTAAATATTTCATCACCTTTTTCAAGTTATTTTCTTCTTCCACTTCCTCTTTCCTTGTTGTTTCCATTATAAAATAGTAAATCCAGTATCTTCTATATAATTTAATGTTATTATAAAAATGGTGCAACCATACTAATTATTTTAACCATCATATGATTGACAATGTCACCATACGTGCATAAGTACGGCTTACCGTTTCCATGCCGGGGTGTAGTTTGTCATTCAACACTTCACTGTTTGGATGGGTATAATAATGATGTATAATTGATGTAAATTATAAATATAATATGTTAATGATTTCGTATATATGATATACCATCTAATTACATATGATCTCACCATCAATATAATGATATTGTCGCTCGTGCGTACGTACGGATTACCATCTCCATGAACGCGATAAGATTCATTCCCAATCATAACCATTAAAGACTAATTTTCATTTGATGATTAAAAATAATTTTTAAAGACATGATATGATTATGGATATGAAAAATATACTTACTATCCATAACAAACACAACTTATGTATTAAAACATATAAAAAAATGAACCAATTACATCTAGAACGACAATAATACAAAAATTTTATTAATAAAGCAATATTAAAAGATCATATATGATATCATATTTCTGTATATGGTTCATGTATAATTTCATAAAAATGATTTCACCATTATACATAAGGTTAACCTACCCTCAACCAAGGAAAATTAAATGGTAAGGGTTAATTCTACAATCTGTTCATTATCTGAGGTTATTTATACGCAATTATCTACTGAAACCTCTCTATCATCCACATCCGTGTCTTCTTAAAAAATATATTTCAATTTTTTTTTACTATTTACTAGACAATAGTTTAATGACATGTATACCCTTATTTGAACTTATAATTTTTAAAAAAAATATATCCATCGTTTTCTAAATAAGGTACTTTATGACCTTTTTGAAAAAATTATGGTAAGAATGTTTTTTAACTTATAAAGCAGATGCATCTATTTTCCACTGTTATAACATCATCGAAGCATCCCTTACAATTATATAAGAATATTTTCAAAATGAATGTTTTATTTATAATTATGTGACTCTTAACTGATTTAAAAATAGAAAGAAATATTTCTCTCAAATAGTTTTGATTTCATTTACGTCAACATCCTTGGACAAATTTTACACATGTTTCAAGTTGATTTATTATGATACAAATCTACCATATTGTATTTAATGTTTTGGGATACATTTGACTATGGATGAGTTATTTTTATACCAATCATGGTTTATGGTTAAATCATTGATATTTTTTATTCTAGTTTTAATACGAATGTTTATGTTATATTTCAACCTCTTCTTAAGATGAGTGTGTTGGACTAGTATGTTCTAGGTTGGGGACTGGTAAAAGTAAGCCCTCCGGGTTTGGGTCCGGTTACAGCCGACCCTACGGGTTGGAGTCCGGTTACAGAGTCTCTCTAGGCTAGGGTCCGGTTACAGTTATCCCCTAGGTCCTGGCCTGAGGCATTGACATAGAAATTAAAGTTTAGCATTATGAATTCTATCATTATGAAAGTGGATATTGATATCTAATGTGAATATTAGACTGGTAGAATATCCATGTGAATAAGTAAATGGCATTATTTTATTTTACCTTTTCCATATTATGCAAAATTTTAAGATTAAAATGTTTTTTTTTTTCAGTCTTATACATTTCTTTAAATGTTTATGTTTTGTTTATCAAAGTTTCCGCTATATTGTTATCCTTACTGAGCATCTAAACTCAGCCCTTTCTATGTTTTATTTTTCCCAGCATGCGAATAATTAGATTTTGAAGGACCTACATTGATAATCTAAGGGATATGATTGTGTCCTATAAAGACAATTTTGTTGTAGTTTTTCATTTTATAATGTAATGTACAACTTATGAATGTATCCAGTATTACCAAGGCCACTAAACTAATCGGCCTTTCGGGTCTTGATCTTTTGTGATCATGCCAATGTTCTGTAATAATGCACCGACTATGAGTAACTAGGGATGGGGTGTTCTATATAGTTATATATATTATAATTATATAATCATATTTTGGTCATATATGTCTGATATTTCTATTAAAACAATATTTAATAAATTCCACATATATCATGAATGAATCGTATCGCTTCGAGGAGGCGATAGTCTACACATCCAAAAAAGATGTTATTGTATTTCTACCAAATGGAAAGAAAAAATGTATGTGTTATATAAAAACTATATAATAATATAGACATAATAAATATAATATATTTCAATTAAATATTATTTCTTATTCATAAGGAACATCCATGCGAGGTGGTAAAGGAAAACCAACGACGCTGTTTTGTGAGGGGGTAGTCCTCCATACACAAGAACCATAAATTTGATACCCATTTGATGGAAGTGTTTTTAGGAGTAGCAATAATAATTGTAATAACAAAATATAGTTTATTTAATATAATTTTGTTATTATATAATCATGTAAAAATTCTAATTTTTTGGTATTAGAATGAAATAAATCAAAAGTGATCATTGATGAATATTACCTCTTTTAGGGTAACTAATTTTGGTTTCCCCCAACATACATATTTTTAATTTTTTTTTAAAAAGTGTGGATTATATGTTTAATGGAAGGATTTTTTTTATTTCATTGTTGATGATTTATTGATTATCCATAGTGTATTTAGAGGTGTGAGTTTGGGGAAGAGGGAATGAATTTTTATAGTGGAGGAGGAGTGTAATTCTTGTAAATATAAAATGTTCAACTCAACTGGGAGGTCTCCCTTAGCTAGTGTGTCTAAAAATTAATTTATAATGAATTAAATAGGATTTATTGTAATGAAAAAAATAAATCATAGGAAAATAATTTCATCTTTTTAATTTTTTTCTTCACCTCTAAGTCCCCTCAATTTTAACATTTTGGTTTTTATTAATGTAACTAGTTTTCTTACCTATGTAATTTTCCCTTTATAAATAAATTAAAGTTATATTCATTAAATAATAAAATAAAACATAATTTTAAAAATTATAATTTTAAACAAAATAAAAATACACTGTGTGTTTTAAATTAATTTTAAAATAAGAGAATGTAACATGAAAAATAGTGCTTCGACCCGAACTGTACTACCAATTTTTTCATAGTCTATGGAAAATATTTTAATTTTTGAAGATAAATTTTTAAATTAATGGACCATGTTTTATTTTTATAAACAATTAATAATCACTTATAAGATGGTAATATTTTTAAAGATTTCATTTAATTAAATGTCATTTATTATAAAATATCATTAATTTAACTTTTTACATTACTAATTTAATTTAAACATAAAAATATGAAAAATATATTTGAATTCAAATAAATTTATTTTTATGATTTTATATATGATATATTCATATAAAAAATAATTGAAACCATTAGTTAAATTAATCTACATTTCTATTATTGTTTTAATAATTATTTTCTTTTGAAATAATAACTAAATAATATATGCATCAGTGTTTGTTAAAAATTTAATGTAATTATATTATCTCTATAAATCGAATTTAAAATATCATGATAATAAAACTAATTTAACATTAAAAATTATCATTATAAACGAAACTATGTAGTGTCTTCCATACTCAAAAGCATTATAAATGTCAAGATGGTTCCATTTTTTATTTTTTCCTTTCAGAATTTATTATATTGGTTAGTTCAATGAAAATGTGTCCTAATAAGACATAAAATCACAAAAAGGGGATATGTTCTAAATAATTTCATTAAATGTTTTGTGGAAATTTTTCTAGGTCGTGTTTCCCTTAAGTTCAAGGTTTGAAATCCTGTTATGATTAATTTTACCTTGATCAATGTGATTAATTTTAATCGAATTCACTAATATTTTTGGTCAGAAATATATTTATGATTTTAGTAGATAAATAATAAACTTATTACAGAATTTTATATATATTATTACAAATTAATTTTTTAGATGTGAAAAAATAAAATATAAATATAATCCTGAAGGCTTGGGGAAAAACCAGGATTATAATGTAAATTTTTTAAAAGTTCATTAATTTTTTAATATCTATGTTAAATATAAAAATGATCAAAATGACTAAAATTTCATTAATAGATACATTATTAAACTATTTTTAATTAAAAAAATTTTAAAACATAATTTATCGATAATATTTACCTAAACGAAATGTGTCTTTTAAACATAAATGCAGTATTTTTAACTATTTATCAAAAAATGATGCTTTCGATGAAAATACCAAAAATTCATGCTAAGTTAATTTTGAACTTTCACATTAATAAAATAAGATTATTTTAGAAAATATATTTTATAAATGTTTCAAAATTTAGTTTTAAAATAGCGAACCATAAAAATAAAATAAAACTCAATCCAGTGTGTAACAGAAGATAAATCTACATTATGTGTAGAATAATCATAATATGTTGTTAGTTGCAATAAAATCTATGGAAAAAATTAACTTTACTCTATAATGAAAATATTTTACATTCTTGGGGTGTTAGAGGTGAGCTCTTCAAATTAATCTTAATATTCCATGAATAAAATAAATTCTATAATATAAAAACTCAAATATGTATTATATACACAATATAAATTATATTATATGCATAATATAAATTGTGGATCAATTAGTGGAATTTTGAGAAGGAAAACTCATAGCTCTTATCGTGACTTTCTTTAATGTACATTAACCACCCATATCAAGAACATTGAAATAATAATATCTTAATTCACAATATTACCCATATCTATTTTCATATTTACTATTCACATATATACTCATTCCCAATATGAAAAATAATTATTTATTTTACATATATTCCCGCACAAGGTGTTTATTATTTCATTGTTTGTACTAGTTTTCTAACAGAGATATGTACATTTGTTATTACTAATAATTTCATCATTACTAAGTTATTTATTTTCAATTAAGGATGTTATATAAAATATTAGGATGTTTGATATTCTACTCATGAGAGTTTAACACTTTATAAATTATGATGAAATTGATAATAATAATGTATCATCAATTATTGGTGATCAAATTGCAATTTTATAATTATTGAATTATATATTGATTCAAATAACTATAACCTAATAAGAATCATTATTTATTTATTTATATCATATTATTCAATTATGTATGTTTCTATAGTCATTTATAAAATATATTTATAGTATAGTTCAACTGGGTGGTTAACTGAACAAAAAATAAATACCTTTATTTAATGAATGATTATGATGTGGTTTAACTATAAAAGAATTTTACCATTAGAATAATGCTCATATTTTGAGCATATTCGTGTGTTATATTATAATTTGATGTAATGTTATGATGATTTATATGATAATAAATTATTATATAATATCAATAAATATTTTTTAGTTTAGTATTCTTTTTTGTGTTGATTAATTTGACTGTTATTGGTTATTGTTAATAACATTTTTATTTTATTAATACATGTAAAATGTATTTCATGAATAAATTTTATGTATTAATTTTTGTATTTAAATGAATAATGATTCCATTTTTGTAACATTTTGATTAGTTTTTTGTTTTATGGTAGGAATTGATTAATATTGGAAAAAGAAATTGACATAGGATAAATTAAGAGTTAAAAGAAACTTCACAGCACTTCTCTTTGCTCGTGGTACGACACCAGATTTTTGATGATGATGCAAAGCTAAAAAATGAATAAAAACAATTACACATCATATAATTTCATTAGTCCTCATGACTAAATCAAGAGATGCCTCCACCACCTAGAAACATTTTGAAGTTATTTCAAGTTGTGAATGTCAATCACACATTTTTGGTACCTATTACATGACGTTAAATGAGTCAAATTTGTAAAACGTGATTTTAACAGATTCAAAAGACACAGAGAAAAACTCAAAGGGATTACACATCATGTAACGTAGTTACACATCATGTAATTGTTGACACATAGAAAATAATTAAGACAATTTGGGGTGTGGTTTTGATGAGTTTTCTTATATATATAACCCCTTGGCCTCCCTTTCAACTCACTCTGGGAGAATAGGAATCCAATGACACTTGGTTACAATAACCATAAGCTTTATTTAATTTATTACTTTAATTTTAATAACACTAAAATGTCTCCCATATCCCTTATCATCTCAGCTTCCTCATCCATGGACGAATTGTTTTATTGAGTGATTAAAAAAGGGTAAGGTTTTACATTAGTGCTATCATTGAGTTTATTTCATTAAAATTAAAAAATTCTTCTCTTCTTTCAACATATGGTTTCATTTATAACTTTAATTTTAAATTTTGAATGAGGTTGTGTTAGGTTTTAGTTTTGTTAATTAAAATTTTTTTGGTTGATGATCATGTCTCCCTCCACCTAAATCTAATCTATATAAATTGTAATATATTAAGTTTGGGTGGAGAGGGCTCGCCTGTAGTCTACACGTGCATGTGATTGTACTTTGGAATATTGGATTATTAGGGAACACTAATTCTTGCTTCAGTATTTCTTTAATTAATCATGAAAACATCAATAAATATATAAAAATTGGAATAGGATAGATAAATATAGGATTTGGATTGGAATATTTTTTTTCATAACCATCTGGCCTTGAGGGGGGGGGGGAGGACTCGGTAGATAAACCTCTCCCATACGATTCAGCATAAGAAAAATGATTAAAAATTAGATGCCATGATAGCACAATAGAAGGTATATTCAAACATGATTCAGTCAACATTTTCATATTTATTTTAAACCAATAAAATTAATATTATTATTTCTATAACATCATTAAAATTTAATTAAAAACATTTTTTTCATAAAACCATGAAAACATGACAACCTTGGGTTGTGTGAACTCTTTTTCAAGAGACTACCTAGGATTAACATTAATAATATACTTTGTTGATTTAAATATTTTTTTCCCATGCCCCACGGTAGGTGTGTGTCTATCTTGGCCACATTTCTTGGGAGGTAGTGCTTCAGTACAATTTTTCTTCTTTTTAATGAACCATAGTTCAAGTAAAAAGTTCATTGGGTTTGACCCTGAAATGGAACGTACAATTACCATATTGAGGAAAAAAAATTACAAATAGAGTTTGGAGAAATACATATCACATATTCAAGGTACACATTTAGTGATAACTTTGGACCTCCAATAATGGTTATAAATCGCATCCAGACAGTGCACAATCTATGAAAACCACAAGTCGGAAACCAACAAAATCATTAGTTATCCTAGACTTAGATAACTTTTTTAGTTGCATATTAACAAGATTCAGATTCTTATTATATTACATGGTCTTGTTAGAAAAGAACCCCACTTACATATTCAGGAATTTACAATTTTTTTCTCTAGTTGCAGACCCCAAGGAGTTGTGAAGGAATAGGAAAATTTGATGTTATTTCCCTTATCACTTGATAGAGTGGAAATGGAATTGGTGTAAAGTATAAGATGAGGAGAAGTCCAAGATTGGGAAGATCTTAAAAGATGTAATATGTAAAGTTTCTTTCTGGAATCAAGAAGCACAACCACTCAAAAAGAGATCTATGGTATTCTCCAATCAAACAATGAAACACTTTATGAGTAATAGGAGCGATTCAAGGAGTTATGCGCTAGATTCCTAAACCAGATTTCATAAGAACACAATTTACATGTTTTCTTCTATCAAGGGAAGATTAAAAATTATCAAAATTTCTAAATGGGTCAGATATAGGATCCTAGATTATTAATTCACCAATAGATACCTGAGGTCCAATTGAAAATACTGTACCAAATTCAATGTAATTTATAACTATAAGTACAAGCACCAAAGGAATCCACGAGGTATAGACCTCTGATTATTCACCACCCATATTTGATAAAACAACTCAGGAAATGACAAGTGTGATGAGACAACTTGTTGTGAACCATGTAAAGGAACAACAAGCCCTGAATCAAGCATCTAGTTTATGATCTTCTACAAATCATTAGAATGATCAATTTCTACTAGTGAAGGAGACAAAAAATTTTGTTACAACCAATCAAAAAATCCTAGTCCCAACTATGATATGGATTTAAATAAAACTAAGATAAAACATTGTTTCTGAAGTAATATCCAAACCATGAAATATTCCAAAAAACTCTCTAGGAACCCTTCCAGCGTTATAAAACATTCCAAAAACCACCTATCCACAAAGATAATTATGAGAAACCATCCATATGTGCAACAAAAACTTAAGAACAATATATTAAGACCAATGTTGCAGTAAGGGAGGATAAAATTTAGAAACTAATTAATAATTTTTGAATCTTTAAGGATGTTATAACTAAGACCCAATGTAGATTACCAACACAAACATATCCAAATACAAAGGATTATGTCAGTGATATCACAACCCGGAGTGGGAAGGATCTCCCACCACCAAAACAATGTGATGATGATGATGCCATGAAATCTCCTGAATCTCAACCTATCCATACAAATAAAGGATACCAAAATATAATAGGAGACAGATAATGTTTTGGGAAGGAATGTATATTAACACCTTTAAACAAAATTAAGGGAGAAAAAGGATATTCATGAACCATTCCCATATGTATTAGTTGAGTTAAAGAAGGGTGAAGAATAATGACTTCAACAAGAAATTCAAGAGTCCTTCTAGGAAGTTGAGATTAACATCCCACTACAAGAGGAAATTTATGAAATCCTATGAATGAAATTATTTTGAAGGAGTTATGAACTAAATGTATGTCACATGATGGAAACAAGAGAATCACCATATGAATAAGAGTCTCAGCATTGATAACACCACCGATACAACAAAAATTTCATGATCTTGGGACATTCTCTATTCCCTTCACTATTGGATCTTTAAATTTTACTAATTTACTATGTGATATGGGATCTTTGACAAATGTTATGCGTCGGTAATTATTTTCAACCTTACTGATTATGTAACGAAAACAATATCGAGTGGTGGTACAATTAGCATATGGATCCACCATTTTCTCAGCCAGAGTTATTGAGGATATACTCATGGGAGTTGGAGGATTGATCTTTATAGTATACATTTATTTATTTACCATGGTAAAAGACTAGGAACCTGATAAATATCCCATCATCATGGGTGGATCCTTCCAAAAAATAACATGAACTATCATCAATGTCCAAGAAGGAACACCCACAATGGAGCATAGAGACAATATGGTAGACTTCCACATTCATTACTTGACGAAACATCCTTATATAAGTCACTCACTTTTTTCTATATCCCATGAAAAAGGTACATAACAAA
Source organism: Viscum album (assembly GCA_963277665.1). Lineage (NCBI taxonomy): Eukaryota > Viridiplantae > Streptophyta > Magnoliopsida > Santalales > Viscaceae > Viscum > Viscum album. The sequence goes on from OY728157.1 coordinate 601,769,582, forward strand.
TTAAAGATTCATTATTATTCCTGATATTTTATCATTAGGAGAATATTTTTCCTTTGAATGATCAAAATCCCATGAACTTGAAAATGCAGATCTCATGTTAAAGGATGAGGTATAGTATAACTTTTTGATGGTTTATTAAATGATAGTAAGATGATACCAGATAATATAGAATTAGATATAGGAATAATAAATTCAATATCACCCCTATGAAAACCCCCATGCCTAGAAAGGTAGCCATTTCCATGTGATTTTATGTATTATTACCTAATATGAAGATAAAATTTTCCAAATATCATTTCCAATAACCTATCAAATTCACATGAACAGTCCCTGAATTTCTATCTAAAAAAATGTACAAGCTATAGGATAGAGTTTAGGTGTTATACCTAGAATCAATCCAAATGTATTCTATCATAGAATATTTTTAGAATTTCATTTCTATCTAGTTAGAAAAGATCAAAGAAGACTCAATTATACAATCATGGAACTTGTTAAGAAAGATAATGAGAATTTATGATCAGTTGACATCATTTATCCAATCTATGATTCTCAGTGGGTTATACCAATTCTTATAGTACTAAATAAAACTATCTTGGACCCTTTTAAAAATGAATATTATAAACTAATACCCATTATTGTACAGAACAACTGCATAGTGTGTATAGATTATAAGAAGGTAAATCCAGTAGACAAAACCACTTTACCATTCCATTTATTGATCATATGCTAGAGAGGTTATTTGGGAAATCTCATTACTATATTTTAGATATATTTTTAGGTTACTTCAAGGTATTGATCAAACTAGAAAATGAAGATAAGATGAACTTCACCTGCCCTTTGGGAACATTAATCTACAAAGGGATTCCTTCCAGGCTATTAAATGACCATGTACATTTAACAAGTGTATGGTGAGTATTTTTTTCAGACCATATTGAGGACTTCCTGAAGGTATTTCTTGGTGATTTCATAGTTTTCAAAAATTCAATTGATCATTTCATAAGAAATTTATAAAATGATTTGAAAACATGCATTGAAAATATACTTTCCTTACATTTTAAAAAATGTCATTTTAGGGTTGAAAATGAAATTGTGTTAGGGCACATAATTTCACAAAATAGGATTCATCCTGATAAATCAAAAGTTTATGTAATAAATTCCTTGCAATATCAAACTTGTGTAAAACATATTAGATCTGTGCATGTAAGATTTTCCAGAAGATTCATCCATGATTTGAGTAATATATCTCTCCCTCTCTCGAGATTAATTTCAAACGATATTGACTTTAATGATTACTTTTCATGTAGGGAATCATTTGATTAATTAGATAAAAGTATGATCAACCCACCAACAATGCAACTATGAAAAATGATTACTCATTCTAGTCCCATTTTAATGTATCCAACCAAGAGTTGGGGGCCCCTCGATTATAAAGAATTGACCAAAATTTTCACGTCATCTACTACAAATCAAGGACCATGGATCCCACACAAATAAATTACACTACCACTAATAAGGATTTCTATGAAATTGGCTATTCTCTAGATAAATTATAATCATATCTAATTGGAACAAATTTGTTATTTTTTTCTGATTATGTGGCACTCAATTTTTTAATGAAAAAGGAGGAGGCTAAAATTATTTTGGTGAGTTGGATTATACTCTTACATGAGTTTAATTTAAAAATTAAAGATAAAATGGGAACTAAAAATCAAGTTTCTATCATCTAAGTTGAGTACCCACACAAGTTTTGCAGAAATTCCAAATCAGAACCCTCACAATGATGAGATTCCTGGAGAACTACTCTACATAATAAAAGGTAAAGTACCAAGGTATGACATAATAACCAATTATTTGGATACATATCACGTACCCTCTCATCTTCGTTCTCATAAAAAATATAAAATTAAATCTAAATAAATTATATATATTTTCGAAGAGACATTTATATAGAAAATTCGTAAGGATCAAATAATTAAAAGGTACTTACCAGAAAGTGAAATTGAATCAGTGTTTGATTTTTTCCCTAAATTATCTTGTAGATTCCACTTTGAACCTTAGAGGGAGGCCCGATAAGTTTTATAATTAAGATATTATTTTCCCACATTATTCAAACATGCATATGAATTTTCTAAAGGATGTGAAAAAATTATAGTTTTCTGGTAATATTACAAAAGTATAAAATATTATTATAAAACAATGAATTCTTGTAAAATTTTTAATTTTTGGGGAATAGACATCATGAGACCATTCACAATGTCATTTTCATATTTATATATTCTTTAACATGTAGGAAATGTTTCAAAATTGGTGGAAACAAAAGAAAATAAGACTAATGATGCTAATGATGTTTGTGATTTTGTTAGGACTAACATATTCTATAGTATGGGATTACCACGAAAAATAATCAGTGACTATGGAACTCAATTATGAAATTGGAAAATGGAAAAATTTCTACATAAGTATTGGGTACATCATAAAACATAAACACGATATCATAGAAAGACAAATGGTTAAGTATAAGTCTCTAATTGAGAAACCAATGAAATTTTGGAAAAGTATGTTAAACCAAACCAGAAGGATTGGAGCCGAAGGTTAGATGAAAATTTATGGTCATACAGAATAGCTTACATGACAATAATAGCATTGAGAACATATATATTGATTTATGGAATGTGTTTACACCTTCATTTGGAATTGTAGCCCAAATCCTACAAGGTAGATAGAGAATCAATCTGGACCTTTATATTGATGGGAAATAAAGAAGATTGTAGTTTTAGGAGATAGGGGAAATTAGGAGATAATATTTTGAAAATTAAATAATATGTAAATGTAGAACATGGAAGACCCATGATAAGGTGACTCAAGAAAAAACCATCACACCTAGAGATTATGTGCTATTATACCAATCCAGACTAAAACTTATGCCAGTCAAACTTCATTCAATATGCTAAGGACCCTTTACTATTATTCACATATACCACTTTGGTGCCGTGCAGATCAAAATGGAAGGAGGAGAAAACCTATTCACAGTAATTGGTATGTTTATGAAGAATTTCCACGAGACCATATATCAGTAACTGGTGGAGGATATTATACTCCTTCCCCCTGATTACCAATGAATATCTACAATGTTTATTCTTTCCATTACACATTTTTAAAAATAAATTTAAATTCATTGAGGACACTACATCAATTAAGCGTTGGGAGGGAATGTCATAGTTTTGGGTTTTTTAAAAAAATCAATTTTTGATTCCAGCCAACAACATTAAACAAAATTGATTCTGGGAGGAAACCCACATTTTCCCTTAGTCTTCTCTACCAAGAAGTCATGTGTACCATGATTGAACATGCCTCCAATATTATTATTTTATTTTAGGTCCATTAATGAAGATGATGTCAAACCAATGATGACCCATCATTTAATTTAGCTGGAGAAGAAGCTGCAGAGGAATTCCATACCATAAAAGACATTTACATGTCATGAAAGGGTTCAGGCAGAACATATACAATCCAAGGGTAAAGAATAAATTTTCAAGGGGATTAAGAGTTTAATTTCTATAATTTTTTATTTTATTCCCATATATTTATTATTTAATGTTTTGATTACAAAAAATTCATACCTTGCATCAGATTAATTCTTTAATAAACTAAAATAAGAGACATAAATTACCTTGGAAAATTATTATTCTATGTATTTAAATCTCTTGGTCAATAAATTTAAATGAGAAAAATGGTTGAAAAAGTTATTAAAGATGATCATGCATATTGGAATTTTAAAAATCATTATTTTAGAAGAAATTTGATCACTATAAATAATTTTTTTCTAATATTTGTCCATGTTTTGAATTTTTTATGTTTCCATTAATTAATTTAATTATTCATATGAATTTCCAAGAGTGATTTTAAAAATAATTTTTCTTATTCATAAGACAACACCTAAGACAATATTTTCCATTAATTATTTATTATATTTCTTGAGAAACCCAATAATTTTTTCTTCTAGAACATTATTTTCATCTTATCAATGCTATGACTCAAGATAACAACTTTTTAAATGATTGAGGAATTATTTTGTTTTATCCCCTTTTCCCGAGACCCACATTGCATTAATACATTTTAATGCCTCTTGAATCCTTGAATATCATTGATAGGAATTAATCCATGTTACAATCATATTTTACCCATTCATACATTCCCTTAATATTTTTCATGATAAATTAGTGAATATGTGCGGGGGAGGGACCTTCTAGGGTGTAATAGGATATACATCACCGAGGAAACGCATTAGGGGGATTTTTAATTTTGATATTTGAAGAGGCCATAGAATATTTCATTATATTATATTGTTCTCCTCTTTGGCTAAAAAAGAAAAAAAATTCCAAATTAATTGTGTTGTGTTTTTGGAGGATTAAAAATCATCATTTTCATGAACGATGATATGTGGATCATTTGTGGTTATGTGATGGATGTGTGATTATTCTTAATAATAACATTATATAGAGATATATATATATATATCAAGACATGTGGAATAATACATTTTTCTTACATGTATCATGGGACCACTATGAGATTTTTGTGGAAAGAGAGAAATGAAATATGTAAAGGGAGATGTTTATTGAGCTGTTTTTGATTATCATGAAAAATTAATTAGATTTAATCCTCTATTTTGTGAATTATTTTTTACAAAATTTACCTACCTAACATGAAATCTCAGAGTCATTTGATCCATAATGGTGAAGCCCTCATGATTAATCGTGATCTCTGTCTTTTCATAGTGGAGATGTTAGATGCATTTCAAGCCAATCGTAAGTTAGATATTTTATAAGTATGTCCTGAATGCTATTCCCGTGTACGTTGATAATGAGAGGAAAAATTCATGTGAGGTAAATCACAAGTGGAATGTATATGGATAATGTATTATAAAATAAAAACGGATGAATGAAGGAACTTGGCTAATTAAAAAGAGGAAAAGTAACAAAATTATTGACTCATTTCATTGAAAATTGAGTTGTTGAATAATTTTCCTCTTTGATTAATGAACATTTAATTTTCTATTTTATCAATTGTTTTTATTGAAATTGCATTGGATCATGGAAACAAGAGTGATATTTTTAGTATGTTGAGATTTTATGCTTAAGGTAAATCATGTTTCATTTGTGTGGGTATCTGATAATAGTATTTCATGTATAAGTTTTATGTATTATTTCTTATTTCTAAATGAATATTCATTACTCTTTTGGAATGATTTGATTTGATTTATGTTTTATTATTGGAAATGATGAATCTATGAAAATGGAATAGAATGAAGACAAATTATGAGTTTAAAGACACTTCACGCTGCTTCACTTCTCTCGCGGACCAACACCAGATTTTTAAAGACGATGAAGAGTTGGAATATAAAGAAAAAACATTACATGTCATGTAATGTCATTAAAAATTGTGACTCAATCAAGGGTGGTCATCACTACTAGAAAAAGTCATATATTTGAATCAATATATGAAATCTAATCAGACATCTTGAGTACCTATAAGAAAATATGAAACAAGTCAATTTTGTCAATCATGATTTGCATAGATTCAAAAGATATGGAAAAAAACATAGAGGGATTACAATCATGTAACCTAGTTACACATAATGTAATAGTTGACATGCATAAAAAAATGAATACGACATGGGATGTGGGTTTGAAGTGTTTCCGTATATACATAACGCCTCATCCACCCATCCAAGTCACTCTTGGATGAGAGGAATCCAAGGAAACTTGGGGATAACCTCCATTAGATTTATTTCATATTTACCTTTTATTTTATTCACTCTAATATGTATCCCTTCTCTCCCATCATCTCGAATTCCCATTATATGGGGGGGGGGGGGAGTTTCATTGAGTGATCAAGAAAGGGGGAGGCTAGACCTATGTGCTTTTTTGGAGTTATTGTGATTCCTATTAAGAAAATTTTCTATTCTTTCAGTATCTGGTTTTAATTATAAATTTAAATTTAAATTCAGAATGCAGTTCTAATAGGTTTTAATTTTATTAATTTTAATTTCTCTAGTCGATGGTCATGTCTCCCTCCATTAAATTATATTTTGTTTATGATGGAAAAAATTAGGATAGATTGGTGAGTTCTTGATGGTATTAGCTCATTCATGTGATTTTATGTTGTGATATTTGATTATTAGTTAATAATGATTATTTGTTTAGCATTTCTCAAATTGATCAATATAACCTTATAAAACACTATAAAAATTGGAAGGAGGGTATAAAAAACAAAGGTTTTGTATATGAATATTCTCATCATAACCATCTGGACAAGGGGGAGAGAGGACTCGGTAGATGAACCTCTTCCTAACCACTCAGTAGAAGAAAACAGATAAAAAATTGCAAACCATAATACCACATCCAAAGGCCTATCCAAACCTGCTCTAATCACTACCTTACTAATTTTTTTAAAACCAGTCGAATAATGGACCTTAATTATATCAAAAAATTATAATTTAATTATATCCAATTATTTACATAAAACCAACAAAAAGTGAAAACTTTATTTTATGTGGACTCCACTTTAAGAGACTGCCATGGATTAATAGTTATATTATACTTATGTAATTTACATATTTTTTTCCCACACCTTAATATAGGCGTGCATGAATATTTCCACAACATAAACATAATGGTAATATAAAAACATTTAATCCTTTTAAACAAGGTTTAATTCCAGACATGAAAGGTGGTAATTAAAAAATTAAAATACACCATTCTATGCAGGCGGAAGCATGAAAAATTCATAGATAATGATTTTATTTTACATTGATATTAATAATCAAGAAACATGGTCTATTATATGAGATACATAAATATGTTATATATATTTTATATTTAATTACTATATTCCCATTTTGGATAAAAAATGTTAGGCATTGAAGGAAAATGGAATAATCTCCACAATAGAGGTAGTAGTCCACACATACACACAAGTCATGTTTTCTTTTTTATTACTGAATATGGGAAATGCAGATAATGATTATTCCCATAATGTAATTAAATTATTTATATAACAAAAATAGATGTTACAATATAAGTATGAGAGAATAAATTTTTTGAGTATTATATAAATAAAAGACATTAATTTGAAAGGGTTACTCATGTTGAACACTTAGTTATTTCCATGGAGGAACCAATTGACATAGAGGGCATAATATAAAATAAATTGGATGGAATATAATATAATTTGGAGAGGATTAATGGGGATGAAAAATTATATGGTATTAGGATTAAAAATAATATTCATATTATATTGAAAGGGCGGTTTTAGGGCCCTTTTCTATGTGAAATGAGATGAAAATTTTTAAAATACTGATATTATTTTAATAATGGGATGATACTCTCCAAAAAAGTGGCTATAAAAATATGAAATGACAGTTTCAGAGAAGAGATAAGGTATGTAAATATTTTACTATCTTATAGAAAAATTATTTTTATCATTTTGTCATTTCATTAATACAATATTTTATATTTTTCTATTTAATCATTTACTATGGTAACTATATTTAACCCTTTTAATTTATACATTAAAGACAAAAATTAAATACCCATTTTTACATAATTTAGACATCAGGATTCCATATAGTCAATATGTTTGATAATCCCACAAATCTATATGATTTCATTGATATAGATCCATGTAGGTTGCCTAATCGGTAGATTATTTTACTACATTAAATAAATGATAAATTTTTGTATGGAACTTATTAGTGACCCATATATTATATTTATTCATAAACTATACAGAATCCAAATGAATAATTTCATTGAAATATTGTGCCATTTTCATATAGGTATATGTATAGGCATAATTACAACCACATTATCTATTCATTAATCCTTTACATAATAGATAACTATGAAACTATAAAGATATTAAACAATTTCAATCTTTTTATCATCGCACTAGGATTTTTATATTATGTTCTTATACATCGTTATTCTAATAATGTGTATATAGAAATTTTTGTTATTTGATTAATATAGAAGTTACCTAAATAAAGTGTGTTTAAATGAAACCCATGACCTCATTTCCATCATCAAAAATCTATATATATTGATTAAGTCTATGAATTCTCCATCATTTACTACTTTAATAATCCTTTTTATTCCCTATTCATCTAAATTGGACTTCTATATATTTCATGTCAGTATTGATAAAAAAATTCATGGAAAACTAATGATGGAAATCTTGTCTAAATTTTACCATATCTATTTATACTAGATCATTATATATTTTTCCTTTTCAATCCTTATTATGGTAATAATTCCAAGACCCCTTTTAATGAGTGCATTAGAAACATTTTTTCTTTTCAGAGGGTTGTCCTCTATTGAGCTATCATTGTCCTTGAGCACTTACAAACATTATTTTTCCACATGTTCATAATATTCTTTGAGAAGATAAATTATATATTAATTGGGATATATATATATATATATCACATATTTCACAATAGTGGTATTTTATCAATATTTTGAAGGAAAATATTATAGTAACTTGCACAAGTTCTTAAGGTAGATAGTTCTAATAATGTATATTTAATTAACTTGTTGCATATAAAGAAACATTGTCATTATCTATAAGGAATCATCCATGTCTCTACTCTAATGGGTTGGAAAAATAGGAAAAATCCAAAACCACCCACTTATATAATCTTTTTAAATAGATGAAAAATCATACCTTGATTATGTTTATCAGTTTTATAAATATTTGAGTAAAATTTTCTTTGAATGGTCAAGATATGTTCCATAATTTTTGACAATATAACAAAAAAAGTGAAACTTCATTGAGATAAAATTCAAACATTCAATATTTCTCGTATTATTATTTTTTATAAGGATCTCCAAAATTTATTTTTGATGACTCTCATGTTTTAAATACCTAAAATATTATATTATTGTATTATCAACTAATACCACCACATGGTCATTATTATAATAATTGAATTAGATATTATTTATATCTATCAAAATAGATGGTGACTTAGTCAATCCATAGGGAATTACCATAATGTCATAATTACCATTCCTTTTCCAAAATGGAATACTAGATATGAAATACTTATTCACTATTATATGATAATTAAAAGAGATAAGACTAATAATTAGAAATTATTAGGATCCATGATGTTGATTAAATCAGCCATAAATATATGGTAAATGATTCTAGTTTTTTTAGCAATGGAATTGATCCATATATAATTGATGAAATATCTCATAGCCCCAACCTTATCTTTTATAAAAAATAGGTGATCCCATTGTGAAGTAATAGTGTATACATAGAACCTATCACACAACTAAAAAAAATATTTTCACAACACCAACAACTCTTCTAGTGCTATTCCAAATGGATATTCAAATATGAATATGTCATTACAAATGGGGTAAATTGGGATCTCTACTTCACACACAAGTGGATACCTAGGTAATTGTTATGAAAAAACATCATTGATTATTTGTACAATGGGTACATAAAATTTTCCTAGGATATCATACATATCCAATCATAATTTTTGATCCTCATATATTAGAATAATTTCTTTTATGAAAACTACTCTAGAAGGATATGAAGTTGATTTAGATGATGATGTTCTCTAGGAAATACAATAGTATCTATATAACTTTCATTAATTATAATCCAAATATACTGTAATTTTTTCAAATCAAAATTTTCATTTAAATCAATAATCAGGATCCTATCATATTCATCAATATTTATAAAAATCATTTCTATAGATATAGAACTTACATGAATCATAATTGGAACTAACTAACCTATCATTAATGCAATTTTATTTCCCTGCATTGTTTAAATTGACATATCCATTACTATATTTCTAAGGTGGAATTTTTTTAGAATTAAAGGATTATATAAAATATTAAGAAGATTCATAATCAAATAAACCAATAGCTAACATCAATTATATGATTAATGTATCCGGAATCTTATTATTAGAAACTTTGAACTCAACACTGGTAATCAAATAATCTAGTAATTTCTCTTATTACCATCTCTATATTAAAATCCCTTACAATTTAGGTAATTTTTTCACATCATGTTCATTCTCATTAAATTCAGTGAATCAAACATAAATAATTTCCATCATATATTCTCATTCACGAGTATGATGACTATCTTTTCTACACCTTCAATAGACTCATGTTACCTTCCTATAATCCCCATGGTGTTTCTTCTCCAACTATTCACATGTTAAATGCACCATAATTCCTTTGATAATCATTTTTCAAAAATTAATCCCATTATACTCAGACAAAATACTATTTTTTGAATTTCCCATCAATTCATTTTAACTAGTTAAATCCTTTTATATTGTAATAGTGGTTGAGCCTATGATGTGTATGTCTAAGAGACCATCTGCATTTTAAATGATTAGTTTTAATCCATAAATGAAATAATTATTATTTTTTCTACTCTATGTACATAGATCCAAAATTCATTAAAAAATATTGTTAAATTATTATCATATTATGTAATATTTTCCTTCTCATTATTTCTCAAATTGTGGAACTAACATTCCTGGCCTACTCCTCAATCACAAATAATGTATTTTTCATAGATTAATCCATTAAAATTTCCCCATTCCATGTGATTTATATTATCTTCCTATTAGGTGTAATGGATTAAAAACCAACACTGTTCTCCATATTAGCCCACATGATAGAACATAATATTTACTTTTCTATTTTAATTATATCCCAAATAGAGTGTGATCTTTTCTAGGGTCATTTTTCTTATTGTCATGCTATGAATACATTAAAATTTCTACCAAATTATGGAGGTTATTATCTCGATAAAACTATCCAACACTATTTAAATATTTCATTGAACAACATGTACATATATGTGGATGAGATTTGTTTTAATAATCATGATAAACTATACTATTATTTTTATGATCTAATTTTCTATAACTCTAGATTCATTAAATTTGTCATTACAAACATCCCTATATTTATAATGGGTGCTGATATGTTTCACAATCCTCCAATTAGTCACTAACTATATATATTTCATTCATATAATTAGCTCAAGAAATTAAATTGTGAAATAAAATTTAAATTATATTTCAAAGGATTTTTAATAAAAATGTAGATGTGTTTTTATAACTTGTTCTATCAGACTAGGTTCCCTAAAATTAAGTCCTAAATCTTCCTACAAAACTCCCTCTTATACAAACTGTAGGATCATAAACACTAGAAACCAGGATCTGATAGACATATTACATTATATATTGAGAATGGAAGAGTTTATAAAGGACTTTACAAATAAACATTCTTGGAGGATTATATATAGACATAAATTACATATGAAAACATTTAATACACTATCAATAATGGTAAGTAATTTTATTATCTGATGAACAATATTCTAAAAAATTACACATAGTGCCCACCTTGGTTTCTTATGTAATTGAAAAAATAATGGTGATATCTGATTCATAGTAAAGAGTAGCATATAACGACATCTATCCTAACAAAAATATGAAACTTGTGATATGATAGGAATAAATAAAAAATATTAATCTATAATAAACTAAAACTGAGGGAATGTTACATCCATTATAATAATTGAAACTTTGTATAAAGATAATAATTTATCTCATACCAAGAGAATGCGTAATGATGGACATAAAAACATATTGTCAAGGACTTGTTCCAAGACACTCTAATGTTATGGGGATAGGTAAAAAATCAAAAAAAATTTGTTTCATAGTCCCTATTAAAGCATTGGGGAATATATAAATCTAATCCATACCCACCTCCTATTTTAGTCCAATTGATTCAGCAGAATAATCAATAAGAAAATTAAAAAATAATTCCAAACAAACCATTGATTAATAGAATAATGGACATCTATATAATGGGAAATATAGAAAAAAATTTCCCTTTAATGGAATTATTTTTTATTTTAAGGTGGACATTATACAATCATTATTGATGTTGTAAGGAATCATTGTTGTTATAGGGTATTCCTAATCATTGAAATATTGTGGTGAGGGTATATTCAATATGTTGTATTATCCTAGGAATGTAGAAATTTTTTACAATATATTGATTTTTTAGAGACCAAGGTAATGGTTATACAAATTAGTAATCACAGTTTATAAAATGTGTGTGAATATTCTAATACATATCCACTAGGAGTGAATAGACAGATATGAATACATATCCCCACTCCTATTACATCAGAGTGGGGACTTATTAAACAATAAAATAACCATTTATGGTGTGGATACATCTATGTGAATCTATGAAATAAAAAAATACACTTTTTAGAATCCAAATCGGGAACAAGTTTATAAGAAACTAGACACACAATAAATTTTCCCAAAATTATGATGGGTTCCCATATGGATGATTTTGATGTTTAAAATGGTATTGGTAATATATAAATCATAATAAAATTATAATGAAATAGGAATATAGACATGTAAATCCATTGATGTTAGTGAGGAATAGTTTATACAATATTATATTTTAATTTATACACAACTGAAAAGGAAAATATTGGTTAATATATAATTATTCACAAATATAGAATGTTTAGATTGTAAAAACAACTTATGGATTGTTTATACACCCAATCAAATCCTCATGAATGGTGGATAATCATGTTGATCATAAAATACCATATATAAATTGAATTTCATGATAATAAATATTAAATAATTACTATATGAACCACATAAATGATATTAGGTTCACAATAAAAAATATGTCGCAATGAAAAGAATTTGAGATAGAAAATACTCATAGGTTATCTTGACTTCTTAGAATGTATATTAAAATCCTGAATCACAAACAGAACTATAAAAATCATTTTTAAAAAAAAAGTAATATAAATTTTAGTTTATACTCATTATTTATAGTAATTATCTATATTAATTCAAGATAGTTTTTACCTATATTCAAGCATCAGGTGTTTATAGTTTGATCATTTAATCTAGTCTAATAGTAGTGGTATCAGTATTCATTATTATTACATAGTTAGTTACTAAAATCTCAATAATGTTTCTATAATGGATGATATATATAATTTATGAATTTTCTAATTGCACTCATCAGTGTCTTAGTCTTTATCTTCTAAAGTGATATCAGTAACATGTTTCTTTTAATGATTATTCATTATCAAATGTAGGTTTCTTAATTGATGAAAATAATTTTTAATTAATTTATCTAGAATAAATATCCAATCAATATTTAGACATTTATATTTATGTATAAATTTTATTATGTCCACATTACCAGTGATGACATAAATTCATAGTGTTGTTTGTGTAGGTGGTTAAACCAACCCAAACATATATATTCCCTAATTTAATTAATGACTTTGTTTAGTTGTAATAACAATATACTATAGGCATAGGGAAAATATGTAGTGTTTCATGCTGTAATATTTTATATTTAAAATGATGTTTTAGAATATTCATTTTTTATAATAATTTTTAATAATATTAATAACTAATTATCCTCTTAGTATAAATGTTTAATATTGGTAATTTGATTATAAATTAATATTAGTATCATCAATATGTTATCAAATTAGTATTAGGGGAAATATAATAGTTACATAAATATTATATTTATATTTTAAAAACATTCCTAATTCCATCAATGAATTGTGGTAATAAAAAATAGAATAAACCATTCTGTGGAGGTGTTTGTATTCATGTATGCATAGATGATGATTTCATTTTCCTTCTAATATATGAAATAAGTATCACTAATTATTATATTAGAAACATAAATGTGTTACATATGACATAATTAATTACTATTTTCTTTTTCTGACCATCCATTTTATTTAGTGAAGGAAAATGAAATACATTTCTTCATAGAGGTGGTTATGTGAATATACACATGAGTCATATTTTTATATATCATATAATTTTTTTTGAGCGGTGGTTAATTTTTTCCCATTAAAATATAATTATCTAGTAATAACCAATACACATATTTCTATAGAGGTTTGTAAAAATCTAAACTACAACTGTATGATGGAAAGAAAAAAAGTTAAGTAAAAAAAGGTTTACTCACATTGAACACCATGATATTTCAAAGTGGATATGTTAGAAATTGTGGGGTTAATGAAAAAATTATTTTACCATAAAATGGAACAAATTATAGTTAAATTTGATTTAAAATTGAATAATTTTGTGAGGAAGATTATTTTTTAGGAGTAGTATTGGTGGGGTGGATAGAGCTACTATTTATATGTGAAATGTGATGGTATTTTTGTAAATACCAATAAATTTTTAGAAATGGAAAATCACACTAAAATAAAGCATCCGTAAAATTTAGAGATAAATAATTGAGGAATAGATATGGTCTAGAAATCCAACACAATTAAATAGAACAGATGATATAAATATTTTTTCAACACATTAAAATTATTATTTCAACTATTAATCTTTTAACATTTAACATGATAACTATTTTCACCTTATTAATTGATCCTTTGTGTATCAAAATAAAATATTCAATTTATCATAATCTTGACCTAAATATCCAAAATATATAATATATTTATTGAGGTATATGTATTTTAAAATGTAAAAATGTAATTTTACAGTGAATTCAACAATTTTTTGTGGTAAATATAATTTTAGTTTTAAAATATCGAATAATTGTTTACAAATTTGACATAATATTTTGAAAATAATAATTTTAAATATAATAATATATTGGTTTATGATTTTTTGTGTGATTTATTATATTCATGCTTCCTTCCAATGTTGTAAATGTTTTAGTTTTAACAAAAATGTTATTTTTACAATTCACAAAAAATTCAATCATTTTTAAAAAAATAGAAAATATACCCTTTAACTAAAAAATCTATGTGAAATTCAAAAGTGAATTTTATTTTTAATAATATAATTATAAAATTCTTATGCTATACTTTTATATATAATCATTACATAATTATCATTAGATTGTAAATTGTGTGATAGTTGAGGATATGTTGTCTACCTATTAGAATAGGTTATCATACATTACATTCTCACCAAAATAACAAATTACACCCATTAATATGATATATACATATGATATATTGATGAAATTTATATATTAAATCCTCAAAGACTCTACAGACTATAATTTTACATCTTATAGTTTGAGTTTTTTCTGATGGACTATCACTAATTGAGTTGTATATTTGGCATCACATTATCATTGGTTTAAAAAAATTTAGATATGATCTATTTGAAAAGGAAAGATAGTTTTAATCTCTATCTATTTATATGTGAGAACATTAATTCGATATGGTATATATTTCCAATAACATTTAAGGTCTGAAGATATCATGAATTTTAGGTTTGTTTGTCTTCTTAGCCAATTGGAAAACTCAGATTCCTATTCCTTATATTATTTAAAATTACCAAATATACCTAGGTATTAACTTATCATTTCTACCAAATCATAAAACATCTTTCCCTAGGGAACCCATATCAAGTACCTGATTCCACACTTGAGATTACATTCGATACCTTTTATTACAATCGTAGACCATCTTTTACTTGGAGTTGAATTAATTTGATCCTGGATAGTCCATAAATTAATAATAATATAAATTAAATGATCTTGGAATACTATAATATTTCCAATAGGCTGGTGTATGGAACCTATTTTTTACATTGATTTATATGGAACAATCTATAATCTGAAATTTAAATAATTATTGTATAAAAATTATTCTACAAAGTAGATGTTGATACTGAATTCCAAGGAAGTCAATATAATATGATCTCATAATATCTTCTAGTATTTAGAAGCTTATTTAAGACTACTAATCTATTTTGAAATGACATGTAGCTCATAATTTTGTTACAATTTCATGTTTCTTTATAAGACTCTTCCATAATTTCGATTTTTACTAAGTGTTATAATCAAATTAATTTGATATTGGATCCTCAAGATTCCATACAATTCCATTGGTAATGTGTTGGATAAGGTACCCAAGTTGTTGATCTTCACTTTTTTATATAATAATATATGTGGTAGTAAGGATATTGATAATGAATCATATAATTTTTTTACTGGAGAATAGTTTTTCTAATGGAAAATTCCATTATATTATGACCCCACTTCCTTATAAGTATATGAAGAGGTTTATTGAACCCTTAGTATAATGTCTTTTACACATTAACTACTGGAATAATAACTATATGAAAACAATGTTTGAAATCTCCCATTACATAAAATCCCACTAGAAAGGATCCTTAACACCTATATATACCATTTTTCTATGATGCTATATTTTGAAATTTGATCTATGTTTTTAATCTAATTGTCCACCCTTCATCTCTGGTAATGATGGAACACATAACCTCATTCCAAACATCCATATTACATCTCCAAACTATAATTCTATCAATTTACAATAATATGGACATTAATTTCTCTTTATAATTAATCTTTATCATACTAGGTAATATCTATCATTTCTTGTAATGAATGTTTAGAAAATACATGGAAAAAGAATGATGGCTCCCTATTCCCAAAAATAAACATTGTACTATTATTATTTAACTGTATATTGGATCATTATTAATGAACATCCTAATCAGAACACAATGAAACCTCATATACAATTCATCAACCACCATAATTTTAGGTTGAGGGTGGTAGTGTATTGAATAATAGTAATTCTTGGGTTGTTATAACCATATTAATTGGATTAATTTTATATCATTTTGGGAAAAGATATTCATCAAACTCTTTTTCTCTCTATATATATTCTATATTTCACTATAGAGTCAGTGAAATCATATTTTAAGAAAAAATATTATGATTTCATATCAATGTTATGTGTTTTACAAATTTAGTAATTAATTTTCAATTTCCATGATTCATAAGAAAAGTTTCTATCATTATATATAAATATAGATCCATTAATGTTTTATGAAAAATCACTATAGATTACTAATCTCTCCCTAACTAATGGTAATGTTAATACCGATATATAAAATAGTGTCCACTTTTACTATATAAAACATTCATAAAATTCCCATTAATTTATCAATTTAACCCTATTAGATGTTTTCATAACCAAAGGGTTGTCCAACAAAGAAAACTATTGGAAAAACGACTAATAGTAACCTACTAATCCGATGAAACATCTCATATTTATTTTGTTCATTGGTGTCAATCATATTCTAACTAATGTTTTCTTATAAGGGTATCAAAATATTCCTCCGAGGATGATATTGTGTCCATGAGATGAATCTTCATTCAATAATATTCCACACATATTATATTTTTCATATAATGATTTTTACATCTGATATCTATAATTATATATATATTTCTATCTTTTATATTATACCTCAATATTGATATAAATATATCATCAATTCATACCCCTAATATGATACAATGATAATCCATGAAAAAACCTTTCATCATTTCTTTATTGACAAATGATTAATTATATAATACAAAAAGAATTATTGTAAACTCAAAATGACCATACACTATCCAAAACCTGATCCTAGATATGTAACAATTCATCACCCCAAGATGATGATAACCAAAGTGAATATTGATCATTAAAAAATATTAGTCGTCTTGAATTTTATCTAATAAGTCATAAATGTGAGGACCTAACCTTAAAAATTACATAATCTTGAATTAAGTTAATAATTAACTTTTACGATCTTTTAAGATTTAGTGATTTATAGAATTAGGTCATAACATATACATAACAATTTAAATATTACATGTAGACTGTTCTGCTTAGTATCTATTTTTTCTATAAAATAAAAACACTTAAATGAAATGAAACATGTTTGGTTCCATGTTTTAATCATCATGAATTTTCCTTGATCCCATACTTGAAGCTATTCCACTTTATATCTGATGATAAACATTTCCAAAACTTGGTATGAGCACAAAAAGCTCTATAAGGTATACACAAAGTAGGAAAACAGTTAGCTTTTCAAAACAATAGATAAACCATGAATACTTTATCATAAGTAATACCGTTCAACTTTATGAAGTAGTAAATACTCTTTACTAAATAAAAGCTTGTTTACAACCCTTTTTAACCAAAATATTACTATAAAAACACATAGAAAGCACACATAACATATAAAGGTAACTTGGGACATAAACATACTAAAATGGAATAACCATACGATCTAATTCCACACATATTACTAAATGGAATAGCCATACGGCCGACTTCCATACCCAATACATTGGAGGTTATAACGTAATGTCTCGTATTGGTTTATCACAACACCGCCTATAATTTTGTTTATCACGTAACCACATTTCAAAGGTCTAATTACCATTATAATATCATAACACATAAAATATTTCAAATATAAACATTTCACTAATAACAATTCAATCTCAATCAGAACAAATCATTTCAAGATATTGAAAAAATAAATCCATTTAAAAACCCATTTTCGATACCAAAACACCCAAAAATAGAATAAGGGATTTATTTTTCATTAAAAAAACATTAAGGCTTACTGAGGAAGCCAAATAATGATTACGGTGGCAGAGATGTCAATATCACCACAAAAGTTAAGAAAATTTCTTTTGATGTTCAGTGAAACTCTTCATAGAAAAACCATTCTCATTGAATGATATTAAAATTCAAAGGGTTTTATTATAAACCGTATAAAAGAAGGATTTTTATATTATCAAAAAATGTCTCAATGAATAGAGATTGAGACAAAGTCCCTTTCGAGATTGTATCATTAGATAAATGATAAATCAATGTCATAATTATGTATGCCAAATATAAATACACCGAATATAAGTGTAAATTAAGTGTAAGATAATTAGAGGTCATTCACACATATTCATAGCATGATATTATCAAGAAGTAGAAGTTTAATCCAAATAATGTAAATAGTGTTAAGAATTCCCTTACAGAAATTCAACATCCTAACGACATCAGATTAAAATTCAGAAAATGATTTGATAAAAGAGAAAAGGGTCACTCATAAAATGGAATTAAAATTTATATCAATAATGATATTTCATAACATATTCCAACAAAATAAAATAAAAATTTAAAAGGCATAACATAAAAGATTTATTAAACTAAAAGAGGAGGGTAAATGGTTCCCTTACTGATTTTGTAACTTATGAAACATACCCCACATGAAAGAAGGATCATAAAATGAAGATGTAAATAACCATAAATTAAATTATTTTACATAAATAATACAATAATGAGTAGTAAATACACCACACAAAAGGGAATATTTGAAAATATAACATGAATATTATGTGAATAAAAAGTTAGATGAAAACCCCTTACCTCAAGTCCGACTTGTTTTGTATGTACCTTGTTCTTACTGAATAATAAACCTAAGTTAATTTATACTTTCTTAATAACATTTTTCAATTTTATTATTCCTTTTATGTATATTCTTAACTTGATATAACATGTAGTTAATTATTTGAGTTCATATCAGACATTTTGTCGATGTTCGAAAGTTGAGTAAAAAATGAACTTGTTATAATTACAAAATGTCCACGTGGTAAAAATTCAATTATCTATTGAATTATATTAATGATTAAGATATCACATATGTCATATATATCCCGTATATATGTATTTATAATATTCCATATCATTTGGATATATGAAAATGAAGTGCACTATTCATGGAGACGGTAAGCCTTACGTACGCATGAATGCTACTTTAATTTCATTTTTTTCAATTTTAATGTAATGAAAATAAAATTATACATAGGTATATTATTATTCCAATATAATATAATATTTTATATATGTTACATATTTTTATTAACATCATAATTTATATGGTCCTTGAATGGTATGAACGAGTCATATCAGTTTGAGGGGGTGGTAGTCCGCACTTTCTCAAATGAAATTATCGTATTTATACAACATGAAAAAATAAAGGTATGTTATAAATCATAATTACAGAAGAATAGAGATAAATTATATAACATATATATCATACATAATTATAGGGACATTGTAATGGCCACCATAAGAGGTGATAGGAGAAGATTGAACAATCATCGTTTTGTGAGCCACTAGTCCACCGTCCATAGTTATAATATGTTCTATACCCATTAGATGGAGTTGTGTGTAGGTTTAGGTCAAATATTTATAATTAAAACAACCTAGTATATTTAGTATACTATTTTATTTATGTAAATAAATAATAATAAGTGCATATGGAGTGTATAAGGAAAATAAAAGAAAATAACTTGAGAGAAGACGTTACCCCTGATCAGGTATCTTTTTTTGATTTGAGCCAAATGGCTCTTTTGAATTGTGTTCTTCCTAAGGTAAGGCATCTAGGAGGAATATAGGTATGTTGGTAGATTATTTTAACAATGTTTGGATGTGACTAGGGGTCTTGATAGGTGTGAGTAATGGTTAGAGTTGATGCCTTTTTATAAGATGGGGGGGGGGGCTCATTTGGAAAGATTGAAAATATTATTTTATTATAAATATAATTACGATTTAAAAAGGTCCAAAACTAATTTAATTCAAAGAAAGTGTAATTATTGTTAGAAATACTCTTATAAAATGGATTTTAGAGAAGTTTTGGGCATACAATTAACCATATCTCTTATCTTTAACATTTAGTTAACAAATTTAACATTTACTATGTCCTCTTGTATATTTGTACTATATGGTTAATATATTTATTATAAAATGAAAAGCTACACAAAATGGATCATTAATGGAATATGAACATTATATATGACATTTGGCCAAATATTATATTTTTTGGACTATTTTATAATTTAATATTATAGTATTCATTTTAAAAACTCATTTTTGTCAATTTATAAACTATTCATATCAAGACTTTTAAAAAACCTATAACAATGATATTATTTTGAAAACCCTACATAAATTCAAATATAAAAAGTTATATTCATGAATAAAATTTGTGTACGGGATAAAAAGTTATAAAATAAATTTATTTTAATATTTATAATTTCATTTATTTAAAACATTCATTAATGAGGTAATCATTACAAAATCATTGCATCATAAATAATTTTTTTATATGATGTTTAAAAATTATAAAAAAATACCATGATGTAGGCAATATTTTTATCTTCTTAATGACTATTTATAGTCCAAAATATCACTTATATATACTTCATTATAATTTTTTTACTAAGAGATATATGTTTTTGTTACATTTTACTTAACATTAAATTAATTTGAATAATGTAATTTTCTATTACAAGTGGCTCTATGGGGTCACAAAATCTACCCATGGATGTCCATGGTCGGACATGTATCCACCAATATGATTAGGACATGGGTTAGGGTAATTTAATACTACTATAATTGTAACATCCCAGGTAAATAAATAATATTACCTTTTCATATTTATTAATATTTGTGAAAAATATATTAATATTACTTTAAAGGGAACACTATGCTCAATGGCGTACCCAATACGCAACAACGAGTTTCATTGAAATCTTATGTTACACTCTAATAATAAAATAATATTATTTTAAATGGTAGTTAACGCCTAGCCATTGTATTGGAAGTAATGAATAGAAATAACTAAAATATGATCTTATATATTTGTTAAATGTTTTTACATTTATCCAATAAAAGATAAAGTCTTAAAATAAGAAAACAATTCAATTTTAAGCATAAATACTCTAAAATTCACTAAAAGGCAGATTTATCACCTTTTGATGGTGAACCCTCTTTAATATAGTTTTGGTCACTCTTATAAATTCTATTGGACCAAATAAAATTCATATTTATAATCGGGACATCAAAATTTACTTTATGTAATTTTTTGTTATTTTTCAGATAAAGTTCATTTTTTTAATGAATAGTGAAAAATATTGTATTTTAATTCAAAAACTCTTTTTAATATAATTTATTTATATGATAAATTATATTTATAATTTCTTATAAATTCCAATTATAATATATTTTTACCATTAAATCCAATAGTGGTTATTGGAATTAATTTCACTTTGAAATTGGACTTAAACTGGTGTCAAACTTTTGATATATGTTGTTTCATAAAAACACGCTATTTGTTCTGACAACGAGAATTAATTATTAAATTAATTAATGAAACTTATATGTTTTGAATTTTTTAAAATAGACATAATTTTTGAATTCAGAATATCATATATAGATTAGGGTGAATTTTTGGTATTTTTCTGAAAACATCAATTTTTGATGAATAGTGAAACCACTAAGTGGTAGGTAAAAAACTAATTTTTTGTTTAAATGAAACTTTACCACTTCTGTGATTTGAATTTAAAAAATCTGACATAAATGGTTATCATTATTATGTAAAATTATGTTCAATTGGATTAAAATATTATTTTTTTGACAAGTAACTTTTAAGTTTTATTAATCGCAATTAAATGTAATTAGTGTAATTTAAGTTAAAGGTAATGTTATAATAATATTAAATGACCTTGAAACATGTCCTACCCTTATCAGTTGAGTCATGTCCGACCAGGAAAATCCATGGGTCAACTTGGGGACCCCATGGAACCACTTTGGTAGGAAAATGACATTAATAACTTTTTATTTAAAGTTAAAATTAAAATGTCACAAACATGTATTGTTTTACAAAGACAATTTTTACATGGGGTTATACAAGTCATATTTTTTACTATAGATATTCATTAGAAATATATAAAGATTTCATACATCATGATAATTTTTTTTATAATTTTTAGACATTAAATAAATTAATTTATTTATGACACCGCGACGATGTAGTGATTACCTCATAAATGAGCGATTTATATAAAATGACAAGATAGGGTAAAATATAAGTCTCAAACATTTAAAAAACCTATTGGATGGGTGTATTTCTAAACCTTATCATCATATCCTCAAAATATATCCTTTTGGGACCTTTAAGATTCGAAAATCATTTTATAATAATGTAATATTTTATAACTTTCCAAGAGTGCCCCTCCTCTTCTCTTATAAAAGGCCCCCACCTCTACCACCTTACCCACACCTCTCAAGCCATTGGATCGGACATGATCTACCCATTTTATCTCTCAACATCCCTCTCCTCATACTTGAAGCCTTACATTAGGCATAAAGCTCTTCACAAAACCCTTTTGGTTCAAACCAAGGGGAGTTACCCGATTTAAATGTAAAGTCTTCCCTAATGTTCTTTTGTTTTATTTTGATTATCCAACCCCCTAAACTATTTTTATTACATTCTTTTGTAATGAAAACAGTATCTTCAATATACTAGTATGTTGTTATGATAAATATTCTAGCTACACTTACACACACCTCCGTATAATGGTTAGAAAACATACTGTTTTTGTGGATGGAGAATTACTGCCTCACGAAACGACGATTGTTTTACCTTCTCCTACCACCTCTCATAGTGGTCATTATGATGGCAATATTTTTATATGATATATATTATATTTATGTCATCTCTATGATTCTGTATTTTATATTTGAAACAAACCTTTATGCATTCCATGTTGTGCAAATGCGATAATTTCATACGAGGAAGTGTGGACTACCGCCCCCTCAAGTGATGTGACTCGTTCATGCAATACATGGAATGTATAAAGAATTAGATTAATGAAAATATGCTACATATATAACATATATATTATAATATAATTATAGTATATATATCTCTAATTTATTTTTAATTCCATTAATATGACAATGAATGAAAGTAGCGTTCATGCGTACGTACGGCCTACCATCTCCATGAACGGTGCATTTCATTTATTTTTATCTCCAAATGTTATGGAACTGTATAAAATTAATATGTACTATAAATATATGATATTTAAATCATTAATACTATTCTGGAGATTATTTACTTATAATTACATGGACAATCATTTTCAAACAAGTTCATTTTTGACTCATGTACCGAACATCGACAAAAACATCTAATATAAACTCACATTATTAACCAATTATTATAACATTATAATATGTGATATGAACTGGATAATAATATTTAAAGTAAGTCCTTAAGAAATTATAAATTTACCAAATATTTTTATTTAGGAATATAAAGAAATGAACAAGACAAGTCGGACTTGAGGTAAGGGATCATATCCCTCTCTTTCTTTTTATGTAGTCCCTTTTATGTCATTTCTTTTAAGATCACCTTTCTTATGTTTGGGGATGTTATTTTATATTCCTCATACTGTAATTTTTATGTTCATATTATGAGAGACCCTATTTTTTCTCATAAATCAATTTTTTGAAGTTTTAAGTGGCGCCGTTAGGCTGCCGAGTTTTCGTAAGGGATTTTTCATCTAACTTTTATTCCTGTGAGATTTATGCTACATATTCCACCATTTCCTTTGAGTGGTGTATTTACTTCCCATTATTCTATTTTTTGTGTAATATAATTTCATTTATGGGTATTTACATCAATTTTTAATAGTCCTTCTTTCATGGGGTGTACATTTAGAATGTTACCCAAGTCGGTAAGGGAACCTTTCACCCTTCTATTTTTAAAAGACTTATTTTGTTATGTATTTTAATTCACATATTTTTATGTTGGGATATTTTCATATATATACTTATTGATGTAAATTTTATTTCCAAGTGATGAGATACCATTTTCTCTCTCATCAACTAATTTTATTAATTTTAAGGTGACACCGTTAGGCTGTCGAATTTTACCAAAGGAACTTCTTAACCAAATTTCGATTTCCTTGGGTTCAACTTGTAGTTATTGAATATGTCATCCTATTAATATGTGTGAATGACCTATGGTTGTTTTACACTTAATATCCACTTATATTGGGAGTATTTATATTTTTCACACATAATTATGAGATTTATTTATCCTTATTTTTAAGGATACCTTCTTTATAAGGGACCTTGAATCAATCTCCTTTCATTGAGGCATATTTTGTTTTATACACAACTTTCTTTTATACGGTGTATAAACCCCTTTTACTTTTATGTTTATTCAAAATTAATCTTTTTTATACGAAGCGTTTCACTAAACGACAAAAGGGAATGTTTTTGTCGTACGTATGCAGAGACAACAAGTTCTCCACCACCGTGACCATTATTTGAGTTTCAGCTTCCTCTATAAGCCATAACTTTTTTTTAAATGAAAAATAAATACCATGTTTTAATTTTCATTTATTTTGGTATTGAAAATGGTTTTAATAATATTTTATTATATCAACGTGTTGTATTGATATCTTGTGATTGAAATGTGGAAATATTATGCCTCCATTATGCATGTTTTATGTGATATAATTATGTTATGGTTCATGGGAATTATTATGAAGATGGGTGGTTTTATGATAAACTAAGGGCAGGTGAGCCCGATATAGATCTCCAATGAATTGGGTAATGAGAAGGAGTTAAAAGCTAAGGTTTCTCAAAAGAGATTTAGGGAATATACTGTGATGGGTATTCCAAACATGACCATGAGGGTTACTCCCTACGTAAGAATGTTATGAGTGCCTCAAGTTACCTTTATGTCTTATGATTTCTATGATTTATTCAGAAATCTTATAATTTAATGAGGTATTTTAAATTGATTATGTTTTATGAGTAAATTATGATTTCATTGATTCTTATGTATACATGGACTAATGTTTTCTTTCTGTATTGTTATAACCCTTACTGAGCTTTTTAGGCTCATCCCAAGTTTTTTTGAAATGTTTTTCATAGGACATAAAGTGGAATAGGGTTAATGATGGGATCAAGGAAATGTCATGCTGTCTAAAACATGAACTAGACATGACTCTTTTTTTCAAGAGTTTTTA
The DNA here is from genome assembly GCA_963277665.1 of Viscum album. Lineage (NCBI taxonomy): Eukaryota > Viridiplantae > Streptophyta > Magnoliopsida > Santalales > Viscaceae > Viscum > Viscum album. The sequence continues at coordinate 601,795,396 of OY728157.1, forward strand.
TTTTGTGAAAAAAATGGAAACTGAGTAGATGTTTCTACTTTGTAATCATTGAGATGTAATAGTTATGTCCTAATTCTCTAAAACTCTAAACCTAAAAAGATCCTCAATGTGAATTATTCAATTTAATTCAAGATTAATTAATCTTTTAAGGATGGGTCCTTATAATAATATTATTTATTTAGCTTTATTTACTAGATTTACCCTTTTACAATGTTAAATAAAATATTTACTGAAATAACTATTTATAATTTCTAAATATAAAACATACTTATTTACACAATTTGTACCTCCTAATTTCAAATATGGAATTAATTATTCTCAATTTAAAACATTGATGATGTAGAAATTAATTTAAAATTCATTCCCATTGTCAAAACAAAAAATGTTTTTTTAGAAATAATAACTATTAAAAGATAGACATTACCCAATTTCAAAGTGAAATTACTCCCAAATACCAAAAATAGGATTAAATGGTAAAAATAGAATCTAATTACACTTTCAACCCAATTAAAATGATAACCTGACTGTATAAATAAAATGGATTAAAAGACAGTTTGAATTAAAATGTCATATTTTACATTATTCATTAAAAAAATGAACATTACCAGAAAAATACAAAAATTTATTCCAATGTAATTTTTGATGTCCTGATTCTAAGGGAAAATATTATTTTGTCAAATAGAACATATAAAATTAATAAAAACTGGATTTAAAAAGGGTTATTCATTAAATGGCGGTAAATCGGTCTTTTGATGAATATTAGAATATTTATGCTTAAAATTAGATTCATTCAAATTTTAAGCCACAAACATTTATTGGATAAAGGTAAAGGTATTTAAAATACATTTTGAATCATAATATGGTTAGTTCTGTACATTCCCACCAACACAACATCTAGAAATTAACTACCAATTAAAATAATTATAATATTATTTTTTCTAGTATGACTGAGCATTGTGTGAAACATAAGAATTTAGAGAAACCCATTATTGTGTGTTGGGTACGCCATCGAACATAGAATCCTATTTAAGTTAAATTAATATTTAATTCAAAAATTATTATAAATAAAAAATTTTCATATTCATTATTTACATGGAATGTTACATCCTACCACCCTTTTTAGAATTGCAACCTCAAAATTTTAAAATTGGGTGGGGAAATTTCATGGAAATTCCCTCGTCAGAAAAAGAGTCAAATAATTATCACTTAAAATGAAAGAAAGAGAAGTACAATGGTCATAAGAGATAACCCATACTATTATTCCATGAAAACATAGATATAGAGGAGAATCGAAGTGTCATGTACTGATGGAGAGTGATAGAAAACATGATCAAGAGAAAGTTAACAACAAGAAAACCACAAATTTGTGATGGGTTAAACCATCATTGGAATCCCTATAGAAAAAATAAACAAAAAACATTTTTGTTTTAAGGTCCATTTTATAAATATAAGGAAATTTATTTATGAGTTTACTATCATCATAAGGAAATATACTTACCTTTCATGTAGAGTTTCATCTTATAATAAATTTTTACCACAAACTCATATTTTTTCCAAATGATGATTATTCATGATGTCATGGTCATACTAGAAGTGCTGAAATAAACTTCTAGAGAATCACATAATTTAAAAAATATGAACTATATATTTCCCATATCATTAGAAATTTACTAAAACAAAAATGGATAATACAAGATCAGATATTCCTCAAAAGGATATTATTTTATAAAAATAAATAGTACTCTTAATATCTAAAATTGAACAAAGAGTACCCAAATTTCAACAAAGACTATTCAATAAAAAATTGTTCTTAAAATTCTTCAATATTATACAAAATGAGTTTGAAACCCAAAATTCATAAGGATTTAATCACATAGTCTTCCACATTAAATCTTAAGATTTATCTCTAAATAATATCAACTACTCTTAAAGTCTCATACTAAAAAGTAATTAACAAAAACACATTTTCTCTATGATAGGTTAATCATATCCATAAATAAACCAAATTCCAATCTGTCCACAATAAAAACCTTTATTCTTCCAAAATAAAATTTAAACCATTACTCACAAATAGAATCCCATAGTATTCTATTTTCCTTAGGCATATAGTTTTTTCCTAAAATAGAGAACATATTCCAAAACAACCTTTATCACATAATCACAAAATCATTTTTCAATAATAATGATATCCATTTGATAAACATAAGTTCCCAAAATCACCTTATTCTTGATCCATAAAACCATTTAACTAAAATGAATAAGTCATACTTTCCAGGGACTTCACGTAGGCCAGTGGGATGTGATAAGTCCCAATCAGAATTTGGTTGTGTGTTTGATTCTTGCAGCTTTGTCTGACATGACAAGTTTTCACATAGTCTCCATGATTTCCTTTTTCAAAAACTATGTAAATTTAAAACATTCCATAAAATGAAGAAAATTCTTCAAAAATAACCATAATATATTTTAACCACAAATTTTATCTCATATATTGCATTTTCATCCAAGAAATAAAAACATGTATTTAACTAAAATTCAAGGATCATAAAAACCCAAATGGTTCTTTATTACTACATATTCAAATGAAAAGATAAAACTTCCATGAATAAAATTTTCACATATCAATCAATAGGGTTACACATACATGAATAAGTCTTCCAAAGTAATCACATCATCAAAAGAGCCTTAATACATTTACGCATTTTATCATCCTAAAATCTTCCATAACTCTTGAATCTATTATATGTAGACTTTTTACTCATTCAACTTTCTTCATGATCCATTAAAAATTCATTTCCAACGTATTCAACAATACTTCTTTCCTATATACAAAATCATGAATCATATCCTAAGATTCAATAATATCAAAACAACAACTATGAATATAATCCAAACATTTCATTGGTCATTATCAGTTTCCTCATCTTCAATTAGAATGGAATTAGGTCTTGGTAAAGGTATATTTGTATGGTCCTATTGATCTGATTCACAAAACTTCTCTGTAAAAAATCTATTTGTATAATGACGATGCACACCACATTTAAAACCTTCAGTTGATCCCTCAGAAATAACTTATTTCCCTTTCTTAGAATCAAATGGACGCCTCCCTTTTCCATGGTAGGTTATTTCTTTATTAAATTCATTACCAAATCTATAACATCTTCCCATCCATTTGAATAATTTTTCTAGGTGTTTCTTTCCACATACTTGAGACACAGGTTTTTGAACATACTTACCTATATGATTATATCCTGAACTTCTGTAGGGATTTGTTTCTCGCATATACAATGCCTTATAAAAATAACCAAGTATTAGGTGGTTAATCATGACTCTAGATAGTTATTTTAGAATAACCACAAGTGCTCTCATTGAAGCTCTCATTTTATTCGGTTTCTTAATCTGAAAAATCTCACAGTTTTCTTCACAACCATTGTCACTTATGTTCTTTCTAGATCCATCCATTTAATAAAATAAAAATGTTTAGTGTGAGTATAATAGTAAAATGATCATACAAAATCTAATGAGGAAGGTATAAACTATAATATACTTATTCATGTTATTTTAAACTCATTCGATATATCTAAAATAACTATGACTATTTCTAATATACTAACTATTATGGTTATGTCACTTATCCTTAAATAACAACCTAAACTCCAATGTTATCTAAACCGACATCTGATACCAACTTTAAGGACCAATCCTTAAACATTGCATAATCATGAATTAAGTTAATAATTTACATTGTGGATCTTTTAAAGTTTAGAGATTTTGATAAATTTGTCATAACATATATATAACAATTAGAATATTGCATATAGACACTTCTATTCAATATCCTTTTTTTCATAAAATAACTACTCATAAAATAAAATAAACATGTTTAGTTCCATGTTTTAATTATCATGACTTTTACTTGATCCCATCCTTAACCTTATTCTAATTTATCTAATGTGATAAACTTTTCAAAAACATGGTATAAGTATAAGAAAGATCAGTATGTGATACAAAAAGGTGAAAAACAGTTAGTTTTTCAAAACAACAAATAAACCATTAATAGATTATCAAAAGTAATACTTTAAACCTTTATAATGTTGTAAATACTTTTCACTGAACAAAATATCTTTCCTTACCCTTTTGTAACAAAAATATTACCATAAAACCCATATAAAGCACACATAATATAGAAAGGTAACATGAGACACAAACATACTTAAATGGAATAACCCTATAGTCGACTTCCACACAAATCACTAAATAGAATAGCCATATGACTGAAATCCATACCCAATGGATTGGAGGGCATAACATTACCACCCATCCTAGTTTATCAGGGCACCACCCGTCATTTGGTTTATCACTTAACCACCAATTAAATTTTCATGTACCATTATAAAATGATAACTCATAAAATATTTTGAATATAAACATTTCACTAATAACATTTCATTTACAATCAGAAGAAAATATTTTAAGATATTGAAATAATAAATCCATTCCAAAACCATTTTCAATACAAAAACACCCAAAAACAAAATAATGGGTTTCTTTTTCATTTAAAAAAACATTAAGGCTTATAGTGGAATCAATATAACTATCAGGACGACAGGGAGTTAATTGTCGCCAAAAACGTTAAAAAAAATCCTTTTTTTCATTTAGTAAAATTATTCATAGAAAAATGATTCCCTTTAAATGAAATTAAAATTTCATGGGTCTTATTATACACCATATAAAATATGGATGTGTATATTATCAAAACAAGCCTCAATAAAAGGATATTGAGAAAAAGTCCCTCACAAAGATTGTACCATAAGATTAAGGATAAATCAATGGCATAATTATGTGTGAAAAATATAAATAAAACCAATATAAGTGGATATTAAGTGTAATAAAATTAGAGGTCATTCACACATATTCATAGAATTCCATAATCAATAAGTAGAAGTTTAATCCAAAGAATGGAAATTGGGTAAAGAAGTTTCCTTACAGAAATTCGACTGCCTAACAGCGTCACATTAAAATTGAGAAAATGAGTTGATGAAAAAGAAAAGGCTGTATCATCACATGTACATAAGAAGTATAGAAATAAGGATATATAATAATATCTACCAACATAATAAAATTTAAATTTAAAATACATAACATAAAATATTTCTTTAACTAAAAGAGGAGGTTGAAAAGATCCCTTACCGATTTGGTAACTTATGAACCATACATCAAATGAAATATGGATCGTACAATGAAGATGTAAATTCCCATAAATTAAACTATTATACATAAATAATACAATCATGGTCAGTAAATACACCACAAAAAGTGAAATAGTTGCAAATATTGCATTAATCTCATGGGAATAAAAAGTGAGATGAAAACCCCTTACCTCAAGTCTAACTTGTCTTGTATGTCCCTTATTCATCCAGAATAATAAAAATAAGTTAATTTCAACTTTATTAAGAATCTACTTTAGTTTATTATTCCTTTCATATCCCTCATTACCTTGCTATAACAATTAGTTAACTATTTGAGTTCATATCGGACATTTTGTTGATGTTCAGAACTTGAGTGAAAAATGAACTTGTTATAATTAGAAAATGTCCACGTGGTAAAAATTACATTATCTCTAGAATGATAATAATTATTAAGATATAATATATTCCATATATATTCAGTATATATTTATTATAATATTCCATATCATTTGGATATATGAAAATGAAATGCACTGATCATGGAGATGGTAAGTCCTACGTATGCCTGAACGATACTTTCATTCCATTTTATTCATTTTAAATGAATTAAAACAAAATTATACATATATATATGATTATTCCAGTGTAATATCATATTTTATATATGTTAAATAAGTTAATTAATATAATCCTTTATATGTTTCATGTATGGTATGAACAAGTCATATCACTTTGAGTGGGCGGTAGTCCGTACTTCCTCAAATATATTTATCGTATTTATACAACATGAAAACCATAAAGGAATGTTACAAATGAGAATTATTGAATCATATAGATAAAATAAATATCATAAATATCATATATACATAGAATTTCATTATAATGGCCACCATAAGAGGTGGTAGGAAAAGAATGGACAATCATCGTTTCGTGAGAAAGTAGTTCACTATCCAGAGAAACAGAATGGTTTATACCCATTAGATGGATGTTTGTGTAAGTGTAATTAGTATTGTTCTCATAAAAAACCTAGAATATTTAAGATACTGGTTTTTTATGAATTAAATTAATAATAAGAGCATAGGTAGTGTAGAAGTGAAATAAAAGAAAAGAACTTGAGAGAAGACGTTACCTCAAATCGGGTAACTTCTTTTGATTTATGCCAATGTTCTCTCTTTAATTGCATTTTTCCTAGGGTAAGGATTATAGGAGGAAAAGAGAGATGTTGGTACCATATATGGGCAGAGTTTGGAAGGGCCATGGGGTCTTGAGATGTGTGATTAATGGTTATAGGTGATGGGTTTTTATAAGGTGGAGGAGGGGCTCTTTAGAAATGTTTTAAAATATTATTTTATTATAAACTGAATTTCGATTTAAAAATGTCCCCAAATAATTTAATTCAAGTATTAGGGAATTAGTTTTCTAAATCCTTACACCAAATTGGGTTTATACAAGTTTATAGTATAAAATTAACCTTATCATTTAGCTTTAACCTTTAGTTAACTAATTTAACTTTTACCATGTCCCCTTGTATATTCATACTATATGGTTAATATATTTACTATAAAATTCCAAGAGACCAAAAATGTATCATTAAAGAAATTCTAAACATTATATATATCATTTGAAATAATATTATATTTTTTGGACTCTTTTTTCTTTTAATAAAATAGTATTCATTTTAAAAACTCATTTATGTCAATTTACAAACTATTCATATCAAGACATTTAAAAAACCTATAAAAACATTATTCATTATAAAAACATACATTAATTAAAATATAAAAAGTTATAATAATCCATAAAATTCATATATGGCATAAAAAATTTCAAAATAAATTTATTTTAATATTTATAATCTCATTTATTTAAAACATTCATTAATGAGGTAATAATTAGATCATCATTGTACCATAAATCAAATTATTTATTTGGTTTTTAATAATTATAAATAAAATAAAATGATATATGAAATATTTTTATCTTTCTAATGACTATTTATATTTGAAACTATCACTTATATTTCCCATTATAAATTTTTTTACTAAGAGATATGTGTTTATGTTACATTCTCTTAAGCTTTTAATTAAATTTTATAAAGTGTCACTTTCAAATGAAAGTGGCTTTACAGGGTCCCAAAATCGACCCATGGATGAAAATGGTTGTAAATGTATTAGAAAATAGGATTAGGACACGTGATAGTGCAACTTAAAATTATTATATTGTTAAATTTTTACCCTTATTTACCAAATTTACCTTCAAACCATGGTAAAACAAATATTTACTAAAGTTACTATTCATAATGTATAATAAAAAAAGTTATCAAATGACACAATTTGTACCTTTATATTCCAAATACAGAATCCATTTTTCCGAATTCAATACACAGAAGTTTCCAAAAATTAATTTAATATTAATTCCCATTATCAAACCCAAAAGTGTGTTTTTAAGAAATAATAACTATCAAAAGATTGACATTTGTTTATGTCAAAGTTCAATGTGAAATTAATTCCAATGACCAAAATTGGATTAAATGGTAAAAATATAATCTAATTACACAATAAAACCAATTAAAAATATAATCTTACCATATAAATAAATTTGATTAAAAAGCAGTTTTTAATTAAAATCCAATATTTTCAATATTCATTAGAAAAATGAACATTATCACGAAAAATACCAAAATTTCATCCAATTTAAATTTTTAAATCCTTATTATACAAAATAATTTCATTTTTTCAAATAGAATATATAAAATTGTAAAAAATTATATTTAAAATTGTTTCTCCATCAAAAGTCGGTAAATCAACCTTTTAATGTATATTAGAGTATTTATGCTTAAAATATGATTCAATGAATCTTTATGACTATAAATTTTATTAAATAAAGGTAAATACTTTTAGAAAACATATTTAATCATAATACTTTTAGTTCTATTCATTCCCACCAATTAAATGTCTTGGTGTTAACAACCACTTAAAATTAGCATATTATTATTTGTTTAGTATGATGAGGCATTGTGTGCAACATAAGACTTTGGAGAAACCCATTGTTGTGTTTCGGGTACAACCTTGACCACATCATCCTATTTAATGTAAAATTCATATTTAATTCACAAATGCTAATAAATCGGAAAATTTCATATTCTTTGTTTACCTGGGATGTTACAATAAATATATATGGTAACAAATATTTATTATTTATGGAAACATCTTTTCTCTACAAATAATCAATGCAAAACCACATAGACCCATACGATGTTTTCTGAATAAAACAGGCTATCCTTATTGTAAAATTCAAAGGAATAAAAATATGTTATCTCAAAACTAATGTAATTCACTCTAAAACTCTCAAACACTACCAGTTCTCTTCAATATATAGTTTTTTATATAGGTATTATATCTGGGATGAATTAGATAAATGAACTATTAATTTCTAATAGTCGATGAACATGTAATAAATTTTGAAAAAAAAATGTATTTTGGTCCGAGAGGTATACACTATATTCATAGGATATATTATGTGTACATAGATCATATATTATTTTCCTCTCACACATGAATTGAAATACATAGAGATGATAGGGAAGGATTTGGATATTATTTATTCATCCATATAAATAAAATTTATTCCACCTCACCTTTTGGAATCATTATCACCACCAATTCCATATAATATTTTCATTATACATGTGTTACTATTCAACAACAATGATCATAACAATTTAAACCATATGTATAATAACCATGATTGAAAATATGATATGTCAATTCATCATAATTGAAACTCACTAATATATCATTATTGGAAAATACTTACTATCAATTTATTAATTGAAAAATACTGTATCCGTGTTTTGGGAAAATATTTAATTTTTCTTGGAATGAATTGAACCTAAAAAAGTGTGTGATGATTTAGAAACAAATACATTATTAGATATACTGGAGGATATGATTGAATTACCTTCCACAATATCATTAGGAACATTGAAATCTATTGTGCTAATGAAACAATATTTTCCACATTCCCTTTAAATTTCATAATGTAAATTTTATGGATATTTTGGGCATTAGTTTGAATAATTTCCAATCTCATAATGACTAAAGCATTAAACATAAAAAGATTATGCATTGACGTTTCATTCAAGATCATATTGTCCATCTCTATATTTGAAGCAAATTTTCATTTCCTTACTATATGGACCAAGTTTTTATATATAATAGTAGTCACATATGGGAAATAAAATCCATCATTTCTTCCACTTTATATAATTTTTCATCACTGTATCATTAGTCAACTGCTTTTTTTTAATAATTTATGAATAATTAATAAATCATGTATGAGTCCATTTTTATTAGAATCATCCTTGAATGTATATCATTTTTTGATTAAAATTTCTGGGATACCAATGATTATAAATGTCTTAGCATTAATCCATAAAATAAAAAATCAAACATGCATTTTGATCTATGAACATAGTAAACAACATGAATAGTTATCCCTCTAATTTCAACCACTTTCTCAATAACATTTTCCTCCACCTATTTCCTATGATTGACAAACACCTTTAAATTTAAACAATTTTCACATATGGAATGTATTTTTCATTGAATTCCAACATAAATGTTCCTCATTCCCTAGAAGTTATCAAATTTCAAAATATAGAATTTTATATTAGTCACCCTATTGTTCAATATATCCCTTCAACAAATATACAATCATGATGAATATTTCTTGGTAACAACATCCAAAAATGATAAATATATTGTCTAGGTACATGATTTATAGTTTGACATCAAAATAAATAATAGTTCAACTAAATTATGGATCTTTTCTCCACATGAAGACATAATATTTATATATAATATATTGTGGATCAGAAGATTTACTTATGTGGGAATGGTGATGTTTCTTAACCAAGGTCAAATTCCAAAATGTAGTAGTATAATAATCAACTTCAACTCCATCATCAATGAATTAATTAGGTGAACCAACCCAATATTGAATATGATTTGTCCCAAACAAGCCTAACTACCCTAGTAACCCAATAACTGGGATAGTCTCGACATGTCCTGAAGTGCCTTCCTGACCCCCATTTGTTGGAAATTTGCACTTGGAATCATAAAAAATGAATATGGGAATAGTTTTTCACAAATAATGTGGAATCATGGTATGTAATCTGTATGCATACCAAAGAAACTCCACTTGGAGATGTGTACTAGAAGTCAACCATGTATAAAAATCCAATGTACTACAACAATGTACCCAATAAAATGAAGTTAAATACATATTGTCTGAAGAGATACAACTGTCCATGTCCCCATATCAACAATGAAAACCACTTATATGTGTTTATTTACCCCTGGTAGAACATAGAAGGATATAATATTAAAACACTATAAAGAATAGGTTGGGTGTGAGAAAAACTCATACTAGGTCCTCACCAATGATTCCATCATAGATTCTAATGTCAAATCAAAAAAATAATTTGTTTTTAGTTTTCAAATAAATAGGTTTCTAATATAAGGGAAAATATTTTATCAAATCATTCATTACATTTCAAATGATGGAAATACATTTAAAATTATATTAATACATTTATACATGAGGATCTTTACAAAAATGTCTTAAAAAGAATTTATATATAACAATTCATATAAATTCACAATTCATGTAAAAATATTTTATAACAATGGTATACATTTATATCTCACATAAAAACAAGAATGAAACATTTTTATCTTCTAGGATGTACGATTGTTCCATGTTATGGTATCCTGACACACTCATGTGAAAAACATTAATGTTTACAGATATACCCTGGCACATGAATGAGGGGACTAATTTATATCCTAATGGGGAAGAAATATTTGTACACCAATTTTTTTCTAGTGTTATAAAGTGTTAATCCATTTCTAGGGAAATTACATCGTAGTATTTTTTCGCAATAACTCACAAATTAAATAGGAATGAATTTATACTAATACAACTAATTGATGGGAAATTTATTTTAGGAAACCTTATAATACAGTAAAGTAATATTCCACCAATTTAAAAATTACAATTTAAATTTAAAAACGAAAATGAGGGTTTAATCAAAACATTCCATTTCACAAAGACAAAACCCTAATGTTTCTATCAAAACCATTTTAATACACTTTTCACAAATATTAATTTTAAATAAATTCACAATTCAATATCATTATCAATATTCACAATTAAATTCAAAATTTTAATTTCAATAATTTCCATCAATTTCAAAAAAATACACCGATACCAAATAAATTGATAAAACATTAATTTCACAATTGAAATTAAAATGTTTAAATTTCACTAATTTTGATTTGACCACCTAAATTCAATAGAATTGGGTGTTTTCCAATTTCATTTTAAGACACATTTTTTTAAAACCCTAAATTAAATGGAATTGGGTTTTTACAAAAACCAAATGAAATCTATTAAAACAAACTCAAAAAATTGAATTTAATTTGTATGATTGATATAAAATAAATTAATTTTGGTTGAATATAAAATTTGCATCTTGATAGAACCGCCTACCTATGGATAAATGAATCTCATAATGCCAGACCCTAATTGAGATTTCCAGTGAAGAATGATGATCATAGAAAAAGGGAAAAAAACCTAGGGTTAATATCCCAATATAGAGGGTATTAGATCCACAAAGCCACATGAGTATCCAATTAACCCTAGATACAAGAAGTAAGATTGTAAGAGAGAGGGATCAAGGTGGGGAAACTAACTGGGAGAATATCAGAGGGTGTTCCATGATCATGTAATTTATTTTATGAGGTATGATTGGTTCCAAGAACACCTCCTGGGTGCTCTTGAGAAGGAAGATATAACATGGGGTTTTTCATGGTCCATTCGGTACCTAAAATAGTAAGATCATAATTTTTTAGTTGTATTTATTAATTAATGATATCTTTTGGATGAATAAATGGGAAGAACAACAAGGTTTAATAAAAAGCTGGGACTAACCATACAATAGTTTTAACTGGGTAGCATGGTTTATCTTATGAGGTTGAATGGCCTGACTAACAATACACCAAACATGTATAATCGCACAACCTTGGGTTTCATGGTTTGGTTTGGGAGGGAAAACTGTTTGGGAAAACCATGCTCCAACCGTGAACTAGAACATAATTTAAAAAATCTTAAAATTTAAACCAGAATCATCCCAAAAATAATCACAACCAAAAATTGATAAAAATTGGTGTTTAGGTATACCTGAAAATTGAAAATGGATTTTACAACCTCCCCATCATTGAAACATACAATTCCCTTAAATCCAACTTAGGAGAGTCAATGAAAAAAAGATAAGTCCACTTATCTCTCATTCATGCATAACTCTACCACGAATCATGATTTTTAGAATTGTTCTATCATAAAATTAAAACAGAAGAAATTATCCTCCCATAATTTACCATGGTTTCAATATCAGTTATCATGCATGGTCATTCAGTAATAGATGAATCATGAAAATATTCATGATCACACCATCTCAAAACATGAAATTGGTTATATAAATACTTTCATAGTTAGGAAACATGGAACACATTATGTATCACTGTCAGCTATGGTAGATGTAAAAAATGGTATGAAATATATCCCAACTTCTCAACAACCACTAGAGGTCCCAAAAATGAGGATTATGTTTCCCTTACCTCCCAATCTATCGATGAAACTGGCAAGTTGAAAATTGAATAACACCTAGTTAACAAATAAAATCTCCAATGGTATGTGGAGACTATCAAAATAAGACTTATATCAGATATGGGATGTCAACATCCTCTAAGAAATCAACTAAATCATTTTTGTTATCCATTGAACCAATATTGGTCTAACCAAATAAATTTCACCAATATGTGACCAATACAATAGATATCTACATGGTTGACTAATGAAGGCCTAAAAATATCCATTCTGATCATAAAATGGTAACTATTTCTATAATAAAACAGAACCATCCAAAAATAATCAGCCTGTGGACCACCCAAGATGAGAATAGAATCAAGAATCATATACTCCATAATATTTATCGCAATTTCTATTTGGAAATCTGAATACATATGATATTCCATACTCAAAGGGACATGAGATCCCAACTCATCCTAAAGGCCTCTCCAAAAATTATAAGTTAAATGAGGATCCCTATTAGAGACTATAACAGATGGAACTCTGTTAATCCAAACAATATCTTTTACATGGAGATTTCTTAACTTTTCATCATTGGTTGTATCTCAAATGTATAAAATGTAAGACGATTTCCTAAAATGATCAATCACAACCCATATCAAATTTATTTATCTCTAGGTATGTGACAACCCAACCCTGAATTCCATAGGGGTTTCATCCAACATCCAATTAGGGACTAGATGTGGCTATGGAAATCCTCAAGGTTTCTAATTTTTGGTCTTAACAAGTTAGAAGGAATGACAATGAGGGAAAAAATTTGCACTATCATGTCTCATACCCAGAAATTGTAATTCCTACTACATGTCATTGAATATATTTTTGGTTCATGTGTGAACACCCCATTATGAGTTTGGTGAATTACCCATCACATATTTCCTTTCCACTAATGTCACACCAAATATTTTATGGAATCATAGGATTACATTTTTGGAAAACAACCACTATGAAATGGTCTCCCCATCATAAATAGAGTACTTCATTCTATGGAACACATCATAAAGTTATTGTTCCTGAATAATCCTCTTGAGAATAGAGGATTTCAACTAAACATTTTCCAAATAAACCTCATCCCTTAATTCCTGGATTCCAATGTGAAAATATATAAAGAGATCAATCACTTTTCAGTCATCTTATGATTCTTTTATGGGCTAGGTCTAAAGTATATTACTCAAGGAATATATGAAAAAATTTCATTTATCATGGTTATATGCAATTTCATAGTCTAAATATTACATTTATTACACCCAATTCCTGTCGAATAGATTCAAATAATTTTGAGGGTAGATAAAACTCACAATATATTGATTAGAAAACATGGTAAACCATTATTCGTGAATGTAATTCCACTAACCCTTAAGCATGTTTATAAAAACTACATGATAAATGTCATGTGTCAGATAATTCCTCTTTTTTGGCCTATGGATAAAATATCCCTAGGAAAAAACATAATAACCATATATAATAACCCATCCAAATCATGAAACTAATGCATCACATAAGACCACATAGCCCTGCCCAACCTCTGGAAGAGATAACACTGGAGTAGTAAACAAAATAAACTTTGGTTCAACAAAATAACTTTAACATTTATCACTCAATGATAACTTTAATTCCTTATGACTATAAGTATGAATTAGAGAATCCATATTTGTGAAATCAGAAACGAATTGGCGATAAAACCCTCCTAGACCCAAGAATCTCTAAATCAAGAAATAACTTCATTACTGTTTCCATTTCATAATATATTTCACCTTCCAAAATTGAACTAATATCCCAATTTCCAACACAACGATCTATAATAATTTCACACCCTAGATAAATAATTTACTCTTTGAAATATTTTTATAGAATATGTGACTTCTTAAAAAACCAATAACTATTCTTATATGATGTAGAGGATCCTCCTTGGGCATAGAGTAAAAAAATATTTCAGACAAAAATACTACAGAGATGGTATAAAGAAACTAATGTCAAATCCTCTTCATTAAAAACATAAATACTACAGGATAATTGGTTAGACCAATGTGCATGACCATCTACTCATAATGTCCAAATCTTCTCCAAACGACGGTTTTCAAAATGTATGATTATGTTATCCTCTACTGTTGGAAAAAATATTGATGGTCAGTCTTAGAGAACAACTATGTCCTTTATACTCACCAAATAGATCATAAATCCATGGAAAAATATACTTATTTTTTACCATCCACAGAGTGGAGCATTCAGTAATAAACACAAATACAGAGTGAACCATCAACATTCCTAAAATATGCAACCAAAACAGCCTATGGTGAAACACTCAAGAATATAATGCCTTCCTCTAGAAGTTCATCCAATTGTCTCTTCATATATATTAATTCAGTTGGTTCCATTTGGTAAGAAGGAGTAGATACTGGTTGATTACTAGGGATTATTTCGATAGAAAATTCTACCTTCTCTTATAGGCGGCACACTAGAGAGGTCAAAATGAAACATGTCGGGAAAGAAGATGAAAATTGGAGGGAGATATTCATTCAAAGACTCATGATCTAGATAAAAAGTTAACACTGATAAAATTTTTCCCAACAAAAGATAAGAAGTTCTAGCCCTACTCAACCTTGCATCTTATTCTCCATAAATGACACGGTATATACCAGTAGGTGTAGTAATAGAGACCCATCAAATATAAAAATATATAAATGTTTTATTCTAAATGATCCAATCCATCTCAAATATGAGATTATGTGGTTTCATGTTTAGAACATGAATAATCCAAGAAATCTTGACATTAAATAAGAAGAAAACACTCGCGAGACTATAGAGACCCTTGTCTCTCTTCAAACTAAAGGGTTTAGTAATATCTATGACTTGAGATTAATGATCTATATATTGATTTAGAAGATTAAAATTATATGATGAAATAAGTGAATGAGGTGCACTAGTATCAAATAACTTAGTTACTCATGATGAATCTATAGTGATGGTACATCTCACTGTCTGTGGATCCTAATCCACTTCCTCAAGACTATTATCCAGAGTGTGATGAAGCTTCATTTGAGATACATGAGGTTGGAACCCTTTTATATATCAAGCATCTAATTACCCAATAGTTTTAGGAGGACATAATAATCTTATTCTTCTATGAAGAGTGGAATAACCATGGAATAATTTTTTTATATGTCATGAACATCCATAAGAACCACATATCTTAGGTGAATCAGTGAAAACCCTCTAATAATTTCATATCTTTCCACACTTGTAGCAAATAAATGGGCCTCTTCCATGTACTTTATGTGGTATAGATTGAACCTACTATAAAAACATCCATTATTGTCATCATGATTCCATTTTTATTTTATGTAACCCATGATTTCACTAGGAGATAAATAAAATCCTTGTAAACTTGCCTTTCAAGCCAAGTCTATTCCAACAATCAATACTATATCTAGCACAAAAACATAAGAATGTCTCATCAATAATAAAACCTTGGAATTAATTTCCAAAAAAAATTAAAAACATATATATTAGAGCCTTTATATTGTCATTTGACCAGATATCATGTGATAAATGCATGAGACCATTAGAACATTTTGCATTCTCTATCACAATTATATCAAACTATTCACATTTGTAACACTCTATAGCCTTGGAAAACTGCAACAACTCAATATTGAACTGGTCAGTGAAAATAGAACTATCATATTTCCAATCTAATATACCATCCTTTTCAGTCATCCTCAATGTGTCCCACTTTCTCCCCTCATTCCTTCCTGTATGAAGATGGAACAATTAACCTTTATTTCTTCAGGTTTCCCTAGAAACCCAAACAAATTTTCCAACATGGTTAACCATTCCTCATTCTCCTCAAGATCATTTGATACTTTGAATGGTGCTACATTCAAGAAATGTAATTCTTGAAAAAGTTCTTAGAGAACAACACTTTGAGGATCCAAATATAGACTTTCAATGGGAACTAGTGGTGGTGCCTATCCTAGAGCTTGGACAGTACCTATAATCACCTCACTCAGATTCGGGTCTACAAGAGGATTTTCTTGTGGATGTTCAGCAGTTTCTTCCTCTGGGATCATATTTTCACTTCTTCTGAGAGGCATGATGCTACACAACATATGAATATAAAAAGAAAGACATCATAGGAATACTAAAATAGTGAAATTAGGTCATTGAATAACAACAAATAGTGAAAAAAGATTTGTATTTCACTCTATAAAAATCAACAGTAAGAATAAATTTATAACTAATATTGAAGACATATATCCAAAACCAACCCTAGTGAAATAAGCTTTATTGTGGTGAGAGATATCCAGGAACACAATAAAAAATACCTCCTAAATCCCCTCATGATTTCACTGATCCAGACGAATTTTAAGACCTAATGCCCAACCCAGATATTTGATACAATTTTTTCCTAGACAAGCATGGGAACTTTTGTTACCCAATAATAGGGCCAAACCAAAATTTTTTTAAAGGGCTTTCTCGATCCCCAAGAGTTTGTTAATAGTACCTAGGATCCGAATAAAATTTATGTGGGAATATATATTCCATAACAAATGTAGAATGAAGATAACAAATAAGTTAGTATAAAAACAAGATCTACTGGGTGGAATTGTACCCGGACTCAAAGAGGTATTAAATCCCAAAGTACTATAAAAAAGTACCATAATAGAGGATGAAGAAAAGCTGATGTCCCAATTGATGCAACGCTCCATGTCCATGATTCATCATCTAGAACCACTTCCATGTGTTTTTTTAACCCTACTATATCCTGGAAGGATAAAATATGTAAAATCTCGAAGGAACATGTATGGTGTGATCTCAAATCCAAGTTGGTTCTCACTAATTATTCAACTATACATTCTAATATAAAATTAACAAAATTATTTGTTTTTTATTTTATAATAAATAGGTTTGGAGTATAAAGATAATATTTCATAAAATTATGTTTCACATTTCAAATGATGGAAATAGATTACAAATGATGGAAATAATTTTACGAAGAATGATATTTCAACAAATAGAATAGATTAAAACATTTATATAAAAGTGTTTATATACATTCACAAGGCATGTGTAATAGTTTACCAAAAAAATACATTTATATATCATATATAAATTAGAAATAATTATGGAGAAATTTAAAGATGTATGATTGTTCCAGTTCCCAAGATCCTCATTAACATGTTAGATAAACTAAAATGTGTAAACACATTCCCCATAACTAGAATTAGGGGACACATATATGTCTCAATGGGGAATAATGATTCCCTGGAAATTTTTTTTAATGTTGAAAAGCATCAATCCATTTCTAGGGATTTTTAACCTTCAATGTTTGTCCAAATAACTCATTAACTACTAGGATTTCATGTACCCTATTAGAATTCATCAATGTGAAATTTATTTTATGGAACCTTAAAATATAATAAAGTCTCATTCCCCCTTTTCAAAATCCGGATTTCCATTTAAAATCCAAAATAGGTTTTTTAATCAAGAAATTTATTTTCACCAAGATAAAATAATTATACCTCTATCAAATCAATTTAAATCCATCTTTCTCAAATATTTATTTGAAATTAATATATAATACTATTTCACAGTCAAATTAAAATGATAAACTCTATAATTTAATATCCAAAATTTCCATGAATTTGACAAAAAACCCCCAATTCAATGGAATTGATATTTTTCAAAATTTTTCCATCAAATCTATTCCACAATTCAAATTAAACAATTTAAATTTCACATATTTCCATAAATTTACTCCAATTTAATGGAAATGGGGGTTTTAAAATTTCATGCCAAAAAACATTTTTTAAAAAACCCTAATTCAATGGAATTTGGTTTTTTGCAAATACATAGCATAAATCCATTTAATCAAAATAATTAAATTTCGTTTAATTCAAAATATTTGAAATTAAATAATGCAATTTAGGTATAACATAACTTTCGAATCATGACAGAAGTCCCTACATCTGGATCAATAGATCATGTAACACCAAACACAATTCTGGATCTTCCAATGAAGAACGATGATAATAGAAAAGCTAATAAAACCTTTTTTTAGGATCTCAAAAAAGAGGGTATAAGATCTTGGAGAAGATAGATTTATGGATATAGAGATAAATATGAGGAAACTAACTTGGATAAAATTGAAGGGAATTCCTCAATCTTCAAATCACTTTTAAGAGGGATACAAGGGGCCAAGAACAACTCGTGGATAATCTTGAAGAAGACGAAATCACATGCGGTCATGCTAGGTCCGTTCGACACCAAAAATGGGGTTTTAGAGGTTTTTTTGTTTGATTTTTGGATAAATTAGATCCCATTCATGGTTAGTTGGGCACAGATGAATGGTTTGAAAAACCATGAAAACTAACAATGTGCTAGTTTTAAATGGTCCAAACGGTTTCTCTTAAGAGGGATCATTGCTTGACTAACTATGGCCCAACCCTATAAAATCCCACTAACATGGGTTTCACAATTTGGGAAAACCATACGTCAACCATTAACTTGGTCAGAGTTTTCTAAAATCAAAATATTTCATCCTGAAACAACCCCAAATGAAAACAAATCATTGTTTTTAAAAAATTGTGATTTAAGAATACTTGAAAAATGTAACGAATAATACCTGGTTAATTATGTGGTTATCATTCTTATTGTTTGTGTACATATCTATAATATATTTTATACAAAACTATCTCATGATATTGAATTATAAAATATATTTTCTATTTTATTGACAAGAAATCACATTGATAATTTATAATTCTTAAAGTATATTACTAGTTTACATTAAATATAATAAAGGATAATGTTACTAACCTTCCAATAACTCCACATATAATATCCCACACTTTTAAAACCCATATATTGTAGTTATGAAAAATTCTGGATAATGAATACAAGAGTTTATATAGGATCCAACACTATTGTAGTTTTGTAAGAATTGATACATACAAAACATTCATTTGAAAAAATAATATTGAACATGAGCTCATTTCGAGAATGTTATTAACCACTTAAATATAAAATTAAAAATTTCACATAGTTATCATATTAGTTTCTTAAGGAATGTGAAAAAGGGTGAACCCAGATGACCAGTAAGTATTAGCATACTACGGCATATATAATTAAATAAATATGTAACAAGTGATACGTCTAGAATAAATTAACAATATGAAAATATAATAAGATAAAAGTGAGGGATGTATTATGTTGAGAATAATAATTTATTAGTTAGTCCTTTTTAATATCATAAAAAATATCTCTACTTTTTTACTCAATTATGTCTATGTGGTTGGGTGTCATAGGATCCTGAGATTTATATATAAAAATATTAAAATATAACAGTGAATGTATACATATCTTTTAAAAATAAATGGTTTCCATTTTAATTGGTTATACATATGGTAAATATGATACCATAATTGTTTCCATAAAGTGATTTTTACCTTACTGGGACATCACGTTGGTGGGGAATGGGTGTTTTTTAAGGTGGCCATTAGAATGTGTTCGTAGTAGATTATTTAATTTATTAAATTTAATATCCTAAATGCCAAAAACACTAATTATCTCAACTATTTTACATTATTATAATTAATTTAAAGGGTTATCCACACACAATATGGATATTAGAGTACAAAGTGTGATCATTTTTGTCTTTAGAAACATAAGAGCATGGATCAATGACAATAGTCATGGAGAATCATGAGGTGGGGGATTAACAAAGTAGGATCAAAACTTTCATCTCTAGTGGTTGTGTTCCTCACAAATGACCAGTATATTCATGATGTAGGTGTCTTTTTTTTTTGTGGTTTTCTAACCTCAATTAAATTTTTTATCACCGATTTCTAATATCCAATATTCTTTTTTGATTTATGTTCTTCTAATTAGTACATAATTTAACTTGGATTTTTCTAAAATTTTATACATTATTAATGATTCTTATTTATCCACCCATGGTTTCCTCTTTTTAACAGTAATTTTCCAGGATCACATTTTCCAATGATTATTTTACCTTCATTATTTTCATTTTAACTTTACTATTATTTTCTTTCTTGGTCGATACCCATGGGGTCGACAATTCAACATTTGTTGGTATGATTCAAGTTTGATGAAACCCCTATATTATTGGTGCTTCTGTAGATAAACATAGAACATTCATTTTTTAATGAAATTGTGATTTCATAAAGGTTGTGGGTAATGAATTAAAGGTTCAGAACCTGGATATTTTTTAGATCCATAGAATCTAACCCAAAGGGGTTCAAAGTGCTTATTTGTAACCCTAGAAAAAAACTAGTTATTGAATACCAAACCCCTTGTATTCTATAATTCTACGTGGTTTAAATAGAGAGTAAGGATATAGAAATTTCAGATCAGGAATCCTTGTGAAGAGATTATTTTGTTTCTGTAAAAGAAATGACTAAAAGTAGTGTTTAATGGAGGAACTCATGTTGTGTAGTTTGGGTTCTTATAGAGGCTAGGATTTTGGAATTGTTTAATATCTACCACTATATATCCAGGACAAATTTTCATTTAATAATACCATGTGTCCAATCTGTGTACTAAAATAAAAAACCCAAGCCCCTCTATGGAAATACACACCTAGAACCCCCATGTGACATCACAAACACACACACACTCATAAATATATACATATCCAGTTTATCCATGTTCAAATTGTACAAGACTTGCACCCCAGGTGATTGTACTTTCCATTTGACCCAACGTACACACTGTATAGCTTCACATGTCTTCCCAAGGAAAATATATGGAATGAAAGGCCAAGGTGTTCATGTGGATTCACATGCCATGAAAACATATTTAATATTATTGTTCATTACCATTAAATTTGAAGTGCAGTGACAGGGAAGAGATATGGTTTTTATTTTTTAGTCACACCATATTCTTTATTTGGGATTTTTGTACACACTCCTCAGGTACATATATCATATATATCTGATTACATAGCATACACAATTGATCACACGAGTAGTCTATCCTTAATAATTGTATGTGTCAAACACAATAGTTAAAATCAATTTGAAATTATAGATATGAAATGAGGAGATTATTTAAAGACACTTCACTCTATGACACTTAGCTGGTAGTAGTGAACCAGTGTGATCATCAATGTGTTAGGGTCTACACTCCCATTTCTCCCTCTAGGTGGTGGGTCCCTCATACCTTTTATATAGGAATATACATTGCTTCCCAACATTACAGTGGGAGTGGGTCCTAAATTTTCATAGTATACCCATCGATATTGATCTTTTTTAATGTGTGGATCCTCTATTAGGGTGGTTCTCTATCAGGTATTATACTTAGGGATGTTATAGTTACTGAGCCTTAAAAATAACATAAAATTGGGTTTTATGTCAACCGATCAATTTATTACATTTTACGATCTTTATGAATTATAGATTTTGAGAATTTTTCTATTAAAATTACCTAAATAAATAATAAATAAATAAAATTAAATTACAATTAGTATCCATTTTCCCACAGAAAATAATTATAATATTAAAAGATTTAATTTATATATATCTTCACATCTTTTTTGAAGTCATAATTGTGCCTAATAATCATTAAAACCATGTGAATATCATTTTATAACATGGTATATGAACAAATATTATTAGTAAGGGACATATAAAAATAATGAAATAAAATTATCAGTTCATGAAGACTTTTTTAAGATATTAATTTTCTAGAATGAAACATTCAGATCAAAATAATCATTTCCTTACCTAAGAAATAAACTTTTATTGAAAAATATTTTAATAACACATTTTATAATAAATAAAAAAGGAATAAATAAAACAGCTAAATTTTCATTTTCAATAATATATACTTGTGGAGAAAATCCATAAAAGTTATATATTTCACTGTAATGAAGTATCATATACATTCCATCAGAAATAAAATCTTGAAAAATCACATGGGTGAATATCTATAATGACACAACCTTAAAAATTACATATTCTAGTGAATTTAAATGAGAATTAAAATTAAAAAAATTCCCAAATATCTCTTAAATTTCATTTTTTAGAGTTTTAGTTCATAACACTTACATAATAATACAATTTATTAAAAATTAGACATATCTACCGAGTATACATTTTATTCTATTAAAAATTTTTAATAAAAGATACATATTCTCACTTCATGAAATATCATTAGAAATTTGATCATGACCACATCTTGTCAACATTCCACCACAAATCTATGTGAAAACATTTTAAAACATGTGATGTGAAAAATAATCATAGGAAGGGACATAAAATATTAAAACATATTACTCAAGTGAAATACATTAAAACCAAAGAAATAAAATTTGATAAATACAGAACTTTTTATATGAAAGTATATTATTTTTCCCTAAAAAAAGATCACTATCATAACTTTTAAAATCAAAAAACATGTTCCCTAAAGGATAATTATACAGCATAGAAACCCAATGTATGTTCTTTGAGAAATCATCATCATATAACCTTTATAGATACTTATTCAATTATAATAACCATATAGTGGCATTTCAATATAATTTACTAAAAAATATAATCATTATCCGATTCATTTTAGTTTTATATGAGCTTACCCATCAAATTTGCTATATTAGTCTCACATATGAATGATAATAGGGTACAAACCGTAATATAAGTTGTATTGGGCTCACTCTTAATCTATAATGGGAATATAATATTGACAAAATTTTTCCAAATATTGTATTAAGAATTTAATCCTTGAAAATATAATTTTAAATGCGTGAGTAAAACAATTTTTGATATTAAAAGTCATATTTCACTTAATAACACCTTTTCAATGCCAAAATAAGAATAATAATTGAATGATAGTTTTTATTTTAGGAAAAAACGAATTGTTGTACTATATTTCAAAAATTAAATAATTACTATAGTGATGGGAAACAAATTGTCTCCATATTTGATAAAATATATTTTTTTTATATAATAATGAATATTAAAAATTCCCTAAAATTATCCATTTTAAAAAAATTGAATGAAAGTTTAATAAAATTTCATTTATATTTACTTATGCCCATGGAAATAAAATAGTAAAATTGATTTTTATAAAAAAGAAATTCAAGGGAATGATTTTAAAAATCAATTATTATAACTTTTAAAATGAGTTTATAGGAATAATTATCTCAAACCTTTAGTCCAACTCTTTTGATATGTTATTAATATTATTAAAAAATAAAATTATGTTAATTATTTACTTTTTTAATTTCCATTATCATTGTAAATATTCACATTATTTCATTTCATACCATTTCACAAAAAATTACTTAATCAATAATGTTTTTTGGATGCTATGATGATATTTGGTTCATATGTAAAAATGAATTTGGTAGGTATACTTTGATCAAAGTAGTCAGTATTAAATCATCTCATGAATAATAATCATGAAATAATTATCAATTATATATGTATAAATTATAATTTTAAAAACATTCCAAAATGATGATTATAAAAAATTAATTATGTTACAACAATTGAGTCTATTGATAGTACACAAAAATGAGTATTGTTTCTATTCTTCAACAATCAATAACGAATGATGGTAAGTATTATTTTATCATTACAGAATAATAAATTTATCTTATATAATATTATATATATATATGTATATACTATATATGTGTTGTGATAATGAAAAAATGAATCTTATTGCTTTGTAGTGATGGTAGTCCATAGGTACACAAGAAAAACATTATTATTTTTATATAAGTAAAATGGAATGAAATTTAATGATATATTGAATTTTAATAATGATAAATATGTTATAAATATAATATATAAACATTCCTTCCATCGTTATAATGAGCTGTGAAAGACAATAATTAAAAATGAGTTACATCAGGTCAGCAGGTGGTAGGGTTCCATACTCACCAATAATAGATTCATTTCCCATTTTATGGAAGAGAATATAGATATATATTTTATATTTAACATAAAAATGGATTAATATTTTTAATATAATATATTTATATTTTTCTCTTGGATATTTAAGATTTAAATGAGATGGAAGAATAAATAAAACAAAGACACTTGGTTAAATACCTTACCTCTTCTTCAGACAATATCTTATTGATAAAAAAAAGCCTTTTGAGGTTTGTTTTATGGTCAAAATAATTCCCATAATATGTTTAAGTTATTATTGGATGGTATTTGGATATTTATTTGAAGAAAAAAAGTTTATTTATGTGTCCTGAAAAGATAAGAAGATGATCACTTTTAAAAGAAATGGGAGGGTCTGTCATGGAATTTACTAAAATATTAAATTAATATTAATTAATTATTAATTCTAAATGTCTATAAATCTAATATATTAAAATATAATAGCATTATGAGTATGAAAATTATACCAAAATAAAATTTGGATGTTTTTGGAAATTATTTTAATCTTTTTCCCTTGGTTTTAGTCCCCCATTAATATTTTTCACACTTACCATGACATAAATGTTTTTTACTCATTGGGGGTCAAGGTAGATTTTGTAAATTGAATAATAGAATATCAATGAGAAATGTATTACATTTTGAAAAATATCCTGATAATTTTTCTTAACCATTGGTATTTAATAATTTTATATTATTTAATAAAACATTACTAATTATAAAATATATTTTTGTTAAATTTCAAAAACTAATAATTTCATACCAGTAATGGAATCAACAAAAAAATGAAATTTTAAGATAATATATTTTTTACATCTCTATCGTATTACGTGAAACTAGAAAATTTAAGGATCACTTTAATTATCTCAAATTATTTTACACTTTCTAGAATGATAATTAATTATTTAATTTATAAACTAATTAAATAATTATTGTGTCAGCATTGTGTAATAATTTATTATAGTTATTACTACACATGAAAATTAAGAAAAATTATAATGATGACGACCCATTCATTAGATTTCATATTAATAATTATAAATTTACATATATTATGTTTATCCGCATGATGAAAATATTATATATATTATAAAAAAGCAAGTATGGCACTTTTTACTCATCATTACATTAAATATTAATGAGTTATTAATAAAACCAAATTTAAGGAAAGAGGTATTATAACCAAGTATTAATCAATTATAGATGAAATGGACTCATACAATAAAATTAACTCAAGTTTTATTGTTACTTTATAGTTAGTATCATATTTTTTAAACCATAATTAGCCGAATTACTATTTACCATGTTAACAAAAAAATTTATGTTTACTACTCTTATTGACTTACAACTATAGGGAACTATTTAATAAATTAATACCTAATGATTCCATAAAATGAATCCACTTTCCTAGACTCAAGTCATTGAAAATTAAAAATTATATTTAATGATAAACTGATAAATTCAATGAATTGTTTTTTAGAAAAATGACCAAATTAATTAATTTTTATACTAAATTAATGAGTAAAATTAATTTAAAATTCACAATTAATATATTATAACTAAAAAAATTTATTTAAATTTATAAAAAAAAAATAGATTTTTACTTTTTAAATACTTAAAAATGAATATAAATTTCATGAACATAATTAATTTTTTTACTAATCATAGAATGTTATTTGTTCTAAAAAATGATAAAAAAATAAACATAAGTTAATTTTTACACAATTAATTGAGAAATTTTACAAAATTTTAAAATTTTAATTCTATAATGTAAATATTAATGTTTAATATTAATCTTTATAAGAATTTTTTTTACAAACATATTTAATTTTTGTATTATAAATTAATAAATATTATTATAATTAATATAAATATCTAAGTCCCAAATTCTATAAATAAAAAAATTATTTATTCTATCATTACAATTGTTATTACATTCTTCCCACATTTTGGAAATTGTGTCATCATCATTTTACTCACTAATTAAATATGTCATGATATCTTTCCATCATTTAATTTTTTGATTACCTTTTTGCTTCTTCATCCATATAACTTTTTCAAAAATCACTACATTTGCGATTCAAAAAAATCCATAACACTTGCTCCCTATGATCAATAATCTATACATTTTTTTCTTCATATTAAAGGTTATCTTCCAACTAAATTACTTTAGGCCTCAAAACAAAAGATGAATGTGGGATTTATTTTATTAAAATATAAACATGAAAATCATTGTATACTAGGGATAAACTTTGAGGAAAGGATACATAGTAAGAAACTGGTCAAACATTCTACAAGATTTCATACAGTCCATGAACACTATTTTTAACTTCCTCTTTTTACCAAAACATATCACATTTTTCCATGGGTAAACATTCTTAAGAACAACATGAAATACCTCAAAAAATATTATTCCTTTCATTATTTGGTTGAATTTTAAACCCACTTTTCTCCATCCACATAACTAGTTAAATCAACTTAACAATATTAACCATTTCTTCCACAAACTCTATTCCTATCAGCTCTAATTATCCTACTTCAACCCAATAGGCTATACTATGAAACCATTTTCCATATAAAATATCAAAAGGTGCATTCTATATACCATAGTGAAAATTATTTTCCTATTAAATGTCTTGAAAATAAATATTTCGATCCCCACTTCACTGGTAATCAATTTGTAAATGAATAATAATATATTTCAGGGTATGAATTTTTTATTTGGTCAATCCATCATATTGATAATGAAATGTTGTATTGAAATTTATTTTACAACCCAACCACATCTTATGTCCATTCCAATAGATTTATGTAAACATGAGATCATGACCATATCTAATGGAGAGAGTAACTCCATGTAAAAAGAATATCATCTTCTGAAACAATTGAGAATATTGATCCCAATGTATAATATATTGAATGTGAATTAAATGTGAAGTCTTATTTAATTGAACAAAAATATACAAAATAACATTATAACATCGAAAATTATTTGGTAATTTACAAATGAATTCTACGAATATATCCTCAATTTTTAACTCTTCTATTAGAAAGGATGAAGAACCCTCTTTATTTTTTTTAATTCTACATGAAACTATAAACATGAAAACAATTCATAATAAAATTGATAATATATCCTTTTATTCCATACAGTCAATAATACTCTTTGAAGTACCTTTTATATCACAGTTCTACTTGGATGAATGTAAAATGGGGGACTATTAGGTTTACTCAACAATTCACTCCACAACTAGGTATCACAATGAATAAATGGTCACTTTCCAAATATCAAAAAAAATTGTTATCAACATTAAATTTAGACAAAATAAAATTCTTACCCTATTATACCATTTCTAATAACCCATGTCCTTCCTTATGATCTTTCTCATTTCATTCTATCAAATTCATCTTCAATAAATACAGATAAAAAAGAAGAATTTACTACATCCCAAATATTTAGGAAAATGTTCCTAAAATCATTAAAAAAATTGTAATTTTCCAAACATTACATTATTAATGTATAATTATATTGCCTTCTCATAGAATCAACAACTAAATTTTCGTTTCCTGGACGATGAAGAATCCTGAAATTATAATTCTTAAACATGTCCAACCATATAATATTTCTCTTATTCAACTTTTTTAGTGAATAAATACATAAAAACATCGGATCGATATATATTCGAAAAATGGATCCATATAAATGATTCCTTTGAATCTCAAAAAAAATAAAACACAATATTCAAATATATGTGGATGATAAATGACCTCATATTGATTTAGTTTAATTGAAGCACAAGAAATGACCTGGTGATTCTACACCAATACACATCCATCTATAATGAATGATTCACCAATGTAGTTTACAAGTCACTATTTCTATAGGAAATGTCTAGAATTTGATAAATCACCAATAATTGTTTTTTCTACAAATAATCATGACACACTTTTTTCTAGAATAATTTCAATCTGATTTGAGTTACCATGGTCTATGGGATAGAAATAATATCAATGTTTTCATCAAATATCTAGTAATGTCCCCCTAATCCAATAATATCATGAACCTCTATGACCTTGGTAGGTCTATTCAATTCTCGATCACATTTTGTTTTAGAAGGGTAAACGGTTATGTTATCTTCAGAAACAATATTACCGAGGTAGGTAATTTTTTTAAACTGAAATTCCCACATACTAAATTTTTGATATAGTTTTATTTCATTTATTTTTTGTAATAAATCATTTTGTGACTCTCATGATACTCTTGTCTTTTGGAATAAAACATTATTTCATTAATAAACACAACAATAATCTTATACCTTTATATAGGGAATACATTATTCAAAAAATCAATAAATACAACTACTTAATTGGAAAACATAAATAGAATAGTTACAAAATCATTATTTCGATATATAATCTAAAACATAATATTGGGGATATATTTCCCCTAAATAATTAAATAATAGAACCCTAACATGAGGCCAATCAATGAAAATAATGTTCCCAAGATAGCATAAAAAAGTCATTGATATGTGCAAAAGTGTACATATTCACATAATTGATGTTATTCAAGGATCAATAGTCAAAGTAATGTCTCATGGAATTATCATTATTTTTAACAAAAAATATAGGAGGACCCCAAGTACCATTACTTGGTAAAGTGAATCCATTATCTACCAACTCCTTTAATTTATTTTTCAATTCTAAATGTTATATTTGAGATATTCGATAAACAAAATTTTGAAATTGTATTTTCATTATGTACTATATCACAGTAAACTCATACAATCTATTAAGAATAAGGAATAGTAAATCATTATGAAAGACATCAGTATACTTATTCACTACTGAATCATAAGAGAATTTAATAGATTAATTATTTTAAAAAACATGTGTGAAGTAACATTGAGAACCATTTCTAATAAATTTATCATCTTTTTGATATGTTTTCAACTGTATGAAATAATTGAAAAAAACATTATTTTATGTATAATTTATCCTTAAATTAAAATATAAAATCCAATCCACACCTACAATATTATCAGACTCTACCATGTGAAGATCTACATGATTATCTAAGAATATCATCCCCTGTTAATAATTGGAAGATTCAAATAACTATTTTTCTATAATACTCATGCCAAATGTTTTTACAAAATATTTTTCTTATATTAATGAGGTGAAACTGATAAATTTACTTAAAATTTTATAGAATTGAAGAAATGAATTGATCTGATTTCAAAAATTGGGATGGGATATTTTGAATGTATAAATAAAAAACTAGTCACCAATTCATTAGATGGACCTATAACAACCATAATTGCAGAGAATGATTTTTACACATCAATATTCATTTATTATTGATGATTTATATCTGATTTAATTATCCTTAGAAACATTTCATCAGAATTAACCAAATCATTACAACTAACACATATCACCAATGGATGCATATCAGTTACACTATTCTTTGATTTTTTACAACTCTTTTCATTGTAGACACATTCCGTATGGCTAAACTTACACAACAGAAATACATTATAGAATTTTTAATACATTCTATATGATATTTTAAATGATATATAAAACATTTCATGAGCATAATTTTTGTACGTCAACATTAATTTGATGAATTAATCCATATTTTCATTTATCCAGAACATTTTTTGTTCTTTTTTCAGGTATTACATGATCATCGATGAACTCTAAATCTACATTCTTTGAATAATTAATAAATTTATCATCACATATTACATAATGGGATGTAAATTTCCTTCTATATTCTGATTGAAATCTTGAGTAAAATAGATTAATTATTATATCAAGATCCCATATAAAATATGGTAAATACCTAGAAAATAAAATGTACTTTACAAAATACACAACTAGAGAATCTTCACTAATTGTCATTAAGTCCATGAGTTGTTTCTCCATCGCATGTCAAAAAAACCATTGGCAAATATTTATAAAGGAATAAAGTTTTAAATATTTATAATTCTATATTATCAAGATCCTGTAATTATTTAGTATTCATAACCGAAGACCACCATAAATTAGCTTCACCTTGAAAATGATAAATATAAAGGGATACATGTTAATGTTATAAAAAACTAATGTCATAAAATTTATTTTCTATGGAATTAATCAATACACTGACCACCAATAGATATGAAATTCCACCAAATTTCAGATGATTCTATTTTATAAAGTGGTTAACTACAGACATGTTTCATTGTGGTAGATTTGGAATCTCTCAAGAATGGATTTTACCAAAATTTATATCTTGTTTCAACTTATTCATCACATCAACAAACTAATCAGTTCCAATTTTACACATTTTGTATTTAAGATTTTTTTTGGAATATCATCGTCTTGATTCCTTCATACTAAAGCCTCTGTATAGACTACCATTCTGAAAAGAAATAGTTTAGATATAGAAACATGAAAATAATTAAATGCTATATCATTTTAATAAAAATCTTATCTAAAATATTTAAAAGTTTTTTTATCTTTATCCTAAATGCAAATTGTATCTAAACATTTCTCTAGTACAATTTATGAGGACCCAATAATAAATATTACATATTCTAGTGACACCAAACAATATTTAATTTTCATTCATACCCAATGATATTTTAGGTTTAGAGTTTTATTTATTGATGTATATAATCTTACATAATATTCCCATATATTTCAAAGTGGACACCTGTACTGTGTATTGATTTTTACCTCAAAAAATAAAATAAAATGAAACATGTTTTCTTTTCATGGCATGTCTTCACAAATTTGATCATGACCTCATTCTTTTCCATTATCATCAATAAATCTCCATGAAAAACATTATAAATTGATGGATGAGAACAAGATGCTCCGTATGGGACATAAAATAAAGAAATATGTTATTATAGTGGATAACATGAAAACCCATGAAACTAAAATTTTCTAGATACATATCTTTTTAATAAAAAGTAGAATTTTTTCTTTTATAAATTTCATTATATGATCTTTTAAAATAAAATTATTTCCATGAATTTACATCAAAATAATTGAAATTTCTTTTATGTTCATAGGGGCATCAACATCATATAACCTTTACCAAACCATTAAAATTAAAATAACTATATTCCTATCATATATTATAATTTCTTGAAGAATGTAATCACAACCCAATACGTTGGAGTCTAATCTCATTGCACCTATAATATATGTTTTTTGGGAATAAAAGTGAGTGATAATGTTACTTAAACATTCATACATGTTGTATTTGGATCTCTCATAAGGTATTATGGGGCTCAATACATCAGAAAAAATGTCTTAGAGAATATAAGAAATAAATCCATAAACCAACCAGTAAACATGTATGTAAAAAAATTTAGATATCAAAATATCAATCCACCATAAAAAACCATTAAAGATACAAAATAGACAAAAATAGACATATGGTTTTTATTTACAGAGGTAAAAGAAGCTCATTAATTAATCCAAACATAAAATAATGACTATGGTGGTGGAAAAAATTCATTACCATCCAATATCATAACATAAATCATTTCTCTTATCTTTATTAATGATTTTCAAACATTCCATATAATGATTCCGTAATAAAAACATTAAAATTATGTGGCTTCAAATTTTTATTATATATTTTTAATTACTATTGAAATAAATTAATAAAATAGATTATAATTCCATGTAAATGGTAAAAAAATTGAAAATAAATCCTTAAATTTTTTAATTTGACATTTTAGGTTAATGTGTCCCGTATATCAGGTAAAACATGACACATGTGTTATTTATTTTTGTAAATAATAAAATCATGTTAATTATTTACTAGGTCGATAGACTTTTTAATGTTCAATATTCTTTAATTTCACTAATAAATATGTCATATGAAATTACAAAATAATTTA
Organism: Viscum album; assembly: GCA_963277665.1. Classification (NCBI taxonomy): domain Eukaryota; kingdom Viridiplantae; phylum Streptophyta; class Magnoliopsida; order Santalales; family Viscaceae; genus Viscum; species Viscum album. The sequence goes on from OY728157.1 coordinate 601,828,117, forward strand.
TATTTATGTTGGCCATTTTATGATATTCTATTAATCAGTGAAGAATGGAATTTCTAAGACGACTATGGTCAATGAAGTTATTATTAATACATCTATAAATTAATAGTCATAAAAATAATTTAAAATTTTATACCTGAATGATACTTTTTAATCCAATTAATAATGATGCATATTTGAAATGAACTACGTGACAATCATTTAGGTGATATTCTGACCATATATGTGGGTCAAATTTCTCTTTTTCTACCATGATTATATACTGAATGTCTATAATCTTGACCAATTTGGAGATGAATGAAGATAATTTTTAATTACTCTTTTAACTTATTTTAGTTATACCATTATTTGGATTTTGTTCCTTTTTTTGGGTTAAATAAAATAAGTATTTAAGTATAGTGGGATGTGCACGGTTGGCAGACAGTTATGGAAAATGATATTCTTTTCCTTAAAAATTAGGCACCCCATATTTTACGAACATGAGGTGGTGCACGGTTTAAAAACGGGTTGTATAAACCTTATAACCACCCACCACAAAAAATTCATATCCAAATAGTGGGGGTGTAATTGTTTGTTTATGGTTTTTAAATCTGTTCTCTACAAAAGAGAATCCATGCACCCCGTATGAAGAGACAAACTGTTAAGGCATACGATTTGGAAAACCATGTAACCATACCCCAAAAACCATTCATGTGGGAAATCAATTACTAGATTATATTGTAAGAAAAATCATAATCCTAATTTATTATCCATGGACACCCAAAATATGACTAACATGAATTACTTCAATTTGGGTGGATCCTGGGAGGATTATATGGATCCTTGAATGCTTTTCTTGGTTAATCAACGATCTAGTTGAGTGACCATCTCCTCTTCCAGTTTATAATATCATCTTATTTGGTTTTCTCTCTCTTCAATATTTCATTCCCAATGAAGGGTGATAAGTGTAATTCATATATACATTATATGATATTGATTTTAAACATAAATGAAAAAATGTGCCAATTTTGGGAATATTTTACTTTTTTTATGGTTGTGGAAGCAGATGATGAATATTTGAAGAAGGAACTAAAAGTGGTGAAATAATTGGAAAAATTATGCTTCAAAATGTGATAAAGTATTGTGGTGTGACACCAGATGTTTGAAGACGATGTGGAGCTAAAAAATGGAGGAAAATAGTTACACATCATGTGACCTGAGTACACATCGTGACTTAATTATGTGAGGTAGATCTAAAAAGGACAAGTCATGCTGATGTTGCACACCCTAAAATCATATTACATGTTGTGAGTTAGGATTTCATGATGTGAAATGAATCAAATAGTCAAATTTGGGTTAGAGATTCACACAACATTGGGGAGAAAATATATTTGAATTACACAACGTGTAACCCAATTACACATAATGTAATGGTCGATGCACAGAGAGAAAATAAATACTGATGCTACATGATCTTGGATAGGTTATCCTAAAAATTTTGACCCTTGGCTACCATTCTAAAGTACTATAGATAGAGGGAAATCCAGAGAACACCAAGGTATGACCTCCCCAGATTTGTTTGTTTCTTTCTTTTATTTTCTTTACTCTAAATTGTGTCACCTCTCCCGAATCATCAATAATTTCCCATCCATGGAGGGGTAGTTTGATTAATTTATCAAGAAAAGAAATGGATATACCTATGCTCATGCATGAGTTCTTGTGATTAAAAATACTGAGACCACTTCTTCATTCATAATGTGGTTTTGATGATAAGTAAAATTTTATATTATGAATGTAGTTTTGTTAGGTTTTAATTCTGTTAATTAAATTTCTTTTATCGATGATCATATATTTTTCCACCCAATTATAATATTTATATGGTGTAATATATTAATATTGGGTGGTGATTTCTCGATGGTATTCCACACATTTGTCTGAATGTATGTTGGAATATTGCTTCATTAGGGAGCAACAATTCTTGATAATGATTTCTATAATTAATAAAGAAATCCATCAACATCCGTACACACATTTGATGGATGATAGTTCAATATATGGTATTGTATAGGAACATTCTCATCATAACGATCTAGACAAAATATAGAGAGGACTCACAAGATGAATCTCACTCTTACCAGTTAATGGAAGAAAAGGAAAATTTTTGAAACCCTGATTGCACAAAACTAGGTATATCCAAACCGAATCTAATCACCATTTTTATCATTTATTTAAAACTATTCAAATCAATACATTTATTTCTACCACATTATTCTAAATAAATTAAAACTAGTCTTTTTGAAAAGTTGATAAAATGTAACAACCATTATTTCTGGGTACACCTCTTTAAGAGACTACCTAGGATAAATTGATATAAAGTACATAGGTAATTAAAATATTTTTCCACACCCCAAGACTAGCATGCATCATACTTTACAATGTTTCTAAGGAGTTTTCTCCTCAAAACCTTAAAAAAATTTCTCATTTGAATGACCCATATATTGAATAACATTTTAATTGAGTTTGATCTTGAACTTTAATGCATAATAACCAAATTGAGGTATGAAAATTTGAAAATCAAGTGTAAAGAAATACATCTCATGGATTCACGTTACACATTTAGTGATACCTTTGAACCTCCACTAATGGATGGAAATCCCTTCCATACACTGTGTGATTTCTATGAACCACAATTCAATAACTATCAACATCAATGAGATGACCCATCATTATAGAATGAGTTTGAATTTCACATTAACGTGATTCAAATTCATCCAAAATTTTGTTGTCTTTTTGTAGAAGAACCCAACAGACATATATAAGAATTTAAAAATGTGTTCTCAAGGTTCAAACCATAACGATATGCGGAAGAATAGGTAAAGTGGAGGGAATTTCCCTTCTCACTTGAGGGAGATGAAAATGAATGGTTGTATAATATATAATCAGGAGAAGTTAATCATTTGAATGATATTAATATATGCTTCCTACTGAGGTTTTTTCAAGCATCTAGAAGCATTTCCATTTGAATAGATATCCAGGCCATTCTCCAATCAGCCAAGGGGACAATTTTTGTGTACTGGGAGAAATTCAAGAAATAATGTACCAACTGCTCACATTCGATTGCAGAAGAAAAACATTTCCTTATCTTATTCTTTCAAGGGATGGTTAAAAATGATCAAGACATACTAGATGTGTCATCTCGATTACCCTTGAATGAAAAGTTACTAGCAGATGCTATAGGTCTAGTTAAAATGATTTGAAAAAATTCACAATAATTCAGCACAAGAGTTACAAGATCCTTTGGAATCCATGAGGTATAGACTTTGGATTCTTCATCACCCTTACATGAATCTAAACATAAAAAAATACAAATCCTTTTTAGAATAAATGCTACAAACCAAGTAAAGTTGCAACCTGTCTAGACTCAAGAATGTGGTTTATGCTCTTCTACTTATAATTACACTAATCAATGTCTGGATTCTCAAGATATGGATAGTTTTTCTACTGCCTATCAGAAATGGAAATTCTCGTCCCAACTACGATATAGATTTCAACAGAACTAAGCCAAGACACCTTTTCAATAGCAATATCAGAACCATGAACCATTCAAAAAAACATCACACACATTTCTTCCAGTAACAAAAAACATTCCAACCACCACCTTTCTTGCGAAAAAATTATCATCAACCATCCAAAAGTGAGCCAACAACTGAAGAAAAGTAGCTAAAGAACACAATTTATAGAATAGATGACAAAATTGAAAAGTGGGTAGATCAGTTTTCATGACTTATGGATTTTCTAACTAAACATCATGGTAGACACCCAACCCAAATAGATGGAAATCCAGAAGGAGAATGTAGGTGAAATAACAACCCAAGGCATAAAGGATATCACACCACCAAAATAGTGTGAGGATGATGATTCCATGATTCCTCCAAAAGATAAAACCATCCATACAAATGATTGAGACAATAACAATAATAGAGAAAGAATAAGGTTTAGGAAGGAATGGAATGAAACACCTTTAAAAAAAAGAAAGGGAGAAAAAGGATATCCATGCACCGTTCCCATCTACATTAGTTGAGTCCAAGAAATTTAAAGAAGAATGACTTCAATGGGAAATTTTGGATACCTCTTAGAAAGTTGATACTGAAATCCCACAACTAGAGGCTATCCAAAAAATCTATATGTATAAATTTTTCATGAAGTATCTACGAACTAAAAGAAGTCAGTTGGATGGAAATGGGAGAATCAAAATAGGTTGAAGCATCTCAGAACTAATCACACCAATAATATCACAATCATGTCAAGATCTAGTGACATTTTATATATCCTACACTATTGGTTCTTTAAATTTTATTAATGAACTATGTAATCTTTGAACATCAATAAATGTTATGCCTCACTCAATATTTTCATCCATGTAGATCAGAGAACTAAAACCAACACATGTGTTGGTAAAATTTGAAAAAAGATTTACTATTTTGTAAGCTAGAGTTGTAGAAGATATACCCATCAAGGTAAGGGGATTGATCATTCCAGTAGAAATTTATGTCTTTACCATGGAAGAAAATCAATCACCCGGCCAATCTCCCATTATATTGGGGACATCCTTCATGAAAACACGAAATTCTATCATCTTTGTCCATGAATGAACTCTCACAATGGATATTGGAGATAATAAATTACAATTCAACATTATTTATATAAGGAAACATCCTTCCAACAATCACTCACTATAAGTGATCTCCATTGAAGAAGGTACAAAACTAATTTAAGATTTAGTTATCCTTCATGAATACTTATCATTTGGTGATCATTTTCCATTTGAATGTTCAAATTACTATGAAACTGAAAATACTGATCTCATGTTAGAGGAAGTGTTAATGTATATATTTTCCAATTATTTACTATAAGAGACTGTGATGATTCCGTGGAATCTATCCTTCGAAGTAGGAAACCTAAATTCAATATCATCCATTGAACAACCCCGTGTTTGGAACCAAATCTATTTCCATATGATTTGAATTATGTTACCCAATGGAAGGAGATAAGTTATTGGTAATCATTTCTAATTACATATCTCATTCACAAGATAAAAAATATGATTTTCCATCTCAAATGAAATGTACAAGCTATTATATAGAGAGAAATGATATATCTCAAATCAATCCAATTGTATTCTCTCATAGAAAATTATTAGAATGTGATTCCAAACCAATTAGACATCCTTTGAGAGGACTCACTCCCATAATCATGGAGGTTTTTATGAATGAGGTAGTATAATTACTAGTTGCTGACATAATTTATCCAATATCAGATTCTTAGTTGGTTAGCCCAATTCATGTAGTCCTAAAGAAAACCAGCCAGATCCCTATTAAAAATGATTGGAACGAACTAATCCCCATGGGAGAAAAAAATAGCTAGAGAGTGTGTATATATTACAAGAAGCTATATTAAGTTATCAAAAAAGGAAACATTCGCATTTTTCTTATCGATTAGATGATAGAAATGTGGGCTAGAAATAATCATTAAAAATTTTTTATATGGATTCTCAAGATACTTCTAGGAACCGATCACACTAGATGACCATGATAATATGAAATTCACCTACCCTTTTAGTACATTCTTCTAAAAAAGAATAAATTTCGGGCCATGCAACACCCTGAGTACATTTCAACGGTGTATGGTGAGTTTATTCTTAGACCATATTGAGGACTTAATGGAGGTATTTCTTAATGATTTAATATTTTTTTGAAATTCGTTTGATAATTGCTTATGAAATTTCGAAAAATTGAAAATATGCATTGAAAAGAAACTTGTTTTAAATTTATAAAAATTCCATTTCATGGATGAAAATGGAATACTATTAGAGATAATAATTTCACAAAAAGGGATTGAGGTTGATAAATCAAAATTTGAAGTAATAAATTATTTTCCTTAAACAAAAAATGTTCGATACTTTTTAGGGAATGAAGGATTTTACAAAAGATTCATGAAGGATTTCTGTTATTTCTATATCCCTATATAAATATTACATTTAATTGAGGAAAAAATTAATTTTTATTTTGAATGTTAGGAATAGTTTGATGAATTTAAGAAATGTTTGACCACACCAATAATAATGGAACCACCCATATGAAATTGCCCTTTCTGGTTACTTTCACTTGCATCTAACCATGTGGTCGGGACCCCACTATCACAATCAACTGAAAGAAATCCTCAATTAATGTCCTACACATAAAAAATCATGTATTCCACACAATTAAATTACAAAAAAACCCTAATGAGGTTCATTATAGTCACCTTTTCATTAGATAAATTCTGATCATATCATCTTGGCACTAAAGTAGTTGTTTTTTCTAATCATTATGTATTCATGTATTTATTGAAAATGGAATATGCTAAAACACTATTGGTGAGATGGATTACATGCTTATAAGATTTCAATTTGGAATTTAAAGAGAAAAACAGGCCCGCAAATAAGGTGGTTGATCATCTATATTTACTACCCCACAATGCTGATGCAGAAATTCCAATACAGAACCCCCACAATGATGAGCTTACTAGAGAACAACTCAACATAATCACCGTTGAAGTAACATGGTACACCGATATTGTTAAATATTTGTTACATCTCAGGTACACTCTCATATAATCTCTCTTTAACAAGAGATTATTAAATCTGAATCAGTATTTTATATATGGGAAAACCCATTTCATTGGAAAAATTTTAATCATCAAATCATAAAAAGATTTTTACATGGAAGTTAAATGTATTTACGGTTTGAATAATATCATAAATTATTTTTTGGAGGCCACATTGGACCAAAAATGAAATCATGAAATGTTTTCTAATCTGGAATTTATTGTCCCACCTTATACAAAGTTGCATGTGAATTTCGTAAAAGATGTGAAAAATTGCCTGTTTTCTGGTTATATATGAAAATAAAAGGAAATGTATCACAAACCAATAAATTTTTTGTAAAATTTTTGAAGTGTGGGGAATAGAAATAATGGGACAATTCGAAATTTCAGTTAGAAATTCAAATATTCTATTAACTGTATAATATGTTTTATAATGGGTGGAAGAAAAAGATACTACGACTAACAATTTTAATATTGTTTGTGAGTTTTCTAGGGCTATGATTTTCAGTAGGATTGAAGTACCATGAGAAATAATTAGGTAACCATGAACTTATTTTTGGAAAAATAAAATGGATGCATTTTTGAAGAATTATGAGGTACATTAGAAAACATCAACACCATACAATTCCTAAACGAATAGTCAAAAAAATTATGCAATAGTGAAATAAAATGAATTCTGGAAAAAACTGTTAAACCCAATAGGAAGGAATAGATCCAAAATTTTAATGATAAATTATGATTATGTTGAAAATCCAACAAGGAAAACATAGGGATGAGCCCCTATAGTTTGATTTATGGAAGGAGTTTTCACATTCAAGTAGAATTGGGGTACAAATCCAATAGGATGATAGGAGAGATAAATCTGGACTATGAGAAATATAAGAAAGAGAGAAGATTTCTGTTGCGATATTTGGAGGAAATTTGGAGAAATATATTAAAAATTTAATGATCTATAATTAGTGAACAACAATGGCCTATACAAAATTGATTAGTCCAAGAACCTTCAACCCTAGAGATCATGTGCTATTACACAATTCCAGACTTAAGCTAATTCCAGGTAAACTTCATTCCAGATGGAAAGCCCCCATTACTGTTATTAAAATATACCATTTTGGTGTAATGAATATATTATATGAAGGAAGAGAATATACATTCCCTATAATTGGGAAGAGTTTGAAGAAGCTCCATGCAACCATACCCCCAAAACCGGTGGAGGAGATCAAACTCTTTTACCCAGATTACCTATGATGATCTATAATGTTTCATCATTCCATTACACTTGATTAAAGGTAGTAATAAAACAAAATATTATTATTAATTCATTGAAAACACTACATCAATTAATTGCTAGTGAGTGAATCTTATAATATCATAATTTTTTTTTAAAATTATTGAGTCAAACCAATCACTTTAAAAAATGAAATTCCGGGAGGAAACAAAATTTTTTTTCCATTTAGAACACTTTTTCCATTGGTGATATATTATATTTATTGAACAAGCCTACACTACCAATTTTTTTCTTATATTTATGGTCCCTTAATAAGGATGATGCAATGCAAAAAAAAAATACTTAACAGAACACACATAATGAAAAACATCAACCAGAACCTCCTGAACAAACCAATTTTGAAGTGTTAATTTTACAGGGGAGTAAGAGTTTCAATTAAATATTATTAAACTATATTCCCACATATGAAATTTTTTTAGATCATTAATTTTTAATTTTATATCCACTCTGTAATTCATGGTTTACCTGAATTATTTAGGTGACATAAGTTTCTTATGAATCCTGTGATGTCATGTTTTAGATTTTTATGTAAATAAAATTGAACGAGTAAAATGGAAAATTAAAAATTAATAGTTATTCATGAATATTTAATATAGTAATGATGATTTTATGATTTTTTTTCATTTCAATTAAATTACCCAACTGTTATTCATGCATTGAATTTATGAAATTCTATTCAATTGATTTTTTATTATTAACCATTCCATGAGTGATTGTCCCAAATCATATATACCATTCCCAAGAGGATTTCTAGAACAAATATTTCTTATATTATATTGAGAATATTTCTTGACTCATCTTGGAACATGTCACATGCCAAAACATGTATTGAGACATTTCAAAGCTATGACTGTGCATGAGCACATTTAAAATGATTGATGAATCTTTTAAAAAACCCCTAATCTTAAATACCACATTTATATATAATCCTTTATCCCATATAGACCATGAATGAACTTTATTGGGTTGATCCATGTTTGAATCCATTTTTATCAACTCTTAATATACTCTTGGTATTTAAAAGTCATTTTAATGTTGATGTGTGGGGGTGACTATGATCATGGTGAAAGGAGTGATTTATATTATAATGAAAAGGTGTAGGGGTTATTATGGTAGGAATACATATATTTATTTGATTTATTAATTATTTTTCATTGTTTTCCAATACTTAATTATAAAAAAATTAATAAAAAATGTCAAAAGAACCAAAAGAATGTGGAAATTGGGTTGTCAGTTGGGAAAACCAAGAATTATCATTTTCTATACAGATGATCTTCAGATCGTATGTTCATAGGTGATGGATGCGAGGTTCCATATAATCATAAAATTTGAAAAAATAAAAAAATAAAAAAATAAAAAAGTAAAAAAATTCAATATGGCTCACAAATCATTCATTAAGGTTTACTTTGTTCGTGACCTTACATTGAGTTTTTAGGGATACTTAGATTTTCTACATTGAAGGGCATAATTTCATTACACTTTGAAATCTTGGATTTCACATAATATATAATCCTCATCCTTAAGAATTAATTATTAAGACATAAAATCATACGAAAATTTAGCCTCAGAGTAATTTGAACTGTTATTTCACGTTCTTATGATTTTATGTGATTTTTGTATTTATAAATTGGATAAAGTAGTTACCTTAGAAACCTATAGATACGAATCATGTTCTCTGGATATGTTTATAAATATAGTTTAAAATATCATGAGTGGTGAGATAAAGTAATCATAATAGAGGAAAATTATGATTTTGCATGTTTAGTAATAATGAAATGAGGAGCATGAATTAATAAAAGATGAAGTTACATCATGTTTCAATGGAAAAAAAATTAAAATATATGAATTGAATTTTTATTTGTAAAATGAGAAATTAAATTGGAATTTTATGTTTATTTTTGATGTTTTATTGGAAATTGAAAATTGATTGATTTTATTACATAGTAATTCTAATATGGGTAATGTTAGTGTCCTCTAAATTCCGTGATGAGATTTTTTCAATGAGGAAAATCATGGTTTAAGTATGGGGGTATTTGATTAGTGTATTTCATGCATACATTTTTTGATAATTATTTTGTATTTAAATAAAAAACATGCAATCTTTTGAAACATTTGATTTTATTTATGTTTTATAGAAGAAGATGATGGATATTTGAAAAAATAACGAAAATGGGTAAATTTTGGGGAAAATGATGCATCGTGCTTCAAGCGAAGTGAATCTATTTTCCACTTGGTTTTTGAAGATGAATATGAGAAGGAAAATGGAAGAAGACATTTACACATTGTGTTACATGAGTAAAAGTTGTAACTTCATTATGCAATGGAGATCCACAATGGGCATGTCGTGTTGACAGGACACACCATGAAATCAAATTTCACATTACGAATTAGGATTTCATGATGTGAAATGAGTCAATGAGTAAAATATACATGTGAGATTCACACAACACATGGGTGAAAAATTGATTCGTCTTACTTGACGTTTTACATAGTTACACTTCCTGTAATGGTTGACGCGCATATAGAAAATAAATGCCGATGATGCATGTTCTTCAATGGGTTTGCCTATAAATTGAGACCCTCATAAACCCTTAAAATTAAATTTTTATAGGAAGTATGCCAAATAACACCATGTGATTACCTACTCATAATTTTTTTGTTTGTTTCTTTTAGTTTTTTATTGTACCATTCATCCCCTATAACAAATCAAACTGACATCTGCATCTATAGAGGGATATTTTCATTGAGTGATCATAAAAGTGGGAGGATAGAACTTGGTTCTTTCTTGAGTTCCTGTGATTAAAATTAATGATATCCCTCCTTCTTTCTTAATGTGGTTTCAAGGATAAATTTAGTTTTGAATTTCTAATACGGTTGGGATGGGTTTTTATTATGTTAATTGAAATTTCTTTGGACAATGATCATATCTCCCTCCACCCAATTATAATATATATGGTTGAACATGTTATGGTTGGGTGTTAAGTTATTGAACGTAGTTATAAAGTGTGTATGGTTGTATGATAGAATATTGGTTTATTAGGGAACAAAAATTCCTTGTAGGGATTATTCAAATTAATCATGAAAACCACCTATAATACTGTACACATTGGAAGGAGGATAGAACAATCAATGGTTTGGGATTTGAATATTGACATTGTAAATATATGTTCATCAGAGAGAGATGACTTATTATATGAATCTATCTCTTACTATTTAAGTTAAAAAATGGGAAAAGTTAGGAAACCGTGATAGAACATCACTAGGTCTAGCCAAACCAAATCCGATCAACATCTTTATCATTTAATTAAAACCAATAAAATCAAGATATATATTTCTTCCACATTATCAAAAATCAATTAAATCCAATATTTTTTAAAACCAATTAAAAAGTGAAAATCTTGTTTTGTGTTCACTAATTTCCCGGAGATTACCTTGGATCAACTATCATACTATACTTCTGTATTTATAATATTGTTTTTCCACACCCCATGACTGGTGTGTATAAAAGTAGAATTATCATCCTCTATTAATAGTGGTTTATATATTGGTTTTGATGGATCATAATCCTTTGGATCATTATACTAGGTATTATTCATAGATCTTTAGTGTTTTTGTGATTTTTATATTTCTACAACACATTTGTGATTTCAGTTAGGAAAATTTTCATCAATGACATTGAGGTATCTTGTTTAATTATCAAATACCATATCAATGATTAATATTTAATTTCTAATATAGTGAAATTGTTATTTTCTCGTTACGTATTTTCATTCTAAATATAATTAAATAATTTCATATTTTCCCCATGTGATAATTAAATTGGTCGATTTTTTGATAATGCAATTGGTGAATAATGGGATTGTGAAATTAATTGATTAATAGTACATAAACTAAAACTAACCCATGGGATGCGATGGAATGATTAAAATAGTGATTTTTAATTTATATATGGTTGACAAGTGAAATTATAAAGTGGGATTAAAAATTAATTATGTAATTTGATGATAACTAGTTTAAGAATGTACAACCATGCGATATGATTTTTGGACCGAGTTATTCAATAGGGAATGCAGATTCAAATAACTACAAGATTAAAGAATGAAACACAAGGCCCCATATATATATATATATTACATGTCATTAATGTGTTTTGGTACATAGACTAATGCTCCAAATACCCATGGGGTGCTAGATAGAAGCTATAAACCCCCATTACAGGAATGCGAAATAAATATTAAATATTTAATTGAAACCCAATAAGTAATGAAATTCTTAATCCCTTTGTGTATTTTTAAAACACTAATATAATGAAATATAGTTATTGATGGTTTGCGTGTCATTATGAATCCGTTAATTTATGTAGTTAATTAAAGAATAATTTATTGTTAAAATTTTTTACGTTATATTTTTCACTATATTATTATACATGTTCCTCCACTTTTATAGATTATATATTATTTTAGACGTCGGTGGTGGTGTCTTAATGAATTATAATCTGAATTAACTTGTTATTCCATATCAGTTCCTAAATAGAATTCATTTTCACGATATGATAATTCCATGATCCATAGGATAGATTGCATAATCGAGGTGAATAATGGATGAGGGAACTAGGCATGATGTTGATACCCACTTGGATGTTCATAGATTGTATTAATACTTGGTATTAAATTAACACATCTAACCTATATGGAAAAAAATATACTTCTTTCATTTTAATTTTTTTTCCTTTTTGGGATCATCATGTGATGTTGGTTTTTATTGTTATGGTATTATTATGTTTATTATTCATATTCATTTGGATATTTTTAATTTACAATTTATTAATATTGCGGTATTGACATTCCATGATAAATATTTTAGGCTCTTTATACTAGTCAAAAGAATGTTCCATTTGGGGAGGCATTACTAAGGTCATGTAACCAACCAGCTTGGGGAATAAACCTATGGTACTAGGGTTGGGATGTTACAAATCTATATCAAAGTCTCTATTTTCATTTATTTTTAGTATTACTACTACTTTTTAATGGTTGAAATGATATTGGGATGAGTTGGTTCATTGTCAAGAGCTTGGGAATTGGAGTAGCTAACTCATGTATATTGAAAAAAACAAGTGCCCATAGTGGGATTAATGTTCTAGATGTTGGTTGTTATGGTTGAATGTTATTTCATATGCAGTGATAGACTTATTGTGTGATGTTAATATTTTTCTAAGATTTTATTCATGGCCCAGTATGGAATTAATGTTGACTATACATGTATCATTATATTAACTTTGGATTTTATGTATCCTGCATCATATTATGCATTCATAGAGAAGTAGGCTTGGGTGAGTTTTTAAAATGAAATAATTTTTATTATTGAGTAAAATAAAATACAAAGGTTCCTAATAATAAATTAAATGTCATAGATGATTCTATTTATGGTAAATTAAAATAGATAAATGTGTGTCGAATGTGAATCCTTAAAATATGAAAGTGTGTTACCCTATATCATCCATAACCCATTTGAGGGATGGTCGAGGAATGTGGTATTACCTCAGTTTTGACCATGGGTCAGGGTATGGGGGATGCCCCGACATTCATTTAAATGAATCCCACATGGTAAAATATGATAATAATTTGACATGAAACATAATATGTTTTTTGACATTATAGAGATATGTCACAATGTCAACGCTTGTTGATAGGGCAGTAGGAGGACCATTCTGAAAATGATCCTACATCAATGGATAATGAGGCCTTGATAGTTCCAAGTAAAGGTAAGGGAGAGTAGTTTTGTGGGAATATTGATTGATTTATGAAGTTTATAGAAGTAGACACATGGAAGGCCATGAAGAATATGTTTGGCATAAACCAGGAGTTCCATCCGCATCACCCTCTGATATTAACTGGAGGGTGTTGACTTGCAACTGCAGTATTCAAGATTGAGTCTATGTGGATAATACTTTACCATTTAGATACTTCTATTGATAAGTGAGTCATGTTGAATTATCATATGATATGTTTTCTATTGAATCATTGGTGGGATATTCAGGCTTCACATGGGATGTTTGAATACATGGAATATACGTAATTTTAGGAGAAGTTATTCTAAAACTTCTACACGGAGATGCCGAAGAAATAAGGGGTAGCTGAGTTCCTGTGGTTGAACTATGAGTGTATGATAGTGATAGTATATGCTGGTCATATCATTGATTTTTAACACTTCATTCAAGTGCAGGTAGAGGATTTTTATACTTAAACAAATAATTTTTGATATGGGATTAATTTTGAGATTAAATACCATGTTAACATATTTATAATGAAAGAGTATTCTAATGTGATAGATAATGATCTAATTTCTTAGGGGAACTAGAAGGATGCTTCTTGTGAAATTAATGTGGGTGTTTATAGAAGACCAATATGTATGTATTTCGATAGTTCGAAGCGTATCTATGGGAACATCAACTATGGAAATAGTAAATATTGTGGATTGGGAGAATTATCATTCTATCAAAGTAATAATCATATTTATCACATTGAATGTGGTAGGGTTGGTCACATTCACAATCAGTTTCCATGACCACCTGTGGAGTGTAGAGCCTATGGATAATTGGTCATTTTTTGATGTATTGTAGACACCATAGAATTATAGATAATGATGGAGGGTCAAGGTAAAGTATATTTACTAGAAATGGGTCTTTCAAACCTTACCAGTTGAGTATTTAGAGTTCATTTTGTAGCGATGGTCAAGGTGGTGGAGTAATTATGTCTGAGACATACTGCCGCTATTAGTAGAGTGGTGCATATAAGGGAAGTGAAACTAATTCATAAGAAAGGGGGCAATGAATATATCATGCAGTTCATTCTACTCATGGGGATAGTGAGGTTTTTCCATTGACTGTCAGAGGTAATATTCTAATATCATTTTCATTATTTCATTATTACATATAGGATCCTCTCTTTCATTTATATCTGCTAATCTTTTAAATGGGATGAGTGTAGTGATGGAGTTTGTGAGTGATTTTATGATGATCAAAAAGAATTGTGAGTGTGGTTTAGGGGAATATGTTTATGTAAGTTGAGTTCCCTCGACGTTGGAGAGTATCATTTCATTTTGGATTACAACATACTTGACATGTCAAACTGGATTGATTTTGTGTATGGAATGGATGGTATTTTATCGAGATCATATTGATAATTATCACATGAGAGTGACCATTAAATTTGTTGAGGTAAGAAATTATGTTTAATATTGAGATTTGGATATCCAAAAAGCCCAATCAGGGCTCATTCATCAGCAACTATGAGATCTCACCACTCTAGTTTTAAGATGTTTCCTGGACAATGGGGTGTAAAAAATGATGTCTTTCTACCTATAGTGTATGTGGTCAATGATTTTTTCCTGGGGTGTTTTCAAGCATGAATCCTTAGAGGGATTTGGATTTCACAATTAATCTCAGACCTGGAGCAATACCAATTTTTTTTACACATTAATAAATCAAAACAATAGACCTTTATGAGTTTATGACTCAATGATAAGAATTTATGGATAACAGATTTATCCTTCTGAGTACATCACCTGGGGATCTCCAGTCTTGTTCTCTATGAAGGCTAATGGGACCTTGATTTTTGTTATTGATTACTGGATGTTGAACCTAATGAATGTGATGAACCTGAATCCCCATCCTCTTATCAACATTCTTTTTGATCATTTAAGAGGTGCTTGTATGTTTTTCAATAACAAATTGATATAGGGTATCATCATATGAGATTTAGAACTTTTTAAATACCATGATCTACATTTATAAGAATGTATATAATATATGAGTTTATTTTGATGTCATTTGGGAGGAAAGGAACACCTATTATGTTTATATTAGTGATGAAATAAATCAGTCAACCATACAATGATCAATTTGAGGATGTTTTTTATAGATGAAATATTACTGTTCTCTTATACACCAGATGATCATTACCAACATCTTATCCTCATCCAGAGTATAGTGATAGAGAATCATAGTTATGAAAAGCTATCTAATTGATTACTCTACATCTATATTTTACATTTCTTGGTTCACAACATCACAAAAAAATGTGTGTCTATTGACCTAGATAATTTATAATATTTGGTTTCTTGGGATCATCTGAATAATTTATTTGATTTTCAATGATTTATAGGTTTGTAATGTTATTATCTAATATTTATCCATGACTATTCACATTTAGAAGCACAATTTTGTGATTTACCAAGAAGGATATTAATTTTTCTAGTTTGGAGCATGTGACAATGCATTCTAGGAATTGAATTAGAGTTTTACTACCGCACTGATCGTTATCATACATGAGCTGAGTGAGAAGTATATAATGTTTTTGTTGCGTCTGGGATAAAAACTAAAGAAATAATGAGGTAATCAGATCTATTTGTGGCATATAGGTCATGGTAGTTTAGGCCCCATGAACGCAATTACCCTATGAATGATTTTGGGTTATCTACGTTGGTAAATTTCTTGATGTGTTGGTGGAACATTCTACTGAATGAAAAGTTTATTGTTTTTATTGAGAAAACAATATTTGAAATATATCTCCTTCTAATGGGAATTGAATATCTTTAATGGAATGTGGGTTGATTATATGAATTCATCTAGTAATTGGATAGAAAATATTTTGGTTAGGGGAAATAGTGTTTTTGATTCTTTGAGGTAGAATAAATAGACCAAGTAGTTCAGAAGTCGTGTTATGTTTGGAAGATGATGTCATTATGGTCTAAGATGCATATTATGGTTTGGGAGACCTAATAGAATATTAACCACACATTAGTATCATTTGTGCCCCCACATCTGATCTAGATTAGGGAAAGGAAATACGAGGACCTGAATTTATTTTTCTGGTGGGAAATCTTTAAAAGTGTGGAGTCACCCTCTGATTGGACTATAAATAATGATGAGATCATCTACATTGGGAATTTTTTATTCTACTTTCCAGTATGTGAGAGGAGCTGATGCATGATTTTTAATCCTCTAATCATTTTTTCATCCTATTTTGAAAACAATTACCATGTCCTATGTTGAATGTATTGGTGTTTGAGTATGAACAATGTGATTTTTGGGTTTGTAACACGACACTAAATCAATCAGTAGGTGAAGTCCATGCATCGAAAACGTAGTTGTTCGCTAAAACCATTTCCCATTCTATAATGGGAGTGGGATAGTGTTAAAATAGATTTTTTGTAGGACATACGAGGACATTTCAAAATAATTAGACAACATGCATAATTGTGGTCTTGTGGATGAAATTAGAATATTTCTTACATATACTGGTGTTTTTTACAATAGATAATGTGGACGATAAATATGCTTGAGAGATAGTTAATTCATAGAGGGTACCATGTATTATTGTTTTATATTTTTATCCACACATTAAGTCAATATTATAGAAATTCTTATAGATGGTTTTTGGTGCATATGTATTTTAGAGTATAGAATTCCACCAATTGAAAGACGGGAAGTAGAGTCCTAAAAAACTAGTATTAGAGGACATGCTACAAGAATGAATTCTAGACTTTTTTGGGTCTTTGTTGAAGAAAATAATACTCAATGAGTTCACCTATAATAATTGTTTTTTTGAAACTATTCAGATGCCACCATACAAGGAAGATTATGGTAGGGTATGCATATCATCTCTATGATGGATGGAGGACGGTGAATCTGATTTTTCGGGACTAAGTATTGTGTAAGAGACATTATCGATTAAACGAACCTATACTATAATCCCAGTTCTGATGATTTACTTTATTAAATTATACAAATATACAAGAAATCAAATCCATATGGAATGATAATTTTAGTAATCTTGAAGAACTAGATAAATATATGGTTCCCTAATTACATGGGTAATTAAAAATAAACCATAAAAATTTAATGTAATTTTCATCCTTGAACTCATTAAATCGTTACATCTTCAAAACCTAGAAATGAATACAATTAATAGGTTGAGACGAGATTCCTAGTTAGTGTTTACAAAATGAACTATCAGGAATAATTCGTATTCAATATGGCAGGGTAAAATAACTGAAAAAACATATAATTTAATCAATACATTTTCTAAAATATTAATAAATGGATAATATTATATGGGAAATAAGATGGATAAAATTAATTTAATGATTAATGATGGAAATTATAAACTATGGGACAACATGTTTCCCGTGAACCTGATAGCTATACCAAAAAGATCCTTCCCAATAATGTTCAATCCATGTGAGTAATAACCCATTTAAGTTAGTGGATTTATTCATCTAATTAGACTAATGATGCATCGATAGGATTTTCTAGAAATAGCCTCCACAAATTATTTCATCTCAAAAGAATTAATTATAAAATGAATAATCAATTTAATTCACGAAAAAATATACCTTATTAACAAATATCTATATCATAAAAAACATATATATTAAATATTATTTCCCCAGTTAATCAAATCTATTTCAACTTGAAAACCATAAATAAAATGGTCTACATCTTAGAAATTAATAATATCCTTGTTATAATAAATATTTATATTTATGTGTTATAAAATTTTCATTGAATTAATATCATATATAAAAAAATGTGTAGTATATACAACATAGAAATGAAATTAGGTTCACAATATTAAAAACAAATTCAATGATGAGAAATTGTGATGAACTCCCTTACAAAGATATTATAATTAATAAAATGAATCAATTATGCGTATCCATTTTAAATCCACATTAAAGTTGGTAAAAATTGTAAGATAATAAAAATTCATTTGACACATAACTTAATGATGATATAATCAATGAAAAAGATGTTTAACCCAATGAATGAATATTGAGTAAAAAAATATCCTACCACATTGAAATCATTAGAATTGTAATCACCTTGGAAGAATAATATTTAAAAATCATGATATAGGAGTAAAATAAAAATATTAGTGTTATAATATAAAAATATGTATTATATAAATCACAAAAATTATATATATGTTCAATAAATGACATATCTCATAGAAGTAAAAGTGTGATGTGAAATCTTTACTTGAATATTTCCATTAGTAGGGTGTAATTTAATAGCATGTACAATTAGTTAATGATTTTTATCAATTTTTCCAAAACTAAACTAATATTTATTATACTATACATGGTTCTTGTTTATCATTTTCCCACCCACTCATCAATAATATTTCATTATTTTTATTGTTTTAGTTGTGTTTGTTTCAAGGTTTCATGGTTGGTTCATTGGTGTATAATTTTGGATATTCTTCTAAAATGTAAGTAACACTCTAGATTTGAAATGAAATAGAATTAATGTATTTTCCTAATTTTATATGGTCCCATATAATATTTCTCATTAAAAAGTGAAGAGGACTCATTTGATAAAATGTTAATGATAAATGTTTAGTTTATTTCAGTGGTTTTTTCGACCATCAAAAAATAATTTCATTATTTAATAATATGTATTTATATTAGTTATAGAACATGAAATCGATTATAATATAAAATTTACCCTCTTATTTATCCAAAATTATACATTTTCTACGATCCTAGAATAGACAATGTAGAACCAAAAATCATTATTCATAGTGAGGGTAAAGCACAATAATTTGCACATTGGTTTTGTCTTATTTGAATAAGAGAAGGTAATAAATGTTATGGATATATGATATTAAATTTTAAACATTAAAATAAAACTTTTACATGATTCTGTAGTTATTATGACCCTATGGATGATTTATGTGATGTGAAAATAGAATAAGGAAAGAAAATAAGCGATGTAGTTTGAGAAAATTACCACTTGAATGTCACTTCTTCGATGGATCCCTTAAAGACCATGGAATTATTGTTTGGTGAACCAAGATTCACATGGGCATGGGGAATGTGTATATTAGTGGTATTGGGTAATATTTTTGGATATTCAATTATTATTACTAGAAATGGGGTTGTGATTTTTGGAATTTTTAATTGTGTAGGGGTGGTTTTATGTGATTAAATAATATTTATTTCACATTTAAAGCCGACCACATTTCGGGATGAATTAATTTAAAAGAATAATATTCATAAATAAAATTTTAAAGGATATTTTTGGTTTATAGACTCATCAACCATACATTACTGTTGTATTTTTTAGTTATATAATAATATACCTTCTAACTATAACCCAGTTCATTTCGTAACCAATACTCTAGTAAATCATTTTTTATCGTGATAATTATTTTACTAAAAAATAAAAATTAAATTATAAAATAATTATGAGGCTATGATACCACTTATAGAATCCATTTTAACAAATTAAATTCAAATAATTGAAAAAATTAGATTAAAAATAATCCCATAGATGGGAAGAGAAAGCGGGATTTAAAAGTAAAAATATTCAAAAGTTTGATATTTTTTAGATCCAAATTCCACATGAAAATGACAACAGTGAGAAAAATTGGATTAATTTGTGAATTCCTAGACCCTTCTTCCATGTGTCTCATACCCCAAGACCAGTTGGGAATGTGATCCCCGACACTTCTCCCCATAATCCAGGGGCTACCGACAAGCCGTGGGGATTTAATGGTGAAATCAGTAGGAAGACATTACCCCCATGCCAGAGTGCACTACAAGAACTGAAAAAATAAGAAATAGTGGAAGTATAATAAAAAGAAATAATAATAAAATAATATAAGAATAATAAAAATAACATAAGACAGATGTTATAAAAAATTCCACATAGGCAGTGTCAGATACAGATATGCATGCATGGAATGCAAGTACAAAAAAGAAACAAAAAAGTATGAAGTAGACATACATGTTACAATACAAAAAAAAGTGAAAAAATGATCCAAGAATCACAAGACTAATCTTAGTACTATACTCTTAAGCTTCATTAAATCTATGAGAGTCAATAACCAGATGATTGGTTCTTGAATCTATCTGGACCCACATGGAAATAGTCTACTCGGGGGCCAATGGGTGCCCGAATAGGGTCTGAGAGAAATCTCATTAGGTCAACACCAATGGTTTCTACGTATAATTATATTGGATCTCATAAGTAAACAATTTTCAACTAATAGTATAATATTAATAGAATACATAATTAAAAAAAATACCCTCCATCATAGGTTTTAAGGGACACCCAACAAGTCTACCTGATTCATCTCAGTGTTGGAAGGTCTGAACAAATAACTAGGTCTATATATATATATATATATATATATATGTTAACACTAAAATGAGGTAATAATGCCTCTCATCCATAAAAATATATATAATAACTGGCTTGGGGTAATAATTACTCCCACCCATAAAAGATACATGCATGGGGTAAGAATGCCTCCCAACCAAACATAAGTTTGACTAGAATGGGGTAAGAATACCTCCCATCCATATAGAGATTATAACTAGAATGGTGTAAGAATTCCTACCAACCATAAAAACTAGATGGTAGCAATGGTACATGGTAATAATTCATCCCACCCGTCCATCTATAACGAGTCATGTGTGAAATAAAGACATAATAATTTACAATAAACTATTCTAGGAAAACCATCTTTCATCATTTACTGATTAACAAACTATACCATTAAAAAAAGTCCTTTATAAAATTAACAAACGTTAAGGGGAATCCATGACAAACCATCCGATCATTCCATTTGTAGCCTTTCATTTTATGGGGGTTTGATCTATCTCAACCTAGCTAACCTATTCTATTAATCACTCACTTTTTCATAAGAAATAAAACTAATTACAAATTCACATACTAAGGAAAATGGCCATATCAAAAATTCATGGGTTCGAATTGTATATTCATATCTTATGAGGTCAAAAAACCCATGTGGTGTCTTGGATTGTTCAAAATATGCAAGGAACCATGGTAAAGTCAATTTAAAACCATGCTAAGCAATATTAATCATGATTTGAAATTTTGAAAAAATTAGACTAAAATGGATAATTTGGGTGTAACACCCCTTGAGATTCCATAAAAGAATAGGTGAAATCTCAAAACCCCTAACCATGAGTCCATTAACATATTTCATCTCACAAGTTCAATTACACATGAATAGTTTAATACAAAATAATAGCTCGAAAAATACCAGCTCATAGAACAAAGGGTTGTAGTATGATATAAATGAATAACTTAGAAAACAATGTTATCACCTACCATAGACCTATAAATGATTAATTTTTGTGTATCGGCCTTAGATTCGAAGTAGGTTTGGGTATATCTGAGTTTCTGTCCAATGCCCTAAAAATAGGGAGAGTGATCATACTTTTAAATAGAAAAACTGATGGAAGAATTTAATGAGGAAAGAGTAGATCATGAGGATAGACTTACCTCAAGAAATCCAACTCCATTAAAACACTAATGATCATAAATTTGATAGAGTAGAAACTAACGACCAAAGGAGAAGAGAACATTTGGAGATCTAGAGGTGTGTAGGTTTGTTGTGCACAAAAGGGAGAAGGAATGAGAAATAAGATCATAAAATAGTGAATAAGAAAATGTACATTTTTCCTTAAATATGGGAAGAACGGTTTAAGAAACCATGTGAAAACCATGCGCATGTCACTACCTCCTTACTATAGGTCCAGACAGTCATTGCGCTCAGTTTCCCTAAGCGTACGCAAAACGTGCGAAACAACTCTATAATTTTCTGCATCCCTCTGCATTAGGCTGCACAATTGTGTGCTTGTCCCACACAATTTCCCCTAACTAGTAATACCATCCTAAATTCCCCAATGTCTAATCTACATGCTTCATAAGGTCACAAGATGCTCCTATAACCTCATTTTCATGATTAGGAGACTTTATTAGGACCATTTAATACATTCAAAAAGAAACACTAATGATCTGTACCATGGTCAAAATAGTAGGGTTGTTATAAACTCCACATCATAAAGAAGCTGATCCTCGATTTTCCATTCTAAGGGTACATAGATACTGTCAACATATTTTTCCAAGATCAAACATCATCCCCAATTTTACATGATCATACATCATCTTCCTGCTCCCATGTCTCATCATGTACCCGGTCATGCTACAATAACACCTATACAAGAGGAACATACCCTACCTCTGAGTGTCTTCATGCTTCGATCAACAATACTAACTCGATACTCCTCAAAGTAAGAATCTATATCTAGCTCAACCTCATTATGATGGAAGACTTACAATGGGTTTGGATAATACCGGATAAGTTGAGATACATGAAATTCATCATGCATGGACCAATATCTCAAAGGAAGTGCCAATAGGTATGCTAGTTGTTTGATTTGATTCACAGAATTTAAGTGTCCAATGAATCTTGGTGATAGTTTACCAAGCTTCCAAATACATCTATGCTCTAACCTATACAAGACATTAAATAAAACTTGGTCTCTGACTTCGTACTCAAGAGGTCTCCTACTCTTGTTGGCATTAGGCTACTGTCTAGACTGAGCAGTCAACATATGCTTTTGAATTAGGTAGTCCTACTATGATGTCTCCTACAAGAGATGATGCCCAAGGAAATATTAGTCCCATTCAAACAACTAACATAGAGGAGAAAGACAAGTCATACCACACAAGGCTTCATATGGTGCAATCTCAATGGTATCATGAAAGCTTTTGTTATAAGAAAACTAGACAAGGGGAATGTTTTTCTCTAAGGAACCCTCAAAGTAAATAACCCACACAATGAGAATATCATTTGGCACCTGAATTGTATGCTCTATCTTCTTATCATTATGAGGATGATAATCCATACTCAAATATACATACAAACCCAAATTATTCTACAACCCCTGCAAGATTTGTGATGTTAAATGAGATTATATGTCAGAAATAATAGAATAAGGTGCTCAATGAATATGTATAACCCTACTAACATATAGTCTCCAAAGGCCAAGAACTAAAAATATCCCCTTCACAGGTGAAAAGTTTGAGACCATCATTAGATCATCAACAACAACCTGCACTATATTGTTTCCATGAGGTGATCTGGGTAAACTAGTCACCAAGTATATCAAAACATTATCCCATTTCCACTCAGTAATAGAAAATGGATAAAGAATCCTTGTTGGCTGCTAATGAACCACCTTCACTTATTGACATGTTGTAGATCAAAAAAATGAAACAATTTATCTCCCCCTTCATTCCGAGCAACCAATATTGGTGTCATAAATCATTTTATGTTTTGGTGACACCACGGTGAACCACCCATATTGAGGAGTCAAAATCCCTTATCATCTATTCTATGATGTCTTCTAGAATGCATACACACCCATGTAATAGAAGAGTGTTGTCCCTATCAACCATCCATCCAGAAGACATATCATCATCTGAGATACTCTCACCTAGTACAATACCTTCAAGATTAGATAGTTGTCTCGACCTTACTCATTCTAGAAGAGTAGATCATACCATTAAGTATGAGAGGATAGTTTGACCATGGTCATCTCGAACATCAAGGTGTATCTCTAAGAACAATGACCTAATCTTCCATTCATCACTAGACTCGAAAAAATCCAATGTCTGAGTCTTTCAGTTCATATAATTTGCTTTTTAATTCCTTTTCACTATCATGTATGAATGTTCGAAATCAAAAGATTGAAGGTACTCATTCAACCTACACTGCGTGAGATTTTGATCTAACTGTTTGAAGAAGAATTTGAGGATCTTGTGGTCTATAAACACCACAAAGCTCTCTCCTAATAAATAGTATCTCTAATAGTTTAAGGATATAAAAACTGTATTGATCTCGAGATCATGCATTGGTTTATTCCACTCATGAGGTCTTAACTGATATGAATCGTACACAATGAATCACTTTTCCTACATCAGAACAGATCCAAGCTCAATACCTGATGTGTCATAGTAGACCATTTAATCCCTTCCATTCCTTGGAAGAATAATTATTTGTGCTGAAGTATGTCTTCCCTTCAACTCCTAAAGAGATACTACACAAGATTTCGACCATTTGAATTTCCCACCCCATTTCGTCAAACTAGTACTTGGCACTACACGACATGAGAAATCCTAAATTAAGCATATGAAGTATTCATAAAGCCCCATGAAACCAAGTAAATATAACATGTTATTGGTATTCTTCCAAGAAATCATATCCATCATTTTCTATGGGTCAACAAAAACTCGTGAATCCAAGATTATATAACCCATGAAGTGGACACTATCAATCTAGGAGTGGAATTTATTGAGAATAGAAAAGAGATAATTCTCTCTTAGAATATTAAACATGATCTCAAGATGGGTTTCATGGTGCTGTCTCATGTGTGAATACACCATGATATCGTCTATGAAGACAACCACAAATGAATTCAGAAATAGGTGGAAAATGTGACTCATAAGATCCATAAAGATAGCAGGTGTGTTTGTGATTTTGAACGGAATTACATGGTACTCATAGAGAACATACATTCTCCAAAAAAAAGTGCAAGGTATGTATGATGTATGTACATAATCATGATGATATCCCAACCTTATTTTTATTTTTGTAAACCCCATTTCTCCTTGATGGTGATCAATGAGGTCGTCTATTCTAGGCATGGGATAATCGTTCTTGAAAGTTAATTGATACAACCGATGGTATTCTACGAAATTCCTAATGGAAACATCCGTATTCTTGGTAAAAAGTAGAGGTGAAACCTAAGGAGTTGTTTTGGGATGTATAAAAACTTTCATCTCTAGATAAGACAACAGATTTTTTAGTTCCAGATGCTCTGTAGCTTCCATCCTATAAGGAGTAATGGTCACATGTTCGACTCCTAAAAAAAATCATTGGTGAGATCTATCTATCACACTATAGGGTGACTTGATAAGTTAATAGGAAAAATTTATCATAAATTATTCACTAAAGAACGAAAAAGGAGGGTTTCAACCCTTGATAATCAATGTAATGACTGGAAACCAGTTCTGCAAAACTACCCAGCCTCTACTGCTCGGGTCCTGCTCATGTCACACAAACATCCTATTCTCCCATATGATAATGTGTAATTCCCTATGATGATTTAAACATCAAACACCATAGATATATGTAAATATGGTATCTGTAGTGAACTAACCATTGAATTCCAAGGATTATGTTGAAACTCATCATATCGAAAACAAATTGGTTCTATTCAAAAAAGTAATCATCTATCTCAAGGGGATAGTTCTTGAAACAGTGAATTCCCTATGAATGGATTCCAATGAGTGTATCTAGAATCAATAGGCCATGATAATACTCATCATAGAGGCCTAGAACCTCAGTGAACGCATCATAAATCAATGAGTGTGATACACCTATATCAAACAAATCAGATAATAATGTGATGGCTACTAGTATAGTGCCTCCTACCATTGATGGTATGGTGCTCTACTCATGTAGTGTAGGATGAAATGCATGTAACTAGAATGTACCATGACACCGTGTCACTTCTATACTACTTGGAGTAGGCCCGCTTTACTAGAACTAATAATCACACATCTAATTTTCTCTACCTTAAAGGTAAAACCCAGATGTTTTTATGAAATATTTTCTTGAAATATTTTATTTTTATTTTTATTCTTTAATACCTTTATTTGCACACAATCATTTGTTTAAACTAACCATGATATTCCCTTTATATAAAATTATCGTTATAGCCATGTAGTTAGGTTAGTGGAAATAATTATAACTAACTTCTAAAAATACATTATGAATTCAATGGCTATTAATTATTTACGAAAAATATAAATCAATTAGATATTTTTATTTTTTAGTGAATTACATTTGGTAATGAAATTAATGAGATATATGTGTTATATAAATATCATTGATATTCATCCCATGGATATTTTAGTCATAGGGTATGAATAAAACCCTATTTTATGTATAAGAATATGTTTCTTTAAAAGGTTAATTTAACACATTTGAATGGATAACCCATTATAAATTAAGATTTTGAAACATTAATAATTTATATAGGAAAATGTAAAAATTTTATTTTTATGTGGGATATAAAAATTTACTTTGGAATAATTTATGATATTTTTTGGATTACATTCATGTTTTGATGAATAGAAAAAATAAACTAAATTTTAATTATTATTTTTTTGATCGAGATAATTTATATGGAAAAATTATAATATTGAATGGTTTCAATGTATAAATAGAATAAAATTTTACCATTTAATATAATTTATGACATTATCAATAATTTAAATTGAATTTATTGGTGAAAACATTTCAATCTTTTGAAATTATTTAACTTTTAAAACATGTCTTATCATTTCAACAACGTGATTAATTTTAAATTAATTACCGCAACTAATGTGTTTTGAATTTGTAAAAATGTATTACATATTTGGACTCAAATGGTATAAATTTTGGGAATATGTTCCTTTTTTTGTACATTATTAATAGAAACATCAATAATTATTTTATATACCATGGTTAAAGGGTAAATCTGGTAAATAAGAGTAAACAAATAATAATTTAATAATATAAAACAACCATAAAACGTGTCCTAATCCTATTGGATGTGTTATTTATGACCATGGTCATCGTTGGGTCAATTTCTAAACTCCATGGATTCACATGGATGCGAAAATGACATTTAATGGGAATTAATTTGAAGTAAAGATAATTATAATCAAAACAAATATCTTTTACTAAATTGATTTTAATATAGGTTTATATAATTGATCAAAATGTCTATAAATAGGTATTAGAAATATATAAAATTCCTAAATCATTGTATTTTATTTTTAATATTTGGACATTAGAAAAATATATTTATTTATGATACAATTATGATGTATTTATTACCTCTTTATTTAAAGATTCAAATAAATGAATTCATAAATATTAAAACAAATGTAATTTGGTTATTTTGATGTCATAAAAGAATTTTTTGGAAGATATTGACATTTTATATTTGATTTCTTTCCATATTTTAGAAGTATTCAGGTTGTTATAATTTAAAAAAAAAATTCAAGTACGAATAATGTCCAAAATTGACACAATTTGTTACATAAAACATAAAATTATTTATTAAATGATATTAAATTCAAAAAAATCAATGATTTTGAAAAATGTTTAATATAAGTAAAAATATGACATAAATAACTTCTTTTGGGTCATTTGATATGATATGATTACTATATTAACACAAAATGTGTAAATAACATGATATCAATGTATGACTAAAAAGGGTAAAATAAGTGTTAAACCACAAAGATAAGGATAAAAAAATATTCCAAACTTATTTAAAATATTTTGGATGATGGGTATTCATACCTATATCATCTTATATTTTAATTCATTATTTTTTGGTATATTTTTAGTCTAAATTGAATTTATAATAAATTAACATTTTGAGAGTTTCCTAAAGTGTCCCTCTCCTCTCTTATAACCGAGAACCTCCTCAATCTCCTCTTTACTCCATTTGGAGCCTTCAATCTTAGAAAAATCTAGCCCTTTTATCTTTTAAACATCCATAGTTACATTCTAGATGATCTAGTCTTCTCAAAATACCAACTCTTGTTCCCTAAGTGGAAATTTAAAGGAGGCAAGTCGAGGAAGAGGTAATCTCTTCTACCGATTCTTTTATATTTATTTCTTCTTCTACTTACTCTTAATTTGTTGTCTAATTACAAAGTAATAACTTTAGTATCAATAATATACTGATAAGTTATTTTAAATATTAAAAAACCTTATTTCACCTTTTATCCATCCTATGAAAAATGAAGTCACCATGTGTGCGTACGTATGACTTACTACCTCCACGTTGTAGTGTAATATATTTTTCACCACGACCTTACATGGATGGGTATAATGGTAGAAATAATAACTATATATGGTTATTATAACATGATACTATTTCTAAGATACTATAAGACAACCACTTCAATACCATTCAACAATTATTGGAACGATATCGTTGCTTGTGCGTACATATGGCTTACCGTCTCCACAGTGCAATGTTATTCGTTCTACATAATATTCATTAAACAGTTATTATATTAATTAAATGAATGGATTTATATGATATATATATAATAATATTAGTATTTAGGTGGTATAATTATATCCTAAAAATAGGAATAAGAACATATCAGACAAAACATACATAATGACATAAAACTGTTAATACCCGAATAATGAGTAACAATGAAATGTTACAAACAAATGCATGAAAATATGATCCTAAATGTTATCATAAAAATGAGTATTATTTTGGAATAAATAAATAACATTAGTTAAATCATCATATATGAGGTTCAGATACATAAAAAGGATATCAGACCTAAGGTAAGGGACAATATGAAAATCTTGTTTTATCCGAGATTGTTTATATGTAAGTATTTACTAGGGATATATTTATCATAAATTTCCATGTTTTATAATAATATTATCATAAAATTATTATTATTATTATATGTATGTTTAAATTCATTTTTACCCATTTTTACTTATACTTCATGGTTTGGAAGGAATCTTTCTTACGTTTACCATACGAGGTATTTTTTGGACATTTCCAAAAAAAGTACGAGAAGAATGTTTTTTAACTTGTATGGAAGGAAATTATTTTTCCACTTTCAAAATGAATTATTTCCTTTAATATTACCCTACAGTATTACTAGGTTTTAATTTCACAAAAAATGACTTATTCTAAAATTTTTTGATATTTTTAGGAAGGAAAACATTTTGGAAAAAGATGGGACATTTTCCTCATGAATGTAGCTAAAATGTTTTATCAAAATTATTTTCCATCTATGATTACATAGTTTTATGTTTCTATCCATATTATTAATTTTATTTTATGGTTTAAATGATTAAATTAGTTTTATGAAATATATTTATGGATTATTTCATGAGTGATTGATGTTTAAGAAACCCATTTTATTTCATGGGTTTTGCTATAGTGAATGTTTTTATGTTTTTGTGGAACCCAAAAAATTGTTTTCTTATTATATGGGTGGGACCTATATCTCCCTCCAATTCATTGGGTAATGATGTATATCTCATGAGATAGAGATGGATCAAACAATAAGTTAATCTTCTTTAGTGACACAGGGCTTGAATGAGGAGAGAACTCAGTTCAATATTGGACTTTGTCCGCTGTGACGGTCTTGGTAATGAGACGTGACAATTAAGAAATGATTTTATATTATTATGTGTGTATTACAAAAAATTTCATGTCTAATGTTATGATTATTGGGATTACATTTAAATTTTATGATTTACCCCATGAAATTATATTGTGATCTTTTATATGTAGGATAAAATTTACAAATGTTATGTTCTTATGAATTTGATTTCATTTTTATTTCATTTAATAACCCTTACTAAGAATTTGAGCTCACCCTTATATTTGTTTCTTTTCTCTAGTACATGAATAAGGGTATTGGGTATGATATTCCAAAAAAGAGTCTAGTAATGATGAAATAAACAGGAGACAATATAGATGGTTTATGAACCCTTTTTTTATGTTTTCATATTTCTAAATACATTATACCTATATGGTCCTATAATAGTTTTGTTATATGTTGCAATATATATATTTCAATTCTGAAGTGATATCGATTTATGTAATGCATTGGTCACTAAAGTTGGTATCCATGGAAAGGTATAGTTAACCTTTGGAAACTTGGATGAGAAAGGTATACAGATATGTCTATATATAGGATACAATCCTGGAGTTTTATAAAAGACCATAAATAACCCATTATAAAATATAAAGTTTCTTAAATTGAAATTTTATTCTTGATTATGTGGTTTTCCTATTACGATTTATGTTTTCAAACCTTGCTTCTTGGTTTATTTTAATTGTTAGAACATGAAGGAACTACGTTAATGCTGAATGCAATGGGCAATGCAATGATTGTCCCCTAGTGAAACCAAATGTTATGGGAGCTAGAATGAAAAATCATGTAGTAATGCTCACACAACTTTATCAAGCTATGAATAATTCTGGACGTCCAAACAAGCAATGGAGGGATAAAAATTATATTGAATCCTTCCCGAGGTAGTGTCCACCTTCATTCAGCTAGTATTCCGATCCATTGGTGGCTACACAATGGATCAGTACCATTGAAACAATATTTTCAATTCTACAATACTTTGAACATGATAAATTCATCATAGCAGTATATCATTTGGTGGGTGAAGCTGATCAAAGGTGGACACTTATCAAGAATACGAGGCAAAGAGATGAAATTGAGTCCAAGGAATGGGATGAGTTTAATAACTTATTTTTCAATAAGTACTTTCCTAGTAATCTTTGAACAAAGATGAATAAAGAGTTCCTTGTGCTTTTGAAAAAAGATGATGAATCTGCTGGTATATACGAAGAAACATTTACCTAACATGAAAGGTATGTTTTTGGAATTATTATCCAACATGAGAGTAAGATTGATCGATTCTTTTGTGGAAAAAAACCAAGTCTCCGAATGACATTATCCATAAGGGACGTCAATAGCTATGGGGAAATTGTTCAATGTACTCTCATGGTTGAGATGGTGATTGGAGTAACCCATAGGTCGTATGTGTATGATAAGAAGAGAAAAATAGAATTCAATGGAAAATATAAAGACCACATTGAAAAGAATAGGTGTTTTCTCTTATGCTAAAACTATAGAAACAAACATGGAGGGAATTTTATTAGAGGGACTAGTAAATATATTTAGTGTGGAAAAAAATTTCATTAGGCAATTTAATGCCGAAGTGACGAGAAAAATATATCTAATGATGCGAACAAAGAAAAGTCTACACAGAATGCACCTCCTACAATTCAACGTTACAAGTGCAAGGAAATGGGGAATTATTCTAATCAATTTCCTAATCCAAGGGTTATTGATGATGATGGATGTCAATAAAATCTTAAATCCAAAGACAAAGTATCGTCACATGAAATTACTATAGGCGATGTGGAGTATGATAATGAATTAGTGAAAGGTACACATACCATCGAATCTAAAGTAGAAAATATTTTATTTGATTTTATATCCAAACACACTTTTATTTCTAAAGAACTTTCTAAGGGTATCACTATATTACCTCAACACTTAGATGTTTTGTTAGCTGTGACAAATCTTAATGGCACAACAATCACATCAAAATTTTACAATTCTTCTCCAATTGTAGATTGTGGGATTGTGCATCCTTAAATTCTTATTATCCTTCATATAGTGGAATTTTATGTGATTATTGTCATGGAATGGCTTTCATTATATGGAGCTCATATCAATTTCCAAAGAAGGGAAGTCACATTTCATATTCTAGATCAATCTATGATAATATATCGATGCAAGGATGAATATAACCTTCCAGTAGAAATTTTTTCCATCTTATGGGTCATGATTCTAATAAATAAAGGCTATTTATCTCAAATGGTGGAGGGGAAACTCAAAATTAAGAATATGCCCACTATATGAGAGTTTCAAGATGTATTTATAGAGTAATTTCAAGGCCTTCCACTAAATCATGAAGTTGAGTTTTCAATAGAAATCATACTGGGATCTTTGCCTATTTCAAGGACACCATATAGAATAGACACAATTGAGATGTTGGAATTGAAGAAGAAACTTTATGAGAATCTTGATAAAGGTTTCCTATGCCCTAGTGCGTCGCCTTGGGGAGCACCTATGTTGTTTGTTAATAAGAAAGATGGATCAATGTGACTCTACATTTATTATTGAGAACATTAAAATATCACTATCAATAAAAAAAATATCCTCTCCCACTCATCGATGACTTATTTGACCAACTACATGGTGCTAAATACTATTCGAAGATTGATCTTCAATCAAGATATCATCATTTAAGTGTCAAAAAAGAGGATATACCAAAGACTGTATTATGTACAATTTATGGACACTATGAATTTATAGTGATACCTTTTGGTCTTACTAACGTCCTTTCTATCTTATTGGATCTAGTGAATTGTGTCGTTAGAGTCTATCTTGATAAGTTTGTGGTAGTATTTATAGATGATACTCTTGTCAATTCAAAGAGTATGTAAGAACATGAAGATCACTTGAGAATTGTACATAAGACCCTAATAAAAGATAATGTTTAAGAAAAATTTACAAAATGTTAATTTTGGATTCCAAAAGATTCATTTTGGGGTCACATAATCTTAAGAGAGGGGATATCAATGGATCTAGAAAATATAGGTTATTGATAGATGGTCGAGACCAACAAAAATAACAGAGTTCCCAAGTTTTATTGGTTTGTATTGATTTTATCGATGTATTGTGAAAGGCGTTTCAATATTATCCAATCCACATACCATGTTGACTCGTAAAAGAGTTATGTTTGTTTGGAAGGAGGAATGTGAAGAGAATTCCAAGGAGAAAAATAGAAGGTTTGCCAGTGCACATGTGTTCACACTGCCTTGTAGTAAAGAATGGTTTGTGATCTATGGTGATACTTCCAAGAAGGGACTAGGGTGTGTTCTCATGAAAAATGACATGGTGATAGCTTATTCCTCACGACAGTTGAAAATCCATGTGAAAAATTAGCCAACTCATGATTTGGAGTTAGGTGTGGTAATCATTGCATTAAAAAAATGGAGGCACAATCTTTATGGTGAAAGGTGTGATATTTATACTGATAAAAAATGTTTATAGTATATTTTAACACAAAAGGAGCTAAATATGAACCAAATAATATGGTTGGAGTTGAATAAATATTATGACTGCCCAAAACATAACCACCCTCAGAAAGTGAACAAGCTGGCAGATGCTTTCAGTTGAAAAGATAATGATAGCTTATCCAAGATGTGGATCATGAAAGATTCAATATTAATGGATTTGAAGAGGATGGATCATGAAATTTTAATGGAAGGGGTGAAATATTATCATTCTCAAGTGAATTTTCAACCATCTATACAAGTGACGATTAAAGTGGAAATGAATGAAGATGTAGAGTTAAAAAAAGGTGAGAAACATTCCTGAATTCAACCAT
The DNA here is from genome assembly GCA_963277665.1 of Viscum album. Taxonomy (NCBI): domain Eukaryota; kingdom Viridiplantae; phylum Streptophyta; class Magnoliopsida; order Santalales; family Viscaceae; genus Viscum; species Viscum album. The sequence continues at coordinate 601,861,942 of OY728157.1, forward strand.
GATTGTGATGAAATAATAAGGTTAAAGAACGTGGTTTCTATTCATCTCATAATATAATTAATGACAAATCAATTTGAGGAGGCTCATAGTTCTTCATTATCTATTAATCATAGAGGTACAAAGATGTACATGGACTAGAAAGAGTACATCTAGTTTGATGACATGAAAAGAGATATAGTCGAATATGTACCTCGATGCTTGGTTTGTCAGCAAGTTAAGGATGAGTGACCAAAGTCTAAGTGGATGTTACAATCATTACCCTTACTAAAAAATGGGATAACATAACTATGGACTTTGTCAACGGAAATTTGAAAACATCCAAAGGCAATAATGCTAAATGGGTTATAGTTGATCGCCTTACGAAGTCGGTACACTTCATTGATATTTGAGAGGATTTATCTCTCGATCATCTTGCCCAGATATATGTAAAGAATGTTGTAATATTGAATAGAGTACCACATTCTGTTATATCTAATAGGGATCCTTGGGTTACATCGATGTTCTGGCGAAGTATTCAGCATGATCTAGATACAGAGTTATGTTTCAGCACTGCTTATCATCCTAAGATAGATTATCAGTATGAGAGCACAAGTCAAACTATTGAAGACATGTTGAGAACTTGATCTATTGATTTCAATGGTGGGTGGGATCCACACCTACCATTTGTGGAATTTTCATACAATAATAACTTCCAGTCAAGTATTCAGATGGATCCTTATGAATCCCACTATGAAATGAAGTGCAGAACTCCAACTTGGTGGGATGAAATTGGGGAATGAAAGCTATTTGGACTTTGTCTTGTTGATGAAATGGCAGAAAAGGTCATATCTATTCATCATCCAAAAATATCATCACAAAGGAGGCAAAATAGTTATGCGTAAAATGGAAGAAAAGACCTAGTGTTTGAAGAGGGTGATGAGGTGTTTTTACGAAAATCTCCCTAGAAGTGAGTAATGATATTTGGAAAAAAGGCAAGATGAGACTTTGGTATATCAGTCCTTTTGAAATAATGGATCGTGTTGGGAAGGTATCTTACTGATTGGCGCATCCACAAAATCTCTCTCAAGTTCATGAGGTGTTCCATGAATCTATCTGGAGAAAGTATATACCTGGTCCTTCAGATTTACTAAGCTCATAAGTTGTACTCTTAGAGGAATATCATTCCTATGAAGAACGATTGATAGAGATTCTGGTTTTTAGCAAAAATGATCTACAAAACAAGACCACTCCCTTGGATAATATTTTATGAAGGAACCACCAATTTGAAAAAGCCACATGGGAACATGAAGATATTAGGAAGGAGAGGTATACTGATATGTTTATTTCCAAGTGATAAATTTTGAAGGCGAAATTCAGTTTATGGGGGAAGAATGTAACACCCAAATGTTTTTATGAAATATTTTTTTTAAATATTTTTTTTATAAATTTTATTTTTATGTAGCTTGATTTTCACAAAATCATGATTTTAAAAAAACCGCAAGATTCCCTTAATGTAAAATTACCATGATAGTATATCTGTTAGGTGAGAGGGAAAAATTCTAGCTAACTAAGGAAATTTCATTATGAATTAATTGGATATTAATTATTTATGAAAAATATAATTCAATTATATATTTGTATTTTTGAGTGAATTTTATTTAGTAATGAAATTAATGAGATATATGTGTTATAATAATATTTTTGATATTCATCCTGGGCATATTTTTGTCATAAGGTATGAATAAAACCCTATTATATATATAAGAACCTATTTTTTAAAAAGGTTAATTTTACACCTTTTAACGGAAAACCCATTTTAAATTAAGATTTTGACACATTAATAATCTCTATATGAAAACATGAACATTTTATTTTTAATTAGGATATGAGAATTTACATTGGATAAATTTAAAATATTTTTCTAACTACTTTCATGTTTTGATTAATAGTAAAAATACTCTAAATATTAATTTAATTTTTTTTCATCAAGATAATTTATATGGATAAATTATAATATTTTATATTTTTAAATTATAAATAGAATATATATTTACAATTTAATATAATTTATTCCGTTATAATTAAAGCCACATTGAATTCATAGGTAAAAACATTTCAATCTTTTGTAATGTTTTATATTTTAAAACCCATTTTTCTCATTTCAACAACGTGATTAATATTAAATTAATTACTAAAAATTCATTTTTTTGAATTTGGAAAAATTCATTTTAAATTTGGAATCATAATATCAAAATTTTGTAAATTGGTACATTTTTTTGGGATTATGAATAGTAAATTCAATAATTATTTTATTTACAATGGTTAAAGATTAAATCGGGTTAATAAGGGTAAAAAAATAATACATTGATAAATATTCATAATTAAGATAAAAATATTTCATACATCATGATAGTTTATTTAAATTTTTTAACATTAGATAAATATATTTATTTTTGACACAATTATGATGTTGTGATTAACTCATTAAGGAACGATTCAAATAATAGAATTTATAAATATAAAAAAAATTATTTTTTTTATTTTGAATTCATCCCAAAATTTTCTGGATGGTATAAAAATATTATATTTTATTTAATGAATTATTTTGGAATAAATCGAGTTCTTATGAATTTTTTAAAAAAGTCAAGTATGAATAGTGTCCAAAATTGACACAATTCATAACTTAAAACATAAAATATTTTATTAAATGATATTAAATATCAAAAAAAAATCTAAGAATAAAAAAATGGTTAATATAAGTCCAAATATGTCATAAATATCTTTTTTGGGGTTGTTTTACAAAATATGTTTATTACATTAACCCACAATGTGTAAATAACATGATATCATGATAAGATTAAAAAGGGTAAAATAAGGGTTTTGTCAAAATAATAAGGATACAACATTATTATAAACTTGTATTAAAATTATTTGATGATGAGTATTCGAACCAAAATCATTTTAACATTGAAATAAATAAATTTTTTACCATTTTTAGTCGAAATTGAATTTATAATAAACTAATATTTTGACTATTTTCTAACGTGATGATCTCCTCTTTTATAAAAGGTATCCTCATTCATCTACTCTTTAATCTATTTTGAGCCTTCAATATCACCCAAAACCTTCTCATTTATCATATCATCTTCCCTAGTTACATTCTAGAGGTTCTTTTCTTCTCAAAAGACCAAATCTAGTGCCCTAGGGAAAATTAAAATGAGGCATGTCGAGGAAAATGTAATCAATTCTACAGATTATTTCAAAAATATTTCCTCTTATACTACCTATTTTGATTTTTTTTCATTATATATTAATAACATATATATCAATAATATACTGATATGTTATTATAAATATGAGACAAACCTATTTCAGCTTTTATCCATCCTACAAAAAATGAAATCACCGCATGTGCGTACGTACGGATTACCGTCTCTACGCCGTGGTGTAATCGGGTTTTCACCACCTTCACACATGGATAGGTATAATGTTGTAAATAATAACTATATATTATTATTATGACATGATACTAATTCTATGATACTATAAACCATCCACTTAAATACCATTCAACAATTATGGGAATGATATCGTCGCTCGTGCATACACACGGTTTACCACCTCCACAATTCTGTGTGATTCATTCTACATAATCTTCATTAAACCATGATTATATAAATGAATTTAATGAATAAATGTGATATATGTTATAATAATACTATCATGTAAATTAATTAACTATAACCTAAAAATATGAATAAGAAATTATCTGTTAAAACATATATAAGAACATAAAGTAGTTAATACCTCAATAACGAGTAATAATGGAATGTTACAAACAAACGGTTGAAAATATGATCATAAATGTTATCATAAAAATGATTGTGATTCTAGAATAAATAATTATCACTATTTAAAACATCATAAAAGTGGTTCAGATACATACAAAAGATATCAGACATAAGGTAAGGGATAACATTTCAAATCTTGTTTTTATCTGAGATTGTTTAAACATAGGTATTTACTGGGGGTATATTTATTATCCATTTCTTTGCGCTATAAGAATATTCTATTAAGTATTTTTCTATTATTATATTAATTTTTTTTTGTTATTTTTAACCATTTTTTCTTTTACAATATGGTTTGGAAGGAATCTTTCTTACATTTACCATACGAGGTACTTTTTGGACTATTCCACCAAAAGTACAAGAAGAATGTTTTTTTTAAATTTTTTGGCATGAACATATTTTTTTGATTTTATATGGGATTATTTTCTTGGGGATTAACCTATAATATTAAAAGGTTATTTTCTCATAAAAGATATTTTCTAAAATTATGTGAAATTTTGATGAAGGAAAACATTTTTGGAAAAAGGATATTTTCCTTAGGAAAAAAGCTCAACTGTTTAATCAAAATTATTTTCCATCTAAGATTAAATAGGGTTATGTTTCAACACATATTATTACTTTTATTTTATTGTATAAATGATGAAATAATTTTTATGAAATCCTTTTATTAATTATGTCATGAGGTATTGATGTTTAAGAAACCCATTTTATTTAATGGGTTATTCTATAAAAATTTTTTTATGTTTTGTGGAACATGTATGAATGGTTTAATTACGAGATGTGTGGGACCAATATCTCCATCCATTACATTGGGGAAACATATATATCTTTTGAGATAGACCTGGATTGAATAAAAAGTTAATACAATTAAGTGATACTGGGATGGAATGAGGAGAGAACTCGATTCAGTAATGGAATTTGTCTTCTATGATGGTCTTGGCAATTATCATTGACTAATATGAAATGATTTTCTATGCTTATGTGTGTATTAAAAAAATTCATGTATTATGTTATGAAAACTGGGATTACGTTTTAGATTTATGATTTATCCTAGGACATGATATTGTAATCATTTATATGCAGGATAAGATTTTAAAAAGTAATATTCTTAAGAATATGATATGATTGTTATTTCATTTTTTTACCCTTACTAAGCATTTGAGATCACCTTACTGAATTTTTATTTTCCATAGGACATGCAGAAGGGTATTAATTATGATATACCAAAACAGATTCTAGTTACGATGAAATAAATGGGAGATAATGTTGATGTTTTATGAACCGATTGTTTTTGTTTCCCCGTTTCTGAAGATAATATATGTATACAGTCCTGTCATTGCTCTATTATATGTTGTAATAAATATTATTCAATTATAAAGTTATATCAATTTCTGTAATGTATGTGTTTCTATATTGACCACTACCATAGTCTGATCGAGCATATATATTCCACCTGCTGGATTGTAATGATCCTTGTGACCCCGCTCCTGATCGAGGAGGAGGAGTAGATCCTTGCTCAAAAGTCAATGGAGGAAATGTTCTAATGAACTGGTGGATATGACCCAACCTACCACAACCTCTACACTCCACAAGATTCTATAGACACTGTCTCTTGAAATTTGTTGAAATACTGCCCTGATGATAGATAGAAGAACCACCAATGGATGAATCATGAGGACCACTACTCCCGCAAAACTCTCGGAAAAATCATTTTTTCCTAGAAGAAGATCTACTAGAGGATTTTAGTGTGAAACATCCATGGAATTCACCCACATAATATCATAGAATTTTCTCAGTATTTGGGGTTTTATTGATGATCTCAAAAATTAATTCCAGACTGAAAATGTTGACCTATGACTTAAATCCATAACACAACCCATCATCAAATCACCCAGTAGCTATAATGTCATCATCGACTAGATAGGGAGTGAAACCCTTCATATCAGTGAAATAGGATAAGTACACCATGACTAACATGGCCCCCTACTGCAGATTCAAGAACTCTCTTGCTCAGTCATCCTTTAGAGTCTGGGGAAAGGATTTGTTATAGAATGTAGTCTGGAAGTCATCCCAAACCATCTCTCTTTATTAGATTGTTTGAGTGATGATACCCCATCCCCTCTTGGCAGAGTCGTGTAGCATGTAGGTAGCTATCTTGACCATCCTCATTGTATGTGTCTCTAGGTGCTCTATAATAGAAAGTATTTCGTCCATCCTGAATTCCATAGAAAAAGGTCCACCATCCCCAAGAAAGATGGAGGATGCTGCTACTGAAACTCATGAGTTAATTATGCAATTCTTGAGACTGGTTTCACATTTCCATGTATATAATTCATCATACATAGGAATACCTATCTAAAATTGGTATCAATCCCAATTTAGGAATAGGAGGAGGAACAACCGGTGGATCAACTGGAAGAACAACTGGAGGCTCAGTGCTCGCTACCTTAGGAACATGGTCATACCCACCATCAGGGTCCACAATTGGAGGATGTCATGGAGGAATAATGCTTCAATAACAAAAGAACATATTGGAAGAGATTTAACACTATATAGAATAGCATTTATGAAACTATGTAATGAATTAAATCCTTCTTAAAATAAAGAACATGCCTCTATGTTTAGTACTACATCTAGGTCTAGATGTTGTAACAAACTATGACATGCCATACAAATGAACACCCCCTACCCAAAAATAAGCTTAGGTTCAGGATATGATTATATGTTAGGAATGTGTAAAAAGGTTGTTCCCAAATTATAAATGACATTAAATATTTGAGTCAAATTATACGTCCTTTTGAGTTCTATAAGGGACTATACACATTATGAGTCAAAATATGACAATCAGATGGATGCCATTTTCTTTTTAAATTGTTCTAATACCATTGATTATATCATTCCAAATATGGGTGAGATCTTTGGAATGAAATTTTCCAATCCATAAGGGCCCATTCAAATTATGAATGAAATACTGGATCTAACTAGTCACACTATAAAATGATCGAAAACATGTAGAAAAGTGTCATCATAGCTATATATAAATAACAAGGATGTTAAAGATGCAACATGTAATGCTCAATGGAAATTTAAACATGTCATGGGAAGATGCATGGAATATCCATTTTGTGGCTATTATGATGCATGTTCTACACACAACCCTCATATCATTGGGCCGAAAAATCAAATCACAATTCAATTTCATGAATACAAACAACATCATAACACATGTGAGGCACCAAATGTGAAATTAAATCAATAGTAAAAATAGAATCAATAACAACAATGACTCAGAGACTTGGCCCTTACCCCGTACATGGGTTCACGATGCCCAATCATGTCATGTAACCATGTAAAAGGCATTCCTTATATTTAATTTATTGTCTCAAAATAGTAAATCAATAATGGAACCACCTCTAATACCACTTGGTGATGACCTAGGCCATGTTTCCATGGGTCCCGTGCCCTATGCCCGGTTGGCAACATGACCCCTAGCACCTCTCCCCCTAAGCAAAGGGAATAAAAGTAGAAACATGAGTATAATGATGAAATCTCCAGGGATACCTTACCCTCCTGACATATTGCTCACTAAATATATAAATTATAAGGAGTAGCGGAAACATAATCAAAAGTCAGTTTATGTAATTAGTTGAAGAATTACTGAAACATCAAAATACTGATAATATAAAAAAATTCCTCATAGATAGTGTCTGATATAGATATTCATTCTTAGAATTCAAATAAAAATTGCATAAAATATAGGAAGCATACATACATGGTAAAATACTACGAAAGTAGACAATATTCAAAAGTTTCTCTAAGAATCTCAAGCCTAATCCCATTCCACTACCATTACGCTCCATCTAAGAAAAGAGAGTCAACAACCAGATGAGTGGTTCTTGCCTTCATCAATAACTATAAGAAAACAATATGCTCAGGTGCCAAAGGAGGCCCTAATAGGGTGTTAAATAAATCTCATTAGGCCACCAGAAACTATGTCTATGTGTAATTGTAGGCGTTCTTATATGTAAATAGTGTGAAGATAATAGTAGGATAGCAATGCAATACAAAATTAAACAATTACTCTCCCACTCAGGTTCGATGTGACACCTAGTGGGTCTACCTACTCCACCTCAGAACGTGAATGTCTTAAAAAATAACTTTGTGTGTATATATATATATCAGATATCACAAGAACAAAGTAATAATTATTCTCATTGATGAACATATATATATATATATAATTATTGGATTGTGGTAAGAATTTATCCCACTAATAAAAGATATTATCATGGGGTAATAATTCCTCCCATCAAAACAGAGGTTTTAATAGTCATGGTCAATGAATTCCTCTAATCCATATATATAATATAAATGGCATGAGGTAAGAATTCCTTGCGCCCATAAATAAATGATGGTAGAATTTGAATTGGAGTAAGAATATCTCCCACCCATCTATCTATAAGAGTCATGAGTTTAATAAATACATTATAATTTACAATATTCTATGTGAGGAAAAACCTCTAGATTCATTCCAGGTTTAACAAACTAATCCCTATAAGAAATGCATTTATAAAAATAACTTAATTTAGAGAAAGGCATGCCCTACCTTAAGTTCATTCCATTTATGGATGTTTAATTAATGTGGTCTGGGCCATCTCATCTTAGCTAACCCATTCTATCAATCAATCCTTTTTTCCCAATATAGAAAACCAATTACAAAGGAATATTCCAAGAAAAAAGGCAATATCAAAAAGTCATAGGGTCAAATTGGAAATTCTATGCTTAAGAGTTATAAACACCCTTGTGGTGTCTTGGATTTTTCAAAATACACCTGGAACAATGGTCAAAAAAATTTAAAAAAATGTTGGGAATATAAATCATGATTTGAAATTTAGTAAAAGTTTTCCTAAAATGTCCAATTATGGTGTAACACCCCTTAAGATTCCATAAAAAAAGTAAATATATAAAACCCTAAAAAATAGTCTATTAACCTATGTAATCAATATAGGGTCATTTAGACATGAATACTTCAACACCGAAGTGGAGCTCAACAAAAGTCAGCTCGTGGTATAACGTGTTTATGTACGATACATCCAAAACACAAATAGAAAATGGATCAACCACCTACCTTAAAGTCGTAGATGATTACTCACTGAGTATCAGCCTCAAATTCAAATTTGGATATTGTAGATCTGTATTAGCACCCAATTCCTTCAAAATAGGGAGAAAGGGACTCCATGTAAATAGTTCAAACGATGGGTGAATTTAACAAAGAAATAGGAGAGAATGAGGTTAGCCTTACCTCTGTGCATACAACGCCACTAATGGACTGAAGAGAAGACACCAGATGGAGGAGAAATGGAAGATTGAAGGAGGAATGGACCTTGGGAGCTCCCGAGGTGCATAGGGATGCTCTGCACAAAATGGTGAAGAAAAGTGAAATATGAACCTAAAATGGAGGTGGGAAATTTTTTCCGTTTCCATTAAAATTGGGCCACAAAGTTTATGCACAAGTTTAGGAAAATAGTTTATAAATGAAAAAGTCACTACCTCATTATTACAGGTCAAAATGGTCTCTGCGTACGATTTCCCTAATCGTATGGAAACCATGTGAAATGACTTAGAAAATTTCTGTAACCCTATGCAGTAGGTATCCTGGTTGTGTGCCTGGCCCCACACTGTTTCTCTTAATAGTGTGGCCTAGCCTGATTTCCAATTTTTCAAAACACTATGAACCAGAATTTCACCAAACGCTCCCATAAAATCAATATTTTTAGTAGCAAACTTCATTAGGACCATTTAAGGCATTTAAAAAAACTAACGATCTATTCCATGGAAAATGAGTCGGGTCATTACATAATCTATTTATAACATATATAAATTTACTTTTAAATATTTAAAATATAATATGACATTATGTTCATTTTTTGAAATAAAATTTATGTATGTATCAAAATGTTGTTATAAAATAGGTGGTCCCTTAAATGGCAGAAAAATATCTATTTAGAAAATATAGTTTTTTATACTTAAAATTGGATTAATAATTATCCCAATATAGTAAAACAATTTTTATGAATTCAAAAAAGTTTATTATATATATAACATCTAAATTATATTAAAATCTTTCCCGAATTGGGATTAATTTAATTAATTAATATAAAATTACATTGCTTACATAGAAATAGTTTATTTCTAAAAATACATCATTTAAATTCAGTTGGTCTTTATTATCATTTATCACTAATTACAAACAAACGAATTAATTTCATAACCATCTGTAAACTAAATATTCACAATTTATATAACATCATTAATTTTATCCATTCTAATGGATAAGTGATAAATATCACATTTAAATGATCACATTTGGTCACTTATTCATGCTTGACATGCATTATATTGTATTATGTTTAATTTATTTATTCCTTTTAAAGTAATGGAATGTTGAATTATCCCCACATTAATAAATACTATCCTTGAAATTTGAACTCAACATCAAAATACTAGGGCTTTGTCATTAAAAAAATACAATTTCTGAAAACCCAAATAAAAAAGATCCATAAAATATGTTCCTAAAAATAGGGATAGGAATAGTTGAATATCAACAAAAAAACTAGGATACGGATTAGTTGATAGTGTAGATGTAAAGACCTAGAAATTCAATTGAAATTTTTTTCTTAAATAAATGGGATTTTTACGAGTCCGCGAAAATAGACGGTGCATGATTTCAGGGCCCGGTGTTCCCAGAATCAATTTATGAAGTTTTTCTTGGGTATGTCCAGTAAATGTACGAGCGGGTTTTTATAACTTTTGAATCGGTGCTCGGAATTGAAATCTGAGGGCACCAATGAACTCGCTGCGCCGGTATTCACTTAAGAAGACCTTCACTTCGATGACAGTGAGTCGAGAAAAGATGTTAGTTTATGGTGTTTTAATAAAAATGAATAAAATAAAGTGAGCAAGTCTTAATTTTATATTAGTCTCCATGTGGAGGTTGGGTGGTTAAAACCTCCACTTGGGAGTTGGAGGTGGGAACACCACACCCTAACCTCCCATGAGAGGTTATGGTGGTGGGGCCCACCCGAACCTAACCTTCTATGAAAGGATACGAAGTGGGGGCTACCTGAGACCATAACCTCTCATTTAAATAATAGGGGTCGGGAACAACCAACCCCTATTAATGGGAGGAGGGTATAACCTCTCAACTCACCCTCATTAATGAGGGAGAGACTCTCCACCTTTCCCATTAATTAAATGGAGCCAACCTCTTTTATTAATTGTGCCAACCCTCAAAAATTAATTAGGTGGGGCCCATTCAATTAATTCACTAATTTGAATTTGTGCCAACAACTAAAATAACAGGAAATCTATTATTTTTAGTTGGCATTTCACATTTGGTGGAACAAAGGAAGATGGGAGCTAGGGAGAAAGCTCCCAATGAATAATGAAGAACGAAGAACACGTTCTTCCAAAGAAGAATGCCAACGACGATTCTTCTTCGACTTCTACCCCAGACACCTACCGACCTAACCTCTGCAACGTCATCAATGAGACGACGCAACTCGGGATTTGAGACGTGCGGCGAATGCGATGAACAACGGTCTTCATCATCTTCTTTCTGCGACTTCGTCAATGAACGACGAATGACGAATGACGAATAAGATGTAGGTGGTTTACCTTGTATTTTATCCCTTTTCTTTTTTCATCACTATTTGAAAATAAATCATTGCATGGTTGTAAAAAATTGATGATTATCTTTCCTTTTTCGATGAACCAATTTTTATCGCTTTAAACGCGTAGGTTGCGGGCCAACCTAACATGGCCTAACATCCTCCGTAGATTCTTCTCTCTTTTGGTGTTCTACGACATGGTGATGAGGCAACGACGACGAAGGCAGCGAAAAAGGCCGCGCTACCCGCCACCTCCGTTAATCGTGCCACCCATGCGGCGCACTGAAGGTTCCGGCCGCAGACTGCCGGCCCGAGCGACACACTGCCCACTTGCCCGCGGCCTCCCGGCGTGCTGCCCGGCGTGTGGGAGGCCTGCCTGCGGCCTCCCGACGCCATTCTTGGCCCTCGGCCCTCCTTCCTGTGGCCTCCCGGGGCTCTACCCGGCATGCGGCCCGCCTGCCCGCGACCTCCCTGTGCCCTGCCCGGTGCACGACCCTCCTTCCCACGGCCTCTCGGCGACCTACTCGTTGTGCGACACACCTGCCCGCTACCCTCCGACGCCCCTGTGGCCTGTCCAGTGTCCTGCCGGAGCCGCTGCGGCCTGCCCGATGCCTTCACATCTTTCCCGACACCTACCGCCTCCTTTCAGCACCCCCACGGCCTGCACGACCCTACTGCGGCTTGCATGGTGCCCCTGCGGCCTGCCCGACCCCTATAGCGCCCTACCCGGCGCACCCGCTGCCAGCCTGCACTCAGCGCGGCATGCCCATTAGTCTTCTGACCAGCCCGACCTTCTTGGCCGAGTCGCTCGAGCCCCGCCCCTCATGGCGCTGGATGAACTGGCCTCGACCTTCAGGCCGAGTCGCCTACGTGGCGACCTTCGGGCCGAACCATCCTCGCAGTCCGCTGGGTCGGGCCCAGCGGACCGGGCCAAAACATAGCGGGCTGACCCGCTCAACGGGCCGGGTGAGACCCAGCGAGTCTGACCGGGCGACACAGACCGGGTCAGCCCAGAATGGGTTGGGGCAAGTTGGTCCAAGCGGGTAGGACCAGACTCAGGCCCATTAATGACCCATTACCTTCTTGGGCCATATCTTTTTCACCGGACGTCCATTTGACGAACCATTAGCGGCGCCAGTTTTCTTTGAGCGAAACCATCTCTTTGAGATTACCCCACTAGAGTTTGTGGTATAGTTGAGATATGGTCAGGTTGGATTGTACACGAATTCAACCGAGCCCCCGGGACTAAACTACTAATAACTAACAGACCGGGAATCCAATTGAATTGCGTTGAGACCCCTATAATGTTTCAGAACATTGAGATACTTCTTTGTGGCACTTAGTGATAGTTTGAGTATTACCAAGTAGCTCGTGGAACAGATCCATCCACCAAAGAGCATACAAAGTGCAAAGACCTAGTAGCTGGCAGACCTGACGACTGCATGACTGATTCGATTCGGAGTGATTTGACTTGCCAAGTGGGGAGTTCCTAGTAGTTGGAGGAAGACCCACAATAGAGGACCTCTAGGTAGTTGGTTGCAGACTCGCGGTACTAGACAAGAGGAGTACCTCTGTAGGATATTAAGGGGAGGACCTTGTAGTTGGCGGCAGACACACAACGGAGGAGAACTAGGTAGTTGGCAGCAGACTCACAGTACTTGATAGGAGGAGTATCTCAGCCATCCATGGTTAGTGAGAAGCGCCTTGGTGTCGCGACAGGCCCACTATACTCGAAAGAGGAGGAGTTCTCCAGCAGCCTTGGTTTCGATAATGAAAATCTTGGTTTGAGATGAGTTAATGACTTTGGTGTTTTCCTCATGATTTAGATGGGTTACTAGAAAACATAGGTATATGTATGGGCATATACCTAAGTAATGGTTTTCTGTTGATTTCATACTTTGTGGTTTATCCTTATTGGATTTTTGGAGACCTTGAGGGTCTTGGGGTCCCTATTTAGTATCGTTATACTCACCCCTTCATGGGCTATGCATGAACCTAGTTGTGTTGGTTGTAGACAACAGATAGCGTAATATTAGGTAGAGAGTAGCAGGACTGGATGGTACCCAGAGGTGGACCACTAGGCATGACGGTACACAAAGCAGACAGACAAACGTGGAGTGCTGAGGAGGCCATATGTACCTATGCTTTAGGTAGGAACCCTAGAGGATGACCCAGTAGCTACCTTACTTTTTCTTCAATTATACTTGCTTCTCAGTTGTACTTGTACTTTCCTGTTGGGCATGTATTTCTAGCACCTTTTCTTTCCATCACATCTTTTGAATACAGTTTTTACTTTGTGTTTTGCTTCTAGTTGTGTACTATGATGTGTTTGTTTACAGTTATAAAGGAAATTCCTTCCCAGTTTAGGGATTTACACCTTTGGAGGTAGTCTCTAGCCCCTGGCCTATGCATGGCGGGCTTGGGGTAGTCACGATACGGACCCCAGAAGACGAGTCGTGACAAATAGGGATCAGAGGAGTTGGTTCTACCATAGAACGTAGAACTACGATCTTTATTTTTAGTGAATAAATAGTGTTAAGGGTACTACATTTGGTTTTCAGTTCAGGAAGTCTATTTTTAGTGCGTGTGGACGACGTATCCATACACCAGGACCCTGACTTCTGATTTCCGACTCAGTGCACAAAAACACTGATTGTGTTCGTGTTTCCAAAAATTTTCTCTAAGTCATCTCAACCTGGTCAGCTCACCAGGTATAATATTTTGACTGTGTTGAATCTATTACTTTTAGTATGCCTCCCCACAGATGACAAGTTAGAGCCACGAGAGTCGTACGTACTGATAGCCCACCGAGCGATGATGCCTTGGTGCAGGGCCCCTTTCCAGCGGAGGCACCAGTGGCACCACTCCCTGTTGGGCCACCAATGCCACTGGGCCCAACTGCAGACGATGCACGCCTCTTGAGCATGTTGCATGAGTTCCAGCGCTAGAGGCCACCAAGGTTCAGGGGAAAGATGGACCCACAGGTGGCTGATGATTGACTGGAGACTGTGGTGAGAGTCTTCAGACTGGTAGGGACACCATCCGACTTCATGGTGATCTTTGCTGCCGGACTCTTTTAGGCAGCATCAAGTAGATGGTGGAGCCTGATGCTCCAGGTGCATGACGAGGCAACACTACTCTGAGCAGACATTGAGATCCTATTCTGTGCAGAGTTTTTCCCAGCCCCTCTCCGCGCAATGTAGATACTGGAGCTACTTCATCTGCAGTACGACAGCATGACAGTAGCATAGTACTCAGTGAGGTTCACCAACCGCTTGTGCTACTCCACAGATATGGTGCGAGACCAATTCTTCAGGGCCTGGACCTTCGATCATGGGATTAAGAGAGAGATCAGGGCTCTGATGATCTCACTTAGCATACCGACATAGACGAGGGTGATAGAGAGAGCCCAATTGGTGGAGAGTTTCCTTACTGAGTAGTCTCCAGCAGCGAGACCCCCCACTAGTCAACACGCATTTGAGTCTTCTACAGCTGGAAGTAGACAGATGTCGTAGAGGTCCAAGAGGACCAGACCTACAGGTGATCGACCGCATGACTCAGGATCTGTTTTTTCGGGCACCCAGAGTAGAGACAGAGCCAGTCAGGCCTGGAGTGGGCAGTGCTACTCATACGGGGGGCTTGGACACTTGGATCGTGACTGTCTGACACGTGATTCTGATGATTAGCAGATAGTTGAGGGACTTATAAGGTATAAGCAGAGGTTCAAACATGGCGGTCCATAGGGAGGAGGCAGATGTGGCAGAGGAGCTGGATGCGTAGCTGGTGGTGGACGATGTTATGAGGTGTTACCACTAGCACCACTAAGAAGTACACCCCAACCACAGAGAGTGGGTGAGCAGGGGAGAGCTCAGCTCTAGGCAGCTGAGGCTTATGATCACGGTGCTCCTGAGATGATATGAGGTACTATCTGTGTCTATACCATCCTAGATGCAGTTCTTGTAGACAAAGGTTCTGTCACTCTTTCATTTCTACTTTCCTCGTTCGGAGCTCGAAGATTCCAAAAGAGCCTTTAGTTCAATACTTACGGCTAGAGACTCCTACATGAGCTGATTCGACCATTACAAATTGGTTCCGACAGAGCGAGCTTACTCTAGAAGGCAAGAGCCTCAGCTGGGATCTCCTAGTAGCGGCGTCAAGGCCTTAGGATGCCATCTTGGGTATAGACTGGTTATCTACACTCAATGCTCAGATCGACTGTATTAGGTGAAAAGTGTGGTGTTTCCTCATTGGTGAGACTAGGTTTACCTTCACCGGTGATAAGGGAACCTTTGTAGATTAGGACAAACTTACTCGGAGGAGGGTGCAGTCGATCACTCACCAGTTGGCTTGCCTTACCCTCAGGGTAGTTGATGTGGAGGGTACAAATTATCCTGTAGTGGTGGACCAGTACGTGGTTGTTTTCTCTGACAATGTTCCAGGACTACATCCTCATTGGGAGGTGGACTTATACGTTGAACTATACCCCGGGACGACACCGATATCTACTCCAGCATATCGGATGGCTCCCGCTGAGCTTCACGAGCAGCAGGTACATCTAGAGGACTTTCAGGGAAAGGGATTCATCCGACCCAGTGTTTCTCCCTAGGGAGCCCCGATTCTGTTTTCCAAGAAGGTGTATGGGAGCTTGAGGCTTTATGTCAACTACCGTCGCCTGAACCCGGGGATTGTAATGAACAAATACCCACTTCTGAGGATTGATGACCTCTTTGATCAGTTGAAAGATGCACAATGGTTCTTGATGATAGACCTCAAATTAGGTTATCACCAGCTCAGAGTTCGAGACGAGGATGTGCAAAAAATGGCCTTCAGGTTTCGTTACGGACAATACGAGTTCTTGGTTATGCCATTCGGCGTAACCAAGGCTCCAGTAGTGTTCATTAGTCACGTGAATAGGATCTTCCATCCTTACATAGATCACTTTGTCATAGTCTTCATCGACGACATTATGATCTACTAAACTATGGAGGAGGAGTATTCCTACCATTTTCAGGTAGTATTCGACATAATCCGAGACCACCAGCTTTATGGTAAGCTCTCGAAGTGCCAGTTTTGGATTAAAGAGGTTCACTTATTAGGACATGTCATCTTGGAGGCTGGAATTGTAGTGGATCTAGTGACGATCGAGGAGGTACTTATTTGGTATCCACCCAGGAGTGTGACGGAACTACACAGTTTACGGTCTTTGGTTGGATACTATCAGAGGATCGTTTCTGACTTCTCCAGAGTGGCAGCACCACTATCATCCTTGATGAAGAAGGGGAAACCCTTCATGTGGTCAGAGAGATTCCAACAGAGC
Source organism: Viscum album (assembly GCA_963277665.1). Lineage (NCBI taxonomy): Eukaryota > Viridiplantae > Streptophyta > Magnoliopsida > Santalales > Viscaceae > Viscum > Viscum album. The sequence goes on from OY728157.1 coordinate 601,878,756, forward strand.
TTTCAGGAGCTGAGGCAGAGGGTGACTAGTGCCCCTATCTTGAGACTTACAGAGGAAGGTTTAGGGTATGTAGTCTACTATGAAGCATCAGGGACTGGACTCAGGTGTGTCCTGATACAAGAGAGAGTAGCGATCGTGTATGGTTCTCTACAGTTGAGACAATATAAGCAGAACTACGCTACCCATGACCTGGAGTTAGCAGCAGTGGTCTTCGTCATGTAGATGTGGCAGAACTATCTAATGGGAGAGCGTTTTAATATGTAATCTGATCACAAGAGTCTCAGGTATATCTTCTCTCAGAAGGACATGAACCTGAGACAAGAACGTTGGATTGAGTTCCTCCAAGACTATGACGTTGAGATAGTATACACTCCTAGGAAGGGGAAAATTATTGTAGATGCGCTCAGCAGGAGGACTGGTATACAACTACTAGGAGAGGCGATAGAGCAGCTAGATGCTTTACAGATATCCTTTGTAGATAAAGATGGAGCAACATATCTATACTCTCTTACAGTCACTCCCCCCACTTCTTCAGCGAGTCAGGGTGGTATAGCATGAGGAAGATATTTGTGAGACATGATGTGCTTAGATATCCACAGGACATGCACCTGAGGAATTTTATGAAGTTGGGGATCACATTATCTTCTTCAACGGATGTAACTTGGTACTAGTGGAACTTCATGAGCAAGTGTTGAGGGAGTTCCACACTTCTTCTCTAGCGGTAAATCTAGGAGTGGAAAAGATGTACCAGGACCTTCGACAACTGCACTGGTGGCTAGGTATGAAGAAGGAAGTAGTAGAGTTTTTCTCACGGTGCCTCACTTGTCAGTAAGTGAAGGTAGAGCACTAGGTACCAACATGCTTGGTTCATCCCTTACAGGTCCTAGAGTGGAAGTGGGATGTGATATCCAGGGACTTCTTGATGGGTCTTCCACATACATTTAGGGTTCATGACTCAATTTGGGTGATCATCGACCGAATCACCATGTCCACCAACTTCCTACCGATCAAAAAGAGCAGGGTTCAGTAGAGATTTTGGGATGCCTCTATGTGCAGGAGATTGTGCGTTTACATGGAGTAACTTCATCAATTGTCTCTAATAATGATACACGATTAACTTCTTGGCTATGGAAGGGGTTTTAGGAAGCTTTCGGTACACAGCTTCGCTTGAGGACCACCTTCCATCCTCAGATAGATGGTCAGTCTGATCAGACCATTCAGACCATCGAGGAAAAGCTCCGTGCATGTTTCCTTGACTTCGGTTGCAGCTGGGAGGATCACTTGTCTTTAGTGGAGTTTTCTTACAACAACATCTATCACTATGACATCGATAGGGGACCTTTTGAGGTTTTGTACATGCGACATTGCAGATCACCCTTGTGTTGAACTGACCATGGGGAGCCATCACTAATGGGACCCGAGATGGTACAAGATACTACTGAGAAGGTGCAGATCATCCAAGAGCGGATAAAGACTGCATAAAACAGGCAGAAGTCATATGATGATAGGAGACAGAGGCCTCTAGAGTTCATGGATGGCGACCATGTCTTTCTACGTGTCTCACCTCGATGAGGTCTACGGAGATTTGTCCGAGGCGGCATGTTATCTCCGAGATTCATCAGACATTTCTAGGTCCTATGTAGAGTATGCAAGGTGGCTAACCGCTTAGCTCTTCCACCTCAATTACACCAGGTGCATGAAGTCTTCCACGTATCTTAGCTGAGGAGATACGTGTATGAAACTTCCCACATTATTGACCATGTAGAGATGGACATTTTATGATGGGGTGACTTTTACGAAGGTTGCAGTGGAGATTGAGGATCGACAGAAGCGGGTCTTTCATGTACGGTCGATACCTCTAGTGCGTGTTCGCTAGTAGCATGGAAACCTCCAGGAGAGCACATGGGAGCAGGAGGCTCAAATGCATGCACAGTACCCCCATTTTTTCCCTTAGTTCGAGTTGTAGCTTACAATGACGTAATGCCCTGAGTTGGGGAGAATTTAAAGACTCATAAATTCCGTGGAATGTTTTTTTAAATATTTGGGATTTTTACGAGTCTATGAAAATTGGCGGTGCATGATTCCATGGCTCAGTGTGCCCATAATCAATTTCTTAAGTTTTGTTCAGGTACATTTAGTAAACGTACAAGTGGGTTTTTATAACTTTTGAACCGGTGCTAGGAATTGAAATATGAGGGCACCGTTGAACTCACATCACCGATATTTGCTTAATAAGACTTTCAATTTGATGACGGAGAGTCAAGAACGGATGTAAGGTTTTTGGGTTTTAATAAAAATTAATAAAATAAAGTGAGCTAAGTATTTAATTTTTTTTGTCTCCGTGTGGAGGTTGGGTGGTTAAAACGTCCACTTGGGAGTTGGAGGTGGGACTGCCACACCATAACCTCCCATGATAGGTTATGGTGGTGGGTCCCACCAGAACATAACCACTCGTGAGAGGTTACGACATGGGGGCCACCCGATACCATATCCTCTCATTTAAATAATATTGGTGAGGACCACCCGACCCCTATTAATGGGAGGAGGGTATAACCTCTCAACTCTCCCTCATTAATGAGGGAGAGCCTCTCCACCATTCCCTTTAATTAAATGGAGCAAACCCCTTTTATTAATTGTGCTAACCCTGAAGAATTAATTATGTGGGGACCATTCAATTAATTCACCAATTTGAATTTGTGCCAACAATTGAAATAATAGAAAATCTATTATTTTTATTTGGCATTTTTTATTTGGTGGAACAAAGGAATAAGAGAGATAGGGAGAAAGCTCCCAATGAAGAACGAAGAATGCGTTCATCCAACAAAGAACGCCGATGACGATTCTTCTTCTACTTCTACCCTAGAAACCTAACGACCTACCCTCCACAACGTCTTCAACAAGCCGACACAACTAGGGATTTGAGAGGTGTGGTGGACGCGACGAATGATAGTCTTCATCGTCTTCTTTTTGAGACTTCGTCAATGAACGACGACCGACGAATTAAGAATAAGAGGTAGGGTGTTTACCTTGTGTTTTATCCCTTTTTTGTTCTCTTCATTGTTTGAAAAGAAATCATTGCATGGTTGTAAATAATTGATTTTCATCTTTCCTTTTTCGATTAACCAATTGTAATCTCATTAAACGTGAAGGATGCATACTAACCTAACATGGCCTGAAATCCTCCGTCGATTATTCTTTCTTGTGGTGTTCTATGGCATGACTATGAGGTGATGATGAAGAAGGAACTGACAAAGGCCGCGCTACGAGCAGCCTCCGTGAATTTCACCACCCCCGCGGTGCATTGAAGCTTTCGGCCGAAGACCGCCGGCCCGAGCGACGCCCGACCCGCATGCCCGTGGCCTCCTGTCGCCCAACCTGGCGCACGAACAGCCTGCCCGCGGCCTCCCGAGGCCCTCCTCGGCACGCAGCCCGCCTGCCTGTAGCCTTGAGGTGCCCTGCCCGGCGCACGGTCGTCCTGCCCACAGCCTCCCAGCACCCTACCCGACTCGCAGCACGCCTGCCTGCAGCCCTACGATGTCTTGAGGTGCCCTTCCGGTGCCCCCGCGGACCGCCCGGCGCCCCCGCGGCCTACCTGGACCCTACTGCGGCCTGCCTGACACCCACGCGGCCTGCTCGGTCCCTACCGCGCCCTACGTGACACACCCGCAGCCCGCCTGTGCTACGCACGACCTGCCTGCTTATCTCATGACTGGCCCTACCACCAAGGATGAGTCGCCCGAGCCATGCCCGTCACGACGTTGGCCGAACCTACCCTAGTTTTATGGCAGTTTCAACTATGTGGCGACCTACAGGCCGAACCGCCCTCGCAGTCAGTTGGGCTGGGCCTAGCGGACCTTGCCAAAACATAGCGGGTTGACCCGCCCAACGGGCCAGGTCAGACCCAGCGAGTCTGACCAGGTCGACCCAGACTGGGTCGCCCCAGACTAGTTTGGTCCGAGTTGGTCTGACTGGGTCGGATAGGACCCATGCCCATTACTGACCCATTACCATCTTGGGCCATATCTTTAGCACCAGACGTCCGTTTGAGGAACCGTCTGTAGCGCCATGTTTCTTGGAGTGAAGTCGTTCCTTTGAGAAAACCCCACTGAATTTTGGGGTATAGTTTATATACAGTTAGGTTGAATCATACATGAATCCAACCAGGACCTCGGGACTAAAAGGCTAATAGCTAACAGACTGAGAATCTGATTGATGTGCCGTCTGTTGCGTTGAGACCCCTAAGACGTTGAATACCTTTGAGAAAAACCTTTATGGCACTTTGCGACAGTTGGAGTATTTCCCAGTAGCTCATGGACCAGATCCTTCCACTGATGAGGATACAATGTGTGAAGACCTAGTATCTGGCATACCTGATGACTGATTGACTGATTCGACTCAGAGTGATTCAACTAGCCCAATGGGGAGCACCTGGTAGTTAGCGGAAGACCCACGATGGAGGATCTCCTGGTAGTTGGCGGTAGACCCGTGATACTCGACAGGAGGAGTACATCTCCAGGCTATTAGGGGGAGCACCTGGTAGTTGGAAGCAGACCCATAGTGGAGGAGTGCCTGGTAGTTGGCAGCAGACCGACGATACTCGACAGGAGGAGTACCTTAGGAGTCCAAGGTTAGTGAGAAGTGCGTTGGTGTCGTGACAAGCCCACTGTACTCGACAGAGGAGGAGTTATCCAGCAGCTGTGGTTTCGATAATGAAAATATTGGTTTGAGCTGAGTCAATGAATTTTGTGTTTTCCTCATGATTAAGATGGGTTACTAGATAAATTAGGTAAATGTGTTGGCATATACTTAAGTAATGGTTTTCCATTGATTTCATACTTCGTGGTTTATCCTTGTGGGATTTTGTGAGACCTTGAGGGTCTTGAGGTCCCTACTGAGTATTGTTATACTCACCCCTACATGGGCTATGCCTACACCTTGTTGTGTTGGTTGCAGACGATGGACAATGCTGACTAAGGGAGAGAGTAGCAGGACTGGATAGTACCCAGAGATGGACCACTCAGCGTGATGGTACATGAAGCCAACAGACGGACGTGGAGTGCTGAGGGGCCATATATACCTACCCTTCAGGTAGGAACCCTGGAGGACGACCCCTTAGTTTCTTTACTTTTTCTTCAGTTGTAATTTCCATTCAGTTGTACTTGTAATTCCTAGTTGGGCTTGCATTTCTGACCCCTTTTCATTCCAGCACTTCTTTTGTATACAGTTTTTACTTAGTGTTTTTCTTTCAGTTGTGTACTCTGATGTGTTTATTTACAGTTATAAAGGCAATTCCTTCCTAGTTTATGGATTTACGCCTTTGGTGCTAGTCACCAGCCCCTAGCCTACGGAAGGCGGGCTTGGGGTAGTCACGATATGGGCCCCGGGGGACGAGTCGTGATAAAAAATATGGACATGGAATATAATTCTAACTAACATGTTTGTACGTAAAGTGATAGAGAACATGGTAATCAAGATGTAATCAATCACAAAACCATATTTATGAGATTGGTTAAAATTCCATTCATTGATTGGCATAAATTTATAATGGATAATGTTTTTTTTCCAAAAAACGATTTATTAATATGGATGAATTATTTTACTACTTACACATTGAATATATGTAAATATGCTAAAATTACAAGTGGAATTTTTTTCTATATATTTTTTTCTATCATGAATATTTAAGATGAATTTATCAGACATATATAATCCTAATCCACTTCTACAGATTAGAAAATCGTCAAAAGTGAAACTATATATTCCTCATATGTTTAAAAATTAACGAAAATCAAAAATAATTTTGAATGCAATAAAGTACTCTAGTCTATGCTAGCTAATATTTTTATTAGTATGTCTAAATTATGAAACATTATTCTTAATAAATGAGTATTTATGATTTTTCAAGAATGTAAATTTTCATTATCAATTTTATATGATATTATTCTACACAAATAATTATCCTTAAAATCAGTCATGTGGTTATGTTCGAAAATATATTTTTTCCAAAATCAAATTCCCTAGTTTTCTACTTAATATTATCTAATACCAACATTAACAAACCCAACCAATAAACCCTTAGGCAATGAATTAATTTATTAAATTGGAATAATATAAAGGGAATCAGACCGGGAAGGACTGATATTCATATATTATTGATGAACTATATTCAATCATATGTCTCTTTTTACATTGGAAATTTAAAAAAAAAATCAAATCAATGTAATTTTCATCCTTGAACACATTAAACATTATAATATTCAAAACCAAGAATCTAAAAAAAATATAATGGTGAGATTATATACCTAGTAATGGTTACATATAGCTGAATCTATATTGAATAATGCATAATCAATATGGAATGGTAAAATAAATGAACACATTTTCTATTACATAAATGACTTCTCAATAATAAAAACACATGTATCATATCATATAGAAAATTTCATTGTTAAAAATAATTTAAGTATTAATGAATTAAATTCTTAAATACTTGGCATCATGCTTCCTAGTAACATGATATCACCACCATCAAGAATTTTCACAATACATTTTAATATTTATGGGTAAAGCCCCATTTAATATGTCCAATTTATACATTAAAGGAGACTAAGGACCCATATACGAGATTTTCTATATATGGTCTACATACACTATTGACTGTCAATGTAATTCATCATATATAAAATAAATGATTTAATTAAGGAATTAATATTCCTTGTAAAAATATTTTTGTATTGAATAAAAGTTACAGCTTTGATATTATTTCCTCAATTAATCAATCTATTTTTTGGTAAACACCATATAAGAAATGGTGTTAGGATCAAGAAATAATCCTATCCATGATATATGAAATATTGATATTTTATATTAATGAAAATTTAAATGAATTATGATTATATAGAAAAAAAAAATCCAAAATATATACCCCATATAAAATAAATTATGTGAATAATATTAAAATACTTTTCAATGAAGTAAAATTTAAAATATGTCCTTTAAAATGATCATATAATTTATCCCATAAATTAAATTATGTATATTAAATCTAAATAAATATAATTAGTGAATACATAACAAAATTTAATCAAAAAATTATTTCAGACATAACATTAGAATGACATAGTCATTGAAATAGATGATTAACCCAATGAATTAAAACCGAGTTAAGAAATCCATTTACCATTTTTTTAATCTATCGAATTATATGGCCAATGAAATAATAAAAATTTAAAAATCAATAAATAATATTACAAATATATATTCATGATAAATATAAAAAATTGCAGTATATACCCCAAAAATAAGAAATATGTGGTGAATAAATAATATATCTGATAGATGTAAATGTGAGATGAAAAACCCTTACATCACACTTCTATTTATTGGTGTTTACATTATCCTCCAGTTTAAATTTTTAAATAATGTTATTAATTCATTGAATAAATATAATTATATTTATAACACCTTATATGGTACTTTTATAACATATTAATAGGCAAGCATTACCAATATTCAATTAACATAATTTTTCTTGGTGTCTTATTTTGGTGGTTTCATGGTTGGTCCATTTGAGTATAATTATAAATATTCTTTTAAAATGGAAATAATACCCCATAATTAAAATTAAATGGTATTCATGCACTTCTATATGTTTAAATAGTTCAATATATCATTTTTTAGACATGATGATGAAAAATTTGACAAAATCTTAATGATAGATGTTTAGTTTATTTTTACAGGATTTCAACCATCAAGAACTAGCTTTTTATTTAATATTATGAATAGATATGTGTTCTAGATGATAAAATAGGTTATAATATAAATTTTATAATACAATTGAACTAAAATGATATTTTTGGACATGAATTGAAGGTGTTAATATATAAATAAAATTTTTTATTCCTGGAGATGGTTAACCGCCATAAGATCTGAAATCGTTTATTTTCATTTATTAAGAGGAGGTAATAAAGGTGATAGATATAATATATTCCATTAGAAATATATAATTTTGGCTCGTACGTGATTCAAGATTTATTATTCATTGATTGATGTAGGAGATTAGTATAAATTAGGCGAATAAAAGAAAAATAAGATAGGTTGTTTGAGAAAATTACTTATTGAATATGACATTCTTAAGGATCCCTTAAATACCTTATTATTTGAAATTATGAGGTACCAAAATCACAAGGAAAATGGGAGATTGTATAGGAGAGTTCAAGGAAGATATTGGTTGAGATTTAGGGATTTTTATGAGAAAATGGATTGTGAGGGTGGTATTTATGCTTGAGGTGGGGTGGGTTTGAGTGATTAAATATTGTTAATTTTATATTTAAACACAACCAAATTTAGAGTGTCATTAATTAAATAAAATTATATTTACAATTATTGTTTTAAACAATTTTTATTGTCAACAAACACATCAAACATCTAATAAGAGACTTATTTTTTAGGTATCTTAGGATTTTTCCTGCTTACTTTAATCTGTTTAACTATTTTATCTACACTGTAGTAAATCTTTTTTACAATGATATCATTTCTATTTATAAAGATGAAAATGAAAAAAATAATAATTTGGTTTTGATTAAAAATATTGAATCAATTTTTCCAAATTCAATTCTCATAATTAACAAAATTATATATTAAATTAGTCACACTGACAGGATGAGAATGCAGGGATTTAATGTGAAAATGTTCAAAATTATGAAAAATATTTATATTTAAATTATAAATTAAAATTATTCCAATGATAGAAATTAGATTAATAGATTTATAAATTATCTTATTTTACTCTAAAAAAATTATCATATAATTTTAAATTAAAAAACTGTGAGATTAATTGTCATTTTTTAATTAAAATGAGATAATTTTCAAATATCATTAAAAAGAGATATTTATCAGAGAAAATACCCAAAATTCACTCTAATGAAATGATTATATCCTTATTTCATAAATGATTTTATATTTTGAGATATAATTTAGGAAATTTACAAAATTTAGTGTTAAAAATGGTGTCCCATTAAAAGGAGGAAAATATTCTTTTTAGAAAAATATATCATTTATGCTTTAAAGTGGATCTATTCTATTCTTAAGTCTTTAGAAAATCGTGGATGAATTTAAAAAAATTATTAGATATAAAACATATATATTTCATTAATATAATTCTCTAATATTGATTAGAAAAAAAAACTATTTTGGGTATAAAAGTAGTTTTTTTTAAAAAGCCATCCTTTATATTCAATTTGCCTTTATTTTAATTTATAACTAATTCTAAATAATTAATTAATTTTATAGGCATGTGTAAAATATTTTTTTCATAATTATTCCCTCCTTTCCAACATCTATGTGATGACTATCACATATAAATAATAACAATTATTAATTTTTATATGATTCATGTCGCGTATCATATACGATATTCAGAAAATAGATTCCATTTAAAATCATGTGATGTTATACATGGTGGTATAGTTTATTCATATATGTATTGCTATAGATCAATATAGATAATAGTTGTATTATAATCATCATTAGATACCACTTGAGTTTTCAGTAGCTTATCTTGTGTTTATTCTGGTTTCACAAAGATGGGGTCACCATAGGATTAATCATCATGTAAGGTTGGTTCCCTAGTTTTTAGGTCTATTTGAGGTTAAGGAGATATTTAGGACTATTTCATGCTGAGTGTCTCTTTTAAAGTGGTATACTGTTATGCATGGTGTTTTTCATGTGTCCTATCTTCTAGATTATCACCTTTACCATTCTCATGTGATTGATGTTGATGATGTTTAGCATAAGTTTGATTCTTTAATTGAGGATAACTGGATTCATATTATTTTTCACAATTAGAATGTGTTTCGGGGAAAAAAGATGATGATAATTTGATTATTTTGGAATCATGGTTGTATTTAGGGGGAAGCATGTGGGATAGAATCAGATATGCCAGCATAGTGGCTTGACCTTTTTAAATTAGAATATTATGGATTATTATGAATATATATTGAGATTGATAAATAATATGGTTGCATGATTAAAATATCCTCACCTTTATAGAGATGTCTAATACTCATTTTTAGTTACTATTTTACCTTTTTTGGTTATAACTTATTTTTGATTATTGTTTGGTGTTATTACAAGTGAAATCTGAGAAATTTGGAAGCCCATGGAATCGAGCATGGATGGTTCACAGTTAGGGAAAACTACATGGTTCAACTTAGAAACCATGCTTCTTAGTATTAAAGTAACATGAGGTACTACACAGTTGGAGCATGCTTTTCTGAAATAGTGCAACAAGACTACCCAAACTATGCACCCTGAATAAATTTGGGTTTTCAAGTTAGTGCATAGTTTGTCAAACTGTGAACCTCCACCCCTATGTCATGTGGTATGGTTAAGTAAAACGTTTTTCCAAACTGTGAACCCCATCTAAGGAGACTATGTTCTAGGGATGTTAAATCCCCGATGTTTAAAAAAACAACCAGTTATTATCCATAAACACCAACTTTTACCCTAATATGATTTAATTTTATTTTGAAGGCTCTGAAGAGTATTCTCAGGATCCTAAAATCCTTTTATTAGTGAATCAATGATCTTATTGAAGGATTGACACCTCTTTTTTGTATGAAATCTCTTCCCATTTGATTTCCTCCATCATCTGTCTCTCATTCCCAAAGAAGAGGTATTATTTTTCAACCGTTTAGCTATAAATTAAAGATATGATTTGATGGATCTTATCTTTTCAATCATGATACCAGGTATAGGTCCTAGATCATCTATGCTATTGTGATTTTGATATTTCCGTACCAAATTGAGGATTTTAGTTTGGTGAATATTCATAAATAACCTTGAGTTCAGTGGTTTATTTGTCATGTCTCATTTTATTATTTATATCATGTGTATGTCATTGTGAAACTAAAATTTTAACCATTGGAAATTTTAATCTAAATTAAATTAGTTAATTTTTTGGTTGTCCCATGTGGTAATTAAATTGGTTGGACATGTGGTAATGAAATTGGTGAATAATGGGAAAATAAAATCGAATGATTATTTGTTTATAAAATCGACAGTTACCCATGGTGTGTACCGATATAATTGAAATTTTCATTTATATTTTATGCATAGTTTTTAAATGTAATTATAAATTGGATTGAACAATGAAATATTGAATAGGTGGATAATCATGTTTTAGAATGTGGAACATTGTGATGTGATTTTAGTGACTCAGTTTTGGGATATGGATTGTTGTTTCAAATACAAAAAATGTTCCATAATACCAATCTTAGACCTAGATATATATATATATATAAATACACATTATTTGATCAATGAGTAGTGGGACAAGGACTGTTGGTAAAATACACACAGGACGCTAGAATACTACATTAGACACCCATCATATAAATCTAATCATGGTATTAATTTATTAATGGATAGCCAGTTTGGAATGAATTGTGTTACCACATTGGTGATGATTTATTCTCAGGAATGGGTCGAAGAGGTTATTGACGGTTTGTGTTTCATCGTGATCCCTGGAATTTATGTGGTATATGAAGTGCCTGGATTAGTGTGATCACTGAGAGGGGGAGGGGTGAATTAGTGATCCTTTTAATGTTTTTACTAATTGATTATTTTTCAATTAAACCTCTATGGCTTGTTAAGGACTCGATCCACTCTTCTTGTATCTCTCAGCCTTTCCTTAAGTGATGCAGTAAATCTAAAGGCACATGACACAAGGATTTACAAGGTTCGGCTCCAAAGGCCTACGTCCTTGCCATGTTGGTTAAACTCCCCAACATGGTTTCTCCATTATAATTCGGTTAGTAATTAAAATGGTCAATACAGAGTCACACGGTATATCTCTTGATTCCCACATGAGGTTCTTTATACTTCATCCCACAATGTTACCAGATTTCCACTGGCCTGCTTTAACTTCCACCAAATACTTCTCCACTCTGAGTCTCATAGGGGGTCTCCTCCTGGCTCCTCGAGTCACACGAGTAGCTATTCTTCTTTTGAAGCTCTTCAAGAGTCTTCAACAGCCTTGGATAAGGTCTGTTGGCCTTGCTCACCTCTTCTGATCACTTTTAGTGTCCAGGACTCCTCTTCTTTGCTCGGGATTTATATCCTTCTTCTAATGATGACCCGACCTCTGTCTTCAAGAATCTTGATTGGAAAATATGTTCTTTCACTGAGTATGCCCACTCAATCTTCTTGCTCTTCTCAACTATTGAAAACTCTTATGAATGATGTCTTTGACATTAGTATGCCTTCTGTCTCTCTCAAATTCAACTTCATGCATTGAGTGCAAGGAATCTTTGGATCTTCATGAAATGTTTTCATGGCATCACAATATTCATGCATGAATTGCATGGAATCTCAAATATCATCAAGAACCATTGTTCTTGGACTTCTAAAATGCATACACACTGATATAATCTTTGTTTACATGTGCATGTGCATGCATGCAAGCATCCTCTCCTCTTTTCTTCTTGGTGTGACAAACCCTTGAATGGTGTAATCTCTTCTAGCACGCACACCTTCTTCTTAGAGTCACACTCTCTTATTCTTTATCACACACACCAAATTGTGTGTTGTTCTTTAGTGTGAAATTATCCTTCTCTTTTTCTTCTCAAGGTGTTCACCCACTTGTTTACTTATTCATACATTCACGGACATGCATATATCTTCTTCCTTCACATGGGAACACACAATATGTATGGACTCCTTCAATTGTGCACACACTAAGGCTTCTACCTTATTGTTTCATTGAACACACACTATGTTCTTATGTTTTTATGCACATTAACTCCACCATGAAAGAACACTCCTTCTTCAAGTAAATCACACACAATCCGAATATTTTTGTGGATGGTGTAAGTGTGAAGTTTTCTTCTCAAGAGGTTATCAAAGACTCTGCCTCATGCATGTATTCTTCTTTGTGACAATACAAGGCCTCTGGTTCTCCTTCTTTGAGTGAAATAGGAGAACATGTCTTCTACCGCGCAGGGTTTGGGAGTGGCTTCTACCACGTGGGTGGCGTGGAAAATCATTCTGTCACGCAGGTTCGACATAACTCTTCTACCACGCAGGTGGAGCGGTGGCTTCCTCCTACCGCGAGAGTTTGCGGGAATAGAGGGCGCGCAGGTTGCGGCCACTTGCTTCTGTGCAAGTGCTACGGGCAGCGGGCACACAAGGTCCGGCTTCTTCCCTATCGTGCAAGGGAGCGCGCAGGGTGTCCTCCTCCTTTCTTCTTTCACGCAGGGGTTTCACGAAAGGAACTCTCGAATCCTTGGGTGGCTTTAGGCTATTCGGCCGCACAGGTTGTCTGCGGAGCTTCAAGCTTCGCAATGCTCAAGAGCTTCGCAGGACCTCCGTTTTTCTCAAGTGATCAACACCATCTATTCTCCTCGGTCTATTTATTTTATAGGCAAGGGTGTTCACGATCAATCCATGAGTCATACGAGATTTATTCATTTGAATAACCGAGATATTAGGTTCTTTAAAAACATTCAACCCACACTCAAGATTTTCCGCGTATCTTCGGTGATTCCTTTTTCTTTTTCAACCATGGGATCTTTCGTTCTTAAGTAAATCATGATTTCCTTCAAACTTTAGGATTTCAAGATTTTCTCAAATCTTGTTTTTCTTCACTGTACAACGTGGGTTTCTTCATGGCACATGGTCTTCATGTGCATGCATTTTTGAACACATGCATATCTTCTTCCTATTCTGTCTATGCACGAATACACTGCCTCGCAACTCCGTTTGCTTCAGCCTCGTTCGAATTTCTTCATTTAATTGCATGCATGTGACTTTTAACGCATGCATGTGTTCGTGAGGAGGATTCGAACACACTGGAGGCAACAACTTCATCAGAGGTGGTCAGGAGCTCCATCTACATCGCTCGGGTGCCTCTGGTTCGTGGGAGGCATTGCGGGGAGTCCTCGGCTCGGTGAGAGGTAGGAGACAGTGACACCACCATTGGATCCGTGTTAAATGATCGTGGACGGCAAGAATTATAATGCAGCGCTGCAGATGAGATGGACGACAGCGATCAGACGCGCGATCGGATGAGCGGACACGATTTCCTCCGTGTTTTAAAAACTCGTCCCACATCGAAACACGCCGCAGTTCTTGCGAGGTTTAACAAACAACTCATTCTGAACATAGATCAGATTACTCCTCTCCCCTCTCCGGTGCCGCCCCGCACTGGTTCTCCTATGGGCGCGCCCTAGCGCCCACTATGTTCCTTCGGGCGCGCTCTAGTTCCCACTATGCTCCTTCACAGGCGCGCCCTTGGTGCCCACGCTACGCGGGCTTGACCACCGCGTGGCTTGGGCTTACACACGGGCCGACCTCCTGTGGGCTAGATCTGCCTAGGCCTCCTCATGGCCATGGTCGACCCCTTGTGGTCCTTCATGAGCCTTGGGTTGAAGCTTGGGTAGCTAGCTCATGGGCAGGCCCCATTTTTTACATAATCTCCACTTGTATACTTGGATAAACCAAGTAGGAACAAGTCTACTTCATGCCACTCTCCTCTTCTTCTTTAGAATTTCTCATCTCCTCTTCTATATTTATTCTCTACTGAAGAGGGAATTCCTGAAGTTTCTTCTTCAACCATTGCTCTTGAATCAAATATTTATTCAGTGTTCTTCAATGATCCAATCAAAGACGAGGTTGGATCATCTTCAAATCCTCATGCACTAAGAGATAGTTCATGGTCTTCTTCAAACCACTTCATCCACTTAGTAGATGTGTATGGTTCATCTTAAATTCATCCACTTAGTAAGATGGATGGATCCCCTACACTTCATCCACCTAGTGATGTGGATGGTTTTCCTTTCATTCCTCATCCACTTAGTGATTGTGGATGGAACCCTTCTTCATTCCTCATCCACTTAGTGATTTTGGATGGAACTTATTTATCTCCTCATGCATTGTGAAGACAATGCATGGACTTATAACAATGTTGTGACATTGTATTCTATTGATACAAGGTCTTTGAACTTAAGATCAGTTCTATATTTGTCAGACTCTGTATGGAGAATGCTTCAACCATTACCTCCTATGCCACTTAGTGATTCACCTAAGTGACATGCTTCTTAGTACCATGGTCATCTCCAATCATCACCATCATCTTGTCATTCACATATTAACACTCCTTGTCATCCATTCAATCCTTGACACCTTATTGACAATATCACCATCACCATCTCTTCCTTTGTCATTCACATATTGACACTACTTGTCATCCATTAAATCCTTGACACCTTATTGACAACAAATGAAATACAGTGCACAAAAATCTCCCCCATTGTATTTGTTGTCAATATCACTAGAGCACATATGAATGGGTCAATATGTGTTCCAAGATTTTCTCCCCATTATTGGAAACCAAATGCAAAGGTGTGGTGTGGTTCTCTTAAAAACATTTCTTCCTCCATTTGAATAACATCTTCTTGAAAATCACTAAGAGAGGGATGATGTCACATGTTCACTTTAGCAAAGAGCCTTTCGAAAATCAACTCTAAACCTAATTGGGATAACCCGGTGTAGAAAACAAGAGTGATGTAACCAAGTAATTCAATGATGTCCACAATTCACTATACATGTGAGATCATTCTTAGGCCTCAAGGGGTTGAAAGTTTTCCGATATATCATTGAATTTCTAAATCCAGCACATACTTCACCAAACTTATTAGAAATTTCAGTTGAAAAGATAAATCTCCCCCTTTCTTCCATTTGTCTTCATTCAATTAATCCCCCTTAATTGAAAAGTTAAATAAAATTAAGAAACAATGGATGAATGTGTGATTGGAATACCTTCATTCAACACAAAATGATATGAATCTCAAAAGACCATCTTCTTTAGATTAGCTCCCCTCAAGGGGTGCACTCCATTCTGTCCATATGATTCTCAATTTGAGAGTGATAATCATCTTCAATTCCCTGAAATGTAAGCACATGTATATACCAGTGATTAGGGAATAAGATGGAACCTCCTAGGTTCATCAGTTTGAACAAAAAGTTTTAGATGATTCTCTCAACCGAGATGTTCCACTTTCTCCATTCGTCACACTTACACATTTGATATTAAATGATGTTTGTGCTGGTGTGGATCTTAACACCTATTAAACTTCTTTGTGTGTGACTCCTCTCTTTATAAGTGCCTTCTGAGCACTAGAATCTCCTGGTGTAATATTCATTCTCTTGAAGAATTCTTTTTGAGCTGGAATGAGTGACATGAATTTATTACTAATATGACCAGCTCTATTACACCTCACACACAAAACTTCATCTTCATGTGAAATATTTTGTTTTCCTTTTGCAGTAGCTTTGGAATGTGCATTTTGTTCCTTTATCATTCTTTCCAAATCTTCTGGACAGATGATTAATATGTCATTTGTAAGTGAGGAATCAGATTTTGATGTTCCTCATGGTTCCTTCAAATCTTTTACGTTACTTTTCTTAGGAAACTTATTTTCAAACAATCCTTTCTCCTTTTTCGGGATTGATTGTCATGTTGAGTGCACATTGATTCTATTTAGTTCCATGGCTTGTTTACAAAGATCCATGGTATGACCTTTCTTTCCACAGTAGAAGAATATTTTCATGGTGGTCCTTCTGGATGCATCACCCTTCTTGGATTTAGAATCCAAGGAATTATCTTTCTATTCCAAAATCATCTTGGGAGCATTTTCAACATTCTTCTGCTGGCTTCCGAAGGATACTTCTTCTTTATTATCTAGGTTATGTGATCTTCTCTTATTTTCAGCTTTGGAAACATTTGGAGATAGGTATGTATCATTCTTGTGACTACTTGTGCATACACCCCAGATGTTATCAAACATTACAAATCTGTTTGCAGTAAACAGATGTTTCTGGACCTGTGGATGTTGCTTCTTCTTCTATGACTTTCTCCCCCTTAGCATGGGCTTCCTTTGTTCTTTTACATTTATAGGATTGTACCAACAATCCATTGCACAATTCCCATACCTATTGCAACACCAACATTGACCCACAAATATTTTCTTATTGACTTCTTCTGATTGTTGGGTCTTTCTCTTGAATTGCTGTATCTTTTCAGGAGAGCTCTCTTTCTTCATCTTCATCATCCATGCTTGTTTAGAGTTTTTCTTCCATCCTGAACTTTTTGTGGAAACATATTTAGAATCATTAGTACATGATGGGATGGATGGTACCTTCTTCTTAGTTTATATTTCCCTCTCATTAGAGGATATCCTTCTTTTGGAATCATCCTTCTCAATGCACACTTGAGTGGCAACATTTCTACTTCCGGCTGACTGGGAGGTTACATCTTTGGGTAATTTAGGATTTTTAAATATCACCTCTAGTTCTAAGCATTTCATGTTGAGAGAGTTATTCTCATCCTCAACAAATCTTATCCTTCCTTCCCAATTCTCTTTCAGTTGTTTCATCTGATCTTCATGAACCTTATTCATTTCTTGCAATGAATTCTCAAGCTCCTTTACCCTTTTTACTTTGTCTTCTAGTTGAGAATCTTTTACAACCATTGAAACTCTATTCCTCTTTTCCAGTTCATAGAAAACTTCTTTAAATACTGTATCAAATAATTCTTTCTCACAAATTTTTCTTTGTAGTTCTTCAGTGACATCATCAATTCATTCACTGCAAAGGGAAATGATTTCATCTTTATCCTTCACCAGCTTTCTGAGAGTGTTGGTTATGCCAACCCTTCTTGCCAATTGATCTACCATAGAATTGGATTCTTCTTTTAGTTGTAATTTATCTTCTTGAAGATCATGGATACTTGTAGCAATACACATTTCTACTTCCCTGGGGACTGTCTTCTGAAGATATTTGAGTGCATTTAGAAGATCATTGATTGTTCCATCATCATAACAGCTAGAGAAAGATTCATTAGAAGAGCGATAAAAGGAATTTTCATATGTTGTGACTTTCACATTACCTTCAATATAAGGTGTTTCTCTATTAGTAGAGACATTCTTCTTCATCCTCTTGGCCTATTTGTTCTTTCTATTTTTCTGAGTCTTGGTTGTTATCTCTATTTGAGGTTGTTCACTCATTTATTCAAATCTGCACTTCATAAATACTCCCTAGGATCTTTTAGAGGGAACCTCGCTCTGATACAAATTGAATTGCCCAGATCAGTGTACTAACTGAGAGGGGAGGGGGTGAATCAGTGATCTTTATAAACTTTTTACTAATTGATTCTTTATCAATTAAACCTCTATGGCTTGTTAAGGCCTCAATCCACTCTTCTTGTATCTCTCAGCCTTTCTTCGAGTGATGCATTAAATGTAAAGGAACATGACACAAGTATTTACAAGGTTCGGCTCCAAAGGCCTACGTCCTTACCATGTTGGTTAAACACCCCAACATGGTTTCTCCACTATAATTCGGTTAGTAATTACAATGGTCAATACAGAGTCATACTGTATCTCTCTTGAGTCCCACATGAGGTTCTTTATACTGCATCCCACAGTGTTAGCAGAGTCACACTGGCCTGCTTCAGCTTCCACCAAAGACTTCTCCACCCTTATTCTCACAGGTGGTCTTCTCCTGGCTCCTCGAGCCACACGAGTAACTCTTCTTCTTTTAATGCTCTTCAAGAGTCTTCAACATCCTTGGATAAGGTCTGTTGGCCTTGCTCACTTCTTCTGATCACTTGTAGTGTCCAAGAATCCTCTTCTTTGCTCAGGCTTTGTCTCCTTCTTCTAAGGATGTCCCGACCTTTTTCTTCAAGAATATTGATTGGAAAATATGTTATTACACTGAGTATTCCCACTCAATCTTCTTGGACATATGAACTACTGAAAACTCAGATGAATGATGTCTCTAACTTTAGTCTGCCTTCAATCTCTCACTAATTCAACTTCATGCACTGAGTGCATGGCATCTCTAAATCTTCATGAAATGTTTGCATGGCATCTCAATATTCATTCATGACTTTCATCGAATCTCAAATATCTTCAAGAACCATTGTTCTTGGACTTCTCAAATGCGCACACATGGATTTAATCATTGTTTACATGTGCATGTGCATGCATGAAAGCATTCTCTCCTCTTTTTTTCTTGGTTTGATAATCCCTTGAAGGGTGTAATATTTTTTTGCACACACACCTTCTTCTTGGATTCACACTCTCTTATTCTTTCTCACACACACCAAATTGTGTGTTGTTCTTTAGTGTGAAATTCTCCTTCTCTTTTTCTTCTCAAGGTGTTCAAATACTTTTTTAATTATTCATAAATGCATAGACATGCATGTATCTTCTTCCTTCACTTGGGAACACACACGAGGTATGGCCTCCTTCACTTGTGCACACACTAAGGCTTCAACCTTCTTGTTTCTTTGCACACACACTATGTTCCTATGTTTTCATGCACATTAACTCCACCATGAAAGCACACTACTTCTTCATGTAAATCACACACAATCTGAATATTTATGTGGATGGTGTAAGTGTGAAGTTTTCTTCTCAAGAGGTTATCAAAGCCTCAGCCTCATGCATGTATTCTTCTTTGTGACAATACAAGGCCTCGGGTTCTCCTTCTTCGAGCGAAACAAAATCATAGGTCTTCTACCGCGCAGGGTTTGGGAGTGGCTTCTACCACATAGATGGCGTGACAACTCCTTCTGCCGCGCAGGTGCAGCATCACTCTTCTACCGTGCAGGTGGGGCAGTGGCTTCCTCCTACCGCAAGAGTTCGTGGCATAGAGGGAGCGTAGGGTGTGGCCAATTGCTTCCACACAAGTGCTGCGGGCAGTGGGCACACAAGGTCCGGCTTCTTCCCGGTGGTGTAAGGGAGCGCACAGGGTGGACTCCTCCTTTATTATTTCACGCAGGGGTTGCACGAAAGGAACTCTCGAAGCCTCGTGTGGCTCCGTGCTATACTGTCGTGGAGGTTGTGCGCAGAGCTTCAATATTCACGATGCTCAGGAGCCTCGTTGGACCTCAAATTTTCTCAAGTGATTAGCAACATCTCTTCTCCTTGGGCACTTTCTTTTATAGGAAAGGGTGTTCAAGACTCATCCATGAATCATCCGGGATTTATTCCTTTGAATAACCGAGATATTCAGTTCTTTAAAAACATTCAACCCGTGATCAAGATTTTCCACACATCTCGGTTGATTCCTTTTTCTTTTTCAACCACAGGATCATTGATTCTTAAGTAAATCTTGATTTCCCGCAAACTTCGGGATATCAAGATTTTCTCAAATCTTGTTTTTCTTCTCTGTTCAGCGCGGGTTTCTTCATGGCGCATGGTCTTCATGTGCATGGGTTTTTTAATACATTTATGGCGTCTTCTTATTCTGTCCATGCACGAATACACTGCCTCACAACTCCATTTTCTTCGGCCTCATTTGAATTTCTTCATTAGGTTGCATTCATGCAATTTTTAACGCATGTATGTGTTCGTGAGGAGGATACGAAGACACTGGAGGAAACAACTTCATATGAGGGGACCAGGAGCTCCATATACATCGTTTGGGTGCCTCTGGTTCGTGGGAGGTGTCGTGGGGAGTCCTCGGCTTGGCAAGAGGTAGGAGACGATGCCACAACCGTTGGATCCACATTAAATGATCACAGACAGCTGGTATTATAACGCAGCGCCGCAGATGAGATGGATGGAAGCGATCAGACGCGTGATCAGATGAGCGGCCTGGATTTCATCCGCGTTTTAAAAACTCATCCCACATCAAAACACGCCGTGGTTCTTGCACGGTTTAAAAAAAACACCTCCCAAAAACAGCTGAGATTACTCCACTCCCCCCTCTAGTGCCTCCCCGCACCGGTTTTACTGCGGCCGCACTCTAGCACCAACTATGCTCCTCTGAGCGCGCTCTAGTGCCCACTATGCTCCTTCAAGGGCGCGCCCTTGGCACCCACGCTGCTCGGGCTTGACCTCCGCGTGGCTCGAGCTTATACACAGCCCGACCTCATGTGTGATAGCTCTGCCTAGACATTCTCATGGGCACGGTCGACCCCTTGTGGTCCCGCATGAGCCTTGGGTTGAAGCATGGGTAGCTAGATTGTGGGAAGCCTCCATTTTTTACATAAGCTCCACTCTTATACTTGGTTAAACCAAGTATGAACAAGTCTACTTCAATCCACTCTCCTCTTCTTCTTTATAATTCCTCATCTCCTCTTCTACATTTATTCTCTACTGTAGAGGGAATTCACAAAGATTCTTCTTCAACCGTTGCTCTTGAATCAAATATTTCATCAGTGTTCTTCAATGATCCAATCGAAGATGAGGTTGGATCATCATCAAATCCTCATGCACTAAGACATTGTACATGGTCTTCTTCAAACCACTTCATCCACTTAGTAGTTGTGGATGGTTCATCTTAACATCATCCACTTAGTAAGATTGATGTATTTCCTTCACTTCATCCACCTAGTGATGTGGATGGTCCTCCTTTCATTCCTCATCCACTTAGTGATTGTGGATGGAATTTTTATTCATTCCTCATCCACTTAGTGATTGTGGATGGAACTTCATTATCTCCTCATGCATTGTGAAGACAATGCATGGACTTCTAACAATGTTGTGACATTTTATTCTATTAATACAAGGTCTTTGAACATAATATTAGTTCTAGAATCATCAGAGTTTGTATAGAGAATGTTTCAACCATTACCTCCTATGCGACTTAGTGATTCTCCTATATTACATGCTTCTTAGTACCATAGTCATTCTCCAATCATCACCATCACCTTTTCATTCACATATTGACACTCATTTTCATCCATTAAATCCTTGACACCTTATTTACAACATTACCATCACCATCACTTACTTTTTCATTCACATATTGACACTCCTTTTCATCCATTCAATCGTTGAAACCTAATTGACAAAAAATGCAACACAGTGAAGAAAAATATATTAAAAAATAATTTAATGTGAAAAAATTTACTTCTCCTATTATAATTTATTCTTTAGGAATATGCATAAAATTTTATTGACTGGATAATGTTTTAGACACCACTAGTGTTGGCTTGTGCTATTTCACTCACAGCCTACTCAGGCTATATGATCGGCACTCGAATTCACTTCATGTTTTTTGGGATGGGTAAGGGAAAGAGAACTATATTATATGGCTAAGTTGGGATAAATTAAGGATGAGAGAACCCTAAATATTTTCTTTGTTTTCTTTTGAATTTTCAATATTCAATTATTTTGGGTTAATATTTTACACAAGACACATATATTAAATGATATATCTAGTTCATTTTTTGGGATATCAAATTTCTTGTTTGGGGTCATCATGTGATATTGGTATTAAATATTGTGATATTATTTTAGTTATTTCTTATTATCATTTTTATTGGTGATTAACTCTAATAAGTATGATTCTTTGATATAAAAGGTACAATATGGCCATAATATTTACTATTAACCATCGCTTCTAGTCAGTAACCTTGAGCATACAAAGAGGTGTGATTGAGGTTATGTAACCAAATGACTCATGGAAAAAACATGTGGCACCCATGTTTGGATATTACTAAAATTAATTACTATTTTAATATTTTAATAATAATTATTATATCATAAATAAAATATTATTTCACTAAATATATATATATGTATCTTCCAATTGAATTTGTGTCGAAAAATTATAACATTGCTTCACAAAGGCTGTAGTCCACATGTACACATGAAGAACGTTATAATTTTTTAGTTAATTGGAATGAAAACATTAAATGATATATTAACTATTTATAATGTTATATATGTCATTATTATAATATATTATCATTAA
This sequence comes from Viscum album, assembly GCA_963277665.1. NCBI lineage: Eukaryota > Viridiplantae > Streptophyta > Magnoliopsida > Santalales > Viscaceae > Viscum > Viscum album. Next base: position 601,901,526 of record OY728157.1, read on the forward strand.
TTCCACTATTATACATTTCCATGATATATGGTGATGGAAAACAAGTTACATCGGTTTGTGAGGTGATACTACATCATACAAATGAATATGGATTCATTTCCTATTTGATGGAATAGGATATAAATAGAAGATATTACATTAACAAAATAATGCTTAATTATATTGAATAAATTAATTTAATTATTTTATAATGGTTAAATATGATTTGATGAAGGTGAAAAAAAATACGAAAATACTCGGTTCAGAATGACACCTCCTCCTCATAGAATTTTTTATGGTTTAAAAAAAAACCATTAATATAATGGTTTCATTATAAATCTAAATATTCTAAGATGCGAGGATACTTTATAGGAGGGGATTTAGTAGGATATTGGAATAATATAAATATTTTTTTAACACAATGAGAGGATGATATTTCCTTTGATATTATAGGGGATTGGCACTATTGTAATTTCATAAATTATTAAAAATATATAATTTAATTCTGTAATCCAAATTAATCTAAATAAATTATATTTGATGTTGGGTAATTTTTGAGACTAAATAATATTGAATAATATAATTTTTATATGATTAAATCTCATTTTTACCCTTGTCATTTTTAACCCCCCATTAATATTTTTCACACATGTAATGAAAATATGGTTTCTACTCAATAAGTGTCTAGATGTTCACTATAAATTAAAAATAACATAAATAGATAATGGGAAATATTTTAAACAGTACCCTAATCATAAGGATTAATCAAATGTATTAGTAATTTTAAAATATTTGATCATATATTATTTTCTCCAAAAAATAATTAATGTCATTTTTTAAGTTTATTCATTACATTGACATTAAAAACCCCATGAAAATACATAAAATTAGAGAAAAATATTTTATTACAACCATAAACTATATTATTAAACAATAAAATTAGTTGATCACATTAGTTTTCTATATGTGTATTACTTTTAATATTTTTAATATCATTTATTTTTTTTACATTAATTGAAATATTATTGTGTTAAAATGGTTAATCATTAAAGGTAATTATTTTATCAATATTTTTTCAAAATAATGATGAATTTAAATCATTTTTATATCAAATTAATACTTATAACTAAAAATTTGTTATGTTTATACCCATATTAAGCATTTTATAGTTATAAAAAATAAGAGTGTGATATTTTTAACTTTTCATAACATAAATCATTTTAATGGTAATAATCACAAGAAAATGGATACAGTTGAAAAAATGGAATATTGGATGAATATTGATGATACTGACTCATACAATAAAATTACATCATGTTATAGGGTCATTTTAGAATCCTTATCATATTATTGTTAATTCTAAATTTTCAAATTTACCCTTTACAATTGTAAGAAAAATTAAAATTGTTATTATTCATATTTTCTGAAAAATAAATGGGATAAATATATTATATTATTAATCACTAATTCTGAATATGAAACCCAATTTTCAAGATTCAATTCCCAACAATGGAATAATATATTTTAATATTAAATTAAGGAAACATGAATAAAAATAATTTTTAAATCGAATCCCTTATAATGTAAAAATGTTTTTACCAAAAAATTATGTAATAAATTCAATTTAAAATTATTTATTTTATTATGATAAATATTTATGAAATATTTTTATTTAAAAACTAATTAAAATACAATATTACAATGAAAATAATTTTGAATAAATTCAAATTTCAGAAACAATGTCACTATTTTTCATTATTCACTACAAAATAAATATCTTTATTTAATTGTATAAAAATGATCATTAAGAAATGTTTACCTGATTATTTCAAAAAAATTAATTTTTTAAAACTAATAATATATTATTTATAATCTAAAATTTAACATAAAATCTTATACGAATATATTTTTATAAACCCATTTCATTTTTGATATATTTAAGTCTTAATATTTATACAATGAATATAACTATGAAATTGATGAATGATATAAATATAAATATGATTTATTATATAATTAAATTGATTGTTTCAATAACATAAATAATTTATATCATATATCATTGATATATAGGAAAAAAAATTTCAACACAAAAGATGATATAAAAAATTGTCAAGGATAATTTGCTATAAAACATCACATGGTAAACAATGTCACATAAATGATTTGGTTTACTCCCTAATCCCATGTATAACATATCATGAGACAAAAACACTACCCATTGAATTAAGGTGATATCTTTGAACACCCATCATATCATGCATATGGGTATGTGTGCTACAAAATGAAATGAGTGAAAAGATCAAAAAAAGAAGAATTACCATTCGAAAAGGAATTGGTTTAATAATTTTACATCATGTAAAATTCAACTAAGATTTCTAAAATAATTGTTTCGAAAAAATGAACATAAGCCCTGTATTACCTAATCAGATGATGGTAAAATAAAAAAGGCATATATGTGACATACATATTTATATAAATTAGAGTCATTTCAAAAAACAAGAGGTAAAAAATTATAGTAATGGAGAGAATGGTCATAACACAAAAAAGGGGTGGTCTAATGAGATTCCTTTCACCCATATTGACAAAAAATCCAGATATCAAAATATCCATTCCCTTTAAAACCATTTTCAAAACTAATTAAAACAAAAGGAAATAGTGGTTTTTTATTTAAAAAAATAGAATAATTTTACACAATATGATTATCAAAATAGATTATGATAATGGGAAACATCATTAATAATATATAAATTAAAATTAAAACATTATTTTTTTAATGAGAGTCAAAACATTCTATATAAAAAAAGTAAATATATTCATATTTAAAACCATCTAGATAAATTAAAAAGATATATTAAATTTACTATTGAAATAATTTATTTCCATATAAAAAATTGAATAATGTAATTTTAGGAATATTATTATTTACGATAAATATTTATAAAATTAATCTTTATAACATTTAAATGGGGCTTCAAAATGTAATGATTCTATTACATTGAGCACGACTGATCACTTGGATTTTATATAGTCTTGAATAAATAACTAATGGAAATTATTTAATTTCATAAATATTTTTAATTATATTATTAATCTTATTTCAATTATTACCAAATAATATAATTTTACTTAATATATCATGTCTACCTCATATGTTTTGATGATATTTGGATCATATGTCCAAAATGACTTGGTAGGATAAACATGGTCAGTGTTTCAATTATTCATTCAATTAAAAAATAATAATTACGTCATAATTAATTTTTTTATACATTAATTATTATTTTATAATAATCCATCGAATATGGGTATGGAAAATGTTCTATGATATAGTCCAGGAGATGATAGGTCGTATATTTACACGATTAACATTTATTTTATTCAACAATCATGAAGGAAATAAGGTAAGTATTATTTCATCCTCATATAATGATTATTATTTAATAATTTTCATTTACTTATTTTTAAATATATATATTATCATTGTTATTTGGATAAAAAAATTAATTCATGTCATTTTATAGAGTTTCTAATCCACAAATATATTCATATGACATTTTCATTTCCAAAAAATGTAATGGAAATAAATTAGATTATATATAATATATTAATAAAAATAAATATGTCATTAATATCATAAATGATGATCAATTATATCCTTTTTACTAAAAACAATAGGTTGATATGTAAAATGAAATAAATCGGTTCGCAATGAGGTAGTTTTCATACATATGAAGGACAATTTTGTTTCCCATTTGGTTAAACATGAGATAAAGAGGGGTTATTAAATTATGACATAAAAAATATTATACAAAATACAATGGTGTTATTAATTCATCATGTTTTATGATGATTTAGAGGTGGGAGAAGAATTTAAAAAAAGAAAAAATTCTTTTAAAAGTGAAACCTCTTCTTTAGAAAACCCACTTTTTATTACACCATAAGCTCTCTAAGGACTATGTTCTACATAAAATAATACAAATGAAATAATGGGGGAGAATCTAAGAAGTTATTTATCTATGGATAATTTGAAATTAAGGAATTCTAGGTGTGATGAAAAGAGTAATATAAGTACCCTTTTATAAGAGAGGGGTGGTTCCCCCAAGTAATTTCTTAAGCTATTAAATTAATATTAATATTTTCTAATTTAAAAATGGTTATTAAATGATATATATCAATGATAATATGAGAATTTATTGATAACATCTCCTATTAATAAATTATGACAAATTTATACTATTTTTATCCTCATCAATATAATTTAACCCACCTCCCCATGTTGAAATTTTAATCAATTATGGTTCTAACAAAGATGTTTACTATTTAGGGGTCATGATAGTTAATATAAAATGAAAATTAAAAAAAATTACCATTGATGAAATTATTTATGATATTTTAATCACTTTCAAAGTGATAAGGTATTAAGGATGTTGAATAATTTAATAAAATAATTTTTATTATAAAATATCATTAATGTAAATTTAAGAAAAAAATCATTTAAATTAACATTAAAAACAATATCGCATCAAATAATTTCAAATAAAATACATTAACATGACCATAAATATTAAAAATTAAAAATTAAATTTTTTTAACTCCAAAAATTTATAAAAAATTATTTTTTTAATTTTTCAATACCATTTATTCTATTTTTTTGTTAATGTATAAAATATTATGTCGGTATTTCATTATAAATTAAATAATTATTTCACTAAAAATTTCTGAAAAAAATTAAAATGACAAAAAATAATATATTACTAAAATTAAATTTTATAGATAATTATAATACCTTTTGGTCACATGTTCAGAAATTTATTTTGTAAAACATTGAAAATTTAATTTTTAACATCTATTTTCATAAAATAATACAAAGGTGAATAATACATCTCCAAAATATTTCATTTTTAAGAAATATTCATGAATATAGATGAACTACACACATATAAAAGGATAGAATAATGTTTTATGGGAATTAAACAGACATTATTATATTTTTTTTAAACATTAATTACATTATCAACAATTTATTTGGTGATAATAACTATGTACTCTTACTATTCATAATAGCCAAAACCAAAAGGGTCCTATTTTATCATGTTTTACTAAATAAAAATAATAATAATAACATTTTCAAACATTCAATTGTATATGTTGCAAAAATTATTTTAGGATTTGAACCCAAATATGTTATAGAAATTCTTTTTTCAAAAAAAAAATTAATTTTTAAAATATTTATTCAAGGAATTAAAATGTAAAATTCATTTAAAATACTATTATAGAAATATTTTTAAACTTAATTAATAGAATAAATTTTATCACTAACACAAAATAGAATTTGACTTTGCAAACACTATATTTTAAAATACATTTTCAATATTTTTCACAATTCATTGAAATGGAAATGTATTTAGAAAAAAATAAATTTCCCCATTTGTTAATTTTGATATGATGAGTTAACAATGATATAAAATTTATGAATTATAATTTATATATATTTCAACTATTATATATTGAATTTTTTGACAAAAAATTTATTTTTGTAGACATTTGTTTTGATGAATACAATGGCTATACTAAAAAAGTGATTATTTACTAAGAATTTTCATTTAATTTAAATTTATTATGACCATTATGTATATTTAATAATTTTATTAATATTACTTATACCCTCTAACTCTATTTATGTATTATAATGGTTATATATAAATAATAATATCTTCATAGTATATCCCAATTAGCTAAAATCATGTCGTTTATTGTTACATAAGTTATAAATAAAACTATTCTTAAAAAAACAGGTATTGCAGTCTTCCACATTTAATAATTTTTATCCACAAAATTAAAACTATGGTTAAGAAAATGGAGATTTTCAATATTCCATTATTGAAATCCCATATAGTAAAATGGGTTAGTCATACAACCTCTTGAAAATAGGGAATAAGAAATACAAAGAAATCTAGAAGAAAAAATATCGTTGTTTATATAAGATAAATTTATTTGGATTTGAACATATAGACATCGATGAAAAGTTAAATTTCCAAATAATATTGGTGAGTGACAGAGATCAATGATCATAGGAAAATTGAATGATCATGATATTGTTAATAACCACAATACCATAAAAAAAGAGGTGAAAAAATAACCATTTACTTCTATGAAATGGAGGTAATATAATATGATTTTTTTCAATATGATTTTTATTATATATTATTAATTACAAAAAATACCTATACTATGAACTTATAGGGATATAATTTCTTTATATGATGAATTTAATTCTTTAATCATTTTCCCCCATAATCTCGTAATTTTTTCCAAATGATGAGTATTCAACATGAATGATTATTATGAATAAATTACTAAAATAGAAAACATAATCCTCAAATGTTTATAAATATATTATTATATCCATAAAATATTAACCAAACCTATATGATTAACATTTTTTAAGATAATATGTAATATGTATAAACCCTTATATAATTAAATAACATATTTGTCTCCAATATTTCTTAAATAATTACACATGTTCCACTTATATGACCCAAAAAAGATCCATATATACCATATAATCCTTATAAACAATTATTATAGAATTATTTATTCTTAATGGTGATTTTATTCCTTCCTATATACATTCACAAAAATTAAAATGAATTATTCATAAATAATCATTCTTTTTATAACACATGTTATTCCTAAAGGGTACATATATGTAAAATAAATTAATAATCTCACAAAATATCAGTAATTACAATGAAATATTTTAATGTAATATCATAATTTTTTGAACTTCATCACACATAAAATTTAGAAACTAACATGAAAGTTAATGCTTAGAATGAAAATAAATATCTCATTGTCAATGAATTAATTTTAAACCATAAAAAAATTTCAACATCTCACTATCAATTTAACACAATTTCATAACATATACTAACTCAAAGGGTTAATTAATCCTAAAAAGTTTATTCATTCTTAAACCCAACGTATCTGTCAAATAAAATCGAACTTCCATTACAGAAAACCAAAAAAAAATTGTAACAGTCCCTTTGAACATATGATAAACCTTAATTTTGAAAAATCATGATATAATGTATATAACTACTAATTTAACCTCAAATCATGACATATATATTATAAAAAGTTAACCCATTCTTTATTAATCACAAACTATTAATGTTCTCATTAAATTTGAAAATACAAAAAATTCAACAAAGATAACCTAAATAACTTATCCTTCTAATCAATTACCAATTTCATGGTTACAAATTTATCCATTTTACATCATAAATTACAATTATTTAATTATCCTATCAAAACGTTATTAATTTAATTTCTCGAATTTATTAGGGTTAATATTTACCTTAATCAAGTTTTTTCCAAAATTATCACCTTAAGAGTATATCAATTTTGTTTTTTATCAATACCATTCAACATGTTTTTTCAAATCATTAATGGAAGACTATTTTAGATCAATAAATAGTTGTTCCATGAGTCATATGATCAAAATACCATTGATAAAATACATATTCAATATAATTATTGAATTCCAATATAAAATTTCTTCCCTCAATAGAATTTCATTATTGGAGTAACATATGTCCTTCCATGGTGTAGGGGTTAACCAATAAAATAGATAATTGACATATATAATGGAATGGTTCACCAAATTTTTTGTAATAAAATATAAATTAGTTTTTAGGATATAATTTTTCCCATCAATTTACGTACTTATTTTTATTCTATAATTTAATGGTCAACAACATTATTTAAAAAAATCGTTTCTTGTAAAATTGATAGATTTTCTAAGTGTTTCATTCAATATTTTTTCTCTCATTGAAATAAAGAATTTTTTCTCTATGGTCTCCATTGTTGGGACAACTAGAATTATTTTTTCCTTCTATTCCTCAGAGAGTATGAAATTTGGATGAGGAATACTTTATTAATCATATATCTCTCTAACATATTTGTAAAAATCAAAATATCTCTCACATTATTCTTCATCCTATCTAGTTTCTCTTAATAGCCAAATTATGCACCAAATTCAGTATTAACATCATTCCTTAGGGTTTCATCATTTGAATAAAATCATAATTTATATTTTGATTAATATCAATCATAATTAGGAAAAATAATTTATTGGATGCCTAACTCAGGAAACAATTTTTTTATCTATGATATATTTCATTTAACTAATGTTATCTATGATCATCGAATATTCCAATCATTCTTGATTTTTAATAAATAAAATTTGAATTGACTAATTCATATCCTATAATAGTGTCATTCCTAGTGCGTAGTAAGGGAAAAATTATCTTTCCTTGAAATGAGGGTTGATATATACATGGACAACTCTATTCATGGTTCTTATCCATAAATGTATCTATTCCCAAACAATTTTCATTTATAAGATCCATATTGGGAGGCATTAAATTATAAATCACAAAATATATAACTTAAAAAAACATTAATATGGTATCTGACATATAGACTTATCCCTAGGGTTCTCACCAAATGACAATAATCATAATCTCAAAATATATCATAATATTTCATCTAAGACGATACAGAAAGACCAATAAAAAAATATTATATAATATTATTCTTTTAATCATGAATTAATATTATAAAATTTATAGATCATTACATATTAGAGTTTTTGAAATTAGGCTATCAACCTTACATTAATAAACATCAAATCATAAATTAGAAAAATATTCAAATTATAATTTTTTATCCAGAAAAATTTTTCTATGATATAACACGTTTTGTTCCCTGGATATATCTCATAATTTTCATTTTTATCTCATCTTTAAATCAAATAATCCTAATGATACTATGAGTACATTTTAAGAAATGGAATGAGAAAAAAAATTAGTAAGGGACATATGAAAATAAGGAATGAATCATGTTAGTTCATGAATACTTTTTCATGATTTGTCTCATTCAAAATCAATCATTACGCTAAAAATATAAATTTTATTACACATGAAATCAACATTGTTCCCATATAATTTCATAAACTCTTCATAAAAAATATAAACCAAAATAAAAAACTCAATATTGTTTCAATGAGACCATGAAAAATATAAGGGATCGTTTAGAATAAAACTATACATTTCACCGTTGTAAATTTGTATGTATATTCATTAAAACCAAAAAAATTATAAATCATATGGGATAATGACATAAAGAACATTATATCATAATATCATGACATAATATGAAAATTGGATGCAACAAAAAGTAATACATATGTATAATTCATGGATAACTTCAATGAAATAATAAAAGAGTACACATAATCCCATCATGGATTAGGTTTGCAACCAAATCCCATATATATCATCTCCTAAGAAAAAAACATGACCCAATGAATTGGAGTGATATTTGTGAAATAAAATTATAAAATATGCATTTTTATTTATTCAAAAGAAGGTAATCAATCAAATGGAATAAACATTGGAATTACACAAAGAATGATATATGTTTTATAATATTCCCCCATTCCATAACTAAATGTTATTTTTTATATAAGATATTTTAGAAATGAACATAATATATTTATTAACCCATAAAAGTAAGAGAGTATAATCATGATATATATATGAGGGATATACATTGGATTTGGAAGCCCTACATTATATAAATGAGATAAAGGGAAAGAGAGTAAGATAGAGAATGCTCATAACCTAAAGAAAAATGGTGGTTCATAGATATTCATTACACGTAATAGAAATCATTTTTACATATAAAATTACACATTCCATTTAAAACCCATTTTCAAAATACAATGAGAAAGGAAATTATTTTTTTCTATTGAAGAAAACATAGAATTCTATTAAGGGACCAAACATCAAATAATGGTTAAATTATATTAAAATCCACTAATATTTTATAAATTTAAATATAACAATATTTTATTTTATTTTTCAATTAAAGAGTTGAAATTTTATAAATAATATTAAAAATTAATTTTGTAAAAATTAGAATGAAATTAAATAGGGATATAAATTGTTCTTTATTACGGATTTCTATTAAAATAATTGATACAATATTAATTTTTTATAAATCTTTAAATAGTTGAGGGATACATAGAAATTAAATCATTAAAACATATAAAATGTGGTTTTTAATATAATGTGTCTCTTACCATGATGTAGAATTATCATTTGTTTTCAATATTTTCCATAACAATAATTTTATGGAAATAATTTACATTCATATAAGCCTTATTAATTTTTATTATTTATTTTATTTCCCTTATTACAATGTTAAATACGTTGATAATATTTTTTAAGTCAAATGATAATTTTTGATGATATTTGGATCATCTGTCCAAAAATTATTTGGAAGGTCGATTATGGTCAAAGAAGTAATTTTCACATATTCTATAAAATAATAAATATGATTTAATTAAATTTTTTATAAATATTTTATACTTGATTTTGAAAATAGTTTACCAAAAAATTATCTATGTTACCATCCTGATGGTAGTAACCCTTACAAACACATGAGTAAGTTTATTATTTTTTAAAGATCATGATTGAATGAAGGTATTTTTTTTAATAATTCTAGAATTATAAATGAATAAAAAATATAAAATAATTTTTATATAAGTAATTTAAATATAATCTATGTTATATGGTTTGGAAAAATGAATAACATCTCTTCATTCCACTAAAATATTTATATATTAGTTTATTTATAATGTTTTTTTATTATTATATAATTTTTGAAGATGATTTTAAGAATGAAAATGAAGACATAAAAATAAAGCATCTGGGTAATATTTATACCTCTTCACTAGACATCAACTTATTATTAAAAATGTAATATCTCTATGTTTGGTATTATACCTCAAATTAGAAATGTTGAACTCTATGGTCTATGTTAAGAAAGTATTTGGGTAGTTATTTTTTGAATTAAAATGATTTCGATATTTGTAGAAAATATGAGGGTAGAAACCCATATTTAAGCTACAATGGGTGCACTCTTGGAATATTTATATATTAAATTAATATATATTATCTATAATGAAAAATTGGTACAAAAAATTATATAATGATAATATATTATTTGGATGGGTTAAAAAATCTTAAAAAATATAATATGTATAGTTTTGACTCTTTTCAATCCATTATCATTTTTAACCCGTATCAACATTTTTCACAATTTCATTGATAATGATGTATTTTACTCTTTAAGGGTTATGATTGTTATTACAGGAGAAGAATTTTACCCTAAATGGACCATGGTTGATATTTTCAAACATATTGTCTCCATTTTTTCAATTTTAATAATTTCAATCATATTAAATAATTTAATAAAATATTATTTGTAATAAAACACCATTAATTTTTAATTATAAAAAAAATATTTAATTTTACATTGAATACAATTTCAAAATATAGAAATTTGAATACATTCCTTTCAAACATTCGTAAAATTTTATATTGAAAAGGATAAGGACCAATGTTTTCTGAATATTAAAAAATTATTAAATTAAAAGTAAAAAAATATGTTCATGTGTTATAAGGGGTTTTATAGTAACCAGAGTGTATCTCATCCTTCATGCCAACATACTCATCTGGACCACGATAAATACGAGATCTAATAGACCACATCATTCCCATTTATATTATTTCCCTATTTTAATGTAATCCATCAAATGATTTTCTTCCCATTGTGACCATGATACCATCACCCAAAGGTGACCATCCACATAGAGATATTGAATCCATTGTGGTTTAATTATCTAAGGTAAATTCCATAGAATAACCTTAAGGGAATCCGTTTTCACTATTTACATAAACTCAATCCATTAATCTTTTTTGGTTTGATTATCTAGGAAAAATTCCATAGAATAACCATAAGGGATTCAATATGCACTTCTTACATAGACTCAATCCATAATGTTTTTTGTTGATAGTGGGTACAATATTTTAAGGCATAAATAATGGACCAAAACCCAGTCTCATAAAAAATTAAAGTTTCAATATCATGAATAAAATCCTTTACAAATCCCATGATGGGATATGAAAATACCTCTACTTATGGAGGTTCTTGGGGTACCAGATGATGTATCATCAACAATAACATTGATCCCTGAGAGGATCCGTAGGATCTAGTTGATAGATTTTAGAATCATCAGTTTTTTGTCCTTCCTATGAACACCAAGATGATTTATAATGTTTAAGAGACTAATGGAGTCTTATAATTCAACCAAATTATTTAACTATTAATATTTAATGAATTATTTATTTCATTTATTAATATAATAACTATTGTATCAGTGTTACATAATCATTTAACCTAATTATCTCAATTCTAATAATTACATATACCTTACCATTATAAATATAATTCAATTAAATAAAAAATAAATATTGAGAACAAAAAATAGTATTTAGATATCCCAATTTCATAATTTTTTATTTAATAAAACAAAGATAATGACATTTTATGACTATTCATTACATAAAAAATAGTGGTAAAAATAAATTAAATATGAAACTATGTTTCTATATTTTCAAAATATTTATGGAAATATTTGAACACCACTCATCATATAGGTTAAATTCAATTCATAAACATATTTTTTAGTCCTCATGAAATTATTTTAAAATATTAGTTTTTGATTCACCATTATTGTGGTGATAATTATTTACTATGGTCAATATTATTGACGAATAAAAAGGGAACTATTTATAACATTTTTACCTCTTTGTTACAAATATTGAATCCAATTTTTATGATTAAATTTCTATAATTTCCAAAAAAAATTATGTTTTAAAAATAAAACATAACATTGAATAAATTTTCTGAAAAATAACTAACTTAGGAAATAACTTATTTTATAACTAATTCAAATAGAAACTAAATTGTAAACAGTACAATTAAAATATTCATAACTAAATTTAACTAATTAATTTTTTAAAAATAATAAAAAAAATTATTTTAAATTCCAAATACATTAATATAAAATAAATTTTATTGTACTTTTCAATATAAAATGGAAAATAATTCATTTTAAATATAGAATATTTTTTAACACAAGATAATATTTCAATGGTGATAAAAAAATTATATCCATTTTATCAAATAATGTTTTTTAATTTTTTGTAAATTTATTATTAGATTTTATCATGAAAATTAATAAAATCTATATTTTATGGAAATATATTTTTATTAGAAATTGACTTTATAAAAAATTGATTATTGAAAAATAATTTATCAAAACATTTTTATTGATTATGATAATAATATATATATATATATATATATATTAAATTAATATTTTCATAAAATCTAATAAATGACTAGGTTATGATGGTCACATTTAAATAATAATAATTTTTAGTATATCCCAAATCACTGATGGACTGATGTTTCTTGTTAACAAAGATATCAATCATAATATTATTTTAAAAACCCAAGGTTTAATAGATAAGGTTTAGAAAAACCATATTATTGAGGGTTTTCATGTGAACCCTGGGTTTGGTAAAACAATACCCCAGTTATGACACACATTAAAAATTGTTGATCTCCCTACTCGACTTCTATTGTGGTTACATGTGTTGTTTTTGAATTAGTGATGTGACCTTTGGGGATAATCGTACACTATCCGTTATTATCTTGAAATGTCGATGGGGATCAAAATTATATTTTTTCTGGGGTTTCTTTTGTGATTATCTAGGAATGTGATTTGACAACCCACTTTATTTATGGGTTAGGATGAATGTTGTTAAATTTATTTCATCCCCTTCATGGATTTTGGGGAATCTTTCTAAGTTTGTATATACTCACTGCTCTATGGAATTTTCCAAAATGTGTTATTTCTTATGAATTTGACAGACATATTAGTGGTGACCAATGTGATCACATTTTTTGCGGAACATAATGGTACTTGTAGGTTATATCATTCAATGGTTGTTATCCTCAGTAACTGTGATATATGTGCTCTTCAGTTTTCACTTTTTTATTTGTTATTTTGTGGGGAAATCATTTCTTGTTGGGAGTGTATTATTTCCTATTATATCTTTTATATTGATATTTAGTAATCTAATTTACTTACTTGAGGTTGATTCATGAAAGGATTCCACTCTGGATATAAGAATTTGTTATTACATTTTGTGCATTGTGGAATAGATCTAGTAATGTAGATATATACAAGAACATTTGCTAACACAATGAAATAATGGGATTTTTTCACTAGCCATTGTGATAGAACTATCACTGATAATAAAGATTCCTTCCTATAAAATTATCTATAATGGGAATGATGTCCCATCGAAAATATCATTTGTGTGGATTTTACCCCAACCATGAGAAAGGTTTTTTTAATTGGAATATAACCCCATCACAAATACCTTTCATCTTTATTATTATTGGTGATGTGGATTAATTCCAATCGTAAATAACAATTTGAAAACCTATATTTGTGACGATCCCTATTTAATGTCCTTTTTTCAATCATCGATCAGGTTATTAATTTTGGCTGATAATTGCAATGAGCCCTTTCACAAATAACAACATTGGCGACGAGAAACCTTTCACAATTGGTCACTTTGCTAATAATTAAACCTATATAACCCCCAAATTTGTTATTATCATTATCTCCACTTTTAAACTATATTCTCTTCATTTGTTCTCTCTTTATTCTCCAAAACTTTTAATTGTTTTAATTTTTACATGGAATCATTTTTTCATCATTGAATCAAATGAGAAGTTTAGTTCTATGTTATTTATTTAATGTTTTTGACTTCAGTAATTTTTAATATTCTTAATTATTAATATTAATTTGTATTAATTATTTTTAATTGGAATTACTTTTTTTAGTAATTAATTTTATATAGTAGTAGTTATTTGTAGTTAGAATTATTTATTTTTATTTGTTAATATTAATATTTAAGTAAACTCAAGGATTTTAAACTATTAGTAATTAGTTTTAATGATTAGTATCATGTATTATTTATTAGAAACTAATAGTGATTATTGTAAATGAGCGGTAATTATATGAAATCAGTGATAACAATTATAAAAATTGTAATTAGTAATAATTAGGAGAAAAAGTGGAATATTGTAAAAAATAACTCAAACAAGTGGGAAATTACTGAACACATTAAAAATTTAAAGATCATAGTGATGAATAATAATAGATTAATGTAGTTTGTATTAATTAATAGTAGTTAAATATTTCTAGTAATTAATTTTTTTTAGTAAATAACAGTAAATGATAATATGTTTAAAAAATTTAGTAAAAATTAGTGGAAGTGAGTACCAATTTGTTGTAATCAGTAAAAATCAGTGATAATTACGAAAAATGAGTGGTAATTATTAGAAATCAATACAATTTTTTTAAATCAACATTATTTATTATAAATTAGATGTAATTATTATAAATTAAAGGTATTTATTATATATTAGTGATAATTTCTAAAAATTAGAGAATATTATTAAAAGTTAGGGATATTTACTAAAAATCATCGGTAAATATTAATAATTAGTGGGAATTAGAAATAGTTATCAATAATATTTAAAAATACCAATAATTAGGTATAATTTCAAATTATTATTTGGAATTAGTAATAATTAGTATTAATTTATAATAATTCTCATTAATTACTAAGAATTTATGATATTTATATTTAATTACAATAAAATATAGATAATTATTAAAAATTGCCTATAATTTGCTGTACATAAAAACATTTATGGTAATTAGTGGTACATTTTACCAATTAGATATAATTTGTATGAATTAGTGCTAACTAGAGGGTATTATGAAAAATTAGATGACATTTTTAAAAATTAGAGGTAATTATTAATAACTAGTGGTAATTAGTAAGAATTATCTATTTGAAGAAGTGATTTCCAAAAAATTAGCGATAATTAGTAAAAGTGTGATAATTAATAAAAATTTATTGTAATTAGAGGTACTTAATAAAAATTAGCATAAAATAGAAGTACAGAGTAAAAATTATTATTAATTCATAAAAAGTTGTGGAATATAGAAAAACTAGCAATCGTTTTAAAAAATAGAACTAATTACATAAAATGAGTAGAAATTAGTAAAGATGAGTGGTAATTTCTAAAATGTAGAAATAATTTGTGGTAGTTAAAAAAAATAGTTGTATATAAAATCACACAGTGAAAATATGCGGTATTTAGCAGTACATAGTAAATATTATCGATAATTAGTGATACATAGTAAAAATTATTGGTACGTATTGTACATAATTAAAATATGAGGATCATAGAAAAAAATATTTTTTTCTGCTAAAAATATGAATTAGTTAGTAAAAATTAGCGGTAATTAGTAATAATTAGTTATAATTAGTAGTAATTAGTGTAAATTAGTAAAAAAGTGGTAATTATTAAAAATAAGGGATAATTAAAGGTATTTAGTAAAATTTTTCAATAATTACTAGTACATAGGAATAATTAGGGATATTTAGTAACATTTTTGGATATGTAGTGGTACTTAGTAAAAATTTGTGATGGTAATGTATCAGACCTCTCTGGTCCATTTTATGTGAAAATATAGCATTTGAAGTAAATAGAGAGGTCACAGTTACTCATTTCAAGAGTTTCTCAGTTTTATTGTTTTTCTAATGGAGGGCCACTTCGGTGACTCAATATAGGTAGGTGGTGTTGGTGGGTCATTTTAGTGACTTGTTGTTGGTAGGTGGTGTCAGTGGGTGGCGTAGATGAGTGTTGTCAGTGAGTGGTGTCAATGATTGGTGTCAGTGAGTTGATCTGGTGAGTGGTGTCCCAATGTCGCGTTAGTGAGTGGCGTAGATGGGTGGCGTCATTAAGTTGTTCTAGTGAGTGGCACCAGGGAGTGGAATCAATGAGTCACATGTGTGATTAGAATCACTGAGTAGTGTAGGTGGATTGTGTTGGTGACTTGGCCATCGATGATTCCATTCCTATTTTCCATAGATTTTCCTATTTCACCCCACATAAATTTTACATGAATGTATTTGTGATTAAAAGCATGATTAAATGTTTCTATGTCCATTTAAAAGGATATTAATTTTATCCTTAATATACTAATGCTTAGGATATACTGAAACTGTCATGATGTATGGTCTTGACCATGATCAGACTTTAATTGCCGTTGAAATCATCTCTCTTCCATTGATTTCATTTCAAGATATTCTAAGATGGAATCTTCTCTTTCACATGTGTTTTTGTTTTCTCTTGTTGTTCCTAGATCCTTTGTTACCTATAAATTCATGTGTTGTGTTGTGACCATTATAACACGTTTTCTGTGTAGTCTTTAAAATCATGCATGACTCTATTGTTGATTCAATAAGGTTTTCCTTATGACTTTTCTATTCCATCATACTTGGGAGAGATTTTTGAGTCATTAATGTTTCCTTATGAATTTACCATTACTTCATGTTTTGAAAATCACAAACACCTTATCTCAAGTAAAATGTCATTTTCTCCATGAGTTTTACTTCTATAAGGAAAAATTTCCTTCCCCATGTAAATTTATCCTTACCATGTTTTCATTGTTCATATCATAATTTTTCTAAGTGTAAAATAAGGTTTATAACCAGAACCTAAAAATCATATAATTACCTAGATATGAAGAATTCTATTTTTGGATCCGAATTCTGAATACGAATTCTGGTTACGAACACTTCTGAGTTCTGACTCCAAATTATGAATACAAATTCTGGTTACGAACTCTTCTATGTTCTGACTCTGAATTATGAATATGAATTCTGGTTACGAACTCTTCTGAGTTCTGACACCAAATTCTAATTATGAATTCTGGTTATGAACTCTTCTATCTTCTGACTCCGAGTTTACTGAATTCAGACTCTGAACTCTGAAGAGTTCTAACTACGAATTCTCATGAACTCCAACACTGAACTTTGCATGTTCAGGTTCCGAATTATTGTGAATCCAGATTCTGAATTTCCTTGAAATTCAGACTCCTAAATTCTATAGAGTTCAGGTTCAGAATTCCAAGAAAACCAAATCATAAAATCCTTTTATTATAGACTCCAAATTCATTTTTGGTTAGAGTGCGAACTATTATTTTTGTACATTCTGAATATTGGATTTTGGTCATGTAAACATTTTATTTCTCACATTTTTTTTTGTTATAAAATGATGTCATGCATTTAGTTACTAACTAATCATTTTTCGAGTGACATGTGTAGAAGTCCCTCTGAAATTCAAGGAAAAATATGACCGTTGGAGGAGGGAGTCGATCGTTGGTTCTGTGCCTATAAATAGGATCTCATTTAAAAAGTGCTCATAACTCTTCTATGAATCTAGAGATTACATACTATTGAAGTGATTTCTAGAGAGGTACTCTCATGCTTACTACATACTGAATGTCTTATTCATATTTTCTTTGCGCGACTCCGAATGTTTCTGATTAAATTCAATGGATTCCGGGGATAGGAAGACAAGGGTGCCGACTAACTATGTTTTGAGGGATTAATTGCCGAGGATGACATAGGTCCCGACTACCTTGAAGTTGAGGACTTGTGGGGATAGTAAGACAGACTCTGATATTCGTATCGAGGGCTTACCCTAGTGTGGGAAAGATAGACATTATTGAAATTATAACTCAAGGGAACTTTATCCAAGGTTGTTGGATACCCTTATTTTTGGGTTAAAAGACTTAATACTTGTTACTTGTTTTTTTCACGTTTTCCGCTACATTTATATTTTTCAAGAAAGTATAAATATCTTATACTTACTTATAATTGTACTATGATTTAATTAGACTATATACGCTTTAAGGTAGAATCTTCATCTCTATAAACCTTCATTATGTTTCATTTTCCGGAACCATCTTTCCAGATTCACATTCTCGGAATCATATTTTCAGAATCAAGAAAGTGTGTAGAACTAGAGGTTTTGTGAATTACCTTGTTTAACCTTGTTAAACATAACCATCTTTAAAAGCTCAAAAATAATTTCTAAAAGTGTAAAATTCACCCACCCTCTTGTATATTGAGCATCATTAGATACTCCATAATGTATCTCTGTAATTTCGGTCCTTCATTTGGTATTATAGAGTATATCACACTAACATACCATCTCAAAAATTGGTATTAGATGATTGGTTCAATCTAAATTATTCTCATGATTAGATTCAGAAGCGATTTCATCCCATTCTTTTCCAAAATCAGTTTTTCGGACTCATAAAGTTAGGATTCATTTTTTCTTAGAGATACCCTTGTTCTATATTTTTCCTTTCATGGGAATATTTTCCTTGTTTATAAAATTTTTCTACTGACATGTTTTTTTGAAAGATTTTTCTATACAATGGCAGGAATCAATGTTGGTTCCATAGACAATCTCAATCCAACTAGACCACCTATATTTTTTGGAAATGACTATGAGTATTGGAGAGATCACATGAATACATTCATTATCAATAATGGAGTTGATAATTTTGTTCTTCTTACTAGAGGATACAAAGTCCTTGAAAAATAAGTTAGTACCTTTAAAAATAAAGAAAATAATGAATATCAAAGGAATTATAAGGTACAAAATACTTTTCTTTGCTCCATGACTAGAAATATATATAGCCAAATTTCATCTTGTGATGTAGAAAATTCTATTTGGAAGAAACATGAAGTTACACACTTTGGAATATCCAATGTAATTGAAACAAGAAGAGACATGCTCAGAGAAGAATATCATGGTTTCTTATTTCCTTCTAGAGAACCCATATATAAGGTGAAACAAAGATTCATGACTATTTTGAATAGTTTATAACAAATGGGTGACAATGTATTAGATGATGAAGCTCTTGTTGATAAGATCATAGACATCATGTCCATTGAGTTGTTATCCAAGAGGACTGCTATTAATGAAAATAGAAAGGTTACTCAGATTTCTCTTGATGAACTGTTTGGAACTCTTCTTCAACATGACACTAGAATGAAGAGAGATTCTGATAATGTAAAGAAGAATAATGGGACTTGCAGTGTTACTTTTACTAAAACCTCAAATCAAATGAAATCTAAGACTTCTGAGAGAGTTACCAGATCCAAATATAAAAAGGTTGTTATTCAATTCTAATATAGTGGAATTGAATCCTCAAGGAATGAGTTAGAAAATATTTCTTGAAGGATGAACAAGATTGCTGGACAGAGGAAATCTCAATCCAGACACAAGAAGAAAGAAAGGAAATATAAGAAAGATTTAGAAGTTATATGTTATGAATGCAAGATAGATGGACATATAAGACCTGATTGTCATATTATCAAGAGAAAAGAAAGAAAGGAAAGACATTATGAGAGAAACAGAAAGAAGTACTTCAAGGATAAAGCTAAGAAAGTCTTGAAATCTAATGACACCTGGAGTGCCAGTGGCGGAGACTCTTCAGATGAATCCTCAGATTATGAATTTTATGGACAGAATAATCTTGGTATAATATCCAGAATACCTATTGACAATCCTTGTTTAATGGCTAAGGTACACAATGCTGAATCAATGACCAATGTTTCTTTAAATTCTAATTATGGTAATGATAAATACTATAACTTTCTTGATGAAGAATCTTCTTGTGATAAAGAAAATTATCTACCTCTCCATGAATAAGTTTCTAGGTTTTCCACACTCCTCGAGATTGAGAATTCAAAACTCTTGATAAAGCATGATAAGGAATATTATAAGAATTCTATTCTTACTAAGGAAATATCATATCTTTCTAAAGATATTGATAATAAAAATGTTGATTTCTAAAGTATTTAAAAAAAAATCTTGAAGAAGTATATTCTGAAAAGAATAAACTTTCTAAATATCTATAAAATGTAATTTCTAAGAAAAATGTTTTCGAGCCTAACTCTACTTGAAAATAAATTTTTTTAAAAGAAAAGAACTTGGATATCAAACTGAAATCCAAAATCTTTTCATTGAGGAAGTGTTTGTCAAACTTTACCTTAGGTTAGTAAAATTTTGATAAAATGTATTCTCAAATCCGACCTCTAAGGAATAGTTCTGGTATTGATTATACTGGTTCTAAACTGGTTTTTAGTAACAATTATTTTGTTCCTCAAAGTGATCCATTCTGTACTAAGTGTCAGTACAGTTGGCATTGGGAAAAAAAATTTCGTTAAACAAAACCCAGTCTTTGAGATTTCATAAAGTATATTTTTCTAAAAATATATGGGTGCCTAAAATTTTTCTTTCTGAGATTTCTGAATCCAAGCGAGTATGGATTCCGAAAACCTACATTTTTATTAATTTTAAGAAAATAGAAAAGGTACCAATAGAAATACTTGGTACATGGATAGTGGATTTTCCTGACGTATGACTGGTAACAAAAACTATTTTGAATGGATTTTCAAGAAGAAATGAGGAAAAGTAACTTTTAGTAATAATTCTCAGGGAGAAATTATTGGTATGGGTAACATCGTTCTTCTTGGAAAAACATTGATATCAAATGTTTTATTTTTTAAGGGTCGTAAGCACAAACTCATTAGCATAATCCAATTATGTGATGAAGGTTACCTTGTGAATTTTAGGAATGACAGGTTCTTGGTACACAATTTCAAAGATGAGTTTATTCATTCTACCTATAGGCAAGAGAATATTTACACACTAAACATAGAAGACCATAGGAGCCAAGATCTACCTTGCCTTAGTGCAATGGAAGATCATTCTTGGTTATGACATAGAAGGTTAGGACACTATAACCTTATAAACTTATGCAATATTTCTAAGAAAAAACTAGTTAAGGATCTACCGGAGCATAGATTTGATTCTTCAAAAGTCTGTGGCCCTTTTTAATATGGAAAGGAACATAAATCATGTTTTAAATCAGTTGGTGAAGTCTCAACTACTGATGCATTATAGTTAGTGAATATGGATCTTTTTGTACCAACAAAAACTGGAAGCATCGGAGGAAAGTATTATGTACTTGTGTTAGTTTATGATTACACTATATTTACATGGGAATATTTTCTTGTAAATAAGTCTGAAAATTTTTCTTATTTCAAAAGTTTTTGAGCCCAAGATAAAATTGAAAAAAATATTCAATTGAAAAATATTCATAATGATCATGGTAGAGAATTTCAAAATTCAGATTTTGAAACTATTATTAGTAGAAAAAGCATTACTCACAACATCCCAACACCTAGAACCCCTCAACAGAATGATGTTGTTAATAGAAGAAATAGAATTCTTCAAGAGATAACTAGAACCATGTTGAGTGAGTATTCTCTAGACAAATATTTTTGGGATGAAGCTGTAAGTACTACTTGTTATACTATAAATAGAGTTTTAATTAGACCTTTTATTAATAAAACACCTTATGATTTATGGAATGGTATAAAACCAAGACTTTCCTAATTTAAAGTTTTTGGTTGCAAGGTATTCATCATGAATACTAATGATAATGTACATTAATTCCCACCAAAATATGATAAAGGAATTTTCTTAGGATACTCCACAACACTTAAGGCTTATAGAGTTTTCAATAAAAACACTTGTACTGTTGAAGAAACAATACATGTCAAATTTGATGAAATTGATACTTTTGATTTTAAACAACCCCAACCTATATCTTCAGATGTTTTTTCAAAAACTGATTATCAACCTTTCTTAGAAGATCCTTCTGATAAGGAAAATTCCCTAGAAAATGTTTCTGAAGCATTTACCCTAGAAGATTTCTTACCCTATATTGATGAACAAATTTTACAAAACCCAAATCAGTCATTTATAAAGAATCATCCCAACAATATCTTCATTGGTGATGTAAATAAACCCATAAGGACAAGAAGTTCCTTAAGAAATTAAGTAGAACATAAAGAATTCCATTCCCAATTAGAACCAAAACACAACGATGAAGCTTTATGTGATGATGATTTTATTAAATCCATTCAAGATGAACTAAATGAATTCGATAGGAATAAAGTCTGGACCTAGGATGATAGACCGAAGGAAACATCTGTTATAAGAGTAAAATGGGTCTTCAGAAATAAGTGTGATGAAAATGGAATCATAGTTAGAAATAAAGCTAGATTATTGGTAAAGGCTATAATCAACAAGAACGAATAGACTACGAAGAAACCTATGCTCCAGTACCTAGACTTGAATCTATTCTAATTATATTTTTCTTTTCACCATTCTTCAATTTAATTGTTTTTTCAAATGGATGTTAAATTTGCTTTCCGTAATGGTTATGTTCTAGAGGAAGTCATTGTTGAACAACCTCCAAGTTTTGAAGATACAAAACATCCTGATCACGTTTTTAAATATACCAAAGATTTATATGGCCTTAAACAAGCACCTAGATCTTGGTATGATAGACTCCCAGGATTCTTGCTTCAAAATAATAATGTTAAGGGAAATACAGATCCAACCCTTTTTATAAAGAACGATAAGAAAAACGTTTTGATTGTTCATATTTATGTTGATGAAATTTTATTTGGTTCAACTCAGCAATCTTTAACTATTTCCTTTGTGGATCTAAGGAAATTGGAGATTGAAATGAGTATGATGGGTGAGTTATCTTTTTTTCTTGGTTTTCAAATTTCTCAAAAACAGGAAGGAATCTATATATCCCAATATAAGTATATTAAAGATCTTCTAAAAAAGAATAGATATGACAATAATAAAAGTATAATTACTTCCATTGGTACCTTAAACACACTTGATCTTGATGAAGCTGGGAAACCAGTAGATCAAACATCTTTTAGAGGTATGATAGGTAGTTTACTTTACGTGACAGCTAGTCATCCAGAATTAATGTTTTCTGTATTCTTATGTTCAATATATAAATCAAATCCTAAAGAATCTCATTTAAAGGCAGTGAAATGAATGTTTTGATACTTAAAGGGAAGGATGGATTTCAGACTCTTTTATACATCTCCAAATGATTTTGTTTCAAAACATTTTTCAGATGCTGAATTTGGTGGATGTAGAATGGATAGAAAGTGTACATATGGAACATGTCATTTCTTAGAAGATTCAGTAGTTTCTTGTTCATGCAAGAAGCAACACTCAATAGCACTTTCCACTGCTGAAGCACAATATGTAGCAGTTGGAAGTTGTTGTGTATATGTGTTATGGATGCAACACACACTCACTGACTATGGTATGTGTTTTACCAAAAAACAAATTTTGTGTGATAATACAAGTGTCATTTCACATAGTAAAAACCCTACACATCACTCTCGTAGAAAACAAATAGATATTAGGAACCACTTTCTTAGGGATCACAAAAAAAGGAGATATCATTCTTCAATTTATCATAACATAAGATCAAATTGCTGATATTTTCAAAAAATCTTTACCCTCCGATAGATTTGTTTACATTAAACAGAATTTAGGAATGATAACCATAAGGTAAACTTCCTCGTTAACTATCAGATGAATCAATCTTCTTACAGTAATAAACTCCTTTTCATAGGGGTGAGGGTACATTTGTTCATATGTTTTTCATATTTGTCATAAGGAAGTTTTTCATGTTTTTCATAATGCAGTCTTTCATGTTTTCGTATTGATGTTTTTCATGTTTTTCGTAATGAAGTTTTTTATATTTTTTGTAATTAATTTTTTCATGTTTTTCGTAATGAAGTCATTCATGTCTTTCATAATGAAGTTTTTCATGTTTTACGTAATGAAGTTTTTCATGTTTTTCGTAGTAATGTTTTTCATGTTTTTCATAATTATGTTTTTCATATTTTTCATAATGACATTTTTCATGTTTTTCATAACGAAGGTTTTTCATATTTTTTCATAATGAAGTTTTTCATGTTTTTTAATGAAGCTTTTAATTTTTTTTCATAATTACTAGTTTTTTAATGATGATATTCGTAATGAAAATTTTAGTAATGAATATTTTCGAAGTGAAAATTTTTGTGTTTATTTTTTTCTCTTTCTTTTGTATTATTATTATTTTTCGTAGTTAAGTATTTTTTCGAAGTCAAAATTCATTCAAAAATAATTTTCCTCAATAAAAATATTTCCCCTAGTAATCCGAAATGTATGTTTTCTTTCTCAAGAATTCGTAGTCTTCATTTACGTGATGTTATTTTCTTTTAAAATTTCATGGATTCTATTTTTCTTAAATCCAAATGTTTTCCTTTAAAAACCTCAAAAGATCAGATCCTACCAAATTTTCCTTGCGACTATCATTTCAACCGTCAGATCTAATCAGAATAATTCTCAGCCATTGGATTGATATGGGAAGATGAATCATCACTTCAACACCTATAAAAGAGGACCCCTGATGGTTTTCCCACATTGGTTTTCACGCTTTGTCATGTTAAAGCTCTGACCCACTTCAAAAGCCCATTCCATATTTTCAATGGTTTCTCAATTCTGAATGTCTAGTGATGTTCCTTCTCAAGATATGTCTTCTATCAAGCCGATTACGGAGTGGAAAGTATACAGAGAAAGGTTGGTGCATCTGAATTTCTTTAATAAGTATGATTCTATTATCTCTAAAAATATCAAGCTGAATGGATAGGAAAGTGTCTGCATATCAAAGCCTGGAGCTCAAGACCTTGTGTACCCGGATCTACTCATTGAGTTTTATGAGTCAGTTTGTTTCTTTAAGGAATAAGGGAGAGATAAGTTTTCATTAATGAGTTATGGAAAATCCTATGCCCTTTCATAAAACAAGGCTACTAGCTTGGTGGGGCTATCTTATGAAGGTGAAGTCGTGTTCTGTTCCCACAAGCTACCAAATGTTCAAGGATGTTTTGTAAAGGTGAAGGATATGGAGTGTCCTGGATTTATAGATTTCAAGAAAGTAATGATTTCTCATTTTTCTACAAATAATCAGATCCTTGAGTTATGTGTTCAGGGATTTATCATACAGAGAAAGGGTGACAAGGACACGCATAATAAAAGTGATATTTATATCTTTGATTTTTTAGTAAATCTAAGAAAGATTAATTTGATGAATCATATTCTCATTACGATAGAGAGTATCAATAATGAGAATTTTAGAGCACGGATAATCATGTATCCTGCCATACTCACCATGTTGTTTGATCGATGTCTTGAGTCCATCAAGATTCCTTGCAGTTCCAAGATGAGTAATTGAAAAGTCATGTTAGTAAGCGATGATACTTTGAAAATAATGAATGTCATCTTTTCTAATGATTCTGATGAGTTTTATGATCTACCAGTGGAAGAAGCAGAATCTGTTCCGAATAATGTAGTAGAGTCTGAACCGTCGAAGAAGGATGGAAAAAAGAGAAAAATGAAGGAAGTGGAAGAAACAGAGAGAACCCCTAAGGCCAAAGAAACTCAATCTGCACCTCTAAATCACAAGAAGAATAAAGCCTATCAAGATGAGGTAGTAGCCAAATGGAGTGATGATAAAAAGAATCGGAAGGAAGAAGAGCAACAGTTTGGCTTGGATTTCGCAGAGGCAAACGCTTTGAAAGAGAAGGCAACCGATGAGCTTGAGAAGCATGCCAAAGAGAATAAGCTTAATAAGAATTTAAGAACCCGGATCTTCCATTTAGGTATGCCTGTATTTTTTCTGGAGTTTTTGAGAAAAATGATGTTTCTGGAAATTTTTGAAGTACATGCAGTGTACTTTCTGAGTACACGCCGTGTACTCTTTTCCTGCTTGAAGCCGTGTGCTAGCCATGTCCGGGCCACACATATGGTGTGTAGGGGTGACATGGAGGCCAATTTTGGTAGAGTATGGAAAAACCACTACACTCCATGTACTTGTTTTTCACTAAATGGACCGGGGTCGCACCTGACGCACAGAAACCGCTTATTCTTCAAGATCTTCATCCGAGAGCGACCCGTACGGCCGAAAAACTTCCCTGAGCCCCCGTACTTCCGTCCGATCTTCGTTCCAGCCGCCGTCGATTGCGTTGGAATCGAAACAGTGAGTTCTCCCTTCTGTTGTAGCCTTGTTCCATGTTTATTCTTCATTTAAATGGTATATAAGGTTGAATGTTTTGTGCGTTTTTTCAGATCTACAATGTTCTAGGGAGAATCAGTCATCATGGTTCAAGTATATCGATCTCCTATGATCAAGGTAGGTGGTTTGTGCCTTCTTGTATAAATTCGATGATTATTTTGTGAAAGTTCAACCAATAACCTTGAACATGGTATTGTGTGTTCCTATTTTTCCTTTTTAGTATTGCCTACTTTTCTTTATTTCTAGATTAGATGTTTTTCCTGTGATTATGGTAGTTTTTAATGTACTCTAGATGTTTGTTATACTTTTTCTGCCAGTTTGGCATATTTCCAGTTTCCATGCCTAGTTGTAGGAGAGTGGAACTGCTACTTTGTTATGCTGTTGAGCCTTAGATTAATAGCCAAGTAGTTCTTGAGGTTTACATGGATGATGCATGTGCGCTGAGCATGTTTATTTTCCACACAAGACTGTGAGAACATAGTGTAGTAGACCATAGGGAGAATGGATGTAAGGGATTCTCTAGAGTGGCTTTTAAATAAGATGCAAGAACATAGGGGGAATTGGCGATGAGTGGTTCCTCAGAGAGTCTGTAGTTCCTCGACGTGGGTCACTGGGGGAATGAGATGTTGAGTGCTTCACCAGAGATCCTTTAGTATGATACGAGACTATAGGGGTAATTGATGGTGAGTGCTTCCTCAGAGAGTATATTCTTAGCTGAACCAGAAGGGTGAGACTGTGTGTGCCTCCTAGAGGGTTTCTAGTACTTGTAGGTTGAACCATAGGGGTTAGGCTACGAGAGATAGCCAGAGGGTTACCTGTTTTATTCTTATTACTGGTTGTTTACTTGTGTACTTTATATGCTATAACTGTGGATTGTAGTTGTTGTGTGCTTTTCTGTTTACTATTTTCTGCACTCTTACTTGCCTTGTATTCATTGACTATTAGGAACAAATCTTTGGGTGATTGCCTATTGGGATTGTATCTCGCACCCTGTTTGGGCCATGATTTGGGTCCATGCAGACTATGTTGTTGCAGGTTTAGATAAGGTCAAGCGCCCTTCTACTTCAGGTGTTTGACTTGCTAAGAGATGGAGAGAATGGGACCGAGTTGAGGCCTGTGATGTTGAAGAGTTTCTCACCTGTTTTTCTTTTTATGTTGCTTTTGTACATATGTTCAGTTTTATTCCAGCACGTTGGTTTGTTTACTACATTCCATAGACATATGTACCATTTTGGGTCATTATTATTATATACATTGCTTCCGCTGTTCAGTTCAGTTGTTGTATGCTATTTATTATTTACGCTATTGTGTCTAGTTTTTTTCCACTGTATACTTTACCGAATGAGGTAATAGTTTCCCCACCGACTCACCAAGGCCCTCACTTCTAGTTGGCAACATCTGGTGTTTGGGGAAATGTGCATGAGTTCATGTGGTGAACAGGGTACGAGGCACCAGTGGAGGGGTCTAGATTCATGTCGTTACAAAGTGGTATCAGAGGAGTTATTTTCTCTTTCTTTATTGTTTGGAGACTTTAGCCAGGGATATGACAGATTTGGTACTTGGTGTTAAGCTGTTCTCGGGAGTAGCTAACCCGTGTACAGGGAAAAGCCATACTACCTCAATAATTGCAGTTTGCTAGTTTTGAGATTTTACAGTTGATATGATTTCACCTAGAGTGATTCACGTGCTTTGTGTTGTTACTTTCTTGATGATTGTGGTTCTATTTCTCTCGCAACCCAATGAGATGAGGGTATTCCATCTCATGCATCATATAGGAACTTGTAGAAATCACATGCCATGCATTCTTTCCATGCCATCTAGGGTGCATTAGTTATTGTATGCTTTTTTGATAGACTTTGTGTAGATTATGCATGCTGTTGTGATAGATGCTTGATAGAAACTCTTCTTCCTTGTTAGAGGATTGTTTTATTTCTAATTTTCTTAAATAAATTCCATGTTTTGATTAGCAGGGAGTATGGGCCCTCACAAATCAGAAATTGGCACCTCTTTTCCTTATTTTCTGTGTTTTCTGGGCTTCTGTGCAGTTTCAGAGCTACTGACCAGAAAAACCTAGAATACACGACGTGTACTTTTTGACTACATGTCATGTAGTTTTTAGACCGTTTCACTAACCCTGTGAGTAGGGACATGCCATTATAGAAATGCCTTCAAGAACATGTCGTGTACGTTAGGTACACGTCGTGTAGTTCAAATCCATGTACCCGACCGTGTCACTAATAACACGGGTTGGGGAAGCTCGAGAAGAACACACCGTGTTCTAAAGGAACATGTCGTGTAGTCTTGTCCAGGTACCCATCCATGTCACGAAAAACACGGGTCGACGATACCTTCTCTTAGACACGCCGTGTTCTTTTCAGAACATGTCGTGTAGTCTGGTTCAAGTACCATGCCCTGTCACGAACAACATGGGACAGTGTCACCTTCAACTATACACGCTGTGTTTTTCGGAACACGTCGTGTAAGGTTCATCCTTGTAGAAGGCCGTGTATTTAACAACACAGTCCGCCAAAGCCTTGTCTAGTACACACCGTGTTTGTTTAGAGCAAACCATGTAGTCTCGAGTTAAGTCAGACCGTGTGGGTTAGCCGTGTAAAGAGACTTGGGAAGAGGAGTAGTTTCCAAGTACACGTCGTGTGAGGGATAAGTACTCTGTTTAGTTTGAGGAGTTACACGACCTATAGGGCAGGATTACACGCCCATGGAAGTGGCTTAAGAATACACACCGTGTAGTTTTTATACACGCAGTGTAGTCATGTTTTTTTTAACTTGTGTGTTTTTCTTCCAATGTTCCCATTTTGTACTCTTGTGTTCTCTGTCCTTGTTTTTCTGATCTAAGGTGTACTTTTGTTCTTTTAGAGTTATGCCTCCGAGACATCATCCAGTTTTACGTCTATCGTCCAACAGTGATCAGATGCCCGATATGGCTGATCTGAGACTTCCTGCTGATCCTCCAGTCGGGCCAGCCTCGGCACCTGCTGTCTTACCAGTTGTAGGCGCTGATGCATAGTTTAGGGAAGGTTTTGCGAGGATGATTTAGACATTTTAGGGAGCACCTCGTCCTGCCTCGACTATGGCAGACTTGACGCGGGGTTATCAGCAGCAGCATCATCCCACATTCTTGGGGGAAGGAGGACCATAGACTATAGAGTCATGGCTGGAAGCCATGCTAACTATCTTTGAGCATCTGGAGACACCTACTGAGTGGTGGGTCAAGCTCGCTACCTACATGTTCTGAGACTCCACCAAGAGGTTGTGGGACTTGATCTCATAGGCGGGTCATTGGAAGGTTATGGCTTGGGAGGAGTTCCAGCACGTGTTATACGACTACTTCTACCCAGAGACCCTGAGGGACGATCGAGCCCGGGAGTTCATGAGATTATAGCAGGGTACTATTTCTGTCATGGGGTATTCCTCTCCTTTCACCGAGATATAGCGTTTCACCCCCCTCAGGGATGGGAGTGTGGTGTTCTTAGCAAGGAAGTTTGAGGATGGTATCGGGCGAGAGATCCGCTCGCAGGTGAATATCTTTCAGTCGACTTCCATCACTTCCATCGTCAACCAGGCACTGATTGCGGAGTGCAATCTGAGAGTCTCCGGAAATGCGAGCCATGGAGTTTCTGCTTCCAGAGCTATTTTTCCTCCAGATGACAGTAAGATGCTCCGTAGAGAGTCTACATGTGGTGATCCGAGGAAGCGAGATGCATCATCAGGAAGCCAGGTGATATGCTACGAGTGTGGCTGGTCAGGGAACATGAGGCCACAGTGCCAGAGAGACCCTGTGGAGTGCCGATTTTGCGGCAAGATGTGTCACTTTCATCATTTTGGCCATGTTTTCTCACCAGTAGCAGGTTACCGGGGTTCTTCCATGACTTCTCGTTCAGGGGCAGCACCACCAGTTTCTCACCAGTCGGGGAACTGGAGTTCGTCCGGCCATTCGGGCCGAGGTGGAGGTCGAGGTTGTGGCGTTCGACCACCAGTCCCTCGGCACCAGAAGGGTGGATCAGCCAGGGGGGTAGATCCGTGGTGCAGGCCGATCATTCTCCATGGAGAAGACCTATCAGGGGCAGGATCTCGGCCCTTTTATAGTTCGAGGTACGGTTTTAGTAGCCTCAATTTTATATTCAGCCCTTTTCGATACTGGTGCTACGCATAGCTTTATCTCTGTTGCTGTTGTGGAGAGCTTTGGGCTCTGTATCTTTTCTTCTACCGACACGTTGACACTACACACACCTTTGGGGATGAGGAACCCTAGTGTACGCCAGTGTAGAGAGTTCCCTCTTGAGGTTGCAGGGTATCGCTTCTTATGGGATCTCTATGTACTAGAGATGACAGACTATGATGTCATCCTCAGGATGGACTGGATGGTTCCCTTCCAGGAAGTCGTCGAGTGTTATCGCTGAAGAGTGAGTTTTGTTTCACCATAGGGTGAATATTTTCTTCATAGAGGTGAATGGAATGGTCAGACGAGTCAAGTAGGACTCGAGCATCATGGGATAAGAAGGGTGACCGCCCAGATTTCTAGACTTTATCTGGATGATTGGGGGACTTCGCAGTTGGACTTTCCTCCAGTAGTGGATCGTTTCAGTGACGTCTTTCCAGAGGAATTTTCGGGTTTGCCTCTGGAGCGTGAGGTAGAATTCCTTATTGAGCTCATGCCAGGAGCGACACCAATGTCCATTCCTCCTTATTTGATGGCTACACCTGAGTTACAGGAGCTCAAGAAGCAGTTGGTGGAGTTGCAGGTAAAGAGTTTCATCCAACCCAGTACTTCTCCTTGGGTATCGCCTGTCCTATTTGGGAAGAAGGCAGATGGTACCCTTCGGCTTTGTGTGGATTAACGGAAGCTGAACCAGTTGACGGTCAAGAGCTGATATCCCTTGCCGAGGATCGATGACCTTTTTGATCAGATTAAAGGAGCTTGGGTTTTCTAGAAGATCGAATTGAGGTCTGATTATCATAATTTGCGAGTTAGACCATCAGATATACCTCTGACAGCATTCAGGAGCAGGTATGGTCTATACAAGTATATAGCCATGCCGTTGGGTCTCACGAACGTGCCTGTAGTTTTCATGGCACTGATGAACCGAGTGTTCCATCCTTACTTGGATTCCATCGTCGTGGTCTTCATGGAAAATATCTTGGTGTACTCTTACACTCAACACTACCTTGCCACACATCTTGAGATCATTCTGAGTACACTAAGAGAGCATTGGCTTTATGATAAACTCTTAAAGTGCCACTTTTGGATGGAACAGATTCAATTATTGGGTCACGTAATCTCAGAGGCAGGAGTATCTGTGGAACCATAGAAAGTGAGAGCTGTAGTCTCTTGGGAGCAGCCAAAGAATGTTTTTGAGGTACGATGTTTCCTAGGGCTGGCTAGATACTACAGACGCTTCATTCAGGACTTCTCACGCCAAGCAGCACTGTTGATAGGTCTGACCAAGAAGGGGGTTACGTTTTTATGGTCAGATTTTTGTGAGTCTGCACCGATACTTGTCTTTCCAGAGCCGGACAAGAGCTACACCATTTATTGTGATGCTTCAGGTATCAGGCTGGGAGCTATGCTTATGCAGGGAGATGGATTCATTGCATACGGGTCTTGGTAGTTGAGGTCACATGAGAGGAACTACCCTATGCGTATTCTGGAGTTGGCTGCTATTGTTAATGCCTTATGTTGTTGGAGACACTATCTTCTAGGAGAGAACTTTGTGGTCTTCACTGACCACAAGAGTCTTAAGTATATCTTCAGGCAGTGTGATCAGAATCTGAGGCAGTGCAGGTTGGTCGAGTTTCTTCAGTCTTTTGATTTTGAGCTTGCCTATATGACAGGAAAGGGCAACGCAGTGGCAGATGCGTTGAGCAGGAGAACTCAGATTTAGGTAGTTGAGGAGGTCAACAGTGAGTGGCAGCTTATGGATCTGTTCTCTGAGATGCATCTGGAGGTTCATGACAGACATGGACATACTTTCCTATCTTCTGTAGCTATTACCTCTACACTACTTGATTGGGTACAGATGAGGTAGATATCAGACTCAGAAGGCGTAGTCCTACAGGAGAGTGTATCAGGATAGGACCCACTTCCTGGATAGACATTGGGCGAGGATGAGATCTTGTGTTTCCAGGGATGCATATGGGTGCCAGCAGACATACGCGAGGAGATGATGTGGGATTTTAATTCCTTAGTTTGGGCATTTCATCCTGGAATCACCAAGATGTATCGTGACCTTCACCGCAAGTACTGGTTACTAGTTATGAAGAAAGATATTTCTGGATTTGTCATGAGATGCTCTACTTGTCAGCAATTGAAGGTAGAGCATCAGCGACCAACATGCCATTAACAGCAGTTACCCATTCTAGAGTGGAAGTGGAATGATGTTGCGATGGACTTCATGACCAGGTTGCTGAGGTCGCCTCTAGGGAACGATGCTGTTTGGGTTGTCGTCGATAGGATCACGAAGGTTGCTCACTTCTTGCCGATCAAAGAGACCTTCAGTGTCGATGATCTAGGATGAAATTACATCAGAGAGATCGTTTGTCTACATGGAGTTTCACACTCCATTGTTTCAAACATGGATGCGCGTTTTACCTCTCGGTTCTGGTAGGGACTTCATAAGGCCTTGGGTACGCATGTACTTCGGAGTACGACATACCATCCCCAGACAGATGGCCAGTCCGAGGGCATGATCCAGGTGCTTGAGGATATGCTCTGAGTTTTCATCCTAGACTTTGGCGGTTCTTGGGAGAAGCATATTCCTCGGGTGGAGTTCACCTACAACAACCGTTTTTAGGTGACTATTCAGATGGCACCATATGAGGCTTTGTACGGTAGGCCATGCCGATCAACCTTATGCTGGCTGGAGGCAGGAGAGGTAGCTCTGCTGGGACCTCGTCTTGTTCAGGAGACCTCAGAGGAGATAGAGTTGATTCATAAGTGGATAGATACAACACAGTATGGGAAGAAGTCTTGTGCTGATCAGCGGAGATGACCTCTGGAGTTCGAGGTCGGAGATCAGGTTTTCCTACGTGTCGCACCGAGGTTGGGACATAATAGGATTCCGAGATATGGTATGCTTTCACCGCGGTACTTCGGACCATTTGAGGCATTGGAGAGAGTTGGGCCGGTTGGCTATCGGTTGCAGCTTCCTCAGAGGTACCGGGATATGCATGACGTCTTCCACGTCTCTCAACTCCGACATTACTTTTTAGACCCATCTCATGTCTTTTAGCCTGCGTAGGTTGAGCTCAAAGCGGATGCATCATTTGAGGAGCATCCCATCCAGATTGTCAATCTCAGTACGAAGGTTCTCTGTGGGCGGTCTGTTCCTCTGGTACGGGTGCTATGGTAGCACATGCGTGTACAGGACGAGACCTGGTAGAGGGAGACCGATGTATGATTGTAGTGGCCAGAGATATTCGGAGTTTCTACTTCTCCACCTAATTAGGGAAATTTTGGGACTAATTTCTTTAAGGGGGGAAGTTCGTAAGAACCCAGATCTTAATTTCAGGTACGCCTATCTTTTTTCTGGAGTTTTTGAGAAAAATGATGTTTCTGGAAATTTATGAAGTACACACTGTGTACTTTCTGAGTACACGCCGTGTACTCTTTTCCCGCTCGAAGCCGTGTGTTGGCCGTGTCCGGGACACACACATGGTGTGTAGGGGTGACGTGGAAGCCGATTTTGGCAGAGTACAGAAAAACCCACTACACGCCATGTACATTAAAAATACACATCGTGTACTTCTATTTTTGTTTTCACTAAATGGGATAGGGTCACGCCTGACGCACAAATATAGCTTCTTCTTCCAGATCTTCATCCGGGAGCATCCTGTACGACCTAAAATATTCCCCAAGCCCCCGTGATTCCGTCTGATCTCCATTCCAACCACCGTCGATTGCGTTGGAATCGCACCGGTGAGTTCTCCCTTATACTGTAGCCTTGTTCTATATTTCTTCCTCATTTAAATGTTATATAATGATGAACGTTTTGTTCATTTTCTCAGATCGACGACGTTCTAGGGAGGATCAGTCGTGATGGTTCAAGTATATCGATCTCCTAGGATCGAGGTAGGTGGTTTGTGCCTTCCGGTAGAAATTCGATGAGAATTTTGTGAAAATTCCACCAATACCTATGAACGGGGTATTGTGTGTTCTTATTTTGACCTTGTAGTATTTCCTACTTTTCTTGATTAGTAGAGTAGATGTTTTTCTTATGATTATGGTAGTTTTTACTATACTATGGATGTTTTCTATGCTTGTTATGCCTATTTGGTATTTTTCCAATTACCATGCCTAGGTGTAGGATAGTGGAACTATTGCTTTGTTATGCTGTTAAGCGTTAGATTAATAGCCATGTAGTTCTTGATTTTTACTTGGACGATGCAAGCGTGCTGAGAATGTTAATTTTCTACACTAGACTATGATAACCTAGTGTAATAGACCATAGGGAGAATGGACGTAAGGGATTCTCCAGAGTGTCATTTAAATACGATGCCAGACCACAGAGGGAATTAACGATGAGTGCTTCCTCAGAGAGTGTGTAGTTTCTCGAGGCAGGCCACATGGGGAATGAGACGATGAGTGCTTCCCCAGAGAGCCTTTAACATGATACGAGACTATAGGGGGAATTGATGGTGAGTACTTCCTCATAGAATCTATTCTTAGCTGAACTAGATGGGTGAGACTATGTGGGCCTCCTAGTGGGTTGCTAGTACTTGTAGGTTGAACCATAGGGGTTAGGCTGTGAGAGCTACCCAGAGGGTTACCTGTTTTCTTCTTGTTGCTGGTTGTTTACTTGTGTACTTTATATGCTAGAACTGTGGATTGTGGCTGTTGTGTGATTTTCTGTTTACTATTTTCCTGCACTCTTACTTGCCTTATAATCATTGACTGTTAGGCACAAATCTTTGGGTTATTGCCTACTGGGACTGTATCTCTCACCCTGTTTGGGCCATGCTTTAGGCCTAAGGAGACTATGTTGTTGCATGTTTAGATAAGGGAAAGCTCCCTTCTGCCTCAAGTGTTTGACTTGACGAGAGATGGAGAGCATGAGACCGAGCCGAGGCTTGCGATGCTGAGGAGTTGCTCCCCTATTTTTCTTTTGTTGTTGCTTTAGTACTTGCATTCAGTTGTATTCCAGCATGTTGGTTTGTTTACTTCTTTCCATAGACATATGTACCATGTTGTATCATTATTATTTTATACATTGCTTTCGTTGTTCAGTTTAGTTGTTGTATGTTGTTTATTGTTTCAGCTATTGTGTCTAGTTGTTTTTCCGCAGTATACTTTACCGAATGAGGGCATAGTTTACCCACCAACTCACTGAGGCCCTTGCTGCTAGTTGGCAGCCTATGGATTTTGGGGAAATGCTCATGAGGTCATGTGGAGAACCATTTATGGGGAAACCATGGAGGGGATCTAGATTTGGGTCGTTACAAAGAAAATGTCTGAGGCTAAGATTGTCCAATCTCTATTGAGGGACACTGAAATAACATCTGATAACATTTCTATACTGAAATCTTTCTTGGTTAAACCCCTACCTGAGACTCCGGGGAGGAAGTATATGAAATCAGTAAAATCCAAAGAAAAGGATGTTGAAAAGGAAGCTGTGGAAGAAGTACAAGAAGCTAAAAGCAGTGATGACACAACTGATCTGATAAAGCAAGTTGATGAATTTCATGAGAAGGAATGTGCATCTAAAAAATTATCAATCCATATTTCTCAAGCTGGATCTTCAAAACATTCTACTCAGGGAATTGATGAGAAGAATGAAGAGTAAGTAAACATGTTATCTCAGGAATAGAGTCATAATCATGACTTCATTAATCCCGAAGATAGTGAGGCAGGATCCGAGAATGAAAAAATTAATGAAGATAGAATTGTTCAGTTGTTTGAAAGTGAGCATGACTCTCCAGATGAGGAAGCTGTATCAAAAACTGAGAAGGGGAAATAGGTGGTTGATGAAACACCAACCAAAGTTGTTATAATAAATAAACAAGCCGGTGGATCTTCTAAGAGGATTCTTGTCGATCTAGAGGAAGAACCATCACTAAAAAAAGTGGCAGATTCGGAATCATCAGCTCTGGGACATGATTTTGTCATTCAATCACTGAAGAAGCTTATTGACACCATTTCGATCATTCCAACCATTGACTCCAGATGTCAGATGCTCCAACATAGCATTAATCAGAAATTGGAATATGTATCCATGGTAATGGATAGTTGTGTAATGATTGAGGCTGATTAGAAGAACTTCCTTATCAACTACGATGCCTACAAAAAATCTTGTAACTAAGTGGTCAACCGATCAAAGAAAATAGTTGAATACTTGAGAGAGCTTGATGAGTTTCTACATAAAGTTAAGGAATCTTTTGATAATGAGATAGAAAAATCAAGGATCTCACAAATATATTTTAGAAAAAGATAACTCTTGAGAAGAATACTCGGATTCAGGAAGTCAAGGATCTGAATGGGAAGTTGAATTATGTTGTCCAAAGATGGAAAACCGAAAGGGATCTCCGGATCGAGATTGAGGAAAATCTAGTAAAGCATGATGAATTGTTAAAGGTTCAAGAAGAGGCTCTAAAGGCTCAGGATGATAGGATCAAAGCCTTAGAGAAGCAAGTAGAAAAAGACCACAAGGTGCTAAATAAGCTGAAAAACATAGTAATGAAGGTGATACCCAATGAGAAGGAAGAAAAATAGATCCAATCCAATCTTTTGATGTATTTTGTTTCTTTATCAAAATCCTTCCAACCATAATGAAATTGTGGTTTCTCGTTTTTGTTTGGATATTTGTACTAATATTTAAGGTACCAAATTTTTTTTCCATTCCCTCAAACTCTTTTTGAAAATCACAAAGGGGGAGAAGGAAAAATAATTCTAAGAAAAGCAGAAATATCCTTATCTAGGGGGGAGTTTATCCGAGGGGATGTTTTCATTACAGAGATTTCCGTACTCAAGATAATAAAAAATCTAATTCCAGAAATCTTGAATATGATCCTTAGTGTCCCAAATCATTAGGGGAGGTTAGTTGTATTCATCTTTTCCAATGTAAAAAGGGAGATAAGTTATATTTTCAAAGTCTAGAAAAATATTTTCTAAGTCCTTTTATTCTTTTTCGTAAGGATGTTTGTGATTTCCAAAAAGGGGGAGATTGTTGAGTTAATAAGCTTTCCATTATGACCTTTCCATTCCATCATACTTGGAGAAGATTGTTGAGTCATTAAGGTTTCCTTATGACTTCACCATTCCTTCTTTTTTTGAAAATCACAATCACCTTATCTCAAGGAAAATCTCATTTTGTCCATGTGTTTTACTTCTATAAATAAAATTTCATTCCCCATGGAAATTTATCCTTAACATGTTTTCATTGTTCTTATCATAATTTTTATAAGTGTAAAATTTGGTTTATAACCAAAACCTCTGAATCCTTTAATTACCTAGATATGAAGAATTCTGTTTTAGGATCCGAATTCTGAATATGATTTATGGTTACGAACTCTTTTGAGTTATGACTCCAAATTATGAATTTGAATTCTGGTTACAAACTCTTCTGAGTTCTGACTCCAAATTATAAATAATAATTTTGGTTACAAAATCTTCTAAGTTCTGAATCCGAATTCTGAATATGAATTCTGGTTACGAACTCTTCAGGGTTCTGACTCCGAGTTTTTTGAATTCAAACACCAAACTCTCATGACTTCTGACTCTGAATTCTCATGAACTCTGACTCTGAACTTTGTATGTTTTGGTTCCGAATTCTTGTGAATCCAGATTCCTAATTTTGTTGAAATTCAGACTCTGAAATTCTATAGAGTTCAGGTTCCGAATTTCTAGAAAACAAAATATAAATATCCTTGTATTATAGACTCCAAATTCATTTTTGGTTAGACTCTGAACTTTTATTTTCTTACATTCTGAATATTGGATTTTGGTCATGTAACCATATTTTTTCTCACACTAGTTTTTGTTATAAAATGATTTCATACATTTAGTTACTAACTAATCATTGTTTGAGTGACATGTGTATAAGTCCCTCCGAAATTCAAGGAAAAATTTGACCATTGAAGGAGGGATACAACCATTGGTGTTGTGCTTACAAATAGGATCTCATTTGAAAAGAGCTCAAAAATGTTCTATGACTCCAGATATTAGATACCGTTGAAGTGATTTCTAGAGAGACACTCTCATGCTTAGTGCATACTGAAGGTCTTGTTCAGATTTTCGTTGTCAGACTCTGAATGTTTATGATTAAATTCGAGGGCTTCTAGGGATAGGAAGGCAAAGGTGCCGACTACCTAGAAGTTGAGGACTTCCTTGCTTAGGAAGACAGAGGTGCCCACTACATTGAAGTTGAGAGCTTGCTCGAATAGCAATACAGACTACGATCTTCTTATCGAGGGCTTACCCTGGTGTGGGTAAGAGAGACATTCATGAATGTATAAATCAGTGGAACTTTATCCAAGGTTGTTGGATTCCCATCTCTTTGGGTTAAAAGACTCACTACTTGTTACTTGTTTGTTTCAAGTTTTCCACTGCATTTCTATTATTGGGGAAAGTACAATTATCTTATACTTCCTTATACTTGAACTCTGATTTAGTAAGATTCTATATGCTTTGAGGTAGAATCTTCATATTTTTATGCTTTCATTATGTTTCATTTTCTAGAACCATATTTCCGGATTCACATTCTCCGAATCATTTTTTTGGAATCAAGCAAGTGTATAGAACTAGAGGTTTTTTGAATTACCTTGTTTAACCTTGATAAAAATAACTATATTTAAAAGTTCCAAAGGAAATTTTAAAAGTTTACAATTCCCCCCCTCTTGTATATTGAGAATCATTAGATACTCCATACAATATCTCTATTATTTCGATCCTACATTTGGTATTATAGAGTATATCACAATCACATACCATCCCAACATCTCTGTTTTGGCACAAGGAAGAGTCTCAATTCAACTGTTGTTCCATGTAGAAATTCCTTCATCTCTCTTTTAATTGTGTATCATACGGGGTGGGTGTAATGTTGTCACTTTTTTAATATGGCCAAATCCAAATTTTAATTAAAGATGTTACAAAGATAATCAAACATGTTATAATGATAATCAAAGCTATTAGGATAATAGGGGTTGTTACCTTAATTATAAATGAGGATCTGGGAAGGTGATGATGGTTTTTTTGATGTATTATATATTATCTTTGATCCATGTTGTGAGTCTTATGGGATGTAAGACTTCTAATAATCATGGTCATTGGTTGTCTTTTCTTGCATAAGGGTTTTTCCTTACACATGCTTCTAATCCTCTCTTGAATTGTTGATAATATAAAAATCTAGATAATCATGTATACTTGGATAATTTAATTGATTCTCTATGATTGATCTGTTCTGTGATCACCTTAGAATTAAAAATCTGAAATTAAAGAATTATTGTTGGTTAAATCTGAATACACCTCACTTATTTGGTGTGGTTGTGTGTTTTGTGTGGTTCTGTTCGGCATGGTGTCTTGTGTAAGTTAGGAGGTGGTGTGAATGGGAGTGTGACTACACATTTGGGGTGGTTCATGTGGTGTAATTGAATATTAGAGAGAGATTATGATTTATTATGGAGTTGATTAAATGTTTGTATAGTGGGAGTTCAACTGGGTTGTGTTATGGTTGTTGGACATGGTTTTTGTGTGTGCAGTGGCGTAGACAAGGATGGTAGTGGTGTGGAGTGTTTATTTGTTTGGATGTACGTTTGGGGTTCATTTTGTATAGGGGAAGGTTTGGGTGGGATAATTTTGATGATGTATGGAGTTACCTTGTGTGGGTGTTTCACCAATAGTCTCCGTAGATCCATATGTTAGGAGTGGGTGTTATAGTTGATTATCTTACCCTGAAACTAAATAATCTATTTGGATTTGGGACTGTTTTTAAGGATTCTATGTACTTATAACATGTGTTGTGTTTGTTAGTTTCTTGGGTAGAGATATAATAAATAAATGGGTTTTAATTAATGAATTATTATGGGTAAAATAAAATTGTTGGGAGTTATGAATTATTATTGTGTCTGATTTTGTGGTTTTACATTAGTGGTAGTAGCAACTACAGTTTTCTGTGGTCCAATGGGTTGTTTTTGAAAACCCATAGGTTGGATTGACTGTCTGGTACACACACACACACACACACATATATATATATATATTAGTAGTTTTTTGGGATTTCAATATGCACCCCACCGAAGTTGAACACTATATGTCGAACACCCCCATTTCATAAAGGAGGGTTTCACTCCAAAACATCTCGATGGGAGGGAGAATGGATGGCCATCCACTCTTCAATGCTCTCTCTTCTAGGTAGTGATAATCCACGAATCCCTGATCAGGTTTTTTCTGTAAGGTCGAGGTTTGTGCGTACAAGTTGTGATTCTGTGGTGTATTCGGGATGATATGTAGTTTCAAGGCATAGGTCTGTGCGGGTGGAATGTGATGTGGAAAGTGGAATTGGTGTGTTAGGGAGGGATGTTATGTAATCTATCTAGATGTAGTTGGTGTTCCAAGACATTTTTTTGTTATGGTGTGAGTGAAACTAATCAGTGGGAAGGTGGTGCGGGGAACCATATAATCAATGTAAATACTATATTATTAATTTAAATGAATTATTTGGTGAGGAATCCTTTGGTGAGGTTTGGGTGGCTAGTATACCAGGTTAGGTTTTTTGTTTTCTACTGTTTCTCAATGTGCCATTATCTTTCCTCTCTAATTGTGAATGAGAAACTGTGTCTTTCTCTATTATGTATACTTTTATTTTCACTTTATGTATATAAATGTATTTTCATGTTTCTAGGAGGTCTATGGGGACGATGATGGTCATTACTATATTTTATGTTCGACTAGTTTTTATGTCACTTCTTAACTTTTTCTTTTCATATTTACGTTGGATATGTTCATATACTTTATTTACGTTTTGATAAAACAAACTTATGGGTTGGATTTTATTTTCCTTTTTCATAAAAAATGTTTAGAGTTTTTTGTGATGGACCATCATATCTCCCAATTATTTTCATATATAAATGGGCATGCCTCAAATCATTGTGAGAATATTAACCATCCCTTGATTCTAGTCACCAACCTGGGGGCTATTAGAAGCAGGACTCGAGATTCATTTTTCTTTTTCATCTTGAGGAAAGAAGATCGTGGAATATTTTTAACACTTCCCCCATCTTGAAGAAGTAGGGTCATGACTAAATGGTATCAGAGGTGATTGTTAAGTGATGTGATGGATTTTGGAGTTAGAAAAATCATGTTTTTATGGGATGGTACGATAATAATGTTAGGTGATCATGGTGCATGACATAGTCCTAGGAATACTAGTTAGGAAACAAGATTTTAGGTCCCCTCATGATATGATGCATTGAAACCGAGCATATGAAACTACCATATGGGGCTATAAAATTTACAAAGCAGATACCATAGGAATGGTAGATGCATCATAATTACTTGTGTTCTTATTTTTCTTGGTTATTTTTGGGAATTTAAAATAATTCCGGGTTAAAATTAATTATAAATTAGTACTCAAGAAAAGGATTTCCTTATTTACTTTTTTAGCTATGGAATCTAGTCATCACCCGAGTGTAGTGTGCGAAGTAGAGTTCTAGCAGTCTAACCCAGTGTATCTATAGTCTTTCTATCCCATGAAGGAGGATGACAAGTTGTATAGGAAAATTCTTACCTTCCAATGGAAGACTTTAGGGAAGTGTGAAGGTACTGTTTTAGATGATGAGATGGAGAGTTGGCCTCAGGTCCTAGTGATCGCCTTTTTCTTCATCTGGGCTTCGATGAAGTATT
This sequence comes from Viscum album, assembly GCA_963277665.1. Classification (NCBI taxonomy): domain Eukaryota; kingdom Viridiplantae; phylum Streptophyta; class Magnoliopsida; order Santalales; family Viscaceae; genus Viscum; species Viscum album. Next base: position 601,944,248 of record OY728157.1, read on the forward strand.
AGGTTCCATTGGCAGTTACACAGATGAGGGGAGCTACATGTCAATAGAAGACTATCTAGTTGGGGGAGAGGAAAGAGACCGATATTCTGCCAGCCAATTTGGAGAAAGATTTCCGGGCGGAATTCCATTCATGAACCATGATGTCTGAAAATAGGTAGGAGTTACTCTCCCTATAACAATGGAGTTTCTTGCTATGAGATATGGGGATCATGTTCAAGGATCTACATCAGTTTTCTAGAGATATCATTCCAAATGAAGAGATTCATTTGATATGCTTAGAGGAGGCACATCATCCTTCCGTCTAGTATGCAGTGACTCCCTTCACCATACCATCATACATAGTGGTCCAGATGAAGGATGAGGTAGTTTAGATGATGAAATATAGTGGAGGTATACCATGATAAGAGAGTAATAAGGGTTATTTGAAGAGAAATAAAATGACACGAAGGTCTCATAATCCAAGGCCTTTACGGTTTCATCCGGTAGGGGTTCGAACTCAATAGTTTCTATTCAGACCTAATGGTCCTTGTGTTTTTTTACTTTGGATTGGGGAGGAGTTGATAAACTTTTGGAATCTAGGGGAATATTTAGAGTCAGTGATCAGTTAAATAATAGTATGATAGAGGTGGAAAGGTTCAATTCATACCCCAACAGTAGTATCTGGCTATGCCAATTCAGCAGCAGGGATAGCAGGCTCCTGCTCCACTGTTGGCAGACATAGCAGGTGGAGGCTGACCTCAAGGAGTTCCATAGGGATATCAACCTAGGCATGGTCAGGGGGGTGGATGATAGTATATAGGAATATGAGTTGGGTATTGTCAGTTTCATTCATTAGAGGTAGCAATTCTTACTGGGCCAAAGCTTGTTTGAGGTACGATCAGTTTATTCAGTACTCGTGATTGTGACTTGTTTAATTAAATAGTTTCAAACTCTATTTTAGTACCTGATTTATCCTATTATCTAGGACAATAAATTTAGAGAATTTTCATGACCCTTGTGTTGAGTACACCAATAAAATGTCATACCAACTTTTTGATGTGTACCAAGGATGTAGAATGATGATGGGATGACACAAATCTTATGTGGATTATTCCCAATTGAAAATGAGATCATACGATGTCATCCTTAAAATCTAGAGTTTTTACTCTATTCATGATGATATTGAATGATTATAGAGAATATTCTTGTTTTTAGACAAGGATGGCCTGTGTGTGGCTTTTGTTGTTGATTAGAGTTGTCAGATGGGGAGCCAGTGTTTGGAGACTCTTTATTCTCTATTTCTCGAGCTGTTATTGGAATATGTGGATGCTTAAATGGTAGAGGTTCACAGGGTTGTTGGGGAGTAATCAGATGTTTTTCTTAAAGTGGTTTTAACTTTACTCAATCAATGTGATGTTGAGTTTTGGATATAGTTACAAACTGGTGCTTATCCAATTTTTACGTCTCCTTATCAGATGTCACATTTTGAGCTATGTGAGTTGAGGATTCAGATAGATGATCAGATGAAGAAGGGAATTATCTAGATCAGTGTGTCATTTTTGGATTCTCCAGTCCTATTTTTGATGAAGGAAGATAGTGTTTAGAGGTTTATTAGAGACTAACTGATGTTCAACCAGGTTATAGTCTAGAACCGTTACCCTTTCCCAATGATAAATGGCTGTTTTGACCAAGTGAGGGGAGAAAGTCGGTTTTGTAAGACCAATCTATAGTTTGGGTGTCACCAGCTGATGGTGATGGAATGTGATTTCCCAAATACTACTTTCAGGTGAAGGTATGGTCAATTGGAATTCTTGGTTATGTTGTTTCGTGTTACAAATGCACTAACCAAGTTTGTGGGGATCATTAACGTTGTATTCTGTGAGCTCCATAACTGGTTCGTCATCATATTCATCGATGCCATCCTAATCTACTCAAGGTAATAGGAGGAGCATACCAATAATATAATGATCATATTGGTGGTTATTTGACACCACCAGGTGTATATAAAGTTTTCCAAATGTAAATTATAGATGAGATAGACGCGTATCCTTGGACATTTGGTGCCTTAAAAGGGTGTCATGGCAGAACTGTTGAAGGTATAAGCAGTATTGTTTGGGGAAGAAATAAAAAATGTGGTGGAGGTTTGTAGTTTTCTTGGCCTAATAGGATATTAATAAATATTTTTACATAATTTATCTCGAGTTTTAGATCTATTGATATATTTGACCAGGAATGATGAGGCCTTTGTGTGGAAGGAGTAGTGTTAAGCAGCTTTCAGCTATCATGAAGGGGAATCTGGGCAATGGTCCAGTTTTCTAGTTTCTAAAGGAAGGGGTGATGTTCAAGATATTCTATGACACATCCCATATAGGCATGGTATTTTTTTAATGAAAATAAAAATCATTTTATTTTAATAAAAATTTGGAAGGGTAAAGGGGAAATGGGGAAAGAGTACAACATCATAAAGTTTTAATGACATGAAGAACAATGGAGTCCCTAATAACATGATTCATCCCAAAACGATGAAAACCCAAATGAGAAAAATTCCAGAAAGGGGATGTCCTTGGTATATAGAGAAGCCAACATATCAAAAAAAAATTAACCATTAGACCATGTATGTAAAACCTCCATTCCATGTGATAATAAAAAATTGCATTTGTGAATTAGGTATGTGATGTGACATAGAGGGGAAGAAATTCTAGAATGGGAGTCAAGGATGATCATGGTGTGAGTTTCAAATATAGTCAGGGCCATGTTCGTTGATCTAAAAATAGAAATATTGTGGAGCATGGCCAAGACCTCTGCCTGGCGGTAGTTTTAAACACCAAAGAAGGCATTGATAGCGTAAGACATTGATCTAGAAGGGTCCCAAACAACACCACCTCTACATATACAACCTTTATTGAATGCAATGTAGAAATTGAGTTTAAGGCCACTAGATGGTGGAATCCAACACCCCAAATTACCTGGTTGGATGGGATAAGGTCAGATGAGGGGGGTTTGTTGAGCTAGAAGCACATAAGGGGTGGTTCATCCTTGACCACCTAACTCAAGAGGCCGAACAATTCCACCACAATGCTCGTAGATGTCACCACAAAAGCCACAATAGAGACAGACACATTCTAATGCATCCACATGGAGTGATATATTATGGGTTTAGGGCATTATACCCCTACCAATGATACTATGCCACCCCTGATATAAAGCTACCAGCAGTCATGTTTGCACAAAATTTGTAGAGAAATTACATCATTAGGGATCATTTTGTGCTCTTCACAAATGACAATAGATTTAGCTATATCCTCTCCATGTAAGAACTAAATATGTGACATCATAAGTGAATGTAGTTTTTATAGGACTATGTTTTTTATATCTCTTACACCTCAGGGAAGGGGAATGTCAGGGTTAATGCCTTGAGAAGGAATTAAAAGTATGAGGTAGTTCAAAATACGTGGATACTTAAAGTTGATTGAAGAGTTGGTCACCTAGAACCTAGATATAGAGATATATGGTGGAAGAGGTAGTTTGTTTCAAATTAATCTGGAATCATCTCTGATGCTAGTATGGAGTGTGTCATAGGTTGTTTTATTGTATGTTTTTCTTATAATGTAATTCTCGAACATTCTATATAATATAAGTGGTTTCCTTGTACTATAAATATTGATAATGTCCTGACCATGAGGTGGGTATGACCTAATTCCTAATCAACATGTATAATGTGAGATGTTCTTAAACTCATGCGGATGAATCAGTTCCACATAGAGCAGATAGTATCATTTCATTGAAAAAGGAACATTCTGATTCATGTGTTCAGATAGTGTGTTTTTATTTGGTTCTTCTGTGTTGTGTCTTGTTTTCAGTTGGAGTGGAATATTTCAGGATATTTTTTCATGGATGTTGAGGTTTCAATTCATCTATGGAACCAACAAGGTGGGTTTTCCTAAAGATGTATCTGATGAGGTGGTTTTTAGGACATCTCTTAATTCTAGGTTAGGTTTTAGATTCTTGAGGGAAAGAATAGTATGAGGGGTATTTTATGTAAGGGAATCGATCTCTCTGGTACATTTCTTTGTGAAAATACATTGTTTGAAGTGTTCTAGGAGGACACGTTAACTCATTTTCATAGTTTTCTATTTTTTCTGGTTTTCCAACTGTGGGTCACGTCAGTGACTTGCTATCAGTAAGTGACATTAGGGGGTAACATCGATGACTCCTTGTTGGTAGGTGGCATTGGTTTGTTTTGTTGGTGACTCGCTGTCGGTTGGTGGAATAGGTTGGTTGTGTTAGAGATTTGTGCCACTAAATGGTATTTGTGAGTAGTGTTGGTAAGTCACATAGGTAAGTGGTGATGATGAGTCATTTTGGTGAGTGGCATCTATGGGTGGCATCATTGAGTGGCATCAGTGTGTGTCATCATTGAGTCGTGTCAGTGAGTCGTGTTGGTGAGTGGTGTTGGTGGCTCACATCGGTGACTCATCCATTGGTGAGTCCTCTCCAGGTGTTTCCTATTTTTCTAGTTTCACCCCTCTTACGTTTTATTTTATGTTTTTCATTTAATACCTAATTTGAGAATTTCTATGTCTTTTTTTGAAGGATATTAATTTTATTCCTAATATCTTAATTCTAGAGAGACTTTTAAATGGTCATTCTGTGTGGTCTTTACCATGATCTCAATTAATGGCCTTTGAAACAGTCTCCCTTCCATTGATATAGGATTTGGCTTTTCTATGATGAGATCTTCTCTTCCCAATGTGTTACCATTTTCTATTGGTGCATCTAGAGCATTTATTTCCCACAGAGTCATGTTATGTGTCATGGCCTTCAGATATAGTTTTCCTTGGTTTCTCCTACTGCTTGCACAACCTTTAGTTTTGGGAAAGGGAGGAGATTCTAATAGACTATTTTTCAAAGTAGTTATTCTATCATATATATATTAATTTCGAATCATGAATGGTGGTTGTAATGGTGTCACATTGTGAATATATCTGAATCCCAATTTTAATTAAGGCTTTTATGAAGAAAATCCAACCTGATATAAAGATAATAGGACCTATTAAAATAATTTGTTTTGTTACCTTAGTAATAAATTAGTGATAGGGAGAGGATAATGAGGCTTTTGTTAATTTATCTATTATATTTGACCCATGTTTCATGTTTTATGGGATGGTGGACTTATGAAAATCATGGATGTTGGTCTCCATTTCATACACCAAGGGGATGCTTCATACTTTTTTTTGATCCTCTATTGAATGGATACTATCCGAAAAATTTGACTAATCACATATAAATTTTTAAATCAATGGATTCCATAGGATTGAATGATTTTGTGATCACCCCTAAATTAGAAATGTGATATTAATGAATTATAGAAGGTTAAATCTGAATTCACCTTTCTTATTTGTTGTGTTTGTGTGATTTCAGTGGTTCTATATGGCATGGTGACTTGTTCGATTTTTTTGGTATGGTTGTTGGGAGTGTGGCTATGAATATGTGGTGGTATAGGTGGTATAATGCAATATCAGATGGGGGGATTTATTGATTTAGGAATGGATGAACTTTTTTTATAGTGGGACTACAACTAGGTAGTTTTATGGTTGTTGGGCATTGTGTGTTTGTGCAGCGGGGCTGCTGAGGACAATTGTGGTTTGGAATGTTTTTGGGTTTTTATATATGTTTGGGGCTTTGTTCTTCTTGGAGGGAGGTTTGGGACGGATAATTTTGATTAAGGATGGTGTTACCTTGTGTGGACATTTTCCCAGAGTTTCTAGAGATTCATATGTTAGGAATGGATATGAAGTTGATTTTAAAAATGTACCTTCTTTCTCCATTTAGATTTCGTAGTGGTGGGTATGGTTTATTTGATCTTATAATATGTTTTTGTATGGTAGTTTCCTAGGTGAGACATTAGAAATAAATCATTTTTAAATAAAAAGTGATTGTTGGTTAAATAAATTGGATGGGGGTTATGAATTTATTTAGTGTTTGGAAATGTGTTTATGGATTTGAGGTAGCAGCAAAGGCATATCTATGTGGGAGAGTTGGTGGTTTTTGAAAACCCATAGGTTATTTTTAGTGTTTAGTACCTATATATATATGTAGTTACTTGTGATTTCTATTGGCACCCCACCCTAGTTGGGAACTATGTGAGGAACACCCCCATTTCACGGGGAGGGTGTATTTCCTAAACATATTGATGAGAGGATGGATGGATGGCCAGATGCTCTTCACTGATCCCCGATCCAGGCGGTGATAGCCCCAGTATCTTTTGGTTGGCTATTTTATATGGGGCCCATGTGTGTATAGGATTGTTGTTCTTCCCAAGTGTCTTCGGGATGAGATGTAGCTATGAGGCCCAGGTAGGAAGAGGAGGGATGTGAGGTGGTATGTGGCCTAGGTGTGTGTACATGGGTTGTGATGTATTTCATTAAAAATAGGTGAGAGAACTATGATGTGTTCTGCTAGGGAGTGAAATAATCTAATTAGTGGTAAAGTGGTGTGGGGTACCCTATCCTCGATGTGCTTACTATATTACTTCATTAATTGGATTATTTTGTGAGCATGCCATTGGTGAGGTTGGGTGGCTAGTATTCCTTATTAGGTGACGTGGATTCTTCTGTTTATCACAAGGGAAATATAATGCTTCTCAACTTTTGAATGATATACTTTGGTTCTCCCTATTGATTATACTTGTATGCTCACCCTATATATATAAAACTATATTCAGGTTTCCAGGAGGACTATGGGGACCATGCTGGGTATTACCAACTTAGACATTGAGACAGTTCTCATGTCACTGGTTAGATTTATTCTGTTGGTATTTGCTTTGGATATTTTTGTGTACTTTACAGTAGTTTTGTTTAAACATGCATATAGGTTAGATTTTAGTTTCCTGATTCATATAAAATGTTCGGAGTTTTTTTGGGATAGATTATATTATCTCTAGTAATTTTTTTAAAAAACGGGTATTACCTCCCATATTTTTGTGAATATTTACATACCAATGGTGCTAGTCGCCACCCCAGGGCCTATTGGAGGTGGGACTCAAGGTTCATTATCTATTTTTCATCTATATGAAGTAATGTAATGTAGCTTTGCTATCCCTTCCCTCATATTGAAGTGTGAGGGTCATGGAAACGATATATTGTAATATTGGTGCTAAATGGAAAATTATAGCATTAAAAATTAATAATTAGTGGTAATTAGTAATAATTAGCAGAATCTTGTAAAAATTATGGTAATTAGAGTCAATTACTAAAACATAATAGTAATTAGTTGAAATTAGCAGTAATTAGTACAAATTAGAGGTAATAACTCAAATTTAGCAGTAATTACTAATACAAAGTAATAATTTCCATTAATTTGTTTTACAAAGTTTAAATTAGCATTAATTATTAGTACATAGAAAAATGTTTTACCAATTACTACCATTTATAAAATTTATTGGTAATTACAAAAAATTTGTGGTAATTAGAAGTAATTTTTTGGTAATATTAATAAGTAGTGGTAATTAATAAAAATTATTGGTGATTATTAATAATTAGTGGTAACTAGAAACATAATATTGTAATTAGCGGCGGTTACTATTAAATAAGGATAATTAGTGGTACTTAGTAAAAAATATCAATAATAAGTTCTCCTTAGTGAAAAATAGATACAATTAGCTTTAAAAATTATAATTTATCATTTATTAGTAAAAATTAGCTTTAACAAATAAAAATTATTGGTAAATATTAAAATATATATCTGTATGTATTAATATTATCTATAGATATGTATAATTAGAGGTAATAACTAAATAGTAGTGTTAATTTCAAAAAATTAGTAGTAATTTGTAAAAATTAACAATAATTATTAATAATTTTTGGAAAATAGTATGAATTTACGGTATTTATTAGTGATTAAAAAAACCATGGTTATTAATAAAAATTATTTTAAAGCATTAAAAATTACTTATAATCAAAATTAATTAATTATAATTAGTAAAAATCATCATTAATTAGTAAAAATATATACTAAATAGTTTAAATTGTAAATATTTTCATGTAAAATATAATTTACTAAATTTATAATCTTTTTGGGTTGTTTTTTATATAAAAATAATTAAAAATAATTATTATAAAATTGTATATTTTTATGGAAATATGGATATAGGATTTCGACAACCAACTTTATCAAATGACCATGATTGGAGAAGTCATCATATGAATCAAAATGGTTCTGTTATAAGTCATGTACATATTGAGGGTGTTGAATCATTTTTATCATTTTCATCTTCAAACTATAAATTTTATTAAAATTGATAATTATGTTTCCATGCAATAAATGTTATCCAATGAGTTTTGACACATTTGAAAATGTTTTGGGTTATTTTATATGTTTCTGTTTCCAATAAATAATATATTTTTTTTATCAATATGGTAGATACACTTTAAGAGAGTATATTAATAATGTGGTTCTAAACCCATCATAGTTTTTGAATTTAGTACATGATGTTTCTGGTATTTCAATTCAAAAAATTGAATCTTAGGTTGAAATTTATTTCACTCTTAAATTATAACCATCTCAATTTTATGGGTAATTGTAGTATGAGGTTGATGATTTAAATCATAGTTTTAAGATAAGAAAATGTAAAGTGTTTGGAAAAATTTTGTCTATTAAATAAAATAATGGAAGTTCAAATAGTTGGTTTAATATGATATTATTTTTGTGTAAGAAATGTTACCTCAAGATAATGTATTTTCTATAAACGTCCATTTAAATGATAATCTGGTTTGTACATTGGATATTTGTTATCAGATGATTCATGAATGTTCAAATGATTTCATCTTGAATATTTTTATAATGATTCATTAGAAAGTTACCCAACATGGAGAAAATTAATGTACAAATACTCTCGACTAGGTATGTCTAGATTTATTATTATTAAATAGTTGATGTATTTTTCATTTACATCCATATTTCAGAATTTATTTATGTCTCCGAAGACATCATCATTGATGTAATGACAGAAAAATTAAACTGAAAAAATATTACTTCATCCAAGTGTTTATGATTAATGGAAACATTTTTACAAGGTAAATATATATATTTTTTTATTCATGAGGTCAAAAAGTGTTATTGGGACTTTATATTGATGTATTTTGTCCTCTTAGATATTAAAATAGTCATTATTCTTTTCTTCCATTCTTTATTACTTCATATAACATACCTCCATAGATGTTGACGAATGTGACATATAGGTTTTTGACCTTATTAATTCTAGTACATCTATAAAATATTATATATTTTTATCTAAATTAATTTATTGATGGGTAAAATTTATTGTGAAATAATGTTTTATATACATAATATTTTGATAGGAAAAAAATTTCAAAATAAATACTACATTAATATGGAAAATTGGAAACTTCCATACAAATGGAATGTTATCTTCCTGGAGTACCCATGATCAAAAATCATCTCCCTACTATATGATAAAAACAAATCATTTAATCTCATCAATGGGAGAAACCATTTTTTCATAGTTAGTTATCATATATTTCATCAAAATAATCATCCTTTATGATGGAACAAAATCATTTTCTAAAATATAAAATTGAATGAGATGAACCACTTTAAATTTTAGCAATAATTTAATTACAATAAATTATCTCTTAATTACCACCCATTTTCTTTTTTACACACTATAAACAAAAAAATAGGGATTTTGGAAAGATCACATTTGGATTAAATGATGTATATTATGGGATCTTCTATATTGTCCTGATTTTTTGGTTGATCACTTGTTGGATGTTATGCATATTGAGATGAAATACTTTGATAATTTATTTTATAAAGTTTTGGAAACACGTTGTACGACCAATGATAATTTGTGGTATGACTAGATCTTTCTAAAATATGAGTGAAATCAGAACTTAAATTGTTTGAATATAAATGATCCCATAAGTTAATAAAGGTAAAAGTGGACTATACTTCTACAATAAAAAATTATTATAATATTGTCATTGGATTTTGTATTTGATACAACAAAATGGTTATGATTTTTATTTGAAATATGAATAAAAAAAATTCATATTGTATGATTAAAAATTCATTATTTTCATTTTATATTAGAAAAATTCTACCAACTATATTTAAAGGTTTGATGTATTATTAAATTTGTGTTGTGCTAATAGAAATATAATAATTTTTTCAAAGATTATGAGTGGTCGAAATAAACATTTATACACTTGTAAACTCCAAGAAGTTATTATTTTATTTATATATAAAATATATAAAAATCTATCATAATTATTTGATTCAATGGAACATATGATATTACATTATTCACATGATAAAAAATATAGAGGTTTCGAACAGTTTAGTTGGATGCTTCCATATGAGATATGTATGTATAAACTAAATAAAAGCATTCGTAAAAAAAATAGTTAAAGGGTCTATTTTAGAAGATTATTTTTTAGAGGAAATTTTTTTCTCCTCCCATTATTTATAAATTGAATATCCTTCACAACATGTGAAAATGGATCATAATAAGGGAAACTTTAATGACACAATAAAAATTTAACATTAGTTTGTAATTAGCACGACCATGGATTTGGTGGACTTTATGAATGATCGCTTTCATAAGATGAACATAACAGGGATCATACATTATTTTTTTTCTAAACTATGAATAAATTACATGATCGAAACTGCGAGTGATACAATAAAATATTGTTTATTAAAAAAAATAATTTTATCTTATTTTATTATTATATTGTGACCATATTAAGAAACAATTTCTGCAAATTACGGTAGCTTCTCTTGAAGAACATCAAAAACCTTCTTTTTTGTGATAGTTTCAAAGGATGGTAAATGAAATTTTTTATAATTAACATTTGAAATAAATTTATTATTTATTATATTGTTAATTGTTTTTCAATTTGGTAGTTATCATGACATGATGATAAAATTGATAATTGATTTTGTGTATTGAGTATCCCAGCATGCACAGTGGATAAATTTTATAATTCATATGGGATGAATGGTTTTTGATTTCATAAAAATTCATATGGTGATGAAAGAAATGAATAATGGGTTTTTTAGTGAGAGGATCACATCATAGATAATGTAATGTTGAATTTTATCTCATATTGGATAAAATAATCAAACTTTGTTATATGGGACAATATAATGTAATAATGTTTAAATATCACATGTTTGTATGGATAGAGGCTTTCATGTTTATCCACCCATGGAATTTATTGTATTAAATATAAAAGCCTTATTATATTAAGTGAATAGTGTTTATTCTCTCATCAAGATCACAAAATATATTATTCCAATTATTATTCTGCATTATGATAGATAATTGATTGTTGGAGCATTATAATAATGAAATCATATTAAAATAAATTTTTTAAAACTGAATGTGGTTATATTGAAGGGAATGGAATTGAAAATTTCCAATAGATAGATCAAAATATATATTTTCAATGATGATACCTAAATATCTAGGATAATAGATCCAAATTAAGGGATGATGATGGAGATGATTTGGTTGATGTTAAAATGAATTTGAATTAACAAGTGACGATAATCATTTAACTTTTATAGAAATTGATGACACTGAGGAGGATGAATAATAAAATGACACCATATTATAAAAATATGAGGATGAATATAAATAATTAATAAATTTACATGTTAGTTATAGTCAACCTAAATTTATATAATAATAATTTTCAATTTATTTAATGACCGTATTCTCTTTGTGTTTCAAATGGTCATTTAGACTTATGATGTCTTAATTTGTAGCCTTGAGGTGGGTATACTACCTAGTGATGTGCCTGATGCTTTTTCATCTAACCCTAATGTTCCTAGTGGTTCATCATTGACTCACAAGAGTCTGGGTATTTTGATTTTGATGATTCACAACACTATTCTCGCGCCACCCCCATGTCATGAGTTTGATCGAAGCACACTGATGCATGATCAACTATGTATTTTAGTTATTTCTCATTATATTTCATTAATTTATTTAGATTATAATTTGGTAAAAAAAATTAGTTTATTTCCTAGAATTACAGATATAGATATTGGACAATGGTGTACTATTTTATAGAACTAATTTTTTGGAGCATGGGTGATGTGGGATCAGATTCACATTATCATTTGGCAATGCATGTCTAATCATTATATGGTATGTAAATAAATAATAGATATTTTGAAATTTAATTTATTAATAACTTTCCAATAATAAATTTTTATTTGGTTCATGGTATCCCATTGATGATAGAATGGGTACTTTTATCCCATAAGCATGGGAGGTCATTATATTTGATCATTTTCATCAGTTTTTTGACAATATAAGGACAACTATATGGATACTAAGAGTCATGGATTTTGATCTGTCTAGCTACACCCACATATCGGATCACATATCCTATAATGTTTGTGATGGATTATGTTAATACTAGATAGTATATTCTTTTAAATGGGGGAATAATTTCGTCATATGAAATGGGGGAGGAAATAGCTACCGTATTTTGATTCAATTCATCCATTTGATCCTCATCAACAATATATGGTACCTAATTTATTTTGTCTATTTATCTAACATTTAATGTAAAGTGTTTATTTTATATTCATATAAATAATTAAACATTTCAATATTATGCAGATCTCTGTTTTTTATAGGATGTATATTGGTCCTATGATTGGGGATATTAAATGTAGTTTCCAGTGTCAGTTTTTCTTAGTATATTTATTGGAGTAATAAAATTAATGAAAAATAATATATTAACAATTTTTATTTAAAATTTCAATTAATTTAGTCCTATGTGGTCATGAATTATCAAAAATAGGATGACAGTTTGAATGATACATAGTGTTATGCCACTGATATGACGTGATTTGATGATGCGGCATGGATAGATGCAACTCAGCATGCTTTTGATAAGGGACAAGTGGCTGGTATCAGTTATTGATTGACATCTATAAGTTATCATGGTACTTCCAAATTGTCTGATTCTGTCTCAAGGGGTCCTCGGGGAGGGTTTTCATCATTGGTCACATAGTATGTGGAGTATCTACCTACTCATAGTGAGGTTATATAGACCACGCATAGGAAGAAGGATGAGATCCATCAACCATAGAAACCATACCATGAGGAGATTCCATCATAACAACAATTGAAGCATGATCAGATAATGAAGTACATGATATGGTTATATCATTTCGTAGGGATAGAGTTCTCTCCTCCTCCCCTTCTAGATGAACCTCCATTCCTACTCCAAATGGATAGACCAATTTATTATGTAAACATTTTAATGTAAATATTTTGAATAATAATTTTTATTATTTATAATGCTTAAATTTTTATTTATTTCATTATATAATTTTTTTTGATATTGTGATAATTGTTAATATTTTTATATTTTACAGTTTTTTTAATTTTATAGCTTATTTTACACATGTTGTAATACCACAATAAAAAATTATTTTTTGACTAGTAACTTTTCCATCACAAAAACCTGTTTAAAATATAGAGTAAAAAACTATTTTTGATGAGCCACCATCATACAATAAAATATAATTTTTTTTAGGGATCATTGAAAAATATTCCATCTGTGATGGTACTACATAAATTAATTTTCTAGACTATTTTTTTGATAAGGTAATTAACACATGTCTTCATCGAAAATATGCTATCATAAATAATAATTTATCATTAGTCTAAGGCCTCTAATTAATGCTATATGTCGACTTGATGCTAGTAAATAACCAATATCATATTAGTGGTGGGACTAGGGTATCACACTTAGCTTACCACTGACCATGAGGTCCTCAATATGTTGAGTTGAGAGACATATAACAAAAGAAAAAAAATATATGGATAACAATGGAAATTTATCTCGTACTAATGGAATGTAGAATGATGATGATTTTTTTGTCAATTCCTTATTTCAAGAAATTATAATAATATGAGGATTGGTATAAAGCCAAAAAAAATTCATTATATCAGAACACGTTTTGATAAATCAAGTGGAATACAGTTAGGGGTCTCATCCATCACCAATTTTAGACAAATTTATTGACCACAAGACTAACATGATATCTCATTCCGTTCGTAAAGGAACCTATGGTGGAATAAAAATAAGAACATATGGATAATGAAAAAAATACTTCCCTATTCAATAAAATGGTTGTGATGTTTAAGAAAACATCCCTGTGTCATCATGGATGATATAGGTTATCATCAAATAATCATGATGTACCCTTATTAAAAAATTTAGTGGAAATAGATCCCTCAAAAGGTTAGGATATCAAAAAAATGATATCGGCTAGGTTTAATAGATACTCTAAGTTAGATACTAATTAAATTAATGGAAAAAGTTATTCATAGTTCATAGAGGGGTCATAATATTCAACATCATATCCAATAAGAGTGTTTAGCCATGTGTGTAGTAGTATCCCCACACATCATGAATCATAGTGATGATGAAGTCTATGCTCAAAAAATATTTTATGGTGACTAAAAAAAGGATAATATATTCAATTGACAGATGATATTTTATATATATATACAGGGATGTATTTTCAATGAAATACAAATAACTTTACCATACAAAAATGGAAGATGGTATTTCCAAAATCAAAATGGTTGAGTTTTAAAATGATTTTAATAACTACTAAGTCATAATTGTATGAGTGGGGGGGGATATAAATATAGATATTTATATTCCTTAAAATTCTCTATAAATAAAGTAAATATTATTTTAAGGAAATATAGGCTTGATACAAAATGAAATAATAGGTGAACATCGTATGCCGCCCAAAAAAATTAAAACTAACATGAATAAACTACAATAACTGCTTCAGTAGAAAATCAATTAATACAACATGAATGTGATTGATTTAAATTTATAATCAAATATAATTAATATAATGAATTTCAAAATATAATATAACAAATTAGTAGTATATAAACAATATAAATGAAATTAATAGGATCATAAAAATTATCCCAAAGAGATGAATTTGATAAAAAACACTTACCATTTGTCCTTATATATATGAACATAGATAAACCTTTTATGTCACAAAGATAGATATATTAATATCATAATTTAAAACTTATTTCATATCAAATTTTTTATATTATTAATATATAGTTTTTATCAACATGATTTCGATTAGTATTTTTTCATATTTTACCTCATCTAGTGTTTAATGTATGATCGTTTTTACTAATTTCATAGCAGTTGTGTCTGTTTTCATTATTTTTTAAAATTTCATCATTCTAATTCCATTAATGTTTATATAATTGATGGTTTATAATTATTTATTATCTACAAAATTACATTCATGATTGTTTTATTTTATATACATGAAGATAAAATTGATAAGATACATGTTTTAGTCATTTGTGATGTGTTAATGGTGATATAAATATTAGGGAATTTAATATTGCTATAATTTATCAAAATATATAAATAAATAATTTTAATTTATTTCATATAATATGGTTATATAAGTTCTAATTCTCATTAATGATATAAATTCATATTATACTGATTATATGTTCTTAAACATAAAAAATATTAATATATGAATATATAGTGGATAAGTGTTATGTGAATTAGTTTTGATTACATCATAACAAAAGAATAATGATCTTATTTACATTTTTAGTGTAATATAATTTTTTAGTGATGCTGAATATGATGTAATAGGTATTAAATAATTACATAATACAAACAGTATAATTTTACTCTCAGTGTTCTTATTTATAATGGTTGATTTTATAACAATTTTATGTTATATTAATTGTCAATATATCATTAATTTTATCTTAATATGACCTTAATATATACCTAAAAATAATATAAAACCATGAAAGCAATTATTATTTCTATCCATGAATGGTGTTAATGATAAAATATGAATACACCGTTTTGTAGAGGCAGTAGTCTGCAAGTACGGATCAATTTGTATCATTTTTTTCCACAAAATTAGGAAAATGATTAACATTGTTTAATATATTAGAATCATAAGCTTTATAAATTCATATTAATTAATTAATAAATACTTTTTTTACCAGTAAAATTAGGTGGTGAAGCACAATGACACACTTTTCCTTGAAGGGGTCTCAGTCTACATATACTCACAAATCACAATTTCATTTCTCTTTGGAAAAAGAAGAAAATAGGTTAATGGTTATTAACCTAACAATTAAAAAATTTATATAAAAACTAATAGTTTTACAATATATCAATGATAAATTTATAATTGTGTTGGTAAAGTTAGAATGAATGAAATTATGTAAAAAGGGATTCCAACATTGATCATATTGAAATTTCCATTGACAATCCCCATAAAATATCAGAATTTGACTAAAATAATTTAACAAAAAGATAATTGAATAAAGAGATTATTAATATTTAATAAATTGTTATGTTTTATGATGAAATTTTTTTTGGAGTTTTATTGATGGGGCAATGAGAGGTACCTTTTATCAATGACTAGGTGTCTGAATATTAAAAATATCAATAACAAGTAAAAAATAGGGAATCATTTTAAAGTAATGTTCTCAAAAATAAAGAAATATCTGATTTTCAAGATATAAATTTGATTTATATTCTTACATTACACAACATACATGTATTAAAATTTTTTTTAACTCTTTACCTCTAGATTTTTATCTTTTATGATTTTAACTTTTTCCACAATACCTATTTTTACTTTTTCTATTTTATTATTTATTAAAAAAGATAGAAAGGTCTATTTAAAAAAATTTCACCATATAATTCAAAATATAATATAAATTTAATCATATATATTTTATAAAAATTATATATGCTATTTTTTAAATATTAAATGTTTCATGAATTAAAATTGTTTCTTTAGAAGATGAAACTTATCCTTTAATATATAATAGATGTGTTTATAAATTAAATATAATATATTACAATATATAATGTTTATTGATGAAATTTATTTTTTTAATATAATCAATTTTTTCGTTTTATTTTATGAATATAACCTAGAGATGTTGTAAAATTATTATTTTAACAAACATGGTAATTAAACCATTTTCTTAATATCATAATTTTCCAAAAAATAGAAAAGCTTTGTCAGGAAAATTTATTTATTATAAATTAAAAAATGAATTTTATTTCATTAAAATATATCCTTAAATTACTAAATGAAAAATTTAAATATATTAATGAATAAATGAATTTAAAGTTCACATTGTGTGATAAATCATGATATTGAGTTTACCTTCAAAAGTAGTGTCTCATGTATTACAAATTTTCGAAAGGATATTTTGATGAAAAATGATCTAGGTGAGGTTCTATATCAAAATCCAAATTTCTGTGTAATAATTCATAACATTATAAAAAACATATATTTGTTCTTACCATGAATTGAAAAATTATTAGTATTAATTACATGATTCTAAAACCTTATACACATCTTGAAAATTAATTCAAAAAATGTTTTATTTTTAAAAATAATACCCTAATCAATTAAAATCATTATATGATTCATTTTTATATTTTAATGGAAATGAGAAAATACTGTATGATATAATTTCTTGCAGAACTATAAAATCATTTTGGTTGACCCATCCCACAATTTTGTATGTAACAATTGTTTTTAATATATTTACTGTTAGTAGGGGGAATGAAAAAAAACATTAAATTGAAGGGTTTCTAGGTATTTATCATCACTTTTACAATCTTAATAAAAAATTTGAAAATTATACTCTTTATATTACCATTACATGGAAAACTAAAACCTTTTAATTATAAAAAGATGAATTTTTTTATTGACCTCTATTGTATTTTCACTATTCATCAATTATTTTTGATTGATTTAGATCCCTTAGAAGTAATTAATAAATTATTACATTCATGGTTTATCCATTGGTTAATTAAAATACCCCAATTCTATTATAGGATCATCATTGTAATTATGGAGTTTTAGTACATTAGGTTTCAATGGATGGAGGAAGAGAGTGTTTTTAAGATGGAGGATTGTATAGATGTCTGAATATCATCCCTATAAGTAATTCCAAGAATACATCTTCGTTTATGATATAATCTAGGTTCTCCATATGTGTCTATAAAATATACTCATATATTAGCAATGTCTATGTAAATATCCTACAATTTCTTATTTTAAACTTCATCTAATTATATTCATAGTTGCATTCATTTAATTCCAATGTATCCATCTATAGATTATTCGTGGACATTAACTCATATATTTAAAATTGTTATTATTTTTAGTTTGTTCATCTAAATAATTCTTTTTAAACTACCATATGACATGGATCAAGTATACATTAGACTTGGATTTTTTAGGCAAATTATATATTCAGATAAATTATTTATGTTATTCTATTTTCAAGGTTACTAATATATCAATTTTCACTGATGATTTAATTAATAAAAAATTAATATTATTTAAAATAATTTCAAAAAAACATTAAATGATTTTTATTATCATTAAGAAATATCTACACTAATATTCAGCTAACACGAAGAGGCTATACACATTCTTACATTTGACCATGTACATCCTCATATATAGTAGAATATGATACTATTTAAAGAACTATTTTTTATATTTAAAATAATTGTGAGGACATCATCAAATCCCCCACCATTTCCTATCTTATGAAATAAATTATGAATATTCTGGAAATTTTTTTGAATAATATATAAATAAAATTTTGAGAAGAAATTTATATTTTAAAAATTACATTCTTCAGTCATCTAACAAAAAATTGTTACACCAAAGGACATTGTTTAACTGATAAAAATTTTCACCATGAATTAATATATATATATATATATATATATAGAGTCCTCATTAATGTAATTAGTTATACTCATAGTGTAATTCTATATTAATTTATCCCCATCGAACACATGTAGCACAATACCTATGTTCGGTAATTTTATCACTTATATGCATGAATATTACAATGAACCCTTTAATCACGAAATAATATAACCAAAGGGCTTGAAATATGGAATAACTACATAGTTACTCATACATTAATATTTTTTCAAGTATAGGATAGTCAAGTAAATTGATATATAACATGTCATTCACCATTATGGATTAGCATGTCACGTTCTCCTTATACATCAGATAGTACACCATATTTATTAACTATTTTTGGTATATCTTCAACTAAAAAAAATGTTTAATAACACACCCACCCACCCCTTAATTAGGTATGCATCATGGATAATATAATAATCCTATAAATAATTGTTGTTTATCCTATAAAGTATCTTTATATCCTTAATTATGGAGAAATAATAATATGAAACATGCACCCATTTGTACCAATGAAATAATGTGTCCCAATGCCGGTCATATAATTGTATTGCAATCCAGTGCACAAAAAATATTTCATTCCTTAGGAGTATTTCATATATCTCTATATGATATCCCACACATTAGAATAAAAACATTTTATTATAACACATAATTCTCCATGATAATAATCTCTTCGGGATAATAGAATGTCATGCTATGAGTTTTCAATTATAATTTCATATATTGAAATATATGTATCCAACTAGATTGAGTGAACAAGAAGAGAATGCCTTCTTTAAAAAATGGTATATTTTATATCATTATACTTTTATAATAATATTATCAATACCGTTAATATATTTATATCAAATCATATGAAAAAAGATACACAAAAAGTATTTCTTTTATACAAAACTAGTGTTTTGTTAAACTTATTACATGTCTATGTAATCCATCCCAAATATATATGAAAAGTTATGATAAAAACCACCCATTAATCTTCTTTAATAACTTAAATTTCTGATTTAATATATTGGGAATGATAAATATTAATATGAATAAAATTGATAATGTTAAATTCATTTAACATATTATTCAAAATAATTTACTCCACAAAATCCAATATAATCATAATAAAAATAAATTTTTTATATAAAAATCTTTCTTAGATATATATCATCATCATTCATGGAATATTTACCATGAAACTTTTCTACCTGATATAATTCAGAATCAAGGGTAGATCAATACATTTTCCTTTATCAATGTATCATAACCCCATTTTATTATTTAAGGTGACTTTAAATCTCTTATGGAAACTAAATTTTCCTATTTACAATTATGATTAATGAAAAAGATTACACAATTATTTGTAAAATAACTAAATTTAAAAATAATTTTTTTGGCAGAATAATTTAATTTTAACACATTAAACATTTATAAACCCGTATATACTCCAATTAATATATTAAATAATATATTTTATACAATATATAATTAAAACATAAACAATGTCTATATTATCAGAAAGTAATTCTAATTTAAAATTTAGTATCAAAATTTAATGGATAAACTATTAAATCCAAATCACATTTGATATTTGGATGTGTTTTGAGTTTTATTTTAAAAATAATATTTTTTGTCTTTTTAATACAACCCTATTATGGGGTTGGATCAATTATATCATATTTTATCTAATATGAGGTGAAAATAATTAATTCAAGATAAAATATTCAATGCATATATGAATTTCATGTAAATTATAAAATATGATAAATCATAAACTGTGGATGCAATATAATACTGTTAATAATAACTATATAATTCTAGTCACCTGTACTTCTAATGTATGAAAAATAATATTATAATAGACATTGTATCTATAGATAAACCAACACATTATATTTTCCATCACATTCGACACCATTATTTAGTAACAATATATTTAATCCTTTTTTCATAACTCTTTATATCTCGTAAAATGATTTTCTACATCCAAAAATGATATTCTCCCACATTGGTAAAAATTATAAAACCATACGTACAATAATGTAATTTTATTATACTAGAAACGGAATATAAATTGATGAAAACGTGTGTAAAATCAATCAACCATAATCAAAGTATTTGGTGGATTAAGATCATAATAGGTGGAAGAATGTAATCCATCATCAATGGTGGATCCAAATATTAAAAGTAGATCATAAATTAAACTGGTCATATCCTTATGTTTTTATGAAATTATAATATCTCATAATGTATGGAAATAAAGAGGAATATTCAAGTGTGTGGGTTTCAATAGAGATTCACTACATAATTAAAAATAGTAAACTTATATATATATATATATATATATATATTATGGGGATATTATTTTGACATAATGAATTTAAAAATGCATTACATTGCATGTCTAAATATTACCAAATCATTTATAGAACCGTTACATGAATTCATCCATCTATGATCTATCGTGTTATAATATATTTATTATTTGAAGATACCAGTATAATATATTCTTCAATTATAAAGCATATCACTCGACATCCTTATAAATCATAGATAGTTTCACTTGATATTAATATAATCTATATGATTATATAATAAAATATATGAAAAAAGCATTGTAATCATAGAATTTATATTCCATGAAATCCAATAACAGACCACTAAATATGACATATATATAATATAATTCATATTTAATTTAATCCTCCATATTCAATAAATCATCAAAACCATTTTTCTAGTATACTATACATTGAATAATATAAATAAAAATTTCAACCCATATACCAAACTCCTTTTGGTTATCTTCAAAAATTATTTTAGGAATCCATAACTGACATCATAATATATCAGATCATTTATTATAGCTTCTGAAAATCCATCAAAAACAAAAATATGGATAAACTGTAAAACACTTTCAGAGTTGTTATCTGAGTCAAACATAACTCCAATTCAACCAAATTTTTTTTGACCCCATGAACAACTTTTGTGTGGATGAAAAAAATTAAAATCATCAGATTCATAAATATATGGAATAAATGACCCCAAAAGGCATCATTACTAGTTGAGATAAAAAAATTTCCAGTGTGATCTCTCAATGTAAATTTTATCTATATACCATTATCCTCCACCTACAACATAAAAATGTTTTAATTCAATATGATATATTTTCCTAATACGATGAGTTGTCATGTGACTTGGTGTATGTCATTTCCATGAATCCAAAACATGTATTATTAATTATTTATGTATGATCTATGTATTTATTTAGAATTCATTGATCTATTTCAATAGAGGGACCACTGGAATACTCATCATATGTGTGTAAAAATCCAATATTGGTTTTTATCTAGTCGATAAAATGATCAGAAATATTCATAACAAAAAAATAATAATTTCTCCCCACGTAATTCATAAGAACCTTATTAAATTATAATGGTTTGAAAATTATATATCTCACAAACCTCATGTAGTGTAAACTCTCAATATTAACCATTCAACCTTATTAAAAATAAATATATATTATGACACTCCATGTAATATAAATCATTAGTAAAGCATTATATAAAATGTATTTATTTGAGGATGATCATATTTTGTATCATAATACAAAAATCATAATTGTGATAACCATATCATTTACTCATAAAAATAAAACTCAATGGAAGAAAATTTTATTTTAAACTCAATTTCATACTTTATGTTATCAATTTTTAGTTAACTTCAGGAATTTTATATTAATATATATACACAGATAAATAAAATTTTAAATAATGATAATTTACATATTACATTATAATAACATGATAATTTTTTATATTATTAATATCAATATGAATACATATTAATACATTACAAAATTATGATTCAAAAACATAATAACCGAATATAATACAAATCATCATCATGTTTTCTTCAAATTCATGGTCTTTTGTTCAACTCATCATATATATATATATAATTCTCGCACAATATTTTTCTTCCAAAAGATAAAACAATCCAAATGAACTCATAATTGAGAAAAACTCCTAAATTTGTATGATTTGAAAAATAGTTAAATTTGTTATTTATATTAATAATTAAAAATTCATTTATTATATTAAAACTATTTAAAAAAATCTCATATTACAATGTAAAAAATTTATTTTTCAGTAAGAAATATTTCCATGTATATCATTATAATTCATAAAAACATTTTAAAATTCATGTGAAAGTTTTTGGAATATATGTAACTCAATATATTATTTCTTTACTGATTAATTTAAATAAAAAATAAAATATAATGTGGAATTTAATATGTATTTTGATTAAAAAAATATTTTATATGTTCTTAATGAACATATCTATGTCCAAATATACTCCAACTATGATCCTAGAAATTATTGTCACATTGAAATTTCATTCTATGATACAAAAGATATATTTTAATTTGGAAATAAATCTCATTTGATTTTAATAATAACACTGAAAAAATATAATATTGTTTATAAACAATATATGTTATTTAATGTTTTTATAGAGTTTTATAAAAATATTTATCTTTCAATAAAATATATAACATTTAGTATTAGTATTTCAACTCCCCATGCATTTTCAATCATTTGGATAAACATTGCAATCCTAAAAAATATTTACTCACCTTATCTCTATCTAAAGTATTTAATTGAATATGATGAATCAAACATTACGATTATCATCT
The DNA here is from genome assembly GCA_963277665.1 of Viscum album. NCBI lineage: Eukaryota > Viridiplantae > Streptophyta > Magnoliopsida > Santalales > Viscaceae > Viscum > Viscum album. The sequence goes on from OY728157.1 coordinate 601,967,757, forward strand.
CTTGTTTTTAAAAAATAAACCATGTTCAAACAAAATTCGCATATTATATTATAAAAATGGGATAGATTTTCACATAGTTTAATAATATCCATTTTATCTAGATATAATTAATTACATTAAATTGAATGATTAATCATATATTTGCTTCATTATTTAATTAAAATCTATAATATATACCATTTCTTCCAAAATATTAAAAAAATTACATATATATTTCTATAATACATAATAGGCTGCACAATAATGTTGAAATTGATGATATAATTTCAATTTCAATGAAAACTTATGAAGACTTTTAATTCAGTATAGATTACTATTCATATTTTTCTGGGTAGTTTCATCGTAAAGGGTCAATAATCCTACTTCAAAATGAAGAAAAATTAGATTTCAATTGAATGTTTTTGATACATCGAAATAATTATTTTATATTCCAAATAATTTTTTATCTTCTAGTTCAAATATACATGATCAACTAAAATAGATTAAAAAAATTATTATACATCATATGCTCAGTTCATCTATCATCAACAATTTTTTGGAAGAAATATAAGAATTTATTTACATTTATAATCCTATTAATCTTTTCTTTTGATTATAATATTATGATTCTAATAACTAAAAAATGTCTTATTTGATATATGTAGTCACTCTATGTCTTTAATATATCCAATAATATTGATTATATGATTGGATAATATATTTCTATATGTTTTCCATAATATTATTTATTTGTATCCTTAAGTGAATCATTATATATTTCACTTACAAACAAATATTCTTTTGTTGAGAAACATAATAATATGGTTACATTAAAAGTGCCTTTGCAAACACATTTTATCATATATTAAATATTATTTTTTATATTATAAATTATAATTATTTCCAACATTGTTATACACGTCTTCAAGGATCAATATCATGGAAATGATTAATGGTTAATATATTAATATAAATATATATAATTATATTATCAAATGTGTATCATTATTTTATAAAACATAAAGTTACTTTTGTAGAATTTGGTGAAAAAATATGATTCCTTTTGAACTCATAATTTACCTATGGGGAAAATGATAAATTTTCTATATGTTATTTTTCCATATTATAATTCACATAACTAAATAGAATATATTATTTGGTTAGCTAAATTTTAGGGTTTTTAATATCACAATATCATAAATCAAAAGGTTTCTAAGCGATGTTTATCCAAATGCTCATGATGGGATTTAGTTGAGGAAATTTAGGATAATCCATTTTTCCCTTACATTAAATAATATAATCCATCCGCACCCTATGTTTAATGTTTCTACCTTATTAAATGATATCATTAATAACATTTTCTTACATTTTAGGAAATATAAAACACGATATTTTTAATTAATAATTAACCTCACCATCTTATATATTGTATTTCCCTTACATATACATAATTCTAATGATTTTTCAGATTCCATTTTCTATTCAACCAAATAAACATGATCAAATCACATTTATGAGTAACTTGTAACAAAACTCATGTCTTTTATAACTTATAAAAAATTTAAATTCCAATTATAAAAACAAATATCTAGATTAATTTCATAAATGATGTACCAAAGACATAATCATGTGATGTTAAAATAAAAATTAACTTCATCATTTATGTTGATCACCTTGTACAAGAATTACTTATAGAATAACACATGTATTTTGTTCTCAAGTACATCATATAACTCCTCAGATGCATGTACGATAATGTCTTTAAGAAATTTAATAACATTAAACAAAATATTCCATCAGAATACATTATAAATATGACTTATATCTATGAATAATAGTCATGTGACTAAATTATATAAATGAATATTTGCATATTTAAACATTCGATGAATAGTGATGTATAATGTAGAAAAAATAAATCATAAATACATCATATATTAAATTGATTTGTTGAAATTGCCAAATTTTATTAAATGTAAACCCATTCTACTAATTTCTCTAATATGACCATGTCCAAATGAAATGGAAATTAATTTAAATATATGATAATATATGAAATATAAAAATCTTATATTTCATGTCTATTATGTAATATATTATCAAAATCAAAATATCGTATAATTATTATTCAAATCATTACAATATTAATCATTAAAATTGGTTTTGGTGTGGTGTAAAAAAATTAATCAAAATAAACATTAAAAAAATTAATAATGAATATTATAAAATGTTTAAACTAATTATAATATTATATATATATTTTCACCTTCATTTTTTAATTTAAAATAATTTAAAAAATTACTCATATAATGTTTTTAATAACACGTAATATATAAATTATAATAAAAATATTATTTTTTATTATTTATGGATATTTAATCTATAAATTTACGAGAATAATTAAAGAATTTTAAAAAATTATATATAATTAATTTATTGAATAATTTATAAATTATGAAATTTATACAAAAATATATATTTCTATAATATCTAGTCTATTTATATATTAAAAATTTTAATTTACAGTATATTTTTATTGAAAACATGTCTTCCATAGTATATCATTCTAATGATATAATATGGATTATTCTATGATTAAAATAATGGATTTGTGGTGATAAAGAGGAATCATATAAACATATGTGAGAATAACTAATGAGATTATAAATTAGAACTACTTTACATTAATGAAATAGGATTTCCATGTGTAGGATTAACATATCACTATTATGTGATAAATAAACAAGTATTTTTAAGGTGTGGATAATAATTTATTATTGTTATATATGATTAATTGAGTGCACGAAGGTCATATATATGATTAACTATTGTTAGTTTGGCTTGGATAATCAATGTTATATATGACACACTATTAACTATGTGCAAGATGTCAGAATAAATCAAATCATGAAAAAGATTAATCTTATTAATTTTGTTACTTTTTAAATTTAAATAAATTAGATATAGGGTCTATGTGGTGTTATAAAAAAGTAAATGTAGGAATAATTCCATAAAGTGTGTTATATTATCAAATCAATATCGCACATATAGGGAGTCTAACACCCATTTAGGAATAAAATTAGAATGTAATGGCATTATCCATGTGTAATTATTATATGTGATATGGCACAAATACGAATAATAATTTACTTTAATCTATTTCATGTGATACACATGACTTATAAAAAGGTATATTAAAACAGAAATCTAAAAAAATTTAATGACAAAAACTAAATAATCAATGATAATACATTTCTATAAATTTTATAGATTCATTAGCAATCTCGTTTATGATTGATTTCATGATTAAAATTTCAATAAAACACATTGATATCAATAATATATTTCTAATGGTAAAATGATTATCATTCAACTCAGTGGAAGAAAATAATAAAACTAAATTCTGAAAAAATATTGAAGACATACTACAAATATGAAATGAATATACTATATTTATACTTTATACCATATAAAAATTGTATCCATCATCATCATCGAGGGCTTATAATGATGAAAAAAAATCCAAAGGATGCCCATTTTACATTGTGTGTTCCTGGATTGAATCAAACAATCAATAAAATGGACATGATCTTCCACTTTATCATAATATTTTATTATCTCCAAAATAATGCAGTGGAGATGAATAGATATTAGGGTGGGAAGGTTCCATAATAGAAAAACACTAACCAACATTGTATAGTTTCTACATATATAATACATGAATAGATTCCTAAAGAGACATGAATTTACTCATGAGTAAAAAAATGTGTACATTTAACTCAAATATTCAGGCAACCTTTGCATTAATGCATCAACATACACACAATTTAAAAATATGAAATAAAATAATTGATGATAACCCATTTCAATGATTCATGAGTGATTACAAATATCATTAAAAAGCCAAATATGTCATAGAATGTATCATTTAATATCAATATACAATCAAATATGATGTACCAAAATGGATGTAAAAATAGATTTGTTGCATGATGGTCATAGTCGACATCACCCTACATCATAACATGTAATATATAAGATATATATATAAGTACTTTAGGATATATATATTTCATTATCATGATTCCAATTTTTTTTGATTCATTACATGAATATACACTTCATGCCACACAAATTTGTTTCTTAATTAAATATTCTTAAATGTTTTAATGATTTATGAAATATACCTTAGTTATCATTTTAATGAGTAAATTAGGGAATTACTTAAAAATATTACATAGAAATAACTATACATGAAGTTTATTATACTCAATAAACTATTTTAAATAAATCTTTTATATGTGGAATTATGTTTATTACATCCAAATACCCTCATTATTTCCAAAGACCAAGAGTGACTATTTTAAAATCTAATGATTCCCTAGAGCATAATCCATTTCGCGTCATGACCCGTCCCATGGGGCCAGTGCCTTGACTACCCCATGCCCGCCTTCCATAGGCCAGGGGCTGGCGACTACCACTGAAAGGTGTATTCCCTATAACCGAGAAGGTATTGCCTTTATAACCTGTAAACACACACTACCAAGCACACAACAAGATACGAACACAAGTCAACTGTATAGCAAAAATAGTGTTGAAAGTAAATAGGGGCTGGAATATATGCCCAATAGTAATAGTACCACTGAAATACAATACAACTGAAGAAAAAGAAAGGTAGCTACTGGGTCATCTTCCATGATTCCTACCAGAAGGGTAGGTACAGATCGCCTCCTTCGCACTCTATGTTCGCCCATCTCCTTTACGTATTGTCATGCCGTATGGTCAACCTCCAGGCACGGTCTAGCCCTAGTACCCTCATCGTCGATCATCGTTGTCCGTCGTCTTCTCCAAACACAACAAGGTGTGGGCATAGGACCTACAGGGGTGAGTATAACAATACTCAGCAGGGACCCCAAGACCCTCAAGGTCTCACAAAATCCACCAAGAATTAACCACAAGGAATAAAATCAATTGACAACCCTACTTCGGTATATTCCCATACACATACCTCAGCTATCAAGTATACTAATCTCAATCATGAGGAAAATACAGAGTCCAACTCAAAGGCCAAATCTAAAATATTCCAAAAAGGAAGGAATACCCCAAAGGTAAGTACCACATATGTACGCCACACAGAAAAATACCACCAAGGTATTACCAAGATGGAAAATTCTAAATGGTACAGACTGAGCTCACACTAGGTATAACATAGGTATATAAGTACAAATTATTATATGTAACTACTGAATCATCTAAATCAGTTAATAGGCAATGATGCTAACCCACACAGGATCTCTCAGTGCTAACCCACACAAGATCGCTTAGTGCTAACCCATATAGGATGGCTCGGTGCTAACCCACACAGGATCGCTCGGTGCTGGCCCACACAGGATCACTCGATGCTGACCAACATAGGATCGCTCGGTGCTATAATCGGGTACTCTCTCAGGAATCCTAGTACATCTCCATTATGTCGTCAGACCCACGGAGGATCCCACTACATCTCTATAGCAAGATACAGGGTTCCCACACAAAGCTCGCTTGTCTCTGGAAGGGTCTGCTACTCAAGCCACTGGTCGATACTCTAACTTCCACGAAGTCCCATGATGCAGTAACCGAAAGTACCGTGACGTCATAAGGGTCTCAACGCAATAGAAGGAGCATCAATTGGACACCCAGTCTGTATGTTATTAGGCTTTTGGTCCCGAGGTCCCGATTAGATTCATGCTCGAACTGACCCGACAGTAACCAACTATATCCAAATTCCTAGTGGGGTAAACCAAAGGGACCATCTCACTCCAAGTATTCCATCACTATAGACAGTTTTTTCAAATAGATCCCTGGTGCCAAATTTGTGTCCAAAATAGCGTAAATGGGTCGAAGTGGGTCCGAGTCGTGTCGGATTCGGCATGGGCCGACCCGATTTGGGTCAACCCAGCCTGACCTGCTGGGTTCGGCCCAGCCTGTGCTGGATAGTCCGGTCTGGCGGACCGGCCTTGGAGGAGCAGAGGCCACGAGCGCCATGAATGCCGCAGGATCTGAAAGGACCACGGGGAGGTGGAGGCTACCGAAGGCATGAAGCTGTGGGGTGACGAGGGCCGCAGACGGGTCGAGGCCACGGGACGGCGGGGACTGCACACGGTAGAGGCCACTGGGCGGCGACAAATGTGGGCAGTGGGGGCCGTGGGGTAACGACAGCCGCGGGGTGGCAGCGGCCGTGGGTGGAACAAGGCCTCGAGGAGGCGGTGGCTACTGAGTGGCGGTGGTCAGGGGCCACGGGTGGCGGAGGCCATGGAGCGGCGGTGGCTGTGGGCAGCGGAGGCCGTAGGGCGGCGGGGGCTCCGAGCAGCGCAGTTGTGTCGTCACCTATGTCGCGGCCGACTGTGGTGCGAGCCGCCTTTCTCATTCCCCACTGAGTTTGGTTGCCATCCTATTATATCGCGAAGAACATAAAAATAAATTAGAAGGATAGGGGGTCAGGCCATGTTTGTTTGGCTCACACCTTCCGCGTTAAAGTGGTAGCAAGCGGCTCAACAAAAAGCATGAATTAAGAAGGTCAAATTCTACATCCCCCGACAATAATTATTACCAATACTGTAGAAAATAAATCATCTATGGATCAACTAGTTAGAGAGTCGATCCATGTTCTTTGTTTAAAAGTGATAAACATGGGAATCCGTAATTACAAAAAATAAAAACTTTACATCTGAGATCTGTGGATAGAGGTCGCGAAGAAGGAGATGATGTCGTTGGGGATAAACAGACATCAGTGATGTTATCATTTTCTTCAATCATTGGTTCATTTCCATTGAATACATTCCTCATTGGTGAGAGCATTCTTCATTGGGGAGTGCGTTCTTCATTAGAGAACACATTCTTCATTGGAGAGTATAATCCTCCAAAAGTTATCCTCTCCCAATTCCACCAAAAAGTGAAAATAGCCAACTTATTAATTTATGTTTATAAAATTAAATTGGTTGGAACAATTAATTGTACCACATTGGTAAAATTAATTGGGAAAATTAATGAATTGTTTTGGAAAAATTTAAAGAAGGGGAGTTTAGAGGTTTTCTCTCATTAAAGGTGTTCTTGTGGTCCCCGCCTCTAAATTCAAAATGGGGGTTTTAGGCTAATTGGTCCCCACCTCCATAACATACATTTGGTAGGTTTTAGTTCAGGTTGTTCCCACCTTTAAACCATCCACATTAGAGGTTTCAACAAAAAAGAAAATAAATGAAATGTTTATTTTATTTTATTTCTGTTTCAACGAAAAACCCAAAATTCTATCTTTTACAGTCAACCTACTATGGTCGAGGAGATGGCCTCCTTAAGTGAGTACTTGCGCTGCGAGTTCAACGATGTCCTCCAATTTCAATTCGGAGCACCGGTTCAAAAGTTAGAAAAACCTGCTCACACATTTACTAATGGTACCTGAAATAATGTCCATAAATTTATTCCGGGAACTCCGTGCCTTGGAATCACGTGCCATCAATTTTTGAGGACTCATAAAATTCCCATTTAATTAAAACAATTTTACATGAAATTTGCGGGTCTTTACATTTCCCTTTTACATTTTTAGAATATTAGTTATGTATATACGTAACATATCATGTCTATATCTCTTCAATAATATAAGGAAACTAGGTAATTTTTTTGAATTTATTCTCAATTATAAAAGATTTCAAACAATTGTTCTAGAAACGATTCCTTAATTTTACCATGCTTAAGAGAATAACATATGTCCCTCGACATTATTGGTACACATAATAACATTATGTATATGAGTGGATTATAATGTTCGATTGGCCATGTTGAATCCAATTCTATTATAATAATAATTCGTTTCATATATGTTTCTTATAAGAATCCATTTTCAAGCGTTGAATGATTCCAATATGTAGTCTCCAATGTTTGGATATTCTATAAAACATACAATATTTATCTCATGATTAAGAAGGATTTATATTTTCCTATAAAATATAACTATTACCCATACATTAATCATTAATTTTCCATAATATTATATCAAACAAAATTTTATGAATATGATGAAAATTTCTATAATAGATGATTTTTGTATTTCGAGTATAATATATTACATTCATTTAAAATGTACATTTATTAAATGTTCTCCCACTAAATTTTTCATCCCATTAAACTACATCATAAAATATAGTTTTCCAATGTTGTAATATCCGAAATTTATTTGATAATAAAAAAATAATTAATAACAATATACGACTATATTTATGAAAAAATGTATTTTTTTTCAATATGAATCACTTAATAAGTTATTTATGGGCCTTGTGTATTTGTTAAAACCAATATAGACCCACTAGTGTATTATATGGATTATTTTTAGAGTTAGGTACCATGTTATAATGGGGATCCAAGTCCTATTGATCCTTAGCATAGATGAAATAAAAATAATGAATACATTATATTAAGCATTCATGAATGTTTTAAAAAAGAGAAATACCTATGAAATATAGTCATGCATGTGAAATATGATACAATCGTTAAGGTTTGAGATGTGGGTTTTACCCTATGTGTGACATAACATATGATAAAATTGGTCTGTTGATCAAATATCATGTTAGGATAATAATTGTAATAATAATATTATTATTTTGGTTAAAAATATGAAATAAAATGTGTAATTGAATTATCTTAATTGATAATAGACACTTCAACATGAGTAAGTATTTAATGGGATATTTGGTAATAACTATTATATTGTTACCTTGTATAAATAAGTCAAAATATGTCATTAATATTATATGCATTGACAATTAGGTTCTTTCAATGGATGATGTTTTTAAAATCCTAATGGTGTTAGAAATGGGATATTATAAAAAATATTATTATTGCAGTTATTATTATTAATATTTTTTAATTCCAAAAATATTATTTTTCTTAGTATGTATATATATTCTTATTATATATTGTCTTACTATATATGTATGGATAAATATATTTATATAATAGTGTATATACGTATATATAGATGTGTGTGTATTTATAATGTACATATATATGTGTGTAAAATATATATATATGTGTGTGTGTGTCTGTGTGTCTGTATATGTGTGTGTGTCTGTGTGTGTGTGTATAATATGGTTATATAAATATGTATGATTTTTTTACATATATTTAATAAATAATAATTTTATTTAGCTGGAATAATAAATTAAATGATAATGGCGCTATAGTGGGTGTTACACCTGGAGTATATATAAGTTTATTTTGGGTCCACATGTAACCCATGGAGGAAGAGAAAAATAAATACAATTAAATTAATAAATAAGGGGAACTTTTATGGAGATAAGTTTATAAGATGTTTCTTCTACCCACCACATGTCGCCCCCTTCTCCCCCCTCTCTCTGATATTATTTTTTATTTAATTTTATCATTACCTTGAAAATTATTTCCTTCTTATTTCAAATGATATAGAATAGATTGACGTGTAGATGTCAGTTTTGGGTTCATATCAAAGAGTACATATTGAATCCGTTTTATTTTCAAATTTAGTGATGTCTCTGTTTTTTAATTAAACATGGACATAATCCCTCATCATCAGTCATCATTTTTAATAAGTTCAGAATTAAATGACATTGTCAAATTCATTATATAAGCTATTGGAATTATTTTTTTGGCATTTTTATGTTCCTTATGAGACATATTATTGATTTTAAATCTCAAAAGGACACTATTTGTGTTCATGTAGTCTTTGACATGTGAATGTGATGCGTTCCTTTGGATTATGATGACTATATTTATGATAAAACATATCTTGATGTAATGTTGATATGTAATTTTCATTATGTGTGATATATACATTATATTTTTCAATTTTTGTTGAGCATGGGGGTGTAAAAAAATTAATCCCACATGTGAGATGTGATAAATGGTCTAGACTATTCATAGGGTTGGAAGTGTCCAATATTGGTTTTAAGATTCTAGGAATATTGATGTTTTCATGATGTTTCACATGATTGAGGATATCTATACAAGTGATATGTGCAAGAAAATGTGTTGTCATGTGTAATTTTATGGATGTTTTGTCCATCCAGTGGAGACTAAGGTTCTATACATGGAGATGTCATGTACTAATATTATCCCAATTCTTTGGGACATCCACTCGAGGAGGATGTGTCGGTATGGTATTTGATGTTTCATTAGGTAATATTCTAAACTAGGTATGTCTCTACCAACATGGTGTCAAATCCAATAGAGAAATTCCTCAATGACCCAACACTTGATTGGTAATACTATGATATTGTTTAAATATGAACCCTTTTAATGATCTTGTAATAGAATTCTATTTGTTTTGTACTGATGTCAATGTACATTGGTGGTGTCATAATGAGTGTTATACTATAAAACTACTAAAGAATTTTTTTGAGGCTATTGATAAAAAGTCTATGGATCCAATGAATGGAAAGGTAAACATGGTGAATGGTTGAGTATGTAGAGTTGGAGGATAATGATGTTATAGAATAGAGTTTGAGAGGGATGATTGCTACTACTATTATTTTACTATATTACACATAAACATGACTTCTATTTAGTCTGATTATGGTATCTAGTATTCCATATTTCAGTATCCACATGTATTACTATAATTAATAATTTTCATTATTATTAGGATTATTTATTTATTTTGTGCAATCTAAAAGAGGTAATTATCTTCCCATGGTTCCACTTGAGACCAATGCTGCTAGTCTGTTTCCTTTTACGTATGGGGAGGTTCCATGGGATCATGTAGTATATGGATTTGACTTGATTTTTTATATATCTATGATCAAAAATTGTTTTAATGGACCACACCTAACTAAATTTTCTTTTCTGTTTTTCTTGGTTTTGGATATGTAAGATAGGTGTTTGGATAGTAGAGATTCAGATTAGGAACTATGGAAGTGTATGATCAATAGTGTATATTGTCTCTCCATGTAACCATAATGTGGGGAAATCATTTATTATTATTAAATTTTATGAAATTCACATTGGGTCATTCACATGATGTTGATATGTGATTTATGGGGTTTCAGGTTTGTTCAGGAAAGATGACTAGGCACACATGTTCAACTTTTGTGGGAAGAAAAACTTGTTTTTGTGAAACATATTAGTTATTTAATAATACATATTGTATTTTTCTCTCTATTCAGAATATCTTTTATTGTTATATGTTATATCTGTGATGAAAATATTCTATGATTTACTGAAATTTGTGTAAAATATTTAAACTGATCATTCTATTGTGATAGTATTTATATGATGGTGTTGGCTACTATTTTGGGAAGGAGGCCATGTTTAGTTCTAGGAGGGTCAAACAACGGGATATGATTAGAATAATATGATAACCCTGAGTGACCTCATTAATTGGATATGACATGTTAATGAATCAAATATTCCTATGGTTATGGATTCATGAGGTCACATGTCTGATGTTCAAGCTCAGTGTCTCGAGTTCATTGAGCAAGAAAATTAGAGTACATTTATGGGAATAAATGTTATTAGATGTGTGTAATTGTAACATCTTCATTTCATAACCTATGTAAAACCCTTATTGATAATAATTCATGAGTAATTTTATTTAAGAATTTATATTTAATTATATATTTTTAGTTACTCAGGTTTTTACCTATAATACATTGGAATATTTATAAATTTATTTTCGACGCCAGGTGCTGAGTTTGTGCTAGAGTCCTGGGATAGGGGAACCTCAGTGAGGTGATTTTAAAAATATAAAATATATATTCTCATTTAGGAGAAGCCACTATAGAAATATGGAATAAATCTTAATCAGAGTCTTAGATCAGATTTTTGATATCTCTATTAATTTTATAACATTCTATTCTACCATATGTGTAAGATAATGTATTTTATGGCATGTGTGTGAGTAAGGGTGATTTGGTGGGGAATTTTGTTTTGAGATTGTGAACTAAATTAAAATTTAACAAAAAAAACCTAAATACATCCCCCTTCTCACATTGGATTTACATGACATTAAGATGAGCCAACTATCCTCCCCACTTTTAGAACTAGACTACAATGGAGCCTAATCGAAGTGACGTTGAACTTTCGATCTCCATTATAGTATATGATCATCATTGGATCAAGGAGAAGGAAATTCCAATCATCATTTTGAACCCGAAGCTACAACATTTAACCCTCAAGGAAGGAGGATACAATTTTTGGTCTCAATTTCCTTCATAATTCATTTTTTATTGTTTTAGATCCCATTAAATTAGGTTGAGGATCCCTCCTTGTTCAATCTTCATGTTTCGGAAAAAATTGGTGTGAATTGGGTGAATCTCATGGAACTTAATGGTAAGAATTACCATCTTCATGGATTGTAGTCTTGTGGGACTTGTCATCATGTCTTTTTTATTAAAGGAAGAAGAATTTTGGTGATTATACGACATTTACTGCGATTAAATTTCATCTAGTTAAACTGAGTCATTTGGCCAAAGCACCTGGCCAGGGTATCTTTGTAACATTACATGGCCATGTGAAAGCACATATCAAAAGTATATTGGCATGGGGTTCTAGACACAGTCACAAGAAAATGACATATCCAATTGGTTGTTTAGCACAAACATGCTATGTAGTATGGTATTCATGGAATGTGAGGGACACAGGTGGCCAAGACATGTAAACGAATAATGATTCTCATGGTTGGGTGAGGTAGTACATGTTGTGTACTACATGGAAACACCATGTATGCATACATTTCCTATGCATGTTAGGTGAATAAGAGACATGTCCCGATGTATAGGTGAGTTTACATGGGTTGTGGTCTCCAATACACACCACTCACTTTCATGGGGATCTTCTCGAGATCTTCCACCTTACATATCTCTTTCTAGAGGAATCAGATTTGGGAATGTGAGAAGCCTATCCTGAGTTTTTATCAATGTGGAACGTGATGGTTTACTCCATTTAACAATACGAGATATGATGTGGCATGGTTGAGGTATGAAGTTGTAGTAGTAGTGATTATCCATTGTTAGTGATTATGGAGGACCAATTGGTTGAATTTAGTGTCAGTATCCTACCCTATTATAATAGATTTTGGGTCCACTAGTCTTTATAGACTAAAGGAGTAGTTCTCTATTATTTAATTAGGTTTGGTGTCCCCTACCTATGGTAGTTATGCGATGTGAGGTGAGATAGGGATGAAACTCTTTTCAACATCACTAGATTGATTTTTCAGATCTATTTTTGTAATAAAGAGTTACACTAGGAATGGAACTCCCCCATTGAATCAGGGTATGGGTTTCCCTTTCCTCTTCACATTTGTGGATATGAGACTCCACCCATCGCAGATGTAGCTTTTATACCAAAGGCATAGTACTTCTAGTAATGGTACCCCCTATTGGGTCCAGAAATGTATTCCTCATATCAATCGTTTAGTTGGGGACAACACTATACTATATTGTGCCTGGGATACCTATAATTTTTATCTAGATAGATATGTTACTCTAATGATAGACTAGTGTACATGTGATCTATATTGAGAGTGGGTACTCCCATACCTTGTCTTAGTATGGGTCCTCCATATGAGACATACAAATATAGTGGATTCTCTTGTATTATGTAAGGATTTGGGTCATATATCATTAGTATTGGAACTCCCCTATTGTAAAGTGGTTCAGGTCCTCTTTATGTGATATTCGAGTAGATTTGGAAATTCCTTATCATATCAGGAAGTGGTTCCTCTAACATAGGATCAGTAATCCCCTTTTGTGTCAGGGTTTTGGTCCCCCATATTGATCGTACTAGAAGATTGGTACTTCACTATCATAACAATGCGGTGGTCCTCTAGTCATAGTGTAGTACCCCCCTGTTGTACCAGGATGTGTGTCCTCATATACTAAGTAGTACTCCCTTTCCTTCGATTAGAAGCATGGAGTGAGTGCTTCATTGAAGATGGGGCTCCCTTAGCAGTTGTGTAATGTTATGATGAGGGGGTGACTCCACTAGTTGTATGTGAAAATTGGTTAGGATTTTGTGCTCCCATGATTTATTGAGGTGTTTGACACTCCATTCAAGAGTGAAAATGGTTTAAAGAGTTATTTAAGAGCCATTACTCCCTTTAACTAAATGGTAGTGGTGAGTTGTGGGTACCTCAAATTTCCGACATTAGGGAGGATGCACAAAGTGCATAGCCTAGAGTAGTTTTCCCACAATTATATTTAGTTTTGAGGGGATGGTCTACCTACATGGGTTCTTAACACCTTTTATAAGGTGAGAGTCTGCATTGGATAGAACTTGGGTGATGTGAACATCAGTTGAGTTTGTAGAATTTTCTGACATATTGTGTTATCTCAGTCATACCATCAGTAATGGTAGAGTTGTTCTTGATGGTGTGTATCTCTTGGATGACTTACACCTATGATTGATGATCTCTCTGAGTGTGTTCTCATAGTTATATGTCACCATTTGAGATTTTAATAGAATCATAATGCTGGTTATATGGTTGAAACCCCTGATACTTGGAGTCAAAGAAGATTATATTTGGGTGTATTCCTAAGATTCCTTGTGGTGTGGTCATCTGTATATGTTGACACCTGTTGTGGACTAAGATGATGAGAAATATTTTACTGTGTATGTTTAGAGATGAATTTTATTTTTTGATTAGGTTCCATATTTCTCGGTTTAGCGGACTAATTCTCTCTAATTACCCCCCTTTTGGGGGGTTTGGGTGCCTACTATGTATTTTTATACTAACCAGTGAATGGGATTTTTCCAAATATTTTGTTTCTTATAAATATAATACCACTCAATGTAGTCTAGGATGACTTGAGATAGGTAGATCTTATTTAGGTAGACTGACTGAGGAGTTTACCAGAGCTGTTCTGAGGAGCTTTTAGGAAGTTGAATTTGAGATCATTCCCCTCCTTATGATCCAATTAAAAATATTTAAAAAATTTTATGGGTTTGTTTTTTTATTTTTAATCATTCATCAATTCTACTTAAATTTGTTTTGGGATATATGTATTTAGTTATCTTAGTAAACAACAACTTATATCTCCCTATAATTGCATCGAGGTGTTTTTTGGTGCATGCATTCATGTATTTTAGAAAAATGCCTCTCATATGTGTTATATTCCAACTCAAACATAGTCTATATTCCATGGAATATTGGAGGAGGTATTGTTGATTTTTATCTTAGGTCCTGTCAGCTCATGAGTAAGTGGTATCATATAAGGTTCCACATTGGGGCCACACTATCATGAGCATGGTTTGTGTTACACATAGGAAATGTTAGGATGCTTCATGTTCTGCTACAAGGACATAGGATCCAGTGTAGGTGTGTTGGATGACAAATCCATTCTAGATGAATTTGATAACCTAATTTTATTAATGGCACATTAGGACACTTATCATAAGGAAATAATGGTACATGCATCTATAGTACATGATTTTTGGTTTTTTACTTTCCTTATTGAGTAATCACCCTAGATATACTATTTAAATATGGATTTTATTGAATTCATTTAGGATACCACTATGAAAATAACTAGACATGGGTTCCATGGTGGTATTGTAATGATGATCCTTACTATGGGGAGGCTTCAATATGGGGCACTATTTCTGGGGTAGTTCTAATAGGTGGTTTGCTAGTTGATCTAACACCCATTGAGTATCTGATTATAACGAAAATTCATTTTTTGTATGTGTTCTCATAGAGTGAACTAAATGTGTTCCATAGGTAGTTACCTGTGGGGTATTAGGTTGATCTAAACCCCCTATAAATTGATGAATGGATCGAGTTAGTCACACCTATTTTCTCATAGTATAGAAACCTACCGATCATATGTTTGTTCTTACAGTGATCATTCTATAGGGTTTGACTATGAAATAGTGGATTCTATTGATGCAATACCATAATGAGGAGACAATCACATGGGTATATTTGGAACCACTATTTAAAAAAAATTATTACCCATGCACATTGAGATTAGTGCATATCCAGGAGATTTTGTAGCTTCAGTAGGGTAGAATGACTATAGCGGAGTACGTGGAATGGTTTGTAGACCTATCACATTACTCACTATATATGGATCAAAGGCCATTTAAAAGAGCATGAATCATTTAGTCAGGAATTCGTAGAGACCTATGAGTATCTTTGGTCTCTTTGAGACTTACCTCTTACATGGGGGTTTTAGAGAGAGTTCTATTAGTAGAGAGATTCATGGAATATGGATGTATGAATGTGCTCTATAGTGATGGTCATGAGGCTAAGGAATCTCTAGTAGCTGGTTGATAGTAGATGATAGGATTCTAGTGAATGAAGCATAACGATTCCCATTCATGTGAATTTGGGTTTTTTAACAAAGGAGATGAATCGAGGATCAATTTAGTTGTATGAGATTTGGTGTTATGCTTGCGATGATAGGGGACATCTTGCACGATATTGACTGACTCGCTGTGTTGTTGATGGGGAGAAGATCGATGAAGATCTTTTATGGAGGAAACTTTTATAAAAGGGTATTCTCAAGATGGTGGACATGGATGAGGAGAGAGTAGAGTAGAATGATGTGGATAGTGGTTTTAGGTGTTTCTAAAACCACCCTTTGTGGTCCATGTCGAGATCCAGGAGCTGGGGGACATAGGTAAGGACATGTGTTGGCCATAGAGGCCATTGAAAAATAATCTTTGGGGATGAATAGAGGTACTCTTAGTGTCTTATACACTATTAATTAGTAATTGTTATTCATTGTTTGAGGTTCTCTTCCCTTTCTTCTACATGATTGAGGTTTTAACCACAGTGATGCAGAGCATCAGTAGAACACATTATTGGGGTTGTTTAATATATCTATGAATGCATGAGGATGAGGGGAACTCCACCACAAAGATGTATTATTGTAACGTGATAAAATAAATCTAATATAGTCAGTTACACACAAATAAAATAGTATTGTGTTTTAGTGGATTAGATCCTTAAACGTGGCTATTTGGGGTGAGTTTTTTTGATGGGGTGTCAGAGATGGTCCTCTTATTTCCAGTGGATTTATTCTTCATGATACTTTTTTCTTGGAATCCCTGGTAGAGGGAGATCATTTCTTAGAAAAAATTCATAGTATCATAGTTATAACATAATACTTTTATTTTGTGTGGATTATTTACCTATCGTACATACTCATCTTTGATTCCACTAGTTGAAATAATTGTGTTTCAAAAATTGAGAGATGTGTTATAGTTAATGGTTCACATATGAAGGACCTGATAATGACCATATATTAAATTTTAGAATCCATATTTTTTGAGTTGGTACCCTTGCATGCTCGAAGACATCCAGGACTATAATACCCTTGAAGAGGTCATGGTTAAATTCATCCATTGTTGGATGTGAACTGTGGGGTTACGTCGATATCTACATCAAGTTAGTGAGGTGTTATAACACATGACCCTATAATTTATGATGGACTATGGGGCTTGGTGTTTATCCACTTGACCAGACTAAGGAGAATATTTCCTACTCGTTTTATGATGTTGAAATACTTGGAGATGTATTTATATACGGCTTGGACATAGTGGTCCCCTTATGTGTGTGCATGGATAAAGCACATGAACCCCTAGTGAGCTCGATGGAGTGGGGTTATGAGTGGATCTCAGTTTCATTCCCATATTACTATAGTTTTCCTTTTAATTGATGAAAAACCTTAAGGCAGTGAGAGCTTATTGTCTCGGGTTTGGACCTATAAGACATTGGAATATGTTGAAAATTATTTCTGATACTCGATGCTGAGTCAACGAGGGATGTCATGGCCCAGAGAGCCTCGAAATTGTGATTTTCATAATATTAAATTTATTTTTTAACCCACCTATAGTTTGTCTTGAAACATTTAATAACACTCTAGTATGATCTCATATTTGAATTTGGAGACTACAGATGAGTTCAAAACATTGTGTTTACCCTATTCTCAACATTATGTTGTCTGTGATGGGTGAACTAGTAAGGACAAGTTGGAGGAGAAATTATTTGTGAGTTTCTTAATTAATGGAATATTTATTTAGTAAACCTATCCTGAATCTATATACCCTATAAAATAAGTTCACTAAAAAATAGAAGGGTGAAATCCTCTTCTCCCCCTTTGGTGTTATATGAATACTATTTTTAATCAAATTGATTATGTGATGCCAATTTCCATTATTGGAAACTATATCTATTAGATTGAGGCGAATCATGGTTCATGGGTCGTTTTAAACTCGAAGATTCCACATTTTACCCTCGAGGTAGGTGGATTTGATTTCTCATCATGAACTTCTGTGTTATTCTCTTTTATGGTAGTAAGGGCCCATTTCAAGTACTAGAGATACATGGTAGGTTGATCTGTATGTTTTGTGGACAAATACGGTGAATTAGGTGAATCATATGGTACATATAGTCTATAATTTTTGTTTACATAGAGTTTAGTCAAGTGGGCCACACTGTGTGTTTTTTCTAATTGGGATGAATTTTTTTGGTGACTACACAATGTGTACATTGTTTAAATGACATGTAGTGACCCCATTTAATATGGAAAAAATGTGTCCATCAGAGCTATGTCGCAGTACATGGTTATGTAAAAGTATAAAATAAAAATATATAGTCATGGGGTCCCTGACATGGAAATGTAAAAACTAAATGTCCAAATGTCCATTTATCATGAACAAACTATATAGTATGGTATTAATGATGTGTGAGGGACACAACTTTCTTACCCGTGTGTAGGAAGAATTCATCCCAAGGTCAGGTGAGGTAGGACACTTCATTTACTACCTATACACATCACATATTCATACATATCCAAGAGAATATGTATCAAAATGAGACATGTCTAGGTGTCCTCCATTTCATCTAATGAGATGAAATGTTTCCCTGTTTAAGCATGAAGCTATTGAAGCGATGTTTAACATGGGTTAATGATCAGTGTGGATCAATAGGTGGAAATTGGGGATTGTGTCCTTCCATATTACCTCAGGATGTTGGTCCAAAAGACTCTTTAGGATGGTAGATCACTACTCCCTAATTATATCATGGAGGGTATCCCCTACCATAGATGTGTTGGAATGTGATTTATGGAAAGCATGGAACTAATTTCATCATTTCCTAAAATATTTTTGAGATTATTGTTCTTTTTAATGAGTGATATTGGTAAGGTACTCCCCTTTGAAATTAGTGATAGGGTGTACCATATCTCTATGCTTTGGTAGAAATGGGAATTCACACCTCATTGGTATGGTTTCTATACCTATTTAATATATTTTTGGGATTGGAATTGACATATTGGATCAGGAAGTGGGTTCCCAATATCTATCACTTAGTGGGAGATAGTTCTCCTATACTATTATAAGGTTTAGGACCTCCATAAATGTTGTCCAAAGAGTGTAATTAATACCAAGTTGGGCCAAGGTGTAAGTCCCATATGTAAGGAGTTGGTACCCCCTACCGTTCCAGGGAATGTATCCTCCATACATAACATATAGATAGAGTCGTTACTCCCATATCATGTTAGAGTGTATGTCCTCTATCCATAGATTTAGAACCACCATGTCATAACAGGGTTCAGGTCATCAATACATGGTATCTCGAAAGAATGGATACTCCCCTGTTGTACCAAGGAGAGAATCCTATAACATGGGGTCATTACTCCCCGGACATGGGAGGGCATGGGTTTCCAATAGTTATCATACTGTTATAGTAGTTCTCCCTTGTTGTAATATGTTGTATGCCCTCTATCCACATAGTATTACTCCCATGTTGTACCAAGGCGCAATTACACATGTATGGAGTAGTACTCTCCCTTATTTGAGTAGTAATGTGTATTAGTTCCTCCATTGGAGTTGGAAATCCGTTGACTATAGAGAACACTTACGTAGAGTGGGCCAGTCAACTAAATATGTATGATACATATATTAGAATTATTTCTCTGTCAGTGTATTGAGGTGGGGGATAATATATTAAGGAGTGGAAGAGGTTTCACACATTACTAAGGATTTAGTAATCCCTGGACTACAAAGTGGTGGTGAGGGCTGGGACTCTCCACATGGATTCTTACAACTTTATGCGGGGTGCAGGTTAGAGTTGGTAGGACATATAATGTTGGGAACTTGAGTTTAACCTTATAGAATGTTCCAGATGTAGAACATTCTCTCAAATATACCATCTATAATGTTATTGTTTTTACCAATGGATTTTATCTCTCAGAATAGTTGTATATGCTTTGGATGAGCTCATGAATTGCGCTCTCTCAATTTTTATTGGTGTTAGATCTTCGGGTAGAATCATGTCACTAGCCATGAGGTCAGAACCTCATGAGACATGGTGTCTATAATGAGTACATCTAGGTTTATTTCTAGGATCTCTCACATTTATAGCTTGACACCCCTTAAGGTCTGAGCATACTAGTCATGTTAACTGAGGATCGTTTGAGATGGAGTTTCTCTCCCAATAAGGTTCATTCTGGCTAGGTCATGTGGGATGAGTTTTTCCATTATCTCCCTTTTCTTTTGAGATTATGGTGTTCCAAAATTTTATTTGTTATATAAATCCTTACCTAGGATTAAAACAAACATTTTGTATCTTGTACAAAAAACATGTCTTTTAATGGAGTCTCTGATGGAGAAAAGATAGGTGGAGGTTAGTGAGTCAAACAAACCTAGGTGTTTACTTGAGTTGGGATGAGGATCATTCTTGCAGTTTCATTAGATAGAGATCCCTTACTTTTAAGAAAGATAAATTATTTTACAATTTTTGGTGGAAATGAAATTTTTTCGTTTTATGCTTTCAGTACTTTTGTTTTACTATTATATAGGATAGCTGAATTCATGCATTTTAGTTTCCAGTTTTTTGTATCTCTATACTATTTTCATCGATGTGTTTGATCATGTGTTCATATAGGTACATTATGAAAAGGCCACCCATCTATGTTATATTCCTACTTTGAGATTGTCACCAGCCCCTGGCTTATTGGTGGTTGGCATGGGGAGTCACGGACTGGGGATCATTAGGTCGGTTAGAGACAATAAAACTTAATAACTTATTTAAAGAATTTTCATATGAGTAAAAAATTCTTATTTGCATTTGTTAATATTTTATAGAATATATTCGCATTTAGGATATATGTTATAATGTAATACCATACCTTGTCAATCCAAAACACTAATTTAATGAAAATATTTAATATATTATATTACTTTAGCATGATTTTTACCAATAAATTCAAATGTCTCCCAGATGGTGTCCCGTATGAGAAATCATGGACTACCATTAGTTCTAGGATGCATGGTTTACCCATAGTGTGACAACATTTTTGAAAACCGATTTTTTTTTTTCAAATAACCCAGAAGGTTAATAAAAATTATATAATTACATAAGTTTAATAATTGAAATTACATGTATATTTAAATTTTATTAATTTATGACAGATGTTTATCCATGAATGAATTTTTATTGTGAAGTTATATAATATGATAGATATTATTGCCCTGTGATAAATAAATGCCAATACATAGTTAATATTTTTTGTTAACTATGATGTTCTTTCAATAAACGATTTGTTTATTATATAAATAGTGGAAAAATGGGATATTTTCTATATAATCAGTATAAATATTACTGATATTTCTATTATTTTTAAATTAAGAAAATAATATCTCTGTTTCTGTATATATATAATATATATATATAATAAATATATATATGCGGAAGGATATATATATATATATGCATCGATGTATTTGTGAAAATATGGATGTGTAAATATATATATTGTGTGTATTTGTGTGATTCATTGTTCATATGTATATGACGGTATGTATATTTATATTTCATATATTTATCTGAATATAATATTTTCTAAATATATATACAATGAATAATTAACCGATATTGTTGAAATAATAAAACCAATGATAATAGGGGTCCTTGGAGGAACAACTTATAAAGCATTGAGTGGGGTTTTTGGGTCCGTGCATAACCCCTATAGTTAGAGGGAAAAGGCATAGTGGTTTTCCAAAAAATAGTAAATTCGCTACAAAAAAGGTAATCAATTTGGTAAAGTTTTGGAGATTTTAGTTACAAGGATGGTTTCTCCTCCCCACATAACAGACCTAATTTTCTATCCCCACATATATCTATTATTTCTTATTTAATTATTGTCTGGAAACAACAATCTTTAATATATATTTTTGGATGTGGATTGAATTGAGGTGCCTTTGGTGCAATTGTGGAAGTCTGGATAAGAAAAATTTAAATACTAAACGTGTATTTGAAAGTAGTGAGGTTTTAGTATTGAAATTAAATATAGATATAAACCCTAATTATAATTCATCATCGTACATATGGAATGGATTTTTTAACATTAAAAAATTCTTTATACAATCTATTGGTATGATTTTTTGGAATGTTTGTGTGGAAAATAAGACCTATATTCTATAATTGATCTAATGGGGTTAGTGTTTGTTATATTTTTTGACATGTGAATTTGTTTCTCCTCCCCACATCACATACACAATTTTCTAGTCTCATTATTATATCTTGCATTCTATATTTATATTCCAATATTTATAACTATTATTATGTTTTTTATATATTATATAGGGTTCTTATTTACTATGTTCTTTTTATTGGATGGTATAGTCTCCACTATGTTTCACCTGTGACCTTCAGTGCTAGTTGATATCCTCTAACGTACAGGGATTCATGCATGATTTAAAGTAACCTACATCCCAAACCAGAAGGTTTTTGTCAAGATGTTACAAATATCTATATTTCACAATTAAGTTCATCATTTTTTCATTAATCTCAAAACATCTATTCTAAAAATGATCATCATGCAAAACATATCACATATGAAACTTAGATGTTTTTGAATTTGACTTTATAAAGAAACCATCAAATATATGAATTCAACATTATTCATCATTTATGAATCATAAGGGTATAATAACTAAGTGTAATATTAAAAAAATTAAAAAAATGAGACACATAAACAAATTTGTTTCATCATTTTGTTCTTACCATATAAAACATAATTTAGAGGCACCCATATTTGGTATAACCCACTCAATCAAATGAATAGGTCCAAAAAAATGTATTTATTATAAGAAATTAGTCACTTAGTATTTTATTAGAGAATCTCTATCTCCATATTATCTCATGTTATTCAATTTTTTTATTATTCGAACTATATAGTTTGGAATCATAATCCTTACATGAAGAAATATGTTCAACGCATATTGGTATGTAAGTAATTATATAAAACCATGATTGAGTTGGTAACCCAAATTTAAAATAGAGATTATATTATCACATATCAAAATATTTTAAACCTATAAAATGCATTAAACCAATTCATGTAAACACAATGAATAAAAAGAAATGAATAATCCATAAAAATGGTTTTTTGAAGTGTCGTATATGAAAACCTAACTTTTATTAACATGGAAGAGGCCACTAATATTGTGACTAGTCTAACCCAAATTATATCAACCTAAGGTAACATATCTCTATAGAGAAATTTATTCCATAAAAAATCTAACACATAATATTTGTAAACCATAAAAACCTTGTAATTCAATATTATACACTGGTATAATTAAATGAAAATGTAGGAGAAAATGAATCAATTATCATACATAACATATAACTCTTTTAAAACATTTATGACAACCCATTGAAGTAGTTCAAAAAATTAAACTAAATAATACATAAATTCATAATATAACAATTATATTCATGAATAATGTTATTAATACTGATATGAAATAAAATGTCGTAAATTTTTAAATGAGTTAAAGAATTCATGGAATTTTTTTAATAAAGAAATTATATGAATAATATATTTATTGGTACACTAGGGATATTACATAAGTAAATAAATTTACACACTTTATAGTTATTTCTTAATATGGTATCCTTCGTATTATATTGTCATATAGAATTTATATTATTTATAAGATATCTAAAATATAAATACAATATATTAGGGCCATTCATATATGATGTAAATATATAAAAAATCACACTTATGTCATTTTTAAACAATTGAATGTATTAATTTTAAAAAACCTATTGATATGGTTTGAATAATTTTTTCGAAGGTGGAAAATTATTTTGAAAACATTATTTTTTTTTTTAAATTTACACAGAATTAAATATAAAAATATATATAGTTTTCTTTAATTTAACATTGTGAAATGGTTTAAAACGTACACATAAAAATTATATATACAAATTTATATCCATATTAGAATTCATTACAAATAAATAATTTTTTTTAATATTTCCATTAAATATATTTGAGATCTATTTTGTAAATGTCTCACCAAAATGTAATAATTATTTTTTAAAAAAAATAAAATAAATTATAATGAATATAAATGACAGGAATATTATAATTTATATTTTTAGATAACTCAAAATCAATTAAAAATTTATATTTATTCATTTATTGTTGAAGATTTGTAAAATAATATTATATATATATAAATATTGTTTTATTATATACCATATATAATAATATATGGATTGATGTATTTTCTATAATATTTTATCATAGAAAATCTTAGTTTGTGGTATATTCTCTCAATATCTAGTGTGTCAAATTCTAATATAGTTATTTACATCACTATGTAAATTCTACATGCTATTTTTTTGGGCGAGTAATAGAAAAAATTACTCAGATGATATACCATATCATACATTACAATGTATGAAAAACTAAAGGAATTCAACTAAGTCCCCATTTATAATAACATATATTTTATACAGTTATATTGTAATTTATAATAAACATGAATGTAGAAGAGGGATCTAGAAACCTCATTCTTGAAATCAGGATGTTATGAAAAACAAAAACCATTTAAAAATAAAATTATTAAAATGTATTATCCATTGTTCTTGGAATATTGTCCTATCATGAATCATAATAATTTCTATTAAAAATCGATGGGGGAAAGCAATTAGATTTTAATGCCGTCATGTATCCATATATTTATATGAGTCCAATAAACCAATGGGTGGAAACCTCTTCATAACCACGGTATTATTGTTACTCTAGACTCAAATAAAGGAGGTGGAGATAATTTCTTTTGAATATGATCAAATAGAAGAAATTATTCCATTCCTTCAACATAACAGAGGTTGATTCCTCCTTTATAACATTTTGGGGACATTTCAATCATTCTAGATCAGTTACTTAATAATGTATAACATATAAGTAAATAGATTATGATTTGATCATCTTACAACTGTATGTTAATTACATTATGCAATGTGATTCATTTATTTAATTCTGGTTTTATATAAATTTTTCCTAAATAATATCATTTAACATTGTAATTCCAATATTAATCACATAGAATATATTTTAATCATGTAATACAATTTTATAAACATCAATAGTGTGACATAGAATAATCATACATTATGATTGGATTGTCAATAACATGATTTAACCATATTCATAATTTGTGTTATATCCATCACAAGAAATATTAAATTCTATATTTTCAATATATTATACTATAACACATATACATATTTCATAATAAACATAGATGAAACATTTTATGATTTGTATTGGATTTGTGGAATATTTTATTTATTTTTCTCATGATTCATCATTTCATATGCCTGGAAATAGTTTAATGATATATGCATCACATTTTTGGTATTATTATATGAATATATACGTTATTATATTCATTCAATCAAGGGTTATGATTTATTTTATAATATATAGATAAAAAATATAACTTTTAAATGAAAAATGAATCATCATGACAAACGAAAAAGACAAGCACTCTCTATTTTTCTAATTATAGTAATAAATTATTTTAAATATAAATTTAGGAATCTTTAATTAGAGGGAAAAAATTTTGTAATTGGAAAAATATCAATTTCATATATTTGAAATGATAAATACTAGTGTCACATATAATTATAAATGTGATTATATAACATTTATTAACTTTGGTGTATATTTTCATGATGTATAAACCCACTTGTGAGATTTTAATGTCTAGAAAAGTAACCATAAAAATTATATACCATAATTAATGAATTTAAAAAAAAGTAATTTTCTTAGAGAATAAATTATTATGTCATTGTGTCAAACCATTATGAAAAAATAAAAATGATGTTTGATAAATCAATAATATTTTCTTCTATGATATATTTCAATGATTAACCTAAAAATATTTTTTATTTCTATTTATTTTTCCTATTTATTTTTTATTTGACCATTTTTATTGATTGAAATTTTCCAACTGATTTTTTAAGAGATAAAATGATTAAAACGGGATTGCTATTGTATGAACCATAATTCATTTGCATTGTAATTATTAAAATATTTTTTTTCAAGAATATTTAATAAATTTATTTGGATTAATAATAAAATATTGGTTGATTAATGTGTGGGTATATTGGTTTGATTATAATTTATTTTTTTCTCAAATATCAAATCTTTTTCAATGATAGTATTTATTTATTGAGTTAGATAAATATGAATTAAATATTTTCATATCAATTTAATTTTAATTATAAGTACTATAATTTGTGTGTTTTTATATAGTTGATGTTAATAATTTTTTATCTCCCAAATAATAAGATATATTTATATATACGATTGGATGAATCCATAAATCATCTCATAAATATTACTATGGGGAACAAATACTAAAAAATACTAGTGTTTCTACTTTTAAGGTTTTTATAGTATTATTTCTATAAACATATTATAATTTTACTAAATAAAATTCTCTATTGTCGGTGAATTATTAAATATTCAATTTAAAAATTTATAATCAAAGTGTAGATGATTTAGTGTAAATATACAAATGGGAAAAAGTAAATTAAAAATAATATTTTAAAATTATCCCCATAATTATATTTCTTGATCATAATTAATTTTACTTGGTAAATTATATTAAATTAATTTTATGATATCATATGAATTGAAAATGATAAATATACACTATATTTGGTATTATAATATTTTATCTAAACTTATATAATAATTGTATAGGAATATTATAAATATTTCTAAAAATATTGATGATATTTTCTTATCAAAAAATGATAGAAATTTTTAGAAATATGACAATAATAATAAAAATAATATGTTTAATTTATATTATTAGGTACTGTTTAAGAGTTACATATATTAAAAAATTTTATCCATGTAATTCAAATTACTGCAAATGTATCGAAATAACATGATATGTCCCTTTAAAAAGGGATTCTACAATATTACCTTGATGAGAGATGATCTAGTGGAATATATCTACTAATTTATCTCGTAAAATTAATATATTCTTTTAATTAATTAATTAATTAATCATAAAATTTAATATGTAAAAAAATTAAATATTTTTCATTCAATCGAACCACCAAATAAATATTCTAGAAATTTTTAATAATAAAAAAACATATTCATAAAACTAATAAAGATCTTTTTTATAATATGAATTATCAAAAATAATGTGGAATTCATATCAGTAAATGCTAGTACCACAAATACTAGAACACGTTTTTAAAAATGGCTTGTTTTTTGTTAATAGTTTATCGGTAAAAGATCAAAAATAACATCTAAATTGAAAAAATAACTTAAAAATTAAACATAATAACTAAAATAGTCAATGATATCTATTTAAATTCAAAAATTTCCTTATTAATATAATCTATATATGTGTTAAAATGATAGCTATATCATATATAATGTGTCATTAATTATTAAATTTCATATCATTATTTATTAAGAAGAAATAATACAATATATAAACAATGAAATACTATATTAAAATGCTGTATAAATTTACAACATATTTCACATAATAATCATATTAAATATTAAACCCTTTAAATATGATATTTTAAAATTTTAGTTGTTTTAATGTAAAATTGAATTTATCTATATGTCATCATCTAAATAAATTTCCAAAGTGACCTACTAAGACACATTATTATATCAATATTTAGGAACATTCCTTTGGTTATATAATGTTATTGGATATTTATATCATAATGGTCATATTTTGAGAGATTACATACCCATAATGATTGTTTAGTGTTCATTAGAATACTAGATACATGATTATTACATTATTCTAAAAGCATGGAATATTGAATCATTAATTTTAAAATTATTATTCATTAATGTTATCTATAGAGTAGATAATACATGGTATTATTCATCATTAAAAGAAGAACATGATAAATACCAAAAGGTTGATATTAGAAACTCATAAAAAAATATTTTTATATATTATAAAATAACATTATTATGGAAATATAACTTATCATGATTAAATAAATAATTTATTACATATAAATTTAATACATATGTAAATCATATATATGGATGATAATGGGAATAATAATCCACAATATTAATTATAATATATCTCATAATGATTGAAATAGTGGTAAAACATAATCTTGGGAACTATAAACATATCATTGAGGAATTTTACATGAAATCATATGTAAAGGTAAGGGATGAGCCAAATAAATTATCATTATTTTCTTATGATACATAACATTTCACTAAGGATATATCATTTTGTCGGTTCCACCCATTTTATATAATCACAATTCATTCCATAATATGATAAATAATAGTAGTTAATACATGAAGTAATTCATTAGAGTAAAAAACATAAAAATCTATATCCCAATTTATTGATAATCATATCATATATGATTTTCACATAAGGAAAAAATGGATTATATAGACAAGTAAATAAAATACCACAATAAGAAATTGTTATTCTTGATAGTAACAATGAAATTTATTATAAATAATTTTGGATTTTTAATGCTAATATATGTGACCATATCTGGTGAATAATATGTTACTGGAGTTGTCTTTCACATATAAATAATAATATGATAAATGTTTTTAAATAATTGAACACATTCATTTTTACTGGTTGTAATCCAATGAAAAGGTGTATAAATATAGTATAAAAATATTTTTCTGTAGTCAAATATATTTATAGACATTAAGGATTTGTATGCTATTCAAAAAAATATATCTAGTACTAGGGTCATCAATAATAATGGTTCCATTACCCCAATATAATGTTTAATATACAGTTTACCAGATCAAGGTGGAAAAATATTTTTTATCTGAATATAAGATGATATCACAAATTTTAAATTTCAACACTCTCTATGTGATAAATACAATGAAAACAATGATATTTTTTATCATGAAAAAATATAGAGTTTCATGGAAACTAAGTAAATTTTATATAAAAATTACTTATGAACATTATATTAATTTTCTATAATTTTAAATGGCCCTTTACCATTAGTCAAGATTCGATGGTTTAATTATTTCATTGGTAGAATATAAAAGAGACCGTATCCAAAAAGAATGAATATTTCTAAAGTAATAGTAAACTAGAAAGATACATTCTTCCTAATTACATTGTAACTAAAATATAAAACATATTGAAAGTAAATATTCATCATCCATAAACTAATTAAAAACATTCTTCTCAATCTCATTGGTATTGGAAATAAAGTAATTATGAAAATATATTCCCTTTAAGGGTTACATATATTCAAATATATAATTATTAAATTTATTATAATTTATATTTAGGGTAAATTACTAAAAATAAATAATGTTTATTTAATAAATTTGGAATGAATAACAACATGAAATGAATAATTGATAATAAAATTATACCATTAATATAATCACATGATATTGAACCTTTTATATGGATATTATAAAATTTAAAATAATCTTATGGAAACCAATAACATATTTTTTACCACTTAATCCATTAAGGGAACCAAATTAAACATGCCCTTGAGGCCTCATGCTTGGAAATCTACTAAAATGTATAAGGATTTGGCAATGTAACACAACTTTTTCTCCATGGATACAAACTTATACATCGTGGGGATACAAAATTTTTGGACACATCCATCACATAATAATTCAATTTAGTTCGACATATGAATAAACAATACCACATTACCAACATGTCTTAAAAATTAATAATTTGCCATATTGGAAGAAGTATCATACAAAATGTTTATAATATCAACATTAAATATAATAAAAAACATACAAAAATATTTTTGTTAGTATAATGAGATTAAATCCTAATTAAATCATTATATTTATAAAAGGATGCTGAAATAGATGGAATTTCATTAAAAAGAAAAGTAGAAATTTTATAGAGGAAAGTACTATTTTCATTTTGAAATCATATATTTAATATCTAAAATATTTCTAAATATTATAAATAATTTATTCTATTAAATTTAAAATTTGAATCATGTAAAATATAATTCAATGTATTTGGTGTTCATGATGGAAGGAAATTATGTTCACACCATGTATGAGAAAATAATGATTGATTTCCCATTTTTGAAAAAATGGATAAATATACCACATTAAAAAGGGCAAGATGATTATTTTGAAACCATTATATATAATCTTAAAAATGGTTAAAAAAAATTTAATTAATAATTTTATAATAGAAAAAATTCATTAAATTATTTTTAGAATAATTTGGTCATGGAAGAAATAATTAATGGAATGAGTATAATAAATGTGGTCTTCCTCAAAAAAATATTTCCGTATTATGAGTATTTAAATAGATAATAAATAAATAAAAAATTTAATATAAAAAACATAGTATAGGATTATATAGTTTGATTACAAGTGACATATTTCATTATTACCCCCATGAATTCGTAATAACAAACAATCATGAATAATTATGGGACTGTCAAATAAACACTTAACACTATGGTAACTATTAAATATTAACCACTATGAAATAAATAAATAAAATTATATTCAAAATTTCATGGATAAAAACTAAATACTATTATATTAAATCTGAGGGGTAACATATGCACCACCGATAATAATCAACTTCTCAATATGGAATATGACTCATGGAAACAAAAGTGAGATGATAAAACTTTTACCTACAGTCTAACTGCCATCTAATGTTATTTGATATCATTTATAATTATTATATATTCATCATACATATATTTCAAAATTTAACTCATAAATATAAACACATATATGATTTAATTATAAACTTTTGTCACCTATTTGAAAACTATTCATTATTAAACTCAATCTTCCCGGTGTTAATTATTTAGATTCTCATGAATGTTTTTATTGATATTTTGGTCATTTTATATTTATCATAGTTATGTAATTTTTTAAATGTTTATAAAAATATAGATATAATACAGATTCATTATATATATTTATAATAATATATAAAATGTAGAGACTAAAAATAAATTACACTGTTCTTAGAGACTAAAGGCCTTAAATAAGAATTGACATTCTATGAAAATTTCAACAGATTGAAAGAATGAAATTTAAATAATAATAAATATTATGGATTCATAATTATATCATATATGTCATATATATTCATTAAATTTGTCATTATTACCCTCCATATAATGAAAAAATGAAAAACGAATCACACCTCTTCATGGAGGTGGTGGTGAACACATATTCATGAGTGGCGTTATAAATTTCCAACATAGAGCAGTGTAATAAGATAAATATTATATTATAAATACTGATTCATATTTATTTAATAAATATCATATATATTAATTAGTTCAATTTTTTAACCTTCTATTAGAAAAGTATTTTAATGATGAATTACTCGGATATGTGGACACGATAAGCTATTTTTAGGTGCATGGGATGTTTTCACTTTTAATTTGATAGAAAAGAGAAGTAAAAGATATAAAAAAATATTAAAAGTATAAATATAAATAGTTATTTTATTTTATTTAATATACGGTAAAGGTTGTAAAAAATGTAACGTATGTAGAAGAATAAATGTGTTTAAAAGATTCAGTAAAGGCAATTACCTCTTTTTTGGTAGAAACATTTTAGATTCATTCTCCCAGACCAATATAATGAATATTTGATAATTAAAATCCTATAGTTAGTGTCTAGGTATGTTTCTTAGAAGAATATAATTTTTTCTACTATAATAGATGGCTCAATGTTGTTTAAAAAATTGAAAGAAACGGGGGTCTTTTTATAAGGGAAGTCATGGCCATTCGTGGAAAATCATAAATGATTAAAATATAATAAATTCATTGTATATAAAAATGATTCAAAATAATGAAATATTATATGATTATATATGTTGTGGTTTAGATAAAATCATTCAACAATAATTTTATATGTTTATGTGGTGTATTGAAAATTTTCCTTTAGATTTACACCATAGTGATCCTATTTTAACCATAACTATAGTAACATATATTTCACTCTTGAATGGTTATAATATTTCATTTAAGGTACAAACATTCTCATAAGTAGAATATATATGAATTGTTAGAGAAATTATAATCCTATATGTCCTCTTGAAATATTTTTATGTTTTTTATATAATGTAATAAAATATTATTTAACACAAAATTTCCTTAATTTTATATTCAACACTATTGATTATATTTAAAATTAAAGACATAGATTAAAAAATTTAATTTCAATACCATACTTTCAAAAATATCTAATAATTCATATTTATAAAAAATATATAACTCGATAATTCATCCAAATATTATTAAATTTAACAAATTTAAAATCTTTTATTTCATTTTTGTATTAATTGAGTATATACTTTGTTGATGTTGCACATGACTTTAAAAAAATTATTCTCTCAGTAAAAATAAAAATAAATCTAAATGGGTAATAAAAATAATTTTTATTTGAAATAAGAATTTATAATTTACCACAACCACTTTTCACCCTTATGATAAATTATTATAGTTAATAATGTCAAGATTCTATCATTTTTAATTAATTATATTTTAAAATTATTATAAAGATAAAAATCATTGAAATATTGCCGAATGAGGAAATATATATTAGAATTTAATGGAAGTGTCTGAAATTTACTCCTGAAATAGGATTATGGAATGTATTAGATAAATTTATGAAGCCTTATCCAAAATATTTAATATTATTTCACCCATTTTACCCATACCGAGGTGTCAAAAAGACCACAAGGTTACTTTTCTAAGACTAAATTTAAAATAGAACAATTTAAAAAACATGACCATTCATTAAATATTTTGAATCAACTTTCCCAGATTCAATTTCAATAATTTGAAAAAATTATTTAAGATAAAAATAGATAATGTAACAAAAAAACCTTTTTCAATTATTTTATTATATATAAAAATATTATTACAGAAAACTTCAAAAAGTATATTTATTCTAATGAAATTTTTTTGATAACTAATAATATAAAATATATAATATGACATTAAAAACATTTTAAAAAATACTATATTAAAAATTCTTCAATGAGAAATGAAATTTTCAATAAAAAATAAAAATTTAACTATTCACCAAAAAATATATCATTTCATGAAGATTTAAAAATTAAATTTTAGGTAATAATTACTTGGTGAGTATATAAATTATATGCTTCTAATAAAAAAATATATTTTTTAAAAAATAATTAATATATTCCCTAAAAAATTAATCGAAACCACAATTGTGAAAACATATTATCAAGAATAAAATGTAATTTATAAAAATTGAATGATTATTTCGTAGAAAAGTAATCAATTATTTTTTATCATGTATTTTATTTAAATATATTTCATGATTTGGTAAATCTTATTCATACCCACCAACTTAACAACTATATTATAAGGTTCATTTTTATGTAATAGTATTTTTTTAATTGATTAAGCATGGTGTTACATGTTGTATACACTTTTGAAATAATGTTATTTAAAATTCACGTGGTCCCCCCACTTAATAAATTATTCTGTCTAAATTTTATCATGTTCTTCATAATCATTTGTATTATATTTGAATTAACATTTTATGAAAAACAAAATAATTAAAATGATTTACAAAATGTCCTCTTAAATATATGGAAATAGTATGATAATGTCCATCTAGAATAAAAAAAACCATGTTTCGAAATAGGAAAACAATAGATGAAATATAAATTTGTAAATAGATGATAAAACTAACAAGAAAGGAATAATAGTGAGTGATTAAAATATGGTTAGTAGATAGTTAAAGACCAAAAATTCATAAATATGATATTGGTAAAATTACCATTGGTTCATCCAAAATAATAGAAATATGATAACATTTTCGTCTGAAGGTCATTTTCCAACATTTCAAGAATTCCATTACCATATAAATGGTGAACCTAAAGAAATATACTTACATGACATGTATAATTACATCCATTAATAAATTTCATTAGTAATATCCTCCTTTTCACTAAATGATGAGTATTCACCATGAATTTTTAACTCTTAAAAACTAAAATTAACATATAATGTATCAGATAATCCATGAAAGTGTATAAATGAAATCATTGGTCATTAAATTTCAACAAAAAATAATATTGTTACCATAATGTAAGATAAAATATCAAATGTATAATCCTTAATACAAAGTAATATTTCATTTTACATAAACATTTCCATAATAATAAAAATGTTTCAAAATTGATTAATCACCAAATAAATTATTCTCTATCCAAAATAACCATAATAACCTAAAAATATAATATTGTTTTATCATAAAATATAATCTCAAATATTTTAACTTACATTATAAAAATTAAATTGTATTCATCAAAAATATTAATCAATGTTAAACCTAATGGATATATATACATCAACCCAGTAAATTATCAGAAAAAATATGATTTCATATAATGATAAATCTATATATAATAACTTGATATCATGAATCATATTTAGATTCTAAATTGAATGTAAATCCTTAGATTAACAAAAAAATAACTCTGAAAATATCACATATTTAAAGAATAAATTTATTATCATAAATATTGTCTTTTCACAATAACCCAATTGAACTTAATTAACATAACATAAAGTCATATAAAACCCCAAAGGGTTATATAAACATAATAGAGTGTTACTCCAAAAACCTGGTAATAATTTCAAATCACCTCAAAATAAAAAAACATAATCCCTATCAAGGGGTAACTATTCCCTTAAACTTATGAAATTTATAATCTTTTTAACACATAATTATTTCCATTAATATTAAGATAATTACACAAGAAACCATATATGATCCCAAAAAAAAATTACAATCATTAATCCCAAAAGTTTATTTCTATAAATCAATAAAAAAATAAACTAGATTAAACATCACAATAATAATATTATCAATAAATCACGTACCAATTTTCAAGGACATTAATACAATTCCATTTACTATATAAATTTAAATAATCTTTTTGTAGAAAATAAACATTTCACAAGAACTCTAAATCACTATAAATGGGTATCTGTACCATTGAAAAATGAGTTTAAATCCTAAAAAAATTCCATGGAATAATAATTAAATGTTTCATGATTATTATAACCAGAATATACTTGATATAAAACTTCTGTAACATAATTCTTGTATACCAATACATACAATCTTACATCATTACTGTTAAATTATGAGACTATAATACATTATTTAATGGTCAATTACACAACCATTAGATTAAATAATTTACTTGGATAATTCTGATATTCCCCTCCAATATGACATTGAATGATAAGTTTTAACTATTGATGGAAATCATATATATCCTTCAAAAATATAAATTTTCCTCTATAATTTATTTATACATTACTTTCTCTTACGCACACAAATCATTTTCACTGTCCATTAAGACATTCTATATAGTTTAACTTTCTACAATTCAGACATGTAGGATGCAGAAGCTTCATTACTACATGAGATCCACCTCTTAAAATCTCATCAAATTTCATTCTTCTCTTCTTTATAATGTCCTGTATTTCATTATGGTGTAGTTTTTTAATGATATATCATAATAAAAAAAATTAAAAATAACAATAATACCATTCACTCCATTCATCATCCCATGTGGTTTCTCATAATCACCAAACAACCATTCATATTTTGTGTAAATATGATTCCTTATTATTATTACTTAATAAAACAAAAAAAATCATATTATAAGAAATAATAATCATATTTTGATTTTACATAATCATGAATATAATTTATAGGATGTCTAAATCATGACACCTTATATCCAATCTAAGGTAACTTATGGTCAAACTAGTTCATGCATGGTTATCATCTATTGAAATTTTTTTATAATGTCTCAAAAATAAAATGTTACTTAACCTAATAATATCCCCTAGTTGTATCATAAATGGTTTTATTTATGGTCACACACAATTTTCACTAGAGTTATAGAAGAAATATACTTAAATTATTCATTTTGGGCCCTTTTCCCAAAGAATACCTTGTTCTAATATCATGTACTCTTATATTAACCAAGGATTTAAGTATTTATATTAAAAAAACAAGTCACTTAAAAAAATTAAGATTATATCCTATATGTAGACAAATTATAAAATTAAATAATAGGTTTTTGATCCATAATATATAATGTTCTAAATATAGATTCCATGGATATTACTAAATATTATTTTTTTTAAAACTACAAATTCCCCACCTCTGGTAGCTAGGATCTAGTTAGAACACTATTATTTTAACAGAAGATATATGTGAACACATCCCAAAAGATTTAATAGTATATTAGTCTTTGAAAACAAAATATATCAAATCTTCTCATTTTATGTTAGGAATAAAATTAAAATATTAGTGAATGTAAATATTACGTATCATATATATCATTCCAAGACTCATTTTTCATATCCTATGGAAAGAAAAAAATATGTTTGAGCACAATATCATATTATTGGTGACACGAAGTTGATGCAATCATGATTAAATATGGAATAATTAATATTCCAAGCTACATAACTGAACACACATACCATCTAATCAATAACATTGGAATGAAAATTAATATGTCAAGAATGAATAAGAGTGTTATAATAGTATATAAATAATCACACGGGGAAGAATCTTTTACAAGGATCTCATAACTATAAAAATATTTACCTTAACATTTATAAATGAATTAATATTGATAAAATTTGTAATGATGGACTTCGTAGACATACTATCATGGACTTATTCTAATAAATCATGCAAAATTGTATTATCCTCACATAAACACTAAACAATATTTTTCCTTCAGACCAACTAATTATTTGATGGGAAATATAATTCTAGAATCCACTCATTATGAAATATGTTAAATATATTTTTTATATTAATTAACAATTCATATTAATAAACATGTCTTGAAAAATAACATTCAATATTATACAAACTAGTATACTAAATTTCAACACTTTCCCTAGTAATATTAAAGATATGATATCTCGATAAATAGAGAGAATTATATCATTGATGTATGTTCTCATAAAATCATAACATTTATCAATTGTTATTGATAGTTATGAAAATAATTGGAAAACATAATTGTGATGTTTCTTATGAAAATACTATTTTTAAACAGAAATTACTTATTTAAAATAAAAAAATCGTCAACATATTAAGAGAATAAATTGCTTCCAACAAAACCTCTAAAACATGTAAGTTAATTTTCAGTTCATTGTCTAGTCATGGTAGGGTTAAATTTATTTCATGTCTGGTCTGTTAAAAAAGAAACATCTTTTATTTTAAAAAAATTGTTCCCAATCATGTCATTTGCGAATTAAACATGATAACTATTATTATTTTTCATTATCAAAATGGGTTATATTATAAATAAATCATTTGATAATATTAAAAATATTCTTTAAAACATTTTAAGGAAACTATAGACATAGTTGAAAAAATTATCGATCAGGACAATAACAAAGTCAATATTCCTTAAAAAAGTTATATTGATAATGTGAGTACATAAAAAGTTGAAAACGAAATGAAAAAAATATAATAAAGAAAATTTTGTTGTAAAATTTGATAATAGAGGTTTTAGAATAAAATATCAAATTATTCCCCCAGTATAAACATTAACATAAACAATACTAAAAAATTTTGAGCTTGTTATATAAGACTTTACTTCTCTATTAATGATCCAATAATAACCACCATGAACTAAGTAACAAATAATGATTCTTTAACTACAATGGATATAAAATAAATCACGATATATGATTATAGAGGGTATATCAATGAATCCCAAGAAAGAAATAGTTAGTGAATATGACATATTTCCTTGGGAAACAAAAATGTTCCAAAAAAGACATAACTCATGCCCTACATCATTAATTGGTGATTATATATATAATTAACCTCAATTAATTTTTTTACATATATTATTGAAAATAATATTAAATTTAATACTATATATTTTTTACTTATATAAAATTTTAAACTCTTTATAAAAATTATTTATTAAAATCAATGTTCGAGGTGTTATCCGCTTAGTTTTTAGTATACGTTTTTCTTTGATAAACCATGTTCAGGTAAATTTAATGTGAATCCATCATATCTATAATTTTAATAATTATATTAAAATAATATGATTTTACAATATAAATATTTGTAGTTTCCCATAAATGGTAGTGATATGGAAATGAAGTATAATATTCATAGTGATTGTACGTCGTAAGTATGCATGCACATTGTTTTCAATTTTTGATGATTAGAATAAAAGGAAGTCTAAATAATAATTTTTATTTCCTGATTAATTATTATATCATTTATCTCATATATATTCAATAAATGTTTTCCAAATATCATCAATTTTTTGTGATAGTGAAAAATTAATCATATCTCTTTAGGGAGGTTGTAGTACATACAAACACACGAGTGACATTATCATTTTCATATAAATACGAATGTAACAAGGATGTTGTAATTTAAAAAGTTTAAAAATAATTATTATTACAATAATATTATATATGTACATTAGTACCAACATTCTATCCAGCCGTGTAATGTGATGATGAAATTGGAATTACATTGAAATCCAGAGACGGTATGAAATATGTATTCATGAGTGATGTTTTCACATTGATTAGATTAAAAAGAGATTAAATATGGTTTTATGATAATCATAAAAACAGTAAATAATATATATGATATTAGAGTAAATATTTTTACATCATTCAGAAAAATTGTGATGAAATATAGTACAGTGAAATTTGGTAGTCATTAAAGATTATTAGCACTTATTTGGAAAACAAATTTTAGATTTATTATTAAGGACCCATATAATTAGAATTTTTAGAAGACCAAATTCACTAAATCATATATAAGGATGTAGAGAAATGAAATTGGTAATATTTGGTGGAATTAATGAATCAATGTGGTGTGAATATTTGAGCTAAAGGGATCTCATTTTAAAGGTTTAGAGGGGTGCACTCATAGAATATGTTAAAATATTAAAATATAAGTAACTTTTTATAAAAAAAGATGCATTATAAAGTCTATATATTCAAAAATATTTTTTAGTTTGAAATAATAGTAACCAATATAACATTAATAGGTTAATGCAGTGTTCTTAATATTACTATTTATTTAAACAGTTAGCTAACCTACTTTAACCTTAACTAGAAAAAAACTTTTTCACACTAAAAGGGATATTATATTACATATTTTCTATAAAATGGATATTTAATTAGAAGAAGAAGAAAATTTAGAGCATTTCTCATCCTACCTTTCACCTTGTATGTTTTTTATGATTTTATTTAATTTCATAACGTGATATTAATAATTAAAATTCATTAATTTCATTTTTGAAAATTCATCTTATTTTCCATTAAAAAAAAAGAGACCATTATTTATTTAGAATAACATCTTTTTAATAATTCCTAATATTACATATTTACCAAAAATTATTTTGGAACTCAATAAGTGATCCATATTGAATAACAATTTACCTTAATTATATCATTTATTTTATTATTTTATTAATTGAATAAAAATAATGTTTTCATTGCATGATCATTATGCGGTATTACTCAATCCCTATTTTTTTAGAAAAAATATTATAATTTTAAAAATAAAAAAAATTATATATATAATAAAAAACTATAGTTGAAATGAACTATATATTACCCTAATGATAAAATAATGAATATATCAATGTTAAGAGTGTGAAATTTTTTACTTTTTCACATCTCAATTGAATAGAAAGAAAAAATTAATTGAACTATCACCAAAAGTGAAATATAATCCAGGGACATATTATAATTTGTGGAATCAACCAATTTAATATTATAATGTAATATATCAGAGAATTTTAAAATACATATCCAAATTTCATAACAAAAATTTACTAGAATTACCCCTAACAAGGTGAAAACAATTACCACGGTTAATATAAAAAATGGAAAAAAATAAAAGAGGCATATTTACCAAATTTTGTTCTCCCGATTCATAATTTTGAATTCATTTTTTCAGGTTCATTTTTTAGTACCCTAGTATACTAATTACAGAATTAGAATATAAGGAAATTATTTTTTTCAAAAGAATTCATTTTTTATTTATAAATTTTTTATAATATATTCAACTATAAAGATGATTACAATGACATTTATTTAATTACTAATACTATTTGAGTACTAATTTTACATTGATACCATTTTCAAAATAATTATTATTTTAAAAATGTTTGTATAATAGTGAAATCATTAGTAAAAAAAATGAGTTTTTCACATTTTACTGGAAAGTATTTATTTTATGGAAAATTGTAAAAATTTACTAACAGATAATACTGGAATACAGAGTAAAAAAGATGATGTTTTTTTTTCAAATAACATTCCTCAATTTTCCTAAAAATAAGTGTAATATTCATTTATATAAATCATTGAAAACTATTTTACGGAAAATTATTTTGAAGAATAATATCTCTTTAAAAATTTGGAATGCTTACTTCTAAAAAAATAATCAATAAATTTTAATTTAGTAGGTAATTTATATATACTTCATATTGATTTTAATCATATTCATTCCCACCAATTAAATGGCTAGGTAACAATTTTTTATTTAGAAAAATAATATCACATGGTTCATTTAAGATCGGTATTTCATATTGTATAATCTATCAATTTTTTTTGTTAAGCCACTTTGTGTAACAAAAAAGGGTTTTAAAATATTATTAATTTATATTGAAAATAACTAAAATAATATCCCATGAATTGTAGAATACAAAAGTGTTAATTATGAAGTATTTTATAAAAATAATATGAAATTTGACTTTCACATTGGTATGGTAATATTTTATAAAAAGAAAGAATTAGAGTGATTGGATAATAAATCATTGGGAAAATATTAAAAGGGTGTTCATACTTTCTAATTATAATAATTAGATCATATAAATATTCAATTGAAAAGAATTTTTTTAAAAATTTTCTAAGTTTGAAAATAAAATGATGAGCACTCAGAATATTTATTTAGCAAGGTAATGGACTATAAAAATGGTTTCAATAATGGATATTAGATCATATATCATGGATAAACAATTATTAAAATAATTAATTTTTAAAGCCCAGAATAAATGAACATGATAAATTTTAAGATAATATTAAAAAAACCAACAAATAGTAAAATAAATTGGGGAAATGATACAATTTCTTACATAAACATAATTACTGATGAAAAGCATTTTGAACGAACAGTTCAATTAAACATTCAATATATAATAATGGGGGGACTAATTTATTTAAATTTTTACATAGTAAGTAATATTTTTATGATAAATGAGAATGGGTTTTGTGTCTTTATATGTGTTTTGAGAAGAATTACATTGAATAAAGTATTCAATATTTTATTTTCCCATTATCAAATATGTTGATGAATTTCCTAATTTGACTCTATTAACCCACAAACGACAGCATTATTATTTTTTGTTCCATAATTTTGATATGAAATATACCAAAGGTGGATTTAATGTTTTTCACATATATATGATGTCATACATATAACATATTGTTGGACTCCTAATTTTTTAATCATGTTTTAATGATCACAAATCTTATTTAATCATGTATTAATGATTCCAAATCTTATAAAATCTAGATCATGTGTATTTATATCTAATGTTTCTTCATACTTTATGTAGATTCATGCAAGATATTAATTTCTCTATATTCAGTTTACTTACTTTATACTATCTTTAATCTACTCTCAGAATACCTTATTTAACAAATGCTTAAGTCCAATTCTTTCTGTTATCATATTTATTTAATTCTGTACCTAGTTACTTTGGAAAGTCTAAGACACAGTGAGTCTGCCACTGGCTATGTATTTCTGGCACAGTGAAGCAAGACACCATGAATCCAGACACCCTGAAGCAAGACATTGTGAAGCCAGACACCGTGAACAAGACACCGTGTAGCCAGACACCGTGAACAAGACACTGTGAAGCCATACACTGTGAAAAAGACACCGTGACCCTGAGACACCGTGACACTCAGACAACGTGATCTACCTAGACACCATGTGAAGGAGACACTACTTCCATGAGTTACTGTGAAACTGTTTCTTAGACTATTTTGTTTTTTGATTTAATTGCTAACGGTCATATTTGATGACTTTAATGCACTGACATAATTAATGTTTCATTGTAGTCATATCATCATACATTACGATGTACGAGGTAAAGAACACATGAAACCTATCGGATCCAACATGTGCATTCCAAGTTAAAAGCGAAGTGTGACCATGAATCAGGATGCAAAATAAAGAAACAAAATGTAAGGAAGTGAGCATAAGATTGTAGAACATACTTGGAGGAAGTTTCATAATAAAGGCAGACTTCATGCAACTTGACAGAGATGGACACACAAAGCATATTTGAATCATAAAGAACATCTTAACTCGACTGAACTTCACCGAGAACACAAGATGAATGAGGATACTCTATTTTCCACAAAACCTCTAGAGAAGGACTCAAAGCATCATCTGTATCAGTAAAAAGGAGTCCAGAACTACATTAACATCACACAAGAGCATTCTAAACTCATCTCTATTTTCATTCTTGACTATGATCATCCTTTCTTC
Source organism: Viscum album (assembly GCA_963277665.1). Lineage (NCBI taxonomy): Eukaryota > Viridiplantae > Streptophyta > Magnoliopsida > Santalales > Viscaceae > Viscum > Viscum album. The sequence goes on from OY728157.1 coordinate 602,010,662, forward strand.
TACATTACGAGTAGTGTGTGCTTCTCTCTGTTAGAACACACACTTAGACCTAAGATAATCTAGGGGATTTCTAAATCCTCACTCAATTTTTCCCTTACACTCTTGTGTCCCACTATATATAGTGGTAGAGTTCCGAGGACCTAGAAAACCTCTGAGCTGTTGTTATTGTTGATTTCCCACATAGAATTGTGGTAGAGGTCTGAGGACTTGGAAAGTATGAGAACTATTGTAAAACCTGATCCATGATGTGGATATATGTTTTATATAAACTGTTTGAGAGGAATAAGTCTCAGATTGAGAGTAAACTTCTTGGTTAAAACTTATGCGCATGTTTATCTTGGTTAAAACTCTTTTGAATATTCCGCTGCTAAGTACTTTAAATATAAATCTTTTTTAAAGTAACTCTGATAGTTGAACTAGAATGTGTTGGTAATTATTGTGAACTAGTAAGTTAGTTTCATAAGCTAACATAATCATTAGATTAAGTTAACTGATGAGTAATCAATCTTTGAGAAACTGATTGAACATTTACAACATTTATAAATTCACTATAGTTTATCTTGTTTTATGAATTTGGGGATTTTAATAAAAATATTTTAAACATAAATTTTTAATTAGAAATCAATTCACCCCCCTCTTGAGTATCCACTTACACCAACATTTAGTATCAGAGGACATTAAAAGTTTTTCAAAACTCTCTGTTTGTGAAAAGTTTTCAACTGTGATTTTAGTAGTATCGTAAAGATCTCAAAATTTCTGTTATTTCTATATTCTATATCTTTAAATATATTTGATAAAATATTATTATGGATAATAGATTAGAAGGTGTATCTACCAACATTCCACCATTCTTTAAAAGTGTAAATTATGCCCAATGGAAAATAAAAATTAATATTCATTTAGAATGTATGGGATTTGACATTTGGACTGCTATTGAGACTCATTATAAGATTCCAAACACTATTAGAACTACTTGAGATGAACCTAATAAAGTTGCTTACAATAATAATTGTAAACCAACGAATTCCCTGTATTGTGCTTTAGGAGATGAGTAATTTAATCGAATATCTTCTTGTAAGCCTACTTATAAAATACGGGATACTCTAGCTATTTCCCATGAGGGAACAACCAATGTTAAAGAAACAAGACTAAACACCTACACTATTAAGAATGATTATTATAAAATTAAATCTGATGAATCTATTTCTGATAAGTATCTCAGGTTTAATGAGATAGTTAATACAATGAGCTCACTAGGAAAAGTTATTCCAGCAAATGAGAAAATCATGAGGATACTATGATTCCTACCAGTAAGATGGAGAGGCACATCAGTTTCAATAAGAGAATAATGTGAAATTAGAATGATACCTATTAAGGATATGATTGTTATGTTGATAATGTATGAGGAAGAATTGAAATTAAACAAATAAGAAGATGAAGAACCAAGAAAGAAATAAGTATCCATCAAGACATCTTCTTAAAAAATCAAGGACAAAGATAAACTTCAAGTTGCAAGTGATTATTCTAGTAGTAAAGAGAGTGAATCTGATAGTGATGCTGAAATGGATCAGATATCTAGAAAATTTAAGATGTTTTATAGAAAAAAGAAGTTTTTCAAAAAATCCAACTACTAGGTAAAGCATGATAATAAAGGACATTGGAAGAAAGATTGTAAAAGGCCTGATAAAAGTGATGACATAGTTTGCTACAAATGCAAGAGGAAAGGACATGTGAATGATAACTATCTGAAGATTAAGTACAAGAAGAAATATGAGTACAAGGACAATAAATACAAGAATGGTATTAAAGAAACATGGAGTGCTTCAGAAGACAGTTCTAGTGATTTTGATTCCACTTAGGATGAAAAGTCTCAAAAAGCTAATATGTGTTTCATGATAAACACATCTGAGGTAAAATTCGATACTCCTGCTTTAAACTCTTATTATTATAGATATAATTCTGATTTTGATTCTGAAAGTCCTTCTAGTGAAGAATTATTTGAATATTGTAACATGATAGAGTATACCTGCAATGAGCTGAAAGACAAGTATAAATCCTTAAAGAAACAACATGCTTTAACTAGCACTGTCAAATCTATACTAGAAGTAAAAAAGGAAAAGAATTATCAACTACTCAAAGAGAATACTGGACTAAAATTTTCTAATGAGAAACTCTTGAATGATTTAGAAAAATTTACTAATGGAAATGACACTCTTACACAAATTCTAGGAAAACAAGTAGCTCCAAAATATACTACTGGTTTAGGCTATCAGCCTGGAAAAAGATAGGTTACAATGATTAGATTTATTCTTAATTTTGGACTGTATGCTGCTAGTTCCTATTCTGGAAATTTTATATCTCAACTATCTACTCACATAGTTATAGATCAAATAAGGTTTATCTTTCAAAATATTTTAAAACTATTGATTATATGAAACCCATTAGAAATATCTGGGTGACAAAATTTTTTCTTGCTAACCTGTCTGGACCCAAGAAAATCTTGGTACCAAAATCATTTTTTATCTAAAAATGTGTTGTAGGAAACCTGCTTAAAATGTTCATGTGGGAAGACATAGTACTTGGAAAATGGATGCTCAAGGCATATGACAAGAGACTTTTCAGGTTTTAGTATCTTAATTAACATTGATGGAGGATATGTCACCTTTAGGGATAACATAGAAGGAAAGATCGTCGGCTTAGGCCAGATTGGTAACACTGATTCAATCTTAATATCTAAAATATTATTTGTTGATGGACTAATGTATAATATGTTATGCATTTCTCAATTGTGTGATGATGGTTTCAATGATAAATTTGAAAATGAGGCTTTCAATGTATTTGATTCTAAAAATATTTTGGTATTTACTGCATTGAGAAATGAAAATGTATATGCTGTGGATTTGAATTATTTTTCTAAATAAAATATTACCTGTTTAAATGCATTTCATAAAGAATATTGTCTTTGGAATAGAAGATTAGGACACTGCAATATACACTCACTTTGAAAACTGACTAGGAAGAACTTAGTTAGAGACCTACCTAAACTTGAATTACCAGCTAACAAAGTTTGTAATCTCTATCAAAAGGGAAAGCAAGATAAAGATTCTTTCAAATCAATGAAAGAAGTTTCTACTTCTCAACCTCTCGAGTTGGTTCTCATGTATTTATTTGGAACATCTAGAGTTTCTAGCTTAACTGGGAAGCACTATGTCTATGTTCTTGTAGATGATTTTTCTAGGTACAATTGGGTTTACTTTCAAGCTCACAAATGTGAAGAATGTTCTTACTTTATTAAATATTCCATGTCTGTAGAAAACCTTAGTGGACTTAGGATAAAGACCTTGAGAAGTGTTCATGGTCATGAATTTGAAAATCACGAGTTTGAATCTTATTTCTCACATAATGTCTATAGTCACAACTTCTATACTCTTAGAAAACCTCAACAGAATGGTGTAGTAGAAAGAAAAAATAGGACTCTTCAAGAGAATTCTAGGAAAATGCTCAATGAATATGATTTACCAATTTACTTTTGGGCTGAAGCTGTTAATACATCTTGTGACATTATCAATAGTGTCTTGAAAAAACAACTCTTAAAAAGAACCCTTATGAGCATTGGGACAAAAGGAATCCTAAGGTTTACTTCTTTAGAGTTTTTGGTTTCAAAGTATTTATCCCTAATAAAAAATATAATCTGTATAAATTTTCTTTCAAAAGTGATGAAGGAATTTTCCTAGGTTACTCAATATCAAGTAAAGAATATAGGGTATTCAATAAGGGAACCAAATGTATGGAAGAATCTGAACACATCAAATTTGATGAAACTGATCCACATGATCATATGACCCATCTTGAAAATCACGAAGAAGATATGTCCATTCTAGACCCTAATGAAAAAAATAGTGAACATGTTGTTAAGACAACCAGTTCTAGAAATGTTCCAGAATATGATTCTTTTAAAATCGAACCTATAAATAAACCTGAAATCTCTAGCCCTATATTTTCTTTACCAACTAGGACCCTTTAAAACCATCCTTTATATGTTGTAGTAGGATATTTAGATAGAGGGACAAAAAATAGAGCTTTTCTAAGAAATCAGGTTGAACATCAAGCTTTTCTTTCACAACATGAACCTAAAAATATCAATGATGTAATAAATAATGAATTTTTGGTGATGTTTATACAAGAAAAATTACATCAATTTAAAAAAAAGTCTAGTAATTTTTAGACAGACCTAAGGACACTTTGACTTTAGGAACTAAATGGGTTTTTAGGAATAAAGTTGATAAAGATGGTAACATAGTTAGATGCAAGGCTAGACTTTTGGCACAAAGCTATAGTAAAGAAGACGGAATTGACTATAAAGATACCTTTTCACCAGTATCCAGACATGAATCCATCAAGATCCTACATGCCAATGTTGAACATCTGAATTTCAAACTATATCAAATGTATGTCAATAGTGCATTCTTAAATTGGTATATAGATGAGGATGTTTTCTTTGAACAACCCCTGGATTTACAACCCCTCATTTTCAAAATAATATTTTTAAACTATCAAAAGCTTTATATAGTTTAAAGCAAGCTCCATGAGCATGGTATGACAGATTAAGTACTTTTCTTATTTCCAAAGTATTTACAAAAGGAATAGTTGATCCTATTATTTTTATAAAGAGAATTTCAAATGATGTTTTAGTTGTTCAAATTTATTTACATGAAATTATTTTTGGATACTCAAAATATTATTCAAGTTCTGATTTTTCTAAGCTAATGAAAAACGAATTTGGAATGATTTTAATTGGAGAACTCAAATATTTTCTTGGATTTTCTGTTTTTCAAAATTAAAATGCTATTATTTTAAATCCAAGTAAATATACAAAAGAAATTATCAAATGTTTTCGATTGGATAGCACTAAAAGTAGTGAAAATCCCATGGGCACCACTTCTAAGATGGATCTTGATGTAGATGGAAAATATGTTTATAAAACCACTTATATAAGAATGATTGGAATCATTCTTTACTTCACTTCTAGTCATCCTGACATTATGTTTAGTGTGTGTATGTGTGCTCGTTTTCAAGAAAACACTAAGGAATCTCATTTAAATGATGTAAAGAGAATTTTCAAATACCTCAAGCATAGACCCAATCTAGGAATGTTTTATCCTAAAGGACAAACATTTTAGTTAATTAGTTATTCTGATGATATATTCAGTGGATGTATGTTAGATAGGAAAAGAACCTCTAGAACATGTCACCTTTTTGGAATGTAACTAGTATCATGGTGTGGCAAGGAACTAAATTTTGTGGCATTATCTACTGCAGAAGATGAATACCTAGCTAATGGTAGTTTTTGTGCACAAATTTTGTGGATGAAACAAACATTACTAGATTATGGATATCAATTTAGACATGTACCTATAAATTGTGACAACAAAAGTGCTATTAACATATCAAAGATTCATGTTTCACATTCTCCTACAAATCATATTGATGTAAGACATCACTTTTTGAGAGATCATTATCAAAAAGGTGACTTGACTTTGGAATTCATTGGAACTGAATATCAAATGGATGATATATTCACTAAAACATTAAATTCCTAGAGAATAGACTACATTATACATGAACTAGGCATGATAAATCTCAAATAGAGACCTTGTTGGTTACTGTTTCAGGTCTTACTGTGTGATATCTTACTGTGTTATACTTTACAGTTTCATTATTATAGTTTCTTAGTTTGTATCTTTGATGTTTACTGTCTCACCATAATGTTTTATGTTTACGGTCTCACCAATAGAATTTTGTACTTATGGTATGACGATTATTGTCTCACTGTAACGCGCACTGAAAAACTCACTCACGGTCTCACAGTGAAACTCACTTACTATGTCACCATAATGATCACCCACTGTCTCACAGTCATGACCAGTCGTGGTCTCACTGTGAAAATCCTTCTTCTTTTTCTTCATTCTTATCGTGATAATTATTATTTCACCTCTTTTGTGACTTTTTGGCATTCCTAAATGATAAAACAAAGTAAGTATCACTCGATTATTCACTCGAGGGTTCGTCTACCTACTCGTTTTGAACCTTTCTTCATCCCTACATCCCTTCTCTCGCTAGAACCATCAATGAATGCCAAGAATGAAACTCCAGTCATCATTGACACCCGAGAAGCGTAGCTCAAAGATGAAAAATATTTCACCTAAGCTGACACCTGAAGGGACTTTAAGTCTGAATCTGGTAAACCACGTTGTTGTAACTGAGAAATAAATTTTTCCTAAGTGGATTCTGTCTAGTAAGTCGGTAGTATTGAAAGTGTTAAAATGACAAGGTTGGTTAGAATGGTTCTCAAATGAGGATAGACCAATCTATTCTAGGTTAGTCACTCAATTTTATCAATACATATAGTTCTCTTTTTATTCTCGTGAATGTTATGTTGTAAAGATCTGGGTTAATGGACATATATGTTATTTCTCTTCAAGGTTATAGGATGCATGCCTCAGAATACCTCATTAAGGTATATTAGAGTATTATCAGAGAGGAACTCCACCTTCAACCGATCTCTTTTATCTAGAAGATGCTCTGAAAACCCTTACTAGAAACGGAACCTTAAGAAGAACCATCACTGCTGAATTAGATGGGGTAAAAAAGGCTTTTGTTTAATTTTGTTCACAATTTGGTATGTCCAAGAAAAGGTGATTCTACGGTGTTAAAATATCAAGATGTGTTTCTGATTCACCTCATGAAAATTGGACATAAGATCAACCTGTGCAAGTATATCATACACCACTTGAGTGAGTTGATGAAAGTCATATCCAAGTCAACATCTCTATTCTAATCTGGGCTTATATCAGCCATGATTCTTGAAAAAGGTGTTTGGACCTAATGTGGAAGTGATTATAGACTATGAGTACTGCCTCTCAAAAGCTACTATCAAAATGATGAAGATAAACTGGATTCCTTTGAAAAAGGAACGGGTGCAAGAAAATGATAAGGTTTATGAGAAATTCAATCCTGTGGATTATCCCTCAAGTCCGAAATACATTTCTGATATTGGTTTGGAACTAGATGAGCATGTTGAGTATCCTGAAGAAGAGGAATAATAGGATGAAGTTACACCTAACGAGGCTATTGTTGTTGAGGAAGATAGAAGTACTATTTCTCATGATGTTCTTGAGGAAGAAGTCCCTTCTCCTAAAGAAGCTGTTCGTTTGGAAACTCATCCCGATGCTGTATCAGAATCAGATGTCAAAGATTCAGAAAACATTCCTTGTAAGAGCCTACAATAGAAGAGACTATAGTGGAAGAGTTACCTATTCTGCCAGAGATCAATCTTGAAGAACTCTTTTTGGAACAATCTATTTTTGAAATCATACCTTTTACTGAAGAATGAATGGAGATAGATTTTCACCTGGCTAGACAAGAAATGAGTGAGGAACTAGGAGCTGAGTCTGTGGATTTTGACCAAGATCCTAAGCCTCTAAGTCCTGAGAAGGAGGCACCTGTTGAGGGGGAGAAAACCATGAATCTTGAGTTTGTTGAAGCCCCACATCCAACTAAGTTATTTCCTATAGACATCCAGTACAAATATACTTGTTTCTATTATGTGAATGAATCTCAACAGTTTACGGCAATCGGGCTTGAAATGTCATCCCTATTTCATTAGAAATCAATCTCAAACTTTTCACCTAAGAAGGAACCTGAACCTGTACCAGTTCCTACTCCTGAACCCTTATCTGAACAACCATCCTTTGTGAGTATGGATAATCTAATGGAATTTTGAGATACTCTCTTATCTGGAGTAGAGAAACTCATGAATACCCAACCTCTTCATGTGACAAATTTAAGTGAGAAAGATGCCTCACTCTTATTGGAGAAGATTATTTGGAAAATAAAACGTAAGATTCTCCATGAGATTCAATAGGTAAGATATGAAAATAATCTGCTCTGTAATGATGTTAAGTCCCTATGATGTATGGTTTAAGATAGTCAGAGAGAGCTGCATTGAAGATATGAATATGTTTCTCCTCTTGTAGAACATGATGCTCCTCAAATCCCACAAGTTTGTGTGTCTCAGATTCAACCTTATCTTGCATCCTTATATGAAAAGATTTCTCAAAGGAACAAGAACATTGTGAAGGAAATGAATGAGCCTGTTTCCAACCTCAATAAACTCACTGACGAGTACACATGAGGTCTTCAAAAGGATCTGAATCAACTAAAATCCCTGACCACAGCTTTCAAAGCATCTAATCAATCCTCTAAAGCTTCTTGGGACAGTGATCTTCTCATATTTGTAGTAAAATAAGAGATTTAGAATGTATTCAGTGGCTATAATGTGGCTTCTTTATCTAAATTAGTCAAAAAAAGTGATAGAGTTCTTGACATAGTACAAATCCACTCGAAAATTGATAATGATGCTCAACAAGAGATTTCCATGAAAGTGGATTTCTACTTCAACAGAATATTCTCCAAGACCGATATGAAAAACCATTTCAATGAACCTGTAGAAAATATATGGATTCCTCCTGTGACTCACGCTTTCAAGAATCATGTCCAAAAACTCACAGAGTTTACTCATTTGTTGGACATGTTTATGGAGAGAAAAGAAGAGTTTGAGAAAGCCTTGTAGTATGGCAGAGAGATCATTACCGATTTCATCAAACTCCTCCGACCCTATCTTCATGTACAGAGTATAGCCATTTTTTCTCAAGCAGCTGCACCTCTTTGACCAGGGATTCCTACCTTCACCTCTACCCTTGCCTCAACCACCATGTCTGTTGACCAAGCCCTCAGTCAGATCGGGTCTGTGATTCTTGATCAGAAACTACCTAGATCTACTACTGCTCCTACCTTGGATCCCATAGTATTTGAAGGCCTTCCTTTACCATCTTTATCAACCACGTATTTGGATTCCTCTACATCAACCACTGCCCCTATGGCTTCCTATTTTGCTTCTGCTATAGAAAAAGGCAATGAGAAGGTCAACCATTAAATAAGAATAGTGTTTACTATTTTTGATATGGATTCTATTGGTTGTCTATTGATTTTTTTGTTGTACTGTCTCTTTTTTGCTGTTAATGGATTGTGACCCTTTTTTCCCTCTCTTAGTTCAACGTTTTGATAATCCCAAAAGGGAAAGATGCTTCTATATATTATGTTAGAAATTTATCTTTATATTTTAATCCTATATACTCTTTAACTATATATGATTTATGATCATCAAAAAGGGGGAGATGTTTGGAATCCTCATGTTTTAATCATGTTTTAATGATCACAAATTTTATTTAATCATGCTTTAATGATTACAAATATTATTCAATATAGATCATGCGTATTTATATCTAAAGTTTTATCATACTTTAAGTAGAGCCATGCAAGATCTTAATTTCTCTATATTCAGTTTACTTACTTTACATTATCTTTAATATACTCTTAGAGTAATTTCTTTAACAAATTCTTAAGTCTAATTCTTTCTATTATCATCTTTATTTAAGTCTGCACATAGTTACTTTGGAATGTCAAAGACACCGTGATTCTGCCACTGGCTATGTATTTCTAGCACCGTGAAGCAGGACCCCATGAAGCCAGGCACCGTGAAGCAAGACACCGTGAAGCCAAACACCGTGAACAAGACACAATGAAGCCAAACACCTTAAACAAGACACTGTGAAGCTAGACATTGTGACTCTAAGACCCCATGAACCAGACACCATGACACTCAAACACCATGATCAACCTAGCCACCATGTGAAGGAGACACTGTTTCCATGACTTACTGTGACTCCGTTTCTTAGACTACTTTGTCGTTTCTCGATTTAATTTCTAACAGTCATATTTGATGACTTTAATGCACAAACATAATTAATGTTTCATTGTATACATATCATCAGATAGTATGAGGTATGAGGTACAAAACAAATGCAACCTATCGACTCCAACATGTGCATTCAAAGTTAAAAAAAGTGTGACCAAGAATCAAGATGCAAAATACTAAAACAAAAAGTAAGGCAGCGAGCACAAGAACGTAGAACATACTTGGATGAAGTTTCAGAAGAATGGAACATTGAATGTAACTTGACACGGCTGGACACACAAAGAATATTTGAAGCCTAAAGAACATATTCACTCGACTGAACTTCACCGAGAACACAAGCAGAATTGTAACACTCTGTTTTCCACACAACTTCTAGAGATGGACTCAATGCTTTATCTACTTCAGTCAAAAGGAGTCCAGAACTGCATTAACATCACACAAGAGAATTTTAAACTCATCTCTATTTTCTTGCTCGACTGTGATCATCCTTTTATCTACATTACGAGAAATGTATGCTTCTCTCTATTAGAACACACACTAACTCCTAAGCTGAACAGGATAATTTCTAAATCCTCACTCAATTATTTCATTACACTGTTGTACCCCACTGTGGATAGTGGTAGAGGTCTGAGGACCTGGACAGCCTATGAGCTATTGTTATTGTGCTTTCCCATATAGAACTGTGTTATAGGTCTGAGGACCTGGAGAGTCTGAGTGCTATTGTAAACCCCGATCCAGGGTGTGGATCAAAGATTTATATAAACTGAAGTGCATTGTGTTGCATTTGTTGTCAATGAGGCATGAAGTTGTCTTGGAATGAATGGATGTCAAGGAGTCAAGATGTGAATGTCAAAGGATGTGATGGTGATGGTGATGAAGGAGAATGGCCATGGTACACAGATGCATGTCACTTAGGAGATTCACTAAGTAACATAGGAGATGATGGTTGAAACATTCTCTAAGAAAATCAGACGATTGTTGAGCTGTTCTTAGAGTTCCAAGAACTTGTATCAAGATGATACAAAGTCAAAACATGATTAGAAGACCATGCATTGTAGTGACAATGCATGAGGAGTTGAAGAAGCAAGATGATCCATTCACTACTTCTAAGTGAATGAAGTGGCTTAATGAAGTCCATGTACTAACTCTTAGTGCATGTGAATTTGAAGTTGATCCAATTGATCTCTGTTTAGATCAATGAAGCACATTGAAGAATTTAAGTGATTTAGGAGCTCAGTTGAAGATGAAGACCCTTCGTGAATTCCATTACAAAGTGATGAATAAATGTTGAAGAAGAATGGAGGAATTCTAATGAAGAAGAAATAATTGATCAAGCAGCTCGGTTGATGAAGATCCTTGAGAATTCTCCCCTAAGTTGAAAATGAGATGGTGAAGAAGAATTATAAATTGAGGAGTTGTTTCTAATCAAGAAGATTAATATTTGAATTCTGAAGAAGAAAATGAAGGAAAAGAATGCCTTGAAGGGCAAGTGGCACTTGGCATATTTTACATGGAGGACTTTGTTTTACAAAGTCTTATACAAGACTTAGCCAAAAAAATTGGCCTGCCCGTGAGCACCTTGTGGGTTCAACCCCAAGGCTCATGGTGGCCTAAGGCGCCACGCCCAAGGGGGAACCCGTGGGGCGAGCTCAGGGCGGCAGGGGCGCACCCGCAGACACCACAGAGGCGCTGGGGCACGCCCGGAGGAGCGCAGGGCACGCGGTGGTGAAACCCGCGCACCAGGAGAGCATAGGGGGCGCCAGAAGCGCGCCCGCAGGGAGCAAGAGTGGGCGCAGAGCGCGCCCGCAGAAGAGAACACGGTGCGGGGCGGCACCGTGGAGGGGGAAGTGCAACTGAGCGTTGAGCGGGGAGCGCTTAGTTAATAAGCTACGGAAAAACCGCGCCCCGTTTCGATGTGGGACGCGGAAAATTTCCCGGGATTGAATCTGAGCCGCTCGATTGATCGCGCGCTTGATCTGCGCCGCACGATCCATCCGCGGCGCCGTGATCTAATCCAGGCCGCCCGATGTATCTCCATCGTCTGATCCGACGGCCGTGGCTTCGTCCTCTTCCCCGAGCTCGAGTCGAAGCCTCCCGCGAGCCGCCGATGAACCAGAGGCTACCCGAGGCCGGTTTTCGAGTTCCCGACCACCTCTGAAGGATCTAAGACGTCCATCCGGATCGTCTGGCCACACTGAACAGATCCATGCCTAAAAATTGGCTTGCATGCTATGTTTGGAAGAATTCGAAGAAGGCCGAGGCAAGAGAATATGCCGAGGCTTTGGGTTGTTTATGCATGCATGGATTGGGTTTAAACAGAGGCTTTGCATGCATGGGATAGAAGAGGCGAAGGCCGTGCATGCGTTATAAATCGCATGCACGAGGAGAAGAGAAAATAAAAGATCCCGCGTGAAACAGAGGATAAAAATCACGATTTGAAAATATCTTTGAAGATCCGAAGATTTCGGGGATTCAAGATTTATCTCACGCGGATGGAAGAGGCTCTCATCGCCTATATAAGGAGAGCCCATGCACTCATTTTGTTGGCTGAAACGCTGCTGAAAAAACTTGGAAGACCCGCAAGTGTTCTGCCTCGCGAAGTTGAAGCCCCGCGCAAGGTATTTGCGCGGCTGAGTTCCTTGCGCGCAACATCTTTGCGCGACAAGAAGAAGGAGGAGGAGGAGTCCCCTGTGCGCATTATTTGCGCGACAGGAAGAGCTCTCCCTGCCCGCATACTTGCGCGGCAGGAGAAGCTTGCGCGCCCAAGGTGTCTTTGCACCCTTGTGGCTTGCGCGCCTCGTGGTGTTGCATACTGCACACCCGAGTGCTTGTGCACCCAAGTCCTTGCACGATAAAAGAAAAGAAGTTGGCCGCACCCCTTGCGCGCCTTCATTTTATATTTGAGTAGTGGGTGTGTTGAAGAAGACCCGAGACTTGTGCTTGTGTGCCAAGTGAAGGAGGAAGACGGCCGAGGATACCTTGGGTGTGTGCAAAGAAGAATAAAAGAGTAAACCTTGTGTGCCAAGAGAAGTGGAAGGCCGTAGCCACATTTCCCCTTGTGTGTGCTAAGTGCAAAGAAGGGCAGTAGGTGTTCGGGTGTGTGTGCAAGAAGGGAAGAGAAGGCCGAGCCTTAGTGCCTTGTGTGCCAAGTGAAGTGGAATACCACACATTGTGTGTGAAGTGAAAAAGGCCGAGAGGAAGTGTGTGCAAGTGGAAGAGGCCGTAGCCTTGTGTGTGCACACTATTGAAGAACAACTAAAAGAACACTAAAGTGTGTGTGTGCAACAAGAAGAGGAAGGTCACTACAAGTGTATGCTAAGTGAAGAATTTGTGTGTGCAAACTAAAGAAGTGGCCGAACCTAGGTGTGCACTAAAAGTGAACAAACTTAGAAGAAGTTGAAAGGAGGACATCCACACTAAAGTAGAACACACTCTAAGTGTGTAAACAAATTGGATAAAGTGTGTGAAGTTCGGAGAAGGTGTGTGCTATAATTGATTACACCCTCTGTGGGTCTACTGCACCAAGAAGAGGACAGAAGGGGAGTGCATGCATGCAAGCATGCACGTGCGCACGTGAACAAAGCTAAATCAGGTTGTGTGCATTTGAGCTGACCAAGTCCAGAAGATCTTGAAGATATTGTGATGCCACACATTCAGTGCATGATGTTGAAGTGAACTGAGACTGAGCCAGACTGAAGTTATAGAAATTGGTTGTCTGAGTTTTCAGTAGATTGAGAAGACCCTGATCATCACAAGTGATCAGAGGTACAGAGCAAGGCCAGCAGTCTTTATCCCAGACTGCTGAAGATACTTGAAGAAGCTTAAAGAGAAGAAGAGCTACTCGTGCGACTCGAGGAGCCAGGAGAAGACCCTGTGGGATTCAGGGAGAAGAAGTCTTCAGTGGGATTCTGGAGCAGGCCAGTGGGACTCTGGTAACACTGTGGGACGCAGTCTAAAGACCCTCCTGTGGGACTCAGGAGAGATACGGTGGGAAGCTGTATCGACCATTGTAATACTAACAGATTATAATGGGAGAATCCATGCTTGGAGAGCATGGCAAGGATGTAGGCCTTTGGTGCCGAACCTTGTAAATCCTTGTGTCCTGTGCCTTTTCATTACTGCATTATCCGGGAAAGGTTGAGAGATACAAGAAGAGTGGATCGAGGCTTTAACTAGCCATAGAGGTTTAATTGATTAAGAATCAATTAGTAAAAAGTTTTAAAGGATCACTGATTCACCCCCTCCCCCTCTCAGTGATTCACACTAATCTGGGCACTTCAATTGGTATGTGCAGGATTTAGCAATTCATTGTTATATCTGAAAAATTTCAAACCCCTAAGCATGATCTCACATGTGTAGAGAAATATGGACAGCTTTGAATTCCTTGGTCATATCACTCTTGTTTTCTACACCGGGTTTGCCCAAGTAGACTTAGAGTTGATTTACTAAAGGTTCTTTGCTAAAGAAGAACATGTGACATCATCCCTCTCTCAGTGTTTTTCAAGAAAATACTTTTCAAAGGGAGGAAGAGATTTTTGAAGAGATCCACACCACACCTTTGCATTTGATTGCCAATAAGGGGGAGAAATATTGGCACACATATTGACCCATTCATATGTGCTAAAGGAGTGTATTGACAACAAATACAAAGGGGGAGATTGAAGTGCATTGTGTTGCATTTGTTGTCAATGAGGCATGAAGTTGTCTTGGAATGAATGGATGTCAAGGAGTCAAGATGTGAATGTCAAAGGATGTGATGGTGATGGTGATGAAGGAGAATGGCCATGGTACACAGATGCATGTCACTTAGGAGATTCACTAAGTAACATAAGAGATGATGGTTGAAACATTCTCTAAGAAAATCAGACGATTGTTGAGCTGTTCTTAGAGTTCCAAGAACTTGTATCAAGATGATACAAAGTCAAAACATGATTAGAAGACAATGCATTGTAGTGACAATGCATGAGGAGTTGAAGAAGCAAGATTATCCATTCACTACTTCTAAGTGAATGAAGTGGCTTAATGAAGTCCATGTACTAACTCTTAGTGCATGTGAATTTGAAGTTGATCCAATTGATCTCTGTTTAGATCAATGAAGCACATTGAAGAATTTAAGTGATTTAGGAGCTCAGTTGAAGATGAAGACCCTTCGTGAATTCCATTACAAAGTGATGAATAAATGTTGAAGAAGAATGGAGGAATTCTAATGAAGAAGAAATAATTGATCAAGCAGCTCGGTTGATGAAGATCCTTGAGAATTCTCTCCTAAGTTGAAAATGAGATGGTGAAGAAGAATTATAAATTGAGGAGTTGTTTCTAATCAAGAAGATTAATGTTTGAATTCTGAAGAAGAAAATGAAGGAAAAGAATGCCTTGAAGGGCAAGTGGCACTTGGCATATTTTACATGGAGGACTTTGTTTTACAAAGTCTTATAAAAGACTTAGCCAAAAAAATTGGCCTGCCCGTGAGCACCTTGTGGGTTCAACCCCAAGGCTCATGTGGGCCTAAGGCGCCACGCCCAAGGGGGAACCCGTGGGGCGAGCTCAGGGCGGCAGGGGCGCACCCGCAGACACCACAGAGGCGCTGGGGCACGCCCGGAGGAGCGCAGGGCACGCGGTGGTGAAACCTGCGCACCAGGAGAGCATAGTGGGCGCCAGAAGCGCGCCCGCAGGGAGCAAGAGTGGGCGCAGAGCGCGCCCGCAGAAGAGAACACGGTGCGGGGCGGCACCGTGGAGGGGGAAGTGCAACTGAGCGTTGAGCGGGGAGCGCTTAGTTAATAAGCTGCGGAAAAACCGCGCCCCGTTTCGATGTGGGACGCGGAAAATTTCCCGGGATTGAATCTGAGCCGCTCGATTGATCACGCGCTTGATCTGCGCCGCACGATCCATCCGCGGCGCCGCGATCTAATCCAGGCCGCCCGATGTATCTCCATCGTCTGATTCGACGGCCGTGGCTTCGTCCTCTTCCCCGAGCTCGAGTCGAAGCCTCCCGCGAGCCACCGATGAACCAGAGGCTACCCGAGGCCGGTTTTCGAGTTCCCGGCCACCTCTGAAGGATCTAAGACATCCATCCGGCTCGTCTGGCCACACTGAACAGATCCATGCCTAAAAATTGGCTTGCATGCTATGTTTGGAAGAATTCGAAGAAGGCCGAGGCAAGAGAATCTGCCGAGGCTTTGGGGTGTTTATGCATGCATGGATTGGGTTTAAACAGAGGCTTTTCATGCATGGGATAGAAGAGGCGAAGGCCGTGCATGCGTTATAAATCGCATGCACGAGGAGAAGAGAAAATAAAAGATCCCGCATGAAACAGAGGATAAAAATCACGATTTGAAAATATCTTTGATGATCCGAAGATTTCGGGGATTCAAGATTTATCTCACGCGGATGGAAGAGGCTCTCATCGCCTATATAAGGAGAGCCCATGCACTCATTTTGTTGGCTGAAACGCTGCTGAAAAAACTTGGAAGACCCGCGAGTGTTCTGCCTCGCGAAGTTGAAGCCCCGCGCAAGGTATTTGCACGGCTGAGTTCCTTGCGCGCAACATCTTTGCGCGACAAGAAGGAGGAGGAGGAGTCCCTTGTGCGCATTATTTGCGCGACAGGAAGAGCTCTCCCTGCCCGCATACTTGCGCGGCAGGAGAAGCTTGCGCGCCCAAGGTGTCTTTGCACCCTTGTGGCTTGCGCGCCTTGTGGTGTTCCATACTGCACACCCGAGTGCTTGTGCACCCAAGTCCTTGCACGATAAAAGAAAAGAAGTTGGCCGCACCCCTTGCGCGCCTTCATTTTATATTTGAGCAGTGGGTGTGTTGAAGAAGACCCGAGACTTGTGCTTGTGTGCCAAGTGAAGGAGGAAGATGGCCGAGGATACCTTGGGTGTGTGCAAAGAAGAATAATAGAGTAAACCTTGTGTGCCAAGAGAAGTGGAAGGCCGTAGCCACATTTCCCCTTGTGTGTGCTAAGTGCAAAGAAGGGCAGTAGGTGTTCGGGTGTGTGTGCAAGAAGGGAAGAGAAGGCCGAGCCTTAGTGCCTTGTGTGCCAAGTGAAGTGGAATACCACACATTGTGTGTGAAGTGAAAAAGGCCGAGAGGAAGTGTGTGCAAGTGGAAGAGGCCGTAGCCTTGTGTGTGCACACTATTGAAGAACAACTAAAAGAACACTAAAGTGTGTGTGTGCAACAAGAAGAGGAAGGTCACTACAAGTGTATGCTAAGTGAAGAATTTGTGTGTGCAAACTAAAGAAGTGGTCGAACCTAGGTGTGCACTAAAAGTGAACACACTTAGAAGAAGTTGAAAGGAGGACATCCACACTAAAGTAGAACACACTCTAAGTGTGTAAACAAATTGGATAAATTGTGTGAAGTTCGGAGAAGGTGTGTGCTATAATTGATTACACCCTCTGTGGGTCTACTGCACCAAGAAGAGGACAGAAGGGGAGTGCATGCATGCAAGCATGCACGTGCGCACGTGAACAAAGCTAAATCAGGTTGGGTGCATTTGAGCTGACCAAGTCCAGAAGATCTTGAAGATATTGTGATGCCATGCATTCAGTGCATGATGTTGAAGTGAACTGAGACTGAGCCAGACTGAAGTTAAAGAAATTGGTTGTCTGAGTTTTCAGTAGATTGAGAAGACCCTGATCATCACAAGTGATCAGAGGTACAGAGCAAGGCCAGCAGTCTTTATCCCAGACTGCTGAAGATACTTGAAGAAGCTTAAAGAGAAGAAGAGCTACTCGTGCGACTCGAGGAGCCAGGAGAAGACCCTGTGGGATTCAGGGAGAAGAAGTCTTCAGTGGGATTCTGGAGCAGGCCAGTGGGACTCTAGTAACACTGTGGGACGCAGTCTAAAGACCCTCCTGTGGGACTCAGGAGAGATACGGTGGGAAGCTGTATCGACCATTGTAATACTAACAGATTATAATGGGAGAATCCATGCTTGGAGAGCATGGCAAGGATGTAGGCCTTTGGTGCCGAACCTTGTAAATCCTTGTGTCCAGTGCCTTTACATTTACTGCATCATTCGTGGAAAGGTGAGAGATACAAGAAGAGTGGATCGAGGCTTTAACCAGCCATAGAGGTTTAATTGATTAAGAATGAATTAGTAAAAAGTTTTAAAGGATCACTGATTCACCCCCTCCCCCTCTCAGTGATTCACACTGATCTGGGCACTTCATAAACAGTTTGAGAGGACTAAGTCTCAGCTTGAGACTAAACCTCTTTGTTAAAACTTTTGTGCATCTTTATCTTTATTAAAACTATTTTTAATATTCTGCTGCTATGTACTTTAAATACAAATCTGTTTTAATGTAACTCTGATAGTTGAACTAGCATGTGTTTGTAATTATTATGAACCAATAATTCAGTTTCAAAAGCTAACATAATCTTCAGATTAAGATAACTGAGAAGTAATCAATCTTTGAGAAACTTATTGAACATTAACAATCTTTATAAATTCACCACAGTTTAACTAATTTTATGAATTAGGGGATTTTAATACAAATCTTTTATAACAAAATAATTAATTTGAACTCAATTTAAACCCCTCTTGAGTATCCACTCCGACCAACATATAATATAGTAGGTACATTTTTTTTAATATACGATTTTTTTTAAAAAAAATTATCAAATTTCAATCAAAATTTAAATAAAAAATTCAATTTTATTATATTTATTCCATTATATAAAACTCATACCTTATTTAAATAATATATAAAAAATAAGTAAATAATTGTGTAATTTTTTTAGTGAAATAATCATTATTCTCGTGATAAATATAACATTTTTTGGTGACATAATTTTTCAAATAGATATATTTTCAAAATTAAATATTAATTGTATGAAAATAATACTATAAATATATGAAAATTAAATCTCAATTAAAATATGTAAACAATTCATAAAATATTATCTGGATGAAAAATATGGTGCTTAAAAATAAAAAATAATATTTTTTCCATATAATGTTTGAGGAATGAAATTTCACAATAATGATGAAAATATAAATATAAATTTATAAATTAATTATTTATTTTAAAATTTAAATTTTTATGATCAATTATATATATATAGATATATTAGAAAAATTAAATATTAATTGCTACATGTCAATTAATATGACCACAATACTTTAAAAATTATTATTTTGTGAAAATTTTCTTATTAATATGAAAAGCATAATGATCAATGGAAATAAATGTTTAAAAATAATCATAAATTTAGAAAAACAAAATTTATTAAATAATTCATTGAAACAATTATTGAACTAAATATATATTTTAAAATTGTATAATAATATATTTATTAATATGCTGCATTTATTTTGATTTAATTCAATATTTTTGACTGAAAATTAAAAAAATCGTAATTATTTTATAAGTATTATATAACAATGTGAAATAAAAGTAATATATTATTCTAAAATTTCTATTTGAAAGTAGAAATATGTTCTCATACTGAAATTAAAAAATTATAATTTTTTTTAAAAAAACACATTATTTATTTTTCTTAAATATTATGGAATTATATATAGGAAATATATTATTTATAATAAATATTAAATATTTTAAAAATATAAAAATAATATTTTTCATAATGTATACAAAATTTTCCTTCTATATTACTGGACACAAAATAGTAATGAATTAATCATTTAAACTACTTACTGTCACATTTTTATTAAAATAATGCAATCCTACTAATTATAAAACATATATATTCATGTATTATTTTAATTTTCTATATACTATGTTTATTAGAGAATTTTTTATAATGAATATGATTATAGATAGTATTGAAATATTTTATGCAAAATATTATCCTTTAATTTGTATTACAATAATATAATGTAATAATTCCATTCTTATTTCAATATTTTAACCATATAAAAAATCTTTTTTTCCATGGTCCACAATGTTCATCATTATTATATTAGTTATAATAGGTTAGATTTTTATGGATGATTATTTTCCATTTATATCTCTGAATCCTGATATTGGAATTTAAATCTTCTCAATTTTTATTCAAAATGAACTATACATACTATTTATTTGTGACTGGAAATGTCATTTACAAAAATAATTAATTAATATATGTTATGGCATATTAATTTATTTTTCAATAAAACAATGGTATAATATATTAATTTTGTTTATAAAAAAATTTATATTGATTAAAATAAATATTGATCAATTTGAAAATGTATAAAACAATATTTTATGATCATACAAAAGATTGGCAACAATAGGGAAAGCACACATGTGTTATTTTCATATAACATTATAGTAATTTACATACCAAAGGGAGTAATTGAAACAAAGATAAAATAATTATAAGCTAAAATTGAATCCACTAGAGTCCCAGTTTCATTTACATTATAGGTTTCTTATATATTTTGAACATAAATAATCTTCCATTACCATTTTGAGTGTTTTGGTGGGTTTTAAATGTGTTTTAGAAGGGATTCTGCATTTGTTGAGAATAGTATTCCATGAAGCATGGGATACGACAAAGGCTTTAATTTGTTTTAGTATGGAGGGATCTTCTATGCCTTATGGTCCTGAGAAGAATATTTTATGTACCCTACCAAATTTTCATTGGCTATAATTTAAATTTGGCATATGGGGTAAGATTTTTTGGTGTTGTGGCTTGGATAGGATAGTTTCATCGGAGTCCCCTAAGGGTAAAATTCAGCAGTCCTTCTAATTATGAATACCATGTAGTGATTTATTTAATATGAGGAATACTCCTTTTCTTTCCTTATGGTGGATATGATAGTTTCATACCCCATTTAAAAAAAAAAAATCTACGATGATGTTTGTTCAATGGTTCATGGATAATTGTTTCTAATAAATTTTTACCATGGTCTTGGAGATAACATCATGTTCTATGGTGACCACAGTATAGTTATATTAGAATCACAATGAGGCTGTAGTTCTCAACCTAACAACATTATACTTTTTATGGTGGATTAAAACCATGAATCTATAACTAGTATATGAAAAATCTAGTGTCTTCAGCACCATTTCCTATTTAGTATTGATACAAGATTCCCTTTAATCTTGCAACAACATTAAGTTAAATCATTGTGAATTGAAGATCCATAATAATTATTATCTTCTTGTTCTACATGTTCTTCTTTTATCAATTATTCTCCTCTCCCTCTTATATAAATTTATCGAGTCCATTATTTATAAATAAATGTTCTAGGACGTGAGTCCTAATGATATCATGTTATATATATTTAAGGGAAGTTGTTTTTAGTAGAATTAATAATTTCTAAATGAATATATAAATATTAACTAGTCGTTGAGAGGTATGTGTCTTCTATCTCATCTCCACTATTATATAATTAAATAATGACATTTATTTTAATGGTTTCCATGGATTTTCTATGAAAATATTTTTTTTATTTTAATGAGGGAAAATATTTGAGATAGGGATTTATAGATATGGGAAATTTGAATCATTTTATAATAAAAATTTTGTCCGTACTTCTAAAATGGTTAGGAATAATGGAATGGGTTATCTTCAGGAAATGTGTTTGACAAAGAAATAAATGGATTATTGTTTTGTGGAAACTATTTTCACATGGAATTTGACTTAATTCAGTTGGTTTTTGTTCTATGGGAATGGATTGTAGATGAGATATTCTATTAATTATGGTTTGATAGAGTATGGCCATAGGGTACCACCATTAAATATATCTTCAATCATATTTGTATTAATGTGTTTATAATGATGCTTCTGTGGTCTGTAATGATGCATACAGAAAATGTATAAGTTCTGTTATCACGTAGAGAGGCCATAATATTTTTTATGGCTTCTGAAAATTATGGGTAGATAAGAAAAAACAACAAATACAAGATTTATAATTGGATATTATAGTTCATTCCATAATGAATTGAAATTATTTTCTTTTTAGTGAGTAACTCATGGTATTTTTGGATCATAATGGAATGAAACCCAACTTTACATAAATTGTTTTGAGCATGTGATAGTGAAGATGGATCTACTACCTATAAATATTTGACACGAATAAAATTTTTATATTGGGATAATGAAATTATATAACAATATGTTGAATAGGACATTGTATAATAAGTTTCCAAATGAGGATTTAGATTTGTGGAAGATGATAATAGTCATAACTGTTATTCACCTAGATTTCATGGGAGTAATGTGTTGTTGCATTTCTCTATCTAGTTTCTCTTATTCATGAATTTTTATTAAGATAAATATGTCTTTATGTATAATCACGAATTAATGAAAATTCCCTCAAAACCCAAAAGTGATGATACTATTAACAGATAGTCTCTAGATGGGAGATGTATACTATATATTAGGGATTGAATCATGTTTCCTCCAACTTATTAAGAGATGATTCATTATTCCTACAACCATTTGAGATGGTTATATTATCCAGGAATCCAAATGATGTATAATAAGAAGAAAAAAATTATGTTTGATTTAATATTGAGGAGATTGGATGTTTTTCTCTTGATATTTATTTATCGGATAGTTAGTTAGGGAATATCAGAATGTCTATATGGTACATTTTAATCTTTAACAATTATTGTGTTGAAATGGGAGTAGAATACCATGGATTTTTTACAGGTTTTCTGTGAATGGTTACATAACATTATTTTATTGGTTATTTTAGATCATATCATGACCATGGATCATTTAATATCTATTTTGGAATCTAGTAAAGTGGAAAACATATATAGTATATACATTTGGAAGGTTATATTGGAAAATGGCATTCATGTTTCAATTTTTTCTAATAAGGAATCTAGGTTCCCAACACAATTTTTAACCCCCTTAAAAGAATAACTAGATATCTAATTGTCATGACCCAACCAAACGGGGCTCAAGAAATGACTCCCCAATCCCACTTTCAATAGGACATGGTTTGACAACTAGTGCCAAGTTGGTTATCACACACAAGGGACGCATTAACCAAAGGTACCAGTACACACACACCCAAATACACCACCATGTAGTAGTGATGAGATATATATAAAAATATAAATGAAAAAAATTAATACATATAACCCACTATATGATTAAAACAAAAAGAAAAAGAAAAAATACATGGACTAGCAAAAAACTGCAAAAGTGTCCAACCTTCTTAGATGGAAGGGATCGATGTCAAAAGCACCCGCTGGAAATCTCCTTGGCACAACTCTGGTAGACACCCCAATTGGTCTAGTTCACTATGATCTTTATGCTTTGGGTCTTCTTGGAAATTCATTGAAAGGCATGTGGTCTACAAAAGACACAATAAATTTTTCAGAAAAATCCTATGGAGGGGTGAGTAAAAAGACACATAGTAGGCACCCAAAAACCACATAAGTAAAAGGAGCATAAAAAATGAATCAGTCTACTCATTCCAGCTCGAGGGAACCCAAATGACAGTGAAAATCCATCTTGAGACCATCTACATCTAAACTCAACCAGTCAGTTCAAACCGCATCGTATGTAATCGAAGATGTGACAAACCCTCCCATGGAAACCCATAAAACACACTAGATATACTCGTCTTAGGCACCAAGAATCGTGATTTTCCGACCTCCTTGCCAACATCCGATTCTACTCAAGAATCTATGGAAACACATAACCAAGAGAACATACTGTAGAGATCTGTCATCCTATATGACACTCACCTGAGTGATAAACTCCATTGGGTCTCACACCACCATCCCAGATGGCCCCTCCGAGAGAACACCCTCATTGAACATCATCACTAAGAACACCATGAAGAAACAATGGAAACACCAAACACCTTGGATAGAGAATCACTCGTATGGTCTGATAAGGGATACATGAACCAACTATAGTAACTCCAAGATCTCACATATTGGGGATCACTCCTAGGATCCACTAAGGGATATCACAACCCGATCTGACGGTCCATAGAACACATCACTCAGATAGAGGATCTTTTCCCATGTAAATGTGGTCATGACGATGTCAGAAACCCGATCTGGTACAACTTTCGAAGTAGGGGATCGAACCTACGACACCACAAACCCTATCGAAGCCACAAATTTAGTAGGAGTTCACATTACCGATGATACTACAACCCTATGGGGAACCACACACTAGGTATGGGATCGTACACCTGACGATACCGCAAACCTACTACTATGGTCTCCTGCTTAAGGGATCAAATTCCTGATGATACCTCAAACCCTACGGGGTTGTTCAACAAGATATGGGATCACTACATATGGATAAGTGGTCCCAGCTATACTAAGAACCTGATCTAGGTAAGTGAAGATAGAGGATCCAGCTCCTGACTCACCAGAGTGATATCAAAACCTGATCTGAATTTCATTTTATCGATGGGATCTCAAATGTGTACTGGGGTTGTAATGCCACCTAAACCCTCATAGGATCAAACCATGGGATTTCCCTCATCTATTGTTTCTCCAAACATCGCTATTCCAGGAATCCCACAACATCGCCACACTTCATACCTCTGAGGTCCAAATTGAGGCTACCATCACGTTCTAGGAGGAAAAAACACCCAGGATAGTATATTTAGTTGCCCAAAACCAATAACCGATGAAATCTGTACTATTCACCATAACAAGGCCTTACAGGGACGACACCTAAATTTTTAAACTCATCATGTAGTTTTCACCATTGTGATCCTCTCAAAAAAATAATAGAAGATCGTCTACTCGTTCGTCCATAATGGACACCAGACAGAAATGTAACGTTTCTCCATAAACTCCCAAAAATATCCTCAGGAGGCCCACACCATGATCTCGGTCCCATCACCTAAAAACTATCCTAAATATTCTTCATTAATATCAGGTTCACAACACCACTAACATCGCATCAATCGAATGCTCCATAAAGAAGTTACGAAATGTTGAAGTTGAATAATTTTAAAATATTATTATTATTTTCATCTTTTTATGTATTGGGGATATAGTCTCAATTGTTTAAACATCTGAAACCACATCAAAGGTTCATCCATGAAACTATTGCTTTCCTTCGAAAGACGGCTCGTGAATCTGACTTTCCATTTACATGCCACAAGGGTTTTAATAACCCATGAGCTCAGATGTGGCTGGACCGGTCACCCATGGCCTAGGTCGGCCCCTCGCCGCGCGATGCCCTACCCATCGGTGCGTGCTCACAACAACCTCAATAACCAGCCAAGACACTATTGGTTGGCACTGGACTTCCACCAATTTGAGGTGGTCTTTCTACTCCCATGGCGCATCCATACTGACGAGACTTCCGCGGACCACTGAGATCACCACCCGTGGTCCAAATCACTGTCTGATGGCATCTGAGAAACCCTTGAGACCCGACCATCCATGAAACAATGGGAAAATGAATAAATTATAAGCATTTATGGGATCCGGGAATTAAAACACAAACCTCCTACCTTGTGGGTGAAACACTGATGTTCGAGTTTAGATCTATGCTCTAAACCTATCATTGGATGATCTGGGAGCATCCGCCACCGTGATCCAAGACCAACGATGCTTCGTTTCAATGGTTAGGACTCCGAATCATCGGTTTTTCCTCAAAATATGGATGAGGAGGGGTGAGGGTGTGCATGCTACGGGGGAAGGGAGGATGATGTGGGGTTTTTATTTTTAAAATAAAAACTCCATCCTCCATTAAATGTCATAGGTTCGACCAAAACTCCCAGTGCATACAATTTTCTGTTGCGCATAACGTAAATGTGGAATTCTGAACTCAACTGTGCACAATGAATTTCGATTCGAGACTCTATTATGGAGTTATTCAAGATAATGCAAGTAAATAAATTATTCATTTATTTACAAAAACTGTAGTAGCCATCTTTTTCTTCAGCAGGCCTACGCCCCCAAAGGTTACACCTTGCCGAGGGTAAATAGTACACTCCAAACGCAACTGTGCCATCAAGATTCATTTCTGAGCTATAGTTTAGGAGATAACTCATCTCATCCACATGGATAATATAAAAATATTTAATATTTTTATAAAATTAATTTCGGGCACACTGAGGCACAGAATCACATGACATCTTCTCTCCTAGCTCATGAATTATTCGTACGAATATTCAAATGTCTAATAGGGCCAAACCCGAGTCACTACATAAATAGACTATTAGTGGAGTGATATTTTAATAATAATGATAAGGCCCCAATACATATGGATCTCTTTAATGAATTATCCAGTTTCCTTTACTTTATTCAATTTTTTTAGTGAAAACCACTGAAACATCACTTACCTATTCGAACATAGTGAACCGGACAACATAAAATTTTCACAAGACTCAAAATATACTTGCAACATGTTAGATTTATTCTAAACTGTATAAATACCATTTTCTATGACCGTTATCATTTATGGTGGATTTTCATGTTTTATTTTGATTCTCAAAATGGTTAGGGAATTTTCATTTGGAAAACTAGGAAATTTGTATCCACAATACGTTATCAATTCGGAGATACATGAATGAGTTAGGGACATGGATGATTGGTCAGGTTTATAGCCATGGTTAGGTTCCATTAATAACTAGTTTCTTGTATCTCATTCGAGGAATTACCAACATCACCTTGGCCATTTGATTCAATGGGAACATGTTGATATAGAACTATATTCTAAATTAATTCATGTGACAATATAGATTTTGGATTGGATTTAGAAGATATTTTTACTAAGGGTATTGTGGAAACATGGATGTAGTAAAGATGATATTTGGGGGTGGGAAAAAATATATGATAAATGGAGAGATCCCTTATATAATATTTTTGATATTATACTTTCTAAGGATGGAAATACCAATTTTGGGGAGAATTTAACACATCTAGTATTACAAAAATTACCCGTTTTGAATTTTATTTGAGATGATACAATGGTTTTCATGTTTTACATGTTTTTAGTTGGATTCAACGGTGTTTTGGATGGGGTTCTATCATTTTCTAAAAGGATATGCTATGGAGCGTGGGTTTCCCCATTGGACAGTGATTGATTAATGATGGATGGATCTTCTATGGAATTGGGTTCTAGGAGGAATACTGAAACGACCCAAACTATCATTCATTAAAATTCCTCTTAATCTAATTAAATGTCTTATTATGGTTCTATGAAATGTGAAACAAATTTTTTTTATGTTTCTATAATTAAATATACCGTTAACAATTTGGAAAATTTCTGATATATTCTTTGAACAGTGATCACATGATTAGTATAAATATAGGGCTTTACCAAATCCAATTTACATAGACAAAGGAAGTGATGGCCTCATCCCGTAGTCATTCCTCTTAAGAAGCCAATTTTCCAGAGCATGGAAATGAGTTGGAATCATTGGGAAAATCTCTTGACCATGCCAAAGCCAAGCATGAACACATTATGCTTTAGCGGAACCGACTACAGGAGAAGTGGAAGATAAAAGAGATTACCACGTGAGTGATATTATCCAAACCACCACAAGAGTCTGTCACCATCGCTTATCTTACCCTTCAGTCATATGCCGGTGTTATAAGGAGTTATATAAGAAGACCCTAGAGCTATGACTATGTACATTATTTTTGTACAAAGAATGTGCATTAATTTTATTATTATTACTTTGTAAATAGTTTTTAAAGCACAAATTGTATTTTTAGAAATCTATTTTATTGAATTAATTAATTTTTGAATTAAATAATATATTCATAAAATATTGTTAATAAATTACATTTTATTAATTATAAATTATCATACAAATTTGTTGAATACATTTGTTATTTTTTATTAATGTTTGAAACTGTTTTTGTCAAAACCCATGAATTATCAATAAATGCTTGTTTTTATTTAAAAAGTAAGAATTCACATATTGAGAAAATTATTTAGATAAAATGAATATTATCTTTGGAATCAGTATGTCAGAATTATCCAATGGGAAACTTTTCTTAATTTTTCTGAGACATTCTAATTTTTGGGTAAAAATTAAATACCATTTAAATATATAATGTGTTTTATGAAAAAATAATGACCCAACAGTGATGTTATAAAATAAAATAAACATTAGGTTTGGCCAATATATGGTTTAGCATTAAAATGGTGTGATTTTATATTTTTTTGATTTATTTTACAAGCTTTTGTGGACCCTCCAAGACATATAAAACATTTTGTCTTTTTAAATTGTTTTCCTTGAGAGTGTGGATCACCTCCACATAAGAAACCCTATTATTTTAATAATTTATTCAATTTACATAATAAAATATTTTTTCACACTCCCCTTTTACATAAACCTTGGAAACAAACAATGGGCTGGTTTGTGGTTTTGATTAGTTTAATGTGTGGTGTCCCAAACCTAAATAATAAATAATTACCTCTCCTTTCCTAAATAAACGCACCCAAGCTCCCACTTCCTCTTGACTCAATGCCTTTGGAGTTCATAAAACCTCTTTCCTCCTCTCTCTATAATCCTTCCATGGTTCCCCAAGCTCCCATGAAGCCTCTCTCAAGCCTCTCCCAAGCTTTTGGGATCACATTACAAAGTAAAAGATTTCTTCCTTTCTCATTTTTGTCAATTTTTCATTAAGTTTTTATGCCATTTTGTTTTCAATTAAAAATGTTGGGGTATAATTTCACACCTCCACCACACATCCCTATTAATGTTTGGAATATGGTAGACCCCATTATCTCTCATTAATGCCTCCCATGTGCACCTATTACCATACAGAAATTCCGTGAGGGATTTCTCTCTCCTCTTTTACATCCACGTAATTCTTTTGTATTATGAATCTAAATTCTAATAAATTTTTTGGTACATGTATCTATATGACCCCATTACTTCCCATTTCATGTAAATATGATTAGACACCCATTTATCTCTCATCAATATTTTTCTAGAATCCATATATCACGCCGTTATGCTGCCAAAATTGCACCACATTTTCCCAAGCCAAGATTATTATGTAGTGAATACCATACCCATGTCTCTATCAAGGGTATTTAACTTTATGCATAAATACATATTTAATGGTAGTTTTATGTGCATATTCCAAATTACTTAATTATGGGATAACTTATGATGTTGATTTATTCTATGTTATATGATCCATGTGACACACTTATGCATGAAATGAAATGTTTACGAAGGGTGTGCCTAGATAGCGCTCCAATGCATTTGGTAATGTATAGTATCATTATACTTCATGAGTAATTACTGTTTACTAATGATAATTAAAGTCTAACTAGGTCTTACTAGTGCTTCATGTGCAATAAGGGTTTAGTTATGCTCCATTTGCAATGAGCCTTGGCTCGTGCTGAATTCCAAGTTAAGTGTTGTTGCCACATTACCATGTTATGATTATATTGCTTTATCATTCCTTTTTTAATGTTTTTATTGTGATCCATTGATATTCCTATTATTTAATATGTATTTTATTCTCATGTTATTCCATGTTTTTTCCCTTACTGGGCTTTATAGATCACCATTTTCATATACATGTCCTCAGGTGATCCCATACAATGCTATGTACGAGGGAATGTACTGGTCATGTAAAATAATTTTTCAATAAAGATATTGTATTTCATGTTTTAAGTTGTTATATAATTATCATAATCCCCAATTAAACTAGAACTCTCGATCTTCTATGTTGTATAAAGGGATTTTTGTGTAATAAATCTTGTTTTAGTGTGTAATAATGAGAAGTGTTGTTATGAATAATTTAGGGAAAATACAAATTATTGTTGGGTTTTACCATATTGGTGGAATGTGGCATTAGATGGTAGGGTTTTGTAGCATTGAAGGTATTACTGCACAATAGTCCATAGAGGATAAATTTCAGTGGCTCTGCCAATTTGGAACCCCTATGGCCTGAAGGTTATAATAAAGTGTATCCCTTTGACTGTGTTATGGTGAATCATACTAAATAATAAATAAATATTACTGGAATATATAATGTAAATGGCATGAGTCATAGATAGTTTTTTCTAGGAAGGTTGTGCTGTGGTCTTGGGGGATTTCTCCATATTCTACGGTGACTACTCCATAATGATATAGGATACACCATGGTTTAGGGTTTTTAATCTCATAAGAATTTTTATTTTCTAATGTGAAATAAATCCATGAAACCCTCATTAGTCTAAAAATATTATTACATCTCTCTTTTATCTTCCTCTTTAGGGATATGATACAATTCTAATTAATCATAATGTTACTTTTAGGCTGTAATGGCCCAGACCCTCCTTTTCCATTAATTGGCCAGATTTCTAGTAACTGTGGAAACCTAGGGACCACTGGTGAATCATTAAAGAGTTTCCCAAAATTCGGTTTGAACAAACTGTGGCACCGAGGGGTATCATTGGAACTACTGGGCCATGTTGGCACCGATCGACTTTGGT
Source organism: Viscum album (assembly GCA_963277665.1). Lineage (NCBI taxonomy): Eukaryota > Viridiplantae > Streptophyta > Magnoliopsida > Santalales > Viscaceae > Viscum > Viscum album. Next base: position 602,040,825 of record OY728157.1, read on the forward strand.
TTCACTGAGGGGAAATAGTTGCACCAACTGGTGTTTATGGTAACGATGGGAAACCATGGATCCAATGGGTGTTGAGGGAACTGATGGTTGTTTGTGGCACCGATGGGTCATCTGTAGCCCCAATCGACATCCATACCAGGGTGACAGTGCCAGGGTGACTACGCCCGGGTGAAAGTGCCAAGGATACAATACTAGGTAGACAGTTCTATGGAAATGATTCTAGGACGATGGTGATACAGTGATGGTGCTAGGGAGATGGGGCAAGGGAAACAGTGACTCACATAATAGTGAATCATTCCCAGTTTTTCTAGGACATTCCTATTTTTCTACCGTATCATATTATTTGACATAAAAGTATTTTAATACCCCCTTAAAATCCATTTAAAGGCATTAAAAGAAGACTTAAAACCCCAATAGTCAGCCGAACTGTGAGTTACCAAAATTGTGGACTTTTTCTTCAGCGTCACACTTTTTTCTTGTTTCACAATTTTTCCGCTATTACACATTTTTCTCTGTTTGAGGGAAACATATTAACTCATATCCATTACCTACACCATATCTGAGGAGAATTATTAAATCACAATTAATCCAAATGTGTGAAACCACCCAACCGCATGGTTGAGCAACGATATGTCATTTTTTGTAATTTGAAATCGTCTCGCTAATTTTAGGACCATTCCTTCTCTAAAGCGGATAACCTCTCTTACTATTTCCTACTATTCTCTCTTATTGCACCTAGAGACTTACTTATAAGACGAATCACATTCCAGTGCTAGATCCCTTCCCACTCACCCTTAGAGTCCTCAGAGTTCTACCTCTATAAGTCGTGTATCCTCATTTCTTGGAATGAGAAGAAAACAATGAACATTGATCATCCAGGTATGTGTCTTCCTTCATCTATCTTTATTGTGGATCATGTGGGGTGGGTGTGATGATAATTACCCTTAGGTCATATAAAAAATCAAACCTCAATTATTATAATTAGAGGAATTTTAATGAATGATGGGGTGTGGATGATGATATTGATGTTGTACTCTTATATATCCATTTTATGTTATTAATTTTATGGGATTATTCCCACTAAAAATTGTGGTTGTTGGTGGGATTTCCTTACACCCTAATTAACAACTATTTTTTTTCGGAAAAACCATGCAATAAAATGGCTACAACATGGAACCCGGTTAATCACATAAACTCGGTTGACTAAATGGATGACCATTGAATATCAATCATTAGGTGATCACCCTAATTAACTAAATGGAAAGAAGGATGTTAATGAATGGTGTGGTTTAATTGAAAAACCCATTTCTCTATTCAGTTGGTATGTTTGGTTTCTCTATTTGATATCGTGTGGGGTAATGTGGAGGGGAATGGAACCTTTGGTTGAAGGATTGTTGGTTTTTTAATCTGAGTTCATGTGGAACCGTGTGTTGGGGATTATATTGGTTCCAATACATAGAGGGATTTCATAGATCCCTTTTTTGTTGTGACATTGCAAGTGATATGAGTGTGAATGCTTAAATTCTTACATGTCTATTTTTATTCATTTTTTGTTTTGGCTTGTGGGTGACTTTGGGTGTGGCAGTGGTTGTTGTGGATCCGGTGTCTTTGGGTTTGGTGAGGTGTTTTTTTGTGGCCAATGATTCTGTGGGTGTGGTGATGTGTGGTTTTTTTTGGCCTAGGTGTATGTGGGTGTGGGTGTGCGGCCCATAAGGACGTTGTTGGGGTTGCAGTGGGACTGCACTGGAACTTGTGTGGGTGGTCTGATGCATAGTATACTTTAAATAACCATTGGTAAAGAGGTTCAGGGTACCCAAATATCAATTTCAAATTACTATTACATTACCTAACTTTAATTACTTAGGGAGGGTTCCCTGGTGAGGCTGGGTGGATAGTTTTTCCTTGAAGACTATTTTATTTATCTCTGTTTTATCACAGGGCATTAAAAATCCTCACCTCTTGTGCTAGAGTGATTTTTTATTTCCCTACTGAGTATGCCTGTATACTCACCCTATATATATATAAATGTATTAAGGATTGTAGGAGTACCTTAAGGATTGTAAGAGACCTTACTAGCTCGTGATTTGTGGGTTGTTCATGCTCTTTTCCTTTCATTTGGTACCTTCTATTGGAGTTCCCTTTTACTCTTTATCAGTTTATTTTGGATAAGCATATGGTAATGGATTTTGGATTTACATTTACATTCCACATTTGGAGTTGTTTGGGATTTACCATCTTATCTCCCATCCTTATCCTATAAAAAGGTAATCCATTCCATTTCATATGTGATTATATACCCTTGGTGTTAGTCTCCATTCTGGGGCCTAATGAAGGATTGACTCAGGGGTCACTATCTCTCTTTCATCATGATGAAGGAAGGGTCTTATAGTTTTATGTCCCTTCCCTCGTCTTGATGAAGGATGGTCATGACAGAATGGTATCAAAGGGGATGGTTTAGTGATAGGATGAAGCACAGGGTTTGGTATAGTATGGATTTAATGGGACGGTATGTCAACAATGTTAGGCAATCTTGGTGTGTGAAATAGGCTCGGGAAGACTGGCTGAGACACCAGATTTTAGGGCCCCCATGATTCGATGGAAGGACTCTGGACCTACTGAACATCCAAGTGAGGATACACTGATTATAGGAGTAGAGACCTAAGGTATGGTACATGCATAATAGTTACTTGTGTTCATTTTTTTTTGTGTTTTGAGAGGTTTAAATAAATAAATGGTTTAAGAAAAATTTAAATGAATCTTTCTACACTAACCGGGCTTATGCATTCATTGTTTACCTTTCAGCTATGGAACCCGGATGACATACATGAGTAGTATGGGTGATCGAGGACCAGTAGGATGATATGAATTATTAGTAGAGGACTGAAAGAGAGGAGGAGGATGAATATTGGTAGAAGGGGCTTCGTGAATTTCAGCAGAAGACCCATAGAAAGTACGAGTGCATCGTTTCATACATGGAGACAGAGAGCTATCTCGAGGAGTTGGTGATATATTTAATCTTGATCTGGGATCCATAAGAATATTGGGTTCCAATGGTTGTATGTTAGGTTTTCAAAGTGTAACTTCTATTGTGGACGCTCTCTCTTAGGGAGAAGAGGGATGCTGAGGTTTCATGGATAGACTTCGAGAAGGAGTTGATGGTGGAATTACATTCTTCCACGATGAAGGCTGAATAAAATACAAGAAAAGATTTCCCTCTATAAAGGGAGTATGATGGAGAAATAATTGGGATTAATATTCATTTATCTCCTTAATTTTTCTCCAGAACACTTCCTAGATGAGGAATTGTGGGCAAGGTATGTAGAAAAGGCACTCCGAACATCCCTATAGAAACGTGTTTCTCCCTTAACTCTTCGAATGAACAATGATGTTCAGATGAAGGATTAGTGGTGGAGAAGAAGAATACATAGAGAGTTGTGCCATGTGAGGGTAGGTAATTGAGTTGTTGAAGGATAAGGCTGCTAGTAGTATCCCTCTAGTAGCAGGACCATCCAGGTTTCGGCTGGCGGGGAGCATGCCCCATCAGTTGCAATTTCGATCTCCATATCCTCGCACTTTTTCCGTGAGCCTATGACCGAGGTACTTTATTTTTGACAGTCATGGGAATCATCGGAATCAGTGCCCAGACCGAGTGTGGTATAATAGGGGTGGCAAGTTCATCACCCTCCTCAGTAGTAGCAGTTTGCAGCAATAACTCTTCAGTAACAGCAGCAACAGTAGGGGCAGTGCGCTCTCGCTCATTTAACATCAGACATTGTTGGAGGAGGCCGACCTCAGGGTGCTCCTCATGGACCTCGACCAGGTCATGGTCGGGGAGTTGTCGAAAACAGAGGATCACATGAGGTGGGTGTAGGAATCAGAACACCATAGTGATAGAAGTTCTAGAAGGTTCATAGGTCTATCAATGTACAATCAGTTTTTTTATTACTCTTGTATGTGCCTTGTTTAATTCAGGAGCATTACACTAATTGGTTTCTTATGGTCTAGCCAATGTATTAGGCATAAAATTAGATAGAAACTCCATGCCACTAGTGGTGAGTATGCCATTTGGGCTATTAAATCATCATGTTTGATGTTTTTTGAGTATGAAGACTGATAATGGGCCACATCAGTATAGTGGGGATCCCATTCTGCTTAAAATGCAGCCATATGATGTCATCATGGGCATCGAATTGTAGTTTTCCATGAACTATGTTATTGATTTCTTCCGAATAAGGGCCATGATCTTAGATATGGGCAGCCAACATGTAGCATTTTTAACCAGGCAAGGTTTCTGGGAGGTCATTCGACATGAGGACCCCCTTGTTTATGTGGTAGCTGAGATAGAAGTGGAATCAGTAGACTCCGAGATGGTGGGAGTTCTGGTGATCCTCAGTGAGTTTATGGATGTCTTCCCAAAATTTGTGGTGACACTACCCCATCGACATGATCTTATGTTCGGGATAGAATTATAACCTGTTGCTGGTTCTATTTCGATAGATCCCTATCAGATGGAGCCTTCTATGTTGTGAGAGTTTCGGATTCAGGTTGATGACCTGATGAAGACAATTCTTATCCAATTGAGCGGGTCACCATGTGGTGGTCCACTTTTGTCCGTGAAGAAGGTAGGTGGTGGTCTTAGGCTGTGCATATACTATTGATGGCTGAATCAGGTAACTATCAAAAACTATTACCCCCTCTCAAAGATCGATGATCTTTTTTGTCATGTCGAAGGTAGAAGGTTGGTTTTCTACGATCAACATACGGTTGGGATATCACTTGTTGTGGGTAAAGGAGGGTGCCATCTTGAACACTCCTTCTAAGTGCAGATATGGGCACTTTAAATTCAATGCCATGTTTTTCGGAATTACGAATTCTTGATCCATGTTTTAAGGGGGACATGAAATCCATTCTCCATGAATTTATGGACTAGCTTGTAGTTGTGTTCATCATAGAAATGTTGATTCACTTAAGATCTGGGGAGCATCATGGAGATCATATGAGGATAGTTTTGAAATTCCTCTGACACAAACAACTATATGAGAAGTTGTCCATGAGAATTTTATGGACATGAGGGGTGTGTTTCTTTTGGCATGTGGTGTCTCAGCAGGGAATACTGATGGAGCCGTCGAAGGTCAATGTGGTTTTTTCTTGGGAACACCTTTGAATGTGGAAGAGGATCATAGATTCCTAGGTTTGGAAGGTAACTATCGGATGTTCATACCTGACGTCTCTCTAGTTGTGGCACATATGAAATGCTTGACTTGGAAAGGAATTGATTTCGTATGGAGTGATCATTGTTAGGATTATTTCAGTTGTCTAAATGGGAAGCTGGTCAGTACCCTAGTGTTGAGGTTTCCAGAGGAAGTGGTATTGTTTGAAGTGTTCTGTGATGCTTCTGATATGGGCTTTGGGTGTGTGCCATTGTAGTAGTGGAGAGTGATCTCTTATGGGTCTAGGAAGTTACACCCTAATGAACATAACTATTAAACCCACATCCTAGTGTTTTAAGTGGTTGTGTTCACACTGAAGTTGTGAAGGAATTACCTCATCGGGGAATACTTCAAGGTCTACATAGATCTCAAGAGCTTTAGGTATGTCTTCTCCCAGTGAGACTAGAACTTTTGATAGTAGAGATGAATTGAGTTTTGTCATGACTACAACTTCTATATCTCATACACCTAAGGAATGCAGAATGTAGTGGAAGATTCCTTGAGCGGGAGGTCATAGAAAGATGTGGTTCAACATTTAGAAGATGCTTAGAAGGTGATGTAGGACTTGGCCACCTTTCTCCTAAATACAAGGGTCGAGGATGGTAGGGGACTTCTGTTTTAGATTACATTGTAGTCTTCATTGGTACGAAATTTGGAGGAGACTCAGTGGGGAATCCCATAGGCCGATGTGATGTGTGATCATGTTATCATGGGAAATGCTCTGGAAGGATGGTTAGAAGCTTTTTAGAATTGGATGGTGTTTCGTGGAAAGATGTTGTCTCGATGGAATGCGTGAGAGTGTAAATGTAAAATTCAATAACCCACCCTTGGTGGTACACCTAGAAGAATCCATGATATACCAGGGCTTGAGGGGCCAGTTTTTGTGGCCTAGGGTGATGTGGACAGTGGAAGATTTATTTGCAATGTGCCTCATGTGATAGCATGTGATGGAAGAAATCTGTGTTCCCGGTGGTCTATTGAAGCCCTTAGACATTCCTGAGTTGATGTGGGATGATGAATTGATGGACTTAATCACCATAATACCATGATATAAAGGAGGATGTGTGTCCGTATTAGTAGTGGTGGATTGGTGGAAGAAACCTTTTCACTTTTTAGCAATTATATAGTCGGGCATTGTGATTGACTTGGCGTAAGATTATGTGGGTGAAGTTGTGAGGATGAATGGATATCCAAGAAACATATTCTTGGATAAAGATACACTTTATAATTTACTAGTATATAGGGTATTACAGTGTGCTTTTGGAACCCAGCTATGCCTTAGCACTACTTTCCATCCTCGGACAGATGGGTAGACAGGGAGGATAATCCAAATATTAGAGGTTATGATGTAGGTAGGCATTATAGACTTCAGAGGATAATTGGAACACCACTTTCCTTTGGTAAAGTATATCGAAAACAAGAAATATCACTCTACCATTAGAATTTAACCATTCTAATCCTTCTGTGGATGACCATTTCATTCGCCTGTTTGTTGGATAGTGGTTGGGGAGGCATGTTTACTTTACCCGGACGTGGTTCAGAGAATGATGGAAAAGGTTTTTCTTGTTTATATGGGGATGAAGGTAGATAAAGACTAATATAAGTCATCTTATGATTCTATAAGGAGACCCTTGGTGTTCGAGGTTGGTGACCATGTGTTCCTAACGGTCTCTCCTCAGGATGGGAATCAACGATTTGGCTGGGGGAGTAAGCATTCATCTAGGTTCATCAGACACTTTGAGGTGTTGCGATGAGTCAGTGAATTGGCCTATCAGCTGGTGATACCAAAAAAAATACAATGGGTCAATTAAATCATCCATGTTTCTCAGCGCTATCAGATTCTACACGATGACACATACATCCTCAACTGGGGAGATTTGAACATTGATGACAATGCGACGTTCGTGGAGCGATCGCTAAAAATAGAGGCCCATCAGGAGAATGTGCTTCATGGATTTACCATTACCTTGGTTCATGTGATATGGAGGAATGGTGGCCTCAAGAATAGTACCTAGGAGTGGGAGCCATAGATTCATTCCCAATACCCAAAGATTTTTGAATTTTATTCTATGTTTGTTTTGTACTTTGGGGTGATGTAATGTATGAACCTTTTAACTATGAGATGAGATGTTTTTATTTTTCTCTAAATATGTGTGAATTCCAGCACTGTGGGGAGGGGAGGACCTGATCCCCAATTAGGATGCATTATGGTGGATGTGATAAAACATGTGCTAGTGAAACAGTACCACCCAAAGAGGATTGTATCTTGACATGGAGGATGAGACTCCCTAACTTTCATGTCTAGACGGTGCGACCTTTATATGTTTGTACGGTAACTTGGAGGAAAAGGGAGGTAGTTTATTTATTGTTTTTTAGGATTTAGATGTGGTAGAGGTGTTCCTAGATGTTAAGGATTGTTTCGTGTTGTGAAAAACTCTATGGTGGTTTTCCACAAAGAGATAACTGAAAGTGTGGTTGTTCGGACCCCTCTCTTTTCTTCGGATATACTCTATAATTCTCAAGAATGAGAATAGTTTGATAGGTATCTGATTTAATTTAATGGATCCTCTTGGTCAATTAATTTGAAAATTGTATAGTTAATAGGGAAACCTAGGTATCACTAGTGACTCATTAAATATTTTTCAAAAATTTGGGTCGAAAAAATATTGAAACCAATGGTTGTTGGTGGCACCGATGGGCGTCAATGGCACCGATGGGAATTAGTGGGAATGATGGGAATCAATGGAACCAAAGGGAGACATTGGAACCAATGGGATTCAGTGGAACCTATGGGAATCAGTGTAACCTATGGGTGTCGATGGAATCGAAGGTGGTCGGGGGCATTGGTGGGTCGTCTATAGCACCAATTAGAATCGGTCCTAGGGCCATAGTGTCAGGGCTATAGGTCCAGGGAAATGATGCCAAGGTGATGGTGCAAGGGGGACAGTTCTAGGGACACAATTGTAGGGTGATGATGATAGGGGATGGTCCTAGGGTGATGGTTCAAGGGTGATGGTTCCCGGGTGACAGTGACTCAACTAACTGCGAGTAATTCCATGTTCTTCTAAGACCTTCTAGTTTTTCCCAAGTAATGTATCATTACATGTAAAAGTGTTTTATTACCCATTTCAAATCCATCTAAAGCCTGTAATGGATGCTTTAAACCCTCAATAGTCAATGACCTTTGAGTTACCAGAATGTCTGGCCTTTTTCTACGATGTCACACCTTTGTCGTGTTTTACAGTTTCTCCCTTGTTATGCATTTTTATAAGTTTAAATTAAATATATTAACTCACATATTTTTCCTCCACCATCTATGAGGATAATAATAAAATCTCAATTAATCCCAATGTATGAATCTTCCCAACCACGTGGTCGAGCCACAATCTGATCTTTATGTGCATCAGAATCATCTACCTAATTTTAGGATATGGCATTTTCTTATTACAAGATACTCTCATACTTTTTCCTTTCGGCCTATCTTTATTCAACTAGATACTTCCTTCCAAGATGAATCACGCGCCCATACAGGAGACCTTCTTATTCAGCCTGGGAGTCCTTGAAGTTATTCTATTCAAGTCTTGCACCCCCATTTATGTGCGTGATGAGAAATATTCAATCGCTGATGATTCATTAAGTTGTTTTTTCCTTCATCTCCATTTACTGTGCATTATGTGTGGTGGGGGAGATGATTCTTTCCCTTAGAACATAGATAAAACCAACCATAATGAATATAATAAGTTAAATTTTAATGATTTAGGGTGTGTGGATTATGAGGATGATTCGATATGATTTTTCCTTCATTTTATGTTATGAATTTTATAGTCTTATTCCCACTGAAAATCATTTCTATTGGTGATCCTCCCTTGCACACTAATGAACTTCTGTTTTTATAAATAATCTTGTTATGGAATGTCTGTAACATGAAAACTATTTAATCATGTAAACTCAGTCAGATAAATAGATTCACAATGAATAATAATCTTTTTGTGAACACCCTTTTTAACTAAACAGAAATAATGAATATAATGAATTGTGTGGTTACATTGAAAACTCACTTGCTTTGTTCTAGTGGTATGTTTGGTTTCTCTATTTGATGTCATGTGGGGTGACATAGATGATATTGGAACCTCTAGTTGAAGGGTTTTTGGTTTGTGAATCTGAGGTCGTGTGGAGATGTAGGTTGGGTTATGGATTGGTTCTAGTACATTGATGGATATCATGGATCTATTTTATTGTTTTGAAATTACAAGAGAATAAACAGTGAATGATTAAATGCTTGCTTTCTAGTTTTCTATTTTTGTAGTTTAGGATTGTTTTTATTCATATTAGTTTTCTAGTAGTGGAGAAACTCTTTAAATGGAATCACATGAACTTGATAACAAGAATGGGTTCAATGAGGTATTTTTTTCCCAAAATGGGATGTGCTCTGGTTAGGGATGTTTTGTACTTGTGCATTTAGTGTTAGTAGTAGAAGTAGTCCTGTGTGGGCTGGTTATTGGTTTCAGAACCCTTAGGTTTGGATGATTTCTAGTTTACTAATATATATTAAATTTAGTTCTTTTTATTTTTATATTCACCCCACCCATGTTTATTACTTTGTTCCGAACACCCCCACTTCATGGGGGAGGATGTTTTCCAAACATTTATTTTAGTCACTAGTTATTTGCTCAATTCTTCTACATCTATTAGGTAGCTGATGATTCTTCAGGCAGGATGTGATGGCCTAAGGGTCATTATTCCCTAAGACTCTTCAGGCATGGTGTGTTTTGGTGGTTGGACTAGGTGCGTTCAGGTAGATTTTTTTCCCAAGTGTCTTCAGGATGAGGCCCAGGTGTCTTCGGTTATGGTATTTTTTATTTTGGTACTTGTGTCTTTGGGTGTGGTGATGTGTGGTTTTTATTTCCCAGGTGTCTACATGTGTGGTTAAATATTTTTTCCTTACTGGGTGTTTTGGTTACGTCTATTTTCTCATTGGGAATTAGAATGCCTCCCCACTTGTGCAAGAGAGTTATTGGTTTCCCTAATGAGTATGCATTTATACTCACCATATGTATATAATAAATCATCCAGGTTTCTAGGAGGACCTTGAGGGATGTGAGGGACCTTACTAGCTCAGTCTTTGAGGGTGGTCCTTGCTTATTTTCTTTCTTTTGGAACTTTCCTTTGGAGATTTATTTTAATATGCATGAGTTTATTATTGATATTCATTTGGGAATGTATTTTTTCATTACTTTTACATTCAGAATTTGGTGTTATTTGAGAATTACTATCTTATCTCTTGATCCGGTTCTATAAAAAGTGTAATGACTTCCATTTCATGTGAGATTCTTTACCCTTGGTGATAGTCGCCACTACAGGGATTATTGAAGGAGGGACTCTGGGGGTCACTATCTCTCCAAAAAAATGAGGAAATATGGGTCTGGTAGTTTTCAATCCCTTCCCTCATCTTGGTGAAGGTGGGTCATGATGCAGAAAAATGAATGTTTTTCAGTGATTCATAATCATTGGAATGTTCTTTAAAATCCTTATCCTCCATAGATCAAAATTTATCTTTTATGTTAGACATATAGATCATTCCTATTTGGTTTATCTATTTATTATAATATTTATATCATAGAGGGATCTTATTGTATTTATCAAAGGGAATGTGTTTTCTAGTAGATTTAAAAAATTTATGTGTTTTTTCCATTGTAACCATTAATTTATATGAATTCAAATTCTCTTTCAAATCGACTACTCTAGAACATAATGTGATAATTGGATTTAATGGGATTTGAGTATTATAAAGAAACAATTTTTGATGTAGTTAAGGAAAAGAATTTAACTTTTTTTGATATATGTGAAATTGGATGTATTTTAGAAATCCTCCAATAGTTTATAATTTAAAAATCGTGATTTCAGAATTTTCATATTCATTCAATGTGTGAAACATGTTTCATAATACAATTTTTTCAAAAAAAATCATATTGTGTGCAATTTTGAATGAAATTGGGTTTAATTGGGTTGGTTTTTATACTCTAGTAATGAAGTGTGTATGAAAAGTAACATTGATAAGGTTTTAATGGAATATGATCATGTATTACGACAAATAAAGTGAATAAGAATAATTTTCGTATCCTTATTAGATTGTGCATGTGTGTGTGTGAATGTGGGAATGATTGTGAAAAATGAAAATGGATTGAATACGATAGTTATTTGTTATATGAAATGGTTTTCCCTCATTGATTTATATAAACTATATATCTTCTTTTATTGTGTTTTTTATAAATGATATGAGTTGTTATTGGTTTAGAGGCATGAGTTGGGAAGCCTTTATGAAATACCTAATTTGTTTATAGTCACCCCATGTTTGTGTACATTGGTACCTTTGGCGATTTCATATAATTTGACATAGGAATGGGAGAGGTAGTATACTTCTCTATTGATGGAACTTAATTCATTGGGAATGAATGGTGTAGTTAGTGATGTGAGTTTATCGAGAGTACATGGTGTTTCTTGTTGTCCTTTAGTATAGTTTTCCTTTGGATTATTCAATTTTTTTCCATTGTCACTCTGATATTTTTATTCAATTGGATATTTGATTTATTTTAAATTTTTCTTTAATTAATAATATTGTTTATTTAAATATATATCTGTAATCATCTGGTTATTAAATTTTACTGTGAAGACCATCCCACAATTCATTCCAAATCCCATGGAGTTTTGTTTGCGCCTTTGGGGTACTGGGAATGTCATCCAAGGTGTGTGGTAACTAATGATTTTACAGGTATGATATAAAAAAATAGAGTCTAATAATGTTTCTTATTAATTTATCAACTGAGTTAAAAAATGGATGTTGAAGAAGGTTAAATAGAGATGATAGTATAGAAATCCGTATGATATCCATTGGTTGAAACTGAGATAAATATATTTGAGAATATGATTTGACATAAACTGGGAAACGTTATTGAATAAAGGTAAAAAAATATGATGTTACAAAATAAATAGTTGGGAGAATGATTCTATAAATACCTAACATACTAAAATAAGATCATTATATTTAATAGTGTGTGTGACACACAACACCAAGATTTAAATAAAATACAATACCCTGGGAATTTACAGTATATAAATATTTTATTAAAAAAATTAAATATTTTAAATATAATTCATTAGACACAACAATTATTTTAGCTTTAATTATATGAAAATATGATTTTATTATGCATTACACACTACAATTATATTATCATGCATTACACAAAACCCTAAGAATATATTAGGTTACAAGAAATAATATGTATAAAATAAACGTAACATCTTATTTATATATAAATATTTTATATGATATTTATCACAAAGATATCAAATAAAATTATTTAAATAGTAATAAATAATTACAGAAAATTATGGTAATATCTTGATTAAAAGTAAAAAGGAATCTGTAATAGGAAATAAGAAATGTTTTCAAAACAAATAGTATTTGTCTACAAGATAGATTAGACCCAACTTGCACACATAATTTTTAATTAGTTTTACCTCATTTATATAAATTATTTGATAAGATGAAATTAAATATAGAAATTATAATATCAAAACTATCATATAGTTAATTTTCAGGATTTTTAAAATATTATTAGTTTTTGATGAATAAAGAAGATATACAATTTTAATTGAAAAATGAATTTTTTTAATAATGTTTTCATATAATTTTAATTTTTTATATTTTAAAGTAAAATTAGATTTATTATAAGTCAATGAAACCAATTTATTTAATGATATTGATTTATACAATTAATTTGTATATAAACATTGTCTGAACTTTTAATCATCTTATGTTTGAAAACCCGCTTTCTCGTCGCGTTTGTGGGGTTAAATTTAAATGAAAATTTTACATTTATAATAATTAAATAAGGGAAAATTAATTTCATATTTATAATCATATTAATTAGTTTTTATATTAATTTTATTTTAAATTTTTACTCAAATAAATTAGGTAATAATTAAAAATTAATTACTTTTGTGATGATAAAAATGATTTTATTAGGGGTTAATGTAAAAAGGATAATTGTTCAAAACAACCAAAAAAATGATTAAATACATTTTTATGGAAATATATCACCCATAATAATTTAGTGTACTAATATATAGTCATTTTATATTTTTTTAGTAAATATATATTTTTAGATCCATTTCAAAAATATACATGTAATTTTAAAGGAGGACCCCTTTTCGAAGTTATATATGATAAATCCATAAAATTAGAAATTAAAACATAAAAATAAAATTTTCCATTAAAACCCCTAATAAAATCACTCCAAAACATACTTAGTTACATTTTAGAGCTTATGTTCCCCCAAAAATACTATCCCTACGGTACTTATGTTGAAATCTTAAGGATGTTAATCTTAGAGAAGGTCATTGTCTAAACAAAGTGCTTTTGTTTTCTTTCTTCTTTTCCAAAATAAATTATACATTAAACCATAAATTAAAATAAGACGCGTATATACCATATATTAGATGTTATTATATTTATGGAATAAATATTACTAATCCCCTCTTCCATAAAATGGGAAAAATTCATCTATTGTGTGTACAACAGACTACCGCCTCACAAACTGATATAATCAATTATCCATAACAACTTTTCATGGATGTATATAATATTGGATATAAAAACATTATTGGATTTTAACTTAATTATTATAAATCTATAATTCTAATATTAAATATAATTTTTTATATTATATTCCATTTTTAATTTGATAATGTGAGTCATGTGTATGGAAATCTTCCTCCTCAGAAAGTGATGTGATTATTTTTACGCATAGACTTTTAAAAGAATGTAATGATGGTAGAAAAAATGAATATATATGAAATATAGGTCATGAAATGGATTATATTAAATATTTATACCAAAAAGTTCAATACATTTTCACATAGTATGTGAATGATATTGTCGCTCGTGCGTATATAAGCCCTATTGTCTTTAATAAGCGATGAGACTCATTTCCCATGCTCAAATTATAAAAATTGTTATAATATTTTATGTAATGAGTAAATATGTTATTTATAACATTATTATATTCATTTAAATGATTTATTTCAGAAAAATGTACAATAACTGAAAGAATAATTAGAAAAAATGTACGAGGAAACATGCCAATTATCACTCGGAAGGATGAAAATAATGAAATATTTTTACCATACAGGTGGTAAAATATAATAATATGATCATATATGGTTTTTAAGTTTTAATATGGTTTTATTTAAATTAATAACCTTCTTAAATAGATTATAATTTTTGTAAAATACTGTTCAACCAAAAGGTAGTGTGAGGTAAGGGATTTCGTCTCAATTTACATTCAATTGAAAATTACATTTTATAATGTGCCAATTAAAATTTATATAATTTATATTGTTCTACATTAACATGTAATATCATGATTTATTCAATCATGATTGTATTATATGTTTCAATTAGAAATATCTCACTAAATAGGATTTTAATTGATAATTACCATGTTATAAAATTTATTGTACAATCTCACTATATTTTTTTATTATTAACTACCTCTTGAAATGAACACTTTCTAGTCATAATTTTTCATTTTACATTACATTTATCTAAAATATACATATTATTGTATTATGGATGTTATTAGTTCTTAAAATTTATACCATTTTCATATATCTTGTTTACTATGACTAATAGTTGACTAGATGGAAAAATATTAAAAAATAATTATCTTTTAATCAATATTGATATTCGATGATAAAGAAATTTTTTTATGAATTAAAATGATATTATATATAAGGATTTCGTGGTATATTTTGACATGTATGGGTTTGAGTTATAAATTAACCCTTTATTCCTCGACAAGTTATAATAGACAAACTAGTTGGATACGTTTGATGTGTTTTTACATAGTTTTTTAAAACATTACTAAGGATAAATATTGACGGTAAAGGAATCATCTGATTGAGAAATGTTGTCGAATAAAAAAGGATTTAGATTATTTATAACATTATTATTATTATTATGCTTGATATTTTCACAATGATATTAATTATGGAATCATTTCATTCTCATATTATTTAATAAATGGAATAAGTATTGAGTTATTCACCTTAACATATTGAATATTTATTATTTGTCTTTTCATACAGTCTTGTTATTTAAATGGAATTTGGGTTTATATATTTACCATTTTATATTGTTTATCCATTATTTTTTTATGGTTTATTCTATTATAAATAACCCTTACATTGAATTTGATCTCAATATTATTTATTTTTCTTTCCCCAGTATATGAAGCACAATTCTCGGAATGACATCACAAACTCCAAATGTTTTATGATTTCTATGACTTTTATTTTATATCCTAATGTAAAATGGGTAAACTTTTTGTATATGGTTTTACAAAACTAAATAAATTATTTTTACATTGGTATTTGATCTTTTTTATAAATTCCAATGTAAAAAATAAAACTTTGGATCTAGGCTACTAGTGCATGGGTCGTAACTGTTGGTATCAAAAGTTGTTTTGTAGAGTCGTGAGAAACTATTATATGAAAAATATTGATTATGTAAAATAAAACTATTATTGATTATTCATATAGAATTAGAATAATGGTATTTTTTTAAATAATATATTATGTGGTTGTTCCCAGAAATACATCACTTTCATGATACAAAAACAGACATGGAATATGGATAGAGGTACCTAGGGGTAACGACTATGAAAAAGGTGCATTGGGATATACCTAATCATCAAGTAGTTCACGATAATAGGATGTAATGAAAACCTATTTTAACACCACATTGTAATATTATTATGATATTAAAAATTTTCTTTACAAACCATTTGGAATGATTTGAAAATTATGTTGTCTCTAGTGAAACTGATTTTTTTATTCTAATATTGATAATGAATAAATTTTAATCAATCCTTAGAGTTACACTATTTATTTAATTATATATTATAGTTTTAAAATCATAGTTTTTATTATAAATTTTTATATATATTTTTTCCAAAATTCAGAGCCATGCGATATGGGTATCAATACATTTGGAAAATGAAGTGATTTCCCATCTAGGGAAGCCAATATAGCTAGTTCTAGAAATGAGAAAATTAGAGGTATATTTGGATTTATTAAAAAGGATATAAACAATAACATTAAACAAAACGAAAACTGATCCACAATGATACTTTACTTTTATATATATCTTTAATATACGATCCCCTAAAATATGGTTATAATATAAATACAACAGATGCTATAGTGAGATAACTTAAGAAATCATGGAGCATGTGTCGTGATACCATTACATTTCTATATGATACATGTAAATTGTGTACGAATGGATCAAATAATTTATTTGAATAGGTAAAATAGATACATACATGATTCCTATATCACAAATGAATACCCAAATTAGAATATAATTTTTTTTAAGAAAATAACATTATTCGTTCTTGTTTATCTTTTCATATATTTCATAGTACACATCAGCTAATACTAGGGAAAAGAAAAAAATTAATGGTGATATAAAATCATGTGTTAGGGTTATGTTTAGTATAACTAATAATTTACCTATTATAATAATCACTATTACAAATAAAATATCTAAACACGCATATCTTGTAATAAATAAACAACAAAAGATTTTCATAAAAAATATGAAAAGGAAAATAAATAAAAAATAGTTCTATTAAAATAATATGACAAGGAATAAAGAATTTTAAAGAGTAAGAAACTAAAAAACAAGATATTTAATCAATAATATTATAATAAAATAAATACATATATATTATCATAGTGAAAATACCTAGGTAAATTTATTCTAAATCAAAATGATGGATGTGATTAATTATTGGATATCATGTTTGAGACACATAAAAACCTATACCATCATGAATACTAACAACCAATTTTTAACTATAGGTATAAACCCATTAAATTTTTTCAATTAATTTGTCTCCTATGATCATTTCGATGCATCGAGGGGCTGTAAAATGTATGGGCCCCACCCAATGTAGTCTGTCAGAATAATTTCTTAAATAATGTAATCAATATAATTAATAAACAATTATCCTGATCAAATATCCATAGTGAATAAAAAATAAGGATTTATCAATATTTTCCACATTAAAAAACAATCAATATAAATACCATATATAAAAATTTTATAAGTATTATTTAATAAACATATCCATGATAAAGAATATGGACATTCAGGGGAAACATAATGTATAATTATCATAGTAAACTGAATATTTCAATGGAACTAAAAGAAATCATGGATGTGAATTTAAATACCATCCTGGGTAAAATAAATTTTAAACCATATTGATTAATATTATAGATTGAATAAATAAAACATATCATATGTGGTATAATAATAATGGGTTTTTGTTGTTGATGAATAAAAATACTCTAAAAATATCTTTTGAAAATATTTTCGAGAAAATATTATTTTCTTTTTGAAAAAGTTTTTGATATAATTTTCAATGAAAATCCATTTTGGAAAACAATTCCTTAAAATTTAATCTTTTAATCTTCGAAAGGATTCTTCAATGATTTTAAAATCGTTTATTGTGTACATTTTGTTATAGGTATAAATGAAAATTATTTTTCACAATAAAAAGGATAGAAAAGTGAATTGTTTGGAAAGAGAAATAAGATTCCATTTAAAAGATTTGTAAAATAAATAATGGATAATTTTTTTAATAAATAATTTTGAATAGATTAAAACCATTTATGAAAACCTTTAAAAAAAATATTTTTTTAAAAGAAAACATGTTCTCTAACTAACGAGTGAAATAAAGTCATGTTTTCAAAAAATTAATTTTATAAAACATTTTTATTACCAAAGTGTGTAGAAATGATAATATTATGTGGAAATTTGATGAACAACCAGAATTAATAAAAACAATTTTGTTTAAAAAATGATCATATAATCTCTTTTAATGATTTTTTATGAACAAAAAATCTCAATGATAATAATTTGTAAAATAAACCATTAAGAAGATTATAATTTTGACGTGAGAGTAGATCCACTAATTGATTATGTGTATAAAAATAAAATACACATATAAATAGTTGAAAAAAATAAATGGATATTAAAAATCGTTATAAATATAATCATAAAATATTAATGAGTACGGGGAAGTATTATAACCCAATGAGAAGGAAATTAGTTATGATATTTCATTACCATTTAGAAATTTTATGTTTTAATCACCTAAATTAAATAACTAAATTTGAAACTCCAAATACCATGATATATTTTTTATTAATGATATTACTTTTCATAGAGGTAGTATGTTCCATGTATATATGAAATTAGGTTCATAAGGTTAATGTACGCCTCGAAAAATGAAAATTTAGAACAAGTACCTTACTACTTGGAAAATTTTGAATTTAAATCACCATAAAATAAATATGATCAAATGAAACCCTAAATATAATGATGATAAATTTATCCATGATCTAAAATTCAATTGTGGTAGTATATACACCTCATAATGGAAAATTTTTGGGAAACTTGTGTATGCCTCCAGGAAAAAAAAGTGAGACATGAATCCCTTACCTTGAATTTCTTTTATGGAGAACATCCTTTACAATAATATATAAGAGTTTTAAACAAATTTAATTCTTATAAAAACATATTTTTATACATTATATTTTATATTGAACTATTGTAATATCTTATTATACATTTTTAATAATATTTCATTTACTTTTCTATTTTTCGTGTTAATTTCCTAGTTTATTTAGTTTGTGTTGACATGTTATTTTTCAATTCTTATGTTGATCTTGATTTAAACATTTCTATCATGTAAAACATGATCAAATTATCATATATATTTAGTATATATTATTTTATAATGATCCATAACATTTATATATTGGAAATGAAATTCACTATTTTAGGTGACAGTACGCCATACGTATGCATGAGCGTGACTTCCTATCCCATTTCATATTTAAATAAATTAAATGTAAATGATATATTTGTATATTATAATTAATGTATCATATTTATTTCATATATTTCACAGAGTTTTATTACAAATATTTTCAATACATACCTTTTCTCTGTGAAAGAATCACATCACTTTGAGGAGGTCAAAGTCCACTTTCCCATATATGATGTTATCGTGGTTATAAAAAAAGTATTATTAGAATAAAAGAATTATAATACAATATATTTCATATATTTAATGAATTAACTTCAAATAAATCATTATTTCCAATCATGAATGATGGTAAAATGAAGAAAAAACAACGTCAGTTCGTGAGGCAGTAGTCCTCCCCAAACACAAACTATGATTGTGTATCTCATTTTGATGGATGTGTGAGAAATTGTATGTAAAAATCTCATAATAACAACATATTACTATATTTGGGATCATAGGTTTATTGTATAATCATGATGTGAGAATATTGTAAGGGTTGAAGAAGTTAAAGAAATAATAGAGATCATTGAATAACGTTACATTTTATCAATGTAACTCTTTTTGGATTAAATCAAATGACCTTATTGGTTATCCTTATAAAAAATATGTGGATAATATGAAGAGTGAGGGATATTTGGTATGTATTTGTCTTAAGTCTTGATGATTTAAATTGCATGACATGTGTGAATAAGTGGTAGGGGTTGATTTCCTAATTATATTGTATGAGGGGTGGAATTCTTGTAAATTTCTAAAAATGGAATTCCATATAAATTTCATCGATGTGATGTGGATCCAGAAGTGGAACAAAACTTATAAAATAGAGGATATTGTCGAAATATGGCATGAAAATGGATATTGTACAAGTATATAAGTAATTTTGTCCTTTAAGAATAATGTTTAGTCCTTTGTTAAGATAATTTTTTCTTAATCACCGTAATATATTTTCATTAAAGTAACTAATAATTTTGGTGAAAACTAATTTAATATATTAGAAAATATAAATTATATTTATTCAAAATATTGAATCCTTTTTTGGAACTATTTTCATAGATTTGGTATATGTTAAAATAAATTTAATTTCATAGATGGGACGATAAAAAAGGTTTTAAAAGTAATTTTTTTAAAAGATTGATATGTTTTGATATATAAATTAAATTTTAAATTAGTTAAAATTATATAAATTTGAATAAACGATGTATAAATTGTCTAATGTAACTTAAAGCCCATTTAAAATATAACATAATGCAATAAATAATTTACACGAAAAACAACATTCTATTAAAATACAACATTTTTCACTATTCATTAAAAAAAATAAATCCCTCCGATATATACCAAATATTCACCCTTGGATAATATATAAATTTTAATTAAAAAATATATATATATAGAATATATAAAATTTAAAAAAATATAAATTTAATATTTGTGATTCATTGAATGGTGGTAAAATTTACTTTAGAAAAATATATGTTTTTGTGCATAATATTGGTTTTACTCTTATCTTATGTCTATGAAATATTTTGGATGGGTTTAAAAAAATATTCATTGATATATGATCGATATATTATCATATTTTAGATAATACTATTCATAATCTCTAATTTAATGGCTAGGTTATGTCTTATTATAATAATATTTTAATAATATATTATTATTCTGTAAAACGTGGTGTTTCATGTAACAAAAGCTATAGAAGAAACTCATTATTCAATATGATGCAATCTAAATCTATATTCCATTAATTTTAAGGTATAGAATATATTAAATTTATTTAAAATTTTAAATATTCCATAAAAATTCGAGAGGTTATATACTATCAAATAAATGTTAATCTAATAGAAATTTTATGGTGTTCTATTCTCCCCACATTAAATAAATTTTGTCCTCACAATTTAAGAAAGATTATGATAATATATTGTTAGGTATTTCAAATTTTGAAATGCTACATCATGAGAAAGTTTCATAAAAAATTCTATGGAAAATATAAAATAGGTAGTACAAAGGTTAAATGGACAATCATATAACTATGTTTCCACGTAGGTGAGAATTAATAGAAAAATAAGATTTTGAATTAGAGAAAAATCCTAAATATTTTTAGGAAGTGATTGAGTTCATTGATCAAAAAAAATTGAACAATCAGTAAATTTTTAGGGTATCAATTTAATAAAACATTAATGAATTATAAGACCATCGGTTCAATAAAAAATAATATACTAGGACAATATTTCTTCACTATTTTGATAATGATGATAAATTGTTTTACTCTCTGTGAATATTAATAAATATAATAACATAAAATTTATCAATAAACCTAATTTTCTGCCATTTTTTCTGAATTTATCAATTTCTTTTTCATCCATTACTTCAATAAATGGATATTTGAAAAATCATCATTGATGCCTAAGAAAATAAAATACACATTTTACATACTATAAAGTCATTAAATGATAGAAATTTATTTCTTTTTGTATCTAGCTATTCATTAATGATAATATTTCCAATATATTAATCTATAATCATAAATAGTAACACTATTGATTTATCATTATTTTTTATTCATAATATTTTTCACTAAAATATTGTTTTTTAAATTGGAAATTTACTAAGACTACGATTCGTATTAAACACTTAACATGCTTTGGTTATGGGTTACAATCCTACACCCATTCTAGAAATTATGGTTTATTACCATGAATATATGTTTTCCTTTTCTGAAACTATAATAATAGAATCATCAAAATAAATATGATGGACATCCTTTGAATTTAATAATTAAATATGCATGTAACATAGGTATTAATTACAACATCTATATTTAAATACCTCATCTGTTTATTTCCACATAGTTTTTTCCTTGGGCTAGGATTCATTATTAAAAAGTGGCAATTGACATGGGTAATGCCCAGAATCCTGACTTATAAGGATATGAAATATAAATAGATCCTTAGGGTAAGATTTATTTCCATCCATCATATGCTTCATTTTTTACTTATTAATTATTTTCATTATGTCCTTATTTCCAATACATATAACATTTCATCATTCCATTGACTCACATTATATGGATCCTCCTTCCATATATCTTAAATGATTGAAAGAGAGCCTTCTTTTCTCTATAGTATCTCCTACCGAAGCTCTTAGAAACCTACATCTATATATTCATTAGAGATTTCAGGTGTTGGATAAGGTATTTGCTGGTAATAATCTTTCTAGAAAACTGGTTTGCAATATCCATGATTTATCCTACTCCTATCAACCCCTCGAATGGATTACCATTTTTACTACGTTTTCCATCAAGTTCAATGTCAACATGACTCCATCGTGTTCTGAAAATTGACTAAAATCTAAAATCATAGTGTTAGTAACAACAGTCATAATGAAAAAATTTGTAAACATATATATGAAATCTAAATAAATAGACATTATTTTTTGTCTCAGAAACTAGAGGTTTTACAATAGTCATTCATTGTGATTATCTATCAAATTATATTGAATGATTTGTAATGAAAATGAGAATTATATAAGGTATATCACCAGATAATGTCAATATAGGTGTGCAATAATGCCTTTTGTCATTTTATATGTGACACTCATGTTAGGCTCAATGCATCTATTCAGAATTGTTACACCTTGGTACATTTGTGCCAGAACCATTTTCATTTATAGAATCCAGATATAGATGTATTGATAGGAAACCCATATAATCTCTACCCAACTGAAACATTATGATATTATTCTATTATTGTTCTTGACGTTTATAATTGGGTTATGTTCAATATTCTATGTTGTTTTAAATCTATTTACCAAGGTTTCGAAAAAACATTCTCTAATACAAACTTTGGAGACCCGACTCGACAAATCCAAGAGCCAATTTAATTCTACCATTACACAGTCTTATGATACATGTAAATCATATCCTAATGAACCGAACAATTTAGTAATGATGGTAATCCGGATACACACATGAGTATTGTATTACATATGAATACCCATGATACAATTTTTTTTTAACATTAATATCTTTATTCCATTTATAATATCATTTCATATCATTATTATTACTCTTCATTGAATTATGGAGAACCAAAAAAAATAATGGTGGGGTCAAATACATTATAATGGATAATTATATTAGACGAAATAATGAATCAATGGTCATAATAATTATTCCACTGAAAATAACTGAATATATATTCCATGTGCCCAACAAAATGAGAAGGGCGTAAATAAATAATAATGGAAGTTAAATGACCTTAATCCAATGCAATTTAAATAACTGTATAAGGAATTATAATTATTGAATGGTCAAGAACATAAAAACCTAACATTTAGTAAATACAATTACAATTAAATTCTTCAATAAGAGTTTCCATTTTGTAAATAAAATGGATAATAAATAAAAATAAAAATAATGTAAATGAATAATTAAGAGACATCATGTATAAGGAATTTGAAGAAAATACCATCAATGTTATTCAAAAGATGGTGTAAATATACAGGTAGAACCCTATTAAATTTTGGAAACTAATTTGTCTTATTAGAACCTACTAATGCTTTTATGGGACATATAATGTCTATGCCCCAGATGTCAAAGCCTATCCAAAGCATAAGTCATTATATGTAATGAAATATATTAATAAATAATATGCCTCATGAAATATGCACATTGAAAAAATAATTATTATTTTACAATATATCCCCAGTTAAACAAATAACTATTAATGTAAATGATGAATGTAAAAATTATATACTATTTAAGAAATAAACCTATACAAGATAAAAAATATTTATATTTAGGGTAATTTAATTTTCTAAGGATAATAGAAAACAAAATATTAAAATTGGAATGAAATAAATAATTGATGTGAATATAAATACTATACATGGTCATAGAAACCATAAACAATCTATAGAATGAATAAGGATGATATCAATATAACATATCCCATGTGATATAAAAATAAATTATTGTTGTTGTTGATGAATGTAGACAATATAAAAAGATATAATAAAAAATACACATAAAGAAAATATCATTTACATTTTAGAAAACATTTTGAAATTCTTTTCTTAAAAATTCAACATTGTAAAAATTTAAATTAATAACTGAACAGTTATATAATAAAATTATTTTTCATGTAAATTAATGTGGGTAATTCCATTAATGACATAAAATGTAAATGGGGCATTACTTCATCAAGGGAAATGTTGTAGAAACATTTCTTATTTGTAAATAGATAAGAAGTGTCCTTGGAAATAATTTGTTAAATAAAAAAGTGAAAATGTATTTAATATATTATTTTATAATGTTTTAAAAAGATAGAACATTTTTAGAATATACGGTTTTAGAATAAAATAGTTTCATAGAGTAAAGAGAGAAATGAAGTCTATTTTTATTTAAAAACATTTTATAAAACATTTTAACTATATTAGAGTGAAAAAATTGTACTATTACTGGAAAAGGCCATTAATAACTTTTTAAGAATATAAATAATGATTTATTTAATAATTATCATATAAATTTATTCAATATACTTTTATGAAGAAAAAAATCTCATTTAGAATTATATAGTTAAATAATCCCTTATAATGATCTTAGCGTTTATGTGAGAATTTATCATGAAATTATTAATTGTATCAACTATAAATACACATATAAGAAGTTTAAATAAATAAATGGATACCCAAATTCATTATAAAGGTAATCACATTATATTAACGGTAATGAGGATGCAATATCACCCAACAAAAAGGAATTGGGTTATGAAATTTCCCTACCACGTGGAAATTTTATGATCAAATACCATTAGATGAAATAATTAGAATTGAAACTCAAAATAACATGATGAATGAAGTATTAATGATATTAATGGTAAACGTGGAAGTTTATAAACCATATATATGAAATTATTTTTACAATAAAAAATTATACCTTAAATAATGAAAATTGAGATGAATTCCATTACTACATTATATATTTTGAATTATAATAACCAAGAATTATATAACATCAATAGAAATAATAAATAACCTGATGAAAAAATTATTCATGATATAAAATAAAACATAGTCATAATATAAAACAATAAATAATTATAATGTTATAATAGGATAAGCATCATGGAAGAAAAAGTGGGGCAAGAATCACTTAGCTTGTATTTAGATTTGGGTGAACATTCTATAGGATGATGTATAAGGGTTTAAAACATGTTACTAACCTATAAGGGAACCATAATAATTTTTATAATACTTTATATCCTCTTATTATAATATCCTATAACTTTTTTCAACAATATTTAATTTGTTTTCTATATTAAGTGTTAATTACATAGTGTTTCGAGTATGTTTTGACTTATTACTATTTTATTCTCACAAATATCATTATTTATTAATCTAAATAAAGTAAAACATGCTATAATTATCCTATATATTTAGTATATAAGTATTTATAATAACCCATAATATTTTTAGATATAAAATTAAATGCACTCTTCATGGAGACGATAGACAATATGTACACAACAAATGCTACTTCCATTTCCTAATCAGATTTAGAAAATAAAAATGTAAATGGTATAAATGTATAATACAATATATGAAAAATATTTATTTCATATATTTAAAAAAAATACAAAAATAATTCTAACTACATTCCATGTAATGTGTTAATGAATCACATCTCTTTGAGGTGGCGGTAGTAATCAGGTCCACAAATGACATTTTCGTATTAACAGCAAATCAAAGATATGAATGTATGGTTATGAAAAAATGTTTCATAAAAAATAAATTATTAATAATATATTTATCATATATAAAATATTATCTGATCATTATTCACAACTTTGAATGGTGGAAAATGGATTAACGAATGCCATCGATTCGTAAGGCGATAATCCACTCAACCCACAAACGATGATTGAGTATCCAATTTTGATGTATTTGTAAGAATTTGTAGGTAAAAATAATTGAATTATAAAATATAAGTATATTTAAGTTTCATATTTTATTATCTAAGAATTATATTAAAATAATTTAATGTTTGGAGAAGTAAATTAATCAAATTTGATCTTTGAATAATGTTACCTCTTATTTGGGTTACTAATTACGATTTATACCAAAATACTTCATTGGAATTCCATATTATAAAAATGAGGATACTAGGATTAAGAGATTGAATATTGGGAGATATTTGGGTAGGTTTTCTCTGTATAAATGTCTTTATATGTGTCAATATGTGGGAGGGGTGTGTTCCTTTTTATAGTGAAGTAGGATTGACATTCTTGTATATTTCTGAAATTGGAAGTACAACCACATTATTTCCCTTTCTTGAGGCTACAATAATGAAAAAATTTCTAGAAAATCGAGGATAATGTCTATATGTTTCCATAATATGGATTTTGTAAAAAAGTGTAGGTCATTCTGGCCCTTATGTTTAAGGCTTAGTTCCATGTTATGCTAATTTTTCTCTTAATCACATTAATTAATTTGAATAAATTTTATTAATATTGTCTATAATTTTAGAAATTATAAATTACATTGATTAAAAACATGGATTCAATTTTTTAAAACTCCCAATTATATAAGTCAAAGGAATTAATTTAATATTAATCCCTTAGATAGGACAATGAAGAGTGGTTTTGAAGTAAAATTATTCAAACATTTGAGAGTTTCAATACATAATATTAAAGTGAAATATACTCCCATGAAATAATTTGTATTAATTTAATAATAATCCATAATATTTTACTTTAAAAAATTTAAAATATAATTTACCTCTATAAATTATTTTCCAACAAAATTTGTTTATAGTTAAATTCCAATATTTTTCACTATTCATCTAAAAATAAAACTTCTCAGAAAAATACGAAAAATTCACCCATGGACAAAATTTATGATTTGATATAAAAAATAATGATTTATTTTTTCATATAAAACATTAAAAATTAAAAAGTTTAGTTTTAAAATAAGGGCACCATTAAAATGTGGTAGAATTGCCTTTCAAAAAACATAGGTTTTTATTCTTAATGTAGGGTTTTCTATTATGCTATGAAAAAATATATTTTATGAATGTTGAAATATTGGATTGGATAAATAATATATATAATAATATTTTACTTAATACTATTGATAATCAATAATTTAATGGCTAGGATAAGACATATTTTTATAATATTTTAAAAATGTTTCGTTGTTTAGAAAAACACAATCTTGCATGTAATGAAAATTATCAAAAATACTCAATGATTAATGTGATAAAATATAAATACATATTGTATTAATTTAAATATATATAAAATATTAAATTAAATAAAACCATTATACCTATAATGTCTTACATGTTATTTTCTATCAAATAAAACTTACAGTTTTATTATTATCATGGGGTCCCATTCTTCCCTCCATAATGAAATTTAATCCTCTCAATTTAAACATGAACTTGATAATATTTTTTTTTAATTTCCTATGTTGAAATCCCACATAATGAGAATTTTTTGAAAACTTTTCTCTTGAAAATATAGACTAGGAAGTACCAAGGTCATAGATAGTAACATATAACTTTGTCTCTACAAAGGATAACATTATTGGAAAGTGAAAAATATACTGGGAAGAAAATGAAAAATATTTTTAGGGTGCAATTGAGTTAATATTTTTTAAAAAATAATAATATCATCAATAGAAATTTTTGGGTCTAAAATCCATAAATCTTTGATTATTTAGTATACCATATGTTTAAGACCAATTATTTATTAAAAAAACTTCTTGCAGACCATTTCCCAAATGTTGAGAAATTCATTTAAATGATAAGAATATATAGAAATCTAATTTCATAACATTTTTCTATAAAAATAGTTTTCATCCTTTGTTTATCCATTTATAAATTTACAATTCATCCATTACTTCATAAAATGGATAAAAAAATAAGTTTGATGACTAAAACAATAAAATTTTCTTTTAATGGATCTTAATATCAATAAAAAAGTATATTTTCATTCCATTTTTCTATAACTATTCTCCAAATACAATATGATTAATACATTAATATATAATCCTATAAAGTAACACTTTTGGTTAATAATTAATAATTATTTTTAATTTTATTTTCAAAAAATTAATATTTAATCGGGATGTTGGGTTGGACAGTGGTTGAAATTAAACCCTTATCATCCATAAGTCATGGGTTCATGTCAGGCATCCCTACCAGAGATTATGGATTGTCTCTCGGAGTAAATGTTTTCCTTTTCTAAAAATATATTAAGGTAATTTAAACAATAAATACTATTTAAATCCTTGATATTAAATAATTAAATAGCCTTCAGCTACAGATTTCAAGAAAACCTCAATACATAATTACTTCATCCATTTATTTGAACATCATTCCATCCTTGGACTAGGTTTTATCATTTAGAATATTTAATTGATTCAGTAAATTACTAGGATCCCATAATTTAAGGCAAAAAACAATAAATGGATCCACAGAATGAGATATATTTTCTTCCATCATATATATTATTTCTCCTAGAAAGTTCATTAATTTATTTTCATCTTCCCCATATATAATTCAGTTTCTCATTCCATAAAGACAATTTCATGGGTACGCCCTTCCACATTTCTTACATGATGTTAATCAAGTCTTCTTTTTTATATGGTCTCCTTTACTCATTCCTATATAACCTCCATAATTATCATTGTTGGTGAGTTCAGGAGTTAGTTAAGGTATTTGTTAGTAATCATAATTCTGAAAAAATATTTAGCCAGAAACCCGATTTCAGTAAATCTAATCGACAAATCATTTGGTTTCTCATTGTCACCTATTTTAACATCATTTTAAATTTTAACAAGGCCAAATTGGGTTTCATCCATTTAATAAAACCATAAATAATTGTGTGAGTAACAATAGTCATAGAGACAAAAACATAAAATCATTTGTAGGATATCTAATTCATGAAACCTTGTTTCCAGCATAAAAAATAAAAGGATTAGCACAACTAATTATTTTTCATTATATATTAAAATTATTTATAATGTTTTGTAGTGAAAATATTAATTATCCTACGGTTTACACCAAAGACTATCAAGTCAGGTGCATAGTAAGTCCCATTTTCATGCAATAGTATACACTCGAGTTAGGCTCAACACAAATTTTCTGAGTTATTACCCAATGTACAACTTTTCCAAAACCATGCCCTATTGTAATATCAAGAAAGGGATGTATTTCTAGTAAAACCACATGATTTATATATAACTGAATATTTTTGTTGTTATTATATTATTATCCTAAAATTCTATCATAGTTTCATGTTCCAGGATTTATGATTCTATAAATCTAGTTCCGAAGGTTTATACTAAACTTTATATGATACCAATTATAGTGACCCAACCCTAGAATGTGTGGAGTCCTTTTTGTGCTACCATTACATTCACACTTAGAAGAAAATGATGTTCCAAATGACCATATAGATTTATAGTCTTGGTAAACAAGATATGTAAATAAATATTTTATTACAAATGAATACCTAAATTACAACATAAATTTTTTTTGAGGATAATAAAATTATTCCATCTAGTGTATCGAAGAAAATCATTCTTAGTACACTTCATGGAATCTCAGGCAAAGTAAAAAAACTTAAGGGTGAGCTCAAATTCAGAGTAATAGTTATGTATGGAGGAAAATAATGGATCTACGATAATAATCATTATGGATTGGTACATAAATAAGATTCATGAAATCTAGTAAATAATCTAAGAAGGAAGATCATAAAATATATACATTGTAAATAATGAAAAACAAATGACATTTAAATATCTGAACAGAAAATTAATAATTTTTACAAATAGAACACTGAAAATACAGTCTATTTAATCAATAAATTGATAATGAAATCATCCATTGAATTTTTCATAGTTTAAATCTCATGGATAAGAATTAATGGCTCAAATTGATGGAAATGAATAATTATTGGATATCATGTTTAAGAAACACGAAAATATATAACATCAAGATAATTCATATGAAGGTTTAAAAATAGTTGTAGAAATTGATTTAATTTAGGAAACTGTTATTTTTCTCATTGGATCTTGTCAATGCATTGAGGGGTTATATAATTTAATGGAACCACCCACCATTGCATGTCGAAAGCATTAACGATTTTGAGTCATTGATTTAACTAATAAGAAATATGCCTTGTCAAATATCTATATTTAATAAAGATTACTGATTTATAAATAATACCCTAGATAAGAAATAACAATTGAAACAAATACCATATATAAAAATGGAATACAATATAGTAAATAATCATATCCATGATATAAAATATTGATATTTGTTAGCAATTTAATGTCTAATGATCATAAGAAATTGAATATCTTCATGGTGACTAAAAGGAATCTAGGATGTGATTTTCAATACTATCTTTGGGTAAATAAATAATAAACCATCCAATGGAAGAATAAGGATTGTATTAGTACAATATATCCAGAGTGGTGTAAAAATAAATGTTTGTTTTCATTAAGGAAAAATAATACTATAAACAGATATTTAATAAAATATTAAAGAAAATATCCATTTTATTTTTGTTTTTTTAAATCCATTTTTTTTAAATTTTTTCATAATAATAAAAAAAATATTTAAACATTCAAAGTAATATTCAATGAAATGATCATGAGTAATTCTGTACATGTCATCCAAGGTAATAAGAACATTCCTTCTATAAGTTTTAATGGTTAGTAAAGTTCCATGTTTAGAAATTGAAAAGAATTTTCCAATGAAAAAATTGGTAAAAGACAGGAATGATCAAATTTTAATTTGAAATTATTCCAAAATGTTATAAACATGTTTTAATGTTTTTTTTGAAAAATAATAGTATAAATAGAAAACATGTTCCCCGACTATAGAAAATAATGAAGTCTTATTTTCTTAAAAACATTTTTTGTAATAGTTTGAGTAACAACGAGTGGAAATATTGTACTATTACATCAAAATGTTATGAATAACTTGAGATTTATTAAATTAATGGTTTATTGGACAATGGGCATATAAATTACATTAAAATAATATCAAGAATTTGTAATCTAGATTAGAATAATATTGTAAAATAGAACTTTAAAACGATCATAACATTAAAGTGAGAAATGATTAATGATGTAATTATTTTTATAAAAAATAAACAAAAAATTCTAATTTTAAATAAATCAATTGATATTCAAATAAATTATACACATAATCATTGAATATTAATGGAAGTGAGGATTTAATATAACCCAATGAAATGGAATTGAGTTATTAAATATCCTTATCACTGGGTAACTTTATGTTCAAATCCCCTTATATGAAATAATATAAATTGGAACTAAATATAAAATTAATAATTTCTTAATAATTATATTACATTCATATGTTGTAGTATGTACACCATATATAAGATATTACATGCACAAAAATATTGTATGCCTCAACAAACTGAAATTATGTCGAGGCCCCATAATACTTGGTAAATACGAAATTATATTACCTATTAAAGTAATGAAAAAAATGAAAAACTAAATACAATAAATATAAAATTATTCATGATAAAATAATTAGTTGGGGAAATATATACACCAAAATATATGTAGTGAAAGTATATGAATCACAAATGAAAAAATGATATAAGAATTTATTACCATGTGTTTACTTTTTGGAAAACTTCTTTAACCTCCTTCATAGGGGTATTAAACATGTTACTAAAATATACATGAACTATAATCATATATAAATTATGATATATTAACTTCTTAAATATATTATTACCAATTTGTTATCAATCATTCATTATCATCACTATTTCGGGTGTTATTTCAATTGTTTTTTAGTATGTTATGACTTGTTATTTTTTCTTATAAAATTGATCATTATTTAATAATTTAAATAATGTAAACAATGATTTAATTATCATACATAATAATAATATATTTTTATATAATAATCCATCTTATTTGGGGATATGAAATTAAATTCCCCATTCATGGAGACGATTGGTAGTACGAATGCATGAACACTACTTCCATTTCCATGTAGTATTTAATTGAATTTAAATTAAATGAAATATATGTATATCAGATTTATTTTATCATATTTACTCATTATATTTCACATATTTTTATTAAAACCATTGTTAATATATTCTATGTCATTTGTGAATGAATCACCTCCCTTTCAGGAGGCAGTAGTCAACACGTCCACAAACACTGTTATTGTATTCCCACATAATTAAAGGAATGGAGTTATAGTTATATAGAAATGTTCCAAATGAATAAATAAAATTTTAATAGTAAATATTTCATATATAAACTATATGTTCTTCATTATTTTCAAATTTTAATGGCGGTATATTTAATAATGAACAACATCTGTTCAAAAGGCAGTAGTCCTCCGAACAGACGAGCGATGATTGTTTAATGTATTTTAATGGATAAGTGTAAATGATAATATTTAATTATTATAATAACAAAATATAATTATATTAGTGTTTTTTATATTTATATGTAAACATGAAATATATATACTTTAACTGTGGGATAACTATTTAAAGAAAAGGTGATCATCAAAAAACATTACCTCTTTTTCGAGTAACTCATTTTGGATTACACCAAAAGACATAATTGGTTTCCATTATGAAAATATTGAGGACAATAAGATGAGGGTAGGATTTTTTAGAGATATATGTAGTGATTTAGGATGAGATATATGTATTTAGAGATGAGAATAAGTTAAAGGGGAGAGTTCCTTTTAATAGTGGAGACAGAGGGGCATTATTGTGGAATTCTGAAAAAGGAATTCCATCCATATTTTTTCACAATAAAGTGGATTTAGTAATGAAAATATCAGTTAATGTGGTAGATATGGTTAAAATATGGACAACGATAAACTTTTGGAGACATTTCAAGGTCATTTAGGCCCTTAGGTTTAATGTTTAATCCCTTGTTAAGATATTTTTACTCCCAATCACAATAAATAGTTTTAATAAATATCACTAATATTAATTGTTAAAAACTAATTGTAATTATATTCATAATCTAAAATTTAATTTCTAATTTATTTCTTGTTATAAAAATATTTTAATAATATATTGATTTTTGTGAAACTTAGTCTTATATGTAAAGCATGTTATCGAAGAAACACATTATTGGATGAGATATAAGAAAATGTAATATTTCAAGAATTAGATGCCATATAATATATTATTGCTTTCTAAAATATTTAATACATGAAATATTATTGATATGTTGTATGATATCAAAAAAATATACTCATTTATAATTTTCATGGTGTTAGAAAATATAATAATAGAATTAATGCAATAGATAAGATATTTATAGACATAGGATGTGGTGAAAAGGATAAGTTTGTAATTGAATATTTTTTCCTAAAAAATCATTTGGGTCAATTTTGGTTATTGATAAAACAATACTAGGGAGAATGTGGAAAACACTCATGGAATGGAAGGTGTTTGACAAGTTAGTTTTTGACGAATATTTTTCTCCTGTGATAGAAAATAAATTGAAGAGATATTTCATCAATTAAAATAATATGAAATAAGAATTTTTTTTATTGTAAGGATACCTTTACAAGTTAATCCAAGTATGCCTCATATTACATGAACAAAATAGATTGACTAACTCATTATTACATTAATGGTATTAATCTATGTATTTTAGGTAACAAGACTCTCAAAAATTTTCTTTAGAGGATGATATAATTTTATGTTCCATAATGAAATTGAATTAATACTATATATTTTATTATTTAAAATAATGTCATGAAAATAATAGGATGAAAATGTAAAAATAGATATAGGATTTAAGGTAACGAAGGATTTACCAAATTTGATAATTGTGGAAAGAAACACCATGTTACGTACGGGAAGAGAATGATTGTTTCCTATACAAGTGGAGAAAAAAGGCACATTTCACTTGATTATGAGAGAATTAAATAAAATTCAAATGTTAAATTTATCCACTCTATGTATATGAGATACTATGAAAATGAACTCCACAATCATCAAGGGAATATAACATCAAAATACATGAGATCAATGTCATGAATATGATATTAAAACTACATATGTGGAATAAGTAATGTTATAGTGTATTTGGATCCTTTATGTATGTTGTAAATATATTTTATTTGTAAAGTTATTATTATAAGAATAATTAAATATATAAATCTTATAATTCAATATAATTTCATAAATTATTTCAATGTATGTATTGAGTAGTACCAAGATAAAAGATTGACCGGAATGTTGAACTTAATTAAGCACACATAATTGTGGAAAATATAATCTTTAATGTATTCTTGATGTTGAGTTTATTTTTTCAGGATTATGATTTAATTGATATGGACAACATAATTTGGATAGTAAATAATACCTTGGAGTTGATTAATGATTTTTTATGATGTGATTTATTCTGACATTTATGGAGATAAAAAGAATTTTACTTAATGAATATGTCCAATAATATTTTTTTAAGGAATGTTGAAAAAATCATTAAATCAATATGGTTTTATGGTAATTAAGGTTATTAAAATGTTTTCGGGATAATACGTGATAATGTTATTCACATATTTAGAATGTGAAATTAATATCCACCGTATATTGTATGGGGAATATAATTTTGATTTAGGGACCTTCATCCACATTTTTGGACACTAAATTTGTACACACTAATAATGGAAGTGTTTTTAGATTAGTTAAACCTGGAGTATATTATGATAATATTTCGTTGTTATTGGATAACATTTTATAAAAATATTTTATTTTAAAAATATTTAGATATAGTCTGAATTAATTTTCACTATTTTATGGATCCTACAATCAGTTGAAATTTAATATTAGTGATCCAGTATTAAAATATTCATTTTGGACATTAATTATATAGAGTATGACATGAAGATAATTTTCATCAATGTACAAAAAATGGGTGAAATGTTTCATACAGAATAAAAATAAATCAAAGAAATATATTTCCATACATTTTAATAGAGTAAAATAAATTTTCAACTCCAAAAAATGATCTTGAATATAATTTTTTTTATTTTTAATATTTATGATATCTATGAAATTTTTCACACCATTGTTTTATCTCTTTATGGTCATTAACCTTTACTAAATATCTCTATGTATTTTCATCAATGTAATCTATCACTCTCTATCATTATATGTGGGTTATTATCCTTTTCAATTTCATTGTTTTCATTAACAACCTATTTTCCCCTATATGTAAACCCAATTCCGTGTTATTCCATATGACCATCATACATATTTTCCGCATTATTAATAGGATGATTTATTATCTCTTATTATGATGTGGGTTTTTCAACAGCGGTATTTCGAAATGGCTCACCATTGATTATCTATATGAGGTTTTGTTTAAAAGGATACAATTATTTTCTGATGGGAATAATATAATACCCTATAATTCAGTACCATGAACATTGTATTCGATAGACTTTTTGACACACAACCCCATTATATAAAGAAAATATAACACCCCAATACATTAAAATAATAATATTATTTTTTAAATATATTAAAATTTTCACTATAATGAAGTAAAAATAAAATGGTGTTTATATTTAGTTAAAAGAAACACTGATATTATCCTATATTACATGCGACCCATAGTTTACTATTATGAACTGAAACTAAGAGTTTAGATTATGTTATAAGTAATACCAAGTTTAAATTAAAAGTGAATAGTTTTTGAAAAATTGTTATATAATAAGATAAATTTCACCTAGGTGATTTAAGGATAGTGTGTGGATTATAATAAATAATTTATGAATCTTATGGTTATATTTTCATTAGTAATAATATAAGAACCATTTTAATGAAAAAGAAATACTTTAAAAAAATTTACTTTTCAAATTGAATGGTTAGTCACCATTTATGAAAAATATGTTAAATTAATATAGACCATATTTAAAATATTTTATTATAAAATCAACTTCATTTTTGAAATAAGAATATCAAAACAATCTTATATTGAATTTTTATCTATTTTCTAAAATGGTTCATTTTATGATTAATAGTAAAAAATACAGAATTTCAATTGAAAAAATAATATTAATTTGAATATATTTTAATGTAAATTTGGGTTAATTTAATTTTTTTTAATAAAATTTAGTTCATTAGAATCTTATTTAATATGAATTGATATGAAAGAAAATTGATAACTATTTGTCAGTTTCACTTTCAAAACCTACTTCCTCATCACGTCTTCAGGTTTAATTTAATATAAAATATTTCCAATTATATGAATAAAATTTTTAAAAATGGATTTCATATTTGGAATTAGCATAATATATATTATCTAACCAGGGAAACATAATTTTTTTTACCACAATTAATAGTGAAAACATAAAAAATTAATTAATGTGGTTAAGGAAAAAATTGGTTATCGAGGAATTGAACTAAAAATAATATGGTTAAAAATGAATCAACTTAGGTAAAAATATTTTTGAATTGAAATATTTCAACATTATACTTACCATGTTTTAATTTATAGTGATTTGGAATATTTTTTCCTCATAATTAAATTTTACTTTTGGATATTATTTTAAAATTTATATGCAATTTCCAAGGAGTTCCTCTTTACAACTTATAATAGCGAGCTCCCTCCCCTTACATCATCCTAACTATAAACAACCTTCAAATCTAAAAAACGATCAAATTATCTAACCCAGTATCATTTGTTAAATTCTAGAACTTCTAGTTCTCAAAAAACGATCATCCCTAGTTTTCATAAAAGGATATCAGAAGGGGGTTTATATTGGAGAATGTAATTGTATTAACTATGATTATTTATTTCTATTCCTTATTTCAACATTAAGATATTACTTAAAACATCAAATATTATTGTACTAGTATGTTCCACTTATATATATGTCAATTTGCTAATTTTTTAGTAATTATCAATCTTCACATACATCAAATGATAAACAAAATCATCAATCACGTGTATAGAGAACTACCACATCACGACCTGATATAGTTTGTTTTCCATAATATCTAATAATGTATGGATAAAATTATTTATTTTATAAATTTATATTATTTTAATGATTTTATTATACTTCTTTAATTTTAATATATCATTATCCTTTTTTTACTTTCCATTCCATTTCAAAAACAATAACCTTGATCGTGTCTATATTGAACTACATCCTTACAAAGCAATATGAATTGTTTCGAACTTACATTTTAGAATGAATATATTCTAGATATAAATAACTTTTATGCAAGATATAAATTAGATTATATTGACTATTTAATATAATATATCACCCACTTTCTTAGCCTTTCAATAATTAATAGAATGATTTCATCGCTCGTGTGTACATATGGCCCAACATCTCCGTGATGTGATGTGATTCATTTTAAATTTTTTAAATTTATGAATGATTATAATTATGTATATATGTCATAATTATTATATTTAAAATATTATTATTTTTCTATATAATTTAAATTTACATCGTATGTACAAGAATTGTATCTTTCATTCTAAAACATATATGCGTAAATTAAGAAATTAACTATTGAAACTAAGAGAATAATGAATTTTTATTTTCAATAAAGTGGTAAAATTTAATAAAAGAATAATATATTATATTATACATATTAATATGGTTATTTTATAAATTAATTACATGATTAAAACTATTATAAATTATGTTAATGAACATTCAACCAAAATGAAGTGTGGCGTTTGTTAATTCATCTTAATTAATATTCCATTGATGTTTTTTTATTACACACAAAATTACTTTTATAGGGTGAATATTATTTCATATAATTTTAATAACATCATTCATTAATTATTATAAGTATGTTATGTTTCAATTATAATTTTTCATTCAGATGGATTTGGATTGAAACATTTCAAGTGGTAATAGTTATTGTACCATTATTTCTATTATTAGGGTTTGTTAATGTTCTCTTGAAATAGTCACCATCATATACTCAGTTTTCATAATACATTACATGTCAATTTAATATTGATATTTTCTTATAATTAATATTATTATATCCTCAACTATATACGATTTTTAAATGTTGCGTTTAAATTGATTGTATGTTGATTAACTGCATTAATATTTTTGAATATGTTCTATTTAATCAATATTAATATTTGATGATATTTAAAATTATTAATGGAATAAATCAATTTTATGATATCTAATGACTTATTTTGACATATAGAAATGTTTTGGGTATTTTATTGAAAACCCAACATCCCATAAATAATTCTCATGAGAAAAATTAGTTTTCTAAATCAGATATATTTTATCCCAGTTGTTTTAAAATTTCTTGAGGATATATATTTAAAATTGAGCTGTCTTGGGCCTGATACACGGCGTCCAACAATTAATAATTTACATCATTCATCAAACATTTATAATTATTATCCATGACATTTTTTACAATTAATTTATCTATGGATTCATTTAATTATAATATTATTGAATAAATTTCATGTTTGTTTAGTTATTTTACTTTCCACTAAGATAATTTAATATATTATCTATTAATAATGTATTGTTTTCTAAATTTAATGTCTGTAATGTTATTTAGAAATAAATCTTAATTATTATTTTTTGATTCATTATATCTTCTATTTTACATATCCCTTATTCACCATTTTCTTAGATAATTATTTTGTTTCCTTTCTCAAGGATGTGAAGTAAAATTCATTGAAAGATTTCAAGGATTCTAAATTCTTAGACATTCCAATTTTATTTATATAATATCCCTATGTAAAATGGATATAATGTATATAGTTTGATCTAAAAAAATAGCTAAAATGACAGTTCATTCATGATTTTACACTATATATCAAAGGAAATTTAATAAGCCATGAATTGGATCGTATATAATGGTGATAGGGTATTTACTGATTTCCAATTGATATTTTCATAGAGTGACTGTTTTACTTTACCATTATTTATTTATTTTTACTTAAAAATTGATTTAGGTGTTAAATATTGTAGTAAATTCAGAGTATAGAGTAACAAATGATATTAAAATAACTAATTGTTAAAGATAAAAAAATATAGTTTTATGATTCTATTTTTCAAAATTTATTAATTTTTTGGTAAGCTACATTATTTAAAACTATAATGTGTATGGGAATTAAATATTTTTGAATAATTTAATTTTCAATATAATACTATATAAGAACAATATATGGTGAACTAATAACTAATTTGGTTATGTAAATCCATGGTACCCCACGTTTACATGTCATTTCATTAATGTATATATTATTTTTTCCCACTATTAGGTTTTTTCATTAAATTTGATTTGGAATATGATTCTGGGTGAAATAAAAATAAATTTTTTTTTGATATTTATAAAGGCCTAATATGTCTCTACAATGCTTCGTTTAGTGTTGTAAATGGTTTGTGTGTCCTTTCCTAGAAATTTCTTCCAGGAACTTTGTAGTGCCCTGAGAAATGGGTTTTATAGAATGGAATAAGTCGGTGTATAATTTTTAAATTTTTATGTGGTTTCTAGTTTTTTAGGCGAATTACGTCGCTATACTTTCATAAGGATATGTTTAAATTTAAATAGATGTAAATAATTGGGATGTTATTTTACCTTGAAATTGTGATGATTTGATATTTGGTTAGTTCTAGAGGTTTTTTGAAAATATTGTTTTTTTAATTTTTCCTTGGGTAAAAATATTATAATTTATAGTCCTTGATCGATCTATAAGTTATAAAAAATAATATTTAGTCTGAATGATATAATTTATGCATGATCCAACCTTTAGAAATCTATTTTCTATTCAAGAGGAATAAAATATGAATAAAATCTATAATATTAAATTCTTATTCTATATCATGGTGGTGTGGAGGTCCATCTAATTTCCATGTTTATATTTACTAGTAGTAGATCTATTGTCCACAATCCTATGAATATAAATCTACCATATAAATATTTATATGATATATATAAAAATAATAAGTATCCCATTAAAATTTTTATTCAGTAGGACATAAATAAAACTTGGAGATGTTCTTGAATTCACGAAGAGGTTCATAAGAGTTTCCTTTTATTAAAAATTATGTCATTGTATTGAGACCCCAATGATATATAAGGCAAATATTGTGGAACATATAAAAGTATTTCTGATTAACCTTATGATGTAAATTTTATCTATGTCACGAAATTTTCCTTATGATACATAAGATTTATTCTCTCGATAAATAAGGGTTATTCCAATATCTATAGATGATACATAGGAGTATTTTTCCTAATAAAAACACATTCGAAATAGAATCATATAATGAAAATGTTCACCAGGTTGTTTCTAGAAAATTTTTAAGGGAAATTATATTTTATTGAAAAAAATGTCCTAAAAATTATTTTTTGGTGGACATATTGGTATCACGTTTTCTAAGTTGATCATTTAAAGAAATGGATGTATTGCAAGGATAGATAATTGAAAAAAATTAGTATATATGAGAAATGATGATGATTTACAAGGTTCATTCATGAATTATGATAATATATAAGGGTCCCCATGCATAAAGATCATTGTGTATATTAAAATCTGAGTAAAAAATGATTTTACATAGTTTCCATAAATTTAGAAAATTTATAAAATAAAATAATGAGTAAAATGTATCTTGTTTCATTCAGAATAATAATAAAACCCTCAAAATAACCCATTTTAATTATTTTCATCCATAATGGATATCATTTTTATTTGTTTAAATACAATTTTATATATATTTACAGGGATTATATTCATGTAAGAATATTGGTAATGAGACTTAATTTCAATTTCCACATTCCATGTACAACTCTTCACATCATTATTCTCCAAATTTTGGGTATATTAGATAAGTATAGGTTTCTGAATGGGGTTGAACCGATATGTTTTTCTCATCAAGTATATTTATATTATCTCTAGATGAGGTCGGTGGTTTTGACATTCTTATGTCTCATTATCATTTGTTTTTTTAATGTTTTCATTCAATTTATGCGATTATTATTACCACACTATATGATTTAATAATGTTCCCAATTAACTAGATTAGACAAATATCATTTAAACAGTGAGAAAGAACCAAATAGTGTTTTAAATTATTCATTTGTTAAACCTTATTTGATTTATTTTCCATTACCCTCTTTATGGATTACCTACTAGATTTTGTAAGAATAGTTAATATAAATGATTTTTATTTTAACATTTCATTGAAAATGTATTTATATTAAAAATAGAATCACCATATATATTTTAAATGATGGGATTTCATGATAAATGCTGATAATATTTAAATAAAACTATTTTCTTATAAAAACTGTTCTTATTATTATTCCATCCATGTGAATACTAAAATTAATTATAGGTTTTGATTCAATTTCTAACTTGGTTTATAAAGTAGTTATCAATTGTTATTTATATGAAAAATAGTATAAATCTGTTATGAATGATTTCAGCCGTTTAAGCTCATATATGTAATTACCAATTTTTTAATGATTATATGCTTATCATGCTTTAGTGTTAATGTTTCATTTCCTTTGGATCATTTTTCAAAATTATAAATGAATGTATAATAATACCTTGCTAGGTTATTGAAATTTTATGCTGTTGTATACAACATTGAGAACATGAATGAATAAGTTATCCAGATAGTCTTCTTATTTTTATGTCAAAGTGAACTGCTGGGTCCAAATTAATGTAAATGACCATTAGATGGTATATATGAGTAAAAGTAATTGGGTTTTATTGAACCATATCAAAAGAAATTAATTTTTGTAGGTATCCCATCTTGGCTAAATTATGTATATGGTGAGATTTATAAGCATTATTAACTATTTAATGACCAATTAGTCAAGAATATGGTTTTGGGTGACAAATCGTTCAATTTTGATGTAGTTTAATGCACAAATATGGTTAATGTATATAACCCTATTTGGTTAGTAAAATAATATTAAGGTATTTTCCATCAACTACTCATCATCATAGAATTTTTTGTTATAATATTATTGTTATACTTCCACTAATATTTTCAATGTACTTTATTATTTATATAAAATTTGATGAAAACGTTTGTTGTCACCCAGACTGTGTGATTGGGTGGTGTAATATAATTCAAAACCCCTGTTTAGATATATAGTTTGTTCATGGAACATGATATGGAACTACTATGTTACTTCCCCTATGTGCGAGTAGTTGGTTTAGGATATTGATGTTAAAATAATGCAAGATCTTCCTTAAGTGTGAGTGGATGATCTGGAATCATGGAATGAAATTTATTCATGAAATCCATTGGGTGATATGTGAATGTTAGAGAAGATTATTTGTAAATAATGTGAAACTTATTCTTAACAATGAGAATAGACAAAGGACATTATGTGGAACCAATGTGATTCATACTAAGAATGGGAAGGCATAAAAGTTGAATATATGTTATTATTTTAGGTGAAAACATTCCTTGAGAGAGGAGGTTCTATTAATGTTTTTAAAATTATTTTGGAAAGAGCTTACCCTATTAAATCCAATTTTATTTAAATCATGTAATTTCATGTGTTGTGGTTTCCAGGATAGCACACAAAAACATAATTAAAACTCATGAATCTGCATTCTTTGTTTTCTGAAGTTGGTCTATTGGACATATGAAACATTCACCTAGGTTAATACAATAAGAACATCTATATAATTAAAATATCACTAATATTTTTGATCTATGTGGATTCCAGTTATGTTGTAAGAAAAAACCCCACCCAAATAAATTAAATATATCTCAATGAAAATTAGTATACTATCATGTTTACTAAAATAGAATAAATACATCCTAGAGATTTACATGTATTTATATTTAGTGTTTCACGGAGGCTATCGATTTGGTAGTTATAATTATGTGATTTTTGATAACCATCAATATATTTTACCTTTTTTATTGTTTTTCACATGTACCATGAAATGAATTATAACGATATTTATCAATCCATACATGTTATACATATATAACATATTTTTCTATAATACTATATTTTGATGCATAACATAGTCATGTTGACTTCTTATTATTATGGATTAGGGGGGGACCACATTCATTTCATTTTTTTCTACTAGGTCTTTGGTTATCTATTATTTAGAAATGTGTTGATAAATTCACAATACACCTATTCTTGACCATAGGTATTCTGTAGAGCAGAATGTCCCCTCTTTATATTTTAGTGCTTCAACACTAGTTAATAACCAATAGTATATGATGAGGATCATCGATGGTCATGCAGTATCACCTTATCATATTTTATTCTAGAAGTCTATGCATGTTCATTATATAATCGTATTAGTAAATGTGTTTTTTGGTAAAATGATAGTTATTTGTTGATATATGTTATTAGAATTCTGGAGATCAAAAAGTTTTATGTTTTGATAACATTTCCTACATTGAAACCAATAATGGAATATGATATTCATTATTTGGACAAATATCTATATAATGACTATGGTGTTGGATTATTACTCCAAATGTTGGATTTATTTTACTCCACATAAGTCATAGAGCTCAGTAATGTTCCAACAACATTGTCCATGCATCTTTACGTTGGATCTCTTAGAACATGTTACAATTACTTATGTGTCGTATTTTTTAATAACATTCCACATTAGGATGAATTATAAATTGAGTGAAATACTATGTTTTATTTTAGAATAAATTACGAGTGGTTAGAAAAATTAATTTGGAAT
Source organism: Viscum album (assembly GCA_963277665.1). Classification (NCBI taxonomy): domain Eukaryota; kingdom Viridiplantae; phylum Streptophyta; class Magnoliopsida; order Santalales; family Viscaceae; genus Viscum; species Viscum album. The sequence continues at coordinate 602,084,743 of OY728157.1, forward strand.
TTAAGTGATGGTTTAGTAGAATTTGGATTTTCATTTTTATGACAGCCACATTAAATAAATTTTCATGATATTTTCCCACTGAGAAAAAAAAGAACTTTAATGAAAAAAACCTAAGGAATATGGTATGAAAAATAATTGTTCTAATTATTATTAATTTAAATACCAAAATTATTCAATTATTTGAGAAATGATTTGGGTTTTTCATATTTGAGAAATATCCCTAATTTTCTTATCATAGTTGGTTTTGAAAAATATTTTTAAAATAGAATAAGTTTTTTGAATGGAATGAACCAACTATTTTAATTTATTATAGATTTTAATTTTTTATCAAAACAATTTTCATGATGAGTGGTTTTTTGAATAAATATTTGGTTTTTAAAAATGATCATTTTTTTCAAATTAAATATGAAAATAGTACTTATTTCAACTGGTGAACTTCATTTTTTGTGTTTTAGTAAAATTTGGCCTATATGTTTAATTTTTTTTATGCTACTCTTACATTTTTTCATTGAATGTTTTAGTTGATGTTACTAAATACAAAATATTCCCTTAACGTGGGGAAATAAATAAGATCCAATTTAGACCATATTTTCTTTTTTTTCTATGACACACTAGGGATGACATGGGTGATTTAATTGTTCATTTGGTGGGTGTTCCTATGGGTTTATAAAGAGATTTGGGTGTTTATGGTCAAGTTATAACTGTTTATACTGGCCTTCAGAAACTATATTTGGTTTTAAATGGATATAAAATTTGGGATATATGATTTTTTTCCTATATATATTCCCTATAGTGCGATGGAAAATTCACTAGTAGAAAAAGAGACTTCCATACTTAGGTTTTAACGTTATGTTTTTTGAAATTGATCTTAAAAGTGAAGAAGAAATCATTTAACATAAGTTTTATATAAAACAAATTATAAATGATCTTGAGATGATTGTTACATTAGTTTTATATAAAACCACTATTGGAGGAAACTCTTGATATCATTTATTATCAAATTTATATAAAATAAATGTTAATATTTTATAAAATGTAACATTACCACCATAATTTCTTCATTTATTTGAATCGGTATTTCTAAACACCTTGTTCTCCAATATAACCAAGGAACCAAATCATGATCTATCTTTATTTTTTGTAAATTTTCATCCTATTTTTACATTGTTTCTATACAATCTTCCATCATTCGTCCTTCTTCCACGCTCCATGACATTATTCAATTTACAGAAACACTAATTTTATCAAATCAAAAATATGTTGCATGATTTTTTATACATTATTTAAATACATTTTCACATTTTCTTGCCTACAATTTTGGTGTGTTCTCTCTATTGAAATCGCATTTGAGTGGGTTCAATGGATTTCATGATCTATTTATGTTTCAATTTGGTAAGTTTTTTATTTTATTTTTCAAAATAAATTTATTATATATTAGTTTTAAATATATTTAATCCTACCATTTTATGTATAAGGTTTTTTACCATTTATAAACAATATTCTTAAAAACAATATTTAATAAATATTTTTATTATTATATTATTTTTTCAAAAATAATTTTTTTAGGTTATAAATGTATATATTTTTTAATGTTTTATTTATACATTTTTATCATTATAACAGATTTCTCACTGAATTTTTTTTATAATTTCTCCTATTAAAATATTTTATGATAACAATTATATTTTTGAGAAAAACAATTTTATATTGTTTTTCATGAATTAATTGTAGTTGAGATATAAATTATTTCCTAAAACTTAATGCTTGTTTAAAGTATTAGTTTTTTTATTTGATAATATATTGAAATTTTATATATTTATATATTGAAATCATTATATGTAATAATATATTGAACAATTATGTTGTGAATTCGTAGGTAATAACTGGTTCAGAATTGGATAAATGAATGAATATTACCAGATTATGGTATAGAGAAGTCAACAACCATATGATTTTATATTATTTTACCCATAATTATACTTGATGGATATCTAATTAAAAATAAAAAACTAGACAGGTTTTAATGACTATTATGTTGTTCTGAATTAGAATATTGATCACCTTAATGAATTAATTCATGATATATGTGTTTAAATAATTGAATAAAATTATTGAACAACTATATTGAAATAGAGATAATTTTTTTTAATGATGCACAAAATTTTTTATTTTATTAGTTGTGATGAGATTATTTAACTTTAATATAAGACATTTTCAGAGAGATAAGTGTCTTAATGAATTTCTTTTTCTTTTAAAATAAGAACTTTTATAAGGAGTGAAGATACTAGATACGAATTATGTGACCAAATATTTTGTCCAATGGTATTGGAGAATAAAATGTTAAATTATTTACCTGAGGAATGTGTGTTTTACAATACATAATATTAATAATTATCCTAATGTCTAAAATTTGGGAATCTAAAATATATATTTAATTAATTATCCAACTGTGATTCATTATCAAAACCTAGAAACAATACCTTGCAAAAAACATTTTGTATCATCAAATAATTCCTTGTTTAAATAATCTATTTACTAGTTCAAATGAAGAATATATGATAATATGGAATATAGATGAGTAAATATATGAAGGAAACATACACCATCATATTGATTCATAGTAATAGAAAATATTTTATAAAAAAATTATAATTATTGCAATAATGTCAGAAATCATAGAATGTGTTTTTTTGATAGATCGAATGAATCCTTATCAAAGTCTTAGTTTCCAACAATATTTAGGGAAAAATATTTGGATTTCTAAAACATTCCCTTATATATATGTTTGAAGAAATAATATGTGGCCAATTTATTGATGATTTAATGAACTAAACCACCAACAATTGATATTTGTGTTAATTTATTTCAACAAATTGATTATTTGAAATTATTATGCGAGACAGGTGTTACAATATTTGACGTATAGAAGAAAGCATAATTTATTTTGTGAGTTATAGGAGTATTCCCTATAAATGAATAATATTATTATGGAAACATATCTAGATATAGTGTTAAAGGATATAAATCTCGACAAAATTAAAATAAGGTACTTCATATTGTAAATTTCATATTGGATTAAAAATAGTTTATATTAATAATTAGATATCATTGTGAATGAATCATCTATATAGATATTAAAGAAAGTATTTAATGTTTTATAAATGTATGATTCCTTATTAAATTAATTGTCAAAAAATAGTATCAAAACTTGTTGAAATACATCAATTTAACATTCAAAGGGAAATGAATATTTAGTTGTCATCCAAAAATTTGGATGAAACAATCAATTTTTTTAACTTGTATTATTGTAATTTTTTCCATAAAAATTTAAAATTGATGAAATTTATGTTGAGAAGTACAATTCAGATTCTCTAACTGGAACATTTCTAATAATAAAAAGAAGGAAATTTTTTGGATAATAATAAATACTAGACACAATAACCAAATGAATATGTTTAGAGTTATCTCTTATAATGAATGGAAGAATAATATACTTTCTTATAGCTGATAAAACATCAAGACTGGGTTATAAGATAAAATTATATCACTATTTTCATGATTTTAATGTACGTTGTTGGTTTTTGTCAAATGTGATTTTTTTGTCATTACATTTTTGAATGTTAATAGGTATGAAATATCCATATTATCATGTATTGATGTTGGAGTTGATACTAGTTTCATTCCTTGAATTATTTTTGATACCTATAAAAAAATTTATAATCATGTTGTGTTACTTTTAAAATACTATTTCTATAAAATTATTTGATCCGTATTTTCAAGATGAGTTAAATAATGAAGCAATAATAATAATTCTAAAAATTGAATATTATATTATACTATGATTTTTAATATATTTTTTCTTCAATTGATTCAAAATGAGCATGGTATAAGAATATGTGTTATAGTTTATATTTGATGGATATATACTTTTCAATTATATATGAAAAATATTTTGGAATATTTTAATAATCATGGTCAAACAGAGTGTTATATTGTTGAAAAATATATATCATAAGAAGTATTTGAATTATTTATAGATTATTTGTCTAATGTGGACCATGTTATTCTCCATTAGCTTAAAACATAACATTAAACAAGAAGGTAAACATATTCAGAGATTAAATGTTATGTTATTTCCATATGATGAGGTGTTTCCTATATATATATATATTTTTTAAAACACTGGTGGGGTTCAACCATATATATAATATAATATTCATGTACTAATGGTAATATATCTGATAAGAAATGGAAATTGGTTAATTAATTAACATTAAATCACATCTAGTACAAGGTTTACAGATAAATTTAATATTTATTATTCCAAACAATGAAAATATAATTGGTTAGAAGGGGAAGAATGTGTTATTTTTATTACATGGTCTAGTCTTCATGTTAATTTATAAACATGTTAAACAGGATACTATGATAAAAATAATACCATTAAAGATAATGGTGAAATTATTTTTCAATAAGACATATATGATTTCAATTTTTAAATATAAAAACCCAATTCATGTATCCAAATCTTATTTTGTAGTTTTTGGGGAGATATGGGGGAAGATTATTATAAATTTCATGAAATGGAATTTAGATGTAGCTAGGTAGATAATAACAATACTATGAATGTAACTTCCAGGGAAATTAATTAATTATACATTTTTATATTTATAAATTTTTATGAATTAGATAGTAATTTTAACAATAAGGGGTACTATGTTTGATAACGTAGCTGACACACAACAATGAGTTTTTTCTGAAATCATACGTTGTAGAGAAGACTATGTTATACCAAAAAATTATATAACATTAACATTATTATTCTATGAAGAATTTATTACCTTGAAAATTTATCTATTATAATTAGAATAACTATCAATTTTATTTTTACACTTGTTTATATATGTTTTTAGATACATCTAATAAAATTTGTATGTTTAAAATACAATTTAAACAATAAAAACTAAAATATTTTAAAAAGGTAGTTTTATCAAGTATAAAAGGATAAAAAAATTTAAATCTATTATTGACTCAATTTTAATATATTTATGAAAATTTATAAATCATCTCTTAAAAATAAATTTAAAAAATATGTTAGGGTAAATGTTTTTTAATTTTTTAGAACATTATTTTTTAGTGAATATTGTATAATACAAAATATTAATTCCAAATTTCATTTTAATAAAATTTATTAATATAGATAAATTTTATTTTAATTTGGTTTTAATATATTCATACATTAATAATACCTCAACAAATCCAATTTTGGTCATTATAGTCAGTTTAACAACGAAATTAGATATGAAAACAAAGTGAAATTTTTACCCTTTAACTTTTAAATCATACATTTTTATTATATATTCGAAATTAATTATAAATATTATTTTTATAATTATGTACATTGAATTACATAAAATGGATTCAATATTTGGATTCATAAGGTAAAAATTATTTTATAATGTTAGTTTCATTTTTAGTTCTAAAAAAGTTATGATGGTAAAAATATTATTTATCGCGGTATAGGTAAAAAAGGAAACATGTTAAATGTTGAAGGGTAATGAATTATAACACCTAAAAAATAAAATATTAAATATTTTTGAGTTATTTATCACCCCTAACCAGCCTACAACACAAAAATTGAAATTATAATTAATTGAAAAATAATTCCACCTCAATGTGGTCATCTTCTAATATATAATAATTAATAATTTTGTTACTCGAACCCAGCTTTCCTCAAGATTATATATCAACCCTCACCTACTATTTCCACCCACTAAGCCTTGAAGCTACTCCAATCTATTCTTAAACTACTCCTTCTCACTCTACCCATGTCCATGTTCACCTCATCTCACCAATTGACCAAATAAATGACCCTTAAGTGTGTTTAATGGAGATGATATTCAAGAAGAGGTTTGAACCCATATGAAGGAAGACTAATGCAATTAAGGGATTTTATCTATAATTGACTTCAATGTTCATTTTTCATGAATTTTTAAAATATAAAAAACGAATGTTTTTTAATCTTATACAAAATGATAGGTTTCTCTTACTTTCATGATTCTTAATTACATTAATTTTTTCATTATATATTTTCATTTTTTTTGAATAAAATATTTTTATTATTAGGTTGTAAAAATTTATATTTTAAAAGTGATTTTTATGAGTGAAGGGTATGTTGGTTTCTAAATGTATTTTTCTTATGCTATAGAATATTTTTATAGGGATTTATTTATTATTTCATCCATTTAAATTGTAAAAAATGGTTGATCCCCATTATAGTTCACATATGAGACTGATTTAGATTATATTATGGGTTGATCCTCATTATATCTTATGAAATATGTGTGATACTCATATAGCATATATGAGGGTTGAGACCCATTTTAAATCTCCAATGAATTGGGTACTCCAAAGGTGGAAGTTGAACATATGTTATTTAACTTTCATGGGTGATTGTAATAAATATATAGTAATGATATCCCAAGGCGTTTTGATTATTTTTCTATGCATGATAAAGACATTTAATGAAATTTATTTTAATAACGATTACATTTTTTTACTATACAATCAAAATCATTAATATTTCCCTTAATATGTTTTTTATAATCTAAACTATTAAAATGTGTTTCCAATTCCATAAGTGAGATTAGAGACAAGGATACATTGAAGGGGATAACTATGGTGATTTATCATTAAAAGAAACCATGTTTTATATTAATAGTTATATATTTTTTTGGAAAAAAAGGATTCAACATGGAAGTGTCCACTTGTAATGTATGATTATAATGGTAAGTGTTTTAGTTAAAAATATTTTATGTTAATATTACTTATGTTAAATCCTTATTATATATCTTTTATAGAATGATTCATGTAAGTTACATATGGAAGTAAGAGTATCTCAATGAAAACTAGTATCCATTCCTGATGACCTGATTTGAATAATTATTTCAAAGTCATGTCATTATTATTTTAACACATTTTCTAACATACAAATATTTTAAAATAATTTATAAGTTATAAAAAACCTACTACATACCTCAATGCGATCGTGGATCCAAGGTTATTTTAAACAAATAATATTTTGTTGTTATTCAAATATTTTTTTTAAAAATTATTATGACTAAATGTTCAGATTTTTTATCTTTTCATAATACATTGTATCATATTATGATTTTGATAAAGCTACTGATGAAATATATTGTTGAAAAAACTGTTAATAATTGTTTTTAACATATATTATCTGACCCCATAATAACAATATTTTAAAAGTATCATTGATTGAATGTTTTATATTAAAATATATTCGAATGTTTTATAAAAATCATGTTTAATCAGATGTTTTGAAATTATATTTCATAGAATATAATTTTCCAAAACCATATCTCTGTGAACACTCATATGCCCCATGTTTTATAATTAGTATATGAATAATGGAATAAATTGGTTTTTAAGAATCTATAAATAATTATTTCTAACATAGGTACCATATATCTGTGTGAATAAAATAACGATTAAACTATATGGACACCATGGTCATGGTACGATGTTATTTTCTTTTTGATTCATTTTGTAAAATAAAAGTTAGATAAAATTAAATGTTTCAATATATAAAATACTCAATATATTAAGATGTTGAGGTAATTGTAGGTACGAGATACAAAACAAAGGAATAATTTGATCATTTCAGTTATAGAAATTTTTTTAAAGGATAAAACTCTACTTTTCATGTAAATATGTTTATTTATGATATTATACCAAGTCTTAAAATAATTTTTCAGCATTATGAAAAGGATATCAAGAATAAAACATTGTCCAATTAAATTTTATTCAATGAAATCAATTACCTTTTATTCAATCAATGATTTATAGATTTTTTATAGCTAACTTTCCCGTAACCATTTTTATATCACTCTCCATCATATCATTATGGTTAGTTTTCTCTTATAGTTCCATGTTATTCTACATGGGACCAAAGAATGTGTTTTCTTAAGTGAACATCATATTTATGATTATTTATTTTAAAGTGGATTTTTATTAATTCTTTTTCTGATGTGGTATTTCAATAAGGGTATTTTGAAATGTCCAACCCATAGTTTTCAATCCTGAATTCAAAATTGTGAGGTTGAAATTTCTAAAGGTGTGGGTGGGGATGTAACATCACATGTAATTATAGAATATTAATTTTTTGTATTTATTTATTCCTATGAATTAAATAGTAATTTAAAATTAAATGGGGGAACTATGTTAATAGCATAACCGACATACGATAATGATTTTATCTGAAATCATATGTTTCAAGAAAGATTTTTTGATACTAATAATGAATATAATATTAATAGTAATATTTTATGTGAAAGTTATCTCCATGATTTTGTATTATTTTGAATGAGTTGAACTGACTCTACTAGCTTTAAACATGTTTATTAAATATTTTTATATTCATCCCATAAATTTTATATGATTAAAATTCAATTTTATCCCTAAAAATAAATTATATTTTAAAAAGTTATTTTTATCTTCTTTTGATAGTGAATCCATTATAAATCCAATTTTAACTCATTTATAATTCACATATGAAAAATTATTCTAAATTTTAAAATAAAATCATTAAAATTATTTTTGGGTAATTTTTATTATTTTTCTAAGATCTTTTATTTTCTTGTGAATAGAGAATAATACAATATATTAGTTCAAAAATGAATTTGTATAAAATTTATTTATATAGTTAATTTATTAAAAACTTTTTAAAACTATAATTAGAATATTTGTACATCAATCACTAAAATTTTGGTTATTGGAAATAATTTCCGAATGAAATTTGAAATAAAAACATTATGAACCCATTAACATATCACTTTAAAGTAATGCATTTTTGTTCTGTCTACGAGATTAATTTTAAATAAATAATTTCTAACTATGTGAATTGAATTACGGAAAATGGATTCTATATTTGGAATTTTATGGTCTAAATCAGGTTGTAATGATTATTTCATTATTTATGCCTAAAAATATTACCACAATAAAAAATTATTTATCGCAGTATAGGTAAAAAAATAAAACATGTTAACGTTTAAAGGGTAAAGGATTGAAATTTAAAAATATATCCTATCTAAAAGTTCATTTAGGTGTTTCTTGATGCTATCCATCCTACAAAACATTAAATAAAATTTTAATTCATATAAATTAATTTCACATCAATGTGGCTATATTTAAATATAAAATAATAACCAATTTAATCACATGAACCCAACTCTCATCAATCCTAAAAAACACCCCTCAACTTCCAATTTCCACCCAAAAAAATTTATATCTCCTCAAATAGCTACCCAAAACATTTCTCCTGACACTCTCCAAGACCAAGTGCTTCTTTTATCATCAAAAGATGAAATACAAGGTCCTAAAGGGTCAATCAAAGTGTAATATTCAAAAGTAGGTTTGAAGACATTTGAAATAAATATAAAATGTGGTAAGGGAATTTTATTTAAAACCCCTAAAAAATGTTCATTTTTTCATATATTTTCCTCAAATAAAAAATAAATGTTATTTTAACTTATATGTCTTGATAAATTTTTCTCGCATTCATGAAACATTATTTATTTTATGTTTTCATTATAAGTTTTAAATATCATTTTTGAATAAAATGGTTTCATTATTATATATAAGTATTATAAAATTTAAATTTTATTGTTATAATATAATGTTATGTTAATATATAAAAGTGTTTTTCTTGTGGGATGAAATAAATTTTCATTGTTTTCATTCATGATTTAGTAACTAGAAATGATAAATGAATGGTTGAGCCCCATTAAAACTCACAGGTGATCCCAATAGAGATTATATTAATGGTTGAGGCCCATCATAGCTCATTAATGATAGGTGATCCTGATATTGAATATACGATGGGTGATCCCAATTATAGAACTCTAATGAATTGGGTACTTCATAGGTTGAAGTTGACCGTATTGTTTAAATATTTGTATAAGTGATTATAAGAGTGACTATAAGAGATATATATTAAGGATGTTACAAGGGGTTTGCATGATTTTTATATTCTTGCTAATGTGGTTTTATAAAAATTATTATTAAAAGGCTTTTATGTTTTTACTGTACTAACTAATTATTTATTTTCCCTAGTTTTGATATTTTTTACTCATCTTATATTTTAAAATGTTCATCATAGGGTTTAAGGGATACTAGAGGCAAGGAATAATGAAAGGGCATAATTTTGATGATTCATCATGAAAATAACCATGTTTTATTTTATAATATTTATAATTTTATTGAAAAAAATTAATACTCCTAGATGTGTCACCCTATAATATATGGTTTTAATTTTTATGAATTTTCCTAATTATATAAATTTGTAAACTGGATTGATCGTCAAATATGAATTCTAGTTCAAAATACAGTTGAATATGTAATGTTTATGGTTGGTGACTTAATATGAAACATTATGGTTATAGATTTAAAAGTATTGAGTAAAACTGATTTATTTGAACTAAATAATCATTTATCATAGTGACATATAGAGGAAAATATTTAAAAATTTTAACATCCAAATGATCAGTGGTCTATTTTTTGATCAGGGAAATACTGTGTTTTCTAATGATAATATTGTTGTTGTTAAAGACATATCTGTAACATTTTCATATATTATATGATTACCTAATTGTAACAATGACTAATATTTATTTATTTTAAAATATACAAGAAATGATCAAATATAAGGGATATGGGAAAACAAAACATGAATATCAAGATTATTGAAAAATATTTTTCTAAAACTCATACAGTTAATATCAATATTATTTAATATTATATTTAAATATAATTATTTTTATTATTATTACATTTTTATAATATTATTGTACTCTGTAACATCAATTATTAATTCACTTGGTTTATGAATAGTGAATTAATCAATTTTTTGAATATTTTTTATATTTTTTTTAATTTTCAACTTTAAATAAATAAATTTTTTTAATTTTCACATAATTTTAAATGATTAACTTTTTACTCAAAATATTTAATTATTTATAATGAAATATAGGATAGATAAATTAAAAAAATCATTGATGATAATTATTTATATCCATTTGTTTTGTTAATTTTAATATATTTTTTTCCATTTAGTTTTTTTTAAATAAATAATAAGAATTTTTTTAAAATTTAAAAATAATCATTTTATTATTTATTATATTTATATGATTATAATAAAATATATATTTACATAATTTCTATGTTGTGTCATAAATCTTTTAAACTAAAAGTGTCTAAGGTAGGGTAACCATGGTATATACTTTTTTCAATTTAAGTATATATAACAATATTAATTAAATTAGTTAAAAAAGTTATGATATATTTATTACAAATTATATTCATCTCTCCTTAGCCTACAGGTAGGATGGTACTTCTAGTTGGTAGGTGTGAGATTACACATTTAGAAAAATATTCACATGCTTATGAAGAGTAAATAGTGATAATTGACTTTTATTAGAACGACTCTCCAACTATCCCAAATTCCACATTTTTAGGACATACCTAGACATCAAAATACATTTTAGGTAATTTAATTGATATCCTAATTGGATATGTGTTGACTAGTTGTTGGAATATATATTATTGGATTCCCTAATGTTAACATGATTTATTTGGTTTTTTAATTGAATAAAAATAATAAATTAATAAATGTTATATTTAATCAATTGGAGATGAAATTTCTCTTTCAAGAGATAAAATTAATTAAATAGAAGTTTCTATCATATGCATAAAAAGGGAGATATATTAATATAATGATTCCTGTTTTTTATATCCCTGTTAGTAAAAAATATAAACCTCAAAACCTGATGCATGAGGTTATAGATAGAGATACATATAATGATATAATATTAATATGGTAAAGGGTAAGCATTTAGGTTATGTTTTTTAAAATTATAAATTTAACTGGCTAATTAATATTTAAAAAATTAAATTTGTTTTATTTTTTTCCTATGGAAGAAGATAATTGGAAAACTCTGGATGAGATAGAGTCTCACAATTTTCACCTTCTATAATATTTACATAGTTTTATACTTTATTATTGGAACACCTAAATGAAGAAAAATTTATACAATTAAGTTCCAAGTCACATATTATCTGTATATATTTTCTTCCAAACCCAACATCTCATACCACACATCCTGAGAAATGGAAAATAGTGACATGATAAAAAATGAAAATATATTACAAATCGAACAATGCAGCAGATAATATTTTACATAATTAATTGTTAAATTATATTAATTAAAAAATTTATTTCCTTTTCCCCACTAATAAATTTTTTTAAAATAATTCATCAAGATTCCGTTAGTGAGAAAATGACATATGGTAAATCTATCCCAAGGTTTTGAAATGATATTTTTATGATTATTTTTAACATGTGAGTGCCTCATCATGTAGCATTTCTAGGACACTTCCACCTGACGAGTCACATTGTTTCCTCACATTCCCACTTTCCAACGGTGGGAGAAATCTTTCACCACTTGGGGGGATGCCTTCCCCTTGATTGAAATGGGATAATGAGATGTCAGTATCTCCTTACATGGATTCCTCCTCATAATTTTTCACCATGTTTGGGAGTCTTTTACAGATTAGGATGTTTTTTGTGAAACAATTCGTTATTCCCTCACTTTGTGGACACCTATTAATTACACTATGTCAGTCATGAAATTCCAAATGGTTGTTGTCAGAGATGCATCCTTCGGTCAGGGGAGTTTTCACGTTGGGAATCGCTGGCGTGTCTATACACTGAAACACTGGTACATATGGATTTTCCCTTATAATATGGCTTCTAAAGGTCATGTAATTTTCATTTATTCGATGTCAAATTTGTTTAATTGTATTCCATATATATGACACTGAGTTTTTCCACAACCTCCAATGATTAACACGGGGTGTGTCGTGAGTTTAGCATCTAGCAGAGGCTGATAAAAATAATCAGAACTCTTATGAAAGTGAATCAGATGGGTACATACTAATGAGGTGTCACATATATTTTTTACTAGAAAGGTGGATCGGAATGAAAAATAAGGATGGACCCCATACAGTATGTCCCGCAAAGGGTAATGTTGCACACCATGAAGGCTAATATGGACACCTAAAAGGGATGATCAAAGGATGTCGGGTCATATCAAATAGGACACCCAATTTTAACATTGGATGGGGTTGAACCTTATTGAGGATTATTATATGACATACATAGAAGGCAAGGATCATAACCCATGTAGTTTGATAGGGAGAGTCATGGGATTGTGGAGTACAAAATTGGGAGCAACTGGGAATCACATGGGGGATAACACATGGATTGTGGCCTGGGTGATATAAAGAGCAATGAGATTAATGGGGCACAGTCATGGTAAGAATCTTGAAGGGATGGAATTATATCATTGGAATGTGGTACCCCAGGTAAAATTATTATGGATATGGATAAAGTGTCAAAGGGTTGAATTAATTGGGTTGGAATGTGGAACTAGTGTAATGGTGACGATATTAGGGTTAAACTGTCGGGAGGTTCTCTTTGTATCATACTGGCTGGGAATCAAAGGTCACATATTTCAGAAATTGGGTGATGAGTCACCTAAAGAGGCATATTGTGATAATGGATACGTGGATAGGTACCCAATATGAATTGAATTAATTTGAAAATTCATGATCTTCCTGAGACACCAAGGATTGTGGGAGAGACTGGGAAAATTATTTTTATGGGATTTCACCTCTAAGAGGCTTCCATTACACCATACTCAAAATGGGAAACGATCATAGTAAATGTAGCACCAAAACAGGGAAAAGAATCAGAGTGTACACATTGGACAACAACCCAAATACATGTTGGGTGTTACGCATGGTTAGAATGCCATTTCAATAAAAAATCATGGTTGGTGGAGAATGGATTGAGTGTGGGACATAAGCACTAATACAGCGTAAGGAATGGTCTAAAGCCACTAAAGGGAGGCCCAAGGATTTGAGTCCCAACCAAGGGGACACCGAAGAGTACGAGTGCTTGCGTTAAACCTCAGGGAGACATCCTTCAATCCCTGTCTAGAAGTCAGAGATAAAAACCCACAAAGTTTGAAATCATATGATTTAACATAATGTGGGATGATATTCGAATACAATTTAACGTCATGTAGTATGAGGGGGAACCAACATGAAGTGTTCAGGATAGATGGGTGATGGGATTGAACATTATTGAGAGATCCTATTTATCCATGTGGTCAGGAATCAAAGTCCATATAGTTCGGTGGAGAGGGGTGATATAGATTACATGATAAGGTGGAAAAAAGAGGATGATATTTTTGATTCTTACTCTAAGTCAATGTGAGTCATTTTTGGTGCAATAAATAAGAGGCAGAATTTGACATGGTGATATCTTGGAAAAAATGTGTGAGAAAGCGGAGTATATAAGGGATTATAAAGGGAGAGGAAGATTGGGAAACTCCAGTTGGTTGTCCTGATTTATAAATAGGATATGGCCATTATATATTGGTCACCCTAAAATTTTGCGTCATGTCATAATAAAAGGCTGCCCGAGATTCACATGCTTATAATGTGAAATAGAATAGGATTAGTGAGAGGGTGTTGGGTCCCATCCCTATCATGGACCTCTTGGGTATGTCACTCATATTGTGGTCATAGTTTGACGTCGTGTGTTGAGGAAGTGTGGTTTCTTGGAATTTTATCATCCAAATGCTTGGACAATGATGACTCGCTCCTCACCCCTAGTACATACATAAATTTCACTAATAGGCACATGGGTATGGGAAAGAAAAATGATACTCCATGTGTTAACTGGGTATTTGAGTGATCCATTGAGGTGTCCACATTAGTGTGGATTTGTGATAAAACAATACCTATTAGAATTCCTATGCGATGATACATGATTCATGGAAATGCAACATGAAACACCACTCAAGGGACAACGAAATCACATTGTGCAAGCCCAGAAGGCCACAAAGAGTATGTGCATGGAAGATAGGGGTGTTGTGTTGATGAGGGGCTTAGGCATGGTGTGTTATAGTTTTGAAAACACATGGAGAACCTATGAAGGGGTGCGTGCATGATTTATGGATTGCACACAAGATGAGGTCCTGGACACAATATTGGGGTTTGTGCACTAAATGAGGGAATACACCCATGATTGGAGTCTGTAAAAAATGGCAGATTAGGAGTGAAAGGGGAAATTCATGAGGGAAAATCGTTCATGAAAGAAGGATAATTTGAGTGAAATAAACTTGGATTAAAAGGAGATGGGTTAGGATCACGTTCTATTGGAACTAGCCGATTGAGGACCTATGGGAGACCTGTCATGCAGGATCTAGTACCATGAGGGCATGTATTTTTCATGGTCACAGATGTGGTGGTCTGATGCTCACAATAGTTTCATTTTGTCTTCTATAACCATCCCAACAAGTGTGTAGGGTACACTTCAACATAAAGGAATCTACTTCAGCGGTGGTGCACAAGGTGGCCCACATGGAAGTGACATTTGACGTCTCATTGGTCATGAAAGATCTTGTGTGAGGTCTATTTTATTTCACAGAAACCTGATTTATTTATCACCTATGACTTGGATATTTTTTGGAAGGTCTCCATGGAATAATCCATTTGACGTTGCATTGGGAGTGTAGGTTCTTCTGATTGGATATGCGTCTTGTGTGCCAATCTCAAATTGTGTGTGAAACTACCTTGGGTACCTCAGGATCAATTTCTGATTCAATATATGAATTAGATTTTCATAAATATGTTTTTTAATGTCCTTAAATGTAATTTGGTGCCAAAAAATTCAACCCTTTGAGTCTGAGCTACTGGGAACCAGAAGATCGAGTTCCGAGGGAAATGCCGAAGAAAAAATATGAGTTTTGGCGGTGCACACAAAAGGGGGATTTGGTGTGAATAATTATCTCATAAACATAGAAGATTTGGTATGATCCTGTTAATAAAATTAAATAAATGCTCCATACCTTGATATTCACATACGATTGGTGATTTTTCTCTCGTGGACAAAAGATCAGCGGTTCTGCATGAAAGATAATGAATTCCGTGAGTACCTTATGTGCAACCACAATTATTTTGTTCCACTACCAATACACTTGTGAAAGTGACCAAGACATATTATTCCATTACTAATGTACATATTGTGTGCAGCTATTTAACTTTCATTCCAAAATTCCATTCATTCATGCAAGCCCCCGTTTTGAAATCTGAGATCTTACCGATATGGATGTTGAATAGACTAATGTCGAGAGGGGCAGTAAAGTTACTTATCATAGGACCAAGATGATCACAAACAATCAGATTCATCATGAGAGATGATTCATATAAGATAACAATGTTTCCTATTGTATGTTAATACATTATCAAAAATATTATGTTCTTAGGGATTGCCTCCCACTATGGAACATTGTTGTTCTACAAATGATGTTAATGTCATGTTTTGAGACTGATACTCAACATTCGTGGGTGACACATGAAGATAACCTTATGTGGATCAACATCATACAAAACGAGCTATATGAATGGGAAACTCAGGGCATAGAAATTTACATCCAGAATATAAGGAATGAGACTATTTTTTGGAGCTATCTAGTTCTAGAAGAATCTTAAACTCACTATGTGAGCAATTTTAGGAGAAATATCACTAAAGAGTCCAATGGACAGATGGAATAAGACTTTATGTCCCAGGGAAATTTCATGAGTGAATGGTCAAGGGATTATTGGGTATGCCAAACATTCAAGGAGTTTGGGGTTGATCTTCGAAAAATTACATCGTTTGAGTTGTGTGGACATCATTGTTATAATTCTCTTATTACCATGACCTGGTGAAAAATATATTCAGATGGTGGTCCACAGACACAAATACCTTTAACCTACACCATGAGGAGGTCAATATTAGTCTTTTTTACATCCAATATATATTTGTTAATTCCCATGTAAGTGTACCAATATGACTTGTTCCAACCAATTGAGAACATCATGGGAGACAAGACACACACCCCATTTTGAAATGGAATCTGTTGGAACTAGAAAAAGAGAAGCTGGAAATCAAGTACATCTAGATGGATATATCCTATCTATTGCCATTTAACATATTTCTATAGTAAGAAAAGGAAGGGAATATTTCTGGTTGATGAAAGTTTTCCCCGAACATGCCAGAGAGGGTAAGGTAGGATCATATGGGATGGTTTTGGAGGAAGTTCAGTATCAACCATTTTTTTTTTGTGTAAAAAAACATTCAGACCAGAATGTATGATTGCTGGGTTCCGTGATTCTTTCATGAGTGTGTGGCTACTTCCAATGAGGGACACAAGAATGTGCGTCCACCCAGGGACATTGAAGATGGCCAGGATTATGGCAGCCATGAAAAACATTAATATGGGTTTTAAAGTGTTGTATGTGCTATACAACATTGAGGGAAACTTTTCAAGAGGGAGTACAAAGAGTATAATATGCAGAACATTCTATATTGTTCATGGATGGGTTTTATCTCACTATTGTGGGTATGAGTTCTCATATTCCATATTCCCCCCAGGTGATAGTTTGAAACCATCCATACTGAATATTAATGGTATTTGACTCATTATGCTTAAATAAGAAGGGATAAAGGTCAAGATTAACAACTTCGAAAACATCAACATTCAATCATTTCGAACCCCTGATGTCTAGATGGTGGATGATGGGAGAGGAAAACTAGAGAATATGGATTATCTGCAAAATATTAGGGGTGGTGTACTAGTATCCTAGATTGACATGATAATATGTTGCGAACCGAAAATGCCATCGTGGTTCCCCTGGAAGTTAGAATGCATAAAATAGAATCCAACGAATTTATATATAAGGGTTTGTGAGGGTAGATATCACATCATCCTTTCCAACTGTGTCACATGTTAGCATCTATATAATTTGTCAAGGTTGTTACCTTTCCTCACATTGATATTAATGTAGGCCTCTCAATAGAGTTTGCTAACCATTGTGTAGCAGTGTATCTAGAATTGATTTTGCGGTAAAAAATTCGGCAGATCAAGGTGGAAATCGCAGGGTCTAGATGATGAGAGTGTATATGGGGTGGTACTAGGGAAGAAAGACTAGAGGAAAGACATGTTACATGGCTGATAAAAGCTAGAATCACTGTGATAGGAGTGTCAAAATGTGTAGCCACACCTTTTCCTTCTAAATAGCAATGGTTCCATAGCTGACCTTTTGGACCAGTTAGGTAACTACCTAGAATAATATTGGGTTATCACTTACAACCGATCGTTTTGACCATATTTCCATACTTGTGGTTATCATGGAGGACACTATGATAATGGCTATGTTCGGAAGCCCTATGGAAGAAACTAGGGCACACTGGACTCGATACGCTACAAATTGGTCATATTTAGGTGGTGGAAATGGTTTACATTCACCAACAACATGTTTACTAAATATATATGTATTTTTATGCATGAAAGTGGGGGTAGTATGAAAAACCAAATCTCTTGGTGAATTTGATGCCCCACCCGAAGTAGGAACCCACGAAAATGACATCCAAGGAGGACAGTTATGAAGATGAAGAAGAATAATAATAATAAGAGGAAGAAGTGGAAGGATAAGAAATAGAAGAAGTGTAAGAAGGGGATTGTGGTAGTGAGGGACCTATATGTGATAGACGTAGAGGCGAGGGACCTCTGGGGATAATGACCCACCAAGGAAGCATACATGTCAGTGGTGAAATCATAGGATCTGATGCAAAACTGGTCAAGCACCACAATGTGAGTCTCAATTTTTATCTCTAATGGTCATTAACTTTTCATAATTTGAATCCAATAACAAAAATGTTCCCATTTCTGAAACACATAGGTGATGATAGTCAGGAAGTTCTCCCTACGTGGGATGAAAATGTACAACTGGACATGGAAGGACATCCCCATGAACCTGAATTTGGAACTGAACAGGGTGGAGGACCGACCACAGATGCTCTTGGTGGAGGGATAACCACAGATGAAGTGGTCAGAGGTGAGCCAAAAATAGGGGCTAATGTGGTGACCTCAAATTCAAGGGACATTCCCTCTACCTATAAGGAGTCGGTGTCAATCGTCGAGTTAACAAGTTCTAAGGGATATGTCGTAGTGACAAATCCAGATGTCACTGAGGCACTCGGTACCACTTCACATGGATCATGTATGTCTTAAAATTTAATGAAATGCATCTTTTATTGGAGAACTCTTTGGACCAAGGTACCCATTCCCTTTGCAATGATCAGAATATTGGTAGCATGGAAAATAGGTGAGTCTGGAATTTTTATGGGAGACCCACCAATGATTCCCCCAGTCCGCACATAACAAACCATTCAAACTGGCCTTGTCCTAGAACCCATTTAACATGAAGATACAATCATAGGTGATTTTTCTACCATGTTATAGATTTAGGCTCACATGACTGACATCACCAAAATAAATGATTCTAAAAGAGGACCCTTCCATTGAACTCTGAAATTTTTTCCCTATGTACCAGCCGACAGATCCAGAGGATGTAGACAATTCGGACCCTAGCACCACCAAAGTGATCCAGCAGTCATGAACCAATGCATGGAAGTGCATAAAATTTATTCTTTTCTAACCATAGGAATAATGTATGATTCAGACTGGGTCACATCACACGTGGATTGAAATTCTATATTCTTTATGGGTGGATGATCACCATCTCAAAAAATAATCATCGATTATATATCTTATAAGATGTGGGAGAGTATCCAATTATCCTATGTTACATTGTTTCATAAGAAACCGAAGAATATCTATATGTTTTTTGAGGCAGAGCAGGATGTCTGACACCTTGAATTTTAGGAAAATGAATGAGCTATATTAATCGCAAGCCAATACAAACTCATTGAATGGTTGAAAACCCAGGTATAGTATTCCAAGGTTCAAAAAGTTTAGGAAAGACGTTAAATGGTTGAATTAAAAGACACGAGGGATCGAATGAAGTCCAAAGATAATGGTCTTTTCTCCATGCATACAGATGATGAAAGGGAGCTCAGGGAATGGGACCAACTCTTGATGCTACAAGACAAAAGGTGGCAACACTGAAGTAGTCCACTAATGTGTTTGATCCCTAGGAGCCATATTTTGGAAAAACATATGAATCATATTTCCCTATTTGATTACATTCCTCAAACATCATGCATTGAAATATTTATTTTGTGGTTGATTTAATTAATTCACCACGATCATAACTACAAAGTAAACAATTATTAATCCCTTAGCTTGTGTGGGTTATTCCTCACATGAGAAATAAAGGAATACTGCACAGTCATCAACTTTTTGTAAGTGAGTGCCAATTAAATATTGAATACTCAGGGTATCATGATGTTAATTGATGATTTGGTGTATTTTGGGGGAGTGAGAGGCCATTACTGAATGATAAGGTTCCCAAATTAGCCAAATTGTCTTCTTCAATGTGCTCTTGTGCATGAGTTGGGTAACACCACGAACATTGATATCCATATAAACAACAGGGAATGGGATGTGTGAGCCACAATACCTAAAATCCGGAATACAATGATTATAGAGGGTTAATATAAAATAACTACTTACCTTTTTTGAATTGCATCACCTATATCGATAGCTTGGAATGGGAACAAATAAACAAGTGAAAACCACAGACCACATTCAAAATCATGGGGTCTAATAATAAATGTCTTCTGATGCCCAAAAAAATGTTTTCCAAGGGTGATAGGTGGGACAATGTTGTGTGGGACCAGACCATTAGGGGGTTCCATTAGACATGAAAGAGGGTGATCATCCATATAAAGGGCACACAGAGCATGATGATGGAGTGATGTGATGTTCAGATGGAGTCCAACACTCTTGAAACTATGAAACCATGATGAAAGCATATTAAGCATACAAATAGGTATGAATCAAGAAAAACATATTTCCAGAAAGGACCTATCTCACTCGATGCTGGGATGGATTGCAGTTTCACATCATGAAAATGAAGAAGAAAAGCATGCAGTTTAACTTCATACAGTGGGGATGAGATGTGAAATTTTTTACCTTCATATAATGAAGGCATTAGATATAGTTTATGGTAATATCTTTTGGACTATGGATAACAGTTTAATATCAGGTTAAAAAAACAATAGGTTCCTAATTTATAGTCCTCTAATTTTTACCTTAATTAGTGGCGAAGATCCAGGGAGATTTAATAATCTTTTGGGTGGGCCCAAGGATAGATGCCTCGGTGTCCCTACATATCCTATGAGGGAATGAATCAAGATATACGTACTACTTAAATTATGCGTAGTTTAGAATCATGCGGTAAAGATGTGGGATCCCTAATGGGGAATCGTGCGGTGTGGTCAATATCCCAATGTAAATTGGGACAAAATATGTCTACACCACACCACACGTTCTAGGAAGGGGCCTTGATCCCGAAGTCATGAATGATGCATGTGGTTTTGGCTGGTCCATAGATGGGGAAAATGGTGTCACTATGAATCCCATGAAAATGGGAAGCAAGACATACATATTTCTTGAGGATGTTATTGTAGATGTCTTGTACCAAAAGGAGTGATATCTTCTGAAGCATGGAAAATCATAATTATTATATAGTTTAATGTCATGTGAACTATGACATTGGAAGTATTAGTTTAAAGGATATAGAGTTTTGACCTTATGGGGAGGAGAGGTGAATTATATATTCATAAGGCAACCACACATGAATGAAGTCCAAATAATTCCATAGTAAACCAAAGCTTTATTATAGAGGAATACCCAGAAAAAAATAGGGTTGAAAAGGTTCATGACTCAGTGGATGGATCTAGAGGAAAAATACAAGGGCATCACTTCATATCTCAGAAGTGTGAGAATCGATCCATAAGTAATTCTGGGTATGTGGCATGGTTGAGGGATGATGCAAAAGGGGAAAAGTCTTCTCAAATGTATACAACATATGACTGGCTAGTTTATCCGTAAATAGCATGGATGTGAAAGGTGTATTTTAACGTCATATGATAAGGATGTAAGAGATCCTTGTTTATGGTAATATAGCTTGGAACATAGGTAGGTGATGTTCTTTCATACAAGAAAAAACCATAATGATATCCCTAATCCCACATGGTCCATGTTTGGTGTGGTCAAAAATGGTGGAGAAGATCTTTAGAACAAATAAAACCACACTATAGGGAATGAAGGTGAAGAGCCGAGGATAAAAACACGATATGGGTTCTTCCTATCAATGTACAATGTTTCATTGAAGAAAAACATCGATATTGTCATTGTTTCATCAAAAAATAATGTAATATAATGGAATGTGAATCACGAAACCAATATTTATGGAATTATGTGGTTGGCATATCAAAGGACGGTAATTTATCACCATATTTGGAACCCAAAATCCATACCGTGTGACCTGGGATGCTATCAAATAAGTGAGGGATGACCAATGACCATATTCATGATGTTGGAACTATCACAAATTTTAATTGATATCTTCTAGGATGATCACCCAAAATGGTTGGTGAACCCTAAGGCCAAGCATCCATACATCTCAGGGGTCGTTTCAGATGTGAGAGAAGATGGAGACTTAAAAAAGGGATGAATGATATGTGGAAATGGAATAAGGTAATGTAAATATATAATCTGACAATCTAGGAACTATATCATTGTGTATGTGAGTGCATTGATAGTCATAAGAGAGGTCTATGGGCCCCATTATGAGTGAACGACTTAAAAATACGAGTAGATGAAAGAGAACAAAATATTTTGTTAGACCTAGGGCTAGACCCAAAGAATAAATCTTTTGGAATTCCTATGTATCCCATAAGTATGGGAATCAATCCTTATGTATTTATTGAATGTCATGTAGTTTAATGTAATGCAGTAAGGAAAAAGATGAAAGGGGAAATACCATAGTGGTGGAGTACATGGTGTGGCTATTTCCAACTTGATGTGAATGAAAAAAATAATTCCACCTGAAACACCACATAATCCCATAAAACATTAGGCCACGAGGAAAGCCGAAATAGATAATTTGTGGAGTCTGGCCTATACCCAAAGGAAAAAAGTTTGGGCATTCCAACATCTCTTACGAGTTCAAGAATCAAGCCACCTGTAGTTCGAGAAATTCTATGTAGTTTAATGTCATAAGGTATGGATGTGGTGGGACGGTAGGTAATCCTATGGGAGGCACATGGTGATGCTATTTTAAACCCTATGTTAATGTGGATAAATATTTCCATATCATACCATATACTTAAAAATTCAAACTCAGGCCATAAGACCAAAAATGGGGAAGATTGGAAATGGACTCAAAGATAAAATGCCTCAGAATTACTACATATCCCATAAGAATTAGAATCAATCCGTACATTTTTCTTGAATTCCATATAGTTTAACATCATATGGTAAGGATAAATGTGGATTAGTAAGGATATAAATAGAATGAAGATGGAATGGTAAAGCATACTCTATGTGAACGACGAATAGAAAAGACCACACCACACAGTTCACAATCTCAAGGGGGAACATCAGGCCATAGGGAAAGAATATATCAAGGGACCTAGGCCTAGACCCAATGACGATGTTTATGGTTGTCCCTATTTATCCCCTAGGGATAGAAATGAAGACACACTTATTTATTTACATATTTTTTATTTTAATGTCATGTAGTGAGGACGTAAGGTAAAGGAGATCATCTTGAGGGAGGGGCACATGGTACATCAGTAGAAAACCAGATGTGAATGAGTAAAAAAAGTCCACATCATACCATATGTAACCCTCTAAAGGAACTAAACCTTGAGGGGGACCAAGGAGATGGAAATATGTGTTCGGCTGGACCCAAATATAAAATTTTAGGGAATTCCTACGTATCCCATATAGAGGGGAATCAAGCCACACATAGTTCTAGAAATTTCATGCAGTTTTATATCATCCAGCAAGGACAAGGGATGTATGAGATCCTAGAAGGTGATACATGTTGTGGTAGTTGAAATCCCATAATAAATAAGGAAAAAAGAAGTCCACATGGTGTCATGTGCTTCGAGATACTTAGGCAGAGAGGCCAAAAGGAAAAGAAGATATGTGGTTCCTCGAGAAAGCCCCAAGGACAAGGTGTTCAGACATTCCTAAGTATCCCATAAAGAACAGAATCAATCCATACATAGTTCATAAGATGTTTTGAAGATTAATGTCATGTGTTAAGGATGAAAAATATCATAGTTTTAGGTATTACAGCTCAAACCTTAGATGCCCAGTTTAATGTCATGTGTGTCAAACAGCAGGGTAGAACAAAGTGAATCACTACACCCAATATTTGGGAGACCATGGGGTTGGGAAAAATGATAGAGGATAACTACCGACCATGTTCACAACATTTTATAAATATTATTTGACCTTTAATGAGAACAAAAAGTTGAACATTGACCACTGACCATATTCACAACAAATGACATATATAAAATTTCCATTCAACACCCCCTGGATGTTGTCCCAGAATGGTAGGTGACATAAAGTGGCATGATACCAGACCATTAGGGGGTCCTTTATGATGTGAAAGGTGATGGAAACCAAAATGAAGGTCATGCTTGAATCAATAAATTACCCAGGAAGTTTAACATCTTATGGTAAGGATGTGGTTGAACTTATTTTAAGGTCGTAGTGTTTGGAGCATGAGGTATGTTAATCACTTGTAGTTTATCATCAGGTAGACGAGGTTACTCTGTAATTTTACATCTTGCAATGGACATATCGCAAAGTTTAACTTCATGTGATAATGACAAAAAGGATATTAGATTAAGGTCATCAAGATCAGACCATATGGTGTATTCACCAATTTCAATTTAACATTAAGTAGGAGGAAAGGGATCTTACATTAATGTCATTGATCCAGGACCAATTAATGTTTATCATCATGTAAGATAAAGGGGACACTTCATTCAAAGTACTACTTGTGGAATTTGGAATTTGTGGGAGGGGTGATATGGTAAAAATCTATTGTGACCAGGGAGTATGCACTATTAGAGTAAACACGATGAATTATATAGGGTCCCTCCCATTTTAGATCCATATTTTTTTAAATGGATATTATTGGTGTTCTTTAGCACAATACTGTTTCATCTTTAACAAAGTAAGATGAAAGAAATTTATTATTTAATGAGAAAGATGTATTTTTCTGATGCCTCTTCAGATAGTGAAAGGAACTAATCTTGTTCACATCGAGGGATTCTTGTTTATCTAGAAAAACATATGATACCTTTTTTGAGGTCTTTTCCTTATATACATCTCTGTGTAGTGACATAAACTAAATCTATATAGGCAAAACTACCTTTTATCCATACATCAGGGAATACGGGGTAACCTAGGAGGAATTACAAGTCATCGTTCGATAATCTCCGAGAGCATTGGGGAGATTTTCCACCCAACACATTTTGTTATGAAAGACCATAATATTCAATATTTTAGAGAAGTTATTGTTGATTTCCTCGATCTGGACATTTATTATGCATGATTTAGAGAGATATAATTATAATGGATGTTGTACTTGACGTAAAATTAATTCATCTTGGGTGACTAAAAGTTGGTGCTATTATTGGTGAGGATGGAATGAGGGACTACAAATCATCCTAATGATATTAAAGTTAATGAAATAAATTATAGAACAAACCTCAGCTTCATTGAATAGAATTTCCTCTACCATTTAAAAGAAATCAGTAGTAGTCAAGATGTAACTACACTGACGAGCTATTGCTGGTGGATATGGTCCAACAACATCAACTCCCCAAACCGCAAAGGGGAATGAGTACATTGTAGTATGAAGAGTATATGGATGATGATTCACAATATTGGAATGAATTTGGAATGTGTGGAACATCTGGTAAATATCCATACAGTCATGGATGACTGTGGTCCAATGATAGCCCAACCTTCGGATCTGATGAGAGAGTGTAAACCCTGGCTGATTAGCTTCATAAGAACTGCAATGAACAACTTTTATAAGATAAGGAATATCATATACATGAATTAAAAGGAGGATAACCCCTTAAAAACCAAATATACAGAGGGTATTCTCAAGACTGGGGCCACTCTAGAGGATGAAATACACTGCACACCATCGTATTTTCTCACGTTTGACTATATCTGTTTAGAAATTTCAGTGCTTGAGGTACTTGATGAAAGGTGTTTTCTAATTAGAAGTCTCTTCTAGTTCTGTTGTATGGTTACCTTGAGGTATAGATATTGATACACATGAAGTGAGATGAAAAAACTCCTAACTATCATCATTATCCAGAGTGAAAGGAGGTATTACTCTTTGATTTGCCACATGGATAATCAAATTTTCATGGTCATAATTTTAATGAACTATGGAAATCTATGCCTAGTAAACGCCTCGGCTATTCTATGATGGAGGAACATGAATTACCTCAGGTAAGGAAGGTAAACGAGCTATTAACTGGAGAGTGTGATCAAATAGGGGTATAGGATCCGGCTTCCTGATGATGTAGTCATTGTTAATCTACGTAATGACTAGCTTTGTGACCCCTTTCACATGTAGGTGGGGATTATCAATATCGATGGCTAGTTCCAGACAACTTATAATGGCATGATACTCTACCTCTGTTTTGGTGAAACCTTCGGACAATAAGAATGGATAATGTATGATAGATTATATATATGTGGTTGATGTAATACCCAAGAATACTCTATCAAGCATATGATCATTGAATCTTTTACCAGCATGACACTACGAAGCAATATTGAAGTGAATATTCTACCATGGAATGAAATGATCCATTGAAGGTATTTCCTCATCAAGGAAATCATGATCTAGATACTACTCTATGGGGGATGGATGGGAGGAATGGAAGCCTACCAGTGCCCGACCATTGACATATTTCAATGAAATGAAGTTGATGTCAAAATACTAAATAATAACGACCCACCAAGGTATATATCCTTTTAACATGGCTTGGTTAAGAATTTATATCAGAAGGTATATGTTAGACACCAACAGTTTCTCATGGTGTAGTAGTTAAATTCGCAATTTTTGGACCACACATACCATTGAGAGATATCTCTGATCCAAATAGGAATATCTAGTCACTATATTCAGGAGCATGCACTTGAGACAGTATAAACCATTCTCTATACCCTCATTGTACTTCTGAGAAAGAAGGGAACTAAGGGACTATTCCATGGTAGTCACATAAAGTAATAGTAGTTTTTAGAGATGGGTGTCATCAGAACCACATTCAATAGAAGTTACTACTAGATACCTACAAAATAGGCCTCACACTCTTCCTCCCGCTAGAACCCAGAACCTTTTCACATGAGTAGGGAAAATGGAATACACTTATTGGCATGATTTGCAATCAATTGGTGTATGTAAGCTAAGTGTTCTTTAAAGCCTCAATGCTCCCGAATCTTTCTCAGAAGAGATATCTAACAGATGTCCTTGACCTTCTTTGGATGGATCTCAATTCCTCTATATCTGACAACAATAGATGAGAAATATTCCATAGGTAACCCCAGATGTGCACTTGAGGTGGTTCATCTTTGATGATAGGAGTTGAGGATGCCAAAACATTTCTCAATATCCCTTAGATTGTCTTGATGCTTGTGGTGTTTTACCAAAAAACCATCCATGTAGAATTCCACAAATGTCCCCAAGATTAGTTTGAATATGTTTTTCATGGCACTTAGATAAGAAGAACCTTCATTTTTCAGGCCTAAAGGAATTACTTGTTAACAAAAAGTGCCTTGTGGTGTTGTAAATGTGTTAGACTCCTTGTCATTAGGGGCCATTTGGATTGATTATACATGGAATATCATTCCATGGAAGAGAGAGCATGGAATCCTTACATAGCTTCAATAATAGCTCAATCGTAGGAAGGGGAAAATCATCTTTCGGACAGTGATTGTAACACCCCGAGCTTCCGCGATACGCTTCTCTTTCAATAATGCAATAGCTTGCATTGTACGCAAGTTCGAGATTCTAACACACCGCGACCAATCAAAATAGCCATTATGAATATTAATACCCACTTTTTGAAATTATATATTTTTTATATTTAAAAATGGACTTCATTTTTGGATTCAGAATATTGAAATTAGCCTATGTTGAATTTTTGGTATTTTTCTGAGAACATCCAATTTTTTTATGAATAGTGAAAAATACTTAAAAACAACTTTTTTAAACAAAATAGTTTATAGTGAAAAATTATACTATTTAGTGGTTATAAAGTATATTTATAATATATTTTTACCATTTTATCCAATGGTGTTCATTAGAATTAATTTCACTTTGAAATTAGACATAAACAATTATCAATCTTTTGATATATATTGTTTCTTAAAAACACGCTATTTGTTGTGACAGTGGGAATTAGTTATAAAATTAATTAATTCAACTTATATGTTTGGAATTTTTTAAAATATACATCATTTTGGTATTCGGAATATCAATTATATCTTAGGGTGAAATTTCGTCATTGTTCTGTAAAACTTCAATTTCTAATGAATAGTGAAACCACTAAGTGGTAGTTAAAAAAGTGATTTTTTGTTTAAATGAAACATTAATACTTCTGTGATTTGATTTTAAAAAATCCTACATACATGGTTTTCATTATAATGTAAAATGTGGTTCAATGGGATGAAAATAATTTTTGGTGAATCGTAACTTTTAAGTTTAATTAATCACGATTAAAGGTAATTAGTGTAATTTAAGGTAAAGATAATGTTATAATAATATGAAATGACCTTGAAACATGTCGTACCCCTATTTGATGAGTCATGGGACACCCAAAAAATCCATGGGTCAACTTGGGGACCCCATGGAGACACTTTGGTAGGAAAATGAAATTAATAACTTTTTATTTAATGTTAAAATAAAAATGTCACAAACATGAGTTGTTTTACTAAAACAATCATTAAATGGGGATATACAAGTCATATATTTGACTATAAATATTAATTAGAAATATAAAAAGATTTCCTATATAATTATATTTATTTTATAATTTTTAGACATTAAATAAATTAAATTATTTATGACACCAAGAGGATGGAGTGATTACCTCATTATTTAACGATTTAAATAAAATGAAAAGATAATATAAAAACTAAGACCTAAACATGTAAAAAACCTATTGGATGGGTGTATTTAGAACTCGTATCACCTTATCCTCTAATGATATTATTTTGAGACCTTTTAAATCCGAAAATCTTTTTATAATAATGTAACCTTTTATAACTTTCCAAGATTCCCCCTCCTCTCCTCTTATAAAAGGCCCCCACATCTACCACTTTACCCACACCTCTAAAGCCTTTGGAGTAGCTAAAACCTGCCCATTTTGACTCTCCACATCCCAATATTACTCCTAGAAGCCTCACCTTGGGCATAATTCTTCCCAAAGAAGCCTTTTATCTCAAATTAAAAACAGTTACCCGTTTTAAAGGCAGTGTTTTCTTTTGTGTTCTTATGTTTTATTTTGCTTCTCCAACCCCCTAAACTCTTTTTATTCATTTCTTTTGTAACAACACAAGTATCCTCAATATACTAGGATGTTGTTATAAGAGAGATTATAGCTACACTTACACAGACCTACATCTAATGGTTAAAGAACATATTGTTTCTGTGGATGGCGAATTTCTGCCTCACGAAACGATGCTTGTTCAACACTCATATAAAACTTTCAAAGGTGGCCATTAAGATGTCACTATATTTATATATGATATATAATATGTTTATGTTTTACGTAAGCTTCTGTATTTTTCATATATTGCATACCTTTATGGTTTCCATTATGGGAAAACGCGATATTTTCATTTTAGGAAGTGCGGACTACCGCCCCCTCAAAGTGATTTGAATCGTTAATGACATTTGTGGGATGTATAAAGGATGGAGTAAATGGTATTATAAATTATATTATACTGGAATTATATTATACCTTTATATAATTATAATTTCATTCCATTAAATACGAAATAGAAATGAAATTAGCTTTCATGTGTACGTATGGCTTACCGTCTCCATGAACGGTGCATTACATTTCTTACCTATAAATGTTATATAATATTATAAATGCATGTATATACTGGATATATATGATATATATGATATATAAATCATGAATATAATTCTAGATATAATGGATATTTTACCACAAGAACAACTTGTAATTATAAGAAGGTTATTTTTGACTCAAGTACCGAAGATCGACAAAACGACCGTCATTAACTTAAAAAATTACATAATGTTAATAACATTGTAATAAGTGATATAAAAGGAATAATGAACTTGAAAAAAGATCTTAATAAAGTATAAAGTAACTCTAGTTTATTATTTAGGAGGTAAAAGAACGATCAAGTCAAGTCAGATATGAGGTAAGGGAACCTCTTAACCCAATTTCTGTTTTTTGGGTTAATGTCTTAATTTCAAATTATGTCATGATATTATTATGTTCTATCTTGTATTTTTACTTTTCATTATGTGTAATTATAATGAATAAACATAATAGATCTATTTTATTTAAAAAATGATCTTTGTAATGGACTTCACCTCAATCTCCTTTCATTGAGACATATTTTATTTTATACACAACTTTCATTTATACATTGTATAAACCCCTTTGACTTTTACGTTTATTCAATATGAATCTTTTTTATACGAAGAATTTTACTAAATGACAAAAGAGAATGTTTTTTGTCGTACGTATGCGGCGACAATGACTTCTCCACCACCGTGACCATTATTTGAGTTTCGGCTTCCTCTACAAGCCATAACATTTTTTTAAAATGTAAAATAAATAAAAGGTTTTAATTTTCTTTTATTTTTGTATTGAAAATGGTTTTGAATTTTTTTTTATATCAATGTGTTGTATTTAAATCTTGTGATTGAAATGTGGAAATGTTATCTTTCCTTTATGCATGTTTTATGTGATACGATTATGTTATGGTTTATGATATATTTAAACCTATTCATATGAGGAATGCATTGGACTTAATAATTGACGGGTGGAGCTCTATATAGCTACTCGATGCATCGACAGGTCTAATGAGAGAAACTATTGTCTTGGCACAAGGCCTTGACAAAATCTTATTTGTAGTCTTGGAACGAGGCCTTTGATACGTGGTTATGATAGTCTGGCATTATGCATTCCATCATTATGAAAGTGGTTATTGATATTACATGTTATTATTCGACTAGTAGAATATACATGTGAATATGTAAATGGCATTATTTAATTTTACTTTTTCCATATTATGTTTAATTTCATGTTTAAAAAGCTTTTTTTAGTAATGCATTGCTTTAAATGTTTATGTTTATTTATAAAAGCTTCCGCTATATTGTTATCCTTACTGAGGATCTGAGCTCACCCCTTTCAATGTTTTAATTTTTCCAGGATGTGAAGAAGTATTTTAGGAATGACCTGCAGGGATAGTCTAATGGGGATATGAGTGTGGAAAATAGAGACTATTTTATTTTAGTTTTTCACTTTATGAGTTAATGTAACATTTATGAATGTATCTAGTGTTTCCAAGGCTACTAAACTAATCGGTCATTCGACACTTGATCTTTTGTGATAATGCCAATGTTACATAACAATGCACCGACTCTGGGTAACTGGGGTTAGGGCGTTACAGTTGGTATCATAGGCATTTTAGTATTAACCTTGGAAGTAATATTTAGATAAAATATGATTAGAGCACATAACCCAAATATAGAATTTGAGGATTAGTATAGAAGAACATCCTAGAATTTTGGTATTATATAGATTTTGTGAGTTTTCTGAGAAATACATCCCTGTCTAGATATGAGGAGGTAGAGGCAGCTCTGGAACAAATGTACCTAGGGGTAAAACCCGAAAACACCACTTTGAGATAGACTCGAACGGGAACTGGTGCACGACAACGGGCCTTGCTGCACTCTTGGTTACGACACTCCTGGGGAATATGCTTAGGATAATTCTCATTTTTTTACAAACCATTATGAAGGGTTTATGGCTATATAATTCCTCAAAGAAAACATTTTTTATTATTATGGATTATATCCATAAACCATTCAATTTACATTATGTATTTTAAAAGTTTGGAATTATTCCATGCAATTCATAAACTAACCTAGTTTATGCAATTGAATAGAAATGGCGCCCAGTAAAAGGAATGCGGACTCCATCAATACGTATGATCCAAAGAGTAAGAAGGATCATATCATTCACGGTATTAAGCCAACATTTAGAAGTAAAATAGTCTCCCATGTGTTCTCAACATATGAAGAAATAGTATCATGTGTCAATATGATAAGTAAATAATTATCTATGTCTTATGTCTTTGATGGGATGAAAGAGAAGAAAATTATGGAAGAGAGAATGATGGATAAAGGGATGAGGGAAAAGAAGAATTTTCCAATATG
Source organism: Viscum album (assembly GCA_963277665.1). Classification (NCBI taxonomy): domain Eukaryota; kingdom Viridiplantae; phylum Streptophyta; class Magnoliopsida; order Santalales; family Viscaceae; genus Viscum; species Viscum album. The sequence continues at coordinate 602,117,170 of OY728157.1, forward strand.
TGACAACTGTGGGAAGAAACACTTTGAAACTTTCCTGAAGGGAATGATAGTTTGTTATATGTGTGGAGAAAAAGGACACCAAGTGCGTGACTGCAAGGGTAAGAAAAATGTTTCAAATGTACAGTGCTTCATCTGCAAGGAGTGGGGACACTACACAAACCAATGTCCAAATCATCATAGTATGCCCCAAATGATGTTATTGGATAATAATCATGTTATGATACTACCAAAGATGAGGAAAAATGATTAGATTTCTTATGTTGTTATTAAATAATTTTGCTATTTGAGTATTGTATCAATGATGTTCTGGTTATAATAATTATGGAGAATATAAGGATTGTACTGCAGTACTATTTCATCAAGGACTTGAGATTGTGTGGAACCCATAAAAGTGACTCCACAACCGGTTAAATTTTTTGAAAATATATGGTTGAGAGAAAGATAAACCATAATTTGGTTCTGATACCGAGATAGTGATTTTGGAATAATACATTATTGATTTGGATAAATTATATTGGATATTCTAAACTTCCTTGAAACTGATTAATGATTTGTATAAATTTTTGGATAAAAAGATTATATCTACTATTCTATAAGTAATAAGGGATCATGAATGTAATCAATAAGGATTTATCGTAATTCATGGTGTTGCAGTGTTTTAAAATAATTCACGATGATGGTGTTTACATATTGTTACGCGGAAAAAAGGATCTTCATTAAGTTTACCTTCCTTGTAAAATTTGGACTGTGAGTTGGACAGAAGTATTTTGGATAACTATAAAGGTTGTAATGGATTAAGTTAAACCTTGGAATGTATTGTTTAAGGTTAAAACATTTCAGAATATTATTTTTGGAATATTATAATACTATAGTTTTAGGAAAAAGGACAACCTGTAGGTCGGGGGATAACTCGTCGCGTCAGACAAAGCTCTAGGAATCGAAACCACAACCATAGTCCGACATGCCTTTATTACCTACCACTAGACTACAGGATGTCCCTATTTATTACAAAATAGTTTTCCTAATCTAAATGGTATGTGTTAATATTTTGAACCTTGTACGATTAGGATAAATATAATATTTTTGAGTTCTATTACCTTTTCGAGTGAAAGATGGGTTTGTGGTAAAAATTTATTAAAAAATGAAAGTCTACATGACAAGTAATTATATTTCCTTACGTTTGTAGTAAATATCATAAATAAATTCCTCAACTTTATGAAAGGTAACTTAAAACAAAAATGTTGTCGGTTTACTTTTCCAATTGGGGATTCAATGACCGTTCAACCAATCACAAGTTTGTGATTTTATTGTGGTTAACTTTCTCCTAATATTTTTTTCTACAACTCTCCATCATACCTTGATGGTTTTTTTTCTTCCATATCCATATTTTCATAGAATCCTTGTATGGGCTATCTCGGGTGATCTTTGTACTTCTCTTTCTTTCTTTTAAAGTTATATTTTTATTTACCTTATTTTCGATGTGGGTTTTACACAAAGTTATTTTATATTTTAATCCTTTTATTTTAAAAAAAAATTCAAATTTCGAGGATGCAATTTATTAATGGAGGGGAGAATGTAACACCCTGAGCTTCCACGATACGCTTCTCTTTCAATAATGCAATAGCTTTCATTGTACGCAAGTTCGAGATTCTAACACACCACGACCAATCAAAATAGCCATTATGAATAGCAATACCCACTTTTGGAAATTATATATATTTTATATTTCAAATTGGACTTCATTTTTGGATTCAGAATATCGAAATTAGCCTATGTTGAATTTTTGGTATTTTTCTGAGAACTTCCAATTTTTTTATGAATAGTGAAAACTACTTGAAAACAAATTTTTTAATCAAAATAGTTTATAGTGATAAATTATACTATTGAGTGGTTTTAAAGTATAATTAGAATATATTTTTACCATTTTATCCAATGGTGTTCATTAGAATTAATTTCACTTTTAAATTGGACATAAACAATTGTCAATCTTTTCATATATATTGTTTCTTAAAAACATTCTATTTGTTGTGACAGTGGTAATTAGTTATAAAAATAATTAATGCAACTTATATTTTTGGAATTTTGTAAAATAGACATCATTTTTGAATTCGGAATATCAATTATAACTTAGGGTGAAATTTCGGCAATGTTCTGAAAAGCATCAATTTCTGATGAATAGTGAAACCCCTAAGTGGTAGTTAAAAAACTGATTTTTCGTTTAAATGAAACATTACCACTTCTGTGATTTTATTTTCAAAAATACTAAATACATGGTTTTCATTATAAATTAAAATTTGGTTCAATGGGATGAAATAATTTTTGTTGAATCGTAACTTTTAAGTTTAATTAATCGCGATTAAAGGTAATTAGTGTAATTTAAGGTAAAGATAATGTTATAATAATATGAAATGACCTTGAAACATGTATTACCCCTATTGTATGAGTCATGGAAGACAATGAAAATCCATGGGTCAACTTGGGTACCCCATGGAGACACTTTGGTAGGATAATGACATTAAAAACTTTTTATTTAATGTTAAAATAAAAATGTCACAAACATGAGTTGTTTTACTAAAACAATTTTTAAATGGGGTTATCCAAGACATATTTTTGACTATAAATATTAATTAGAAATATAAAAAGTTTTCCTACATAATAATTATTATTTTTTATAATTTTTAGACATTAAATAAATTAAATTATTTATGACACCATTATGATGCAGTGATTACCTCATTATTTAATGATTTAAATAAAATGAAAAGATAATGTAAAATATAAGACCTAAACATGTAAAAAACCCATTTTATGGGTGTATTTAAAACTATTATCACCTTATCCTCGAAATATATAATTTTTAGACCTTTTAAATCCGAAAATAACTTTATAATAAAGTAACCTTTTATAATATTCCAAGATTCCCCCTCCTCTCCTCTTATAAAAGGCCCCCCACCTCTACCACCATACCCACACCTCTCAAGACTTTGGCATGGCCAAACCCTGAACATTTTGTCTCTCCAAATCTCACTATTACTCCTAGAAGCCTCACTTTGGGCATAAGTCTTCCCAAATAATCCTTTGAGATCAAATTAAAAGAGTTACCCGTTTTAAAGGTAGGGTTTTTTCTTGTGTTCTTATGTTTTATTTTGCTTCTCCAACCCCCTAAACTCTTTTTATTAATTTCTTTTGTAACAAAAACAGTATATTCAATATACTAGGATGTTTTAATAATAAGGATTCTAGCTACACTTACACACACCTACATCTAATGGTTAAAGAACATATTGTTTCTGTGGATGATGAATTTCTGCCTCACGAAACGAGGATTGTTCAACACTCATATAAAACCTTCAAAGGTTTCCATTAAGATGTCACTATATTTATATATGATATATAATATGTTTATGTTTTACTTAAGATTCTGTATTTTTCATTTATGGAATACCTTTATGGTTTCCATTATGGGAAAACACGATATTTTCATTTTAGGAAGTGCGGACTACCGCCCCTCAAAGTGATTTGAATCATTAATGACATATGTGGGATGTATAAAGGATGGAGTAAATGGTATTATAAATTATGTTATACTGGAATTATATTATACCTTTATATAATTATAATTTCATTCCATTAAGTACGAAATAGAAATGAAAGTAGCGTTCATGCGTACGTACGACTTACCGTCTCCATGAACGGTGCATTACATTTCTTACCTCTAAATGTTATGTAATATTTTAAATGCTTGTATATACTGGATATATATGATATATATGATATCTAAATCATTGATATAATTCTGGATATAATGGATATTTCACCACAATAACAACTTGTAATTATAAGAAGTTTATTTTTGACTCAAGTACCGAAGATCGACAAAACGACCGTTATTAACTTAAATAATTACATAATGTTCATAACATGGTAATAAGTGATATAAAAGGAATAATGAACTTGAAAAAAGATTTTAATAAAGTATAAAGTAACTCTAGTTTATTATTTAGGAGGTTAATTAATGATCAAGTCAAGTCAGATACGAGGTAAGGGAACTTCTTAACCCAATTTCCGTTCTTTGGGTTAACATCCTAATTTCAAATTATGTCATTATATTATTATGTTTTATCTTGTATTTTTAATTTTATTTATGTGTACTTATAGTGAATAAACATAATAGATCTATTTTATTTAAAACATGATCTTTGTAATGGACTTCATCTCAATCTCCTTTCATTGAGACATATTTTATTTTATACACAACTTTCTTTTATACATTGTATAAACCCCTTTGACTTTTACGTTTATTCACAATGAATATTTTTTATATGAAGAATTTTACTAAATGACAAAAGGGAATGTTTTTTTGTCGAACGTATGCGGCGACAACGACTTCTCCACCACCGTGACCATTTTTTGAGTTTCGGCTTCCTCTACAAGCCATAAACTTTTTTTAAAATGTAAAATAAATACAAAGTTTTAATTTTCTTTTATTTTTGTATTGAAAATGGTTTTGAAAGACTTTTTATTATATCAATGTGTTGTATTTATATCTTTTGATTGAAATGTGGAAATGTTATCTTTCCTTTATGCATGTTTTATGTGATACGATTATGTTATGGTTTATGATATGTTTAAACCTATTCATATGAGGAATGCATTGGACATAATAAGTGACGGGTGGAGACCTCTATAGCTCCTCGATGCATCGGTAGGTATCATGAGACAAACTATTGTCTTGGAAGAAGGCCTTGACAAAATATTATTTGTAGTCTTGGCACGAGGCCTTGGCTACGTGGCTATGATAGTCTGGCATTATGCATTCCATCATTATGAAAGTGGTTATTGATATTCCATTTGATTATTCGACCAGTAGAATATCCATGTGAATAAGTAAATTGCATTATTTCATTTTACTTTTGCCATATTATGTTTAAGTTCATGTTTAAAAAGCTTTTTTTAGTAATACATTGCCTTAAATGTTTATGTTTATTTATAAAAGATTACGCTATATTGTTATCCTTACTGAGGATCTGAGCTCACCCCTTTCAATGTTTTAATTTTCCCAGGATGTGAAAAGTATTTTAGGAATGACCTGTAGGGATAGTCTGAAGGGGATATGAGTGTGGAAAATGGAGACTATTTTATTTTATTTTTTCACTTTATGATGTAATGTAACATTTATGAATGTATCTAGTGTTTCCAAGGCTACTAAACTTATCGGTCTTTCGAGAATTGATCTTTTGTGATCATGCCAATGTTACGTAATAATGCACCAACTCTGGGTAACTGGGGTCAGGGCATTACAGTTGGTATCATAGTCATTTTAGTACTAACCTTGGAAGCAATATTTAGATAAAATATGATTAGAGGACATAGCCCAAAGATAGACATTGAGGATTAGTATAGAAGAACATCCTAGAATTTTGGTATTATATAGATTTTGTGAGTTTTATGAGCAATACATCCATGTCTAGATACGAGGAGGTAGAGGCAGCTCTGGCACAGATATACCTAGGGGTAAAACTTGAAAACACCGCATTGAGATAGACTCGAACGGGAACTGGTGCACGAAAACGGGCCTTGCTGCACTTTTGGTTACGACACTCCTGGGGGATATTCTTAGGATAATTCTCATTTTTTTACAAACCATTATGATTGGTTTATGAGTATATACTTCCTCAAAGAAAACATTTTTTATTATTATGGATTATATCCATAAACCATTCAATTTACATTAGGTATTTTACAAGTTTGGAATTATTCATTGTAATTCATAAACTAAACTAGTTTATGCAATTGTATAGAAATGGCACCCAGTAGAAGGAATGTGGACTCCATCAATACGTATGATCCAAAGAGTAAGAAGGATCATATCTTTCACAGTATTAAGCCAACATTTAGAAGTTAAATACTCTCCCATGTGTTCTCAACATATGAAGAAATAGTATCATGTGTTAATATGATAAGTAAATAATTCTCTAACTCTTATGGCTTTGAAGGGATGAGAGAGAAGAAAATTATGGAAGAGAGAATGATGGAAAAAGGGACGAGGGAAAAGAAGAATTTTCCAATATGTGATAACTATGGGAAGAAACACTTTAAAAATTTCTGGAAGGGAGTGATAGTTTTTTATAAGTGTGGAGAAAAAGGACACGAAGTGCGTGACTACAAGGGTAAGAAAAAGGTTTCAAATGTACAATGCTTCATCTACAAGGAGTGGGGACACTACACAAACCAATGTCCAAATCATCAGAGTATGCCCCAAATGATGTTATTGGATAATAATAAAATTATGATACTACCACAGATGAGGAGGAATGATTAGAGTTATTATGTTTTTATTAAAGAATTTTGTCATTTGAGTGTTGTATCAATGATGTACTGGTTATAATAATTCGGTAGTATATAAAGATTGTACTGCAGTACTATTTCATCAAGGAATTGAGATTGTGTAGAACCAAGAAAAGTGACTCCACAGCAGGTTAAATTTTTTGAAAATATATGGTTGAGAGAAAGATAAACCATAATATGGTTCTGATATCGAGATAGTGATTTTGGAATAATACATGATTGATTTGGATAAATTATATTGGATATTCTTAACTTCCTTGAAAATGATTAATGATTTGTATACATTTTTGGATAGAAGGAGTATATCTAGTATTATTTAAGGAATAAAGGATCATGAATGTAACCAATAATGATTTATGGTAATTCAGGGAGTTTCATTGTTTTAAATGAATTCATGATGAAGGTGTTCACATATTGTTACGCGGAAAAAAGGATCTTCATTAAGTTTACCTTCCTTATAAAATTTGGACTGTGAGTTGGACAGAAGTATTTTTGATAACTATAAAGGTTGTAATGGATTAAGTTGAAACTTGGATAGTATTGTTTAAGGTTAAAACATTTCTGAATATTATTTTTGGAATATTATAATACTATAGTTTTAAGAAAAAGGCCAACCTGTAGGTCGGGGGATAAATCGTCGCGTCAGACAAAGCTATAGGAATCGAACCCACAACCATAGTGCGACATGCCTTTATTACCAACCACTAGCCTACAGGAAGTCCCTGGTTATTAAAAAATAGTTTTCCTAATCTAAATTGTATGTGTTAATATTTTGAAACTTGTATGATTAGGATAAATATAATATTTTTGAGTTTTATTACCTTTTGGAGTGAAAGATGGGTTTGTGGTAAAAATTTATTAAAAAATGAAAGTCTACATGACAAGTAAGTATATTTCCTTACGTTCTTAGTAAATCTCATAAATAAATTCCTCAACTTTATGAAAGGTAACTTAAAACAAAAATGTTGTCGGTTAGCTTTTCCAATTGGGGATTCAATGACCGTTTAACCAATCACATGTTTGTGATTTTCTTGTGGTTAACTTTCTCCAAATCCTGTTTTCTACAACTCTCCATCAGACCTTGATGGTTTGTTTTTCTTCCATATCCATATTTTCATAGAATACTAGTATATGATATCTCGGGTGATCTTTGTACTTCTCTTTCTTTCTTTTAAAGTTATATTTTTATTTACCTTATTTTTGATGTGGGTTTTCCACAAAGTTATTTTCTATTTTCAACCATTTATTTTCAAAAAAATTTCAAATTTTGGGGACGCAATTTATTGAAGGAGGGTAGAATGTAACACCCCGAGCTTCCACGATACGCTTCTCTTTCAATAATGCAATAGCTTTCATTGTACGCAAGTTTGAGATTCTAACACACCGCGACCAATCAAAATAGCCATTATGAATAGTAATACCAACTTTTTGAAATTATATATATTTTATATTTCAAATTGGACATCATTTTTGGATTCAGAATATCGAAATTAGCCTATGTTGAATTTTTGGTATTTTTATGAGAACTTCCAATTTTTTATGAATAGTAAAAACTACTTGAAAACAAATTTTTTAATCAAAATATTTTATATTGATAAATTATACTATTTAGTGGTTTTAATGTATAATTAGAATATACTTTTTACCATTTTATCCAATGGTGTTCATTAGAATTAATTTCACTTTGAAATTGGACATAAACAATTGTCAATCTTTTGATATATATTGTTTCTTAAAAACACGCTATTTGTTGTGGCAGCGGGAATTAGTTATAAAATTAATTAATTCAACATATATGTTTTTAATTTTTTAAAATAGACATCATTTTTTAATTCAGAATATCAATTATATCTTAGGGTGAAATTTCAGCATTGTTCTGAAAAACTTCAATTTTTGATAAATAGTGAAACCACTAAGTGGTAGTTAAAAACTGATTTTTCGTTTAAATGAAACATTACCACTTCTATGATTTGATTTTCAAAAATCCTACATTCATGGTTGTCATTATGATGTAAAATTTGGTTCAATGGGATTAAAATAATTTTTGGTGAATCTTAACTTTTAAGTTTAATTAATCGCAATTAAAGGTAATTAGTGTAATTTAAGGTAAGGATAATGTTATAATCATATGAAATGACATTGAAACATGTACTACCCCTATTGGATGAGTGATGGACGACCAAGAAAATCCAAGTGTCAACTTGGGGACCCCATGGAGACACTTTGGTAGGAAAATGACATTAAAAACTTTTTATTTAATGTTAAAATAAAAATGTCACAAACATGAGTTGTTTTACTAAAACAATTTTTAAATGGTGTTATAAAAGTCATATTTTTTACTATAAATAATAATTAGAAATATAAAAATATTTCAGACATAATGATATTTTTTTTATAATTTTTAGACATTAAATAAATTAAATTATTTCTGACACCATGATGATGCAGTGATTACCTCATTATTCAACGGTTAAAATAAAATGAAATGATAATGTAAAATCTAATACCTACACATGTAAAAAACCTATTGGATGGGTGTATTTAGAACTATTATCACCTTATCCTCGAAATATATACTTTTTAGTCCTTTTAAATCCGAAAATCACTTTATAATAAAGTAACCTTTTATAACTTTCCACGATTCCCCCTCCTCTCCTCTTATAAAATGCCCCCACCTCTACCACCTTACCAACACCTCTCAAGCCTTTGGAGTGGCCAAAAACTGACAATTTTGTCTCTCCACATCCCACTATTACTCCTAGAAGCCTCACTTTGGGCATAAGTCTTCCCAAAGAAGCCTTTGAGCTCAAATTAAAAAGAGTTACCCGTTTTAAAGGTAGTGTTTTCTCTTGTGTTCTTATGTTTTATTTTGCTTCTCCAACCCCCTAAACTCTTTTTATTAATATATTTTGTTACAAAAATAGTATCCTCAATATACTAGGATTTTTTTATAAGAATTATTCTAGCTACACTTACACACACCTACATCTAATGGTTAAAGAACATATTGTTTCTGTGGATGGCGAATTTCTGCTTCACGAAATGATGATTGTTCAAAACTCATATAAAACCTTCAAAGGTGTCCATTAAGATGTCACTATATTTATATATGATATATAATATGTTTACGTTTTGCATAAGCTTCTGTATTTTTCATTTATATAATACCTTTATGGTTTCCATTATGGGAAAACACGATATTTTCATTTTAGGAAGTGCGGACTACCGCCCCCTCAAAGTGATTTGAATCGTTAATGACATATGTGGGATGTATAAAGGATGGAGTAAATGGTATTATAAATTATATTATACTAGAATTATATTATACCTTTATATAATTATAATTTCATTCCATTAAATATGAAATAGAAATGAAAGTAGCGTTTATGCGTACGTACGGCTTACCGTCTCCATGAATGGTGCATTACATTTCATAGCTCTAAATGTTGTGTAATATTATAAATTCATGTATATACTGGATATATATGATATCTATGAAATCTAAATCATTGATATAATTCTGGATAGAATGGATATTTCACCACAAGAACAACTTGTAATTATAAGAAGTTTATTTTTGACTCAAGTACCGAAGATCGACAAAACAACCGTTATTAACTTAAATAATTACATAATGTTCATAACATGGTAATAAGTGATATAAAAGGAATAATGGACATGAAAACAGCTCTTAATAAAGTATAAAGTAACTCTAGTTTATTATTTAGGAGGTTAATTAACGATCAAGTCAAGTCGGATAAGAGGTAAGGGAACTTCTTAACCCAATTTCCATTCTTTGGGTTAACGTCCTAATTTCAAATTATGTCATGATATTATATTGTTCTATCTTGTATTTTTACTTTTCTTTTAGTGTACTTATAGTGAATAAACATAATAGATCTATTTTATTTAATAAATTCTCTTTGTAATGGACTTCATCTCAATCTCCTTTCATTGAGACATATTTTATTTTATACACAACATTCTTTTATACGTTGTATAAACCCCTCTGACTTTTACGTTTATTCAAAATGAATCTTTTTTATATGAACCATTTTACTAAATGACAAAAGGGAATGTTTTTTTTGTTGTACGTATACGGCGACAATGACTTCTCCACCACTATGACCATTATTTGGGTTTCAGCTTCCTCTACAAGACATAACCTTTTTTTAAAATGTAAAATAAATACAATGTTTTAATTTTCTTTTATTTTTGTATTGAAAATGGTTTTGAATGTTTTTTTATTATATCAATGTGTTGTATTTATATCTTGTGATTGAAATGTGGAAATGTTATCTTTCCTTTATGCATGTTTTATGTGATACGATTATGTTATGGTTTATGATTTGTTTAAACCTATTCATATGATGAATGCATTGGACTTAATATGTGACGGGTGGAGCCCTCTATAGCTCCTCGATGCATCGGAAGGTCTCATGAGACAAACTACTATCTTGGCACAAGGCCTTGACAAAATCTTATTTGTAGTCTTGGCATGAGGCCTTGGCTACGTGGTTATGATAGTCTGGCATTATGCATTCCATCATTATGAAAGTGGTTATTGATATTCCATGTGATTATTCGACCAGTAGAATATCCATGTGAAAAAGTAAATGGCATTATTTAATTTTACTTTTTCCATATTATGTTGAACTTCATGTTTAAAAAGCTTTTATTAGTAATACATTGCCTTAAATGATTATGTTTATTTATAAAAGCTTCCGCTATATTGTTATCCTTACTGAGGATCTGAGCTCACCCCTTTCAATGTTTTAATTTTTCCAGGATGTGAAGAAGTATTTTACAAATGACCTGCAGGGATAGTCTGAAGGGGATATGAGTGTCGAAAATGGAGACTATTTTATTTTATTTTTTCACGTTATGATGTAATGTAACATTTATGAATGTATCTAGTGTTTCCAACGCTACAAAACTAATCGGTCTTTCGAGACATGATCTTTTGTGATCATTCCAATGATACGTAATAATGCACCGACTCTGGATAACTGGGGTCAGGGCATTACAGTTGGTATCATAGGCATTTTAGTACTAACCTTGGAAGGAATATTTTGATAAAATATTATTAAAGAACATATCCCAAAGATAGACTTTGAGGATTAGTAATGAATAACATCCTAGAATTTTGGTATTATATAGATTTTATGAGTTTTCTGAGTCATACGTCCTTGTCTAGATACGAGGAGGTAGAGGCATCTCTGTCACAGATATACCTAGGGGTAAAACCTTAAAACACCGCATTGAGATAGACTCGCACGGGAACTGGTGCACAACAATGGGCCTTGCTGCACTCTTGGTTACGACACTGCTGGGGGATATGCTTAGGATAATTCTCATTCTTTTACAAACCATTATGAAGGATTTATGAGTATATACTTCCTCAAAGAAAACATTTTTTAATATTATGGATTATATCCATAAACCATTCAATTTTTATTAGGTATTTTACAATTTTGGAATTAATCATTGCAATTCATAAACTAACCTAGTCTATGCAATTGTATAAAAATGGCACCCAGTAGAAGGAATGTGGACTCCATCAATATTTATGATCCAAAGAGTAAGAATGATCATATCTTTCACGATATTAAGCCATCATTTAGAAGTAAAATATTCTCCCATGTGTTCTCAACATATGAAGAAATAGTATAATGTGTTAATATGATAAGCAAACAATTCTCTAAGTCTTATGGCTTTGAAGGGATGAAATAGAAGAAAAGTATGTAAGAGAGAATGATGGATAAAGGGATGAGGGAAAAGATGAATTTTCTAATATGTGATAACTGTGGGAAGAAACTCTTTGAAACTTTCCTGAAGGGAATGATAGTTTGTTATAATTGTGGAGAAAAAGGACACCAAGTACGTGACTGCAAGTGTAAGAAAAAGGTTTCAAATTTAAAATGCTTCATCTGCATGGAGTGGGGACACTACACAAAGCAATGTCCACATCATCATAGTATGCCCCAAATGATGTTATTGGATAGTAATCAAGTTATGATACTACCACAGATGAGGAGGAATGATTAGGGTTCTTATGTTTTTATTAAAGTATTTTGTCATTTGAGTGTTGTATCAATGATGTACTGGTTATAATAATTAGGGAGTATATAAGGATTGTACTGCAGTACTATTTCATCAAGGACTTGAGATTGTGGGGAACCATGAAAAGTGACTCCACAGAAGGTTAAATTTTTTGAAAATATATGGTTGAGAGAAAGATAAACCATAATATGGTTTTGATATCGAGATAGTGATTTTGGAATAATAAATGATTGATTTGGATAAATTATATTGGATATTCTTAACTTCCTTGAAAAAGATTAATGATTTGTATACATTTTTGGATAGGAGTATATCTAGTATGCTATAAGGAATAAGGGATCATGAATGTAATCAATAAGGATTTATGGTAACTCAAGGTGTTGCAGTGTTTTAAAAGAATTCATGATGAAGGTGTTCACATATTGTTACGCGGAAAAAAGGATCTTCATTAAGTTTACCTTCCTTATAAAATTTGGACTGTGAGTTGGACCGAAGTATTTTGGATAACTATAAAGGTTGTAATGGATTATGTTGAACCTTGGATAATATTGTTTAAGGTTAAAACATTTCTGAATATTATTTTTGGAATATTATAATACTATAGTTTTAGGAAAAAGGACAACCTATAGGTCGGGTGATAACTCATCGCGTCGGACAAAGCTCTTGGAATCGAACCCACAACCATAGTGCGACATGCCTTTATTACCTACCACTAGACTACAGGAAGTCCCTGGTTATTACAAAATAGTTTTCCTAATCTAAATGGTATGTGTTAATATTTTGAACCTTGTACGATTAGGATAAATATAATATTTTTGAGTTCTATTTCCTTTTGGAGTGAAAGATGGGTTTATGGTAAAAATGTATTAAAAAATGAAATTCTACATGAAAAGTAAGTATATTTCCTTACGTTATTAGTAAATCTCATAAATAAATTCCTCAAATTTATGAAAGGTAACTTAAAACAAAAATGTTGTCGGTTAAATTTTCCAATTGGGGATTCAATGACCGTTTAACCAATCAAAAGTTTGTGATTTTCTTATGGTTAACTTTCTCCAAATACAGTTTTCTACAACTCTCCCTCAGACCTTGATGTTTTGTTTTTCTTCCATATCCATATTTTCATAAAATCCTAGTATAGGCTATCTCGGGTGATCTTTGTACTTCTCTTTATATCTTTTAAAGTTATATTTTTATTTACCTTATTTTCGATGTAGGTTTTCCACAAAGGTATTTTCTATTTTCAAACTTTTATTTTCCAAAAAAATTCAAATTTCGAGGATGCAATTTTTTGAAGGAGGGGAGAATGTAACACCCCGAGCTTCCACGATATGCTTCTCTTTCAATAATGCAATAGCTTTCATTGTACGCATGTTTGAGATTCTAACACACCGCGACCAATCAAAATAGCCATTATAAATAGTAATACCAACTTTTTGAAATTATATATATTTTATATTTCAAATTGGACTACATTTTTGGATTCAGAATATCGAAATTATCATATGTTGAATTTTTGGTATTTTTCTGAGAACTTCCAATTTTTTTATGAATAGTGAAAACTACTTGAAATTTTTTTTTAATAAATATAGTTTATATTGATAAATTATACTATTGAGTGGTTTTAAAGTATAATTAGAATATATTTTTACCATTTTATCCAATGGTGTTCATTAGAATTAATTTCACTTTGAAATTGGACATAAACAATTGTCAATCTTTTGATATATATTGTTTCATAAAAACACGCTATTTGTTGTGACAACGGGAATTAGTTATAAAATTAATTAATGCAACTTATATGTTAGTAATTTTTTAAAAGTAGACATCATTTTTGAATTCAGAATATCAATTACAGCTTTGGGTGAAATTTCAGCATTGTTCTGAAAAACATCAATTTTTGATGAATAGTGAAACCACTAAGTGGTAGTTAAAAAACTGATTTTTTATTTAAATGAAACTTTACCACTTCTGTGATTTTATTTTAAAAAATCTGACATAAATGGTTTTCATTAAGATGTAAAATGTGGTTCAATGATATTAAAATAATTTTTGGTGAATAGTAACTTTTAGGTTTAATTAATCGCGATTAAAGGTAATTGGTGTATTTATGGTAAAGATAATGTTATAATCATATGAAATGACATTGACACATGTCCTAACCTTATTTGATGAGTGATGGACAACCAAGACAATCCAAGGGTCAACTTGGGGACCCCATGGAGACACTTTGGTAGGAAAATGACATTAAAAACGTTTTATTAATTGTTAAAACAAAAATGTCACAAACATGAGTAGTTTTACTAAAAAAAATTTAAATGGCGTTATACAAGTCATATTATTTACTATAAATATTAATTAGAAAGATAAAACCATTTCATACATAATGATATTTGTTTTATAATTTTTATACATTAAATATATTAAATTATTTATGACACGATGATGATGCAGCGATTACCTCATTATTTTACGATTTAAATAAAATGAAAAGATAATGTAAAATATAAGACCTAAACATGTAAAAAACCAATTGAATGGGTGGATTTCGAACTCCTATCACCTTATCCTCTAAATATATAATTTTGGGACCTTTTTAATCTAAAAAGAACTTTATAATAATGTAACCTTTTATAACTTTCCAAAAGTTCCCCTCCTCTCCTCTTATAAAAGGCCCCCACCTATACCACCTTACCCACACCTCTCAAGCCTTTGGATCGGCCAAACCCTGCCCATTTTGTCTCTCCACATCCCAGTTTTAATTCTAGAAGCCTCACTTTGGGCAGAAGTCTTCCCTAGGAAGCCGTTGATCGCAAATCAAAAAGAGTTTCCCGTTTTAAAGGTAGTGTTTTCTCTTGTGTTCTTATGTTTTATTTTGCTTCTCCAACCCCCTAAACACATTTTAGTCATTTATTTTGTAACAAAACCAGTATCCTAAATGTAATAGTATGTTTTTATAATAAGTATTTTAGCTACACTTACACAAACCTACATCTAATGATTAAAGAACATACTGTTTCTGTGGATGGAGAATTTCTCCCTCATGATACGATGATTGTTCAACACTCATATAACACCTTCAAAGGTGGCCATTAAGATGTCAATATATTTATATATGATATATAATATGTTTATATTTTACTTAAGATTATGTATTTTTCATTTATGGCATACATTTAGGGCTTCTATTATGGGTAAACACGATATTTTCATTTTAGGAAGTGCGGACTACCGCCCCCTCAAAGTGATTGGAATCGTTAATTCCATATGTGGGATGTATAAAGGATGGAGTAAATGGTATTATAAATTATATTATACTGGATTTATATTATTCCTTTATATAATTATAATTTCATTCCATTAAATATGAAATAGAAATGAAAGTAGCGTTCATGCGTACGTACGGCTTACCGTCTCCAGGAACGATGCATTTCATTTCTTACCTCCAAATGTTATGTAATATTATAAATGCATGTATATACTGGATATATATGATATATATGATATCTACATCATGAATATAAATCTGGATATAATTTATATTTCACCACAACAGAAACTTGTAATTATAAGAAGTTTATTTTTGACTCAAGTACCAAAGATCGAAAAAACAACCGTTATTAACTAAAATAATTACATAATGTTAATAACATGGTAATAAGTGATATAAAAGGAATAATGAACTTGAAAAACGCTCTTAAGCAAGTATAAATTAAGTATAGTTTATTATTCAGGTGGTTAAAGACCGATCAATTCATGTCGGATACGAGGTAAGGGAACTTCTTAACCCAATTTCCGTTCTTTGGGTTAATGTCCTAATTTCAAATTATGTCATTATATTATTATGTTCTATCTTGTATTTTTACTTTATTTATGTGTAATTATAGTGAATATACATAATAGATCTATTTTATTTAAAAAATGATCTTTGTAAGGGACTTCTTCTCAATATCCACTCATTGAGACATATTTTATTTTATACACAACTTTCTTTTATACGGTGTATAAAACCCATTGAATTTTACGTTTATTCAAAATGAATCTTTTTTAGATGAAGAATTTTACTAAATGAAAAAAGGGAATTTTTTTTTGTCGTACGTATGTGGAAACAACGACTTCTCCCCGCAGTGACCATTATTTGAGGTTCAGCTTCCTCTACAAGCCATAACCTTTCTTAAAATGTAAAATAAATAAAAAGTTTTAATTTTCTTTTATTTTTGTATTGAAAATGGTTTTGAAAGTGTTTTTATTATATTAATGTGCTGTATTGATATCTTGTGATTGAAATGTGGAAATTTTATGTTTCCTCTATGCATGTTTTATGTGATATGATTATGTTATGGTTTATGATATGTTTAAACCTATTCATATAAGGAATGCACTGGACTTAATAAGTGACGGGTGGAGCCCGCTATAGCTCCTAGATGCATCATTTGGTCTAATGAGACAAACTAGTGTCTCGGCATGAGGGCTTGACAAAATCTTATTTGTAGTCTTGGCGCGAGGCCTTGGCTACGTGGTTATGATAGTCTGGCATTATGCATTCCATCATTATGAAAGTGGTTATTGATATTACATGTGATTATTCAACCAGTATAATATCCATGTCAATAATTAAATGGCATTATTTCATTTTACTTTTGCCATATTATGTTGAAATTCATGTTTAAAAGGCTTTTTTAGATATACATTGCCTTAAATGTTTATGTTTGTTTATGAAAGCATCCGCTATATTGTTATCCTTACTGAGCATCTCAGCTCACCCCTTTCAATGTTTTAATTTTTCCAGGATGTGAAGATGTATTTTAGGAATGACCTGCAGAGATAGTCTGAAGGGGATATCAGTGTGGAAAATGGAGACTATGTCATTGATTTTTTTCACTTTATGATGTAATGTAACATTTATTAATGTATCTGGTGATTCCAAGGATACTAAACCAGTCGGTCTTTCGAGACTTGATCTTTTGTTATCATGCCAATGTTAAGTAATAATGCACCGACTCTGGGTAACTAGGGTCGGGGCATTACAGTGATGGTTGTGATCCTGAAAATCGATGTAGACCTTGATTTTTCAATTATTATTTTTGATGGGAATGATGTTGGCTAGCCATTCTAGGTATTATATTTACTTGATGAAATTACCTTTAATGATTTTATTATCTTCTTCCTCGACCATGGATCCATGAGAAAAATGCATATCTCTGAGAGGTTGTTTTGACCTGCAAAAGTTTATCTGGAGACCATGGAGATGAACATCGACCTCAAGATCTCAACGTGGAAATGTGTTGTAGCTCTAAGTGAGTTCATCTCTATGTTTCTTTAGGAAAACCACATAATGTATCTTCTCTTCGGTAGACATGGTCATTCTTACCAATGTTGGTTTTAGATCTGTATTAGTGATGAGGTTCACATGTACCAACTCATCAATGGTGGTGGAGACACCTTCCTAAAACAAAAGAAGAGCTTCCTCAAAATTATCTCTATTATATGTAGTGATAGTGTTGTTGATAGGGGAATTTGTATCCTGAGTTAACTAGCTCTAGCAGAATGATGTTGTTGTCCTGAGTGTTGGCTGATCCTTCATTATGGGATTCTCAGTTTACTGAAATCATGGTGATGCAATATGACAATGTGATTCCATCAGGCCTTTACCCCAATGGGTCATTCTTGATAATATCAAAGCAATAGTGGCATGTCATCATGAGTTGGTTTAATCCAGCACAGAAAAACTAGCATGTTTGATGTACTATTATTTCCATGGGGTAAGAATCCTGATACCTTTCATGGGTAAGGTTTTTTGGGATATCCCGATCCTGATTTGTATTGGATTACAAATTGATGCTATTGTCTTCCTTGTTAAGGATAACACACTTTCCCCTTGCCCTAGATATGACAAAGAAGTGCCCCATGTTTGGGGTTGTGGAATCCAATTGGTGAAATGGGTGGATGTATGCATCTTCCATGTTTATCCATGGGTTGGCCATTATGGTTGTATTCTCATCCTCATTGTCTTGAAGATGTTTTTTAATTCTCATGTAGTAGTATTCATCTAGGTAGCAGGCTTCACAAGAGGAATAGGGAGATAAATCACCATAGAGAATTCCCAATAGACTATTATTGGAGTACATGATGCATTGGTGACATGAATTGAGGACTAATGCATGTAGTTGGAGTCATGTTCTACCAATAAGTGCATTTTATGAGGTGTCATCCTAGACAACCATGAACACCATGTTGGCAATCAAGAAATAAAATTGGGTATTCAAGAGAGTTTTTCCCATAAGAATCTACTCTGTCATTTCTCAACCTTTCATTTTTAGATAAAAGGGATTGAGATCTATTTTAAACATCCCCAAATTATGTAGAATCTAGGTCGATATGAGATTGATAATGGAACCCATGTCGATAAGACAACAACAATCTTTCACACCATTGAATTGACCAATGATGTACAGTGGGAAGTTGTGCCCCTCTATAGTTGGACCCCCATCATCTCATATGAATTTTATGATGACATGGGAATCTTCAAGTTCTACCTCCTCATCATGGAAGGATTCTATGGCCACTACCTATATTTCAAACTGGAGGAGGATTCTTAAAGCTTTTGCAAGGGAATTACACATGTCTAAAGATTGGAAGAGATTCGTAAGGACCAAGATACTTGTGGGAATTCAAGAATTGTTCCAAAGTACATCATACATCCACATTAGGCACACATTTTTACCGATAGGTTGTTTCTCTCTAGTAGAAGGCATGACCGACGTTGTAGGTCATACTGGTAGGTTTCAGGTAGTGATGGGGATATCCCACTGCACACTATTTAAATCTCCGTGGAATACTATCGGATAAGTATTGAATGAATGTGGCCCGACCGTTGATGTATGTGGATGATCATAACATGGTTGTTACAGCTCTGACTGGTCGAGTTGCACGTATGATGGGGGAATTGGATCTGATGATTCAACATGAGAGTAATTTACATGATGATTCATGAACTAAGCCTATTGATAGGTCTTAGTGGAATGAATGGCTTGGTTAGAAGGAGTATAAAATTCACATTGAGAGCTCACATTTCCACAAATTCATTGACACTAGCATCGGCTATGGAAATTGGAAGGGGATTCATGGAATTCTTCATCTTCCAGGACCATGTAAGGGTCCACTATCTCGACAGTGTTCAACATCGAATACTCTTGAGCATCACATGATGAATACTCAATTACTGGGTTAATTTCTGGGGAAACCCTCATCCCATAGGACATGAAACCACCATGATTATGGGACAGATTTGGTACCAGTGGAGGAATTTTCTTCTCCTTGCATTATCGGCACCTACTATCCTGAGGTGGTGAAATATGTGATGTTGATTTATATTTAGTAGCTAAGGGTAGCACAATGACTTAATAAATCTCAGGAAGATTGAAATGGGAATGAATAATTCCATTGATCTAGGAAACCGCATTTCATGCTATCCAATCATCATACATCTACGACCCATGACCAGAGACCTGCTCCCATTCACGTTCACTATTTATAGCAGGCTTTTGAACCACACATGACACATATGCAGGGCCTAGAACCAATCTAACTATATTTTTATCAACATGGTCCTACATCCAATATTTGAACACATAACACTCCTTGAGGTTGAGTCAGTTGAACTAATGATAGGGGTAGTAAATGGGATTATCAATGAGATCTACCTCTTCTGGAATCCTACATTCTAGAAATGGTAGGATTCCCTATTCCACATAACTCCAGAAATAGATGGGGACATGAGCATCATTAAATTAGTAGGTCTAGTTTTTTGATCCGGTAAAGGGACTCTGGGAGCCAAGACCTAATGCGGGGATGGACCCTGGAAAGGGGGCGGAACCTGATTATATCTCACAGATGGGTGAAATACGTCATGTAGTGGTTCTTTTTAATTCTGAGGTGAGTTATTTAGAGCAAGAGGCCGAGCTTAATGCATTGGCCCTCATCGAGGCAGTAGAATTGGCTATAACAGTAAATATTCAAACTCTCTAGGGGATCTATCTGTGAAACAACAATGGTTTCAGCATTGGTGGCTCTTCATGAAGGATTTTTGGGTCGAAACATGAGTACCTACATGTATTTCTATAAGGATACCTCTAGACATTGATTTTTTAGTGAAATACCTGATTCAACCTACAAAAGGTTTTATTACAAGAGAAGGAATAATTTTAGTCTTCATATTCCCTGAACACATTGTTAGAATATCGTCATAAACTAGAAGAATATCAAGTGAGTATTTGAGGCCCTTCAATCAAGATACAATGTATTTGACTTGATCATTTGACCTTTTTGTGTATTTAAAGAGGTATACAATACTAGTGTTGCAGGTGGTAGATGTAAGAACCTGGTTCTTATTGTTGAGGTACAAGTTTCTTCTTTTCCTTTTTCATTAAGTGATTTCATGAAAATACGGAAAATGGGAAAATATCACAAATTTTGTTGGTACATGCCATGTACTTTTCCACACGCCATGTACTTTGGCTATGTGGGATGAGTGCACAGGGCGTGTAGGCATGTCGGTGATGAAGGGTGTAAAAACTGACTACACGCCGTGTACTTGGTATTTACATGACGTGTAATCATTCAGCAGGTGAAAAGTAAGGCAGTGGGAGTAACTGCCAATGGAGTGACAATACACGCCGTGTATTCTAAAATACACACCATGTAATAATGTCTACAGATGAACAGTGTGGCAGTGAAAAGTAGACGCTGGAGGATCAGTTAAATGATGAAAATTACACGCCATGTACTTGAGAGTACACTCTATGTAGTTTGTTTTTTTCCTCTTAAAACGGGAAGTATCCTCCTCATTTGGCAAAGAAGGCAGTGGAAAATTTTGGAGCATGGGAGGGGAGGCCGAATCTTGGAGGATCTCCCGATTGCACACCGAGAATCCATTTCATCTGTTGTCGGTCTTGTTTGAACCGTACAGGTAAGACCTTCCTTCGCTTAGAGTCGTCCTTACCAAATTTTTTCCAAAGGGGATGTTATTTTAGTTTGAATGAGTGGATGTTTATCCCAGATCTACGTTGTTCTCAGGCATTTCAGAAGGCATCGTTCGCCTATATCAATCAGAGGAGATCGAGGTAGGCGATCTGATGTTTAATTCCAACTGTCATGTTGTTTTTGTGTACTTTTGTTCTACGCGCCCATGTTTGGGGTGTCTTATGTTAGAGGCCTTGACTAATAAAAAGCCTAGAATTATATAGGCAATTTAATGAATATTTATAACTGCTGTCTGGGATCATTGCTTGGATCCAAGGCCACCCCGTTGGTGCATTCCCTTGTTTAGCCATTTTTTCAGGATACCCAAGGGTATGCCATAACGATAGAATGATCTTAGTTTTTCTTGATAGAAAATGTTTATAAATTGCTTACTTATGTGTTGGGCTTGGCCCGGTTATTTAATTAGCCTGAGGGAAGTGTTTTTTAGCATGAGGGCAAGGTTCTATTCAGCCTGAGGAAAAGTGTTTCATTTAGCCTGAGGGGAATGTTTCATATGCATGAGGGCAGTTATTTCCATGCCTGAGGTCATTATCTCATACACCTCATGGGAATATTCGTTATGCCTGAGGGCAATCACTTGAGTGTTTCAATTCTGATTTCCCTGAGGGCGTGGTTCTGATTAGCCTGAGGGCATGGTTCTGATTACCTAAGTACAAGGTTTTACATGTTTGATGACTTTTGTTACTTTGAAAATTTACTGTGGTGATTTCACATGTTATACCTACCTAGCTAAATCACAAGCTTGGTATTGTTTTACCTTGTACCTGTTAGATAGCTGGTTATAGTTATGTTGCGGCAGTGTATAAGAGATTGTTGGCTGAGCCCGGCTCTCAGAAACATACAATTTAATTATATTTAATTGTTAAATAATAATTAAATGGAAATGGAACTAGTCAAAATATTTACTTTTTAGTACTTCATGGTTTACTTCATTTCATTACTACACACTAATGTTGCACAAACTCACTGATAGTTTGGCACATGCCATTGGTGGTTTCCTATTGGGATTTATTTCTCACACCCTATTTGGGTCATGTCTTAGGACCAAACTGATTATATTGCTGCAGGTTTCGATAAGGGGAAGGGACCCTATACAAGTATTTTATTATTGTAGAGGAGTAGGAGAGCATGTGACTGAGATTAGGCTTATGATGCTGCTGAGTTCTTACTACACTGTTTTGTTTTATTTTTCTGTACTTTTACTTTATTGTATTTGAATGTAGTGTATTCTATTTGACTGCTTTCATAGACATAGGACATATTGCATCATTATATATGTATGATTTCCAGTTATCTTTCCTTCTATTTTCCATTTCTAATCTATATTGTTTACTTCTTCCACTGTTGTATGTTTATATTTATTTCCACTATGCTACAATTCGAAAAATGAGGGCATAGTTTCCCCACTATCAGACCTAGGCCGTTGCTGTAAGATTGAAGCCTCTAGAGTTTGGGGAAATGCGCTTGAGGTCCTGTGAACAACTGGGTTCGTGGCACCCAATGAGTGGCACTCGGATTCGGGACGTTAGAAAGTGGTATCAAAGGCATGTTCTTTTCTATGAGTTATTTTTTCATTAGAAATGATGGAAAGAGATAGATTGTTAAGGAGTTCGATAATAACTATGCTCAGGGTAGCTACCCCGTGTACAGGTAAACACCGTTATGCCTCAAAATAAATTGTTGTTTTCTATTTATGATTATTAAAATTGTTTTGATTTTCACCATTGGGTGACAAACTTGTTGTGTGCTGTTTATATTTTTATAACTAGGTTCTATTTAGTTTCATCCCAATAAGATGAGGGTATGCCATCTCAAGAATCCGTTAGGAACATTTTAGAATCACATGCCATGCACAGTTCCATGCCATATAGGTGCATTAGAAATTTCATGTTGTTGTGATAGATGTTGTGCTAGAAAAGGCATGTTGTTGTGATAGATGTCTTGATCAAATACCAGATATTTGATAAGATGTTGTTCTGTAAGGTTCTGGTAATGAACGTAAATCATTGGTTTTTGAGGAGTATGGGCCATCACCAATCAAAATTCGGTGGATCATCAACTTGTTTACCTTCTTATAAGATGCATAATATTCCATTATTTGATTCGCGGGCAGTATGGGCCCTCACAGATCGGAATTTTGGACTTACGTATTGGTTTTAGTGTTTTTCTGGGCTTCAGAGTAGTTTCTAAGGCTTACTGTCCTGAAAACCTAGAATACACACCGTGAAGTTTTGATTACACACCGTTTAATCTTCTATTTAAGAAGAAATGGAAATAAATTAAGTACATACCTTGTACCGTAAGTACACGCCGTGTAGGTAGAAACAATAGTTAGAACAACTCTAAGGGTACACACCGTGTACACGTTGTACATGCCATGTCGTGTGTACCCTGTGTCCACCTGTGTAACTCTCAACACGGATGGAGGATTTCTTCATTGACAAATTTCGTGTCAATGATGAACATTCCATGTAGTTTTACCTGGGGATCCGACTGTGTAACTAACAAACATGGGTTGGTGTTACCTCTTCTTAAACACACAGTGTACCTGAGGGACATGTCATGTAGTCTTGACCGGTGAGAGGCCATGTGGACTTGGCCGTGTGATTGGGAAAATGGGGTGTTGTACACGCCGTGTGCGGGTGTAACACACCATATAGAGTCAGCCGAGTAGTCGGTCGTGTCTTTAAAAACAAGGGCAGTTGGAATCTAAGTCATACATGTCGTGTCTATCTAAACTAGGTCGTGTAGTATGAGCTATGTACTCGGCTGTGTCTGTAGACAACACTGGTCGTTGATGGTTTTTTAGTACACACCATGTAGATCTTATACACGCTGTGTTGTCTCATTCAAAAGAGAGCCGTGTAGAAGGACTCGGGCAGTGGAAGAAAATTCAAGTACACATCATGTGTGTGGACAACACTCCATGTGTTTGGGGGTGTTACACGACCAGTTTGGGAAGAGTACCCACCCATGTGGAATACTTGAGGGAACATGTCGTGTAATTATTATACACACCATGTAGTCTTTTTTTGTAAAATTTGAATGTTTTCTTTCAATTGTTCCCTTCTTACACTCCTTGTTTCAGTCCTTGATGGTCTCAATTTGAGGTGTGTTTGACCTTGTAGTGTCATGCTGCCGAGACGACCTTGAGTTGTTATCTAGGAGAGCGGAAACAAGTATACTCCAGAGATGGTAGGCCACGAGCTACTGAGGGATCCTACATCAAATCTATATGCGGCGCCAACCATTATAAAAGACACTGGGGCATAGGTGCAGTTACGTGAAGGCTTGATGCAGTTTTTACAGACCTTCCAGAGAGCACCACTAGCTGCCACATCTATTGTAAAGATGACTTGTATGTTCTAGCTACAATATCCGCCTACGTTTTCAGGGGATGGTGGACCATAGGCTGCGGAGTCTTGGATGGGATCTTTGGAGACTATCTTCAAACATCTGGATATGCCTCCTGGGTGGAGGGTTAATATCGCTACATACATGCTGTGTGATTCTGCCCAGAAGTGGTGGGATGTTACCACCCAGATAGAGCATCACAGAGACATTGCGTGGGATTATTTTCAGAAATTATTCTATGAATTTTTCATTCCAGAGACGCTGAGGGTTGATAGAGCTTGAGAGTTAATTAATCTGCAGTAGGGCGCCATGTCAGTGATAGACTATTTTTCCCTCTCTACTGAGCTACAAGCCTTCACACCTATTTTGGTGGGAGATGAGGCATTGAGGGCTCGACGCATTGAGGATGGTCTTCGGAATGACATCTGAGTGTGGGAGAATGTTTTAAGGTTTACCACAATGCATGATATTGTGAACCAGGCACTAATTATTGAGTGGAACCTGCGGGAAGATAGTGGTGCAGTTCAGGAAGGTTTGGCACCAGTTTCTGGTACTATTTCTACCAGTAAAAGGAAGATGCAGATGGATTTCTCTCAAAGAGGCAGTACTAGCCAGATGAATTCTTCAGGTGACCAAGTGATGTGCTACCAGTGCGGTAAAGAGAGAAACAAGAGACCTCAAGGTCCACGTGACCTAGTGGAGTGCCAAGCTTGTGGAAAGATGGGTCATCTTCAACGCTTTTACAGGTCATTTCCACCAGTGTCTAGTAAGAGGGGTTCTGTGCAGACTTCGCATGCAGGATCAAGGCCAACATCTTCTTATCAATCAAGAAATTGGAATACGTCGGGACGTTCCAGATGAGGTGGTGGTTATGGTCGTGGTAGCCAGACAGCAGAATCTCAAAGATAGCAGGGCAGGCCAGCTTAGGGTAGTCAGGCTCTGTCGCAGGGCTGAGTCACTATGCAAGAATATGCAGTGAAACACACCTATAAAGAGCAAGATCTCAAACATTCTACTATAAGAGGTAATATTCTAGTTGCTTCTATTTTGTCTTCTGTAATTTTTGATATGGGTGCTACAAATAGCATTATATCTATGCCCATTTTGGAGAGCCTTGGGCTGTGTGTTTCTTCTTCTTATGATATTATGATCCTAGACACTCCGTTGGGGACTACATTGACAGGTATGCGTCAGTTCAAGGGGTGCCCCTAGAGGTTTGTGGGTGTCGCTTTCTTTGGGACCACTATCTCTTAGAGATGACGAGATATGACGTCATTATCGGGATGGAATGGTTGGAACCCTTTTGATCCTTTGTAGATTGCTGTCATCACATGGTGAGTATCATGTCACCAGAGGGTGGAGAGTTTCTATACCAGGGAGAATGGTATGTCCCTGCGAGGCGAGCTGGACCTGAGCATCGTGGGGTGAGGTGGAGGAAAAACCCAGATTGCGAGTTTATATCTGGATGACCATTGAACTTGTCAGAAGGATTTCCCTTAAGGGGTTGATCGTCTCAGGGATGTCTTCTCGGACAACTTTTCAGGTCTTCCTCTAGGGTGGGAGGTAGATTTCTCTATTGATCTTGTCCCATGAGTGGAACCAGTGTCCATTCCTCCTTATATGATGGCTACACCAAACTTGCAAGAGCTCAAGAAACAATTGGAGGAGTTGTAGGAAAATGGTTTCATCCGACCCAGTCCATCTCATGGTGGTTCACCTGTCCTATTTTCTAAAAATGCGTACGATAACCTCAGACTTTTTTTGGATTATAGGAAGCTTAACCAGTTGACGATCATGAACTAGTATCTCTTTCCAAGGATTGATGATATTTTTGATCAACATTGAGGATCATGAGCGTTCAAGAAGAATAACATGAGATACAGATATCATAACATAAGCGTTAGACCATCAGATATACCACATACATATTTTTTGAGCAGATATGTTCTATACGAGTACTTGGTCATATCGTTCGGACTCACAAATGCACTATCAGTTTTCTTGGATCTGATGAATCGTGTGTTCCACCCATATCTGGATTCTTTTTTGGTAGTCTTCATGGACCATATATTGGTGTACTCTCACACTCGACATGACCATAATACCCATCTTGATATCGTTCTGAGTACACTGAGAGAGAAACATCTGTATGCTAAACTCTCAAAGTGCCACTATTGGATGGACCAGATACCCTTCCTGGGTCATAACATCTCAGAGGTAGGAGTTGTAGTAGACCCAGAGAATGTGAGAGTAGTAGTTTCCTAGTTACATCCTAAGAACATGTTTGAAATACGTTGTTTCTTCGGGATGGATAGTTAGTACATGCGATTTATACATAACTTATCTCACTTAGCAGTGCCTTTGACGGGATTGACTAAGAAGGGTGTGATGTTCGTTTGGTCAGAATATTCCAATACAACACTTCAAGAGCTGAAGGGAAGGTTGACATCAGCACCCTTCCTAATACTTACAGAGAATGGGAAGAGATATACAGTTTTCTGTGATGCATTAGGTTTTGGGCTGGGAGTAGTGTTGATACAGGGCTATCAAGTAGTTTCGTATGGGTTTCAGTAGTTTAGGCCACTTGAGAATAATAACCTGATGCATGATCTTGAGTTTGCTGTAGTTGTTCATGCGTTACGTTGTTGGAGAAATTATATCTTGGGAGAAAATTTTGTGGTGTTTACGGACCACATAAGTCTCAAATATATCTTTACCCAACACGAATGGAATATTAGACAACAAAGGTGGGTTGAAAACCTTCAGTCCTTCAACTTTGATCTTGCCTATACATCATGTAAAGGTAATGTAGTAGCTGATGCAGTTTGTAGGAGGACTTAATTAAAGGTGGTGCAGGAGGCCAGTAGTGAGTGGAAGCTTATGTATTTGTTCTTTGAGATGCATTTTTAGGTGCACGACAGTCGGGGGAAAACCTATATTTCATCCTTAGATGTGACTTCTACCCTCCTAGATAGAGTGAGGATGTGACAAAATTTTTTTCCATAAGGCCTTGTTATATGGAAGTCGGGGGAAATAGAGGACCCTCCTCCCGGTTGGATGATAGGAGATGATGAGTTACTACGTGTCCATGGATGAGTTTGGGTACAAGGGGATATACACAAGGAGTTGATGCGAGATTTTCATGCTTCAGCTTGAGCAGTGCATTCCAGAGTAACCAAAATGTACCGTGACATGAGACGTCAGTATTGGTGGCTGGGTATGAAACAGGAAGTAGCTGGTTTTATTGCGAGATGTTCTACTTGTCAGCAGGTGAAGGGAGAGAATCAGAGGCCAGCTGGACTGTTACAACAGTAACCCATTCTGGAGTGGAAATGGAATGATGTCGTGATGGACATCGTGACCGTCTTGCCGAGGTCACCTCGAGGCAATGATGTCGTGTGGGTTTTTGTGGAACGACATAGGAAGGTAGCTCAATTTTTTCCAATCAAGGAGACCTTCAGTGTTGATGATCTCAGGAAGTTGTATATCCGAGAGGTGGTAAGTCTTTTGGGGGTCCCTCATTCTATCATTTTTGATAGGTACACCCACTTTACATCTCGTTTCTGGTACGGTCTTCAGAGGGAAGGGGGTATACATGTTCTTATAAGCAAAACTTACCACCCTTAGACCGATGGGAAGGTAGATTGTACGATACAGGTGCATGAGGAAATGCTTCATTCATTCGTCCAAGACTTTGGGGGCTCTTGGGAGAAGCAAATAACCCTAGTTGAGCTTTCTTATAA
This sequence comes from Viscum album, assembly GCA_963277665.1. Classification (NCBI taxonomy): domain Eukaryota; kingdom Viridiplantae; phylum Streptophyta; class Magnoliopsida; order Santalales; family Viscaceae; genus Viscum; species Viscum album. The sequence goes on from OY728157.1 coordinate 602,145,720, forward strand.
TAATAGTTTTCAGGAAACTATTGAGATGGAACCTAAAGAGGCTTTATATGGTTGGCCATGCCGATCAACATTGTGCTGGTTGGAGGTAGGTGTGGCAGCTTTACTAGGACCACGTCTTGTCTATGAGACTTCAGAGCAGGTCTTGTTGATATGAAAGTGGATGGCTACTGCACAGTCTCGTCTGAAATCTTATGCAGATCACCCAAGACAACCCTTGGAGTTCGTTGTTAGGGATCAGATTTTCTTGCGCGTTTCACCGAGGTTGGGAAACATATAGATTAGGAGATAGGGTAAACTATCACTGAGGTATGTGGGGCCGTTTGAGATTCTGTAGAGAGTCGGACTAGTTTCCTACCAGCTGTAGTTACCATAGAGGTATCGGGCCATGCATGACGTCTTCCACGTATCTCAGTTGTGCCGTTATTACTCAGACCTGTCTCACATATTTTAGAACTAAGAGGTTGAGCTTTAGACCAATTCATCCATTGAAGAGCATCTGATTCATATTGTTGATAAGAGGACAAAGGGTCTATGAGGCCGGTCATTTCCTCTCGTACGGGTGTTATGGCAGCATAGCCGAGTGCAAGACAAAACCTTAGAGCGGGAGACTGACGTACGTGCTAAGTGGACCGAGTTTTTCTGGGCTTTATCTTCACCACCCATGGAAGGGAAATTCGTGGTAGAATTGCTTTAAGGGGGTAGTTTGTAAGAACCTAGTTCTTATTCATGAGTTACAGGTTTCTTCTTTTCCTTTTTCCTTAAGTGTTTTTGTGAAAATAAGGAAAAGGGGGAAAAGTCCCAAATTTTGTGGGTACACTCCGTGTACTTTTCCACACACCGTATACTTTGGCCGTGTGGGATGAGTTCACAAGGCGTGTAGGCTTTTCGGTGATGAAGGGTGTAAAAACAGACTACATGCCATGTACGTGGTGTTTACACACCGTGTAATCAGTCGGCATGTGAATAGTAAGGCAGTTGGAGTAACTTCCAGTGGAGTGACAATACCCACTGTGTATTCAAAAATACACGCCGTGTAATCATGTTAACAGATGAACGGTGTGGCGGTGAAAAGTAGTCGCCAAAGGAAAAGTTAAATGATGAAAAGTACACGCCGTGTACATTAGAGTACACACCGTGTAGTTTGTTTTTTTGATTAAAACATGCATTAGCCACCTCATTTGACAGAGGAGGCAGTGGAAACATTTGGATCTCGGGAGGGGAGGTCAGACCATGGAGAAGCTTCTGATCGCATGCCTGGAATCTGTTTCTTTCGCCGTCATTCTTATTTGAACCATGGGGGTAAGACCTTCCTCATCCTTGATCCGTTCTTACCAATTCATTTCTGAGGGGATTTTATTTGAGTTTTAATGAGTTTACATTTATCCTAGATCTATGTTGTTCTCAGATGTTTCGGATGGCATCATTAGTGTATATCGATCAGAGGAGATCATGTTAGGTGGTCTGATGTTTAATTCCATCTGTCATGTTTTTTTTGTATACCTTTTTTCTACACGCCAATGTTTGGGGTGTCGTATGAATAATACCTTGACTAATTATATTCCTATAATGTATAGGTAATTTAATGAATATTTATAACTGCTGTTTGGGATCATTTATTGGATCCAGAACCACCCCATGGGTGCGTTCCATTGTTTTGTTGTTTTCCCAGGATACCTGAGTGTATGCTGTAATTATTGAATTATCTGAGCTTTCTTGAGAGGAAATTTATATAAATTTCTTGCTTATGTGTTGGGATCAGCCCAGTTAATTTCTTAGCCTAAGGGTAGTGCTTTGTTTAGCCTGAGGGAAATGTCTTATGTAGCATGAGGGACGTGTTTATTTAGCCCGAGGGCAGTGATTCATTTTCCTGAGTGCAGTTGCTTCCGTGCTTGAAGGCATTATCTCATACGCTTGAGGGAAATATTCGTTATGCCTGAGGAAAATCACTGAGGGTTTTAATTCTGATTAGCCTGGGGGCATGGTTCTGATTAGCCTGAGAGTGTGGTTATGATTACTTAAGGGTATGGTTTTACATGTCTGAGGACTCTGTTTAATTTATGTATTCACTGTAGTGATTTAACAAGTTATACCAACCAAGCTAAAGCACATGCCTGATATTTAATTTCCTTGTACTTATTAGATAGAGAGTTGTAGTTTCGCTGCAGCACTGTATAAGTGATTGTCGGCTAAGGCTGGGTCTCAGAAACATACAATTCAATTATATTGAATAGTTAAATAATAACTAAATGGAAATGGAACTAGCTGAAATATTTAATTTTAGTACATCCTGGTGTACTGCATTTCATTACTGCACACTGTTGTTTCACAAAGTCACTGACAGTTGGGCACGAGCCTTTGGTGGTTGCCTACTATGATTTATTTCTGACCCCCTGTATGGGTCATGTATTGGTCCCAAAAATATTATATTGATGCAGGTGTCGATAAGGTAAAGGGACCATAAACAGCTACATGATTGTTACATACGAGTAGAAGAGCATGAGACCGAGCTTGGGCTTATGATGCCGCTGAGTTCCTGTTACACTGTTTTGTTTTTCTTTGTTGTACTTGTACTGTATTTTATTTGATTGCAGTGTATTCTATTTGACTGATTTCATAGACATAGGACACATTACATCATCATAGATATATGACTACTAGTTATCTTTCCTTCTATTCTCCATTTCTGCTTTATATTATTTACTTCTTTTGTTGTTGTATGTTTTTATTTATTTCCACTACGCTGCACTTTGACAAATGAGGTCATAGTTTTCCCACTATCATACTTAAGGTCCTTGATGCTAGTCGGTAGCCTCTATAATTTGGGAAATTCCCATGAGGTCATGTGACCAACTGGGTTCAGGGCACCCGTTGAGTGGCACCCGAATCCATGACATTACATTAGAACTGAACTGATACATAAATTTCCTAGGGAGATCCTCCCAACCAACTATGGACCTAATGTGTAACTAGTTTTACCAGAAGAATGTAGGCCCTTCTAGCATCTATACGAAACACTAGAGTTTAATGGCCTTCTATTACCCTGTATTTCCCATCCTGGGTCTTCACCTTGAAAACAATTTGGCTAGATGCTGTAGAGGATCTCTGGTCTAATTAAAGGGGATAAGGTAGGATTACCAATGCTTGAGGGTGCTGGAATTTCATCCTTCTAAAGGCTAAAAATTGGTTTTTATTATGAAATCACTTTTGAAGAAAATGTGAGAAACCATACAAGACTTCATTACATCAGCACTTCAACACTTAACCACATCACCATTTCACAACATAACCACTACACCACTTCACCTCTTCACCACAGACATTGTACTAGGATTCACATTCATTCAAGAATTTATACTAAAAAACCTACACATCTTGAGATGAAAAAATCAAGAGTAGACCGAGGTACCATGAAGGAGGGAACATGAACATCAGAAAAGCTGGACAAACCACGGAACTGGTCTCCTAAAATTCCCACTGGTGCAACCATCAACACCATCCCAAATCCACAAACCCAGCGGCCAACTCTAGTTAGAGTTTTCCCAAACCATACAGTGACATGAGATGCACCCAAAGAGTACATGCATAATGGGCGTTGAAGAAACCAGAATGAGAAAGAATATGATGTTCGGACGTCGCGCCTTACTCTGTAGATAACCGCAATGCAACCTCAAACAAAGCACTTCACTAGACAGCCTCAACCAATACAGTGACAAGACAAACCCCACTATGCTCCTCTGACTCCCATCCACCATTGCAGTACCATAGGGGGAGAAATCATGGAGAACAACAGAACCCATCACCATATCCATAAAATCAACAGTATAAAGAGTGACAAAAAGATTCCGCCACAAATCACCCATCATCATGTCCACAAATTTAATACAGAAGAAAAATTACAGAAACACTAAGCTAGACGTACTTCAATGAAGGAAACAACAATGCAGAATCACAAAACAGACAAGCTAGAAGGATTATAGGACATTCGTTTGTATGAAATACCCCACCCCCCGGCGCTACTCTAGGGCCAATGCAAATCAGAACTTCGACCACCACAACGCCTTCACCGCTTATTCCAGAACAAGATCCAACACCAAGAATCCTAATCATCCCAGCCATGATGTCTTTTCCGGGTATATCCAATGTCGACTCTAACAAGCCATCGACCGCCGAGACACACCACAACACCTCGACAGATCTGGAGAATCTGGAAGCACTACTTGTCGAAGCATGCCTACAATGAGAGCAGATGCTGGAGCCGAGCTATGGGCCACTGGGGGAGTATAGGAGAGGATGGGATGAGATCGGAGGCGTAACCGTAGTGCCAAGAGTTGGGAGGAACGATACCACTCAGAGGCCCCATTCCTCCTATATAAGATATGGATTTTCACAAGGTAGGATTGCCACCTATCGGGTCGCAAGAGCCTCTAGGAGAGCGATGACAGTAGCCATTAGATCATCATGATGAGGATTCATTTCTTGTAAAATATTCCTAACCACCAGAGAACTGGAGTGTTCTTCAACATGGTAAGCTATTTGAGAGGCTCCTAGAAAAACTGATGGAATAACACAAGGGGTCACTGTAAGAACATGCGGAGCCGCCGGTGGAACATATGTAGTGGCCGATGGAACCTGAGCTTGGTCCAAGAAGAAATTTGTCCTGTATCTCAAGTGGATTTCGTGATTTATACCGTAGTATTTTTCTATAAACAAAAGACTATACCCAATCATGTTGGGTAAGGTTATCAAGAACACCTAGTGGAAATTCACCGGAGCCAGTTGTACATTCCCTTTCTACCCAAGTGGAGTTCCGATGGGATAATATAGTGTATCTCTATAATCCGGTCATCATTCCATGACACGCTCATCAAGGATCTCATCAACGATGCTTCTCTATTAAGTTATCTATTCCCACAATGTGATGTTTTCATGATCTTCTTCTGTCAATTGCACTGAATTAGAGGAGTTAGACGAATTGAGACACTAAATGTGTGATTTAACCTTGATGAGATCTCTATAGATAAGAAATGAATCGAAAGGTTCTAGAAGGCCAAGTGTTTGTTTTTGTTTGTGATTGTTGACACCTACAAGGTCTACCTGATGTTTTTCTTCCCTATGGGACTTTTCTTCTTCTCTAAACCCTTTTTCGATGCCCCTTTCCTTATATATCTTTGGAATTATAATGTTTACTATGATGATTCTCGAAGGCATATCATCGATATCACTAGGTAAACCAATTTCACGTAGGATAGGACTGAAATGTAGAGAAACATACAACCCAAAAATATGGATCTGGACATGTGGAGAGTCATTCTTAATGACTATTCAGAGCATTTTAATTCATTGGATGCATAATTTCTAGAGAGTATGTTGATAATCAGGTGATACAAGGTGCTGAGAAACATGGATTGTGACCATCATAAACAGGAAACACTACTGTCCAATGTTTTCAATGTGTTATTGGCTCTTGGGGTAAGAAAATCATCGATGATAGAGATAAAATGGGTCAACCATGAGGTTCAAAGGTAGCACACATCCTCATTCAATGTGAGGGTGTAACGACCCAACCCTAGTTACCCAGAGTCGGTGCATTATTACGTAACATTGGCATGATCACAAGAAAGATAAAATCTCGAAAGACCGATTGGTTTAGTAGCCTTGGAAACACTAGATATATTCATAAGTTTTACATTACATCATAAAATGAAAAACTACTACAACAACATAATGTCTCCACAGTCCACACTATTATCCCCTCATAATATCCCTGCAGGTCATTCATAACTTACTTCTTCATATCCTGGGAAAAATAAATCATAGAAAAGGGGTGAGCTCAAATGCCCAGTAAGGATAACAATATAGCGGAAACTTTCATAAATAAGAATAAACATTTAAGGCAATGTATAACTAACAAAAAGCACTTCAAACATGAACTTTCAACATAGTATGGCATAAATAAAATGAAATAATTCCATTTACTAATTCACATGGATATTCTACTAATCGAATAATCACATGCAAAAACAATAGCCACTTTCATAATGATGGAATGCATAATACCAAACTATCATAACCACATAGCCAAGGCCTCGTGCCAAGACTATAAATATGATTTTTCCAAGGCCTTGTTCCAAGACACTAGTTTGTCTCATGAGACCTACCGATGCATCGAGGAGCTATAGCAGGCTCCACCCGTCACATATTAAGTCTAATGCATTCCCATATGAAAAGGTTTAAACATAACACAAACATTCCTATTAAAACTAGCATACGAAATGTCAATACTTTCACCATAAACTATGAATGGTATAAAAATACCACATCCATAGTCAAATATATCACAAAACCTTCAATAAAATATAGAAGTTTTGTATCATAATAAATCAACTTCAAATAAGCGTAAAATCCAACAAAGGATGTTGTCATAAAAGAAATCAAAACTCTTTTTAGAGAAATATCTATTTTTATTTTGAAATAATTTATGAGCCATATAAAATAAAACATTTTCTTTGAAAATATTCTTATAATCTTGTAAGGGAATCTTTGAAGATTTTATAATGGTGGAAAATAACGGCACCCGCCGTATAAGTTAAAAAAACATTCTTACCATAATTTTGTCGAAAAGGTTAAAAGCACCTTGTTTGGAAAACGACGGAAAGATTCCTTTATAAAACTATTATAAAAATTAAAAAAATGGTATAAATGACTTTAACACATATTCTTTTAAATATTAAAAATGTTTTGAAATTCATTTTTAAGAAACATGGATGTGGATGATAAAGAGATCCCAGTAGATTATCACGTATAAACAATCTTGGATAATGAAGAGATTGCGAAATAAACCCTTACCTTGAACTTTTACTTGGATGAGGTAGGTTAAAATCCTTTATAATGGTTAAATAATTGTTATTAAATTATAAAAGAATCATATATATTAATATGATATCATATATGATCTTTTAACATTGCTTTGTTAATAATATCTTAGTATTATCGTCGTTTCGGGTGTTAACTTACTCGTTTTCTTTTATATGTTTTGTTACGTAAGCCATGTTTGTTATGGATAGGTTGTATCTTAATCATATACATAATGATATCAAGTCCTTAAACATCATTTTTAAATAATCAAATGATAATTATACTCGAATGGATACGATGGAGAATGAATCTCATTGCGTTCGTGGAGACGGTAGTCCGTACGTACGCACGAGCGACAATATCATTCTTTTGATATTAAAATAATATATAAATCGATGTTATATCATATATAATGAATCATTAACATGTTATATTTATTATTAAATGAGTTACACATCATTATTATACCCATCCAAACAATAATATATTGAATAATAATTACACCACGACGTGGAGACGGTAAGCCGTACGTACGCACGTATGGTGACATGTTATTCAAAGGGTGGATAGAATACTGAATATGGTTGTACCATATTAATAATAACATAACAGTATATATAAGATACTGGATTTATTATTTTAGAATGGCAATAACAAAGAAAGAAGAAGTGGAAGATGAAAGGAACTTGGAAAAAGGGTGGTGAAATCATTACCTCTTCTTCGAGTTATTCCTTTTGATTTGATCAAAAGGGCTACTTAGGTTGGCTTTAGGATCCAACTAAGGCTTCTAGGTTGTAGTAGGGGAAGTTGGTAGAGTATTTGGTCAGAGTTTGGCCGAACCAAAAGGCTTTTAAGGTGTGAAGAAATGAGAAGGTGGAGTGCCCTTTTATAAGAGGGGTGAGGGGCACCTTTGGAAAATCTAGAAATATTAATTTATAATAAATTCATATTCGGTTTCTAATGGATCCAAAGATGATTATTCAAAGGTTTTGGTGGGGATGGGTCTAAAACAACTCAACCAAAAGAATTTATACAGGTTTGGGTACTTATATTAACCTTATCTTTAAGTATTAACTCTAAGTTAATTAGTTTCACTTTTACAATGTCTCTTTGTATTTTTATATTATATGGTTAATAAACATACCATATACATCAAAGATACCCCCAAGTGGACCATTAATGATGAAACTATCATGATATATGTCTATTTGAAAAACATTAGATTTTTAGGAATTTAATATTAATTAATAATATAATATGTGTTTTAAAAACTCTTTTATGTCAATTTTGACACTATTCAATAGTTGATTTTTGTGAAACTCCTAACAGAATGATTACTTCGAAATAATTTAATTAAATAAATCCTAAAATGTCATATTAACTTATAAAATTATTGTAATTCATAAAAAGTCTCAAATTATATTTATTTGGGTATTTATAATATCAATTATTTTAAATGTTCACAATTATGGGAATTACTGCATCATCATTGTGTCATAAATAAATTAAATTATATAATGTCTAAAAATTTTAAATAAAATATAATTATGTTGGAAATATATTTATATTTCTAATTAATATTTATAGTCGAAAATCCAACATATATAACCCTATGTAAAAATTGTTTTTCTAAAAGATATATGCTTGTGTCATTTTTGTATTCATTTTAACTTAATTAAAATAAAGTGTCCCTATCACCTACAAGTGGCTCCATGGGGTCCTCAAATCGACCCAAAGATGACTATGGTCGAAAATGTATCAACCAATAAGGCTAGGATATGTTTTAGGGTAATTTATTATTATTATAATACTATTTTTTAAACCTTATTTATCGGATTTACCCTTAACCATGGTAAATAAAATATTTACCGAAGTAATTATTCAAAATGTCTAAAAATAAAAGTTACCTATTTACACAATTTGAACATCCTGATTCCAAATATGGAATACAATTTTCCAAATTCAAAACACATAAGTGGTAGAAATTAATTTAAAATTAATTCCCGTTGTTAAAACAAAAAGCGTGTTTTTAAGAGATAATAACTATCAAAAGATTGATACTTGTTTATGTTCTGTTTAATTGTGTAATTATGTCCAATAACCAAAATTGTATTAAATGGTAAAAATATATTCTAAATATACTTTAAAACCACTCAAATTCATTATTTATCACTTTTATTTATTTTGATTAAAAAAGTTGTTTTTAATTAAAATTTAGTAATTTTCACTATTCATCAAAATAATAAATTTATCCGAAAAGTACCAAAATTTCACTTCAGGATAAATTCGATATTTTGAATCCAAAAATGAAGTCCATTTTGAGAGATAAAATTTCAAAAAGTTGGAATTACTATTCATAACGGCTAGTTTGATTGGTTGTGGTGTGTGTTAAAACTCGAAGTTGCGTACAACACACGCTACTGTATTATTCAAAGGAAACTGTACCGTGGAAGCTTGGGATGTTTCATTTTAAATTTTTTATGTCACCATTTAGTCAAAAAGTTTAAAATATTGTATTTAAAAAGGTTTCACTATTAAATTTTGATAAAAGTGCAATACTGAAAATGAATTGGTTCTTACATTATGTCTAAGAAACTCGTAATATGGATTTTAAAATTATAAGGATATATTAGTTTAAAATTTAGTTAATACTATTCATAACCACTTTTGAATGGCTTGTTTGGTAAGTCATGGTTCAATTGAACTCGGTGTTGCATGTAGTGAAAGTTATTGAATTATTTTGAAGGAATAACACACTATGAAATCTTGGGGTGTTACATTCTCCCCTCCTTCAATAAATTGCGTCCTCGCAATTTGAAATTGTTCTTCAAAAATAAAAGGTTTAAAATTGAAAATATCTTTGTAGGAAAACCCACATCGGAAATTGGGTTAGTAAAATTTAGTCTTAATATGAGGAAAATAGAAATAAAAGGGTCACCACAAAATTATGATCTCTATTAGGAGAACATTGGTGGCAATTAGAGATATATAATTGGAGGAAAAACGTAAATATTTATAGGTAGTGATTGAGTTTATCAATCACAAACAAGCGTAAAATTGAGGTCCTTAAATTCATAAATCTATGATGATTTAAAATACCATCGGTTCAACAAAACATAGGGTATTAGGATAACACATTTTTGACGTTTCAAAATATCTTAGTTGAAATCTCACATCGAAAAATGAAATAATGAGGCCTCTATTTAAAATAAAGAGTGGAAAGTATGAAGATTACCGAAAATAACACATACTAGGGTTCCATGTAGGAAAATATGGATATGGAAGAGAAATCTAACCATCAATTATCTGATGGAGAGTGGTAGAGAACATGGCTATGAAAAGGCCAACAACCCCAAAGCCATAAATTAGTGATGATTTAAGGTACCATCTAGGACAACATTTTTGTTCAAAGTTCCTTTTCTTAATGTTGAGGAATTTATTTATAAGATTGTCTATGATCATAAGTAGATATACTTACTTTATAATTAGAGTTTTATCCATTAATAAATATCTACCACAAACTCATCTTTCACTCTAAAAGATAATAGAACGAAAAACAATATTCTATTTATCCTATTCGTATAGGGTTAAAAAAACGAATTTACAATTCATCTACCAGATCTTTAAAAAAACTACATTATTTAATCCCGGATATCACGTGGGTCAGTGGTAGGTGATACACCCTTGTTTCCCTTTTGTTGTGGGTTCAAGTCTCGCGGCCTTTCCGGATGCGACGGGTTGCCGCCCGACCTCCGGGTTGTCCTTTTATGGAAATCCAAAATAATCCAAACTTGAACTATCCAAAATAATTCTGTCCAAACTCACAGTCCAAAATTTATAAGGAAGGTAAAAATAATGTAGATCTTTTTTACCCCGTAATAGCATATTAATACCTTCATCATGTATTCTTTTAAAACACTGAAACATCCTGAATTACCATAATCCTTATTGATTACATTCAGGATCCCTTATTCTATATAGAATGCTGGATATACTTCATCAATCCAAAAATGTTTTAAACCCCAACAATGATGGAATATACAAATCATTAATCAGCTTCAAGGTAGTCAATAATATCCAATATAATTTATCCAAATCAATCATGTATTATTCCAAAATCACTACCTCAGTATCAGAACTATATTATCGTTTATCATTCTCTCAACCATATATTTTCCAAAAATTTATCCTGTTATTGTGTCACTTTTCTTTGTTCCACACAATCTCAAGTCCTTAATGAAATAGTACTGCGGTACAATCCTTATATACTCCATAATTATTATAACAAGTACATTTTTGATACAACACTCAAATGACATAATAAACACAAGCACTATAATCATTCCTCTTTATCTGTGTTAGTATCATAACATGATTATTATCCAATAGTGTCATTTGCGGCATAGTCTGATGACTGGGACATAGGTTCGCGTAGTGTCCAAACTCTTTGCAAATGAAGCATTGTACATTTGAAACCATTTTCTTACCCTTGCAGTCACGTACTTTTTTCCCTTTTCCTCCACACTTATAACAAACTCCCATTCCTTTCAGGAAAGTCCCAGGGTGTTTCTTCCCACAGTTATCACATATGGGAAAATTATTCTTTTCCCTCTTCCCTTTATCCATCTTTCTCTCTTCCATCCTTTTCTTCTCTTGCTTCCCTTAAAATCCATAGGACTCAGTAAAATCTTTACTTATCTTATCAACAAATGATATTATTTCTTCATAAGATTATAATACATGGGAGACTATTTCTCTTATAAATTCTGGCTTAAGACCACGAAAGATATGATCCTTATTTCTCTTTGGATCATGTGCATTGCTAGAGTTCTCATTCCTTCTACTGGGTGCCATTTCTAAACAATGGCATACACTAGATTAGTTTATGAATCAAAATACATAATCCCATACTTATAAAACACTTAACATAAATTGAACTATTTATGGATATAATCCATAATCATAAGAATGTTTTCTTTGAGGAAGTATACACTCATAAATCCTTCTTAATGATTTGTATTGAAAATTAGAGTTATCCTAAGCATATCCCCCGGGAGTGTCGTAACCAAGAGTGAAGTAAGGCCCGTTGTCGTGCACCAGTTCTCGTTCGAGTCTAGCTCAAAGTGATGTTTTCGGGTTTTACCCCTAGGTACATCTGTTCCAGAGCTGCCTCTACCTGCTCGTATCCAGATAGGGATGTATTGCTCAGAGAACTCACAAAATCTCTACAATACCAAAATTCTAGGAAGTTCTTCTATACTAATCCTCAAAGTTCATCTTAGGTCTACGTGATCTAATCAGAGTTTATCTAAATCTAGCTTCCAAGGTTTGTACTAAACTTCCTCTGATACCAACTGTAACGCCCCGACCCTAGTTACCCAGAGTCAGTGCATTATTACATAACATTGGCTTGATCATAAGAAAGATCAAATCTCGAATGACCGATTGGTTTAGTAGCCTTGGAAACACTAGATATGTTCATAAGTTTTACATTACATCATAAAATAAAAAACTACTACAACAACATAATGTCTCCACAGTCCACACTATTATCCCCTCATAATATCCCTGCAGGTCATTTATAACTTACTTCTTCACATCCTGGGAAAAATAAAACATAGAAATGGGGTGAGCTCAAATGCCTTGTAAGGATAACAATATAGCGGAAACTTTCATAAATAAGAATAAACATTTAAGGCAATGTATAAATAAAACAAAAGCCTTTCAAAATTGATCTTTCAACATAGTATGGAATAAATAAAATGAAATAATTCCATTTAATTACTCACATGGATATTCTACTAATCGAATAATCACATGCAAAAACAATAACCACTTTCATAATGATGGAATGCATAATGCCAAACTATCATAACCACATAGCCAAGGCCTCGTGCCAAGACTATAAAAAAGATTTTGCCAAGGCCTTATGGCAAGACACTAGTTTGTCTCATGAGACCTACCGATGCATCGAGGAACTATAGCAGGCTCCGCCCGTCACATATTAAGTCCAATGCATTCCCATATAAAAAGGTTTAAACATAACATAAACATTCGTATTAAAACTAGCATACGAAATGTCAATACTTTCACTGTAAACTATGAATGGTATAAAAATAGAACATAAACAGTCAAATATATCACAAAACCTTCAATACAATAGAGAAGTTTTGTATCATAATAAATCAACTTCAAATAAGCGTAAAATCCAACAAAGGATGTTGACATAAAAGAAATCAAAACTCTTTTTAGAGAAATATCTATTTTTATTTTGAAATCATTTAAGAGCCATATAAAATAAAAAATTTTCTTTGAAAATATTCTTATAATCTTGTAAGGGAAGCTTTGAAGATTTTATAACGGTGTAAAATCACTGCACCCGCCGTATAAGTTAAAAAAACATTCTTACCTTAATTTTGTCGAAAAGGTTAAAAGCACCTTGTTTGAAAAACGACGGAAAGATTCCTTTATAAAACTATTATAAAAATTCAAACAAGGGTATAAATGACTTTAACCCATATTACTTTAAATATTAAAAAAAATTTAAATTCATTTTTAAGAAAAATGGTTGTGGATGATAAATAGATCCCAGTAGATTATCACGTATAAACAATCTCGGATAGTGAAGAGATTGCGAAATAAACCCTTAACTTGAACTTTTACTTGGATGGGGTAGGTTAACCTCCTGTATAATGGTGAAATAATTGTTATTAAATTATAAAATAATCATATATATTAATATGATATCATATATGATCTTTTAACATTGCTTTGTTAATAATATCTTAGTATTATCGTCGTTTCGGGTGTTAACTTACTCATTTTCTTTTATATGTTTTGTTACATAAGCCATGTTTGTTATGGATAAGTTGTATCTTAATAATATCCAGAATGATATCAAATCCTTAAACATCATTTTTAAATCATCAAATGATAATTATACTTGAATGGATACGATGGAGAATGAATCTCATCGCGTTCGTGGAGACGGTAGTCTGTACGTACGCACGAGCGACAATATCATTCTTTTGATATTTAAATAATATATAAATGGATGTTATATCATATATAAAGAATCATTAACATTTTATATTTATTACTTACATGAGTTACACATCATTATTATACTCATCCAAACAATAATATATTGAATAACAATTACACCATGACGTGGAGACGGTAAGCCGTACGTACGCACGTATGGTTACATGTTATTCAAAGGGTGGATAGAATACTGAATATGGTTGTACGATATTTATAATAACATCACAGTATATATATGATACTGGAGTTATTATTTTATAATGGTAATAACAAAGAAAGAAGAAGTGGAAGAAGAAAGGAACTTGGAAAAAGGGTGGTGATATCCTTACCTCATCTTCGAGTTCATCCTTTTGATTTGATCAAAAGGGCTCCTTAGGTTGGCTTTCGGATCCAACTAAGGCCTCTAGGTTGTATTTATGGATGTTGGGAGAGTATTTGGACAGATTTTGGCCGATCCAAAAGGCTTTGAAGGTGTGAAGAAATGAGAAGGAGCGGTGCCCTTTTATAAGAGGGGTGAGGGGCACCTTTGGAAAATCTAGAAATATTAATTTATAATAAATTCAGATTCGGTTTATAATGGATCAAAAGTTGATTATTCAAAGTTTAATGTGGGTATGGGTCTAAAAAAACTCAACAAATAGAATTTAGAGAGGTTTGGGTACTTATATTAACCTTATCATTAAATATTAACTCTAAGTTAATTAGTTTCACTTTTACAATGTCTCTTTGTATTTTTATATTATATGGTTAATAAACATACAATATACATACAATCTACCCCCAAGTGGTCCCTTAATGATGAACCTATCATGATATAAGTCTCTTGGCTGAACATCATATTTTTAGGAATTTAATATCAATTAATAATATAATATGTGTTTTAAAAACTATTTTATGTCAATTTTGACACTATTCAATAGTTGATTTTTTTGAAACTCATAATAGAATGATTACTTCGAAAGAATTTAATTAAATCAATCCTAACATGTCATATTAACTTATAAAATTATTTTACTTAATAAAAAGCCTCAAATTATATTTATTTGGGTATTTATAATATCAATTATTTTAAATTTTCACTATTATGGGAATTACTGCATCATCATTGTGTCATAAATAAATTAAATTATTTAATGTGTAAAAATTTTAAATAAATTATCATTATGTAGAAAATATATTTATATTTCTAATGAATATTTATAGTCTAAAATCCAACATATATAACCCTTTGTAAAAATTGTTTTTCTAAAAGATATATGCTTGTGTCATTTTTGTATTCATTTTAACTTAATTAAAATAAAGTGTCCCTATCACCTACAAGTGGCTCCATGGGGTCCTAATATCGACCCAAAGATGCCTATGGTCGAACATGTATCAACCAATAAGTCTAGGACACATTTTAGGGTAATTTAGTATTATTATAATATTATTTTTTAACCCTTATTTATCGGATTTACCCTTAACCATGGTAAATAAAATATTTACCGAAGTAATTATTCAAAATGTCTAAAAATAAAATATACCTATTTACACAATGTGAAAATCATGATTCCAAATATGGAATCCATTTTTCCAAATTCAAAACACATAAGTGGCAGAAATTAATTTAAAATTAATTCCCGTTGTTAAAACAAAAAGCGTGTTTTTAAAAGATAATAACTATCAAAAGATTGATACTTGTTTATGATTGGTTTAATTGTGAAATTATGTTCAATGACCAAAATTGTATTAAATGGTAAAAATATATTCTAAATATACTTTAAAACCACTCAAATTCATTATTTATCCCTTTTAATTATTTTGATTAAAAAAGTTGTTTTTAATTAAAATTTTGTAATTTTCACTATTCATCAAAATATTAAAGTTATCCGAAAAGTACCAAAATTTCACCTTAGGATAAATTCGATATTCCGAATCCAAAAATGAATTCCATTTTGAGAGATAAAATTTCAATAAGTTGGTATTACTATTCATAACGGCTTGTTTGATTGGTTGTGGTGTGTGTTAAAACTCGAAGTTGCGTACAACACACGCTACTGTATTATTCAAAGGAAACCGTACCGTGGATGTTTGGGATGTTTCATTTTAAATTTTTGATGTCCCCATTTAGTCAAAAAGTTTAAAATATTGTATTTAAAAAGGTTTCACTATTAAAATTTGATAAAAGTGCAATACTAAAAATGAATTGGTTCTTACATTATGTCTAAGAAACTCGTAATATGGATTCTAAAATTATAAGGTTATATTAGTTTAAAATTTAGTTATTACTATTAATAACCTATTTTGAATGGCTTGTTTGGTAAGTCGTGGTGCGATTGAACTCGATGTTGCATGTAGTAAAAGTTATTGAATTATTTTGAAGAAATAACACACTATGAAATCTTGGGGTGTTACATTCTCCCATCCTTCAATAAATTGTGTCCTCGCAATTTGAAATTGTTCTTCGAAAATAAAAGGTTGAAAATAGAAAATATCTTTGTGGGAAAACCCACATCGGAAATTGGGTTACTAAAATTTATTCTTAATATGAGGAAAAGAGAAATAAAAGGGTCACCACAAAATTATGATCTCTATTATGAGACCATTGGTGGCAATTGGAGACATATAATTGGAAGAAAAATGTAAATATTTATAGGTAGTGATTGAGGTCATCAATCAAAAACAAGCGTAAAATTGAGGTCCTTAAATTCATCAATCTATGATGTTTTGAAATACCATCGGTTCAACAAAACATAGGGTATTAGGATAACACATTTTTGACGTTTCAAAATATCTTAGTTGAAATCCCACATCGAAAAATGAATTGATGAGGCCTCTATTTAAAATACAGAGTGGAAAGTATGAAGATTACCGAAAATAACACATACTAGGGTTCCATGTAGGAATATATGGATATGGAAGAGAAATCTAACCATCAATTATCTGATGAAGAGTGGTATAGAACATGGCTATGAAAAGGCCAACAACCCCAAAGCCATAAATTAGTGATGATTTAAGGTACCATCTAGGACAACATTTTTGTTCAAAGTTCCGTTTCTTAATGTTGAGGAATTTATTTATGAGATTGGATAAGATCATAAGGAGATATACTTACTTTATAATTAGAGTTTTATCCATTAATAAATATCTACCAAAAACTCATCTTTCACTCTAAAAGATAATAGAATGAAAAAAATATTCTATTTATCCTATTCGTATAGGGTTAAAAAACAAATTTATAATTCATCTACCAGATCTTTAAAAAACAACATTATTTAATCCCGGACATCACGTGGGTCAATGGTAGGTGATACACCCCTGTCTCCCTTTGGTTGTGGGTTCATGTCTCGCGACCTTGCCAGATGCGACGGGTTGTCGCCCGACCTCCGGGTTGTCCTTTTATGGAAATCCAAAATAATCCAAACTAGAAATATCCAAAAAAATTCTGTCCAAACTCATAGTCCAAAATTTATAAGGAAGGTAAACATAATGTAGATCCTTTTTACCCCGTAATAGCATATTAATACCCTCATCATGTATTCTTTTAAAACACTGAAACATCCTGAATTACCATAATCCTTATTGATTACATTCATGCTCTCTCATTCTATATAGAATGCTGGATATACATCATCAATACAAAAATGTTTTAAACCCCAACAATGATGGAATATACAAATCATTAATCAGTTTCAAGGTAGTCAATAATATCCAATATAATTTATCCAAATCAATCATGTATTATTCCAAAATCACTACCTCGGTATCAGAACTATATTATCGTTTATCATTCTCTCAACCATATATTTTCCAAAAATTTATCCTGCTATTGAGTCACTTTTCTTTGTTCCACACAATATCAAATCCTTAATGAAATAGTACTGTAGTACAATACTTATATACTCCATAATTATTATAACAAGTACATTGTTGATACAACACTCAAATGACATAATGAACACAAGCACTCTAATCATTACTCTTTATCTGTGGTAGTATCATAACTTGATTATTATCCAATAGCATCATTTGTGTCATAGTCTGATGACTGGGAGATAGGTTCGCGTAGTGTCCAAACTCTTTGCAAATGAAGAATTGTACATTTGAAACCATTTTCATACCTTTGCAGTCACGTACTTTGTGCCATTTTCCTCCACACTTATAACAAACTCCCATTCTTTTCAGGCAGCTTCCAGGCTGTTTCTTCCCACAGTTATCACATATGGGAAAATTATTCTTTTCCCTCTTCCCTTTATCCATCTTTCTCTCTTCCATCCTTTTCTTCTCTTGCTTCCCTTCAAATCCATAGGACTCAGTAAAATCATTACTTATCTTATCAACACATGATATTATTTTATTCATAAGATGATAATACATGGGAGACTATTTCTCTTATAAATTCTGGCTTAAGACCATGAAAGATATGATCCTTCTTTCTCTTTGGATCATGTGCATTGCTAGAGTTCTCATTCCTTCTACTGGGCGCCATTTCTAAACAATGGCATACACTAGATTAGTTTATGAATCAAAATACATAATCCCATACTTATAAAACACTTAACATAAATTTTACTATTTATGGATATAATCCATAATTATAATAATGTTTTCTTTGAGGAATTATATACTCATAAACCCTTCATAATGATTTTTATTTAAATGAGAGTTATCCTAATCATATCCCCCTGGAGTGTCGAAACCAAGAGTAAAACAAGGCCCGTTCTGGTGCACCAGTTCCCGTTCGAGTCTAGCTCAAAGCGGTGTTTTCATGTTTTACCCCTAGGTACATCTGTTCCAGAGCCGCCCTTACCTGCTCGTATCCAGATAGGGATGTATTGCTCAGAAAACTCACAAAATCTCTACAATACCAAAATTCTAGGAAGTTCTTCTATAATAATCCTCAAAGTTCTTCTTAGGTCTACATGCTCTAATCAGAGTTTATCTAAATCTAGCTTCCAAGGTTTGTTCTAAACATCCTCTGATACCAACTGTAATTCCCCGACCCTAGTTATCAAGAGTTGGTGCATTATTACATAACATTGGCATGATCACAAGAAAGATCAAATCTCGAAAGACCGATTGGTTTAGTAGCCTTGGAAACACTAGATATATTCATAAGTTTTACATTACATCTTAAAATAAAAAACTACTACAACAACATAATGTCTCCACAGTCCACACTATTATCCCCTCATAATATTTCTGCAGGTCATTCATAACTTAATTCTTCACATCCTGGGAAAAATAAATCATAGAAAATGGGTGAGCTCAAATGCCCAGTAAGGATAACAATATAGCAGAAGCTTTCATTAATAAGAATAAACATTTAAGGCAATGTATAACTAAAACAAAAGCCTTTCAAACATGAACTTTCAACATAGTATGGCATAAATAAATGAAATAATTCCATTTAATTATTCACATGGATATTCTACTAATCGAATAATCACATGCAAAAACAATAACCACTTTCATAATGATGGAATGCATAATGCCAGACTATCATAACCACATAGCCAAGGCCTCGTGCCAAGAATATAAATAATATTTTTCCAAGGCCTTGTGCCAAGACACCAGTTTGTCTCATGAGACCTACCGATGAATCGAGGAGCTATAGCGGGCTCCACCCGTCACATATTAAGTCCAATGCATTCACATAAAAAAAGGTTTAAACATAACATAAACATTCATATTAAAACTAGCATACGAAATGTCAGTTCATTCACCATAAACTATGAATGGTATAAAAATAGCACATCCATAGTCAAATATATCATAAAACCTTCAATACAATATAGAAGTATTGTATCATAATAAATCAACATCAAATAAGTGTAAAATCCAACAAAGGATGTTGACATAAAAGAAATCAAAACTCTTTTTAGAGAAATATCTATTTTTATTTTGAAATCGTTTAAGAGCCATATAAAATAAAACATTTTCGTTGAAAATATTCTTATAATCTTGTAAGGGAAGCTTTGAAGATTTTATAAGGGTGGAAAATAGCCGCACCCGCCGTATAAGTTAAAAAAACATTCTTACCTTAATTTTGTCGAAAAGGTTAAAAGCACCTTGTTTGGAAAACGACAGAAAGATTCCTTTATAAAAATATTATAAAAAGTCAAACAAGGGTATAAATGAATTTAACCCGTATTCTTTTAAATATTAAAAATGTTTTGAAATTCATTTTTAAGAAACAAGGATGTGGATGATAAAGAGATCCCAGTAGATTATCACGTATAAAAAATATCGGATAATGAAGAGATTGTGAAATAAACCCTTACCTTGCACTTTTACTTGGAATGGGTAGGTTAACCTCCTTTATAATGGTGAAATAATTGATATTAAATTATAAAATAATCATATATATTAATATGATATCATATATGATCTTTTAACATTGCTTTGTTAATAATATCTTAGTATTATCGTCGTTTCGTGTGTTAACTTACTCGTTTTCTTTTATATATTTTGTTATGTAATCCATGTTTTTTATGGATAGGTTGTATCTTAATCATATCCATAATGATATGAAGTACTTAAACATCATATTTGAATCATAAAATGATAATTATACTTGAGTGTATACCATGGAGAATGAATCTCATCGCGTTCGTGGAGACGGTAGTCCGTACGTACGCACGAGCGACAATGTCATTATTTTGATATTAAAATAATATATAAATGGATGTTATATAATATATACAGAATCATTAAAATGATTTATTTATTATTTATATTATTTACACATCATTATTATACCCATCCAAACAATAATATATTGAATAACAATTACACCACGACGTGGAGAAGGTAAGCCGTACGTACGCACGTATGGTGACATGTTATTCAAAGGGTGGATAGAATACTGAATATGGTTGTACCATATTTATAAAAACATCACATTATATATAAGATACTGGAGTTATTATTTTATAATGGTAATAACAAAGAAAGAAGAAGTGGAAGAAGAAAGGAACTTGGAAAAAGGGTGGTGAAATCATTACCTCTTCTTCGAGTTCTTCCTTTTGATTTGATCAACCGGGCTCCTTAGGTTGGCTTTAGGATCCAAATAAGGCCTCTAGATTGTAGTGAGGGAAGTTGGGAGAGTATTTGGTCAGAGTTTGGCCGAACCAAAAGGCTTTGAAGGTGTGAAAATATGAGAAGGAGGAGTGCCCTTTTATAAGAGGGGTGAGGGGCACCTTTGGGAAATCTAGAAATATTAATTTATAATAAATTCGTATTCAGTTTATAATTGATCCAAAGTTTATTATTAAAAGTTTAAGGTGGGGATGGGTCTAAAACAACTCAACCAATATAATTTAGACAGGTTTGGGTACTTATATTAACCTTATCTTTAAGTATTAACTCTAAGTTAATTAGTGTCACTTTTACAATGTCTTTTTGTATTTTTATATTATATGGTTAATAAACATACCATATACATCCATCAGACCCCAAAGTGGTCCATTAATGATGAACCTATCATGATATAAGTCTCTTGGGCGAACATTATATTTTTTGGAATTTAATATCAATTAATAATATAATATGTGTTTTAAAAACTCTTTTATGTCAATTTTGACACTATTCAATAGTTGATTATTGTGAAACTCATAAAAGAATGATTACTTAGAAAGCATTTAATTAAATCAATACTAACATGTCATATTAACTTATAAAATTATTTTAATTCATAAAAAGTCTCAAATTATATTTATTTGGGTATTTATAATATCAATTATTTTAAATTTTCACTATTATGGGAATTACTGCATCATCATTGTGTCATAAATAAATTACATTATTTAATGTCTAAAATTTTTAAATAAAATATCATTATGTAGGAAATATTTTTATCTTTCTAATGAATATTTATAGTCGAAAATCAAACATATATAACCCTATGTAAAAATTGTTTTTCTAAAAGATATATGCTTGTGTCATTTTTGTATTCATTTTAACTTAATTAAACTAAAGTGTCTCTATCACCTACAAGTGGCTCCATGGGATCCTAAAATAAACCCAAAGATGCATATGGTCGAACATGTATCAACCAATAAGGCTAGGACACGTTTTAGGGTAATTTAGTATTATTATAATATTATTTTTTAACCCTTATTTATCGGATTTACCCTTAACCATGGTAAATAAAATATTTACCGAAGTAATTATTCAAAATGTCTAAAAATAAAAGTTACCTATTTACACAATTTGAAAATAATTATTTCAAATATGGAATCCATTTTTCCAAATTCAAAACACATAAGTGGCAGAAATTAATTTAAAATTAATTCTCTTTGTTAAAACAAAAAGCGTGTTTTTAAAAGATAATAACTATCAAAAGATTGATACTTGTTTATGTTCGGTTTAATTGTGAAATTATGTCCAATTAACAAAATTGTATTAAATGGTAAAAATATATTATAAATATACTTTAAAACCACTCAAATTCATTTTTTATCACTTTTAATTATTTTGATTAAAACAGTTGTTTTTAATTAAAAGTTAGTAATTTTCAGTATTCATCAAAATATTAATGTTATCCAAAAAGTACCAAAATTTCACCTTAGGATAAATTCGATATTCTGAATCCAAAAATGAAGTCCATTTTGATAGATAAAATTTCAAAAAGATGGTATTACTATTCATAATGGCTAGTTTGATTGGTTGTGGTGTGTGTTAAAACTCGAAGTTGCGTACAACACACACTACTGTATTATTCAAAGGAAAGCGTACCGTGGAAGCTTGGGATGTTTCATTTTAAATTTTTTATGTCCCCATTTAGTCAAAAAGTTTAAAATATTTTATTTAAAAAGGTTTCAATATTAAAAGTTGATAAAAGTGCAATACTGAAAATGAATTGGTTCTTACATTATGTCTAAGAAACTCGTAATATGGATTCTAAAATTATAAGGATATATTAGTTTAAAATTTTGTTAATACTATTCATAACCCCTTTTGAATGTCTTGTTTGGTAAGTCATGGTGCGATTGAACTTAGTGTTGCATGTAGTGAAATTTATTGAATTATTTTGATGAAATAACACACTATGAAATCTTGGGGTGTTACAGAGGGGCTTTTTCATATTGAATCTTGCTGTTATGATTGGTCATGACATCTCAGGGAGATAGTCCACTATGAGAATGTACCATAGAAATCAAGGCTCAGACTTGAGATCTAGACCTTGGTTTCCCCATTCATAAATTATGGGAGGTTGAGGGATCGGTAATGGAATTGATGTAGACTTTTTCAGTGGTAGAATATTCAATGGAGAGTATGGGGAACGAACTGACAGACCACTAAATCTTGGGTTGTCTCCTAAGAAATTAAGTAACTATATCACCAAATCCTTAAAGGATAGGGTATTGAACACTAATTCTCATATAGGGATGGTAGTCATTGGCGGTGGATCAGGATGATGCTCCTCATTGACCGATCCATAGAACAATTCTCCATGATATCTTTTCGAAGTAGTGAATGATCCAGGTGCTGACAGAGCGGATTCCTGTTCATGATCCTAGAATGAAGCCAAATCATCCTCCTCTTATATGTATCTATGAAGGGATTTAGTGATCTTCTCTAGCTCACTTTCTAAGTGGATGTAGATTATTTCTGTGTTTTTATCCTAGACTCAAATATAAAGGATAAGGGTGAGGGACCCATCATCAAGTCACAATTCCCTTCAATGTATAAAAAGTAGATGGGTTTGACCATGATATTGTGATTCTAAATATTCATAATTAGGCGGTGATGATTCTACCTCTTTCCCCAGTGTGGTTCTTAAGTGTAGGGTGTATTTTCAACCGAAGAAAGAACATAGTTTGGGTTTATGTTAGATCAGAGAGGAACTTTTCAAGGATGAACTCGGGAGGGGGAGCACCTGGGAAAATGTTGAATGGATCATGTGGAGGAGCTCCCTGGTGATGTGTGATTGGGAGAATAGGATCTTCTCATTCATTAATGGGGTTGAAGGAAGGGCCCCTAATTTAACAAATGATAAATGAAGGACATTCACATCAGTGACATGAAATATAGGGAAAACCACCAAACCATTGATCATGAGCACAGAGAGGACCTTCGTCTTGGGCACTAGAAATACGGAGAAGATGTCCAATATAAATAGTAATGGTGGCATATGGAGGAAAACTATGCTGAATTTTGGATTGGGGAGGACCTCCAGTACATATTACAATGGCATGGGGAGGGACTCCCTGCTGAATCTAATCATCATGTGTTGTCCCGTGACGAATGCTGCTTGTTCCGGTGAACGAGGGAGTCAACCCAGCCTACATGAGGGGTGGATAAGGCCTTAATCTCAATAATTAATATAAGATCCCATATTACATAGTAATAGGGAGGAGATATCACACATTGATGGTTTCTTAGTCTAATAAATCCATAGAAGATGATGCCCCCTGGCGGGCATCCTACTAAACTTCCACCCGATGCTGGCATTAGGTTAGAGGATCTTCAGCTAGCTTTGAAGGGGTATGGATCACCTAAACCTATGCATGATAAAACAAATGGAAGTTCTTTTGTTTCCAAGTGGGAGCCCTCTTGGGCCTCTCTTGGGGAGATGTGGTATTTGGGAAGACTCGGACAACCCTTACTTCATCGGTGTAAGGGAGTGAGTCATAAGATCTTAATTGGGAGAGCCTACCGAAGTTATTGAAAATTATAGTGGGGAGTAGCAACACTATGCATGGCCCTAGGAGGTGGTGATTTTAGGGAATGGAGTCCTCCATATCATGAGGCTCAATATCCCTAATTAGGCCGACCCCCATTTGTTCATATTGAGGGACAAAAATCTCTATTAAACTCCTTTGGAAATTTTCAGAAGGTGAGACAAGGCATGTGCACCTTGTAGTTGTTGTATTATATGATGTTGTGGTGGAGTTGGAGCCATGAAATATTAACACATTAGTATTTTCCCTACCCCTACCTGAATTTCAACTAGTGGGAGGTGATTGATTTTCTACGGCTGTAGCTTGGGTCCTGCAAAAAAGGAAGTCCCATCTATCGGTATAGATAGTACAAATGAAATGAACAGTTCCCTATAACTATTAAGTCTTCGATGGATGGATAGAAATACCCACACTCACAACATAACAGACCGGGATACCCAACAATTAATGTCCCCAAATCATGGTATGTTTCAAGCCAGGCACTATATTTATTTGTTGGGACCTAGAGCGGGATAGTTGGATCTGGTGGCACGATAACTTGTTTATGTAACAAATTCAATGAATACTCTTATTTATGAGTATAATTTCATGTTGGTTTTACCATTTTAGTTTCAGACTATTTTTTTCCAAGGTTTCTCCTCATCTTGTCATATGTGTGGGATGCTTCGTCCAGATGGTTCACCTTCATGCCCCATATCTCCTCATTCCCATGATGGGTGGCATACATCACCTCTTAAGGGATGATTTGTATTTATCTAAACAATATGATGGGATGGCTATCTCTCCTCTAAGGGATTCATCCACAAAATTTATCACCTAGTCTTGGTCTCCCTTAATGGTAAGACATTCATCATGAAACATTTTCTGATAACATGTGATCATGGAGACCATTTAATTATGGATCTTCTGTGATGACATTTCAAAGGGGTCAATTTAGGGTAGTAACAATCCTTCTGGGGAGTAAACATGATGGGAATCACTAGAAAGTCAAGAGATAGAATCCCTAGTACACCTAGATTTCCCTTACAGTAGTTATTCTCGAGGGCACAGAACCCCATGTAATCCCATGTCAAATGTAGGGAATTGTATCCTAGAGACAAGTCTCTGAGGTCTTCCTTAGATTCCCATGTTTATCATGGGGTGTGACATGAGATTTTTGTCTACATGTGAAAAATCAGACTGATTGAAACACTAATGAATGTGAATCTAATTCTTATATCCATATGAGGTATCACCTTGAATTTTTCCTCGGTGGGTGGATCATAATTCCAATAAGGACTGACCTAGGATTGTGTGTTCCAAAAAGTGGAAGGTTTTACACCATGATAGCTCATCTGGACCCCACAAAGGGTCTATTATAGGATGGTGGGACCTTGCATAGTGGACAACATTGATTACCATTTTCTGAGATTCAACCTCATGGTGGATTCATACATACCTTGTTTTGATGATAGGGATCAACAAACATGTAGTTCTAGAGAGGGAGACATGGGATTGGGGAGTAAAAAATAGAAAACCACTTGCAAGCCTGTTGGGGCTTATGCATGGTTAGTGGACCTGGTTCTACAAAGAGAAATGAGACGAATAGGTCTTACACATGGGTAGATTCCCAAATGGATGGTCTGATTTCATTTGAATGTTGATGTCCTGGTCAAATTAGGATAGATATGGATGATGCGTACATGGGTTGAATGAATGGGGATAGAACCTAAAACTAGTGTGAAGGTGAATATATTGGGATTGAACCTCTAGGAGGATTTCTACATATCATAGTGGCAGGGAATCAATGTCCTCGTAATTTTATAATAGGGTGATGAATCACATAAGGAGGATGGTCTTGAGAATGTATGTGTGGTTGGGGACCGAAAGAAAATTGAACCAATGGCTACGACATGATCATATCGAGAAAAAAAATGCTCAATGTAGAGACTAGGATGGGGAGTGTTTTGGGATTGAACCTCAGAGAGGCTTCCTATGTACCTTTTCTCAAAAAGGGAAAACATAAAACAACACATAGTTAAATAATGGGGAACATAATCTAGGTGTACATAAAGGATAAAAACCTAATGAAATTATTGGGTTAAGCTGTCGTTAACATCCCATATCATTAGGGAAACTCTTGGATGGAGGAGTATTGATTGGGTGTGGGACTTACACACTGAAAAAACATAGGGATTTTTCTCACACCACTAATGGGAGAACCACGTATATGAGACCCAACCAATAAGACAATAAAGTTTACCAGGGATTGGGGTTGATTCTCTGGGAGGCTTCTGACATAACATGTCTAGGAGACATGGAACAAACCTGATGTAGTAAAAAATCATACAATATGATGTATTGTGGAATGAATGGAGAATTAAATTTAACATCATGCATGATGAGGGAGAACTAACATAAAGTGGTTGGGACTGATGGGTGATGGTCTGGAACCTTAGGGCGGCTTCCTATGTATCACCATGGTAGGGAATAAATGTCCATGTATTTCAGTTGAGAGGGGGGAAGAGGATTACACCCTAAAAAGAAAAAATAAGATTCCATAGTCGAGGATTAATATATGCTCATGTGATTCATTCTCAGTGTGGGAAATAAAGGCAGAAATTCACATGACTATTACATGTCAAAATGGTGCGTCTGCGATGTATAGATTAGGTCTTATGCATGGTTAGCGGCTAATAGAGTAGACGATTGGGAAACTAAATGGGGGTTTCTTGATGTACGAGATAGATATTTCTGTCATAAGAGGGGAACACTACGAATTTGTGTTAGGGCTTATGCAAAGGTTTCTCTAGGTGAAAATGGAGACAAGGCATAGAGGGAGAGGAGGAGTGAGTGGGCACTGTTTCCCATCTCCTTCATGGTCTAATTGAGTATGTCACTCATGCAGTGGTCATAGTTTAATATTTTGTGTTTAGGACATGGGGTCTCTTAGAATATCATCGTGATCTAGCTCATAAGATCAGGACTCTCTACTTACCCATAACATTACACAATTTCCACGAACCCACACTTGTGGAAGGGACGGAACAAGAAATTCCATGTGTTAACGGGGTTGTAGAGTAATTCATTGAGGGGTAAACATTAGTTTCACTATGAGAAAAATGCATTTTTGTAAGTATTCCTATGTGAATAAGCTTGAGGCAGGAAAAAACACACCCGAAACACCTCTCTAGGGACTAGTATATCACTACGCTCTATCATGTAGGGCTGCATAGAGGAAGTGTGTGCAGGAAAGGGGTATTCTACACAAGTGGGGATCATACATGGTGCATTAGGGTAAGGATAACAAATGGATCACATAGTAAAATGTGCTCGCAATATTGAAGTATTGTGCGCTTTATGAGGTCCCATGTACAAGATTCTAGCATGTGAACTAAACGAGGGAATGCACGAAAGATCAGATTCTGTGTAAAAAATTGATGAGTTATGGGTGAAAAAGGAACTATGGAAGGAAAGATATTGCACACAAGAAGGATCTTTTGCACTTAGTTGACTCATGATAAAAGGAAATGAGAGAGGATCAGACCATAGTGGCTACAACTGAAGGAGGACCCCTGGGAGACCTACACACAAGTTCCATTGACTTGAGGCCATGTAATTCACGTAGTCATGGAAGGGGTGATCTTATGCGCATGAGAGTGGCATTTCGAATTCTATAATTTCCCCTAATGTGATGGGGTACTCTACTATTTATAGGAAACAACTTCAATGGTGGCGTGCAAGGAGGCCTGTATAGAAGTGGCATTTGATGTCGCATTCAGCACACAAGATCTTCCACACGGTCCATTTTCTTATGAGTGAGCCTAATTTCACTAGCACCTCTAACTTGGCCAATTTTTGGAAGGTCTTCACGGAAGAATCCATTGGAAGTTGATCTGGGCCTGCATGTTCTTGAGTGATGATTTCCTTCATGTGTGCTAATCTCAAATCTTGCGTGCACCTCCCTTAGGCACCTCAAGATCAACAATAGATTCAAAATATGCCTCTAGTTTTCCTAAAACTGTTGTTTCATGCCCATAAAAGGAATTAGGTTTGAAAAAATTCTAATAGTTTATTTATGAAATAAGGAACATGTTGCTCATGTCAGAGGTCACATTGAAAAGTATATAATTTTAGATAAAATTTAGTCAAGTCAATAGTGTGACATTGATGGTTGCATAATATAAGGAAGATATAGTTTCATTGAAGGATGAGTAATGAGACATGAATTATTTGATAATTTATATTATTAAATAATTTTTATCTTTTATTATAATAAAATTAGTGATATGGACGCAACAATTATATCCTTCCAATGTAGATCCAACACATCCTCATTCAGAACTAGGAGTGCACAATGAGTTTCATTTGGTTGATACACATGAAAATATTATGGAATAAAAATTGTACATCATCTGGGTAAATTTTTAAATAATTATAAAATTCATCAAGGTCTTGTAAGTGTTGTGAAACAAGATAATAATTATCAAACATCTCTAATTTTTCCAACTATAGAGGAGGTTCCCATAGTTGGAAAAGATATTCCATACTTTTTTACTTTGGCCAGCCAATAAATACATTTATTTGTATATGATATATGATTTTATTTTCAATTTAATTAATTATTAAATTCATAAATACATATAATATTATCTTATATTATGATTATATACGGTTTTGTGCAATCAAAGAAATTACTATAGTGTAATGAAAAACTAGGGATTCTATCACCTTCAAATATTTCTCAGGTAGCTAATTTGGAAAAAAATATTATATCATGGGTTTTATATATTAAAAAAATATTATGAATATCTAAGGATTCATCAAATATATAGAAGATACTACAAATTAATTTTTTTGAAACTCATATTACCGATTTTATGAATGGTGATCAACTCTGGGTACTTGTGTTTCAGTTGACATCTATGTATTTAAATATAAATTATTAATTTATTTTCATCAGGTAGTCATTTTTTACCAATTTATTTTATAAATTTTATAATTATATATCTCAATGAAGTTATAAAATAAAATCAGTTCATTTCTTCCTATGGTTTCATTAACCTAAAATAAATTTGAACAGAGGTGATATATTTGAATAATTAATATAGAATAAAATATGTATATGAAATAATATTAAATAAGGAGACGACCTGTTAGTTCCTTTAAATTTCTTAATAAGGAACAAAATCTATAATTAAGAACCATTATTCTCTATAATATTATTAACGGTGAATATTTTATATTTTTCAAACACATAATATCATGGGAATATTTTCTGAAACAATTTAAAGAATATTGATGAATCATATATTTGGTGGTGATCAATGAAGTCTTATAAAGTTATTAAGGATGTATATTTTATTCTACGATTTTTCCACATTTATTTGAGTTTTTTCTTTTTCAATTTTTTTTCTTAATTAATATTTTTATTTATAATATTTTATAGATTTCGTTCAGTAGGGATCACTATTAATCAATGCTAACATAAAAACCAAAATATTTGAATGTTCTGGTTCATAACTTTTAAAATAAATATTACATGGCTTTTCATACATATATAATGTTTTTATTATTAGAATAGTGTTTCATAAACATAGTTTCATCATAAATATGATAATTTTGAATGCGTTTATTGTCTTTTATGATATATTTATGAGATAATCCTCTCTAGAGAAGTAAATTATTTTTGAATGGTTGTATTCATTATATTAGATATATTTTAAAAAAATTTGTAATAGTTTAAATCCATATGTCATATTTTTATTGTTTAATTATTATTTTTCATTATATACATAAAATTAATTGAAATCATTTTAAAATTTATTTTCACAGTATTTTTAATTATTTTATAATTTTAATATATAGTTTCACATAAATGTATATTTAAATTAATAGATGAGAATTTAGTCAATTAGTTTTGTTAATATTGTTCAATTTATATTATTTCGTATCCCTCTTTTTCTAAATTTTGATTTTGTAGGTGGGGGATTATTTAATTATGTTTTTAAAAAATAATATTTCAAAAATGGTTTTATAAATAAATGACATTGAAAATTATCCAGGTTTTCTTTCTAGATATATATTTACAGATAATTGGCATTTAAAGCCTATAAAGATGTATTTTAAGTCATTTTTTTATAAAACCAATGTTTAATTCTCTATTGGAATTAATTGGATGTTTTCATGCTTTAGACATGGGTTCATTATAAGACAGATGTCAAAAGCCTATAAAATTATCCATATGGAATGTTTTTCAACCGTGGTTTATAAAAACCATTATTGAAAGATCCACTTTCAGAATCCTCAATATTAATATCAATAATATATAGACTCTTAAATTTAAAAAAATGACGTCGTAGGTGTTTCATCCACTACTCACTATTTAGTATCAGACTTTATTAGTAGATCATAGATGTTGACAGAAGAAAATACAAACAGATTGAAGTTCCAAGTCAGGATCCATGTATCAATAAGAGGGGGAGGTGAATCAGTGATATCTTTTTCTTTTTATGTTTCCTTCTTTATGAAACAACCTTCACCTCCTGTTAAAGATTTTCTTCCCTACTGAACACACACAACCACAAGAAAACAAGATTTACAAGGTTCACTACTTAATAAGAGTTGCTATATCCTTGGTATGGTATAGAAATCATCCAGTACCACACAATCCACTAGAAAACAATCCTTTTAGGTGGAATAAAACAAGTAGGATATACCCTTACAATCGTGTAGCACTTTCAAAACAATCCAATAGTGTGTGTGCTCCCTCTTATCACAAATAGGGTAATGAAATAATTCTATGCTTCTTGATGACCTTTCCCAGATCAAATCTTTCAAAACAATTCTTTACTTTCCTACCCAAAATCTAGTAGAAACGTCCTGGAGAAAACAGCTTGCGCGCCTCCTTCCACTTGCGCGCCTCCTTACCACTTGTGCACCTCTTGCACTTGCGCACCTCCTTTATACTTGTGCGCCTCTTTGTGGGAAACACAACACTTGAACACCACCCTTTACACTTGCGCACCCTATACATGCATGGGAAGAACTGCACGACATATTTTCACAGCAGACTTGCGCGACAACACTTGCAAGGCAACAATTCCACAGCAACACTTGTGCGGCAACACTTGTGCGGCAGAACTGCACCGCATCACCTGCGTGATAGACTTCTTCGAATTGCATGCTCATAGCTCAAAATATTTCTCTAAGTCTCAATAATTAAGAAATGAGGAGGTTAGTCACCTATTTATAGGCATTTTGGTGACTTGCACGACCCATACTTGCGCTCCTCAACTTGCGCACTGCTCCAGCACTTGCGCGCCACCTTCTTTTCGTTGTCATATTTTGATATCATCATTATTGAAATATGACTTGCGCGACACACTTGCGCGCCAATACATGCACAACACACTTGCGCGCCTCCTTATTTCCATTTTCATACTTTGATATCATGATCTTTGAAATATGACTTGTACGACACACTAGCGCGCCGACACTTGCGCGCCAATACATGCGATCCAAATACTTGCGCGCCATTCTTGACTTGTGCGCCACTTTTTTTACTTTGCCATATTTCTGAAATAATGCTTTTTGAAATATGACATGTGTGCCTCTACATGCTTGTGCACCTACTGCATACTTGCACGCCTACTGCGTACTTGAGCGCCTACTGTATACTTGTGCGCCTACTGCATACTTGCGTGCCTACTGCATACTTGCGCGCCTATTGCCTACTTGTGCGCCTACTCCTTTCCTTTTCCATATTTTTGATCTGATGATATTATTGATTTGACTTTCCCAAAAACACTTCTTTTTCTGTCCATTTCCTTCATAAGGCTTGCATCACAAGTTCTCCAAACTTATGATATTTGTGAAATACAAATCAGCAAAGGATCATCTGGTTTTACAAGCCTTTTACAAAGTGAATTGATTTAGAATCTTTGTCAACAAAAGACAACACTCTATAACAACAAACGTTTCTTACTTATTAATCCGTTCAACTTGGTCCAAAAATAGTTATGTGTAGAGTTATTGAGATATCATATTAATATAGTTTTTACACTCTTTTAAATGGAAAAAATAATGAATATGTAAGAGTGTTGTGGTAGATTTGACCTGATCATTATTTTGAGAAAAGGAATTTTGGGGATGGGATGGGCATGGATTTAGAAAAGAGATAAACATGAGATACTAGAACCTAATTGGATTTGATAATGAGATGTGGTGTAAGATAATAAAAATACTATGGAGTACTCAAGTTTTTTTTATAATATGACTCGCATTAATGATGAATGTTATTTGATATTAACTATAACATTCCAAGTAATTTTTGGAATGTTATTGGATGATGTCTCATATTATTTCATAGGTATGAGTTGTGTTCTCATGCATAATCATTTTAATCGGCATTTGATAGATTATTTTTCGGTAGATCATGTTTTGTTATTTAATGGGATGATGATATGGGTACTCTAATTGTATGAGAAAACCAATCAGTCATAGATATACTAACCACATGCTAGTTGAGATATTCATGTAATCAATAAAATTGGAAAAATGATGTGATGGCATTGAGATTATAGTTATTATATATTTTTATATATCTAGTTTGTTATTGATTACCAGATTTGGGATGATGGGGAAATACCAAATGGTGTAATTTTATTACTATATAGCACTGAATTTAATTGTATGTAATTCATGATCAAGTCATATTTGAAATGTGATTTTAAATATTGAGGGGTTCATTGGGTTATTTTTTTAGAGGGCCTAACCATTGTATTAAATTGATTTTAATGTTCACATTTTATATGGAAAAATATATAATCATCTAGTTTTTCATGGAAATATGTAATTTTGATTAGAAGATATAGAATTGAATTTCATTCATTGATGCTGAGGTCTTTTGAGAAATGTTATAATTGAAAAGATCAAAATGTGATGCCTCATGGGATTTGATTTTTTGAGGTGAATGTATTATTCCGTGATTTTTTTAAATAAGGGATTTTTTTATTCTAATAAGGGATTGTAGGGAAAATATCAGTGTATCTAGATCTTGTGTATTACTAGTTGGTTCATATCCATCCCATATAAAATAATTGAAAATATGGTTTTGAATAAAAATTAAATTATATGAAACTATGAATCATCCCATGATTATATATTATTATAACAAGCATAATTGTGGGTATTATATTGGGATATTCAAAATTATTTCAAATTTTTCATGGGAAATTTTGAATTTTCCATCAAGAGATGAGGATATTCAATAATGTTATTTTTGGATTGGAATTATGGGTGTTGAAACATTTTCAATGGATATTAGTGGATATCATCAAAGTATTAGCTGGTGTATTAGGTTTATGGATGGTTATTTTAGTCCATTCGGTTGGACATGATCAGAATTTAAGATCCAACATAATTGTGACATTATGTTTAGTCGGTTTCAGAATGTATTATATTATTTGGTGAGTTCTAAAATATTTGGAATTGCATTGAATTTTAGGAATAATGTCTCAATAGTTGTCCATGGATCAAGGATGAAGTTATACATTTAATATATATTTGATTTTTTTACGAAGAGTTGATTATATGAATTTTTTTATGATTTGGGAGAATATTGAAAAATTCATAAATAGAAAAGTGTTTAGTTTATTTGTATGACTAAAACTCCCCCTTTTAATGAGTTAAGAACTGGTTGAACTCAGACCTAAAGTTTATTACTGAAATTTAAATAGTATAAGATAAAAATAGTAAAGAGGTCCATTATGAAAAATTTCTTACCACCAGATTTCACACAAAAGAAAAAACAACACAAACCTCTCAATGATGAAAAGAGGAATGATTGCACGTCACATACCAGTAGCCCTATTAGAGGAATCATTTCATTTAGTGCCTTCAAAGAAAAAAAAATAGTTGTAGCCCCATGATTGAGCTGGAATAGAAAAGGACAACTAATTTACCACTAATGCCTTCAATACAGCACATCAAGATCATACCATTGATACAAACCCAACTTTATAGTACAAAACTTAAATATGTAGGACCATCCCTCTGCTTGTCCAGGTTCATCAATAGAGAGAAGATTCAAAGCCATGAATTCATACACAAATGTATTTCCATGCCTTTGGTACACTCACAAACCCATCACAGAAGTACAAGAAGAACACAATAGGACATGTGCAACATAGTATAGAAAGATGAAGACATTACTGACGAACCTCCTGATCTTCCACAACTGATAATCCACCATCATCAGTCTTCATAACGACATAAGATCTAGAGGAAACTTCCTTTATCATTCCTAAATATCTAGAAAATTCCTCCATTAAAGGGACACTATGCCTCCTACAATGTGAAAAAATAAAACAACTATAAAAATCGGCGATTTCTCCTAATCCCTTTTAAAAAAATGGTAAAGATCATCAAGAGCCTAATCAAACCATGAAAATCCAACTCCATTGATTCCCTTATTTTCAATTCCATCAGTAACCATATTTTCTTCCCTATAAATTTGAGAGATGATATAATTAAAGGATAATAGAGTATCCAAGAATTTTCTCCATCAATTAGTGAGCTTCCAAGCCAAGTGAGAGAGACCCATACTGATGGATGATATGACCATGGTAGAACACTATTAGACCATAAATTATTTCAACCACAATTCTCGGTTCTCTCCCACCCAATAATGATGCCAATAATTTCAGCCTAAAGTGCAGAAAAAAGACAACATGAACCCTGAAAACATCCATGAACATCCCATTTATGATTCCTCAAAATAACACCATAAGCAGAAGGCCCATGATTACCTCTAGAATATCCATAAAAAAGGACTATTATCTATTTGAAAACTGGATCCATCTAAAATACTTCAATGCTTCTATATTAGGGAAAGAAGTTCTCATTGACACCAATCCAGGTCAAAATAGTCACTTCAGAAACAGAGTTGATGAAATAATGCTTCTTCGATGTTCTGGACTCCCACAAAACAACAAGTATGGAGGAAATGGAACCAATGTCCATTAAAGAATAACTATTATTAATTACCTTATTTTTATCAGACAATATAATATAAAGAATCCCCCTAGAAGCCACACAAAAATGATCTAACGGTCATGGAGAAGGTACAATTGTGTTCTAGACTTGGAAGAAATCCAGGATAGAATACCCACAAGGCATAACTATTTCAACGATATAAAAAACATCCTTCCATAGGAATAATTATGTAATGAAACAATGAAAAAATGGTCAATAGCTTCCCTATGTTAATGGAAAATCACACACAAAGAAAAAAGATAAATACCACACTCTTGAAGGAAACAATCATTATGAATTATCCTATGAGCCCGTCTCTAGGACAAAACAATCCATGAAGGCCTTATAAAGACCATTTTCAACTCACTCAACCACATAAAAACTATATTGAATGATATGGAATTTATGTAATAATTTCGAGAAGATATAAAACCATTGACATCAGGTTCTCGATCCTAGAAATGTTCTATGTTAGGAAAAGAGTAGTTGCATACAATGTGAATAATATAATTTGGGAGATTCCTCATACAGTCAAGTTGGTCATCAATCATGGAATCCACGTATATGTTAAGGTCATCACCCATCATATCCTATACAAGGTGGAAACTAGTCCAGTTGTCCTTACAAAAGGATCTAGATGAGTTCTTTGAAACAAGACACCTGGTTTGAGCATCAATATAGATGAATGTAGATTTAAAAGTAGGACAAACAGATGGATCTGCATGATTAAAAACACAATTTTCTGTGTATATCCATGAATTTATTTATGAGGAAGTGTTGAGACTCATAATTACAATTGAAAATCTCTTAAATAAAAGATGAATGTAAGGAATCATTGAATATTGATTGGTATTTTGATACATTGATGCCCTGCATCACAAGGCTTACAAAAATTATTCCATTAATCCATGGCCAATTTCCTCTATAAAATTTTACCAATACTAATTAATTTTTTTATTAAAATAGTAGTGATCTTCATGAGAGAGACAAACCACTTATAGACATTGAATGAATAAATAACCATATATATAATCATATCCTTGACCAAGCATACACGACCCACCAAGGAGAGATATTTAACCTTCCATGTTACAATATGCATTCTGATATTACTAAGAATATAATGAAAATAACTTTCTTTTGTCCACCCCCAAAACATTACAGTACACAAATAAGTAAAGGGAATTGATACCTCATGAATTATCAATTCTCTAACAATGTCTATCTTCCCAGAAGTGGAGAAATTAATTCCAATGTATATCAAATATTTACTCCAACTGATTTCTTTTCCTAAAACATTTTCATAATGTAAAAGGGTCTTTTTGATTTTTTTAATATTTATGTTATCCCCATGAGTGAATAGAATGATATCATCAACATACAATAAGTTAATATGATAAAAAAAACCTCTACCATCACATATAGTCTTTAATTTACCATTAACAACCATAATAGAATGTTATCATCTAATATAATACTCCAAAATAGAAATAATGACAGTAGAATGAGGGTAACCTTTCATGAAACCTCTAGAACTAGAAAAAATACCTCAGGAGAAATATTAAAATGAAACTAGATATGAACTGACTCAAAATTGATTTTTACCCAATTAATGAAAACATCAATAATGACAAAGTAATGAAGAAAAAAATGAAATTCCTGTAATGAGGCAATCCTAAACAAACTTCTCTTTGATGAAGTTAAACTAGTTAGGAGAAACAATATTACTTGAAATAGTAGATAAACATGTGTAAATGATTTTGAAAATAATTGTAAATATTGTATTGAACATGGAAACTGTCCTGAATAGGTGAATCTCATTGGCATTTTCCACAATTAGGATGAGAGAATGGAACTAAGCATTTGGCTCTTGAGGAAGGGAGCCAACTTTAAAAAACTCAGTAACCAACCTACAAACATTGACATGAATGATATCCTAGAATGTTTGGAAGAAAAAATTACTGAAACTATCAGGACTAGGGGAGATATTAGGCCTTAGACTTAAGGTGCCTTTCTTGAATTCAATATCTAAGGGAATATATTTAATCATTTAATTATCCTCTCAGCTAACAATATTCAAAATAATATTCTCTACTGGATCAGCATGAGAGACAAGACCACGGAATAGATCATTAAGGTAAGTAACAGAATACTCGAAAAGATCCTTTCGATTTTCAAAAATAGTATTCCGATTTTTTATTATAGAGAGAGGCCCCGAAACATTCCAAATTCCCCAAATGAAGTTAAACAAAATTGATTCTTTTCACCCTTTCTTAACCAATTAACCATAAAGATTCATCTTTGCAAAGTATATTTAAATTCAATGGTTTGTTAAGCTAGGAAACATGATTTGTATCTCCCTGTACATCACCTGTGAAGTCATTTGTAGAGTTATGCTCTTACATTATTGAAGAGATTCCTCACTAAAAAATGTTTCAGAATTAAGAGAACAAAAACGAAAATTACTCCATTATATTAGAGCTATTTTGAGGATTTCTATCTTGATTACAAAATCCAAGTCAATAAATCTACCATTCCATAAAGTTCAAGAAGTTTCAATAATTTCACTATATTCTAGATGGTTGAATAAATATTTATTAAATATAATATGAAAAGGGGTATCGGGATCACTTCCCACAAGATCAACCAAAATTGGGATGATGATTAGAAATAATTCAAGATAGAGTCATATAAGAAATGAATCCCCTGAATTCAAGGATACCTTCATTAAAAAAATCCATGTCAATTCTACTTGCAAAAACTCTATAAAAAGAATTCCTATACCAAGAGTACTTATCCTCGAAAAGGTTAAATTCAATCAACCCTTTATCATCAATGAACGATTTGAGGTTTCATGAAGAGATATAGTTAGTCGTGGATTCAATTTTCCCATCACGTCACATGATATCGTTGAAGACTCTAATAATGGTCCACAACCTAGAGATAACATATTAATGAGATCCAACGTCAATTCATATTTTCCTATGATCCCGATATCGATTATGGGCGTAAATAAAAGAGCAGAAATTTTGAGGACCAAGAAAACTGAAGGAAATTATGTCAGTTTGTTCACTATAACAAAGTTGATAAATATCAGTGATGGGAAAATGATCCAAAAACCATAATATATTAACCTCTGATCGGACAATTTTAGAATCCACAAGTTTAAGTCCTATCTTTTAAATAAATGAAATACAAGGAAAAAAATCCTTTTAAGATCAGGAAGACCAATAAGAAGAGGCATGTGTTTTTGAATGAAGTGCTTAAGGGACATCATAGTTTCATGATTTTATAGTCCCAGTGAATTCCAAAACAGATGCTTCATTAAAATCTATGCCTGTGAAAAAGTACTCCTTTTTGACTCCTATAGTATTCTTCATGCCAAACAATGGAGGCCTTCCAACCCTTCACTTAGGATTGGATACCCCTTATAATAGATTGTCAATATCTAAGATGTTGATGGTTTTTTTCCAACTAGATTCAAGGGACCAAAAAAAGAGTTTCATCTAGAAAAATAGATTAATAAGGAGCCCCCATATCTTAAAAATTAGTATATACCCTAGATGAATCAGGAGCCTCAATCTGATCAGATTGTTCTCCAATAGTATCTACTGTTGGAAAATTATCCTTGATAATCACTTCTTTCATTTTAGAAGTTGTATTGGAAGAAGCAAGAACCACAATCCCAACTTCTTGTAATAGAGGCCATGCATTGGATGAATCAGGACCCTCGATCTCAGTAGATTGTAATTCAATAGTATCAATAGTTGAAACATGAGCCCCAATAATCACATCTTGCATTGTAGAAAATGTATTTGATGTAGCAGGAACACCAATCCCCACATCTTGTAATGATGTTCCAGCATTGGATGAAGTAGGATTCTCAGTAAAAATCTCATATACAGTAGTGTTACCCCTTGATGAAACCCCTTCACCCTGAGTTAGATCAGTGACAGGTGCGACAGAAATCAAAACAGAATCAATAAGGATTAGAGTTTTTTCAGTTTGGAGATTTAGATTTTTTTCCTATATTGAATCCATATTATCATAAATGTTATCCTCCATGTCATGTCTTAATAAATAGTCATCTAACTCTTTTTTCAAAGGCTTAAAAACCAATCCGATAATGAGGACTAGTAAAATCATGAATCTTACATTGTTCAACATCTTTAAAGATATCTTACTAGGAGTTATTAATAGGAACTGTAACATTGGAAGGGCCATATATATCCTTTTAAGGGCCCTCCTTTTCCACAAAGACATTATTTCTCAATTTATTCCAATTACCCTATTTCCAATCATTTTACTAAGGCACCTCATTCACTTTCTTTTGAAGCATCCTAAAATTAAAAACAGAGTGGCCAAGAATCATACAGACATCAAAAAATTG
The DNA here is from genome assembly GCA_963277665.1 of Viscum album. NCBI lineage: Eukaryota > Viridiplantae > Streptophyta > Magnoliopsida > Santalales > Viscaceae > Viscum > Viscum album. Next base: position 602,185,692 of record OY728157.1, read on the forward strand.
AAATCCCATTCACACTCCACTTTAACCTCAATGTTATTACCATTATAAAAAATGGTGACACTATCCCGTCATTTGATATCCAAATTAACATTAACAAGGATTCTTGAAAGATAACCAAGATCCCCTTGTATAGTTTTCTAATAAATTCTAATTGGAGTGACAAGGTATAAATCAAGTCCATTATGAATATTTGGATTCTAATAAATCCAAATCAATATATGGAGTTTAATACAAATCAGAGAATTGGTTTTCTTACGAAGATTATAATTAGTGTATATATTTAAATTTCTCTACAGGAAAATTGGGTGGAATTCTTTTTTTAATTCCACTATTTTAACATCCAAAATAATAGAATGAAAAACATTATAACACCCTAACCATAGTTTCCCAAAGATATTGAATTATTACATAACATTGGCGTAATAACAAGTGATCATGTCTATAAAGACCGATTAGTATCATAGCCTTGGAAGTACTAGATATATATATAATTTTTACATTACATCATTAAATAATGAAAAAAACTTTGTGTACCATTTGAAAAAACTCATATCCTTGGGATATCCTAGCAGGTTAATCATAATATACTTCTTCACATCCTGAAATATAAAAACATAAGAAATTGGTGAGCTCAGATGCTTAGTAGGGATAATAATATAGCAGAAACTATCATAAATAAGTATAAACATTTAAGGGAACATATCAGACTAAAACACATTCATTACAAACTAAAACATTAGTATAATATGTAATATTAAAAATCAAATAATAAAATTTAATTATTCACATGGATATTCTACTAGTTTCATAATCACATGTAATGTCAATAGCTAATTTCATAATGATTTCATGTATATTGGACATAATAACCACATAGCCAAGGCCCCTTTCCAAGACTAAAAATAAGATCATGTCAAGGCTTTGTGCCAAGACAGTAGTTTTTCTCATGAGACCTACCGAAGAATCGAGGATCTATAGAGGGATCCTCCCGTCACTTAAAATGTCTTATTCATTCCTCATATGAATTTTTTTGAACATAATCTAAAATTCGTATTAAAACTAAAAAAATGAAATGTCAATATTTTAAACAAAAACCATGAATGGTATAAAAATAGCACATCCACAGTCTAACATAACTCATTATATACAATATGGAAGAATTAATTATAATAAATCAACCTCAATAAATAATAATTAAATATATTTACAAAGATGAAAATAATCAGTGAAACTAATTTAGAGAAATATCATTTATTTCTTGATAACATTAAAAATATCGATATTTATGAAGAAGCGGTTTAAAAATTATTTTTGAATCAAAAGTTTCCCACACAACATTGGAAATTTTAAAAGGAATTTTAATTTTAAAACATTCATATCTATATAAAAAAATCCTTAAAAACATTTTTAAATGATGGACCGTAATGAGAATGATTTAGAAGAGTAAATAACTAAAACATCTAAAATGAAATTTTAGTTAGAGTTACTTACCAAATGGGAGATAATTTAATAAAAATAATTAATATAATAAAAAACATATAATATCATGTGAATAAATGGATTCCTGATATAATTTGTCAACGTATAGTACATACACCATATAAAAGTGAATTGTAACATAACAATAAAGACGTATCAATGGAATGTAAATTGAGATGAAATCCCTTATAAAGACTTTGTACTTCGGTTTAGGATAAATCAATGACATTATTATGTGTGAAAAATATAAATACATGAAATATGATTGGATATTCAATGTAAAACAATCAGAGTACATTCAAACACATTCTTGTAAAAACAACACCAATGACTTGGATTTTTATCTTAATGAATCGAAAATGGGTTAAGATTACTCTTATTATTTTCATGCTGATTACTTGAGAATTAAAAAATGGAGTGATTATGTTTATCAAAAGTATATCCCCATAAATTGGAGGATAAATTACTACATAAATAAATAAATAGTTATTTCACACATAATCATGGAATTAAATAATAAAATGATGTTTTTGTGAAACCCAATGAGTGGAAATGGAAATTAGAAATTCCATTACTCATTTGGTAGCTTACGGAACATACACCCCATGAATGAAGTAAAATAGAATGAAGTTGTAAAGACCCATAAATTTAAGTATTTTAAACATATAATACAATCAAGGGAAGTACATACACCACACAAAAAGAAATAGTGGCAAATATAACTTGAATCACTCGGGAATAAAAACTGGGATGAAAACCCCTTAACTTGTACTTTTCCTTAGTATATGGTATGTTATCCTGTTATATAATGGTGAAATAATTTTTATTAAATTATTAATGAACCACATACATAAATATCATATCATATACGATCTTCTAATATTTCATTGTTAATTATATTTCAGTAGTATTATTGTTTTGGGTATTAAATGATTCATTTTCCATTAAATTTTTTGGTACATAAGTAATGTCTTTTATGGATATGAATTATTTGATTCAAATACCTAATTATATTTTGTTCATTAAAATTATTTTTAATCATCAAATGAATATTATTATTGAAATGTTATGATGGGGAAAAAAATCTAATTGCGTCGTGGAGATGGTCAGCTGGGCGTACACACGAGCGACAATATCATTTAATTAGGGTTGAATTTATAAATAATTGGATGGTATATTATATATAAAGAATAATTAACATGTTATATTTAATATTTACCTTAGTTATACTCATTGTTATACCCTTATAAATAATGAAGTGTTGAATAACAAACTACACCACAACGTGGAGACGGTAATCTGTATGCACGCACATATGGTGACATTGTCATTCATAGGATGGATTGAATAATGAATATGGTTTTAACAATATAATAATAATATCACAGTTTGTATAAGGTACTATATTTATTATTTTGGTATGGAAAAAACAATGAAAGAAGATGTGGAAAAAGAAAATAACATTGAAAGAGGTGATGAAATTATTACCTCTTCTTCAGGTGCTTCCTATTGATTTGATCAAAAGGGATCCATGGGATGAGTTTATGATAAATGTATGGAATATAGGTTCAAGTGAGGGAAGTTTAGAGTATATTTGATTTTTTTTCCAAGCTAAATGGCTTTGGAGGTCTGAATTAGTGAAAAGGGGCATTGCCATTTAATAAGAGAGGTGCATGTCACTTTAGGAAAATCCTGAAATATTATATCATTATAAAATAATTTTCAGTTTATAATAAACTAAAAACTGATTTATTTCGAGGATAAGGTGGGGATGGGTCGAAATTATCTCAACCAATAGTTTTTATAAATGTTAAGTCACCATATTAACTTTATCTTTTAGATTTAATTATTAGTAATGTAGTTTAAATTTTACCAAGACTTCTTGTATTTCTATATTACAAGGTCAGTAAACAAACTCTAAATTTCCCATAGATCCTAAAGTGGAAATTAATAAAATATATATCATTATACATGTCTTTTGGTCTATCCTTATATTTTTAAAAATATTATATCATTTAATAATATAGTATTAGTTTTAAATACTCTTTTGTGTCTATTTTGACACTATTTAGTATTTGGTTTTGTGTGAAAGTCAAAAAAAAAGATTACTTAGAAAAAAAATACATTAAGTCAACCCTTAAATTTCATATTAGCCTAGAAAATTATTGGAATACATCAAAAGTCTCAATTTACATTTATTTTGATTTTTATAATATCAGTTATATTTATCTTTCAATAATAAGTTAATTACTACATCATCATTGTGTCTTAAATAAATTTAATTATATAAGGTCTAAAAATTATAAATAAAATACCATTATGTATTAAATATTTTTATATTTATAATTAATAATTATATTTGAATTTATAATTCGTATAATCCTATATTAAAAATGGTTTAGTTATTAATCATTGATTTTAACACTTTTAACAATTCTTTAAATAATATAATAATAAAAGTCCTAATCTAATCCGATATGATCATAATGATTATATTTTATTCCTAAGGTTTATTTGGGTCTAAATAAACTTATCTAATATAATTAGGACATGTGTTAGGGTAATCATAATATCATGTTCACCTTTAATTACCCTATATACTTTTAACCATGATAAATAAAATTCAAAAGATAATATTCACCAAAAATTATTTTCATCCTATTGAGCCAAATTTTACTTACTCATGTCAACTGTGTCTATTGGATTTTTAAAATTCAATTCATATAAGTGGTAAAATTATGTTTTATGCCAATTTTTAAATGTTCCTAGAAGGTGAGTAAAAGACGGTAAAAAGTTCAATAAAATTTTAAATAACGAATCTTATTATAAAATGAAATTGATGAATTAAATTAGACTACAATCATTATTACATATCAATTTTTATTTTAAAATAAATTTAAATAAAAAATAATTATTTGAATAAAATGTCTGTATAAAATAAGAATGCTGTGTTTTTACTATCAATAAAAAAATTGAATGTTTTAAGAAACTTTCTAAAACATTCACCCAAATATAATTTTGATATTATAAATTCAAAAATGATGTCTATTTTACCAAATTCAAAACACAGAAGATTTATTAAATAATTTTAAAAAATATACTCACTTTCAAAACCAGAAAGCAGGTTTTCGAGAAGTAAAAACTATCAAAAGATTGATATGTTTTTATGTCCAATATAAATTGAAAATTAAATTCAATGAACTAAAATATAAAAAATGGTAAAATTATAATCATGTTATACTTAAAAACCATTCAAATTTATAATTTAACACTATATTAAATTTTGACTAAAAATGTTGTCTTCAAATAATGTTTAGAATTTTTTTACTGTTCATCAAAATATGAATGTAAGCAAAAAACCACATAAAAATTTTCCAAACTAAATTATTTATGTCCGGATTATAAATAAGAAGTTTATTTTTTCAAATTGAATATATAAAGGTGTAAAATATTGGATTTAGAAAGGGTTCACCATTGAATGGATGTAAAATTTCATTTCTTGAAAAATAATTCTTTTATTTGAAAAATAGAATTTTTTATATATATTTTGTCTATAAAACACATAATATGGATGTTAAAATTATATGGAGTATATAAAATAAAAAATATAGTTAATACTATTCATAACCAATTTTTTAAAGGCTAGTTTTGTAAGTCGTGGTGCGCTCGAACTTGGTGTTGCGTGTAACATAATATATTAAATTACTCTAAAGAAAATAATGCACTATAATATTTTGGGGTGTTACAATCATTATTTAATTATCCAAGATAATGATGGTGGCATGTTTCAGTCATATAAAATAAGTGTATTTACTGAATATTTATCTACGAGTAATATAACATCTAAACTAATCCTACCACATATAAACCTATCCAATATATTTCTACTAGTGGAATTCTATTAGAAGATAATTTTATAATGTGGGTGTTTAATTTTGTAGAATGTACTTGAAGTCAATGTGATTTATTGGGAAATGTATATGACCTAAAAACACGATGAGAGAATGATACTCTTATTTATGATTGAATCATATATAATATTCCCCATTATAAATAGAAAATTATTAATTTCATAATACATGAGAATTTCAACTCTAATATTTTATTACATAATCATAAGAAACATATATATATGATTATTTTTTTCAATGGGGAAAAATGAATCTTTTTAAATACATGAGTACATATATTCGTATGTTATCAATATCAAAATTAAGAGTCAATATTGAGTTTCAATGTTTACAAATGTATAAAATGTATAAATGGAAATATTTATGAGGGGCTTTGTAGTGAATAAAAGGAATCATTTGTTGTTAAATATTTATATGTGTTTATATATATTTGTTAAGTAACAGAACCCTTTTAGGATACATAATGATAACGAAGATTTTCTTGAGGAAGTGAATTTTTATATATTTTGTAGTGTTTCAGATGAAAAACAACATATATTTTTCAAATATATAATGGTTACTTCTAAAACTAAGGGTGATATGAGTGATTCTTTTTTATGATAATTAAGGGTACTAGAATATGATAAAATTGATGAAAATTATAATTAAGGTCATTTTGAAAATATATATGTGTAGTATAATTTATTATAGAATAATATTTTTGGATTGAGAGATTAACATGGAGTCTCGAATGATGATCTATGGAAGAAATGTATGATTATATGAATGGGTTTAGGAAGAGGAACTCTAAATGTAAATAAAATATATGTTAATGTTAGGTTATTTAACTAAGAAAGATAATACATTAGGGTCCCCATATATAAAGGTCCCAATTATTATTGAAGACTAATTTGGGTAGAATCTACCATATTTCAAAAATTTATCATTAAATCATTCTATAGAATTTAATTGGGTATTTTTTTCTGTAGAATGAATTTATCAGCACAAAAATGACTCTCATTCTTCATTTTATCCTGATTGGAAATAAAATTAATTTGATGGCAGATCATCATATGTTCCTTGCAGGTAGTATGTTCGGGTGATTCAATATACACTTGGGTATATATTTTAATATTATAAATTTTTTTATAAGTGGTTTAATAATATTTTGTGACTCGTTTTTAAGGGAATGCATAATTATCTTAATTCGGAATGATTTAGATTAAGTAACTAAACATGGGAAACACCCAAATTTATATATCATATATAAACACTGTGAATTATATTTATGGTTTAGTATTTCAATATTATTTTTTCTAGACTATAAATTATTATATATTAATATGATATCATTTTTGGTAATTTATATGTGGTTTTATGTAATGATTAGAATTTCATTTCTTGAGTTGGACTGTTATTGTTTCGAATTTGTTATCTATGTGGAAAATTGGGTCTAAATTTATTTAATTGAACTCCTAGAGGGTAGATAAGGATAAAATGAATATATTTTGTTGGAAAATTATCTAATATTTTGAATTCATGTAGGCTATCCCTCTTTAGTAGATTGGGTCGTGAATGATATATCCAAGCAGTATTGAGGCTTAAGCGATATAATTGTATGGGGAGTGGTTTTGGATATAAATTTTATCTATTTTAATGTATTTGAATATATATATGTACTATAAATGTGAATGTACCTATGTATTTGGTATGATTGAATCAATGTGGTTTCCAATTGGGTTCTATGGTATGAGGCATGTGTTATTTGTGTAGTGTAAAATTGTTTCCACTATAAATTTGATTCTACATGTTAGTTTTTATGGGATGAGTTAAAAATAATGGTTGGTGTCCCCTAATATGTTACATGGAAAATATTATCATGAATGACCACAATTAAGTGAGATTGGATGGTGTATAAAATTAATGTAGAACTGATCTAGGACCTCCCCTATGTTAGAGGGGATGGTTCAGGAATTGATGTGGAACCAATGCACAACCTCCTCTCAGTGAACATAGATATTTTAAGAACATGATGAAATAATTATTTGTAACATCTACTAGGTGAGAGGGTGTAACCAATATTTTAATATTGAAATATATTAGTTTCTTGTTAATGAAGATGATAATAAAATTATTTATTAAAATATTATATACTTTTTAAATCAAAATTGAAATAGTTTTATTAAACATTTTTCATATGCGGTTTTATTTAAAAGTTAAATTTCAATATAATAAATTTCAATTTGAATAAATGAATTTCATTTTTGTATCAACATGTTAAAATTATCCTAGGGTGAATTTTTAATAATTTTATGAAAGTATTGATTTTCAATGAATAGTTTAAAATGCATAAATTTATGGAAACATTATTTTCATTTAATTTATTTACAATGTGAAATTATATGTTAGATTATTTTCAAAATTATGTATGTTTATTCTAATTTAATACAATACATTTAGGGTTTTTTAATTAATATTATACTTGAATTTATGAAAGAAATTATATTTAAAATGGGAATCTTTCAACAAAACTATTTTTGTCATGTTTTGTTGATTTATTTTTATAATAAACTTATCCACATATATGTTTTCAATTATGAAAAATGGAGTGCATATTTTTAATAAAGATTTAATAATATTTATTAAAGTTCAATTTTTATTTTTTATTATTATTAAAATTATCTTTAGTAATTTGTGTTACCACAATAAATTTTATATCCTATAAATAAGGTTAAAAATAAAATTTATGAGGACTAAAGATTAACCATTTTTTTAAAAACACTATTGATGAGTAAATATAACATACCTTAAAAAAAGTAATAATATATATTCCTTTTTCAGTTTAGATGTTATTATGTCCTTTATAATATTTTATTAAAGGAAAATTGAAAAATTATAGACCCATATTATTACTAACAATACTATTTTTAACATTGGGAAACATAGATCATATTTTATTTTATAAATAATATTATTGAAATATAAATTATATATCTTTATTATGGAAATTTATTTATATTTTCCAGGGGAAATTGATTTCATTAAATACATACACAATGATAATAGTATAAACATTCAATTAATGGAATAATGAAATAAAATATATTAAAATATTAGAAAATTTAAAATACTAAAAAATTATTGTGACTCAATTATTTTTGTGATACAAGAACTTGTTACAAATTCATTAAAATGTTATAATAAAATTTTATTCTTTCATGATGTTATAAATTTTGGTGCTATAGAATATTTTTAAATATTGTATTATTGATATTTATTGAAATAAAAATTTAAATATAAAAAAAATTAAAAAAACACTATCATCAGCTAATTGATTATTATATGGTTGAATATGTAATCCATGATAAATTTATTTCGACTCTATTTATCCCTTAAGTGTTAAAAAAATTTCCATAACTGTTACCATAAAAATGAATAAAAAATGGTTAAAATAAAATTATAAGGGTGAAAATATAATATTATCTAGTAAAAAACATTATAGGAGTCTTTGGACTCATCCTCATATTACATTCAATTAGTATCAAATTAAAATTATAATAATTTAAAAAAGTTCACATCCCCTCTTTTATAAAAAGTCATATCATCTTCTCATTTATACACAATTAATTTTTTTTCATCTTATACATATACTATTTTCTTCCTTGTATCCATCAGCATTTTATAGAAGATTTATTTTTGTAACAACACATTTTTATGATACATATGTTGTTAACCAAATGATATTTTGTAAAGAAGAGTTACATATTTTAAACATGCATTTTAGTTTCATTTCTGCTTCTATCCCCTAAAAATCATCATAAAATGACAAAATAATATCACTTGTATATTTAGTATAATTAGGTGTCTCTATATTAATGGCACAACCAATATACAAATCCTCTTCCATATAAATTGAATGAAACCCAACATTTATATGTATAATTGACTACTACCTCGCAAAATTATTTCATTCATCTTCTAACAAGGCCTCTCACAGTATTTTATAATTATTGAATTAAAAATTATATATGATATTTTTGAATTAATTATCGTTATCATAATATAATATATAATATATTTTCTTATAGTTGTATTAATTAATAAAATGATAGTTATGCGTATGTGTGGCCATCCACCTCTATTTAGTGATGTGAAGCCTTTTTCCTCAACACATGAAAATTAATATATATATATATATGGAGGCATAATATGTTAAATATACATTGATAACATTATAAAAAGATAAAATAGAATTAATCTTACTTCAATAATAATCTATAAAAATTGAAATGCTACTCCTGCATACGTACAAACTATCATCTCTATAAATGTAATGTAATTCAATTTTCATAACCATATGTTAAAATTGAAGTAAAATTTGATAGTAATATCTTGAATATTATTCTATAGATTATTTAAAACTACATCTTTGACTATAGTAATCCTAGAAAACTTCGTATGGATTTATTTGTCGAAGAGCATCATAATGACCATTTTAATATTGAATGATTAAGTGATTTTATATAACATGTCATAAAGAATTTAATTACAATGAAAATTAAAAATATTATTATGGACATATATAAAATAAAATAATTTGACATTTTAGAAGATAAATGAAACATATGTTTTGATTCAAACTCTTGTTAAATGACGTACTAAAAAAGGTATTCTTTTACAGATTAATTATCAAATGAATTATATTATATGAAAATGTTTTAAAAATTATTTTATGAATGTATTTATATTGAAATAAAATGATTACAAAGATAATTTTATGCCAAATTATTTAAATTTATTCTGAATGGATGTTTTTCTCTTGAATGTTTTCAGTTTCATTATAGATGAGAAATGAAATGTGACATTACAATGTATATAGTGACAAAAAATTAATCCCATCTCTATAAATGTTATTTTACTATTCAATTACTTTATAATATTCCATGCTTTAGTCAATGAAAAACCATATTTCCTTATTTTGCTGTATTTTGGTAAGAAATTCAGTTATCCGAAAAGGGTATTTTGATGTCCGAAAGTGTTTTTGATTTGGTTTGAAAAGGATTTTTACAATAGTATTATGTTGAAAAGTGAATGAATAAACTATTTTTAATGGAATGGTACATGACTATTATTTAGGAAAAAGGATGTTGCTAAAATAATATATATGTTAGGTTCATTACCATTATAGCTCATGAAATAAATATTACCCCATTATAGCATATATAATTGGTGCTTCCCGAAGGCACTGCAATTCATTGTGTAATATTATTTATCTTCTTAGAAAAAAGGGTGGGAATTTCTAGAGGGGTTCTACAAGGGATCAAATTGATCTCTAGTTTTATATGAAATTGATTATTTTTTTTATTAATATTATATTATATGTTACTCGAATATTTTTTTAATATATTTTTTATGGTCATCAACGATTTTCATAGAGAAAACAATTAGTGTATTTTTCGTGTGGAAACGATTTATTAACTCATAGAACGATGAGATAAAGGTAATAATATTATGGGTTATTGTTATTACCACCAGAATAATATATATCTCTTTTTTTAGGTTCCTTACTATTATATTTGGTCTCATCAAACATTTTAAATAAAATCTTGGGTTTCTAAAGAAACAAAGGGAAATGGACGAGGTCATGAAATTTTTTTAATGATATATTAGGAGAATAAAACATGATGCTTTTTTAATAGTATATTTTATTAAACAAAATCAAAATAAAAAGATTTTTCCTATTTGTAATATATGGTTTTTTCATGTAACAGTTATGAACTAACACTTTAATACATTAAACCTAAAATATTTTTCAGAATCTAAGAAAGTTAATTTATGTTTAATGTTAATAGAATTTTTAAGGTTCAAGGATAGGTTTTTGTTATTGGTATAAAAAATGTTTTTATTATAATAAAGGATTATTATAATGAAAATAGAATACCCTTAAAATATTTAAAATAATGGTTATGATGAAATGTTATTTCATTGGAATGTTTACAATATGCTTCATCTAATCTATATTTTCAAAATGAGTTTTTAGAGACAATATGGAAGATTTAGTGGGATGTCACAAAAATGGAAATGAAATTACAAATCAGCAGCCTAAAATTATTGTAATTAAGATTGAGAAGATTGTTTTGGGACAGATTAGTTGATACATGATATAAATATTGTTGCAATATAAAAAAGATACCAAACATGTTTAATTGAGAAGAATCATGTCTATTGTTGTGAATTTAATGAAATATAATCCTAAAAATTCTTGTAGGAAAACTTATCTTGTATTAGTCAATAGATAGATCAATGAATAGGATAATATATTTTATGTCATGAGATATTCATAACATCAAAAGGTAACCCTTTCAATTTACATTTTTGATGGGGATGGATATCTAATCAGGTCTTTGATTAATAATAATAGATAGAAAGATAATTTTTGAACTATGGAATGGGAAATGTTTATGTATACTATTGTAAAGAAATAATTCCCCATTGTCTGACAACATATAATGAAGAAAAAATCACAGACATGAAGAAAACGAATGAATATTTGGTAGATATGTATGAAACCAAAACTATTAGACAATCATCAAATGTATATTATTTTTATAAAGATATAGATAATTTATTTACCAGATTCTACTATAGTTTAACTCAAAATTTTCATAAATATTTAGCATCAAGAGGGATTAAAATTTATTAGAATGGATTTCATTATTAATAAAATGTTGAGTTGGATGATGATGACACTTATGTTACATCTGATGAGATGAGTATGAAAAAAATCCCAATGGGAGGCAATGGAGATGCATCTAGATAATAGTTCAGGTGGTTATCCACCAAAATGTTCAATGGGTGGAAAAGGATGTTTCATGGAATGCTGGAAAGGATTTGTAATGTGTTACCAGTGTGGTCAGTTTCCTCAAAAGGACCATAATCATAATCAAATGTATCCTGAACATTAAAATAATGGGGTAACTAATATCCATCCAACAATGTCATGTTTTAGTTATATTTATTTGGAACATTTTTCAATTATTGAATTTATATATGTTTCATTGGATGTAAATCAACTTGTGGAAATAACGTTTTCTACAAATATAGTTGATTTGAGTCTATCTAATGACGTGGTGATAGGTATGATACTTCTTTATATGAATTATGTAAATTCACATTTCAACTCTTGATCATAAAATTCCATTATTTCTATGTAATTATCATGTAAAGTGGTAATTATTCCTCAGAAAATTAATACATAAAAATTGGTGACAATTCCTTGTATAATTATTAAATAATCTATGGTTATGGGAACCATCCTACTGTTATTTGTGAGATGTCATTATATGGAAATTCTTTTGATTACCATTGGTTGTGTTTTATATAATGAATGATTTTTATTGGCCTTATATTTATAAAGATGAGATATAGTGAATAACCAAGAATAGTTTTTCCATTATTTTGTACCTTTGATAACCTATCTCAAATTTGTGAAATTCACTAGGGATGGAAGTGAAAATAACACTGATCATGTTTTTGAAATGAATGAAATTATTAAAATGATTGATTCTCTAGTTATGAATGAATATATGGATTTTTTTCTAGTTAACATTCTATTTTTATACCTGACCATGAGGTTTAACTCACTATTTAATAACGATATGACGATGATTCGTTTTTGAAACACCCTATTCAAATGGAAGAATAAAAACATGTGGAATTGAAGCATGAAATTTAGGAATCACCGATATAAAGGAATCACTAATCATATTGAATTAACCTGGGTTTCCCCTATATTATTTTTTAAAATGAAATATGATTTAATTATGAAATTTATTTTTTATATATCCTTGAAAAAAATCATTGGTAAGAACATATATAATATTTATTGTATAGCTGATTTTCTAGAACATCTATAATGAGAACAATATTTTTTGAAGATTGATCATAGGTTGGGGTACTGTTTGATGATGTTAAAGGAGATTGATATTATGGATACTATTTTTTGGACTATATATTGTAATAATGATTTTTTAGTTATAGATATTGTGTTTTCTCATGAAATAGTTGTGTTTATGCATCATATGAATAGATTTCACCATGAGTAATTGAATAATATTGTTTTTTTCTTTATAAATGACATAATTGTATATTCTAAAAGTCATGAAAATCTGTAAATGCACTAGAAAATTATATTTCAATCCATAAAGGGAAATAAAATTTATTAAAAATTTATTATGAATAAATATATATTGCAAATAATTTATTTTATTGGGGATATTTTTTATAAACATTGAATAGTGGTTGACCCACATGAAATAGAATTGTAGGGAAATATAAAATATAAAAAAGTGTCATATAAAATCATAGTTTTCTTGGATTAGAGGGTTACTAAAATTGGTTTAAAGGAAATGTTTTCAATTATCCTCAATATTAACAATGTTAATATTTAAATGAGTTAAATTTATCTTTATGAATGAATGTGATTATTATTTTCTAGAAATAATTAGAGTACTAGTGGATGCTTTCATTTACTCCTTTACATAATGTTATAAACAATTTTCCATCTATAATGGTTCTTAATTGAAGGGATATGGTTGTGATTTGATGAATACTGAATAGTTAATATCTTATGATTATGGGAAATTAAAACCTCATTAGATGAATTTCCGTACGCTTGATATGGAATTAATTTATATTGTTTTGCAGTAAATTTTTTGAATCAATCTGTTATATTTTTCCATTTGAGAGATATATACTAATATTAAAGTATTTATATAAAGATTAAAATAGAATTATTTAAACATGAGATAAATAATTTGGTAGGAAGTATTCGAAGATTCAGACCACAAGATTCATTATTTAAATGGAGTATAATATGAAGTAGTAGAAGTATTGTATTGAAAAATAAATGCTAAATTAACGATGTAAAAATGTAAAATGAACATATGGTTAGTAATTTGTTGAATTTTTTCTTATTATTAGGGGATGAAAAATCTTCCTATATTTTGTTTTAGGTGTTTTTACTTACATATCTATTAGAAATATTCATGAATGATAAGATGATATATCATGATTAAGAGGAAACTATTTATTTTTTTATAATGGTAAGTTTATAAATTTAATATTAAAAAAAATGTTTTTTATGAATTTGAAAGAGGTTATGTGTGACTTCTGATTCCCTATTTAAGATAGAGTTGTTGAGTAAATATCATAGTTCCTCATTTTCCATTTATACTTGAAACACCATTATGTAATAATACCTTCTAGATTATTACTTGTGTGATGTAAATAAAATAGATATTGTTGACATTACCAAGAAATGTCCAACTTTTGGACATGTTAAATCAAATTTAACAGTCTCTTGATGGGCTACATCAACTGATTCTTGTTCTGGTGTAGAAATTAGAAGATATCAACATGGGATCATGAAACATTTATTGAGATAAATGTGTGATTTCAATTATTATTGATAGATTAATAAAATAAATTGATTTGCTACCAAATTGAGATACAATGTTATTTTATCATATTTATAGACGTTTCCTTGAGGAGATAGTTAGGTTATTTAGAGTTAATCTATCTATTTTATCTACCTATGATCCATGATTTACAAAAAATACTCATAATGTTATTAGAAATTTATTACATAATGAATTAAAATAGAGTAAATCCATCCATTCTCAATATGATAGAAATTCTAAGAAACTAATTGAAACCTCGATGGACATGATTTTTTATTTTTCTATGGATTAACAAAGAATATATGATCATTATCATTTATTGTATTATTTTTCATATAATAACATATTTCATTCTTGTATAATTTTATATCATTTTAAGGTATTATATAGTAATAGGTTTTAGACTCCATATTTTTTGGGATAAGTAGAATAAAGTATGATGATTGGTACCACATTAGATGAATAAATGGTATATAAGGTAAAAATATTCTTCATAATATGATGAACTCACACAGTTGTCATAGGAGCTAGGTAGATGACCAAAGTAATGATATTTCATTTTAGGATGGTCGTCATGATTTTCACTAAGTATATTCATGTGAAAGTGTTATGAATTTTGGTAAAAAGGTTATTCTATGTCAGTTGTTCATTGGATTTTGTCAAAATTAATTAGAAATTTGTATTTTTTTATAAATGAATGTCTTGGTGTTCAAGTTTATCTCTAGTACAAAATTGTAACATCCCAGTTGAGATAATTTTATCACTAAGAGGGAGAGGGGGTGAATCAGTGATAAATTTATCTTTTATGTTTCCTTTAAAATTAAACAACCTTTGCTTCCAATTAATTGTTCCCATCATTAGTCCAATTGAACACACGTCCAATGAAAGGAATGAATTTACCTAGTACACTATTCAATAAGAATAGTTACTTCCATTGTATAGTTTAGGAATAATACAATAACACACTATCCACTAAAAACTAATCCTCTTTCGGGGAATACAATGACTATGTTATCCCCTTTCCCCCATGTAGAACTATGTAAACAATAAAATAGTGTGTCATCTCATTCCAGCCCAAATGATGTAATAATTGTTTTGTACGATACCATTTTATGGTTCTTCATTATAAACATTAAAAAATATAGATTTTCAAAAAAACTCTTCACATTCTTACCTGGAATCTTCTTTGAAATTATTGAACTTTTTAATAAATCATAGTATGATTTCCTAGTATGATTTTCCTAGTATTATTTTTAAATATCGAATATATACATTTTTTCTAATACTGTTGAGAAAATTCTAAACACTTTTAAATCTAGTATGTAAATCCCAATATGATAATCCTTCAAAATTCATTAACCAAATAAATATTATAATTATACAAATATGATTAATAGATGAATATGTTGCACTATTTTCTATTATAATTTCTCATCCATCTTGTAATAATTCTTCATGAAAAAGAATCTGGAAAGACTTCTTCTCACTAGAGCTCCACATTCTCTCCACTCCTCATGAACATTAATTTATATAAAAATGTAAAATATAAATTTCACCTTTTATACTCACTCCAAATGTTGATTGGGAGGGATTCCAAAAAAAATCTATATATTACCAAAATTTTCAAACTTCCTTGAATTTTAGGGGAATATCGACTTAGTCAACATTTCATGAAACCTTTTTATAGATCCATCTTAAATCATATAAAAATATTAGATGCCTTATAAATTTATTCAAAAACACCAGTCAAATTCCAATTTTCCCAGTACTATTCCATCAATACAATTCTCTAAGCCAATTGTATGCATGAAGTGATATAGAACATCAATATTCACCACAGAAACTTTTCTAATTCCATTTCTCCATTCTAATTGCATGATACAATTTTTCCATTAAATTTTGTTATATGTAATAAAATATAATCTTTACATTGGGATTTCATTATTATGATATTCTATATTAGGAAGAAGATAAAAAATTATTTCAATCTTGTTAAATATATTTTATATTTATTTTATTCAATCAATTATCCAATATCACATCCAATACAATTTTTCATTACCCAATTGATTCAAAATATTGTGAGATAATAATATTTATTCCCTCTATTCTGAATATGATACAAATTTATTTCCTTTACAAATGTTATTTCCTTGATGAATATGATAGTAAAATGAATACAATATATTGGTATTTAAGAAATTTCACTCTAGTAACATTGATTTTAGAAACTTAATTCATTCCAGAACAACTACTTCATTAATGAAATACATCATGACATCAAATACATTTGTAACCATATTCAGTATCATATTAATTCTAATGAAATTTGTTGTACCTTTCAATTCTACTAGAAACATATTTCTTTTTTTGAACAACCTCAATACAATTTAGATGAAAACAATCAGTCTGGATATGATAGGATGAATATCATTCAATCAATATTTCCTTCATCAAGCCTGAATAAAATAATTTAAAACATAATTATAATTTATGATAACTACAATAACAAAAAAGCATTGTCACATTTATCTTGTATTCATACAGACGCAGATTCTCTCCTACTATGATCAAACCTTTCATTTGAGATTCAGTGTGAATCAAATGATCCATTTCTTCCATCTATTATCTCCTGAATATGATGTATATTTTACATTAATTGTGTGTCTTAATTTCGAAAAATGATGGTTATTACAAATTTCACCATATTTGAAGTGATTTAGTTCTCTTTGTTATGAACATCCTTGATATAAAAAGTAAATACACTTGAAAAACAATATCCTTCAACTACTATAAACGTTTTCTACAAAATGTGTTTTGAATAGCCTCCCACATTGGATTTTTTTCAACCATGAATCATAAATAATAGAAACATTTATCCTAATTTTTTTTAAATTATCAACAATTATATGCCTATGTGATCTAAATCATTGTAGGTAACAATAATGTTTTACAGCTAAACCATGTTGTCCAATAAATAGTGAATACGAAACTTCTTGATCTATCAACCTTATAGTTTCTTCCACAGTTCTCCATTATTCCTTAGTATTCATCCTCAAAATTTGTCTATATCATCACCATTTATGAAATATAAGAAATCTATTATCTAAAGCCACTCCAAAAAAGTTTTAATAGTTCACACACAAACAATTCTAGATTTATTGCATACCCATAACTGCCTCTTTTTACATGCATCCATATGGATATCTATATGAAATAATTATCCCACTTGAAATAGTATACAATGTTAATATGGTATAGGGTACATGAAAACATACTTCACCATTGATTAGAATGAGGTTGGACACCCATTTCAATTCTAATTTTAGAAATGGTAATCTTTGGTAATGGTTTTGTAAAAATGTGAGAAACTTGTTCTGTTATAAGAACACACTCTAGGATAAATTTATTCTTCTCCACATTATCTTTGATGAAATGATATTTCAAATCAATATGTTTTTAATGAGAATATTGAACTAGATTCTTGGTGAGATAATTTTCTATTTGATTATCAAAACCTAAAATCTAGGGATACATCACTTTAACACGTAATCTTTGTAATTTAGTTTTTTACTCATAAGTTGGGTAATATATCAAATATAATCAATATAATTGGATTTAGAATTACTAAGAGTTACTAAATTTTGTTTTTTTGTAATCTAAAAAAATATTTTTAAATAAGGAACACTAAACCATATGTGGATATTGTATAATCATAATTTACTACCCTATCATCAGCTGAATAATCATAAAATCAATACTTTTTGAGTTATCATAAATGGTTCCAAATATATTTTTTGACTTTGGTGTGACTGAGAATTATTTTTCGAGCATGAAAATTATATTTTAAGAGCACAGTAGAATCTTTCATATAAGGTAACATCATGAAAAATTTCTAGTATTAGGGAATTAAAATACAACAAACATATATTTTTCTTTCAAAATTCATTTTTATCAATGTCTATTACTTAACCACATTTAGAAAACTTTTTCCACAATAAAGGTTTTGTTGATGTAGATATCATCTTCTCCATGATAGACTTCATCGGAAGTTACATAGAATATTTTTTAAAAATGAAACATGTGTTTCTACATTAGTAAAATGTTTACAAGATAAATTATATCATTTCCCTATCATAGACAACTTAAACTACTTTTTTATTTCATCAAAAAAAATCCCAAGATCATTCATCCTTCCCATTAAAAATAATTATAAGGCCCTGACCTTAAACCTTACTTAATCTTGAGTTATTACAAGATTACACCTTGAGGATCTTTTCAGGTTTAGAGTTTTAGAGAATTAGATCATAAAACATGAATTACATTCCACATTTAAACAAAGTGGTTACATAAAAGATATTATTCATTTTTTCCATCAATGGAAACATATTTAAAATAAAACATCGATTCATTCTTGACACTTCTTTGAGACTATCATCATATCATGTACCTTTCCCTTGACCTATAAAAAACATTTCAGAAACTTGGGATGAGCATAAAAAAGCTCAATAAGGGATATAAAAATATGGAAAGGAAACATGGGTACATATATACATAAGAATGAAATCATAATTTACCCATAAAACATAAGCAATTTAACATACCTCATCAAATCAGGAATAAATCATAGAAATCATAAGACATAAAGGTAACTTGATGCATTCATAACATTCTTACGTAGGGAGTAACCCTCTTGGTAACGTTTGGAATACCCATCAAAGTATATTACCTAAATCTCTTCGGAGAAACCTTAACGTTTCACTCCATCACGTTACCCAATGAATTGGAGAGCTATATCAGTCTCACCTGCCCTTAGTTTATCACGGAACCACCTGTCTTCATAATAATGCCCAAGAACCTCAACATAATCGTATCACATAAAACATGTGTAAAGTAAACATAACATTTCCACCTTTCAATCACATGATATAAATACAACACATTGATATAACAAAAATTATGAAAACCATTTTCATTACCAAAATAAAAGAAAATTACAACATGGTATTTATTTTTCTTTTAAAAAAAGGTATGACTTGTAGAGGAAGCTGAAACTCAAATAATGGTCACGGCGGCAGAGAAGTTGTTGTCACCGCATACATACGACAAAACATTCTCTTTTGTTGTTTAGTAAACACTTCGTATAAAAAAGATTCCTTTTGAATAAACGTAAAATTCAATGGGGTTTATACACCATATAAAAGAAGGTTGTGTATAAAACAAAATATGCCTCAATGAAAGGAGATTGAGACGAAGTCCCATACCTTGGATCCGACTTGACTCGGTCATTCTTTAATCTCCTGAATAATAAACATGAGATAATTTCTACTTGTTTAAGAACCTTTTTAAAGTTCATTATTCCTTTAATATCACTTATTTCCATGTCATTAACACTATGTAATTATTTAAGTTAATAACGGTCGTTTTAATGATCATTGGTACTTGAGTAAAAAATAAACACTTTATAATTACAAGTTTTTCATATATCCATTATATAAAAAATGGTATTCATTATTTAGATATCATATATATCATATATATCCAGTACATTCATGCATTTATAATATTACATAACATTTAGAGGTAAGAAATGAAATGCACCGTTCATGGAGACGGTAAGCTTTACGTACGCATGAACGGTGATTCCATTTCTATTTCGTATTTTATGAAATGGAATCATAATGATATAAAGGTATAATATAATTATAGTGTAATATCATATATTATATCATAACTCCATCCTTTATACGTCCCACATATGGTATTAACGAATCAAATCACTTTGAGGGGGCGGTAGTCCGCACTTCCTTAAATGAAGATATCGCGTTTACCCATAATGGAAACCATAAAGGTATGCCCAAAATGAAAAATACATAAGCTCAAGGAAATCATAAACATATTATACATCATATATAAAAATAGTGTCATCTTAATGGCCACCTTTGACGGTGTTAAAATAATGTTGAACAATCATCATTTCGGGAGGTAGAAATTCGCCATCCACGGAAATAGTATATTCTTTAACCATTAGATGTAGGTGTGTGTAAGTGCACCTTGAATAATTATTATAAAAATATAATAGTATATGTAATATACTGGTGTTTTTACAAAATAAATGAATAAAAATAGTATAGGGGTTGGAGAAACAAAATAAAACAAAAGAACACAAGTGAAAACATTACCTTAAAATTAGGTAACTCCCTTTGGTTTGAGCTCAAAGGCTTCAATGGGAAGAATTATTCCCAAAGACAGGATTAAAGGAGTAATATAGGGAAGTGGAGAGACAAAATGGGAATGGGTTGGCCGAGCCAAAGGATTTGGAAGTGTTGGTAAGGAGGTAGAGGTGGGGGCCTTTTATAAGAAGAGAGGAGGGCCACTGTTGGAAAGTAAAGAAATGTTCTGATATTTTAAAATTAGTTTCGGATTCAAAAGGTCCCACATGATATAATTATAGGGTAAGGTGATAAGGGTTCTAAATCCACCCATCCAATAGGTTTTGGACATGTTTAGGTCATAGATTTTACATTATCTTTTCATTTTATTTAAATTTTTTATTAATGAGGTAATCGCTGCATCATCATGATGTCATAAATAATTTAATTTATTTAATGTCTAAAAATTATAAAAAAATATCATGATGTATTAAATCTTCTTATATTTCTAATGAATATTTATTTTCAAAAATCTGAGTTGTATAACCCAATTTAAAAAATGTTTTAGAAAAACAACTCATGTTTGTGTCATTTTAATTTTAACATTAAATAAAAAGTTATTTATGTCATTTCCCAACAAAAGTGTCTCCATGGGGTCCCCATGTTGAACCATGGATTTTCTTGGTCGGCCATGACACCTCCAATACGTGTAGGACATGTTTCAAGCTCATCTAATATTATTAAAACATTATTTTTACCTTAAACTACACTAATTACCTCTAATCACGATTAAGAACCTAAAAGTTACTATTCACCAAAAAATTATTTTAATCTCATTGAACAAGATTTTACTTCTTAATGACAACCATGTATATAGTATTTTCGAAAATCAAATCACAGAAGTGGCAAAGTTTCATTTAAATGAAAAATCAGTTTCATTAACAACCACATAGTGGTTTCACTATTCATCAAAAATTGAAGTTTTTCAGAAAAATACCAAAACTTCACCCTAAGCTATATTTGATATTATGAATTCAAAAATGATGTCTATTTTACAAAATTAAAAACATATAAGTTGCATTAATTAATTTAATAATTAATTCCCGTTTTCATGACAAATAACGTGTTTTTATGAAACAATAAGTATCAAAAGATTGACACCAGTTTAAGTCCAATTTCAAAATGAAATTGATTCCAATGACCAACATTGGATTAAATGGTAAACATATATTCTAATTTCACTTCAAAAAAAATTCAAAAGATAATATAATCATATAAATAAATTAGATTAAAAAGAGGTTTTGAATTAAAATACAACATTTTTCACTATTCATTAAAAACTGAACTCTATCGGAAAAATACCAAAAATTCACAAAAAGTAAATTTTGATGTCCCAATCATAAATAATATGTTTATTTCGACAAACATAGCTTATAAAATTGTAAAAATATAGATTTAAAAATTGTTTTCCATCAAAAGGAATTAAAACAATCTTTTAAAAATATTAGTGTATTCCATGCCTAAGATTGGATTTATTCTCATTTTAAGCCTCTAAAACACTATCTAATTCACTAACAGACATAGATAAAAATATATATTATTAATTACTTACTTGGGATGTTACATCCTTCCCCCCTTTAGAAAATTGAGTTCCCGCAATTTATTTACTTATCGAATAAATGGGGGTACTTATCCCTCATTGTATTTTCAGATTCCCATGTTTCCTCTTCCATCATGTGGTTTTTTCAAAAAACCTTTACCTGATTAATCACCTTATTCCGCAACACTTTCTTCGTGTGGTCAAGAATCTAGACCAGTTGTTCCTCATAAGATATGTTCTCTTCCAGTTGAACTACCTCTGGACTGAAAACATGAGATGGATCTGGCATGTACTTTCTCAGCATCGAAACATGAAAAAAATTGTGTACCTGAGATAAACTCGGAGGTAAAGCCACCCGGTATGCAACTGATCCAACTCTCTCCATAATTTCATATGGTTCAATGAACCTTGGATTCAGCTTTCGTTTCTTACCAAATCGCATCACACTTTTCCATGGTGAGACTTTGAGAAAAACATGATCACCTACCTCAAAAGATAGATCCTTCCTCCTATTGTCCGCATAACTCTTCTGCCTGCTCTGAGCTGTTCTCATGTGTTTCTGTATCCGCTGAAGTTTTTCTTGCAACTCTTCTACCAATTCGGGTCCCATCAGCTTTCTTTCACCCACTTCATCCCAAAAAGTAGGAGTTCGACACCACTTCCCTTATAACGCCTCAAAGGGTGCCATCTGTATACTGGAATGAAAACTGTTATTATATAAAAATTCAACCAAAGAAAGATGTTGGTCCCAACTTCCCTGATAAGCCATACAGCAAGAATGTAGCATATCCTCCAATGTCTGAATTGTTCGTTCTAACTACCCATATGATTGAGGATGAAAAGCATTACTAAAATTTAATTTAGTACCCAACGACTTCCGAAGGCCTTTCCAAAAGGTAGAAGTGAACCTGTGATCACGGTAAGATAAAATGGAGAGGGGAACTCCATGTAACCTGAATATCTCTTTATGATACAAACGGGAAAGTTGATCTGGGGAAAAATTATCTCGTATAGCAAAGAAATGAGCATATTTAGTCAAGCAATCAACAGTAACCCAGATTGCATTGTTACCTCGAGGGGTCTTCGGCAATCCCACAACGAAGTCCATGGATACATTCTCCCATTTCCATTCTGGTACTGGTAAAGGATGAAACATCCCTTTTGGTAACTGCCTCTTTGAATTAACATGTTGACATGTCAGAAACTTAACAGTAAGATCAGTAATATCTTTTTTCATTCCATCCCACCAGTAATACTCCCGCAGATCTTTGTACATCTTAGTACTGCCAGGATGAACTGAAAACGGAGAACTATGAGCTTCACATAACAACTCTCTCTTCAACTTTGAATCACAAGGCACACACAATATCTTCCCAAATCTCAAAACGCAATCATTATCAATGTTGAATTCAGGAAACTTACCTTTCTGAACCAGCTCTACCCTTTTCTGCAACTCACTGTCTTGCTTCTCTGCTTGCTCGATTCTGTCTGATAGAGAAGATTTCACTGATACGTAAAAAAAATAGAAGAACATCCTACACCAACAACTTCTATGCCATATTTCATCAAATCCTTAACCAAAGGATCATGTTCCAAATGCAACATTGCTAATGAAGCATTACTTTTTCGACTCAAAGCATCATCCACTTTATTTTCTTTTCCCGGATGGTAATGAATTGTACAATCATAATCCTTGATTAATTCTAGCCATATCTTCTGTCTCATGTTCAATTATTTTTGAGTTAATATATACTTTAAACTATTATGATCGGTATATATTTCACACTTTACTCAATAAAAATGATGCCTCCAATTTTTTAGAGAAAAATCAACAGAAGCTAATTCCAAATCATTTGTAGGGTAATTTACCTCATGAGTTTTCAACTGTCGTGAATCATAAGCAATTACCTGATCGTTCTGCATTAGGACGCAACCAAGCCCTTTCAATGAAGCATCACTGTAGATAACAAACTCACCATTCCTGGAAGGTTGTTCCAAAACTGGAGCATTCTCCAATCTTCTTTTCTATTCCTAAAAACAATCATCACATTCTTTTGTCCAGATAAACATAACACCCTTCCGAGTTATCTTAGTAATTGGACTAGATTACCGTGAAAAATTTATAACAAACCTTCGGTAATATCCTTCCAAACCAAGGAAACTATGAATATCTGTTACATTTATGGGTCTTGGCCATTCTTCAACAACCTTTGTTTTTGTAGGATCAACGGTTATCCCATCATTAGAAACAATGTGACCAAGGAAAGAAATTTGTTGCAACCAAAACTCACACTTGCTTAATTTCCCATACAATTTATTTTCTTTTAAAGTTTTCAAAATAACCCTTAAATGTCTTTCATGCCCCTCTTTAATTTTAGAAAACATCAAAATATCATCAATGAAAACCACCAAAAAATTGTCCAAGAACTCATGGAAAATTCTATTCATTAAGTCCATGAATACAACAGGTGCATTGGTAAGCCCAAAAGGCATTACTACAAATTCATAATGGCCATATCTTGTACGAAACGCAGTCTTCGGAACATCTTCTTCCTTTACCTTCAGCTGATGGTACCCCGATCTCAGGTCAATCATTGAAAAAAACTGATCTCCCTGGAGCTGATCAAACAAATCATCGATATGAGCCAAAGGATATTTGTTCTTAATAGTGATGTTATTCAAGGCTCTAAAATCAATGCAAATTATCATAGAAACATCTTTCTTTTTAACAAATAAAACAGGAGCACCCCATGGTGATGTGCTAGGTCGAATGAAACCTTTCTCTGATAAATCATGCAATTTCTCCTTAAACTCTAAAAGTTCAATTTGAGCCATTCGATAAGGGGGTTTTAAAATTGCATTAGCATCAGGAACTAAGTCAATAATAAATTCAACTTCTCGATCTGGTATTATTTCAGGCAACTCATCATGAAAAACATTAGGATATTCATTTACCACTGGCACATCATTAATCTAAACAGTTCCCTTGTTTTCAACAATATGTTCAAGGTAACATTCATTTTCATCTTTTACAAGTTTCTCAGCATCTTGATAAGATATCAACAGTAAGGGTTCATTCTTGTATACAAACTGAAAGTCTTTATGAAAAGAAACTTCTTTATCTCTACAGTCAATCTTAGCATGGTAAATAGAGGGACAATCCATACCCAGGATAACATCAAACTCTAATATAGGTAGAACAAAAAGGTTTGCAAGTTGGTTCTTTCCATAGATATGGATATGAAGATTCTTATAAATTCTATTTGCCTCAACATTTCCTCCAGCTGTTTTTACCACAAGTTCACACTACTGGAAATTCGGGCTATATCCACAGTTCTAAACCGTGGATATAGGCCCTCAAACCGGGGCTATAGGTAATAGCCACGGTTCAAACCGTGGATGTATACTTAATGCTGAGGTTTCAACCGTGGCTATATTAGACGTCGGACATGATTTATAGCAACAGTTGGAAACCGTGGAGTTAGGTTTATAGCCACGGTTAAAAACCGTGGCGATAGGGTGTGTAAATAAATAAAAAATACCCCCAACCCCCTAGACACCACCGGGACACCCCACTGGACACCCCCCTGGAAACCCCCCTGGACACCCCCCTGGACACCCCCATAGACACCCCCTGGACACCCCCCTGGACACCCCAATGGACAGCCCCTAGACACTCCCTGAACACCTCCTGCACCCCTCCCCTATGCCTTGAAGACCCCCCCTTCCCTCCTCCCCACTACCTTGCAGACACCCCCTGCGAGCCCCCCTGCCCCCTGCCCCCTGCCACCCCCCCAGCCAGCCCCCCTGCTTGTCCCCCTGCCCCCTACCAGTCCCCCCTGCCCCCTGCCACCCACCTGCTTGTCCCCCAGCCAGCACCCCTTCCCCCTGCTAGTCCCCCCCTTCCCCTTGCTAGTCCCCCTGCCAGCCCCCCAGCCCCCTGCCCCCTGCTAGTCCCCCCTACCACTCCCCTGCTTGTCCCCCCTGCCCCCTGCCACCCCCTCCCAGCCCCCCCTGCTTGTCCCCCTGCCATCCCACCCCCTACCCCCTGCCAGTCCCCCCCTGCCCCCACCCCCAGCCCCCTACTAGTCCCCCCTGCCACCCTCTACCAGTCCCCCTGCCCCCCTGCAACCCCCCAGCCCACCTGCACCAGCCCCCCCTCGCAGCCCATCTGCACCAGCCCCCAACCCCATCCCCCAGCCCCCAGCTGCACTAGTCCACCCCCAGCCCACCTGCACCAGTCTCCCCCACCCTCCCCAGCCCCCTGCACCACCCCCCAGCCACCTGCTACCCCCATCCCCCAGCCCACCTCCACCCCCCCCCGCAGCCCACCTGCACCAGCCCCCAACCCCAAACTGCACCACCCCCCCCCCACAGCCCACCTGCACCAGCCCCCAACCCCAGCCCCCAGCTGCAGCAGCCCCCCCCAGCCCCCTAGTACCCCAGCCCACCTGCACCTGTCCCCCTCCCCAACGCCCCTACACTGGCCCAAGGATCCTACATTGTTTCACCAAGGGGAAACATGGTTTATACTTGGCTATGTGCAAATCATGCTAAAATATTGTGTGCAATTCAAATTGAACTTAAAATTATCCTCACGAAGGGAGGTCATACTATTTTCCTCAAACCATGAACCTTAACCATGAAGAGTATGGAAACCTCAAAAATTTCCATGTTCTGACCTGGAACTCCATGAAGATAAAAACCAAAACTCTACTTAACCAAATAACAATAAAAGAACTATACAGTAACATAGGGGCTATCATAAACTCCCCTCCATGCTACTTTTCCTCTTAGAATTTCCATGGTCAAAACTAGAGACAAATGAAAAGAGATGCAAAGGAAAACAAAACTAGCACACTATGACCAGAATTTTTCTAGTACATTGTATCTTTTACTGCCTCTCTCAATCTCTCCCAACATTGTGCAAGTCTTAGCACTTCCGATCTACATATTCACGTTACACATTAGGGGGTGAAACAAGATAAAACAGAACTAGCACAGTAAACTACAAATAAGTGAATTCTTGGTGTGATGTGATGTAAATGTAAAAAATCACACATTGTTATGCCCTATGACACCCACTAGACCCCCTGGACACCCCCTAGACCCCCCTGGACACCCCTAGACCCCCCCTGGACACCATCCACTGGACACCCCCACCCTTGGACACCTTCCACTGGACACCCCCTGCCCCCTGCTAGTTCCCCCCCTGCCACCCCCTGCTTGCCCCCCTGCAAGCCAGCCCCCCCTGCCACCCCCCCTGCTTGTCCCCCTTCCTTTCCCCCCTGCCCCATGCTAGTCCCCACTGCCACCCCCTGCCATCCCCACTACCCCCTGCCCCCTACTAGTTCCCCCCTGCCACCCCTTGCTTGCCCCCTGCCAGCCAGCCACCCTGCCACCCCCTGATTAATGAATTTTCATTTTTTTAAAATTATTAATTTTTTTATTTTCCAAACGAGTCACCTTTTGTAATTTTCTCAAATAGTGGGAATAAAATATATTGTTCATTACTTACATAGAATGAATTGAAATTACCATGATCCTAAAAATTAAATTCATTGAATATTTCTCTGAATTATTCCATTGTTTTGATTATTATGTAATTATTAAAGTTTCCAGACTGGTTCTTTTCCTTTGTTAGCAGTTGCATGGAAATTCTACAGAGCTGTTGTTCACTACTTGGTACCTGGCTGGGTGAATGCTATTGTTCAGCCCTACACCGAACCACAACACCCCCCTGCCCCTGCCCAGTCCCCTCCACCCTGCTACTTTCCCCCCTCCCCCTGCTAGTTCCCCCTCTCCCCTGCCAGTCCTTCCCACCCCCAAACCCCCCAGGACAGACCCCCCCCAGACCCTGGAAACCCCCCCAACTGCCATCCCCCCCCACCCAGGACAGACCCCCCCAAACCCTGGACACCCCCACCCAACTTCACTCCCCCATGAACCCTTGCACACAAGCATGCCCCCCAACCTCAGCCTGCCCCTCCCCCTTTTGGACACCCCTCCCCCCTGCTGGACAACCCCCCTGCTGGACAGCCCTCCCCACCTACTGGACAGCCCTCCCCCTACCGGACAGCCCCCCCCCTTCCAGACACCCCTCCCCCCACACCTCCCCCCTGGTGGACAGCCCTCCCCCTGCTGGACATCCCCCTCCCCCCAGAACCCCCTACACCTGCACCCCCCATCCCCTGCCCCCTACCCCCTGCACCCCTTCCCCCCTGGACCCCTGCCCCCTCCCCCTTCCCCCCTTCCCCCCTGCACCCCCAACACCCCCACCCCCCGCACCCCCTGACCTTGCCCCCATCCCCCATGCCCCCCTCCCCCCAGCACCCCCTACACCTGCACCCCCTGCAGTACATATACATGACTGGGGATTTGGCTCCCTCTCACTCAAGCCAGGTGCAGTACATATACATCACTAGGATCGGAAATTCAATGCATATGAAACTGGTAAGACCTCAGTTCAGGTATGGGTTAAAATATATATCTTAAACTGGATTTTATGGCATCCTATAATTCTATATGACATTGAATTAGCTGTTGGAGTTCCAGTTAAGATGGATCGAGAAACTGAAATAGCTCGATTTGGCCATTATGCTAGATGTATAATTGAAATAGACCATTTCTCCACATTAGTAGACAAAGTTTGTTTATCTACTGATGAAGAGGAGCTGGAACTTAGTGGAATTTGAGAACATACCAAAATTTTTCCCAGATTGTAAGGTCATTGATCATGAGGTTAAAAACTGCAGAAGATCTGTTATTTCCACCCATTGTTCTCAATGAGGACATGATCATAAATCATGTTCCAACCTTGATTTGGAGTGGAAAAAAATACATAGCAATAAATATTGCACCTATGGTTCTGACAACCCTATTAATAGGGAGTTTGTTGAGCCTGTTAATCAAGGGATGGTTGTTTATGACTCCAAGAATGATAATGAGAAGGTCTGTATGCCCAGCCATAAAACAATGGCTGACATTGTTGAAGAAGTTGTGGATCCTGCACCTGTTCTCCCTGTTACTACTACTGTCCATTCCTATGCTCAAGTGGTTTCTCAAAGCAAGGAACCGTGGCCCCTTCACTGTGTCAATCTAATTCTGCTCATATTGACACTAGTAAGGAGGTTTCCTCCTTGGCTGGTGTGGCCAATGAAAGTCTCATGGCACAAGATTTACTTTCTATTGCCTCTAGTGCACAGGTAAACATAAATCTGAAGGAAGATGGACAAGACACGGTGAAGGAGGCGGATATTGTTAATAAACAAAACCAGCCTGCCTCTGTTTCTCATTTTTTTGAATCTGGGAATGTG
This sequence comes from Viscum album, assembly GCA_963277665.1. Lineage (NCBI taxonomy): Eukaryota > Viridiplantae > Streptophyta > Magnoliopsida > Santalales > Viscaceae > Viscum > Viscum album. Next base: position 602,215,590 of record OY728157.1, read on the forward strand.
TAGTGTGGGATTCCTGCTTCTGCTGACCATTCTGTTGATGCAAAAGCTGCTACACCTAGTTCCGAAGAAGTATGTATACATCTAGGGGAGCCTTCTCCTGATCAGACTACTTCTTCTAGTGTGCAGGTGGTGTAAAAATCAAAGACAACAAAATAGATTGCTGAACAGCCCCGCCCCCTGCCGGACACCCCTCCCCCTTCCGGATAGCCCGCCCCCCCCTGCCTGACAGCCCGCCCCCCTACCGGACAGCCTGCCCCCTACCGGATAGCCCCGCCCCTACCTGGACACCCCTCCCCCCTACTGGACACCCCTCCCCCTGCTGGACACCCCTCCCCCTTGATGGACAGCCCTCCCACCTGCTGGACAGCCCTCCCCCCTGCTGGACAGCCCCGCCCCCCTGCTGGACAGCCCACCCCCCTCTTGGACACCCCTCCCCCCTACCGGACAGCCCTCCCCCCTGCTGGACACCCCTCCCCCCTGCTGGACAGCCCTCCCCCCTGCTGGAAAACCCCTCCCCCTACCTACACAGCCCCTCCCCCTGCACCCAGCCCTATATCCAGCCCCACCCCCTACACCCAGCCCTATATGCAGCCCCCCTAGACCCCCTAGACACCCCATGGACAGACCCCCAAGACATACCCCCCAAACCCTGGACACCCCAGGACAGACCCCCCCCCCCCCACTAGACCCCCTAGACAATGGATGGATGTCATGGGCTATTGCTAAAAGACCGAATCCGGCTACTGAAATCAGCAACATGTAAGAAGAGGTAAATGAAGAAAAATGAATAAAAGTTTCCCAATATACTTGGGGGAAAGCATGAAGGAAACTAAGTTGGACTGGATTTTAAGTAGTCTGCTCTTGTTTTTCTGAAGTGGAAGGGCTGATTGGGTCTAAAATAAGTGAGTTAGCACAGGAATTTAGATGAGGGATTCAAATGTTAAGGGTTCTGGTTTAATCGGTTAGAATTGGGTGAGGTTTGGAATGGTTTTAAAGTGGGATGCCTGGTGGAAAATGTGGGGTTGAGGGCTTAGAAGTTGAAAGGTGGGTAGGCCTGATTGGTGGTCATGTTGTGGATGGGTTGCCTAGGTGGATTGAAAAATGGTGGGGGACTGGAAATGAGTTCATAGTGGCAAAATTGAAGTGGGATCTTGGAATTGTATTAGGGCTTGAGTTTGGATTTTCTAGTGAGAGTGGAAATGGCCCTGGAATAGCTGGTTTGATTTTGGTGGGTTGGCCATGGGATTTTTATAGTGCATCTAAAAAGAGTCACTAACAGGGCTTGGTATGGTGTGAAATTCAGTCAAACGGTATTGGGAACCATCATGGAAGCAACTACCAAATATAGACCAGAGCTAGTCTCCTCTACAGTGAAGACCCTTCATGGAAACTCTTCAAGAAAACCAGGTCTCCAGTTGCATCTTTGTCTATCACAAACAAGCCCTATTTTCATAGGCCCAAACAGACCTCCCTTTTCCAGCTTGTGGGGGAAATGTGGGAACTCTAGCATGAAATAGGCCCTCAGAATAGAACAACCTCTTTGGAATTTCATCAAACAGATTGTTTGCAGCCTCTAAAACTCAACTTGGGAGTGATCCTCCTCCTCCAATGAGTGCTACATGAGATGAGGGAATTATGGAAGGAATTTCATCTAAAACAGCCAAAAGCAGACATTGAATTTCCATCAAAACAGGCTGATCCGGTTCAGACGACATGTGCAGAGGATGAGGATGATCTGGTTCGGAAAACATGTGAAGAGGATGAGGAAAATGAATAATTACCGAACAAATATTATGTGATAAATGTACAATAAAATATGGCAGACAATTCCAAACCAATGTTTTCAGTCGAATTGAGCCTTTGTACCACCTTCTATGCACGTTTTGTGGAAAAATGGATGAGAGGTTGCGCTGAGAGGAGATATAGTTTAGGAATGAGGAAATACGAAAAATTATAGAGCTAACCATTCAATATTTCTCTAAAGAGGAGTAACCGCCGCAGGGTGTCGTCCTGGAGCAGGGCCAAATCACAGCGTGACCGCGGCGTGACCGCGGCGTGACCGCGGTGTGACCGCAGCATGAACACAACGTGTTGGCCCGGTCCAGCGACATCCCCCCTATCTGTACACACCTCCCCCCTATCTGGACACCCCCCTCCCCTGTTTGGACACCCCCTACTATCCCAAATATAGAATCCCACATACCCTAAAAGACAAGAGAGACCCCAAAAAGAGATTTAAACTGAACTCAAAAATGAGAAAATTCAATCTAGTACATAACATCGATCATTCTATCTATTAAAATAGTAATGTCAAATACCTCCAGATCATGCACTAAGAGATCCCACACCACTTCAGAGTTGGAAACCATCACATAACACACATGAAATTTATAACAATACATGGAACTCTTTACTAAAGGCATGTATGGATCCAACAAGAATTATATAGTATTTGGATTTAAGAACTACATTTCAACTAAAATTGATGATATAAAAGAATGAGTAACTTCAATACCAATAAACTCTAACAACATAGAGATAAAAAATAAACACTATACCTTTATAGTTGCTGGACATGGTATAGATTCTTTTAGTGCATACTCTACAATATAATGAAATTTAGTATTAGCTCCCCCTCATCACTCTTGCACCAGCCCCCCCCCCCCCAGCCCCCTGCTACCCTAGCCCCCCTCCCCACCCCCCTGCTACCCCAGCCCCCCTGCCACCCCCAGCCCACATCCACCCCCCCCCCCCACATAGCCCACCTGCCCCAGCCCCCAACCCCAACCCCAAGCTGCACCAGCCCCCCCCCCCCCCCCCGCAGCCCACCTGCACCAGCCCCTTCAAACATGTGTCTATTTTTAATATTTAATATTTAACCATTTTGAGATAAGTAATATAATTTATTTGGTCTATCTCTAACAATTTCAATGCCTATGTTTTTATTAGCTATGCCTAAGTCTTTCACTTTAAACTTACCATTATTTTGTGATTTTACAATAATTATGAGGCTCGTGTTCTTACAAATTTTAATCATGTCATCAACATAAATCATCAGATTTCATGTAGTACTGCATTAAAAAAACATTGGAATTATGATTTGAAATAGAGTTACTAGATTTTATAGCACCGTGCTCACTATCTATAGGTGGTGAAATAGTTATACCTAGTGCCTGTGAAGTATCTGTGGGATGTTTTATGATATTTTCCAGATTTGGACAACACTGCATTTTCTCTATAGAGACATTCATAACCTGCATGGGCTTAGGTTCCTGGACAACCCTCTTTCACCCCCTTGAAATCCCCTGGACATCCCCCTTGAACACCCCCTGCACCCCCATGCCCCCCTTAGTCCCCCATGATCCCCCTTGCACCCCACTGTATAGCCCCCATGCCCCAATTGGACAGCCCCACTGGACAGCCCCTGCACCCCCTGGACAGCCCTCCCCCCTGCCGGACACCCCTCCCCCCTGCTTGGATAGCCCCTCCCCCTGCTGGAAACCCCTCCACCTACTGGACACCCCTTTCCCCTGCACCCTGCCCCCTGCACCCCACTGGACAACCCCCATGCCCCAACTGGACAACCCCACTGGACACCCCCTACACCGTTGGGACACCCCTCCCCCCTGCTGGACACCCCCCCTGCCGGACACCCCTCCCCCTGGCCCTTTCTACACCCCCTGGAATGTGTTTCTATTGATATAAATGATCATCTTATCGAGGTATGTTTTGTATTAGAAAACATACCAATGTACATTGAGCATTGCAGGATGATAGGCCATGCCACTGATAAGTGAATAATTGTACAGAAATTCTGCAAGACATCCTCTATTAATACTTCGTTGAAAGATGCTCTGAAAGGGAAAAATATTCATACCACGGCATGACCACGGCATGAACGCAGCATGACCGCGGCATGACCACAGCGTGTTGACCCGATCCAGTGACATCCGCGGGGCAACATCTTCTGGCTAGAGTGAAGGAAGCAGGAGGAGGCTGGAATGATGGTGGAAGTGGGATGGTTTCAGGTGTTGGGGGGATGGTGCGGGCATATTCGAAGGTGGAAGGGGGGATGTTGCGGGCTGGAATGCCGATGGAAGCGGGCTGAAATGAAGGTGGAAGGGGCTGGTGTGGGCTGGATGTGGCTGGAGAAGGGCCAAATCATGACATGACTACGGCGTGACTGCGGCGTGACAGCGGCGTGACCGCGGCGTGACCGCGGCGTGACCGCGGCGTGACCGCGGCGTGACCGCGGCGTGACCGCGGCGTGACCGCGGCGTGACCGCGGCGTGACCGCGGCGTGACCGCGGCGTGACCGCGGCGTGACCGCAGAGTGTTGGCCCGATCCTGCGACGTCTGCGGGGAAGCATCTTCCGGCCAGGAGTGAAGGGAGAGGGAGGAGGCTGGAATGCGGGTGGAAGGGGGCTGGTTACAGGTGTTGGGGGGATGATGCAGGAAGATTCGAAGGTGGCAGGGGGGCTGCTGCGGGCTGGAATGACGATGGCAGTGGGCTGAAATGAAGGTGGAAGGGGGCTGGTGTGGGATGGATGTGGCTGGAGCAGGGACAAAACACGGCGTGACTGCGACATGACTGCGGCGTGACGGCAGCGTGACCACGGTGTGACCGTGGCGTGACCGTAGTGTGACCGCAGCGTGCTGGCCCGATCCAGCGACATCTGTGGGGTAGAATCTTCCGGCCAGGAGCGAAGGGAGCGGAAGGAGGCTGGAATGCAGGTGGAAGGGGGATGGTTGCAGGTGTTGGGGGGATGGTGCTGGCTGATTCGATGGTGGTGGGGGGGGGGGGTCTGTTGCGGGCTGGAATGCTGGTGGCAGCGGGCTGAAATGAAGGTGGAAGGGGGCTGTTGTGGGCTGGATGTGGCTAGAGCAGGGCCAAATCATGGCGTGAACGCGGCGTGACCGCATCGTGACTGCAGCGTGACCACAACGTGTTGGCCCGATCCAGCGACATCCGTGGGGCAGCATCTTCCGGCCAGGAGTGAAGGGAGCGGAAGGAGGCTGCAATGCAAGTGGAAGGGGGCTGGTTGCAGGTGTTGGGGGGATGGTGCGGGCTGATTCGATGGTGGTGGGGGGGGGGGGGGGGCTCTTGCGGGTTGGAATGCTGGTGACAGCGGGCTGAAATGAAGGTGGAAGGGGGCTGGTGTGGGCTGGATGTGGCTGGAGCAGGGCCAAATCATGGTGTGACCACGGCGTGACCGCGGCGTGAACGCGGAGTGACCGCGGCGTGACCGCGGCATGATCGCAGGGTGGGTGTTGCGGGCAGGGGGGATGTTCAGACATAAATACACCGACCGAGATGCTCGGATAAACCAAGACTCCATTGCTCGGATAGAGGCGATCTAGAAATACTTCCGCGTGCAGTAACTATCAGAAGGTTATAATCATAGATTAAATGGTTCAAGATAACCAGACACAGTATGAGAATTTTAATGTAAAACAACCAAATGAAGGGGTCGTGCAATGACACGAATGGGCAGAGTGAGAATATCGGATTGATCATCGGATGGAGTACACTGCAATCAGAGGAAATAATATGCGCTGTGAGAATACAATATGCAATGGAGGATCATCGGATGGTCCAATAAAATTGTACGCTATGTAGACACCCTATGATCAGACGATTCAGGTATAACATACCCGGTAGTAGAAAAGTTGAAAGACTATGATATGAATCTACATACACAACAGTTGGAGCACCCAAAAAAAATGCAACTACTGATGATCATGTGATAATAATACAATCAGTTGAGTAATAAATACAATAAAGCAGCTAATAATCATATAAATCCCTTGAGAGTATAGAGAATAGTTTATGTTCAATGTATAAATAATGATATGTTAGATTTGGATGCAAGGAGAAATTAAATTGCATAAGCTAAAATTATATTTTTCATTAAGATAATATTTTGAAAAGCACATTTACAATTTTGTAATTTGAATAAAGAATTCAGTGTACATAAAACAAAAAGCATGATGGAATAAGTTATTACATACCGTTAGGTACAATGATGACATTGATATAGTACCTGAGTCAGTTGTTTGGGATCTTGCACCAGAAGAAGCACCCTATAAGCAGATAAACGGTAATGTCAAATTGAATGACTACTCATATATTGAACATAAGTGGAAGAAAGAATAAAAATGGAATAAACCTTACCCAAATCTTGATCTCATTGTCTTCGATGGTGGTGGATAGAACAGGCCTTATCATAAGAAAACACCTATAAGAAAATAGTGGGAAATGAAATGAGATATAATAACTTCTTATATATATGTGATCAGTGTGTCAATAGTAGACAGAAAAAAAGGACCGATTTTACATGATTTAGGTAATTATACAAATCTTCCAAAGATTAAATCATCTTAAAAAATGAAGAAAAATGGATTCTTGAAGCTACTAGATTGAACAACCTTCAATTACAGGACATACCTGACCATAGAGACCTTGAGAGAGCTTCTCAAGCAGGATTTTCAGCATGAAAAAATAATAGGGACCATCCTCAATCAGGATCATTCCTAAAACCGATGAAGAGTGTAGCCCTTAACTTCTGCAATACCATAAACTACTTAATAAGTAGACAATTCATAACTAAATATTAGAATAATACATGAATGATTGAAGAAAGGGACAAAAAAAGGCATAAACACTTACATAAAACTGTATGGTTCCATGTGTAGAAGTAAAGAAAATAGAAGACACGAAAACTCATCCAGCCATTCAGAAATTTGGATCATTGGCATGAATGATAAACCATCATTATCATCTTCCGGGCAGCTATCTATAACAATACTCAAACGAAACAGAAGTTTTCTTCTCCATGTAAAAGCACATATATCATGTTTTTTTTATGAAAGCTAGCTCTTACATTGGAAAATATGGATCCAATAAATTTCATGGTTGCCAATGTTTTTGGAGGATCATTGGCATCCATACCAAGAAAGGAATTGGATAATGAAATTTTCAAGAGATCAATGTATGCATCAGCAACAACAGAATCATCTAACTTTGCAAAAGAATTAGACAAGGAAGATAAGAAATATGATCTCCCAAAAAGACCACTGATGTTACATGAGTTTTCAACTAGTGATTGGTTGTAATATATGAGAAGATACATGGCTACGATTTCCAATGTATGGTTTTAAAATAACATGAAAAACTCATTTAACTCTTAGATAATTGAATATGGAAGAAGTATTAGTTGGTGCTTATACATGGAAGTGACAGATTATTTATATATTAACTCTGAATGTGTGAATATATTATAGAGGAGATCCAAACCGACAAATATTGATTTAAATATTGACATCTCTGAAGATTTTGACACTCTTAGTTAGGATTTCACTTTTTAAGTACTTGAGAGTTTTGGTTTCTGAACCATATTTATTAAGCTTATTCAAGAACATATCTACAAATCAAGACTCTCTTTCATTATTAATGGTTCTCACAAAAGATACTTCGGTCATACCTAATGGGTGAGATAGGGGGATCCTCCCTCAAATTTTTTATTTGGGATTATCTGGGATTAATATATGAAATGCCTCCTAAAATCTACAGATTATGGGGCTTTATCACCAGTTAAGGCCACTAGAAAGATAAGTGCACCCACCCACTTGTTTTATGTTGATGAAATTTTCATTTTTTGTCAAAATGATGACCGATCACTTTCTTTTATCAAGGGGATTTTCAAGCATTATGAATATCTCTCAAGACAAGTCATTATTTGGAGGAAATATAAGCTTTATTGTAGAAAGGACATGCATGTTTCCAGCCCCCAGCCCCCAGCCCCCTGCCCCCCTCCACCCTGCCCCCTGCCCCCCTCCACCCTACCCTCTCTGCCCTGCAAGAACGCTTAGTCTCCCCATTGAAGTTCACTTGAATCTACACAACATACATAGGGAGAAGAGAAATCAAAATCATACAAAATAAATGACAATAATATAAAAGAAAAGCTTTTTTAATTAAATAAAAACATCATTAATTTGGTCATCTTGCTATTTTTATACAAAAAACGGTGATCCTAGGAGTGTTTCTAAGTTAGAAGTGATTTATTCAACCTCCTACAACCTCTTATCAAAACAGAAATCCTCAATTTTATAATTTTTCAAAGTAAAGGAAAGGGTATCTTTAATCGGTTCATCATCTTATGATTTCACAAGAGTTTTGAATGGATTATCAGGAATATCCCACTACTAAAAGACCACCTTGGAGAGGTGGGTTACATTCCTTCTATTTTTCCTTTGACATATTCATATACCTAGTCCCCATTAGTAGAGAAAAATATGAGTAATCCCTTTTATACTTCTAGTTGACCCCCCTATCTTACTCTTCTCATACATGGATACATTTAATCCTGAAACTCGTCCTCTAAATCACCTAAAAAGTGGAAATAAAATTAGACACCCCTCCCCCTGCAGCCCCCACCCCCCGGTAAAGCCCCCCTAGACAGCCCCCCCTGCAGCCCCCCTTCCCCCCTTCCCCCTGGACACTGGACACCCCCCTGAACACTGGACTCCCCCCTGGACACCTCCCCCCTGCCTGGACAGCCCCCCCTACCTGGATAGCACCCCCCCTACTGGACACCCCTCCCCCCTACTGGACACCCCTCCCCCCTGCCTGGACAACACCCCCCTGCAGGACATTGTTATCATACCACTATATTTATCTCATATGATCATTGATGAATTTATTTCACAATATCAAAGTCATGATGGTCTGCTGAGTGCATAGGATAATCTGAATATTTAGATTTATGCTTTCATGGACTATGACATCATCATATGGATGAAAAACCAGATTGGACAGTTTAATACTAGATTTCACTACATGATGGAATGAAACATCCCAAATAGACCACCAAAATAGCTTATAGACTTTAGATCACCATTCATACATTTATCCAGATTTTTTATTCTCTATAAAATATGAAAAAATCAAATTGCAACTCATGATTAGTTTAAAAAATCAGGGTCGCATATTGTTTTTGGTTGATCTATTTACTTCCAGGATAGAGAAAATGATCAATACTTATTTGTGAGATATAACTTTGACCAGAGACTATAGGAATATGCTGGATTTCTATTTGGGATGTCATTTAACACTCACCTATAGGTACCCAAGTTGCTTGAGCAGGTCTCCAAGGCTAGATGCAGCGAGCAGGTATAGAATCATCTTCTAGAAATAGTGGAATCGGTTTTTTAATTGTGTGTACTACATGGAATTCAAGGTTGTTCAATAATCAAGAACTAATTTTTCACCTCAGCATGAAAAAAGCTGCATATGGATTGAGTCTGACTCAGAAATTGCTTCCAAGACTTTGTAATCAAGAACATGGAATGTCCCATAGAGGTTTATTACTCATTGGATCGAATATCTCAAGAATATCACTCGACTCAATCTAGTTATTTCACCAGAAGAGGTGAATTTCACTAGCATTCTGAACTTTAGGAATCAAAGTGATAAATTGGGCATTGAAACCATGGGGATGCACCCCTGAGGTGAAGAATGAAGAGACCAGCTTACAAACTTCCACTTTAATATCCTACCAATACTTTAAATAATAAGAATTTCCAAATCCATCCATACTAGGGGCACTACCAGCATTGAAATTGAAGACTGCATCCTTAATCTCAAATTCATTGGGGGTGCTTGTGAGAAAAATATTATCCTCATCAAAAACCATCGAAGGAACAATACCATCCATTAAGGTCCCCTCCATTCTAGGTCCATTGAAAAGCTTAGTGAAATAGTCAACAACATGTTCAGCAATTGCTTCCTTGTTATGCAAGATGAATTATCCAGTTCTAAGAAAACATAAAGGCCAGTTGGCCCTTCAAAATCATTGAATAGAGTTGAAGAATTTTGTGTTGCTGTCCCCATCCTGTATCCATTTGATTTTGAAAGATTCCTTTCGAACATCTTCCCTCTTTGTAATAAGAGAGTTCAGCCTGGATATAACACCCAATTCTATTGAAATGTCTTTACGAAAATCAGAATTAGTAGCTTCATCTTGAATATGTTGCAGATTCGACTCGAGAGTGAGGATATCTTTATCCAACCCACTCTAATTGGACTTGCTCCAAATTCACAGTTGGGACTTTAGTAACCTCAACTTTTAAGAGAAGGCCGATTCACCCCAGCTACAATTCATGCTGAACCAGAAACTTTTAATAAGATTTTCACATTTAGTCTGAAAAGACCAAGCATTATTGAATCAAAAAGGAAGAGGCATTTGTTGCTCTTTACTCTTGAAACTAACCAGAATTGGATGGTGATCTGAAGCAAATTAAGGAAGAGAAATGTTGGAAATTGAATCACATACATTCAGGAGATAATCTGCTCATCAATGGAAAAAACATCAACCATTCCGAATGAATAATGAGAAAAAACCCATAAAAGATCCCCCTAACTAGTGGAACCACTAGTAGCAACCAAATTAAAACCAAATTTATTAAGTCCAGCAAAGCCTAATGAAAAATAAGATTTAGGTTCAGAAATTCCATGATGCTTGGGCTTGTGAACCTGAAAGTGACTGTGCAAAGCATTGACTGTCATAGAAATTCCTCACATTCAGATTTTTTATTTTCTCTCTTGTAGCACAAGTCCCCCCACCCTCCCCACCCCCAGCCCACCTACACCCCCCCTCGTAGCCCACCTGCACCAGCCCCCAACCCCAGCCCCCAGCCCCTAGCTGCACTAGTCCACCCCCAGCCCAGCTGCACCAGTCTCCCCCCCCCTCCCCAGCCCCCTGCAGCAGCCCCCCCCCCCCCCCCCCGCAGCCCACCTGCACCAGCCCCCAAACCCAACCCCTAGCTGCACCAGCCCCCCCAGCCCTCTGCCACCCCCAGCCCACCAGCACCAGTCCCCCCCCCCCCCCCCCCCGCAGCCCACCTCCCAGCCCCCAGCTGCACCATCCCCCCAGCCCCCTACTACCCCAGCCCACCTGCACCTGTCCCCCCTCCTAAGCCCCCCTGCACTGGACCAAGGATCCTACATTGTTTCACCAAGGGGCTACATGGTTTAGACTTGGCTATGCGCAACTCATGCTAAAAAATTGTGTGCAATTCAAAATGAACTTAAAATTATCCTCACGAAGGGAGGTCATACTATTTTCCTCAAACCATGCACCTTAACCATGAAGAGTATGGAAACATCAAAAATTTCAATGTTCTGACCTGGAACTCCATGGAGATAAAAACCAAAACTCTACTTAACCAAATAAGAATAAAAGAACTATACAGTGACATAGGGGCTATCATAAACTCCCCGCCATGCTACTTTTCCTCCTAGAATTTCCTTGGTCAAAACTAGAGACAAAGGAAAAGAGATTCAAAGGAAAAATAGAACTAGCACAGTGTGACCAGATTTTTTCTAGTACATTGTATCTTTTACTGCCTCTCTCAATGTCTCCCAACATTGTGCAAGTATTACCACTTCCGATCTACGTATTCACATTACACATTAGGGGGTCAAACAAGATAAAACAGAACTAGCATAGTAAACTGAAAATAAGTGAAATCTTGGTGTGAAGTGATGTAAAAGTAAAAAATCTCACATTATTGTGCCCTATGACACCCCCTAGAAAATGGTGCATGGGATTATAGTATCTTATCCTCAATACAAAAACATGTCATCAGCTTGTATGATGGATATGTGGCATGGATGTCATTACCAATTAGAGGAGTTATTTTTGGAATTGTATACACTTTCTACTAATTTCTATGAAATGGGAAAATAAAAGCCCCCTGGACAGACCCTGGACACCCCCACTGCCCTCCTGCACCAGTTGAGAATCACTGCATTACACTTCATCCTGTTGAGACGTAGTGTAAAAATGTTTAACAAACTCAAGTGAAACTGGAAATGCAAATTCTTGGAGAGAACTACAAATAATTCAACGAATATATGCGAAAAAACCTGTTGTGAATCACTGCATTGCACTGCATCCTGCAAATTTCAACATTATAAGAAAGAGCCCATATGATAACCTCCACCCTCATCCCTAAATCGTTATAAATGATAAAACAAATTAATGGAAAACAATAGAAAAATATATATTCTATATGATATTAACGTACATAAAATAATGAGATGAATCCATCAATGCTTGATAAAATAAAAAACCTCATAAAACTAAAACAATGACCCTACATAAATTACATATGGTTCCCTAGATCTATATAAAACTATTAAACCATCCCTTTAGTGCCTTTAAATGAACCACAAACTGACCTCCTAGATAATTTATATATCCCACTCTACTAGAAATCAATAACTGTCTTACAATTCCTTTGTAAAAGTAAAAATATAACTGCCACTCCAACCATAATGAAAAATCATTAGAAGTTGGCCCATATCTACATGAGTGATACTTCCTAGGGTCAAAATGGAAAATCATCTGAGTGTGTATATTTATTCCACATATAAAAAATTAATCATTTGACTCTACAAGAAGGGAATGATAAAGTCTTTCCCTAACCAATTGATCATCATCCACAACTTGTATAATAATCTCTTTTCCTATTCTTACTTATACTAGATCATTATGATCCTGTTATCTCTTAATTATTCACCTCAAGTTAAATTTAAATAAAAAGATACATTTTATATCCTTCATAATTAGGAAGAAAATGTGATAAACCTTTTAAAGTATGTCTAACATCAACCCATACTCAAATCGATGATATATAGAATGCTCATCACCTCCAAAGGTTAGAGAAAATTTCTGCAACTCCGTGAAGTAAGAAGAATATTATATAATTCATATGCTTACATACATAAAAACATGCCTCGGTGTCAGAAGAGAGGAGTCAGGGAGGAGGCGTCGGGGAGGAGGCGTCTGGGAGGAGGGTCGCGTTGAGAAGGATGGTCACGACGAGGAGCCGTTGGAAGAGCTGAGTTGAGGAGGAGGGTCACTGCGAGGAGGCGTCGGGGGGGGGGGGGGGAGGGTCACGTCGGGAAGGAGGGTCGCCGCGAGGAGCCGTCGGGGAGGAGGGCGCGATGAGGATGGCACGACGAGGAGGCATCATGGAGAAGGAGGGCGCGACAAGGAGTCATCGGGAAGGAGGAGGGCGCGGCGAGGAGGCATCGGGGAGGAGGAGGGACCAATAAGAGGGCAGAGGAGGCGCCCGATGATAATTGGGAGAAAAAAACGGGTTATGATTTAGCCACGGAGAGGGATATGAATCATGGCGGTAGAAGAGATATAGCCACGGACCTATAAAACCGTGGCTATAGGTCCGTGGCTATAGCCCAGATTTGTAGTAGTGTCCGGAGTCATTTCTTGAGATGGTATTTCCGTTTTACTAGAAAAGGTTTCAGAGATGAAATAATGTGTGGACTCCGAATCAAACAACACACATGCATAATCTGAAAAAACAAAGTACCTGATACAACTTCATTTGATGGCCCGACATCTGCTGATGTAGTTGCAAAGGATTTCACTACCCCTTTTCTTCTTGTAGTCTAATTGCTTCCCATCACTCAAGCTCTTTGTCGGACACTCGTTGGCATAGTGACCCATCTCATTGCACTTATAACATTTCACTAATTTTAAATCAAATTTGGAATTACCATCAACTTTATCTTTTTCAGTTCAATCACGAGCCTTATGTCCCATCTTACCACATCGGTAGCACTTTCCAGAATTCAGATGACATTTCCCAGCATGCCTTTTACCACATTTATGACAAACTAGAAACTTATTTTTCTTACCATCAGACTTTTTTGAAGAATTATTCCCTTTCTCCTGCCACCTCGGTCTATTCTTCTGCTGGTTGTTATAGAACACTTGATCATCAGCAAACTCCATTTCCACCTTCTCAGCACATCGAACAAGATTTTCATAACTTTTAAACTCACGAGAAGCTAATTCCCTTCGATATTTTGGTTTTAATCCTGAGTAAAAACGATTGATTTTACTATCAAGGTCTCAGATAAAATTTAGAGCATACCTTGACAATCGAGTGAACCTCTCTTCATAGGAAGCTACTGAGTCTTCCTCTTGCCTCAATTCCAAGAATTTATTTTCCATCCTAAGTTGAACAGTCTTAGGAAAATACTTATGAAGAAACATACTTTTGAATTCATCCCAGTCGAGAGCATCAATCTCATCAGCGTCCCTGATATTTTTAACCATCGACCACCACTGATCTGCCTCACCCTCCAAACGGTAAATAGCAAGACTAACCTTTTTATTGTCTGAACACCCCAGGACATCAAAGATCTTCTCCAGGGCTTTAATCCACCCTTCAGATGGCATAGGTTTAGATGATCCTCTAAATGATGGGGGATGTTGCCTCATGAAATATTCCACCACTAACATGTTCCTCTGCGGTTGATCTGGCTGATCTCGTGCATGGATACCACCACCATTTAACGCTTGAGTCAACTGCACCATTACTTCAAAAAAACTATTTAGTTCCAATTCCGACCATCTCAGGATGCTGATTCAGAAGGTTATTTCCTTCTGTATGCCTTCCTAGCATTGCTTCCCTGTTTCCTCTGCGAAAAACCATTCTGAACAAACATGTCTTAGATGAAGCGACATGGTAATCTTCAAATGCAATATCAATTCAAAAAAAAATATTTTAGATAATCATTTAATAAAATTCTAACTACTAATGTTATCTAAACCGACATTTGATACCAACTATAAGGCCTCGGCCTGAAACCTTACTTAATCTTGAGTTATTACAAGATTACACCTTGAGGATCTTTTCAGGTTTAGAGTTTTAGAGAATTAGATCATAAAACAAGCATTACATTCCATATTTAAAAAAAGTGGTTACATAAAAGATATTATTCATTTTTCCCATAAATGGAAACATATTTAAAATAAAACATGTATTATTTCTTGACACTTCCTTAACACTATCATCATATCATGTACCTTTCCCTTGACCTGTGAAAAACATTTCAAAAACATGGGATGAGTATAAAAAGCTCAGTAAGGGATATAAAAACATGGAAAGGAAACATCGGTACATATATACATAAGAATGAAATCATAATTTACCCATAAAACATAAGCACTTTAACATACATCATCAAATCATGAATAAATCATAGAAATCATAATACATAAAGGTAACTTGAGGCATTCATAACATTCTTACGTAGGGAGTAACCCTCTTGGTTATGTTTGGAATACCCATCACAATATATTCCCTAAATCTTTTCGGAGAAACCTTAACGTTTCACTCCTTCGTGTTACCCAATGCATTAGAGAGCTATATCGGGCTCACCCGCCCTTAGTTTGTCATGGAACCACTCGTCTTCATAATAATTCCCAAGAACCTCAACATAATCGTATCACATAAAACATGCATAAAGGAAACATAACATTTACACCATTCAATCACAAGATATCAATTCAACATATGGATATAAAAACATTATGAAAATCATTTTCAATACCAAAATAAAAGAAAAGTAAAACATGGTATTTATTTTTCTTTTAAAAAAATGGTTTGGCTTGTAGAGGAAGCCGAAACTCAAATAATGGTCACGACGACGGAGAAGTCGTTGTCACTTCATACTAATGACAAAAACATTCCCTATTGTCGTTTTGTAAATGCTTCATATAAAAAATATTCCTTTTGAATAAACGTAAAAGAAAAAGGGGTTTATACACCGTATAAAAGAAGGTTGTGTATAAAACAAAATATGCCTCAATGAAAGGAGATTGAGACGAAGTCCCATACCTCGGGTCCGACTTGACTTGGTTGTTCTTTAATCTCCTAAATAATAAACTTTAGTTAATTTATACTTGTTTAAGAACCTTTTTAATGTTCATTATTCCTTTTATATAACTTATTACCATGTCATGAATAGTATGTAATTATTTAAGTTAATAACAGTCGTTTTAACGATCATTGGTACTTGAGTCAAAAATAAGCCCTTTATAATTACAAGTTTTTCATGTATCCATTATATCAAGAATGGTATTAATTATGTAGATATCATATATATCATATATATACAGTTCATGCATGGATTTATAATATTACATAACATTTAGAGGTAAGAAATGAAATGCACCGTTCATGGAGACGGTAAGCCGTATGTACGCATGAACGCTGCTTCCATTTCTATTTCGTATTTTATGAAATGGAATCATAATGATATAAAGGTATATTACAATTCCAGTGTAATATCATATATAATATCATAACTCCATCCTTTATACATCAAACATATGGTATTAACGAATCAAATCACTTTGAGGGGGCGGTAGTCCGCACTTCCTTAAATGAAGATATCACGTTTACCCATAATGAGACCCATAAAGGTACACCCAAAATAAAAAATACAGAAGCTTAAGGAAATCATAAACATATTATACATAATATATAAATATATTTTCCTCTTAATGGCCACCGTTGAAGGTGTTAAAATAATGTTGAACAATCATCGTTTCGGGAGGCAGAAATTCGCCATCCACTGAAACAGTATGTTCTTTAACCATTAGATGTAGGTGTGTGTAAGTGTAGCTTGAATACTTCTTCTAAAAACATCCTAGTATATGGAATCTACTGGTTTTGTTACAAAATAAATGAATAAAAAGAGTTTAGGGGTTGCAGAAGAAAAATAAAACAAAAGAACACAAGTGAAGACATTACCTTAAAATCGGGTAACTCCCTCTGGTTTGAGCTCAAAGGCTTCCTTGGGAAGACTTCTGCCAAAATTGAGGCTTCAAGGAGTAAGAGATGGAAGTGGAGAGAGAAAATGTGCAGGGGTTGGCCGATCCAAAGGCTTTGGAAGTGTGGGTAAGGAGGTAGAGGTGGGGGCCTTTTATAAGAGGAGAGGAGGGGTACTCTTGGAAAGTAAAGAAATGTTACTTTATTTTAAAATGATTTTCGGATTCAAAAGGTCCAAAATAGATATAATTAAAGGTTAAGGTGAAAAGGGTTCTAAATCCACCCATCCAATAGGTTTTCTACATGTTTAGGTCATAGAGGTTACATTATCTTTTCATTTTATTTAAATCTTTTATTAATGAGTAAATCGCTCCATCATCATTATGTCATAAATAATTTAATTTATTTAATGTCTAAAAATTATAAAAAAACTATCATGATGTAGGAAATATTTTTAGTGTTATATTTAATATTTATAGTAAAAAATATGACTTTTAGAAACCCATTTAAGAAATGTTATAGTAAAACAACTCATGTTTGTGTCATTTTAATTTTAACATTAAATAAAAAGTTATTTATGTCACTTCCCAACCAAATTGGCTCCATGGGGTCCCCGAGTTGACCCATGGATTTTATTGGTCGGCCATGACACCTCCAATAAGGGTAGGACTTGTGTCAAGATCATATCATATTATTAAAACATTATTTTTACCTTAAACATCACTAATTACCTCTAATCGCGATTAAGAAGATAAAAGTTACTATTCACCAAAAAATTATTTTAATCTCATTGAACCAAATTTTACTTATTAATTACAACCATATGTGTTGGATTTTTGAAAATAAAATCACAGACGTGGAAAAGTTTCATTTAAACGAAAAATCAGTTTCTTTAACTACCACTTAGTGGTTTCACTATTCATTAAAAATTGAAGTTTTTCAGAAAAATACCAAAACTTCACCCTATGAAATATTTGATATTATGAATTCAAAAATGATTCCTATTTTAAAAAATTAAAAACATATAAGTCTCATTAATTAATTTAATAATTAATTCCCGCTGTCATGACAAATAGCTTGTTTTTATGAAACAATAAGTATCAAAATATTGACACCAGTTTAAGTCCAATTTCAAAGTGAAATTGATTACAATGACCACCATTGGATTAAATGGTAAACATATATTCTTATTTCACTTCAAAAACAATTCAAAAGATAATCTAATCATATAAATAAATTAGATATAAAAGAGGTTTTGAATTAAAATACAACATTTTCACTATTCATTAAAACAATGAACTTTATCAGAAAAATACCAAAAATTCACACAAAGTAAATTTTGATGTCCCAATCATAAAGAATAAGCTTATTTTGACAAAAATATCTTATAATATTTTCAAATTATATATTTAAAAATGGTTTTCAATCAAAAGGCAGTAAAACAATCTTTTAAAAATATTAGTGTATTCCATGATTAAGATTGGATTTATTCTCATTTTAATCCTCTAAAACACTATCCAATTCACTAATAGACATAGATAGAAATATCTATTATTAATTACTTACTTGGTATGTTACAATAATTCCATCAACATAAAAAGTAATGATGATCGGAAACTCTTGAATTTCATCGATGTAGTGATTTCTATCAACAATTCCTTTAATATTACTCATCTTCCTTAAACAAGTATCCAAATTGGAAAAACATGTTCTCAGTGATTTTATCTTCCCGTTAAAATATTTTTTTCAAGATATACATATTACATTCATCTTTCTGAATAAAAAACATGAAAGATTATTCACTGTAAACTTCCAAATCAATACCCCCATTCAAGAATATAGACTACTCATCCATTTTAAATATTTTTTAAATTAATTGTACAATATTATATATAAATATTATAATTATATATAAAAATTTCACATGACAAAAAGTTTCATAAAAATCAATACATTCAATTTGGTAGTAACCATTACACCTTAATCGCTCTTTTTTTTCTTATCATTTCACCTTCTTCATTTAGTTTGTTACTATAAATTCACTTTATGATAATAACATTTTAGTTTATTGGTTTAGAAAAAACTCAAATGTATCATTATTTTCGATCTGATTTAGATCTTCATTAATTGCATTAATCCATTCTGTATTTTAAAAAGCTTCATCTAAATCAATCGAATTTACTTTTGAATACCAAGATGTTTTTGAAATAAAATTAATTGTTCTTATAATTTGATCCTTTTATTTTTTATGCCAATAATATTTTGAGCTTCCACTTGCTTCCTAAAATTGGGAAGCTATTTTTTAACATTACCCTCATCATTATAAATAATATTTTATAATTCTTCTTCTTCAATAGGATTACAATTTTACGTATTCTATTTATAAATCTATTACTTATCATGCTCAACTCCCTTATCTCCAAGATTATGCATATATTAATTAATCTCTCCAATAATATTCAAATTAAAGGAGTAAAAAATTATTCATATTTCATTGTTGAAACATTGGTATCATAATCCTTCTAGAGCATGGCCTTATGAAATTCCAATTTCACTTATCTAAAAAAAATTAATAAAGTTTCAACTTTTCATATTTATAATGAAGGGAATCCCATAAGTGTTTCAAAAATGGATTTTTAAAATAAAAAAATTCTTAACTAGTCATTTATGAATTTGGACTATAAAAAAATCATTTTCAATATTAATATTAGTACTCATGTATTTCTTGTAATAGTAATGGAATTTACCAAGTTCAATTAACATAGTTCTCCCCATTTCCAGAATACTTCTGTTCTTTCCTTCATCAACACCATTTTGTTGAGGAGACAATGTGGAACTATACTCATTATGAATTCTATTTTTTGATTGATATATTTAAAATTATTCACTATTATACTTAACACCATTATCAATTATCATCTTCTTTACTAGATACTGTCCTTCCTTCTCAATTATCCATTCTGAAACATTTAATAATTTTCAATGAATCTGAATTATGTCTCATATACATAACACAGTTAATGTGAGTAATGTATTCAATGAAAGTGATGAATTAATTTTCTCCATTGTTTTTTGTTTGATCATTGGCCTATATATATAATAATGAAGAATATAAATAGGTTGTTTTGAACAAATATCAACTTTATTATGAAATGTGTTTGTAATTTTTGCCTTCTGAAATATACTACATCACCAATATGATCTTTTGGGCTTATCAGAAATATCAGGAACATTTTCCATCTTTGATATCATGATCATTTTCTTGGGCCCAAATGTATCAGCCTTTTATTCCACAATTTATTATCTTATACCATTACTCATGTAATAAGAGTTTATTATTTCACTACCATGAAATGAGTTTCCATTCGTGCATTTTCCTCTTGTAAAAATCATTCAATCTTCCTCACTTTTCAAAAAAACCCATAATTTCTGAATATAAATTTTGTACCCCCATAAATGTGTTGTGAAACACTTATCATATTGTGTTTCAACCCATCAACATATAATCTTTCATTTAATTTCATATTTTCCTTCAGAATAATGCCTAATCCAACACCTTTGATTCACAAGGATTCATAATTACCAAATTAAACATTTAAATCATTATATTCATTAATAATATTCAAAAACATTAAATACAATGTCAAAATATAAGAAAACCAACTGTCATGAATCTATGTTCTTACTCCTTTGGAAGCTTTCAAAGATGTTTCAATAACAAGAGACTTTTCTTCTCCCTTTTATTTATTAAACTATTTCTTTTTAGAATTGTTAAGAAACATTTGTAGCACTAGTAACAAAAAAATACAATCCATATAAAGTTATCCAAGTTATTTACAACTTTTAAATTTTTTTCCAATCATTAGAATGTAGTTTCATTTTTTTCTTCAATTTTCTTAGATTTCATCCAAACAACATTCCTAGAATTCTGCTATTGAGGAGATTGACTCAACCTCAAATGATTCTTTCCATAACTTGTGGGATAACAGTAATGTTTTTATCTAAACAAAAACATATTTTTAATATTATTTAATCCACTATAAAACTAGTAGAATCCAAAGAATAAGTATGTTCCCCAGAAATTTCATCAATAAAAGGGAATTGTGAATATTTTTCTCCACAAACTTCTTTTCTTTCATATTTGAACCAGAAAACATTGTGTTATAAATCAAGAAATTCATTTTATATTTATAGTAATTAGAATTAGAATTAATATTAATTATATCATGTTCAATAGTTTTAGAATCATTTTCATACACAATATTTTTAGTATCTTATAAATTCCTATATTTTTAGATCTGGGCCAAGTACATAACATTTCTAAATTTTTGTAAACCTTTAGAGGTAAATTTTTTGATCGTACTAATATTTTCCTTTATAATAACTTTCAGAATCATTAGTTGAACTTTTTTAATCATGTATTTATCTCATCATAATTAAATTATATATGTAAAAAATCAAATTGTTCTTCTTTATAAATCAGCCTCAGTTGTAGATTATTATTATTAATCTTTTCCTCCTCAAGATATTTATTTGAATCATATATTTATTTCACCAAATCTATATTCTCATCATGAAAAAATTATTCAATATTTTTTAAGGATGTTTAGTTCTTCAAATATCTAATTTCATTCTCTTTACTTCCAATTAATCTAAGGAATTATTTCAATTATACTATTATATGAAATTTAATTGCATTTATTCTTATTTTGAATAACTACTTTTAAATTCTTCAACATTGACTTTTTAAATAAAATTATTCTCACTACAATTTTCAATATACTTGTGAAATTCATAATCCATATTCATCTTTTGATAAAAAACACATGATTTTGTATTTGATATATTTTTTATCTTTCTATTGGTAAAAGATTTATCTATATCACCCTATTTCTTCCACGATATTCATAGCATTATTTTTCTATATCCCTATCCCATTCCTTATAACATTGAGTATAATTAGCACCAAGTACCTATATACTCCACATTTAATTTATTTTTAGGGAAGATCCACTCGTATTTACATGCATCTTTTATCAAATATTTATAAAAAAGGATAAAATATAATCAAAATTTATACATTTATCATTTTGAAAATTAGAATCACCGACTTATTCAAAAATAAAAATCTTTATTGACTTATATTTCATGATATCCTTAAATGAAATTTCTCTATCCACTTTTGGTTACCTTTATAACATTATCCATTATCATTTAATATGTGATTATAGTTCCATGAAAATATTCATGACAAAATCATTCAGGATAACTATCACTGAATGAAAAAACGTATTTATCCAACCTGTTGAGAAGGATTCATAATATCTTCCAAATAACTGTAAAATGTTCTATCATTTCACCATGATATCTAGTAGTGCAGAAAATATCATTTACCATGGTAATGAAATCCCAATAATATTCATACTCCCCCATTTTAAAATCTTCATACATCAACCTCTATATTGTTAACTTATCCTTCTTCAAATATTTAGGGCTTCAAATATTTTTTTATCTTTACCCTTATACATTTTTTGTGGAAACAACTTTCACCCTTATAAATTTTCTCTCAGAAAGTGATGATAGTAAAAAATTATTGTCCCATCCATCATTCTTATGATTCTTCTTAGGAATAGATGTATGAGTAACTTCATCGTCAATTTGAAGAAATCCATCTGTTACATCTTCATAATCATCATAATTAATAAGAATAATATAATAAATCATTATATAATTCTAGATATGATATGAATTTTCATAAAAAAATAGGTACACATTTACTATTCACATAATTTAGATTCTCTATTAACCTCAGCAATGAAAAAATAAAGGTAACCATCACTCTGATTCCAATTATAATTTCCATGTAATGATAATTGTATCAATGATTAGAGGAAGGGTGAAATATTTAAAACTTTTTCTTTTATGTTTCCATGAAAATGAAAAAAAAATTCTCCTCTAGTGGAATATTTTTTTCTCAACTAGAATCTTTTAAATAAAAAATCCACATAAATGCATGTATTTATAAGGTTAAATACTCAATAAGAATATACACAACCGTAGTTTAGTATATAAATAATACAATACCACACAATCCAATAGAAAACATTCCATTTCTATGAAATCCAAAATATAGGATATGCCCTTTCACTCATATTGAACTATGTAATCAATCAAATAATGTGTGTGATCCTTTTTCACAAATTATGTAATACAATATTTTTGTAACAAACCATATTACTATGAATGTTTCTCAAAATTAACAAATAAAAACATTCAATGAAATTATTTAATTTATTATGCAGAATAATTAAATAAAATCCTGGTCATTTTGAAAAACTCTAATATAATTTCCGAGTTCCATTTTACTGATTTCAATTGCTCAATATAGAAAATAAACTAATTTTATTTTATGTTTGAGACAATAATGAACACATTATGCCCCAACTTAAGAATACCAATACTATAATCCCCAAAAAAATTTCTAACTAGTTGAATATTATAATTAGATAAATCTGATGTTTAATTGAATTTGTTATAATCTTATCTCTTATAATTTTACATCTTTCTAAAATATATTCTTCTTGACAAACAATCTGGAAATCCGTCTCTCAAATGAGCTATACCTCCAATCTAATACTCGTGAACAATAATTTTTTCAAAATATTATATTATCAATTTCCCATTTTATTATCTCCCAAAATTTTGTTTGGGTGGGATTCCTTAAAACATCCCCATGGAACAAAATTACCTGAATTTGAATATTTCCACAAATTTTAGGTGCATATGGATTTCTTTAACGTTTCTCAACTATTCTCATTTCATCTCGATCCTTCTCATTTCTTCCAAACAATTCAACTCTCTTCTAACATTCATCACAAACATAAGTCCCACATAAATTTTCCAAATATGATTCCTTCAATATGATTCTATTTACAAATTATATGAAAAGATTAGATAACATCAATATTCTTTGGAAACCCTAGTAAATTTTCATTTATTTAATATAATTTCTAGATAGTATTTTTCTATAACATTAATTTGCACAAATTGAAATACAATAAGTCCATTATATTTTTTCCATTACGATATTCTCCAATAAAATAATTATAATATATTATATTAAACTACTTTCATCAATTATACTTATTGTTTTATTGAGTCAATTATATAGTATCAACTCTAATAATATGAAACTTAACCCAAATGATAAAGGATATTTTTAAAAAATACTCATTCTTATTTATCTTTTTAATAAAATACCCTGGAATTTGGGGGAAAAATAATTCAATCTCTATTGAATATGACGGTACACTGAATATTACTGATCAGTATTAAAAAATATTGACTTTAACAACTTTGATTTCATCAACATGATTTGTTCACAAACTTCTCCTTTTATCATGACTTCTTTCATGGGTTTTAATTTAATTTAGACCAGCTTCAACATCATCTTACTTCCAATGGGATTTATTGTACCTTACCATTCATCCAAAAATATATTTTGTAACTGTTCATTTTGAATATGAAATAAAGCATTACCATCAGATGAGATATGATTATAATGACCTATTTTCTCATGCTTTTTTCATGAATCTAAAATAATAACTATTTCAACTAAATTATCATTTATGAGAACTATATGTTCAAAAAGAATAATCACTTTTTTATCATAGTCATAGAGACTAAAATTATTTTCTATTATGATCAAACATTTCATTATAGATTCAGTTTGAATCCAATGATCCTTTTCTTCTAGCCATCTTATCCTGAATACAACAGTATCGTTTCATTTATTGTGAGTATGATTCTCTAAAAATAATGGTTAGTCAAAATTTCACCAAATACAATGTGATATGATTTTCTTTCTGATGAACTTACTTGGGTTAAGATGAAAATACTATTGAAAAAAAATCTCATTTAACTTCCAGAAATGTCCTCCATCCAACATGGTCAAAAAAATGTTTAACATTATTCTGTTTAATAAAATATGTATCAAATTCATCTTATCTTTTGATAAATGCAGAAGTTCACTTAGAAATGGAGTTTTCATATGAGTAATATATAATTAAATATATTCATCATATATACCAAGTACTTTAGAATATATTACTTCAATATGTTATAGTTTTCTGTAAAAACCACATTGTTAAAGAAACCTCATGGGAATCTATAAATTAAATAAGGGAATGATATCTCAATTTATTATTTATAGGAATAGAAATACATGAATTCAATATTCAAAAAGAAGAATAATATATATACCTAGTAAATAATAGAACAAATCATTTTCATATTCATAAATTATATATTTATATTCTTGTACAAAATTAAGAAATTTAGAAATCTAAAACAAAATAGTTTATAAAAATATTTTCTTATTAGGATTTATTTTGAAGCATAAATATAAATTAATACAATTTGAATTTTTTAAAAAGATTATCATTTTTAATATAATCAGGAAAATATTTTCTTAGGATTATTTTTGAATGTCTTGATTGATTTATTTTTTAAAGAATAGTTTGAAATATATAATAATTTTTTAAAAAATGTAGATTCATTTAATTTTTTTTTAAAAAATATTTAAATTATATTTAAAATTTAGTTATTTATTTTTAATTTATAAAATTAAATTATGTTTTTTATAAATATTTTAATAAATAAATTTTTTATAACACATTTTATTTTTGAGATCGAATTTCTCTAAATAACTTTTTTTCATCTCAATTTTATAATTTAATTTTATATTTAATTCTTCTACTAATCTAGTTTGAATTTTGAAAAAATGGATCACATATTATATATATGGTGGTCAAAATTTTTTAAATATGTCACATTTATTTTTGCACAATATTTATAGTAACTGTAGATATTTTTGTTACTAAGATGAAGGGTATTCTAGGTAATTAATATTAAAAATAAAATGATAATAACTATAGAATGAACCAAATACGAACCTATTTTAATCAGAAGATTATATCTTATCCATATTCATATAAAAGATTATATATTTAATTTTTTCATTTTGATGTGATTTTTAAAGATAACATAATTTAATCAAATTAATGTAAAAAATTTCAAAGTATTATTTTATATATATTACAATATTTTTGACATTGGGGAAAAATAAAGGATATATTTGTTCACAACCATTTTTTTTGAAATACAAATGGTTTATATACAACTTAGAAATTTATTTTCAGTATTTATGGAATATATTATTACCATAAACACTTAAATAACACTAAAACGACAATTAATCAATTAATGGAAAATTAAAATAAGTAAAATAAATTATATTAAGAATATTATGAGTTGTATAATTTCAAATAATAAATGAAACATATGAATATTTGAGAAAATCATAATATGATTTGTATTTATTAAAAAATTTCATTTAAATTTCATTTATTTTCTTGATGCTATGAATGTTAATGTAAATGAATTGTTCTATGATTGATATTATTGATAATAACTGAAAACCTCATTTCATTAAATGATAAAAAAAATTTAATAATCATAAAAACAAAAAATGGATTAATATATAAATGGAAATATCAACCTTGGATCATTTATGGGCCATTTTATCTGTTATCCTTATAATGTAAACATTTAAGTATAAAAAATATTAATATCACTCTAACTATCAAAAGTGATAATGATAGGTTAAAACAAAATGATATGAGTTAAAATGTGATCATAAGATATCCAAAACCTAAAATATTGGAGTATTTATAGTCAAGGTCAAAATATATTATTAAATTTTCAATTTTTATCAATTTTTAATTCAAAATATTATATATTAATTTAATATTTTGAGATAAATGAAGAGTGCTCCTCCCCCTCACTAATAAAATGAAACCTCCTTTTCTCATTTCATCAGACAAAAAAATCCATTTAGTTTATCCCATACCTAAATATCTACCATCCTTAAATCTACATACACAATATAGATTCATTATTTTAAGATGAAATACAAACCACAGAGTTCTTAATGAGTTATGAAAAGAATATTTTTGATATAAGATGTATAATTTTTGACCACATGTTTTAGTGTTATTTATTCATACAATGATTTCAAATATAAATAAATCATTCTAAAAAAATAATACAATAATATTTGATATACATATTTATTTTATTTTATTGAGAAGACATATATCCATTTCTTCAACCACATAATTGAAATGGAATTTGTTATTTGTGTGTACGGTGGACTACAACATCATAAAATAAGGGAATTAATTTATTGTCCCAACCTCTAAAGAATGGTAATAATTATAGAATAAATTATTTCATTGTTATTAATGTTACTTTTTATTATAAAATTTTAATATATAATTTATTTTATGACATTTCTAGTTACTAAAAAATTATAATTCTATTTACCCATAGGTGTGGACTGGAACATCTATGATGCGATATGATTTTTTCTTCATGAACACATCACATAGAATATATATACATATATGTATATTTAATCCATTAATATGGTATTGATGATATTATTAACATTTTTTCTGAATAAAATAATAGACACCTTCTTTCCATAATGATCATTTTGAAATGAGAATGTTACTAGTGTGTATGTATGGCCATCCTTTTCTAAGATTGTAACATATTTCATTTTTCATTATCGACTATCATGGATATGTTTAATAGTATCAGTGAAGTTTAAATATGACATTATTTCTTGATTAATATTATGTATATGATTTAATAATTACCTCTTTATACAAAGTAATCCTACCAATTTCATTTTGGATTTATTAAACGACTATCATCAAAACATATTACATAAAAATTAATGATTATTTAATTTTATGTAACATGGTATTAAATAAGATAAATAGAATAGAGAAAATTGAAACGAATCATAAAAAATTAAATAAAAAATAATTTTTTTATTCAGTTTGATAATGACCATAAAGGATTAGTCGGACTCAATTGATGGGGAACATTAACATTAAACTTCATTTTAATAGTTTTTTTAAATCCATCAATTCCATTTCCATTTTTGTAAAATTATATTATGAATAAAACTATATGATCATAAAATAGTTAGAAATGGAATTTTTATTAAATATTTTTAATGGTTTATAGAAATAAATAATGTTATGATTTTTATTGAAATTGTTTACAAAAATTAAAAATTATGTATTTGTACTTATATAGAGACAATGAAATTCCCACCGATATAGAAATTATTTTATTTTTAGAGTCAGTCATAAGAGTTTTTCTTCTATTCATATAGAATACATATTGATTCTATTTATTTTTATTTAAATTTTATTTTTTGAAATTGTATTTTTATATCAAAAAGTATGTTTTATATGGGATAAAAAATATTTTTTAAACTTTTTTATGATGGAAAGTTAAAGAATAAAACATTTTATTATTTATATTGTACTTGATAATTATATATGATAAGCTGGTGATCACAATAATTCTTATACAATGGATTGATCCCTATTATAGATATTGAAAAATTAGTGATTTTGGTATATCTTATACGATGTGTATAGAAAACTAGAACTCTAATGTAATGTATAATGTTTTGTTTCTTCTCTGAATAGATGGTTGGAGTTATCAAATGGGTTCTATTATATATCTATAATGGATCTAGTAATCTATAAAATAGGTTTAAAATTAGTTATTAATATGTTGTTATATGTTTTCAAAAAGTGTTCTTATTTCCATGTTATGGGTTATAATGTTTTCTCAGGAGAAAAATATTATGGATTTTTCATATGGAGATTATTTATTTTATCAAAAATATTTGAGATAAAATTAATTTTTTTTAATTATATTCATATGTTTATGTAGAATAATTAGTATTATCTTCTTATTTCCCATGTTGATAATTTTATTCTTATCGAATATTTGTTATTTTTTTCTATAGTGTAAGATGGATGATTAGGGACTAAATGACATCAAGATCAAAATAATTAACATGTGTCATCAAAGTATATATATTTTCTATATAAATGTTTTATTTTATGTAAAAATTTAAATTAAATAGATTATTCAATATTATCCTTTTGGGGTTGTTATGTACGATTTCTGACACGACACTCTAAAATAATAAATCTAAAAAATATTTAGGAATGAACGAAAAAATATTATTGATTAATGTTATTAAAATAGGTCTTTTTTTATTAGATGGGGTTCTTAGATTGGATGGTTCCTTCAACTAATGTGTAACAGATTCAAAACCTCCCTTGAGTGAGATTGTTGGATTGAAAATTTGACGTGGAAAAGATATGTGACAAAAGACGAGTGAGAATCTGTGGTACGTGATCATTTTTATATATATTATGTAAGATTATTCCTTGAATGAGGAAGTATTAGAATTGTTTTGTATGGTATTATAATAATAGGTGGATCCCTCCCTTATAACATACATAGTTTAAGATGAGGCTAGGTGTTTTAGTGGATTTGTTATGACATGATATCCTAAAACACACTAATTTGTTTACATTTTTTATATTCCCTTATTAGTGTGCGTGAAGATAATTAATTTCACAATTTTATATACCACATGGACATCCATTATATAATTATATCATTTATTATGATTATAATACGGATATTACAACTAGTTCATTGAAACCAACCATGCCCATATATAAAAAACCAGACTATTTTTATATGAGTAGTCATAAATATTTTCTTCCCAAACATAGGTAATTCTTGGAGAAGTACATCAGGTTCACTCTAGTTGATAATGGCAGTCATGGATTTAATATGTATATTATATGTATTATCAAATATGATAATATATTTTACCATTCTGTTATTTTCTAACACATATATATTCCTAAAATCAAATTTTATACAAGTTAACATTCTACTAGTCAATTAATACTCTTTGATGTGTCATATATAAATATATTATATTTTTATTCAAGAAACCCATGAAACTATAGGATTCAAATTTATTTTATATTGTGATACATGATGTCTATTATATAGATTATTAATTTTGATATATCATCATAACCAATAATTAATATATAACTTCATTACATAGGTCATAGTAATATAATGATTATTTTATATTCTCAGAAGTTGTTAGAAGCCTCTAATATATGAGGAGATGAACCTATTATATTTAAAAATTACCCATTCATATTTAATTATTGTTATATATGTCAATAAATTATATCAATACATATATAAATTATTATAAATCAAAATATATTTTATCAATGAATTAGTTTGACAACTATAATGAATATTATTCTTAATATAAATGTATTCATCACTAAATAGAGTCATAAAACCATTGATACATTTTCTAGAAAATATAAAATGATTTATTTATTAAATATTTCAACAATTTGAGTTTATATCATCTATTTTGATGAAAATTTTACCTTAGTGTAATTTTTTAAATAAATATTGATCCTTGTATATTGATAATTACTACATTTAAAATTTCATTACTAATGGATCTATTAATTAAAATTTCATAAAATTTCATTTCTTTTATTTCCCAATATAATTTAATGAAGTTTAATTTTTACACAAGTTCATATACCTATGGGTATGACATCATACAAATTAGTTTTAGTTACAAAATAAAATGTTCTATCGAGTCTAACATCAATAATTTTCCCTACTTGTAGTTATATATTATTTTTCATATAATTAATTATATTAAATAATTATTATATATATACAAAAAACCAATCATATATATAACATATATTATTATATAAAATGTAATAAAATTAAAAATTAATTAAAATTTAATAATTTACTTAGTCATTTTAAAATTATTCAATTATTTGAATAAAATTTTTTATGACACTATATATTTTTAGTGTGAGATTTCTTTTTATAAATCTTATATATTGGATTGGATCACTTATAAGAATCATTGACTAAATTTAACATCTTCTAATTCAATTATGGAATAATGTTATTATATTAATTTGTATAATAAGTAGTAAAATTTATAAAATGATTTCGTACAAGGAAATATACAAGTTGA
The DNA here is from genome assembly GCA_963277665.1 of Viscum album. NCBI lineage: Eukaryota > Viridiplantae > Streptophyta > Magnoliopsida > Santalales > Viscaceae > Viscum > Viscum album. The sequence goes on from OY728157.1 coordinate 602,246,242, forward strand.
ATCAAACAAAAAAATACAAAAAGATATAAATGATCATTATCATTATGTCATATATGCATCATACCCATAATGATTACTATCGAAGGAAGAATTTTTTTTGGATATAAATTTTTTTTTGTAATGAAATATGATAAATTATTTTTGTTATGTTTTTATTTTTATATTTTGTAATTTATATGGGTCTTTTGACCATTATAAAGATATTGGTTACATGTAATAGAATATATGTTCATCGGATATATGATCATTGGTTATACATGTTTTAAATAGGTATATTAAGAACATTATAATTTTAATTACGAAATTAAATTATTTATTTTAATATTTTAAATAAAATTAATAAATAATAAATGTTATTGTAATATAATAAAATGATATAAATTCTCTTGTGAATATATAGTTTATTTTAAGGAAATATTTTCTTCGTTATTAATTTTCTAAAAAATTAATTTGAATGGATTATTTTCCTAAAATGATTTGACAAAAATATTTTAATATATTTTAAAAAAATACTGGTCAATTAAGAAATAATAATAAGATATATGGAATATCAATTTAATAATTCGACATTAAAAAATTTTGTGTTGAAAATTATTTTTTTAAATATATTTTATTTTTTATTTAAAAGAAAATCCTCTCAAATTTTATTTCTGAATTTTTTTACATGTATTGATTTATATAAAAATTTTAATAAAATTATATTAAACAATATTAATTATTATGAAATAATAATAAAGTCATAACATATTTAAAAATATAATTTCAAACATAAAATAATTATTTTATTATTATATGTTTTATCTAAATAATTTTATAATTTTTTTAAAATGAATGTAATTAATCAAACTACATGACTGAAATCAGAATAATGAAAATAATTATAAATTGTAAAATCATTATTTAGTAGAAAATATTCGTTACTATGATTAGAGTATTTTATCATGATAATTACTGAAATGAGGTAAAGTGGTCAATCTTAGTTGTAATATTTTAAAATATTTCTACATAATATAACATAAAATTTGATTATAATAGAATTAATGACTTATCATCACCCTCAATCAATTTTTATCCTACTTGTTTTAATAATTTAATTTCTTATACAAAATGGAATGTGTATTTACAAATATTCCACTCGAAATGACTTACAAACCAACACTTCTTCTACCAGCACAAAGCACACATTAATATTATTTCACTCTCCAATATCTATCAAAATTTCCTTACTTATAATACTATCAATCATTCACACCATAGGTCTAAAATTCGATACATGTATATTTCAAAAATAAAAAAAAAATCACTTGAAAGTCATGTTTCTTCATATTAAGTAAAAATTCCAATAATTTATTTTCGTTTTATCATCTCATACATTACCTTTATAAAATTTATTATCCACTCCTATATCAGATAAATAATATCATAGTCATAATGTTATGATTTAATTATAACTAAATAATTTAATAGTCAACTATTACATTTTATTTTTATTTTTATTGGGTTGGATTAAGAATGAACATTTACTATGAATTGATATTTATGTTATAGATGATTTTTAAAACCTAACAAATGCGAATTTGATGTTGAAATTAATGATCAAATTTAATTTAATAATTATTTAAAGGATTGAAATCTAAATTTATATATTCCAAATTATTCTTTTCAATTAGGTAAATAACAGAAAAGTGGAAGATATAAAATATGTCATTATTAATTTATTTTTAATAGAAATAAAATCATAATTAGACTCCAATAATATATATATATATATAATATTTTTATAAATCACATAACTATTTTTTGGGTGGTGAGTGAATGATAAGTAACCTATTATTTAACTGTTTATATAGAAGAATGTGTGGAATAATTTGCATTCAACCATTAATATAATCATGGAATGAATAATAAACGGTGTAGAAAATAATTATTAATGAATAGTAATTAAGATAATAATAATAGATAAGGATTTTTTGTACATTATTAATTAACCAAAATCTATTATATTGGTAGATAGATAACATTCAGAGAATGTGGAATCCATGGTAATGATTTTTATTGACTCAATACATTTTTATTGCATCATTCTCTTTCATCTTTTCCTATGATATTCTATATTTTTATATTATACCCCCGATGTATATAAATTTTTTATTTATTTTTCATTTAAGGGATATTATACATCCTTAAAAATATAATATATTTGATTGATTCAATCATAAAAATTATTTAATTTTTATAAAAAACATTTTCCCATATTTTGGTGGTTTCTATTATATATCGACATTCATTCTTAAGGAATAATTATTTTTTATTATTTGAAAATATAAATATATATTAAAATATATAAATAATATATTTATGTTAATATTAATTAACCATTTGTTATCTTATCCCATTAATCACGGTGGGTATCATCAATAGTCTTAAAAATTAGTGCAAATTTTATCTCACAACTTCCATATAACATTTTCTCATTTACTCTATGAAATATATTCATAGAACTTTTAATATTTCAATTTATATATTTTTAATATAAAAATAAATTATTAAGAACATTTCACATCTTTAGAAAATTATTTTCAATAGTTAATATGAGATAGTTTTTTAGGAATATAACCTAAATAAAAATAAAATTATTTTCATTATTTTTAAATTATTTTATTTCATTGGATTATACATCATGAATAAAAATTATATTTATTGTAAAACCATTTTTAAAATAACATGAAAATTTTCATTGGTTTGACTGAATTTATATAATTATTCAACATAATTTATTATTTCTTCTGATGTGATACGTTCACAAAATTTTATACAAATCATATTTGATACATTTGTTTATCATGATGTAATGTATAATTGATATAATTTATCATATATTTTTATCGTTTATCATTACATGATAAGTAGGATAGAAATTGAATTTATTTAAATTTGTTTTGTTACTGTACTTTATCGAATTATATAATAATAAAATTTGGGTAGTAATTCTCAAAATACTATGTTTTACAGTATTGTTAGGGATACCCATACCTTTATATTATGAGATATATGTTGAAATTAATAACTACACTGTAATGATATACAAATAATATATTAATTAAGTTTAATATAGTTATTTATATTTAGGATTTATAAAAAATAGTAGTTGATTGTGTGGGTTGTCTTATAGTTTTTTAATGTTTCTTGTCAAAGACATACATTGTGTTGAGTTGTTTGAATGCTAATATATAATGTATTATAGGATAATTATTTCAATCCATCTAAAGTAGAAGAATTGTTTTTTATTTCATATGTATTTATGTGTAATGTAGTTAGGTGATGGATGTCACAATACGGATTGGGCACCATGATTTTGGTATAACAAATATTGTTATAGTAGAAGAATGAGAGTTTCATTGATATAATGAGGTCAATTATATAGTAGTATAAATAATATCATCATAATTATTATTAAAATTGTTTTTTCATTTAATTTTAATGATTCATTTGTTTATTATTGTTTTAGTTCAAAGGGAATATCTTGGAAAACGTTTTAATGTACATATGTTTGATCGAGGAAGTACTAACTTTATATTGGTCAAAATTGTAATGTATCCATACCATATTTCTGGTGCTTTTAAAATTATTTGTTCCCCATTTTTTTAACATGTTCAGGGGTTTTTCAGTGGTATATGGTAATTTCAGATGTTTTCTAAGCATTATCATAGTTGGTGTATAGATAATACAAACCATGTAGCCTTTCAAAATAAATTGTTCACCTTTATATATAGATTAAGATGAGGTTCCACATTTCATGTGTGGTTTTCCAAAACTGTGCAACAAAAACAAGTAGCCTCTTTGTATATAAAATATACTTATCTCTATTATTGGGTCTATTTGGGGTACATAGTAGCCACACTGTTATGACTTACAGTTTGACAAATAAATAAAATTTGAGAACATGTTCTTGATACCACAAAATCGAAATTTAAATATATAGAAACCCTATTTAGTCCCAAATAACATCCATTAAAACCTAATTAGATGATTTATGTTTTAATTACTATGTAAATGAATATTTAATTTACTCAATACATCATGTGGTGGATCATAGTGTTGATTAATGTGGTGATATTCTTCTGGTACGTTCTTCTTCTCTTTGGACTGGCTATCTTCTCATCCCATTTTCCATTTTTCATATAAGATATAGAATCCTTTACATTCATTATAATATAAATGATTTGAGGTGAAATTATGTATTTATGTTCTTTTATCTATTTTATATTGTTTCATCTTCCCTGATTTTGATATGTCCATTGGTGGAAACAAAACATAGGATCTACTGCCATTGGATTTCAAATTTAATAAGTAAATAATTCTACTAATTTATTCCATTTAGAAAGTAGTTTTTCATTATATATTATTGATATGATTCTCCATGTATAAAATTTTATATAACTTTACAACATGAATTCAACAATATAACCCCCTTTCAATATATTTTGAATTTTTTTGACATAGAATGGATTCCATCTCATGGATTCAAAAACTATAGACTATTATATTGATTTTAACTCCCTTTTAATGGGTTTTAAGGTTACTATATAGAAAATGAGGTATTAAACCTTGTTTTTATTGTTAAATTGAAATTATTTTTATTTGGTTGAAATGGGTGCTCATGGGAAATTTGAAATTAGAGATTTATTTAAATAGAATGATGGGTTTATGTAATGTTTATGAATGAACATAATATTTTAATATAATTAAATATAATTTAATTCCTATGATTTGTTTTGGAAAAATGATTCTTTTGATATCCCATTTTTATGAGGAATTCTATGAAGTGAACCCGAAATTTTTAACCTTTTAAAGGTTAAAATTGAGAAAATGAATTAAATTGAATTGTGCACGTTTAATTTTCTAGATAGTTTTTAATAATGATACAATATAGTTTTAATTATGTCATATATATGTTTTAATTTTTTCACATTTATTTTTATTGAAAATGTGATTATTTACATCTAGGGAACTTAGTGGTGATACTGATATGTGATTTGGTGGGAGTATCACATTGCTGGTATTCATAAGGAACCCCGTTGTGACCCTCATAACATTGTTATCTCACTCACCACTTTGAACTAGTCAAGGAATCCTAGATAGTAATATGAGATGACCTATATATATTATTTTATTGTAGTCTAACTCCATATCTAGTGGAACCATAATGATCCTTAATTTTTTTTGCAATGAATGTGTTTTAAGAAAAACAGGTGTGCGTCGAACATGGTGTGTTGAGTACCGTGTTACTAGATAGATGGTTGATGATCAGTTAGGATGTATGTTTGTTTTTTTAATATTTTGTACTCAATTTTTATATATATTGTTCTCATTACTTCCATATACAAGATACACAATTCCTTAAATAAGAACCTATCAAAACATGACAGTAGAGTTTATGTGCCAGAAAGATTCTTATTATTGATTATTCTATTAAATGAAGTGATACACCATAAATTTACAATATTGAATATTTTATAGCTTATGATATCCGGTTCATGTTCATAAATTTCCATCTTAAAATGACTCTATCATGTGGAATGTGTGTGAATGCTTTAAAAAAATTAGGTTTGAAATAATGAAAAGACATGTTTACGGTCTTTGGGTGGGAAAATGATTCTTAAATGTTTAAAAATATTCTATAATACAATAATCATTTTAGAATAACTTATATGGTTTATATTACATTTTGAAATATATATTATCACACTCCCATTATTTTAATCCTATTTTTGAATATTTGAATTATCATATTACGTAATTGTATATATTATTTGGGGTAATATACATGGAACTATAACTCAAAAACTTCTTTAACAGTTTATTTTTATAGCCTTATGATCTTATATCATGTAAAAATTATCTCAAATCCATTGGTGGGTTCATGCTTAAGTGTTTCAGGGTTAGGTAAAAGGGGTATTGTGGGTATTCATTGACCACCAGAAAATGATATCCAGTTCTTAGGATCTAGTTTTAGTTTTTCTAATGCATATCATTATAATTTTAGATATATGTATTGATTTATTATCTTATATTTTTTTTCTATGGAGTATAATAATTTAATTTTTTTTAATGATAATATTGTTAAATAAATAATATTCTAGATTCCTAGGTTCTTGTAATTGGCATGTGGAGATGTTAAAATCTCTATGAGTTAGTGTATAAATGACTTGGATGTTAATTTAGATGAAATTCAATGTTGGATTATTAAAAATGGTATCATTGGAGATCATTTGTTGAATGGAATTACATATCCATGAAATTAATTATGTATTTGGGGTATTTCTTTGTATGAATGAGATTATGGAAGTGTTTGGAATCATGACGTAGTTTATAAAATCTTCTTTAAGCTCACTTATTCACGATGATGATTGAGTTATCAATGAATGTGGGGACATGATAATTTATTTTGAGAGTTTTTTTCCTAATAATTATTCATATTTTTATTCCCAAATATTGTTTTTATGATTTTGGGAAATTCCTTGGAGTTTTAGGTTGGAACAAAATGATTAACAAAGATTTTATATTCTATTAAGAACATGTAAACTATAATAAATCTATATGACTATTCTTGAATTTAATCTATGAGATAATTATAGGTTTGTGTTTGGTTTTCCATCCCATGTGAATAATCTATTTTTATCTATACTAACATGGTATTTTTTCCCTATCCATTACATCTAGGATGAAATCTCTCATGTGATATGAGTTTTAAATTTTGAGAATGTGTTTTTTTTTCTATTTGTTTCCATGTTTAATCAATTTTTTTTATTTTAAATCCTCTAAGACATACACTTTTTAGTATAGAGGAAATTTCATTTAGTTATTTATAACCAAGTTAAATTAAAAAAATATGTGTTAATATTATTTGTGTGGTTTAGGAAAAAATATTTTCAATGACTCTTGTGTGATATGTAAGAGATTTTTTATAAAAAACCTTTCTTTTATATCATACTTATAAATGATAATTATTTTGATAATTTTAAAATTGGATAAAATTATTTAAAACATGAAATAATTACAATGTTCTTATAATGAATTTTTCCATTGAATGATTTATTTATAAAAATATATCTTATTCTTTAGGGAAAGTGTATTGTTTCAATAATAGAGGAATCATTCATACATTGAAATCAGAAATTCTATGAAATAAGTGGGTTATGATTTTTTAAATAATCCATAATATGATTTATTATTCATTGTTTCCATAATTTATGTTTATGTCTTTTCTTATGTTCATAATTTTTTCACATGATTAACTTCATAAATGTTAGATCAGAGGTCCAAAAATGTGGACCACTGCAAAATTAATCTTGTTTTGATGTAGTTGTGCCTGACATTGATGACTCTACCAAAACTATAAATTGAGTGGTAAAACTAGATATTTTTATTTCCTTGGAACCCATTCAAGGATTATTAGATTTTTTACCACAATTTTCTAGTGGTTAGTAAGGTTCTCATGAAGAATTTATGTGGTAGAAATGATTTTATAGGATATTATATTAATTAAAAAATCTCGATGCTATGAAGTTTAATGTAATAAACTATTAAATTTGGAAAAATATTTTGGATTCATTGGATTTTGTGATTACCTATACTATACATAAAATATTGAGTTTTTAATTATTCATGTCAATATTTAATCATTTGTATATTATTTATTAATTGAAGAAGGACAATATTTTTCACTTCATGGGTTTTATTCATGATAATTTATTATTTTATCATCTTTCTAATAGATTATCATGATTTTTATAATTCTTATTTGGGTTCTCTTATAATGAATTCATTTAAGAAATTTTTTATATATAATTTTTTCACTGAAACCATGTATCTTCCATTCATATGAGGTGGTAAACTACTTGTCAATAGATGATTGAAAAGATCGATTTAGTTGAAGAAAATCATAAAAAATGACATGAACTGAACAAAACCACAATCATTGTCAAGTGAAAAATTATTCATATGGTAAAATGAATTATTTTTTTCTTCTAGTGTTGACATCATAGACATCCTAATATATATTGGTTGAATGATTAGAGAGTTTGTAAATGATGTGTTTATTTAGCTCACCATAAGACGTTTTGTATATTATAAGACTAAAAATAGGTGTTTAATTTGGGGATTATTAACACATGACAATGGGGAAGTTGATGGTTTGAGATAATAAGTCTCCATAAATCATCCTCAGTGTGAATTGTTTATCAGAATGGGGTGGTGCTAGTGGTTATTGGTGAAGATTTATCTTATTGTTTCCATGGTCCCTATGGAAATTGAATGACTTTTCCATTATATTGTATTATAATGTTTCAGAAAACTATTATTTAGATATAAGAATGTGGTTCTGTGTTAGATGAATATGAATCATATATTTATCATAGAAAAGATTTAAATGTTTATGATGGATTTCAATTATTAAGGTATGGGAATTTCATATCACTTTTTTTCATGATATTCATGCTATATTCACCAATCATTCCATTTTTGTAGGGTGTACACATCTAAATAATTTATTCCATGATTCTTATTCTTAAATTTATTTATATTTACATATCAATTTTATGATATTTCAATTTGATGGATTATATATAAAATATTACCAAATCAAAAATGTAAATTTCCCTGAATTTCAATTCATTGAAACACATTCTTTATTATGAACTTAAATTTTCACAGGAAAAATATATACTTCCTATGACAAGTTATATCATGAATATGATTATTTTTATGATATTTTATTATTCATGTAATTATATTTTTTTCCATTATTTTACGATTAAATGTGATAAAATTATTAACGCTTTATAGATAAAACATCAATATTTATAGAGGTTTTTAGTGGATATAATTGCATTAATAAAATGATATTATCCATATTTCATAAAATATCATTCTTTATACCACCTTTTGTAAATTCATTTTGTGTCCATGTAATGGTACCATTTTTATTCTGTCTGATACATTATATGATCAAGAATTTTTTCTTATGAAATTAAATATTTACCTCTCTCTTCAATCAGAAATATATGTCCCATCAAATCCATATTTTATAAAAATACTTTTCAAAAATATTCTACAACTTCCTTATGATATAAAAAATATATTTTTACCCATTTTTACCATTTTATCATTAGTGTTTTTAAAATGGAATTTTTTTTATCATATTACCATTGTCAAACATTTCAAAAAAATTCACATTCTAAAAGAAATTATTGTCATGTATAGATTTAAATGCCATCATTACCATAATTCAATTAAAGAACCCTTTACAGGATTATATTTTTAATTCATAGATATGTTTTTTTATATTTTGAATATTTTTTGTTTCCATGTTTGTTTCAATGAAAAATGTTTTCAAACATGTTATTAGGTTTAAAATGTGTATAATATGACTTTAATAACATTTTTTATAATTTATCAAAATATTGTTTTGAAATATAAGTATTAAAATACATTTTACTATTCAATTATATGTTTATATTTTATTTTGAATGTAAAAATATTGTTGAAATTATTTCATGATTATTTTCTTATGTTTTCAAGGGAAAATGGTTTTCCAAAGGATTTCTATAAATATTTGAATATTTTAAATTTATTTTAAAATAAAAAATATTCTAAAAAGGTTATTATTATTCAATTATAAGTTTCCAAGGGAAAATGTTTTAAAATGTTTTTCAATATTTTTCCCTATGTTTTCAATGTATTTTATAAAAATGATTTTCAAAAGGATTTATGTTTTGAAGAGATTTTTGAATGACTAAAGGATATTTTACCCAATATTAGTTTTTAAAAAGATCATCCCAAATTACTTTACGACTTTGATGAAATATTTTATGTTACTAATGCATGTTTGAGAAATGATCCAAAGTTTACTTTAATATTCATTCTCTAAAGGGGGTTTTTTATTGAAGGATGTTTATGAAACATGTTTCATTTTCCTGGGTTATATGATCATATAACTCGTTAATATTCCACTAGTTTTATACGTTTGAATCCCCCTTTTTTCATAGGTTATCCTTTGAATAAATGCTAAGGAAGTCTATTTTAATAAATTATACGATATGATTAATAATTTATGAGACCTATTTTATTTTCTAGTATATGATATGATGTTTATAAAACAGATATCTTCTAATAGTTCATGATATGATGAATGTTATAGTATCATGTGTAACATATATGAGTGATTTCATTATGATATGAGTTTGAAATATATCTCCTAAAAATTCTTTGGATAACAAAAAATGTATTTTGAGATAAAAAAGGAATATGGGTAGTAAATCCTAATCCTAAAACAAGAAACCATCATATTACAAAATGAATATGTTATAAGGGAGGCCATTAAAATATTTAAATAATAGGGTACATTGGAGTGCATACAATGCCTGAAACAAAATATTATACTATGCCGAAAAAGTGTGTAAATTAGAGGGAATGTCATGCCCGAAACAAGAGGGTATACATGAGGGAATCCTAAGACCGAAAAAAGATGGTTCATTGGAGGATATTCAAATACCACAGTAGGTGCCCAAGTTATTATACTATACCTAATGTTTTATTAATGTTTTAGTAGTAATCATTGACACAATATTTTCTATGATTATGTATAATACATGAGTTCCGTATCATATAATTTAATGGTTCATGCTCTTCAATCCGTTATGATTCATGACTTTTGAACTTCTAATACTTATTCCAGGAATTCTTTTTTATATATGTAATGTTCGAACATATAATGTTATGATCACAATCTCATTCACTTATTCTTATTCTTATGCTTACTATCTCCCTAGTTTACCATTATTGTGAATCTGATATCACCCATTTTTATATTACCATATATAGGAAATAATGGTTTATTTTATTATTATATTTCTAAGAAGGGGTATAGTATTAAATAAAATAGTAATAAATACTATATCTTACTCATGTACCAATTTTTAAATTTCCATGATTCCAAAGGAACTAAACAAACACGGTCATTGGGAATCAATTTTTGAAATGTGTTGAGTATCCTAAAAACTGATGTAATGTCTATATATGATAACAATTGGGTTTTATGTTGGTATCAGAGATAAAGATTATTAAAAAATTTGAAATTTTTAAGAGCTAAAATATGTTATATTTGTATGTATATTTATAAGAATATGTCTAGTGGTTTCTCTATGGATAAGTATAAGAATGATATAATTTTTTAAAAAATCCTATAATTTTTTATTGATAGATTGAAATGTTTCCTATAAATAAATCAATTTTTTGATAGTATAAATTTATGTGATTCTAGTACATATTTATTTCAGATAATGATCTATGAAATGGTGTGTTTGTCCTCACCCGATCATAACCTGGAACATGACAATAGACCTTACTGCACACTAAGTTTGACACTCCTTGGGGTTATAATTTCGGTAAACACAATCTCAATGTGAACCATAATGAAGGATTTAAAAATATTATGACTATGAATAACCTAGAAAAAAAATATGATGCCATATATTAAAGAATTAGGTTTCATTATTTTGACATTATATTAGTGATTTTTTAGATTTATGTGGTTTTCTACTATGATAAATGTGTCTCACGTTATTATCCTCTGGGACAGACAATATAATAAACTAGAAGGAAATAAATTAAAATTTAATATATTATATGTGGGATGTATATTCATCCACAAAATATATGTCCTAAGTGGAATAACCATAAAGTAAATTTGGAAGGTGGTTCGAGTATTTGATACAGTTCAGAAGATGTGGAGACAACAAAAAAAACGTGTAAGGTATGAAATGATCTTATAGTATTTTTTGTATTCATTTAAAGAAGCATGAAAATATTAAGGTTTAAGAACATTAATACACGATTCATATTTCATATTCTAGTAATGGGATATTCTGGAATAAGTTTATGAAGAATGTGAAATGGTTTAGTAATAAAGTTAGATTATTGATGTCTATAAGATTTGGATTTCAATGATTATGTTATATGAATGTTCATGTATATAACGATTTATGTTATATTTAATCATTAATTATTTTCAATAATGTTTTAAAGGATACTGATTACATAAAAATAAAATGATAAAATTAAGGGATGGTAACCCTAACATGTTCCTGACGATGGGAAATTGGTATTTTTATGGAAAAATTGGTGATGATGAGGATAAAGTAAATTGGACTATATTTATGACATAAGAACTGATAAAATATTTATTGAAAATTTATTCACTGTTATCAATAATCATGATTACTACATCATGGATTTAAGGAATATATATAACAATATTTGGAATAGAGAAGGATGCCTTTTTTATAAAATGATTTCTTGTAATTAATGTCATTATGAAGATTTATGAGAATATAGGATGAGGGTATTCACATGTTTGGGATGTGATACCAAGAGATATTTTTTGATTTATGGGGGAAAATTTTAATTTGATGTTATCACCTTGTTTAAAATGTTTTTTATTTTCATCTTTCAGATGGTTTATAAAGATAACTATATAGGGAATATTTATATCAAATATCAGATGAGTGTTTTCAAGATTAATATATTATCTCACCACATGAGTATCGATGAATAGAGGATAACATGTATTAGAAACATTGTGCTAATTGGAATTGATGAAAGATAGGATGGAATATAATAAATATAATGATCTATTAGTGAATTGGGAAAAATAAACCCACCATTCCTTATGGAGGAATAGGTGAGATGGATATAGATTAGGGTAAAACAAATGGTGATATTATACTGAATCAATTAATTATATATTCTGATGAATATTATGAAACTCTAGTTGAAGGATCTTGAAAACCAAAAGGTTATACAATTAAAATATTTTCTTCTGAATCAAATGGCCTATTTGATGATTGAATCTTTATGGAATTGTGATTGTTAACTATCTCCTAACCATGTTCTCTATCACTTTCCATCAGAACGTGATGGTTAAATTTATCTTCTATGTCTATGTTATCACATCCCACATATTTCATTTTTAGTTGGAATCAATTTATGAAAAACTTTTGGTGAACATTATGATTAAAAAATTCATTTTTAAAGGAATTTTAAGTATTTATATTTAAGATGTAGGTTTATATGAATGGAAATTTAATTTTCTTAACCATTAATAACCCAGATTAATTTCATGGGACAAAATTAATTTTAAGGGGTAGAATGTAACTCCTCTATATTTTGTGATATTTTTTTATAATTAATTTAATCTTTTTTATATTTTTCATGTCCAGTAATAATTAAAATAGATTAATTCAAATTAAAGCACTATGGTTGAATTGAATTATTAACCACAACAATTTAATCATGCACTACTCAAAACATAATCTTTGTATTTTTCTACATGAAATACTGATGTTATCTTACATTAGATTCCTGAATGACATTCCTTGATAGCTTAGGTAACTCATATGATTGAGTTTTACAGAATAATAATAAAATATTAAAGTTATTATAATTTAATAGAACAATAAATAACATTTTTGTTAAATTGATGAATATAAGAAAAATAAATTATCAAATTATATTGTTTAATTTTTTGGTCACCTATTAATTAAGTACAAATATAGAAATGAAATATATAAAGGGACTGATTTAATAAAATACTTTTTATATGAAATATGATATTTATTTTAATTAGAAAAAGTATTTAATATTATTTTAGGTTATTAATAACATTTATAAGTTAAAAATTCAATATTGTTTTTTAATATTCACCAAATTCATTTTATAGGAATAAAATGAGAGCATACCAAATATTACACATAAAAAATATATGTTTTTATAAACCATGTTTACCACCTTTTAATGTGGAACTTATTTTTAATCTCAACTTCAGAGAAATCATAAATATTATATTTTAAAATAAAATTCATTTTTTAATGTGAAAGATATAATATTTTTAGGGTGATTTTTTTTATTTTTATATGATATTTCATGTTTAATGAATAGTAAAAATAAAGAATTTTAAATCAAAACTAGTTTTTCATTTAATTTATTTGTAAGGATACGTTATTTTTATATGGTTTTAAATTTTAATTATGTTAATTTTTTATAAATTAGTCTAATTTAGGTCAATGGGATTGATTTCACTTTGAATTAAAATATAAAAACATTGAGAAAAGTTGAATGTTATTTCTTTAAAAACCTACAATTTCATCTCATTAGTGGGGTTATATTTATGTTCATTTATTTCACTTATATAATATGAATTAGTAAAAATGGGGTCCATATATGGAAATAAAGGTGCTTCTAATTTTTAATATGGTCAACTTATTTTTTACAAAAAATATCAGTGAATTTAATTGCAAATAATTACAACGATTAATGTAAAATTATGCTTTAAAAGAGACAAAATCATAACCAATAGTAGAGAAATTATATATAAAATTGTAGAAAACCTATTGAATGAACATAAAATGTCTAATAAACTTTTATGGTTCTTTAATGGTCAATATGTTCATTTTGGGAATAATTAATACATTTGGAACACCCAATTCTTTTCAAAATTACTATTTGTGTTCTACCACTCTACTATAAAAAGACACTCACCAATCCCAAATACTCATAATAATCATGTATCATTGGACGAAAATATTTATTACAATATAGATAATAAAAATTAATCACTTTACCCTAAGGGCCCCACATTCTGTAGAAATCCATCCATGGAAGGATAGTGATGCAAAAAATATGAGGTACCTGAATAAAATTCAATATCATTTCTCATGCTATTTTGTAATATTTTGACTCTAACCACATCAACTATAATTATTACAAGATTATAGAATTAAAACATTATTCTAAATATACTGATATGTTTTTATTTTATTTTTCTACCAAACCATTAACATATATCAATATAATGGGAAATGAACTTAATGTTATTGTATATAGTGAACTACTGCCTCACGAAATGATTTTATTCAATTTTTTTTTAAATTTATCAAAGATGGGAATTATGATGGAAATTATTAGTTTATATATTATGTATGATATTTATTATTTATTTATTATTATTTTTTAATTTTTATATAACACTTACTTAATTATTTCCATTTTTTTAAGTTTGTTAATGTCATTTTGAGTAGTGTGGACTACCACCTCCTCAAACCAATGTGATTCGTCCACACCATACATGAAATGTATTATGTATGAGGTTTGTGAATTTATATGAAATATATAAAATAAAAATTAAATAGAAACTATATTATATAAATATATTTATATTTAATTAAATTTTGGTCATTCAATACATTAATTAAATTGAAACAACTTTCAGGTGTACGTACGACCTACAATATCAATGAACTGTATAATACATTTTATACTTCTATCCTATAAATATTATTAAAAATAAATATATAACTAATAAATATGAAATTTATATCTTGTTTTTCAATATTTAAGAACATAAATCACGATCTTTTTAAGATAACCAATTATAATAGGTGAAAACATAAACAAAAAATAAAGTTGATATTACCTGAAACATTATTTTAACATGAAATTATAAATTAATGGGTAATATATAGTCACAAGTGAATTAAATATTGTATTAGATATAATAATATGGTTTTGTTATAGACATAAAATAATCTTATTGTTATTATACATGAGATTCGAATTTTTAAAAAGAAAGGCAAGACTTAAGTTATGGTAATTTCATCTCATTTTAAATTTTCATGAGATTCATGAACTATTTTCGACTAGTTGGATTTGTGTGGGGTGTATTATATCCATGGATTTATTCTATTATCCTTATACAAAATTTATGTGTATTAACATATACATTTTATGAACACCTGTAAATGGGGATTATATTTTAATGGTTAACAAATCCGTAATGTAATTTTGTCATAATTTTCATTCATTGAGACACATGCCCTATTATGAAACTATATTTTTATATGAGTTGTGTATACTACCTTTGACATGTTATATATCGAATCTCCTTATTTTCTTAATATTTTAATTTTCATTTAATTTCATTCTTTCCATTGTATTATTATTCCATGATACATTGTTAGTAATTTTTTATAACTACAATCTCACCGTTTATCTAGATTGTTTGTGGGCATGCTTCCATTGATTTAATCATATGATCCATCGTTCAGGAACTAATATGTTTTTTATTAACATATATTTACTGAAGTTATATCAATGTAATGATACCATTTTCCAACTCTTTGGTACATAATATGATAATGAATGTTTTTAAGAGATTCTCACTTTACAACTCTCTTTGGACACATATCTATTTTCCCTCAAAACTAGGATTTAAAAAAAGAGTATCCCAAAATATTCTCATATTTTCCATTTCTTTTTAAAATTATTTTTTACTAATTTTATTTCTTCTATCCAAAAGTGTTTTTTAAAACAAAAACTTTTTTTCCTCTTTTGAGGCAATTTTCTAAACTTTTACTTTTCAAATGGAATGTTCACCATGTAAATATATTACCACTACCATGACCATCATTACCCTAAAGAATAATTTAATTTTTTTAAATTATTTTTTCATAGTATTCATGGAATTCATTGTTTTATTTTGGGTTTCAATGAAACTTGTTTTAAAAACATGTTCCTTCTTAATAGTGTTTTAAATGATTTTAAAAAAATACCTTACATGTTTTAAAAATTGTGTTTAAAATGAATATTATAGAAATAAATTCTAAGATTCATTTATTTATTTTCATTGTATTTTTAGTGATAATTTTTCCAATATTCTTTCAAGTTTCATTTACAAGCTTTCATAGTAAAAGTGTTTTCAAAATAATTTCAAGAATGATTTCTATTTTTTAAAATAATTTTCATAGAAAATAGTATTCAAAATGTTGTCATGTTTATAATATAAATTTTCAAAGTAATAGGTTTTCAGAATGGTTTAATATCATATATATATCTTTTCAAATTATTTTAAAAAATGTATTTCAAAATTCTCTTTGTTTTAGAATAATTTCTTTAAAAAGAATTGAAATTTTCATCACGAAAAGTTTTTAAGACAGTCATAGCAAATTATTTTTGATATAAGATAGAATCCATTGGATTTACTCATGAATTTTCAGGAAATTATCCCAAGTGTCAATTAATATTCTCTCTCTGAATGGTTTATGTTTTGATATCATGATTTTTATGTATCATTTTTATCATTCACAGGTTATATGTTCATAAAATCAGTTCCTCTTCCTTATGTTTTATGCTTCTAATACCAGATTCATTTCATGGGTAATTATTTTATGAAATGATTATGAAACTAATAGTTTTAACACATATTAAAGTATCATTTCATTTTTAAGAGGCCCATTTCATTTTATGGGTTATTATATGAGGTTTATAAGAATCATCTCTATTCTTTTGTCAGGATACGATGAATTATTTATTATCATGTGGCACATGTATGGAAGATTTTATTATGTGTTGGGTGGGACCAATATCTCCTTAAAATTAATCTGTAATAATAAATGGTTTAACATTACAATTGGGTACAAATGAGGTCATCCTATGACTAAAACAATATTTCATATTAATACCAAAACAATAGGGGACTAGATAGGCCATTTGTTGCTCGAAACATGATATAACATGGGAGGGAATATAAAACCTTTAAAAAGAGAGAATCCTAAGACCAAAACAAGTGGTCGAACAAAAGGGAATCCCCATCCTAAAAAAAATAGGGTAAAAGGGAGGGTGTCCCAAGACAAAAACAAGAGGGCACATGTGAGGGAATTATAATCCAAAATCATTTATATTGGATATTATCCCAAAACTAACATGTAATTAAGGTTTTTATAGGAATCATTGATAAGGGATTTTCTATGATTATCTGTATTTAATGAGTTGAATGTATTATTCCATCATGTATAATTATCTTGTATTAATTATGATTCAAAACATATGAAATGAAATTATATATGCATTTGTTCAATTTTATGATTTTTATATATAGGGTATGATAATATAATTTTATGATAACGTTCTCATACCCTTATACTCTTTTTTATTCTTATATATCTTTTCTACTTTACCCATTCTGAGCATTTTACCACACAAAATTTTTTGTTTCCTTCCATTGGGTTTGAACATATATTTTATGAATAATTTTTATAAGAAGGGTGATTGTCATGGAGAACCTAGTGGGAGATTATGTAGCTCACTAATGTACCAGAATCTACATTTCCATGTTTCTAAAGGAACTAATAAAAAATGCTATTTGGTAATCTATTTTTATAATTTGTTATTTATTCATCTAAAATGATGTAATATATACACATACATTAAGACAATATTGTTATACGAATTAAATTTCTAATGTAGTCCCATTGCAGGGGATCATGAAATTCCCCTGAGTTATGACGGGGCACAACAACCACATACAATGTTGGTATCTGAATTTTCCATTATCTGTTGTCAATGATGAAAGGGATGTTGTAGCCCAGTGCAATACCTACAGAATAAGGTAATAGAAATGGCTCTGGGTAGTCATCCCTATGCCAAAGGAAGAGATAGTTTCCATAGAGATTTTATTTAGACTACATTGGCTAATGTAGATGGAAGATAATATACTTTAAGAGGTATAATTCATGTTTCAATTAATATAGCATCTATTTTTTGATAAAGAAGAATCATATTTTTTATATCTAATATTTATTTTTTTCATGGATATTGAAATCATGGATGGTTAATTGATAGTCGACACACTATTGGTAGATTTTTTATAGAAGATCAAATGTTTCAAGTTGATTTCTCTTGAGATTGGTGGTAAACATTTAATATGTGAACCGTTCATGATGGAAGTGAAATGAATTTATTTGATTCGTAGTACGAATTGGGTAGTTCTATACCAGAATCATGGAGAATATTATAGGAGGATAATTTCCATTATTTTTCTATAATGAGAAAAATATTCTCACTATGGTGAGTAGGAACTTAAGGATGGTTATACAAGACCAATTCTCTCCACATTAGATTGTATCAAATGTAAAATCACCAGTATTAATCTATATGATTATATAATAAAGTAGAATTCATTTCATCTACTCATATACCTTTTTAAAATATATTTTTCATCATAATTTATATGGATTACCAACTGATCAAGATATTGAGTTCAGTATCATGTTGTTTCAGAGAGAAAATCGAGTTTAAATAACACTTTTTGTAATAGAACCAGTAATTTGTAGGGAGTTGAATATTTACTTAGAATATCTATAATCTATTGGATTCATATAACCTTGTTATTCTACATGGGGTTCTATAGTAATTTTCACCAGGAAGGATGGAATGTCTTTGTGCTTATGTGTGGATTATCAAATGTTGAACCAGATCACATTCTAGAACCCAAATCCACTTTTGTTCATTATTGATCATTTTGATCAATTTGATGGAACTGTGATATTCTCAAATATTGATATTAGATCAGTTTTCCACCAATTAAGGTTGATAAAAATATACATACCATAGAGAAAATTTAATGGAATTTATAGCTGATATGAATTCATGGTGATGTCATTTGCGTTTACCATTGCATTGGCGTTATTGATGGCGTTGATTAATAGAAGCATTGATAATTTTTTATATTTTTTTATGGTGGTATTTTTGATGATATCACAGCATACACCAAATCTACATACTATTATGAAAAACATCTTTACATAACTTTGAGTACATTTATAGAACATCAACATTATGCCATCGTAAAATACTATAGCTTTTGGATTAATAAGGGGAACCTATTGGGAAATGTAATCTCTAAGGAAAGAGATCTATTTGAATTAGATATAGATGTGACATTATATCTTAGAAACATAAAATGTTCTTATTTTAGATTCAGAGATTTATGGGTTTAGTAGTTTATTATGGGAACTTTGTCTAGGAATTTCACTAGCTTGACATCACTAATGTCCGAGATAAACAATAAAGGGAAGGATATTGTTTTTTCTAAAAAAATGAGATATTTTCAGGAGATGTATGTAGGATGACCTTAGAAACTGTCTTAACTATAAATGATTCTATTAAAACACATACCATGTATTGTGAGACATCCAGAGTTGCACTCGGTGTAGTTCTAATGCTAGAGGATCCACAAATGTTTTTTTCTCTAGCCATATTAGACTACATGAGAGAAATTATCCCACTAATGATATTTATTTTGAAGCATTTATATATTCTTCATGACGGTAGAGTAATTATGTCATTGTATTGACATTTGTGGTATACATGTATGACAATAACCCTAGGTATATCTTTTCTCAGTGAGACCTGAACCTTCAGAAGAGGAGGTGAATCATGTATTTTTATAAATTTGACATCGAGTTAGTATATAGAAATGGAAAGGGTGAAATAATTGTTTATTCATTTATCTAAAAGAAATATAAAGTGGTAGTCCTAGAGTCTTGTGATGAGTGGCAGATAGTGTCCCTCATTTAGACATGCATCTAGATGTTTAGTAGAATGACTAATGAGTAGCTATAACATCTACATATTGTATACCAATTATTTTTTACTGGATTAAGAATGAATATTTATCTAATTAATAGGAACATGTTAATAGAGAAAATATATATTGAAGAATGACACCATCATAATGGTATGTTGGTAAGGAAAATTTGTTCCTTTTCCATGGCTGACTGTGTGTTACAACTTGGCTATATGAGGAGTTGATGAGGGAGTTTCATACTTCCATATGGGTGGTGTATCATGGGTTTTAATGATGTTTTGTGAAGTACTTAAACATTACAGGTGGTTTATAAAGATGAAATTGGTATCATTATTCATGGATAAATTCGTCACATACCATCAGGTGGAAGATATTGACCACATGACAACATGGATTTTTCATCCATTTTCCATCCTATGTGGAAATGGGATGATGTCACTTTGGATTTTTTTACATTATTACAGAATAAAAATCATAAGAATTTTGTTTTATGGGTGATGTTGGATGGAATAATGAATTTATCCTACTCAATACTTCTTTTTAACACTTTTAGAGTTGATGGTCTTTGTATTCTTCACATGTGCTAAGTGGTTCAATTTAATGGTGTTATGATGAGTATAATTTCAGATATAGATCTCGATTTTTCATTGTGCCTCTGTAAATGGTCTTTAGAAAGCTCCATGATTGAGGGTTCTTCTGAGAAAATCAAATCATCATCTGACTGATTGCAAATTTGAGTGTACTATTTTTCTCTTGGAGTATATTTTGTGGTCCCATATTTTGGATTTTGGTGGATCAGGGGAGAATGTTTTTGAAATATTTGTGTTTTAATATAATTACTTCTTCTAGGAATCAATCAAAATAGATTTTTTTAGTGTTTTTCTGGAATGACATGTCATTATCCTCTTTCATAGTTGTAGGTAGGCGAGTTAACAGTTGTTAGGACTAATATAATGCAAGAGACATCTGTGTAGGTTTAGTTGATCAGATAATTATTGGTGATGATGTAGATCATTTCAAAATTATATGTTGTTGATCATATATAACCTATAGAATTCTATGTTTGTCATTAGGTTTTCTGTCCTGTGTTTCCTTGATCGAGGAAACACTATATAATGAAATAGGGACAACTAATTCTTAGGTTTATTAAAACATTTTAAATAGTGATAGGGGTCAGTCGAGTGGAATATCATCTATCCCTTCCATAATACTAAACTGGAATGAATGATGTGTTCCACAAGTCACTACTTCATAGATTCCATTTTGAACCTTCCCATGTAATAGACACAACAGACAAAGATATTTTTGTAGATGAATCCTTTAGGATATTCTGATACAGGTTTTGGATCAGATTGAGAAATTTCATTAGGGAAGAACTATGTTGTTGTTTTTAGTTTGGTAGAAGCACGTGTGATTTTAGGAGGATATCTAAGAAAGGGACACTAAAATCTGAACAGAGTGTCAAAAATTGTTTAATGAGACATTAAAATGATAATATGATTAATATAGGGAAGAGATTTTATATATTGGGGAGGTTGTGAGATCACCTATTTTTATAGGTATGTCTCTCTCTAAATCAGTCATTAACATTAATATTGGGTATGTTCTCCTTGTAATAAAAAATTGGATGTTCTGTTCTATTGTGGATACATGTCATTTGAATAAACATAATGTTATTTTCTATGGAATCATGAGAAAAATAGAGATGACCCATGTAGAGATATTTGTTGGGAAATTTTTTTTAATATATAGAGAGGTATGATAATATGATTTAATATAGTTTTGGAAAATGGGTTTTGTGATTCATAATTTATTAGTATGTGCTGAAGCATGATTAGATTTTTGGGTTTTTCTTATGGAAAATGGACACAAACCCCATCTGTAGAACATTTATGCACCATATAAATGTATAACACGTCATGAATTGTTTTGGTATTTTTAATAAAATAATATGAGGATATGGGTTTTTTCATCATAACCCATTACAATTAGTTACATGTCATGTATGTAAATTACTATCCCTATAATAATCCAATCTTTTATTTCAATGTATGTTGTGTGGTTGATTGTTTAATCTTATTTGCTGAGACCTTCTCATCTTGAACCTAGGGTAACGTTTTGGTGATTTTTGGAGTGCCTAC
The DNA here is from genome assembly GCA_963277665.1 of Viscum album. Taxonomy (NCBI): domain Eukaryota; kingdom Viridiplantae; phylum Streptophyta; class Magnoliopsida; order Santalales; family Viscaceae; genus Viscum; species Viscum album. Next base: position 602,268,865 of record OY728157.1, read on the forward strand.
CATCCTTATAAATGGAATGATAATGCTTTCAATTCAGGGTAAGTTGTTATTGTACAATTTATCTATTTTCTCCATTGGTTTTACGACTATTTTGTTGAAATAATTTTAGTGTGTGAATGTAGTTTTTTATATTGACTTGTTTTTATCTAGGAGACTCGTTGTGATCATCTGTACCATCTTCCTCACATGAATTTTCTATTTCAAGAATTATTGGGTCATCGGGAAAAGGTAGGGGGTCTAAGTCAATATGCTATAGTTTGTCCATTACCAATTACATTCAATATTGTGACTTTGTCGATGTACTAGGAACCTAAATCAATTAAATTAAGAATATGATTATTCCTTGGAGTATATTGGTTGAAATTATATTTTGACGTGGAATATTCCTACTCAATAAATGAGAAACGATTGATTATAAATGAGTTGAATAATAGAGTAAAGTGTCTTTTCCACAATATGACACCATAGGTGATTGCTTGATATATAATCCCCATGTTGTGGCATATTGACTAATTTTCTTATGGTTTATCAATTTCGATATAAATTCAAGTGGTGTATAAAGTAAAATTGTTAAATAATATAATTAACCATTAATATTAATGATATGATATTGTGATATCCAAACAGTATGATAAAATATACATTCCACGCAGAAATAATTACATAGAGGGATTGAGCATAGCCCATTCATACTTATATACTGTAAGGGTGATATTTAGCTGGCCCAACCCTGCCCCAGTATTTAAATAATATATTGACTAGGATCTAACCCATCCCATGTTGTAATTCATATAGTATTTTTACAGGAGGTTGAAATGATTTTAGATATTTGACTAAGATTTTTGTTACAAAACATTGATTAAATTGTCGTGGTTAGAATTTTTTTAAGACATACTCTGAGATATTCTAACATAGAGTGCATGTATATTATTTTACCATGTTTTGTTGATTTGGATGTCATGTTTGCAAGATATTCTCAAAGATATTTTGGCATAGAGAAGAAGTATGATTTTTTTGTATTTTATTAAAAATTGAGTTAATTAATACATAAGTTTATAAATTTAAATCATAAATATCTTTTCATAATTCATTGATTATACATGGCAGTTTCGAAAAACTATGTTATTCTCAAAAACTAATTTGGTGACTCTTTGGTACCTTATTTGATTATGTGGATGGAGTTTGGATAAGGGAAAAAGACATTGATGTTGATAATATTATTGCTGATTGGGATGGAGTTTGGAGGTGGGAATGACATGTGGTTAAAGACATCGGCTGGTAGAGTCTTTGTTGATTCTTAAAATATTTTTCATTTACTTTTTCAAGCAAAAAATTTAGAAAAATTCAATAATATAATTACATTACTCCTATTATTATTTATTAACTATTCCAGAAGATTTTATTGTTTGTTTCTAGTTTTTTTATAATTAGTTTTCATTCATTTATATGGAATATTTGGACTATGATGACACTTCATACCAGGGGGTTTAGCCTCCCTATTATACATTACACACTATCACTACTAGTTAGTAGCCTAAGTAATATTGGGAGGATCACTTAAGGCCATGTATGTACACCTTTTTTCAACATGAGAGAGATCTGTAACGAGGGATGTTGTAGACTCATATGTATGGTTTATCATTATATAGTGGATGGGAAAAATAATAATATACCACTCAAATATAGTGGTTAATGATTTAAATCTTGTGTTATTTTTATGTGTGTAATTTGTTATTCCCATTCCACTAATAGATATATTTCAGGCTACAAATACTCAATCCACAATATTATGGAACATCATAGTGATGAAAAATAAAAAACACTATGACTTTCTTGGTAAATAGATAAGATATAATTTATAATTTTTATTCATATTTATATGAATGATTCCTATTTATTTACAGTGTTGTATGATTATTGACATCCCATTCATATGAAATCATATAGTTTATAATTTTGCGATGAAATATTTATGTTCATATTTTTCTATGAAATAATATATGATTCTTATATCATACATCATGATCACATTATAAATTACCATGGACTAATTACATAAAGAACTTAATTTCACACACATTGATATTTCCCTCACGTATATGATGTTATGTAATGTTATCTTAAAACATTGAAATTATTTTTTCATTAATCAGAATTTGTCTCACAATATTCATATATATACATTTCTTCTAGGATTTTAGGAGAAAATAATGATTAATATTTATATAATGGAATCATGTAGGAATAATATTTTTAAATAATGTTCATTTTTTCATATAATAAGAATATTTAGAATCAAATCTCTAAAGACACTAATAATTGGGTTTTGTGGTGTGTTTTGTCTTTTGTAAGTATATAATAATTTTCTAAAATGATATAAAATATATTTTTATGATGATTTGTTAATCAAATATACCCTATTGTTATATTTTTAAAATCATCATAATTAAGATTATATATATATTATTTATACTCTTCCCATATATATTTTAAATATTTTCTAATAATTTTGTCTTAATTGATTGAATTTAGGGGTGAATATGTGATATTCATTTTGAATAGTTTATAAGATAATATTGATAATGGATGGAAGAATGTTATGAAAATTAAATATTAACCATCCCAATATACATTTTACTTAAATTGTTCTAATTCAAAAATATATACAAAAATATTTTATGAACAATAAGAAAGTATAGAATAATATAATGAGAGGAGGGACGAACTATTTGATCAAAGTGAATATATTATTTGTATTACAATTGATTGAAAATTCATTGTTCAATTAAATCTATGAGGGAATTTTTTAACACATCCATCAATTAACAATTCATTTTTTTTTGAATTTTTTGGATAATGTGAAATACTAAATATATGATTTGGAAGAAAATTATAGATTTCCAATCGAGTAAAATTAAAATTTATTTTCTATTATGAATTTAACAAAAAAACTAGAGTGATTTGGGAATTATCACGTGAGTTACACAATAATTAAAAATATTTTTTAATTTTTTATATATTTATGGTCGATAAAAATTATTTATTAATGAGAATAGTTGTGAAGGTAAAAAATCAAAAATAATGGATTTTAATTTTTTCAACAGGAGTTATATATCCCATTCCACATTTTCTTTATGAATAAATAAACAAATTTTTTTCTTCTGGATAATGGTGATGAGAAAATAATTCTTTATTTTCAATAAATATTAAAGCCCAAATTTGGATAACGGGATGTATTTTTTACCTGATAAGAAGATAAATCCTCAATTTAAAATGTAAAATATTTTAAATTTAATTATTAAATCTCATTTGTGGTGGGTTCAAGGGTATTAATCATCTACATAAATATTCAATTTAATCAATGAAACCTTTAATGAAAATGGATAATTATTTTTATTCTATATTCGATCACATATATGTTCAATTAATTAATTAAAAGATATAAATCATCATAGTATAGATATATTTCTATAGAGTTCACGGTTCATGTTTAAAAATATAGAGCTTTTTGGATGAAATTAATTATTTAACTATAGTATTATATATTTTTTTCATTATTTTATATATTTTATAATTTTATAATTTTAAATTATTTTGATTTATAATATTAAAAGCTTATTCATGAAATTTTATAATATTTATTTATTTTGATAAGAAAACCCACAACGTTGATGATGATTATTTCCAAAAAAACTAAAGGAGTAGTTGCATACAAATTGTATGTTTTTATTTGAAATTTTCATTTACTAAAATAATTATATAATATTTTTGCAAAAATGGATATATTCCTCCACCTATCTAGAAAAATAATATTTTTTTAGCTGTGTATATTATAATAGTGCAGTGGGAAATTATTGATTCGTATATACATTATATCCCCAAGCACATCATTTTTATTGGATTCAAATGATTTAAAAAATCAATGTCACATCAAAAACATTAATTATAATTTAATTTTATTTAATTATTGTCTTTCGATATAATATTAATGAGTCGACTCGAATATATTCAAAATTTTTGAAATTCAAAATTTTTACCTATTTTTATGGTATACATACCTAGTCATTGAAAATATTGATGAAAATATAGATGGATCGTCAAATTCACTATTAAGGAATAATATTTAGTGAATATGGTTTTGGAGAAACAATGTAGATTACCCTCATTAGGTCTCGACATGGTTCTTTTTTATCATTCTTGGTAAGATTGAATAGTTATCATGCTATCTTAGAGACAAATTGTATGGTTTCCCTTATATTGAATTAATCTAGTGCCTGGCATAAATAAAGATAAGTCACGTTGTGTGGAAACCATGGAATAACGTAATATTATAAAAAATTAGATTATTTACGGTAGTGAAATTACTTTTATTATTTATGATAATACCATGAAGGTTCTATGGTGAGTCTTGTGTGGGGAATAGACTTATTAAATGACTTGGAAAACCATGCAATAAATACATATAAAATATTTAAAACATAAATATTTTAATTTACTCTCTACCCCAATTGGATGTTATCTCCCTATCAATATATTCTCCTCTCATTTTTATTGCATGGCCCATGTCTTATATTACCTATGATTGACCACATTAATATTTAATCCATGTGGTTTCATAATGTTATGTGGTTGTTTCATAAATGTATGTTCTCTTATAATCTCATACTCCATTTACCTTTGATTCATACATATATATACATGTTGGATATATCTAGAATGAGGGTAATTAATTATCCTTTTGAAAATTTATTATGGATTAAATAATTAATTATCAAAATTTAATGTTAAATAATAAAAAAATTTGGTTACAGTTTATAAAGTTATTGAAAAATTAATTTAAGAAAATAATTTATGTAACCGAATTTATGGAACTGATATTAATGATATTAAATATTGAAATTAATAAATTATATTTTGATCAAAATTTTTATAATGAGAAGGAATAATTTTTAATTTGAGCCCATTTTTAACCACCCTTTTACTTGAGAGTTCTATTATAATAATCAATTGATCAAGATAGTGATTTAGAAACTCATCCCATGTTATTTTGATATATGAGAACCCTCTTGAGATTCACAGGTAGAATATGATCAGAACTCTCACATTTTTATGTGATAAACATTGAAGAACGATATTGAAATGGTAAAGGGTTTTTAAAATAAAATCCATTACAATGTTCTCATATGTCTCTATATATGGACAATTAGAATAGAGGATGAGTGATGTGAGTATATGGTTGAGAGGATTGAAAAAATAACCTTATTTAAAACATACTTGAGAGAATTAGAAATTTTGGATCATTTTATTCTAATAGGATCAGAAAAATTCATAGTAACTAATGATAGATTATAAGAGGCCACTTGAGTCATATTATATGCTCCAAATTTCATGGGATTGTTCATGATTTTAGAGGTTGAAATGAAGCCATGTAAGACTTAAATAAGTATCTTTTTTACCATGATAAAATTATTCCTAAAACTTCTACATAGACACAACTGATTACCCAATAACCATAACTGAGAATCTAGAGGTATTAGAAGGAAGTTTGGAGCATACATATGTGGCTTTAGTTAACCAGTACATCATTTCCACATAACTAGTGGAATCATAGAGAATCATTTACAACAACCATCTACATTTTATTGATATATGATCTTTATGAAATATTTTATATTCTAGACACATTGAATCCACTACCTTGTGCCCTACCACATTTAGTTAGTGTTGTATGCACATGTAGACCTCAACCATGGCTAGCTCCACTTAACTTCAACTCCTTATATATATATATATATATATATTAGATTAGAATGACGTGAGATATGGGAAGAGTAAGATCAATGATTCTTAAAAGATCAAAATATCATCTAGAAAATGAAATTTAAAAATATGAAATTCCCATAAATTTTATCACCTTAAATTAAGATAATGATTCCAAAAAAATATTCAAAATAAAAGCATAACTACATTGGTGGCTATTAGTGATCATGAAACCACTATGAGAGAGATAGTTCCAAAAATATCCATTTTTTGATGATCAAAAACACATAAAATTAAATTAATGATTTATTATATATAAATAATGAATAAAAGTTTAAATAATATAAAGTAGATAATATAATATTACACTACTATGAATAGTTAATACATCAAAAATCCCATTAAAAAAATAAATTAGATTTCAATGTCCCCTCCTTTGTAAAATAATTATGGACTTGAGATAGAAAAAAATTCAAAATATATTAAGTAAATATTTCAAGAACCTAACACCCTTAAAGAAAAAAACAATATTCCCCTTTTTTTATTATAAAAAATGAAATTAATTAGAAGAAGTCGAATCACAATAATGTTTTTAGAGAAACCAAAAAATAATGATTTTAGAAATACTTTTTTTCACTGAAAATGATGATTATGAGAAAATAATATTATAAATATAATTGTAAAATATTTTTAAAAAAAAAATCATTTATATAAACCCTTTTTAATTGATATACACTCATGATAATATAACAAACCACAAGACTATGCAATGATGTAATAAAAATGGATAAATGAAAATGATTAAATTTTGAAAACCCATATTTAGTTATAATTTTCCTTTGAATATTTATATATTAGAGACATATAGAAATGATATAAAATTTATAAATATAAAAATAAAAATATTTTATGAATATAACGACTAATAGAGGGAAAATAGAAAAGGGAAAATAAACAAACCGCAATGAAAATAAAACTTTACATAACATATCTATAAGATAGAATTTGTTTGATAAAATTAATTGCCTCTATCAATGATTCATTTCTCAATCATAAAAGTTCATGATCATAGAAACCCATATATTTAATGAATATATTAGCTACATTCATTTAATTTTGTTCCATTAATAAAAATATAAGATAAATTCATGGGAGACTTGTATATATGATAAATTTTAACTCATCATTAATATTATCTAACAAAAGATGATCTTTTTTCAAAATAATTATATAAATAAATAATTATATATTTTTTAGGAAAATATAAAAAAAAAGAAAAAAATTCAATAAGGTTGGTTTAATAAGATATATTAATAATATAAGAATAGATTTTTCTGGATTCTGTGATTTTGATTTTTTAAAAAGGGAAAAAGTATTTGAAATGAAATAATTATAATTAATGATGAAAATAAAATATTTATCCTATGTAAAATTTCTAATATAATGATATTTGTCTCTCCATATAATGATCAAATATATGAGAGAATATTATCAAATTAATGAAAACAACAATTAATTTTTTTTAAAAAATAATTAATATTATATATAAAATTGATGTTAAAGTTTTAATAGAAGATATACCTTGATAAAATTATTGGATTGATAATAAAATCATTCATAGTTCACCGTTATGGAGATTGAAATGGTTAGGGTATTCATGTCAGGGTAAAATATCATCGAGTCTATATTTCATTGAGAAATACTCTAATATGATATCACTTTTTAGGAAGAGATATATTTGGAGTGTTGAAGGTCAATCTATTTCATCAGAGGGTGATATATATATATTTTTATTAGATATTTATGAGATGGGTAATGTCATTCATGATATGTATATGATCAAATATAATCTCAAAGTCTATGATAGTGGTTTTCATCCGAAGTATATGGGGGTAAATATCCAAAAAATATATAATTTTCTTGAAATGGAAAAATAATAACTGATTTATTCTTATTAATACTTTATGAGATGATACATTATTCCTAGTCATTTTCATATTCCTATAACACTTTTAATATCCATATGGAATCCTCCCAAACATTTTTTGTCATATTAATTAACTATGATGTTTATTGTAACATCCTGAAATATTATGAAATATCATGTTTCAAATTATTTTAAATTAATTTATACATTAGATAAAAATTACAAATTTTTTAGACATAATCAAATTATACAACATTTTTATCTTTAATTGTGTTAAACATCATGTTCAATTAATGGATTATTATACACAAAATTCTGAGTATTACGAGAAAATAATATAATATTAATATTGTAATGATATTTCTCACCTAGCCATTGGAATTGATAGAAGGCATGAGATCAAATAAAAAAATGAAAATCAGGGTTTAAACATCTTTAAAAATTTAATTATTAGTTATCAATTACTTATAGTGAAACAAATGACCCATTAAATATTGAGGATGTGGTTTAATGAAAAACTATTTTTAGGAACAAAATGATACTTTGAAAAAAAATTAAATGATTCACTATTATTGAAATATATTAATTTAATTTTTATGTTGGGTAATTAATAATTTCTTTAAATTCATACAATATTAATGATAGGATTATGAATCAAGTAAATCATATTTTAAACACACAAAAAATATATTTTTTAAATAATGATTTATTGTATTTTAATAAAATTATTGATATAAAATTTAATATTTCCACTTTATAATATTTATTTGAAAATATAAATTATATTTTTTATATATTTAAATTAAAAAATTTATAGGGTTAACTTTTTTTAATTTTGAAAGAATGTTTATAATTTGATGAATTTTTATGGACAACAAATTTAAATTCAAAAGTAATTTTTCTTATAAAAAACTTATAGTGATAAATTTTATTTTCAATTGGATTTAAGGTATAATTTGGTCCAAATGTTTTATTTAATCCATGTTATTCAGTTGGAAAACATTTCCATATTATTTTAGATATGAAAACAAAACAAACATATCAAAATATTTACCCAAACCCCCATATTTGTCATATTTTCTATGGGATTAATTATAAATTAATTTATGATACTAATTTTTTTGAGAATTGAAATAATTGATTCATTATTTGGTATTAAGATAAATTTTACTTTAAAAAATCATCAAATTAGATTTTCTAACAAATATAACAGTGAATGTAAATAGAATAAATTACATTGATAATGGAAAAAATGAGTATATTAATTGGTTAAACATTAATATTAATAAGAAAATGACATAAATTGATGTAAAAACACATATTTTTTTTTCATGAATCCATCATATCGTTAATTATTTAATATTCATATTATTATTAGAGAGACATGATTTAATAGACACAACCCAATAGTGTTTACCATTATATATTTACAATAATTCCACTCCCCAACCACTGTAAAATAGCACTCAGCCTCCCAATTACATCACTCATATCAATAAATTTTGTAAATTATAACAGAAAAGAAATATAATAAAAAAAGTTCTGGCACTTATATTGTAATTTCCTGAGTTTTAAATAAAATATTTATTTATTTTATTAATATTTTTTAATTCAATGTTAATTTTAATTTAATATAAAAATTAGTAAGGAAATGTTAAATTATTATATCAATAATTTATGTATATATTCTTTTTATTAAATACTAATTATCTAAACATTGTAATATTTTTGAGATATTAAATTACTATTAAATAAAATCTATAAATACATGTTATAAATAAAACAATAATTTTTTATAAATAAATTGTTTTTATTTTAGATTTGAGATGTACTGAATTGTGTTTTAAGGAATAAAGAATACAATATTTAGTATTTGATAAAAATAAAATTTAGAAGACATTTATTGATGTTTTTACAAATAATGTTTTATTCAATATAATTTTTTATTATATGATTTTTTTATAACATGCCACAATTTTAGTTTTCTTATAAAACTATACATGTTTATAAAAAATTAATAAACGAAATCATATATAATATGTATATATGTATATATATAAAAATTAGATAATATTAAAAAATATTTATATATGATTTTAAAAAAATGAAATCGATTATAAATATATATATAAATAAAACATATAAAGATAAAATAAATAATAATAATAACAATAATTTGAAAAAATTAAAATGGAATATATATGAAAAACATAATATATAAAAATGGATTATTTATATATATATATATCGATTAGAATTATTGAATAAAAATAAATACAATGAATAGTTAAAATGGAAACTGGGATAGAGTTTTCAGGTCAGTGAGAGGTGCAGTGATGGATTGTCACATAACAGATTGGTCTTCATAGGTGTCACCAATCATAGGGGAGTCATCTTCGTGCCGAGTTAAGCACAGGTTGAAGGGGTTGCAACTTCGAGAGCAGAGGATTCAAGCGGGATTGGCATGTTCAAATAATTATTCAGCTGAGGATTTTAGAAGTCTTTGATGATAGAGATCAAATTTCAGGCTGAGTTAGGTCCTCTTTTTAGAAGTCCATGTCTGGGATTTGTTTTCGTCGTGTTCGAGTGGAAAATGATGAAGAGGATTCATGAGGATTTGGGTTTATATTAGGTAGGATTCAAATCCGAGTTGGACGTTGATTTTTTTTTTCAAGTTTGGGATCATGTAAGATCTAGTTCTTTTGGAATTGAAGTATCTGAACTATATTTGAGGATCTACCCCACGATGTTATGTTTGGAAAGTACATTTTCATTATTCAAATTGTGTATAATCAAATCATATTTCTAGATTCAGTTTAGGTATCTTATTCTTCCATTTCATTTTTATCATTAATGGGTCTGTTCCATTTGGTTTTTCATCAAATGTTGATGTTTAAGGTGGTATAAAATGCCAAAAAAAATTTATTTCCAACATTTTCTATTGTTTATCGAGTGGTTTTGGTTTAAGGTGTCTTGAAGATGTTTTGAAATTTTGAATAGAATTAGTTTTTCTATTATTAATTTATTTTAAATTTCCTATAAAATTTATTTAAATATGTTATTTGTTGCTTTCATTTTGGTTTTATATTTCTTTGGTATAAAAATGATAAGTTTTATTTTCCATTCATTGAACATAGTCCGTTTTTTATTTTATGAATAGTTTTTGCTATGTCCATTTCTGAGGTATGATAAGTTATATATATATATATATATAAGATAATTATCGGAATTTTTAAACTGCTATATAAATAATTCTTGCACAGAGGGTTGGAAGTGGGGAGTTACTGAGAGTTATTTCACTCATTTCCTTTCTAAGAGTAGTTTCAGTATCTTCTATTTTCCACATATCAAAGTTTATATGAGGGATTTTGAGATTTCAATTACAAGAATATGTTTTTAAGGGGTTATCTTCCTTGATTATCATAAGATATTTCTTCAATTAAATCTTTAATGATTATATTAATTTTAAAATAAATTTGTTTAATCTGGTTTTTTGTAAGTGAAAACTTATATTTTCCTCTCTTTTTCGTTTATTGGATTCTTAAATTTAAAAACAATATTTTATACCATCTTAAAACATTGATAAATTTTAGTTTGGTGATACTTAATTTGTACATATGTTCATTTAACATTCCCTTCATACATACATTTATATTATAATTTCAAGATATTCATGTTTGATTATACATGCCATAAATTTAAGAAACAATTTTTTATGGAAGAGGGTTTAAAAATTTATAATTACTGTCAGGGGTATTTTTCTATTATGGTGATTCATTTTTAGATTTTATTATTGAATTGTTTATTTAATTAGTCTATCTTTGATCTTAGAAGATATATACACATATTTTTAAAATTTCATTGGAACAAATAATGTATTGTTGTATATTTACTTTCTCAAAATTTAATTTATTTTCCCATTCTATGATGGATTATAATACCATTTTTTCACTTGTGTGTATTTGTTTGAATGTAATTAAATATCAGTCATTCAATGTGATATTTACATTTATCGATATTTTTATTTATTATTATAGACGTCATTTCATATATATATATATATATATAATTTTTAATGACATGTCACTAAATTTTATTGTAATTGTGAGAAGGTAATTAAACATGTCTTTCTGTTATATCAAGGACGTCACCATTTCATTTATACATGGCCATGTGTTATGCATAATATCAACATTCATTTATTTCATATTCCATTCATTTTTATCAATTTAATATAATGGTTTACTATATATAATTATTATAAATATGGATTTCATCATTCTTTGAAATGATTATAACTTTATGTGCAAGATACAAACATGTGTTATATTAAAATATCGATACAAATAATAAATGTATTATGTGAAATAAAAGCTTGAATACATTTCATGCAATGTATCATGGCATGAGTCTTGTTTGTATACATGATCACAAGAATATATATACATATGATTATATATAAATGTATTTGTATCTTAATTCATTGACGATTTTTTAAAAATCAAAAACTCCAGTGAAAATACATATAACTAAAGAAAGTATAAAATGTTTTCAAAAAATCCATAAAATTAAACGTTGTAAATTTGGAAGTTTAATGTGGAGTGAACCTATTATTCACTAAGTGTGTAATCCTATACAACCTTCAATGATTAATTGGACTATTCATTTTTATTTTAGAGGCTTTCTTAGTATTTTATAAATAAGAAATGGTTTATTTTAATGTACTCTCAAGAATAAGTATTTTCAAAACCAAAACATCATTAAAATGGGTTATAGAATATTTTAAAGCATTACTATCTTCAAAATAGTTTAGTTATATGTTTTAAAAATAGTATATATTTATCAATGGTATTTATAAAAAATTTAAAAAATATATATCAAAGGTATTTCTAAAAGTTCTCACATCAAAAAGTAAAATATTTCCAAAAAGTTTTTTCATTAACCCCTTTTTGGGCAATTTATTCCTCACCCTTTTGTTTTTATATTATTTTCTGTAGAATTATAGATGTTTTAAATTCGATATCGATTCTTTTGGAGTAAGAGTGCACAATATCATAGTGTTCAATTTAATTATTTTTGTTCAACCTTGATAAATGTAAGGATTGGTCTAATCCTCTAGAACCTAGACTGATAAAAAGTCCTCTTTTTTGTTAAAGTTTTATGTAATTGTTTATTAATTTTTAAAAGAAAATATATTTCACATTATTTTCAAGCACTGAGTCTAGAAGATATGGCTCACCGTGATATAATTAGTGTCATATTAATGGTTTGAACAAATTTGGAGATTAGATGTTGTCTTTTGTGGAAAACAAATTCTCCGCGGTAGAGATTTATTTAGTTAAATAAGTCCACTTTGTCATTATTTAATTCTGAAGATGAAAATTCAAAAAATTTGTAAGTATGATAAATTAATATTCAAGGGAACAATTCATTTAACTTGGGGGATAATTTAACTCCTAGAGTTTTAAGTAGAATATTTATTTATTTTTTTAGTATATTTATATAATCAATATTAATTTTAGTTTGATAAAACAAAATTGTAAATATATGTAAAATTATTATAATGAAAATTTTTGTATATAAGTTTCCATTAGATACTAATTTTAAAAATATGGTATTATATTTGATATTTGAAATTAGAATGAATAAATATATATAAATACAACTTATAATTAAAAAAATAAAATTATTTTAAAAAATTTGTTTTAATTTTTGTTTTGAGAAGTACTTAATTTTGTTTTAAGGATTAATGAATAAAATATTATCTATTTGATAATAATAAAATTAGGAATAAATTAATAAATATTTAATAGAAAATGTTTCATTAGAAATATTATTTTATTCTTTGATATTTTATAACAAGATTAAATTTTTGGTTTCTTATAAAACTATACATGTTTAAAAAAATATGAATAAATAAATTCATATATAAAATTTTATATATGTATAGATGTATATATATATATATATAAAGAAATTAATATTAAACTATAATTTTATATGTTTTGAAAAAAATAAAACGGATCATATATATATAATGTTAAAACATATAATGATAAAAATAATAAAAATAATAATAAAATGAAAAACGAAAATGGATAACATATGAAAAACATAATATATATAAATGAATTATAGAAATATATATTGTTGAGAAATATTGAATAAAAACTAATAAAATGAAAAGTTAAAAAAGAAATCATTATAGGGTTTTTGGGTCAAGGAGAGGCATAGTGATGGATTGTCGCATTACAGAATAGTCTTCAAGGGTGTTACCAGTCTTGGGGGAGTTGTCGTCTTGCCGAGCCATGCGCAGGTCGATGGCATTGCATGTTCATGAGCCGAGGAGTTGACTTGTATTGGAGAGGTAGAGTCAATCATCAGTTGACGGTTTCATAAGTCTTTGATGATGGAGATCAAAGTTGAGGATGAGTCTTGTCTTCTTTGTAAAATACAATGTTGGGGATTGGTTTTCATCAGGTTCCGACGATGGATGAAGCAGATTATTCATGAGGCGTGAGGTTCATCTCCAGGAGGTGTCAAATATGATTTTGGCGGTGTTGTCTTTGTCGAGGTTGGGATCAAGCCCGATGTAGTTCTTTTTTTGTAATGAAGTATCCAAATGAGATTTGAGGATATACCTTGCGATGTAATGTCATTCAAGTAGGTTTTCATTAATCATACTGTGTATAATCAAACATGGTTTCATGATTTAGTTTAGGTGTCTCATTCTTGCACGCCTATTTTCATCAATAATTGGTCCAGTCAATTTGAGTTTTTCTTCAATTTTCAATGTTTTAAATAGTATAAAATGCCACGTATTTGGATTTCCAACATTTTATATTATTTATTTAGTGGCTGTGTTTTGAGGTATCTTGAATATATTTTAAAACTTTTAATCGAATTAGTGGTTCTATTATTGGTATGTTTTAAATTATTTATTTATTGTAATTAAATATGGTATCTTTTTCTTTAATTTTGGTATTTTAATAACAAAAGAATATTGAATCATTTATATAAGAAGAACATTAATATAGGGTTGGAAGGGGGGAGTCGTTGAGAGTAGTTTCACTCTTTTCCATTTTGAGAGTAGTTTATGTATCTTTTATTTTCAAATTCTCACATTTTTTTAAAAAGGATTTTGGGATTGTAATAATAAACAAAATATTTCTTAAGGGGTCATCATTGATGGATTTAGTAAGATATTTATTCAATTAAATATTTAAAATTTTAATTTATTTTATTAATATTGTGTTTAGATCTGGTTTGGTGTGAAGGAAAACTTATATGTTTCATGTTTTTTCATTTAATGGTTTCTTAAATTTTAAATGAGTATGTTTTGCAGTCCTAAAAATTTGATAAATTTTTGTAAGGGGATAATTGTTTTGTATATCTGTTTTTTTCACCTTCCATATATACAAAAATGTATATTATAATTTTATGATATACATGTTTGATTATACATGTCATAAATTCAATAAACAATTTATTGTGGAAGTGGGTTTAAAAATTAATATTTTATGTGAAGAGTATTTTTCTACTTTGGTTATTTTTTTCTAATTTGATTATTGAATTGTTTATTTAATTAGTCTATGTATGTTATTAAAATATATATACATATATGTGTATAATTACATTGGAACTAATAATTTAAGGGTGTATATTTAGTTTGTAAAAATATAGTTTATTTTTTCAATCTATGTTGGATTCTAAAAACACGGTTTCACTTGTGTTTATATGTTTAAATCTAGTTTCATATCAATTTTTCCATCTGATATTTACATTTTTTGAATTTTGGATTTTGAAATATAGACATCATATCATATATATATGTATAACAGATTTTTATCCATATTTCTATTTATTTTATAATCATTAAGAAAAGAAAATTAATCATGTTTTTATGTTATATTACGGACATCACAATTGCATTTAGCCATGGCCACACGTTATGAATTATATTGACATTCCTTGATTTGTTATTCCATTCAAGATTTTCAATTTAATTTTATGGTTTACAATCTATGATTATAATAAACAAGGATTTCTTCACTCTTTGAAATTTTTAGAAATTTATGTGAATGATATAAACGTGTGTTATGATAAACTATCTATAAGAATAATATATGTATTCTGTGAAAGAAAAGTTCAAATACATTAAATTAATTGTCTTATTGCATGAGGATTGGTTTTAACAAAGATCACATGAATTTTTATATATGTTTATATATATATATATATAAACTTATATAAAAATGTAAGTGTATCTTAATGCATTGACATGTTCTCAACGATAAATAACTCTAGTGAATATATATATATAAGTAAAAACTGTCAAAAATGTTTTCAGATAATCCGAAAACATAAAAGTTGTAAATATGGACAATTAATGGGTAGTGAACTCATAATTACCTATGTGGGTAGGACGAGATAACCTTCCATGTTTATGAATCCCAAACAGTTTTTTAGAGGCTTGCATAGTATTTTTTTGATGGAGTTCTAGTTTGTTTTAAAGTACTCTCAAGAATAGGTATTTCCAAAAGTGTAACTAATTTCACAGGATTTATAGAATATTTAAAAGAATAACTATATTCAAAAGACATTATTTAAATTTTTTCAAAAGAGTAAGTATTTATCGAAACTAAATCCCATACAATTCACTAAAATATCTATCAATGGTATTTCTAAAATATTTCTTTTCAAAAAGTAAAATTATAATCAAAATGTTTTTTCACTAACGCTTTATTGGGAAATTGAATGATCACCCCACTGTTTTTAAATGTTTTTCAAAGGAATCATAAATGTTCTAAATTAGAGTTCAATGTTGTTTTGGTTCATGCATGCAGAAGCAAAGTAGAATTTTGTGTTATTTTGCTTCTACTCTTATAAATGTAAGGGTTGTTCTAATCCTCTTGAACCAAGATTAGTAAATGGTTCTCTTTCGTGTTAATGTGTTTTGTAATTGTTTAATTATATTTTTATAAAACAAATTACGCATCGTTTTCAAACACAGAGTCTGGAAGGGTGGGATCAAGGAATTATATATACTATGTAACTCAATTTTTGAATAAATAAAACCAAGGATATCATTTGGATAAAACCAAGAGGGATACCCTAATAAGAGGTCTCTTTATTAAATGAGATCTTTTGTTCTTTTTATTTACCCACCAGTTAAATTTTTATAATTCCATGAATATATAATAACCCCTCTATAGAAAATATTCATAGACTTTTTTCAAATGGTATTAACCTACATCTTCACACACATAAATAAAATGGGATATGAAGTCATCATCTATGTGTATGGTGGATTACAACATTAAGAACCAATTTGGTTCATTCTTCTATTACCTCGTCCCAATGTTTGGAATCCTAAATGAATTTTTTTATATTATATTATACATATATCTTATATTTATTATGTCTTCATTTTTTATGAATTATTATATAACAAATATCTTCATGCTTTCCATTTTTTGGGAATAGGATAACCTTGTTTGTGGTCGTGTGGACTATTACCTCCCCAAAACGATGTGACTTATTCAATCATTACCATTAATGTATTCAAAATTGGTTTTAAAAAAATATATGATATAAATTATAAATAAATGAAATTAATTACATAAGTATCCAACTATAAATACAAATTTTCATATTATATATTCTAGTTATTATACTAAAAATTTTATAACATCGTTAATTGATATGCGAACTATCGCCTCCTTAAAGTGATGTGATTCAACATTTATCATCACCACATCACAAGATTTATATATATAAATATATATAATTAAATAATATACTATTAATGAAATAATTTTAATTATGAAAATATAAACATCAACTACCATCTTTATATAATGATCATTGTAAAACAAGAATCTCACTCGTGCATACGTATGACCTACAATATATGTGATCATACCATTGGTTTTTTTTTCTTAACCATTATCCATATATGACTTCAAAAGTATAATTGATGTCAAAATTTTTAAAAAACTGTAATGGATATTATTATATATATATTTATATGGTTACCTATTCTGTCATAGTTTACATATCAATGTCAGTTTTGACACAAAAACAGAATATGGTCAAAACAACCATGTTAAAAATAATTGATTATGAAATTTTATAGAAAATATTTAAAAATAAAAAACATTTATTAATAAAAATGGAAAATATTATGAATCATGTAAATAATTAACATAAATTTATTATTCAGGATTATATAGAACTAGCAAGACAAATCGAGGGGAAGGTATGGTGTATCTTAACCGAAATTCCATTCATTAGCTTAAACATCTTTTTAATTGGTTATGTTATTCCGAGAATAGTTGATAAATTTTTTCTTATTATATTATTCATTATTTGAAATTGTATTTTGTGTATTTTAATTTTTTAAACATAATATATTATTTATTTATTCTCACTCCAATGATACAATATTTGTAATGGTTTTTCTCTTCTAACTATTATTTTTGTGATTTATATTCCATGTTCTCTACATATTTTTATTGTGTTGAATATATAATTCCAATGAATGGACTTTATGATTATTATATTAGAATTTATGTGGTTCTAAATATCATTTTTCTATCTATATGTCATGGGTTTTATGTTTTTAAAGTTATCGAATCAGTAATGGATTGTGGACACATTTCACTTTCTTGTAGATGTTTGTTATGTTATATACCTATATTCATTTATGAGGTATATATAATAGTATATTATTATTTTATATCATGAATATTCATATTATAATGATATTATATTTTACTTTTAATGTTATTCCATTAGTGGGGTTTAATATTCAAATGTTTCAATGCGGTGTGGAAAACATATGATTGTTTAATGATTATTAACCTCAAGAATGATTTGATTATATTTTAAAGATTTTTATATTAAAAAATATAAAAAAAACATGTAATTGGATATCCTAATCTGTGCATTTTTTATATATTCCTTACTCATTATTTTTGGGAAGTATTTATATTGTTTCGGAGAAATTGTATTGGAACCCATTTCCTTTCCAGGGTTTATTCTTGTTTCGAAAAGATTTCTTGGAAACCCTTTTATTTTACATAGTTTAATTATGTTACAAAGAGATTATTATGAAATATTTTTCTTCTCTATTGTTTTATTATATCATAATGATACGGTGATGAAACCTATTTATTTTCAATGGGATACCCATGTTCCATTGAGATTGTTATAAAACTTGTTCCATTTCTAGGAGTTACCTATGGCCCAAAGAGATTATTTTCGAAGCCATTTATTTTCCATGGGTTAATCATGTTTATAATTACCCATGTTTTTATGGAATTTAACTTCCTATAAAATCATTTTATAGGATATTATAATTTGCATATAATACATACCATAGATCAAAAATGTTATACTATTAATTATAATTATTTTAACCCGAAATTTATAAAATTGATGTTATGTTTGATGTTGTTAATAAGATTATATAAATTAGGAAACTATAGTTTACATATATTTATAAAATTAATTATTTTTTTATTAGTTAATAGTAATTAATATGTAAAACAATTGATTATAAATGATGCGTATTAAAAAAAAACGACTTTTGTGCTCACAATGGAATTTTATCCTAATATATTGAATTAAAAACTATTAGTGAAATATTAAAATGTTATTCATCTATTATATACTAAATTATATGATTTTAATTTCATTTATAACGTTTTATATGCTTATGATAAATATGAATCCAATTTTAAGCATAAGAATATTATATTTTAAAGTTCTTTGGGATCCTTTTGAAGGCACAAAAAATATAAAAAAATATTTTTTAAAAATTAAAAGTTTTTTTAGTAAATATATTTAATATTTTATATAGTAATATTGTAATTATATTATGGTAAAAAAAATTCAAAGATGATTTATTTTTTGATAAATAGTAATAAAATTATATTTTAATTGGGAAATTCTTTTTCGCCTAACTTATTTATGTACTTAAAATATATTTTAAACTAGTTTTAAAGATTAATTATTTAATTTATAAATCAATGAATCAATTTTTGGATATTGGAATAAATTTATTGTGGAATTAGGTATGAAAAAATTTCAAACATTAACATATAAAACTCTCTCTAACATCATTTTTTAGGATATAATGTATGTATAATTTTTTAATTCAATGAATTGCGATTGGGATAATAGATTAAAAAATTGGAATAATATGCAAAGACCCTAAATTTCCATGTATTTTTTTAAATATATGGGAATTTTACGAGTCCGTGAAATCTGACGGCGCATGATTCCAAGGCCAGAAGTGCCCGGAATGATCCGTCATTGTTTGGTTGAGCTTAAGATAACGTGAGTAAGCAGTTTTCCTAAAAAAGTGGAATAAATCTTAAATAGTAACATGGATCAGAAATCCAAGGGCATCGTTGTGCTCAGAATAACAGTTTTACCCTAGGTGCAACCTATTATTAGTTGGTGCGGGACTCCTGTGAGAAAACCCAGAATTGACATAATCGTAAATAAAATAATAAGATAAATTATTTTATTTTTCAAAGGCATATAACTCACAAATGGTAACTCGGATTAAATATCCGAGACTATCACTGAAATCGTGAGGGTATGATTTCCATAAGTAGACACAAACATTGTCCTGCACGGGCCACTAGAGAAAGTTAGTTTTTGGCTGAAAATAAAATAATTAATTGACAATTATTTTATTGTAAAATTTTTAACATCTATATTGTAACTCTGATTGAAAGTATAAGAGTACCATTGGGTTCTTTGTGGTTTCTTTCACCAAGGTATAGCCTAAAATCGACCGGTGCGGGTTGAGGGTGTCAGATAATAATTTTCCGAACTTTTTTTCGGGTACGTTCAATAAACGTGTGAGAGGCATTTTATAACTTTTGAACCAGTGCTTGGAATTGAAATACGATGGCAGCGTTCAACTTACAACACTGGTATTTGGTTAAGGAGACATTCACCTCAATGATATTAGGTTGAGAATGAATGTTAGTTTTTTGGTTTTTTTCGCGAAAGATTAAAATAAAAAATAATTGTGTGTGACACTTCATTTTTATTTTACCAACATCCAAGTGGGTGATGGGAGGTAGGACCCACTAGAACTATAACCTCCATATAGAGGTTGGAAGTGGGGACCACCAAGACATAACCTCTCTTGAGAGGTTATGGTGGTGGGGACCACCACGCCTCAACCTCCCATGTGAGGTTAATGTGGTGTGGGCCACCTGAAACCACATAACCTCCCATTTTGAATATTAGGGGCGGGGAACACCTGACCCCCATTAAATGGGAGGAGAGGAAAACCACTCGACCCCCCTCTTTAATGTGGAGGATCCTCTTGAGCGTCCTCTTCATTAATGTTGCCCACACACCAAATTAATGGTTCCAAATCCTCCACTTTAATTTAAATGTTCCAACCTAGTGTATAGTTATGTTTTTTGAATTCTTTCCAACGGAATGATAGTTATTATAATCTATTACATGGCACAACTTTCGGCATGGGTGATTTGAGAGGAGGATTATTGGGAGAAAGCTACCAACGAAGAATGATTAACACGTTCTTTCAAAGAAGAACGCCTAAAATGATCTCCTTCGATCTTCTTCCCCGGACTCCTACAGACATAGAGCATCTTCCACAAACGACGTGCAAGCTTAGGATTGGAAATGTGTGGCAGACGCGACGAATGACAAAAAATCCGCCTTCATCCCCGTGACATAGTCGATGAACGATGATCAAGGTAGTGGGTTTATTTGTGTAATATTCCATTCCTTATTTTCTTCTTCGGTTGGAAAGGAATCGTTGTGAAGGTTGTAAAAATTGAAGTTCATCATTCCTCTTTTTTGATTAGCCAAATATTACCACCCTAAACGTGGAGGGTGCGGGCCAAACAAACATTGATCGACCCCTCTGCCGTTTTTTATGAAGATCTTGGGCATTGTGAAGAAATGATGAAGTGACGAAGGAGGCAAAGACAAAGGTCGCGAGACCCGCGACATCCGTGACCCGCACTATCCCATAGAGTCCTGCACCACCATCGGCCAAACCGGGCTCGGACGAGCCCCCATGGCCTTCTCGGCTGCCTCCCAGCAGCCCACCAGCCTACCTCTTGGCCACCCGATGGCCTGCCGCCAGACCACCGTCTGTAGCCTCCCAGCCGCCTCCTGAGCCGCCTCCCGGCTCCTAGACGCCCGACCTCCCTAACCACCACCTGACGCCCTAGCAGAAACTCCCAGCCGTGTCGGCCTCCCGGTCGAACCAGTGTCGTGGATGCGCTGGCCTCCTGAGCTGGCCCGCGGCCCCCCTCGCGGTGCCCTGGCCGAATTTTCCTCAGCCACACCCTCCGGGATGAGCCACACCGGGCCACTCCATCTCGGCGCTCCAGGCCGGACCGCCCTCGCGGCATGGTGGGTCTGGCCCAGCGGGACGAGCCAAATCCAACTGGCCGACCCACCCAACGGGCCTTGCCCGACCCAACAGGTCTGGTATGATCGACCCGAACTGTGTCGGGCCAGACTAAGTTGGGTTAGACCAGTCCGATCGGTTCGGACTAGACCCAGACCTACTAAAGTCCCTATACCTTCTTTTGGCCATATCTTTGGCACCAGATGTTCGTTTGGAAAAGCGCCAGCAGCACTGGTAATTTTGGATCATGATAGTCCCTTTGAGTATACCCCACTCAAGTTCGAGGTATAGTTGAGTTGCGGTAATGTGGGATTGGGCACGAGTCCAACCGGTCCCCTGGGACTAAAAGGGAAATTACTCACAGACCGGGCATCCGATTGATGCTCCCTATGTTGCGTTGAGACCCCTATGACGTGGCAGACCTTTTTAATAATTGTTCATGATAATTCATGGTAGTTGATGTGTCAACACATTCCTTGAGGGGCGGACCCTCTCGGAATCAAGCATGCTTAGTGTGGAAACTCTATGGCTAGCTACTTTATAACAGCTATTCCAGGATCCCATGTGGGTTCAAGAGCTCTGATAACTGTTCCTAGATCCTGTGTGTGTTCAAAAGCTCTGAACACTATTCTTAGATCTTGTGTGGGTTTGACAGCTCTAACCATTGTTCCAGGATCCTTTGTGTGTTCAACAACTCTGACTAATGTTCCTGGATCCCGTTTGGGTTCAACAGTTCTAACCGCTATTCCTTGATCCTGTTTGGGTTCGACAGCTCTGGCCGCTTTTCTTGGATCATGTGGGGGTTCGACAACTCTGACTACTGTTCCTGAATCCTGTGTGGACTCAACAGTTTTGACCGCAGTTCCTAGATCATGTGTGGGTTCGATAGCTTTGACTACTATTCCTGGATCTGGTGTGGGTTCGACAGTTCTTACCATTGTTCCTGGATCCTGTGTGGGTTCGAAAACTCTTACTATTGTTCTCGGATTCTGTGTGGGTTCGACAGTTCTGATTTCTGTTTCTAGAACCTGTGTGGGTTCGACAGAATAGATGATTTAGTGGCTACATCTAGTCATATCTAACTCTCAACAAAATTTGTTTACCTGTGTGAGCTGAGTTAGAAACATTGTGTTTCCCCATGATTGAGATGGATTACTTGATAACTTAGGTATATGTATGGGCATATTACTATGTGGGGTTATCTTTGATTTATTACTTTTTGGTTTATCTTTGTTGGATTTTGTGAGACCTTGAGGGTATCAGGGTCCCTATTGAGTATCATTATACTCACCCCTCCACAGGCTAGGCCCGCACCTCATTGTGTTGGATGCAGATGACAAACAACGCTGACCGAGGCTAAGAGTTCTAGGACTGAATGGTACCCGCAAGTGGACTATACTGCGTGAGGGTACAAAAAGAAGACGGACGGTCGTGGAGAGCTGTGGAGGCTATCTGTACCTACCCTTCAGGTAGGAATTCCATAGAAGGACCCATCGACTCTTTTTCCTTTATTGAGTTGTACTTGTACTTCCATTTACTTGTACTTACAGTTGGTCTTGTATTTCCGGCCCCTTTTACTTTTCATCACTCTTTTGTTACATAATATACATAGTGGTTTTTATCCAGTTGTATGCTCAGTTCTGTGCATTTATCACAATGGAAATCTATTCCAAGTTGTAGGGATATTACGCCCTTGGTGCTAGTCTCCTGCCCCTTCCCTATGGAAGGCGGGCTTTGGGTAGTCACGGCACAAGCCCCTGGGGACAGGTCGTGAAAAATTGTTATCAAAGTGGCCTGTTCTATCACAGAACAGATGGATCTGATATTTTCTGTGATGTAATAGTGTTATGTGTAGTGAGTGTGGTTTTCAGTTCACGGAGTCCAGCATTGGTGCGGTGGCCGACATATCCATACCCCGGGACCCTGACTTCTGATTTCCGACTCAGTGCACGAAAACAATGATTTCATGTTTGTTTTCATTGTGATTTCTTATTTCAGATCACAAGTTATAATCTTTTGACTATGTCACATCTGTTTCTTTTAGGATACCTCCATGAAGTCAACCAGTTAGAGTTCTGTGAGTTGTACTCACAGATATCCCACTGAGCGACGAGGCTCCGGTGCATGGCCCTCTTACTATGTTGGCACTTTCAGGTGGTGTACCAACAGCACCACCACCCGTTGGGTAGCAGATACCTCCCGAAACACTAGAAGACGATGCACGACGACAGAACACGTTTCACGAGTTCCAGTAGAAGAGGACTCTGAGGTTTCATGGTGAGACAGATTCCCATGAATTTGAGGGTTGGTTGTAGGTGATTGCTAGAGTTTCCCATCTAGTTGAGACACAAGTAGAGAAGACAATGATCCTAACTACTAGTATTTCTCAGTGAGTGACCATGAGTATGTTCTGCTTAGTGATGAGGCTTTGGTACATGGACTGTTGCCCGAGATAGTACCTTCTGGTAGTGTGTCAGCTATATCACTACCCGTTGGTCAGCAGTTACAACCGACGGTACCGATAGAGGACATAAGTAGGCTTAGTGCCTTACACATGTTTCATCATTAGATGTCCCTCAGGTTCCGAGGAGAACCAGACTCACAGGCGGCTGAGTACTAGCTCTAGGAGGTGTCTAAGAGTTCTCTAGAACATCTACATCTTTTACAGGATGACATGTTGGTAAATGAGTATTCATCGAGGCTTTCCGATCTTTCCTAGTACTCGATGAATATGATATGATCATCGCATCAGGGCTCCAACATCCGACCGAGGTGTGTGTAAAGGACATCTGAGCTAGCAGTATTCCACTATGAATTCATACTTATGATAGTGTGCTAGAGAGAACCTTTTTGGTTGAATGTTCTTTGGATGAAAAGATACAGCCAGTGAAGGTTAGCAGTGGGAAGGCAGGGAACTGGTGTAGGTCATAGAGACTTGGGTGTGTAAAATGTATCAGGAAGGGGATGTTTTAGGGGAAGATGATTCTATGGGGTAGCAGATGGGGAATCATAGTTAGGAGAGTACCATGTGGTGGTGTACGTTTTGACAAGTTACAACCACACCCTTTTTGTGGACCCCAGTAGGCTTAGGGAGTTGAAGGATAGGGGAAGAGATTTTTTGCATGCAGTCAAGGAATGCGACCCAAGGGATCTAGGTATGATTCGACATACGGTATATACCTTCCAATAGCTACCATATCAGTAGATATAGGTACCAACCATTACTTCCTTTCATGAATCTTGTCCCAGACCTAGAGTTTCTGGTTAAACCGTTGACTTGAACATCAAGTCCGGAGATACCTTTGGGAGGAGACATGATAATCACACTTACGACGATGATGCAATATGACCCTTTAAGAAAGAGTTTTAGTTGGAACCTCTTGGTGGCAGTGTTGAGGCCCTATTATGTTAGTTTGGGTTTGGACTTGACATCCACAGTTCACACTCAGATTTACTAAATTAGGAATAGAGGTTGTGGTTGAACTACAACGTTGGTATGGGGGATACCTTGGTTATAGAAAAAGGAAACCCAGGAAGAACATGATACACTCATGCATAGTAGGGTGCATCCAATCACTCGTGAGTCGGCCAACCATACCCTTGTGGTAGCAGAAGTTGACTTTGACATAGTTTATACTCAAGAGAAGGGGAACATGGTAGCAGATGCACTCAGTAGGAGGTCTGGTCTGTATCTGCTGAGTGAGGAGACAGGGAAGCTAAAATATTTGTAGTTATCATTTGTGGATAGAGATGGAGCCGTTTTTCTATAGTCTCTTACTATCACTCCACCACTTCTTCAGTCAGTCAGGGAGGCACAACATGGGGACACTGACTGAGAGACACGACATGCTTAGATATCCACAAGGCAGGCATCTGATGGATTTTCTTAAAGTGTGGAGCACATCATCCTCTTCAGAGCATGTACTATGGTACTAGTGTCACATTAGAAGGAAATTATGGGGGAGTTCTACACATCCTCTCTAGTGGTACATCTAGTAGTGGAGAAGATGTACCAGGATCTCTAATGACAGCACTAGTGGCCAGGAATGAAGAAAGTAGTTACAAAGTTGGTCTCTTGATGCATCACTTGTTATCATGTCAAGATGGAACACCAAGTACCAGCAAGCTTGGTTCAAAATTTAGAGGTCCCAAAATGGAAGTGTGATGGTATATCCCTGGATTTCGTGATAGGACATCCACGTACATCTAGGGGCCACAACTTGATTTGGGTGATTGTTGACTGACTCACCGAGTCGGCCCACTTCCTAAAGATTAGAGAGAAGTGTTTAGTGGAGAGCTTGGGATTCCTCTATATGATGTATATTGTGTGGTTACATGGAGTACCTTCGACGATTGTCTCCGATTATGACAAACGTTTTACTTCCGGGATATGGAAGGGGTTGTAGGAAGCTTTCAGGACACATGTTCATTTGAGAACTGTGTTCCATCCTTAAATAGATGGCTAGACCGAGTGGACCATTTTGACCCTCGAGGTCAAGTTAAGTGCTTGTGACCTTGACTTTGGTCGCAGTTGGGAGGATAAATTACCTTTGGTGGGAATTCATACAACAACAACCATCACTCCACCATTAGGATGACACATTTTGAGGCCTTATACGGGTGAACTTTTAGATCACCTCTATGCTAGACTAAGCCAGGGGAGTCAGCACTCATGGAACCTGATATGGTATGGGATACCATAGAGAATATAAAGATCATCATGGAGTGGATGAATACTACACTGAGAACATAGAAGTCGTATCCCCGTAGGAGACGGGGACCTCTAGAGTTCGAGGATGGTGACCACGTCTTTCTATGGGTCTCACCTCGTTGAGGTTTGCAAAGATTTGGCCAAGGTGGCCAGTTATCTCTGATGTTCATCAGACCTTTTCTGGTACTTAGTAGAGTTGGAGAGGTGGCTTATCGCTTAACTCTTCCACCTCAGATGAACCGAGTGCATGACGTCTTCCACATATCCTAACTGAGGAGATACGTTCACGACCCTTATCGCATAATTGTCCATGGAGAGCTAGACATTGATGATGTGGAGACTTTTATGGAAGTTCTAGTAGAGATTTAGGATCAACAGGAGTGGGTCCTTCATAGATGGTTGATATCTCTGGTTTCTATTCGCTGGCAGCATGGGATCCTCCAGGAGAGCACATGGGAGTAGGAGGCTCATATGCGTGCTAAGTACCCCCCACCTGTTCTCTTAGTTATGAGTTGTGGATTACAGGGACACATATCCATGATGTGGGGAGAATTTAAAGACCCAGAATTTCCATGTAAATTTTTTAAAAATATGGGAATTTTACCAGTCCGCAAAATCTGACGGTGTGCGATTCCAAGGCCCAGAGTGCCCGGAATGAATCGTCGAAGTTTTGTTGATCTTAAGTTAACACGTCTAATAAGTTTTCCTAAAAAAGTTAAATAACTCTTAAATGGTAAATTAGATCAGAAATATGAGGGCACCATTATGTTCAGAATGGTGGGTTTACCCTCGGTGCGATTTAAGATTAGTCTGCGCGGGCCTCCTCTGAGAAAACCAAAAAATGGCATAATCTTAAGTAAAATAATAAAATAAATTATTTTATTTTTCTACTTCTTATAACTCACAAATGGTAACTTGGATTATAAATATGAGACCACTAATAAACTAATGAGGGTATGCCTTATTTAAGTAGACACAAACTTTGGCCGTCGTGGGCCACCAGATAAAGTTAGTTTTTAGCAGAAAATAAAATAATTAAGTGACAATTATTTTATAGTGAAATTTATAACATATAAATGGTAACTCGGATTGAAAATCTGAGAGTACCATTGGATTTTTTGGGGATTGTTTCATCTAGGAAGAGCCTAACATCGACCGAAGCGGGTTGAGGGTGTCTGATAGTAACATTCCAATCTTTTTTATGGTACGTTCAGTAAACAAGAGAGGGGAATTTTATAACATCTTAACTGGTGTTTGGAATTAAAATCTGAGGGCACCATTGAACTCGCAGCACCTATATTCGATTAAGGAGACTTTCACCTCAACGGCAGTGGGTCGAGAATGAAAGTTAGTGTTTTTGTTTTTTTCTAAAAAATATAAACGTGTGTGACAGTTTATTTTTATTTTACCAAAAACCATGTGGGTGTTGGGCGGTAGTACCCACTAGAAATATAACCTCCATGTGGAGGTTGGTAGTGTGGGCCACCAAGCCATAACTTCTCATGAAAAGTTATGGTGGTGGGAACCCCTACGCCTCAACCTCCCATGTGAGGTTAATGAGGTGGGGACCACCCAAAACCACCTAACCTCCCATTTTGAATATTAGGGGCGGGGACCAACCAAACCCCATTAAATATGAGTAGAGGAAAACCTATCAACCCCCCCTTTAATGTAGAGGTGCCTCTTGAGATTCCTCCACATTAATGTTTCCAACACACCAAATTAATGGTTCCAAATACTCCACTTTAATTTTAATGTTCCAACCATGTGTTTAGTCAATATTTTTGAATTCGTTCCAACCGAATGATAGATATTATAATCTATTATTTGGCACAACTTTTTGCTATGTGATTTGAGATGAGGATTATTAGGAGAAAGCTCCCAATGAAGAATGAATAACATGTTCTTCCAATGAAGAACACTGCCAATGATCTCCATAGATCTTCTTCCCTAGACTCCAACCGACGTGGAGCGTCTTCCACAACTGACGTGTGAGACCAGGATTAGAAGTGTGTGGTGGAAGTGATAAATGATGACAATTATGTCTTCTTCGCTACGACACCATCGATGAACGATGATAAAGGTAGGGGTTTATTTGTGTAACATTACTTTCCTTATTTTCAACTTCTGTTTGAAAGGAATCATTGGAGAGGCTCTAAACATTGAAGTTAATCTTTCTTATTACATGAATAGAAAAATGTTACCAACCTAAACGTAGATGGTGTGGGCCAAAACAACATGGACCGACCCCTCTTCCATTCTTGTTTTTGATGATCTTCATCATGGTGATGAAAGGAAGGGGCGACGAAGTCGACAAAGACAACAACTGTGCTACCTGCGGCCTCCATGACCCGCACCGCCCCAAAGCGTCCCGCAGCATCTCGCACCGCCACAGACCGAACCGGCCCCAACCGAGCCCTCGCAGCCTGCCCGACCACCTCCTAAGTTTCTTCCTTGCTCTTGGATACCCGGCATCCCGAGTCACCACCCGACACCCTGGCCAAACCGCCAAGCCGTGTCGGCCTCCAGGCCAGACCAGCGCCCAAGCTGCACCGGTCTCCCGATCCGGCCCATAGCCCCCTCGCGGTGACCTAGCAGAACTAACCCCAGCCGCGCCCTCCGGGACGATCCGCACCGTGCCCCGCCCTCACAGCGCTCCAGGGCGAACCAGCCCTGATCCCGGGCCGGACCACCCTCACGGCCCGTTGGGCAGGGCCTAGCATGCCAGGTCAAACCCAACGGGCCAGTTCGGATGCAATGGGTCAGGCTAGGTTTACTCAAACCAAGTCGGCCCTGACTAAGTCAGGTCATGTCGGTTCGACTGGGTCGGACCAGATCGGGACCTACTACCGACTCTTTACCTTCTTTTGGCCATATCATTGGCACCAGATGTCCGTTTGATGAACCCACAGCAGTGATGGTAATATTGATGTGTGATTTTCCCTTTGAGTATACCCCACATGAGTTTCAGGTATAGTTGAGTTACAGTCAAGATGGATCTTGCACGATTCCAACTAGGCCCCCGATATTAAAAG
Source organism: Viscum album (assembly GCA_963277665.1). NCBI lineage: Eukaryota > Viridiplantae > Streptophyta > Magnoliopsida > Santalales > Viscaceae > Viscum > Viscum album. Next base: position 602,298,717 of record OY728157.1, read on the forward strand.
GCTAATAACTCACAGACTGGGGGTCTGATTGATGCGCCGTCTATTGCGTTGAGACCCCTATCACGTGGGATAACTTTTGGATTAATCTTCGTGGGACTTCATGGCAGTTTATGTATCGAAACTTTGTTTGAGGATCAGACTCTCCTAGAATCAAGGCTGCTTCATGTGGAAACCATGTGGTCGGCTGCTTTATAACCACTGTTACTAGATCCTGTGTGGGTTTGATAGCTCTGACAGCTGCTCCTTCATCTTGTGTGGTTCGACAGCTATGACCACTGTTCCAGGATCCTGTGTAGGTTTGACAGATCTGACCATTGTTCCTGGATCCCGTGTTGGTTCGACAGCTCTGACTATTGTTCCTGGATCATGTGTGGGTTCTATAGTTCTATCAGTTGTTCCTAGATCATGTGCGGGTTTGAGAGCTCTGACTACTATTCCTGGATCATGTGTGGGTTTGAAATTTTTGACTGCAGTTCCTGGATCTCATGTGGGTTTGACAGTTCTGACCGTTGTTCCTAGATCATGTGTGGGTTTGATAGCTCTGACTACTGTTCCTGGATCCTGTGGAGGTTCGAAAATTCTGACCGCTATTCCTAGATCCTATGTGGATTCGAAAACTCTGACTACTGTTCCTAGATCTCGTGTGGGTTTGACAGTTCTGATTTCTATTCCTGGAGCCTATCTGGGTTCAACAGAATAGTTGATTTAGTAGATACATATAATCATTAATAACTCTCAACAAAAGTTGAAAACCTGTGTGAGCTGAGTTAGTATCTTTGTGTTTTCCTCATGATTGAGATGGACTACTTGATAACTTAGGTATAGGTATGTGTATATACCTAAGTGGGGTTATCTGTTGATTTCATACTTTTTGGTTTATACTTGTAGGATTTTGTGAGACTTTGAGGGTCTTGGGTTCCCTAGTGAGTATCATTATACTCCCTCGTACATGGTCTATGGCCGAACCTTGTTGTGTTGGATGCAGACGATAAACATCGCTGACCGATGCTGAGAGTACCAGGACTAGACGGTACCCGGAGGTGGACTATATGACGTGACGGTACACAGAGGGGATGGATGTATATTGACAGTTTTGGAGGCTATATATACTTACCCAATAGGTATGAATTCCGGAGGATGACCCAACAACTTTTTTTTCCTTTCTTGAGTTGTACATGTACTTCCAGTTCTTTGTACTTATAGTTGGGCTTGTATTTTTGACCCCTTTTACTTTTCTTCACTCTTTTGTTATACTGTTTACTTAGTGTTTTATATCCAGTTGTGTTCTTTATTTTGTGTGTTTATATCTTATAGGGCAATGCATTCCCAATTTTAGGGAAATTACTCCTTTGGTGCTAGTCGGCAGCACCTGGCCTATGGAAGGCGGGATTGGGGTAGTCACTACATGGGCCTCGAGAGATGGGTCATGACATAATAAATTCTTAATTTGGTTTTATGGTAAATTTAATTTTTATGTATAACTAACATACCATGGTAAGACATTTTTTACCTCAGTAATGGTAAAATTGTGTCATGGGTTAAAGATAAAAATTTGATGCATAACATACCGAAAAATTACAACATTTAATGGTGTTTTGAAGTGTTTCATGACCAAAACCATCATATAATACATTAATCATAATTAAATATATTTTAAATTAATTATATATCTTCTTTATCATCTTTAATTATAAGATGAAATTGTTTTAGTCACATAAACCCACATCTCCTCATGTAAAAATACCACCAACCACCTTATTTTGACTAAAAACCCATGAATAATTTAAAAAATAAGACAAAAAAATTCATACTCACTATACCAACATCCAAATGAATATGGTATCCAAAAAATATCTTATATTGTCTCCTATAGGGTCTCTCATGGAGGTGAAATTCAAGAAGCAATTTTCTAGAAACACATCTCTTAATTTCATTTCATATTTCACATTCTCCCCAACTCCTTCATCCATCAATAAATAATAATTCTATAATAATTTAAATAACACAAATTCCTTTTTAAATGAAATATAATTTATTAATACTTTTTATTACCTATTCTTTTTCATGGAATCCAAACTATTGTTCATGTAAGTGTGGTTAATCGTTTATGTGAATAATGTTTTTGTTCATTTTCCAGTACAACTTTTATAGTTGATCATAAAAATTTTATTCAGTTTAATTGATATTGTAATTTTCATATTATATTCTATTTAATTTTTGGAATCTAATATATAATAATTATATTAAAAAAATGAAAATAGTTGAGTCTCTTTGGAAAAATCATTCAAAATAAAAAAACATTTATCATTAACATATTATCAAATAAATAATCCCCGTGTTAGATAAAAATGATATATGGGAAAATATATACTCCTATAATATCATTGATACAAGAAATTATAATTCAAGTTTCTTATTACCATTGGAATAGATTATCCATAATTATATTCAAATGAACTAATCAAGATACCCAAAAACAAACACACTAAAAAAAATTAAAATAATGAAATATTAATAATTAATCAGTCATTAAATGTTATTAAAGGATAATATATATTATTATAATTATGAATATAGTTCTAGAATTAGTCAATAACATTATTTTAGTCATTATACGGATGGTTAATGTACACTGCACTAGAGGGAAGTGTGAGTTAATAGTTCTTCTAATATCACATTTATTTTTGGGAGTTATATGTCTTATTCTCCACTTATTTCCTAAATTCTGGGTATGTATAATGAAATTATATATATAATATCATTAATATAATGATATTTATAATTTTCAATGTATCATTTTAAAATTATTACTTTATTTGGACATATGATTGGACTGATTACTTGTGGTAAGGGATTTCTTAAATCAATTTTCATTTGTTAGTTTAAATTTATCATTAATTGATTATTTCATGATAGGGTTATGTGTGGGGGTGAATGTAACTCCTCGAGTTTTTAATTGATGATTTATTTATCTTATTATCATTTTTATAAAATTAATAATAATTTTAATTTAATAAAAAAAATATGTAAATAAATGTTAAATTATTATAATGACAATTTATGTAAATTAGTATGGATTAAATACTAATATTCTAATCATGGTATTTTATTTTAGATATGAAATTATAGTTAATTATTATATATAAATACATGATATAATTAAATCAATAAAATAATTTTAATAAATTGTTTTAATTTTAGTATACCGAAGTACTGAATTTTTGTTTTAAGGATTAAAGCATACAATATTGGGTATTTTATAATAATAATATTTTGAATAAATTAATAATGTTTAAATAAAAAATGGTTTCTTTAAAATAATATTTTATAATTTTATTTTTTATAACAAGATAAAATTTTAGGTTTCTTATGAAACTATACATGTTTGTAAAAAACTGAATAAATGAAATCATATATATTATTTATATATGTATATAAATATATAAATAAAAAGTATTTAATATGAAACTATAATTATATGTTTTTTGGAAAAAATAAAATAGAATATATATATATATAACGATAAAACATATAATGATAGAACAAATAACAATAATTATAATAAAATGATATAAAAAAATATATTTTATATGAAAAACAAAAAATATATAAATTGATTATAGAAATATATATATTGATGAAAAATAGTGAATAAAAACAAATAAAAAGAAAAGATAAAAGGTAAATCAGGATAGGGATTACGGGGCGGTGAGAGGCATAGTAATGGATTTTCGTGCAGTAGGCTGGTCTTCACGTGAGTCAACTGTCTTGGGTGAGTAGTCATCTTATCGATGAGAGCACAGGTCGAAGGCGCTGCATCTTCACAAGCGGAGGAGTCGAGCGAAATTAGTGAGCCAGAATAAAACTTTAGTCGAGGGTTTCGTAAGTCTTCAATGATGGAGATCATGTTTCTGGCTAAGTCTTCTCTCCTTTGTATAATTTGAAGTCAGGGATTCGTATTCCTCGGGTTCGAGTGGCAGACGAAGTAGAGGATTCATGAGGCATCTTGTTCATCTCCCTGAGGTGTCAAGGCCAAGATTGGAGGTTCATTTTTTGTTGAGGTTGGGAACAAGTCTGATCTAGGTATTTTTCACATTCAAGTATCCAAATGAGATAGGAGGATCTACCCTGCGATGTAATGTTATTCAAGTAGGATTTCAATATTCAGAGTGTGTATTTTCAAACATTATTTGCTGATTCAGTATGAGTGTCTTATTCATCCACATTCATTTTATTCAATAATTGGTATATTCAATTTGATTTTTCATCAAATTTCAATGTTTGAAATAGTTAAGAATGCCGCGTATTTTGATTTCCAACATTTTATATTATTTATTGAGGGGCTGTGGTTTGAGGCTTCTTGACGATGTTTTAACATTTTGAATTGAATCAGTAATTCTATTATTATTATTCTTGTAATTTATTATTTATTGTAACTAAATAGGTTATTTATTTCTTTATGTTTGGTATTTTTTTATCAAGTATATAACGAATGACATGTTTTATTTTTCATTCTTTGAGCATAGTCCAGTTTGTCATTTTCAAAACAGTTTCTGCTATGGTCATGTCTGAGGAATGATTAGGGTCATATATATATATATATATATATATATATATATATGTTATTTTGACATCAATATTTTGAATCATCAAAATATTAAGTGCTTGTATAGAGGTTTGGAAGGGGGGATTCATCGAGATTAGTTTTACTCTTTTCTGTTTTGAGAGATGTTCCAGTTTTTTCTATTTTCCACTTCTCAAAGTTTTTAAGAGGTCTTTTACAAATGAAATATGATGAAGAAGACTTCTTAAGGGTTCGTCTTCCATTATTTTAGTAAGATATGTCTTCAATTAAATCAATTAAATTTATATTTATTTTATAAAAAATTTCCTTAGACTTGGTTTGGTGTAAGGGAAAACATATATATCTCATGTTTTTTCATTTATTGGATTCTTCAATTTCAAATCAATATGTTTTGTACTCTTAAAATTTTTATTAATTTTAGTAAGGGGGTAATTTTTTTGTATATATGTTCTTTTCACCTTCAATATATACATAGATTTATATTATAATTTTATGTTATTTATGTTTGATTATACATGTCATAAATTCTAGAAACATTTTATTATGGAAGTGGGTTTAGAAATCAATATTTGATGTAAGGAGTTTTTTTTCTATTACGGTGATGTTTTTAAAACTCGATTCTGGAATTATTTATTTAATTAGCTTATGTCTGACCTCAAAAGATATATACATATAGGTGAATAATTACCTTTGAACTAATATTGTAATGGATTATATTTACTTTTTCAAAATTTATTTTATTTTTTCAATCTGTGTTGGATTCTAAAAACATTGTTTCACTTGTGTGTATATGCTTCAATATAATTTCATATCAATCATTCCATGTGATATTTTCAAATATAGACTTATTGATTTACAATTTTATACACCTGTCATATATATATAATTGATTTTTATCGATATTTTTATTAAATTTTTTTCATTGTGCATAGAAAATTAAGCATGTTTATATGTTGAATTAAGGATGTCGTAATTGCATTTATCCATGGCCATGTTTTATTCATAACATTGACATTCCTTTCTTTCTTATTCCATTCTCGATTTTCAATTCAATTTTATGGTTTACTATATATGATCGTTATAAACATGGATTTATTCATTGTTTGAAATGTTTAGAACATTATTTTCAAGATATAAAGGTTTTTTATGATAAACTATTTATATAAATAATAAATTTATTCTGCGGAAGGAAAGTTTGAATACATTTCATGCAGTGTCTTGTTTCATGAGGCTTGGTTGTAACCAAGATCTCATAAATGTTTATACATATATATATATATACTTATATTTAAATGTAATTGTATCTTAATGAATGGAAATGTTCTAAAAAATAAAAAACATTAGTTAATATATATATATAAAATTAAAGCAAGTCTATAATGTTTTCAGAACATCTGAAAACTTAAACGTAGTACATATGTAAGGATAATGGGGAGTGTACCCATCATTCATTATGTGGGTAGGCCCAGACATCATTTAATGATTAAGTATCCCAAACTTTTTTTCGAGGATTTATAAGTATTTTCTGATGAATTACTGGTTTGTTTTAATGTAATCTAAAGCATAGGTATTTTCAAAAGCGTAACTATTTCATAGGAATTAAAAAATATTTAAAAGCATAACTATATTCAGAAGAGTTTAATTATATTTTTTCAAAATAGTAAGTATATATTGAGTTTATTTCCTAAAAAATTTACAGAAATATATATCAAAGGTATTTCTAAATGTTTTCCTTTCAAAAAGTAAAATTATATTCAAAAAATGGTTTTATGTAACCCTTTATTGGGAAATTTATTGCACACCCATTTGTTTTTAAATATATTTCAAAGGAATAATAAAAGTTATAAATTAGACTTCTATGCTTTTGGGGTTAGCGCATGTAGATGCATAATAGAAAATTGTTTTATTTTTTTCAACTCTGATAAATATATGGTTTGTTATAATCTTATAGAACCAAGACTGGTAAAAGGATCTCTTTTGTGTTAATCAATTTTGTAATTTATTATTCATTTTAATAGAAAATAATTACACATCATTTTCATGAATTGAGTCCCGAAGAGAGGGATTGTGCCATTATATATACTATATAACTAACCTTTGGAATATATAAAACCCATGATGTCCTTTGGTGAAACCAAAAGGGAATTCCCTAAAATGTTGTCACCTTATTAAATGAAAACATTTGATCTATTTATTTATCCACCACTTAAATTATTATAATTAAATAAATATATAATAACTCCTCTATAATAAATATTCACAAGTTTTTTTCTTATGGGATTCACCTATATCTTCAGACACTTAAAAAAAATGGGATATGAAGTCATCATCTGTATGTACGGCATATTACAGCCATGTGAACCAATGTTGTTCATTCTTCTATTACCTCTTACAATGTCAGGAATCTAGAATGAATTATTTCATTTCTAATATATATATATATATATATTTTAGGATTTATTTATTTTTTATGAAATATTATATAACACATAGCTTCATGTTTTCCATTTTGTGGCCCTAAGATAACCTTATTTGTGGTCATGTTAAATATTCTCTCCTTAATGTGATGTGACTCGTTCACGCATTAACATTATTATATTAAGAATTAGTTTAAAAAAATATGATATAAATTATAAATAAATGAAATTAATGTCATAATTATCCATCTATACATAAAAATTTCATCTTCATCATTCCATTTCATATACTAAAAATGTTATAACATTGTTAATGAATGTGTGGACTACTTCCACAATAAAGTGATGTGAATTTACATTTATCATCACCAAACCACATGATTTATATATATAAATATAATAATTAAATAATATGGTATTAATAAAATAATTTTAATTAATAAAATTTAAACATTACCTACTTTCTTTATATTATGATCAATGTAAAAAAAGAATGTCACCCGTGCAAACATATGACCTATTATATATGTGATTACAATATTGGCTTGTTTTTCATAACCATAATCCATATATGATTCTAAAAGTGTAATTTCTGTCTAAATTTTAAAAAATCAATGGTTATTATTATATATATATTTCTATAATTACCTTTTTGGTCATAGTTTACCTATCAATGTCAGTTTTGACCCAAAAACTGAATATGGTCAAAATCGACACGTTAAAATTTATTGATTATGAAATTTTGTATAAAATTTTTATAAATGAAAAATAATTATTAATAAAATTAGGCAATATTTTGAATCATGTAAATAATTTTGGTAAATTTATTACTCTAGATGATAGACGACATCAAGACAAATCTAGAGAAAGGTATGGTGTATCTTTAGAAAAATTCCATTCATTAGCTTTATCATATCTATAATTGGTTATGTTTTTCCAAGAATATTTTTGAAATATGTTTTTATTATATTATTAAATTTTTAAAATTTTGTTGTGTGTACTTTAATTTTGTACACATGTTTTTCTATTGATTTATTCTCACTACAAAGATACAATCTTTGTAAAGCTTTTTCTTTTCTCATTCGTATTTTTGTGAGTTAAATTCCATATTCCCCATATATTGTTATTGTGTGGTATATATAATTACAATGAAATTATTTTATTATTATTATATTAAAATTTCTAGTGTTCTAAATTTCACTATTTTATAGATTTTATGTTTTAAAGTTACCGAATCAGTAATTGATTTTTGACAGTTTTTACATTCTTTTAGATGTGTTTTATTTTATAAACTTATGCTCTTTTATAATGTGTATATAATAGCAGATTATTATATTATATATTTAATATTAATATTATAATGATATTATATGTTTCGTTTAATGTTATTCCATTCATGGTGTTAATGATTCAAATGTTTCAAAGTGGTATGGAAAACATATGAATGCTTATAGATTATTTTCCTCAAGAATGATTTAGTAACATTTTAATGGTATTTAAATTCTTAAAAATCATGAAAAAATGTACCTATATATCCTAATCATGGGATTTTTTATTTATTACTTACTCATTATTTTTGTAAAGGATTATTGTTGTTTCAGAGAAATTGTATTAGAACCCATTTCATTTCCTTGGTTTCTTTGTGTTTCAATTATATTTCTTGAGAACTGCTTTATTTTTATAGGTTAATCATGTTCCAAATAGATATTTATGAAACCCTATTCTTCTCCATTGGTTTATTATTTCATTAAGAGACTGTAAAGAAACCAATTTATTTTCAATTTTCTACCCATGTTCCAATGAGATAGTTATAAAACACGCTTCCTTTATAGGAGTTGACTATGCCCTAAAGAGATTATTTTCGAACCCATTTTTTTTCCAGGGGTTCATTTTTTTTATAAGTACCCATGTTTTTATGGTATTTTTTTTCAAGATAAATCATTTTATTCAATAATATATGTTTCATATAACACTTAGCATAGATTAACTATGATATACAGTTAAATATTATTATTTTAACAGGACATTTATAAACATGATGTTTTGTTGAATGTTGTGAACAATATTATATAAATTATGAAACTATATTTCAAATATATTTATAAATGTAATTAATTGTTTGTGAACTAATTAAAAATTCTATATGTAATCCAGTTTATTATAAATGTTGTGTTTTTTAAAAAACATCTTTTGTACCCATAATGGCATTTTATCATAAAATATTGTGTTAATAACTATTAGGGAAAAATAGATATTATTTTCTTATGATATATACACAATTTTATGATTTTAAATTCATATATAAAGTTTTATTTTCTTAATATAAATATAAATCCAATTTTAAGCATATGAACTATATATTTTAGGGTTATTTTTGCTACTTTTGATGTAACAACTTTTTTAAATCAATATTTTATAAAAATTATAAGTTGTATTTTATAAAATACATTTTATATTTTAAATATTAATATTGTAATTATATTATGGTAAAATATTTGTTTTTTCAAAGATGTTTCAGTTTTTTAGATATAGTAATAAAATTATATTTTAATTGAGAAACTCTTTTTCGTCTAATTTATTTATATACATTACATATATTTTAAATTTATTTTAAAGAATAATGAATCAATTTATAAATTAATGAATCAAATTGGGGATATAGGAATAAATTTCTTGTAGAATGTTTATATTAAAACATTTAAAACATTAACTTATAAAACCTTCTCTAACATTGCGTTTTTGGAATAGAATTTATGTATAAATTTTCAAATTCTATGAATTGAATTAGGATAAATTGATTCCATAATTGGAATTATATGATCTAAATTAGATTTTATGGTCAATATAATTTTTATGTATAAAAAAAATACCATGGTAAATAAAAATTACCCCAGTACAGGAAAAATAGTGTCACAGGTTAAAGTTAAATGTTAAAAGCATAATATACCTTAAAATTACAACATATAATGGTTTTATGCGGTCTTTGACGACCCAAACCATCCTATAAATAATTAATTTTCATCAAAATTATTTTAAATTAATTCCATCTCAATGTGGTTTTATTTAATTATAATAAATAATTGTTTAATTCACATAATCCCACATCTCGTCATGTACAAATACCACCCACCACGTTATTTTTACTGAAAACCCCAGAATAATTTAAAATATATGACCAAAAAACATGTAAACACTATACCAACATACAAGTGATTATGGGATAAAAAAAATACAATATACATGATTCTCAAGGGTCTCACATAGAGTGATATTCATGAGGTAATTTTCGAGAAATACCTCTCTAAATTTCAATTCATATTACACTTTCTCCCCAAATCATTCATCCATCAAAAAATAATAATTCCATAATAATTTAAACAATATAATTTAATTCTTTTAATGAAATATAATTTTTAAATAAATTTTATTACCTATTCTTATTCATGGAATTGATTCTATTGTACATGTTAGTGCGGTTAATCACTTATGTGAATAATGTTTTTGTTCGTTTTCCATTACAACTTCCATGGTTGGTTGTAATTTTTTTTCAGTTTAATTGATATTTTAATATGTATATTATATTATATTTAATTCTTTGTAACTAATATATAATAATTATGTTAAATATAATGTAAATAGTTCATTCTCGTTTGGAAAAACCATCAAAATAAACAAAATGTTTATCATTAACATATTATCAAATAAATCATCCCCATGTGAGAAAGAATTGATATATGAGACAATATATCCTCCTATAATAAAATTGATACAAAAAAATTCTAATCCTATTTTTTATTACCATTTTAATAGATAATTTATAATTATGTACAAATGAACTAATCAAGAAACCCAAAAACAAACACCCAAGAAACAATGAAAATAATGAAATAATTTTAATCAATCAGTTGTAATATGTTATTAACGGAGAATATATATTATTATAATTACTAATATAGTCATAGAATTAGTAAATAACATTTATTAAGTCCTTATAGAGAAGTTTAGTGAGTGATTCACCAAAGGAAAACATGAATTAATAATTCTTATCGTATAACATTTATTTTTGGGAGTTATGTGTCTTATTATCCACTTATTTCTTGAATTTAGGTTATGAATAATGACCTTATATGTATAATATCATTAATATAATGTTATTTATATTATTAATTTGTTCATTTATCAATTATTACCTTAATTGGGCTCATGATCTGACTGAATATAAGGGGATATGATTTCATAACTCAATTATCATTCATTTGGATAAAATTATCATTCATCGATTATGCCATGATAAGGTTATGTGTGAAATTAATTTTGATTGTATCATGTCTTATTTCCATATTTTTAAGTATAGTTTTTTATTAATATACATAATTGATCCATATTTTAAAAAAAATGACCTTTTATGGGAATTTTTCTCATACTCCTTTCATTGAGGCATATTTTGATAGTATACACCCAAATAATATTATAAGGTCTATATAAATCACATATAATAAATTATATCATGATTTTATTGTATTTTTGGTATTAAAATGTTTCAATGTGGTAGGAGAATTTTTGATTTATAAACCTATTTTTAAACCATTTATTCGCTATTTGTAGAATGTCTTGGCTATGCAGATAGAGGTGGAGCCTGGTTAGAAAAAGTGCCTTAATACATCAACCAATATCATTTAATTTTTTTTGGAAAAATTAAATGGTTTTGTACCTATTTACTAGACCATCATGATGGTAGTTTTACATGTGATAGAAACATGACATGAAATAACTTTCCATTCTCTTATTTCAGTATTCATTCATCACTATCTAGAGGGCTTCAACTATGAAAAAAAATATGGATATATTTTATTATTGTTTACAGATTAAATGTAATATTTTGGTTGTTATTTAACAGGAAATTTTTATTATTCTCATTGACTATTTTTCCCCCTATATTTTACACTTACTAATCATTTGAGATCACCCTTGTCTGTTTCCTTTTACATGGTTATGAAAAAGACAATTCAGAATGATTTTAAGGATGGAAATTGTTTTCTATTATTATGATTTTTATTGACTATATAATAAAGGTACTTTGTATGTATCTATTTCATTAATACTACTAAACTATTTCTCCATTTGAGATGTGATTTCGTGTATCTTATAAAAATGTTATAAAGGAATCGTCTTTCGTGTAATGGGTTCCAGGACATTAAATTCACTATTATATCATGTTTAGTGGGAAACTGTTGAACAAGATTTCAAATTAATAATAACAAATTTTAGAAGTATGAAATATCGTTATAGTATCTAAAAACCATTACAATTAGAAGAATTTTTATTTTTTGGCTCTGTACTCATGTGGATTATGGAATAACTTAGTGTGTGAAATTATATTGTGATGGTTCCTAATTTAAGGAATATAATAAAAACCCAATAAATGATAGGATTTTTCTATATAGAAAGAAATAAAATTTGGAGTTGGACCATAACATATCAAAAAAAGTTTAGGACAACATAATCTGACAATAATGAATAATCATGGTACACCCATGACAGATCATTTTATGTGATAAAATACCTTATATTTTTATGGTAATACTAATCAACTGGTAGTTGAAGAGTGGATGATTTCCCTTGAAAATAAATTTTTGGAAATGTGATGAAATGTAAATTTAATGTTATTAGTTTAATTATATTAAATGATGGGATAATCTAATCAATTGTGGTCACTAATCCTAAACATCAGGGAGAAAGATAAAATAGAACTCATGAATAGAGATCATTTATGGACATAATATTGAAACAAAATTTCTCTCATGATCAAATAATTTAAATAAAAATAAAATTACTTTTCAAAAAGAAACATAATAATAGAAAATCACGGAGTAGGATAATACCTTCACAAGACAATATTTTAATGTTATAGATTACAAATGTTATTTTAAAAATAATATTGATCATTTCTTTTATGGTCTTAACTAAATTCTCCAATGGGAATTTTATTCCCAAACATTTTCATCATATCATAAAAAAATATTTTATGCCATAAAAATGAGAAGTATTTCACTAGATTCTACATCTTAAATGGAAATCAAGAGAGGTAGAGGTCTCCTAAGAACCATTAATTGTAAAATATTCAATGAAAAATAGTGGAACAAAGAAATTACCAATATTTGAAAATTGTGGGAAGAACCATCTATGGATTGGTTTGTATTGAATGGGAGTTTTTATGTGTGGAGACAAGTGTCATCATGATAATGAATTAAATAGAAGATACAAATTAATAATTTTGGATTCATTAACTAATGATAAAATGCATATTATTCAAATCAATGTTACAAGAATCAGGTAATATACCACTAATGGGGACAAGGGGATATGAGCAAGATTATGCATTCACTATTGCTGAAGTTGAAGTACTAATGTCGTGGTTGTGTGAACATTAATCCAATATTCAAATTTATAAATAGAATTAATTTATTTTGGATCATCTCAGTCTTTTATATCTAAATATTTGTATAAGAAAATTTTATATTTCCATTCTTTTACATTAGATATTTTAGTCCGACCTCCTAAGAAAAGTGTCATTGGAAAAAATGTATTCTCTAGTCCTCATTATGGCATAAAAACATGAAATATTTTATGAACTTATCATCATTCCTATGGTTTTATTTGACATAATATTATTATGGAAGTCTTTAAAAATATGAAATCAAAATTTATTTTATAAAGAAGAAAATTATGATTTGTGGGGAATATATAAAATTACATATCCTTAGAGTTGAAATATCATCCTCTGATTCTGGTCTAGATACAAAACCAGTATATCTACTATACGAAATTATTTGGGTTAAAGTGAAAAAAATATAAGGATGAAGGTTGAATTTTTAAAATAAAATAAGTACATATTATATAAGAATATGTCAATTTATTTCCAACAGTAATGTTGGAAGATCCCCGAGAGAGAAAATATACATTTTCTATTTATTTTATTCCTAATGAATGGCCAATATCAAATAATCCTGAAAGAATAGACAATGTGGATTTATTGGAGTTGAAGAAATATCTAAAGGAGATTTGTGATATGCTATTTATTCCCCCTAGTGTTTATCCAAGTGGAGCCCAAATTAATTTTGTTAAGATGTAGGTTTAGTCCATGATATTATGAATTGATTATTAGAAAATTAATTTTATAACAATAAATAAAAAAATTTCTTCTACCTCACATAAATAATTTATTCGATCATCTTTAGGGAGAAAAATATTTTTTAATGTTTGAAAGTTATTTGTGGAATCATAAATTACCTATAAAGATGGAAGATATGAAAAAAAAAATTTAAATTGAGTTATGGACATTATTAGTTCACAATAATTAAATTTGGACTCACTAATCCACAATATATATATATATATATTAAATGAATATATAATTGAAATAATATATTGATGATTTAATATTTGTATTCGTTTTTGTTATCTTTCTATATTTTTAAATATATTAGGATCTTGAGAATAAATTATGAATCATTCTTGAGACTCTTAGAAGAAATAATTTATATAGTAAATTTTTTTAGTTTGATGCCTGACAACATGGAATTTCTTTCATCGACCATATTTTCTCCTAGGATGAAATTTTAGTAGATTATATCAAGGAAAATGCTATCCAAGAATGTCCTACAACAATAAACCTAATTGAGTTATATATTTTCATTAGTTTATTAGGTTATTATAGATGATTCATTATGATTTTTATCGATTGTCTATCCCATTAACCAAGCTCAAACGCAATGGGTTTATATTTTTTCAGACAAATGAATTTAATGACTATTTTGAATAATTTATGAGAATATTGGTTAATTATATGACATTGAATATACCATTAAGAAATGATGGGATTGTGATATACATTTATTCTTTAAATAAAGGACTCAATTGTTTCCTTAAGAAAAATGATAATGTTATATCATACTCATCAAAGCAGTTGAATAATAAAGATCAAAATTATCAATCACATGATTTGGAGTTAGAATCCATAATATTCTCTATTTAAATATGGAGAAACTATCTATATGGTGAAATATTTGAGATATATAATTATGGAAGGATATTGGAATACATGTTATCATAGAAATAACTCAACATGAGGAAAATAACATGGCTCATGTTACTTAGTAATTATGATATCTCAATAAACTACTACCCAAGAAATGCATTTATGTTGGAATGTGAATTATGTATGAACGATCATGGAATTTATACCCAAATGAGGATTGAGAGAGATATAATGTTAACTTATTTTTTAAAGATGTATATAATAATTATTAATGAAGTAGATCCACCAATTATTTTTAAAATGATTCTGATATCATATTTATTCGAGAAAATAAAAATATTTCTATCCAATTATATGTTTTTTGTTAAAAAAGCACTGAATTATGGAACATTGGAAGGATTCATTTGTAATGATATTGGACATACTTTTGTAAAGAGATTATGTGTGCACTAAATACCTAAGATTAAAAATGGAGTTGTTGGATGATGACCAAAAAAAAATTCTTGTATAAATAATGGTACTTCAATGATGTATACGGATCAGACAGAACATTATTGTTGGGATAATATAAAGTGTGAAATAACTAAATATATTTGAAGATGAAAAGTTTTTCATAAAGTGAAGGATGAATGAAATCATTGTAACGTCCCAGACCCGGGTTCCACGCAACGGGTTCCCCGAGCCCAGTTCTCCACAAGACCTCAAGCGCATTTCCCCAAATTCCAGAGGCTGCCAACTAGCAGCGAGGGCCAAGGTCTGATAGTGGGGACACTACTACAAATATGGATTTTATTAGCACTAAAAATGGAATTTATTAGTGCTAAAAATGGCATTTATCAGCGCTATAAAAGTTCTTATAAAGCCGGAAAAGATAAGGGGGGGTCCCTTTTATCAGCGCTCCAAAAAGCGCAGATAATGACTCCTTTAATCAGCGCTAAAAAAAGAACTGATAAAAGGGGTCTTTTATCAGCGCTAAAACAAAGCGCTAATAAAAGGGCATTTTATCAGGGATTTCTTTTTATCACCGATAAAGACCCATTATATCAGAACTTGTTTTTAGCGCTGATAAAAATAAAAAAATTTAACAAAAATAAAAAAAATTAATAAAATTAAAATAAAACATCCAATCTCAGGGGGGGAGTTTTACATTGCTTGATCCCCCCTTTATCATCTCTTTCCTCCACCTCCAGTGCCCTCCCGCACCGCATAAACCATTTATCAGCGCTAGCCCTTTAAATCAACCTTGCGGGCGCACCCGTACCTCCACCTAGATTTGATCTCGAGACCTCCCCCATGCGCACCTAATGCCTTTCCCACTACCCTATATCGATTTGTTCTTTTATTAATGATATATATATTTATTTATTTATATATTTAATTATATTTATTTGTATAGTAATATATATTTATATTAATATATATAGTAATATTAATATATATATAGTTATATTAATATATATAGTTATATTAAAATATACATATAGTTATATTAATATATGTGTAGTTATATTAATATATGTATAGTTATATTAATATATAGTAGTTATATAAATATTCATATATTAGTATTTTAAATAAAATGGATATTCGTTATTATTTAGATAAATCTAATATATTTTATATGTAAATATGATTAATTATTTATTTAAAAAATTTAATTTTTAAGTATGAATATATAAAAAAATTGTACATATAGTTATATATTTGATTATAAATAGCAGTGCATTATAAAAAAGGATGAAATTTAAAATACATAATATCAATATGAATGTAATAACTTGGAATAAATTCAGTCCCCACCAAAAAAAGCCAATAATACCCCCTTAAATGAGGCTGAAAATCAACAAAATGTTAAAAAATCTGGGTACCCCGACAAAAAACTCAGTTTTTGAGGCCTTATAGGCCACTTTTGGCCGAGAAAAACGCTTGACCGGGGTACCCCTAGATCATAGTGACGTGGAGCACATCGCATGCTTCGATTTGATATGTGGTAGAGCTGAAACGGACACCCAGATCAAAAGTTATGGCCGTTTGAAGTTTGAGTTGTGTTTTCAACATATTTTGGATCTTCTTTTTAAATTTTTTTATTCATTAAATTGTTATTAAATGACTATTACTCTATAATAATTATCAAATTATTAATTAAAACTATTTTTATAATTTTTTAAGAATCCATTTTCACTAAATATCTTCTTTATTAAGTATATTAAGTGTAAATGTACATTTATACATATCTAAAATATATTTAAAAATTATATATTATATTCATATCAATATAACTATATAACTATATTTATATATTAATATATTTTTTTTAATTTTTTTTGAAGTCGACCATTTATCAGCGCTACTAAACAAGCGCTGATAAAGGGGGGCCTTTATGAGGGCAACAAAAAAGCCCTGAAAAAGGGGTACTTTTATCAGAGCTTTTTTTAGCGCTGATAAAGGCACCCTTTATCAGCGCTTTTTTGAGCGCTGATAAAGCCCCCCCCCTTTATCAGCGCTTTTTTCGTTAGCGCTGATAAAGGGGTGGCACTGGCCTTGCCCAGTTTTGTGGTAGTGGGAAACTATGCCCTCATTTGTCAAAGTGTAGCGCAGTGGAATGCAAAATAAAACATACAACAAACAGCGGAAGATGTAAACATACACAACTGAAATAACTACAGCAATGGATGTAACCAATAGTATATAAGTTATGATGCTACATGTTTCATGTTCTAAGAAAATATCCATAACATGTTATACATCAATACAGTACAACAGAAAACAGAGTACATCAAAACAAGGAAATAGATGGCAGCGGCATCATGATCCTAGGCTTGGTCCCATGTCCTCCTACTCCATAGAAACAGTCAAGTACCTATATAGGGACTCTTTCCCCTATCCACACCTACAGAAACATAATCTGTTTGGGCCGAAAAGCATGACCCAAACAGGGTGTGAGAAATATATCTCAGTAGGCACCCACCAAAGGCATGTGCCCAACTGCGTGTAAGCAAGCAACAACAATGTGCAATAGTAAAATGAAATAAAGTATGCAGTACTCAAAAGTAACTAATTACCAGTTATATTTCCATTTTATTATCCATTTAATTCATTCAACTTAGTAACATTTTTGTGCTCAACAGCACCAAGCCCTCAGGCCAACTAAAAGCTTTCCCTCAGGCTAAAATAGTAACCACGCCCTCAGGCTTGCCCTTAGGCCACATTGAATCCAACCCGCAGGTATTGCCCTCCAGCGTAACATAAATTGCCCTCAAGCGTAGGAAGTGTCGCCCTTAGGGACAAAAGTCAACCCCTTAGGATCAAAAGGTTTCCATCAAGAAAAATAACTACAACCCTCGTGCTAAATAGTGTAGTGCCCTCAGGCTAATCACAACAATGTACTCAGGCCAAATACAACAATGCCATTAGGAAAAACAGGCAACCGGGCCATGCACAACAGGTAAACAAGCAGTAAAAAGCAATTACTCTCAATGCAATTCTACAATTACTACTTTCAAGGCATACCCTCGGGTATGCTGGCCAAACGGCTAAACAGTGAAACACACCCCGCGGGTAGTTCCGGATCTAAGCAGTGATCCCAACCAGCATTTTAATATCATAGTTTTATCTCCTATGCAATTATAGGCATTAATCATAGTAATGGACTCAACCACATGACACCCCAACATGGGTTCGTGGCACAAAAAACGCACAAAACACACAACAGTTGGAAAATAAACACAAAGTCACCTACCTTATATGCCAATGAATGCTATAACCGAAAGCCGACTCCAGAAATGCCCGAGAAAGGTGTAGATCTAATGAAGAAAAAAGCTCATTTGAATGTAAATAACTTATGTTAGGAGATGAATTGGTAAGAACGGCACCAGGAGAGGAGAGGGCTTACTCGTGCGGTTCCAACAAAATCGTCCGAAGCTGAATCAGATTCCAGACGAATGCCCGGTGGGTCTTGAAAGATCTGGCCACCTCCTTTGGCTCCAAAATGGCTCAAGTGTCTCCTCTGCCAAATGAGGAGGCTACTGCATGTCTTAAGATGAAAAAATAAAGTAAACGACATGTGCATCCAAGTACATGGCGTGTACTCCCTTCATTTAACTGTTCCACTGGCGGCACTGCCACACTGATCATCCACTGACATGAGTACATGGCATGTACTCCTGAGTACACAGCGTGTACTGTCGCCCAGCTGGCGGTGACTCCACCGCCTTACTATTTAAGCCTACCGACTGACTACACGGCGTGTAAGGTACCACTACACGGCGTGTAGGCGGTTCCTACACCCCTCGTCGCCGACAAGACAACATGCCCCATGTACTCATCCCAACACGGCCAAAACTACACGACGTGTGGATCAAGTACACGGCGTGTAGTTCCAAAATTTAGGATTTTTCCCTATTTTCCATATTTTCCCAAAAACACATAAGGAAAAGGAAAAGAAGAAGCTTGTACCTCTAAAATAAGAACTAGGTTCTTACAAACTTTCCCCCTTATAGCAATTCGTCCCCGAATTTCCCTTCCTAGGGTGGCGAAGAATATGCTCAGAACAGCTCTGGCCACTGAGCACCTACGTCGGCCTCCCGCTCCCAGGTCTCCTCCTGCACTCAGCCATGCTACCATAGCACCAGTACGAGAGGAACTGACTGGCCATAGAGAACCTTCATGCTCTTGTCAATGATACAGATTAGATGCTCCTCAAAGGATGCATCATTCTGAAGCTCAACCTCCTCTGGCTGAACGGTGTGAGGCAGGTCTGAATGGTAGTGACGCAATTGAGACACGTGGAAGACGTCGTGCATGGTTCGGCACCACTGCGGTAACTGCAACTGATAGGCAACCAGCCCGACCCTCTCTAGAATCTCAAATGGTCCCACATACCTCGGTGAAAGCTTACCCTATCTCCTGATCTTTTTGTGTCCCAACCTCGGTGAAACACGCAAGAAAACCTGATCCCCGACCACGAACTCCAAAGGTCATCTGCGGCGATCAGTATAAGACTTCTGACAAGAATGCGCGGTAGCCATCCGCTTCTGAATAAACTGGACCTACTCAGATGTCTCCTGCACGAGCTGTAGCCCCAGTAAAGCTGCCTCACCTGCCTATAACTAGTGCAAAGGTGATCGGCATGGCCTACCATATAAATCCTTGTATGGTGCCATCTCAATAGTTGCCTGAAAACTATTGTTATAGGCAAAATCGAATTAGGGTATACTTCTCGCATGAGCCCCCAAAGTCTAGGATGCATGCGCGCAGCATGTCCTCTAGCACCTGTATCATCCGCTCTGACTGGCCATCTGTCTGAGGGTGGTATGTTGTTCTCAAAAGCACTTGTGTAACCAGCACCCTCTAAAAACTCTGCCAGAAACGAGACGTAAAGCGGGAATCCCTATCTGAAATGATAGAACGAGGGACCCCATGAAGACGTACGATCTCTCGGATATACAGCCTTTTGAGATCGTCCACACTGAAGGTCTCCTTGATCAGCAAGAAGTGAGCTACATTCGTGAGTCTGTCCACAACAACCCACATGGCGTCATTGGCTCGATGTGACCATGGCAATCCCGTCACGAAATCCATCACGACATCATCCCATTTCCACTCTGGAATGGGCAACTGCTGTAACAGCCCAACTGGTCTCTGATGCTCTTCCTTCACCTGCTGACAAGTGGAACTCTTCGTAACAAAACCAGCTATCTCTCTCTTCATACCCGGTCACCAGTATTGACGTCTCAAGTCTTCGTACATCTTGGTAACCCCGGGATGAACTGCCCATGCTGAAGCATGAAAATCCTGCATCAGCTCCTCGCGTATATCCCATGGATCCCATACACGTCCATGGAAACGCAAAAACTCATCATCACCTATCGTCCAACTAGGAGGAGGGTCCTCACTTGCCACCGAATCCCGTAGAACTGGGCCTTCTGAATCTGATAGCTTCCTCATCCTCACTCTGTCCAGGAGGGTAGAAGTCATAGCTAACGTATAATGATAAGTCTGCCCCTGACTATCATGAACCTCTAGATGCATCTTAGAGAACAAAGCCATAAGCTGCCACTCACCACTGGCCTTCTGCACTGCCTGTATCTGAGTCTTCTTGCTCAGTGCATCAGCTACTGTATTACCTTTACCAGGTGTATAGGAAAGCTCAAAATCGAAGGATTGTAGGTACTTGACCCACCTTCTCGGCCTCAGATTCAGGTCACGCTGAGTAAAAATATACTTGATGCTTTTGTGGTCAATGAAAACCACAAAATTCTCTCACAACAGATAATGTCTCCAACAGCGCAACACATGCACAACTTCATCCAACTCGAGATCATGTGTCAGGTAATTCCTCTCATGTGGCCTCAACTGCCGAGACCCGTATGCCAAAACTTGGTCGCCCTACATCAAAACGGCTCCCAGCCTAATCCCTGATGCATCACATTAAACTGTATAGCTCTTCCCCCGCTCTGGGAGTATCATGATTGGTGCAGATGTCAACCTTCCCTTCAGGTCCTGAAAATTTGTCTCGCAAGCTTCTGACCAAACTAACTTCACACCCTTCTTAGTGAGACCTGTCAACGGTGCTGCTAAGCGGGAGAAGTCCTATATGATGCGCCTGTAGTAATCAGCCATCCCTAAGAAACTCCGTATCTCAAACACGTTCTTGGGATGCTCCCAGGAAACAACTCCTCTCACCTTCTCTAGGTCTACTGCAACTCTTGCCTCTGAGATGATATGACCCAGGAAGTGAATCTGGTCCATCCAAAAGTGGCACTTCAAGAGCTTATCATATAGGCTATGCTCTCTCAGTGTACTCAATATGATCTCAAGATGGGTGTCATGGTCGTGTCGAGTGTGAGAATACACCAAGATGTTGTCGACGAATACTACCACAAATGAATCAAGATACGGATGGAACACACGATTCATCAGATCCATGAAAACTGCTGGTGCGTTCGTGAGTCCGAATGGCATAACCGTATATTCATATAGACCATACCTACTCTGGAAAGATGTGAGAGGTATATCAGATGGTCTCACACACAACTGATGATAACCGAATCTCAAGTCAATCTTTGAGAACACTCATGCTCCACGAAGCTGATCAAACAGATCATCTATCCTCGGCAAGGGATATCGATTCTCAACCGTCAACAGGTTCAGCTTCCGATAATCCACACAAAGTCTGAGGGTACCATCCGCCAACTTCGCAAAAAGGACTAGAGAAACCCAAGGAGATGTACTGGGTCGGATTAAAACCTTTTCCTACAACTCCTCTAACAGCCTCTTGAGCTCCTGTAACTCAGGCGTGGCCATCCTATAATGAGGAATGGACACCGGTGCTGCTCCTGGAACTTGCTCGATAGAGAAATCCACCTCGCGCACCAGAGGTAGACCTGAAAAGTCGTCCAAGAAGACATCCCTAAAACTATCAAAAATTGGAGGGAAATCCATCTGACAAGTCCCCTAATCATCCATATATAAGCTCGCAATCTGGGCTTTGACTCCACCTCGCCCATGATGCTATGGTCCCGCTCGACTCGCCTGAACATCCCATTCTCCCTTGTATAGAAACTCCCCGCCCTCTGGTGACATGAAACGCACCCTGCGATGATAGAAGTCTACAAAGGTTCAAAAGGGAACCAACCAGTCCATCCCGAGAATGATGTCATAGCTCGTCATCTCCAGGACTTAGAGGTCCCAAAGGAAGTGACACCCACCAACCTCAAGGGGGCACTCCTTGCACTGATGCACACTAACCATCCTAGTCCCCAACAGAGTGTCTAGCGTCAAGATGTCAGATGATGTAGAAACACTAAGCCCAAGGCTCTCCACAGTGGGTAAAGATATAAAACTATGTGTAGCACCCATATCAAAAAGTACTGAAGACAAGAAAGAAACTACTAGAATAGTACCTCTGACTGTCGAAGGTTCGGGATCCTGATCCTGCTGGATCTGTTGCACTGCATATGAATGTCCAGTGTCGAAGCCCTGTGACACAGCCTAGCTACCCTGAGCTGTCCCGCCCTGCTGCCTCTGCGATCTTGGTGTCTGGAAACCATGACCACAACCACCGTCTCTGCCTGCATGCCCAGACATATTCCAGTTCCCTGACTGGTAAGAAGCCACTAGTCCTACTCCCACACGCGATGTCTGCACAGAACCCCTCTCACAAGACACTGGTAGAAACGCCATGCAAAAGCTCTACAGATGTCCCATATTGCCGCAAGCTCGGCACTCTACTAGGTCTCGTGGACACTGCGGTCTCTTGTGCACCTCTCTCACTACTGGAAAAGTAGGCTATACCAATGGTTTTCCAAACCATTGGCTAGTAAGCCGTGAGGAAATCCCAATACCAACAGTTGCACTTAAACCGTTGGTATAGGTGTTCCAGAATTCTGGAAAAGTCTATACCAACGGTTCTGAACCGTTGGTATAAGCTTTCCAGAATTCTGGAAAACATATACCAACGGTTCAGAACCGTTAGAATATCTTTTCCAGAATTCTGGAAAAGGCTATACCAACGGTTCATAACCATTGGTATAAGATTCCCCAGAAAAATATATCCCAACGGTTTAGAACCGTTGGTATAATATTTCCAAAATTCTGGACAAATCTATACCAACGGTTTTGAACCGTTGGTATAAGCTTTCCAGAATTCTGGAAAAGGATATACCAACGGTTCTAAACCGTTGGGATAGCTTTAATCTTATACCAATGGTTCAGAACCATTGGAATAGCATTTTCCAGAATTATGGAAAAAGATATACCAACGGTTCTGAACCGTTGGTATAACCTTTGCCAGAGCTGCTGCACAACAGCCCCCCAGAAGCCCTCCAGTATCCCTACCATCCACCTTCATAAAAAACATTGCACAACAGCCCTTAATATACCCTCCACTATACACCTGTATAAAAAATATCACAAAATCCACATACATATTTCAAACAGTATAAAAAACACTGAAAATAGCCCAAAAAACACATATGACAACAATCATCCGGTGGTAATTCACCTCACCCATGCACAACCCCCCAACCAGCACACCTCCCCATCAAATTCTAATAGGCAGAATAGTTTGATAAATATCTACTAGAGTTGAATAATAATTTCAAATTGGCTAAAATCCCTTTTTTTGTGATCCTAGGTTTGGGTATGTAATGATTTGTGATGAATTTTGCATTGAACTTGTATTTTTTATAATATATGGTGAAAAGGTATTTTCATAGGAGTCTCGTCACTTATGACCCCATTAGTGAAACTACCCAACTCATGAAAAATAGTTTGCAACTATCGTTGATGAGTGTAAATTTCAGTTGTATTCACTTAAAATGATTTCTTTTTGAAATAAAAGAGAGGCTTTGAGTGGTGTCGTGCACACTGCACCTCGGATTGAGGCGGAGTTGACTCGTAAACATCAAAAATGACCCATGGATCGTTTTCCTAAAGTATCATCACAATCCGAATGCGTTTGGTTGGTTTCCTGTATGCTGGTTGTTTTTACATAAAAGCGTATCCATTTTAAACAAAAGAAATACACTTTGACTGATACTGACCACACCATGCCTCAAATTGAGGCAGGGTTGACTCATACACATCACAAATGACTCATAGATCCTTTTCCTAATGTATCAATAGTATCTGAATGTGTTTGGTCCATTTTCCGTATGTCAGTTTTTGTTTTTACTTAAACTGTTTTCCATTTCAGACAATAGTTAGACACTTTGAGTGTTGCCGCCCACACCTCACCTTGGATTGAGGCGGGGTTTATTCCTACATGTCACAAATGACCCATGGATCTTTTTCCTAATGTTTCAACAGAATCCGAATGCGTTTGGCCAGTTTTCCGTATGTGGTTTTTTTACTTAAAAGCGCATCCATTTTAAACAAAAGCAAGACATTTTGTGTGGTACCAGCCACACCGGCCCTCAGATTGAGGCAAGGTTGACTCCTACACGTCACAAATGACCCATGTATACATGTCCTTAAGTATCAACAGTATATGAATGCCTTTGGTCCGTTTTCCGTATGGAAGTTGTTTTTATTACTTAAACTGTTGTCCATTTCAAAGAAAAGTGACACACTTTGAGTGGTGCCGGCCAAACTGGCCCTCAGATTGAGGTAGAATTGAATCTTACACATCACATATGACGCATGGATTGCTTTACTAAAGTTTCAACAGAATCTGAATGCCTTTGGTCGGGTTTCCATATGTTAGTTGTTGTTTTTACTTAAACTGTTGTCCATTTCAAAGAAAAGTTAGACTCTTTGAGTGGTGTTAGCCACACCGCGCCTCGGATTGTGGCAGGTTGACTCGTATAAGTCAAAAATGACACACGGATCATTGTCCTACAATTTCAATAGAATCAGAATGGGTTTGGTCAGTTTTCCGTATGTCAGTTGTTGTTTTTACTGAAACTGTTGTCCATTTCAAAGAAAAGATAGACACTTTGAGTGGTGTTGGCCACACCATGCCTCAGATTGAGGCGGGGTTGACTCGTACACGTCACAAATGACCCATGGATACATTTCCTAATGTATCAAATAGTATCCGAATGCCTTTGGTCTGTTTTCCATTTGTGGTTTTTTTACATAAAAGCGCATCCATTTTAAAGAAAAGAAAGAAACTTTGAGTGGTACTGGCCACACCGGCCCTCGGATTGAGGCGGGGTTGACTCTTACACGTCACATATGACCCATGGATCCTTGTCCTATTGTTTAAACAGAATCCGAATGCGTTTGACTTATTTTTCGTATACCAGTTGTTGTTTTCACTTAAAATCCTGTCCGTTTCAAATTAAAGTTAGACACTTTGAGTGGTGCCGACCACACCGTGCCTCGGATTGAGGCGGGGTTGACTCCTACATGCCAAAAATGACCCATGGATACATGTACTAAAGTATCAATAGTATCTGAATGCATTTGGTCTGTTTTTCGTATGTGGTTTTCTTTATTTAAAAGCGCATTCATTTTAAACAAAAGAAAGACACTTTGAGTGGTACCGGCAACACCGGCCCTCGGATTGAGGCGAGGTTGACTGGTAAACGTCACATAGGACCCATGGATCATTGTCCTATAGTTTAAACAGAATCCGAATGCGTTTGGTCTGTTTTCCGTGTGTCAGTTGTTGTTTTTACTTAAACTGTTGTCCATTTCAAAAAATAGTTAGACACTTTGAGTGATGCCGCCCACACCTCGCCTCGGATTGAGGCGGGGTTGAATCCTACACACCAAAAATGACCCATGGATACATTTCCTAATGTATCAATAGTATCTAAATGCCTTTGGTCCATTTTACGTATGTGATTTTTTTACTTAAAAGCGCATCCATTTTAAAAAAAAGAAAGACACTTTGAGTGGTACCGGCCACAACGACCCTCGGATTGAGGCGGGGTTGACTTGTACACGTCACATATGACCCAGGGATCGTTTTCTTATAGTTTAAACAGAATCCAAATGTGTTTGGTCTGTTTTCCGTATGTCAGTTGTTGTTTTTACTTAAACTGTTGTCCATTTCCAAAAATAGTTAGACACTTTGAGTGGTGCCACCCACAAATCACCTTGGATTGAGGCGAGGTTGATTCTTACATGTAAAAAATGACCCATGGATCGTTGTCCTAATGTTTCAACAGAATCTTGGAATAGATAGTGGTACTCAGAGCATATTGAAGACTCTTCCAAAACATAGACTCTTCCAAATGACCCATGGATCGTTATTTCTTCAGTTCAGTATTCAGAGCATGTTGAAGACTCTTCCAAAACATAGAGGTAAAACTTGGATCTCGGTCAGACACAATAGATAGTGGTACTCCATGCAACCATACCACTTCCCTGATAAATATCTGTGCCAGTTGATCCAAAGAGAAATCCTCTCGAATAGCAATGAAGTGTGGAGTCTTTGTAAGATGATCCACAACAACCCAGATTGCATTGTTACCTTTGGATATCCTTGGAAGTCTGGTGACAAAGTCCATGGTGATGTTCTCCCATTTCCATTATGGTATGGGCAATGGTTGCATCATCCCCTTAGACTTCTGCCTCTATGCCTTCACATGCTGACACACCAGGCACTTTGATGTATATTCAGCAATCTCCTTCTTCATATTATCCCACCAAAAGTTTTCTGGGGGATCTCTATACATCTTTGTACTCCCTGGGTGAATAGAGAAATTTGAACTAGGTGCATCATCCAAAACATCCTTCTTCAGCTCCGGACATGATGGAACACATAGTCTTTTCCCAAACCACACAATTCCTTCTTCATTAACATTAAACTCTGAGGATTTTCCCTTTTTGATAGCTTCCACTTTTTCTCGGATTCCCGCATCATCCTTTTGAGCATCCATTATCATTTCCAAAAGAGATGGTTGAGCAATCATTTGCGAAAGGATTGATGATGTTCCCTTCTTTATGATTCCCACATCCATCTTCATCAAGTCTAAAAAGATTGGATCCTTCTCAATTCTCATCATTGACAGAATAGCTGGATCCTTTCTACTTAGGGCATCCGCCACCTTGTTCGCTTTCCCAGGGTGGTAATGTATTGAACAGTCATAATCCTTGATGAGCTCTATCCATCTTCTCTGGCGCATATAATGCTCTTTCTGTGTGAATATATATTTAAGACTCTTGTGGTCAGTATATATCTCACTTTCTCTCCATAGAGATAATGCCGCCAGATTTTCAAGGCAAAGATCACTGCTGCCAACTCCAGATCATGCGTTGGATAGTTTCGCTCATGGATTTTCAACTTCCTTGAGGCATAGGATATCACTTTATCATTCTGTATCATCACACATCCTAAGCCCTTCTTCGAAGCATCACTGAATACCACAAAAAGCTCCCCACTTGTGGGTAAAGTGAGCACGGGTGTAGTGATAAGCCTCCTTTTCAACTCCTTGAAGCTTTCTTCGCATTCATCACTCCAAGATAACTTTACTCCATTTCGAGTTAGCTTGGTAAGAGTGTTGGACAATCATGAGAAATTTCTCACAAATCGTCGATAATATCCAGCTAACCCCAAGAAGCTACGGATATCAGTTACCAATGTTGGCCTCGACCATCCCTCAATTGCATCTGTTTTGGAGGGGTCCACAGATATCCCATTGCTTGTGATGATATGGCCCAAGAATGAGACTTCCATCAACCAGCACTCACACTTGATGTACTTGGCATAGAGCTTCTCCTTGCGCAAAGTCTTCAGTACAGTTCTTAAATGTTCCTCATGGTCCTCCTTGGTTTTGGAGTATATTAGAATATCATCTATAAAGACTACCAAATATTTGTCTAGGTAATCTCTAAATACTCTATTCATCATGTCCATGAATATTTCTGGAGCATTGGTGAGTCCGAAAGGCATTACTATGAATTCATAATGCCCATACCTTGTACGAAAAGCAGTCTTGGGGATATCTTCTTTCTTCACCCTTACTTGATAATATCCCGACCGCAAGTCCATCTTGGAGAAGTATTGTGCTCCACGCAGCTGATCAAACAATTCATCGATTCCTGGGAGAGGATACTTGTTCTTTATCGTGATTTTGTTAAGTTCACGATAATCGATGCAAAGCCGCATTGACCCATCCTTCTTCTTGACGAAGAGGACTGGTGCACCCCATGGTGATGCACTTGGGTATATAAACCCTTTATCCAGATTCTCTTGTAGTTGTTTCTTCATCTCTTCAAGATCAACAATAGCCATTCTATATGGAGCCTTGAATATTGGTAGCGCCCCAGGTATAAGTTCAATTGAGAACTCAAAATCTCTTCTTGGGGGAATACCAGGAAGTTCCTCGGGAAGTACTTCAGCGAATTCCCTCACAATAGGCATTTCTTCAAGGGTGGTTTCTTCCTTGGACTCAATCATCTGAGCCAGATATGCGTGCTCATAAGGAAGTAATATCCATGCTTGAGATGATGGAGCTAAAGGAGATTCATCTTCCTCCTGACACTTGTAAAGAACCGGTGGTCGATTCTCCATATGGAGTGTGATTTCCCTCTCCCGACAATTTATGTTGGCTCTATATAAGGAAAGCCAATCAATGCCAAGAATTGCATCAAATTCCACCAAAGGGAGTATGACGAGGTTCGCCGGGAAATTCAATCCACAGATTATAACAGGGGAGGACTTATACTCATGGGATGCAATGATTGCCCCATTTTCCGTAATCACCGACATCTTTACTTCCAGGATTTGTGGTGGTGCTATGATTGTTCTACTAAACATTCGAGATATAAAAGAATGTGTAGAACCTGAATCAAAAAGTACATTCGCTATTCTTGAATGAATAACTAGCGTACCTATCACCACTTCGATGTCGGGGTTGACTTCGACAGAAGTGATGGAAAATGTTCTTCCTTGCTGTCTTGGAGGTTGCTGGTTGCCTATGATAACCCTTGTATTAGGGCACTGATTTGCAAAATGACCCGGTTCTTTGAATTTGTAGCATTGAACAACGCGTTGAGGTTAGAACGGAGCGTTCCTCTCCTCTGTCGTTGCCGCGGGTCCTTCTTGATGACAGTTAATAGCTAGGTGCCCTTCTCTTCCACACTTGAAGAATTTTCTTGTCCCCCTAAGGCAATTTCCAGGGTGCTTCTTTGCACACTTTTGGCAAGTGGGGTGCTGGAACTTCTTAGCGCTGTTGGATTTATCCATCGGACCCTCAGAATTGAAGTCCACCTTACACTTCTTGTCCCCATGATACCCATGTGATTCTCCGATCTCTATTTCAACCTTGAGGGAACATCGGACAATTTCCTCATAGCTGTCGAAGTCACGGATCGCTAATGCTTTCCGCAAGCTAGGCTTCAGCCCACCAAAGAAGCGGTCAACCTTGCATTCGGGGGTAATGACAAAGCTGGAAGCGTATCGTGCAAGCCTTGTGAAGTTTGCCTCGTACGCTCCCACAGATTCGTCATCTTTTTGTTTGAGGGAAAGGAAGTCCCTTTCCATCTTAAGACGGAGGGTGTGTGGAAAATATTTATCGAAAAACATCTTCCGGAATTCCTTCCATTCCAAAGCCTCAATCTTCTCCTCAGGCTTCGTATTTTTGATCAACTTCCACCATTGATCAGCTTCACCCTCCATACGATAAGCCGCCATGAGAACCTTCTCTTTTTCAAATCATTGGAGGATGGAGAATATCTTTTCAATGGAGTTGATCCATTGTTCAGCGATCGTGGGATCGGATGATCCACTAAAAGTATGAGGCCTTTGTCTCATGAAGCTTTCAATAGCGACTTGTTCTTTCTTAGGGGGGGGGGTTGAACGTTCAACTTGACCAGTGTTTCTATTCAAAACTTGAGTTAGCTGAGAGAGAAGCGTGACAATGTTTGTGATTCCCGCTCCCATTGGATTGGGCATCTCATAAGTACAATCATCACACTGATCTTTACAACGGTTGTTAGCCCGAGTTCTCCTATTACCGGCCATTGGCTGGAAGAAAAGGAAAGTTAGGGGTAACACATAAAGGGTAATCCAAACACAAAAGTTTGTGACTTATAAATAAACATTAATCTCTTTAACTCATGAGTCTATAGAATTCAATCCAGGCTTTTCATGATCTTCCTTCTAACATATATTCTTAGGGGCATTTTTTCCCTTAATAAGGGTTCATAATAAGATTGTGAATTTATCAAAACATATCCCCCGGGAGTGTCGTAACCAAGAGTGCAGCAAGGCCCGTTGTCGTGCACCAGTTCCCGTTCGAGTCTAGCTCAAAGCGGTGTTTTCGGGTTTTACCCCTAGGATACATCTGTGCCAGAGCCGCCTCTACCTGCTCGTATCCAGACAGGGATGTATTTGTTTGATAAGCCACTTACTTAGTATTTATCAAAACATAGGGATGTTTTTATTATGCCTAGTCTTGTATCTAAGGCTTTACTAGGGTTTCCTAATCCCAAAAATAACTAAACCTATCCTCTGATACCAACTATGACAACCCTGCTTTTTATTACAACTTAAACATGCTTTATTACATAAAACTTCACTTGATAAAACAAAGAAGATCGAGAGGTTTAGTGTCTTTGGGGCTTAGGATCATTACATAAAAACTTTTAACTTGAAATACAACATCTTCATTGAAAACTTCCTTTACATGACCACTACATTCATTCGTACTTAGCATTGCATGGGATAACCTGAGGACATGCATAAGAAAAGGGTGAGCAATAATGCCCAGTAAGGGAGTACACAATGAATAACATGAGGAGTAAAATACATGTTAGTCAATAGGCATATCAATAGATCATAAGAAAAACATGAACATAAAGGCATGATAAAGAATGATAATCATAACATGGAAATGTGGCAACAACACTTAACATTGAATTAGCATGAGCCAAGGCTCATTGCACATGGAGCATGAGTAAACCCTCATTGCACTTGAAACACGAGTAAACCCTCATTTCACTTGAATTAGTATGAGTAAAAACTCATTGCACATGACGTATCATGATACTATACTTTAACCAATGCATTGGAGCGCTATCAGGGCGCACCCTTCTTAAACATTTCATTTCATGCATAAGTGTGCCACATGGATCATAAAACATGGATTCATAAAACATAATAATTTATTCCATTATAAAGGAATGTGGAATTCATACATGAAACTTTAAAATCAATAAGTATATGTGCATAAAGGTGAATACCCTTGATGGAGAAATGGGCATGGTATTCATTGCACAATGACATTGGCTTAGAAAATCGGTGCGATTTCGGCAGCGTAACAGGGTGACATAAGAACTCATAAAAAAGGTTGATGAGAGAGAAAGGGGTTCTTCATCATATTTACATGTAATGGAAAGTAAGGAGGTCATATATATACATGTCCCAACAATTGAAATGGAATTCAAATTCATGATACAAAAGTATTGCTTGAATGTAAAAGAAGAGAGAGAAGTTCCCTTCAGAATTTCGGCATAGTAACGGGTGTACATGGGAGACATTTAATGAGAGAGAAAGGGTTCTCCCATAACTCAAAAAATAAGAGGGATGTTTGGGGGAGGTGAAAAACCATACACCATCATTCATAATTGAAATTAAAAGGGAAATACAACTTAATGAAAATTGACAAAAATGAGAAAGGAAGATAAAACCCTTACTTGGAAGTGTGCTTCCAAAGGCTAGAGAGAGGCTTGTGAGAGGCTTCATGGGAGCTTGGGGCACCTTGGGAGGATTCTAGAAAGAGTAGGGCAGAGGTTGGACGAACTTAAAGGGCTTTGAGTGAGAAGGAAGTTGGAGCTTGGGTGGGTTTATATAGGAAAGGTGAGAGAATTCTTTATTATTTAGGTTTGGGACCCCTTATATTAAAATAATCCAAACCACAAACCATCCCATGGTATTTGACCATGGATTCTAGAAAAGGAAAGATGAAAACAATATTTTACAAGGCCAAGGTCCGAAATTATTAAAAAACTAGGGTTTCTTATGTGGAGGTGAGTCACACTCCCATGGAAATTAATTTAAAAAATGCAAAGTGTTGAATAAGTCTTGAGGGCTCCATTAATGCTTTGAAAAGTAAGCCAAACAAACCCAAAAACTCATTACTTTAATGATAAAACACATATTGGCCGAACATAAGGATTATGGTATTTTATTACATCACCACTGGGTCATTATGATGTCATAAAACACATTATATATTTAAATGGTATTTAATTTTTACCCAAAAATTTGACTGTCTCAAAAAATTATGAAAAAATCACCGTTGCATAATTTCGACGTCCTGATTCCAAAAATAATATTTATTTTATCTAAATAATTTTATAAATATGTGAATTTTCACATTTAAAATAAAAACAGACATTTATAAAAAATTCACAGGTTTTGACAGAAATGGATTTCAAACATTAATAAAAATTTTAATTGCATTCATAAAATTATAAGATCATTTATATTTAATAAAAATTAATTTAATATTAATAATAATATTTTATTAAAATATTATTTAATTAAAAAATCCTTTAATTTAATAAAATATTTTTCTTAATTAAATAATAACTAAAAACACCATTTGTACTTTAAAAACTAATTACAATGTATCAAAAATGACTAGAAATTATATTCATTATTATATACAAAAAATAATGTACATGAACATGGTGCTACTTATTTGTTACATATCCCCTTAAAATAGCCGCATAAGACCTAAGGGTAAGGTGTGCGATGGTGACAGACTCTTGGGGTTGCTCGGATAACATCCCTCGAGTTGTAATTTCAATCAACTTCCATTTTTTCCGTAGACGATCACGTTCGAGCTTGACTTGATGAATCTCAGCTTGGGCTTGGTCAAAGGCAAAGCCCAAAGACGCCACCTCGTTTCCGAGCTCCGACAAATGGGCTTCATATGGGGCAATTCTACTAGATGAGGCAATCGCTTCCTTTGTCTGAGTAGAAAATTGGTTCGTTAAAGCCTTATATTTAAACTACCCAGATGATCACTGTTCAAAGGCTATAAAAGTAACGGTCACAAATCATAATGTAAAACTAAAGAAGTTGACATCTTATACATACATTTTTCATAAAGAAACATTTAACTGGATCAAGAGGGATTTTCCATTAATGAAACATTGGGTCGTTACAATGGATACATGTCCTAATGTATCAAAAGTATCCAAATGGGATTGGTCCATTTTCCGTATGTGGTTATTTTACTTAAAAGCGCATCCATTTTAAACAAAAGAAAAACACTTTGAGTGGTACCGGCCACACCGGCCCTCGGATTGAGGCGGGGTTGACTCGTACATGTCACATATGACCCATGGATCATTGTTCTATAGTTTAAATTGAATCTGAATGCATTTGGTCTGTTTTCCGTATTCCAGTTGTTGTTTTCACTTAAAATCATTTCCATTTCAAATAAAAGTTAGACACTTTGAGTGGTGTCGGACACTACTTCAAAGAAAATTTTCCATATCATTTTCCACATGCATAAAAATGAAATACATGGCTAACTAAGAAAGCTAAGTAAAAAAATAGAAAAATGAGTATCATAGTACCATGGAATACAAAAGGTATAGGTAGTAGACTAATCATACAATAAGAATCAAGTGCAAAAAACAGAATCCGAATGCAACGTCCCTATGAAGCAGTGGAAAACCTCAAAGTGGAAAACCATGTTAAAAAATAAAGAGTTATACAGAATTCAAAAATGTAATGGATCAATCTGCCTCTGATCACCATCACCATCACCTCTATCATCATCAACCTCATCCTTGCCGCCATCTCTGTCCTCGTCGTCATCCTCGTCATCGTCCCCATGCTCATCGTCGGCCTCATCCTCGTCCTCAGCATCATCCTCGCCCTCGGCCCCATCCTCGCCCTCGACCCCATCCTCGCCCTCATCCACATCCTCATCCTCTCCCTCTTCCTCTTCAGCATCCTCGTCATCACCAGGAACGTCATCATATCGATCACCACTAGAGCTACCGCCTAGTGTATTGGATGATGCACCCATCGAAGACATAAATGTCTGACAAGCCACACTAGCCTCTGGTGGAAGTGATGAAGATAATGCTTTCATCAGTTTCATTAATTCTCTGTCTCTTGTTTGAACTTGTACTTCCAACTCTGTGACCCTTTTATCAGACTGTCATGCATGCTCCTTGACCTGTTCCAAATCGGTGGTACTAGAATGGATACCTGTAGACGACCAAAACCCCCTCGGGACTATATTCTTACCAGGTCGGCAGTATACTCAACCAGAGTGCTCATCTCCCAAAACCTGATATAAATGATCGTGTGGCCCAAAATTGTCAGGCTCCATGGCATCAAGAGCCTCTAAAGTAGCCTGTAAAAAATATTAATAGATTACTAAATTTCAAATTAGATATTAAACATTGAAATAAACAAATTAAAACTTACAATCTTCTCTTGGTTCGGTTCATTTCCCGCAGTTCCACCTTTTTTTCTTCTACTCGAGCAAAAACAATTTTGCTCAAGGGATACGTCCTTCAATATTCATTTTGTGCTTCTGTAATGACATTGAAACAATATAAAGTGAAAGTATAATCATATATTCATTATTCAATAAATCAAATAATTTAAGTAGGATCCACTATAAAGGGAAAGTCCTAAAGAAAAAATATAAACAAATATATCGTACCTACTACCTCTCATGATCTGACATAGTTGTGCGCCCCAAAGTGTGGAGGTATTGCTTTGAATAAATGTTTTTTTTTTGTTTTTTTCATAAGATTCCTAAATAATGATTAATAATTAATAAGATTATATTAATGAAAATTATTAAAACTCTCATTTAAATTACTCAAATGAGATTAATACCTTAAATTTGGCAGTCGCCCAATGGGTAATCATTTGGCAATATTTCTCTATCGGGCAGTCATCCATGATAGGTAATGTCTCTAAATCCGTGCCCACTCTATCACACCAGCCAACATACAGCTCAGGCTTATAAGCTCTCCAAAGCACTCCTAGCTCTTTTAAACGCGCTGGTTGTGCACCTTCGCCCTCAGGGAAGTTAAACCGATGCTGAAACCAAATTGATTAGTTCATTTAAATACAAAAATATAGTACATTAAATCCAATATACTTTTTATCCATATTTGTGCCCACACGTTATCCTTGACTTCGGGTGGAAGATGTCTCCAAGGGAGAGGGCTGACCGGAATGATATCGGAGTATTTGGCTAGCGTCGCCAAAAAACCCCGACATTGCCGCCCAGATTTCCCAATCACTTTTCCATCAACATTGTATTCAACCATAAACTTTGTCTGGAGGTTCCATACCGCACACAAGAGAGTACGCCCCCTCCCCCGCCGCCTATTTGTAGATAAATATGTTATTAAAGAAAAATAATATCAATACAAGTTATAATAAAAATAAATTTTGGTATAAAAATTTGATAGAGTTATATAAATATACCTATGGTAGTCGGATCAATGGGTGCAGAAGCTGAAGGAATATCCTATACAGGTGGAGTGTCCCTCAGTGTATTCTCCTCAGCCACATACTGTGTAGCAACAGGAGTTGAAGAAGGTGGAATATAATAGCCCGAAGATAATGAACCAGAAGCAAAAGATGATGGCATAGACGTCCGGCCAGCTGGTAGTGTAAACATCAGAGGTATAAATATCTCATATGTCCCTGAAGACATGCCAGGATCAAAATAGGGTGTATAAGATACGTCTATGGTAGTGGGTCGTCTAACTCTCACCCCATGAGCCCTCGTACCACCAGCCTCAGTACCGGGACCACAAGATGATCATCCATCTCTGACACCACCCCCTCCAACCACCAACCTCTCTACTGGGATCAATATCAGGCTCCTCGTCAGATATATGTCGTCTAGGGGGTGGATCCTGAAAAAAATTTTGACATAAAAGTAAACACATGATATTATAAGTTATTGAAATATTTATATTTGAAATAAAATACTCACAACAGGGATTAGTGGAGGAACACCCATCTGTACCATGCGACGATTATTATCTGTCATATTTTTCTACCACCTCTCTTCAATGGGTGTCATTTCCTACAATGAAAACAAATATGGAAGTAATTTGAAACAGATAACTAATGTGTAACCCAAAAAGCAAAATATAGAAAAACCATTATGATAAAAAGAACATAATGAAACCGAAGATTTATGGTGTTATGAAGGAAAGTGCTAGGATACACACTCTGAATGATGTAGGTGAAACATGTAGGTGAGAACACGACTGTATGATTCTATATATTTCCCACCACAACTTTGGGTTCACAATCAACTCTGACAATTGAGCTGTTGGGGTCATCATAAGTAATTAACGGATTACTTCCAATTGCAGTAGGGATAGTGTCAACTTCATCATCACCATCATCAAAAACATGTCTGGGATTTACATCAATAATAACACTGAATTTAGGACGACGATGATCTTTGACATAAAAAACATGTTTCACCATTGATGCCAATACATATGGTTCATCGGTGGAAAGAGTGCGAGTCATGTCAATAACTCAAAATCCACAATCATCAATAAATGTGCCTTGCCTCGTCATTGAATCAAACCATTGACATATCATCATTGTGACTCAACCATGCGAGTTATAATCTAAAATTATTATTTTCTCCATGACAACATAATAAGCAACATTTTCAGAACAAGGTCTAGTGTCCCGTGAACTGGGAAAAAAGTCCGTTGTGGCAGTTAGCATAACACCATTATGCTGTGTTCTCATGTTTCTTGCTCGTTCAGTGATAATAAATTTGTATACATTGATCACAAGTGATTTACAAGCACGAACCATGGTATTAGGACAAAAATCCAAAGCTCTTATTTCCTCAGAAATAGAGTCTGTAGGAAAACTCGATACCTAAAATATAAAAAATAGTAAACTTAGTTAAATATTATTTTTATTTAGTTATTAAAGAAGTATTTTTACCTTCAATTTCAACAAGCAAAAAACCCTTTGCTATGAAAAGTCTCCTTCTTTCTCAAAGATAAAGAACGATGCTTTCTATATATCAATTCTTTATGTTCCCTGTAGATAAAAATAATAATAGTTTAACAAATATTTAAAATTACAAGAGATAAGATAAGGGATAAATGTACAATTAACTTACTTGATATACTCATCGAACAAATCACTATTAAACAACACTTTGTGATGTGCCATATCTCTCTCTTCAAGGCTTAATTTTGTCAATGTATATGATCTCGGAATTCCTCCTGTCTGAGGAAGTGATGGAAAACTGGGTTCAATTTTTCCCATACTCTTCTTCTTCATTTTTCATTGGTCTGTTTATTCTCGTAGTATGATCAGACAAATACATTGAGCAGAAATCCATACATTCTTGAGCCAAGTAACTGTTCACATTAGAACCTTTGGGATAATTCTTGCTCCAAACATATGATTTCAATGTGCACATGTTTATTTAAGTTGGATACATCCAACGTAAAGCAACGGGTCCTCCAAGAAGTATTTTAGTCGGATGATGGACAGTCAGATGCAACATGCATGTAAAAAATGATGGAGGGAATATTTTCTCTAACTCACACAAAATTAAGGGTGTCTCTGCCATCAATTTTTGCACAAGGGATTTGGAAAACCTCTTAGCACAAAGATCTCTAAACAATTAGAACAACCGAATAACTGAGACTCTAAAATTATTGGACAAGAGACGACGAATTTCTAGTGGAATCAACTCATGCAAAAAGACGTGATAATCATGAGTCTTCAAAGATTTCAACTTCAACTCTTTTCTATTGACCCATTTTGAAATATTTCTTGAATAGCCATCAGGAGCATTAATAGTCTCTAGCACTTCCAGAAATTGATTTTTTTCAGCAGGAGTCATCACATAAGAATCACATGGAACTTGTCATTTATTTTCACTGATACAGACAGGATGCAATTCTGGTCTGATCCCCCAATCTACCAAGTCGCGCCGAGATCATAAATCATCTTTTGTCTTCCCCTTTACATTTAGAAGAATCGAAAGAAAAATTTCACATATATTCTTTTCAATGTGCATTATGTCTAAGCAATGACGTAACAAGTTGGTTGACCAATATGAAAACTCAAAGAATATACTCTTTTTCTTCCAATTGTAACAGGTATCATTAGAAACATTTTTTCTCTTTCTAGATTTCATTAAACTCTTCCCAAATGAATAACTTAAATCTTTCAATTCATTAAGCACATCAGTTCTAGACATACGCTGAGGTGGATCGTTATTCTCCATGGTATTGTCAAATCTTCGACGATTGTTTCTATATGGATGGTTCATTGGCAAGAATCGTCGATGTCCCATAAAACTAAAACTATGACGATATTTCAGTCTTCTCAATCAAGTATTCTTCATAAAAACAAGACATGACAATTTTCCTTTTGTGCTCTATCCAGACATCATTGCATAAGCAGAAAAATCATTGATAGTCCACATAAGTGTAGCACGCATCTGAAATGTGTCTTTCGAACATGCATCATATTTGGGCACACCCACATCCCAAAGAAGTTTAAAATCTTTTATTAAAGGTAGCATGTATACATCTATATCATTGCCGGGATCAGAAGGGACAAATATCAGTATACTCAAGAAAGTGTAAGGCTTTTTCATACACAACCAATGGGGAAGGTTATAAATGTGTATGAAAACTGGCCATGTGCTGTGCGAAGTAAGCATCTGCCCAAATG
Source organism: Viscum album (assembly GCA_963277665.1). Taxonomy (NCBI): domain Eukaryota; kingdom Viridiplantae; phylum Streptophyta; class Magnoliopsida; order Santalales; family Viscaceae; genus Viscum; species Viscum album. The sequence continues at coordinate 602,337,890 of OY728157.1, forward strand.
GATTAAAACCGTCACATGAAAGACCCAGTCTCACATTACGCACGTCGGCTGCAAATTCAGGATATCGAGCATCAAATCACTGCCATGCAAATCCATCTACAGGGTGAACCAACTCTTCATTATTCTTTCTTCTCTCGGTGTCATGTCATCTCATTTTTACGGATATTTCATCAGACATGAAAAGGTTCTGTAATCTGGGGATCAATGGAAAGTTCCAAATTACTTTTTGTGGCACATGAGATGGTGTTCCATCATCTTTTGGCTTCCATCGGGAGGTTCTGCATTTTATACAATCATTTCTTTCAGTAGTTTCCTCCCAAAATAAGCTGCAATCATTCAGAAAAGCATGATTTTTTTAGAATCCAAGTTCATCAACCAATTTCCATGCCATATAGTGGTTTGAGGGAATATCTGCATCATCTAGAAATAAGTCCTTCAAGAAGGTAAGAATGCAATCAATTGCAGTATTTGAAATCCCATAGATAGTTTTCCCATGAAACAATCGAATTAAAAATTCCAACTTTTTCATTTTATCACATTGCCGAAATACTAGAGTCGTCACAGCATCATTCAATTTTTTCTCCCTATCAACATCATCATTTTCATTGGACATATCATTTTTTCTTGTATCGAAGTCTTGTTGGTTGTACATCTTTTCCTTCTCATGATGTCGAATAAATGGAAACTGATCATATATCAAACTCTGCAATTCTATCCTATCATTTGGATCATCAACATTTTGAGATTACATTTTCTCTCCATTATGATACCACATATAATAGTTTGTTTGGAAACCATATTTGGTTATATGATAGTTAACTTCTTCACGACTCAACCAAGGTCTTCCAACACAATTAAAACATGGGCAGTGTATGCACCACTATCTGAAGCCTTGTCAAATGCAAAATCTAGAAAGCTGTTCAAATTATTTTGAAAATCAGTTGAAATCCGATCAGTTTTGTACATCCAACTTTTATCCATTCTGTAAAAAATAGCAATAAGTCATTTCAAAGCAATTCAATAATATTAAAGTTTAATCAAAAAAATATTTACGTAAATGACAATTGTTTACTCTATATAAAAGTATAACTGACAGATTACTCTATAGGAGAATCATATTAATAAATACAACAAAATACACTGTATATAAGAAAATAAGATACAAAATTTCTAATGCCTATATTCAATGATTGACCAGTAAGATATTGTAAGTGGATCAAGGAATACATAACCCTTAAGGGTCTTGTTGGGAGTATATGAGTTTTATACTTTAACTTCTTAAAGTAGATCAGGATGAGGAGTAGGATGAGGATAATTGGAGTGGTGGGACTATCCAAGGGGTGTGTAGTGTGTCCAGGGGGTGCGGGGTGTCTAGGGGGTGGTGGGGCCGTCTGCGGGGTCGGAGGTGTCTAGGGGGTGGGGGGCTGTCTAGGGGGGTCAGGGTGTCCAGGTGGGCGGGCTGTCTGTGGGGGTGGTCAGGTTGTCCAAGGGGGTCGGGGTGTATAGGTATATTTATATGAAAAGAATAGCCCTACAATAATCATGCAGCCCTATCATTAGTCTAAACTCCTAGAACACATAAAAAAGAATGTATGGACATTTACTAAAATATTTAACACCATACGAATGAAAATACACTCTAAATATAGCTTGAGAGGATATAATGGTGTGTGTGAAAAAAATGATATTAAATCAATTTAAATGAATATGGAACAAATGAGGGTTTATAATACACTAAGAGTACCTCAAACAATCCAAAACCACTATAGCACCACATATTCAACTTCATGAAATAGGGCTTGGAAATATTACCTATGACTTTACTGATGACCACCTAATTGGAACACTCTATTTATGGTTCTTTAACACAAGGAACAAACAATGTTTGGTATCTACTAACTCAATCACCCCCTTTTAGATCATAATCTCGTTTCCCCTTATAGTAAAATGGTCTCACTGGAAGCTACTATTAATACCAGAACTAACCATTCATTCTCCATAAAAAATGTTCAAATAACCATCGGAGGTATCTCTCATATAACCACAACCATTTTATCTAGAATGTAACGAAATTCACAAGAATAACATTTATTCAATAACCTTTTGGTATATAATTTGCATCAACAATGGTTCAATTATATGGTTCATCACATTCCAATTTATTAATCACCCATACATGAGAAAAATTGAACATTGAATTTCATTTAATTACAACAATCATATTTCATTTAATTCTTAACAAGCATAGAAGCATGGAAATTGGAATCTAATAACTTTAATTAGTCCCCAAAACTTTTTAATAAATTTAACACGAAAAATAAAACACTTTGAAATCTAAATAATCACTATGAAGTAACATGAGTTTGGAATTCTATTGCACAAGTAAAAACACTCAATGATGGAATATATGAAAAGATTATTAATATAAATTATTGACACAATATAATAAAGTAACTATGAATGTTAAAACTAAACATGTGATTGAATTTTATAACATATAATAAAAATTTCTTTGTATTGAAACATGAAAGGCACATAAAAAAATTAGACAACTGTCTAATGCAATCTATATGGGCTGGAATATGCATGGAATGTAAATAAAGAACGGAAACATAAATTGGGATGGAATAGAAATTCGTCTAGAATATGAGAATAGAAATTGGTCTCACCGCACATCATAATCGAAACTAAAAACTAAGAAAATACCTCATCCTTGGATGGGATGGAGGAAGAGAACCCAAAGCACCTCCAAAATCGCCGAAGCACTCCCATTTAGGGCTCTGGATCGCGAATGGGGGAGAGGATCGGCTACTGCCAATTTGGGGGAAAGTTTTCCCAACGGTTTTTAAAAACCGTTGGTATATGACTCCATCCCAAACCTATACCAATGGTTCATGGAGAAATGTTGGTAAAAGGTCCCCGAAATCCCACTTTTACCAACGGTTCTCATTGAACCGTTGGCAAAAACACCCCTATACCAATGGTTGTGATGAACCGTTTGTAAAAGCTTCCAAAAAACTATCTATACCAAGGGTTATCATAAACTTTTGGTATAGATGTCTATTCCAAATGGTTTAGTAAACCATTGGGACATAAGTGTTGGGAAAACACTTTTTTCCAGTAGTGTCTGCCACACTGGTAGAACCTGATCGGGCCACCTGAAGAAGCTGCCTGGCTGGTACTGCCAGCCTGAGAGAAGTCCATATGTATCTTCCTCTTGCCAGCAGAAATAGTACCAGTAATTGGTGTGGAACCGCCCTGGCCCATACCACTAGCTTCCCACAGGTTCCTCTCTGTAATCAGCACCTTGTTCACAATCGCGTGTACAGTAGGAAACCTGAAAACATTCACCAGTGCTCAGATGTCATACCGAATACCATCCTAAAAATGTCTGGCTCTCAACGTCTCATCACCCACCAGCACGGGTGCAAAACGCTAAAGCTCTGTAAAAAGAGCAGAGTAGTCCATCACCGACATAGAACCCTGCAGGAGATTCATGAACTCTCGAGCTCTATCTTCCCTCAGCGTCTCAGGAAATAAGAAATCATATAAGACTTCCTGAAAATCCTCCCACACCATGTACCTGTGATGCTCTGACTGGGTGGTAACATCCCACCACCTCTTGGAGGAATCACGCAGCTTGTAAGTCGTGAGCTTGACCCTCCACCCTGGAGGCATCTCTAGATGTTCGAAAATAGTCTGGATCGATCCTAGGAAAGACTCTATACCCTGTGGTCCGCCATCCTTTGAAAACGTAGGCGGATGCTGCTGCTGAAAGATACGTGTCAGCTCGGCCATAGATATGGCAGCCTTCCGTGATCCTTTAAAGGTTTGCATGAACCGCAATAAGCCTTCACGGAACTGCGCCTCTGCGCCTATGTCCGGTATAACATCAGGTGCTGCATCTGTCTCTACTGGTGGATCAACTAGTAGCCCATGGCCCACCATCTTCGGAGTATAATCGCCGCTGCTCTCCTGCCAAACAACTCTCGGTCGTCTAGGAGGCATGACACTACAAGGTCAAAAGCATGCCTCAGATTCAATATTATTAAGATTGAAATAAAAGAACCACAATGAAACAAGAGGAAGAAGGCGTTTCAAAATTTGAAAAACAAGACTACACGGCGTGTACACTGACTACACGACATGTACTTGACGTCCTTTCCCCTACCCGGGTCCTTCTACATGGCTAAGTTACATGGATTTCGTTCAAAAAAACTACACAGCGTGTATAATATATACACGGCGTGTATAATATATACCCGGCATGTATAGTGTTATTTTTCAACTGTCTGTGTCGTCTGTGACAAGGCCGACTACTCGGCTTTACTTCACATGGTGTGTTACACCCGTACACGGTGTTTACAGCACCCCGTTTCCCAGACACATGGCTAACTCCACACGGTATGTCCTTGGACAAGACTACACGGCGTGTCCCAAAGGTACACGGCGTGTTCAGGGAGAGGTGACACCGGCCCGTGATGTTAGTTACACGGCCGAGTCCCCAGGTCACACTACACAGTGTGTCTATAACTGACATGGCATGTTCTGTCAAGGAGTTCACCAACCCGTGTTGTTAGTTACATGGCCGGACTCCGAGTCACACTACACGGCATGCACAAATTGACACGGCGTGTTTTACCCAAGACCTTCCCTACCCCATGTCACCGCCCGCACGGTTTGTAACACGGGAAGAGAATACACGGCGTGTACTTGGGGTACACAGCGTGTAATCAAAAAGTTACTTTTTCTTCCCGAACAGAAGAATACACACAGTGTGTATGAGGTCCTACACGGCGTGTGTTCTGGGTTTTCCGGACAGTATGCCTCAGAAACTTCCCCGGAACCCAGAAAAAACTAAAAACCAACACCTAAGTGTCAAAATACAATCCGTGTGGGCCCACACTCCCCACGAATCAAATTTTGACATCTTATCTGTGTTATAACCAATAAACAGTCAATGTCCCACTAAATTCCGGTCAATGGGGGCCCATACTCCCCAAAAACCAAAGTTTGGTGTCTATTCTATAAACAAGCTCAAAAAAACATACCATATCACAAGGCAGGTATTTATAAAGAAGCTATTACAACAAAATGCTTTATTAGCACAACAACTATCACAACAACATGAAAATTATAATGCACCTACATGGCATGGAAACTATGCATGACATGTGATATCTAGCATGTGCCTATATGATGCATGAGATGACATACCCTCATCTCATCGGGTTGCATCTAAATAGAACCCATAGATAAAATTTAAATAGCACAATCCACGTGCGTCATCCAACGGTGAAAACATATCAACCGTAAAATTGAAAGATCAAAAAAATGCAACATACGAGGTAGACTGGCTCTTCCCTGTACACGGGTTAGCTATGCCCCAGCACAACTTATTACTAACTATCGTTCCATCCAATCCCTGACTATGACTCCAAATATTAAGTCAACGTAAAGAACTCCTTTGATACCACTTTGTAACGTCTCGGACACGGGTGCCACGCAATGGGTGTCCCGAGCCCGTTTCGCCACAAGACCTTAAGTGCATTTCCCCAAATGCCAGAGGCTTCCAACTAGCAGTGAGGGCCCATGTCTGATTGTGGGGAATCTATGCCCTCATTTGTCAAAGTCTAACGTAGTGGAATGAAAAATAAAACATATAACAAATAGCGAAAGCATTAAACATACACAAATGAAATAACTACAGCAGTGGATGTAACCAACAGTATATAAGTGATGATGCTACATGTTTCAAGTTCTATGAAAATAGCCAGAACATGTTATACATCAATACAGTACAATAGAAAACAGAGTACAGTAAAACAAGAAAACATATGATAGCGGCATCGTGAGCCTAGGCTCAGTCCCATGCCCTCCTACTCCACAACAACAGTCAAGTACCTATATATGGACTCTTTCCCCTATCCACACCTGCAGAAATGTAATCTGTTTGGGCCGAAAAACATGACCCAAATAGGGTGTGAGAAATATATCTCAGTAGGCACCCACCAAAGCCCCGTTCCCAACTGCGTGTAAGCATGCAACAACAGTGTGCAGTAGTAAAATCCAATAAAGTAAGCTGTACTCAAAAGTAACTAATTACCAGTTATATTGCCAATTTATTATCCATTTAATTCATTCAACTTATTAACATTTTTGTGCTCAACAGCACCAAGCCCTCATGCCAACCAGAAGCTTTCCCTTAGGCTAAAATAGTATCCACGCCCTCAGGCTTGCCCTCAGGCCACACAAAATCCAACCCGCAGGTATTGCCCTCAAGCGTAACAGAAATTGCCCTCAGGCGTAGGAAGTGTCGCCCTCTGGCACAGAAGTCAATCCCTCAGGCAAAAAAGGTTTCCCTCAGGGGAAATAACTACATCCCTCGGGCTAAATAGTGAAGTTCCCTCAAGCTAATCACAACAACGCCCTCAGGCAAAATACAACAACGCACTCAGGCTAAACAAGCAACCAGGCCATGCACAACATGTAAACAAGCAGTAAAAAGAAATTACTTTCAAGGCAATTCTACAATTACTACTTTGAAGGCATACCCTCAGGTATCCGTGCCAAACGGCTAAATAGTGAAACACACCCTGGGGGTGGTTCCTGATCCAAGCAGTGATCCCAACCAGCATTTTAATATCATTGTTTATTCACCAATGAAATTCTAGGCATTAAACATAGAAACTGCCTCAGCCAGACGACACCCCAACATGGGTTCGTGGCACCAAAACGCACAAAACACAAAGCAGTTGGAAAATAAACACAATGCCACCTAACTTATACGCCAATGAATGATATAACTGAACGCCGACTCCAGAAATGCCCAAGAACTACGTAGATCTGACGAATAACAAAACTCATTCAAACATAAATAAGTTACGTTAGGATAATAATTGGTATGAATGATACTATGAGAGTAGAGGGCTTACCCGTGCAGTTCCAAAAAAATCATCCAAACCCGAATCAGATTCCAGACGAACACCCGGTGGATCTTCAAAGATCTGGCCTCCTCCTTTGGCTCCAAAACAGCTTAAGTGACTCCTCTGCCAAATGAGGAGGTTACTTCCTAATTTAAGCCGAAAAAACCAAGTACACGGCTTGTATATTTAAGTACACGACGTGTAATCCCTTCATTTAACTATTACTCTGGAGGTACTGCCACACTGTTCATCCATTGACATGAGTACATGTCATGTACTTCTGAGTACTTGGCATGTACTGTCACCTAGCTGGCGGCGACTCCACCGCCTTATTATTTAATCCTGCCGACTGACTACACGGCGCTTAAGGTACCACTACACGGCATGTAGTCCGTTCCTAAACCCCTCGTCACTGAAGAGGCTACACGCTCAGTGTACTCATCCCAACACAGCCAAAAGTACATGGCGTGTGAATCAAGTACACGATGTGTAGTTCCGAAATTTAGGATTTTTCCCTATTTTCCCTATTTTCCCAAAAACACTTAAGGAAAAGGAAAAGAAGAACCCCGTACCTCTAAAATAATAACAAGGTTCTTACAATCATCATAAAGGATTCATGAAACCTATACAATTTCTTTTGTGGATGTTGGATTACATAACTATGTATTTCAGCCCCATAGAAACAATGACCCATAAAAAGAATGATTCAATATGGAATATTTTTGATCACCTAAAAAAATAAACTCATTTTATTTCTATTATATATGATCAACCTATTGAATTCCTTCAAATGAGGTATATAAATAATATTATAGGAATTCTTTCTAAAAATATATCAATTTAAATGAGAAAGATCCCCATTTTACATCAAATTATAGGAAGATTTTTAAGAATTCTCTATAAACTAAGATTTATTTGATCATCGCCTACCATACCTAAAATGATCATTTATCTAAATGGAGTCTTTATATATTAGAATATATTTTAAGATCATTCCCTCTTTTTATTCACGTCAGGTGGGATAAATATTTACCTTTTTGTAGTTTTATTATAATAATAGTTCCAATTCAAGTATTTAAATGGTTATATATTAATAATTATATGGAAAGATATGCACTACTACTATATTTTACTATGATATTGGTAAGATGAAAGATAAAGGTGAAAAAAATATCGAAGAGAAAATGGAAATGATAAATATTAGTCATTACCATATTATAATAGATTAATGTATAAAAATAAGTAATACTAATATCCAGTGAAAATATTTTTAATTGTAAGGTTGATATATATCTTTCTGAATATATTTCCATGGAAGGGGGTATTGAGGTACTGTAAGAAGTGGAAACAATTCCCCAGATACATTAGACCATTTTATATTATGAAATTAATTAGATATATAGATTACTGTTTAGGGATTCACCCATGTATCTCTAATTTTTATAATGTGTTCTACATATGTATGTTAAGTATGTAAATTCAAGATCCAACAATTGTTCTAACCTATGATGAAATATAAATTGATCCTTATATAACTTACTATAAAGAGCCTATCAAGAATAATGACACTACATCGTAAGTGTTGGGGAATCAGACACCTAGGTTGATAATGGTTCTTTGGAGAAACCATAAAATAGAATAAGAAATGTGGGATCCAAAGGATGTTATGACGTAGAACCCCCCCTTTTGTTTAAAAGTTAATATTCAAGAGCATTTGAAGAGGAATTTTGTATTGAGGGAATAAAATGACACCCCAAAATTTTACAGTGTTTATTTTCTTAAATAAATTCAATTTATATGATTGTATGTTTTTATGCATCACTAAGCTTAGATGAACTGTGATATACTATAAAATATTTTTTAAGGAGGCAGGTATAACATATCCATTAATATATGGGTTTTGAATATGATTAACTAAATTAAAAATATATAGTTGTCACAAAATTATTTAATGTCTTCATTGTTTCCCAATTAATTAGATATAGTAATAAAATTAAATTGAACATAATGGGTGTTTTTCACAAAGAAACTAGTTTGAATCCCAAAATGGTATTTTACCTTGATATTCTTAATTAATAACTATTATTAAAAAATATTAGTTAAATTTATTTTTCATAAAATCAATAATAATTTTTCAAATTCAACATGATTTTTTAGGTCTATGATATGAACTAACCCAATTTTATGCACAAAAGATATATATTTATATTGAATATTTCTCTTTCTTTTAATGTAATACCTAATTTAAATCCAGAATTTTCAAAAATTAAAATTCTTTATTTGAGAAAATAATTTTTATTTATTTTTAATATTATATCAATAGCATATTAAGGTAATATTTTTTTTTGTAGAAGTATCATAATTTATTAAAAGTGAAAAAATTGAATTTCAATTGAAAACTACTTTTTTTCCTATCGTATTTATACAGTTCAAATATATTTCAATTTTTTTATATTATAATAAGATTATTTATATCAAAATTATTCCAATTTAGGTTCTTATAGTCAATTTAACTTTTTAATTTGAAATAAAATCTTTTCAATATTTTGTAACTTTTCTCTTTAAAAATGTTCCGTTGCATTGTGTACAAGGAATTAATTTTAAATATAATTATTCTAATTTTTCAAATTAAATTAGACAAATTTAATTAAATAAATGTAATCATATGGTCCATATTTTTTTAGGTTATATTTACTTTGTAGGTATTGAAATGTTAACATGTTAAAATAATTATTCAAAACTGTATAGGTAAAATAGTGACAAGGAAAAAAGTTAAAAGATAAAAGCATGAAATACCTCAATATTAAAACATTTAATTGATATTTAATGTCTCTATAATCCCTTAAAATCCATTAAAAATAGTTATCATCAAACAAAATTAAATTATTACCACTGAAATATTGTAGGATTATATTTTAAAATAATCATTATTTTATTTACATAAACCCACTTATTCTCGTGTATTAATACTACTCCTCAACACCCGATTTCAACCAAAAATACATGAAGATCATCAAATATATTACGAAAACTATCATCCTAACTATAGACATCCACAACTTCTTCTAGTTAAAAAAACACCAAATATATGTTCATCAAGGGTCTCTCTAGGAGGTGATATTTTCAGAGGAAAAATTGTCTATACTCATATTTTACATTATTTTCTTCTACTACATTGTCTACGATATCCCAATTAATCACCAATGTGATTAGAGTTTTTGTTAATTTTTCATTTCTACGTTCACACCTAGTAGTAAGACTGTTAATATGATTATATAACATTTTTATTGGTATATTATAAACTATTTCATGTTTAACAACTAATATATACTCATAATTAAAAATAATATTAAATTAGTTTGTGGTGATCTTAAATAAAGTGAAAATAATCTTAATGTTAATCATTAAAATTTTATCTAATAAATCATCACCATCTTAGAAAAAAATAAAAATGGGGAAATTTATTATTCTAGAATATTTTTAATACCATTCCATTCTACATCTTGTTTTTATTCCCATCCATCACAATAATAAAAAATTATATACAAATGAAATTATCAAGAAACCATTAAATGAACACACTAGAGACATAAGAAATAATAAATATTATTAGTGAATGTGTAGTAATACATTCTAAAAGGATAATATATTATATTTTAAATATGAATATAGATATTTAATTATTCAATAAAATTATTTTAACCATTATACATGAGTTTAATGAATGTTTCATTAAATAGAATCATGGTGTAAGTGTTTTTTTCATCTCACTTTTATTTTTTTGAGATACATGTATTATTCAATAATTATTTCTTGTGTGTGGTTTATACATTCATAAATTTGACATAAAATATTAAGAATCTAATTATCTTCTTGGTACTAAATGTTGCATATGATAATTATTTCATATTTGGGGCACATGATTGGAATGATTAGAAGTGGTAATGGATTTCTTTAATCAATTTTCATTCATTGAGAAAAACATCGATTTCCACGATTATTTAATGATAAGGTTATGTGTGAAATAAATTTTTTTATCTTATTTATTATTTTCACTTGTTTTATACCGATTTATGATGAATTAAAATATTTATCCATTTGACTAACTAAATGATCTTTTAGTGGACTTTGTTGCAATCTCTTTTTATTGAGGCATATTTATATTTTATACACCCAACATTTTTAGTAAAGTTCTTATAAAACCCGTCCAAAAAATAATATCCTTAATATCATTGTCTTAATGGTATTAAAAAAATTTGATGTGGATTGGGATACATGGATTTTTGGATCTCTTTTAAATATGTTATTCAATATATGAATAATATATTGGACATGATGAAATGGTTGTGGCTTAGTTATCGATATCCCCTCAATGATTCGACATGTCTCATGATGTAAAAAATTTGACAAGTTATATGGGATTCTACGGATATATTAAATCATCATGATGGTAGCGGTTCACGATTCATATACATGGTGTCCGATTTTCAATTATTCTTATATTTCATTATTCATTCATCATTACCCAGATGATTTTTACAATGAAAAAATATATGGATAAATTTAATTAGTATTTTATTAAAAATATGGTTTTATATTTTAGTTATTTACCATTACATATTGATTATGGTAATTGATTCGTTATTTATTCCACTATATTTAACAAATAATGACTATTTGAGCTCACCCTTATTTTTTTCCTCTGACATGATTATCAAGAATATAATTTTGAATGTGTTTAATTATGAAAATTACATTGCAAATTTTGGTTATGTTTTTTAATTAACAATGTAATAAGGTAACCATATATATATATATATATATTAAAAGACTACTAAATAATTTAGTCATTTGGGATGTTATTTATTATATCTTTAGATAATTTAATAATGTAAGGAACTTAATCCTGTATAATGTGTTTGGGGCCGTTATCATTTTTTGTAGATAATGATATGAATCTCATTTCATTTACATAGGTATAAAATTTTTATTATGATTTTTATGATGAATTTTTCTTATTCATGGAACATGAGTATTATATAATTTGGGTGATCCTAATAAATCTAATAAGATGGGTTGAGCCCCAATATATTGAACATATGAGCCCAATATTACATATGAAAAGGGATGTTCCCCATTATAACTAATAGGAAATAGGTATGTAGGGTGATTAATATTAAATATCTCTAATAGTATGGGTAATTATAATGAGATATGTTGACCATATTTTTATTCCAATTAAAAATGTATTAAAAGGGTTTTTAGGGTTCTATGAAAATAATACTCAATGATTCAATTTTTTTTTAATTTTATGATTTTATAATGATTCTAATGAACAATATTGAAATCACATGGCCAGAAATTTTTTAATTTTATTGTTCTTTCCTTTTCCATGTTTTCTAATTTGATGAACCAGGTATTTATGTGTTTGAGTTCTATTATGATTTTCTCATGCACTGGGTTATGTAATCAGAAACATATTCACACTTATGATCATTATTGAAATTTATTTATTAATGATTACACTTTCCATTTTTGGGAATTAAATTTCACCAATATTTTGATTCATTTTCCTATGGTTTCAAGGAATTATGTTGAACAATTTATTTCAATAAATTATTTCAAAAGCAGTATTTTGATGATCTATTGTGAAATAAGAAAATCATAGATAAATGGGAGAAGTTCTATTTTGACGACTTGTTAATTTCTTATGTAGGAGTTTTTCATAATTCTATAAAGCTGTAAAACAAAAAATCCCACCAGTATGTATATTATCCAAGATTCCATTTTATATATGTTTAGATGAAAATCCTAGGTCACGGTTATCAGAATTATTGATGGAAATGTAAAATTTATGGATTTGAAAAAAGGATCCTTGATTGTGTATTCTGGGATATTATAGTTGCTATGAAGGGCCAATATATATAATAAGTGAGATTATGGTGATTTTAATATTAGGGTATACTAAGTGTTATTCATTCCATTATTGGACAACAATATTATTGAAAATAATAATTTCAAATCCTTAAGTCATATAATTTGTGGTTTGTAAGTAATAAAAAATTTATGGTTTTCAACAAAATTTTAAGAGATATTTTGTTGGGATGATGTATATTTAAAACTATTGTTTATTTTGATTTATTATTTTACTTTTTAATAAAGAATTTTTAAATTTATATATATCATTTTGGGTTCATTTTATCATGAATGCTTATGTAATTATGGGAAAAAAGTAGTATTGTACAGATAAAAACACGATTGAAAAGTAATTTTGTGACTATGTGACTAACGAATCTTCAATATAAGTTATCTATATTATGGTATTTAAAAGGATAATGTGTAAGATAATTTTTGGGAAAAATTACTTCAAGGTATCATTGAAGTATTTTTGAGGTGATTGTGTTTGTTGAGAAAGTGGGCATTTGTGTTGTGATTGTTTACAAAGAAAACCATGACATACAAATTTGTTGACAAAGGGGATTTTATTGTGGCATGTCGAGTTCATCAGATATGGTAAACGATCCATGTTTCATTGAAGAATGTCATCAATGTAATGTATAATCTGTAGGTAGTACAAAAAAGAGAAGATACAAGGTGGCGCCGTTTTCCAGTGTTTTCCACGTTTTTGGGCCCGAAAATTGACAAATGAAGAAAATTCTGTTTTAGCAAAGGGACTTGCACACTGTGTACTATAAGGAGAGTAATCTTGCATGTCATATGTTTTTCATGATCAAAACATCAAAATATGGCAAATGGATATAGGACGCGCAAGTTTTGGGTTTGGCCGTGCAAGTGGTTTTTCATGGCAGAGACTTGCGCGCCGAGGGGAGAGATGCACACCGTCACGCAGGGTGTTCAAATTCATATAATACAGGTCGACCCCTCCTCATTCAAAAAAAGAGTTCAACACTTAGAAAAATCAGAGCTCCCGTCACACAGGTGTGGCGGTCGCGTATGTGGTGTGTGGTAACACAAGTAGAAGTAACGTGCCTGGTGACAGTTTCGCGCCTAAGGTGGTTTGGGTGTGAAAGGAAGTGAGTCATGCATTTTTTTTTGAGTTGATGAAGAAGGTTTCGTGAAAGTGTGTTGGTGACACTTGCACGCCAGTTTTTGAAGAAGCGTGAATGTTGTTGGTTGCGTGCCAATATTGGTTTGGGTGAAAAAGTGGGTGTGTCGCGCAAGTTTGGAGTTGGAGAAACTTATGTCATGAAAATGGTTGAGGTGGAATTATGCCCCAGTTTTGACTTGCGTGCTGAGACTTTTACATCGGCTTAGAGAAGGGTGCCAAGTAAGGGTGATTCCTGACATTGATTCACGGCTGCGTGGAAGCTGGAAGATTTCCTGGTACCTTCGATGCAAAGTTAGATTCATCTACGGGTGAAAGTTTAACTTCAAAAAAGCATCTACATACAACATAGGATGTATTCATTAGTGATAATGAAGAGACCTAGGTCTATAAACTATGAGTTGATCCTTTCTAGAGAAGTGAGAAAATGAAGAGGAAGAAGGTGATCATCTCCACCGACAGTGATCCAGAGAGAGAGATAGAAATATGGAGTGACCCTTGGGAAAACAGTGATCTAACCCTAAACAATGTAAAGGTAGTGAGCCTGTGAATAGAAGTGATCTGTACCGAACCTTATAAACAGCATTGTGCTTATATTGAATTTGGTACATCAGCACATTTCTTGTGATTTCTCCTTGGAGGTATCACGGTGAGGGTGAAACATTAAAAAATTGATGTGTCCTATGCATGTTTCACATTATATTTATATTGTCCAACATAAAAGATAGAGAAGAGTGTTTTTTTAATAGTGAAACAACATCGGAACATGCTTTAATTTTCAAATATCCATACCCTGATTCACACCCTCTCAAGGTATTCAGCCTTGTGGACCTAGCAATTGATATATGAGGGAATGGTTTATATCATTGGTTCTCTCTAAAATAGAGGTCACCAATCATAAATGGATTCTGATCTTCTACAGGAGCAATTTTCAACTAAGGAAGAATCCGATTCAACACTACTTTCGTTTGTTGGGGATGGATGTATTCACAATAGAAATTCAAGGAATAACATCTGATATTAATAGTGGTGCATTATCAGAAGTTGAGCGTAGAGAGTTGGATGCTGATGCCAAAGAAATCAATGCCAAAGGGGGAGCCCTATCCAATCCTATATATACAAAGGTTATGTCTTGAAAAATGTCACATGCCATGTGGGAAAAGTTATTCAATATATATGAAGGGGATAAAAAGGTCAGAGAGGCAAAGCTGCAAGTGTTGTGGAACAAGTATGAAGATCTGAGAATGAACCCGAATGAATCTGTTGATGCATTCTTTGACATGGTAAATATTGTAGTGAAGGACATGAGAGGTCTTGGAGAATTTATTGAAGATATAAAAATTGTGAAGCACATCCTGAGAAAACTTCCACCTCGGTTCAATCTGAAAGTTTCTATTTTGGAAGATAATGATCTGAAAGATATGACATTGGATAACTTGCACAACACCCTTGTTGCATTTGAAATGAGAAATGATGATAACGACACTGTGGAAAAGGGGAAGTCCAAAGAGGTGGAATTTAAGGCCATAAAGAAGCTCACCGTTGAAGATTCTTAGGAGGATAAAGAAACAGATGATGTAATGTCATTCCTCTACTCAAATATTCAAAGAGGAAAAGGAATGATCAATAGGAAACTTCCACTTCCATGCTTTAGATGTTGAAAAGTTGGTCATCTTTCCACATGGTTCCCCAAAAAGATTCAAGAAGAAAATGATGATGAAGAAGTCGAAATTCCCAAGAAAAGGTGTTAAGCATATGTGAAAGGGAAGAAGAAGTTCAAGAGAAATTTATTCAAGAAAAAGAATCTTCTTTCACAAGAAATAGACATTTTAGATGAGTCTGAGTTTGAAGAGGTGGATGATATTAAAAATTCCAAAGATCGTGGGGAAAATCCTATAGTGGCAGTAGCTGGCAGTTCTCAAGAGAAGAATGAAACCGAAGGTGATGAATAAGAAGAAGAAAATGAAGGAAGAATAGATATGAATGCTGAGTTAGAGGTTGATCTTGAGGAGATAGATGATTGCAGAGCCAAAAAAAAAGAATGATAAAAAAGTTGTTCATGATGCAAAACTCTATATGTAGCTATTGGAAGAAGAGAAGTCTGAGTTGGTGGAAGAAATTGAGAAACTCAAGTTATCAACACTAGATAACTCAAAATCAGTATGTGAGTATAAGGTCAAGATTTAAGAATAGAAAATAGATATTGACGGCTTGAATAGAAAATTGAAAGATCAAGTCAAGTGTATTGAAGATATTGAAAAAGAAGTGGTCATCTTGTGACAAAAAAAGCATGATCAATAAAAAATCTTGACCTCCAATGTGATATCTGAAAAGTAGGTCATTCAAAATATAGAAAAGATGAAATAAGAGGCTAGTAGTTCATTAGGAAAGAAGCAGAAATTGAGCTGAGATGTTAAGGATGATTTAGGGATTGATCAGAAACAAAAATATGTGAAAATTGAATTCAAAACCCAAGCACCCATCCTGAGATTGAAAGTTGATTTGGGTACAAAAAAATAAGAATATTTAGAGATCTCAAGGAAAAAATCATAGTGCAGAAGTGACACACAAGAATTCTCCTTACATTAGGTTCTATTACTGTGGAATGATGTGACACTCAAAAAATGTGTGTTCTATAGCCAAGAGATACCGAAGGTCACAAGAACAACTGTGAAATCCAAAGATAGTTAAATATTATAGAACATCCTGTGAAGGTCATTGTTTTTGTTGTGGAGGATTTGGTCACATGTAAAGATATTGCACATCAATAATTGAAATAAATGTCCGAAAAAAACTCAAGAAGTCATAAGCAGCATGTTAGGGAATCGTCAAGTGAACTGAAAACAAAAAATCGATTTGCAGTTCTACAGGATGAAGCTGGTGTATCACACTCTAAGGAAGATAAAATTCTCCAAACCAGACCAAGTGTGATGTCGAAGACATGGGTCAAAAAAAGGATGAGAAGGCAATAGTTGCGGAAATTACCCTTAAAGCTTTAGATTCTTCAGTATTATGGATCCTTCAGTGGTTTCACATCCCATATCATAGGTAACAAGGATCTCATTACAGGAATTAAATATTACAAAGAAGGTGTGGTCTAATTTGGGAACGATGAAGGACTAAATATTGTTGGTTTCAGAAAGGCTAAATTTTGGGGAAAAGAAACAAGACATGATGATATCTTGGTAGTTGAGGGCCTCAGTCATAACGTTCTCATTGTCAGTCAACTGTGTGACTCTGGGAACTCTATCCTATTTACCAAGTAGATGTGTGTTGTGAAAGGAAACGATGGAGCAGTTGTTCTATAGGAAAAAAGGACAAAGTGAAATCTTTACCTTATAAGTGGGGAAGAAGATATGTGTCTCTTATCGAGAGAGGAAGAAAACAAGCTCTGGAATAAGCGACATGGTCATATATGTAAACCATCTAGGGAAGATCTTGTAAAGTGTGATGCTTCTAGAGACCTAACCAAATTATCACGTGATCTCACTCGTACATGAAATGCTTTCCAATAAGGGAAGATTATTCGAAATACATACAATCCAAAGGAATAGAAATCAACCAGAGTGCTCGAATTGGTGCATGTTGATGTTTTTGGACCTATATCACCACGATAAATTAATGTTCAAAGGTACTATGTCCTTTTCATTTATTATTATAGCAGAATGTCTTGGGTATTTTTTATTACCCATAATACAGAATTGTTCAGTTGTATCATGAACTATAAAAGGGAATAAAAAATAATTCTTGGGTATAATGTTCTGATGTTTCGAACTGATAGCGGTACAGAATTCACAAATAGTCAAGTGGAAAACTATCTCGAGAAACACAGAATAAGGCATCATGTTTCATCAGTAAGAACTCCCCAATATAATGGACTAATAGAAAGGAGAAATCGGATCATCAAAGACATGGCTAGAACAATACTTATTTAAAAGGACATACCAGAGAAATTTTGGAAGGAAGCAGTTTTGATATTGGTCTATATTTTGAACAGGGATCTGTTGTTTCCAAATAAAGGAAATACTTCATATGAAATGTGGTATGGAGAGAAGCCAACATTGAAATATTCTCGAATAATTGGAAGTATGTGTTTCATTCTCAACAAAGAAAATCACAAGACGTTTGAGTCAAGAGGAGATGAGGGGATATTACTTGGCTACTCAGGTAAAAGAAAAGCGTATAAATGCTTCAACAAAAGGCTGATAAAAAATGTTGAGAGTAATGATGTCACTATATAATAAGATTAACAGAATACTCGATGACCTAGTGAATAGTTTCTGGATGAAAGTAACGAGTATGTAAGAAAAGCCGAAGGATTATAAGTGGAAGATGCTGAATCAGAAGAAGATACTGATGATGAGTAAGAGGAAACAAAATCTGAATGTGCTAAGAAGCCAAAGAGTCGAGCTGAAATTTATAGGAAAAATATCATAGTTGATCAGACATCAACAGTTTAGACTCGAAGAATGAAATCATCACAACAAACATAGTTTTTATCTCAGGTGGAGCTGGAATGTTTTTCCATTGCAGTTGAAGATGTGTACTGGGTTCAGGATATGAATGAAGAGCTTGATCAGATTGAAAAGAACCAGACATGAAGGAGATTATTTCGAGGCAAGCAGATAAGAACGTCATCGAGACTAAATGGGTCTTTCGCAACCAGATGAATTAAGATGGCACAATTATTCAAAACAAATCACGACTGCTGTGAAAAGGATACTACAAAATAGAGAATATTGATTTTGATGAGACATTTTCACTAGTTGAAAGGCTGGAGACAATCAGATTATTTTTAGCCATAACAGTGTAAAGAAAGATCAATGTGTTCTAGATGGACACCAAATTTGCATTTCTAAATGGGGTTCGAGAAGAAGATGTGTAAATTGAGCAGCTAGATTGTTTTCTCATTCCTGAGGATGAGAACAAAGTTTACAGGATGAAGAAGGAGTTGTATGGGATGAAACAAGCACCAAGAGCATGGTACTCAAGCCTTGATCAGTACTTGAAGAATCTTGGTTTCCAGCGTGTGGGAGTTGATTAAAATATCTATTTCAGCAACGATAGTAATCAAAGGTTGATGTGTTGGTTTATTTCAATGACATAATATGTGGCAGATTAGATAAAGCTCGGTGTAGATAGTTTTCCAATTTCATTAAAAATAAGTTTGAAATGTCAATGATTGGAGAGATAACGTTTTTCATTGGTCTACAGGTGACACAAGGAAGTAATAGTACATTCATTTCTCATTCCAAATATGCCAAGAATTTTTTGAGAAGGTTTGGAAGAGATAATTCCATGGAAATGAAGACTATGGTTTCTACCTAGGAGGTATTATCAAAAGATGAGAATGGAAAGGCAATTAATATCACAGAATACTGGAAAATTATTGGAAGTTTTTTGTACTTGACCACAACAAGGGATGATATTGTTTTCACCACATGTGAAGTAGCGATATATCAGATTAATCCAAATGAAATCCACATGCTTGTAGTGAAAAGAATACTTCGTTATATCAATGGCACAGTGGACTTCGGCTTGACTTATAGTGAAAAATCTCATACAGAGTTAGTTGGATATACTGATGCTGATTGGGCTGGTTCAATGGATGACAAGAAATCAACATATGGAGATGCATTATATCTTGGTGGACTATGTATTGCTTCATTATGAAAGAAGAAAGATTTAATTTCATTAAGCACCGAAAGAAGCTGAGTATATTGCGGCCACTCAAGCTTGCACATAGATATTATGTATGAAGAAACAACTTGAAGATATGTGAGTTGAAGTGAAGCCTCCGACCGAAATCCAATGTGATAATTCAAGTGCTATCAATCTTTGCAAAAATCTAGTCCATCCCTCAAGGAAAATTAACATTGAGATCAAATATCATTTCATCATGGAGAAGGTGGAGCAAGGGCTTGTGAAGTTGGAGTATGTTCCAACAGAGCTCGAGGTTTCAGATATTCTGACGAAGGCCATTCCCAAGGAAGCGTTTGAAAGGAATCAACTAGCTATGGGAGATCAGTCGACTCCCCACACATAAAAGACTGTTTATGTGGAACCAACTCTCCCCGAGGTATGATGTGTTTTTCGCTAATGTAATGATATGTGTTCTCTACTCCGTTAAAGTATTCAAAGGAGTGATATTTGGGTTTGTTGACAAAGGGGGAGAAAATAGTGATTGTTCAAGGGGGAGATAGTGTGGAAATTTGACAAAAATCATGAATGATATGGGGAGAATCTGACAGGTGGAGCAATGAGATATGGGGAGAAAAATGAGAAAGGGGGAGCGTATTAAATCTGACCATGCGAGAAGTAATCAATCAATGAATATCTATCACGACAGCTACGGATCGTGATAAAAGATGAAGAGTGGTTTGGGATGCAGTAAGAAATTATCAAAAAATTGGTATTAGTTTGGTGTCAACATTGGATGTCAAAGTTGAAGTGATTCATTGATGAACTTTTCATTTACTCTTGTTTTTCATGCCCAATATTGCTCATGTGGGCCTAGAGTGTGTGTGGGTTAAATCCATGATTGATATCAGAATCACAATCGCCGAATAGTGGCTGAATAATTAATGATGTATCATTTTGTGGATGATTTGTCAACAAACCCAAAAGAGGATATTGTTGGGAAAAAATTCCTCAAGGTATCATTGAAGCATTTTTGAGGTGATTGTGTTTATTGACAAAGTGGACATTTGTGTTGTGATTATTGATAAAGCCAACCATGACATAAAAATTTGTTGAAAAAGGGGATTTCATGGTGGCATGTCGAGTTCAAGGGTTGTGGTTAGCAATCAATGCTTTATTAAATAATGTCTTTAATGGAATGGATGATCTGGAGGCGGTACAAAAAGAGCAGATACATGGTGGCACAGTTTT
This sequence comes from Viscum album, assembly GCA_963277665.1. Taxonomy (NCBI): domain Eukaryota; kingdom Viridiplantae; phylum Streptophyta; class Magnoliopsida; order Santalales; family Viscaceae; genus Viscum; species Viscum album. Next base: position 602,358,773 of record OY728157.1, read on the forward strand.
CCAGTGTTTTCAAAATTTTTGGGCCTGGAAATCGACAAATGAAGAAAATTGGTTTTTAGCAGAGGGACTTGCGCACCATGTACTTGAAGGAGAGGAAACATGAGTGCCATATGTTTTTCACGATAAAAACATCAAAATATGGAAAATGGATATGGGTCACGCATGATTTGGGATTGGTCGCGCATTTGGTTTTTCATGGAAGAGACATTCACGCCAAAACATGTGCACCGAGGGGAGACTTGCGCGCCATCATGCAGGGTTTTCAAATGCCTATAAATACAGTTCGACCCCTCCTCGTTAAAAAAAATAGTTCAACACATAGAAAAATCAGAGCTCCCATCGCACAGGTGTGGCGGTCACGTAAGTGGTGTCTGGTCACACAAGTAGAAGTTGCAGGCCAGGTGATAGTTTCATGCCTAAGGTGGTTTGGTGTGAAAGGATGTGAGTCGTACATGTTTGAGTTGAAAATGAAGGTGTCACACAAGTGTGTTTGTGACACTTGGGTGCCAATTTTTGATGAAGCGTGAATGTTGTTGGTTGCATTCCAATATTGGTTTGGGAGTAAAAGGGGGTGTGTCGTGCATGTTTGGAGTTGGAGAATCTTGTGTCGTGCAAGTGGTTGAGGTGGACATGCGCTCTAGTTTTGACTTGATCATTGAGACATGTGCGCCGACTTAGAGAAGGGCGCCAAGTAATGGTGATTCCCTGCAGTGATTCAGGGTTGTGTGGAAGATGGAAGATTTCCTGGTACCTTCGGTGAAAAGTTAGATATATATACGTGTGAAAGTTGAACATCAATAACGCATCTACATACAATAGAGGATGTATTCATTAGTGATAATGAATAGACCTACAGGTCTATAAACATTGCGTGGATCCTTTCAAGAGGAGTGAGAAAAAGAAGAGGAAGGAGGTGATCCTCTCCACTGGCAGTGATCCAGAGATAGAGAAATAGGGAGTGACCCTTATGAAAGTAGTGAGATAACCCTAAACATTGTAAAGGCAGTGATCCTGGGAATAGAAGTGATCTGTCTCGAACCTTGTAAACAGCGTTGTGCTTATAATGAATTTGGTACATTGGAACATTGCTGGTGTATGCTCCTTGGATGTAGCCCATTGAGGGTGAACTAAGTAAATATTGTTGTGTCCTATGCATGTTTCACTTTCGATTAATATTTTGCAATAGAAAATAGGGAGAAGAGTGTTTTTTTAACAGTGAAACAAGATCATAATGAGCTTTAATTTTCAAATAGCCATACTCTGATTCACCCCCCTCTCATGGTATTCAGCCTTGTGGTCCTAACAATAATCCATGAGGTTAATAAACTCCTTAATTGTCTGTTTATTGATGTAATTTGGAAAATTGAGTAAATAAATAATTTATTTTCATCATTGGGTATTACTATTTAATTTTAAATATTATTTTATCATATAAAGGTTTAATCATTTTGGAAATTATCCTACCATGTGATAACCATTTTGGATTTTGTTAATGTCTAATGGGAGATGTAAAAACATGATTACAAATTTAATGGTTTCGTGGTTTATGAAATATATTTTATTGCTTCAGGTTTCAAAAAAATTTATTTGGAATGCTGATCATCTAGGGAAAAAAATGAGATTGTGGTAAAGGATGAAATTAAAATTTCAATTGAGTATATATCTTTCTGGTTTCAATTATAGATGGTGAATTAAATACCTCAACATTATGGAAATGGATCTTGAAATAGAACATTATCCTTATAAGGTATTTTCTAATTATATCAATGAATTTTCCCAATCCTATTGGGTTTTTTGTTTTGGCATTATTGAATGCCTCTTCACCGTGTTCTCTATCACTCTTTATTAGTCCGTGTGATTTTTTTATATCTAATGAAATCATTTAATTTCCCACCAATGTTCTCTATATTTTTGAAACTAGATGTACATAACTTTGGGTAACATTTTTATGACCACCTTATATTTTTATAGGGATGTTTTATTAACTGTTTATATGATGTGGGTTTAAATAAATTAATTCTAAAAATGTTAATATTATGAAAATGAATATGAATTTTGAGGATGAAAGTTATTTCAATACTACAAAACATGAATTTAACAGTTCTATACTTTATCAGTGACAGAGAAAAATGTCGATAAGTGTGTAATTTATCATCACTAAAATAAGAATCATTAAATTGTATATTTTATCAGTGCTCTTTTTTTTGTCACTAATAAATATCAACCTTTATTAGTGCATTATTTTTTGTACTCATAAAAAGCATGAATTATCAGTTATTTATTTATAAAACTGACAAAAAATATGTTATCATCAATTTTTTAGTGTGCATAACCATTATGAATAAAATAAATAGATTAAATAAATAAAAATTAATAATCATTTTATTAAAAATTATTAGCAATTTTATAAATTAGAAAATAATTTGTAAAACTGAATAAATTTAATATACTAGAAACAAAGTATAAATATTAGCAAAGAGTATATATGAATATATATATGTTAAATAAATTATTTGATCCAATAAAAATTAAAAATATGTAAATTATAAAAAATAGTAATTATTTTATTTAATAAATAATTATTAATAATTATTAATATAATTAATATATATATATATATATTTATAATATTAATATGTAGTAGCTATTAAATATAGATATATTTTAATGAATAAGGTATTTCCAAAATTTGATTTATTTAATAAAAAATATTTATGATTTTCATTAAATAAGTTATATATTATGTGGAGAATGGTTTATATTTAAAAATTTATAGAAACTAAAAAGACTAACCACTTCCGTCATGTAATAGACATAATTTAATATCATTTGATCTATAAATTTATCGTTGATATGTCAAATGTTTTAAATATTTATTTCTAATAGATATAAATAATTAATGACCTTTTATATAAAATGCGTGCACACAAATATTTATGTAACAATGATATAATATATATACACATACACATAATTTGTATATAATTTATTCAAATTATAGTATTTTATAATTTCATTAAAACATTAAAAATTTTATATATTTTGTCTTTAGTTGATAAATTTGGTTTATTTATTTTTAATATCATTATAGTCATGTATTAATTTATTTTTAGTTATTTTGTTTTTTATTTTTTGGGGATTTATTAATTATTAGTTTTGTTATTTATATATATATTTCATTTGTTTTATTATTTTCAATATGTATTCATGTTTATATAATGATATATATATATATATATATATTATTAATTTACATTAATTTAATAAAACATATCCATTTTTCAATATTTTTAATGAGTAGAGGTTTTTAATTTTTCAATTTCACTCATTTATTACATCATGCATTTGTGATGAAATATTATATAATAATTTTAAAAATAAATTTTTAAATAAATATGAATAAATAAATATATTTATAAATGTATATTTACAATATTTATAAAATTATTAATTTATAATTATTAATAATTAAATATTATTTTTGAAAACAATATTTAATTTATTTCAAGAAAATAAATATTTATATTTTAATAATTATAAACTTGTAATAAATATAATTAAATAATGAATATTATTACTATATTAATAGTTATATATATTTATTATATATAAATATATATAATAAAATATATATATATATATATATGTAATGATGAAAATATATAAATACTGTTTTCTATAAGTGGTTATAAAAACAATAATAAATGCTTATATAGTTGAATAATTACAAATTTAGAACAAATATATAAAAATTAGGAATATATTTTCTATATATATATTTACATATATTTTTTAAACATATTTATAGTTATGAAAATATATTTATTTAATATACAAATTTTTTAAAGATATTTGCAAAGAAACTTATTTATAATTATAATTATAAATCCTTTATCAGTTGGAAGGTTTTTTTGTACTTAAAAAGTATTTTTTACAAATTAATTATTCATCATTGATAAAAGAGAGGTATACCATAATTTTTTAGCAGCACTGATAAAAGTGTCCTCAAAGCATTTAAATAACTAAAACCAGTAATGAACCTATGGTAGTACTCATAGTAAATGGCCAATCATTTTGTTAAATAATCACATGCTTCTTAAGTTATACATGACACACAAATAAATTATTTTTTCTCATATTATTACTAGAATAAAGAAACTATGTAATGATATTGATTTCTATTAAGCACCATTGGTCAAATTTATGGAATTCAAGTGGGATACATGTGTTATATAGTCAAATGGCCATAAATGTGAATAATTCACATTGTAGCCATGTTTTAAGATAATATAAATGACGTTCTTATTTATATATATTTATCAGGATATAACATTAATGGAATATACTGGTGTCCCATATGTGAAAAATTCACACAATCTGTTCTTTAGAAAATTTCATCAAAGATTTAGTTTTTATGAAATTTGAGTCTTTTCCTAGAAAAAAAAATTACTTATCTTGGAAAAAAACATTCAATGGGAATATTGAACAACATACAACACTGTATCAACTAATCAGTGAAAAACAATTTGATAAAGTAAAAGGTATTGACACTATTTTTGGTAAAACATATTTTATAAACCTTATGAAATCATGATGGAATAAGAGATCAATTTTCCATCAATTAATATTTATTAATTATTTTAAAAAACTTATTTTCTTGATGGTATGAATGTAAAAAATTAATTTTATTGTATTAATAGAACATTACTAAATCAACCGAAAAATAGAATATGGAATCATGGATAGGTTGGACATGATAGACATATGGATAAGGGAGGATATTACACCTATGATAGGTAATGGGAAAAATTTTCTTCACCCAAAATCATATACTCTATCTAGACAAAAAATAATTGTTTTTCATATTCATTAATAGATTTATAGATCCATAGTTGTATTTCTATAATATCATGAATTTCATGTGAATGACTAACTTGTAGTTACATACACTAGAATCACATTACTATCATGTTTTGATACGCGATTAGATGCATATTTAATTATATTTCATTATTTCTCAAAAGGTATGACATAAATTTACCAAAAAATATTTTTTTTCAATGTCATATGTAGTATATTTATAGACCAAATTATGTTTCCAACCATAAATATGGAGGAGGAAGTGATATTATGAGAATAAAATATATTCTTGACAGCATCCTTTTTTAAAATATGGTCCACATGATTGTTCAACTGGTTAAAGAGGTTCAACTATGTGGGATTATCCATTATAAATGTATGTAACCCATTTAATGTTTTTTATATTTGGAAAGGGTATATTGAGAATTGATGTTTGAAGAATTGTTATATTCTAGAATAATATATTGTTTTTGAATTTGTTTAATTATGTAACAATTACATATCTGTTGTTGATGGAATTAGTCTCCCAAAGTCTCGTATTAGAAGATGCCTTATGGGAAAAAGAATTTTTGAATGATATGTTTTTACAATTACCTTCACCGAATAATAGAAAGAACATATTTTCAATTAACATTATATTGAATATTTTTATCCATAAGATGAATCCCACAAATAAATTCATAGATAATAGAATTCATTAAGGGATACATGATGTATATAAAATAAAAAAAGATATAATATGATGGTTTTGAGATAATATTTATATTATTTATTAGAAAATATGAATTTAATTATTAAAAGAAACCGATTTCTATCAAGGGGTCCAAAATTAAATGGTATATCATATATAATTTTTCCTATAAATAATTAATCATTCTATAAAACAGAACACGATGACTAGAGTGAGCTGAAAAATAGTGGATTTATGCTTGTAGAGGAGGTGAAAGACATATCTGGTTCTATGGATATATATATATATATATATATATATCCAATTTATGTAAATTGGAAATATATTTTAATTATCGAACACATATAAGAGTTGGATTATACCAAATTTCATTTCAAATTTTCAATTTCAATTTCATAGCCAATAAGAGTGCAGTAATATTTGATTAAACGGGAATTATGAAGGTGCTTTCTACTTTGGAAGGGGGAATATGTGAGCCATTAATAATTAATACACAATTAGTGAATGGATTTTATTTATAAGATACCTCAAACAAGAATTGGTTTATTATCTGGTTGAGGATCAAAACAACTATCAGGTCAGATGATAATTCAATCGAGGATGATGCTTTCATTAGGATATTACAATATTTTCATGTACGTACGAATGTAGAAATTCTCTTGTATTTTTTAGGGGACCTCGTAGATCGGATTTTTATTCATGAAATAGGTTTCAAATAACTAAAACATTTATAAAAAGTGTGATAGTTCACTGAGATGGTAAATGTGATTTTTAATATTATATGTTTTTTCTGAAAATATTATTTGTTATATACTAAATTAAAATAACATAAATCAAATATTTTAATACACATTTGGACCATGTATTCTGAAAAGAATTATTATACTAATCCCATAGAAGAATAGACTATAAAAATGGAAATCATTTTAGAATATATAAAGTAAATGTTACAATATAATTACTAATTTTAATTTAGAAAAGTTATAAAGAATTAATTTAAATTAAATTATTCCTTATAGATATCATTTATTTTAGAATATTTCTACCTATCATTGATTACTTTCTATACGAAAACATAAATAGATTTATTCTCATTAAAAACCATTTCACTCATACAATGATGACATTTATCACATTCCTTAATATTTCCACCACTGCCTATGCAAGAAGAGAAATGATATTTCCTCCTCTAAATCAAATGGGCAATATTGATGTTTGTTCAATAAATTCATTGTCCAAATAAATATAGTACTGTTTTATATTTATATTTATTATTAATTGTTTTTTATTAATCACATTATAATGTTATCTGATACATATTCACTATTTTTTTCAGGTTCGGTCAGTTTATTCAAAGCTACTCGTGCCCATGATAGATTAGACATCGAGGCCATAACTTAAATATTGAAAATAAAAAAATGGGTGAAAATTTGATACAACGTTAAGGAAAATGATAATTCTGGATAACTATTAAAATAATATTTTAATAATTTTATATATTATTTTTTTTCTATTTCCTTATCAAATTTATCAAATAATTATTTACTTTGTTCGATATATATTATTTACTAAAATTATCATTGTTTGTTTATTTTTGTGTATTATTGACAATATTTCATACCTTTCTACAATAAAACATTCATAGACTTCTTCCCATCCAAAATCCTTCCACCCTTTTTCTCTTGGAATTTATCAGTTTTCTTTAAACTTTCCTCCACTTCCATTATTGGAAGACCAACAATGCTTCCTATTCTAAATAATAGAGGTAAATTATATGTTCTTGATGTAAAATAAACTTCCATACAATTCATATTTTTTTCTTATTTATGTTTATTTATTTGGTATTACTCACATTATAATTGATTTCTTATATTAGTGGATTCGTTATTTCTGGTTGGTACAATTTGTTGAAAGGTTATCATGCTCATGAGAGATTGGTCTTCAAGGATATATATGAGGTAATGAAAACATGGAAATGGGTTAATAATTTATAAAAAAAATAATTAAATATTGATTTCTTAGCATGTATTAAACTATTTTTTTCATAATTTTCTATTATATTTCTTTGTTAACATCCAATAACGTTTATCTAATACATTTTATGATTTTTTTGATAGATTTTTGTGGGTATCCATATTATTCAATAAACTATCTAAAACATTCCATAAAAGAGATAACATGTTCATTTCTTTCAGTTTTACCATATATTCCATGGAAATTCATTATTATACATCTAAAACTATATATTAAGTTGATACTTTTAGTTTAATATCATTTTTTAGATCGGAATATCAACTCATTATGTAGTGTGGGACTTTTGATAATGACTGAAAATAAAAATCATCATAACATTGAATCTTGGGATTTTTTTTAAACTTTTGGACATGTTTATATTAAAATAACCTCAATATGGCTCACAGTGTGACCAATATGACTCAAATTGGTTATTTTCATATATAATTTAGATAAATATTTGTAGGAAAGGCATCTATCACAACTAAAACCAAGAAAACCTACTAGGATAGTTTTGATACATTATAAAAACTGTCCATTTTTTCTATTTTATGAATAATATTTATCCAAACCTAAATATGAAAAATAATATTGATAGTGTGATTAAATGTTTCCATTATTAGTTTAAAATAGAAATTTTAATTCAAAAACTTCAACAAATTGAATACTCGAAAAAAACACATGGATTTTCATCATAATTTAGAAAAAAAATTCATAAATAATTTGTGATGTGTAGGACTTTTTCTCAAAAAAATTCATAGATAATGTGACTGGTGTGTCTCATTGTGTGTGATTCAAATTTAAAATGACATTTTCGTAAAAAATAATTGTCTCCTACTCTAATCAAATCAATCATATTCTTTTTTTATACATTAATAAAAGGATCTAAAAGTCATTTGGGATGTGTAAGAATCATCAACACCAGAATCCCAGGAATGATGTGACATATATGACTCAAAGTGGGTATTTTTATTTAAAATTGACATTAATTTTAGTATAAAATATAAATAAAATAATCAAATCCATTAAAAAAATTATGGTTGTTTTGATACATTAGTAAAATTATTCAAATATCCTATGTGATGTATATTAATCATCTACACCTCAATTCAATATATATTGTTCCCGTTATGACTAAAACTGTTTTTTTATTTAAAAGTGTCATTTTAGTTTGAAAAGCGTCACTCAATGAAAAATGGGAAATAACACTCAAATTGTAAGGATAATTTTATAAAACGATTCATAATTCATTTATGACATATATAAATTAATCTCATATGAATCCAATGCATGATGTGGTCGATATGACTGAAAGTGTTTGTTTCGTGTTTAAAATGAAATTTAAGTAATAATGACTTGTGACATACTAAAACCTTCACAAATACATTCATATTGTTCATATATTATTTTAAAAATGGATCCACATGTCATTTATGAAATGAAGGTATTATCTTAACCTCAATCATATGATTCATGTGACTCTTATAACTCCATGTGAATCATTTATTTTAATTTAAATTCAAATTCTGTACAAAAGAATACTGATATATTAAAAACCACGAAAACATATTCGTATTGTTTTGATATTTTCATAAAAGGATCCATATATCATTTTTTATGTGTCAGAATCAGAAGCACCTAATGAAAATAAAAAACTTTCCCAGTATGTCTCAATGTTCATGTTTCCATTTAAAAATAAAATTTTAGTACAAAGAGAACCGACATATTCCAAAATGATATTTTTTTAATAATTTAGTAAAATGATCCAGAATACATTTGGGACATGTAGGAATAATAAAAATATAAATATAACACTTAATGTAAAAGGTATCACTCCATGTACATCCTTTAATATAAAAATTAAATTAATTTTATTTAAAAATAAAAATGACATACTCAAAACAATGTGAAAAAATTCGTATTGTTTTTATAACTTGTAATAATGATGAATAAGTTATTTTTGAAATCTATAAACAATACATAACTCGATCAGAGACATGATGTCCTCGTTATGAATAAATTTGACCATTATTAGTTTAGAATTTCCATTTTAGTTTAAAAATTATCACTTACCAAAATCTGAGAAGATCTACTAATATTTTACTGATAATTTATTAACAATATTCTTATGTCATTTGTGAAATATAGGGATTATTATCACATAAAATTGACACATGATGTGACCGGTATAACTCAAATTACACGTTTCCAATTTGAAATTACATTTTAGTAAAAAATACCATTGATTTATATAATATTGGGAAAATGAATATATGATTATTTTAGAAATTTGGAAAATTACCCATATGAGATTTTATAAGATTAAGAATCAAACTCACTGCAATAAAATGCATGATGTTGTGATAATTAGTCCAGGCGCATCATTTTATTTATAATTGATATTAATTTTATAAAAATAGAAAACTAACATTCTCAAAACTATGAAAATACATTAATTATTTTGAAAATTTAATAAAATGATCCGTTTGAAAATTTAGATATGTAGGAATCACCCTCAACTCAATTTGATACACTATGAGCCTGATATGACTCAACGTTCATGATATTAGTTAAAAATTTGAAATTTTTGTTCAGAATATGTCAGTATCTAAAATCAATGAAAACATTTTCATATTGCCTTTATAATTTAGAAAAATTATTCATATGTCATTTTGGACGTATATAAATAATTCCCTCATTAAATTGATACACGATTTGAATGATATGACTCAATGTTTGTGATTCTTGTTAAAGTTGAAATATTTGTTTTGAAGGGAAGTGATGTACATAGAAACCTGAATCCTCATTCATATTATTTTTATACATTTTTACAGTTATACATATATAATTTGAGACATGTATGAAGCATCCAGACCTCAATATCATGCTTAGTGGTACAACATTGACTGAAGATGTGTCTCTATATATAAAATTTATTTCGATATTATTATAAAAGACAACTGACATACTCAAAACTAATTACTCTTATTCAGATTTTTTTGATAATTTAGGAAAATTATCAATAATTAAGTTTTTTATGTTTATAAATAAGTCGCACCACCACCTAATACCTGATGTTCTAGGTATGACATAGATCACCTATTTTTATATAAAATAAGAATTTACTTCAAAAAAATTCACTCACATATAATAATAAAATCCACTAAGATATCCATTTTAAATATTGAAAATGATTCAAATGTCATTTTGACTTGTAAGAATTGTTTTCACATTAATATGAACATAGTCTAATCTGTCAGACTCAATGAGGATTTTTTACTTTTAAAATTACATTTTAGAAAGAAAGGAATGTTATGTACTCAAAACCAAGAATACAAATTTGATTTGTTATGATACTATAAGAAAATGGTCTTTAAATCATTTGGGATGTGTAGGAATCTACAATACCTCAATCAGATGGATAGTTTGACTGGTATGACTCCATTTGTGGATTATCAGTATATAATTAAAAAAAAATTCGAAGCATACATCACATTTACGAAATGTAGAAAAAACACGAGATTATTTACATACCATTTTACCTACAATTACAAAATAAATTTCCATATCATTTTATATTAGAATTATTTAATTATTTTTCAAAAAGATAATTCCTGAGGAATAACATGAAATGGTTTGACATTAAAGAATCTACTACAACTCAATCAGATACAAAAACAACATGGAGTGACTAAAATTTTAGATTAACGTAAAAACATTTTATTAATTTATTTATTTATATTATTACAAATATTAGGTTTTTTTATTATATTGTGGTGTTATTTTTTTCGATCATGGGCAGTGTGGTCGACAATACCTTGACTCACCGTCCTAATCAAAAGATGAGAAAATTGAATTTTTTTTAATGTATGTAAATTTTTTTTCTTATGTAATAATTTAAAACAATGTTATAATAGTTTAAAATAACAAAAAATTATTTTATTTTTCTTCTATATTTTATTTCGTTTAAATTATTTAGTGTTACATGATTTATCATATTTTTTCATTGTGTTTCTAGTAATGGAGTACGCTGCTACAAAACACTTCATTAATACCCATTAGATGTGCTTTTGAAATCCATGATAAAAGGTTTAGTTATCACTATTTTTTCGAGCACTGATAAAGGTACCCTTTATCATTGATTCATAAATCATTAATAATGGTCCAATATACTAGCTCTAAATAAAATCCCAAATAAATGTTGTTATTTAACATTTATTTTTTTTTGCAGTGATAATTTTCTTTGGATTTAAATCTCGCTCTGGTAGCATACGATTACATAATGCTAATATTATGTCTCCCTATGTGGTTTATGTTCTAGTTTCATTCATGTTGGGACATATATCTGGTGGGGAATTAAATTTTTCACTTCATTCTTTCATTTTAACTATCATAACTTATAAAACCCAATAGGTTTGGTAATGATAGATTAATTTAAAGATTTTCTATATTTATATTCATATTCCTCGTCACATCCTCATTTAGATTGTTAGTTGTGTGGGTGTGTAATGGAACATTAAGAAAAATCATGTCATATTGAATAAGGATGTTTTCACTTCTCTCAACCCCAGACACATGAATGTGTTATTGGTGTAGATGTGGCTTGAGCACCAATTAGGGTCTGGCCATGAAAGATGGGTGTTAGAAAATTTCATTCATTGTAAAGTTTTTGTTACTATTCCCCTTTCAACCATTCATTTGTGATTAGTGAAATAGATTCGACGTTTCTTTAGTGCATCTCTCAAGAAAGGGAATACTCTGATGATACAGAAGGCAGACATGTCTATTCAGTAGGACCTTAACCACCTTCTTTTCGACTCACCATATCGAGACATTAGTTGTAGCAATAATATATATATATATATATATCATATAAGATTCAATAATTGACTTCCCTATTAATCAAGTTACATTTTGTTTTGAATATATATATATATATATATATTCTCAACTAACTGTCGTTCATGTTGATAAAATTCTAGATGTAACATTGATGACATCTATCTATGATACTAGCTCTAGATCAGGACGATGACATGTTGTGTGAAAAAGTCTCGATTTAGGGTTAAAGAAATGAAATGTTTTCCTTAGGACGGTAGGAATCAATACAACAACATCTTATGTAGTAGGTTATCTGGGAATATCATGCTGATGATTCACTCATTATTAGAGAAGTCAATGAGTTCTAGAATAAGAGGCCACTAAGGTTCCAAGGAGAGTTAAATCATTATGAATAGCCTATCATATGGAATAAAAGTTTGATAGGCTATTCACATGTTGTGTATCCCACGATTCCATTTTAGGAAACCTAACACTCATATACGTCCTTTATTCAGACTATGATTTTTTTTCTGGTGAATATCTTATCATATGTTTATTCCATATATAATGTTATAGTTACATTGATTGAGTATTTTTGGATATGCTGTATGGTTTTTTTCATTGTTAATTTTTAGGTGACACTACATGATAATATTGATCACACAGTATAACCAAATGCATTGAGAGTGGAACCCTCTATCTTGTCATGGCATGGGTCCTTGTTGAAATGAGTGTAACCCTCTAGATGGTAAAGTCATAGGTCCTCTAAATACTAATAGAGTAGAACCCAACTACCGAGTAGGGGATTTGTTATTTATTACTACAGTGGAATCGATCGTTTGGTACATGGGTTGGATCCTCTATCTACATATACAATGGAATCATCTATCTAGAATTGGCATTAGTCATCTACCATCAGAATATGACCCCCATGATTGGTAGAGAATGGGTCCTCCATATAATATTTTAGTGGGAACCACCTTTTGAAAGAGGGTATGGGTCATTTATCTATCCACCAAGTGGAACCCTCTATTATACAAGTAAATAGGTCATTCACCTGGATATTGAGGACCATTATGTAACATCCCAAGTAATTAATGAATAATATATTTTCTTATCTATGTCTATTTATGAAATAGATAGAGTTTTAGATGCTTAAAACGAGAATAAATCCAATCTTAAGCATGGAATACACCAATATTTTTAAAAGATTATTTTACTACCTTTTGATGGAAAACCATTTTTAAATATAAAATTTGACAATTTAATAAGCTATATTTTTCAAAATTAACTTATTATTTATGATTGGGACATTTAAATTTACTTTGGATAAATTATTGGTATTTTTCTGAGAATGATCATTTTTTAATGAATAGTTAGAAATACTGCATTTTACAACAAAACTACTTTTTCATATAATTAAATTATCTAGGTATATTATCTTTTTAATTGGTTTTAAAGTGTAAATATAATATATTTTTACCATTTAATCCAATGGTGATCATTGGGATCAATTTCACGTTGGAATTGGGCATAATCAAGTGCCAAACATTTCAAAGATATTGATTAAAAAAACCCTCTATTTGTTTTGACAACGAGAATTATTTTTAAACTAACTATTGAAATTTTTATGTCTGGAATTTGGTAAAATGGATTCCATATTTTGAATCAGAAGGTCCAAATTATGTAATTAAATCTCTTTTATTTTTGGACATTATGAATACTGACAATGGTAATTAACTTTAATTATCGGGATTAATAAGTAATCGGGTAGTTAAGGACAATAAAATAATATCATAGTAATTTAAAATGACTCCAAAATGTGTCCAAATGCTAATGGTTGTGTCATTTGAGACCATGGTATGCCTCGTACCAAACATAGGGACCCCATGGAATCACTTTTGTGTGATAATGACTCTTTATCTTTTCATTTTTTAAATAAAGTTTAATATAACAAAGTATGTAACACATATATAAATCAATTTTAGTTTTGTCATCATAAATTATTTCTTGGACTATAAATATTAATTGGAAATCTAAAAAATTTCCCACATCATAGTATTTGTTTAATAATTTTTAGACATTAAATAAATTAAATTAATTATAACATCATGATGATGAAGCGATTACCTCATTAATGAATGATTTAAATAAAATGAAAATATAATATAAATTATAATACTTACACTTGTCAAAAACCTATTATATGAGTATATTTTGAACCCTTATAAACTTATCCTTAAAATATATCAATTTGGGACATTTTAAATCTAAAACACATTTCAATATAAAGTAACTTTTTATAACATTCCAAGAGTACCCCTCCTATCCTCTTATAAAAGGCCCCCACCTCTACCTCCTTACCCACACTTCTCAAGCCATTGGCTCGGACAATCTTTGCTCAACCCCTTTTGGTTCAAACCAATAGGAGTTACCCGATTTTAAGGTAATGACTTCTCTAATGTTCTTTTGTTTTATTTTTCTTCTCCAACCCCCTAAACTATTTTTATTAATTTCATTTGAAACAAAAAAAAAGTATCTTCAATATACTAGGAAGTGGTTATAAGAATTATTTGAGCTACCCTTACACAAACCTACATTTAAGGGTTAATGAACCTAGAGTTTCGGTGGATGGCGAATTTCTGCCTCACGAAATGATGATTGTTCAATATTCTTCTAACACCTTCAAGGGTGACCATTAAGATATCACTATATTTATATAAGATATATAATATTTTTATGTTTTCTTTATGCTTCTATATTTTTCATTTATGTCATACCTTTATGGTTTCCATTATGGGTAAACGCGATATCTTCAATTTAGGAAGTGCATAATACCGCACCTCAAAGTGATTTTCGTTAATACCATATATGGGACGTATAAAGGATGCAGTTAATGGTATTACATATGATATTATACTGGAATTATAATATACCTCTATATCATTATGATTTCATTCCATTAAATACGAAATAGAAATGAAAGTAGCGTTTATGCGTACATATGGATTACCGTCTCCATGAATGGTGCATTTCATTTCTTACCCCTAAATGTTATGTAATATTATAAAAGCATGTATATACTAGATATAAATGATATATATGATATCTGCATCATGAATATAATTTTGGATATAATGGATATTTTACCACATGAACATCGTGTAATTATAAGGAGTTTATTTTTGACTCAAGTACTGATGATCTACAAAATGACCATTATTAAATTAAATAATTACATAGTGTTCATAACATGGTAATAAGTGATATAAAAGGAATAATGAACTTGAAAAAGGTTCTTAGGAAAGTAGAAATTAACTCAAGTTTATTATTCAAAATATTAAAGAACGATTAAGTCATGTCGGACATGAGGTAAGGGACTTCATCTCAATCTCCTTTCATTGAGGCATATTTTGTTTTATACACATCTTTCTTTTATACGGTGTATTAAACCATTTAACTTTTACATCTATTCAAAATGAATATTTTTTATATGAAGCGTTTTACTAAATGACCAAAGAAATGTTTTTTTGTCGTATGTATGCGGCGACAACGACTTCTCCACCGCCGTGACCATTATTTGAGTTTCGGCTTCTTCTAGAAGCCATAATATTTTTTAAATGAAAAATAAATAAAGTGTTTTACTTTTCTTTTATTTTGGTATTGAAGATGGTTTTCATAATGTTTTTATTATATAAATGTGTTATATTGATATCTTGTGATTGAAATGTGAAATGCTATTTTTCCTTTATGCATGTTTTATGTGATATGATTAGGTTATGGTTCATGGGAATTTTTATGAAGATGGGTGGTTCTGTGATAAACTAAGGGCAGGTGAGCCCGATATAGCTCTACAATGCATTTGGTAATTCAAAGGAGTTAAACGTTAATGTTTCTCTGAATATATTTTGGGAATATAGTATGATGGGTATTCCAAACTTAACCATGATGGTTACTCCCTACATAAGAATGTTATGAATGACTCAATATACATTTCTGTCTTAAGATTTCTACGATTTATTCATGATTTAATGAGGTATGTTAAAATGAATACGTTTTATGAGTAAAGTATGATTTCATACATGGACTAATGTTTTCATTTTTTACTATTATATCCCTTACTGAGCTATTTATGCTCATCCCAAGTTTTTGAAATGTTTTTCACAGTTCAAGGGAAAGGTACATGATGTGATGATAGTGTCAAGGAAGTTTCATGAAAGAATCCATGTTTTATTTTAAATCTTTTTCCGTTGATGGGAAAATTGAGTAATATATTTTATGTAACCACTTTGTTTAAATGTGGAATGTAATTCATGATTTATGATCTAATTCTATGAAACTCTAAACCAGAAAAGATCCTCAACATGTATTCTTTAACTAACTCAAGATTAAGTAATGTTTAAGGATGGGGACTTATACATTAACTCTGTGGCGCAACAACGAGGCATGGATTACTATGGATAGTTTCTACTCGACAGACACATGATATTCTAGGCATCATTGTTAAACTTCTAGAACTGTTGGATAGTTCCTTTCTAGGATAATCCATGATATTGAGATCCCTATAATCTCACATATGGGTTTATTTTGCAGAGAATATATATATATATTCCTTTGGATTTGGTTACACTCCATCCTTTGGTTGTGAGGACACATGAGGTATGCAATGTGATTCCCGTTTTTATCTTATCATTTTTGGTTGAGATTACTCCACTACTATGAGTGGTAAAGACTCAACATGCAGCACATTTAGATAATTTGTTGAGCCACTTATTCTTGGATGGGGTAAATCTTTATCTAGATATAGGGTTGACATGCATCTTGTTTACCATATTTTTCCATTCTACTAATGTTTTTCTCTTACTATCCCCCCATTAGATTTTGGGGCATCCAACTGGATATGTATAAAATAACCCCTATATGGGATTTTCACACACATGTTGTGCCTTATGCAGATGATGGACATATCAGTGGTGACTTTTGTGGATCTTTGAGATAAAATTTCTTATAGGCTTCATATTGTGGAAATAGCATGGAGATCCGTATTTAGGCTCCCTCAGTGGTTTAATATCTAGTTTTTGTCTTGTTATGACATATTTATGGTTGTCATGCATATTGGCCTTTTACATGTGTTGTTTACACTGTCATAATTTTTTAATCTCTAGAGGTTTGGTATGCGTGGTTTAGTAATATATTGTTTTATATTTTTTTTCATATTCCACCACACATATGCATTGAGATTGTCCAGTGTGTGTTTAATGTTATAATAGGAAAATTGCTCTCATTTTGTTCATTCATTTTGATAATTCTTGAAAAACCCTTAAAATTGGCGGTGATCATAGGGTAGTTGTGAATCAAGCGACAATTAGGGTCGAGTCATGAAAGATTGGTATTATAATATTTCATTAATTGGGATGTTATCTGGAGTAATTTTATTATGAGGAATCAGTTGGGATCAGTGAAATAGTTCCAAACTATATCATATGTAGCTCCTAGAACTTGGAATCTAGTTGCGGTATGGGTTGCTGATCTATCCATATAACAGGACCGTGACTACCTTATTCCGAACTCTTTATACTGAGACATTTTTTAGGGATCAATGGTACATCATGCATCATATTGGATGGAGTCTTTGATAGTCCCTCTTATGTTATGTACACATTGCTTATATATAAATATATATATTCTCATTTAACATTGGAACAGCTAGATATATTTTATGATGAATCTATGATGTCATCCATCTTGGAAGCCAGCTCCATATCATGATGATGACATGATGAGTGACAAGATCTTTTTTCACAGTTCATTAGGTGAGATTCATCATCCAGGAATCTAGGTATAAGCACCACCACCTATTGAGATATAGGTCATCACATAAGAGAATTGTAATGATGTGAAAATTCATAACACACTACAAGATTTCTGGTGATAGAGACCCTTGAAGTTATATGGGGATAAAAATTCCCAGGATGTAGAGGATTGGATATAGTTGGTGGTTTGGGTTTTTAGGATCATCAAAACACTAAAATATTAGGTTGTTTCCCTAGAATCATGATTTACCAATGCTGAATTTATGAAATGGGGGATTATTTTATCCTTGATGTAGGATGAGTCAGCACTATTATTTCCTAACTTATATCAGCTTTCTATGAAGAGTGAAACTGAAACATTATACTCAAAATTAATATTCAAGTTCTTCTTTAGCAGTAGTAGGGAGGGATGATAGTGGATAAGTACATTGCAAGGTTCATAGACCTTATGTAGTTCCCCCTCAACATGAAATGAAATGGATACATCCTAGGATGGAATTTTAGTTTGAACACTGAATTGATATCCCTGAAAGTATATTTCCCTTGTGAATTCCCATATATGATAGTGTGTTGGAACAAACACTAGTGGCATAGAAAATTATTTTAGAGGGAAACTAGGAAACTAGAGCGTACAATGGGAATAAAAAAGATGAGTAATCTACAATAGCTATAGGGAACAAGTTAGAAGGATCTCAGGACATAATATCATATTGTGATCTGAATACGATGCATAATAATGGGAGAAAGGATAGCTAGGACCAATCGAACAACCCCGAGAAGGGCGGAATATTTCATGGGATGGGAGATGCCACATAGAATCTGATTTCTTTACTTGAATCTCTATGTACCATAGGTTAGATGTTGACGAACCACCCTTAAAGAGACAAAGTTATGGTCAAGGATCACCCACGACTGGTTAGTGAGACCCCCAAAGAGGTGGAGTAAGTATATGTTGGGGAGTTGTGTGTTGTGGATGAAGCTATGGGATCATTATACAACTAGTACTAGGCATCCCAAACTAGTGTCATGTAACTGATGATCAGGTCGATAGAAAACTGTAGGCTTGGAGGTTTATTACCCCATAGTAAATTATATTATCATATGTATGATCATGGGTTTTCTAATATTTCATTAGTATTAGTAAATAGATGTTAAATTAATTCACCTCCATACTACTTGTGTCAGATCTAGAGATCCTAGTTGGATTTTTTCCCAACTAAATTTAACTGAGGATCGAACAGGGAACACTTATTTAGTGTCTTTTATTTTTTATCAGTGAAAGTTATCAATTAGTGGATATTGTTTAATGTTGGAGCTTCAGTTATCATAATGGAACTATAGGATTCTTTCATTGGAATGATCTGGCTTACCATGTTCTCAGTTAAGATCAAATGTCACTGAATATGAGTCAGATTCCTTTTCATTGATAGGACAAAATTAATTTTTATTGAAGAGAGATATTTGATGGGCAGAAGAGTGGTTTCCAAAACAAGGCCGATAAAGACCATAACCTATAAATTGGTTTGTGTGTCCCTTTATGAAGAAAAATATTCATGCCTGAACATTTATACAGTAATAGAGGATTATATGGATGTCTTTCTTGAGTAAAATTTGGCTCTACCTATGAACCATTAGATGAGTATCTGTATCAACAACATAATGGGACCCCTCTAATAGATTATATAGAATATAGGATGGCCCATACCAAGCACTAGGAGATATGGTGGTAGTTAGAGGAACTTGAAGGGAAGGGTTTCATCAGGATTAGTGTTCCCCACTAAGAGCCCCACTATTGCTCATAAAAAATGAGAACATGTGCATGAAGATTTTGTGTGGATTGTCTAAACTAGACCATTCAAAAATGAAGAATGTGTACGAAACACCACAATATTTTATGGCACATCGATTTTTATATTTAATTTATCCAACAATATATCTTTCACACAACACCAAACATAAATGAATAATGACCTATAGTTAAATATAATTATTTGAAAATGATTGTTATAACCTATCAATCAAATTGGTGGGAATTAATAGTTTTAATAAAATTATGAAATATATATATATATTAAATTTAATCATATTTTTTCTCATTCTCCTAAATGATTTTAATGTCATAATATAATAATGAATACAACATTACGATTTGAAAATTTTATATGTTTCTAATGGTAAATTTGACTCTATTTAGTTGATGAAATTGTATGATTTTTTTAAATTTAATAAATATTTTTGAATAGTATTATTTTAATTTTTTAAAGAGTAATAAAAAAATTCTAATAGGTTGATATTTTTTTAATTTTATTGAAGTAATATTTTTCTAATGAATATCATAAAATCATGATATTTTTAAAAGTGTAACTTTCATTATATTAAAATTATATTTATGATGTGAATTGTAATCTCACCTATGAATGTTTAAATAAAATTATTATATCTAATAAATGATCATATGATATATTTATATAATTTAATATGTTTTTTAAATGATACATAAAGTATTGGTATTTTTTATATATAAATTTTAATTTCTTAAATTTATAATTTAAATAGCTATTAAAAAATTTTATATTAATAAAATATATTCAAAAATTAATATTTGGTTTTCTTGTGATTATATGAAAATTTCATTAGACAATATTTAATATTTAAAAGTGATATAAAATAATATAAAATTATAAATTCAATTTTTTTCAAAAGAAAAATATTGTTTAAAAAAACTAAATTTATCATATTTATAAAAATAATTTCATTAAATGGTTGTCATTTTGTAATTTTAATCATTTATAAATGGTATAAGTGGACCTTTGAGATTTTTATAAAACACATGAATTTTTTGTGGATAAATAAATATGACAATTTATAATATAAATACATTATAAGATAAATAAACTATTTCATGATTAATTGCTAATTTAATAACCATATTCTTGAAATCCACTTCATTATTTTGATATATTTAGTGATAATTCTCTATCAATTCATAGTCTGAACCCAAAAAACAATCAAATTGAAAAATATATTAAAAAAACACCCCTCTCCTCAAATATAAATACCACACCTCCCCACCCCTTCTCTTCACACATAAAAATCCTTGAATAATTCTTATTTTCTACCCATTTACTCTAACAAAAATCTCTCCCCTGATCTAGTATCACTGGTATCTCAAAAAGAAGGGTTTTATATACGATAGTGAGGTCCTCAAAGACAATAATTTAAGACATAAAATCATATTTCCTCTTATTATTTTCATTTTAATTTATTTCTTTCCATATAATCTTCTTACACCCTATATTAAAAAATACATGAAAAAATCCATTATCTTATATAAAATAAGAATTTTTTATAATAGTGTAAAATCCACCATCAATTCACTTCTTCCATTCCATTGATTCTAAAAATAAAAAAATCATCTGTGAGGTGCTGATTTACAGCCTTCCTGAATGATATGTTTTCATTTTTAAATTTTTTCCTTCATGGTTGGTTATAAAACCATTTTTAAGGTTAAACCAGATTATAATATATTTAATAAAACACATATAATGTTTTGAAATCATTATATATATAAGTAATAATTAATTAATGAAACAAAACTCGTTTGTGATCGTAAAACCCCCTATATAATCTAAATGACAATCAATAAAATCTTATCTAATGATTCATCCACTCCCTAAATAACCGTATAACATACATATCCATTTAATAATATATATGTTTATTAATAAAATATATTTTCAATTTTGGATAACATTCCAAACTTTACATGATCTTTCATATATGTATAGAAGTGAACCTATCCTAGAGACCAAGGAAACGAACACTTCTGAATGATGAATAAAATTATTAATAAATATAATTTCATTACAGATGATTATGTGTTTAATTGAAATACACTATTGGAAATAAGTTAAGGGTTTCTCCCAGAATCTCTATTTTCCATTCGGGTTACAACTCACACCATATTTATACAATGGAATTATTCATAAATTTAATATAGGTATTAATATATATATATATATATCTTCAAAAATTAAATATCTTAAATATTTAATATATCTTTTATGGGGAATAACATGTTTTATTAGGAAATATTTTCAATTATTCATGATAAGAAATCCTGATTTAAGGGAATATTCCGATTTCCTACCAATTTTCTTGTACACTACATAATCTATTATAAAACACCAATATCTTGATAAAATAACTCTTTTTTATAATGGTAAAATAAACACACTATTTTTTAATTTTATGGAAACTTTTAATCATTTTACCTCTTAAAAGACACATTTATATTTTCCCTCAAACTGAGCTGAAGAGGCATGTTTCTAATGACTCTTAATTTTTCATTTTTTACATCATTTCATTATGTTTGGACATCATTTATACATATAGATGTATTTTATTATCATGAAAATTTATATTCTAGGATATAAATGTTTATAATCAAATTTTATGAGAAATAAAAGATATTTTTTCCCGAAAATGTTCTTTGAAAATTAAAAAAGTGTATTTTTTTCAAGATTTCATCGATGAATTTATTAAAACATTTAATAAATTTAAACAATATGTTTAATGTTATTTTTAGTTGGGATTGATATTATATGATATCATCTACCATTTTTTATTAAAGGGTTCTTGATCAGTCTGATTATGGATGTCTTATTTTGATATCATTCACCATATTACTATGAATAGTTAGTGATTATGTTTACAGATTTGGGGAATATTGTTTTCAATTATTTTTTATCTTTTTATTATTCGTGACATTAATATGAGGAATTAATTGGAATTAGTATGTGAATGGATAGTCATACTATATCCCATAGATTCAAAATTATCTATCATGATACAAAAATAATGTGGATATGGCTGAGGTATTTCAGGTTTTTATTCAGATATGTATTTGGTCAAGGTCATAACCATTAATTTGTAGATGTCTTGGATAAGGCCTCAACAATAAGTTTAAGATGACTGGGGTTATGAATTCCATCATTTTCATATTAGTATTTTATAATCTAAGTGATTATTTAACTATCACAATATAAATGGTTAAATTTATTTCTCATTGAATATTTTTGGCAATACGTATTCTTCATTTATTGCTTACATATTATGATTAATATACTGTGATAAATGCATGTGTTTTTAATTTTTTACAATGAAATATTGTTTTTTTATTGTTAGTTTTGGACGTATTTATTCACCTTAGTGATAATTTAAACTATCCAATTTATTTTGTTTTATATTTTCCCAAAATGTGAATTTGTATGTTATGAATTACTTTGTGGGATAATCTAGGTGTTTGTGGGTAATTAAAATGTAGTAAATATGTTTTTTTTCATTCAACTTGTAAAGTTAATATTATATTTATATACAGTTTTTTAAAATGTTAATAATATATTAGGTACATTAGGAAGAATAGAAATATTACTTTTACCAATATAATGAATTAAGGAAAATAATTCATGGTACTATGGTTGGGGTCTTATAGTCGGAATTATAGAAAGTTTAGTAGAATCCATGAAAACTAAAAAATATATGAGGTATCATAACCCTTAAGTGGATATTAATGATAAAAAAAGAAGAACATACATAAAATTTGGTAAGATATAGATTATATTGGTGTTTTTAAATATACATCTTTGACTAGGTACTACATGAAGATGTGGTTCTGGAATTGGTGAAGTTAGGGCTTACAGTTCTGACAAGATGCATTGGGAATGAATTTTTGTAACCAGGTACCCAAAAAAATACCATTCTATGAACATGTTTACACCTTATTATGGGTTATTAATAGGATAATTATAATTTCCCTTAAATGAAAGTATTATTTTTAAAGACTATCATGTTCCCAATGAAACCATGAATTTTTTTACGATATTATTTATGCATAAATTTTCTAATTTATGTAATGTGTTTTGATAATTTGAAAATTAAGAATTATGATTCATGACATAATTTAGTGAATTACAATGATTGTAAATAGATCATATTTGAAGGATTGTCAATGTATCAACACATGTATCCAATGAAGGGATTTCCTTCATATTCAAGATAATGATATTGGTGCAGGATTTGAGAAACATATAACTAAACAAGGATAAATGTCTCTTATTATAAACAATAACTATACCGGGATAGAGTATCCTGATAAAAAATGTGGAGGAACAATTTTATACCGCTTCATGAAAGAAAAAACTATATCATTGAATGGAAATACAAACTGATTTGTCGAAAATAGGAGGATAAGTTTTGTAGAGATGATATTTCCCACTATGGGATTTAAGAAAACGGTGGATGTTACCATGCCAGTTTTTCATCTTTCAAGAGATTTAAATCAATTTTGGGAATTAATTCAACATTCCATGGTTATCATTGTTTTCTGAAGATTACATTCACATTATAAAGAGTAATACTAGTTAATTCATTAATAGGTTAAAACCATTCCTTTAAATGGTACATGTTTTCTGAACATTCTCATCTTATGGGGAAAAATATCATGTGATAATGAGAAAAATAATAAATTCTATTAGTGTTATGTATTTGTATTGAATCACTAGAATAAGATTAAAAAATTTATAATGATTGATAAATTAACAGGAGAAAAAATTATTTTCACACAATTGACACTTGTGGAAATAAATACCATGGTTCATGAATAAAAGGAATGAGAGTTTTAAACATTTTTGGAGATAATGGACACCATTATTTTGATTATAATGGTATGAAAAAGGATTCTAATGTATAATTTTCAACTTCATTAAGAAGGGACACTATGGAAATAAATGTACCAAGAATCAAAAGAATAATCCATAAAAGATGATAATGGAACATGGTCAGACATATGCTACTACCACAGATGAAGAGAAATGATTAATATTATTGTTTTTGGATTTAATACTTATGTTAATTTTTTATTCTATAAATAATTTATTTTTAATAAGAATGATGATATAAATAAGTATTGTAGTACAATACTTCTTCTTTGTGGATTTAGAAGAATGCATGCTTACATTACAGTTTTAAGGTTTCATGGTATTCATATACTTGGTATGTGTGCTAAATTACTTATAGAATCTTATGTTAAGTTCATTCTAGAAATATATTGTCACTAATTTAATATTCTAGGTCATATGATGTGGATTGACATGTTATAGATGATTAATAGTATTGAAAAATTATGGAATGGATCAAGTTGATCATTGGAAATTATAGTTTGATAACAAAATATTCTATCGTTATTGTTTTCAGTAAACATATAAAGGTCTAAATAATAACTTAATTACAGTATAATTCATTCAAAAGTTCTTCTTGCATGGCAAAATCATCTTGTACTTTCACATAAAAGTGTAAGGGATGTAGGGAAAATAGATTGAAACACAACCAAATGTTGAAATTTTGAGTATGAAATGTAATATAATTAGGAAATCTTATTTTATCATGTTATTATATTAATATTAAAATAATCCATGAAGACCTGAAAAAAGAATGGAAGAAAAATTTTATTCTTTAAATTTTGATTATGTAAAATCAATGGAATTTTAACTGATCACATATTGTATGGATTTTTATTGGTTGATATTCTAATGAAGATGTTCTCTATCACTTTCCATTAGAACATAATAGTAATATTTCTCTTCTATGACCATGTTTTCAAATTCCACTTGTCAATTCCTACCGTAAATCCCAGTTTTTTGGTGACCTTCACAATTACCTTTCCCTCTTATCAAGTGGATATTTTATTAACCCAATTTTTTAAGATAGTTTCAAATAATAAATTTTGAAGTATCAAATTTTTATTTCTGAATTAAATTTTGAAATCGGGGATACATAATTTATTGTCAGATGATATATTGTAACTACATATGATTTTATGGTATTCCTATTTTTAAATTTAATTTATAAGACAACCAAGGTTTCACACAACATATTGATTAAATGAATAATTATATATATAATTAAATACCATTATATTAAAATGACTTGTATAAACTATCCATTAATTTCTTTATTTTAATAGTAAATTTATATTTTAAATTTTTATATTATATATTTAATAATATGTATTTATATTCTTCCAAATTATTTTAGAAGCATAATATAAGACTATATCCAATTTTTCATATTAAAATCCTATATATTTAAAAATGATGATTTACCACCTTTTAATGATTCATTTGTTGTTAAACTAAAATTTTACATTTTAAAAAATATAATAACTGAAAAAATTCATTTTTATTAAATGAAAATAAAAAATTACTTAGGGTGAAATTTTGGATTTTTTAAAAATATTTATTTCCATGTGAATAGAGAAAATTCCAAATTTTATTAAACATTCATTTTCATTATATTAATTTTATATTTATGATTTTAGTAGAATCGAAACCAGTAAAAGTGTAAATATAATATGTGTATCTTATCCATTATAATGCGATATATTTATATCCTGGAATAAGATTAAAATTTAGAAATGATAAATTATGTATTATTATACTTTTGAATCATTAATGTAAATTTATAATTTTATAATTTAATAATTTATTTATAATAATATTGTATCATACAATAGATAAATACATTAAT
This sequence comes from Viscum album, assembly GCA_963277665.1. Classification (NCBI taxonomy): domain Eukaryota; kingdom Viridiplantae; phylum Streptophyta; class Magnoliopsida; order Santalales; family Viscaceae; genus Viscum; species Viscum album. The sequence continues at coordinate 602,385,557 of OY728157.1, forward strand.
ATTTTTTTCTTATGATAATTATATAATTTTATGTAACCTTAATTAATTTTACAAAATGTAATAAAACCAGTTATAAAATTAAAATCTTAATTTACCAAATAAAAGAGGATCTTAAATAAAAATTTAATTTCTCATATTTAGAATGTTATTTTTAGAAAATAGATTTCATTTTTTAATTAAATACATTATAAAATGTTAAGGCTTATTTTTTGTGATTTGTTAAAAAAATATATGAATTATTGGTCAATTGTAAAATATGATAATTTACAGTATAAATGCATTTTTAGGTAAATACATTATTCCTTGAGTAATTGATATTGTAATCAAAATAAACTTGAACTAACCATTATTATTTTAATATATTTAGTTATAATTATTAATATATTCATAGTATTGAGGAAAAATAATAATCAAATGAATAAAATATTCAAAAAACACCCCTCTCCCACTATATATACGAACCTCACCACGCATTCTCTTCAAACTATCAAATCCATGATGATTTCATATATTCCACCAATTTACTCTCCAGAACCACTCCCCAACATTTTCAAATTTCTAAACCTTCCAAATTACAACTTTCATTTTCCCTATGGTGGTCCTCAAGGAGAAGTAGTCAAGATGTTAAATATTCTTTCTCTTTCATTATTTTTTCACACAAAATTAATTTTATTATACTCTCCTCAACTTCTCTATACAAACATTCAGGATAAATTCTATATTTTATATTACTGAATGTTATTATTTAAATAGAAACACCACCATTAAGAAACATCACATCACAAGTTTATTCTAATAAAAGAAACATCGCTATACGGTGTTGATTAACCATTTTCATGGATGTTGTGTTTTCGTTTTTAAATTATACCTTTATAAGTTGTAATATATAACATTTCATGGTTAAGAAGGTTATAATATATTAAATAAAACATATTTAATGTCATAGAACGATTGTATATACATAATAATAAATTAATGAAATAAAACTAGTTAGTAAAAATAAAAAAATCACCAAAATAATATAAATGATTATCACTAATGACTTATCCAATGATTCATAGTCAAAAAAAATAAAAAATCACTGTTATAATGATTTAATATTATTGATGTTCATTAAAAATATATATGTTCAATTATTTACTATTATTCCCATTTAACATTATATTTTGTTCACATTTACAAGTGAACTGATCATAAAAACTATAGAAACATACACTCTTGAATGATGAAATTCCATCATATAACTCATAAAAAATCATATATAAAACTAATAAAATTTTAATAAAAAAATAAAAATTTAATATGTTTTGAATGAAATTTTCAATTAAAATAAATTTAATTATCCATTATGTTAATTACAAGTGAATAATTCTATTATTTGAAAGGTAAAGGTTTCTCCCTGAATATCGATTTTTTCATTCACGTTAAAATTACTCTCTCTTTAGATTGTTTAATTATTCTATATTTCTATATAATTATTCTAAATTATATATATATATATATATATATATATTCCAAACTAATAAATCGACATCAGTTCATGTATATTTTATGGGGAAATACATGTTTTATAAAGACGTCTTTTCAATTCTTCCTGACAAGAAGGACTGATTGAATGGCACATTCCTATTCCTTACAAAATTTTATGTAAACACCATAAATTTTTTTATATGGATTTTTTTTTCAAAAATAACACATTCTATAATAAAATTATATATAATATCTATTCATGGTTTATTTAAACATTTAATTATTTTTTTAATTTATGGAATCTCTTATAATTCAAATCAATACAAGATGAAGGAGGCCATTTATAATGTTTATTATATTTTTTTTTCATTTTTTCACTAAATTTTGGTATTATTTGATCCTAAAACTGATTTTATTTTACTAGAAATATATTTTTTGAGATATAAATTTTTACAATATATTGTAATGACAAATAGAAATGATATTTCCAAAAGAACTCTTCCTTTCAAAGTAAAAAAACGTTATTTATCTCAAGAATACCTCAATGATTATATTAGAGATGTTTTAACTATTTCAAAACCCTCTATTTAATATTATGATTCATTGTCAAAAATTATCTATAATATCATGAAAAATGATTGATTAAATGTATTATGATCTGTTTTATTTTGGATGTACTATCTTGATACAATTTACCATATTACTTAGAATGGTTAGATATTTTTCTTACTGAATTGGAAACTATTGTTTAAATTTAATATGTATATGTTTTTTCTATTTCACCCCATTCATATGAGTAACTCATTGGACTTATTATGTGATGGGATAGTCCCACAATATTCTATTGAATCTTCTGTAGGTTCTATATGAAAAAATCCATATGGACATAACTGAGGCCTTTCCCATTTATTTTCAGATAGTGATATGGATGTGGAGTTATAACATTTAAATTAATATTTCTTGTCTAAGGCCTCAACGGTATCTTCTAGATTTCTAACATTATGAATTTCCTCATTATCAAATTAGTAATTCATAATCCATGTTATAATTTGACAAGTAGAAGTTTAATGGTAATTTTTTTCACATGTGATTATTTATGGAATCACATAATCCTCTTTTATTTTGGGAAAATTTTGATCAAAATAATGTTTTAATGGAATGTGTTTTTAGGTATTCTCCATTCCATATTTTGTATGGTTATATTACCTTTCTCTATATAGCTTACCCTTACTGAGAATCTGATCACAATTTTTTCGTATATTTTATTTCCCTAGGATGTTGAGATATGTATTATGAATGGAATACAAGGATAATATTGGAGTGTATGGGTGTTTATAGTGCATATGATATGTTATGTTTCTTTTTATGTTGTAATTTAAAATATATTTCTTATATGGTCTCCCAAACTATAAAAAAAATTATTTTTTTGGGATTCGAACACTTGTTCATTGTACAAATTTAAAAATGTAAGGACATTTCTATAGGATACATGGGTTGGAATATTTAAAAGGTACACCATAGTAAGGATTGATGACCCATTTGACTAGTCATGTAGGTTAAGATGGTTCTAGTAGGTTTCTCTCATGTCACACTAGCACCAGATGAGGGTTTGTGAGGCTGATCTTTTAAAGCTAGCATTATGATGTCACTTTAGACACAATGTGTTCTTATTAATTCCATTTAGTGTGATAAAATCCATTTCCCTATTGATGGAATTAATGAATCATATCATTCAGACTGACATATATATAATTGTGGTGTTATTCATCAATATCATACATATTAGCTCTATATCTTATGATGTGAATGTGGAGATCAGAAGTATGGTTCTAGAATTTATATGAGAGGACCAGGTTAATGGTAATCACTCAAAGTTCCAATTACAGATTAATGAGGTTTACATTCAAGGGAATTTCAATTTTGACAATGGTTTATCTATAGAACCAATGATGATCTATGTAGTGTTTATGTGAGAGTCTGTCAAGAGCTTTTAATAGGTGATATGTTTTCTTTTCTTTGTTGGGAACTATATGAGGTTTGTTAAAAACGTTTCTATGACTAAATCTACATGACTACCTAGATAGGGAAAGGGAAGCCAATTTCTTAAAGTGAGCAGTGTTAGATATCCTTTTATGAGTTGATTCTCATGCTGATGAGTGATCCTATTTTGAGACTATCAGGGGATGAATTAGAGTATGCAGGTAATTATGATGTCTCCATAGTAAAGATCATTTTCATCTTGATGTAGTTGAAGTTAGTTAACACATATGGGTCAAGGTAGTTAATAAAAATTGATCCAAACTACAAACCTCATGCCCCAAAGTTTGATTTGTTATTCTTTTCTCTAAGGATTTCGAGGAACTATCTTCTCAGAGTGTGATTCATGGGCTTCTTAGACATTCAATGTCTCATATATTTCCTCACAAATTGATAATTAAAACTGAGGAAAATGCACCATTTGGAGTTCATGTTAGAATATGACTTCAATATAGATTATAATATATTTGAGGAAAATGTAGTAATAGACGCCCTTATCATTATGTCACAAGATAACTTCGTGTAGAAGGACTCTATGTAGTTTCTTTCCTTGAAGCTAACCTAGGTACTGTTAGATGGTACAACATTCTTTCACCTGATGGTGTTGAATCCTCCAATATCTATTTTAAGAGGGAGTACAAGCTAAGAGAAATTTAATGTGTGGTTTTTCTTATGAAAATAAACAGAGTGGATTCACCAGATGGATAATCTGAGGGAGGTCATGAAAATATATTTCTTCATGAATGGACAGTGGATCAAGTCATGATGTGGGTATTGGTCACGAATGAGTTCCATAATTCTCCATTGGATACACTTCCTGATGTGTGGAAAATATAAAAATAACCTCTATTGATGTTTCAAAATTCGAGAATGAGACAGAGTGATGCTAAATTCATCTCTCAATGACTTGTTTTTTAGAATGTGAAGGAGGAGCACTAGGTTTGGGATAAGTTGTTACATCCCATTGAGAAATAATAGTAGAAGTTGGATAACCTATCCACAGACACTAGTACAGGGCTTAAGAAGATATTAAAGGTCCATGATTCCATCTGTGGGATTGTTGACCATATCACAATGTTATCACACTTGATATCATATACCATAGTTTGGTGTATTTTTTGGGGAAGTTGTACGTAAAATATATTGTTTTTCTACATGGGGTGTCATCGATGATTATCTCTAATTACGACGTTCGATGTATGTTAGGGGTTTTGAGAGACCAGAACGAGGAATTCGAGATCGATATGAGTATGAGTACATCATTTTGAACCCCTATCCAATGGGAAAACTGAGCAAACTATCCAGGTGTTGGAGGACATAATGAGGGATTGTGTGTTAGACATCGACCAGATCTAGGTGGATCACTTTAACATTGTAGACTTTGCATGAATCAATAGATACATTTCCACTATCAAAATAATCCCTTTTGAGACCCTATAAAGGATAGATTATATGTTACCCTAGTACATGATAGATAATGGATCTTCAATTCTTGTGTCTTTATAGATGGAATAGGTGACGCTGGAGAAGGTCCCAATCATCTGTGAGTAGATGTGAAAAACAATGAGCAGAAATAAATTATTCCTAGATCGCCATCATTCAGACCTTGGTGTTTGAGAAGGGAGATCATGTATTTTTGAGATTATCCCCAAAATAATAATTTTGTGGGTAATATTGGATATTCATGAAATTCTTGATGTTAAAACAACCATTCAATATCAAACATATGTTTGGAGAGGTTTCATACTTCCTCACCCTAACTCTATAGTAGGAATGGGTTCACGATGATATTCATGTATCATTGTTGGGGAGATATGTACACGAACATATGAACATTATAAATGTGGGAGATATAGACATCGATGATGGTTCCACCACTATAGAGGTATTGATGGAGATTATTAATCAATTAGATAAGACCCTACACTGACAGACCATCCCCTTAATTCACATTTTTTCATAACACATGAACATACCCGAGAGCTCGTACATGTGGGATAACTACATGTAGGAACATTGTCTAAATTTTTTTCATGCATTTTAAAGGTGAAAATATTAGAGGGGGGAATAATGTAGAGGCCTAGATTTGGCTTTATAATACATTGAAATATTTTGATATATATTTACATAGCCTAAAATTGATATAACATGCAATTCATAGTATCGGTGTTCCCAAAATTAATTCTCCCAAAATACTAAATATATTTTATATTGAAGGCACATAGTTTCATAATGAAATTTTGATAAAAATTAAAATAATTATCTACGTTGAAATCTAATACAATAGTTGACTCTAAAACTCGATGTTTACCCTTTTCGTGACCTAAAATAGATAGTGTAGGGAATTCGTATGTCATTCGCGTTAATAGTGTGTTTGGTTGATAAATAATCTAAATTAATATATTTTATTTACAATTTTAAATGGAGTTAAATTATAATTAATTCCATGCTATTGTGAATCCTCTAGGGTTATCTATATAAACCCTTATAGGATTCATCAGTTTTTCATTCCCTCTTCTATTGGAAGAACATATTAGATTATGTTGACACTCTAGATCAGATCTGATTAGAGTGCATCAAACATAATGAATTCATTAAGTCATTGTAACAAACATTATTTGATGATTATTTATCTAACAACCTGTAAGTACACTACTAATTTGGATTACCCAATTTTTTGATAAATGTTTTGAGAGGAATCATCTTTTTTTACCCACACTATTTGTTTTAGAATTTTCATGTTCCCATATTACGATTTATTAAGTTAATCATTAATTTCATAACCCTATATATTACAATTCTTGTTATTTGTATAGAAAAACTTGTATATAATCAATAAGAATATTTTTTTTTCATTTCCTCATCAACTACTTCACGTTCATCAATAATCTAGACCTAGTGGTCCCCATTAGACATTTCCAGGTGGTACTAAACTTGATCGGTAACCTAGAATCACAAATAATTATTTCAGGTGGAAAGGATCATTGAATTAGTCATATGTCAAGTCTTTTTTGAATTTTATGTAATCAATTTGTTGACTCAATGTTATAATCAAAGATGGTTTAGAGAAGATTTGGGTGTGGTGCTTATGGTGAAGCCCCTTGGGGGGATAAAATTTTATTTATAGGAAATGATGGCTGAAAATGATAACCTAAGGATAGATCAATCATATTTATGGAGGAACAAAGTAAAAATTGATGTGTAAAGAAAAATACTAAAGCATAGAGTTGTAAGATCCCAATCTCGAGCAACCTAAATATCCCCTTGAAAATGTTGTGTTTTTTTTGTTTTTTTTTAAAGAAGAAATGTGAATAAATACAAAGCATCTCATGAAATAGAGGATCTTATACCAGGACATGTTATAGAGAATTTGAATCCAATATTACATTATGGTACCAAAGTATAATGTGTAGTAAACATTATGAAAGGTATCATTGAAACAACCCTTCAACATGAAGAATTCTTTTTGGAACATCCGTGAAACAAATGATAATAATTTAAATACATCATGTGGGAACAAGAATGACCAATAAGGGGTTTTAAAAATATTTAATAAAATCATATTTATAAACATCTCTTTAATATAATTATACATACATAAAAAATGATCTAAATATGAAACACAATTTATTGTAGTACACCATCATTAATTTTAAAAGGGTACTTGAAATAATTTTTAATGAAATCTTATACACAAGAATTTATATATCAAATAAAAGGGTACGAATAAAACACATCTCAAAATATGCATACTTGAACAATAATGGATGGATTCCGGCATATAAGTTGAAAGTAGATCAAACTAAATTAAGGGTGACATGCCTGGATTTAGGTAGAAATTAGCACATGAAATAATAACTTCCATGAAGTGCACAAGAACAAATATGATAAATCACTTATCACATATCATGAAATTCAAGAAATGATAGATAAATATTTATATTTTGTTTTAATTTTCAGAAAATAGATGCTAAAATTCCAATATAAATGGGTTTTAAGGACATAAATCATTATTACATGTAAATTTATTAACATATCCATTTTTTCAAGATTATTTACAATGGATATTGATATATTCAAATAATCACAGGGTTGGTTAAATAGTAGACACATAATGAGTTTATGTATAATGTCAGACAATCATAAATATTCTCTCAAGGCATCATTCCAAGACCATATTTAATAATTCTGTGATGGAATCATTTCATTACATTGTTTTTCTCATGAGACATACTAATGCATCAAGTGGCTATAATGGGCCTCACCCATCACATAATATGTCTTCTGAATTCCTCATATTTCTAATATTTCATATATATAAAGTGTCCCAAACCCCATGGAATAAATAAATTAATAATATTCAATGTATCCCATTCCACATTCAATAATTTAAATCCACTTTTTCAAAGTGTACCATACTGTATTGGATAATGAAATACTCAATCCCCCTGTTATATTAAGAGATAAATCACATTCTTGCAATTACTATCTATATCCCTAAATAAATTTAATCATGAAATAAATTTAAACTTTAATCAAAAAAATGAATGGTTTGACATTTATACTTTATGATATGGATATATCAGATTTATCAATGACATGAATGGAAATTATGATGTGTTTTCAACATGTGTTGATAAATAGTTCACATAAAATAATAAATTGTTTAGGTTTGTCACATAAAATAATAACTCTTAAAATTCAAAACCCCTGTATCATGAAAGTAAAAAAATTATATTCAAAAGTAATTGTTTTTTAATTTATGATAGTTATCAATTATATTCAAACCCTACACATGATAAAAGGGAGTGTTAATCAAATTATATCATAATCATTATTAATTAATTGAATTCATTGTGATGAATTTATCATGAATTAAATCATTATATTTATAAATGTAATATATTCATTTTAATTTAGATATTCAAGCATAAGAAAATAATTAAACACACTTCACTATATGTGATTATATATGTATATATTTATGTTTTAAAATAAAGATAATTCCAACCTTTTATCCTAAAATTATAAATTAGGATGTTTGTATGTAATGATAACAAGGTAATGAGCCCGTTAGAATTTTTTTGGAACAAAATAACAATACACGGTTTATATATTATATGCCATTATAAAATATTATTCTTATACATACAATTAGGCAATATAATCAAAATCATTGAGTTCATGGATTGAATTAAAAATTTAAAACATGAAAACATTGTGTGTATAAATATGGTTATACACATATATTTATTCCGAAAAATAAAATTTATTTTTGAACTACTTAATTACACAACTCTCAAAATATTATATTATAGGAAAGCTAATTCGATTAAAAAATACATTAATTTAACACTAGATTGAAATATATTTATAAAATTGTATATACTTATATATATATATATATATATATTGGTTTTTCATAAATAAATAGATAACCAAAATTGTCCATATTAGATTATGTGGGTATCACGACAACCTTCTCTAAAAATAGTTGTTCATCCTTTAAAAATAATCTTAAAATATGTTTAGTGTGCCATTTAAAAAATGATATATACAAATATAAATATATGATTTCAAAAAATTCCAAAAACATCACTTATAAAAACATCGCATGTGTTCTATGAATCATAATCATCAATTAAATACTGGTAATCAAAATTTACAAAACGTAATCCGGTTTAAGATTTATAGTTGTATGAAACCATATATACAAAATGTGTATATATGGGATTTGCATAAGTAAAATGAAGATGAATAAATTCTAACAAGAATTATATTCTTAAAAAAACTTTAGTTTATCACCAATATCATTTATATGAATACCTAAAATATATTTGGAGTAAAAATGTAATATATATAACTATATATATATATATGAATGAGCTTAGAAAACAAAAAACACATAGTAAACCACTATATGTGTTATATGTATAGTTAATTACTAATAATCACCAATAGAAAAATCTAAAAGAGATTAGGAGTTTATATTGTGAAAATTCGTATATATTGAATGTGTATACATGGGTTTTTAATATAAAAAACAAATCCCAATAAAACCTTATCTAATTTATAGGGTGAGGTTCGACCGAGATTAGGATGATAAAAGGATTGGGAGAAGAAAATGGGTAGGGATGTGTGTAGAAAATGGGATAATATAACCTAAAAATTTCTATATTTTATATCATAATGCTGAAAAAATAAAAATTAAGAAACTGAAGTATAAATTTTTTGGACAAGAACAAACACCATAATCAAGGTAAACACAAAACAAATAAGTTGTTTTGTTATATATATAGATATATATAATGGAAAACAAGTATGGAAAGTAGTTTTAATTTTCACTAATCTAATGAACCCATATTGACTTCTTTAAAAACGAAAGTATACGATTGTTATGTGGAGTGTGATAGGATGTCTGAAAATTTAATGAGGATCGGTGGAGTAGAAGTAAATGTAGACTAGTGAAGTGTGAGGTCTCGATGAAGAAGATGACTGGAAATTATAAGGACAGATTTGATAGTCTCAGTCCGATAGGATAGTTACCATAGCTCCGCACATTTTAAAATAGTTGAATGGATGATATTATATCACAAATTTGATTGAACGTCCATGGTGGAGTCAAGAGTTTTAAAAATATTGAACGGTTGAGATCTTGCACATCCGGATTGTACAGTTGATGAAATCCACAACAATAAGATATGGTGGTGAGGTTTCGATCAGGAACTGGTGAGGACAGTTGAGATATCATGCAGTGAGATTGTACAGTCCAGATCACGGTCCACAGATCAAATCTACATCCCACATTGAATCAAGGGGGGTTACAGGACCACCTTATAAGGTTTGATTCATCTTCCTTCAATTAGATGACAAAAAAGAAACACTGAGGGGACCTTATACATGGGATGCCAATTTGTGGGCCTTGTCCCACCCTCACACCTGTCGGTGTGTGACCTAGAACACACACTACTCAAGCCTGAGCAGGCCCAATGCAAAAGTGTTGTGCATTCTTAGCCCTGACTATGCATAGCTCATGCTTGAATCAGCTTTCAACATTCATGTTCTCAACATGAAATAAGTTTCCATTGTGAGATTCCCATTGACTATGATGGATTGGCCTTTAAGGTTGTCACTGGTTAGATAGGGTAGTCACAAAATATTTATCATAAATCTACTAAATAGTGAAGAAAAACCTATATATTAACTTCTTTATATATGAAATAATTCTCTCCCAAAGATAAAAAAATGTCATTATTTTCATAAGTGTGAATTCATTTTTGAATTTTAAAACATTATAAATTAAAAATATAAATATAAAATACAACTTTGATTAAAACCATGTCACCAATTATGCAATGAAATAACATTAAAATATGTAAATCATTTTGAAACATTTGATATACATAATGTCATTATAAATGATTTTATAAATATACAAACATTCACATTATTTAAAACCCAATGACTAGAATGTGGGGTATCATTTATTATCATCATTAACAATTAAAAAAGAATTATAAATAAATGTTCAGGGTAATTCCAAAATTCAACCCATTTTGGATTATAAGGATAGTGATCTACATTCCCTTGAAGTTTAATACTTTTTCCATAGTACTTTCTTTAATGTTTTTCATTATGAAAGACTGAAGAAAAGATCACTTCTTTCATGGTCTATTTGTTATGATTGATGGTCTTATGGGGATTTAGATTGGCCTTATATTTGTTATTCTATGATATTTATGGTCTTTCATCCATATTTAAATGTAATTATTTAGTGTTTCTAATGAATAAAATGTGTCTTAATTCTTTCTTGTATGTATTTGATATAGATGAAACACAAATTAACCCAATAAAAATAATAATAATACCAATAATCATTATAAATATTAAGATATTATTATTTAAATATGTTTATGTTTAGGGTGTTACAATATCTCCCCTTAACAGAATTACGCCCTCACAATTCTATTATACCCATGCGCTTCCACATCTCTAACCTTCTTACATCATCCTTGATATCCCTAAAAATATGTATCATTAATTTGACTAACAAAATTTGAATGAAAAAATGTAATGTATACCTTTAAAAGTACAAGATGATTTTCTGATTCTCTGTTGTCATGGTTTCCAAAGTAGTTCAAAATTCATCAATTTTTTTGGTTAAAATGCACCTCGACCAACAAGAGTCAAACTAATATATGCAGCGATCAGACCATAGGTGAAAGTAATGAGAGATGGAATTATTTGAGATATCATAGTGAAATTGATTCATATATATCAACAAGACCACCTTTTTATTTAAAATTTTAAAATCATTAATACTCTCATATGAACTGAAGTTCAGGAGTTGAAATAGATAAGATGTGTGGAGGTCTCCCACTTCAGTAGCTTCCCAAAAATTCATCAAGGAATGATACCATTCCAAAATGAAAAAACATATGAAGATACTCTCGACATAATATCCCCGCCACACATAGACTGAACATTATGGATGCACTATGACGAAGAAAATGAAACCTAACCCTCAGAAGAATTGGAGTACACTAGGCATGTTTGACAATTAATAATCAAATTTTCAAGATCAAAACAGGTTTCCGAATGTCTTGAATGAATCTAAACATGACTTTAACATTATCATTTCTAGTAGCTCATCTGGAATAGAAAAAATATTAGTTTATGAGTCTCTTACTTCCATTGGAAAATGAACAATGATATTTTATTTTATAAAACAAACTTAAGATAGTAGTTTTATTATAATTTTACCACATTCTGTAATCCGCTCATCTAATACCAACTATAAGAACCAAATACCAAGAAACCAAACTTGGACCTTACTAATTCTATGTAGTTTTTTTAAAAAATACGAAACATGAATAAATACACAACATCAGATGAAAAAAATGATCCTTTACGGCCCAGGTTTGAGAAAATTAGATTCCAATATTACATTCTGGTAAAAAAATTTAAAAGTATAGTAATAATTATACAAGGTATCATCAGAGAAATGCTAATACATTAATAATTCATTATGGAACCTCAAATTAACTTGTAAAAAATAATTAAATACATAGGATGAGAACCCGAATGCCCAGTAAGGGGTTTTAAAAATAATTATAAAATAATTTTTATAAATAACCAATTAAAATAATTATACTTATATAAAACATTTTAAATGATGGAAAAACATTTTTTATAGTACGTAATTATCATTTTTCAAAGGTTTTGTGAAATAATTTTTAGGGAAATGTCATACATAAATAATTATATATCTTTTTAAGTGCTATGTGTAAAACAAATTTCAAAATATAAAAACTTGTACAAAAATGCATGGATTGTTGCATATAATTTAGGAGTTAAACAAACTTAATTATGGGTGACATGCAAGGGTGCTGGTTCAAATTTTCACATTAATTAGTACTTTCATATTATTTCATAAGAACCAATATAATAAATATCTTATCACATAAAATTATTTCCAGAAATGGGAGATAAATCTATAACATTTGTATTAATTTTCTGATAATAGATTCTAAACATCCTTTATAAAATATTTGTTAAGTACATACATCATTATACCATGTGTATTTATTTCCATAATAATAAGTACCAGATTCATAACCAAGGATACTCTTCTAGTCGAATAATCACATGGTTGGTTAAATACAAGACAAATAACGAGTGAATGAATATTGAAAGACCATCATAATAATTATGTTAAGGCCTATTGACAAAAGATGATTTGTCTCATGAGACCTACTGAAGCATCGATAAGATAAAAGTGGCCCCCATCACATATTAAGTCTTATGAATTCCTCATAAAACTAATATATCTTATATTAAATGGTTCACATACCAATTTGAATATTTTTATGTCTCTTATTCAAAGTCTCCAATACTAGTTTGAATAATTAAATGTTTAATTATTCAAAGCTTCCAAGACAACTTTGAAAAATCAAATACATAATCCATAAGTTATAATTAGATAAAAATCTCATTTTTTCAATAACTATCTATTTTCATAAATTCTAGGAATCATGAAATAAATGTAAACATTAATATTAATAAATTTACCATTTGATAGGTGTAATATAGGCTACGGATATATCAAATTTATCAATGAAATTCATGGACATAGAGACACAGTTTTTCACATGTGGTGATAACTAGTTCACATAAAATAAAAGATTGTTTAGGTTTGTCACATAATATTATTACTCTTATCATTAAAAATACTTGTTTCATGAAAGTAAACATTTTATGTACAAAAGAACATATTTTTCAATTTATGATAGTTATCATTAATGTTCAAACCATACCCATGATAAATGGTAGTGTCAATCAAATTATATCATAGTCATTAATAATCTATCATATTAATTGTGTCAAATTCATCATGAGGTAAATCCAAATATATATAAATGTAAAATATTCATTTCATGTTGGATATTAATGCATATGAAAATATTTAAACACACATCATTAGATGTTCATTTTCATGTGTATATATGTTTATTAAATGAAAAATAATTCCAACCATTTATCCTAAAATTATATACTGGGATGTATACACGTAATGATAACAAGGTAATGATCCATTTTAACAATTTGGGAACATAATAAAAAAACAAGTCTTTGTTTTTGTTTACCATTGTAAATTAGTATTCATGAACATACAAGTAGTCTGTGTAATCGAAAACTTTAAATTCATAAATTAACTCACAAATGATGAAAATGTAAAAAATATTAGTATAAATTTGTTTATACATATGTATTAATGCCTAAACATAAATTTTATTTTTGATCTAATCAATTGCATGACCCCAAAAACATAAAATTATTACAAATATAATACCATTAAAAACTTATTTATATGAAAATAATATTGAAATATATTTTTGAAATTACACATTCTTATAAATATACATATATATTGGTTTTTGAAAAATAAAGGGAGAACCAAATTATTTCTAATGTAAAATATGTGGCTAGGGAAACACCCTTTTTTAAAAATAGTTGTTTGTCCTTTAAAAATAAACATAAAATAGGTTTATTGTGCCATTAAAAAAAATAGTATATCAATATATAAAAATATGAGATTATAAAATTTAAAAAAATCACCTTGAAAACATTTCCAAGTGTCATACATATCAAAATAATCAATTTTATATTTGTAATCAACAATTAGAAAACATATAATAGTTTCGGATTGAAATTTGTAAAAAACCATATATACAGAAAGTTTAAAAATGGGATTTTCACAACTAAAACGAAGTTTAATAAATCATTAAAAGCATTATATTTCTTCATAAAATGGTAGTTAATAACTAATAACAATTTTATGAAATCCTAAAAAGGATTCAGATTAAAAAAATATAAATATATAACTGTATATACATTTATATATATATATATATGAGCATAGAAAACAGAAAAACACTTATTAATCCATTATAATTATAATATTTGTCAAAACATTAGTAAAATGGTCATAATTATCATTTGAAAAATACATAACAGATTAGGATTTGAAGCTGTGAAAAGACTCTTATACACAAGGAGTATATATTTGTTTTCCATATAAAAAATAAAGCTAAATAAGCTCTTACCTTACTTCATGGGTGATGTTGGGCTGAGTAGAGGATTATGGAAGTTTCATGAGATGAAAATAAGTAGGTTTTTGTGTGAAATATGTGTTAATATAAACTGAAAATATGTATATTTTATATTCTATGGACCAAAAATAAAAACGAATTTAAGAAACTAAAATCAAACTATTTCATACCAGAACAAAAACCAAAATCACGGTAAAACCTAAATAAATCAATTGTATTATTATATATATATTATATGGAAAAAATGTAAGGGAAGTTGTTTGGTTTTTTATTAAAATAATTGACCCATATAAAATTGTTTGAAAACGATACTAGAAGAGTGGTCCATAGAGAGTGATAGGAGGACTCACTGGTAAAGGAGGAGAAGGGGAGGAGGAGGCAGAGATGACCTGTCTAGCATAGGGTCATGACATAGAAGAAGGTTGGAAATAGGAAGAGTGACTGCGACTGTCTTCGTCTAATCAGACTGATACTATGGTTCTGCTCGTTTTAAAAAGAGCTGAATGGATGAAACTAGATAATGGATTTGATTGTATGGCGATCATGGATACATAGTTTTTAAATAGGTTTAAATTCAGAGGCCTAATGCGTCTAGATCAGAAGGCTGATGAAATACTTAGAAATAATATGTGATAGTGGTGGTTCGATTAAGAATTGGTGAAGATGGTTGAGATCTCACACGATGGGATCGAATGATCCATATCATGCTCTGTATAAAAAATATGTGTACCACATCAAAATTTGGATTGTTTTGGGACCTCATTATATGGTTCATTTTCACTGCCTTTATTTCAAGGAAACAATCATAGATAGTTGGGTCCGTATACATGGGACCCCCATCTGTGCGCCTTGGCCCACCCTCACCCACCCCGGTGCACAACCTATGTGACACTCTTCTCTCCCCTGACTATTCCCTATACACGGGTCATGTGTAACATCCCAAGTATGTAATGAATAATATATTTTCTTATCGATTTCTATTTATGAATTAGATAGTGTTTTAAGAGGTTTAAAATGAGAATAAATCCAATCTTTAGCATATAATTCTCTAATATTTTTAAAAGATTGTTTTACTGCCTTTTGATGGAAAACCATTTTTAAATTAAACTTTTAACAATTTTATAAGTTCTATTTTTCAAAATAAACTTATTCCTTATGATTGGGATATTGAAATTTACTTTGGATAAGTTTTTGGTATTTTTCTAACAATGTTCATTTTTTAATGAATAGTGAAAAATAATGCATTTTACATCAAAACTGCTTTTTCATCTAATTTAAATATATGGTTATATTATATTTTAATTATTTTGAAAGGTTATTTATAATATATTTTAAACATTTAATACAGTGGTGGTCATTAGAATTAATTTCACTTTGGAATTGGGCATAAACAAGTGCCAAACTTATCATAGATATTGTTTCAAAAAAACCCGCTATTTGTTTTGACAACGGGAATTATTTTTTTAAATTAACTATTGCAATTTCTATGTTTGGAATTTTGTAAAATGGATTCCATATTTGGAAGCATAAGTTCCAAATTATGTAATTAAGTCTCTTTTGTTTTTGGACATTGTGAATAGTAACGACGGTAATTATCGTTAATTATCGTGATTAATTAGTAATCGGGTAGTTAAAGATTATAAAATATATCAAAATAATAAAAAATGACTCTAAAATGTGTCCTAATTCCAATTTTTGTGTCATGGGAAACCATGGGTTGCCTTAGGCCAAACCTAGGGACCCCATGGAATCACTTTTGTGTGATAATGACTTTTTATCTTTTTATTTTTAAAGAATGTTTAATATAACAAAGTATGTAACACCTAAGTAAAACAATTTTAGTTTTTTATACATAAATGATATATTAGACTATAAATATTTATTGTAAAGATAAAAATATTTACTACATAATAGTTTTTTTATAATTTTTAGAAATTAAATAAATTAAATTAATTATGACACCATTATGATGCAACGATTACCTCATTAATTAACGATTTAAATAAAATGAAAATATAATATAAAATCTAAGACATTAACTTGTCAAAAACCTATTGGGTGAGTATATTTATAACCCTTATCACCTTATCCTCTAAATATATCAATGTGGGACCTTTTAAATCCGAATCACATTTCAATATAAAGTAACATTTTATAACATTCCAAGAGTGCCCCTTCTCTCCTCTTATAAAAGGCCCCCACCTCTACCTCCTTACCCACACTTCAAAAGCCATTTTCTCGGCCAATATCTGCTCATTTTATCTCTCCAAATCCCTATATTCATCCTATAAGACTTACCTTAGGCATAAAGCTCTTTAAGAAACCCTTTTGGTTAATACCAAGAGGAGTTACCCGATTTAAAGGTAAAGACTTCTCCAATGTTCTTTTGTTTTATTTTTCTTCTCCACCCCCATAAACACTTTTTATTCATTTATTTTGTAACAACACAAGTATCTTCAATATACTAGGTTGTTTGTATATAAATTATTCGATATACACTTACATACACCTACATCTAATTGTTAAAGAGCATACAGTTTCCATGGATGGCGAATTTCTGCCTCACTTAACGATGATTGTTCAATATTATTCTAACACCTTCAAAGGTGGACATTATGATGTCACTATATTTATATATGATATATAATATTTTTATGTTTTCCTTAATCTTCTGTATTTTTCATTTATATCATACCATTATGGTTTCCAATATTGGTAAACATGATATCTTCATTTTTAGGAAGTGCGGACTACCACCCTCTTAAATTGATTTGATTCTTTAATGCCAAATGTGGGACATATAAAGGATGTAGTTAATGATATTATATATTATATTATACTAGAATCATAACATACATTTATATCATTATGATTCCAATCCATAAAATACGAAATATATATGAAAGTAGCGTTCATGCGTACGTACAGCTTAACGTCTCCATGAACGGTGCGTTTAATTTCATACCTCTAAATGTTATGTAATATTATAAATTCATGTATATACTGGATATATATGATATATATGATATCTAAATCATGAATATAATTATGGATATAATGTATATTTTACCACATGAACAACTTGTAATTATAAAGAGTTTATTTTTGACTCAAGTACCAATGATCGACAAAACGGCCTTTATTAACTTAAATAATTACATACTATTCATGAAAAAGAAAATAAGTGATATAAAAAGAATAATGAACTTGAAAAATGTTCTTAAGAAATTATAAATATATTCAAGTTTATTATTCAGGAGGTTAAAGAATGATCGAGTCAAGTTGGACACGGGGTAAGGGACTTCGTCTCAATCTCCTTTCATTGAGGCATATTTTGTTTTATACACAACTTTCTTTATACGTTGTATAAAACCCTTTGAATTTTACATTTATTCAAAATGAATCTTTTTTATATGAAGCATTTACTAAATGACAAAATGGAATGTTTTTTTTGTCATACGTATGCGGTGACAATGACTTCTCCACCGCCGTGAAAATTATTTGAGTTTCGGCTTCCTCTACAAGACATAAATTTTTTAAAATGAAAAATAAATACCATGTTTTACTTTTATTTTATTTTGGTATTGAAAATGATTTTCATAATGTTTTTATTATATCAATGTGTTTTATTTGATATCTTTTGATTGAAATGTGGAAATGTTATGTTTTCTTTATGCATGTTTTATGTGATACGATTATGTTATGGTTCTTTGGAATTGTTTCTGAATATGGGTTGTTCTATGATAAAATAAGGGTGGGTGAGACCGATATAGCTCATCAATTCATTGGGTAACACAAAGGGGTTAAATGTTAAGGTTTCTCCGAATATATTTAGGGAATATACTGTGATGGGTATTCCAAGCATAACCATGAGGGTTACTCCCTACATAAGAATGTTATAAATGCCTAATGTTACCTCTATGTCTTGTATTTTCTATGAGTTTTTCATAAATATTATGATTTCATGAGGTATGTTAAAGTGCATATGTTTTATGATTAAATTATGATTTCATTGACTCTTATCTAAACATGTACTAATGATTCCTTTACGTATTTTTATATCCCTTACTGAGCTTTTTATTCTCATCCCATGTTTTTGAAATGTTTTTCACAAGTCAAGGGAAAGGTACATGGTGTGATGATAGTGTCCGGGATGTTTCAAGAAAGAATCCATGTTTTATTTTGAATATTCTACCATTGATGGGGAAAATGAGTAGTATCTTTTATGTAACCACTTTGTTTAAATGTGGAATGTAATTCATGATTTATGATCTAATTATCTAAAACTCTAAACATGAAATGATTCTCAATGTGTAATCTTGTAATAACTCATGATTAAGTAGTTTTTAAGGCTGGGGCCTTATAGTTGGTATCAATGGTTGGTTTATATAACATTAGGAGGTATAATTATAATAAATTATTATTCAAAAATATTTTTTTATGGTCAAATTGAAATGATATAGAATTTGAATATTACCATGTTGCTTCATCTAAGACATGTTTATTCAGAATGGTTTTCAACAGAGGAAACATGAAAGCAGTGCTAGGAAGTTGTACAGAAGAAAGCGACCTTCCGAATCAACATCCTGAGATTTTCGGAATTGGAACTGAACAGTTTGTTGTAGTAATGACGCATTTTACTAAACCCATAAATGGTGGTGGTATCCATGCACGAGATCAGCTAGATCAACCGCAGAGGAACATATCAGTGGTGGAACATTTCATGAGGCAACACCCACCATCATTCATGGGATCATCTGACCCTGTGCTAGCTGAACGGTGGATTAAAGAACCGGATAAGATTTTCGATGTCATGGGGTGTTCAGACAATCAAAAGGATAGTCTTTCTATTTACCGTTTGGAGGTTGAAGCAGATTAGTGGTGGTCGATGGTTAAAAATATTAGGGATGCAGATGAGATTGATGCTCTCGACTAGGATGAATTCAAAGGTATGTTACTTGAGAAGTATTTTCCTAAGGTTTTTCGACTTAGGATGGAAAAAAATTCTTGGAATTGAGGTAAGAAGATGACTCAGTGGATGCTTATGAAGAAATGTTCACTCAATTGGCAAGGTATGCTCTAAAATTATATCCGAGACCTTGATTGTAAAATAAATCGTTTTTACTCAGGATTAAAGCCAAAATATTGAAGGGATTTTGCTTCTCGCGAGTTCAAGAGTTATTAAAAGCTTATTCGATGTGCTGAGAAGGTGGAAATGGAGTTTTCCGATGATCAAGTGTTCTATAACAACCAACAGAAGAAGAGACTGAGGTGGCAGGATAAAGGGAAGAATTCTTCAAAAAGGTCTCATGGTAAGGAAACTAAGTTTCCAGTTTGTGATAAATGTGGTAAAAATCATGCTAGGGAATGTCTTCTGAATTCTATAAAGTGCTACCGATGTGGTAATATGGGACATAAGGCTCGTGATTGCACAGGAAAAATTCAAGGTGATGGTAAGATCAAATTTGATTTACAGTTAGTTAAATGTTTCCAGTGCAATGAGATGGGTCACAATGCAAACTAGTGTCCAACAAAGAGCTCAAGTGATGGGAAGCAGTTAGAGTACAATGAAAAAGGGGTGGTGAAATCCTTTGAAACTACTTCAGCAGATGTTGGGCCATCGAATTATGTGGTATCAGGTATATTGTTTTTTTTTTCAGATTATACCAGTGTGTTGTTTAATTAGGGGTCTACACATTCCTTCATCTCTGAAAACTTTTCTATTAAAATGTGAATAGCATCTCATGAAATGACTCCTAAACATGTGGTAAAAAACATGGGGGAAATGTTGAGGTAATGTTAATTTATAATAATCTTCCTATCCTTATCCGTGGAAAGAACCTACTTGCAATCCTTATTGTTTTACCTCTAGTAGAGTTTGATGTTATTCTGGGTATGGATTGGCTCTCTATTTACCATACTAAGATTGATTTTAGAGCTAAAGAAGTTTCTTTTCAGAAAGACATTCTATTTGTGTACAAGAATGAAAGCTTCCTTTTGATAACATATCAGGATGTTGAGAAACTAGTAAATGATGGAAATGAATGTTACCTTGAACATATTGTTGAAAACAAAGAAACTGTTCATATTAATGATGTGCTAGTGGTAAATGAGTATCTTGATGTTTTTCCTGATGAGTTTCCAGGAATAATACTAGATTGTGAAGTTGAATTTACAATTGAATTAGTTCCTGATGCTAAGAAAAATTCAAAACCCCCTTATCGAATGGCTCAAATTGAACTTTTAGAGTTGATGGAGAAATTGCAAGATTTATTAGAGAATGCTTTCATTCGACCTAGCACATCACCATAGGGTGATCCTGTTTTATTTGTTAAAAAGAAATATGGTTCAATGAGACATTGCATTGATTATAGAGCCTTGAATAACATCACTGTTAAGAACAAATATCCTTTGCCTCATATCGATGATTTGTTTGATCAGCTCCATGGAGCTCAGTATTTTTCAAAGATTTACCTGAGATCGGGGTACCATCAGTTGAAGGTAAAGAATGCAGATATTCCGAAGACCGAATTTCGTACAATATATTTCCATTATGAATTTTTAGTAATGTCTTTTCGGCTAACCAATGTACCTTCAATATTCATGGACCTTATGCATATAATTTTCCATGAGTTCTTGGATAAGTTTGTGGTTGTTTTTAATGAGGATATTTTGGTGTTTTCTAAAAGTAAAGAGGAGCATGAAATACATTTAAGGGTTATTTTTCAAACCTTAAAAGAAAAAAAATTGTATGGGAAATTCAACAAGTGTGATTTCTGGTTACAACAAATTTCTTTCCTTCGTCACATTGTTTCTAAAAATGGGATAACTATTGATCCTGGAAAAATAGGGGTTGTGGATGAAAGGCCAAGACCCACAAATGTAACTGAGATTCGTAGCTTCCTTAGTTTAGCAGGCTATTACCAAAGGTTTGTTAGAATTTTTTCCTGGTTATCTTGTCCAATGACAAAGCTAACTCAGAAGAGTGTTATGTTTATCTAGACAAAAGAATGTGATGATTATTTTCAAGAATTGAAAAGAAAATTGGTGAATGTTGTAGTTTTGGAACTACCTTCCAGGAATGGGGAGCTTGTTATCTACAATGATGCTTCATTGAAAGGACTTTATTGCGTTCTAATGCATAATAATTAGGTAATTGCTTATGCTTCATATCAGTTGAAAACTCATGAGGTAAATTACCCAACACATGATTTGGAATTAGCTGCTATTGTTTTTTCTTTGAAAATTTGGAGGCATCATTTTTATGTAGTAAAGTGTGAAATATATACCAATCACAAAAGTTTATAGTATATATTCACTCATAAATAATTGACCATGAGATAGAGGAGATGGATAGAATTAATCAAGGATTATTATTGTACAATTCATTACCATCCGGGAAAAGAAAATAAAGTGGCTAATGCTTTGAGTAGAAAAAGTATTGCTTCATTAACAATGTTTCATTTAGAACGTGATCCTTTGGTTAAGGATTTGATGAACATTGGAATAGAAGTTGTTGGTGCATGATGTACTTATGTTTTGTTTCAAGTATCAGTGAAATATTCTCCATCAGATAGAATTAAGCAATCACCGAAGAAAGACAGTGAGTTGCAGAAAAATGTAGAGCTGGTTCAGAAAGGTAAGTTGCTTGAATTCAGCATTGATAATGAAAGTATTTTGAGATTTGGGAAGAGATTGTGTGTGACTTTTGATTCACAGTTGAAGATAGAGTTGTTATGTGAAGCTCCTAGTTCTCCCTTTTCAGTTCATCCAGGCAGTATTAAGATGTATAGAGATATTTGGGAGTATTACTGGTGGGATGGAATGAAAAGGGATATTGTGGATCTTACTGTGAAGTGTTTGACTTGTCAACAGGTTAATGCAGAGCGGAAGTTTACGAAGGGGATTCTTTAACCTTTACCAGTACCAAAGTGGAAATGGGAGAATATATCCATGGACATCTTTATGGGATTGCCGAAGACACCTCGAGATAATAATGAAATTTAGGTTATTGTTGATCACTTGACTAAATATGCTCATTTCCTTTCGATACAAGATACTTTTTCCCTATATCAACTTTCTCGTTTGAATCTTAAAGAGATATTCAGGTTACATGTAGTTCCCCTCTCCATTGTATCTGATCGTGATCCCAGGTTCACTTCTAAATTTTGGAAAGGCCTTCATATGTCGTTGGGTACCGGATTAAATTTTAGTACAACTTTTCATCCTCAATAAGATGGCAGTCAGAACTAATGATTCAGACATTGGAGGATATTATATGTTCTTGTTCGATGGATTATCTGGGAAGATTGGACCAACATCATTATTTGGTTTAGTTTTCTTATAATAACAGTTTTCATTCCAGTATACAGATGGTACCATTTGAGGAATTATATGGGAAGCAGTGTCGAACTCCATATTTTTGGGATGATGTGGGTGAAAGGAAGTTGATGGTACCTGAATTGGTAGATGAATTGGAAGGAAATTTTCATCTGATACAGAGACACATGAGAAAAGCTCAGAGCAGGCAGAAGTGTTATGCATACTACAGGAGGAAGGATCTCTCTTTTGAGGATGGTGATCATGTTTTTTTTCAATGTATCACCTTGGAAAAGTGTGATGCAATTTGGTAAGAAAGGAATGCAGAGTCAAAGGTTCATTGGACCATATCATATTCGGGAGAGAGTTGGATCAGTTTAATACTGATTGGATTTACCTCCATGTTTATCTCAGGTACACAATGTTTTTCATGTTTCAATGTTAAGGATGTACATGCCAGATCCATCTCATGGTTTGAGTCCAGAGGTAGTTCGGTTGGAGGAGAATGTCTCTTATGATGAAATACCAGTCCAGATTCCTGACCACATGGAGAATGTTTTATGGAATAAGGTGATTCATCATGTAAAATTTTTGTGAAAAAAACACATGATTGATGAGGAAACATGGGAATCTAAAAATGCAATGATGGATAAACAACCCCACTTATTTGATAAGTAAATAAATTGCGGGGACACAATTTTCTAAAGGGGGGAAGGATGTAACATCCCATGTAATTAATGAATAATATATTTTCTTATCTATTTATATTTAGGAATTATATTTCTTTTTAAGTGTTTTAAAATGAGAATAAATCCAATCTTAAGCATAGAATTCGCTAATATTTTTAAAATATTGTTTTATTTCCTTTTGATGGAAAACCATTTTTAAATCAAGATTTTGACAATTTAATAATATATATTTGTCAAAATAAACTTATTCTTTATGATTGGGACATTTAAATTTACTTTGGATAAATTTTTGGTATTTTTCTGACAATGTTCATTTTTTAATGAATAGTGAAAAGTACTGCATTTTACTTCAAAAATTCTTTTTCATCTAATATAAATATATTTTTTGATTATATTTTAATTGTTTTGAAAGTGTAATTAGAATATATTTTACCATTTAATACAATGGTGGTCATTTGAATTAATTTCACTTTGGAATTGGGCATAAACAAGTGCCAAACGTTTCATAGATATTGTTTAAAAAACCCCTCAATTTGTTTTGACAACGGGAATTATTTTTTAAATTAATTATTTCAATTTATATGTTTGGAATTTGGTAAAATGGGTTCCATATTTTTAATCACAAGGTCCAAATTATGTAATTAAGACCCTTTTGTTTTTGGAAATTGTGAATAGTAACGACGGTAATTATCGTTAATTATCGTGATTAATTAGTAATCGGTTAGTTAAGGATAATAAAATATATCATAATAATAACAAATGACTCAAAAATGTGTCTTAATGATACTTTTTGTGTCATGTCTGAACATGGTTTGCCTTTTTCCAAACTTTGGGACCCCATGGAATCACTTTTGTGTGACAATGACTTTTTATCTTTTTATTTTTAAAGAAAGTTAAATATAACAAAGTATGTAACACCTAAGTTAAACAATTTTAGTTTTGTCTAAATAAATGATTTCTTTGACTATTAATATTAATTTGAAAGATAAAAATATTTCCTACATTATAGTATTTTTTTTATAATTTTTGGACATTAAATAAATTAAATTAATTATGACACCATGATGATGCAATGATTTCCTCATTAATTAACGATTTAAATAAAATGAAAATATAATGTAACATATAATACATAAACTTGTCAGAAACATATTGGGTGAGTATTTTTCGAACCCTTATCACCTTATCATCTAAATATATCAATGTGGGAGCCTTTAAATCCGAAACACATTTCAATATAAAGTAACATTATATAACATTCCAAGAGTGCCCCTCCTCTCCTCTTATAAAAGGCCCCCACCTCTACCTACTTACCCACACTTCTCAAGCCATTGGATAGGACAAGATATGCTAATTTTATCTCTCCACATACCTATCTTCATCCTATAAGCCTTACCATAGACAAAAGTCTCTTCAATAAACCCTTTTGGTTCAAACCAAGAGGAGTTACCCGATTTAAAGGAAAACACTTCTCTAATGTTCTTTTGTTTTATTTTGATTCTCCAACCCCCTAAAATATTTTTATTCATTTATTTTGTAACAAAAACAGTATCTTCAATATAATAGGATGTTTTTATAAGATGTATTTAAGCTACACTTACACACACCTACATGTAATTGTTATAGAGCATACAGTTTCCCTGGATGGTGAATTTATGCCTCACGAAATGAGGATTGTTCAATATTCTTATAACAACTTCAAAGGTGTCCATTAAGATGTATATATATTTATATATGATATATAATATGTCTATGTTTTCCTTAAGCTTCTTTATTTTTCATTTATGGAATACCTATATGGTTTCCATTATGGGTAAACGTGATACCTTCATTTTTAGGAAGTGCGGACTACCGCCCCTTAAAGTGATTTGATTCGTTAATTCCATATGTGGGATGTTTAAAGGATGGAGTTAATGATATTATATATGATATTATACTATAATCATAACATAACTTTATACCATTATGACTCCATTCCATAAAATACTAAATAGAAATGAAAGTAGCATTCATGCATACGTACGACTTTTCGTCTCCATGAACGGTGCGTTTCATTTCTTAACTCAAAATGTTTTGTAATATTATAAATGCATGTATATACTGGATATATATGATATATATGATATCTAAATCATGAATATAGTTCTGGATATAATGGATATTTTACCACATTAACAACTTGTAATTATAAAGAGTTTAGTTTTTACTCAAGTACCAATGTTCGAAAAAAAGACCTTCATTAACTTAAATAATTACCTATTGTTCATGACATAGTAATAAGTGATATAAAAAGAATAATGAACTTGGAAAAAGATTATTAAGAAAGTATAAATTAACTCAAGTTTATTATTTCGGAGGTTAAAGAACGATCGAGTCAATTCGGACCCAAGGTATGGGGCTTCGTCTCAGTCTCCTTTCATTGCGGCATATTTTGTTTTATACACAACTTTGTTTATACGGTGTCTAAACCCCTTTGACTTTTATGTTTATTCAAAAGGAATATTATTTATACAAAGTGTTAACTAAACGACAAAAGGGAATGTTTTTTTGTCGTACGTATGCAGCGACAACTACTTCTTCTCCACCGTGACCATTATTTGAGTTTGGGATTACTCTACAAGCCATAAATTTTTTAAAATGAAAAATAAATACCATGTTTTGGTATTATTTTATTTTGGTATTGGAAATGGTTTTCATAATGTTTTTATTATATCAATGTGTTGTATTTGATATCTTGTGATTGAAATGTGGAAATGTTATGTTTCTTTTATGCATGTTTTATGTGATACGATAATGTTATGGTTCATGGGCATTGATTATGAAGACGGGTGGTTCCATGATAAACTAAGGGAGGGTGAGCCCAATATAGCTCTCCAATTCATTGGGTAACGCAAAGGGGTTAAACATTATGTTTTCTCCGAATAGATTTAGGGAATATACTGTGATGGGTATTCCAAATGTAACCATGAGGGTTACTCCCTACGTAAATATGTTATGAATGCCTCAATTTACCTCTATTTCTTATGTTTTCTATGAGTTATTCATAAATTTTATGATTTCATGAGGTATTTTATCGTGATTATGTTTTATGAGTAAAGTATGATTTCATTGAATCTTATGTATACATGTACTAATGTTTCCTTTACATATTTTTATATCCCTTACTGAGCATTTTATGCTCATTCCATGTTTTTGAAATGTTTTTCACAGGTCAAGGGAAAGGTACATGATGTTATGAGAGTTTCAAGGAAGTGTCAAGAAATAATCCATGTTTTATTTTGAATATGTTACCGTTGATGGGAAAAATGAGTACTATATTTTATATAACCACTTTGTTTAAATGTGGAATGTGATGCATGATTTATGATCTAATTCTATAAAACTCGAAACCTAAAAAGATCATCAATGTGCAATCTTGTAATAACTCAAGATTAAATAGTGTTTAAGACTGGGTCCTTCTATCATGCATGTGCTTAACCATCCCCATGCACAACCCATGAATAACTCAACATGAACTATTCTTGCCCTCAGCTTGACCTCGATTTCCATTGTGAGATGTCCACTAAACATGACGTATTTTTCTTAAAGGACGACCAAGGTAAAATGGGGTACTCACTAAATTTTTATAAAAAATTTATTAAATAGTTAATAGAAACATATATTACACTTTACTCATATATAAAACCATTCTATGTCATAGTTAAAAAAATAAAAATGTCATTATTTTCTTAAGTTTTTATTTATTTTGAGTTTTAAAACATTTTAAATTTAAAATATAAATATAAAATACAACTTCAATAAAAACTAGGTCACCATTTAACATATTAATTAACATAAAAATATATAATTAATTTGAAAACATTTTAAATACATAATGAAACAATAAAGTTTTTATAAAAATACCATTGGTCACTTGATTTTAAACCCCAATGTCTATAAGGAGAGGTAACATTCATAATTATCTTCAACAGTTAAATGAAAGTCCTTATAAGTACATGTTAAGGGAAATTCACCAGTTCAAACCATATTGGATTATAAGGATTGTTCTCTAAATTCCATTGACACATTTTACTTTTCCATATTACATCCCATAAAGTTTTTCCTTATGAGTGAATCGAGCGGTGTTCAACACATTCTTGTTATAGTTGTTATTATTGGTTGTCTTCTGGTGATATTTATTGGCCTTGTACACGGTATTTTCTCATAGTAACAGAATTTAGAACATATATCAATGTAATGTTTTAGTATTACTATTGAATAAATTTTGTCCTATTTTATTCGGCAAGAATATGTTTTAGATGTAACCAATATTAAAAAAATAAAAATGATAATAATATCAATAAACATAGTAAGTAACCAAATATTAATATTACATTTATATTTACAATTTGGGTGTTACAAGAGTTAATTTCTAGGAAACGATGAATGATGAAACTACACATTTTGTAATATGATGAATAAATGGTGTGTAGACCATTTGCTTTGGTGGAAGGGGTTTTGAGAATTTATAATGATGGAACAATATATTTACACTACCAGACGTTTTATCATTTCCCTAGGTGGAAATCCATGTTATGTGGAACAAGAGAAGGACCTCATGTCAGAGTATGCATACTAGTACACCAATATTTATGAAAGTATATGGACATGGATTGAGTACATAGACATGGTGTATAGTAAATAGACATTTTATGGATACACATACATGAGAAAATATATTAGTGGGACACCGGGTGGCATGGGAATGCAATGTAGATTACCTATAATCCATCTATCCACACAAAATTAGAGATCCATGTACATGTAATGAAACTTAGAGACTAAGGAGCCACATTAGATGATATGTAGGTCCCCTCACACATAATGTACCCCCTTTTTGCTTTTAAGGAATCATTAAACTCTTGTATTTCCATTGTTTGGACTCAATTTTTGGCATCTGAGTAGCCTATCATATGTTTTTTAAATGTAAAATGTGATTTTTACCTATGTTTTTTATTTTGGGATATGAAGTGGGTTTTTTTGCATGGAACATGATTATGTAATACTCGATAATGATTGTGATCATGTAGGACAACATGATGCATTCTTAGTGTAACCCTCTAGTTTTCTAGGTATGCATCCATACTAAAAAGAGTGAAACCTTCATACTATCATCTGAATGGGTCATCTATAGAATACTAGTATAGAAAACTACATATTTGGTGGGATTGAGACATCTAATATTATATTGGAAGCATGCACTTAGAACACACTATTGATTGCTAGAGCGGAAACCTACTATCGTTCAGGGAATGGGTCTTCTATCAACTATTAGTAATGAATCCTCCTATTAGAGTAGGGTATGGGTCTTTTATATATATACAATGTGGAATTCTCATGTTGTTCTAGGGAAAGGGTCCTCAACCTTGCAATTTTGGCCCACTGACAATGTGTCATAGTGATGATAGATTGCATAACCCAAATAGTTTTTTCTGGATATATGCTTGAGATGTTAGAAATCATTGATGGCCTTCTGAAAACTATTCATAATTTTCCCTTTAGATTATATGTGAGATAGAGATCCCCTGACACTATATTTTGGTATTATTTTATTGATAATATATATATATTTATTTATATACCATTGTTTTTGGTTAGTCTCCATTGAAGTCTTGTGAGGAAGTGTGGTGTATGGCTTGTTCTTTAAATTTTTAGATTCTAATTATTTTTTGAGGTTAATATACTATTATCAGTGAAACATTAATGCTATATAATCCATCTATAGACATTTTTGAATAACTAATGAATTAAAATGTTTACACATTATCTTTCATTGTAGTTATGCAATATTTTATTTTCTATGTACGATCTATCTATTCCTATTGTATTTCTTAATTATCCCCCACTATAATTTGGGTAATCCTACTAAGTATGTATATAATCACCACATTATGGTATTTTTCACATACTTCTCATATTATGGAGATGGTGGAGAGGTCGTTAGTAACATCAGAGTAGCTTAGGGATACTGGGTGCTGTAGACCACAAACAATGTTTATAGATTGTTGATTAAGAGTTTAGATCTCGTAATAATTTACATTCATTTTTCTATCTACCATGAATGTAATTTTTGTTGGGTGTTTATTTTATAAATTTACTTTTCATCTTATACTCTAATTCCATGAAAGTCCTAGAGGAATTACATGATTATTTTAGTATATACCTATATACCTATAAGATATTTGTATTCTTAGTCCTTTGCACTTCTACATTGAGATGGTCAGGTGTGTGCATACATGTAAATTAGGAAAATTGATCCCATTTAGGATATTCTGTTTGATGCATGGCACTGCCTGCTACCCTAAGGGGGTAGGATTGTGGGAGTTTCTTGTCAAGCCACGGTTAAGGTAAGGTAGGGCCAGAAACCTTGCTACATATCTACTTTAATTCATAATCACATTAAAATACTATATATAAAATCTAGCTTTTTTTAATTTTAGACCATAGTAATATTAATCTATATATTATTATATATTATCAGCTTATAAAATATCCTCACTATTTTATAAACATTTCATTATTATTGTTGTCAGTTTATGTGTTAACTGCTTTATTTTTCTGTAATTGTTTTGTTTTGTAGTTATGGTCCTCATACACTAATCATGGTTCGTTCATATTAAAAATACTAATATATATATTATTATCATATATATTCCATATATAAATATGTATAAATATTCATATTAAGTTTCTATTAAAATCTAAATATATCACTTTTCGAAGATTATCCTTGTTATGTACTCGGATGAGATGTTTACACTATTCCATGGGTTAAAAAAGATTGATAAATTACAATTTCACAATAAATAATTATTTAAATATAAAAATGCAAAATTTTATTAAAAATAACAATGTTACATTAAAATTAATCTATAAATAATAAAAAATCGCATCATTTCATGGCCAAAGTAGTCCACATGTATAAACTACTGGTATTATCATTTCCAAATGGATCAAAAGATAAGGAAGTGTATATGATATTGTATAAATTGAAAAAAAAATTATATATACATATTAAATAAAATCATTAATGCCACCCATATCACCTCCCATTAATGATCATTTTAGAAAATGAATCGTTTCACTACTTAGAGGTGATAATCATCTCATAGGCACTAATTACACATTTATTCCACATTTGATGGAATGATGTTGATAAATTGGTATAATGTAACAATAATAACATCTAATTATTTTCATATACATTATAAATCATTTTTATATCATTAATACAACAATTAAATATGATGTAGAATATGAAATAAATTTTAATGATATTGTTTAAGATTTATACATTTTCATTGACACAACTCTTTTTACGTACACCATAGACCATAAAGGTTTGGTCTAAGAAGAAGAAAAAATAGAAATTTCATGAAGGGAATAATCCATGTAGGTATTATTCTAATGGATTGGATAAAATATAATTATAAAACTGGGTGAATAGAGGAGATGTTATGATATTTTATTGTTGAGGGGAGGATACTAATTGAATTTATTTCAATACTTCAATGATAAAATGTCTCACTTTTATTAATGTGGCTCTATAGAAACATAGAATCAAAATTAATTCTTAAAAAATCCCTAATTTACAGTAATAAATAAGAATTATGATAAATTGTTAGATATTACACAGATATATCTTGGATTAATTCAACAAATGACCATTTTAACTAGAATCAGGTGAAAAATATAATACTTATACTATTCATTAAGACCAAAAATTAAGTTGAAAATTTAAAATTATATTGATAATGGGATTTTAAATTATTTATCTCATTTTAATAGATTCAATTTATATATGTGAAATAATGTAATTATGAAATAATATCAAAACTATAATGATAATTTGTTTTAGAAAAAAAAGACATCATTATAATAAAACATAATTTACATCCATTAAATTTGTTTTAAAAAAATAAAATGAATAATAAAAAATATTATTAAATATATAATTTATTTATTCTATTCAAAATATTAATATTAATTTACTAATTTAATTATTAAGGTAAAAAGACATTATGTGCATTAAAAAGATTTTTTTATAAAAATTCGTATATTAGGAAAAAAAATTCTATTAAAAATATAAAGCCTATTGATGATTCCTATGTATTTAATTGCATAATTTATAATTAAATATTTATTTTATATCTTAATATTAAATTACAGAAAGAATGGGAAAATTACTAGAAAATACCTATATGTTTTTACAATGAAATCATTATTTATCAGTATTCATTAATAAATATATGTTGTTAAACAAATCCTAAATATTCACTCCAAACTAATATGGATTTTTTTTTAAAAATAACTGAAATTCATATATTCAAGTACATTTTTTGTAAAATAAATCTATTAATAGTAATTTTAATGAAAAAAATATCTACCATTATTAAAAAAATAATAAATATTAAGAATAAAATGACTGTAAGGAAAAACATGGATCTATTTATTATGAATTAATAAATATATTTTCATTATATAAATAAATTATAACAAAATTTCATAATGTTTTTAGTTTTATTCAAGATATAATGACCCATAATTTACATACATTGTTATTACTTCAGAATTGAAGCACAATTATTACAAAATATAATATAACCATGAAAGGAAAGTATAGGTATAATGTCTTTAGAAATTGGGAAACATAAACAATAGGTTCATAAATCATCTACATTGTCTCCCTTTTATTTTATCATATATAGAGTCCCTTTTGGCATATCTTACTTAATATCCTTCTTCCTGACTTGGGGAAAAGAAAACACACAAAAGGGTGAGCTCAAATGCTCAGTAAGGGTAAACAAAAGAAATATCAATCACATTACATTCATAAGACCATATCATTTTGGAAATATTAACCTGCAAAGGAGATCATAATTTCATATCATGGGATAAATCATAGTAGTGAAATATAATCCCAATAATCATAACATAAAACATGAAACTTTGTGGTATATACACATAATCATAGAGAATCATTTCTTAGTATTCAAGACTCATTTCCAAGACTATCTTAGCTTACAAAGTCCATTTCTGAACCGCGTTCACACCTCGTTTCAGTCCTGTTTCACTTAACCAGTTTAAGCTGTCATTCTAGCCATGTCTATCTCATGAGATATAAATCTTTACCCAATGAATTGTATGGAGATATAGGTCCCACCCATCTCATAATGAAACCATTCTTATGTGTGCCACAAAATTATAAATCATACATCATCTCATAACCCATGTAATAAAAATGGGATTCTTAAACATCATGTCATCATAACAAAATACATATAAGATAAAAAAAGGACATCATAAAAATAATTCCATCATAACATAATCAAATCAATGTAAAATATGGATATAAACAGAACTCTATATTATCATAGATGTAAAATAATTTTGATAAAACACTTGAACTCCATTTTTGAGGAAAATATCCTTTGACATCAAATAATTTTTTTCAGTTCATAAAATATCATATAATTTTAAACTAAAAGAATTTGATTAAAAATAAACTTGAAAACTTGTAAAGGAATATTCATGGAAATAATTTTCTAAAAGTCCATTCATGCCGTATAAGTTAAAAAAACATTCTCCTCAAACATTTTCCGGAAAAGTCAAAAAGTACCTCGTACTAAAAACAAAAAAAGATTCGTTTCGTATCTTTTACTAAAAACTCACCAATGGTTAAAATTGGATTTAAAAAATTTTATAAGGATATAAATAATATTAAATATTGAGGAAACATTGATGTGGATGATAAATATTCCCTAGTAAATTCTGAGGTATAAACAATCTCGGATAAAAATGAGATTGTGAGATTTTTCCTTACCTTAGGTCAGAATTGCTTCGTATGTGTCCGAACCTCATGTACAATGATTTAAAT
Organism: Viscum album; assembly: GCA_963277665.1. Taxonomy (NCBI): domain Eukaryota; kingdom Viridiplantae; phylum Streptophyta; class Magnoliopsida; order Santalales; family Viscaceae; genus Viscum; species Viscum album. The sequence continues at coordinate 602,419,600 of OY728157.1, forward strand.
AATGTTATTGACTTATTATAGAATCTTAATCATTGCTATGTTATCATATATGGTTGTATTCTTAGATTCTTATCTTTTATAAGTAATATTTCATGGCTACTTGTTATTCGTGTGTTTATTACTTTTTGTTCTTATGCGTGTTTTGTAGAATAAATTCTTATTCTTCTTTTTAGGTTATATATAACTCATATCCAAAATGGTATTAGTGTAATATACATCATATTTATTCATTCAATTCACTTATATAATCATTTTTCAATGAAGACTATGTAGAACGAGTCGCATCACATCATGGAGACGGTAGGCCGTACATACGCACGAGCGATTATATCATTCCCATGATCGTGGAATTGAATTGAAGTGTATGTATACAATTTCAGAATAAATATCACTTTACAATAGTCATATATAGTTATTCTTTACACCATTATACCCATACATGTAAAATGGTGTGGGAAAACAGATTACACCACGGCGTGGAGACGTCATTCCGTACGTACGCACACTCTATGATTTTGTTTTCCGTAGGATGGATAGAAGGTGAAATAGGGTTGTTTCATATTTATAATAACATATAATTATATTAATTATACTGATTTTATTACTTCATAATTAAACAACTAATTAAGAAGAAGTAGAAGAATAAATAAAGTTTAATGAATCGGTAACGGAAATTACCTCTTCTTTGAAGCGCCTTTTCCTAACCTTCTCTTAGGGCACTAAAGATGGTCTTTGAAGAATAACAAGACCTATAAGATATTTCTAGGGAAGTGTAGAAGAGAAATGGGTAGAATTTTGCCGATATTTAAGGCTCAATGATGTGTTAGGAAGAGAGGGAGGAGGTGCCCTTTTATTTGGGAGGAGAGGGGCATCTTTGGAAAAACCAAAAATATTATTTTATTATAAAGTCATATTCGTTTTTTAATAGCTCCGAATTGATTTATTTCTAAGATAATGTGGGTATGGGTCTAAAACCATTCAACCAATGGGTTTTAGACCTGATTAGGTCATTATATTAACCTTATATTTTAATTTTAACTCTTAGTTAATTAGATTGACATTTACCATGTCACATTGTATTTTTATATTATATAGTTAATAAACGTACCATTTTCATCCAAGAGACCCCCAAGTAGACATTTAATGATAAACCTATCATTATATAAGTATCATGACCGAAGATTAAATTTTTAGGAATATAATAACAATTAATAATATAATATTTGTTTTAAAAACTATTTTATGTCAATTTGACACTATTTGGTAATAGATTTTTTTGAAAATAATAACAGCATTATTAGTTCTAAAAAAGTTAATTAAATCAATAATAACATGTCATATTAACCTATAAAATTATTTTAATTCACAAAAAGTATAAAATTACATTTATTTTGGTATATATAACATCAATTATGTTAATATTTCATCAATAAGATAATTACCCCATAATCATTGTGTCATAAGTAAACTAAATTATTTAATGTCTAAAAATTATAAATAAAATACCATTACGTAGGAAATCTTTTTAGCATTCTAATGAATATTTATAGTCGAATTTATCTTATGTATAACCCTACATTAAAAATGATTTAATTACTAAACATTGATTTTAACTATTTTAACCCTTCTTTAAATAAATTAATAATAAATGTCCTAATCTAATCCATGTGGACCTAAATGGTCATATTTTATTCCTAAGGAGGTTTTTGGTCGAATTACACTTATCCAATTAAATTAGTACATTTGTTAGGGTAATAATAATATCATTTTACCCTTAATTATCCTATTTACTTTGAACCGTGGTAAAAAAAGTAAAAAGATACTATTCACCAAAAAATTATTTTCATCTCATTGAACCACATTTTAGTCTTTGATATTAACCGTGCCTCTTATATTTTCTAAATAAAACTCAAAAAGTCGTAAAATTACGTTTTATGTGAATTTTCAAATTCTCCTAGGATGTGGATAAAAGACGGTGAAAAGTTCAATAAAATTTTTATATATCTAAAATTATTATAAAATGATTCCAATGAATTAATTTGAACTTATATAGGTATTATTTATCAATTTTACCTAAAATAAATTAAAATAAAACAAATAATTATTTAAATAAAAAGTCGGTTTTTAAATAGTAACCTAGTGATTTTACTATTCATCGAAAATTTAATGTTTTTAGAAAAATAAAAAAATTTCACCCTAGACTAATTTAGATATTCCGAATCCAAAAATGAATTCCATTTTGAAAAAAAAAATTCAAAAAGTAGGTATTACTATTCATAACTGCTAGTTTTAATAATATTTTAATAGCATATCATTGTTTAGTGAAACTCGGTATTGCGTACAACGTAAGCTATCGAGGAAGGTCGTGATTGCGTGTAAAGCAATCCAAGCTAGTGTTGCGTGTAGTGAAAGATTCCTTTGATGATTTATATAACATAAAAACAAAATATTTCTCATAAAAGTCTCGGGTCTTATATTCTACCCCCTTAAAATGAATTTCACCCTCAAAATTCGTCACTTTGTAACAAACGGATGAGGATACCTCTTCCTCATCATATCCTCAAGCTCCCATGTAGCTTCTCCTAATTGGTGGTTCCTCCATAAAACTATCACCAAGAGATTGGTCTTGTTCCGTAGGAATTTTTCGCTATGATCTAGAATCTCTATCGGCTGTTCTTCATAAGAAAGTTCTTTCTCCAGCGGTACAACTTCTTAGCTGAGTACATGTGAAGGATTGGGTATGTACTTTTTCAGGAGAGATACATGGAACACATCATGAACTTTAGAGAGATTCGGTGGAAGTGCCAATTAGTAAGCTTCCTTCCAAACATGTTCCGGTATTTAGAAAGGACCAATATACCAAGGCATCATCTTTCCCATCTTTTCAAATCACGTTACTCTCTTACAAGGAGATATTCGTAAGAAAACTTTGTCACCCACATAAAACTCTAGGTCTTTTCTTCGGTTGTCAGCATAACGTTTTTGTCGACTCTGAGATTCTCTTATTTGTTGTTGAATAGATCAGACCTTTTCTGCCATCTCATCCTCAAGATTGGGTCCTAATAGCTTTCTTTCCCCAACATCATTCCAGTAAGTTGGAGTCCTGCATATCATTCCATAGAGAGCTTCATAAGGAGCCATCTGAATACTAGAGTGAAAGATATTATTATAATAAAATTCCACCAATGGTAGGAATTGATCCCAACCACCTTTGAAATCCATAGAGTAGGCTCTTAACATATCATCTAGAGTTTGAATTGTTCTTTCAGACTGACTGTCTGTATGAGGATGATAAGACGTGCTGATACTCAACTCTGTCTCCAGAGTATGCTGAAGTCTCCGCCATAACTTTGAGGTAATCCTCTGAACCCGATCAGATATAATGGAAAGTGTTACTCTATAAAATCTTACCACTTCCTTTACATATATCCTGGAAATCTGATCAAGATGGAAATCCTCCCTAATATCAATTAAGTGTTCCTACATTGTAAGATGATCAACTATGACCCAGATATCATTATTTAATTTGGATTTTTTAGGAAGTCCGGTGACAAATTCTATAGTGATGTTTTCCCATTTCCATTCAGGTATGGGTAATGGTTGTAACATCCCCATAGACTTCTTTCTCTTAGCATAACTTGCTGACAAACCAAACATCGAGAGACATATTCAGAAACATCTTTTTTCATTCCATCCCACCAGAAGTACTCTTTCAGGTCCCTATACATCTTCGTGCTTCCAGGATGAATAGTGAATGAAGAACTATGAGCCTCATCCAGCAGCTCCTTCTTTAATTCGAGGATGGGAGGAACACAAACCCGATTCCTGAACTTTATTATCCCATCACAATCAAGGTTGAATTTAGGAACATTTCTCACCTTCTTTTGTAACTCTACATCTTCTTTCTGTGCCTCTTTAATCATCACATTAATCGATGGTTGAACATTCATTTGATAAAGATACAATTTTCCCTTCCATTATAATTCCAAGATCCATCCTTTGTAAATCCATAAATATTGGATCTTTTGTAATCATCATCATAGATAAGCTAGCATGGTCTTGTCGACATAATGCATCTGCCACCTTGTTTTCCTTCCCAGGGTGGTAATGAATTGATCATTTGTAATCCTTAATCAGCTCCAACAATCTTATTTGGCGAATATTCAGCTCTTGTTGTGTGAAATTATACATTCAACTTTTATGATCATTATATATATCACACCTTTATCCATAAAGAAAATGCCTCCAAATCATTAATGCAATGATTACCACAGATAACTCCAAATCATGAGTTGGGTAATTTTGCTCATGGATTTTCAACTGTCGTGAGGCATAATCTATCACAATATCATTTTTCATGAGAAAACACCCTAATCCCTTCTTGGATGCATCACTATAGTTCACAAACCTTTCTCCACTATAATGCAATGTGAGTACATGTGCACTAGATAACCTTCTTTTCAACTCCTTGAAATTCTCTTCAAATTCCTCCATCCACATGAACTTAAGTCCTTTTCGAGTAAACCTGGTCAGTTGATTAGATAATAATGAAAAATCATTCAGTAAACATCGATAATATCCAGCCAAACCAAGAAAACTTCGGATATCAGTTACAGTTGTTGGTATAAACCATCATTCGATGTCCTCTGTTTTTGCTGGATCCACAGATATCCCCACTTTTGAGATTATGTGGCCAAAAAATGAACTTTTTGAAGCCAAAATTAACACTTTGTAAATTTGGCATAAAGATTCTCCTTTCTTAGGGTCTTCAATACAATTCCCAAGTGATCTTCATGTTCTTCCTTGCTCTTTGAATAGAAAAAAATATCATCTATAAAGACTACCACAAACTGATCAAGATAGTCTCTAAAGACTCTATTCATCAGATCCATGAAGATAGCAGGGGCATGAGTAAGACCAAATGGAATCACTATAAATTCATCGTGTCCATACCTTGTTTGGAAATTCATCTATGGTATATCCTACATTTTGAGCCTTTATTGATGATACCTTGAACGAAGATCAATCTTGGAAAAGTATTGAGCTCCGCGTGGTTGGTCAAAAAAGTCATCAATGCGCGGGAGAGGATATTGTTTCTTGATAGTGATCCTGTTATGTTATCGATAATCAATGTATAGTCTCATTGATCCATCTCTCTTCTTAACAAACAGAACAGGTCCTCCCCAAGGTGACGTGCTTGGTAATATGAATCCCTTATCAAGATTCTCTAGGAGTTGCTTCTTCAATTCATACAACTCAATTGGAGACTTTCTATAAGGTGTCTTTGAAAAAGGTAAAGCACCCAGTACGAGTACTATTGAAAACTCAACATCATGATTTGGTGGAAGACCAGGAAATTCCTCCAGAAGGACATCATCAAACTCCCGTAAAATTGGCATATTCTTAATCATGAGTTTCTCTCCAACCATTTGAGATAAATAACCTTCATTTAGTGGAATCAATACCCATAAGATGGATTAAATTTCCACTATAAGGTTATGTTTATCCTTGCATCGATAGACGATCATAGATTGACTAGAATATGGAATGTGACTTCCATTCTTTGGAAATTGATATGAGATCCATATAAAGAAATCCAATCCATGCCAAGAATCACATAAAATTCCTCTATAGGAAGGATCCCAAGATTTTTAGGAAGAACATTCCCACAAACATCAATCGTAGAAGAATTATAATCTTTTGATACGACAGTTGTGCCATTAAGATTTGGAAAAGATAACTCAACTTCTAATTGTTGAGGTAATACGGCGATACCATTAGAAAATTCTTCACAAATAATAGAGTGGGTGGATCCAGATCAAATAAAACATTTTCTACATTAGAGTGGATGGTACGTGTACCTTTCCCCACTTCGTTATCGTACTCCACATCGCTGATAGAAATTGCATTTGACTTTCCTTTATCATTAACCATAAGAGTTTGTTTGCCTCGATCATCTTCAACAACCCTTGGGCATTGATTAGCATAATGCCCCATTTCTTTGCACTTGTAACATTGAAGAGTAGGAGGTGAACTCTATGTATACTTTTCTTTGTTCGCATCACTAGACATCTTCTTCCCATCATTGCGGCATTCAAATTCCTGATGACCTTCCTTTCCACAATTGAAATATTTACTTTTCCCTTTAAGACAACTCCCTCCATGTTTCTTCCCACACATTTTGCATAAAGGAAAACTCATTTTCTTTTTAATGTGCTCTTTATATTTTCCATTGAATTCCATTTTCCTCTTCTTATCAAACCCATATGATTGATGGGTTACTCCCATCTACATCTCAACCTTGAGAGCACATCAAAAAATTTCCTCATAGCTATTGAAGTCCCTTATAGCTAACGCCCTTTGAAGAATTGATTTTATGCCACTAAAGAATCGATCGATTTTACTCTCAGGTTGGATAATAATCCCAAAAGCATTTCTTGCAAGTATTGTAAAATTTTCTTCATAGGTACCAACATATTCATTATCCTTTTGATTTAGTTCAAGAAACTCCTTCTCCATCTTTGATTGAAGAATATGAGGGAAGTACTTATTGAAAATTAAGTTCTTGAACTCATCGCATTCCATGGACTCAATTTCATCTCTTGGCCTCGTATTCTTGATAAGATTCCACCATTGTTCAGCTTCACCTTCCAAATGATAAACTGCTAAGATTACTTTATCATGTTTAGAACATTAAAGAACTGAAAATATCTTTTCAGTAGTACTAATTCATTGTTCAGAAACTAATGGATCAGTAGATCCACTGAATGAGGGTGGACGCTGCCTCATGAAAGATTCAACAGAATGTTGCTCCTTCCTTTGCCTATATGGAAGTAATGCATGATTCATAGCTTGACAAAGTTGTGTGAGTATGGCTACAAGATTTTTCATTCCATCCCCCATAACATTTGGTTTTTCAAGGGGACAATCATTGCATTGCCCGTCGCATTCCGCATTTACACGGTTCCTTCGGGTTCTAACCATTGACTAAAACCAAGAAGAATAGTGTGAGCAACACTAATTATATTAGGAAAACCACACAATCAAGAATAAAATTTCACACTTAAGGTCTTATCATAGGTTTTCCAGGGCCATTTTGAAAACACTGACATTGTGTTCTATGCTTAGACATATCCTTAGAGTTCTTACTAAGGCTTTCACATCCTAGATTCCAAAGGTTGACTATACCTTTCCTCTAATACCAACTATAACGACCCATATGTTACATTAATTATTATTACTTCAAAATTAAAGCACACTTGTTAAAACATATAAACAAACCATGAAAGGACCTTACATGTATAATGTCTCTAGAAACTGGGAAATATAAACAACTAGTTCCTAAATCATCTAAACTATACCCCTTTTATTTTATCATATCTAGAGTCCCTTTTGGAATATTTTACATCATATACTTCTTCCTGGCCTGGGGAAAAGAAAACATTCAAAAGGGTGAGCTCAAATTATCTGTAAGGGTAAACAAAAGAAATATCAATCACATAATATTCATAAGAACATATTATTTTGGAAATCGTAACCTGCAAAAGTGATCATAATTTCATAACATGGGATAAATCATAGTAGTGAAATGTAATACCAATAATCATAACTTAAAACATGAAACTTTTTTGCATACATACATAATTATATATAATCATTTCTTAGTAGTCAAGACTGATTTACAAGACTATCTTAGTGGACAAAGTCCATTTCTGAACCGAGTTCACTCCTCGTTTCAGTCCTGTTTCACTGAACCGGTTTAACCTGCCATTCTAGCAATGTCTATCTCATGAGATATAAATCGTTACCCAATGCATTGAAGGGAGATATAGGTCCCACCCATCTCATAATTAAACCATTATTATGTGTTCCACAAAATCATAAATCATACATCATTGCATAACCCATGTAATAAAAATAGGATTCTTAAACATGATGCCATCATAAAATAATCCATATATGATAAAAAGGACATCATAAAAATAATTCCATAATAATGTAATAAAATCAATGTAAAAATAGGGATATAAATAAACCCCTATATAATCATAGATGGAAAATAATTTTGATAATACTCTTGAACTCCATTCTTGAGGAAAATATCCTTTCTACTTCAGAAACATTTTTCCTTTCATAAAATGTCATATAATTTTAAACTAAAAGATGTTGACTAAAAATAAACTTGAAAACTTATAAAAAAAGCTTCATGTAAATAATGTTCTAAAAGTACATTCATTATGTAAAAGTTAAAAAAACATTCTCCTTGTACTTTTTCCCGAAAAGTCAAAAAGTAGCACGTACTAAAAATGAAAAAATATTCCTTTCATATCTTTTACTAAAAACATAACAATGGGTAAAATTGAATTTAAAACATTTTAGGAGGATATAAATAATATTAAAAATTGTGGAAACGTGGATGTGGATGAAAAATATTCCCAAGTAAATTCTGTAGTATAAACAATCTCGGATAAAAATGAGATTGTGAGATTTTCCCTTACCTTAGGTCTGATTTGATTCGTACATGTCCGAACCTCCTGTATAAGGATTTAAATAATGTTATTGACTTATTCCGGAATATTATTCATTGTTATTATATCATATATTTTCATATTCTTAGATTCTTTTCTTTTATTGGTAATATTTCATGGCTACGTGTTATTCCGGTGTTTATTAGTTTTTGTTATTATGCGTGTTTTGTAGAATAAATTCTTATTCTTTGTTTTAGTTTATAGATACCTCATTTACAGAATGGTATTAGTGTAATATATATCATATTTATTCATTAAATTCATTTATATAATCATTATGAAATTAGGATTATGTAGAACGAGTTGCATCACATCGTGGAGACGGTAGGCATACGTACGCACGCCCGATGATATCGTTCCCATGATCTTGGAATTGAATGGAAGTGAATGTATACTATTTCAGAATCAATATCACATTACGATAATCTCAAATATTTATTCTTTACACCATTATACCCATCCACATAAGGTGGTGGGGGAAAAAAGATTACACCACGTCATGGAGACGATATTCCGTACGTACACACACGCAGTGATTTCATTTTCCATAGGATGGATAGAAGATGAAATAGGGTTGTTTCATATTTATAATAATATATCAGTATATTAGTGATATTGATGTTATTACGTCATAATGAAACAACTAACGAAGAATAAGTAGAAGAATAAATAAAGTTGAAAGAATCGGTAACATAAATTACCGCTTCTTTGATGCGCCACTTCTTAACCTTCTCTTATGGAACTAAAGATGGTCTTTTAAGAATACAAAAACCTCTAGGATTTTTGTAGGGAATTTTAGAAGATAATTGGTCTTGGGTTCGCCGATCTTGAAGGCACAAAGTGGTGTGAGGAAGAGAGGGAGGAGGTGCCCTTTTATAAGGGAGGAGAGGGGCACCTTTGGAAAAACAAAAAATATTATTTCATTATAAAGTCATTTGTGGTTTTTAATAGCTGAAAATTGATTTATTTTGAATCTATAGTGTGGATGGGTCGAAATCCTCTCAACCAATGGGTTTTAGAAAATTTTATGTCATTATATTAACCTTATCTTTTAATTTTAACTCTTAGTTAATTAGATTGACATTTACCATGTCACTTTGTATTTTTATATTATATAGTTAATAATCATACCATATACATACAAGAGACTCCCAAGCAGTCTATTAATGATACAAATATCATGATATATGTATCTTGGCCGAACCTTATTTTTTTAGGAATATAATAACAATTAATAATATAATATTTGTTTTAAAAACAATTTTATGTAAACTTGGACACTATTTGGTAATTGATTTTTGTAAAAATCATAACAGCCTGATTTGTTCAAAAAACGTTAATTACATCAATACTAACATGTCATATTAAGCTAAAAAATTATTTTATTTCATAAAAAGTCTCAAATTACATTTATCATGGCATTTTTTACATTAAATATATTAATATTTCATTAATAAGATAATTACTGCATCATCATTGTGTCATAAATAAATTAATTTATCCAATTTATAAAAATTATAAATAAAATACCATTATGTAGGAAATATTTGTATCTTTCTAATTAATATTTATAGTCGAATTTATCTTATGTATACCCCTATATTAAAAATGATTTAGTTATAAAACATTGATTTTAACTATTTTAACCCTTCTTTAAATAAATTATTAATAAATGTCCTAATCTTATCTATGTGGGCCTAAATGGACATTTTTTATTCCTAAGGTTGTTTTTTGTCTGATTTCACTTATCCAATAGAATTAGGACATGTGTTAGGGTAATAATATTGTCATATTTACCTATAATTATCCTATTTACTTTTAACCATGGTAAAAAAGTTAACAGCTACTATTCACCAAAAATTATTTTCATCTCATTGAACCTCATTTAAGTCATTAATATTAACCATGTCTCTCGGAATTTCAAAATTCTACTCACAGAAGCTGTAAAATTACGTTTTATGTGAATTTGCAAATTCTCAGAGGAGTTGGGTAAAAGACGGTGAACAGTTCAATAAAATTTTTATATATCTTAAATTATTATAAAATGACTCCAATGAATTACTTTGAACATATATGGGTATTATTTATCAATTTTTACCTAAAATAAATTTAAATAAAATAAATAATTATTTAAATAAAAAGTCGGTTTTTAAATAGTAACCCTTTGTTTTCACTATTTATCAAAAATTGAAAGTTTTCAGAAAAATACCAAAATTTCACCCTAGTATAATTTCAATATTCCGAATCCAAAAATGAAGTCTATTTTGAAAAATAAAATTTTAAAAAGTGTGTATTACTATTCATAACGGCTAGTTTTAATAATATTTTTATAGCATATCGTTGTTTAGTGAAACTCGGTAATGCGTACAATGTAAGCTATCGAGGAAGGTCGTGATTGCATGTAATTAAAGCCAAGCTAGTGTTGTGTGTAGTGAAAGATTCTTTAGATGATGTATATAACATAAAAACAAAATATTTCTCATAAATGTCTTGGGTGTTTAACATGCCTTCCAATTACATTGTTCTATTATAAATGTCTAAAATAGAATAGTTCATTTAAAAAGAGTACATGAAATACAAGATATAAAACAGTTGATATATTTTTGAAGAGAAAAATTATAACATAATATAAGGGGGACTTAGAAACTAATTTAATAGTAAAATATGGAGTATTTTAATTGAATTATTATTTTGAAAAATAATCAATTACTTGGTAGAGTTGATGGCAATTTTATTTTCTAAATGTTTGAAAAAATAATTGTAATTGTTTAATTTAGTTTAAAATTTATATTATTAATTTGATTGTGTGATTTGTAAACTTTTAGATTTTGAAATAAAATTAATAACAAGTGTCTCTAAAATTATTTAGTTATTTAAAATAATAAATTATTAAAATGGTGAAGGAATAAAAAATTAAAAATTATTCAAAATTTAGCAGTGTGTTAATATTCCATGGTACATAAAATCATAGACTATAACGAATAATTCCATTGGTTTTATAGTGATGAAATTATAGTTTTTTTAGTTTTTATATAAATGAGAAATCACCGAACGAATAAAAATTATATTACTCATCCCAGTTTTTCATTGATGTAAACAATTCTCCATTGGTGGTTAATTAATGTTTTCAGTTCTTGGATATTGAAGGTTTTTATCTATTTAAAATTATATGTATATATAATAAAAAAATAGAATATGGATTAGATTATACACTGAATTACATTAGGGAATATAGGATGAATAAGTAACATCTTCTTAATTAAAAATTAATATATCTATAGAATTTAAAATTTTAAATAAAAAATTATAATTTAATATATTGAATTTATATTAGTTTAATATATTTAGGAAAATTTTAAATGAATGAATACAAAATTTTATACAAGAAAAATATAGGCTCGATTATTTTTATTTTTATATCATAAAATCAAATATATTATAGTCAATAGGTATATTACATTTTAAATAATTGGTTACTATATTACTTGATAAAATAATCTTTAGTTGGGTTTATTTAAATTTAATATAAATTTAATTATAAAATTTAATGATTAAATAATGTTTAATCGGGAAAATTCACCTTAAAATAATTGTTTCATTCCATCTAATGTATTTTAATATATATATATTTCTTCATTTTAATGATCACATTTTATTTCACATTCTATTATTTTTATTGTTACATTAACAAAATTGATAAGATTATTCATAAAATATAAATTATTTTGAGGATTTATATTATGTCCCTAATTTTAGTGGTGATATTTCAAGAGTTATTATATAATCCAATCCACCATAAATGTTGTTGTTTTCTAGTTTTTTTACTGTATATATTAAAATATATTCATGTATATTAATATAATAAGTAAAAAATACAAAAATAATAATAATTTATGAATTATATATAATATAACACTCTTTTTTATTGTTTTATATATGTTCATACTTTTTTTTACTGAAATACACAAACTAAAATATATTATGTATATATACTACAATAATTTTCAAATATAAATATAGGTTATAGAATATATAATTAATGTAAATAAAATAAATAAATAAATAATGAACATATTTTATAACATGTGTGTGTTAGGTATTATATTTAAATTGTTTTACTGTAATTAAAGTTTAATTTCTCTTGTATATGTGAATGTTTCTAGAATTTTAATTCAATTGTGTTTGTAAGAGTTGTTTGGGTATGCCCTATAATATATCTATTGTAGTGGTGGTTACTCTTGTTTGAACATAGGGTTCACTTAATGTTGTGATTTTCTATAGAGGTCACATTGATTATTGAATTTAGGAATGGTGGAAGTCATCTAATAAAAAAATTGGCTCATATCATAAAGTGTATGAAACATAATGGAATCATTTATTTCCACCTCAAATCTAGTTAGGATAATCAATGTAAGAGGGAGGATAGATCTATATCTCCAAAAATGATTTTTAATAATATAATTTCAAAGGGAGAGAGAGATCTGAAATAAAATTTAATATATTTATGTCATTATTAAAAATTTTCTATGAGTGCATATATCATTGGTGCCTATTATTATTTTGTATAAATTTGAAACTGAATTTATCATATAAAAATTAACAGAGTATTCTATTCTATATAATCCATTATTTAATAATAAACAAATTAATCGAAGCTTATAAATAGATCCATTTGATTTAATATATCTTATTAGAACAAAAACAACCTATGATGAATTATATTATAAATCAAAAGATTCTCATTATCACCATCATGTTTATCCCAGAATCAATAAATTAGTGTTGTGTAATTTTATGTAACATAAATGATGTGGATTCTATAGAAATTATTGCATATGTCTTGAATTCCCCAAATAATGATCTTATAGAATATAAAATGAATACATATTAGTTTGTACAAACAGAAATGGGAGACCTTATAAAATATCAGATGATTTTTTCAAAATAATGGGAAATCGTTATAATATTACATCAAGGTAAAATATATGTTTATGGGGGGAAATAATCTGGTTATGCTCTATATATATATATTTCATCATCATGATTTATTTTATAAAGTAATTATATAACTAGAGTGATAATTTAATAAGAGTTATAACATAAGTGGATGTTCACATGAAAGGATACATAGTAGGCTGTTTTTGAACACCAATGATAAACATATGAAGTTTATATTTCATCATTTGAGTACTCATATCATTAAATATAGTTATTTCTGACGTTTTCAAAATATGATCTTCTTGATGAACGTTAATAGTATATTATTTTTACATGTAGAAATGGAAAATTATATATTTGGTGATATATAATTATATATTAATTATAAATATGATTTTCAAATTAATTACATTGATTATCAAATATCGATGAAAGTGAAACATGAGTATGATTACAATTGGAGTGGGAGATGCATAAAAATAAATTATCATTTCACGTGATGACATTGAACATGTTTCTTCAGTAATAATTATATATATGTGATGTTAATACATATATATATATATATATATATTTAAACTTTTATGATGATAACAATTATGTATAATATTTTAATATATGTTGTTGTACTCAATTGAAATGTAGAATTTAATAGTTGATATAACCATATGTAGTATATTATTTAAGTATCTGTATATGAATAAGTGGTTTTGTGATCAATGTATATTGCCATATGTTTTTTAAATGTTATCATATCCAATAATATATCTTTCTAAATTATCCATATGTCTATGATAAACAAATCATAGGAATATTTACAATATATAATGATTGAGACACATGAATTTTTTATAACCAATATCATTTGATGTCAACCGTATAGCCTCACATACGATCTGAGAATAAATATTTGCTAGGGATATCCCCATTTTTAACTTAATCATTCATCATTTGTGTGAATTCTTCATACATGAAGTTGTTTACTTTTTAATAACTTGGTTGATGTTAAAAATAACACCCTATTTAAATATGTCCTCAACTCCTATATGAGTTAATCATAAAATCATACATGTAATAGAAAAATAGGTTGATCTATTTCAATATCATAAAAAAGACATAGTCACCATAATGATTTGGGATATAATTATTCAAAAAATCTTATAAGTTCCATGAATAAAATTTATATTGTAAAGGGAATTGACAAATCCTTTTTTGTATCCAAACCAATGACTGAAAAATAATTGAATACTCAATTAAAAAAATATCATAAGGAAATTTATAGAATACATATAGTCATAATAAATTAAATTAAATTTGCAAACTAATCATGAAATGTGACCAAATAGGATTTTATGTTAATTAATATACATATTTTATTCCCTGTAGTGGTTACTATTGAAGGAAGAGAATTTATCATGAACTCTACAAGATTTTTATTATTATAATATAATTTTATATCAAAAAATTATAGTTATTTAAAAAATAAAACTATTTTTTGATTTTATTATCATTATAAAATCAATTTAGATACCTAAATAGCGATGAAGAAATTTTTGATTGTATGAAAAATATATACTGGGAAAATAATTTAGAATTCTTTAAAAAGGTATGTATTCAAAAATACGTTCAATTTTTTTTATCAAACATCAATAGAAAATATAAGAATAATTGGATAAAATGTATTAATATTATTGGGTCATATTTTAGAATTTATTTCATATATGAAAAAAGAGTCAAAATTTACCAAAGTTCCCTTATATTGAATCTTACATCATGGAGTAATATGAACAAACATAAATGAATATTGATTCATCTAATAGAAATTTAGTTGATAAATCATTGAATTTTCAAAATTTCAAATGAATTAGGATAATAAAACAAGACACATGTGAAAAAAGAATCAATAAAATTGGGAAGGGGAAAAGTGATTATCTAGATCCAAGCTAAGGGATCGACTTTTTATATAATTAATATGATGGATATATAATAATAATTATTATTATGATTTATAATGTATAATAATATTTTTTCTTTGTAATGTATCTCCCAGTATTCTATTTATTCTCATATTCAATCTCATTGTCAATAAAACATAATTTTTTTTACAAAATCGCTTTGTAAATGAAATTATATGATACAATTATTTTAGTTTTTAATGTTTCAAATTTTTTATTTCACTTTATTACACATAATTCAAATTCCAATAGCCGTTTAAAAATGATCATATAGTTAAGTTATAGTTGAAATTATAATTTTTTAGGTTATATTCTAATAAATTAGACTATATACAATAATAGTCTAACCCTGTATAACCGTTCAACCAAAACCTAGGTCCTAATAATAATGTAATTTTACACATGATACTATCTCTCAACCACTGAAGGATTGATAATTATTATAAAAGTATAGCTATAGGCTTATATCCTCTCATATCCCATCAATGGAGAGATTCCCTCTAGGTGTTATTGGTTATTCTAGTCTGGGGTGATGAAGACCCAACTTCATTTTACCTTGATTGTATTTTTCTTTTGGTTGATGGAGATGTTGTTAGTGGAATATCATAGTTTTTGTGGGGTGTTGCCACATTTGGATCTAGTGCTTTTGTAACATCCCAAGTATGTAATGAATAATAGATATTTTTATCTATGCCTATTAATGAATTAGATAGTGTTTTAGAGGCTTAAAATGATAATAAATCCAATCTTAAGCATGGAATACACTAATATTTTTAAAAGATTGTTTTACTTCCGTTTGATGGAAAACCATTTTTGAATATATCTTTTGAAAAATTTAAAAACTATGTTTGTCAAAATAAACTTATTCTTTATGATTGGGACATCAAAATTTACTTTGTGTGAATTTTTGGTATTTTTCTGACAATGTTCATTTTTTAATGAATAGTGAAAAATACTGCATTTTACATCAAAACTGATTTTTAATCTAATTTATTTATATGATTAGATTATGTTTTGAATTGGTTTTGAAGTGAAAATAGAATATATTTTTACCATTTAATCCAATGGTGGTCATTGTAGTCAATTTCACTTTGAAATTGGACTTAAACTGGTGTCAATCTTTTGATACTTATTGTTTCATAAAACACGCTATTTTCTCTGACAACAGGAATTAATTATTAAATTAATTAATGTGACTTATATGTTTTGAGTTTTGTAAAATATAATTCATTTTTTAATTCAGAATATCAAATATAGCTTAGGGTGAAGTTTTGGTATTTTTCTGAAAAACTTCAATTTTTGATGAATAGTGAAATCACTAAGTGGTAGTTAAAGAAACTGATTTTTCATTTAAATGAAATTTTTCCACCTTTGTGTTTTGAATATTAAAAATCCGACATACATGGTTGTCCTTAAGAAGTAAAATGTGGTTCAATGAGATTAAAATAATTTTTTGGTGAATAGTAACTTATTATGTTTTTAATCCAGATTAGTGGTAATTAGTGTAGTTTAAGGTAAAAATAATGCTTTAATAATATAAAATGACCTAGAAACATGTCCTAACATTATTGTATGTGTCATGGACGACCAAGGAAAGCCATGGGTCAACTTGGGGACCCCATGGAGCCACTTTGGTTGGGAGATGACATAAATAACTTTTTATTTAATGTAAAAGTAAAAATGACACAAACATAATATGTTTTACGAAAACAATTTTTACATGGGGATATAAAGATCAGAATTTTGATTATAAATAGTCATTGTAAATCTAAAAAGATTTCCTACATCATAGTATTTTGTTTATAATTTTTAGACTTTAAATAAATTAAATTATTTTTGACATCATGATGATGCAGCGATGACCTCATTATTTAACGATTTAAATAAAATGAAAAGATAATGTCAAATATATGACCTACACATGTCCAAAACCTATTGGATGGGTGGATTTTGAACCCGTATCACCTTATCCTCTAATTATATCAATCTGGTACCTTTTCAATCCGAAACTCATTTTAACATAAAGTAACTTATCTTTACTTTCCAAGAGTGCCCCTCCTCTCCTCTTATAAAAGGCCCCCACCTCTACCTATTTTCCCACACTCCCAAAGCCTTTGGCTCGGCCAACCCCTTCCCAGTTTGTCTCCCCACTTCCCTCTCTTACTCCTTGAAGCCTCACTTTGGGAATAAGTCTTCCCCAGGATGCCTTTGAGCTCAAACCAAAGGGAGTTACCCGATTTTAAGGTAAAGTCTTCACTTGAGTCCTTTTGTTTTATTTTTCTTCTCCAACCCCCTAAAATCTTTTTATTCTTTTCTTTTGTAACAAATCCAGTATCCTCTATATACTAGGATGTATTTATAATAATTTTTCGAGCTACACTTACACACACCTACATCTAATGGTTAAAGTACATACTGTTTCCGTGGATGGTGAATTTATGCCTCTCGAAACGATGATTGTTCAACATTATTTTAACACCTTCAAAGGTGGCCATTAAGATGTCACTATATTTATATATGATATAAAATATGTTTATGTTTTCCTTAAGATTATTTATTTTTCTTTTTGGTCATACCTTTATGGTTTCCATTATGGGTAAACACGATATCTTCATTTAAGGAAGTGCGGACTACCGCCCCCTCAAAGTGATTTGATTCGTTAAATACCATATGTGGGACGTATAAAGGATGGAGCTATGATATTATATATGATATTATACTGGAATTATAATATACCTTTATATAATTATGATTCCATTCTCTAAAATACGAAATATAAATGAAAGTAGCGTTCATGCGTACGTACGGCTTACCATCTCCATAAACGGTGCATTTCATTTCTTACCTCTAAATGATTATGTAATATTATAAATGCATATATATACTGGATATATATGATATATACATAATGATTATAATTCTAGATATAATGGATACATGAACAACATGTAATTATAAAGGGTTTATTTTTGACTCAAGTACCAATGATCGTTAAAACGATCGTTATTAACTTAAATAATTACATAGTGTTCATGACATGAAAATAAGTGATATAAAAGGAATAATGAACATGAAAAAGGTTCTTAAACATGTAGAAGTTAACTCAAGTTTATTATTCAGGAGATTAAATAACGACCGTGTCAAGTCGGACCTGAGGTATGTGACTTCATCTCAATCTCCTTTCTTTGAGGCATATTTTATTTTATACACAACTTTGTTTTATATGGTGTATAAACCCCTTTGACTTTTACGTTTATTCAAAAGGAATATTTTTTATACGAAGTGTTTACTAAACGAAAAAAGGGAATGTTTTTGTCGTACGTATGCGGCGACAACGACTTCTCCGTCGTCGTGACGGTTATTTGAGTTTCGGCTTCCTCTACAAGTCATACCTTCTTTTTAAAAGAAAAATAAATACCATGTTTCACTTTTCTTTTATTTTGGTATCGAAAATGGTTTTCATAATGTTTTTATATCAATGTGTTGTATTGAAATCTTGTGATTGAAAGGTGGGAATGTTATGTTTCCTTTATGCATATTTTATGTGATATGATTATGTTGAGGTTCTTGGGCATTATTATGAAAACGGGTGGTTCCGTGATAAAGTAAGGGTGGGTGATCCCGATATAGATCTCCAATGCATGTGGTAACGCGAAGGAGTGAAACGTTAAGGTTTCTCTGAAGAGATTTAGGGAATATATTGTGATGGGTATTCCAAACGTAACCAAGAGGGTTACTCCCTACATAAGTATGTTATGAATGCCTCAAGTTACCTTTATGTCTTATGATTTCTATGATTTATTCATGATTTGATGAGGTATGTTAAAGTGCGTATGTTTTATGGGTAAAGTATGATCTCATCCTTATGTATATATGTACCCATGTTTCCTTTCCATATTTTTATATCCCTTGCTGAGCTTTTTATGCTCATCCCATGTTTTTTGAAATGTTTTTCACGGGTCAAGGGAAAGGTACATGATATGATGATAGTGTCAAGGAAGTGTCAAGAAAGAATCCATGTATATTTTAAATATGTTTCCATTGATGGGAATGAAGAATACTATCTTTATGTAACCACATTGTTTATATGTAGAATGTAATGAAAGTTTTATGATCTAATTCTCTAAAACTCTAAACTCGAAAAGATCCTCAATGTGTAATATTGTAATAACTCAAGATTAAGTAAGGTTTAAGGCTGGGGCCTTATAGTTGGTATCAAAGGTCCGTTTAGATAACTTTAGGAGTTAGAATTCTATTAAATGATTATCCAAAAATATTTTTTTTTTGAAATGATATAGAATTTGAAGATTACCATGTTGCTTCATCTAAGACATGTTTGTTCAGAATGGTTTTCCACAGAGGAAATAGGGAAGCAGTGCTAGGAAGGCATACAGAAGGAAATAACCTTCCAAATCAGCATCCTGAGATGGTCGGAATTGGAACTGAACAGTTTTTTGTAGTGATTGCATAGTTGACTCAGGCTATAAATGGTGGTGGTATCCATGCACGAGATCAGCCAGATCAACCGCAGAGGAACATGTTAGTGGTGGAACATTTCATGAGGCAACATCCCCCATCATTCAGAGGATCATCTGACCCTGGGTTAGCTGAAGGGTGGATTAAAGCACTGGAGAAGATTTTTGATGTCATGGGGTGTTCAGAAAATCAAAAGGTTAGTCTTGTTATTTACCGTTTGGAGGGTGAAGCAGATCAGTGGTGGTCGATGGATAAAAATATCAGGGACGCTGATGAGATTGATGCTCTCGACTGGGATTAATTCAAAGGTATGTTTCTTTAGAAGTATTTTCCTAAGGCTGTTCGACTTATGATGGAAAATCAATTCTTCGAATTGAGGCAAGAGGATGAATCAGTGGCTGTCTATGAAGAAAGGTTCACTCGATTGGCAAGGTATGCTCCAAATTTTATCCAAGACCTTGATAGTATAATAAATCGTCTTTACTCAGGATTAAAGCCAAAATATCGAAGGCCATTAGCTTCTCGTGAGTTTAAAAGTTATGAAAATCTTGTTCGATGTGCTGAGAAGGTGGAAATGGAGTTTGCTGATGACCATGTGTTCTATAACAACCAGCAGAAGAAGAGACCGAGGTGGCAGGAGAAAGGTAATAACTCTTCAAAAATGTCTGATGGTAAGAAAACTAAGTTTGCAATTTGTGATAAATGTGGAAAAAGTCATGCTGGGGATTGTCTTCTGAATTCTGGAAAGTGCTACCGATGTGGTAAGATGGGACATAAGGCTCTTTATTGCACTGAAAAGGATAAAGGTGAAGGTAAGACCGAATTTGATTTACAGTTAGTGAAATGTTATAAGTGCAATGAGATGGGTCACTATGCAAACGTGTGTCCGAAAAAGAGCTTGATTGATGGGAAGCAGTTAGACTACAAGCAGAAAGGGGTGGTGAAATCCTTTGAAACTACTTCAGCAGATGTCAGGCTATCAAATGAAGTTGTATCAGGTACTTTGTTTGTTTTTTCAGATTATGTCAGTGTGTTGTTTGATTCGGGGTCTACACATTCATTCATCTCTGAAAACTTTTCTAGAAAAATGGGAATTCCATCTCAAGAAATGACTCCTGAACTTCAGGTAAAAACACATGGGGGAAATGTTGAGGAAAAAAGAATTTATAGAAATATTCCTATCCTTATCTGTGGAAAGATCCTACTTGCAAACCTTATTGTTCTACCTCTAGTAGAGTTTGATGTTATCCTGGGTATGTATTGGATCTATATTTACCATGAAAAGATTGACTGTAGAGCTAAAGAAGTTTCTTTTCAGAAAGACTTTCAGTTTGTGTACAAGAGTGAACCCTTAATGTTGATAACTTACCAAGAGGCCAAGAAACTTGTAAAATATGGAAATGAATGGTACCTTGCACACATCATTGAAAATAAAGGAACTGTTCAGATTAATGATGTGCTAGTGGTAAATGAGTATCCTGATGTTTTTCTTGATGAGTTGCCTGGAATAATACCAGATCGGGAAGTTGAGTTTACTATTGAATTAGTTCCTGATGCTAAGACAATTTCAAAACCCCCTTATCGAATGGATCAAATTGATCTTTTAGAGTTGAAGGAGCAATTTCAAGATTTATTAGAGAAAGGTTTCATTCGACCTAGCACATCACCTTGGGGTGCTCCTGTTTTATCTGTTAAAAAGAAATATGGTTCTATGAGACATTGCATTGATTATAGGGCCTTGAATAATATCACTATTAAGAACAAATATCATTTTCCTCATATCGATGATTTGTTTGATCAGCTCCAGGGACCTCAGTTTTTTTCAAAGATTGACTTGAGATCGGGGTACCATCAGCTGAAGGTAAAGGGGGAAGATATTCCGAAGACCGCGTTCCGTATGAGATATGGCCATTATTAATTTGTAGTAATGCCTTTTGGGATAACCAATGCACCTGTTGTATTCATGGACTTAATGAATAGAATTTTCCATGAGTTCTTGGATAATTTTTTGGTGGTTTTCATTGATGATATTTTGGTGTTTTCTAAAAGTAAAGAGGAGCATGAAAGACATTTAAGGGTTATCTTGAAAACCTTAAAAGAAAAGAAACTCTATGGAAAATTCAGAACGTGTGAGTTTTGGTAGCAACAAATATCTTTCCTTGGTCATATTGTTTCTAAAGAGGGAATAAATGTTGATCCTGCAAAAACAAAAGTTGTGGAAGAATGGCCAAGACCCACAAATTTAACCGAGATTCATAGCTTCCATGGTTTGGCAGGCTATTACCGAACGTTTGTTAGAAATTTTTCATGATTATCTAGTCCAATGACTAAGCTAACTCGGAAGGGTGTTATGTTTTTCTGGACAAAAGAATGTGATGATTGTTTTCAGGAATTGGAAAGAAGATTGGTGAATGCTAAAATTTTGGAACTACCTTCCAAGAATGGTGAGTCTGCTATATACAGTGATGATTCGTTGAAAGGACTTGGTTGTGTCCTAATTCAGAATGATCAGGTAATTGCTTATGCTTCACTACAGTTGAAAACTCATGAGGTAAATTACCCTACACATGATTTGGAATTAGCTGCTGTGGTTTTTGCTTTAAAAATTTGGAGGCATCATTTGTATGGAGTAAAGTGTGAAATATATACTATTCACAAATGTTTAAAGTATATATTCACTTAGAAAGAGTTAAACATGAGACAGAGGAGATGGCTGGAATTAATCAAGGATTATTATTGTACAATTCATTACCATCCGGGAAAAGCAAATAAAGTGGCTGATTCTTTGAGTCGAAAAGGTAATGCATCATTTGAAATGTTGCGTTTGGAACGTGATCCTTTGGTTAAGGATTTGATGAACTTTGGCATAGAAGTTGTTGGTGCAGGAAGTTCTTCTGTTTTGTTTCAGGTATCAGTGATATCATCTCTATCATATAGAATCAAGCAAGCACAGAAGCAAGACAGTGAGTTGCAGAAAAAGGTAGAGCTGGTTCAGAAAGGTAAGTTTCCTGAATTCAACATTGATAATGATTGCGTTTTGAGATTTGGGAAGAGATTGTGTGTTCCTTGTGATTCACAATTGAAGAGAGAGTTGTTATGTGAAGCTCATAGTTCACCGTTTTCAGTTCATCCTGGCAGTACTAAGATGTATAGAGATCTTTGGGAGTATTACTGGTGGGATGGAATGAAAAGAGATATTGCTGATTTTATTATGAAGTGATTGACTTGTCAACAGGTTAAAGCAGAATGGCAGTTACTGAAAGGGATGCTTCAGCCATTACCAGTGCCAGAGTGGAAATGGGAGAATATATCCATGCACTTTGTTGTGGGATTACCGAAGACATCTCGAGGTAATAATGCAATCTGGGTTATTGTTGATCGCTTGACCAAATCTGCTCATTTACTTACTATACAAGATACATTTTCCCTGGATCAACTTTCCTGTTTGTATCTTAAATAGATAGTCATGTTACATGGAGTGCTTCTCTCCATTGTATCTGATCGTGATCCCATGATCACTTCTAACTTTTGGAAAGGCCTTCAGAAGTCGTTGGGTACTGAATTAAATTTTAGTAAAGCTTTTCATCCTCAATCATATGGGAAGTCAGAACGAACAATTCAGACCTTGGAGGATATGCAACATTCTTTCTCTATGGATTATCAGGGAAGTTGGGACCAACATCTTTCTTTGGTTGAATTTTCATATAATAACATTTTTCATTCCAGTATACAGATGGAACCATTTCAGGCATTATATGGGAAGCGGTGTCGAACTCCAGCGTTCGGGGATGAAGCGGGTGAAAGGAAGTTGAGGGGACCAGAATTGGTAGAAGAGATGGCAGAAAAATTTCAGCTGATTCAGAAGCACATGAGAACAGCTCAGAGCAGGCAGAAGAGTTATGAGGACAACAGGAGGAAGGATCTATCTTTTGAGGTAGGTGATCATGTTTTTCTCAAGGTTTCTCCTTGGAAAAGTGTGATGAGATTTGGTAAGAAAGGAATGCTGAGTCCAAGGTTTATTGGACCATATGAAATTCTGGAGAGAGTTGGATCAGTTGCTTACCGAGTGGCTTTACCTCCGAGTTTATCTCAGGTACACAATTTTTTTCACGTTTTGATGTTGAGAAAGTACATGCCAGATCCATCTCATGTTTTGAGTCTAGAGGTAGTTTAGCTGGAAGAGAACCTATCTTATGAGAAACAACCAGTCCAGATTCTTGACCAAAGGGAGCTAGTGTTACGGAATAAGGTGATTCACCAGGTAAAGGTTTTTTGGAAAAACCACATGATTGAAGAGGCAACATGGGAATCTGAAAATGCAATGAGAGATAAGTACCCCCATTTATTTGATAAGTAAATAAATTGCGGGGACACAATTTTCTAAAGGGGGGAAGGATGTAACATCCCAAGTAAGTAATGAATAATAGATATTTTTATCTATGCCTATTAATGAATTAGATAGTGTTTTAGAGGCTTAAAATGATAATAAATCCAATCTTAAGCATGGAATACACTAATATTTTTAAAAGATTGTTTTACTGCCTTTTGATTGCAAACCATTTTTGAATCTATCTTTTGAAAAATTTATAAACTATGTTTGTCAAAATAAACTTATTCTTTATTATTGGGACATCAAAATTTACATTGTGTGAATTTTTGGTATTTTTCTGACAATGTTCATTTTTTAATGAATAGTGAAAAATACTGCATTTTACATCAAAACTGGTTTTTAATCTAATTTATTTATATGATTAGATTATGTTTTGAATTGGTTTTGAAGTGAAATTATAATATAGTTTTACCATTTAATCCAATGGTGGTCATTGGAATCAATTTCACTTTGAAATTGGACTTAAATCGGTGTCAATATTTTGATACTTATTGTTTCATAAAACATGCTATTTTCTCTAACAGCAGGAATTAATTATTAAATTAATTAATGTGACTTATATGTTTTAAATTTTTTAAAATAGACTTCATTTTTGAATTCAGAATATCAAATATATCTTAGGGTGTAGTTTTTGTATTTTTCTGAAAAACTTCAATTTTTGATGAATAGTGAAATCACTAAGTGGTAGTTAAAGAAACTGATTTTTCGTTTAAATGAAATTTTTCCACCTTTGTGTTTTGAATTTCAAAAATCCGACATACATGGTTGTCATTAAGAAGTAAAATGTGGTTCAATGAGATTAAAATAATTTTTTGTTGAATAGTAACTTATTATGTTTTTAATCGCGATTAGTGGTAATTAGTGTAGTTTAAGGTAAAAATAATGCGTTAATAATATAAAATGACCTAGAAACATGTCCTAACCTTATTGGATGTGTCATGGCCGACCAAGAAAAGCCATGGGTCAACTTGGGGACCCCATGGAGCAACTTTGGTTGGAAAATGACAGAAATAAATTTTTATTTAATGTAAAAGTAAAAATGACACAAACATAATATGTTTTACGAAAACAATTTTCACATGGGGTTATAAAAATCCGATTTTTGATTATAAATAGTCATTGTAAAGATAGAAAGATTTCCTACATCATAGTAGTGTTTTTATAATTTTTAGACTTTAAATAAATTAAATTATTTCTGACATAATGATTATGCAGCAATGACCTCATTATTTAACGATTTATATAAAATGAAAAGATAATGTAAATTCTATGACCTACACATGTCCAAAACCTATTGGATGGGTGTATTTCGAACCCTTATCACCTTATCCTCGAATTATATCAATGTGGGACCTTTTGAATCCGAAACTCATTTTAAAATAAAGTAATTTATCTTTACTTTCCAAGAGTGCCCCTCCTCTCCTCTTATAAAAGGACCCCACCTCTACCTCTTTTCCCACACTCCCAAAGCCTTTTGCTCGGACAACACCTGCCCATTTTCTCTCTCCACTTCCATCTCTTACTCCTTGAAGCCTCAATTTTGGAAGAAGTCTTCCCAAGGATTCCATTGAGCTCCAACCAATGGGAGTTACACGATTTTAAGGTAAAGGCTTCACTTGAGTCCTTTTGTTTTATTTTTCTTCTCCAACCCCCTAAACTCTTTATATTCTTTTATTTTGTAACAACTCCAGTATCCTCAATATACCAGGATGTTTTTATAAGATGTTTTCGAGCTACAATTACACACACCTACATCTAATGGTTAAAGGACATACTGTTTCCGTGGATGGTGAATTTATGCCTGCCGAAACGATGATTGTTCAACATTCTTTTAACACCTTCAAAGGTGGAAATTAAGATGTAACTATATTTATATATGATATATAATATGTTTATGTTTTCCTTAAGATTCTTTATTTTTCTTTTTGGTCATACCTTTATGGTTTCCATTATGGGTAATCGCGATATCTTCATTTAAGGATGTGCGGACTACCGCCCCCTCAAAGTGATTTGATTCGTTAAAAATACCATATGTGGGACGTATAAAGGATGGATATATGATATTATAAATTATATTATACTGTAATTATAATATACCTTTATATAATTATGATTCCATTCTATAAAATACGAAATAGAAATGAATGTAGCGTTCATGCGTACGTACGGCTTACCGTCTCCATGAACAGTGCATTTCATTTCTTACCTCTAAATGATTATGTAATATTATAAATGAATTTATATACTGGATACATATGATATATACGTAATGATTATAATTCTGGATATAATGGATACATGAACAACATTTAATTATAAAGGGTTTATTTTTGACTCAAGTACCAATGATCGTTTAAACGACCATTATTAACTTAAATAATTACATAGTGTTCATGACATGGCAATAAGTGATATAAAAGGAATAATGAACATGAAAAAGGTTCTTAAACAAGTATAAGTTAACTCAAGTATATTATTTAGGAGATTAATGAACGACCAAGTCAATTCGGACTCGAGGTATGGGACTTCGTCTCAATCTCCTTTCATTGAGGCATATTTTATTTTATACACAACTTTCTTTTATACGGTGTATAAACCCCTTTGACTTTTACGTTTATTCAAAATGAATCTTTTTTATACGAAGTGTTAACTAAACGACAAAAGGGAATGTTTTTGTTGTACTTATGTGGCGACAACGACTTCTCCGCCGTCATGACCGTTATTTGAGTTTCGGCTTCCTCTACAATCCATACCTTCCTTTTTAAAGAAAAATAAATACCATGTTTTACTTTTCTTTTATTTTGGTATCAAAAATGTGTTTCATAATGTTTTTATATCAATGTGTTGTATTGATATCTTGTGATTGAAATGTGGGAATGTTATGTTTCCTTTATGCATGTTTTATGTGATATGATTATGTTGAGGTTCTTGGGCATTATTATGAAAACGGGTGGTTCCGTGATAAAATAAGGGCGAGTGAGCCTGATATAGCTCTCCAATGCATTGGGTAATGCGAAGGAGTGAAACGTTAAGGTTTCTCCAAAGAGATTTAGGGAATATACTGTGATGGGTATTCCAAATATAACGAAGAGGGTTACTAC
The DNA here is from genome assembly GCA_963277665.1 of Viscum album. Classification (NCBI taxonomy): domain Eukaryota; kingdom Viridiplantae; phylum Streptophyta; class Magnoliopsida; order Santalales; family Viscaceae; genus Viscum; species Viscum album. The sequence continues at coordinate 602,446,988 of OY728157.1, forward strand.
CTATATAAGAATGTTATGAATGCCTCAAGTTACCATTATATCTTATGATTTCTATGATTTATTCATGATTTGATGAGGTATGTTAAAGTGCTTATGTTTTATGGGTAAAGTATGATCTCATCCTTATGTATATATATACCCATGTTTCCTTTCCATATTTTTATATCCCTTACTGAGCTTTTTATGCTCATCCCAAGTTTTTTGAAATGTTTTTCCTAGGTCAAGGGAAAGGTAAATGATATGATGATAGTGTAAAGGAAGTGTCAAGAAAGAATCCATGTATATTTTAAATATGTTTCCATTGATGGTAATGAAGAATACTATCTTTATGTAACCACTTTGTTTATATGTGGAATGTAATGCAAGTTTTATGATCTAATTCTCTAGAACTCTAAACCCGAAAAGATCCTCAATGTGTAATCTTGTAATAACTGAAGATTAAGTAAGGTTTAAGGCTGGGTCCTTATAGCTTTCCCTCTACATTGTTGATAGCTTGTTGATTTGATATAGTGAAGGATCTTGTATGGAATGAAGGGCTGCTAGTTTTTATTTGTAATAGTTAATAGTGGATGGTATACATTTCGATTTGAAGATAGTGTATTGTTCACTTATTACATTGAATTTAGTGGAGGTTATTTGTGCAAGAGATTCATAGTGTCGATGGAGTGGGGGCTGCTTGCTCCTGGATGACTTCATTATGATCTTCGAGCATCTAGGTTCATGTTGCAGCTGGACCTGACCAAACTGAACAGCCTCAGAGGATAATTTAAATGTGGCATTTATTGCAAAAAATAGGGCATGAAAGAATGATTGTGAACTACAACTGCATTATGACCACTAAGGGTGAACCAACACCACACAAAGAATCTGTCTAAACACAAACTAAATCATCCCCAAAACAAATAAATACCTCGAAAAAAGATCCATGGAAGAATAATGTAAGAAAACCCGCTAGTAATAGAAGATAACTCACAATAGTTTGACCATTAATCACCAACAAATATACACTTGGATGAATGGATCAAATAGAGAGGGAATTGGCTTAATAAACACTCTGGGGTACCTAGGATTCACATGAAATTTGAGGAAAAAGGAAAGCACGACTGAATGAATGATGGTTTGGATGAAAAATAATTTAAAAACTACACATGATCATGGTATTACATAGTGTGTAAGCCACATTCACATCGTGTAATCCTTGAGGTTCAATTTTCAACAAAAAAACATGCCGCCTATCTACTTTATTTTATTTTTCTACCCCCTAAATATTACACATAGTTAAAACTACGAGGCATGTTTTCAGAAATAGTTTCTCATCATGTTATATAGTTTTGAGACATATAATCCACCTTTTTATTGTATCTAATAAATGAACATCAAAAATCACCATACGAGCCTCATTTGAACAATTTCAATTACCATAACCCGCAATGTAATGGACCGAGAAGGAAAAAACCATAATAAAAATCCTTTGGAAATATTTTATAGCCATAATAATGATACAATTATATCCATAAAAAATAGTACTTGAGATATTTAATTTTGTTGAAACATATATTTAAACTAATATATATATATATATACATCACACCATAATAAAAATATAACAACTAAAACAATAACTCTGAATAAAATAATACTCACCACCTCTATTAACCTCTCTTACCATGGTTATCTTTTTATACATATTTCCCGGAAATAGTGGTGTGCACATTCTACAAAAAAAAAATTTTTTTTTAATATACATCAAGAAACATCTATCGAGGATGAGTATTGGTATAATTTCTATCACGTCTTCAAATATACCATATCCTTGGGGAAATTAAATAACTCATATTAATTATATTTAAATAATTATAAAACTAATAATATTAGATAAATTTAGAATACCATCGTTCTTATAAAATATATTTTTATATTTTTATTAAATTTTTATCAAATTGAGAAAATACATACTGTATTAAAAGGAACCAATTTCTATTTCTTTTTGCACATTTAAATGACAATAACACTGTATATAAATAATTCTTACCAATTTGGAATCAGAAAATTCCACATTCAATCCTTCTCCTAGTGAAAATGAATCCATACATAAGTTGAAAACACTTTCCTACCAATTCTACGTTACAGTACTACCATTACCCCAAAACATAATAGAGATCCCAAAATAATACTTTGATAATTACCGATGACTTATATAAAAATATTCAGTAAATTTAATAAAATTTAAATATCACAAAATTTTAATTAATTTGGACAAAATATTAATATATATAAATACTCATTAATTACGTGAAATCATATTTTTTAGAATTTTAATGAACACACAAAAATAAAAAACTTTTTTCCCTAAATATTTGAAAAAATAAATTACATTTATATCAATTCTTAAAACAATAATTTATAAGTCAAGTTAAATCCCATAGAAGGTTATATTTTGAATAAAAAATGAAAGGAATCTAAAATTTATCCCATTATATAAAGAATTTATAGTTGTATATATCTTCTAATTTTCATTACATCATTATAATTATTCATATATGTCACAATACCAAATAGATAAAATATGTTGGAAAACATAACTTTTAGGGGTATTAATTACCTAAAAATCACTAAAATAAGATATAACCACAGAAATACACGCCATTAATCATATCAACAATAAAAAAAATTATAAAAAAATATATAATCTATTTCAAAACCTATAATTAGAAACCAAAAGTTTATAATTCTTATAATGAGTGTTATTTAGTGCCTTAGTGAAACCATTATGCTCAAATCCCCAAACTACGACAAAAACCTCGGGACAAATGAAGAAGAAAAAGAAAAAATAATTTAATAGCCCCTAACCTTAGATCCATATATCATGGGAGGAAAAATATCCCTAAAGTATAATAAATATAATCCGTGAATTATATATATATTAGGAGGTTCAAAATGTGGAATATTAGGAACTATACTAAAATTAATATTTATTTTTCGAAATATTACATTATCGATGATGATATTAAAAAGCCTTCTAGATTATGATCATTTTCATTTATTTTACCCTTGAGTCATACTAAATGACTTCATAATCAATGATGTCACCCAAAACCATTAAATAAACATCATGTTAAGTATTTAACAAATATTTCAAATTTTTAACCCCTAACAACATACTAAAACTTCATAACTATATCAACATATACTAACCACAGTAAACTCGAAAAACATGAATCATTCTCCTGATTAGAAAACATTGTTTTGTACGAATTATAATAGTCAGTGAGATAAAACTAATTGGTTCATGAATCAAATATATCAAAATGTATAAATAAATATCTATAAAAACTGGTGATTTTTTACAATCCGAATGGAAATTGATTCATGTCAATAAGTCAATGATAACTTAATGGTGTATTTTTCAATTCAATTAATTTTATTTAACATTTAAAAAAAATATTTGACATGTTATATAATCTAAAGAGATTTATATCTCCCATAAATAATAAATACTCACCCAATTGTAATTGAATCCCATCATTGTTGAATAACTAAATTTTACAATGGTTTTATTCAATTTTTTGATAAGAATATAATGCCTTGATTTATTTTGAACTTTATATCATTTTTTCTGTTGTATTATTTATTTAAATTAAAAGGTTTTATGTTTTTTTATCCAAATTTAGAGTAAATTAATATATCTAGTTTTGAGTTCTACAATCCAATTTATTATTAATTGGGTGATACAATGAAACTAGAAATAAATTTTTAATGATAAGTTTTTTTGTTACTATTCTTTTATATGGGCATATAAATGACTTATTCAAGATAAAATAGTTTTTGAACTATGTTAATTATTATTCAAATTATATTTTGACAATAAAATTCTTATAAAAGGATACCAAATATTTATTATCTGGTAAAAGAAAATTGTTGTCCCAATTCACCACCCACCATTTATTCCAATGAAAATGATTCATAATGTAACATATTGGCAATCGATACATTTCATTTAATACTCATAATAAGATATTATGAGTTTCCTAGAGCATAATAGACTTATTACTAGTATTGTGTGTGATTCACTATCATAGATTGATTTTGTTTTAAAATAAATTTTAATCCAAAAATTAAAAATATTCATAGTATTGGGTAAAAATCTAACAGTTTATAATGTTTTCATAGTGTGTGATGACTTTTAAATTTCCTTTGAAATAAATATACTTTGTTAATTATTTTTATAATTTAAATGATGTAATTTGATCCCACAAACATATGTAAAAAATAATATGTAATATGATATTAATTTCATATATTTATATGAATTATCACCAGTGCATGTGACTGTATAATTATTTTGATAAGTGAAATACAATTCATAGATGTCCCACTAATATCATAATGTTAAAGACAATATGAAAGGTTATTGTTAATTATTAATGATGATGTATACTAAAAAAGGAAAATATGTCAATCTAACATAATCCGTCTTATATAAAATGGATTGAAATGACCAAATGAAAAAATAAAATTATTATAAGATAATTAATTATTTATATGTATATGTTCTAAATTATATGTAAAACTCTAGTGGATGTTTTTTCAAGTCCTTCAAAGTCATATTAAATAATAAATTGTGATATATAGTACACCTTAAGGAATTCAATTATTAAGAAAATATTTTTATTTTTCTAGAAGTTCCTGGACATTATACATTTAATTTACATAAAGGAAGTATTGTTAAGGAGTAATTATGAGGATTTTTGGATGGGAGTAGAGGTTTATTGAGATTCATATTTCAAAACTATTCTACACCATAGAAATGTAGAAGACATGGTGCCCTTAGAGATCTCCTGTCTATAACTAAGATGCATAATATTACATTCCAATCCATTATAGTGGTTTTTTAGGTAAAAATACCATAGGATTGGCCTACCTGGACAATAATAAGTTGTTTCTTGATGTATTATTGATAAAAATAAAAACCATTTATATTCCTTGGTGGTGGTTGAGATTGGAATGAAACTCCAAAAAAAATCTACATTCATCCACGTATCAATACATGTTTAAAAGAGGAAATGCATGTGACATTATGGAGGTTTTGAATGTGATAATAATTAATTATTTTATCCTCTTAATAAATATATACAATTTTATATGAGTATTAAATAATATTTTTTTATATTATTTAACGAAATTATGGAATGTTTGGTCTATTTTTCATATCATGTTTTCATTGATATTATTATTGTTGTTTAATTTTTTTCTACCCTAACATCACACAATGTTATCTGTTCAATGTGGAAAATATAATGGACCATGGTTAATCATGTTCTCTTATTCAATGTAAACTACCCTTATCATCCAACATTCATTTTCCATTTAGCATGGGTGATCACAGTGAAAATCCTATCTCTTTTTGATGATTTTTATTCCATATATCATGTAGGATTTAGGATGGTATGGTATAGGTTGTATTTTATTGACATTATTGTGTTTTTTATTGTGGTGTTTTAACCTCGATCAATCATTAGTATAAAGTGAACATTGAACTTATAAATTGATGTTTTGGATTTGTTTATCCTCCATTATTTTCTATGTATTCATAAACATAACACAAAATATCTATTTTGATTATTCTAAAATTAACAATAATGTAAATTAAATAGTATTAAAAATAACCTTTTTTTGTTTTCATGGTCAAAGGTGTTTCCAATATGTTAGCATTTTTTCAATTTATTTACTTGAGAGTGTGACATCTTTATATATGTTATGGTATTAACATGATACTTTTTTAATAAAAAATATTTAACTAATGTAAATATAGATTTTCTGGATAAATAATTATAGATGTGACATGTATGATATGTAATTTCTATTCATTATAATTTGATGGAAATTAAATTGTTTACTGATTAATGGTTTCATTATATTGTTCTTCCCTGGCATTTCTCTAAATTATATGTTTTTAATACCATGTTTTTTTAATTCTTATATACCGATATATGATTCCATATGTTAATTATTTTTCATACCTATGTTAAAAAAATTATAGATTCAAGATAGTACCTTACTATTTTTTGGTAATGGGAAATGATTAGAAATGCATAATCTTGTTTGATTGTGGATTTAGAATTAATTTTTATTATGGGATAAATACCCAGATAAAGGATCTTTGGTTCCTCAGTACATTGGTTTGATTCTTCATAATGTGATACTTGATTTGTGTTGTGTTGTAATCCATGAATTTCTAATGGTTAGAGAAACTTAGGTGAGGTGCCTAGGTTTGTGGTTATAATTTTTGGATGGATTCATAGAGATATGAATAGTTGTTTCTTTGATTTAATTGTTGTTGATGGAATGGTTTTCTATTGGTATTTCTAATTATTAAGATGAATTATAGGAACATTATTTATAAATATCTGTTTAAATTCTATATTTTTTGTCGTCATTTATTATATTTCATTACATTAAAATTTGGTGTAGCCTATTATGAATGGGTTTTTAATCCCTATATGATAGAATATTATCATTTCATGTGTACCAAAAATTATAGAATGAAATTTAATAATTAATATTTTATCCCATTTGTTTGGTGGCTTATTGGAATGTTAATGGTGTAAATCATGACAAACCATTGAGTTAGTTGGCTACTTCCGAATGGGAATGGGAGATGAATAATTATCAAGATAAAAAAAATTAACGTTTAACATAAGAATTTATTAATTAATCATGTTCATTGATGTTTTCTATTCATATTTAATACATTATATTACTTGTGGTGTTCAGTGGTCCATGGGTTGATTACTAGAGATGATCCTATGAATAGGTAGTTTACCATAGTGTGTTGTGATCTACATATATCATTTTTTTGTGGATTTCACATTCTACCCCACTGATTTTGGTAGGGATACCAACTCCTAGTAAACAAAAATATTGGTTTCCCCAATCAACCATGTTGAAATAGAACAAATAGATGACTACATACTATAACCCCACCCTCTTATCCGAAAAGTATTATATTCTGTAAATGAAAGTGGTTACCTTTCAAGTAATATGTGTGTAGAGGGTTATAATTAATGGTGGTCATTTCACAAATTGTTATCTCGAGATATAGAATCCAATGAATTATTATAGTTTTTTTGAATGTTTTTTTTCTCATGTGTGGTGTGATATATGACATATGATATGTGGTGGCTTCCAGAAACTAATCATTTACAATATGAAGATGTGTTTTTGATAAATATATGAAGAGATGAATGTGATACATGTTATGTGATAATGATATTATGTGATTCTTAGGGATAATGGTTTTTTATAGTTTTATTGGATTCACAGGATAAACGAACCTTAAGCCATATATTCCTCAGGATGAAGGAATATGGGGAAGAAAACCATACATGTCGGGGGATGTAGTGAGATACCATAATTTAAATTAAACATGACATTATTTTGTACTTGTATGTGACACGAATTTAATGATCCATGGTTATCAATTAAAGGTAGAAAACATATTTAAGTGATTTTCTAAAATCAATTAATTATTCTTTGGGATTATGTATTCTTATATTTTCTTATTAATGAGAGTCTATGGAAAGGTTCCTCTAGTATAAACTGATTATTCTCACCATACGTATATATACATTTTTTTACAAGGATACATATAGTAATCATTGATGATGTCAGACAGTACCATGCCAAGATGTTTTTACGAATTTTTCTTCATTTGGGACTCTACTAAGGAATTTTAGTTTTTTACTCATAGTTTCATTTATTTTTGATTAGTTTAATATCTTCACATATATGTATTGAGATATTTTATATAATTATGAGTTGTATTTATTTAGTGTTAGTGTCTTATCTCTCACTTCTCATGTTATTCATAGAGGATAAAGCATCCCATTTGTGTGTAATAATTTCTCATTGAAAATTAATCAAAATTTATTTCAATAGGATGGAATGAGGTTTCATTACCGACCATATCTTATTTTCATCATAGTATGGGTAACATTTTGGGAGTCATGAAATGGTTTTATTAAATGCTTATTTTGAGTGATATGATTGATATTGATGGTAAAAACATGTGGGGACCTACTTGGTTGTGAGGAAAATTGATTTATATGAGTAGATTATGTAATGTAATTAAGGTAGTGTGGCTAGAACATGTGAATTTTTTGTCCCCTATAATTTGATTCAAAGATATTTATGATTACTAATCCTATATTATGATGTGATAATGGTTGCAGGGTAGATACTTAAGAAATTATCTTGTCTTATTCTTCTTTATAGTTGTATTTCAAAATGATTGACCTTTTTATTAATTTTAACCATAAAAATAACTAATAAATATTATTCTTCTTTTCATAAGATACACAAATAGTTTTTTATTTTGAAGTCATGGCTCCAGGATGGCCTTCCCATCAGATTAATTTCATTTATGTATAATAGAATGTTCCCATAAATAACTATATGAATGATATATAAAATGATGAGACATGGATTTTAAAACCCTGGGAGTTTTAGTTACATATTATATAAAAGTATGAGATATCCTTTTCAGAGTCAGTGCCTACAGACTGGTTGGATTAGGAAGAGAAGGCATTCAGTTTAATCTAGTACAAGAATAAGATGTTGTTTGTTTTGGATTGTGATACTATGTGGGGAATCAAGGTAGTTGTGGTACTTATTCTATAAGGATTATAATAATTTTCAGATATCATGAGATATTTTTTCAAACTAATATGGAGATTAGTATCTTTATTCTATTGTAAAGGTGGTGAGGTTCTTAGAGATTCTTTATTTTCTATAAGAATGATAAAGTATGAAAAACTCATTGCTTATTTTTAAGATCATTCCCCCATGTTATATTGGCATTTTTAAGATGACTTTTCTTGGGGGAGACCTTTTTATGGGGATTTTCAAAAAATATAAAGCATTGGGTTATCATGACTATTCTATAACCATAACATGATTTACTATTGAGAGATGTTATTTTAAAGAGGAAGTTGGATAGGAAAAAATAATAATGACATGGGACTCATCAATATATTCCATATAAAAATTACTAGATATGAAATTAATCATTTTATAGTATTAGATTTTTCAGATAACAAGTAGTATGAATGGATCCTCTGTATCATTTATTTGCTGTGGTGGTATCTCCCATTCCCTTCCCACAAGAGATCATATGTTTTTTTAATTGGTCTTAAGGGTCATAAAATTTTTGAGATTCAAACCTATATGTACAAGCAACATGAAACATGTTTTTGGATTTTACTTCATTCAATAATATAAATTTTGTTAAAACAGAAGAAGAAGGGTACTTTAACCATCGATTAGTTAAAGGGATATTGGGTAGGAAGATGATAGCCTCATAATTACAGACATAGATAGAGACCCTAAAATAGCTATTTATGTTTTAATTAATAGAGACTAAGATATCATGATGTAGGTTAGTATAATATTCATGACCTAGAGATTCTAATTCCTAGAGAGACAAAAATTATTTGAGGTACAATATTTAGGTATTTTCTAAGGGTGAATACATTGTACGATTTAATTGTTTCACATTACACTATATCCCATACTCTATTTTGTTCTTTGAGACAAGAGTCTGAGAGACCTCTACAATATTTGAAGTTACCTCATATTGATGAAGATTGATATTATTTATGTAATGTATGAATAGTATGTGGGGTAGTTTTTGGGATATAATGAATAAGGGGATAATTCTTATACATTCATTCATAACCTTATGAAATCATCATCATCATATACTAGATGTATTCATTATAGGATATTGGCCACTAGTTCAAGAGGACGATTGTGATCAATGGTGTGGAAGGAGAGTTGATCATATTAATTGGTGAGAGAATAATTGAGATGTGTCAATGGTTTCTCATTCTTATATTCATTTTTACCTGATTTAATATTAATATATTAATAGGTTTTACTGATATTGTTTCAAATGGTTGAGGGAAATTACACTAATTTATTCCGTAGAAGGATGTTTTATTACACAATCAATTGTATAGTATGTTTCTGATAGAACTATAGTCGAGGACACATGTAATATCTATGTATTAATATAATATGGGACTTTTTGTGTTGTAGGTGCTATGGGTAACTACCTATGATACTTTTTATCATGATTTTTTTAAAACCATGTCACATTTATTTTTTGTGGCCTTCCTATGAAGAGGGTTCATATTAGAATAGAATATTTTTCCATCATCATCACTTGAATCTGATTGTAGTGAAGAACCACTATTCTCTTGCATGGAATGAATATTTATTTAGTTATCTTAAAGGATCTAGTTAGTTCATGAATACAATCTATTATCAGGATACCATTAGATACAAGTAATATATGAGGATATATTGAATAATACATTCTCTTTTTGTTATAGGATTTATGAATTCACTATAATTTTATTCAGTGTGATGAATAATTAAATACTATTCATATGATTAACGACTAAAATATTTTGAATTCGTATATTTGATCAAGGTGATTTCATTTGATGTTATCCTTTTGTAGGAAATCATTATGGAAGATCAGACATTGAATCCACGATAAGTTTTAGGAGTTCATCATCATCATCAACTATTTGGGAAGCAATAAAAGGGAGAGGTTTTCTGATCATGATGTTAGATTCATGAGGCATATCCTAAAATACTATGGGGTAGTAATGGATACTCATCGATTGATGTAGCAGTTTCTTGTAAAAACCACAAGACAATTGTAGTTGTGGATATTCATCACAATCTTCTAAGATAATATTAGAATTTTTTCATTAATTATCTCAAATATTAACTCATACAACTAAATTATTTAAATATAATCATAGGTTTTTTGGATAATCTTGTATGATATATCATTCGACTGCTGAGGGATATGTTGTTCAATGTAATATTCCTTTATTTTCCTGAAGTTATAGTTTATTTTTAGTTTTCCTATATCCATTCCCATCATAAATTAGGGAGTTTATTTACGAATCATAGGATAATTGTTTTTTATGGTACTTAATAGTTAGTTCCCCATGACTATAATTGCGCCTCACATGATCTCAATTTAGTTTTATTTTTTATTTTCATTAATTTTTTTTATTTCCTCATTAGGAATATTTGTCTTATTTCCACTAATCTGATGATACTGGTATATTTAATCTCATGTATGACTTGAATTTGTAACATTTATGGTAGTTATTGTTATTTCTGTATTTTGATTTTGATATTTTATGTAAAATTGGAATGGGTAATTTTATAGACAATGAACTTAATAAGAATTCCCATAGTGATGTTGTGTATGATTATATATATTTTTACAGAATGATAAAAGTTACATCTTAAATGAATCTCAATACGGGAGAAGTTGGTAGTGAGAGATTCGGTTTTTTGATGTTAGTATAGTCAACATTGGTGTAGTAGCTAAATGATTCGAGGTTGGGGGATCTTGAGGTGAAGGATTGGTGAGACCATATCGTCTATGGTGATGATCCCAATGGATTATTTAGGGATGATCAATATTAGGTTTTGTTTTAGGTAATGGTTTTAATTCTTTCATTGACAATTGAAATTTTTGTTCGTAATTTCTATAACATACGCTTATAATTACATCATTATATGAAAAATATATACCATTCCCTATGAGGGTAGTAATCGTGGCCTATGTTGAAGAAGTTTATTTTATTGATTGTGTCTCAATGTTAGGTATTCAGATGGTAAAGGATAAAGATCGAGATCTGAGTTGTTTTCTACAACGATTAGATATTTCTTATTTGAAGTGGGAGGTCATTTCAATTTATATATACTAAATTTTACATCCATTTCATGGATTATATGAGGTTTTATTGGGGATATTATATAATTAAAACTATCCAAGAAACATTTTTGTTATCATAGAGTTGATATGAGTGGAGGTTTTTACCAAGGAAATAAATGGAGAATTTGAAAATGCATCTTAGTGAGAAGATGCTGATAATATATTATAATGATATTCATTTTACTAATGGGTTTGAATGAGGTCTATAATATGTTTTCTCCACTTAGTTATACATTATCACTATATTTCATACCCAAATATATATTAATAAAAGTCTAAAAAATCATGAAGAAATGTTTTGTGTTGGTGTCCTAGATTGTGAATGATGCAACTACATTTGTTTTTGTATTCTTAAAAAAAATTCTCCATTAAACAACTTGTATTGATATGTATAAATCATTTTACATTTGACATTTCCATTCACTATTGTGATGTACTGGGGTCTAAGAGTCAAAAATTCTAAAAAAACTAGTGAATACAACAGAATAGGTGGTTTAATTGAACGATAAGATGATTAATATAGTGATGTATCATTAAAAGTCATATAATAAACCATATAGGGTACTTTTGGAGTTTTATACCAGAGATCATGCATTCTTAATGATTACTATCCAACATGTGTATTTGTGTTTTTGTATTTATATTGTTCATTTCCCCCTATTATTAGTCCTTTTGTAGTGAAGGAACATATAGGACCTTTCATGTATCAGAAAACAATACACCTAACGTTGAGTGAAATAAATGATGTGTTCCAAATATAATATATTTTAAAATATCTTATTCGGAATTCAAACATCTTTGATGGGGGAAAATCACTATTATCGATTATGTGGTTGTCATGGAGTATCATATAGAGATCCAAGACCACCATGGGAAGGTGGTACTCTGGTGGCTAACTAAATCTTCAGTTCTTCTCTTACTCCACATGCCAACATGCATTATTCGGTGAATGTTTATACCTTTTTCATCATTATCCTTTAATCTATCACCATTCAACTCATCTAGATTCTGTAACAACAATACCACTACTGCATGTCACTACCATTTTTAAGTCATCTAGGAAACACTCCCCCACAAGAGATTTCGTGAACACTCCAGCATATGTGGGAATAGAAAATGGTACCACAGAAACCAGGATAAACCATTCCAAGCCCTACTCAAATGTCTTTTCTTGGAAAAATAGGTCCCAAAACATATCTAGGGATTATTGATATAGTATTGTAAAAAATTCCAGATACAATTCCATTTTCATGATACCCTTCCAAAGCTACATATGCTCATAGTGTATGAATTATTCTCAATGTGGTTAGGAAAAACTCTTCACTATTGAGACACTCAAATTCCACTAATGTGAGAATATCCTCATCATGGGATTGTACCACCAGAATCCACCATCACATGGATGAACCCCATTGAAGGCATGTCACTAGGATCCCCAATTTATCGGGAGGTGTCCTCACAATGTGTAATACTCAAGTGAAAAACATGATAAAGTCCGATAATGAATGGGGGGGTCTATTTCACCCTGGTTCCTCAAAGGTCACTACGTCAATATCTTATAAAGTGAACTTAGACTATGCTCATCCTCGTCCTGATCTTCGCGAAAATCCTATTACTCAACAGTTGGTAGCACTACTAGCACACCAACTAGAGGTAATTCCATATAATTAGTTCCCCGCACCAAAGCTTCATCACATGGTGGATTTTCATCACAATCACATAGTGGAATTCTATATGGCTATCATTGTTATGAAATTCTAAAATTAAATCAAGATGTACCATGATCAATGATTTTATCTGAGGATCATGCTCAAGAAATAGAAAAAAATGAAAACCCAATCTTATATGATACATGTAGCATTTTTTTCCCACTATCTATTGTCATAATGTATTGAGTCAAAATAAAGATTATCAGAGTCCTGATGAATGTATATTTCAGATACCGCACAAAAACCAGAACATCAGGCCTGATAGATGAACATGAAACATCATAACAATACCATTAGAAACTTCAAACCATGATCACTACACTAAAATTCCAATGTGGATCCAAAAAACATGGATATAACTCTATCATGACACTACCCAAAGGGGCTTAGGATTTATCTCCCCCAGCTTACCTCTAATAGGAATGGGGATAGTGATAATCACTAAGAATCCCTATCATTAATATTGGAGGTATTTATTATGTACCTATATGAACACACAAATTTCCAACATCACAAAGTGTTGAAATATAAAAACACAATGAATACAATTCATGAATATATATATCTTACAACCAATTTAATAAAGAAGTTTTTAATGTGAAAAATGTAAAAAAAACACCCACCAAAGAGAACTATAAAAGCGTACATACATCACAGAATAAAGGGATCGATGTAGACTGCAACTGCATGAATGCTTCTCAACCCGACTACAATAAACACCCTGGTTTGTCTAGCTCACCTAGCTCTGCCAGCCTCAGGTCTCCCGAAGTCTCCATTTAAAATAATCTGGTCTATATAATACAAAAAACATGTGAAAGAAAATATCATCATGGGGTCAGTATATACATACCATGTAGGCACCCCAAAAACCCCAAAACAAAAAGAGAGCCATTGAAGGGAAATAGTCCACTCAACCAAGATGTAGGGAACACCCATCAAGATAAAAACTTCATCTCAAATCATCCTTGACTTTACTTGATATGTAATATTCGTCTACAATTTTTTTCACATATGACAAGTAAAAACACCGCATGGACTCCCAGAAATAACCATTATATACTTGTATCAAATGATAATACCCATGTGGTTCCATCCTCAAAGCTGGAAACATGAATCTCTTATTTAGATTTAACCTTATTAGGAGACTAGGAGAATACACTATGTTAGCTCAGTCATCCCACATGGAAATCATGCAAGAGATGCAATCCATCGGAAACAACACTACCATTCATAATGGTACATCCGAGAGAACATGATCCATCAGGATAATCTTACTAGGTCTAGATCTAGTTCCTAGCATCAGAGGTCCTATCATCGCTACCACATGCCCATTATTACAAATGGAAACCCATGTGGAGAGGCATGTGCCTCACCATTACACACAGTTGAAGGAGCAGTTCCATAAACTATGCACATTGTGCATCTTCTCTGACATAAGATTACGAAGGTACCTTCCCCTCCCTACTGCCCCACAATTGAGTACTCATAATATATTAACCTATAAAACCTCAGTCACTCTAGTATGGAGTGGAACACACCCTAGTCTGTTGAGGGAGAACTAACTCCTATATAGGTTCCATTCACATCGATTAGAAGTTAATGTTCCAAAATATTTCAAACAACTGAGGGACTTCCAACTCCAATAGAGAACCTTCTCCCCACTAATACTTGGAGATATGGGAGTATCATAATGTAAGTGAGGACCCCATCTTGATCCAACAGGGGTGTACTACTCATGAATTACCATCACCCTGATATGATAGGGGAGTACCAAATTGTGTATTGAGGACCCACACCCTATACTAGTAGACGAGTACCACTCAGTGATTAGAGGACCCACAAACTGGTAGGATTGGTGATTACCACTCTTCCAACTCATTCATTATGGGGAACCTACACCATGAAATGATTGGTGAGTTCCAACCCCAAGACATAGTACCCACTACCTACCAATGATGGGGAGTTCTGGTCTACCAAAATAACACGTATGAAGGACCCACACATTGGAATGATAGGGGTGTACCAACTCTTTGTTTAGATGAACCTCACCCAATCAAGATAGGGGAGTAAAAAATCTATTGATGTGTCATATATGCAGGGCCAACACCCAAACAATATAGGTGAGCACAATCCAATCATACAAACATCATGAGGAAACCTTCACCCTATTTCTACTAGGTACTAACAACCCTAAGGGAATCTAATTAATTGTTACAAACCCACATCCCTAACGTGGGGAGTCATGTATCTTCCTATGCAGATATGTAAGGGAAAACCGTTGTCTAGTTCATCAGGGGTGTATCGGTCCCAGTGTGTCTATACATAAACCAAAATAATCTATAACATCATCTATGTACATCTTTGTCAGCATCTTTCTTAATTTATAATACCATATACATTGGAAGGTGTAATAGATGAGACTGTCACATTACATGGAGGAAACATCTCAGCATAGAATACTCAAAATTTGAATCTGAGTCCCATAGAAGATGATATCGAAGTAGAAATATTAAAAGATAATCACCCATGAGTACATGGAGAGCACTAGTTTACATGCATCCTTTTATCCCTCACGAGTACCTAATTGTGTATATTGTCTACAAAGATTACGAACCCATGTATGGGTAAATCAAATTTGAAGGTATTACACAGCATAAACCGCATATCTCAGACCCTAATCATTTTCATTTTCTACATGGATTGGCCAACTGTTTCATTTAAAAAAATTTCATTCCATGCAACCTAGTATGTTCAGGGAAAACAACCACATCCCCTTGTAGTTTACCCGTTTCCGTGTACCTGAACCCATGAACATGTAATGTTGTCATTTATTAGTGAAAGGAAATATATTTCTACATGGCTAACACAATCCATGGACCATGGTCATATGGTAATGTTCACTACACGACATGTACCCCTGATACACAACTTGTAGCCCCAATGGTTCATCTCCCCCAAACAAAAAGAGAAACTTAGCATGTGTCACCGAACTCCATGCTGTGTAGATAGTGATTATAGTAAATAATCCCCTCCTAAATACACTAATTGACCCCTTTTTACCTTGAAACCAAAATATATAACTATATGGGATCTCAAGTAATTGTATTTTTTCTCTAGAACCTTCACAAAATTTCTAAACGAGGGGATCAAGACCCAAAGTAAAATCCACCTACCTCTATGGTGAAATGTCAATGATTTGGATGGAGAATGACACTTGAATTATGATGCTCCTTGATATGTTGAAAATATTCTTCAGAAATAGAGATTGGTGGCACTTTTTTTCTTCAATTCAATGGACGTTTTTATCGGTGATAATAGGTTTATGAGTGAGGAGATGAAATGATATCCTCCTTTGGGTTTTGTGCATCAAACATGGGGGTGGGGTGTGAGACTAGGGATAGAAAATTAAATAAATTTTAATTAATTAATTTATTACGCCAATTAATGCCATGTCAACTCACCACCATCCAAAAACATGGGCACAAACAACATTAGTTTATTTATACTATAAAAACATTGTTCTAGACTGAATTTTGGTCTCAGAAATTTCATCCGAGACTCAAAAAAATAGTTGATTATGATTATGAGAAAATGAATGGAAATTAAAAAATATATTTAAATTTTTTGAAATTCTCACACGTAGGCCCATTATGCCACAGCTTCCCAACACAACATAATGCCCGACTCTATAATATATTTCTAAAATATTCCAAATACTTTTGTGTCAAAACCAGAGTCATTAAAACAAGCATATGAAAATGGTTCATTTTATACCTTGAAAGAAAATTATTTAATCTAAATAATGGCCTCCATTTATTGAATCATAATGAAACAATATATGAATGGTTACTAATGATAAAATAATTCATCACATTCGATAAGATTTCCAGAAGAAAGAAATAATAAAAACGAACAGTTGTTCAATGAGATATCAGCTATATTATCTTCAATTCTTCTAAATTGTGGACCAACAGTGGATGGATCTTTATCGATCTATACTCTATGTATGTGGATGGAAATTATTTTACATATATTGATTCTATATGAGTGTTTGATGAAGATGGAGTGGGTGATACTCGACAAGTTAATGATGATGGAGAGTGTACTGGTGGTGATGATGATTTTGGTGATGGTGGAAAAATGTTGACAGTGTTGATATCAATGTTGATGATCGTGAGGATTTGGATGACATTTATGAGTGTCACTATTGATAGTTTTTATATCTATCATTTTGATTTTTTTTATCATATTTATATTTTATATGTATTAGTTTTTTTGTATATGGGTATATTTTAGAGAATGTGGGATGTTATAGGTGGATAAATTAGGCAGGCTATAGGTGGTTTATATACATGAGAAGTATTGTTTGGTAATAATTTAGTATGTTGTAGGTTATAATTTTGGATTTCGCATTTTAATTTATATTTGATATATTTGCGTGGTGTATACCATGAAATTTGTTAGCCAACTACCATGGTATTACTATGTGACTAATTTTTCAGTGCCATGGTTTAAACAATTGTAATATATAACCTAAAACTGTAGTTTAAACCAAGTAAATATTTAGTCTATATACAAGGATTAAAAATTTCTATATCTAGTAATTACATGGTTTATAAGGGGTCAATATACTACATATTTATATACTTTAAACCATGTTAATAGGCCTTAATTTTCATTTTTTAATAAATTTTATATTAAAAAATTCCCATAGATTAAATGGTGGAAATATGTAGTCTATTTCAACGGTTTAAACATTGGAAATATTAAAGGCCGACTAAACTGAAATTAGCTTCTAATGTTAGGAAAACCAAGGAAATAAGTTATTACCAGGATTTTTCACTCGTGGACATGGTTATAATCTACAGTTCTAAGTGAATTTTGTAATTTTTCAGGTTATTTTATAATTAAGTCTTCAGAAAATATCCCTCCTCCTCCTTGAAATGATTTTACATCAAACAAAAAAAATATTTTTCTCTAATTAAGGATAATACTGAATCATTGATATGTGGAAAAGACTAGTTTTTCATAAATATGATATTTTATTTGATTTATAGTTAATGAAAAGTCCCATTGACGCACCCATATTTTAAATAAAAAAATACATCACCCAAATATGATGTGATAGTATGAATTAGACCATTATATAACAATTCTTGAAAAATATTATTCTATTACAACTATTGTACTTTAGAAATTTGATTAGGGAATTTTTAAATTTGATTATCATCAGACACTATGTAAATATTAAATTCAAAAAATCCATCACTAGAAAAACTTGTAAAACATCATGAAATACATGACCATATTTATTTACAATTTCTAGTTCATTAATTTGTTCAATTTCTTTGTTTTTAATAATATGTCAAAGGTATCATTCACCGCCTTCTCTGATTAACTTATATGTTTCTTGACATGATATCAAATTTATAAAATAATTGAAAAACATTATTGTATCTAAAATCTATTATAGGAAGAATAATTTAAATACAATCTATATGAAAAATAATAAATAAAAAATTAATTTGTAATGTCAACATTTTTTTAGTAATGACCATCTGACTAATATTATTATGAATATTACTATAAATAATGGATTCTTTAGTATTTCCACCTAGATTTGTTGCCAAATGATACATATTTTATTCAAGAGGTGACATTCTGATTTTAAATCTAAAAATTTCAAATATAATGTAATGAGAACCTCCAATATAAAATAAGGAATATATATAATTTAAATTAAAAAGTAATACACCTATTAAAACATAATTAAATAGTATAACATGAACTATAGTAGTATGAGCATATCATTCCAAGATATTTTTTTGAGTATATTGTCACACCCCGATCCTAGTTTCCTAGAGTCGGTGCATTATTTCATAACATTAGCATGATCAAAAAATATCATGTCTCGAAATACCGATTAGTTTAGTAGCCTTGGAAGTACTATATACATTCATAAGGTTTACATTACATCATATAATGAAAAACTACAAAAAAATTGTATCCATAGACAACACTGGGATCCCATAGACTATAACTAAAGGTCAGTCATAATATAGTTCTTCGCTTCCTAGTAAAAATTAAAACAGAGAAAGGGTTGATATTAGATGCTCAAAAAGGAGAAATTTTCATAAATAAGAATATATATTTAAGGAAATGTATAAAACTAATACAAAACCCTTTTCATCATAAACTGCATCATAATATGGAAAATATAAATCAAAATAATTCTTTTTTACTTACTCTCATTGATATTCTACTAGTTGAATAATCACATGAAATATCAATATCCATTTTCAAAATGATGGAATGCATAATGCCAGACTTTCATAACCACATATTCAAGGATTTGTGCCAAGACTATAAATAAGATTTTGTTATGGCCTTATGCCAAGACACTAGTTTGTCACATTAGACCTACCGATGCATCGAGGAGCTATAGTGGGCTCCACCCATCACTTACTATGTCCAATTCATTCCTCATATGAAAAGTTTTAAACACAATATAACCATTCATATTAAAACTAGAATACAAATGTCAATACTTTACCCATAAACAATGAATGGTATGAAATAACACATCCACAATCAAACATATCACAAAAACTTCAATAAAATATGGATGTTTTTTGTCATAATAAATCGTCTTCAAATAATCATAAAATCTATTAAAGGATGTTGATATATAAGAAATAAAAAGATTTTTAGAGAAATATCTCTTTCTATTTTGAAATAATTTAAAGTTCAAATAATTATAAAAGAAAAAATTTATTTTAGAAATATTCTTATAAGCTGGTAAGGGAGGCTTCGATGATGTTATAATTGCATAAAATAGTCACATCTAACGTATAAGTTAAAAATACATTCTTACCTTAGATTTATCGAAAAGGTCAAAAAGAAACTTGTTTGGAAAATGACGGAAAGAATCCTTTCAAAACATATAAGGTCAAATAAGGATAAAATTTTCTTTAACCCATTGTCTATTAAATAGTACTAATGTTTTGAAATTCATTTTTACGAAACATAGATGTTGATGATAAATAGGTCCATATAGATAATTATGTATAAACAATCACAGATAATGAAGAGATTTTAAAATTAACCATTACCTTGTACTTTTACTTGGTACAAGGTAAGTTAACATAATATATAATGGTGAAATATATTTTATTTAAATTATAATAGAATCATATAAATTAATATGATGTCATATATGATCTTTTTAACATTTCTTTGTTAATAATATCATAGTATTATCGTCGTTTTGGGTGTTAACTAATTCGTTTTCCTTTATATGCCTTGTTACATAAGTACTGTTTATTATGGATAGGATATATCTTATTAATATTTATAATTATATTATGCCTTTAAAAATTATTTTTAATCATCTAATGAAAATTTTTCTTGAATGGATATGATGGGGAATGAATCTCAACGCATTCATGAAAACTGTAATATGTACGTACGCACGAGCGACAATATCATTCTTTTGATATTAAAATAATATATAATTGGATGTTATATAATATATACAGAATCTTTATCATGTTATATTTATTATTTACATCAATTACACATCATTATTATACCCATCCAAATAATAATCTATCGAATAAAAATTACACCACGTCATGGAGATGGTAAGTTGTACGTACGCACGTATAGTGACATGTCATTCAAAGGATGGATAGAATAATGAATATGGTTGGACCATATTTATAATAAAATCACTATATATAGATGATACTAGGGTTCTTATTTTATAATGGAAACAACATTGAAAGAGAAAGTGGAAGAAGAAAGGAACTTGAAAGAGGTGATGCGATATTTACCTCTTCTTTGGGTTCTTTCTTTTGATTTGATCAGAAGGGATACTTAAGTGGGATTTATAACTAAATAATGGACTCTAGGATTAAGGTAGTATAGTTGAGAGGGTATTTGTTAAGAGTTTGGAAGATCCAAATGGCTTTTAGGGTGTGAATTAGAGAGAAGGGGGAGTACCCTTTTATAAGAGGGGTGAGGGGAACCTTAGGAAAATCTAGACATATTATTTTATAATAAAACCATTTTCGGTTTCTAATGGTTCAAAAATGGATAATATAATGTCTAAGATATGTATTGGTCTCAAAA
The DNA here is from genome assembly GCA_963277665.1 of Viscum album. NCBI lineage: Eukaryota > Viridiplantae > Streptophyta > Magnoliopsida > Santalales > Viscaceae > Viscum > Viscum album. Next base: position 602,468,639 of record OY728157.1, read on the forward strand.
CACTCAACAAATAGGTTTTAGAGAGGTTTGGGTTACTATATTTACTTTACCTTTTAGATTTAACTCTTAGTTAAATAGTTAGACATTTAACAAGTCTCTTTGTATTTTTATATTATATGGTTAATAAATTTCTATATACATCCAAGAGAACCCCAAGTTGTTCATTAATGATACACCTATTATTATATAATTCTTTTGGACGAACCTTTGATTTTTATGAATAGAATATCAATTAATAATATAATATTTGTTGTAAAAAACACTTTTACGACAATTTTGACACTATTGGGTGTTATGTTTTTTTCTAAATTCATAAAAGCATTATTACTTCAAAAAAAATTATTCTAAACAACCCTAATATGTCATATTAACCGAGAAAATTAGTTTAATTCTGAAAAATTACCAAATTACAATTATTTGGATATTTATAATATCAATGATTTAAATATTTCATTAATTAGATAATTACTACATCATCATTGTGTCATAAAAGAATTAATTTATTTAATGTATAAAATAAATAAATAAAACTCCATATTTTTGGAAATACTTTTATCTTTCTAATTAATATTTATATTCAAATTTATCTTATGTATAACCCTATATTAAAAATGTTTTATTCATTAAACTTTGACTTTAACTCTTTAAACACTTTTTAAAATAAAATAATAATAAGTGTCCTAATCTAATCCAAGTGGACAAAAGAGGTTAATATTTTATTTCTAAGGTTGTTTTTGGTTGAATTATACTTATTCAATATAATTAGGACATGTGTTAGGGTAATACTAATATCCTTTTTACTCTTAAATACCCTATTTAATTTTAACCGTGGTAAATAAAAGTATAAAGTTACTATTCAAAAAAAATATTTTCATCTTATTGTACAACATTTTTCTTTATAATATCAACATGTCTCTCAGATTATTTAAATTCCACTCCCATAAGTGGTAAAATTATGTTTTATGTAAATTTGAAAATTCTCCTATGAGGTGGGTAAAAGACGGTAAAAAGTTCGGTAAATTATATATATATATATATAATTATTATAAACTGACTCTAATGAATTAAATTGAACTTAGATAAGTATTATGTATCAATTTTGACCAAAAAAATTTAAATAATATAAATAATTATTTAAATAAAAAGTCTGTTTAAAACAATAACTCAATGTTTTTTTACTATTTATCAAAAATTGAATGTTTTTAGAAAAATACCAAAAATTCACCCTAAGCTAATTTTGATATTTTTAATTCAAACATGACTTCTATTTTACCAATTTAAAAACATATTAGTTGCATTAATTAATTTAAAAATAAATCATTTTGTCAAAACCAAAAAGGGTATTTTTAAGAAATAATAACTATCAAAAGATTGACACTTGCTTATATCCAATTTCAATGTGAAATTAATTACAATGAAAATCATTGGATTAAATGGTAAAAATATAATCTAATTATACATTCAAACCATTAAAATTTATAATTCAACACTATAAATTATATTGATAAAAAAATTGTTTTCAGTTAAAATATAGTATTTTTAACTACTGACCAAAATATGAAAGTTATTGGAAAACACCAAAAATTTATTCCAACTAAATTTTTATGTCCTGATTCTAAAAAATAATTTTATTTTGTCAAATTTAATATATAAAAGTTTGAAATATTGGATTTAAAAAGGGTTCCCTATTTAAATGCGGTAAAATTGAATTTTTGAAAAATACTTCTTTCTTCTGAAAAAAATGAATTTGTTCTTAAATTATGTCCAAGAAACTGATAATATGGATTCTAAAATTATAAGGATTATATAAAGTTCAAAATTCAGTAAATACTATTCATAACAGATTTTTGAATGGCTAGTTTGTTAAGTCGTGGTGTGCTTTAACTTAGTGTAGCGTGTAGTGTATGCTATTGAATTATACTGAGAAATAACATGCTATGAAATCTTGGGGTGTTACATTCTTCCCTACTTCAAAAAATTCCATCCTCTAAATTTGAAATGGATCTTCAAAAATAAAAGGTTATAAATCGAAAATACCTTTGTGGGAAAACCTACATCGGAAATTGGTTTAATATAATTTAGTCTTAATAACAGGAAAAGGGGAATGAAAAATTCACAACCAAATTATGATCTAGATTAAGAGAACACTGGTGGAAATTAATAACACATAATTTTAGTAAAAATGAAAATCTTTATAGGGAATGAAGGAGGTCATCAGTCACAAAATATTTTAGAAATGGGGGCCTCAAAGCCATCAATCTATGATGATTTAAAATATCATTGGTTCAACAAAACATAAGGTATTAGGATAAAACATTTTTAGTTTTAAGATCACTTACCTAAAGTTTAAGAATTAATTTCTTCATAGAATAATATAAGAAAAAAAATATATACATGACATGTACTGTTCTATCCTTTAACTAATTTATACCACAAAATTATCTTTCACACTAAAAGATAATAGAACATTAAAAAATATTCTATTTATCCTATTCATATTGGGTTAAAAAAATGAATTATTAATTAACCTATCAGAACCTTTAAAAAACGAAACTACATTATAAAATACAGGGAATTTAGGTAGTCCATTGGTAGGTGATAAACCCCAATCAAACATTGGTTTTGGGTTCGATTCCAGCTGCTTTATCCAATGTGACAGGTTGTCACACAGTCTGCGTGTTGTCCTTTTTATAAAAATCCAAAAATAACCTTAACAATAGTATCCAATTTCAAACATAATTCACTGTAACCTTATGACTTATCCAAAATAATTCTATCCAAACTCACATTCCAAAATTGTTAAGGATGTTAAACAAAATGAAGATTCATTTTTCCACATAATAACATGTGAACAACTTCATCAAGTATTATTTTAAAATATGGTAACACCCTGAATTACCATAAAAATTTGTTGATTACATTCATACTCCCTTATCCTTTATATAATACTACATATATTCCTTATATCAATAATATTGAATATTCCAACAATGATAAAATAAAAAAACTATTAATCAGTTCCAAGGAAGTAAAGAATATTCAATATAATTTATCCAAATCAACAATCTCTTATTCCAAAATCACTACCTCATTATCAGAACCATATTAAGGATTACATTCCTTCAACCATGTATTTTCCAAAAAAATGTAGCTTACTATTATGACACTTTTCTTAGAACCATATAATCTCAAATCCTCAATAAAATTGTACTGTAGTACAATCATTATTTATCTCCATAATTCATATAACTGGTATATTTTTGATACAACACTCAAATGAAATAATTCTTTAAAAACAACATATGAACAATAACCATTCCTCTTCATATGAGGTAGTATCATAACATTATTATTATCTAATAGCATCATTTAAGGTATACTCTGATGACTAGGACATTGATTCGCGTAGTGTCCCATCTTCTGGAAGATGAAGCATCGTAAAATTGAATTTTTTTTCATACCCTTGCAATAACATACTTGGTGTCATTTTTCTCCATAATAATTACACACCCCCATTCCTTCCAAGAATTTACCATGGTGATTCGTTCAATAGTTATCACATATTGGAAAATACTTCTTTTCCCTCCTCCCTTTATCAATCTTTATCTCTCCCATACTTTTTTAATACTGCTTCCCTTCAAAGCCATAGGACTCAAAGAATTCATTAATTATCTTATAAACACATGATACTATTTCTTCATATGTTGAGAATACATGGGAGAATACTTCCTTTCTAAATGATGGATTAATACCTTGGATTATATGATCCTTCTTACTCTATGGATCATATTTATTTCTGCAGTTCAAATTCCTTCTACTAGGTGCCATTTCTATACTATGGCATACACTAGGTCTGTTTCTGAATTGCAATGAATAATTCCAAACTTGTAAAATACCTAACGTAAATTGAACAGTTTATTGATATAATCCATAATCATAAAAAATGTTTTCTTTGAGTAATTATATACTCATATACCCTTCATAATGGTTTTTAAAAAAGTTATAATTATCCTAAGCATATCCCCTGGGAGTGTTGTAACCAAGAGTGCAACAATGCCCATTGTTGTGCACCAGTTCCTATTCGAGTCCTACTCAAAGCGGTGTATTCAGGTTTAACCCCTAGGTACATCTGTTCCAGAGCCTCCTCTACCTGCTTGTATCCAGACATGCATATATTGCTTGGAAAATTCAAAAAACCTATACAATACAAAAATTCTAAGATGTTTTCTATACTAATCCTCAAAGTCTATCTTAGGGCTATGTGATCAAATCAGAGTTTATCTGAATCTAGTTTCCAATGTTTGTACTAATCATTCTCTGATACCAACTGTATCACCCAGACCCTAGTTACCCAGATTCGGTACATTATTACATAATATTGACCTGATTACAAAAGATAATGTCTCGAAAGACCGATTAGTTTAGTAGCCTTGTAAGTACTTTATACATTCATAAGTATTACATTACATCATAAAAAGGAAAACTGCAACAAAATTGATTCCATATACAACACTAAGATCTCATATACCATCCCTATAGGTCAGTCATAAAATATTTCTTCGCATCATGGGAAAAAACAAAATATAGAAAGGGGTTAGCTCAGATGCTCCGTAAGGATAATAATATTGTGGAAACATTCATAAATAAGAATAAACATTTAAGACAATGTATAAAACTAAAAAAAAGCCTTTTAAAAATAAAATTAATCCTAATATGAAAAATATAAATCAATATAATTCCATTTACTTACTCAAATGTATATTCTACTAGTCGAATAATCACATGCAATATCAATAGTCACTTTCATAATGATGGAATGCATAATTTCAGACATTCATAACCACATAGTCAGGGACTTGTGCCAAGACTACAAATAAGATTTTTTGATGGCCTTGTTCCAAGACACTACTTTGTCTCATGAGACCTATCGATGTATCGAGGAGATATAGTGGGTTCCACCCGTCACCTACTATGTCCAATGCATTCCTCATATAAAAATTTCTAAACATAACAGAAACATTTGTATTAAAATTGGCATACAAAATGTGAATACTTTATCCATAAACCATGAATTTTATAAAATAACACATCCATAGTCAAACATATCACAAAACCTTCAATACAATATGGATATTTTTTATCATAATAATTCATCTTCAAATAAGCTTAAAATCTATCAAAGGATGTCGACATAGATGAAATCAAAACCTTTTTTAGAGAAATATCTCTTTCTATTTTGAAATAATATAAATTTCATAATATTATAATATTAAAAATTTATTTCAGAAATATTCATATAATCTTGTAAGGGAATCTTTGACGATTTTATAATGGAGGAAAATAGAAGCACCCTCTGTATAAGTTAAAAACACATTCTTACCATAAATTTGTCGAAATGGTCAAAAAGTACCCTGTTTCGAAAATGACGGAAAGATTCCTTTAAAAACATATAAAATAAAATAAGGTTATAAATGATTTTAACCCATTGTCTAGTAAATTGTAAAAATGTTTTGAAATATATTTTTATGAATCATGGTTCTGGATAATAAAGAGGTCCTAGTAGATAATTACGTATAAACAATTTCAGATAATGAAGAGATTGTGAAATTGACCCTTACCTTGTACTTTTCCTTGGTCAATGGTAGGTTAACCTCCTGTATAATGGTGAAATAATTGTTACTAAATTATTCATGAATCATATACATTAATATGATTTCATATATGATCTTTTAACATTGCTTTGTTTATAATATCTTATTATTATCATCGTTTCGGTTGTTAACTGATTTGTTTTCATTTATATTCTCTGTTACATAAGTAATGTTTGTTATGGGTAAGATGTATATTATTCATATTCAGAATTATATTAATACTTTAAAATTAATTTTAATCATCAAATAAAAATTAGTCTTGAATGGATACGATAGGGAATGAATCTCATCGCGTTTGTGGAGACGGTAATCCGTACGTATGCACGAGCGACAATATCATTTTCTTTATATTAAAATAACATATAATTGGATGGTATATCATATATAAATAATTGTTATCATGTTATATTTATTATTTACATCAATTAAACATCATTATTATACCCATCCAAATAATAATGTATCGAATAAAAATTACACCACGACGTTGAGACGGTAATCCGTATGTACGCACGTTTGGTGACATGTCATTCAAAGGTTGGATAGAATAATGAATATGGTTGTAAAATATTTATAATAACAACACATTATATAGAAGATACTGGAGTTATTGTTTTATAATTGAAACAACAATGAAAGAAGAAGTGGAAGAAGAAAAGAACTTGAATTAGGTGATGAAATATTAACATGTTCTCTGGGTTCTTCCTTTTGATTTGATCAAAAGGGATCCATAGGCTGGATTTATGAATAAAGGAAGGATTCTAGGATGAAGGGAGGATAGCTATGATGGTATTTGGGAAGATTTGGGCTGAGCCAAATGTATTTTAATGTTTGAATTAGAGAGAAGGGGGAGTTCCCTTTCTAAGAGGGGTAAGGGGCACCTTAGGAAAATCAAGAAATATTATATTATAATAAAATCATTATCGGATATTAATGTCTACAAAATGGATTATTTAAATGATAAGGTGGGTTTGGATCGCAACCTCTCAAACAATCGGTTTTATACAGGTTTGGGTCACTATATTAACTTTATCTTTTCGATTTAACTCTTAGTTAAATATTTTGACATTTACCATGTCTCTTTGTATTTTTATATTATATTGTTTATAAACATACTATAAACATTCAAGAGAAACCCTTGTGGTTTATTAATGATATAACTATAATTATAAATGTATTTCGGTGGAACCTTTAATTTTTATGAATATAATATCAATTAATAATATAATATTTTATTAAAAAACTATTTTATGTCAATTTCGACACTATTTGGTAATTTGTTTTTTCTAAATTCATAACATCATTATATCATCGAAATAATTATTTTAAACAAAATTAATATGTCATATTAACCTATAATATTATTCAAATTCATCAAAATTCTCAAATTACATTTATTTGGATATTTCTAATATCAATTATTTTAATATTTCATTAATCAAGTAATTACTGCATCATCACTGTGTCATAAATAAAATATATTATTTTATGTCTAAATAATTAAATTAAATTCAATTATGATGGAAATATTTTTATATTTCCAATGAATATTTATAGTCGAATTTATCTTATTTATAACCCTATATTAAAAATGTTTTCGTTATTAATCATTGATGTTAACTATTTTAACTATTCTTTAAATAAAATAATAATAAGTGTTCTCATCTAATCAATGTGGACCCAAGAGGTTCATATTTTATTCCTATGGTATTTTTGTTCTAATTATACTTATCCAATATAATTATGTCATATGTTAGGGTAATAATAATATCATTTTACCCGTAAATACACTATTTACTTTTAACCTTGGTAAATAAAAGTAAAAAGTTACTATTCACTAAAAAAATATTTTCATCTTATTGAAACAGATTTTTCCTACTGATATCAACTTTCTCTCTCAAATTTTTGGAATTCCACTCACAGAAGTGGTAAAATTATGTTTTATGTGAATTTGCAAATTATCCTAGGAGGTGGGTAAAAGACGGTAAAAAGTTCGATAAACTTTTTAAATAACTAAAGTTATTATAAACTAAATACAATAAATTAAATTTAACTTATATAGGTATTGTGTATATATTTTGACCTAGAATAAATTAAAAAAAATATTTAAAAAAAATATGGTTTTCAACAATAACTCATTGTTTTTCACTATTCATCAAAAATTGAATGTTTTAAGAAAAATACAAAAATCCACCATAAGATAATTTTGATATTATGAATTCAAAAAATGAATTCTATTTTACCAATTTCAAAACATAGAAGTTTTATTATTTAATTTATAAATAATTCCTCTTGTCAAAACAGAAAAACGTATTTTTATGAAATAATAACTATCAAAATATTGACACTTGTTTATATCCAATTTAATAGTGAAATTACATAAAATGACCATCATTGGATTAAATGGTAAAAATATAATCTTATTATAAATCCAAACCATTAAAATTTATAATTCAACACTATAAATTATTTTGATTAAAAAAGCAGTTTTCAGTTAAAATATAGTATTTTTCACTATTCACCCAAATATGAAATTTATCAGAAAAACACCAAAAATTTATTGAAACTAAATTCTTATGTCCTGATTCTAAATAAGTAGTATATTTTGTCAAATTTAATATATAAAAGTTTCAAATATTGTATTTAAAAATGGTTCTCCATTAAAATGCAGTAAAATTGCATTTTTTGAAAAATACTTTATTATCTGAAAAAATGAATTTGTTCTTACATTATGTGAAAGAAACTCATAATATGGATTCAAAAATTATAAGGATTATATAACGTTTAAAATTCCGTTAATATTATTCATAACTGATTTTGAACAACTAGTATGCTATGTCATGGTGCACATGAACTCAGTGTTGCATGTAGTGTGTCACGACCCATCCTCGGGGCCCGTGCCGTGACTACCCCAAGCCCGCCATCCATAGGCTAGGGGCTAGCGACTAGCACCAAGGCGTAAATCCCAACAAAAGGGAAGGCATTGCCTTTGAAAAGTAAACAGGCACCACAGAGTAAGTAAGCGGAAAAGTAAACACTATGTAAAAACTATACAAGCTGTGCTAAAAGTAAAAGGGGCCGAAAATACAAGCCCAACAGTAAAGTACAACTGAAAGGAAAAATAGCTACTGAAAGAGAAAACTGTAGTGTCGAGCCGTTCTCTGGAAATCCCACCTGAAGGGTGGGTACAGATAGCCTCCACTGCTCCTCGGGTCCACCTGACCGCTCCGAGAACGTCCCGCCCAGTGGTCCACCTCCAGGTACCATCCTGCTCCGCACGCCTCCACCACGATCAGCGCTGTCCGTCGTCTGCAACCAACAAAATGTAGTGCGGGCATAGCCCGTGCATGGGTGAGTATAAGCTACTCAGTAGGGACCCTGATACCCCCGAAGGTCTCCCGAAATCCACATAGGATAATCCAAAAAGGAAAGATACAATCACTAAGTAACATCTGACACGGCTTAGGTATATGCCCATACATATACCTAAGTTATCAATTCCCGTTCGGCTCCAACGTCTGAGCCCATGAACAACCCAGTCCACACAGGAAAGCAAACGTATACCCACACAGGATAGAACAACACAATCCAGAAAGGAGAGTAAACAGTAAATCCACACAGGATAGCTCAACACAATCCACAAAGTAGAGTAAACACAAGATTCATCTCACAAAGGTATACTTATTCAGATGACGATAAAGATGATCATTGAACCATCTAAGTCGTCGGACCCATGAAGGATCGATAGGTACTAACCCCGCAGTGACCCACACAGGATCGGGCCCACACATGACCTGTAGTCGCTGGCACACACAGAACCACTGATCGCGGACCCACACAGGATCAGACCCACACAGGATCGGGCCCACACAGGACCAGGCCCACACAGGACCTGAAGCACTGATCCACGCAGGATCGCTGAGTGCAGTAGTCGGCGCAGTCCACTGAGGATCTCTGCAAAGTCGTCGCCGCAGTCCACTGAGGATCTCGGCACGGTCGTCATCGGAGTCCATGGAGGATCTCTGCACAGTCATCGCCGCAGTCCACTAAGGATCTCGGCACGGTCATCGTCGGAGTCCACGGAGGATCTCTGCACAGTCATCGCCGCAGTCCACTGAGGATCTCTGCACGGTCGTCGCTATCGAAGAAGCAGTCGCAGCCAGCACTAGGGTTCCGCACACAGCAAGCTCATTCGGGAGGGTCCGCTCCACGAGCCGAAAGGCTGATACAACAACTTACACATAGTCCGACGTTGATGTATCCAAAATTTCCGTATCGCTAACCGGAACCTCACGTCGCAGACGGCGCGTCGATCGGACGCCCGGTCTGAGAGTTATTGCCTTATTTTTCCCAGGGGCCCGGTTGGTTTTTAAGGAAAAACCAACCCGACCGTACTCCACCTGCGTCCAAACCTCAGGCGGAGTATGCCAAAAGATCAGTCTCACAAAGAGAACTCAACAAAGCTGACGACACGTCAATCGGACGTCCGTAGCTCAAGATATGAGCGTTTCCGCTCCGAGGGCCCAGTTGGTTTCGTGTACGAACCAAACCGGCCGAACACAAAGTATTCTGAAACCTTCAGTGCGATATACCGAAACGGCCGTCTCGATCCAAGGATCGTGTTGCCGCTGACGGCGGGTCGTTTGGAGGCTCGTAGCACAAGATATGACCATTTGAACGAAGACAGTCCGAAGACGGGGGGTACGGGCCCGGGCCGACCCGGACTGACCCCCACCACCCCGGGGGGTCAGCCGAACCGGGTCGACCTAACCCGGTCCGGTCCGGCCAGGACGCGGCCCGGCCGGTCGGACAGGCCTGGCCCGGTTCGACTGAGCGGCCTAACGGCCGAGGCGCGCGGGGCACCGCCCCCGCGGCCTGGTGGTGCCGCGGCCCCCCGCGTGGGGCCGCGCTGAGTCATGGACGCGGCTTCAGCCACGTCCGAGGGCACCGGACCCGCGCGGTCGCCGCTTTAGCCGCGGCGGCCTGTACGGCGGCGCACCGGGGCGCCACCGCTCCTGGCTGCCGGTGCCGCCGCGCCGGCGACCCGCGCCGCCGGTGAGTTCCGCGGGCCACCGGGATCATTCCGGTGGTCCGATTCTCTTCCCGTCTGCGCCATTGCTCCTCCGGGGACTCATTCTTCACTGCGGGATCGTCAAACATCTGTTGCAGCACTTTTCACCATCGCCCGTCAAATCCGCACAAAACGAAGAACAGCGGAGGGTCGTCGGGCCGTGTTCGTTTGGCCCGCACCCTCCGCGTTAGAGATAAATAACAGGAGGAATTTAAGTTCAACAAATGAACACATATCCGAAACAATTCTAAATGAAATAAAATTGTTTCATAAACGGGAATAAAAAAAGGGGTAATTCCCAAAATAAATCCCTACCTCGGTGGTCGTCGCGCGCGGGCGTTCTTCGCGGAAAAGCTCTTCACGGAAGAGGGGGATCGTCGCGTCGTCGCGGGAAGCCGTCACGTCGTCGTGGAATCCGGCGTTGAGTCGGAGAGCTCAACAGACCAAGAACAACATATTTAAATGATAAATAATTAAATCTGAGTTTCGTTTAAAACCCAAAAATAACCTTAGAGGAAACCTGAAATCACTCACCTCAAATGGTTGGTGATTGGAGATCGGGGCAGGGAAGAACGTCTCGGATGGGAGCGTCGTCGATTTCCGGGTTCGGCGTTCTTCGCATTCTTCGCGTTCTTCGCGTTCTTCGTGGTCTTCGCAGGGGAGAAGAAGATACAAGGGTCCTCTCAAATCTTCTCAATGCGCAAATAACCAGAGGTCGTGCATTGGCCTTATTTTATTATTACGCCAACGAATTTGAAAACTGTTTAAGAAAAGACTTAATTAATTCGTTGAATTAATTCAACGAAAGAAACAGCCCATTTAATTCATGAAATAAACTTCCCAATTAAATGGTCTGTTAAGATTTTAAGAAACGCGTCAGTTGACTTTCATAAAGACGGGATTTCGCAGGTGCGTTTCTTAGCGGAAAGAAACGGCGGGGCTCATGCGGTCCCCACCTCAAAAATATCCTACCAAGGGGGTAGGATATTTCTGGATAGCATCATATCCGGTTTAACTGAGTTCAAGCCGCCTTTAAGTGGCTTCAAGTGGCTTCCACGTGGCTTAAGTGAAATAAAATAAAGTTGTCGCAAAATTATTTTATTTCTTAACATTAAGCCCGAAAATTAAAAACCACATTCGAGCAAACGCAACTCCAGAAGAGGCGTTTCTAAGCGAATACTGGCGCTGCGATTTCATCGGTGCACTCAGAATTCGATTCCGGGCACCGGTTCAAAAGTTAGAAAAACCCACTCGTCCGTTCACTGAACATACCCAAGCCAAACTTCGGAAAATGATTCCGGGCACACCGGGCCTCGGAATCAGGTGCCGTCAGAAACTGCGCTCTTGTAAAATTCTAAAGAAAAAATAAGGAAAAACATTTCCTTAAAATTTACGGGTCTTTACATTACTCCCACCTAAGGACTTTATGTCCCCTAAAGATACATCAAAAACTAGCGAAACAAATGTGGGTAGTGAGCACGCATCTGAGCCTCCCGCTCCCAAGTTCTCTCCTGGAGGTTCCCGTGCTGCCATCTGATGCGTACAAGAGGAATCGATCGCCCACGTAGGACCCGCTCCGGTCGATCCTCTATCTCCACTGGGACCTCCGCAAAAGTCGCCCCATCATCCACGTCTAGCTCCCAATAGTCAATGATGTGTGTCGGGTCGTGCACGTATCTCCTCAGCTGGGATACATGGAAGACGTCGTGCACCCGGTGCAACTGAGGTGGCAGAGCCAGGCGATAAGCCACCTCTCCAATCCTACTGAGGACCTGGAAAGGCCCGATGAAGCGTGGAGACAACTTGCCGCCCCAGCCAAATCTCCGCAAACCACGTCGAGGTGAGACACGCAAGAAGACGTGGTCTCCATCCTTGAACTCTAGTGGCCTCCGCCTCCTGTCAGCATATGACTTCTGCCGGCTCTGTGCTATCCTCATCCGCTCCTGGATGACATGGACCTTCTCTGTCGTGGCCCGGACCATCTCTGGTCCCACAAGTGCTGACTCCCTAGGGTCTGTCCAGCACAAAGGAGATCTGCAAGGCCTGCCGTACAATGCCTCGTAGGTTGCCATCCCGATGGTGGAGTGGTAGCTGTTGTTTTACGCGAACTCCAGCAAGGGTAGGTGGTCCTCCCAGCTGCGACCAAAGTCGAGGACACATGCACAGAGCATGTCCTCTAGGGTCTGTATGGTCCTCTCCGTCTGACCATCCGTCTGTGTGTGAAAGGAGGTGCTCAGACATAGCCGCGTTCCAAACGCCTCAGGCAACACCTTACAAAGCCGGGAAGTAAAGCGAGCATCCCGATCGGAGAGGACAGTCAATGGAACACTGTGACGCCGTACAATCTCCTAAACGTAGAGACGCCCCAAGCTCTCCACTTAGCCCTACTCTTGAATGGGTAAGAAGTGTGCCGACTTGGTGCTTCGGTCAACAATCACCCAAATGGAATCGTGACCTCTAGAAGTGCGTGGAAGTCCAGTCACGAAGTCCATAGATATCCCGTCCCACTTCCACTCTGGGACCTCCAAGGGCTGTACCAAGCCTGCTGGTACCTGATGCTCTGCCTTCACCTGCTGGCAGGTGAGGAATCGTGAAACGAACTCTGCCACAGCCTTCTTCATGCCCGGCCACCAGTGCTGTCGTCTGAGATCCTGGTACATCTTCGCCACTCTAGGATGTACCTCCAAAGGAGAAGTGTGAAACTCTCTCAGCGTTGACGAAGAAGGGGAAACCCTTCGTGTGGTCATACAGATGTCAGCAGAGCATCCAGGAGATGAGGCAGAGGTTCACCAGCGCACCTATCTTGAGGTTGCCTGAGGAGGGAGTTGGATACGTAGTCTACTGCGATGCATCAGGGACCGGACTCTGGTGTGTCCTGATGCAGGAGTGGGCCGTGATTGTACAGTTTTTACTTAGTGTTTACTTTTCCGCTTGCTTACTCTGTGGTGCTTGTTTACTTTTTAAAGGCAATGCCTTCCATTTTGTTGGGATTTACGCCTTGGTGCTAGTCGCCAGCCCCTAGCCTATGAAAGGCGGGCTTGAGGTAGTCATGGCACGGGCCCCGAGGACGGGTCGTGACAAATTGGTATCAGAGGTCGTGTGTTGGCATTATTTTATTATTACGCCAACGAATTTGAAAACTGTTTAAGAAACGACTTAATTAATTAGTTGAATTAATTCAACGAAAGATACAACCCATTTAATTCACGAAATAAACCGCCCAATTAAATGGTCTGTTAAGATTTTAAGAAATGCCACAGTTGACTTTCATAAAGACGGGTTTTCGCGGGTGCGTTTCTTAGCGGAATGAAACGACGGGGCTCATGCGGGGTCCACCTCACAAATATTCTACCCAGGGGGTAGGATATTTCCGGATATCATCCTGTCCGGTTTAACTCAATTCAAGACGCCTTTATGTGGCTTCAAGTGGCTTCCAAGTGGCTTAAGTGAGATAAAATAAAGTTGTCGCAAAATTATTTTATTTCTTAACTTTAAGCTCGAAAATTAAAAACCACACCCAAGAAAACACAACTCCGGAAGAGGCATTTCTAAGCGAATACCGGCACTGCAATTTCATCGGTGCCCTCAGAATTCGATTCCGGGAAACGGTTCAAAAGTTAGAATAACCCGCTCATCTGTTCACTGAACGTACCCGAGCCAAACTTCGGAAAATGATTCCGGGCACATCGGGCCTCAGAATCAGGTGCCGTCAGAAACTGCGCTCTTGTAAAATTCAAAGAAAAATTAAGGAAAAACATTTCCTTGAAATTTACGGGTCTTTACATAGTGCATGTTATTAAATTACTTTTAAGAAATGATGTTCTATGAAATATTGGGGTGTCACATATATGATTAATTCCACCATGATAAGATAATATTGTAAAAATTTTAACTAAAATTAAGAAAAATCATCTCATCCTTTACTAACTATCTTTCAAACCATTAATGGATTGTTAAATAATAATTTCATTATTCTCACATTCCCTAAATCGTACATACCATTCTAGTAATAATATATAGATCATATAAAACATTACATGGAATGTCATTTTCATCACTTGAAAAATATGTTGAACCTTACATAAATAATTTTTATTTGGTTTCTTATATATATTTTTTCCACCTTTACCATTTCGTACACCCGAAATCTTGATGAAAATATTTTTCAGAAACATCTTGGTCATAATTATAATAAGAACTAATAGAATTCTCTATAATGGTAAATAATTCTTCAATAAAATACCTCAATAAAAATTATTTAAATCCATAGTAAAATCAATGGATACTAATACCATCATTCCCAATAAAATTTAAATCATACCTTGAGAAACCATAAATGTTTTATTTTTTTGAGGTTAATGAATCATCATCCTTTTTCCTAATATCTATGAATTTTTTTCATCATAACGAGTCAAAAAAGTGGATAAATATTTCAAATATAAAATGTTTTTAATGTATCCCGATATTCGATATCAATATCATTGTTTTCTATATTAGTATTTACCAAATTACAACATTTTTTAACATCACCTTTAGACTGATAAATTCAAAGGCTTATGCTTTGAAGATTTGAATGCCACATGACATCAACTATAATATCAAGAGAATTTATCCAACTATCAGCTAACACTAGTTCAAAATAATCCAGGAAATTTATAGGATGATGTCTCATAAAATGATACAAAATCCTCATGTTAAAAATTTTTAGATCTAATTCCTCTTGAGAATGGATACCACTATCATTTATAGCTTGTACCAATTTAACCATCATTCTAAAAAACATGTTAGTTCCATTTCCAATAATCCTGCACTATTTTTTTGAATGATTTATTGATCTTGGTTCATTCCCAGTACATCATCCATGTTTCCCCTATAGATAAGTATCTGGAACATACGTTTTTAGATAAAGAAACATTGTAATCATAATATTCTATATAATAATAACAATAAATAAATTATTCATAAGAATATTTAATATCCTAACCTCTAATAAATATTAAACCATTTTTTTGATACCAAACATGAGGACATGATGGTAAATCATTAAATTATCTCATGTTTTAGTTAAAAATTCACTTTCACATATTTTTAGTACAATTTCAGGAATATATATTTATAATATTATGTCATGTCACTTAAAAATGAATCCCTCTAATTAAAAATATATTTAGTATCCATTTGACAACAAAATAATACATAAAAAATTAAATCTGTATTATTTTTATTGATAATAATAAAAACATTCAACATTAAGTCTTATATTACAATACACTTCCTTAATCTATGTGAAAAATGATTAAAACATCGGATTATCATAAAACTAATCATATGGGAAATAAATAGAAGATATGTTTTGATATAGTGAATAACCTAAAACCCATATAAATGTTTACATTTTTTATAGTACTCTTTGAGTGATTGAAATATATAATTTCAACATAAATAATACTAAAACTTTTTCCTCAATGGAATATAATAAACCCATAGAATAAAAATAATACCTTTCATAAAACACATAAAAATTTTATTTTTGGATCATGTTAGAAATTACTAGTGCCTTGTTGAATATATAGTAGAAATATCCACAATAACCCTCCCCTTCATGGCTATTTAGACATGGAACATTACACAATTCATTGGAATTCTGTATTGGATATCACCATTCTTATAAAATATATCAAGCTCATCTTCCTTCATCAGAAAAATGGGTCTCATCCAATCATATAATCTATATATGTCTAACATATTTACCCAAAATAGTACCCATGTAACATATCATGAATAAAACACTTTATTATACAACTATTTTGTCATAAAACCTTTTAAAAAAAATTTAATTTCATATAAATAATAATATTCAATCATTCTTGTCAATAAATTGATTATATCCAGAACAAAGGTCAATCGTGAAAAGTTATTCAACATTGGGAATTTTAGCAAACATGTCATTAATATGGGGAAGAGGATAATTGTTCTTGATTATGATCATTTTAAACTCATACTAATCAAGGAAGAGTATAATTGATCCATATTTAATTTTCATTAAATGAAGATATGCACCCCATGGTGACTCACTTGGAAGAATGGATCCTTTATAAAGGTTCTCATGTATTTTTTTCTATATATCATGCAACTCAATTGGTAAAATTATGTTTGGAGACATTGAAATTGTTGTGGAACTGGGTAGGAGTTATATCAAGAAATCAACATCACACTTTTTTGGAACCCTAGGAATATAATCTAGAAAGACATCCACAAACTCACAAACAATAGACATATCATCGATGATGATTTTCCCCATAATTTTTAGATAAACATGTATTTCAAATGGGAATTAATAGACATACCTATGATTTAAAATACATATTAAGATCAATCATATTATCATAATGATATAATATCATAGGATAGTTTGAAATTTAAAATTTAACATCCCTTAATCGACAATTTAGATGGTATTTAGGAAAAGACATATAATTCATTCCAATGGTAACATCAAATTCAACCCTAGGGAGATTGATAATATTTATAGGAAGAAAACTCCATCAAACATCATTAAAAGATGAATCTTACACATGAGTTTCAATTATCATTCCATTATGGGTTTCCATATATAATTACCCACATAATAATTTGGGTTGAATCTTAATACCATTGGAAAATTATTCTGTTTTTAATGTGTGGGTATATTCATGAATCAAATAAGTCATTAGCTTATATATATATATTATGGTAAGTTTACCATTCACCATGTTTGTATCTCACGCCACTTCAAAAACAGTTATTGCATGATATTTCTCCATGTCCATTAGAATAAATTGTTTCTGACATCAATCGTGGTCATTATCCATTTGGTTCGGACAATAGTTAATATAATTTCGATTCTCCTTACACAGATAGAACTAAATAGGAGTATGTTTATTCTTATTAGCTATCTCATCATTCACATTTTTATTAAACTTCTTCCCACTATTTAATAAATAAAATGCACAATAAAAATTACATCCGCACATAAAACGTTTATTAGAACCATTCATAAAATTTCCTCCTTATGTATATCTACATGTAGATCATAAAGTAATGTTGATATTATTTTTTACAAGGATGTTAAATTTTCCAATGAAGTCCCTCATCATTTCCTAGTGAAACCCATGAGATTAATGTTCTCTAATATCCATTTAATCCTTGATTGAACATTTCACAATCTTTTCATAGCTTCAATAGTCTCTAATGGACAGTTCCCTTTGGAGATGTTTCTTTATTCCATCGAAGATATAATAAAAATAATTATTAAGTTAGATGATAATAGTAGAAGAACACATCACCTGACTTACAGTGTTTTCTTCATAATTACCATTATATTCATCATCCCATTGAATTATCTAAATGAACACTTTATCCATCTTTTTATGAGGAATACAATAAATGTACTTATTGAAAAATATATTCTTGAACTCATCCCAATCCATGGTTTTTATTTCATATTTCTTCATGATATTCCTGATTATATTGAACCATAGATCCTATTACCCTCTAACCAATAAATAGTATGAGTTAATATCTCTAGATCTAATCATAGGATAATGGATAATATCTTTTTAGCGGAATCGATCCATTTTCCAGAAATATTTTTATGGGAAGACACACTGAATGATTGTAGACGTTTCTTCATGAATGACTCGATATTAATTTATTCCCATTTTACAAGTCTATAATTTATTCATGATTCATATATTAAATATTTTGGAAGATAATATAACATAGAATTATCATTCCAGATCCCAAAGAGTTCGATTTCTTAGAGGAATGTTTTTTAATATTGTTCAAAATCACTGTTAATGTGGTACCTTTGGGATCTATCCTTTGACTAAAACCAAAGCACACAGAGCATGAAACATCTATCTTAGTGATTTAAAAAAATATTCATGAAAATCTATATATATGACATTTTAAATATGTTCCATTCATTAATAAATGACAACATAGGTTTATCATATGTAATTTATAATCAGTATATATTAAATTCTTCAAGATGGTTTGTGATGTGTTTGTGAATTCTCAAATATTAACCCCCAATAGTGTCTAACCATTTCTACAACATGGCCCATTATTTTTCACCATTTCCTGACCATTTAAATCTAAATATGGTTATTTTTTTGATGTTACTCCTATATATATTATCCACATCCACATACACTTCAAATATCTATAGTGGAATGTATAACTTAGAAACCAATCACTATATCCTTTAACAACATTCATATATATTTTCAAATACTTTTACAAGTCAATAGTCTTTTCATGTGATATATCCTTGGGGACTGAATAAGGTTTTATCACCCTAGTTTGAAAATGACAACAAAAATGTTTATATAACACCAAATATGGAGATCCTGTCTTAACAAAAATTAAATTTTCGAAATTTATAGAGAATTCCTAAAACATTACGGAATCATACCCCCAATGATTGTATTACCCTTGTGCCTTTGGAAAAATGGAATCATAACCACAAGTACATTAGTGAGATACACTATCATCTGCTAGTTTTTTCATGGCTTGAACCATTCTTAGGAACATCACACATAATACATCTCTTCATAACCTGGGAAAATGAAACACAAAAATGGGCGAGCACAAACGGTTAGTAAGGGTAAACAAGAAATACTTATAAGAATAAATGCAAGAATTAGGGTAATAGAATGTTTTCATAACATTATATGGTCATACCCATCATTTAAAAGTTCTTATACATTAGTCATGGAATTTATATTTTAATTCAAGAAGATACGAATCACAAGGTAATCAGGAGAATAATCTATAAAATCATAACATAGGAATAAGACTTGGAATTATTGTACACACATAACCATATAAAATGATTTCCATAATAGTCCCAAAACAACTTCCATGGCCATGTTATAATTAATAATTTACCATTAAAATCATTTTGGAAGTAATGGTTCGCTCCCGTGACCTTCTTAGTTGTCAAGGTTCACTCCCAAGATCAATATAATAGAAAATGTCCATTACTAAACAGAGATCACTGTTTATTCTTGATATTTCAATATAATGAGATATTTGTATTTATTCACTTCATTATTTTGTGATATAGGAATGAAATATAATAAATAAATCACATGGATGTGTGATATCATAAATATAGATTAGAAAATTACCCATGAAAATTAAATTGGAATCATCAACATTTAATCATACCATAACATATGGATAAGAGATGAGATTCATAATAATTTCATCAAATAATAACCTGTTAAAATGACAGTTTCATATGAATACAAACAATTAATGACAAATATATCTTATAAACATATAAAATTTTAAATATAAATGGTTTTCATAAACATATTACCCATTTTAGTGAAAAACGTTTCCAAAAAATCATGCGATGAAAACAAAATAAATTAAGAGAAATAATATTAATGGAACCCTTGGATCACATAAAATGAAATGAATGAGTAACACTAATGGATTTCATATGAAATTTAAAATCCTTTTTAAATATCATTTCGATGTATTTAATGAAGAAAGATCATTTTTTCTTTAAAACCCAATTTTTAAGAAAAATCATTTTTGAAAGCCTTTTGCATTGAAAATTGATATGAATAGTTATAATGAAAGCTTCAAAACCATAAAAAATGTTCAAAATAATATCTCCTGGACAAATATGCTTAATTATATCATTTAAATAAAATTAAAAACATGTTAATAGACAGGTTTTTTCTTATTAATTACATTCCTTTTAGAATATCAAAATAATGATATATTTTCTAAAAAACCTATATTAATTTTATTATGTACCAAATATATGAAAAGTTTAACTAATAAATAATTTTATAATTTATAAACTTATAATAATAACATTTAATATTGTTCTTGAATTATGGGTCATACTATTTGATCAATGAAAGCATAATCATAAAAAATCTTGATAAATGATGAGATTTTTTCAATTTACGCCTACCCCTTAGTAACATTGAATCATACTCCGAGTGTAAGAAAATTATGTTACATAAAGATTAAAATTTCATGAAAATAATTATATTCATGATATGACTTGTAAAATTGTATTATATATACTATATAAAATAATATTGTGGCCTAACACAACAAGTGTCTCAATGAAATGCAATTAAAACAAAACTACTTACCTAATTTTGGTAACTTTTGAACTATAAAACATAATGAAAGATAGCTAATAAGTTGTATATATAAATAACTATAAAATTAAAGATATTAATAATATAATATAGTCATTGTAATTAATTACACTATATAATTTGAACATGTGGTAAATATAGGATAAATATCAGAGAAATAAATGTGTGACGAGAAAACCATTAACTTATGGCATGACTATCATCATAATCATTTGAAAAAATAGTATAATAATTATAATATTGTTAAATATATACTATATGACCATATTATTATAAATAAGACAATATATTATCTTATAAAGACTTTATATTACCAATTAATTAATATTTCTATGTTAATGTAACGTTTAAGGTAATATCTGCTATGATTTTCGCATATGTTTTTGATTATTATTATTGATTCTCTTATATTGATCCGAATTTTATTATGTATGGAATTTATATATGATTTAAATATCATAACTATTTATTATTTATTTATATTTATAATAATATATATTATTTTAAAAAATTATATTTAATACACCGTCCATGGGGACGACATGTCGTATGTATGGATTTATGTTGTTTCCATTTATTTGTAGTTTTGAAAGATAGTATATAAATGATATATATATATATATAATAATTATAGTAATATTATTATTTCTTATTTATCATACAAATTTAATAAAATCCTCCTTAAAAATTCCATGTAATGTGTGAACAAACCACATCAATTTGAGGAGGCGGTAGTCCAGACATCCACAATAGAAGTTATCATATTTAAAAAAACATGAAAACACATAGGTATGCATTATTATATAATTACATAATCATTACTAAATTTTATATATAAATTAATACAAATAAATATATAATTTCAATCATTATTATCAACCATGACTGCTAGTAAAGGAAAAAAGAATGACATCGTTTCAAGAGGTGGTACTCCACTGTACATAGGAATAGTAAGTTCATTACACATTTGATGGATGTGTGGGTAAGTGTTGGTAGAAACCTCAAAATATAAATATATATGTATATTTATAATATGGAGTTCATTTAATAATCATGTAATAATTATGGTTTTTTTGTTGGAGAATGAAAATAAATCAAAAGATCATGTGGAAGGATGTATCATCTTATTTTGGTAACTGGTCTTGGTTTTCAGCAAACGAAATCCATTGTTGGATTCAATCCCGATGTAATTATTATAGGAGTAATGGAAAAATTTATGAATGATATTTATGTCGGTATATTATGGATAAAATATATTTATATGTTGGAACCTATTCGTGGTGTTTATTTCCAATTTATAGAACATGAGGAGTGTCATTCTATTAGATATAAAAATGTAATGAGTATTGAGAGGTATTATATACATCTTGTGTCACCAATTATGAACATTTTCAATAAAATTTGACTATTGGACTAAATATATCCTACATAGGGATTTTTCGAATGCTTCTTGGTTATTTTTACTTTTAATATAAATTGTGAAACAAAATGTAATCTTGATTTTACCATAATTGATGTAAATAATTAAAATTACATTAACAAATGTTTTGATAAAAAATATAACATAAAAAAATTTAGTTTTTACTAATTCCTAATATGGAATCCAATTTTCAAATTTATAATCATTGAACAAGAAGAAATTAGATTAAAAATAATCTATCATACGTGTCATGACAATAAGTTTTTAACAGTGAAATATTCTAAAATTTGAAAAGATTTTATATTCTATTTATATTAGAAATTGGTTCCAATGATCCATGTTTTACTAATTTTTGTATTATTGATACAAAAAATTAAAATAAAATAATGAAACTATTCAAAAATATAGAAAAATAATGTTTTTAATTAATATTCAGTTTTTTTAATTATTTATTAAAAAAATTTGTCTAAAAAATAGAAAAAATTATCCATAATATAATTTAGAAATAATTAATTCAAAAGTGTGGATTATTTTTCAATACTCAATTTCTAAAAGTCTCAAAAATTAGTCTTATTATTTGTCACATATGCACACCAATTGGAGTTCATTTCAGAAAACAATATTTTCAAACAAACAATGACATTGACAAGTAATTTATATGTTTTATTATGATTATGGTTTAATTTTATAAATGAATTATAAATAATAATTAATGTTTGTACTATTAATCATAATACTATGTTTATTGGATTTGTTATAATAATCTATTAAAATAAATAGAATAATTAAATGTAGTCTCATATATAATTAATGTTTATAATAATGCAATACGTGTTGGTTTTCTATGTAGAAAATGAATATCACTATGTAGTGTATAATTAATTACTAATTTTGTATTGTGTGAAAATTAAATACATTAATAAAAATTATTTTATTAAAAAAATGCTCATAAAAATAATGGGTTTTACAATACAATGTAATTAGAGTTTTTATTTTTGGAAAGGTTAATAATTAATAAAAGACCACAAAACCAATAATAACAATACAATTAGTGGTTACAAAAAGATTTTATTATACATTCAATTGTATATATATATGTTTTAGTGATTTTTAATGATATTTTCAAAATTATAAGTAATAAAATAATTATTTTTAATAACAATAAAAAACATCACTGATATGATTTAGTTTTCTATCGTTGTAAAATATGATCATTCTTCAAAATTTATATTCTGGAAAGATATTCATTACATTCATTCAAAAATTAAAGATCATTTTACAAGACTTATATTTTAAACATATCATCAAATTTTTAATTCTTCAGATCAACATGTTATAGTGAGACTTAGTATGGTTCAATGTTCATCATATTGAAAACATCATATCGACCTAATCTATTTCTTTGATCAACACTTCCTAATGCTATTCTTATACCTATTCAACCATTTCTTCTATCTTATTTTGAAGTCCAATCATCTAATACCAACTATGGTGAAGACTTCATAATGTATTATAATTACAAAAACCCCATTAATCTATATATCAAATTGAATTCCCACATATAAATCACTTATCCCAGATAAAAATAATCACTACACCCTACTCAGTGCATTATCCCTTTCATATATCAAAAAAACCACATTATATGTATGAAAAGGTGATAAAAATAAAAATAAACAACCACTCACATATTCAACCCCCCCCCCATTTAAACCGTTTCATTTTTTTACGAGATTAAATTATCCTAGAGGATAGGAACATTCTTAAAGTCTTTTTTTTCAATCTGAATCATCAATCTTTACTACAAACTCAATGAAAATAAATAATATTTCTTCTAGGATATTTGGGAAATTGAACGATAATATTTTCATAACATTTAATATTATTAATATTACCATATAATTCTCTTTAGTAATTTTTTCTCTTAAATCTATACAAAATTATTCATACTGATGAAACTCTAAATGATTTTCCTATATAAAATTATGATAATTATTAGAAAATATTTTTAAAAAATAATTCATATAATTATTTGCATCCTAAACATGTGAAAATATCTATCACATGGAAAACATAAAACAATGATCCTGACATAGTTACCCATTTCTGATCACTTCAAATATATTTTTCATTCCAATGAAACAAAGTCTCATGCTCAATCATTTTGGGAATCCATTAATTCATATATGAAAAAAATATTTTTCACAATAACAAAGATACGATTCTTCACGTTTTAATTCATCTGATGAATTTTAGTTTTCCATTCCTCTAACGATTCACACATCCTTCTTCCAATAATACAAACATGAATTTTCCATCAATTGAACAATTTCGTGATATTTTTTAAAATTTCATATTATTTTATCCATTCTAATAAAACACATGGAGAACACATTTACAACATCTTAAAAAATCCACAAATTAAAAAAAATATCCCCAATAAAACATGAAAACATGGAAGAAGTTTTGTAAAAATATTATATTATAGAATGTATATATTTATATCTGAATAAATATATAATTTTAACATTGGTTGACATCATATTTCCAGTTGAATCCATAGATATTCATAGCAAAGGCTTAGTACACAAGAACATTATTCTCCCACTTTTGACTGAATCTTTTATCGTGAGATCATTTACTAGCCATGCAGTTTAGATTTATAAGAATAGTAAATTGATATATATTTAGAAAACATTAAATGATATATCAAATAAATTATTAGATAAAATATGGATTAACATCATTAAGTTATATTCATGACTATCAAATCAAACATCTGCACTATGATATTAAGATTCCTTTTGATACACTCAACCTAATAAACACTATGTGATCACCACTAAATCTATTAATACAAAATTATGTTTATTTTTGTTATAAATGAAAAAAATTATTTTAAAAACTCTTGTTTCATATCATTCGTAATGAATATCTAATAAAATGATTCCTAACAACCATACCCTTTCCTTTTTTATCAACAACCAATCATAAGTCAGTGAATTTGATACTAAAAAATTGATCACTTTTACAATAATTCAAATCATACATTAGTGAAGGATTTTAATTTCATCCACAAAAATTATACAACTATATACAATATATTATTTCATGAAGTTATTAGATATAACATGAATTCTACATATATTCTAAATTTAGTTGGATCAATCTCTTTACCCACTCCAACCTATCCAAACATTCTTCTAAATAAATATTTTTTAAATGGATTTTAATCATCCATTAAAAATATTTTTTATGTTTTATTTCATACATCTCTTGAGATAAGAAAATATGTTTCTTATTTTTTATAAATTTATAATAAAAAACCTATTTATTTTCTTCTTAAAGGGGAATTTTATAATAACATCATTATGACCTCGTATATCATTTCACGTGTTTCTTCATCATTCACATCCACAACCAATAATATTTATATTTTATTAAATGGAATATAGTATAGGATATAAATATAAACATAATCATGAAACTAGAAGAGAAAATCCAGATAGTTTGGGTTGTCAAATAAGTGGAGATCCAGAGTGTCTTCATTAAAAGAATCATCCCTGAAGTTGAAAAGGACCTCATATTTGTATAATTACATTTTTTGTACATTGAATCAACTTGGATTCTAGGAAGTTGGCCACATAATTCACCTCTCACCATTTTTTAATGACCACTATGTAGTTGTCCAAAAAACCTTTTCATTTTCAGTTAATATTTTCAATAAGCCAGGGGGACAAGCTTCAACCATTAATCACATTTCAAATCATGTGAGTGTCCATCATGACTTTTTATATATTAATTTCTATTTACTAACAGATTTTTGGGATCATGATCATATAATTATCTTAATATTAAAGAGAGTCACCACTAACAATGAAGACAGAAAAGCCCCTTACCACTGATATATTGAAATCTCAGATGACCCCCCACTTCACCCAACATGAGAACTATAATATAGGATCCATCAGTGTTAAATTTGAGCCTCGAACTATGTAGATTCTAGAAGGACTTGGTTTCATTTATAGTGATATAACTGTTATGGTGTGATGAGGCCACTACATGAATAACTATAATAGAAGGATCTTCCTTCCATCCTTTACTGAGATAAGCTAGATATAGAATAATGCACCTGGTTTTGAAAATTAAAAATGATATATTTACCTAAGGAACCATGTTTATTGAATCATACCTCCCTTTCTAGAGACCCTAGAAGCCATACATATAAATAATACATATTTCCCTTATTTAGATACTAGTGTCTCCAGCCCCTAAGATACACTTATTAAAGAATGTTGTGTTGGATTACACATGTGGTGTCCAACCTATGAAAATATCAATGGCATGCCATATCTCATTCAACCATGCTCCTTAGAAGAATATATGATGAATGGTTTCATACTGTCCCTCCCTATTGTAGTAACATATTTACACTTATTAATTGAATATTGAATTTTATGGAAAGGAACTGTATCTAACCCTCCATTCTAAAAAAATAATTTGTAAGGGTGTCTCTTTTGATCAAAGTGTCTTGTTCCACACATAACACACATTAATAAATACTTACAAGATGATATATTCAAGGGATAAAAATTTTTATGAATGTGTACCTATAATGATTTATCTATTAGGTTTCATATTAAGATCAATAATATCAAAGATAATTTCCAAATAAGCTTTTCTGAAAGCCATGAGAAATCTTGGATAACCATATGATTTACTAAAGGTGATCTTTGATGTTATATAACCTTGGATTATGTGCCCAGTACCAGAGCAGTTATCCTTCCAAAAATTAATTTTTCCTCTTCCCACTATCCAACAACTGTTTTCTAATGATTTATTTTGTATGGTTGAACAATGATCATGTTGGATTCAAGACTCCCTATTTTCATGCCTATATAAACTACATACCTACTATGCATTAACATTCCCTAAAGTTCCATCCCTTTGAAATAATCTCATGCTAATTTATCATTCACGGCTTCTATCATGTTAAATATTCTTATAACATTGATACCACATCAAATTTAGGATTTTCCAACCATTTCTAAGTCACCAAGTGACATTCCACACCATATTGGGCATCCCATAGAAATGATTCAATGGCCTTTTCTATCCTAGAAAAAAAACTAATGTAACCATGAGAGTGGTGATTACTTTAATGAGGATAAAGGATAGTACACTATTTATTAGAGTGATTATGCATACAAAATAAATGAAAATGTTTTTCAAAATGATAATAATCTTTGAGATTTTTTCATATAACGTATCAATGTGATGAGTTATCAGTTGCCTTGGAGAAATAGGGTCTCCTACATACTCTATGGGGAACGTTACATTGCGCATATCCAATCTATTTTAAAATTCCCTATCCTGCCTTTCTGAGAAAATTGTTGAAATATATATTCATCATTTTTCATGATTAATGATTTGCCCGCTCCACTTGGAGTGCTCCTCCTGAATTCTATTGATCCATCGTATAGATCTGTTACATCCATTAATAAATAAAATTTTATCAATATCATACATTAGGTGAGGTATGTTATATGAGTGATGCTTGTAGCATAAAGGGATAATAATGTATTCTTAATGAAATTGGTAATGTATTTCCTTAAAGAGTCATGGATGGGGATAAAAAGGGTTGGAGAAATTGGGTGTCCCTAACTTAATCGACATACCTCAACGAAGATTCCATAATGTATTCCCATAAATGAGTTCAAAATCCAAGAGGAGTAGAGGAATATGAAAATGATATCAATCACCCAAGGTGAATATCCAATACATATTAAATCCATGAGAATGTAGTTACACCCAATTATATTGTACACCTTATACATATAGAGCTCGATTACCATATTGGATCCCATGGTTTCTAATTTGACTTCTCTAATAACATCCTTTGAGAAGTTTATTTACGCTAGTATTCTTCTCTTATTGATAAAACCTTGATACCTTGTTGATATCCATCATGATATATAATCGAAAATCATTCAATTATGAATAACATATGACACATTATTTTGGAAATTTCACATGAACATAGGCTGATATAGTAGAATGGACTTGAGAGTTTTCACATTCAGAATCAAAACCAACTTGGATGCACAAGTTACGCAAGGAAAACATCCCTCATACAAGAAATCATGAACTACATGAACCCAATAAGTCTTAACTATGTCCTAGGAAGCTCTTTAAAAATAATCATGGGATGCTATCTAGACCTATCACATTATCTTGATAGAGTGGCCATATTATCTCACAAAAATTAATGAATTCTATTTGTGACTAATCATTAGAAAAATATCATTCCATATTTTTTACTAGATCAACTTTTTTTTAAAACATGTTTCCGAATACCCACTTTTTACAAGTCAAATATATATTTTTTTTGGAGAAATGTCTCGATTTTACATCCATATCAATCTAATCCATCTATTGATCCATAACATCAATCCGATCTTGGTTCCTCAATTCTTAGTGACCATATTTCACATTAACATATGAATACAATTAATTATATGAATCATGCTTCAATTTTACTCCAGATTGAAACTATTTGACATCCACTGATGTTTTTGAGATCCATTTTCTTTCTTATCCTAAGATTGGATGAACCTAATTATTCCTCATCATGTCAGATTTCTCAGTTAGACTCTCCATCACATAGAGTAAAAAAAATTAAAAATCATAATAATATTTTTCTTGTTGTTTAATAAGTGTCTCTTTATCTTCAAATCCAGTCACATTTGAAATTTTATATCCATATTCATAATAATAATTTTAAAAAAATTTCAAATATAAAAAGGAAATTATCATTCATATTTCATTAATATTGAACATGAAACATCTTACATTAAAATGGTACCAAATAATTGATACATTGAAAACTATCTAGTGAAAATTCTAACGATTATAACCATTAACATTAATAATGAGTGTATATATATGTTCCCTTATGTACTATAAAAAAATTGGTTTCTTTGTACAACTATTTTCACTAAGTCATATTAGACTCTTTCCATTTAAAACATCGATTAAATATATGAATTGATGCTATAATATCCTTCTTCCAAAATTATTAACGTGTATCTTGCTCAATAAATATGTTTTGTTCAGTTTTCTCCATGATTTTATTAATTTATTCATAAAATTATTGTATTTTTTTATGTGTATTGTGCACTAAACACATGACATATTTGATGATTTCCAAGAGAGCCTCCAATAAACCCATTTGTGTGTTTTGTTCCATTATTAGTTAAAATATTATTAATTAAATATCTATATTTACATTTTTCACATATCATGAAACACTTGATCCATTGTGGATCCATGGATTTATGTTTCAAAATCATACTACATGTAATAAATGTAAAATAAATAACAATGGAAATAAATAATATATAATTCCTTTTTTATTATTTTCTCTTCGTTCCTCAATATATTTGACTGTATCATATCTATGGAATGTGATGAATGTTTATGAATATTCACATTTATTTATACTTAAATATTACCTTTCGAGAATATATAAAATCACTAATCTCTGTTTCTATTCATGTCAATAATATCCTGAAATTATTCCCTCATTTTTAGTTTTTCCATATTCTTCAAACATATTTTCACAAAATTATTTTAAATAAATAATTTTTTCTTATAATGCTTATTTAACATGAACTCTACATAAGAATAATATAAAAAAATTCTATTTATTAATTTATCTCATGTGATAACATTACCTTATTCATTACATTAAACACTAAAGGCATTCCTTCTAAATAAACATCATTACCTTCATCATAATGTTGTTAAGAAAATATTGAATTATGTTTCATCCAGTAAAAAAACATATATCTTTTTGACGTTTTTATTTCTTCCAAAATTATAATTTATCCAATCCCTTTTGTTTTATAGAATCACTATTTCAAAATGTCATAGACCCTTTTTTATAATATTTCACATTCTATAACAATATTAAATCACCTATAATTCTCTTATAACACAATCTATAAAATATTCATGGTGGATATTCTTTGGTGTCTTTGAAATAAATTTCAATAACTAATGAAATGTCAATTTCTTTTTCTTCCTTCGAATGCCGCTTTTGAGATTTGTTTTATAAATGTTTTCTAGTAAGATAATAATAAATCCTTTTAATATATTTTCATGATGATCACCTATTTGAAAAATATTTTGCATGTTTGTAATCAATTTTTAATTTCAATAATTATTTTCTTTTGTTGAATTTTTTGAGCCAGCAGACTTTCAGGAAAAATATGCATCCATTTTATCAAGGATTATTTGTCTCATTGATGATTGAGCCAACATATATTCTACATATTTGTAATTTTTCCATATTATGGGAAATATAAATAGAAATCATATTTTCCTCTGTAACATGTATACTTTTTAGAATTGGGTAGATGTGCTCCATCATCTTTTATTCATCCATCATTGTACATTGATGTGTACCATTTCATTCATAAACTCTCATGGAATTATGAATCTTCATTTATATCTTATAATAATCAAGTATATCTATATTAGTAGAACCATTTGGTAATGATATTAAAACCACATATATTTTAGATTTTGAACTTTTCTTTTCTGGTTAAAAATATGATCCCATTATAATACTATATCTTCTAATGATAATTATTCTTTTTGTCATCCATTTTGTATTTTTTTTCTTTCTGAGGTTTAATATTAATATAAGAGTCTGACAAATGTGAATCCATGTTTTGTATTTTTTTCTATCTCTCAGAAAAAACTTCTTTTTATTGACCCTGATCATGTTAATTATCATTTTCCATTTCCTGTTATTCAATATTGATATTGATATTATTCACTTCATTATGTAATATCTTTATATCAATACACCATCTTAGAAATCTATATTTTTTCATAAGGAAAATATTTATTACTATTTTCTAAAATATTATCATTTATCAACATCTTGTTCCCCATTATAAGTATATCATTATTTTTAAGAAATTATTTAAAACCACATATTTTGTATAAAAACATTTTCACTCTCCTAATTTCCATGTTTATCAGATGATATTATTTTATAATTGGTGAAAATTTATTTATTCTATCATAACTCAACCATGTGGGGCATATTATGTGACTCCCCAATCCCACCACCAATATTCTAAGGGATGGGGACTAACACCGAATAGGAATATTACTAACATGGGATGCATTTTATTTGTACCTATATGCACACACACATATCCAAACCCATAAATGATGAAATTTAAGAAAAAATTAAGAAACATATTCATGTATACAACTATCCCAACCAACATAGTTCCACAAGAATTAAAGTGTAGTAATGTTAACTGGACTAGAATACAATCCCACTAAAAACTTATTCTATAAACTAAAAAAATCCAAACAGTAATGAAAAATGTATTGGGACTACTGCTTGAAGCTGTGGGAACACCTCAACCTTCCAAAACTCATGAATCATTGTCTGGTCTGGGTATTTCTTAGACTCTACAAAAAGGTCGCTCATCTGCACAAGACACAACTTGTGTAGGAAAATACAATATACGAGTGACTATAACAATTTATAGTATGAAACCTAAAAACACATTTCAATACACAATGAGTTACATACAGTCATATATTCATAGTATATCTCTACAGTACATACAATAAGAACATTCAGATATACCCAAATGAAGACATGCAGTCATGAGGAATGTCAAAACCACTGTATAGAATCATTTGGGATTCAATATTATGATTTCATGAAGCACTCATCCAGGATAACACACAAATAAGTATGATAAAACTAATGAATTATACCTAATAATTACTATTAATAAGGAACCATCATGAGAAACATACACTAATAGATCTAATTATATATATGAAAACATAGACGGGAATCATAGCCTGGAACATGGGGTGATCCAATCAAATCAAACTAGATTAACCTTCTATGTACATGTTCAACTCCTGTGATGTTGTTCATGTCGATACAAAGGACTCTACCTAGGGAACAAATAATTAAATGTGTTTCTTCATCTATTCCTCTTAGAAGGAATTCCAAAAACTCTATCTAGTTTTTCCTTGCTCATGTGATCATACTCAAATGAGTAGTAAACGATATGCACCAACCATCAGAGAAAGGATCATGGGAAAAAACCCTAATAAATATTTTTTATGTTACAATGGACAAGAGATTCAAACCATGTTGAATTTGGTACATAAGGTATAGAAGGGTCACACCCCATGTCCCTTTACCCGAACTACTTTTTATGTATAACATTCCATTTAATTTATTACATGTCATGTACAAGATGGGTACACACCATATAGAAGGTCGTGAAATGTTCCCTTCCATCTGGGGTCCACCTGAGTACACTTATAATATTCTAATACCCATCATCAACACATGTATGCATTTACGTGTACCAGAACATAGGATAACCCTTGTAACTGTTCTTGGCCAAGTCGTGAGGTGGGGTACACGTCGTGTTGGCAACCCGTGTATTTCACCCCATATCTGTGTAACTCTAAAGATACACATCGAGAATCCAAGAAGGGCCTACAAAATATGTGATAGGGTCAAACATATTTTGGTGCCTAACTTACTCTTGAAATTAGAGCTACCATTATGTGGGTGAGATACACTGTGCGACCCTGGGTTACATACAGTGTTGATCGTGGAATCATAAAATCATCATTATTCTTTAGCGTACCTCCCCTAATCCTCTGCTATTTGATACAATTATTCATTCTCCTAGAAATAGATAATCCAAGGTTTTATCTTAATTAAAATAACAAATCATTGGGTTTTTGATGTTTAATCAGCTATAAAAACTGATTCTGATCATTCACAAGAAAATATCTCGAATAATGATATCTCCCATATTTCTCTGATCTGTCAATCACCATCATCATCACACATCCACTAGGTCCTCCCGATATGGGATCTTCAATTTGGTATCATTGTGCTATTAAACTAGGGTGTAACAATCAATAGATCATAAATCAGGATGAACATGATGAACTCGAAGAATATGGTGGGATAAAAGAAAAAGAACAACCCTCTGGAATGAACCTACGACATGTTTTGTTCATGCCATTATCAATTATGTATAAAAGATCATGAATAAAAAAAATCTCAATAATTAAAACTTCAATAAAAAGCAGAAATCATAGACCATCCCTCAATATTGAGCGAACTATGGATCAACATGTTCATGGGTTTTTCCTTAATCTCTATTGAATCTATGTATAGGTAATGGTAACAAAAACACACCCTTTCTTTTGGTTGTATTTTTCCCTAAATAGGATTGATCATCCCATTCCACCATGCAAGAGATTAGGACAATAAAACATCATTTTTTCGATCATTGATCGAAGCTCGGTCAAAGTTTTCCTTTGAGAGAGTTCTACAATTTTCTTTTTAGAGCCTCTATGATGTTATTAGCCTAACCTTGGATATATGTTTACAAAGATAATTTAAAATAAATTTTGATTTGTCACTTTGAAATGTTGAAAGAAAATAAGTACTTATTTAATATTATTCATTAAAAGTCCATAAAATAC
The DNA here is from genome assembly GCA_963277665.1 of Viscum album. Lineage (NCBI taxonomy): Eukaryota > Viridiplantae > Streptophyta > Magnoliopsida > Santalales > Viscaceae > Viscum > Viscum album. Next base: position 602,502,524 of record OY728157.1, read on the forward strand.
TTTTCACATCTGACCCATGTCGGCCAATTTTATGTCGCACCTAGTGTAAACTCGTAGCTTTGAACATAACGTTGCCACAAAATTTTTGATCTTGGAACCCTATTATATGTTATTCAACATTTTCATGAAAAAATAAACTTGCATGCTATTTAATATATTTAATATATTTAAAACATTTATTTTTGTCACACCATACTTCTTAGTCTCACACCATATCTTTCCCTAGTGAATAATTAATTCCATATAATATTATACGGAAAAATATTACAGGAAAAATTGGTACATTACATTCTCCCCACATTAGGGGTTTACATACCCAAAAATCTTAAAACAATACTACTCCAAATGATGTGGTTACTATGAATGAATCTAATCCTATCACAACCATGTGATATCATGAAGATTCTAGTTCTTCAAATAATCACACATCAAGGGTATCACTCACCCATGAAGGATCATCTCCTATCGATCCTCGATCTCAATTGGGTACTCATCTATAGTCATTCTATACTCAACGTACAGCTCACCCTATCAATGACGTGTGATGGGTGATGCACATACCTCTTCAACAATGACACATATAATAAATCATGTTCCCTATCTAACTACAGGGGTAGATATATATTCTACACCACTATACCATCTCTATGTAGTATCTCAAAAGGATTGATAAACCTCAAATAAAACTCGTCACCTAAACCAAATCTCGTTAAACCCATTCAAGTTAAAACTAAAAAGAACACATGGTATCCTTCATCAAACTCAAAATTCCTCCACAACCAATCATAATAAGATTATTGATAGATCTGGTGCTCATCCTTCACCTGATGGCCTGTAAGGTTTCGAGAATTGAACTCTACCACTTCATTCATGATCTATGACCACAAAAACTAACGTCATAGGCCTGCATACATTCTTTACACCCATGGATGTACTGCCAAAGGGGATATATGAAACGCCCATTGAACTTCCTCCCTCAATTACACTATCACAACTAAGAATCCCCTTAAAAGGAGGATGTTCTCCCCATATTGTTAATATCCATCAAGGGCATGTTGTATAGACATATAAGAATGAATTTTATCATAGTCGGTATCCCCATGAAGGGACTTGCTAACTCACTTTAAGATTGGAGTGGTGAATACAATTTACTGGAGGTAAGTTACTCCATCATCATCCATAATGGATAAATATAACGAGTCCAACTGCTTTGATGCCTTGTTCAGTGACAACGAACTTGATATTCTTCTAAGAGAATATGCTACTCCTTCCCTCTTCACAGGATTATAGATAATATCAATATCATAGTCATGTAATAAATATATCCATCACCTCTTTATCATGCTCACATCCTTCTCAGAGAATATATAATTGAGACTCTTGTGATTAGATTATATGATAAACCACTCACCCATTAGGTAGTGTCACCACATCATTAATGAAATTACTACCACTTGAAACTCATGATTGTGGGTGACATATTTCATCTCTTATAGACACAAATGGAATGAACCATAGGCCATGAACAATTTACTCTTTGTAAGGACACAACCAGGCATGGTTCATAATTCATCGTAGAACACTATGTACGCGACACCCTCCACTACTAATATCATGTTCATAGAACTCTTCAAACTCCACCACAAATAATGGAAAGTCTGTATGAACTTATTTTTCCACTAAAAGAGGGATCCCCTTTCAAGTTAAAGCTTCCATTGATGATGATATCCTAGTGAAATTATTTTTAAACCTCTGGTAATTTCATTCCAGCCTATGGAAACTACACACCTACGTCATTCTTCTTGGTGGATCCTAAGATAAAATCTCCTCCAAACATGCATGGGTCCTCTACCACTCCATTTGTTGAGATATCATGACCTAGAAATCAGACTATATGAATCCAAAACTAGAACATTGAGAGCTTCCCATAGTGCTTGGGAGCTTGGAGTACATCCAGAACCATCCTAAATTGCCATGTGTGCTCCTCCTCAAATGCCGTATGTCTAAGGATATCGTGAATGGTGACTCCCACAAACTATTATATGTAATGTTGAAAGATCTGGTTCATAAGTCCCATGAATAATGGAGGGGAGTTCATTACACCAAAGGAAATCACCATATACACATAGTGACTGTATTGACAGAAAAAAGTTTGTGTTGGTATATCCTCATCCTATGCTTACAATTAGTGATTTCCTATTTAAAGGTCAACCATTGAGAACCATAGTTCCTATATCAAATAATCTAATAGTTCATTGATCCTTCATATTGGAGACCTATTTATCATAGTATATTGTTTCAAGAATTTGTAGTTCACATATAACATGAAGCTACTATCTACCTGTTTCAAAACAATTGGCATCCCAAGGGTGAAACCCTTGGTCTCATGAAGCAAATATTCTAAAATCCCCACCCCCACCAAATTAAACCTCATATCATGAAGCTCAATGTGGTCCATCTGATATGTTTGTGTAGATATCTGTATCATCTCGCGGTTCATTCCAATTTAGAATTCTATATCTTGTAGGGGAGTCAAACATGGATCGTCTTTTGGAAATAAGTCTTCATGGTCCTACACTTCTATTGGGAATTGAAAACTCAAAACATCTACAAAAAAAATGTTCAGTCTTGACAACTGATTAGATGTCGACTTCACCCTCCTATGAAATAGTTCATCCTGTGTTTCTTGGGATTCTATTTCACTAAATAAATAAATCTGCATTCCATCGTTGTGGTTGCACACCTCCCTTCACCTAAATTAGTTAATCTATGTATGGACTGTAGAAAAAAATCCATACCAAAAATAAAATCAAAAGTCCTAAAACCTACCATCAAGGTGTTCCAAGATAAACTATCACCTCCAAGGGTAACATCACACCATCGACATATACATCTGATCATGGTGTCTCCTCCATTATGTGTATCCAATTGTAAAGGTTGAGAAAATGGTTCAACCAAAATCTCAGGGTCCCATTCATGATATTTGTGGAGAATGGAATGACTACAACATATATCAATTAATACTAATACTAAATTATTAAATAAAAAGATAATACCTCGAATATTCCCTAGTTTCCATAGGTTATAAGCCTCGACAACAATCAGTTGTCCCCGCCGCTGTCCTCCTACTCCCTGAGCCTAACATTGACCACCTGGGTTGGGTAGAGGTGACAAGTAATAACATTGACAACCACCTCATTCTATCCCAACTCTTCTACCACATCTACTAACCTACATATCTAAATTATTTTATTTTTTCCATTACCTCGGTGGTCCATCCACTCTCTTTCTATAAAAATTATGCTGGATCCGAAAATAATGAGTGATATGTCATTTCCATCTCATGAACATAACTGCCTATATATAGGATGATTGGACCCTCCCTATGAGCCCTGAACTATAGATCCTCTATCCTGGGACCTCCTCCTAAAATGTCTCCTATGTCTGAATCCCTGAGACTGACATCGGCTCCCTACTACCAATGTCTCATCATCATCTCGTCCTGTGTTGACTATCATATGTGGTATCTGTTCAACGAAGAAGCATCCGAACACCAAATATCTCTCAATAACTACATAATATTTTAGAATTAATAGAGGGATATTGTTTTCTTCGATTTCTATATGCATACCTCTCTCTAAAAAAATGTGTTAATGTACTTATTTATATCAAAGTCCAATGAGTACCTAGAAATTTTTGTGGCCTTGATAAATAGTCAGCTAATATCTTTAAACACTAATAGAGCTGAATACACTCATATATATATTCACATATCATTATATAACAGGTGATAACTCCTCTCTAAATTGATGCTTGAACAATTTCCATGAATGAGTCCCCTTATTGAGACTCTGGATATCCAAACTCGACCATCGACCTACTGAGCATCTAGAAGGCTCTCTGCCAGGACAACCATCTGATAGTTTTGTGTCCTGAAGAGGATGAATACTTGGGTCACCTCCACGTGCAAGTCATCTACTGCATGAGTTTTTGATTTTATCAGAACCTAAGGGATCTTAATATTTGAAACACCTGGAGTACTATCCGCATACACTCCTTGACTACTAGTATTGCATGTACCACGTGCTACTCCACTGGTGGTATTATAGTTGAAGCACAACCTGCCAGAAACACTTGGGAAATTGGCCCCTATATAGAAGTATCGTCACTAAGAGAGTCATCCCCATGACCGATATTCTGAATCATAGTTTGTATGATTCTCAGGGACATCCTATATAAAAACAAGATGCACCACTATCAATGAGTATATTGGAAGTGATGACTCATGAATTAAATGGAACCAATACCTATTCTAATATAATGCATGTAAAATTATTTTACCTTTAAAAACTATTCTCATATACCAAGTCAGAAATACTCTAATTAGTGTCCTTTTGTTTTGATTTGTCAGCCACCTGAACAAATAGTGGAGTACATGGCTAGAAATCCAAACTCGAAACACATAAAACTGCCACACAAAATCAATCTCCTAAACTCTCAATCCTAATGTAGAACAAACTACCTATGATACCACTATATCAAAACCTGTCCTAGTGGGGCCCATGGAAAGACTCCCCAATTCCGCCTCCAATTTTCCAAGGGAAGGTGAGTAGCAATGAGTAGGAATATCACTAACTTGGGAATCTTTGTCTATGTACCTGTATTCACGATCACATCTGCAAGACCACCAATGATGAAATGTAAAAAAACACCAAGAAAAACAATTCAATCCAAGAATTATCCCAAGAAATAGTGTAGGTCAGGATGTAAATTTTCAAAATGTTAACTGGGAATGAATACAATCCCACAAAAATAAAGAGTCTAAAAAAATTATGTCAAACCTATAAACAAAATAGGTACTCTGACTAGTGCTCAAAGCCATAGGAATAGCTTGGCCTACCAGAGCTCAGAAGGATTTCTCCAGTCCTAGTATACCATGGAGTTAATCATAAGGTTTCTCGTCTTCATAATACATGACTCGTGCAGTCAAAGATCCTGTAAGGGGTGAGTATAAATATACTCTATAGGAAACCACAAAACCCCAAAGCAATACACAAGGACAAACGTACAATTAGCTATACACTATATATGTCTATAATATATATAGGAATAACATCTATATATACTAAAATCAAGACATGTAATCTAGATATATTTCATAACTACCACATATTGAAATTGAGGATTACTTCTGAAGATTCAATGATGCACTCATCCAGGAGAACACATTCTTAAATATGAAAACACTGATTAAATATTTCCAAGAAGTTCTATTCATAGAGAACCATCAAGAGTGTGATGATAGATCTAAAGAGAGATACAACACCACATTTGTGGATCGATGATAGAGGTGTGGGGTGATATTAACAACTCCATCTGGATTAATTTGATAAGTAGAGGATCAACGGCTGTTGATGTTTGTCATGTCAATACCAAGGACTCTACCAAAGGTACACAGAATGAATAGAGGATCCTGGTCCAGGCCTCTTGGTGGGGATTCCCACAACTCTATCCAGAAATTAATACTAAAGGGACCATTCCCCTAAGAGTAAGAAATGATACTCGTCATCCTATAGGGAGATGACCAAGTGAATGAACCCTAACAATACTTTTCCAAGATACATTGGACCAAAGATTCAATCCCTGTTGAATGGGGTGCATGTAATTTAGTAGGGTCACATGTTGTGACCATTCACTAAGGTCATTTCCCATGTGAAACATCCAATTCCGTTTAGAACATGTTCTGTGGATGATGGGTACAAGCCATGTTGAAGGGTCACATGTTGTGTCTTTCCATCTGAGGATCACACTTGTACACTAGTTTTGTTCTATTACATAGTTTCAACCCGTGTCAGCCAACCCATGTACGAATAAACTAGAAAACCTTTGTATCCTATATGGACCAAGACATGTGATGGGGAACACACTGTGCAAGCAACCCTTGTCTTCCACACCATGTATGTGTATCTACCATGATATATGGAGATTATACAGAAATATTATAACACTATGTGATAGGGTCACCTGTTGTGTTGTTTTTTAAAAACTCTAGAAACCATATTCACCATTGAGTGGTGTTATAATACATGTATCCCCATGTTACATTCCATTCAGGTTGTGAAATTCTAGAACCATCATTCTTCCTCTGCATGAATCAGACAATCCACTGGTGTTCAATCAAAAGTCTCATTCTCCTCGAAACTAAATATACAAGGTCATATCATCATTAAAACATCAAATTAGTGGGTTTCATGACTACAATTGGATCTGAAAAAGGATTATGATCACAATAACAAAAATAACATGAAGAATGAAAAATCCAAAATTTCTTTGATCTATCTATTTCCATCATTGTCAAAATTCATCTAGGTTGTCCCAATTCCAGGAATTCTATTTCATAACACTCTTCCATTAAACAGTGGATAATGATGAACTACTCATTATACTATAAGAATGAGAAGATTTTGAGGAATTTTTGGGGTCAAAGAGGATAAAACACCCTGGAACGATCCTCAACAATTGAACATTCCAACCTCGATTCATTTCGTAATAATGATAAAGACTAAAAAATAAAATCTCAGAAAATCAAAACCCAAATAAAAACCCACAATCATAGCCCATCCCACAATAATGAGTGAACCACGTATAATCATCTTGGTTGGTTTGTCAATGTATGACGTTGAATCTATGAATGGGGAAAAGAAATAAAAATACCACACCCAACCACGAGGTTGGGTCCTTCTCTAAATGGGATTCATTGGAATGCCAATGCTGTTGGTGAGATATGTAAAAAATAGTAGTAAGAACCTACATTGTCATGCTTTTGATTATTATCACTATACATTTTTAACATTCCCTACACTTAATTTTTTGGCATGTTAATCTTTACTTTATTAGAAATAAAAGGGTTTGAACCATTAATTGTTTCATATAGGAAAAATCATTATCCTAATTTAATCCTTGTGGTATACATAGTATGCTGACACTTAATGTGGTCCCCTACCATCATATTACTTCAATCTAGATTATCACCAATGATTGATTGATCATTTTTTATTATGGTTTATATTTTCACTCTTCATCCTATTTATCAAATCACTTCGTCATATAATGTGTCTAATAACAACTTAATGGAATACATTCTACAGTACTCATTAGACCATTGACAATTCAATAACTTATTCTGATCAATACTCCACTTCTACATCAATTTTACTATATACGGATAATCATCATACTAAACTATGAATAACTACAACCATTATATTTTTTTCCAATTATTATTTAATGTGATGAACATATAATACAAATCTCCAACTCAATCATTCTGTAATACTTCTCAAGAATATTAATTGTTTTCATTCATTCACTTATCCTTGATCTTAGAAAAATTTCATAAGTCTCGATGGTAAAAAATCATTACCTCTTCCTATGATCCTGACAATAATCACAAATTCTTCCTCTATAACATCATAGATCCTAAAAAATCATTATTACTTAATAAAATTTAATATATTCAAAATGGTTTCATAGAGCCCATTGATTTTACAATCTGGTACATCTCTATATAAATGATCTAATTGAGGATAAAATTAATGGTTTTCCTACATTTGTTATTAATAACTTCATAGAATATATTTTCGACCACTTCATCCACATGATGAATTACATATGAAAACATTGTCAATTTCCATTACATGGAAACAATATAATGATGAACCTCACATGGTTATGTCTTCCTAGCCAAATCAAATGTATATTTCTATTTAACGGGATCATGATTTATTTTTAATAATTATTTGAATACTTCACCTCACATAATTAATACATATTTTTCTTTATGAAAGTGAAAATGGTCTATATGGTTTACTTGATATGAATAATATGTATTTTCCCATAATAAAATACCTCATAAAACCTTTAATAAATTGAAAATACATCCAAGGTCAATCCATTGAATAATTTATTATCACTGTGTTCAATTCAATCCTACTTTATATATTTGATAATGTTTCACAAAGACCAAGGTTCCACACTTCAGCAAATGTCCATAGATCAAGAGACAATCTCAACGTGTCACTGATATGTCATTATAAAAAGCATTAAAATATTTAAGTTCATTATATCATATTGTATACAACATCAGAGAAAAATCATCATAAAAACTTTTCAGTTCTTGAATAAAATTGTCCAGGGGACTCAAGAAAACTTCACAACATGATATTTGAAAATAAATATTCTCCCTATAAATGTCGTGATTTTATAATGAGATCATTAATTAATCACAGTGTTAGGAAAATTGTTAATTAATAGGAAATTTCTATTTTTAATTCACCGAAGTATATGTTTGATGAAAAATGAGTTCCAACCAAGAACAAAATTTCATGGTAAAACTATAATGGATGAGGTTAGAATAGTAATGAGTAACCACTATATTTGGGTTCATAGAATAGTGTGTATAATATCAATCCAATCATCATTAAATGATATAAAAAATATAACATAATTTTTATTAAAAAAAGAAAACACTTTGGTTCTTCAAATGTTGTAACATGTCTGGGTTGGAAAGAAATAGTCTGACAATAAAATGGCTGTTTATCTTATTTATGATTTGGATGAGGCACTGGTGTTAAATTATATCAATTCACAGTAGGATCACCATTTTTTTCTTTGGAATGATGATGAAGGTAAGGACTAAAGGTTTTTAATTATGGTGGGGGGGTTCAATTTCTTGTAAAATTGTCCTTCTCTGTTTAAATATTCATGTTTATCATCCAAAAAAACTCCCAATGGTTCCCAAAAAAATAATTTAATTAAAACATTCTTTCAAAAGTTTGATGGTCTGGTAGTGTTTTAGTTCTAATGGCTCTTAGGAACTCACATAGGTTGAGATGATGGGGGTTGGTCTTATAACACCCGTGTTGTAAGGAATTATTGTTGACTCTAGGACTCACTTATAAATGTTAGATATGTTCAATAATATCATCCTAATCCTGAAACAAGAGTAGGCATGTTAACAAAATGATCAACTTTTAATTCCACTTTAAGGAAAGGGATGTTTATTAATGAGTAATTCTATATATATATATATGAGGATATTCATTCATTCCCAATTAATAGGTATCTTCTTATATATTGTCCCATATAAATATGAACACAAGAGTCTATTATTATCCAGAGAGGTTACTAAAATATTGAGGAAAAGATTAATCCGTTATGAGGAATCATACATATCCTGTTTATAATAGGAATCAAAATCCATGTAGTTCCCTAACTAATTCAGTTTAGTTTCATATCCATATGATAGATATAAGGGTAGTTATGCACCAAATATTTCTCTCAAGCCTCGTGAAGGCATCCACATATCCTATCTATGACAATAATTGGAGTTATTTTAGTTCAATCAGAGCATTTGAAATTGCCTTGAGGTAGATTCCCCGATAATGTGTTGCAATAACATTACACTGATTGGGGAATACACACTAAGGTGGACTTTCATGGTAGATATTCATAATATTAATGATAATACCATTTAATATCTCAAATACCACATGAGTCTTGTTTTTTTTTGAGAAACCAGGGACAACAAATAATCAGTATCACTATATTTTTTATGTGGGAATTTTGTTCTATACATCCCTCTGGATGAATAACATGGATCTCAGTCCTTGGGAGTTCATCCTATGAGTCCTTTTTTTAGTAGTAATTTTATTCATCGTCGATTAGTTTCATTTTCATTTTGTTGGTGGTTGAGACATCATGATAATACCATGTGAAATATTCATCTTCAATGGTTCTGATGTTTAGAAAACACGGGGAAATAAAACAATAAGGATTTTTTCTATGATTAGGATATTGGTTGGAATCAAATATATCTGGTTTATATTAGTAATACATGTTCTCGTAGTTCATTTTTATTGTGTCTTACACATTAGGGATTTACATTGGATATTTAACAGGGAGTGTAAGAATTTAGAAAGGAGCCAGTGTAACGTAGTTATGAATGGATTTAGAGTTATCATTGTTTAATGTGATTGGGGGTTACATGTTGAAATTTTCCTCATATAGGGGAAGATATATCATGTAAGAAATTAGGACATACACATTGAGGATTAACTTGGGATATTTCATATGATTCTTGAGTCTTATAAGAAAGTCCTCTATAGCTTGGTTATGGTATGAATCAGAGTAATCAATTTTTAATGTGATTGGGGATTACACCCTGAAATTTCTCATTAGAAACTAGATTTGTAGCTTGATTCCTAGAAAGGTCTCCTACATATCCTGGTTGTGTAATGAATAAGAGTTCCCATTTTGAGGATTAATTATATTTTCACAACTAATGCTTCCATTTATATATTTTATATGGATCCAGAGATGTAAAATTTTATCCAATGTGTCCTGGTTATGGAAGGAATTAGTTTAATTATAATTTAGTATGATCGGAATGTTTACGCTAAGTATTACGAAGGAAGTTGTGGTCATTTCATGCCACTAACAGGGTATTACAGATATATGAAAACATATTATATCTTATGTAAATGATTATCATGTCCCATAGCATCTACAATAACTATATATATATCATATGAATGACAAGATTAATTCTTCTCTTCACATGTTTGAATATTTATGAACATGTACTAGTTGATTAAAAGACATTTCTAATGACAATTATGTCTTCTAGATTGATTTTTCCGAGGGACAATTCTGGAATCTAATGAAATTTCTAGAGACCATCATCACTTCATTGTTGAAATGTATAGAGGTTGTCGTGTGACCCAGAAGACTCCTCTGGAGAATGTTGCCGAACCCATACTGGAATTTCTATAGAGAGACACATGACTTGGGTAATATATTAGAGGACATTGCATGATATAAGATGAAATGTTTGGAGGGTGAGGCATGAACAATTTGATATTTTACAAAGAACATCACATGATACATAATGACATTACTAGATGACATCAAATGATCTGAACAATTTTTCTTTTTTCATGATAAGAGACCATGAATACATTTCTCGGTGTCACCGCATAATACGTGTGATACTACTAGAGAACATCACAAGATTTTCTTAGAGATACTCATGTACTTCGAAAGACATGGTTGGAATTAATGGAGGGAATCATGAATCCATGATTTAAATTTCCTTGGGACTTTTCATATTACAAATAGTATGTTAAGAGAGCATTGCGTGACTTGAGAGTCTTTTCAAATTGTTGTTCCATAACATTATTGGGTCATGTGAAGTGCAACATGATCTGTGAATATTCTCTTTAGATAAGTCTCCCACATTTTTGCATTTATTAAAACATTTAAATCATATTTTTATCACATCTCTTAATTGTTAGTTTTTATTAAGGTTTCATATGACACAAGAGACATGAAAGAATTCATCTATATAATATGACATAAAATTTATAAGTCCTTTAGAAGATCATACATGATAACACGATGTTCATATAGATTCCTCATGTTCCATTATGTTGTTCTCGGGTCATTAACATTTATAAGGTCCTTTTTGATCATGTGATTGGCTGATTCAAGAATTCAACTAATGTAATACCATGTGAGATTGATTGATATTTTATATATATTTGGGGGAAGGGGTAATTCATAGGCCATTAAAACCTAATAATACACCTCCATATGTAGAATAGATCTCATATATTACTGATAGAGTTACTATAGGTTTTTATTATCTTGCGGTTCACATGATCCAATCACAGAATATTCATGTAATCATTTTTATTCTACCAAAGGGATAATTATACATCATTTCCATTATTATTGCACAATGTATAATCCAAATTATTTTTACATACAATGTGGTCATGTGAATGAGATTCGACGAGGTCAGGACAACATGATTATGGGTTATCAAAAGATCCTGATGCCCATTGTAAGGATCTCATGATTTTGAAGATGACTTGTATATGGTTTTCAAGGAGACAAGGGAATCTTAGTAGGGGATCCTTGCGATATCTCATGGACATGTCTATGGGAAATAGTGAGACTGTGTTGTCTTTTATAGGGGGCCACCACATGATTAATTCTTCCCACTCACAGATAATAAACCCTCTCCCATGAAGTCCAATGTATCCCCACACAACCAGATGCTTCGGTATTTTCCTCTTTAATATCATTCCCTATTTTCAAGGGCTTTAAATATCAAGATGTTGGGAAACTATTGTTAAAAAAATAAATCTTCTAACATGTGATGTATAGGATGACCAATAATTAGTCGTATGATGACGCACCGACATTGTCATTGACATCCCTCTATTTTTATTTGATGCCAATGGGGAATTATAATAAAGAAAGATAGTTCCTAAGGATTTTTTATTATGAAATTGAAACCATAATTCCTTCACATGATAGGTAATACATGTCAAAAAGGGATATGTGGTGTCTTTCAAACCATGATGAAACATGACATAAAATTCAATGATCGAAAATTTCTTCTATCGATTTCATTTTTTTCTTTCATTTTTATTTCATCATTTCTCATAGGTTTATCATTAGAGTGTCTCAGGATCTATATGGGGTAATATTATTAGGTTAACACCTTGTATTGGTTATTAATTTTTGGTTCCATATAGCATCTCATGACTGATGATGGTGATAAAGCCAGCAAGTGAGAGTTTTATGGATACATCATATTCTTTTTTTATGAAACAAAATGGGGAACACTTATTCCAATGTATATTTCTATGAAAATTCACATGATTGATGTTACATGTCAATGGGATCAAGAATTGTGAGGTGGAATATTCACTAAGGTGTTGTGGTTTCATAAAGATTGAATGGTCATGTGGAATGAATATATGAAAAATAGAAAATTGATTCCAAGATTTATATATACTAATATTTTTTAGAATTATTTTTTATTGTTTTTGTATCCATCTAGATTAAAAGTTATGTAACATGGGGGAGCTCATATATAATCCATCACAAGATCGTTAATTGTCTTTTATGGCTTCACATGAACATGGATGATTTTAAAAAGGGGTTCTTTTCTATATTATTTAGGTCAATATCTATGTATTCCCCATTCACATAATACTTTTAAGGCCATTCCACCATGTATCCTTTGCTGATTTACGTGATCCATGTGATCTAAGACAACTTCGCATACATTTCATTGAAGTGAAGATAATACCCAAAAAGATATTATTTCATTCTATGTATATTTCAGGATTCTCATTGGAAGGGAAACAAAAAATGCACCCACCCATCAGGAGAGACATATATAGGCTTAGGGGAATGATTATAGGGTATATGAATTATGAATTGATTTTTTCAGAATTTTGTAAATCATTATCTCTGAGTACATTTGGTATTTTTGTTCAATCATGGTATTTGGAGAAGTTCCCAATAAATATCTATATGTAAGGGATCTCATTCACTGAATATTCCCACTCTCACGAGGTATTTTGATTTCAATCTACTGCAAAACCCTTTCACAAGACACTCAACATGAACTGATCACAAGTCTTGTTCACAATAACTAACATCCTGATCTTTTTCACAAGGCCTCATTGTGAGAACCATAATATGACATATTTTATTTCCCATAACATTCAAAAATATATCCTGAATCAATCTTTATCAATTTCATGAGAATTGGAATAAGTCCTTGGCTATTTAGTTATATTTGCAGGTATTTTAGGATATGTTGGTTCGATCAAAAGATCACTCTACAATTATGAGGACCATTGAGACTAAAAAATTGTCACACAATCAATAGTCTCATGAATGGTAATATTGTAGGATATTTCAAATAGTTTAGATGTACTCTGAGATCTTAATGGGATACACGATTTGAAAAAAGTGAATTTGGTCACGAATCAATGGATAACAATATGGGAAATGTAATTCACTTTATACTGCACGAGTTATTCATTTATTTTTATGTGGGTTTCGTGATCATATTGCTTATTCGTCTTACATTTATATAGATATATACCATATCCCATGAAACTTCTGCTGTAGCTAGCATGTAGTGCATGATCTCAAAGATATGTATTTCTAACCCATGCTATCATGTGAGTTTTGATAATAATGTTTTGACGAATATTCTCACATCATAAATTAAAATATCACCTTTGTCAAACTGGAATCCCCTCTATGGATTTGGCATATTGGAAGATGAATCCAAACATTCTCTGGACAACATCCTACTATCTTTCTATGTGTTAAATTTCATATATTTTAATAAGATGGATGTCTATGTGGATGAGAAATGGTGGTACACTGATCCAAAGGGATTTTCAATATGAATTTCAAATCAAGATTGGGTCAAAGTGGTTATGATTTCACCCATCATAACATTACTCTATTCTATTAGATCATATTGGTCAATTATTTGAACATCTTGTGCAGTGGATTATATTGAAAATGGTTCATGTGTACTCGTTTTATGTCTTTTATTAATTGGATACACCATTATGGGTTAGAATGAGCATTTTATGATGTCCCATAAAAATACACTATGTATTTATTTATGAGGCTATATATGTCTCCCTGTTCATCATCTACACCCCGTATGATCTTATAAGAGAACTAATTAATCATTGGTTCCCTGGTAACACTTCATTCCATACATCTAATGACAATTCCCTAATTTACCTATTTGATATCTTTTGAAGGGGTGAGATATCACCCATTTGGGAAATGCATAAAAAGTTACTTCCAACTAAAATCCTATGGGATTTCATCACTTAAACATTAGTTTTTCAATGATATGTTAAAATTTAGGATGTAAAAGTTAATGTAGTAGATAAATATATGGTCACTAATCTCATTAAATTATTGGATATTCATTTTCCATTATCATAGATTTGCTGAACTGACTGTTATACTCCATTACTAATGTCATTTTTGGTAGGTCCTTGATAGTGTCAGCTCATATTGAGAAATCATGGATGATGGAGGATGTACCTCATCGAGATAACATGTAAGGTAGGATATATCATTGAGCCTTAAGTTAGTGGGTATTATGGACATGTTCTTAAATATGTGGATTTTTCTAGCTAGATATTCACACTTAAGAATCCATGTTATCACACTGGTGATGGATTCACATTTAGTAGAAGGACAACCTCTTAATATATATATATAAAAACTCGTGAACACCTTTAACAATTTCTTGTCCATTTCTATAAAAGTAAAATCCTTATATAATGTTTTATTCAATTTTTTTATTTGTCTTTATAGGGGAAAATATTCATTTCTAAAATTACCACATAATTTTTGGGATCTGTGGAGCCTCATTCTATACCAATCTGAAGTACATTTATAGTGTTTAGTAAATTCTATGGGGTCCTAATAAGGATTCTAACTAGTGGAGTGTATTTGAATGTTACAAATTTTTACCACAACCCAGGGCATCTTGGATAATTGTTGACAGGGGTAGTGGATCTATTTATGAGCATACATACAATATTTCCATTCAATATGTGTATCTTGAGGCCCATTTGGATGATCAGGTTATATTCAACCAATATAACCTTTATTATTTCAAGTCAATTAAACAATATCTAAATGGGTTCTCCCCTCCCCTAGATCAATGCACATATATAAAAACATTTCATTGTATTCCTCCATGATTATCATATATTGTACCACAAACCAGTGATGCGATTATTAGTCCACTTGTTGGAACCCATGTATTCCATGATTATGATTATGCACCATATTCAGTGGAAGTATACATGGATCGTGGGATGAACAAACTATTACAACACACTGATAGAACTGGTTCCTTACTCATTTTTTGTTGAAACAATGGATTTGTTTTTAGTTTTGATAGATCCATCGATGTATTGTACCCATACAAATGGTGACGATCTTATTAGTGGTGAAATTGTATTTGAGGAAGCTATTCCATCAAATGTTTTATCGATTTTATGAAGAATACATAGGGATTCATTTATTTCATCATCATAAGATCAACCATTTTATCCACCTTCTATCATACCCACGCCAGCGGTTGAAAATGATTCGACATGCACTGGAAGATCTGGAATATTAATAATATGTTGATAAATAAAACACCTTTAGAATCTTTTTGTGATCAGGAAGACAGTATTCACCACCTATTTAATGATTGGGGGTAGAAGAATTTAACATCCAAACTTTATATGAAATCATTCGACCAATCATCCTGATGAAGTAAGAGTGGGAAACAACTAAGAGTGGATTGAAATACTATAATAATGGGACTACCCTAGTTTTAATGATAAGGGAATATTCAGAAGAATTTGAATAGAGCCATCAATTATTATTTGATCTGTATACCTGAATGGATGGCATGACTACACATATAGCATGATATGTGGGTAACATAACTTGATCAATGTCTGATCATTCAAAATCATCAACTTATTTAGAACCAGTCAAAAAATCTGGGAGATTTCTACTCCAATTGAGACTTTTCTTCCTTGGAAATAGGTAGAAAATGTTGGATAGAAGTTTCACGATTGATCAATCGATACATCTCATTGGACTGCTACTATCCATTACACCATAACTGATCAAATAATATTATAGTATGATCATTGATGTGAATTTTTTGTTTTGATAAAATTCCAGGAGTATCAAAATTGTGGATATTCTTCTTATTACATAATATCAATGAATAGATCATTCAACATTCATAGGAATTTTTTCTATCATTATTTCATTCACGTGGTTCAATAAATTTTGTACATATTATGTTACATGAATCATCGAAGATACCCAACCTTCATATAATAACATGTAAATATGAATTCTAGGATTTGAATATTTACCATAGGATATATTTTCGATAGGAAATGATCATGAATTACCACCAATATGAAATTCCCAACAAATGTAATTTTTCTAATTATATTGATATTATAGTTTTCAATAAAGGATATGTTGTGTAGAATATTTTTTCTAAAGAGATAGTGAACTAACATTGGCAGAAGTCAATGGACTTAGTTACAAGAGCTTGTTTCTTTGTAATGACACATGGTGGGACCTAAAATATTTGAATCATTCTATTTTTATTTCCCTACTTTTTTCTAATGCTTCATATTTAAGAATAATTCAAGGGAATGGAATCCACTTTTTAATTGCACTCAATATCATGTTTCAACTTGGTAGGTTTTGTGCCTTATTTTATTTTTATAAAACTAGAACATTGTTTTTGATGTATTTTATGGTATTTTAACTTCAACCATCTAATATTAGAGTATAGGGTCTTATGTAAGAGACCATATACTACAATTCGTTATGGTATTCCATCCCAGATATTATGTTTCAATAGTTTATGGACATTTAGATCAATCCTTCTATTGGTGTTGTATTATGTATTTTAACATGAACCTTCTACTGTTGAATTGTTTTTGGTTTTAACTCGAACCTTCAATTTTTTTGTATAAAAATTTATTATCTGATTTCACATACCATTTATTGTTTTAGTTTATGTTTTTACCTCAAACCATCAAATTATGGGGTTTTAGTGTATTTTAGATTGGTCATTAAATGGCTATAGATTTTCGTATTTTAGCTCAGAACTACACTTTATGTATTTGAGGGTATTTTGGATGATTCCTTTGAAATTCCATGCTATATAAAGTCTTACTAGTAGTAAAATATTGATGAATATAGAATAGATTAAAATCATTCTTAATATAACCAAATATCCCCTAATGTTTTGAGTTCCACCATGGTGTTTCCTGGGATCATGAGGATCAGAGTTCCTTTCATGCAATGAGGATATTCCTTAGGTTGGATGGTAAAAGCTATAATGTGTGTGGGAAACTATCAAAAAGAGTTTCCTCCACTCATTTCCATGTTCCATGGATGTTTCTGGATATGGTATGGTTGTAAGGAGAAAATATTTTTAATTCATTGTCCAGTGGGTTATTTGGAATATGCAATGTGTAAATAACGTGGACATGAACTTGAATTGATAAATAATGGAATAGGGATACATACTGTAACGTCCCGGACCTGGGTGCCTCACAACGGGTTCCCTGAACCCGGTTCGCCACGTGACCTCAAACGCATTTCCCCAAACGCCAGAAGCAGCTGACTAGCAGCGAGGGCCCAGGTCTGATAGTGGGGAAACTATGCCCTCATTTGTCAAAGTGTAGCGTAATAGAATGAAATAGAATATACAACGACAGTGGAAGAAGTGAACCATACACAACTGAAATAAGCGACTACAGATGATATAACCAACAATATATAAAAGAAACAAAATGTCACAATTTCTACGAAAATAGCCAGAACATGTTATACATCAATACAATACAACAAAATACAGAGTACAGCAAAACAAGCCAAACAGCATGCAGCGGCATCGTGAGCCTAGGCTTGGTCCCATGCCCTCCTACTCCTCAGAAATAGTCAAGTACCTGTATAGGGACTCTTACCCCTGTCTATACCTGCAGCAACGTAATCTATTTGGGCCGAAAAGAATGACCCAAACAAGGTGTGAGAAATATATATTTGTAGGCACCCACCAAAAGCACCTGCCCAACTGCGTGTAAGCATGCAACAACAGTGTGCAGTAGTGAAATGAAATAAAGTAAGTAGTACCTAAAAGTAACTTACTGACAGTTATATTTCCATTTTAGTATTCATTTAATCCATTAAATATTAGAAATCACCACAATGCATTTCTATGTAAAAATTCCACATCCTCAGACATGGAAAACCTTACCCTCAGGTAAGCAGAACCCAACCCGCAGGTAATTTCCCTCAAGCGTGACAAAATTTTTCCCTCAGGCGTAGGTAGTGTCGCGCTCAGGCACAGAGTCTATTGCCCTCAGGGATGGAAGAAGTTGCCCTCAGGCCGAAATAACTACAGCCCTCAGGATAAATAGTGTAGTGCCCACAGGCTAATCACAACAATGACCTCAAGATAAAAAGGTAACTGGGCCATGCCCAACATATATACTAGCAATAAACAAGAAATTACACTCAAGGAAATTCTATAATTACTATATTAAAGGCATACCCTCGGGTATCCTGGCCAAATGGCTAAACAGTGGAACACACCCCTGGGGTGGTTCCACATCCAAGAAATGATCCCAACCAACATTTTATTATCAAAATTTTATCAACAATGCAATTCTAGGTATTAAATATAGCAATGGCCTCAGCCACACAACAACCCAACATGGGCTCGTGGCACAAAAACGCACAAAATACACGATAGTTGGAAATTTACACCAAGCCACCTACCTTGTGCGCCAACGAGCACTATATGCGATCACTGATTCTAGAAACGCCCAAAAATGGCATAGATATGATGTATAAGATAATCCATTCAAACTCAAATAACTCACATTCGAGAAAGAATTGGTAAGAGATACTCTAGGAGAAGGAAGGGCTTACCCGTGAGGTTCCAATGAGATCGTCCGAGGCGGAATCAGATTCTCGATGCTCGATCAGTTGATCCACAAAGAACTAGCCCTCCTCTCGAGCTCATTCCTCCATTATAAACGTTCCCAGTGACCATGGGAGGCTACTACTGATTTAAGAAGAAAAAAACAAAGTACACGTCGTGTACTTCTTAGTACACGTCGTGTACTTCCTTCATTTAACTGTTCTACTGGTGGCACCGCCTCACTGTTCATTCGTCGACATGAGTAAACATCATGTACTTCTGTGTACATGGCTTGTACTATTGCCTAGCTGTCGGCTGCTCCACCACCTTACTGTATTGGCATGCCGACTGACTACAAGGAATGTAAGTACCACTACACGGCGTGTAGTCGGTTCCTACACCCTTCGTCACTGACATGGCTACTTGCCCCATGTACCCATCCCACACAGCCAAAAGTACACGGCGTGTGGAAAAGTACACGGTGTGTAGTTCCAAAATTCCAGATTTTTCCCCATTTTCCATATTTTCTCGAAAAAACATAAGGAAAAGAGAAAATAAGAAGCTCGTACCTCAAAAATAAGAACTGAGTTATTAAAAACTTCCCCCCTTATATCAATTCGTCCCCGAATATACTTTCCAAGGGTGGCGAAGATAAAGCTCAGAATAGCTCTTGCCACTGAGCATATACGTCGGCCTCCAACTCCCAGGTCTCGTCCTGCACTCAACCATGCTGCTATAACACCTGTTTGAGAGGAAATGACCGGCCTCAGAGTACCTTCGTTCTCCTGTCAATAATACAAATCGGATTCTCCTCAATGGATGCATCGGCTTCTAGCTCAACCTACTCAGGCTGAAAGACGTGATACGGGTCTGAATGATAGGCACACAACTGAGACACATGGAAGACGTCATGCATAGATATGTACCACTGCGGTAACCACAACTGATAGGAAACTAGCCCGACTCTCCCTAGAATCTTGAATGGCCCCACATACCTTAGTGAAATATTGCCATGTCTCATGATCTGCTTGTGTCCCAGCCTCGGCGAAACACGTAGAAAAACCTGATCCCCGGCCATGAACTCTGAAGGTCATCTACGGCGATCAACATATGACATCTGCCGAGACTTCATGGTAGCCATCTGCTTCCGAATTAACTGGACCTGCTCAGATGTCTCCTACACGAGATGTGGTCCCAGTAAAGCTGCCTCACCTGCCTCTAACCAGCACAAGGGTGATCGGCATATACTACCATACAAAGCCTCATAAGGTGCCATCTCAATAGTCTCCTAGAATCTATTATTGTAGGAAAACTCGGATAAGGGTATCAGCTTCTACCAACAGCCCCCAAAGTCTTGGACGCATGAACGTAGAATTTCCTTAAGCAACTATATCGTACACTCCTACTAGTCATTGGTTTGAGGGTGGTATGTTGTGCTCAGAAGCACCTGTGTACCCAATGCCCTCTGAAAACTCTTCCAGAAATGAGACATAAAGAGGGAGTTCCTTTCAGAAATGATATAACAAGGGACCCCATGAAGATGTACGATTTCTCACATATACAGACTTTCGAGATCGTCCACATCGAAGGTCTCCTTGATCGGAAAAAAGTGAGGTACCTTCGTGAGTCTGTCCACAACAACCCACACATTTCCATTGTCTCGAGGTGACCTCGACAATCCAGTCATGAAATCCATCGCGACATCATCCCATTTCCACTCAGGAATGGGTAACTGCCGTAACAGTCCAGATGTTCTCTGATGCTCTTCCGTCACCTGCTAGCAGGTGGAACATCTCGTAACAAACCCAACTAAATCTCTCTTCATACCCGGTCACTAGTACTGACAAATCAAGTCATGCTACATCTTGGTATCCCCGGGATGAACTGCCCAAGCCAAAGCATGGAACTCCCACATCAGATCCTCATGTATATCCCCTGGAACCCATACTCATCCATGGCAACGAAGGACCTCGTCATTGCCTATCATCCAAACAGGAGGAGGGTCCTCACTTGCCACCGACTCCCATAGAATTAGGCCTTCTGAATCAGATAGCTACCTCATCCTCACTCTTTTTATGAGGTTAGATTTCACAGCTAAAGAAGAAAGATAATCCTTCCCCGGACTGTCATACACCATTAGATGCATCTCAGAGAACAAAGCCATAAGCTCCCACTCACCACTGGCCTCCTCCATAGCCTGTATTTGAGTCTTCCAGCTCAGTGCATCAGCTACTGCATTACCTTTACCAGGTGTATAGGCAAGCTCAAAATCGATGGACTGTAGGTACTGGACCCACCTTCATTCCTCAGAGTCAGGTCACACTGAGTAAAGATATACTAAAGGCTTTTTGTGGTTAGTGAAAACCAAAAAATGATCTCCCAATAAATAATGTCTCCAAAAATGCAACGCATGCACAACAGCAACCATCTCGAGATCATGTGTCGAGTAATTCCTCCCATGTGGCCCCACTACTGATACCTGTACGCAACAACTCGGTTGCCCTGCATCAACAGTGATCCCTGGCCAATCCCTGATTCCTCACAGTAAACTGTATAGCTCTTACCATACTCTGGGAGTATCAGGATCAGTGAAGATGTCAACCTTTGCTTCAGGTCCTGAAAAGTTGCCTCACAAGCTTCTGACCAAACGAACATCAAACCCTTCTTAGTCAGACTCATCAACGGTGATTCTAAATTGGAGATGTCCTGTATGAAGCGTCTATAGTAACCAGCCAGCCCTAAGAAACTCCGTATCTCAAACACGTTCTTAGGCTGCTCCTAGGAAACTACTACTCTCACCTTCTCTGGGTCTACTACAACTCCTTCCTCTGAGATGATATGACCCAAGAACTGAATCTGGTCCATCCAAAAGTGGCACTTCGAGAGCTTAGAATATATCCACTTCTCTCTCAGTTTACTCAATATGATCTCAAGATGGGTGGAATGGTCATGTCGAGTGCGAGAGTACACCAAGATGTCATCCATGAATACTACCAAAAAAAATCAAGATACAGATAAAACACATGATTCATCAGAGCCATGAATACCTCTGGCACGTTCGTGAGTCTGAACGGAATAAATTTATACTCATATAGAACATATCTGCTCCGAAAATCTGTAAGAGGAATATCTGATGGTCTCACGCGCAGCTGATGATAACCAGATCTGAAGTCAATCTTCAAGAACACTCGTGCTCCACGAAGCTGATCAAACAGATCATCAATCCTCGGCAAGGGATATTAGTTATTAACTGTCATCTGGTTCAGCTTCCGATAATCCATGCAAATTTTGAGGGTACCATCGGCCTTCTTCGCAAAAAGGACCAGAGAACCCCAAGGATAAGTATAGGTTCAGATAAAGCCCTTTGCCTACAACTCCTCTAACTGCCTCTTGTGCTCCTGCAACTCAGGTGGATCCATCCTATCCGGAGGAATGGACACCGGTGCTGCTCCTGGTATAAGCTCGATAGAGAAATCCACCTCACGCACCGGAGGTAGACCTGAAAAGTCGTCCGGGAAGACATCCCTAAAATGATCAAAAACAGGAGGTAAATCTTTCTAAAAAGTCCCATGATCATCCAGATATAAGCTCACAATCTGGGTTGTGACCCCACCTTTCTCATGATGCTCTGGTCCAGCTCGACTGTCCTGAACATCCCACTCACCCTTGTATCAAAACTCTCCACCCTCTAGTGACATGAAACTCACCATGAAAAAATAGTAGTCTACAAAAGCTCTATAGGTAACCAATCAGACCATCCCGATAATGAAATCATACGATGTTATCACTATGACATAGATGTCCCATAGAAAGTGACACCCTACAAAATTAAGGGGGAACTCGTTACACTAACGCACACCAGCTGTCCTAGTCCCCAACAGAGTGTCTAGCATCATGATATCCAAAGACAAAGAAACATTGAGCCCAAGACACTCCACCACGGGCACAGATATGAAACTATTTGTTTCACTCGTATCGAAAAGTAATGAAGATTAGACAAAAGCTACTAGAAAAGTACCTCTGACTGTAGAAGGTCCAGGATCCTGCTCCTACTGGGTCTGTTGCACTGCATAAGTCTGCCCAGTGCCGTGGCCCTATGACACAGCCTGGCTACCCTGAGCTATCCCGTCCTGATGACTTCGAGTTCCCTGACTGGTAAAAAGCCACTGGTCCTGCACCCGCATGCGGAGTCTGCACAGAACCCCTCTCACCAGCCGCTGGTGGAAACGCCCTCAAAAAGCACACCGATGACCCATCTTGCCGCAAGATCGGCACTCCACTGGGTCTTGTGGAAACTGCCATCTCTTGTTCCCCTCTCTACCACACTGGTAGCACTTGATTGGGACACCTAAAGATGCTGCCTGGCTGGTACTAACACCTTGAGAGATGTCCTTATGTCTCTTCCTCTTACCAGTATAAATAGTACTAGTAACTGGTGCAGAACGGACCTGGCCCACACCACTATATTCCCATAGGTTTCTCTCTGTAATCAGTGCCCGATTCACAATAGTGTGTACTGAAGGAAACCTGAAAACATTCACCAGTGCTCGGACGTCATAAAAAAGACCACATAGAAAACGTATTGATCTCAACACCTCATCACCCACCAGCACAGGTGCAAAATGCTGAAGCTCTGTAAAATGAGTAGAATAGTCCATCACCAACATGACTCCCTACTGTAGATTCATGAACTCTCGAGCTCTATCTTCTCTCAGCATCTCCAGGAAAAATAAGTCATAAAAGACTGCTTGTAAATCTTCCCATGCCGTGTCCTGGTGATGCTCTGACTGGGTGGTAACATCCCACCACCTCTTGGAGGAATCACGCATCATGTAAGTCACGAGCATGACCCTCAGCCCTGGAGGAGTCTCAAGATGCTCGAAAATAGAAAGCATCGAACCTAGCCAAGACTCTGCAGCCTGTGGTCCGCTATACCCTAGAAATTTAGGCGGATGCTGCTGCTGACAGATACGAGTTGGCTCGGCCATAGATGCGGCAGCCTGTGGTGCTCCCTGAAAGGACTGCACAAACCGCATAAAACTCTCACGGAATTGCACCTCCGCTCCTATGTCCGGTATAACGGCTGGCACCGCATCTGGCTCTTCTGGAGGATCAATTGGTAGCCCATGGCCCACCATCTTTGGAGTATAGTCGTCGCCTCTCTCCTAGAGAAAAACTGACGGTCGTCTACGTGGCATGACACTACAAGGTCAAAATCACGACTCAGATTCAAGATTTATCAAGACTGAAAGCGAAGGAACCAAAATGGGAACAAGAGGAAGAAGGCTTTTCAAGATTTTCAAAACAAGACTACACGGCGTGTATAATAACTACACGGTGTGTACTTGACTTCTCTTCCTCGGCCCGGGTCCATCGACGCGGCTAAGCCACACGACACCCATTGAACAAAAACTACACGTCGTGTATTATATCTACACGGCGTGTATGGAGTTATTTTCGAACTGCCCGTGTCGTCTGTGACACGACCGACTACTCGGCTTGAAACTACACGGTGTGTTACACCAGCACATGGCGTGTACATCACCCCATTTCCACGCCACATGGTCTGTCCTCGGCCAAGACTACACGGTGTGTCCCATAGGTACACGGCGTGTTCAAGGAGAGGTGACATCGGCCCATGTTGTTAGTTACATGGCCGAGTCCCCAGGTCATATTACACGGCGTGTCCATCATTGACATGTGGTGTTCTGTCAAGGATTTCACCGACCCATGTTGTTAGTTACACGGCCGGACTCCGGGTGGACACTACACGGTGTGTACATTCGGTCACGACATGTTTTACCCAATCCCTTTCCATCCCTGTGTCGCCGCCTACATGGTTTGTGACACGGGATGAGAGTACACGGCGTGTACTCTGGTTACACGGCATGTACACAAAAAGTTTATTTTTCTTCCCGAATAGAATAAAATGCACGGCATGTATGAAGTACTACACGATGTGTATACTGGGTTTCTAGACAGTATGCCTCAAAAATTTCCCTGGAACCCAGAAAATACCAAAAAACAACACCTATGTGTCAAATTTCGACCTGTGGGGGGCCATAATCCCCACGAATCAATGTTTGACATATTATATGTGTATAACCAATAAACAGTCAATGATCCACCAAATTCCAGTCAATGGGGGCCCATACTCCCCAAAAACAAAAGCTTGGCATCTATTCTATAAACAATCTCACACAAATAATACCGTATCATAGAGCAGATATTTATCAAGAAACTATCACAACATCATGCTTTTCTACAACAAAAACTATCACAACAACATGCAATTTCTAATGAACCTACATGTCATGGTAACTATTCCTGGCATGTGATTTCTAGCATGTGACTATATGATGAATGAGATGGAATACCCTCATCTCATTGTGTTGAAACTATATAGAACCCATAGATAAAATATAAATTGCACCATTCCAAGTGTTTCACCCAATAGTGAAATCAAATCAACTGTAAAAATTTCAAAATCCGAAGAATTCCAAAATCCGTGGTAAAATGGATTTTCCTTGTACACAGGTTAGCTACGCCCGGGAACAGCTTATTACCAACTACCATTCATCCTATACCTGACTACGACTCCAAACAATAAGTCAAAGAATAGAACCCCTTTGATACCACTTTGTAACACCCCGGACCCGGGAGCCACTCAATGTGTTCCCCGAACCCGGTTCTCCATGTGACCTCATGTGCATTTCCCCAAAATCCAGAGGCTTTAGACTAGATGCGGGGGCTCAGGTCTAATAGTGGGGAAACTATGCCCTCATTTTTCAAAGTGTATAACAACAGAATGAAATAAAACATACAATGACAGCAGAAGCAATAAACCATACACAACTAAAATAACCAACTGCAGATGATATAACCAACAGTATATAAAAGATGCAATAGTGAAGTACCTTTATAGGGACCCTTAACCCTACATAAATACAGTACAACAGAATACATAGTACATAAAAACATGCAAAACAGCTGGCAGCAGCATCGCGAGCCGAGGCTCGGTCCCATGCCCTCCTACTCCTCAGCAATAGTCAAGTACCTGTATAGGGACCCTTGCCCCTATCTACACCCGCAACAACATAATCTGTTTGGGCCGAAAAGCATGACCCAAATAGATTGTGAGAAATACATCTCAGTATGCACCCACCAAAGTCCCATGCCAAACAGCGTGTAAGCATGCAACAATAGTGTGTAGTAGTGAAATGCAATAAAGTATGTAGTACTCAATAGTAACTAACTACCAGTTATATTTCCATTTTATTATTCATTTAATCTATTAAATATTATAAATCACCACAGTGCATTTCTAAGTAAATAGTCCACATCCTCATACATGAAAAACCTTATCCTCAAGTAAGAAAAACCCAACCCACAGGTAATTGCCTTCAGGCATAAAATTTTTTTTCCCTCAGGTGTAGGTAGTGTCGCCCTCAGGCACAAAGTCTATTTCCCTCAGGCATGGAAGAAGTTTCCCTCAGGCCTAAATAACTACAGCCCTCACGCTAAATAGTGCAGTGCCCACAGGCTAATCACAACAATGACCTCGGGCTAAACAGGTAACCGGTCCATGCCCAACATATAGAGTAGCAGAAAATAAGCAATTCCTCTCAAGGAAATTCTAAATTTACTACATTAAAGTCATACCCTCGGGTATCCTGGCCAAATGGCTGAATAGTGGAAAACACACCCGGGGTGGTTCCAGATCCAAGAAATGATCCAAACCAGTATTTTATTATCACAATTTTATCACCTATGCAATTCTAGGAATTAAATATTGAAATAGCCTCAGCCACAAAACTCCCCAACATGGTACTGTGGCACAAAAACACACAAAATACACAACAATTGGAAATTTACACCAAGCCACCTACCTTGTATGCCAACAAGCTCTCTATGCGAACGCCGATTCCAGAAACGCCTGAAAATGACATAGATCAGACATAGACGAGAAACTATTCAAACTAAAATAACTCACATTCGAGAAATAATTGATGAGAGATACTCTAGGAGAAGGAAGGACTTACTCGCACTGTTCCAACGAGATCATCCAAGGAGGAATCGGATTCCCGACGATCGATCAGTTGATCCACGAAGTTCCAACCTTCCTCCTGAGCTCCTTCCTCAATTCTAAACCTTCCATGTGAACATGGGAGGCTACTACCGATTTAAGAAAAAAAACCAATTACATGGCGTGAACTTCTGATTACATGGTGTGTACTTCCTTCTTTTAACTGTTCTGCTGGAGGCACCGCCTCACAGTTCATCCGTCGACATGAGTACACAACATGTACTCATGAGTACACGGCGTGTACTGTTGCCCAACTGTCGGCTGCTCCACCGCCTTAAGGTTTTGGCCTACTGACTGACTACACGGTGTGTAAGTACAACTACACGGCATGTAGTCGGTTCCTACACCCTTCGTCGCCGACATGGATACATGCCCCGTGTACCCATCCCACACGACCAAAGGTACACAATGTGTGGAAAAGTACACGGCGTGTAGTTCTAAAATTCAATATTTTTTCCCATTTTATATATTTTCTCAAAAACACTTAAGGAAAAGGGAAAATAAGAAACCCGTACCTCAAAAATAAGAACCGGGTTCTTACACATACTAGGTATTTCTTATAATACATTGTGTTTTTGAGTTCCACCATTGTGTCGTTATGACTCATGAAGATTAGAGTCACATTAATTTAAGATGGAATTCATTTAATTGGAAGGTTATAGACCATATCCATGAGCCCATAGGGGCTACATTCATGGTCAGGTAGAGTTGATCCCATTATTTTATGTGGGAAATAATTGATTTTTGAATAATCATAAATCTTGTTAATGATATGGTTTATGCTAAATTAACTATACAAAATGGGTTCTTTCAACATTGGGATGTTTAACGTTTATGATGGGAAACTCAAGCCCTAATATCTTTGTATTCGAGAAATATGGTGTGGGAAATAAATAGTTTCAGGAATTGTGTGTCACATCTAATATTTATTAAATGGTACAATAAACAATGGTTTAATGTTGAGGATGTCAGATATGCTTGGGTATTCTGGGTATTGGAAATGTAAATACTGTTTTGGGATTAACTAAATAAAATAGAGGTGGGAACTTGTGTGTATAGGCCGACCATCAATAATGGGGCTTGCCTCTAATGTTCAATGTGGTCAAAATAAAAATCTTCAGTTTACAGGGGGCCTTCTTAGGATCATATGGTCTGTTCGGAGGATCATGTACATTTTAACAATATGTAATAGTGAAGGGAAAAGGATGGATACTACACTAAAAAAAGATATGTAAAAGTGATAAACATTATTAACACATTTTTTAGTGATTATAATGTGTAACCATTGTCATCGATTTATGTAGCACTGAAAAATAGTTCCATTTATTAGCCCATTATTTTTAGCACTGATAAATGGTACTTTTATTAACGCTTTAATTATTCCACTAATAATGGGTATCCATTATAAGCGCTTCATTTTTAGCTTTCAGAATGGGGATCCTTTATCAGCGCCTGCATAGAGATGATAATGGTCACGAATAAAATTATATAATTTAATGAATAAAATGATTAAATTTTTTTAAAAATTTGGATAAACAATAATTATTGATCAAACTGGATATATTAAATATATATATAGAGAAATTACAAATGTTAATATATAATATATTTTAAATATACAGGTATAAAATGACAGAAATTAAATAATGAAACAAATAAATACAAAAAATGATTAAATTAATAAAAATATTATACATTTTATTAATTAGATAATTATTTATAAAAATCAAAATATTTAATATACATATATATATATATTATTAATGTTAAAAAATATTATATACTATATATATATACAATGAATAAATTTTAATATATAAAAAAATAAAATAATTTTAATTTTAATAAATATTAATTAAAAATTATTATTGAAACAATAATTAATAAAAATGAATATGTTTAACATATATATAATTATATTAATTATTATTAATAAAAAAAATATTAAATATAAATATATTATAAATGAATAAAATTTAATAATAAAAAATTATAAATAACTTATTCATTTTTAATGTTGTTATATTTTTCAATTTAACATATATCAAACTTGTTTTACATTGATTTCACACACACACACATATATATATATATATAATTAATGAGATTTTATATAGATCACACACACATAAAAATGATTATACAGTTAATGAATTCTTACATAAAAACACATACATCTAATATGTATGTAATTTCTTCAAATTTTAGTATATTTTAGAATTTTATGATAACATAAGTCATTTATATATTATATTTATAATTCTTCAACCCTATTTATTTATTATCAATATTATTTGAGTTAGAAATAAATTATTCATTATTTATTTTTTATATTTTCCATTTCATTTATTAATATACACATTTATATTATTTTTATATATATACACATTAATTTTCCATGTTTTGGAATTTTAAATTTTTATCCATATTGACATCCATACATATCCATATTGTTGAATAATATATATTTAATTAATAAAACATATCCATTTTCATTATATTAAATATGTTCTCATTTTTAATTATTCAATGTAATTTATTTTTAAAATCACTATATTTATGATTATATAGCCTGAAATTATTTTGAAAATATATATGTAAATTATTATTTTTAAATTAAAATATTTATAAATTTATATTTTGTAGAATTATAGAATTATAAAATTATTATTATTATTAATAAAAAAATTAATTTTTATAAAATATTCTATATAATTATAAAATAACAATTATATATATTTAAAAAAATAATAAATTTATAATAAATTTATATAAATAGTGAATTATTTATAATTTTAGTTAAAATAATTTTATATTTATTTTAATTTATTATATATATATATATAATAATATAACAATATAAATATAAAAATATAATTTTTTTAAAAGTATTCATATTTTTATAATAAAAACATAGATATTTATAAAATTATCAAATTATGGTAAATAAATTTAAATAATGAATTTATTTTCTTCATTTATATTATATATATTTATTAAATAAGTATATAATTATATGGGAATATAAAATTATATAAATATATATAGTTAATATATATATATTTTTAAAATTATTTATTTATATAAATATATCTATAGTTATATAATTATAATAAATATATTTAAATAATAAATATATTTACTCTATTTATATTTAAATATACTTATTGTAAATATATATATAATATAATTGCATTTAATGATTTAAATACGTTTTTTATAAATATATAATTATACAAATAAATATAAATATATATTTTTATAAATGTATATTTACTGTTTTTATAAAATATTACATTTGTAAGTATAAATGAAAAATATTAAAAAAATAAATTATGTAATAATTAATAAATAATTATAATTTTAAATAATGATAAAAATACAACAAAGAAGTGTATGGCTCTATAAATATATTTAGATACATTATTACATATAATTACAATCATAAATTCTTTACCCTTACCAATTTTTTAGCGCTGATAAGGTTTACTTTTTCTGCACATCTTTTTCACTGAAAAATATAAAGGATTATCAGTACTCATCAATTTAATACTAATAATATAAATCGTTATTAGTGATTTTTTGCAAGAACATATAAAAGTGTACCTAATATATTTAAAAGAACAATAACTGTGACTGATTTATTCACAATTATCTATTTAGGCAGGTACTGATCGGTTAGCCCAAGTAGCGTGTGAGTACATCTATGTATGAACCCACCAACAACATCTATAACAATATCCCATCAAAAAATTTATCCATTTTTATATAGAATAAATAGATAAAATAATGTTAATTGGTTACATTTTTTAAATTATTTTTTTTAACCACATAGACCGTAGTTTACTGATGACACTCTAACTATCAATACCTTCTTAGATGCGTTTCAGGGTCTAAACCATATCACTTATTAAATTAATAATTATTTTTATCCCAATTTATTTCATTATCAATGTCATTTCAGTTCATTATCATGACCAATTGGAAAATATTACAATACTATTATTGTGGATTTATTAGGTCGTATCAACCAGAATGTCAGTATTTGGGAAATCAGTCTCTATATCATTCCCCAAGGGATTTTGGGGCATCGGTCCTTTCCATATATATTATTTCTTTCAGGCCCGAACCTGGAACTTTATAGGTATTTTGAGCAGATGTTTGTGTCCTACACTCTTATATCAATCAATCTACGATATCACATGTATCACAATATCACATGTGTGATAGCAGCGCATGTATCACAATGTCAAAATTAATTAAATCACCAATTATGTAACCATAATCCAAAATTTCATAATCATATCATTCCATTATTTAATAGTAAAATAACTAAATCATATCAATTTCATTATTAAATTCATTAATTAACTATTCCCATTAATAAAATTAACATCAATGGTTTGTTTTATAAATGTGATTACTATCTGATGGCTTGTGGGGGATCTTGTCATTGACCTATGAGGCTCATGAACTACATATCTTTGTTTATTCAGCCCTCTCATTTGTCTCTAATCTGGAGAATCCGGAAAAATCGTGTTCCCACTCATGATCAGCTCAAACGGTCTGGTTTTCATTTTTCATCAGCCTATCACTTATGTATGTGCATAGAGGAGAATTTACAGAACTTGTTTGTGGATTGTGCCTATGCTAGGTAGTTGGGAAATTGTGTTGGGACCCTGTATACAATGCACCAGAATCAAAATCTGGTTCTTGATCTGCTGGCAGGGGAGTCTGATGCTTGTTGTAGCACGCATGTGCGTAATCTTCTAATTGTGGCTATTTTTGTTTTGATTGCATCCATATGGGATTCTATAAATTCTATAGTTTTTGATGACATTTTTGTTCACATATGATGTTGAATGATGGTGATTCACCATGAGTATTTTTCTGCCTAGAAGGTCCAATAAGGTGTGATGCACAGCAGTGTCTCAAGTTTGTAGATTCTTTAGCTACTTGGTTTTTCTTTGCAGTCACGGAAGCCTCCAATGATTATGTACAAATGTGGGATACCCCCAATCAGCAAATTGAACTATGAAAATGTGGATGGAGCTGCATCTGGTGCACCAGTCCCATCATGGTGTGGTGCTGTTTTTCACCCATACCATATTTTTTGAACGAAGGTTTTCATTCAGTTCACTGGCATTGGCGTTTCTTTCAAAGCTGAGTTATGGGTTATTGTTCATGAAGACATGCATGTAGTCTATTATAATTGAGACATTCAATGGATTGAATCTGACTTTTAACATGCTATCAAATCCTAGAAAACATGATCACAGTATGTGCCTTGGTAGGTACTCCCCAAATGCATTGAATGTATGTATTAGGTAAATAATTTAAATATAATTGTCTCAAATTCTAAAACGGAGGCCAATCAAGTGGCTGGAACTTCTTCCATGAAATCAATCTTGGAGATGGATATGACATGGTATTTTATGGCCCTAGATTATTTATCCTCAGTGGTGGAGGCATATATGTGTGGTTTTATTTACTCTTGGTTTTGTAATAATCCCTTCGTGTCTGGCTCATCTTTATTCTTTTTAATAAATTTTTCATTGGACCGGTTCTAACCAGAACCTGTACTTCCCCATGGGTTCATCCAATTTCAAAATCACAATATCCCTATATTAAAACAACAATTAATTAATGCAATTCTATTTCTCTAATTTTAGAGTCCATTAATTATTTAATTTTTCCAATTAATTAGTATAATTTAAGAAACATAATTAATAATCATAATATTGTGAATCAATAATTACATATTCATAAATGAAATCCCAGCTCTGGTATTTGATTAATAGACCATCTACATCAAAAAGGGAGATGAAGAATCACCAAGGGAAGTCTCTATTATTATCACAATTACCCATATAATGATGAATTAAATGATATATATACAAAACCAAGATCCAAATTCAAACGAATCAAAATATAAAAATCCATGATCTAGAACCAACAAGACTATATCAAGATACTAGGAAATATATATCTATATCCTATAATAAAGGGTAATATCTCTCCAAAATCTTGGAAGAGATGGGAGAGAATAATTAAGCCACGTGGCTATGATCCTCTTACTCAAAGGGGTGAAGGTCTTCAATATAGGATTCGAATCACAAAGAACAAATTGCAGAAGCCCTATGATTTATTCAGGGAGCTGGAAAAAATGAGACGGAAATTTTAGGCTCTACATATTGAGGATAAAGTGTTAATATTTATGGTTGATTGTTTTTAATCAATTTTCCATGTTAAATAAAAAATTGAGAACGATTTTTTGGGTACCCCCCACACAATATTCCATAATTTACACCTCTCATAGGGGGGGGGGGGGGTTCACGATTTCTCCTAATAGGGTGAAAACATTTATAAACAGTTCCCCATTCATGAAATACCTCTAAGTGGGTAATATTAATGATATAATAGTCCCAATTCAAAAAAACTACACTATTATAGGACATCATGATTTATATTTCACATGTTCCTTACTTTTTTTAAATATTTAA
This sequence comes from Viscum album, assembly GCA_963277665.1. Classification (NCBI taxonomy): domain Eukaryota; kingdom Viridiplantae; phylum Streptophyta; class Magnoliopsida; order Santalales; family Viscaceae; genus Viscum; species Viscum album. The sequence goes on from OY728157.1 coordinate 602,536,488, forward strand.
AAATTGATATGTGTATTTATGGATATATATATATATGTGTGTGTGTGTGTGTGAAAAAATTATATGCATTTAAATTTAATGAATTTTTTAAATAATTTTTTGTTATAATAATATTGATTCTCACATTCTAGAACTTATTTTGATGGTATTTTCAAAAACTATATTTTTATTAACGTGATAAAAAATTGACCATTATGTTTAGAGAATTATATTATTTAAAAAATAATATGTTAGAATATTTAGTTAATATTTAATTGACGATATTTTAGAATATGATTTAGTTTATATTATATAAGGAATAATATATTTTTAATGTATAATAAGTTCATGGTTTTATTTTCTTTTTTAAACAAAATTTCCTTTATTTTTTTTGTTTTGAATATATGATACAGATATTTTATCATTAAATATATAAATTAAAATGTAATTTCCTTTGAGGATATGTTTATATACATAAATTTAACAATTTTTATATTTTGTACGATACGTAAGAGTTTATAATGTACGTATTTATGATTATTTTTTTAAATTGAAAAATTAATATTTATTAAAAATTGAAATATATATTTAGATGATTTAAATAATTCAATTATAATTAAATGAATCCATTGATATGTTTTTACATAGGTTCATTAAATAATCACTAATAGTGAATGGTTATAATTTGATAAAACTTGTGTTATATTTAATCTTGAATAGTTATTATGTACTACACGTGATATAATAAAAATAATTTAGTGTTTATCATGTTTTATTATTCGGTAATAGAATTTGATATTTACAACACAATATTATTTATAATTTTTTATATATGTTTTTAATATATTCTTTTTATTGTAATTGTTTAATACTATATATATATATTAATTAGATAACTATATTCATCAATTTATTTTACTATAATCAAATGAAATTGGGTTTTAATAACCTTTATATTCTAAAATGAAACATTACATATGTATAATTAAATTTTTGACTAAGGAAAATATATGAATTATTAAAAAATATTAAATTATTTTTTTCATGAGAATAAAATATTATTGAAATTGAAAAATTATATAAATTTATTTTTTAAATCCTATGTTTTTTATTTTTATAATTATCTTATCAATTTTAAACTAATGTTTTTTTAAATTTTAAATAATTTATTCTCTTGAGTAATTATGTTGAAAATTAATTTATTAAACATTACAAGTAATTTTTTTTGATAAATTTTGAATAATTTCTTGAAAGATAATCCATTGAAGAATCTATTCATGTTATTTAAAATTATTTTAGTATACCTATCAATGAATGATTAATATAAATTTATATAAAAAATACTTGTGTGGATGTGGTGAAATATATTTTTGTCATATATTAAAATATCACGGGCAGTATGTGAGGTATTTTTATGGTAAGTTATAATGTTAGATAATATATACTTTTTAGTGATTCATTGATGTATATTGTGTGGGTGATCTGATAATTGTGTTGTTGTTCTTTTTTCATTGTATTTTTTCAAAAATATTACATTAAATATTATATTATGAATTCAATTCTATTGTTCCTTCCTTGGGGAACAGATTATGTTACAAATTCCCCACAGTTAAAATGTGTTCCTTTGAAAAATGGATATTTTATACCGATTTTAGGAATTGGATGTTATAAGTACTTGTGATGGTTATCCCTCAACGATAGTCTTGGATTTAATGGATCTAAGGGTGAAACTGTTGTCACCTAAAATGTGGTTATCTTAAGAGATATATAACTAATTTTTTATCCACCTACAATTCAAATATTATCATATTATTATTGAAATGATTTTAATGTCATGGAAAAACCATTGTATAATCCTATTGAATGATTAGTAAAATTCACTGATTTTGTATGAAGTCTATACATGTGATTATCAAGTTGACTGGGTTAGAACACAATGAAAAGTCTTACATATTTATTTATACTGTTAGTACATTGATCATATACACAAATATGTGCATTGACGTTTATTATTTTGTACCTTTTACTCTTACTTATTTATTTTCTATACTCAAAACCAACACACAAATCATAGTGGATATAGAGATCGTATATTTTAGATAAAGGTGAGGGAAATAAATATTATCATATATTGTAGTTATTGAAACATAGTTGGAATGACATGATATTCTAATGGTAGTGTCAGGGAACTTTTAACATTTTGAGATGACATTTGAGATTTTAAATTAATATGTTTTAAATTAAAATGTTTTATGGGGAAAATTGTCATCCTCACAAGCTTTATCTCCTGAAAAGTTATTATAAGAAAATTGATTCTTCAGACACATACCACATTTCCTTTTTTATTCTTGACCTACTCTACGTAATATGAATCAAAAAGTATCCCTGGTAAATGTTTTGGGATAAATAATTCGTAGATCTGTTCAAGAAATACAGGTGCATTTCTATAACTGATGGATGATGAGTATGAATTATGAAAATTAAATAATAACTATATGGGTGATTAAGATGATTAGGATGGATGTTACCTATCACATTAAATCCTTCATGAATTATGTGGATAACATCTACTATATTGGAGTAATTATTTTCTGAAATTTAATTGTACATTTCATTCAAAATAAAAGAATAGTAATCATTTGTCTAATGAATATGAATATGGAGATAATTTGTATATCATGTTTTCAATATAGAGTTCATATAACCCTTCTATAAAAAATTATCCATGTTTATGTAATACTTACTGAATAAAAATTAAATGTTTGACTAGTCATCCAATCAATGTCTTCTACACATGATGGTAATTCCCATCATGAAGAATAATAAACTATTGATGAAAATACATCATAATTTTTCAGAGATCAATGTCAGGATTATGGAAAAAAACAAAGAAACATAATCATAGTATAGAATAAAATTATCATGTTATGATGTGATTGTATAAAATTTATGGTTGATCTGAATCAATTTGTCCAACCAATTGACATGGGAATGTCAACATTCCATAGTTATTTTGGTTTAATAATAAGTTTAAGTGTAATAATTGATATTTTTTCATAGAACCACTGTTGTACCTCTCGAACCCCTCGAGGTTTGATTTTCATGATCACAATCACCCTCTTATGTTTCTAACATTGTGTTTTAAGTGTTTGTGATGATAGGCACAAGGTTGCCAAGAAGTTGGCCCAAGGATGGACAAGAAATGGACTGTAATTCAGTCCACCGGTCAGCCGGTGGCTCTGTCACCGGCCAGCCGGTGGCACCCAGACCAAACAGTTGAAGCTACTGCCTTCCCACCGGTCGACCGGTGGCTCTGTCACCGGTCGACCTGTGGCACCCAGCTCAAATAGTGTTTGCTACTGTCTTGCCACCGGCCAGCCGGTGGCTCCTCACCGGTCGACCGGTGGAGCCTGGATCAAGACACTTCTTCTCTACCAAGGCACCGGCTAGCCGGTGGATATGTACCGGTCAGCCGGTGGCCCCTGGACAAGAATCCTATGCCTTTTTTGCACACACCGGCCAGCCGGTGGGACTGTACCAGCCAGCCGGTGGAGCCAGTCAAACTAGCCGTTGGAGCTTTGACCAGGCTGCTCCACTTGCCTCCCAACGGCTCCGAAGCCCTTTCCAACGGCTCTGAAGCCACCCTAAGGCCATTTGAGGGTTCCCCCTCTATAAATAAAGGACATGGAAGTCCCGGAAACTTAAGTAAGCCATACGGAAGCCAACGGACACATCTTTGATCATTTGGCGAACCTCCGGCGAATTCTTCCAAGGGAACCCACCTTGCTCCAACAACTTCCACATCCAAGGAGCTCCACCCAAGAAGCTTGGAAGCGGCCTTCAACATCTCCAATCATTCAAAGGCGCCCAAGGCTTCTCCTCATTTACGGTTTTTATAGTTTTATTTATTTTGAGCTTAAATTTGGGTTTGTGCCTACAAACCCCAACTCTTTCCTCATCTCCCTTTCTTTTGGGTTTCACACCACCACTAAGGTGTGAAGAGGTTCACAAGCCTTACCTTGTAAAAGGCTTGAGATCGGTGAGCTATCCTTCACCCGTTAAAAAGGCTAGTGGGTTATTGCTTAACCATTAAAAGCATTGGGTTCTTGCTTAACCACTAAAAGCAAGCTGTAATAGGTCCTAGTGCTACCTCAAAGCCTAGTGGGTTTCTTGCTAAAACCATTGAAAAGCAAGCGGTAGGAATCTCTCAACGGTTGAGTTGGGAGCGGAGACGTAGGCCGGGTTTTGGCCGAACTCCGTTATCAATTTCTTGTGTCTTGCCTCTTTTATTTTCCGCTGCACTTTGATATTTGACTTTTAATTTGTCAATTTTTTAAAAGGCAATTCACCCCCCTCTTGCCATCATTCCTCCTTGGGGTATTCTTCCGACCCATCAATTGGTATCAGAGGGAGTATTTGAATAATTCCTTACCCGGTTTCAAATTAAAGATCCTATTTTTTGATGGCTTCTACCGCTTCTTCCTCTCAATCCCCCGAAGGACATTCTTTGGATCGTGCTCCATTCTTTGATGGAGCCGATTATACTTTTTGGAAAACCCGCATGACCACTTTTTTAAAAAGCATTAGCTATCCAATTTATAGAATTGTTATGCATGGTTTTACGCTCTCTTCTCCCGATGAGTCTAAATGGACCCCCGCCGACATTGCAAATTTCGAGCTTGATGGCAAAGCCATGAATGCTCTTCATTGCGGGTTAGATAGAAATATTTTTGATCATATTTCTTCTTGCACATCTTCACATGATATTTGGAAATGTTTAGAGCTAACCCATGAAGGTACTAGCATGGCTCAAAAGCATGAACCCACTCAAAAGCAAGAACCCGATGAAAAATCCGTGCCCATTTGCCCACCTCAAAAGATAAGGGCCAAGAAGAAGAAGAAGAAGGCTTCAAAGGCAACATGGAGTGATAGCTCCACCTCTTCATTCTCCTCCTTCTCCTCGAGCGACCAAGGTAAAAAATGCCTAATGGCAAATCATGAGGTATCATCCTCCTCCTCTTCCGACTCCTCTTCCTCTTGTTCTTCAAATTCAAATTCTTTAAATCATCTTTCTTATGAAGAACTCTCACACGCTAGAGACCAATTAGAAAAAGGTTTTCATGAGCTTTCTTCAAAATTTGTTTCTTTGAAAAAGAATTTCAAAAAACTCTCCTCCGAAAAAGAACAACTTCTCAAAGAGAAGGAGGAGATGTCCCTCAAAATCCAAAATTTTCCCGATGTTGATTCTTTAGAATCAACCATTAAAGACCTAAGAGAATCATTAACCAAGTTCACCCAAGGTGAACAAAATTTGACCAAATTATTAGGTTCTCAACGAGTATCTAGAACAACCAATGGACTTGGCTACACCAACCAAGCTTCCTCCTCCCATGCACCCACTGTTTTTGTAAGGGGGAGCTCTAGTTATAAATTTTGTAACTATTGTAAAAAACCTGGGCACATGATATATGAATGTAATTGTAAAAATGCCCGGTATGGTCAACCCAAATCTTTTTACTTTTCGGACGAATTCTATAGGAGAAGACCCGCTATGAGACAAGTGTGGATTGAAAAATCCCTTCTTGCGAGTCTCTCCGGGCCAAAATTTATTTCCTCTCCCCGGTGATTTATTGTTTTTATTTAGGGGGAGTTAGGTTTGTTTAAGAATTTTTGTTTTATTCAAACTTTCAATTTCAACTTTTGGTTTCAAATTTCAATTTTTCAATTGGTTTTTGATTCAAAACTCTCAATTCAAACTGTTATTCAATTTTTGTTTCAAATCATTCAATTTCCAAAATTTCAATTGATTTTCAAATCTCATCCCTTGTTTTTCAAAATTTCCCTCAATCAAGTTTTATGCCCCACGCTATTTTGATAATCACAAAGGGGGAGAATTTTCTTGATTGATTGGGGGAGAATGGGAGAATCATTTTTCATCATGCTTTGCATTTCCTTTTAATTTCATTTTTACTTTAATTGTTTTGGTGATTGTGATCATCAAAATAGGGGGAGATTGTTGTACCTCTCGAACCCCTCGAGGTTTGATTTTCATGATCACAATCACCCTCTTATGTTTCTAACATTGTGTTTTAAGTGTTTGTGATGATAGGCACAAGGTTGCCAAGAAGTTGGCCCAAGGATGGACAAGAAATGGACTGTAATTCAGTCCACCGGTCAGCCGGTGGCTCTGTCACCGGCCAGCCGGTGGCACCCAGACCAAACAGTTGAAGCTACTGCCTTCCCACCGGTCGACCGGTGGCTCTGTCACCGGTCGACCTGTGGCACCCAGCTCAAATAGTGTTTGCTACTGTCTTGCCACCGGCCAGCCGGTGGCTCCTCACCGGTCGACCGGTGGAGCCTGGATCAAGACACTTCTTCTCTACCAAGGCACCGGCTAGCCGGTGGATATGTACCGGTCAGCCGGTGGCCCCTGGACAAGAATCCTATGCCTTTTTTGCACACACCGGCCAGCCGGTGGGACTGTACCAGCCAGCCGGTGGAGCCAGTCAAACTAGCCGTTGGAGCTTTGACCAGGCTGCTCCACTTGCCTCCCAACGGCTCCGAAGCCCTTTCCAACGGCTCCGAAGCCACCCTAAGGCCATTTGAGGGTTCCCCCTCTATAAATAAAGGACATGGAAGTCCCGGAAACTTAAGTAAGCCATACGGAAGCCAACGGACACATCTTTGATCATTTGGCGAACCTCCGGCGAATTCTTCCAAGGGAACCCACCTTGCTCCAACAACTTCCACATCCAAGGAGCTCCACCCAAGAAGCTTGGAAGCGGCCTTCAACATCTCCAATCATTCAAAGGCGCCCAAGGCTTCTCCTCATTTACGGTTTTTATAGTTTTATTTATTTTGAGCTTAAATTTGGGTTTGTGCCTACAAACCCCAACTCTTTCCTCATCTCCCTTTCTTTTGGGTTTCACACCACCACTAAGGTGTGAAGAGGTTCACAAGCCTTACCTTGTAAAAGGCTTGAGATCGGTGAGCTATCCTTCACCCGTTAAAAAGGCTAGTGGGTTATTGCTTAACCATTAAAAGCATTGGGTTCTTGCTTAACCACTAAAAGCAAGCTGTAATAGGTCCTAGTGCTACCTCAAAGCCTAGTGGGTTTCTTGCTAAAACCATTGAAAAGCATGCGGTAGGAATCTCTCAACGGTTGAGTTGGGAGCGGAGACGTAGGCCGGGTTTTGGCCGAACTCCGTTATCAATTTCTTGTGTCTTGCCTCTTTTATTTTCCGCTGCACTTTGATATTTGACTTTTAATTTGTCAATTTTTTAAAAGGCAATTCACCCCCCTCTTGCCATCATTCCTCCTTGGGGTATTCTTCCGACCCATCAACCACGACCATCTTATAATAAAGGAATCCATTTACTAATATATTAATGTAATTTTATTACATAATTCCTCTATTTTACTAAATAAATTATAATGAAATGTTGATTTAATTTTCATTATCCCCTAGATTGATCATTTATTATTGAAATTTTGCATAAGAGATTTGTCTTAATGACTATTGGAGAATGCCATAATGCTTCATGGATCATTATATTATGTTACACTATAGGGATGATGTATGGAATGTGAAGATCTACCCACATGTTAGTTAAAACACATTATAAAGCATGATACATTGACTAATTTCGAAAATCATCATAATGAGAAATCATTTCAGATGTATTTCAGCCAATAATATATTATTTGAGACAAATTTTTATCCAATTTGACAATATATTATAAATTAATGATACATAAAAATAGTTTTAAAAAAATAATGTTCATTAAAAACAATGTTTCCCTATGCAAGTAAGTAAGGGTATAATAAATTATAGGAAAATTTTCATTATTTTAAATGAAAAAATAATTTTTTATGTTATCTGAATAAATATATGATCATTTCATATATTTAGATTGAGGAATCAAAATCTTAAGCCAGGTATATCAAACATTTCTTGTTATAGAAATAATGAGGGAAAACTAGTTGATAAAAACAATAAATAAATATGATAAAGAAGAGTAAGTGAATCATAATCATAATTAAATAATTTTTATAATACAATAGCATCAAATTATCAATCTATATTTTTATTTTTTTAAGCACATGAATCAGTATCAGTCTTACTGAATGAAAAACTAAATCCTATAGCTTTGATGTTACCAGAAAAATATGATCATGTTAGAGGATTAGGTTTCGAAGTATATCATTGAATATATTTTGAGAATATTATGATATATGAAAATAAATATACAATGGTGAAATGATAGAATATTGAAATGGGGGTTTTCAAGATATAATTGTCTAGTTTGGTTCAGAACACAATATGTGAGAAAGTATCAAAGCGAAATGGATGTGGAAAAAAGATACCCAAACAAACCAAATGACCTCACTAGATTTGAGGATATTCATTCCTCTAATATTCATACCATAACCAAGATAATAAATTTTTTAATTACAATTTATCAAAAATGTTAATGAAATGACTTCTACTCACATTATATTACTATACTACTACATGGTAGAGTTGTATGTATTTTTTATTTGTAACACTAAACGACCACCGTGTTTTGAGATGTACGATGTATAATATCCTAGATGATAGGTTACACAAAAATGACCTCCCATGAGATCAAATGGTACTGGGGGATATAGCAGATCAGAAGCCAAATGTTGATTTTCCTTTTCCACATGATGATCAACATATTACAATGATCAAATGTTTTGTTTGAACATTCATATAATTCTCATCTAATCATGTAACGATACATGAAGTATGTATTTAAAAATCATATGAAAATTATATATTTCATGATGTAAAAAGTTTTCTAAGTAAGTTATTGTATTACATATGTATATAGAGATGGGGAAACATAATGTAAGATCAATAAATTTTTTTGATTCAATAATGAAATCAAAATGACCTTTTGGTTGTACCTTCTCCCAACTAGTTCTAGTGAAACACTTATTATCATTACAAATTAATACAAATACCACATTTAAACACACAAATATTTAATTTATCTCATATAAAAATTAAATATATGTAAATTTAATTATAGAGATAATTGGTCTCAGGACGTTAAATGAGATTTCAAATCATATTTTTCTTGGAGTCTCAGTTATGAATACATACATAAGGTTCATTTTCATAATAAATTAATCTAAATGGTGAGTAAATATATTTATTAAAGAAAAAAATTATTCCATATTTTCTATTGGAATATATATTACTATAATATAAATTAAAAACTTCATGAATTTTGATTTGGATTCATTAATTCGTGTAACATTTATATGCAAAATTGACATTGGATAAAAAAGAAATTGAAAATAAAAGAGATGAGAATCTCAATGTGTTTGAGAAAAAATTACAATTCTTGTATCATTTGATATATACTATGTAGAGGTAATACAATTCAATATAATCACAAGAAATATTTATTTTGTATTTATTTTTTTCTTATTTTATTTTTTACGCACTAGATTCAATTCACAGTCAATTATATTACCTTGAAAATTAGTTTGGGATCAAATTCAAGGATTTTCAACAACTTGACCACAAATTATTTATATTTTGAATTTATAATACACTATAATAATCATTTGGTATTTAAAAATCCAATTATATAATATGATATTTGTTTTAAAATTTTTTTTTTCTAGGGTATTTTCCAAACGTAGGCTTAATCACATATTGAAGGTGAAATATAAAAATATAAATCCTATAAATTACTCAAAATAGAAAAAATTAATATCTATATATAAATATTGAACTATCAAAAAATATTTTAGAAAAAACATACTAATTTTCGTCTATGTTTTTCTAGTGTCATTGTAACATACCAGGTAAATAGAGAATACAACATTTTCATATTTATTAATATTTATTAATTAAATATTAATTTTATTTTAAAGGGGTTTCTATGTTCGATAGCGTACCCGATACGCAACAAAGAGTTTCATTGAAATCTTACGTTGCACACTAGTAATATAATAATATTATTTTAAATGGTAGTTAACACGTAGCCATTGTATTGGTGGTAATGAATATAAATAACTAAAATATGATTATATATGTTTTTTAAATGTTTTTACATTTATCAAATAAAGGATAAGGGCTTAAAATTCGAAAAGAATTCAATTTTAGGCATAGATACTCTAATATTCACTAAAAGGTCAAACTATCACCTTTTGATGGAAAACCCACTTTAAATATAGTTTTGGTCACTCTTATACATTCTATTGGACCAAATAAACTTTTTCTTTAAAATCGGGACATCAAAATTTTCTTTGTGTAAATTTTTGGTATTTTTTCGATAAAGTTCATTTTTTAATGAATAGTGAAAAATGTTGTATTTTAATTCAAAACCAATTTTTCATCTAATTTATTTATATGATTAGATTATCTTTTGAATTGGTTTTAAAGTTAAATTAGAATATATTTTTACCATTTTATCAAATAGTGTTTGTTTGAATTAATTTTACTTTGAAATTGGACTTAAACTAGTGTCAATCTTTTGATATATATTATTTCATAAAACACGCTATTTGTTCTGACCGCGGGAATTAATTATTCAATTAATTAATGTAAATTATATTATTTTAATTTTTTAAAATATAAATCATTTTTGAATTCAGAATATCAAATATAGCTTAGTGTGAAGTTTTGGTATTTTTATGAAAAACTTCAATTTTTAATGAATAGTGAAACCACTTAGTGGTGCTTAAAAAACTGATTTTTCGTTTAAATGAAATTTTACCACATCTGTGTTTTGAATTTCAAAAATCCGACATACATGGTTGTCATTAAGAATTAAAATTTGGTTCAATGGGATTAAAATAAATTTTTTTGTGAATAGTAACTTTTATGTTTTTAATCACGAATAGAGGTAATTAGTGTAATTTATGGTAAAAATAATGTTTTAATAATATGAAATGACCTTGAAACATGTACTAACCATATTGTATGTTTCATGGACGACCATTACAATCCATGGGTCAACTTGGGGACGCCATGGAGCCACTTTGGTAGGAAAATGACATTAATAACTTTTTATTTAATGTTAAAATGGAAATGTCACAAACATGTGTTGTTTTACTAAAACAATTTTTAAATGGGGTTATACAAGTCATATTTTTGACTATAAATATTAATTATAAAGAAAACTAGATTTACTACATCATGATATTTTTTTATATTTTTTATACATTAAATAAATTAAATTATTTCTGACACCATGATGATGCAGTGATTACCTCATTATTTAACGATTTAAAAAAATGAAAAGATAATGTGAAATCTAAGACCTAAACATGTAAAAAACCTATTAGATGGCTGTATTTAGAACCCTTATAACATTATCCTCTAAATATATAATTATGGGAATTTTAAAATCGGAAAATAATTTTATAATAAAGTATCCTTTTATAACTTTCCAAGAGTGCCCCTTCCCTCCTCTTATAAAAGGCCCCCAACTCTACCACCTTACCCACAACTCTCAAGACTTTGGCTCGGACAAACCCTGACCATTTTGTCTCTCCACATCCCTATATTACTCTTAGAAGCCTCAAATTGTGTAGAAGTATTTCCACAGAAGCCTTTGAGCTCAAATCAAATAGAGTTACCCGTTTTAAAGGTAGTGTCTTCTCTTGTGTTCTTATATTTTATTTTGCATCTCCAACCCCCTAAACTCTTTTTATTCCTTTATTTTGTAACAAAACCAGTATCCTCAATATACTAGGATGTTTTTATATTATGTATTAGAGCTACACTTACCCAAACCTACATCTAATGGTTAAAGAACATACTGTTTCCGTGGATGGAAAATTTCTGTCTCACGAAATGATGATTGTTAAACATTCATATAACACCTTAAAAGGTGGAAATTAATATGTCACTATATTTATATATGATATATAATATGTTTATGTTTTACTTAAGCTTCTGTATTTTTAAGTTATGGAATACCTTTATGGTTTCCATTATGGGTAAACGTGATATCTTCATTTTAGGAAGCGCGGACTACCGCCCCCTCAAAGTGATTTGATTCGTTAATGCCATATGAGGAATGTATAAAGGATGGAGTTAATGTAATTATATATGATTTTATACTGGAATTATAATATTCCTTTATATCATTATGATTTCACTCCATTAAGTAAGAAATAGAATTGAATACAGCGTTCATGCGTACGTACGGCTTACCTTCTCCATGAACGGTGCATTTCATTTCTTACCTTTGAATGATATGTAATATTATAAATGCATGTATATACTGGATATATATGATATATATGATATCTAAATCATGAATATAATTCTGGATATAATGGATATTTTACCCCATGAACAACTTGTAATTATAAAGAGTTTATTTTTTACTCAAGTACCAATGATGGAAAAAACAACCATTATTAACATAAATAATTACATAGTGTTCATAAAATGGTAATAAGTGATATAAAAGGAATGATTAACTTGAATAAATGGTTCTTATGAAAGTAGAAATTAACTCAATTTTATTATTCAGGAGGCTAAAGAACGATCGAGTCAAGTAGGACTCGTGGTATGGGACTTCATCTCAATCACCTTTCATTGAGGAATATATTGTTTTATACACAAAATTCTTTTATAAGGTGTATAAACCCCTTTTAATTTTACGTTTATCCGAAATGATTATTTTTTATATGAATCGTTTTACTAAATGACCAAAGGGAATGTTTTTGTCGTACAGATGCGGCGACAACGACCTTTCCGCCGCTATGACCATTATTTGAGTTTCGTCTTCCTCTGCAAGCCATACTTTTTTTAAATGAAAAATAAATACCATGTTTTACTTTTATTTTATTTTGGTATTGAAAATGGCTTTCATAATGTTTTTATTATATCAACGTTTTGTATTGAAATCTTGTGATTGAAATGTGGAAATGTTATGTTTCCATTATGCATGTGTTATGTGATATGATTATTTTATGGTTCTTGGGAATTATTATGAAGATGGGTGTTTCGGTGATAAACTAAGGGTGGGTGAGCCCGATTTAGCTCTCCAATGCATTGGGTAATGTGAAGGAGTTAAACGTTATGGTTTCTCCGAAGATATTTAGGGAATATACTGTGATGGGTATTCCAAATGTAACCAAGAGTGTTACTCCCTATGTAAGAATGTTATGAATGCCTCATATTACCTGTATGTCTTATGATTTCTATGATTTATTCATGATTTGATGAGGTATGTGAACGTGCCTATGTTTTATGGGTAATGTATGATTTCATACATGGAATGATGTTTTCATTTCATACTTTTATATCCCTTACTGATCTCTTTATGCTCATCCGATGTTTTTGAATTTTTATTCACAAGTCAAGGGAAAGGAACATGATGTGATGATAGTATAAAGGATGTGTCAAGAAAGAATACATGTTTTATTTTAAACATGTTTCCTTTGATGAGAAAAATGAGTACTATCTTTTATGTAACAACTTTTTTTAAATGTGGAATGTAATGCATGTTTTATGATCTAATTATCTAAAACTCTAAACCTGAAAAGATCCTCAATGTGTATTATTGATGTAACTCAAGATTAAGTAATGTTTAAGGCTGGTGCCTTATAGTCTTATTCTATATAATGGCTATAATTAGGGATATTAAGATTAAAAATTTATTAGATGGATCCTAATGAATGAAAAGTAAAACATACCCCAACTAGTAATTGTTAAAGGTAATGAAAATTTGATTAAATATAGTTCTTAATCATTTGTTTGTATATATTTTAATATTACTATCATTATTTCCAAAAAAATTGTACTCAAATGATAAATATACTTATTTATTAATGAGTGGGAAATACACATGCCATCATAATTTTTTACATCACAATTTTTAATAGAATAATTTTTATTATTGTGATATATACTGATCTATGATATTAGAAATATAGGTGTTGTGTAAATAGTTAGTTTCATAAAAATTAAATACTATTTTTGATCTATTTCTCATAGAGGAGTATGATGGGGGAAATCAATTTGTCTCAAATAACTGACCAACATAAAATATAATTTTTTTATATGTTGGAGTGGGAGGAGGAGGTGTTGACAGAGATATATTTAGAGTTGTAGATTGAGGTGGAGGGGGAAGTAGTGGAAAAAACCAATGTGAAGACAATTGTTGAGCATGAGACTATGTGATGGATAGAAAATAAAACAATTACTCCTAAATGGAGTTGAATGGGGATAATACCAAGGATTTTATTTGGAAAAAGTGTTGAAAATTTCATACCACACATTTCACTTAATATAAGATCCATTGTTCAAATATTTCATGTTTCTTATTGAAAAAATATTTTTCACCCCTTGTTCATGAGATTTTATGTTGGAAATAATGTTGAGGATTTTTTAGAAACAAAACAAACACAACATATTTTTTTGAACTAATTATTATAATACAAAATATCAATTTTAACATTCCAAGTACTATGAAATATTACTTCATTGTAAAATGAACACCTAACCTTGAAAATTTTAAACAAAAATAAAAAACGATGGAGTTTCATTCCCATGATATCTCTACATTGCAAATAACAGGTGTTAGTAGTGGAAGAAATAGTCACATAATAGTTTAACAAAACCAATAAAATATTCAGAAATGCATGTAATCAAACAAAAATGTATGAATAAATATGACTGAAATAAACCACATATTCTATTGGGTGTATAAGATAGATTTTGGTGAAAAAAAGGAATTTATATATAATTGTCACCACGGAGGGATGGTTTCAAAGGAAACATGACATCAAATAGAATGAAATTGGGTTATAAATAAATCCTTATGATTTAAATACATATATGAAATGAAATCATGGAGAACCAAAAATAAAAAAGAAATGCCCTTTCAAAAATAACATAGTATCTTAATCCAAATCCTCAAAAAATATATGAAATAAAAACATTCATCAACAAAATCATGAAATTTCACAAAATAAGAATACATTAGATTCACATGGGTGGATGGTGGATTTATTTGCTAAAATGTATCATCAATTCGATGCATGTTATAATAGCACATAATCTTATGAAATATATATAAGTAGAATTCAATATTCATTTTCAAATTAACTATTTAAAATGTTCCTTGCTCACAAAACCTATAATAAAAACACATCATCAATCTTAATAAAATACTTTAGAATAATGATATTCTAGTTTTGATGAAGAAATATTCGTGATGATATGTTAGAGTTTATCATCATCCAGAATATTGAAATGGATATACTAATAATTAGCAAATCAGGGGAGTCATAATGATTCCACCAGATTTCAATATCATATGAATTCTATAAAGTGATATACTAATGTTTAATGTTTTTAAAGATGTAGAAAATTTAAAATGGATTTTAGTATCATCTAAAAATACATAAAAATCATAATTAATTTATTCCATGAATGAATATAAATGGTTTATAATGTATTTTTTTACTATATATGATGGTGAATATGTTATTTAGATTTTATTATGTAACATAACAACTAATATGTATTTTTTTATTCAATCAATTAATGTTAATATTTTTATATGAATGGATAACGCTTTCAAGAAATAAATTAGTTCATCAACATGTAAAATTAAATATATTACAATGATCGTGCACTCAAGAAGGATGATTCACTTATGATGATGCCATTTTATTTTTATTCTCCATTGAATTCAACATTATTCGTTATCAAAATGAAATATTGTTAGATGAAATATAGTGTTGAATGAACTATTGGATAAAAATAAACACCAAATAAAAATACCTTCAATGAAATACAGATTATACATGGTAGGATTAAAAATGTGTGGGTTTAGTTTGATATTTTAATTTCATTAATTTACTATTTCATATTTATTTATAATTTATTTCATTATAATATTATCAACATATGTTTTTTTACTATATAAAAGTGGACTATTTTTCATGAATTATGGTTATTTGTTAGAAGAATTTCATGATCATGAGATATGGGGATTTGAGGATCAAAACGAATTGATAAAAATTGGAAATGGGTCAATAATGTATTAAACCATCATGAATTAGTACATTCCGACTACTTATTAATTTTATTTTCCACTATTTTATCTTTAATTTTTATGTTAATTTACGTATCATTTTAATATAATTATTTTTTGCACAGATCTATTATGAATTTATTTTTCCCATCAATAATATGAAAAAATATATAAAAGAGAAAACACGATATTTTGAGATGAGGAAGATTTGGAAATCTAGGTTTTATTCTTCCATCCAAATTGAACATTTCATCTCATTCTGGAATTTTTTATATGGCTAAAATAAAAAACGACATCAAAAAATGAATCATTCATACCTAAATATGATGCAGAGTGTAAAAAATATGATTTTAATGGTTTTTTAGTGTATAACTTACTTTTAAGTTCAAAACACACATCACATACTCAAAATTGATCAGGCACATTAGGATTGTTTTGATAATTTATGAACAAAATACATATTTCATTTATAACCTGTATGAATGAACATTACATCAATCTGAAAAATTATGTTCCCAGTAAGAATCAAAGTGTACTTTATTAGTATAATATTCACATTTATATTCACAAAACAACACTCAATGAATATAAAAAAACATAGTTGTAATATCTTGATATTTTTTTAAAATGACTCAAAAGTCATTTTTCACGTGTATGAGTCATTATGATTCCATGCTATGATACAATGTGATGAGTATGACTCAATTTAAGTGTTTATAGATTAAATATTTGATTTAGTTAAATAAAGTGATGTACTCAAAACAGATAAAAAATATGAATATTTGGATGCCACATTATAAATATTAGGACAAACTGATTATATATTTTTAGTATCCCCTATAAGAATTTCACAATGAGAATTCATCACTTACATGAGGAAAATATACATGGATATTAAGTGATGGGAACATTAATTCATAATTGATTGTATTTTTTATGTATTGAGTGTTAGTTACTTTAATATTCTTATGTGAAATGGATAAAAAAATTCATTTATGTAAATTTGTTACACTAATACCCTTATTTGAATTTTACTACATCAATTCTTATACCAGATTTTTCATACGCATATTTTCATACATAAAATTGATACATTAATTTATTTTTGAGAATAATAAATTTATTTCACATACTTTTATTTTCTTAAATTGTTGTTATAGTTTCTATATGTTTTTGAGACATAAAAATAAGCTCTATTTTACATTATTCTTGACAAATCATTTAACTACATGTTAATTATAATTATTTTTTAGATTTTATATAAATAATTACTCAATTATTTATTAATGTAATGTGAAATTTTTTAAATTTTTTATACATTAATTGAATATGAATCCCATTGGATTTTGAAATAATTAATATTTATGCTAAAATTCTCGAACATGAATAATATAAATTCATTTAGTGGGAAATATGACGATATTCTCTTGAATATTTTTTTTTCATGTTTTCAATGACATTAATATAGATTATTAACTACCCTATAAATTTTTTAAACATTGTTTCTTTTTATATAACAAGTGTTTTATAGAATATTGATGGAGAACACAACTTGAAAAAAATTATTACAATTTTTTGTAAAATAGAGTGTTAGAATATCATAAATGATGGGAGTATCCCAACATATTTATTATCAACATTTATAGATATATTCATAGGTATATTAAATTTTCATTTATTGTTCTAAAAATAAATCACATACAACATATTTTACGTTTTATAATATATAAAGGAAAATTAAATGATAAATATTGATTAATATTTTAATGATTGAATTTAAAAATAATTGTAACTATTTATAAATTTTAGGCAATATCAATATCAATTTCATATAAAAAAAGACCATGTAATTTAAAAAAATAGGGTTTCACATGACTCTACATTTACTCTGTCATTCGTATATGGTAGAAACTGAGCCCTGTCACTTCATTTTTTAGATGCATTCAGAAGTAAACTATTAGTTTCCTATGATTCACTGTTCAACCTCTTGATGGTCGTAAGGAATACCTGATGCACAAGTAACCACATCTATAAATGATCATTCAATAGGTGAAATTGAATTATTCACTCCTAGTTTTGTTACTATTTGGGATTATAATTATACTTATTGTGTAGTCCATAGGTTTATAGAACCTCAATAAATGTTACCCATGGGTTTATCCGACCCCCTTAGAACACTGGGTTCCTCTTTACTAATAAAATAATAATTGATGGACATATGAATCCTAATCCTATGTTTATAAAGTCCCTAATAAATACTGAATTCCCCATAACATATAACTTATTAGTGGATTAGACTATACCTGTGAAAGTCTAGGATTTTTCTGCACTATTAAAAGACTAGGATAGATTTCTCCTATATAAAATGATAAATATTTACACTAAATTGAAAATAACATAGGTTTTATTTTCTAAAACAATATTTTTGGAGTTCTCCAATAATTTTATGGGGTTTTAAATGAACCTATATAAGATAATGTAATATTTTAAGCATCCATGTGTTAAGAAGGTGAATTTAACATTTTTTTTCTTTCCTTCAAAAGTATTATACCACAATGGGTTCCATATATTGGCTTTGTGTTGGAAGAGTAGATACAATATCATTTAAATCTAAACTATTATGAAATTATATTCACTTTAACTCTTATTTTATTTCATTTTCCCTCTGTTTTTTATTATATCGATGAGGAGTCATAGTTTAATAATTTAAGTGATCAATTTCTGTTCATTAATATTATACTATAGTTAGTTTTTTACAAAACACCATTCACCCCGCCCATAACCATTGTCAGCACCTATTATAGACCTCAAAGTATTACCCTTTAACACATTGGAAAAATAAAGTCATAAGAAAATTAGGAGCTCATGCAATTTAAAACAGTGCAATATAAGAAAATGAAATCAATTGTGATGTGGAATTTTCTATAGAATCAACGTTCATATCATGTTGTTGATATAAGTTGTTCCGTCATAAAAATTTTAGTCTTTAAAAATATAATATTATTTTTGATGTGATATTTGGAATATAAGAGGTATTCTATGTAGTGTTTTGATTGAAAAAAACTTGAGGTGGTGGGAGTCAAATATTTTCAATAAAATATATATTTATACATAAAATACCCTTTTTTTGTTGAGTCAATAAGATTTTTTTTTTGAATTTTCCATTTCTTCTTTCTTTGAAAATCAAAAACCCATTATACTTAAGAAAATATAAATTTTACCTCTATAAGGAAAATTTATTTCTTTAAGAATGTTTACCCTAACCTAGATTTTCTTATACATAGATATATTTTTTCTTATGTACAATAACCAGATTCATAGCCAAAATCCCAGAAGTCATATAATGTAAAGATTTGGAGCATTCTGTTTTTAGGATCCGAATTCTGGATGTGAACTGTAATGGAGTTCCAATCTGAATTCTGAACTCCGAACTTTTATGAGTTCGACTGTGAACTTAAGAAGTTCGTCTCCGAACATTCATGAGTTTGAATCCGAAATTTCATGAGTTTGACCCCAAACACCAATGAAGTTCAACTTAGAACTTCTACGAGTATAGATTCTGAACTCTGGTGAAACCAGACTCCAAATTCCTATAAAACAAAATCCAAACATATCTTAACATAGACTCCTAATTTCATTTTGGTTAGACTCCGAACTTCAAATTTTCATACGCTCTGAAATTTTGTATGGATTTTTCTTACATATGCTCTATTTCAAAACGATGTCATGCATTAAGTTATATATGATTTATTATTAAACGTTGTCATCTATTATGTTTCTAATTATCTGTTGGTTGAGTTACACATGTACAGGTCCCTCCGAATTTCATGGAAAATATGACCGTTGGAGGAGGGAGACGACCATTGGAAATTTGCCTATAAATAAAAGCTCATTTGAAAGAGCTCAAAAACAAGTTGATCAATCTAGGGACCACACATTGTTAAGGTGATTTCTAGAGAGATAATCTTTTCATGCCTTGTGCGTACTGAACTGCTCATTCATATTTCATCGTGTGACTCCGAATGTAGGTGATTACATTCGAGGAATTCCAGGGATATGAAGAGAGAGGTGATGACTTCCATGATGTTCGAGGGATTCCTTGCTGAGGAAGATAGAGGTTCCAACAACGTTAAAGACGAGGGCTTACAGGGATATCAAGGCAGAGATTCCAATCTTCGGATCGAGGGCTTACCCTGGTGTAGGTAAGAAAGACATGCATGAATGTATAAATGAAGGAACCATTATCCGAGATTGTTGTATACCCTTCTCTTTGGGTTAAAATACTTATATCTTGTTACTTGTAGTTTTAGTACTTGTTTTTCCACATCACTTTTTGTATTGTAAGGAATGTATAACCTTATTATATTTAGTTACACATGTACTCTGATTAGTTTAGATTCTATATGCTTTAATGTAGAATCTCATATTGTAAACTTTGGTTCCAATTCTCCAATTAGTGATTAGAGGTGTTGTGAATTTTCTTAGTTTAACTTTGTTAAACATATATTCTTCCATGTCTATGGAAATTTTTAATGCATAAAATTCACCCCCTCTCTTGTATATTGAGCATCTACATCATTTTTTCGATCCTACAATTGGTATTAGAGGAGGTCTCTGAAATACTTATAATCACATATAAGTTTTTCTTTATCAATTTTTCATTGTTCTTCATTATTGCTTAGAATGTTTTTATTCATTTCGAATTGTCATTCGAGATTATCATTCTGAATTGTCATTCCGAACTTTGTGGTTATGAACTTTTTCTACTAACATGTTTGGTTGCCATATTTTTAAGAACGGAAGGAATAAATGTTGGTTCTATTGACAATTTAAACCCTACAAGACCACCAATAATTGATGGTAATGACTATGAGTACTAGAGAGATCGAATGAAGACTTTTTTATCAATACTGGAGTGGTTAATTTCATTATGCTTACTGGTGATTATAAAATTCATGATAAGGAAGTTAGAACATTCATTAACCAAGAAAAGAAATAGTATCAACTCAATTATAAGGTACATAATACTTTACTATGTTCAATGACTAGAAATATATATAGCAAAATTTCTTCTTCTGAAGTAGCTAATTGTATTTGGAAGAAGGTAGAAGTTACACACTTTGGCACTTATAAAGTGATTTAAACTAGGAGAGCTATGCTTAGAGCTGAATACTATGGATTTAATTTTCCGCATGGAGAACCAATCTGTAAAGATCAATAGAGATTTATGACTATAGTCAAAAACCTACAGTCTATGGGAGAAAAGGGTGAGATTATGAAGCCCATGGGGATAAGATAATTGATATTTTGCCTAATGACTGGGAATCAAAGAGAACAACAATTGATGAGAACAGGAAGGTCACTTAAATTTCTCTTGATGAACAATTCAAAACTCTTCCCCAACATGAAACAAGAATGAAGAAAGATACTGACAACATCAAAAAGAAGAATGGAAATGGTACTGTTTCTTTTACAACATCATCAAATCATATGAATGCTAATACTCTTGAGAAAGTAACTAGATCCAAGTATAAGAAGGTGGTTATTCAATTAGAATCTAGTGAATGTGAAGTCTCAGAAAATGAGTTAGAAAATGTTGCTCAAATGATGAACAAGATAGATGGACAGAGAAATTTCTAATCCAAGTATAAGAAAAAGGAAAGGAAAGACAGGAAAGATGGAGAAGTTACTTGTTATGAATGCCAGAGAGATGGACATATTAGACCAGATTTCCCTATGCATAAAAAGAAATAAAGAAAAGAAAGGAATCCTGAAAGGAATAGAACGAATTATTACAAAACCAATGCTAATAATGTTCTGTAAGAAAATGACACCTGGAGTGCCAGTGGTGGTGACTCTTCAGATGCATTTTCTGATTATGAAACTTCAAGAGAGATGAATCTTGGTCTTATAGCCAGAATACCCATTAACAATCATTACTTTATGGCTAAGGTATGAAATGATGAATCATTGTCCAATGTATATTTAAATTCTAATGATAGTAAGTATTATAACTCTTCAGATGAAGAATCCTCTTCTGATGATGAAAATACTTCACCTACCTATGAAAAGGTTGCTAGGTTTGCTGAACTTATTGAGATTGAAAATTCTAAACTCAATAAAAAACATGATAAGGTAAAATCTAGGAATATTATTCTTAAAAAAGAAATATTAGACATTTATAAATATCATGATAGGAAAAATGCTGATTTTATAAATGTATCAAAAAATATTGAGGAAGTAAGTTCTGAGAAGAACAAACATTCTAAAGAGTTAGAACAAGTATTTTCTAATAAAATTGTTTTCAAGCATAAATTTAGTTCTAAATCTAATGATTTTGAAGATAAAAACTTGGTTATAAAACTAATGTCTGAAATTTTTTCCTTAAAGAAGTGTTTATCGAACATTAACCATGGTAATGAAAATTTAGATAAAATTTATTCACAAATAAGATCTTTAAGAAACAAATCCAGATTTGGTTATACCCATGCAAAACCAACTTCTAGTAACAACTACTTTGTTCAAAAAATTTCCCCATTTTGTACCAAGTTTCAATGTGGTGTTCATTGGGAAAAAATTGTTCTTTAAATAAAACTGAATCTATAGGTTTTCATAAAGCTTATTTTTCTAAGAAAGTGTGGGAGCCTAAAATTTTGTTATCTGGAAATCTCGGATCCAAATAAGTTTGGATTCTGAAGGTATAATTCTTTTCTTGTTTTCAGGAAGATAAAGAATGTACCAACAACATTACATGGTACATGAATAGTGGATGTTCCCGAAACATGAATGGTAACAAAAGCTATTTTGAAAAGATTATCAAAACGAAAGGAGGAAAGGTAACTTTTGGAGATAATGCACAAGGAGAAATTGTTGATATAGGTAATATTGTTCTTCTTAGTAAAACATTGATTTCAAATGTTTTATTTGTTAAGGGTCTTAATCACAACCTCATTAGCATAAGTCAGTTTTGTGCTGAAGGGTATCTTGTGAATTTTAGGAATGATAAATGCTTAGTTCACAATTCCAAGGAAGAATTTATTCTCTCATCCAATAGGAAAGAGAATGTTTACAATTTGAACTTAGAAGATCTCAACCGCCATTAACTACCTTGCCTAAGTGCAATAGAAGATCATTCCTGGTTATGGCATAGAAGACTAGGACACTGTAACCGTAGAAACTTATGTAAAATTTCTAAGAAGAAACTAGTTAAGGATCTACCAGAGCATTGATTTGATTATTCTAATGTTTATGATCCTTGTCAATCTGGCTAGCAACATAAATATAGATTTAAATCAATCAGTCAAGTCTCAAAAACTGATGCATTACAGTTAGTGCACATGGATCTTTTTGGTCCAACAAAAACTGGAAGTATTAGGGGCAAATATTATGTGTTTTTTCTAGTTGATGATTACAACAGATTTACTTGGGTCTATTTTCTATCAAAGATGTCTGAAGATTTTTCATATTTCAAAATTTTTAGAGCACAAGTTATAAATAAGAAAAATCATCCACTAAAAACAATTCATAGTGATCATGGAGGATAATTTCAAAATTATGATTTTAAAACATTATGAAGTAGAAAAGGTATTACTCACAATTTCTCAGCACCTATAACTCCTTAACAAAATGGTGTAGTTTAAAGAAGAAATAGTATTATTCAAGAGATAACTAGAACCATGTTGAGTGAATATTCTATAGCTAGACATTTCTGGTCTGAAGTAGTAAGTGATTCTTGTTATAATATAAATCGAGTTTTGATTAGACCTTTTCTTAAAAAAACTCTTTATGAGTTATGGAACAGTATAAAACCAAGACTTTCCTACTTCAAGGTTTTTGGTTGAAAAGTATTCATTCTGAATACTAAAGATAATATACATAAATTCGCACCAAAATCCGATGAAGGAATTTTCTTAGGCTACTCCACAACTTCTAAGGCATATAGAGTTTTCAATAAAAATACTTGTACTGTTGAAGAAATAGTGCATGTAAAATTTGATGAGTCTAATACTACTGTTTTTAAACCATCCCAACCAACATCCTCGGATGTGTTTTCAAAAACATATTTTCATCCTTTGATAGAAGATCCTTATGATAAGGAAAATGTTCAAGAAGATACTTCTGAAAATTTTTCCCCAAATGAAATTCTACCCTATGTTGATGAACAAGTTTTACAAAACCAAAATCAGGTGTTTCTTAAGAATCATCCCAGTGATAGTATCATTGGTGATGTAAATCAACCTGTAAGGACTAGAAGTCCCCAAATAAATGAAGTAGAACATCTTGCATTTCTTTCCCAAATAGAACCAAAAAGCACTGATGAAGCTTTAGGTGATGATGATTGGATCAAAGACATGCAATATGAACTCAATGAATTTGAGAGAAATAATGTCTGGACCTTGGTTGAAAGACCTAAGGAAACTTCTGTCATTTGAGTAAAATGGGTCTTCAGAAACAAGTGAGATGAAAATGGGGTCATAGTAAGAAATAAAGCTAGACTAGTTGATAAATTCTATAACTAGCAAGAGGGAATAGACAATGAAGAAAACTATGCCCCACTAGCTTAACTTGAATCTATTCATATTCAACTTGCCCTTACAATATTCATCAATTTTAAACTTTTTCAAATGGATTTGAAATGTTCTTTTCATAATGGATACGTTCAAGAGGATGTTTTTGTTGAACAACCTCCTAGATTTGAAGATACAAAACATCATGATCATGTTTCTAGACTTACCAAAGCTTTGTATGGTCTTAAAAAAGCCCCACGAGCCTGGTATGATAGACTCACAAGAATTTTTCTTCAAAATAACTATGTTAAGGGAAATGAAGATCCAACACTTTTTTTAAATAAAGATATGGAAAATGTTTTGATTGTTCAAATTTATGATGTTGACATCATATTTGGTTCAACTCAGCAATCTTTAACTGATTCATTTTCAAATATAATGAAATATGAGTTTGAAATGAGTATGATGGGTGAGTTAACTTTTTTCCTTTGTTTTAAAATTTCTCAAAGACCAGAAGGAACCTATATTTCTCAACATAATTAAATTAATGATCTTAATAACATGTATGGTTATGACAACATTAAGAGTATAAGTATTCCCATCGGTACCTCAAACTCTTTAGATCTTGATGAAGCTGGGAAACAAGTAGATCAAACATCTTTTAGAGGTACGATAGGAAGTCTACATTACTTAAAAACTAGTCGACTAGACATAATGTTTTCAGTATACTTATGTGCAAGGTATCAATCAAATCCTAAGGAATCTCACGTAAAGGAGGTAAAAATAATTTTTTTCTACCTAAAGGTAACCATGAATCTAGGATTATTTTACACGTTCGAAAATGATTTTAATCTAAAAAGATTTTTGGATGCTGACTTTGGTGGATGTATAATGGATAGAAATAGTACATCTGAAACATGTCACTTCATAGGAGATTCATTAGTTTCTTAGTCTTGCAAGAAGAAACATTTTGTAGCACTTTCCACTGCTGAAGCTGAATATGTAGCAGCTGGAAGTTGTTGTACTCAAGTGTTGTGGATGCAACACACACTCACAGATTATGGCCTGAGTTTTACTAAGACTCAAATTTTGTGTGATAACACAAGTTCCATTTCCCTATGTAAGAACCATGCAAATCACTATCGTGCAAAACACATAGACATTATGCATCACTTTCTTAGGGATCACACACTAAAAGGAGATATCATTCTTTAGTTTATCAGAACGCAAGATCAATATGCTGATAATTTCACAAAATCATTACCCTCCGATAGATTTGAATACATTAAAAAAAGTCAAGATTGATAACCATAAGCTAACCATTCTTCATTAACTTATTGTTGAACAATTCTGCTAACAGTAATAAACTCCTTTTTATAGGGGGAGTACATTTGATCGTTAGTGTAACTAAAATTTTCGTAATCTGTTTTTCAAACATAGTGTAACTAAAATTTTCGTAATCTGTTTTTCTAACACAGTGTAACTAAAATTTTCGTAATCTGTTTTTCAGACATAGTGTAACTAAAATGTTCAAAATATGTTTTTCAAACATATTTTAACTTATATTTTCTTAGTTAGTTTTTCAATCTTTTTGAAACTGATGTTTCCGGAATGGAAAATTCTGAAACTAAAATATCCAGAATGGAAATTTCAGGAACTAAAATTTTCAGGATTGAAAATCTCGAAATGAAAAATTCCAAATAGATATTTTCATACTGGAATTTTTTTAATGATATTATCCTACTAGAACTTTCGTAACAAAAATTTTGTACTGGAATTTTCGTAATTGAATTTTCATACTGGAACTTTTGTAATGAGTTTGTTTTTAAATTAATTTCTTCAAGAAGAATATAACCAATTACAAACAATCTTTTTAGCCAATCCAAAAGATCTGATTTCCTTACATAATGTTTTTTAATAATATTTTTCTTCCTGGTATTTTCCAGAGTTCTAAAAAAATCAGATTATAGTATTCCTGAAATCCGGATGTTTTCCTTAAAACCTAAAAATATTGGAGTCATGTTTTCCTTGCAGGTGTTTTTTCAACTGTCAGATCAGATCAAAACCTTTTAAACCGTTATATGGATTTTGGAAGAAAAAAAGTCACATCCATCGCCTATATAAAGGGGACCCCAAGACTTTTCCCACATCAGTTTTTCAAAGATTTCACATCTCGAAGCCCTGCTGCTCTTCTTAAGACTTGTACTGTTCTTAGCAAAGCCATTCTGAATCCTTCAGGTCTCTCTGTTTCTAATGGATGTCGAAGTAACATCTCAAGATATGTCAACATCAAAGACAGTCTCAGAGTGGTTAATCTTCCGGGAAAGGTTGGTGCATCTGGATTTCTATAATTTTGATTATCTTATTTTAAAGAATATTATACTGAATAGTTAGGAAGATGTTTGCGTAGAAAAGTCAGATAAATAGGATCATGTTTATACTGATTTGCTGATCAAGTTCTACGGGTATGTTTCCTTCCAGATGGAAGATTACAGAGAGTGGTTTTCATTCAAGTATTATTGGAAGACTTATAAGCTATCTTACACAAAGGCAGCGATCTTGGTTGGTTTATCCTACGAAGGAGAAGCTTAGTTCTGCTCACACAAACTTCCGGATGAGCAAGGAAGTTTCAAATAGGAGAAGGCACTGAAATGTATTGGTCTTAAGGATGCTTCAACCATTATGATTTCCCGTATCACTCCGAACAATAGAATTATTCATCTTTGGGTGCAAGGCTTTCTGGTTCCAAGAATAGGTGACAAGGATAATTAGAAGAAAAGTAATATCTATGACTTAGATTTCTTGGTAAATCTATAAATGATAAATTTGATGAGACATGTCTTGATTACGATCAATAACATCAAATAAGGGAATTTGAGAGGTCAGATAATTATGTTCCCTGCCTTAGTATCTAAGTTGATAGTTCAGTGCATAGATTATTTCAAGGATTCATGAAAATCAAATGTCTGGAATTGTAAGATTATGTTAGTAAGTGATGATATTTTGAATAGGATGAAGATGGGGTTTTCTAGTTAATCCGGAGAATTCTACTCTCTTTCTGTTAAAGAAATTGATGCTCTTAAGAAAGGTACACACTCTCTGGAACCATCCAAAATTCAAAGGAATAAGAGAAAGCTTATGGAAGTGGCTGCTGATAAAGAAAATCCTAAATATAAGGAAACTCAGTCTGCTCCCCCGAAGCCGAAAAACAAAAAACTTATCCTGATGAAGTTGCTGTGAAGTGGAGTTAATATAAGTAGAAGAGGAAATAAGGGGATCCACAATTCGGATTGGACCATGCAGAGGCTAAGGACTTAAAAGAAATAGCTGCGGAAGAGTTATAGAAGAAGGAGAAAGAGAAGAAAATTAAAAAGAACGTTTCTGAAGCTGCAGTGGTGCAATATTTGCTAAGAGGTACAGATTTAACATCTCAGTTGATTCTGGTTCCGAAATATTTCCTTACAGAACCTTCTTTACTAGAAACTCGAGCTACAAATTTTGTCACTCTGAACAAATTCAAGGGTAAAGAAGTAGTTGAAGAAGCTGAAAAAAAGCTGAGGAAGAAGTAGAGGAAGCGGTTAAAGAAGAAGAAGAAAAAGAGGGAAGTGATGATTTAGATTCCTTGATCAAGAAAGTAGAGGTTTTTAAAGATAAGGCCGAATCCAAAAAATAGTTACTCTAGGAAAAGAAGGTGACGAAGGTAGTAAGTATGACGATAAGCAACATCAAGAAGAAGAAAATGTTATATATGATGACAAATAATTCTATGAGAGGGATTTTTTTGAGGAAGGACAAGAAAAACAAAAACCAGGTGAAGACCAGATTATTCATGTTTCTGAATCCGAGGAAGTATCTCATAATGAGGAAACAATTCCGAAGTTCGATAAGGAGAAGCAAGTTCTCATTGATACTCCAACAAAATAAGTCTTTAGGAAGAAGGATATTGGTGGTTCTTCTAAGAGAAAACTGGTGAAAATTGAAGAAGAGCAATCTCAAAGAGATTTATATGATTTGGAATCATCGTATCTTGGGAATGATTTTCTGTTTGAATCTCTAAAGAAGATGGTGGACACCATTCCGATTTTTCCAAATATAGATTCTAGATGCCAGATGCTGCAACAGAGTATGAATTATAAATCAGATTCCTTAACCATGGTCATGGATAAGTGTGTGAAGATCTAAGCTGAAAAAAATGTTTTCTTATCGATTATGATGTGCATATAATGTCCTACAGTAAGGTAACAAAGTGGTCTAGAAGAGTTGATGAAGACTTAGTGCAGTTTGAAAATTTTCGAAGTGAAGTTCAAAATGCCTTTGACACCGAGGATAAAAAGATTAAAAATCTTCAAGCTGAGGTGATTGATGAGAACAGTTCTAGGAGTCAAAAAGTGAAGGAACTGAGTGACAAGGCTAATTATCTGGCTAAAAATCTTTTATGTGATAGAAATCTCCCGATCGAGCTTGAGAAAAGACTCGTACATCATGATGAATTGTTAAAGCTGCATAAAGAAGCTATCGAGGCTCAGGTAGAGGATTTGAATTCTCAAGAAGAAAAGACAAAAGCCTTTGAGAGGCAAGTCGATGAACACCAAAGAGACCTAAGGAATCTTAAAACATTGATAAAGAATCTGATTCCAAAGGAAATGGAAGGCAAATAAACCCACACCGATCTTTTGTTGTAGTTGTCTTTCTTTGTAATATTATCTCAACTCTAATGAAATGTTATTTGGTTGGTTGTAGCTTGTCATATACTAATGTTTCAGGTACCATATTTTCTTTTCCATTCCATTAAATTCTTTTTGAAAATCACAAAGGGGGAGAAGAAAAAATAAGTACTCTTAAAGAGGAGAAAGAAAAATTTATAAGTGAAATATCCAAAATGTAAGGGGGAGTTTCTCACTATGAATTTTTTCATTCCTACAATAATGAAAACTCCACTCCGGAAATTCAGAATACAGTCCTTAGAGTTTCATTTCCGAAGGGGGAGTTAGTTGTATTCACTTTCTTCCATGAACAAAGGAAGATATGTTTTAATTTCATAGTCTAATGAAATTTTTTCAAAGTCTTTATATTCTTTTTCATAAGGATGTTTTTGCTTTCCAAAATGGGGGAGATTGTTGAGTTAATAAGGTTTTTCATATGACTTTTCCATTCCTTCTTGCTTTGAAAATCACAAACACCTTATACTTAATCAAATATAAAGTTTACCTACATAAGGAAAATTTACTTCTTCAAGGAAATTTACCCTAACCAAGATTTTCTTATACATAGCAATATTTTTTCTTATGTACAAAAACCGGATTCATACCCAAAATCCCAGAAGTCATATAATGTCATGATTTGGAGCATTTTGTGTTTAGGATCCGAATTCTGGATGTGAACTGTAATGGAGTTCTAATCCGAATTCTGGACTCAGAACTTTCATGAGTTCGACTCCGAACTCCTATGAAGTTCAACTTCGAACTTCTATAAGTCTATATTCTGAACTTTGGTGAAACCAGACTTTGAATTCCTATAAATAAATCCAAAAATTTCTTAACATAGATTCCGAATTTCATTTTGGTTAGACTCTGAACTTTTAATTTGCTTACACTCTGAAATTTTGTATGGCTTTTTCTTAAATATTCTCTATTTCAAAACGATGTCGTGCATTCAGTTATAAATGATTTATTATTAAACGATATCGTCCATTCTGTTTCTAATTAACTTTTTGTTGAGTTACACATGTAAAGGTCTCTCCGAATTTCATGGAAAATATGACCGTTGGAGGAGTGAGATGACCGTTGGAAATTTGCCTATAAATAGGAGCTCATTTGAAAGATCTCAACAACAAGTTGATCGATCTAGAGACCACACGCTGTTAAGTTGATTTCTAGAGAGAGAATCTTTTCATGCCTTGTGCGTACTGAACTACTCGTTCAGATTGCTTCGTGCAACTCCGAATGTTGGTGATTACATTTGAGGACTTCCGGGGATAGGAAGATCGAGGTGCCGACTACATTGAAGTTCGAGGGCTTCCTTGCTGAGGAAGACAGAAGATCCAACTACCTTGAAGTCGAGGGCTTGCGGGGATAGCAAGACAGAGATTCCGAACTCCGTATCAAAGGCTTAACCTGGTGTAGGTAAGACAGACTTTCTTGAAAGTATATATCAAGGGACCTTTATCCAATGTTGTTTGATACCCTTCTCTTTGGGTTAAAATACTTATATCTTGTTACTTGTAGTTTTACTACATGTTTTTCCGGTGAACTTTTTGTATTGTAAGGAATGTATAACCTTCAAATATTTCCTTCCACTTGTACTCTGATTATTTTATATTTTATATGCTTTAAGGTAGAATCTCATACTGTAATCTTTGGCTCCAATTATCCAATTGTTGATTAGAGGTGTTGTGAATTTTCTTATTTTGAGTTTGTTAAACATATATTCTTCATTTTCTAAGGAAATTTTTAAAGTGTAAAATTCACCCCCTATTCTATATTGATCACTTAAATAATTTTTTCGATCCTACATTTTTAAAATATGTACTTTTAATTGAATGATCATTCAATCACAACTTTTTTCTTAGGGAAAACAATTATTAATGTGAAAATATATTATGTTACAAATTGGCTTCTGTAGTGGAACAATTTTTGATGGTATATACATTACAAAAGAAATAAACAATATGTGAAATAAATATTTTAGAAGGAATCTACATTTCCTCATAAATAGTTCAATCATTAAACAAAATTTTGAATGGAATGTATATTTCATCACGTATATTGGGATTTTTATAAAATAACATATATTCTATTGAAAATAGACTACTTTTGGGTGAATTAATATATATAGAGTAAATCCCAAATATTTTTGGATAAACCAAAAAAGTGTTTGAGTTGCATAATTTTTATAATGCTGTTGACATTGGTCAAAAATTATACTCAGAAATAAGGTTTAAATTTAAAACAGTCATATCAAATTGTTCAGATTATATTGATTATGTGAATAATGAGTTCATTAATTATTTTTATTGAAAACAATTGAATTATAAATAAATTTTGCATCATCCCGATCTAATACTTACTTTCTTCCGAGTCCCTCATTCTAGTGTGCACCTCCCCCCACCCCCCTACAATACCTCTTCATTTTTAAATGAAAATTTTTCATCTCCTATATGAAATTGTTTTCTATTTTACAGTATTTTTTATTTTTAATAAATTCATATATTTTTATGAATTTTTGAAAATTACATTTGATATTCAAAATTAATTTCATGTACTTATATTTACATGTTGGGTTATTAATTGTTTTTTTAATTACTTTCTAGTAATTTTTTTTTCTTATTTGCATTTTCAATATTATCATTAATGTATTTGCATAATATAATATTTTTTTATTTCAACGTGTTAAACTAATATGTTTGTTAAATTAAAATAACATAATTAAAAAAATATTTGACTAAATTTAAATAAAAAATCTATTGAGTAAAAATTTATAAGAATTAGATATTTCTATATAAAATTTATAATATAACAATAAAGAATAACATATAAAAAAATCAAAGTTTATTTTGGAATAAAAAATATAGTCTAAAGGATTATATTTTATTTAAAAAATGAACATTTTAAATAAATAAAAAAATAGAGAAAATGATAACTGCTAAAAATGAAATAACATTAATATATATATATATATATATAATAGTTTAAATTTAAATAACTTCTTCAAATGACTAAATGATAACTAAAAAATAATATAATTGTGTAATATTAATTATTGTTGTAAAATATGAATATATATACAAATATATTATCTTTAATGAATATAGTTTATATATCCAATTACTATACTTTGACAGACAATTAATAAATAGTTTTACGAAATAAAATAATTTTATTTTTTAATTTTGATGATTTAAAACAAAAAGATAACATAAGTATTGTTTTAATATAATAAAAACATTTATATATTTTTAAATACAAAATTACATTTATTGAACAATAATAGTTTTCAATTTTTAAGTAATTAAACAACTAATGTAATAAAGAATCATATTAATTAAAAATAATTACTAAAATTTAATGAAAAATATAGAAAATAAATATAACAATGAAATACAAATTAAAATATTATATTCATTATAATTTAGTATAATTGAAGAAAATATTGTTTAAAAAAGGTAATTTTTAAATATTACTAAAACAGTTGAAATTTAATATATTAGAGAAAATGTATTCAATTATTTTCATAAAAGATATATTTTATAAATAATATTTTCTTTTAAAATGTATCAATTATTATTGTTAAAAATAAATAATAATTAATGGAAGATGAATTTAAATAAATTAATAATGTTTAATTATAATGTAGTAAATTGGATTAGATATTTTTGTTATCTAAATGGAATTGATTCTAATTCATAAAACTATGTCAAATATGGTCATATAATTGAGTTAAAATGTAATGATCACCATATCATATTGTAATGATTACTACATATTGGTCTTATATTTTTGTTTCATTATTAGGTATGAGATTTGATGATCAATATACCATTTTTCCATTTACATTTATCTGGATGAAAAAAACAACGATTCACTGTGTAAAATATAAAAACTTTATTACTCCATATAATAAAAATTTGATTTAATTGCTAGGTTATATCTAATGTAACATTTCATATTTATTTTTCCCACATAAAAAAATATAGAATCCATAAACTATTTTGATTTATGTCCCCTTTAAGAAATTAATCAAAAACATTATAAAATATGTCGCTAAAAAATATTTCACTTGAAGGGAAAATTATATATGTGTATATGTAGACTGAAATTTTATATTTATTTTCATATTATATTCAATCATAATATGCTTCCAAAATTAATTAACTTGATAATAAAGATGTAAATATTTATGACTTCAAAACATATCAATTATTAGTATTTAGTGAGCAGGAGTTTGGATTTTGTGGTTATCTTGAAAGATGAATTTCTGATGATAAAAAATATAAATATGATATATATTTTATGCTCTGTATTGATGAAATAGTTGAATTAACCAACTATTTGCGGATTTTAGCCATATATATTAATATATTTGGAAAATAATATATGTCTATTATTTTTTTGATGATTTAATGATCATA
Organism: Viscum album; assembly: GCA_963277665.1. Classification (NCBI taxonomy): domain Eukaryota; kingdom Viridiplantae; phylum Streptophyta; class Magnoliopsida; order Santalales; family Viscaceae; genus Viscum; species Viscum album. The sequence continues at coordinate 602,570,149 of OY728157.1, forward strand.
AAAAAGATATATTCACCCAATATACCCATATATCAATTTAATAATGTTACTAATTCAGTTTTACCTTCTATTAAAAATTATATATATATTAAAATTCATATGATCTTTTTTATGAAGTCAATTTGGTACATTCTCGATTGTTAATTTTTTTTAATTTATATGTATTATAGAGTAGAAAATTAAGTGATTTTTTTGATAAGGGGTAATTTTAGGAGGTTATCATATTCCGGTCTTCAAAATTGTGAGATATAGAATGTCATGCATTGTGTATGGATATTTAAACTTCATATATATTATAATCCATTAGTTGTTGATAATAATAAATTATTGATATATGTAATAAAAAATCATATTAGAAATATATTGAATATTTGGTTGATTAATCAACTTTAGATTAATTTTATGAAAAAATATAAACTGAATTTAGCAATGGGATGATTTTTAGTGAATGGAATAAAATTATTATAGTTCATATTTATTTCTAAATTTTAATATTATAACATAATATTTTGTAAGATATATATTTTCTATTTATACATTTGTGTGCATCAAATATGATTGATATTTATCAATTATGCATGATTCAAGATGAAATATATTTTGGGGATAATTATGCCTTCACAAAGTTGCATTTTTAAGAGATAACATTGATGTGGGTCATGAAGAGTGGTATTGTCAATGGATGGCTGATCTGTAATTATTTAAAGTCGATGTCAGAAATTTGTTTTGATGAATCATTTCATTCATAATTTATCATTAATGAAGTTAATTTAATATTTTATTCCATAATTGAGGTAGATTATACTTAAATATAATAATTCCACCATAAGAAAACATTGGGATTCATCAATGTGAATGAACTTTTGAAACATCAATAGGATAAAAGAATTAGCACTAAGATAAGTTAAATGTGTTGTTGGAAGAGTATATGTTGATATTTGGATATATATTAGTTATGGATAGCCCAATACATAATGGAGATGATCACCGAAACCCTTAATATATTAACATTAAATGTAATTTTAAATATAATTTAATTTTTGTGTAATTGGGATTTATTATTAATATTTTTTAATTTTTTAATAAAATTATAATTTTTTTATGAAATGTATTAGGTATAAAAAAGTTGGATCAAATAATATTCAAGATAGAATGTTGAATCAAATTAAAATATATTTTCTTATGGATTTTAAAAAATTTCACATTAAATATGGATTGAAATTATTTGTTATATAGCTACCAAAAATAAATTTTATGATGGATATCCATCACCATTATAAATAGTGCGTCCTTCAAATAAATTTTTATAAACATCATAATTTTTTTTCAAATTAGTATGTTTGATATTAATTTAACTAATGTTCATAATCTATTTAAAATATTATTTTTATTTGGTATATATTTCCTATATAAATTTTTGGGCCTTATATTTACTGTGATATACGGTCTTAAATAATAGTAAATGTCACGTGTTTTTCCATAATGGAATATTTTTATGGTTTATCTTGAAAAATCCACATTATATAACGGGTTTCCATTATAAATATGCATAAGAAAAAGAAAATATTTAAATATTGACAGTTATGATATATCTATAGATGAAATATATCATAGATATTAATTATCATAAACTATTGATAATAAATAAATAAATAAATATATATATACTATTTATTATAAAAAATGACAACAATAAATAGTATAAATAAATAATACACATTTAAATGGGAATATAATCATGAATAATTATATTATAAGGTGAAAAAACATTACAACATGATACAAGAATTATCATATGATTTCATATTTAAATTCCACAAAACTCCATGAAGAACATGACAGTCAAATTAATTTGACTATCTACCCTTGCCCAATAACATTTGGGACTCGGTTCATAGTACATTTCCCAAAACATAATTATATCTCGAGTTATAATGATTTTATAAATTAATTTTAGTTATACATATTTCTTCAAGCATATTTCAAGAATAAAAATCCATAATCATGTTTTTTACATAAATATGAAAAAAATATAATTATATAAAATAACATAACATAATAAATAAATAAAAAATACGGTACAGAAAAATTATAATGGAGTATAAATATATTTAAAATCAAGAATACAAGTGGATGATATTTTAGAATAATATATCCATTAGAACATAATAAATATTAATCGTTACAAAAATATAATACTATTAACTTATATGAAAAATTAATAATAAGAAGAAAAAAATTCCAATAAAAATAATGTATTTATATAATATCAAGGATATGATTTCCTTTTTTAAAAATAATATATTAAAAACTCATTTAAAAAATATTTAAAAACATAAAAAATATTTTTAATGATAGATTAAAATGTTATCATCACAAGGGAAGATTACAATGAAATTATATGTATGACAAAATAGAAAATAACAAACAAAATACCAACTAGAAGAGGTATTAAATGATTTTATACCAAAAATTTTTGGTATGTCACTATTATTATATTCATATATAAAATAAAAAAAATTATTGGAATAGAAATACCATTGAATATATATAATGATAACATATATGGGTGATAAATACTTGAGTTGAAAAGAGTGATATGAAATATTTAAACATTCTATAACTATTGAATATTTTGGAAAAAAATTACCAAAATATTTAATTAAAATATTTGGGTACGTATATATATATATATTACATTTTATTTTAAACCTTAGTATTATTTTATTAAATTCATTTAACAAAATAATAATTCATTTTGATCTTCAAATATTATTAGTTTTAATTTAGGTGTTAATATTTCTGAATGGTGGTGTCCATTATCATTTCATAATCATATGAACATTATTTGATTTGTTATAATGATGTTTTATTCATACTATTTCATTTAGATTTAAAGCATGATTTTCATTTATTGACAGTAAATGTGTGATTTTAAGGAAGAAATTATTATTTCCCAAATTTTAGTAAAATTAGAAAATTTAAGGTTCAATTTTAATGACAAGATCAATCATAACGTCATCATTTCATAATCATAAAAATAAAATTATATAAAAATTAAAATCATATATACATATTACTAATAGTTTAATAATCATTCATCCCAAGATTGTTTTAAATGGTACAACATCGATATGGTCTATAGTCAAACCAACCAAAATGAAAATATGTTCTAGTGAAATATGAAATATGGTTACAAATTAATATCGTTTTAAAATTAATTTTTTAATATTAATAAATAAATAATTGTATAGTATTAGATTATTAAATATGATTTATGGATATTTAGATTAAAATGAATAATTAAGAAGGTAGATAAGTGCTTCTTACATTTATCAATAAAATCAATTATTCAAATGATAATTTATATCATAAAAAATGATTATGGACTCATTATTATGAATATAAGAACAGAAAAATTATAAATTTCATCCTAAATAGATATATATGTAGTTATTATAGAGGATACCTATATGAGTTGTGGGTTTGAATGGATATTATACAGATTCGTCTTTAAATTTGTATGATTGTATTTTTTATAAATACTTAATCATTACGATTCATGGATTGTCAATTTGAGCTAGTATAAGTGAAAGAAAATATAGAATCTCTATTCCAAATTTTATTGAAACTTTTATTGAATTTATATATGTTTATACCCACATTAAAATCATATATAATATCATACAACACATATTATAAACCAATTTAATTCCTTATCGACATATAAAAATTAATGTTTTTCTAGGTAATGAAATTGACCGCCATACAAAATGTATATATCATGATTAATATATAACTGCTTTTTATATAATTCAATATATTTTTGAAATTTCACTTTCAAAAAGATATATATTTCATTAATTGAACAATAAAAATTAAAAAAATCTCAAATATATAATAAATGGTAATATATTTTTATTATCTATCCTAAATTATTTATTTGGTTTTAATATTTATTATAAATGATAAATATATTAATGATAATGAATTATTCATTTTAATAAAATATTAAAAAAAATTGTTAAAAAAATTGTAAATCAAATGATTATATGGGTATCAAGTGGATATATATTTATATAAATAGCCAATGAACATATAATAATTATATTATCTATTTAAATTCCAATAATATGAACTCAAATACTATTCTATATACCAGTCTTCTAATTCTATATTTTTTCTCAAAATATATATCATAATTCTAATGTTATTTATTCATTATATAACTATTCATGTACTAATGATTTTCATGGGAGACTATGTGGTTGAATACATTAAATATTTTATATATTTATATCCCATTGGGGATATTAAACCATTAACCATTATAATTAGGTTTTCAGTATATTTCATGAAATACTAGAGTTGATTTCATTTTATGATATAATATATCGATTTAATGAAAATATTAGTTGATTATTTTGGTTTGGTATGTTTCTAAAAAATATTAACCAACACATCCTTGTATTTCCAAGTTTTTTCATTCAACATTTCATTTTTAGGAAAAATTTAATAGTTTATTAGACTTGTTTTACATTAATTTCTCTATATAATTGTAAATATCACCTAGTTAATCCTAATAAACAAATTCATGGTGTACTTCAAAAACCTCTATTTTCAGTATATGTGATATATATGGTATGTACATCTGAAAGAGTGAAGAAAAAAACATTTAATGTACATGTGTAAGGTTAAATTATTGTTAATTTGATAAGAAACAACCCTGATACTATAACAACTCAACCTAGTGACTTGAGTCCTGAGGATCAACCAGAATCACAACATGGACAGAAGCCCATTCACCCAAAACACAATGTCTAGAAACTATATTTGTGGAATATAATATAACCTTGTGGAATTATTTTCTACAAAATTAGAAAAATAAAAAAATTTAATATTTTAACAGGTAAACATAAAATGTTAGGATGCAACTACTTCTGATGTACATGAAACATGTCAAAATATACCAAATAAAAGAGTCTCATATATAAGCCATAGATTCTACATAAATTTTAACTAATGTGGATATACAAATCTATTATTGTAATATAATATATCACTTATTTACATGAATCATAAAGAATAATTTATAGATTATCACTATATTTAACACATAGGTGGTTTTGAAACCCCCATTATGATCTTTCAAGGACTCTAATAAATATCGATATTTGAGAAAAAAAAATTAAAAATTATTTTAATAATTAAAAAAGTGTGAAATATAATAATTTAAATAAGTTATATCAACAAAATAGCATGATTCATGATATCAAACACATATTTTAAAAAATTAATATTCCTTAAAAAATTATGTGAACTCAATCATATATTTTATATATATTTTGATAAAATATACCCTTTTTAAAAAATAGGCATTTATGAAACCCACTATTTTACCAAAAATATGATACACTTTATTTAATGAAAATTTCCGCAAAATACATATATCTTGATAAAAAAACTTGTGAGTAGAATATAATGGGTATAATTGATTTAATTTTTATATTCTCTAGATGCCATTTTTCTATGTAATCCTTATTATATTTATTTCATAAAATAAATTTAATCCCTCTTTATTAAAGGATAATATATATGTTTCCACTTTCTAGACAAACCAAAATTATCACCCCATGCATAGATAAAAGAATATAGCTTAAGGAAGGATTCCTTATAAACTAGAAGAACATCCATATCCCCTGGGGATAGTGACTAGCAACATAGGTTAGTGTATATTTTAATGAAATTATTTACTGCCTTTTGGTATAAAATAAGATAATTCTATATATTTTAGATAACCAATAACGACTTATACATATTATATATGTTTCACATATGAAACATAAAACAAAATAGATCATCCAAAAAGCATTATTGGAAAAAATATTCTACGACAATCTATGTAAATGATCACTATAAAAACCAACATGCATTAAAAACTAATAATTTTTGTGAAATATTAATTGAATAAAATTGGTTCTTTGGATCATGAATATAAAAAATAATTAGGTGGTTTGATAACATGACCTCAAGCAATCATTCCACTAGATAAAAAGAGATAATCATATTTTATCAACATCATTGAACTCATTCCAAATAATTCATGGAAATCAACAACTACATGAATAAATGTTCATATAAAAAGTTTTTTAGTTGATACTACATGTGAATAAATGTTTCTATATATGGGTTAGAATTATTATTCCATAGGGAATGACCAATGAGGCCTCAACTAACACAAAAAATTAACAAGTGAATGAATGCTGATTTGTATCCATTTATATTTTAATAACAAACATCATAAAAATTTATAAGTAATAAACTTATGAAAACATATTAATCTATAGGAAATTCATGGAAATAAATTTTTATATCTAGAAACTCTATATAATAGGTGGTTATTTAGCAATACTAAAATCTAAAGGCCAGTTATGGATGAAATATGGAAATTCATGTCCCATACCTAAAAGGAAGAAGGGAAGACATCTAGGTATATAAAAAACATGTATATATAAATGTATATATATATATATCTCTATGTGTGTGTTTTTCCAAACCATGTTAGGTCTTAATAACCAAATATAGAGAAATTTATCATTTATATTTAGTTATGGTGGTTGTGTAGTCTATCATTGGCAAAAATAACCTTGTTTGATCATTGAGATCACACCCCACAATATACTCATTTTCACAATCCAATATGTATAATAACTAGCTGAAATATAACTATATACAAATATATATATACTCCCATAAATCATGGTTGGCCTATATAATTTTTTTTAAACAAATTTCATTTTTATGTAAGAAACATGCTGCGTATTATAGAATTGTCCATATAAAATTCCAATGAAAATGTGTTATACATCAAGATAATAGACATTATCAACAAAGGAAACATCAATAACAAACAATAGACACTAAAAATCAATAATATAAAAATTATGTAATTCACATGATCAACTGCCATACTGGTCTGATTAAATGTAACATATTATATAAGAATGGATGAATTAATATCCCATACACAAATGAAGTACATAACTATATTTTCTATGAATACTAATTTCAATCCTAATATAACCTAATTTGTTACATCTAAATACCTAAATATAGAATATTATTATTATAATAATGTATAAAAATGGATAATATACTTATATATTCTTCTCATGTGATGTGATACAAAAAAATAATTCCCTACCTAGGAAATCATGGAATTGTGTTTTGATATTTTGAGTTGGAAAAGAATGGAAGAGTCAAATATTATATGTTCCTAATAACTATAAACTATAACTTAATTTTTTTTGGGAATATTGATTTTATATATTTTTATAATTTTTTTAAAAAACTCTTGAAATTTTATAAAACATGTTTTTGAAAGAAAAAATAAATTATAAATCATTAAAAATTTAATGACTATACTAGCTTAGAAACCCCCAAAACCCACGACCAAGGAATGTTGGGTAAAATTGTAAAGATTTTACATTTAATAATGATTGTAATTTCCAAAATCATGATACAATATTTTAAAATTGAAACTATATATGAGATAGAAAACTTGTTTGGATATAGCACACTATAAATGAAAGAGCGAGGTTTAAATGAGTATATGTTTAGAGGAAAATCATTTTCAATGTGTTCTTTTCCAAAAAAAAATCACACTCAGTATTTTCTAATTAATGTACCCATTATCTAATTTATATTAAAAATTAGGAACATAATTTGAAACCAACACAATTTTCTTTTTATGTCAATTTTCTTACATAGACAACACTTCCATCAAATTATCTTCAAAGTAGTATCTAAATAAATAGTTATTTGTAGATTATTTAAATATAACTCATTTTTTTTATGTACAATGATATCAAAATAATTTTATAATATGACAAAAAATATGTATAGATACACATTATTTATATCACAACATCCTAATAATATTTACTAGATGTTTTAATTCATAGATCACAAGTGCTTATCCGGATTTTTTAATGCTATCAAAACCCCAATTCCTCCCCATAAAGATCAATGTTGATTTTAAAACTATATATGTTAATGATTATGCCTATAGGAATATGTAGAATAAGTGATACATATGAAAATAATCCCACACTCTTTCAATAATCTCCAAAATAAATACAATATTTTATAATGGGTTAATCTTAATGAATTACAATAAAATATTTATCTTCATAATCATGAGGGAATTAATTTTCCAATATAATACCATATGAAAAAATTTAAGACATTGACGATTATTACATAAATATATTTTCCAATATTCCCATTTATATTTCTAGATTATCTAATATGTTTTATTAATGGATTTATAATAAGGTAATCCAAGACGTATGCACATCATAAGAACCACATAGTGTGTCCAGATTACATGAAATCAATCTAATAGAGACCTACCAATTATAATGAACACAAAAAATAAAATAAAAATAATTAAAAATATCTTATAAGACTAATAAAATATAATTTTTTATCATATTATGAGAGGGGACAATCCAATCAAATATTAGTTGAAAAACACTAAAATTTGACCTATATAATTCAAAACATATAGAAGCAACCAATTTCCCCAACAAATTACATAAATTCTATCCTATATCATAAAAATCATAAAAGGAATCACAAAAAAATGGTTCATATATTCAATAATGAAATGACAGTGAATAACCAACAAAATCCTCATTTAAGTATGAGAAGTGATTTTTTGGGATCCTAGATTTTGATATACCATGCTTTTGGTTAATTCATCTTTGAATTTATGAACAATAAAGGAAAATCATGTGTGAAGAGAACTAAATTTAATAATAGAGACTGGGTTATTAATGATGGTTTATCATGTAAAACACAATTGGATATCCCTTGAATCATGAATAATATAGAGGGTGATAATATGTTATGATGGATCAATTTTTCATCCTCTCAGCATGTGTAAACTAAATGTGTGGAAGGAAATAAAAGTGTAAAATAATTAAATAGGGGCGAAAATAACTAAAATGAAAACATCTAGAATAACAAATTTTAATTTGACTATTTAACAATAATCGAAAATATGGTACCCCCTAAAACCCCATTCCACCAATAGTACTAGAAAAATCATTACATTGTCTATGTTACATAATTTTAATTACATTAGATGGAACTATCTTCTTGGTACACATAAATTTCCATTTCATCAAATAAATATCAAACTATATCCAAAAATCCCTAATAAATAATCCTCAAAAATCCAAATTCTATTCTAATTTCAAAAAAATGGATACATCAAAGGGTACGAAATACTCAAAGAGACATGCATTTTCATTGGATAATTTAAAATGAAACTAAATTTCTAGGTAAATTGGTTAATATAAGACATGAGTAGTTGTAGCTCACCAAAATTCACACTCACTAGGTTTCTTATTTTTCAAATATAAATAGATTATATGTTCTAAAAATTTTTCCTTCTAAAACCATTGTTCTCACAAAAAAAATACTACTTAATAATATCATAAAAATGATAATTTTAGTAATTTTAAGTATAGTAAACACTTAATTTCTAATTTTAGAAAGTAGTTTATCAAATAATCAGTTATGAAAAAGATAATGTGTAATATATTAAGGTTTGAGAGACAAATAATTTTTTTATCCTTATTATAGAATATATAATAAATTAATTATTTTCCCCATGTATTGTATACAAGTCATGTAATATGAGGATACAACTAGTTTTATTCATCAAAATAAAAATGGATAATATTTTTTTTCAATACCTATTTCAAACAATCTTTAAATTTTATTGTTTTAAAATTTTAATGGTTTTATTTCTGGGATATTTGGAACATCTCATAAAATTTTTGCAGGACCACTTGTATCTCATTATCAATGAGTGAATAAAAGTTTTCAGTTAAATGAAACAAATTTTAATTACAACTAACCCCTAATACTGTTATATATAGAGTAATATATAGGGATCACTATGTAAATCTTATAGAGACCTAAATGGGCAATGTTCCATGTTTCATTTCCTTTATGGGATATTATAAAATCCCAATTCTATGGAAATTATGGTAAAAATTAAAAAAGGGTTTCTTTACATATCCACATTATTGAAATTATTCAATATTAAAAATAAGTCTTATAGAGTAACATATTCTAATTAAAATCAATGTTTAAAAAAATCTAAAAATTTTGAAAATAATTTTTCAGAATATAAATACATGCTCCACTTATATTTTAAGATCATTAGTGGAAACTAAAATGGAATGAAACATATTAGATTACTTCAAATTACCCATCTATGAAAGATTCAATTCATTACAAAAAACCCAATCCTTAAATATCATAATTTATATGACATCAATCTTATTAATGTATTACCCAAATATTAAAATTTAAAATAGTCTCAATATCATTATCAATAAATACTACATGAACCAAATTAATGTATAAAATATGTACATTAAATTTAATAAAAATGCATATAATTCATAATTTTCCTTTAGTTATATCAATATACACAATTAAGGAACACAAATTTTGACAATTCACATCAATATTTGGTATATAGTATCATAATTTCCCATGTTAAAAAATTTTCTTTATTAATTAAAATTGAGTTAAATCCTAAACTCCAAAAAGAACATATAATTTATTATGATATAATTTAAATAAGATGACTTAAATTTCCATAAGTAATTATTATTTTTTAATGCTAATGAATCCAAAGAAAAAAATTACATAAAAAACACAATATATTGATAACAACAGAAGTTTGATCCCAACACTGTGTTAAGAACACATCAATAAATTAAGAAAATATAAAATGTACATCATTAAATTATCTAGAACCATGGGTTCTACATAAGTGATCATTAATTATAATTTTTTTATTTTGCTGTGGATTAACATTGATAGATTGTCAAATTCTATTACCATGTTCTATGGGGATATTTTAAGTATTGATTATTATCTAATAAAAAAAATATTGTAATTAAGGATTAATAGTATTTATCTTCTACTTAAAATTTTCATTTATATTCAAGTGAGTGGTTTTAATTAAAATTATCATAATAGTTTAATGATATAGACCAACCAAATTTTGCAATCACAATTAATCCCACCATAACTGATTTCGAAATAACCACCCATACAAAGCATTACATTGTTCAAATTTAATTATTGTGTTGAAATTATTATTATATTATAGGTTTAGTAGTGTTAGATATTGATCATTTTGTCATTTTAAATCTATCATGAGTTAGATTAATACATCTTCAAATGTATATATAAGTCATGTTGAATGACCAAATATTAAATAATTGTAAAAAAAATTAAAAAAAATTATTTAGTAACCCACTTATTGTGGAAGAAATATTTTGATAATTGAGGTGAGACATTTATCTGGGTATGATATAATTGATATAGATAATCTAAATATACATACAAAATTCATTTGGTATATTATATAGATATTTTAAATTTTTACATTCTCTTGAATATAAATATAGTATAAAAAGATTGTAATATGATAAAAAACTAAACAAACATAACTATTTCTCGTATAGATATTGGAATGAATTATGTAAAAATATATAGTCAGGTTCTCCCATATATATACATTAATGAATATTGGTTTCATCATCCCTTACAAATATGATATATTTTCATTACATATGGAACATATGTCATCGTGAAGTTTTCAAAAAAATATAGGACCCCCATAAATAAGATCAAAGCTCTGATTCCAAATCCAATAACATTCAACACTATGTTTTTTAAATAGTTATTATTAAAATATATTTTATTTACTATCCAAGTAACCTTTATTTAGTTTTTGATAATTAGAAAATCAAATTAACAAATAATCAATTAGTATTAAAAAAAATTGAATATATATTCACTATCTCATAAGTAATGATCCCATAATGTGTTTTTAATATCTAAAAGAATTAATCCAAACATGTTACATTTATAGTGTTATATATCAAAATTCCTTCTATCTTAGCATGTGGAAAACGAAACATTAGAGGTGAAAATTTAAAATTCTATGTAAGGGTGTACATAATAATAGAGCATAACATGATAGATGTGAAACAAAACATAATATCATAATGAGTATGGTCACAAGCATGTAATCCACGAATGTAATATAATTTCTTTTATAAATGTGTCAAACTATTATAATAACATTAAGGCATCAAAATAATAGAATGATGGTGGAAATATAAACATCATATCCTTCGAATAAGTCAAGGATCACTTCCATTTTATAACACAATATGTAACAACATGTGACTTTAAAATAATTGAATTATATTGGATAGTCTAAAAGTTACAAAATACTGAGTTTGTCTTAAGATAAACAAAACTATAACTTTCTTCAATATATTCTTTGATATGCATGAATAAGCTCTACATAACAAAAATGTACTATTAATATAATAATATATTGTTATAGTTATCAACTAGATATTGGAATATATATAATGGAATATATAAAATTATTTATAAAAATATACTTTAAAAATTTATAAATAATCAACATATTGGTTGTCTATTAATTATTAACAAAAATAAAATCCTTTTGAAAATAAAATGGTATATTTTTATTATATGTTAATTTGAATGAGAAAAGGAGTGTTTTATAATAATAAACTTATCAACATAGTATTGATTGATTATATTGATTACATTTATAATTGATATATTCAATATAGTCTTTAACATTCATCCTACATGTTTTCAAGGAAATAAATAACAATAAATCAAATTTGATGATTGAAAACTATATTTTTGAATTCTAAAAAACAATTTTATCGCATTCATAGTAAGGATATAAATTAATAAATTTTTTTGTTTTATGAATTTTAATTTAAAAAATAACATAAATTTTTGGATTTTTAATATCATAATTTACCATGGGTGATTTTTTTTGGATTTTTTGGAAAATATTTATTTTCAATGAATAGTTAATATAAATATCATTATAAAAAGGAATTTTATATTAATTCATTTTTTAATTTAAATGTAATAATTTTTTTGGACTTATTTTTTCATGAAAAAGTATTTATATTTATAGAAAAAAATATCATTTTAATCAAACATGTATTGTTTTTTAGAGTAAGATTGGTTTTTAGAATAAAAATTTATTTGCTAAATACATTATTTTAAATTGGATAATGTATCCACATTTTATTTGATTTAATTAATAAATAATAGATAAAAAATTAAATAAAATTTATAAAAACTTTATTAGAAAAAATTGATTTACTTTCATAAAGTTATTTTAAAAATTCATATCTTTAATATAGAATTATTTTTTAAAAAAACTTTCTCATATTATAATATAATTTTCAGACCACATTTATGAGTATAATGTAATATATAAATTTTAAAAATATTTTATTTTAATTAATAAAATTTATTATATAATTTTAATCAGTATAATTTATAATTTTTAATATGATCAAATATTGTTTTTTCCAATAAAATAAGTGAAATCAATTTAAATGAATCACATTGATTTCATTAATTTAAGAGATCACCAACTGATTGAACGTTTATCAAAATTAGTAAATTGACATTGAAACATAGAAATAACTGATTTTATTGCCTTATATATAATGTATAACATATATTATCTTTTTTTTTCATTATTGATGACTTTTGGAAGGTTAGAATCAGTGTTCCCATAAAATTATTTTTTTGAAATACCATGTGTGTCCCCTCCCCCACTTATAATAGGCCACCTCCTCTCCTCCATTGTATGAACAGTAAAAATTAATTATCATGGAATGTAAATTTAAAAACAACTATTCCAAGACTATATTATCATCCAAGAGTATTTAATATGGTTATAAATTCATCAATGTGTGTTCTTTCTTGCAAATAAAAAGGAGATATTAGAATAAAAGGTAATGTTCATGACATGATTTTTTTATTTATTTCCTCATCAATCCCCTCATATAATTATTAAAAAAAATAATATAATAACATTGTTATCAAAAATATATATATACTAATATTTTAAATTTAAAATCTACACACCTACACACATCCATCAAACAGGTTGTGAAATCATCATTTGTGTGTACAATGGACTGTCATTTTGGGAAAAGATATAGTTTTTTTTCCATTGACACCTCTCATTATTGGGAATAATGATGTAAACTATTTTTTAATATGATATTTTTACATTTATAACATAATAATATGTTTGGAGTCATTATATCTAATACACACTTTTTGTATTCTGTTTCATAAGGGATAATATTTCATTGCATCTCTGTGCAGAAAAATTCCATATTCTGAAGGAATGCAAAGATTTTTTCACTAACGTTCTACATGGAATGTAATAAGTTTAGGTAAAATTATTTTTTATTATATAAATGAAATTATTATTATATTTAGGATATAAGTATATTTCTATAAATATAATATATCATTTTTTGTTACTATTTCAGACATTAAAAGGTGTTAGTGTCATTCATGGGTGTGATTACTACCACCTCCTCAAAGAGATGTGATTCATATTTTTCATCACCACATACATAAATGATATATAAAAATAAATAATATTTTATTTTTTAAATATTTATTATTCTATAAATATTAATATTACTTACATTTTTTTGTAATCATCATTAGAAAAATGGAAACGTTATTCAGGCGTATGTACGACCTACCATCACCATGATCGTGATATTAGTTCATTTTCTTCATAACGAAATTTAAAAAATAGTTTTAAAAGTATAAATTATGTAAAAATATGTTAATTATTCCATTATTTTTATTTGGTATATTTTTAAATGATCACCACATTGATCCACCTAAATTGTTTTTTACTCACACGCGGAATATCTTAAAAACAACCAATATAAACATACTCAATTATGTAATTTTATATAACAACTAATAATAGAAATAAAATTAATAATAATCATTAAAAAGTTTCTATGTATCATATGTAATTAAATTATATTTATTTTTCAGGATTATAATGAAAATAAATGATTAACAAAACTCGAGGTAAGAGTTTTCTCATTACAAATATATTTAATAAAGATATATTCCATATTCACCACTTATTTTTGTTCTGTGGTGTATATACATACAATTAATTTGTTTTATAAATCAAATACTAAAATCTATATGGATTCATATATAAATTTGAGAATATATTTTTCATGGGATTTATGATTTCGATGATAGATAAATAGTAAGAAATTTTTGTTACTATTTTCCATATTAGAGATGTTTTTATGTTATACACCTATCATCATTATATATTGTATAAACATACCATTTGACCTGATATATCATGTAAATAATTATTTTCATGATATTACATTTTTCATTTAATTTTTTTCTTCATGGGTATTAAAATTTAATGTTACATAAGTTGTAAGAGTTTTTTTTATTACAGTCCCATAATTTATCAAGATTATGTATGATTAAATATGTGAGGTTGAGAATTTAAAAATATATTGAATTATAAAATAATCTTTTTATTCCACATATTTTCATATAGTAATATCATTTTGACCCATATTGCTACTTAGAATAAATCTGAAAATATCTTTTGGAAAATCCCTCCCAATTTCTCATTTCAGTCGGAAATATGTTTTCTTGAAAAACCATAAATATAAAAATTATTTTAAAAGTTCATTAGACTTTTTTATAATTAATAAAACAAAATTGACCAGGTTTTTTATATTAATTTTTTAAAGAATTATTCTTCTATATTTCTTATAATACCCATTTGTAATATTTTACAGGGAAAAAGGGATGTTCTTTACGACATGTGAAGACTTATACTTTAACATGAAGTTTTTATTAAACATTAATCTTCATTTTTACATGGGGATTTAATGACTTTTTTTAAAATATATTAGAATTATTTTTAAAAAAATATTTTCAAAATGAAGGATTTTCAAAAAAAAAATTCTTTCAAAAAGTGATTTTCAATATGAAAATCTTAATTTCATCAATAATTTTTTAAATGTTCTATAAATGGTATTTTTATTCATCATTATCAAAACCCATTTTATATACTTATACTCCATGGTGGATATTTTTTTGCAGATACTATACTCACTCTTTCCCTTGATGGAATATGATTTGTTAAATAATATTTTCATTGAACACATTTATTTTCCATTGTGTAATCAAGTTCAAAAAATATTATAAGAGAAATAATATCATTTACGTTATTTAAAAATTTCTCAATGAAATTTTCTTCTAATCAATTTAGTCTCCACATATTAATCATGAATCCAAGTTATTTTTATGTTACTCATTTATTTTGCATGGATTAATAATAATATGAAGAGAATAATAGTTGTTTCTATGTGTTATATTGAAATTAATACGGTATGTGATTTATTAATGTTTTGGTTCATGTACATTATAAATGATGGGTAAAACCAGATTTTTTCTGGTGAGCCCATTATAGCTTATGTAATTGGTGGGTATAGATAGGGATGTAACTCATTCTGTATAGAAAATGATATCCCAAAATTTATGAAGGAATTCATCCATATTATGAATCAAATTGTAAGGGTATTATATGTGATAAAAGAGATGATGTTCCCTGATATCAATATGTATTATCTATGATTTTATGTGTTAATGATCTTTCATATGATCAAGTTTATTAGTACATGGAACATGATTATTAATTTTAATGAATCATTCCTTTACAATGTTTACATTTTTCATGATCTGTGTATTTATGTGAGTTATTTATATTATGACTTTATTTTCCACTCTCATTAATGATTTTCAACTTGTTATTGCTACTGTTTCTCATTAGTGACAATTTGAGCTCACCTTTTTTATGTTTACTTTCCCCCAAATTATCATGAATTAGGATGAATGATTAATTTCTATAAATCATTTAATAAGGGTGGTTTTAACTTCCAAATGAGAAATATGAATAGTGTATTATAATGGAAGATCATGTAACTATTTATGAAAAAATTGTTTATGAGACCATGTCGAACTGATATTATCCTAATTATCTAAAACTGTAAACCTAAATTGTGTTCCTGAGAGGAAGTGATCCAAATTTTTCTTTTAATTTTTTACATTTTGGAAGGATAATGTTGGGTCAAAAAAATCACCTTTAAATACAGAAATGTTATGGTTATCATTTATGCATAGTATCCGGGAGTGTGGGTCCAATGATGTTATAGTTAGAACAAAATGTTGGTTTAGATAACTTTAGAGATTGGGATTTTATCATATGAGTTCATATTATGATTTGGGGATACCATCTTTGGTATATAAACTATAAATGATAATAAGTTCTACAAATTAGAAACCCATTTGAGGCATTAATATGTGATATCTTAAAATAGATAATCACAAAACATCAGATAGCATATTCGGTCACTGTATATGTAAATATTCTATATAATGTGAAGTATTCATTTAGATTTTATTAGCATTTGTTTTTAGTTACTGATAAATATAGAGATAATATTATCTTGGATATTAAGGTAATTTTATGAACATAAGAATTGCATTATAAATAACCAAGATATGGAAAATATATTCATTGAAAATGTGATTACTATTATATGTAAAGATGATAAAAAAATTGGTTTGAAATCTGAATGTTATGAGGTAAATATTGAGTTTAAAACACTCTGTATTTTTTAGTTCATTGAGGTTATTTGGAATATAGGGCTATGGAATGATTTAGTTTTAAAATTGGGTATTTTTATTGTATTTTAAAGACTATTTCATCAAATAAATATTTTCCCACATTGGGAATTATCATAGTGTTTGTTTAAATTTTTTTTATGATTAATGAGTAAGAGAATGAGGAATATATTATTTTCCATTTTTGGGGTATGTGGTCATCCAATTATTATTTAATTCCACGAGAAAGTAAAATATTTTTCTTGGAAAATAACTATAAAATGAACCTACAAAATGTTTTTAGTTCCATGGTGTGGAAGACCATGGAAGTAGGAGGCTTGTAGCCAATTTTTATAGAAACCATAATTATATGCCAATATATATAAATAGTTATATGAAACTGTTGATGTTGGATTCATGGGAATGGCCAAAAATCATATGAAATTGGTGGTAAAATTCAGCTACCATGGTTTAGTAAAAGGTTTCCATAACAACCTATTTATAAGGATTAAAATTTGTCTAAATACATTTAATTCCATGATTAAAATTATGGCCATAGCCACCTAATGGCATGGTTTAAACTGTGCATATAAAAACCTATGTATATTGATAAATCCCCGAATAGAGACCCCTATTGAAATTTTAGAAACCATCCATATGTCCACATATCCCCAAGGATTAATCCATGGCTATGTGAACCATTTTCCAATGATTAAACCATGGCCATAGAAAACAAGGGCCACTATTTGATACTCAGGCTATATCTACAATATCAAACTACGAATAAATGTTATTTATTTTTTAAATAAGTTATAATATAAATTATTTATAAATTTACATACATTTATATGTATATATACAAATATAAAAATGTATTTATATACATTATAGGTAATAATAGTTTTAATTTCTTGAATATATATATAAGAGGTTCGAGGATCATAAAACATTGATAAAACTTATAATTTAAAGTATACATCAATATTGTCAATCGATGTTCATAGTAATATATGAACACTATATCAATCTATCTTCATATCCACCTAAGACCAATATTTCAAACAATATCCTTAACTAACTGACGCCACAGTTCAAACCATGTCCACTACCACTTAATGCAATGGTTTGAACCATGTCATAACTAACAAATGAAATGGATCACACCATGTTCATATCCACCTATTTACACAGTTTAAACACTGGATATAGCCAAATATTTCCATATTTTAAATTATTGATATTGGATAGACCCTATTGCAATGGCTATATTGAAAAAACTTTATGTAAATCAAACCATAATGCTATAACCTCAATTTGTGACCCTATTTTTATCATTTTCAAAGGAGGATGTGGGTTGATTTTTTAGTTGTGATACTCATAAATTGGAGAAAAAGATGATATTATGAGTTAAATTGAAGAAGATATGAAATTCAACAAATCAAGTAAGTATATATCTACGATTCTCTTAGTCTACATTATAAGACAATTATAACAACCCACGATTTTTGAAATATATTTTCATTCCAAATTAATCTCAACATTATTATTTTGTAAACATCCCACAACACTGAATATATTTTATTATATAAAATCAATAGGTTTGTATTATGCTATAATTAAAATTATTTTATGCTTGCAGTATATGAAACATCGACATGGAAGGAATTACACACAACACTGAGTTTCAATAAAACATATTTTAGTTTTTGTTATTATTAAAATATTATAACCTATCCAATAAATTAATTTTTTGAATATTATTAATAAACATATGAAAATATATATTTTATACGTTGAATTTATTGGTAACTAATTAACTAAAAATCAAAATATAGAGATTTTTAATATTCTTTTTTTATACTCCTAAAGTCATATTTTCATAATAAATTAAAAAAATTTGAAATATATTAATGAAAAAAATAATTATTTACTAAAAAATATTATTTGATATTTATCTAAAATAATTTATATGAATAGATTAATGAATTTATATTTCATGTATAAAAACAAACTTTTTTAAATAAGTAATTTTACCTGAATTTAATGGAGTACCCATTTTAAATTAAAATTTTTACACAATAATAATTATCACATGATAATATAAAATTATTCATTGGAAGAGGTATATAAAAATGTACTTTGGATGCATTTTTTTATATTTTTATGATAACATTCATTTTTTGATGATTTGTAAAAATATATTAAATCATAATTGAAAACAAATTTTTTCATTGAAATATTTTATATGGTTTTATTATATTATTAAATCATCTGAATCTATAAATTGATTCTATATTTTATATTTAATATAATATATTTCACTGGATTTTATTTTGTAATAAATTTACATCTGGAAACATTTCATTCTTTTTCATGTTTTATTTTTTAAATCCAATTTTCGCATTTTAAAAATGGGGGTAAATTGATTTTAATTAATGCAACATCCATGTTTTTATATATGTAAAATAATATTTCACATATATAATCTTTTAGTCTAAATTATGTAAAGAAATTTCTTTTACGTTTTGTCTTATGAATAGCATATTCAGCTAATTTTATTATTAATAAGGTAAAAAGGTTAATCGGTTAATTAGGGGTAAAAATAATATTATAAAATTATCCTAAGACTCATGATAATGTAATTTTATCAGTATTTTTACATCTAGATCATCTTTTGGTCTATTTTAATTCCATTTTATGAAAATAGGATGAGAATAGGATAATTAATATATATTATTTACAAAAAAGTCTAATATGTCCCTATCCAATTTTAATTACTATAATATATTTAATATAAAGTTATACAAGACAATATATTATAATATAAATATTCATTTTAAATATTGTTTTTTCATTATTATGGTAATTTATTTTTAATTTTTAGGAAAAAAATATTTACCTTGAAGGATTATACAATGATGAAGAAAAACTATTTTTTTTAAAGTAAATATTTTTTTAAATTAATATGATAACAACCATTAAAAAAATAATAACCTTTACAAAATCATATTAGCCTAGTATATATCATCCATAATCATCTAATGTTCAAATTGTTGACCATTTATATTTACATGGAAATGATTAAGACACATGTAATATTTTTTGTAAATTAATTTTAATGTTGTCACATTCATGTTAAATTAAATATATCATTTTTAATGTCTGAATATACCTATGAGAGATTATAATATAAATTTTTTTCATTACCATATAATATTTATCTACATCAATTTGGTTTATTTTTAATTTTTATTAAATAAATTTGTATATTAAATAGTTACATAAATCAAATATACTAATTATTTTGATAATATAAATATAAAATAATTATTAATAAGAACAATAAAATAAATAAAATTTGGATTATTAATATACCTAATTAATCGTGTAGACTACCATTACATATTTTTAATATTATAAAAATGTTATATCTATGTAAAATAATATTATAAATATTTATAAAAATCATTTATTAGAATAGTTTCCAAGTAAAAAATATTGATTATTTGTCAAAAATGATGTCTTATTACATTATTTAAAAATCATAATAAATTTTTATAGATATTAGATAATTATCCTATGGTCTAAAATCATCTAAATTATTCATTTACAGTCTAATTTACATCAAATAAGTAAATATTTTTTCTCATAATATTGAAATATTTATTACAATAATTAAAATTAAAATAGAATAACTAAGGGTTAATTAAAATGATAAAGATTAAATTGATAGAAAAAAATTTTCAAAATGTATACGTTGATTATATTAAAAAATAATTCATCTCATATTCATAATAATTAAATTGTTTATTATTTTAGATTGGCTTTGGTTTTATTTTAGATTAAATTTTTTATATTTTCCAAATTACCCCTCACCTCAATTATAAAAAGGAACCTACTCCCTCACTTCATCACATAACATTGAGGATTAAATATTAGAAATTTTATACAAATATTCCTTATAAAATTACCATTTTATACTATATAGAATTTCGTTTTCTCAAAAGAAAATTATAGTTCATTTAATAAGAGATCTAGTGGGAGCTCTATGATGAATTAGTAATCTCATATACAGATTCATTCAAAATTATTTATTCATCAACATCATCTTCCTATATTGTGTTCATTATAGTTTAATAAATCCAATATCACATATATATTTATGTGTTATTATGACAATGAATTGACCATATTCAACCTTTTATAAATCCTATGAAAAATTAAATCACTATAGATGTGTACGTATGTCCTACCATCTCCACGTCGTGGTGTAATATTTTTCAACATAAATTTATATTTATGGGAATAATGAAATAATTAATAATTATATTTTATGATTATATTATAGTATTTATTCTCTAAAAATATATAAACCATACATGTCCATATGATTTCACAATTAATACATTGATATCGTCCCTCGTGCATGTGTACAACCTACCATATCCGTGAAACGATGTGATTTATTATCTATAGTCACATCAAAATATTGATTATATAAATATCTAGAATGAAATATATATATATATATATATATATAATTAATATTATAATAGAATTGTTTGAACTATAATATTTGTTTCTGAACCGTATGTTTCGTAATTAAATGAAGTAGTTAACAACAAACAAAATGTGTCATATGGATATATTATTAAACAAGTGATAATATTATAATATATTATATCATAAATTAAAATATTATTCTATAATAATCTCATTAAAATTTATAAAACATTTAAATCATGTTTTGGATAAATACAACAGAAATCAGACCAAATGTAAGGGAAAATATTAAAATCTCACTATTATCCAAAATTTTAATTTATAAGAATTTAATGATAAATATTTATCATCCTGTTCCATGTTTTCAAAAAATATATATTCCAATATATAATTTCAATTCTTCTATAACTGTTCAAAGTTTTTTCAATCATTTTTTATGTTTTATAGAAGTGTATGAAATGAAACATTTATTGTTTTTTTGAGGTACTATATAACATATCATACAAATATATAAGACTAATTTATCCATTTAACGTACACATCAAGAAGAGTTTTTTAGGCTTTCATAAACCTTATTTTCTTGAATATTTTCTTACAAAAATTTCAATGTTATTTTCGATGAAATTAATTTCATTTAAAATTATGTTTCATTTTAATAAAACAATATATTCGATAGAAGAATGGATCATTTCATCAATAATTATTTTCATGTAATCTCGAAAAATTATATTCTATCTAAGTAAACACTATTAATTGTTACACATGATTTAATAGGGATATATTTCATGTTTACTATCACAATTATTCTTATAATATGATTTGGTTTATAATGGAATGAAGTTTATGAAATCTATTTCTTTTTCATGGATTGTGTTATGACAGAATGATGATTATGAAACAAATTTTTTAATTGGAGATGATATGTGGGATGGTTTAGATTTTTAGGGAATAAATATGTATTGTTTTAATTATGGGATTAGTGAGACTTATGTATCCCTACAATTCATTAGCCAATTATTTATATATGAAGAGATAAAAAGGTCATGAATGAGAACCGATCTCGGATAAAAAAAGCATGCTTAGAATGATGAGATAGACTAGTTAAGAAATTAATTCTTTCCACTCTGATAGTATTGGAAATTATACTTGAATAGTATAGAAAATATTTCTTTTTTTCATGGGTTTTCAAAAAATCTATTTTTTATTTCAATTTTTTTTAATAAATTTTTAATAAATTTTCATGATAAAAGATTATTAATTTAGATATGAAAGGTTTAAATTATCATTTTAATGTTCATATTTATTTAACGTTATGTTTATTTGAGGCTACATATCTTTTCTTTCTTACCCTAATTGGGTGTCTGATCTCAATATTTTTAATATTTATTTTTTACGTAGATATGAAGAACGTTATTAAGTTAAATGTCTCAAAAGGGGTATCTTGTTTTGATGTAATTAGATGAAGACTATGTAGATTTTTTTTGAACTTGGTTTTCATGTTTCCCAGTCTCCAAATACAATAAACTAATAAAATCATTGTCCATGTTTTATTTATTATGAAATATAGATGTAATAGAAATGTACTTCAATCATTGTCCGTTATAGTTGGTGTTAGAGAAAATGTTTTGTCAGCCATTAAAAAAATGGATGTAGAAAACTTTAGTGAGATCCCTATAGATATTTATATGGATATGAAAAATGAGTTTCATTGTGATAAGTCTATATATAGGTGACAATACTATAAATTTCGTAATGATCATGGATAAAGTATGATTAAATATTTTATGTTAATTATTGAAATTATTATCCTTTTATAATGTTATATTACCATTATGATTAATGTTTCTCACATTATTCTTTTTAGTTTTACTAAATTTATGGAACACAAAAGAATAACATTAATGGAAATTGAGAAAGAGAAATCAAATATTTTCCTCATGATAAAAAAATATATCAGATATGGAATTGAAAATATCATTATAATGCTCACCCGACAATCTCTTGTTATGAATCATGTTGGGTTCCCAAATGAGAAATAGGGAAACCAACATTCCATTAGTCCTTCATGAGTAAAAATCCACCTTATTTCTGTAGTTCTTCTTATCCACTTATAAAACAACAATACATCAGTACCAATGAAAATATATTCTCCATTCTACATTGTTTAGAATGTGAGAAAGTCATTTTGGTTATTTATAGTTTAGAAGGAATAAAAAACTTTTATTGTGACATAATCAATAATAAAATGCATCAAGATGAAATTGAATCCAAGGATTTGGAAAAGATTAATTAATTTTTTCACAATAACGACATTCCTTTTATGCTGCCAAAAAATATTAAGGATTTCCATGATCTTAAGAAAAATTACGTTTAGTCCATTTGGACATACAAGGAATATAATAAAAAACAAGCAATTTTCACTTATTGAATTATCAACCTACCTTGGAGTATGTTTTATCAAATCATCAGTGGTTTAAAACAAATTTTTTGAAGAGTGTTAAATATTAGAGACATCAGTAGGTATGAAGTGATTATTTTATCATTACCATGTAGAAATATATGTTGTAGATTCATATAAAATTCATCATTTTGAAAAGTAAATAATGAAAGAGTTTAATTGAAATTATAAAAACCACAATGATCATATGATAAGTGTTTCTTTATGGTCAATTTTTTGAAAGAAAAATGGGAGATGCAGTCTTAGGGGGACTAGAAAATGTATAATGTGTGGGAAATATGGTCATAAGGAAATTATCTGTATATGTTATTGGTAGTGTATAGATAATCATGTGAATAGGTAAAACCATTCCCATGATTCACCACACACTCCTCAAATGTTATATGTGCCTGAAAATAGGTTATTATTCTACCCAATTACCTAATCCAATGGTTTTTAATAATGATCTATATCATCAAAACATTATGGACAAAGAAAAGTGAATGTCACATATGCCCACTATTTGTGATGCGAAGTATGAAAATGATGTATTGGAATGAATGATTTTCAATGTAATATAATTAATGAATACTATTGTAGAATAATTGTTTTAGAGAATAATGAAACATTTAATGGTTGATCCACTATAGTTTTTCCTTAAATATTTGATTGTATATTATGAATTGTGTTTGTAACAATGAATGGTGATAGTGAAATTAAGGGAATTATAACACTTTATATGTTCTTAATGTTGGGATAATGAAATTAAGTTATGTTTGATAGTATTAATTTATATAAGATGGGTATAATGAAAATGTGGTTTATGATATCATAGATTGATTTTATGGAAAATATTGGGTTTTATGGAATGAGGAAAGAATAATTTATTGAAAGAATGCTTGTTTTCTATATGTTTTTATAGTAATTTATGTAATTAAAATTTTTCAAGGGAAGTCATTATGAAGGCATTCATAGGTTTGATATGTGACTAACAAGGGCTACATAATGATATGTGGGAGACAAATGTGAAGCTAATTTAGTGAGAATATTTCTAAATTATTAGATATCTGTACTCAAGAAGGATTGATTTCTAATCAATTTTTGGAATCTTATAGTTCAAAGTTTCATGATGTTGTTGAGGGTAATGTATTTTCTAAACATAGGTGGAATTATGAATATTTGGTAACATGCACTATTTTTTTGGGTGATAAGGACATATATAATGAACTATCAATATATTTGTGGATATATTTTTGTGCTAACAGTTCATGAATGAAAATATCACTTTGAATTGTTAGAATAGATGATGAAGTGAAAATTTTCAAGCCACGGCCAATGGTGATATTTTTCTAAAATCAAGTTTGTATTTATTCTCATAAAAAATTATTCAACACCAGGGAAAAGATCTTGAAAACAAAAAGGTTATTTGAGTACCCTCTTTTACGAGGAATAAAATGTACCCTTAGACCACCATAGATAAATGGATTTGTGATTTGTAACTTTCTCCTGATCACATTCTATATTACTCTCCATCAGATCATGTATGCTAAATTTCTATTCTATATCAATGTTTTCACTATCCACTAATGTTTTTCTATGTATAAACCAAATGATGAGTTACTTATAGAAACCATTATGATTCTAATATTCTTTTTAAGAGGAATCATTGGGAAAAAATTATGATGAGGGATTCTATAAATGAATCTTTTAGGTATTATGCCTATCATAACCCAGATAACATTTGACAGTGAAATTGATTTTAAGGAGAGTAGAATGTGACACCCCATGAATATAAATTTTTTTATAAATTAATTTAATATTTTGGACATTTTAATCATCATGAAATATAGAATATATATTATTATATAATATAAATAATTTATTATTATGCTATATGCAACAAAAAATTAGTAGTGGACTATAAGCACCACTGATTTCTCTTGCGATACATGCAACGCCGAGCTTTCAACGAAATTAATATTATTATTATTAAAATATTGTACCATAGCTATTAAATAAGAATTATGAATATAATTAAATAACATACCAAAATATATGATTTATAAGATCTATTTATTGGTAATAAAATAATTACATATGAAAATATGTCTATAGGTAATATTCTTATTTTTATTCACCCAATGTCATTTTTTCTTAATAAATTTAATTATTTAAAATTTGATTGTTATATTAATTATATTAATGATTTAAATATTTTCCATAATGAATAAAATATTTTTGATATTTATCTAATAGATTTTATAGGCATAAGATAAGAACCAAAAAAATTATATATAAAAACCTATTATTTCAAAAAGGTAATTTTACAGCCATTTAATTAAGATAAAATAATAAATTAAAATATTAACAAAATAATTATTCTTATATTAAAACACAAACTTCTTATTTTTAAACAAGATATAAATATATACCTTTGTTTAATTTTTGATATTTTTAGGATAACATTAACGTTTTGATTAATAGTAAAAACATTTTTAATTAATATTGAAAACAAAATTTTTTCATTAAAAAAATTTATATCATAAAATTATACTATTTATTTCTCTTAATGTATAAATAGAATAAACTTTTACTATTCAATATAATTTATAAATTTGGAATTACATTTACATTAAATTTAGATGTGAATACAATTAAGTGGTTTTCATGTTTTAATTTTCCAAACATATTTATCATTGGGACCATGGGTTAAATGTTAAATTAATTACTTAATATATTGTGTGTTGAATTTTTTAAATTGGATACAATATTTTATATCAGTGAGTATAAATTATTTAAATATATCCCTTTTATTAATTGAAATTATGAATAGTATCTTACGTAATTGATTATTAATTCTGTAAAAATGAAAAATTGATAAATTAAGTATAGAAATAATTCTATAAAATCTTTCTAAAATTTTTCCTAATATCATGTGAATAGAATGGATCATCCTAAATCCTTCAAAAGTGAAAATGGAATCCTTTGGAAGCCACTTACACACGATAAGAATATATAATATATATTATTTAATGAAGATAAGAATATACCTTACAAAAATTTTAATAAATATATCCTTCATAATATAAGGTTATACAAAATATAAATTTGACTATAAATTCTCTTTTAATTGATAAAATGTTTTTATTTATCATGGTAAATTATTTTTAATTTATAAGAGATAACCATTTACCTTAATGGCTAGTAAAATAATGATCCAAAAGTTATTTAATTGATGAAAACCCAATAAAAAATTATTAATTTTAATTATAATCACCATTAAAGGACCAATACTCATGCCCAAATATTATTGGCCTAATATATATTGACCATATTCATCAAAGGGTAGATTTATTGACCATTTGGAGCAGCATGGAAAATATTACAATAAATTTAATATTTTATCCAACGTAATGATAATGTTATAACATTCATGTTTTATTAAATATAATATTTTTAATGTAAGATTTTACAGAATATATGTCACAAACCGGATCTGGTCACCATCAAAACTAGCACCTGAATTGGTCCATAGAAAGACCTGAAGGGAGTTCCCTATTCACATGGTTTTAATCTTCTGCCCGAGTATAGTGAATAATGATTTGGGAATGGCTGACCCGAGTTTAGAAGCTTTAAAAAACAACCGACAATAAATAAACTGAATCTGAAAATTTTTCCAAAAAAAAGACTTTAATAAAACATTAGAACTAATGTACATAGAATTCGACCACAACCACACGGACTAAAACTAAAGATAGAGAAGATATCATAACATATGAAACCACTACATGGGAAGGGTACATGCCAACCGATCGTTCTCCTCATCACCACACCATGAATGGAGCTAACAACCCAAAAATTTATCCCTAAATATCACACCCTTACCTATGTCAAAGATAAACAACCCTACATATACACAATGGTTTATATAGGGTGAGATCCAAATTCCAAAAGGATTAAACTGTAAAATATTCCATTTGAAACAAATTTGAAGACAAATAATGATTTAATGTTTTACAAACAAGAATGTTAGTTACCCTTTCAATGAGATGCAACATTAAATGAAAATATTTCCGTAGAAGCAATCATTGAGGAATGAACTATTTCTAAAAAACACATGGGCTACTAGTCCCTCCGACAAAACACATTGTATGAAGAAGGTAAGTGAAAAAATATCCAATGATCACTACTCATGGGAACACCCCTAGGCATAATTTAGTTGTGGGGCACTGGGTACATCGTATCTCAGTGTAAAAAAATCCATAATCAATAGGCATCTTATGAATGATCCAGTAAGAGGGGATGACCCAATATCCATGTGGTCCCCAAAATCACCATAATTTAGTTAGTGTTGTCATAATCAAACATGATAAGTGAAATAGTGATACAAACACTACTAGATCACCAGCTTACTAGTCCTCATCCACCCTTCTAGATATTAGTGATTCCCTCATTATAATATATTAATAAACTCATGTTAAATTTACCATTTACCCATAAAACACCACTCATATAATATACACACACCAAACAGTACATAACATTTTTTTCACCACTTTTGTGATTGAATAAACCATTCAAAACTTTTATAAAACAATTCCAAGTAATAAAAAAGATTTTGCACACACAAATCACTTTAAACCATTACTTCAAGGCCCAATACACATCAATACAATACCAAAATAGATTTGGTAGACCTAACAACATTGAATAAAACCATTTCATTGATCATAATGCAACCATAAGTGATACGACAAAGAAAACACATGACAAACACCCAATTTCATGCCAAAATGAAACATTAAAATAAAACACTCAATCAAAGATAACAAAGATGATTTTCGAAGTAAACTGAAATGGTGGAAACATTATAAATAGGTTAAAAAGGAATACAAATTCATCCAAAATTGTTTATCCTTTAGAAAATGTACATTATATGTCGAGAACTCCAAATCCATTTGTGAAACTTCATCCAACCCAATACCACACCACAAGGGTGTCAAAATGAATCCTAAACTACATGATTTTACCAATAAAAACAAAATCAAACCCTAGGTATGAAGACTTAGTTTCTGGAAATCAAAATCGTCATGAAAGATGGAAGAATACCAATGGAAATGAATGAAAAACAAAGGAGTATTTGCTTACTAGTTAAACAATAATATTTCCCAACAAAAATCATCATTAAAATTGAGTTTCAAGTTTTTTTGATGGAGATTGGGAGCCTTAAATGGAAGCTATGGATGAATGATAAAGATAGGGGAGATATAGATTTATGCCTTGAAGGGAAAACTTTTAATTAAAAAATATTTTTAATGACTTGGACACATGTGCATTATTTGGTTGCACTATTTAGTATACCATGTAGCCAAACGGTGCGGCCATTCCTGGCCACCTAAATACCATAATTTTCTTCCAAATATCAAGGGAAACCTTGTGGGAATATTAGTCTATAAATGGAAGAGAAAAATACATAAATATAAGTGCATGGATGTTACAATTCTACCCACCATGAAAAAAATTTCCCCTAGAATGTCAACAAGTTTCTTGATGGGAAAACCAGAATGGTTACTCTTTCTCAACCCATGAATTATACTCTAGTGAAACATTTTTATCATTATAATTCATCCAATGGTCCTTGAACATTAGAAAGGACTTATCTCGAGTCACCTATTATTGACAATACATTATTCGCACTCACCGATCAAACACTGATAAATTTTGCTCTATCTCTAACTCCTCCAAATTTAGCACATGAGACAGATCCACAATATTGTTCTTAAAATGGGATATATGGAATACCTTGTGAATACATGTCATCCGAGATGACAATTCTATCCTTTATTCCATGTTGTAAAAAACCATCGGTAATCTATAAAGGTCTCATAGACCTTAGTGTTTGATTTCCATGCTTTCCCAAACTTCAATGACACATGTGAGGGGCCACCTTCCTGAATACCTGATTACCCACAAAAAAATATAGACTAAAAGACCTCTAGTAGGCATATGACTTGTGGAAACTCTATGCTTTCAATAAACATTACCTGATCAACTTGACCTTATCAGATGTCTCTTGTACTTGGCTCGACCCCAACAGGGAGGTCACACCTAACTCATCTGAACATAGGGAGGACTGATAAGGGAGACCATAGATAACCTAAAAAAGATACACTACAATATAGGATTAGTAACTATTATAATAAGCATATGCATCCAGTCCTAAATGGATATCCCATGAACCACTGAATTCCAAGACACATGCACAAATCATGACATCTAGAATCTAAATTTTCCACTATGTATGTTCATCTGTATCAGGATGGTATGTTATGATCATCATAATTTGTGACCCCAATTCCTTATGTAGGCCTCCCATAACTGAGATTTGAAGCAGAGTCTCTATATGATTCAACTATACATAGAACACCATGAAGCCTTACCACCTCTGAAATATAAAATCACTGGCCTCATTTACTTTAGATATCTCTATGATCTGAATGAAGTGGTTTGATCTTAAAAGATGATCAATCACCACCCTATTAGAATTCATAACCTGATAATTATGCGGTAATGCAATTATAATTTCCATGGTGACTTCATGTCAGTTTCAGGTATGAATGGGAAACAGCTGAAGAATGTCATAGGTCCTTTGATGCTCTGTTTTACCCTGCTGACATGTATAACAACTAGATACTAATTTCGTGATACCTCACCTAATACATGGCTAACAAAACTGATGATTCACATCATATTAAATTTTTGGGGTTGGAGGAAGAATGGCCCACTGAGATTTGTGGATATCCTACATCACCTCCTTCCTCAGAGACAAAAGTACCACTGAATGGACCTTAAATCACAAGATTCCCTTGGGGGATGTTGAAAAATTTGATAACATCTCCAAAAAATGAAGAAACTGTGTCGACCACTAAAATATCTAATCACTATGATGATCCAACTGAATCATTTTAAAAAGATAATGGGTAAACTGAACAATCAAGAATAACACACCTCAATCATGCTCATTGGTCTCCACATTCATCTGGGAAACAATTCCCATGATAGTCTACCCATTCCTTGACATCCTAAAGTCCTGCAGCAGTATTTTTATACTCTAGCCATGATCCACCACATTACACTAGTTTGGGGTATAGAAGATGTCAAAATCAAACCACCTACATGTACTCGATCCAACTGTGCTGCCTCAGGTTATTATCTTTCTGTGAGAAGATGTATTCTCAGAACATCTAATCAGAGTAGACCACAAACATCACCCCATAGAGGTAGTGACACCATGTCTTTGAATAATGAATCGAAACTAATAAACCCAATTCATGGCTTGGGTACTTATTTTCATGTTGTCAGAGTTAGAGAGAACTATAAGAAACCACGTGACCACCCTGAATAATCACGCGACCAATTCCTATACCTGATCTAGTGCAATACATCACATATCCCTTTCCAGATTCCATAATGTTCAATAAGATGGATTTATTTTACCATCACATCTAATCCTCAAATAATTCATGAAATTTTGGTACCATTCAAACATCACCAATTTTCTTGTCAAAGTGGACATGGGTGAAACAACCGTAGGGAAATCTATAACAAACCACCTATAATAACCTTCATAGTAATGAAAACTCCAAATCAAGAAAAAATTATTCGTTTAATAAAATATCATAACTATACTAGCCTAATTGGGGTCCCAATAAATCCCATGTTGTAAGATGAAATTACCTAAAAACATTAGTTCCCTAATGAAAAAGGTGAACATGGAAAACATTGCATAATGTCGACGATCTCACAATGTGACCAACACAATCCACAAATGATGCTCATGTTGTTCCTAAATTCTGTAATAAACAACGATGTTGTCAAAAAATTCCATAATAATGGAGTCTAAAAACTAGTGTAACACCCTATTCATGAGTGATGTAAAGACCACTGAAGCATTGGTCAAAATGAAGTGTGTGACCATGCACTCAATGCAGACATACCTACTTCGAAATGTTTACTTTGAGATATTTTCCTCTCTCACCATAACATGGTGGTAACTATAATGGATGTATATCATGGAAAACTAATTTTATCCCATTAAATAATCAAACAAGTCATCAAATTTGGGTAAATGTTATTTTTTATGGTTAAATTATTTACCTTTTGGTAATCAATGTAAAAATGGAGGGACCCATTGGCCTTCTCCACAAAAAGAATAGGAGAGGCTCACTGAGAGATGATTAGGTGAGTGAATTAATTGGATTCCAAATAATCTAACAGAATATATATGTATTCCAAATTTGAGGGGTTCATATGATTCTAGGGAATATATATTTTCTATATTCTGTGCACCAAATCATTCAAGAAATACATATCCCGCTCTTGAGGAAAGCCTGAAAAATCATCTGGAAACTCTTCTAGGAACTCATTGACACCATTAGGTAATCCCCCATCACGATCACTCCCATCATCATCTAGAATTAATGACACTACTGGAAGATGTGATTCCCCATCTCTGGGAGTGGAGGTGCCACATGACCTGACTGAGGATCCCATTCCAAAAGAATAAATTGGGGACTACCTTCATGTGACATGAAACTCATCCGCCACCTATAAAAATTGATATGATCTTGGATGTGAAATATCCAAACCATGATTATTATTTGATTGAATAGTTCCACATACATGACCTAGTAGTCCCACTCCATCTCAAACTCTACCACGGTAAGAACAAATGATTGGCACCCGAGACCTCTCTCATTCTTCATAACCAACGTCATTACCAAATCCATCAAAAAATACAACATCTCGGTTGGGAAATGAATTAGGTTCACAATAAAATAAGTGATTAAGGAAATATTAGTACTAGTGTCAAAGAGAAATGTAGATAAATAAGATGAAATCAAAATTGTACATTTATCTATTGAATACCCTCCATCTGATCCTGCTGGTTCCTGATCCACAACATAGTGATGCCTCATCTCTTCATGAGAACAACCACTTTCATTTGTCTCTTCCCTAAACATGATCTACCCAAAAGGAAATATGTACCTATTTCAATGACCACCAAACTGGGAAACCACCTTCCTCGACGGCTATAACAGAACTGGCACTCCCCTAGAATCCACAGATCGGGCCCCACTCTACAGGGGACATTCCAACTTGAAACAGTGTTTCCAGTTACCCATTGATCCACATAGAGAACAAGTCTTTGGAAAAGATGTCAATTATATTTAAAAGTGTCCTGGACTCACAGAGTGGTGTAAAATGAAGAAACATTCATCAGAATCCCCAAATGAAAACATCCAAGGAGGGTGGTATGAACTTTGAACTCCCATCATCCCACACTCCTCCAATTTTTTTTTCTTATGATAAGACCTACAAATTCCCCTCCCTGTTACCATCCAATAGAATCTAAACCTTCCCATATGATTAAACTCTAACATACAAACCCGATAAACCACCTCTATAGAGGGCTTCATCTTGAACATGAATACTTGAGAATAGATCTTAGACTGCAAACCCCTCTTGAACTTGTGGGCCTTCATTTTCTCATTGAAGACAACTTAAATTTCATATCAGTCAATCTCAGTTGAGATGTTGGCATACTCCAGCATTGAATGATCCCACTATAAGAGTTCCATAATGTCCTTGGATTTGTTATAATTGAAGACAATAGGATAGTACTGGTCATTGAAGGTAACATTAGTCCATGCATCTCATCTATTTATGCTTCTCATATTGAACAACTAATTCCCACCCCTTTTGATTGGGACCCTCTATCATAAATGAGGATCATTTCACCCAAGCATCCTTAGGTGCATCAACCAACTCGAAAATTTACTCGATCTTCTCAAGCCTCTCATTTTCTTCCTAGGGTTATGTGCTACGACGGTAGGTAGAAAGCTTATGCATTAGAAACACTTGGGCTTAGTCCATCATATAACCAAACTCATCTTCTCTACCTGGAGGAGTAGTAGAATCCGGTCCATGTCCTGGAGCATGGACAACTCGAACCATAGCTTCTACCAACCTCTTATCAAGTGGTGAGTGGGTGCATGAGACATTTCCTTGGAGGATTTTTCTGAAAATGGAAATAGTAACAAGAGAAACATTTGTACAAAAATTATGAATGATTTAAGAAATAAAATCAAATATAAATAAATCAATATCAATATTGGAATGAAATAAAGAACTACTTCCCCCCCACCCAATGCACACGTGCACTCAGAAGACCACATGTATCACTTGGAATGGAAGTCAAACAATGACCCCAACATCCCATGGGGAATCAAGGTCTTTCACGAGAGGTACCGACTAGGCACCATACTCAAAATTAGTACTCTGAGTTCAGAAATTCCTAGCTCTAGTCTAACCAGACTCTTCCCAAATAATAAAAAATCCCAAGGATCTTAACATCCATTGTTACCTTTTTTTCCTGAAGTATATCTTGTCACCATTAAAACTATCACCCAAATCTGTCTATGGAAAGGCACAAAGGGTGTTCCCTATCTGAAAGGTTTGATAGAAGTGCTCGGGTGTCAGGAATAATGGGCTTGGAATGATTTAACTAAGTTTAGAAGCATTAGACCACCAAAAATAATAAGTAAAATAAATCTAAAAAAATCATACCAAACAAGACAATAATAAATATTTAGAACAGAAGTACATATATTTAAATAATAAGAAAAATGACTAAAATAAAAGAGAGTGTAGAAACTCGAACACCAGAAACCACCACCCGATAAAGGGACCAGACCACTGAGCCTTCTCCACAAAAATTCAACATGAAAGGATCGAAGACCCTGAATCGCTCTCCCCGAAGACCTTTTCCTTCCTCGTGTTAAACATATCCAAGTCCAATAACACCCAATGATGTTTGTAGGGTGCGAGCCTCATCCACATAGGATGAAATCCAGAAAGAATCGGTGTGAGAAACATTTTTAGGCAAATATATCTTGCTAGATTTACAAACAACAATTATAGTAACACATTCAAATAGATGAAACATTAAATGAAAATAGTTTTCAAGAAAGCTACATTATAGAATGAACACATTAAGAAACATATTCTATTGGTATATCTAACAAAACACATCATATGTCGATGATATGTAAAAAAATATAAGCTGATCACAAGTCATGAGAACAGCCGTATGCAATATCATGTTGTGGGCCCTATGTACATCATATCTCGGGGTAAAATCATCCATTATCAATAACCTTCTCGTACATGAGACACTACTTAGAGAAACCCCAAAAAGACAAATGGTCCACAAAATGATCATAAATTAGGGAGCATTTTCGTCATCAAACCTAGAAAATGAAATACGGACAAAACCAAAACTAGATACCCAGCATACATGTCATAGTCCACCCCTAGTATACCTGAGTTTCCATCTTTGTTTTGAATCATTTTTATCATGCTAAAAATACCAATTCCACATAAAATCCCCACTTTTTAAACATAAACACACTAAACAGTTCCTAACATGCCTTTTCGCCATTTGGGAAACTCAATAATCCATTCAAAACATTTATAAATCAATATGATATAATAAAATATGGTTTTCACACCAAAATACCTATATAACCCCTTTCAATATCTTAATGAACAAAAATACCATACCAAACCAAATTTATCATTACATAAGAAATTTAATAAAACCATTTCATTGATCATAAGGAACCCCCAAATGAAAAGTCATAGAAAATACTTGAAAAACATCCAATTTCAACCCAAAATAAAAATTAAAAACTTAACACTCAATCAAATCAATCAATGATGTTTTTTGCAGACAAATAAAAGGGTAGAAAACATTCTAAATAGGTTAATCAAGCAAGATAAGTTCAACCAAAATGTTTATCCATGGGGAATCATACCCTATATCTCGAGAAATCCAAATACTAGTTAGAAAATTTAACCACACCACCAATGCACCATAAGGGGGTGAAAAGAAACCCAAAAACAAAATATTAAACCAAGACACACAAAATAAAACCCTATTTATGAAGTACTAGATGCAGTAAATTTGGATATTAATGAATAGAGGGACATACCTCATTTAAATTGAAGAAAAATGGAGGAATCAATTACATATGTAATATTTAATTTTATACACAAACTTATGATGGAGTTTGGGAGCCTTCCAAGTATGTTAGGATGGAATTTGTGATGAAAGGGGTGAGATAGGTTTAAGCTTGAAAGGGAAAACTTGTAATTTAAAATTATTTTTAATTACATTGAAGCTTATGCATGGTTTGGATACACAGTTTAGTAAACTGCGAAAAACAAACTATACGACATGTTGTGGATTCTCAAAAAACATTTGTTTCTTTCAAATTTCCATGGCAACTTAGGGGAAGATAGATGGGAATCTTTGGACAATAATAGAAGAAAAGAATACCAGAAAAGAATGAACTAGGTGTGAAAATATATTTTAGAGTATAAATATTTATTGTTTATGTTACAATACTATCTCATCTAATCTTGTAAAATATTATATTTTTTATATTTTTGGATGGGGTATTATTTTATTATAAATTAATATTTTTGGAGATTCCAATAGTTCCCCTCTCGTCAATTAAAAAAATAAACCTAGTACTTCACTTATTCACATAACGTTGAGCAATAAATATTAGAAATAACATACCCATTTTCCTTATTAACTTTGACAATCACATTATATAGGTGTTTATATTCAACAATGACCAACTCTGGTTCCTTTAATTGGAGATCTAGAGGGATGTTGTCAAAGAAGACGTAATCTCTTATACTGATTATTTTAAAATTATCTATTCTTTTCATTCTACTTCATATGTTTTATCTTATTTCTTAATAACTAAACTATCACCAAACTATTAGGTGTTACTTTGATTCTGTAACAACCATATTCCACCTTCTATATAACCTATGAAAATTAAAATCATCACATGTGCGTACGTATGACATACCATTTCCACTTTATAGTGGAATCTAGTTTTCATCACCATTTTATATGGATTAGTATAATGATGGAAATAATAAATATTTATGATTATTATATTAATATATTCATTATTTAAAAATATATACACTGTATAATTCCATTACATTTCCTAATTAAGGCAGTGATATCATTGATCATCTGTATAAATGGTAAACTATCACCACGACAGGATGTGATTCAATCTCCAGGATCAATGTTAAAGAATAATTATATAAATATAGTTAACGAATAATATGATATATACATATATATATCCTTAATACTATTTATCAAACAAATAAACTATATTCTATGTGTATACACCTGATCTTATATGAGAAATCATGCGTATGAAAATGACACATTTTTAACGTTTGAAAGAAGTATCATTATTAAATATTATTAAATGTGATATAATATAATTATATATTAAATAAAAAATATAAATATGGTTCGGGAATAAGATAATGGTATTTTTTCAACCATTATAGAGGATTTTTATATATGTATATATTAAGTAAGACCAATTCTAAGTGATAATTTCGCAATCTCACTATTATCTAACAATGTTTATATGTAAGTATTTACTAGGATATATTTATCATCCATGTTAATGTTTCAAAAAAAATATATTACAAAATAATCATCCTATTATTCTTCAATTTTTTAAATTCACTTTTACCATTTTTTGAAATTTTAGGAAATGGTATGAAATGATTCTTTTTTGGTTTTCATTACGAGGTACTATTTGACTTACATAGCTGTAGAATGAGAAGAATGTTTTCATTTAACTTATACAACTACAATGTATTTTTACTCTTTCCCATAACATTATTAACTTGGATATTCCATTAAAAATTTTCATTTTTATTTTAAATTAAATTTATTTCGGGTAAAAATTTTGGTTGTGTTAATAAAATAAATTCAATTCAAAAAAGAATATATAATTTCATTAAAAATTATTTTTGAGTAATCTCTCAAAATTATTTTTAATCTTTGATAATATTAATTGAGGATTCACATGATTTAATAGAGATATGTTTCAATTTCACAATCAAAATTATTTTTATTATTTGATTATATTAATAGTGGAATGATATTTATGAAATCCATTTCTTTCTCATGCCTTATGTAATGATGTAATGGTGTGTATGAAACCCATTTTATTCCATGGTTTATGATATAATGACTGGTTTATATTCATATGGCACACATATGAATAGTTTTTCTTATGTAATTGTTAAGACCTATATCAC
Organism: Viscum album; assembly: GCA_963277665.1. Classification (NCBI taxonomy): domain Eukaryota; kingdom Viridiplantae; phylum Streptophyta; class Magnoliopsida; order Santalales; family Viscaceae; genus Viscum; species Viscum album. The sequence continues at coordinate 602,608,952 of OY728157.1, forward strand.
CCTACAATAAATAGGAAAAATATCTATCTCTTATGAGATAGATAGTGATGGAAAAAGAAATTATCTTAGTTCATTAGCACTTGGATGAAACATAGAGAGTACCCAGTTCAATAAATGACTTTGGAAACTATTATAGTCTTGTAAATTACCCCTAAATAACATGGAAATTATTTATTAGTCTTATCTATATGGAGTAATTATATGTCTTAGATCAATGTGATTCTGTTATGATTTATGAATTATGAATTTTCAAGACTTAAGATGTAATGCCTCAATTATTATTGTGGGACTAAGAAAACAATGAATAATTTATAGGCCTTAAGTGGCATTCCCATTATTCCAAAAGATGAGAATAAATTACAATGGGAGTCAAATGAAATTGGCGGATGATTTAACCTTTAATAAAAACCCACTAACCAAACAACTATTATATGATGCATGATAATAACAAGACATCTCAACAATCTTCTGTATTACAAAACCACACCATAGAATGCTACATTGGATGATAAGAAACTAAAAAATTTAACATAAATGAAAATATAAAGACTCCATGATGATCAAAATACTCCATTCTCCATAAAATCTAGGTTCTAATATCAAAAAACACCCACATGTATAATGAGGTGGTGATAAATACGGGTGATACATTATATTTTACACAGTCTCAGATGATAGCATCAGTAAAATCACCAAAGTACCAAAGTAATGGTGAGTATGAAACTCAGTAGGAAATATCCTATGACATACCTACTCATTCCACTAGAATATAGAATTTAGAAGTATTTATGTAAAGCAATTATAAAAAACATTTTGTAAAACAATATTAAAAATATACAAGACCAGTTGTTACCAAATAAAAACATGTGCTATTTAAACCAATTTTTAAGTAAGTCATATTTCTAGATAAACAATAAAATAATTCCTTAAAATAATTTCTTAATATCATTTTGGCATAAAAATTTCATCTCACTTAACCGCTCACCCAATAATTCCTGCAACATGAAAATCCCTATACTTGCATGTAGTGAATTATCCTTCCACTAAGTCTTCAATTAGTGGACCACATTGGTAGTGGTACATCATAGCCATATTCATCCTATCCTTTTGATATTGGTCCTTCACACTCATATCCATTCTAATTAATTTTATCAAACACCACAAACTCATGCCGAATCCAAATTTGTTCAACCAATTCAATAAAAATTATTTTTTATTGAAAATATTGAAGGAAGATAATTCAATCCAATCATTTAATTTCAATAAAAACATTAATTTTCTTAAATTTTTTATAAACAAATCGATGTTCCAAAATTATATAAAATCCCAAATTTAAAATACACATTTAAAAGCCCTAAACAAATGAACGTCTTCATGAACACCCAATTTTCAAGATAACTGCAATTTCTCATACCGTCATTAAAGAGGTTTTAATATATTTTCTAAATAGATAATTCAAAATCAATTCAACACCAGATATAGAATTTGAATTCATTAAAATCATTACTGTCAATAGGATTTATGAGTGAATCCACCTACATCAATAGTTTTGACAAAACTTGAAAACAGATGAAGAACACTCAAGAAACTGGGTCGATTCTTCACTAATCCCCGTTAGATAACTTTCTCTAAAAAATTAAAGAGGCAAAATCATAAAATATTTGGAATCCAAAATCAAATAACTACCCGTAAAAAATGTATATATGAGAATATTAGAATAGATAATACATAAATCTATGTAGATCTATGGGGAAATTGAAGGAACGGTGAAGATTTATGACACACCTCTTGAATATAGCAACAAATCACTAAGGAAATCGTTCATATATCCTTCAGATGGATGTAAGAACATTCCATCTTCCTCAGAGTAGAAAAATACCATGTTATAGATTGTTTTGGTAATAGTAGTGGATTAATGGTATGGTGGACCTAGATCCACTTGTTAAGGAAATGGTTTTTAATCCACACATGGTTTAGTCGGACAGTTAGGAAAACTATGGGGTAATCATGCTACAACAACTGAATTAATAAGGAATTTTCATAGCCTAATCAAATTTATTTCATACCATTATCTTACCATGCCAAATATCTCGGTTGAAAATTTTCACAATTTCATGGTTTCTACTTGGCTTTCGTATGGTTTGGAAAAACTGGGCGCCGCCCATGAGGCTTCTCACCTATGACATTGAGCTGTCTCAATCCTCTTTTTGATCATCTAAATATTCACCCTTTTATATTAGACATGTCTCAGCCCGAAAAATGATTTCTCACCTATTTCATCCCATAAAAGTGGATAATGACATGATCACTCATACAACAATTCAAACAGGGCAATATGTATTGTGGCTTGATAAATGTTATTACATGTGAACTTCAATTAGGTTATATTCACTTCCCATCATCCACCAAAATTCATTATGCATGTCCCCAACATGTATTCCAATGTTTTTATGGTCTATTCATATTTTTAATCCATCTAAGGATGATACTCTATACTCATAGAAAACTGACTGCCAATGGATTTCTATATGGATTTCTAGAAATAAGATGTGAACATTAGATCTATGTCAGGGACTATACAATCTTCAATTCCATGTCACATTACAAATTCTCATATATATTTTTTAATGATCCTCCTTTCTATGAGATTCAAAAATAGGGATGAAGTGAGATGATTTCAAACAATGACCCACTATCACCCATATGTAATCATGTTTATGAACTATTCATGGGAGAACTATAAAAATTGATAATTATCTTCTACTATTTCCACACTGGGATAGTAATGAATATAATATACCTACTAGTCATTAATGTTCTCGTTTAACATGCTGTGAAGATAAGCATTGTGAAACGTACTCTACCTCTTTACATTTCTTGTCGCTCCATAAAAAATGTGCCTTAAATTCATTATACATCTTTTGTCTTCCTAGATGTACAAGTCATTTAAAATGGTGGTAAGAGTAAAGATGTTGTTACTGAAAAGTCTTAGGTACAACTATATTATCTCTGAATCACAAAAATTGAACCCTCATTACGTTTCTATCTATTAATGGTTTCCCCACCGTTGAATTTTGAACAAATAACCCAGAAATACGTATAAGATGTGTTTTATTTTTTGACCATATTTAGCAAATAAAGAATCACAAAAACATAGAAGAAAATAAAAATATCACCTCAATGTTTACATTCAACATGCATGTCAGTTGTGACCAATATTAATTTCCACACATCTAAATCTTCTTTCACTTGCTTCTCATATGATTTTCTACATAATTCATCATCAATTGAATTACCTTTCCCCAGTGTATACATCAATTTGAAGTCAAACATTTAAAGACACTTTATCCTTCTCGTTTTCCTCTGATTCAAGTCATTTTCTGATAAAATGTTTTTCAAGCTATTATGATCTTTAATCATATTAAATTTATCACAAAAGAGATAATGTCTCCATGTCTTCATGTCATAGACAACGACATATAACTTGAAATCATATGTTGAGTAATTATTTTCATTGACACTCAATTATTGTGAACCATAAGAAACCACATGGTCCCTTTCCAAGAGAGAACATCCAAACGTTGATCCCAAGGAATAAAAATACACCACATTTCCCTTTTCTAATTATAGAAAAACCAAAATAACTACTCATGTAATACAGACTTTTAGCTCATGAGAATAGTTTTGGCATTCCTCATTCAATCATAATTGAACGCTCTTCTTTTCCAAATCATTCATCATCGATGCTAGTCATTTAAACATAATGCTTCGATAATAACCATTTAGAAGAAGAAAACATCATATCTCAAAGAAATTATTTAGGTGATTCCAAGAGATAACAACTCCTACATTTTTGGGATCCACCTAAAAACCCTCTTCAAAAATTACATGTCCATGAAATCAGACCTCTTGCATCAAAAAATCAATATTTGACAATTTGACATAAAAATGATGGTCTCTAATGATTTCCAACCCTATCTTCAGATATTTATTAGGATTAGCCTTTGTACATGGATACAATAATAATACTTCCACAAATACTAAAATCAATACAATCTAGATATCTCTGAAATATCTGATTCATCAATTCCATAAAGACCACTGGTGCATTTGTAAGACCATAATCCATGAATAAATTTTTGTAGTAACCATATCTTCTTTTGAAATATTTATTTCTAATATCCTCCATCGAAACTCGCAATTAGTGATATCTTTAACACATTCTATTTTAGAGAATCACATGTCTCCACTCAATTTGTCAAATAGATCATCGACACATTGAAGTGGATAATAATAATTTATCGAAACATGGTTAATCATTCGATAATCCCCACACAAACATAATGTTCTAAATTCTTTCTCCATGAACAATACCAATAATGCACATGGAGACATGATCAGTCAAATGAAATATTTTATTTACATATCTTCTAACTATAAATTCAATTCTATTAATTCTTATTGGTTCCATCCTATAATAGAGAAGGTAAATATGACTTTTCCTTGGGAAGAGATTGATTGCAAACTCCACTTCCAATATGGGTGGTATTCATGCGTAGATTTTGGGAAATACATCTAGGAAATTATCGATGAAAATATGAATACTAATATCGTTGATCTCTTCTATCGATACTAATGTCAATGAAAAAAAATGGTAAGATATTATTCCCCCTTCTAGTTCGAATTGAATATGTAGCACTTGTGTAACACCCGAGACTTTTATGTTATATAAATTATCAAAGGAATCTTTTTCTACGCAACACTTGCTTGACTTGCTTTACACGCAATCGCGACCTTCCTCGATAGCTTGCGTCGTACGCAATACCGAGTTTCACTAAACAACAATATGCTATTAAAACTAGCCGTTATGAATAGTAATAACCACTTTTTGAAATTTTATAAATTTTATTTTTCAAAATGGACTTCATTTTTGGACTCAGAATATCGAAATTAGCCTAGGGTGAAATTTTGGTATTTTTCTGAAAACTTTCAATTTTTGATGAATAGTGAAACCACTAAGTGGTAGGTTAAAAACTGAATTTTGCATAAAACTTAATTTTACCGCTTCTGTGAATGGAATTTCAAAAATCCGAGAGACACGGTTAATATCAAGGACTAAAATGTGGTTCAATGAGATGAAAATAATTTTTTGGTGAATAGTAACTTTTTACTATTTTTACCGCGGTTAATAGTAAATAGGGTAACTAAGGGTAAATATGATATCAATATTACCCTAACACATGTACTAATACTATTTGACAAGTGTAATTCGACCAAAAACAAACTTAGGAATAAAATATGACCGTTTAGGCCCACTTGGATTAGATTAGGACATTTATTATTAATTTATTTAAAGAAGGGTTAAAATAGTTAAAATCAAAGTTTAACAAGTAAATCATTTTTAATATAGGGTTATACATAAGATAAATTCGATTGTAAATATTCATTAAGAAGATAAACAGATTTCCTACATGATGGTATTTTATTTGTAATTTTTAGACATCAAATAATTTAATTTATTTATGACACAAAGATGATGCAGTAATTATCTTATTAATGAAATATTGAAAAAATTGATAATATAAATACCAAAATAAATGTAATTTGAGACTTTTTATGAATTCCACTAATTTTCTAGGTTACTATGATATATTAGTGTTGATTTAATCAACTTGGTTCGAACATATAATTCTTTTATGACTTTCACAAAAATTATATATCAAATAGTGTCAAAATTGACACAAAATAGTTTTTAAATCAAATATTATATTATTAATTGTTATTTTATTCCTAAAAATCTAAGGTTCGGCCAAATGACTTAGATAAGGATATATATATTAATAATAAACAATTTGGGGTTCGTTTGGCATGTTATAGAAAGTTTATTAACCATATAGTGAAAGAAAACAAAAAGACACGGTAAAAGTTAAATTAATTAACTTAGAGTTAAATCTAATTGATAAGGTTAAAATAATACCCTAAACTTGTCTAAATCCTATTGGTTGATAGGATTTCGACCCTTCCCCACTTTAGCTTCGAAATAAGACCCTTTGGAACCATTATAAACCGATTTTGACTTTAATATAAAATAATATTTTGAGATATTCCTAAGGTGCCCCTCTCCTCCCTTATAAAAGGGCACCTCCTCCCCCTCCTCCTCACACCAATTTGAGCACTCAAGCTCGGCCAACCCCTGCCATTTTCCCTTATCCACTTCCCTAGAATAATCCTAGAGGTCCTGGTCTTCTCCAAAGACCAATCTTAGTTCCTTAAGTGGAGGATTCAAAAAGGCGTTCCAAAGAAGATGTAATATCCATTACCGATCTTTTCAATTTCTTTCTTCTTCAACTTCTTCTTCTTCAGTTGTTTCATGATAAAGTAATAACATCAGTATTACTTACATACTGATATGTTATTATAAATATGAAACAACCCTAATTCACCTTCTATCCATCCTACGGAAAAATGAAATCACCGCGCGTGCGTACGTACGGAATACCGTCTCCACGCCGTGGTGTAATCTATTTTCCACCATCACCTTACAAGGATGGGTATAATGGTGTAATGAGTAACTATATATGATTATTATTAAGTAATATTGATACTGAAATAATATATATATATACTCCAATACAATTCCACGATCATAGGAACGATATCATCACTCGTGCGTACGTACGGAATTCCGTCTCCACGATGTGATGCGACTCGTTCTACATGATCTTCATTTCATAATGATTGTATAAATGAATTGAATGAATGAATATGGTATATACTACACTAATACCATTCTGGAAATTAATTATCTATAACCTAAAGATAAGAATAAGAATTTATTCGACAAAACACGCATAAGAACAAAAAGTTATAAAGACCCGAGTAACAAGTAACAATGAAATATTACTAACAAGAAGCTAATAATATGACCATATATGATATCATATCAATATGTATGATTCTGGAATAAGTCAATAACATTATTTAATCCATTATACAGGAGCTTCGGACACGAACAAAGCAAATCAGACCTAAGGTAAGGGAAATATCACAATCTCATTTTTATCCGAGATTGTTTATTCGTAAGTATTTACTGGGGTGTATTTTATCATCCACATCCATGTTCCCTCAATATGTAATATTGTTTCCATCCACTTGAAATAGTTTAAATCCAATTTTACCCTTAGGTGAGTTTTTAGTAAAGAATATGAAAGGAATCTTTTGTCGTTTTTCCGTACGAGGTTCTTGTTGACTTTTCCGACAAAAGTACGAAGAATGTTTTTTTAACTTATACGGCATGAATGGATTTTTAAAACATTACTTCAAAGAATATTCCTTTACAAGTTTTCAAGTTTATTTTTAATCAACTTCTTTTATTTTAAAGTTGTATGACATGTTATGAAAGGAAAAATGTTTTTGAAGAAGAAAGGATATTTTCCTCAAGAATTCAATTCAAGTGTTTTATCAAAATAATTTTCCATCTAAGATAATAAAGGGTTCTGTTTCTATCCATATTTTTACATTGGTTTGACTATGTTGTGATGGAATTATGTTTATGAATTCCTTTATCATATATGAATTGATTTATGATGTCATGATGTTTCAAGAATCCCATTTTTGTTATATGTGTTATGCGATGATGTATGTTTTATGATTATGTGGCACACATAAGAAAGGATTCATTATAAGATGGGTGGGACCTATATCTCCCTCCAATGCATTGGGTAATGATTTTATATCTCATGAGATAGACATGGCTGGAACGGAAGGTTATTTCGGTTCAGTGATACAGGACTGAAACGAGGAGTGAACTCGGTTCAGAAAGGGACTTTGTCCACTAAGATAGTCTTGGCAATGAGTCATGACTAACAAGAAATGATTTTCCATGATTATGTGTGCATGCCACAAAGTTTCAAGTTTTATGTTATGGGGATCTCATTTTCACTTCTATGATTTATTCCATGTTAAGATATTATGATCTCTTTTGCAGGTTTTGATTTTCATAAAGATATGATATTTGATTTTTATTTCCTTTATTTGCCCTTGCTGAGCATTTGAGCTCACCCTTTTATGTTTTCTTTTCCCCAGGTCAGGAAGATGGATATTAAGTAGAATATGCTAAAAGGGACCCTAGATATGATGAAATAAATGGGAGACACTGTAGAAGATTTATGAACCAGTTGTTTATGTTTCCCCAGTTTCTAAAGACACTATACCTATACGGTCCTTTGTGGTTTTGTCATATGTTGTAATAAGAGTGATTCAATTTTGAAGTATTAACAATGTATGTAAAGTGTGGGTCGTTATAGTTGGTATCAGAGGAAAGGTATAGTCAACCTTTGGAAACTAGGATGTGAAAGCCTTAGTAAGAACTCTAAGGATAAGTCTAAGCATAGAACACAATCTTAGTGTTTTAGAAATGGCCTTGAATAACCTAGGATAAGACCTTAAGCATGAAAATTTTATTCTTGAATTATGTGGTTTCCTATTATAATTAGTGTTGCTCACACTATTCTTCTTGGTTTTAGTCAATGGCTGGAACCCGAAGGAACCGTGTTAATGCGGAATGCGATGGGCAATGTAATGATTGTCCCCCTGAGCAACCAAACGATATGGGAGCTGGAATGCAAAATCTTGTAGCCATGCTCACACAACTTTCTCAAGATATGAATCATGCAGGATTTCCAAACGAACAAAGAAGGGAGCAACATTCTGTTGAATCCTTCATGAGGCAGCGTCCACCATCTTTCAGCGGGTCTACTGATCCATTAGTTGCTGAACAATGGATTAGTACTACTGAAAAGATATTTTCAGTTCTTCAATGTTCTGAGCATGATAAAGTCATCCTAGCAGTGTATCGTTTGGAAGGAGATGCGGATCAATGGTGGAATCTTGTTAAGAATACGAGGCAAAGGGATAAAATTGAGTCTATGGAATGGGACGAGTTCAAGAACTTATTTTTCAATAAGTACTTCCCTCGTATTCTCCGAACAAAGATGGAGAAAGAGTTCCTTGAACTGAAGCAAAGGGATGATTAATCTGTTAGTACCTATGAATCAAATTTTACAAGACTTGCAAGGTACGCTTCTGGTATTATTATCCAACCTGAGAGTAAGATCGATCGATTCTTTAGTGGCTTAAAACCAAGTCTTCGAAGGGCGTTAGCCATAAGGGACTTCAATAGCTACGAGGAAATCGTTCGATGTGCTCTCAAAGTCGAGATGGAGATTGGAGTAACCCATCAGTCACATGGGTTTGATAAGAAGAGGAAGATGGAATTCAAAGAAAAATCTAAAGAGCACACGGAAAAGAAGATGAACTTTCCCTTATGCTCAAAGTGTGGAAAGAAACAAGGAGGGAGTTTTCTTAAAGGGACAAGTAAATGTTTTAAATGTGGAAAGGAAGGCCATCGGGCATTTGAATGCCGTGATAATGGGAAGAAGATGTCTACTGATGCAAACAAAGGAAGGGATACACAGAATGAACCTGCTACACTTCAATGTTTCAAGTGCAAGGAGATGGGGCATTATGCCAATCAATGCCCAAATCCAAGGGTTGATGATGATGGTCGACGTCAACAAACTCTTAAGGCTAAAGACAAAGGAAAGTCACATGCAATTTCTATCAGCGATGTGGAGTACGATAACGATGTGGTGAAAGGTACACTTACCATCCACTCTAAAGTAGCAAATGTTTTATTTGATTCTGGATCCACCCACTCTTTTATTTCTGAAAAATTTTCTAAGGGTATCACCGTATTACCTCAACAATTAGATGTTGAGTTAGCTGTGACAACACCTAATGGCACATCAATCGCATCAGAAGTTTATAATTCTTCTCCGATCGAAGTTTGTGGGAAAGTGCTTCCTGCAAATCTTGTGATCCTTCCTTTAGTGGAATTTGATGTTATTCTTGGCATGGATTGGCTTTCTCTACATGGAGCTCATATCAATTGCCAAAGAAGGGAAGTTACATTTCATATTCCAGATCAACCTACGATCGTCTATCAATGCAAGGATTAACATAACCTTCCAGTGGAAATTTCTTCCATCTTATGGGTATTGATTCCACTAAATTAAGGTTATTTATCTCAAATGGTTGGTGAGAAACTCACGATTAAGAATATGCCCATTGTACGGGAGTTTGATGATGTCTTTCCGGAGGAATTGCCGGGTCTTCCACCAAATCGTGAAGTTGAGTTTTCAATAGAACTCGTACCGGGTGCTTTGCCTATTTCAAAGACACCTTATAGAATGGCCCCAATTGAGTTGCAGGAATTGAAGAAGCAACTCCAAGAGAATCTTGATAAGGGATTCCTACGCCCTAGTGCGTCACCTTGGGGAGCACCTGTTCTATTTGTTAAGAAGAAAGATGGATCAATGAGACTCTGCATTGATTATCGAGAACTTAACAAGATCACTATCAAGAACAAATATCCTCTCCCACGCATTGATGACTTATTTGACCAACTACGTGGAGCTCAATACTTTTCCAAGATTGATCTTCGTTCAGGGTATCATCAATTAAGGGTCAAAAGGGAGGATATACCAAAGACGGCTTTCCGTACAAGGTATGGACACTATGAATTTATAGTGATGCCATTTGGTCTTACTAATGCCCCTGCTATCTTCATGGATCTAATGAATAGAGTCTTTAGAGACTATCTTGATCAATTTGTGGTAGTCTTTATAGACGATATTCTTGTCTATTCAAAGAGCAAGGAAGAACATGAAGATCACTTGAGAATTATATTGAAGACCCTGAGAAAGGAGAAGCTTTATGACAAATTTACCAAGTGTGAATTTTGGCTTCAAAAAGTTGCATTTTTGGGTCATATAATCTCAAAAGAGGGGATATCTGTGGATCCAGCAAAAACAGAGGTTATCGAAAGATGGTCAAGACCAACAACAATAACTGAGATCCGAAGTTTTCTTGGTTTGGCTGGATATTATCGACGTTTTGTAAAAGATTTTTCACGATTATCTAATCCACTCACCAAGTTGACTCGGAAAGGAGTTAAGTTTGTCTGGACAGAGGAATGTGAAGAGAATTTCAAGGAGTTGAAAAGAAGGTTATCCAGTGCACCTGTGCTCACACTGCCTTGTAGTGGAGAAAGGTTTTTGATCTACAGTGATGCATCCAAGAAGGGATTGGGGTGTGTTCTTATGCAAAATGATATGGTGATAGCATATGCCTCACGACAGTTGAAAATCCATGAGCAAAATTACCCAACACATGATTTGGAGTTGGTTGCGGTAATCTTTGCATTAAAGATTTGGAGGCATTACCTTTATGGTGAAAGGTGTGATATTTATACTGATCATAAAAGTTTAAAGTATATTTTCACACAAAAGGAGTTGAATATGCGCCAAAGAAGATGGTTGGAGCTGATTAAGGATTATGACTGCTCAATCCATTACCACCCTGGGAAAGCAAACAAGGTGGCAGATGCATTAAGTCGACAAGACCATGCTAGTTTATCCATGATGAGGATCACAAAAGATCCAATATTTATGGATTTACAAAGGATGGATCTTGGAATTATAATGGAAGGGGAAAAATCTTATCTTTCTCAAATGAATGTTCAACCATCTATACATGTGAAGATTAAAGAGGCACAGAAAGAAGATGTCGAGTTACAAAAGAAGGTGAGAAATGTTCCTGAATTCAACCTTGATTGTGATGGGATAATAAAGTTCAGGAATCGTGTTTGCGTTCCTCCCATCCCCGAATTAAAGAATGAGCTGCTGGATGAGGCTCATAGTTCATCATTTTCTATTCATCCTGGAAGCACGAAGATGTATAGGGACCTGAAAGAGTACTTCTGGTGGGATGGCATGAAAAGAGATGTTGCTGAATATGTCTCTCGATGCTTGGTTTGTCAACAAGTTAAAGCTGAGAGACAGAAGTCTAAGGGGATGTTACAACCATTACCCATACCCGAATGGAAATGGGAAAACATCACTATGGACTTTGTCACAGGACTTCCTAAAACATCCAAAGGCAATAATGCTATCTGGGTCATAGTTGATCGTCTTACAAAGTCTGCACACTTCATTGCTATTAGAGAGGATTTCTCTCTAGATCAGCTTGCCAGGATATATGTAAAGGAAGTGGTAAGATTGCATGGAGTACCACTTTCTATTATATCTGATCGAGATCCGAGATTTACCTCGAAGTTCTGGCGAAGTCTTCAGCATACTCTGGATACAGAGTTGAGTTTCAGCACTGCTTATCATCCCCAGACAGACGGTCAGTCTGAGAGAACAATTCAAACCCTAGAAGATATGTTGAGAGCTTGCTCTATGGATTTCAAAGGAGGTTGGGATCAACACCTACCTTTGGTGGAATTTTCTTATAATAATAGCTTTCACTCCAGTATTCAGATGGCTCTTTATGAAGCTCTCTATGGAAAGAAATGCAGGACTCCAACTTGCTGGGATGAAGTTGGGGAAAGAAAGCTATTAGGACCTGATCTCGTTGATGAAATGGCAGAAAAGGTTAGATCTATTCAACAACACATAAGAGCAGCTCAAAGTCGACAGAAAAGTTATGCCGACAACCGAAGAAAAGACCTAGAGTTTGAAGTGGGCGATAAAGTGTTCTTACGAATATCTCCCTGGAAGAGGGTTATGAGATTTGGAAAGAAGGGGAAGTTGAGCCCTAGATATATCGGTCCTTTTGAAATACTGGATTGTGTTGGGAAGGTAGCTTACCGATTGGCGCTTCCACCGAATCTCTCTCAAGTTCACGATGTGTTCCACGTATCTCTCCTGAGAAAGTACATACCAGATCCTTCACATGTACTCAGCTCAGAAGTTGTACCGCTCGAGCAAGATCTTTCTTATGAAGAACAGCCGATAGAGATTCTGGATCGTAGCGAAAAAGTCCTACGAAACAAGACCACTCGCTTGGTGAAAGTTTTATGGAGGAACCACCAACTTGAAGAAGCTACATGGGAGCTTGAGGATATGATGAGGGAGAAGTATCCTCATCTATTTGTTACAAAGTGACGAATTTCGAGGGAGAAATTCTTTTTAAGGGGGGTAGAATGTAACACCCGAGACTTTTATGTTATATAAATTATCAAAGGAATCTTTTTCTACGCAACACTTGCTTGACTTGCTTTACACGCAATCGCGACCTTCCTCGATAGCTTGCGTCGTACGCAATACCGAGTTTCACTAAACAACAATATGCTATTAAAACTAGCCGTTATGAATAGTAATAACCACTTTTTGAAATTTTATAAATTTTATTTTTCAAAATGGACTTCATTTTTGGACACATAATATCGAAATTAGCCTAGGGTGAAATTTTGGTATTTTTCTGAAAACTTACAATTTTTTGATGAATAGTGAAACCACTAAGTGGTAGGTTAAAAACTGAATTTTGCATAAAACTTAATTTTACCGCTTCTGTGAATGGAATTTCAAAAATCCGAGAGACACGGTTAATATCAAGGACTAAAATGTGGTTCAATGAGATGAAAATAATTTTTTGGTGAATAGTAACTTTTTACTATTTTTACCGCGGTTAATAGTAAATAGGGTAACTAAGGGTAAATATGATATCAATATTACCCTAACACATGTCCTAATACTATTTGACAAGTGTAATTCGACCAAAAACAAACTTAGGAATAAAATATGACCATTTAGGCCCACTTGGATTAGATTAGGACATTTATTATTAATTTATTTAAAGAAGGGTTAAAATAGTTAAAATCAAAGTTTAACAAGTAAATCATTTTTAATATAGGGTTATACATAAGATAAATTCGATTGTAAATATTCATTAGAAAGCTAAAAAGATTTCCTACATGATGGTATTTTATTTGTAATTTTTAGACATCATATAATTTAATTTATTTATGACACAAAGATGATGCAGTAATTATCTTATTAATGAAATATTGAAAAAATTGATAATATAAATACCACAATAAATGTAATTTGAGACTTTTTATGAATTCCACTAATTTTATAGGTTACTATGATATATTAGTGTTGATTTAATCAACTTGGTTCGAACATATAATTCTGTTATGACTTTCACAAAAATCATATATCAAATAGTGTCAAAATTGACACAAAATAGTTTTTAAAACAAATATTATATTATTAATTGTTATTTTATTCCTAAAAATCTAAGTTTCGGCCAAATGACTTAGATAAGGATATATATATTAATAATAAACAATTTGGGGTTCGTTTGGCATGTTATAGAAAGTTTATTAACCATATAGTGAAAGAAAACAAAAAGACACGGTAAAAGTTAAATTAATTAACTTAGAGTTAAATCTAATTGATAAGGTTAAAATAATACCCTAAACTTGTCTAAATCCTATTGGTTGATAGGATTTCGACCCTTCCCCACTTTATCTTCGAAATAAGACCCTTTGGACCCATTATAAACCGATTTTGACTTTAATATAAAATAATATTTTGAGATATTCCTAAGGTGCCCCTCTCCTCCCTTATAAAAGGGCACCTCCTCCCCCTCCTCCTCACACCAATTTGAGCACTCAAGCTCGGCCAACCCCTGCCATTTTCCCTTATCCACTTCCCTAGAATAATCCTAGAGGTCCTGGTCTTCTCCAAAGACCAATCTTAGTTCCTTAAGTGGAGGATTCAAAAAGGCGTTCCAAAGAAGAGGTAATATCCATTACCGATCTTTTCAATTTCTTTCTTCTTCAACTTCTTCTTCTTCAGTTGTTTCATGATAAAGTAATAACATCAGTATTACTTACATACTGATATGTTATTATAAATATGAAACAACCCTAATTCACCTTCTATCCATCCTACGGAAAAATGAAATCACCGCGCGTGCGTACGTACGGAATACCGTCTCCACGCCGTGGTGTAATCTATTTTCCACCATCACCTTACAAGGATGGGTATAATGGTGTAATGAGTAACTATATATGATTATTATTAAGTAATATTGATACTGAAATAATATATATATATATACTCCAATACAATTCCACGATCATAGGAACGATATCATCACTCGTGCGTACGTACGGAATACCGTCTCCACGATGTGATGCGACTCGTTCTACATGATCTTCATTTCATAATGATTGTATAAATGAATTTAATGAATGAATATGGTATATACTACACTAATACCATTCTGGAAATTAATTATCTATAACCTAAAGATAAGAATAAGAATTTATTCGACAAAACACGCATAAGAACAAAAAGTTATAAAGACCCGAGTAACAAGTAACAATGAAATATTACTAACAAGAAGCTAATAATATGACCATATATGATCTCATATCAATATGTATGATTCTGGAATAAGTCAATAACATTATTTAAACCATTATACAGGAGCTTCGGACACGAACAAAGCAAATCGGACCTAAGGTAAGGGAAATATCACAATCTCATTTTTATCCGAGATTGTTTATTCGTAAGTATTTACTGGGGTGTATTTTATCATCCACATCCATGTTCCCTCAATATGTAATATTGTTTCCATCCACTTGAAATAGTTTAAATCCAATTTTACCCCTAGGTGAGTTTTTAGTAAAGAATATGAAAGGAATCTTTTGTCGTTTTTCCGTACGAGGTACTTTTTGACTTTTCCGACAAAAGTACGAAGAATGTTTTTTTAACTTATACGGCATGAATGGATTTTTAAAACATTACTTCAAAGAATCTTCCTTTACAAGTTTTCAAGTTTATTTTTAATCAACTTATTTTATTTTAAAGTTGTATGACATGTTATGAAAGGAAAAATGTTTTTGAAGAAGAAAGGATATTTTCCTCAAGAATTCAATTCAAGTGTTTTATCAAAATTATTTTCCATATAAGATAATAAAGGGTTCTGTTTCTATCCATATTTTTACATTGGTTTGACTATGTTGTGATGGAATTATGTTTATGAATTCCTTTATCATATATGAATTGATTTATGATGTCATGATGTTTCAAGAATCCCATTTTTGTTATATGTGTTATGCGATGATGTATGTTTTATGATTATGTGGCACACATAAGAAAGGATTCATTATAAGATGGGTGGGACCTATATCTCCCTCCAATGCATTGGGTAATGATTTTATATCTCATGAGATAGACATGGCTGGAACGGAAGGTTATTTCGGTTCAGTGATACAGGACTGAAACGAGGAGTGAACTCGGTTCAGAAAGGGACTTTGTCCACTAAGATAGTCTTGGCAATGAGTCATGACTAACAAGAAATGATTTTCCATGATTATGTGTGCATGCCACAAAGTTTCAAGTTTTATGTTATGGGGATCTCATTTTCACTTCTATGATTTATTCCATGTTAAGATATTATGATCTCTTTTGCAGGTTTTGATTTTCATAAAGATATGATATGATTTTTATTTCCTTTATTTGCCCTTGCTGAGCATTTGAGCTCACCCTTTTATGTTTTCTTTTCCCCAGGTCAGGAAGATGGATATTAAGTAGAATATGCTAAAAGGGACCCTAGATATGATGAAATAAATGGGAGACACTGTAGAAGATTTATGAACCAGTTGTTTATGTTTCCCCAGTTTCTAAAGACACTATACCTATACGGTCCTTTGTGGTTTTGTCATATGTTGTAATAAGAGTGATTCAATTTTGAAGTATTAACAATGTATGTAAAGTGTGGGTCGTTATAACTTGTTTGTACGAATCTTTTTCCTATGAAGAGATGCTCAACTCCATCCTCAGTTTTGAAATTAAAAATTCTGAAATAATAGTTTATGTCTGCCTTAAATGATTTCATCCAATCCATAACCATTATTACATAAATTAAACCCATCTCCAACATTGAGAAGTACCACTTTTTCTTAGAACTATCAATGGATGTTGACAAATATCTACACACAATGATTTACAATTAACATTCACCGAGAGGTGTTTTATGCATTAACATTTAGATAATGATATAATGTTATAAAAATAGACAATAAACATCACAAGAAGAAATGAAGGAATGTGATGATTTTTTATCATACCACCCTTGCACAAGGGTAGAATTCACTAGAGTCGTACCTGTCACCATAGATAGTTCGTCATAATAACCCACAATTATTTTTTCAACTCCATATAATTTCTTTGTCTCTAAACTCTTCTCCATGTTTACATACTAATATATCAATTCCTTTGGAGTGATGGTGTTCCTAGAATCCCTATGGATATCCCTTTTCTACTAACACGTCTTATTCTATTGGTTTCATCCTACTAAAACATATAATTCTTGCGACATCAGAGAAGTGTCCTAAGAACCTGACCTTAGAGAACTATGAAAATAGTACTATAGGTACCCCATCCACTTGATGATATGGAATTATTTAGGATGTTCCATACACTCATGCTTCATATTTTCAACTGAGCCACATTGAAAAAGTATTCTTTTCTCATGGGTCATAGAGGATGCTTCACAGATCCAGCTGTATGATTTTGATACCCACTTACTCATTGTAAATAGGTACCCCTCTTCATCTTTCTACCAACATATTATTTCCCATTATTTTTAGTAGTTATCGTCATACTTACTCCTCCCATATATCCTAAGATATCACGTTCATCCATTGTCACTCTTTTCAACATCTCCATATAGTATGTAATATAGTGTAAAAAAATCGTTGATCGAATCTATTGTCATAACTCAATTTCAATGATACCTACCTTCAATATAAGACTTGATGAAAATTGTGGTGAAAGGTTCACAAAATATATGAATTTATCGACATACTCTATGACAAATATATTTTCCTTATTCAGGCTAAATAATTCTGTCATTCACTTGTCATGAATTTGTGATGACAAAATATTTTGTTAAAAAATTCCTTAAAATCCTCCCAACTACTGCCCTTATCTATTTCAGACTAAATCAATAAATCCCACCACAGGAATGAAAGCTCCATGAGTATATACATCACAATATTGACCATTATATCAGCTAGTATGATGATGAAATCTATGATAGAACTCATCCAGTTCAGCCACTCTTTTTCCTTTTCAGTTTTAGAGTCACCTAATATTATGGGTGAATTCTACTTCATGAACTGGATTTTATGATCTACATTAAATGTCTCATCACTACAGTTCCTATGGCTAAATTTAAAAATTCATGAATGATAATAAGAACCAAATCTAGGTTCACCTAGTGTTCAAGTGTACCCACATTCTCTTAGGCGTTTTCCTGTTTGTTTTTAAAACGTATACTTGGTACACTTTCATAATAGACAATAAAATCTATCAGTCTCACTCTTTATAATCTATTGTATTAGCATTTCAATGTATTTCACATCATCTATCATAAATTGTTTTCCAAATGCAATATTTTCCCCATTCCAAAAAATTTTAAAAATCCATTATTTCTTTTGAAAATTAAATTATTTTCAAAATGCATGAACAATTATCTTTGGAAAATATTTTAATTAAAAATAATTTCCTCCATTTTAAAAATATCCATATTATCACAAAATCATAAATAATTACTCAAAAGTAAATATGCAATCCTAATGGAATGTCAATCCTATAAAATTAATTCCATTTTCATATCATTGGATAACCCCATGAAAATGATGTTTTTATAAATCCTATATGTGTCTCCAAAACACTTATGTAACAAACTACTAGGTAACTTTAATTTTGGTATACAAAGGATAACTCGTTCTTTTTATGCATTTTGTTTCATTTCCTTAAAATCCTACACATTTATAATGACAAAAACCAATGAATACATAAGTAAAACTTTTAACACCAAGACTAAGACAAGTGAGGACAATTTCTTCTATATGTAAATAAACACTATGATACACCATATCTCAAACAATATTTTAGATCGAAAAAGTTAATCCATTTTTAATGAACCACTTATTTTAATTGTCATGGGAACAAAAAGAATCAATACTATATATTAATAAAAATACCAAATATTCTAAAGGCTGTCAATAAATGCCAAAGTTATTCAAATAAAAGTGGGGTACTATTTACCCTCTAATTAATAAACCATTAACCAAAAACCTCTATATAATTCATGGTAAAAACACGACACTCAACCTTAATCTTTAGAAATAAATCAGGCCAATGTATGCTATAGTGGAAGACATGTAAATATCAATGAAGAAAGTTAAAAAAATTATAAACTCTAATATTACCACAAGCCTCCATGCCCCAAAATTCCCCTCTCTAGTATCCCAAAAAAACCCCAAGTATAACGTGGTGGGGCCAAATAAGTGTGATACATTATCTTTACCCATTTCTCGGATTATAGCATATGTAAAAGCACAAATGTTCAAAAGTAGGAGTGAGTATAAAAATAAATAGGATTTCACCTATGACTTCACATCTATAAATATAACGATAGAAAATTTAGAAACATTAATATAAAACCATTTATATAAAGTAATTATACAAAAAATACCATAACACATTATAAAAAAAATAAAATACTATTTGTATCAAAATGAAAACTAGTTTCATTTAAACAATTTTTCCATAAAGTCATATTTCAAGAAAAAAAGAAACTAAACAAATATTTGAATCATTTTCTCAATATAATTTTGGAATAACTATTCCATTCCACTTAACCACACACCTAATAATACATGAAACATAAAACTCCCTAGAATCAGAAGTGGTGAGTTATCCTTTCCCTAAGTCTTCACTTACTGGACCAATTTGAATGGGGTATATCCTTCCCATATTTGTCCAAACTATATTATTGGTGTATTTTATGAACTTATCCATATCTATTCATATTAACACATTTAAAAATCCCATGCCAAATCCACGAAAAATATAAACATGTTCAACAAATTCCATAAAAAAATTATTTTATTGAAAAATATGATGAAATCTAGTTGAATAAAATATTTCATTTCAATAAAAACATTCCATCTATTGAATTTTTTAATAAATTCCATGTTCCAAATTTTATAAAATCAAAATTTTAGAATTATTTTTTGAAACCAAGAACAAATCACATGTTCATTAACACCAAATTTTCCTTATATCTAAAATTTCACAAATCGTCACTAAAGAGGGTTTCCAAAAATTTAAAAACATCCAATACAAAATAAATGAAACAAAATATATACTATATTAATGCATGTAAATTATTTATATCAAAAGGAATCAAGTATGAAGCCCCACACCTCTACCATTCTGATGAAAACAGAATGTGGATGAAGTGTTCTCATGAAACTCGGTCGATTCTCCAAGAAACCCATTATATTACTTAACATAACAATAATGATACCAAATTTCATCATATTTTTCATAAAAATGTTATATCTATAAATCTCAGGTGTAGATGTGGGAATTTGAGAAGAGAGAACAATTATATCTAATTAGATCTAACGAAGCATTATAATA
The DNA here is from genome assembly GCA_963277665.1 of Viscum album. NCBI lineage: Eukaryota > Viridiplantae > Streptophyta > Magnoliopsida > Santalales > Viscaceae > Viscum > Viscum album. The sequence continues at coordinate 602,629,315 of OY728157.1, forward strand.
TCATTGAAGAACAATGAAAACCCCCAAGAATCCGCATTTGATTCACTAATGGAAGCCTTCATATTTCCTAATGATTGATGGGAGAACGATATTGGGAATTATGAAAAGAAAAATTATGAGTTTGATCTTTTTTGGGAAAAATATAATTGATTAATTGCAAGGATGACATAGATCCACTTTTTAAGGTGGCGGTTTTTACCCCTACACGGTTTAGTTGCATGGTTTGTAATACCATGGGATAATAGTGATCCTTCTACTACCTTATGAAAGAATAAACACAATCCCTTTACAGAGATTCCAAATCTTTCTCACATAGTATCAAATATATCTATCTATCAATTTCAAATTTATATGGGTTCTACTAGACTTTCGCATAGTTTAGATTAACCATGTGTCGCCTGTGCACCTTCCATTTATCCACAAAACCCTCAACAAGTTCTTTAAACTCTATGAACACTAACCTTATAAAATATATATTTAAAAATTATATAATTGTCAAATTAAAAATACCAGAGTACTATACCAGAATATGATTTTGGATATGTGGGGTTTAATTCACACTTTTATGTTAATATTATTTTACAATTATGATTATGGTATGATTAATATATCATTAGATTATCATTGATGAGAATCTGACCTCAACCATTTCATAATTTTATACCCTATGATATGAATAAGGGTATTAAGTATGATGTTTCAAAAGGAGTTCTATTTATAAAATAATAATAAAAGATAACATAGATGTTTAATTAGCCAGATCTTTATAATTCTTAGATTCCAAAGACTCTAAACTAATATAGTCTTTGGGATTGTGTATGTGTATTCTGCAATTATGATGCAATAACCATGAACGTCAATCATGGGTCCTTATAATAATTATAATCTATTTGAAAATTATGGTAAATAAAGGGAATGCAATTATACTCATTCATGATTATCTGATGGTCTTTTTGATTATTAAAAATTTATTTTTTTGAGTCCTTTAACTTTTTCGTGAACATTCACATGTTTCTAATAAATTAGCTCAGTGGGGATCTAATTTATTTATGCTTTTCTTACATTCCCACATATGATCTCTTAATTTAAAAACCGCGCATTTTTTATACCATTTGAACATTTTATATACCTCTTTTTATTATAATGAAGATGTTTTAGTAGACATTCTTATGTGGGTTTATAACAAAATTATTTCTCGGTGTCCATACATTGGTTTTCGATATAATGTTCAAAATATAATGATAAAATTTTTAAAGGGGGAAAGGATGAGAGGATATAACACCCTTATATTTTAGATGATTGAAATTATATGCAATTGTTTTATGGATATGAAACATTATTTTTATCTTATGAAACATGTTGATTATCCAAAATAGCTTCTATTACACAGAAGTTGAAGTTTTACTGAACTATAATATACTAATATAATTATTACATAACATGATAATTACCACCTATACATTTGAATGGTGTGTATAGAAAGGTTTAACATCATTAAGAATATATTTTTTACACATTAATATATATCGAATTATTTCATCACTAATTAATTATAAATGAATATAAAAGACATTTCAAAATAAAAAGAAAACTGTTTTTGAAAAACTATATGAATCTACAAATGTCAATATTATACCAATATATTAAAAATTCACATTTTATAAATTATATTAAATAAATATATATGAAATATATTAAAAATAATATTATACATTACCCATTTGTGTTTGCTAGATAATTGAAAAACATAAATCAAATATTATTCTTAAAAATATGTTTTTTAAAATCCATTTTGTCGCCATTTATGGCACTATTATTTTAAAAATAATTTTTAACCCATTTAAAATTATTATTTGTTTAAATTTATTTTTTATAAATGGATTATAAAATTATTTTGGTTTAAATGTTTGTATTTTTTAAAACATATTAATTTTTCAGTGAATAATAAATAATACTTATTTGAGTTAAAATTTACTTTTATAAAAATAAAATAAATTAATTTAAATGTCTCAATATGTTTTGAAAATGTTTTTCGGTAACTATATTTATATTTAATACACATAATTGTTTTTAATTAAATTTATACTAGTTTATATTATAATTTTTTAGTGATTAAAAATGGAGTTTTTAATCAATTATTATAAAATGTAGAGCGTATCACATTTTAAAGAATTTAAATAATAAAAAATGTGGAATTTTTAAAATGAAATGCTTAAATTTTATGTAATTAAAAAAATTATTTTCATAAAAGTTTTATTATAATTCATAAATTCAATATTGAATAATATTTTTCTAGAAAACAGTCTTCTTAAAATTCGGTTGTCTTACCACATCTTCGAGATTAATGATGAAATAAAACATTACACTTATATTATTTGAATTTTTATAAAGGGATTAAATATTTTGAATCATAATAAATTCAATACATACCTAAAAATATCCTATATACCATAAATAAATTCATTACATACCTAAAGTAATCCTATATACCATAATTTGTCAGTATATCCAATCAAGGTAGTAGTTTGGGGCAATAAAAAATTAGGCAAACAAATTATAGGCAATGATTTTCAATTACGATTTTGTTTTATCTTCCACCGTCATCATAATAAATTCTTCTAAAACTATGATTATATAATAAATTCAATATAAATAATATATATATATATATTCTGTTACATTGATGGTGCATCATAAAACCACAAACAATTCTATTAAATGGCCTACAAAATCATAATTCTTGTGTACAAAGGGTACCCCTTTATGAAAATACGTTGTTTGTTTTTTCTGTCACCACCACTCATGGTTGAAAATAATGATATATATATATACTATTTATATATGATATTAATGATATTTATAACATAAAAATAACTCAATTTTTTTTTAAATTTTTTTTATAAATCCTTCCATAAGGAATATGATAATACAGCTTGTGTGTGTGGCAGACTACTGCCTCAGGAAGCGATGTGTTGATAGTTTCACTAATGTTTTACATAGATGTTAATATGTTAAACTAAATTGAATATATATGACATAAATAAGATAATAATTATATAAATTAAATAATAATATTTCTTCAGATTAAATATTTTAAATTTTTTCTAACCCTTTGACACACTGAAAATGTAATAATCTCTTTCATGGATTTGTGAACTATCGCGTCCTCGAAGTGATGAGATTCATCTTATATCATCACTAAAACACATGAATGATATATATTAATATATATATATAATTTAACAATATGTTATTTAGGACATTATTATCATTTTGGAAAAATTAAAGTGCCATACCTTCATTCCTTAATCATCAATCAAAAAATGGAAATGTTATTCATGTGTATTTATCAAATACAATCTCCATGATCATAACACTACTAAATTTTTCGTAACCATAATTAATAATTAACTTTATGAGTATTATTTATCTATATATATGATTATTATTTCAATATATTTATTTCATATATGTTTAAATAATAATGAATTTGACCCACCAAATACATTTATGAAACAATAGTCAAATATGGTCAAAACTTCCAATTAAAACATAATAAATTAGGTAATTTTATATCACATTATAATAATTTAAATATTGTTAATAATAAAATGACAAATTTTAAAATGAAATTAAAAAAATAAATAAATGTGTATTATTTAGTATGAAAAATAACAAGAAAGATGAATCAAACATGAAGTAATGGCATATCAAATCTTTGTTTTATTATTGTCTAATTTATATAATATTTACGACTTATTTTCATTGTGTGGTTTGTATACATACCATGATTGTATTTTATGCTTTATATCAAAATTTATAGTAATTTACTTATCCTTATGTGGATATAACCTTTATGGGTTTTACAGTATCAATGTTATTAAATATGTTAGGGTTTTTTGTCGCATTTTTCATTCCATGAGATGTTATTTATGTTATACTCCTTTATTATTTAGGATTAATTTATATATCCCCATTGAAATGTTATATCATGTATATACTAATTTCATTATATTATTGGTTTAATTAAATTTTACTCCTCCATTGTTATTATGATTCAATGTATCCAATCTGGTAAGAGTCATATGTTATAATCACATTTTTATTGTGATCATGTTTAAATAAACCAGTGATGTTGAAATATTTTATTTATCAAGAATTACAACATCCACATTATATTCAGGTTAATTTTATGTTGTAGTATGATTTTTATAGACATTGGTAGTGAGAATAATGATAATATTTCTAAATAAAATTATCATTATATCTCTCTTTGGTTGGATATCTATCTTCTTAAAAATCCATGTTTTCTAAAAAATAAAATGTGTTGTATAATTTATATAATTATTTCCTAATGAATTATTAAACCAATTATTCATATAAAATTAATGGTATTAAATGTAATATTACCATCACTTTCTAGTCAAGGACTATACTTTCGTCTTAGTTTGGAAATGGAATGTTTTTATAGAATCTATGGAATTACCCACTAACATGAACATAATTACATTGTATATTCCTTTTTTAATTTACATGGATATTTTTAAATAATTTTATTATTAAAAATCATAAAATTATATTTTTTTTAAATAATTATTTTTGAGAAAATTATTTATCAAAATGGACTATGTTATAAAAAGTTTTTATTCAAAATGAAAAAGATATTCTAATATTGAATGTCTTTAAAAATCTCTTAAAAATATTCCCAATCATCAAATCAAAATCCCTTTTTGTCACTTATCCTCTAGTGAGCATATTATATATAGAACCATAATTATTCATTCTCTATATGGATTGTCTTGATGATATTTTCATGGAAAACATTTTGAAAATGAGTTTATCATGAATCAATGTGATTTTTATAGAACCCATTTATTTTCCACAGGTTAATCATGTATACAATTTATTTTGAAGGAAATTGTTTACATTCCATAGGTTAATCTTATTTCAATGTTATTTTTATGGAATCTGTTTCATTTCCATGTATTAATCATCTTTTTAAAAGAATAAAGGTCTTTTAAAAAAGCTATAATGAATTTGATTCCCTATATTCTTTAAACTTGTTGTGTTACATAAAAATTATAAATTATGGGTTCCCCCAGATAGTGTTGGGTGATCTCGGTATATCTTATATGATGCATCCACTTAGATAGTGCTCTAATGTTTTGGGTAATATTTAAGTTCTCTAAATAATTATATTGTATGTTTTCGGTATATTTATTAAAATTGTAAGGGTTATATAAGGTTTATATAAGTCATTTATGATATGACGTTCAATAATAACAATATTTTAAATCCAAAAATGCTACGTGTTTGTGGAATTTTATTTGTTCAATATTAATATTCCATTGCTCATGATTATTGATTCTAACAAATCATTTATTTTCATAATTTTCATATATGAAGATCCATTTAATGATTAGTATGTGTTATTTTCTAACTCACTCATGCGATCTCATTCAATCATCATACCATTATACACACTTGTTCTCATTGATGACATTCAATTTTGTAGTTATTACGGTTACCTTAACTGATCAATTGAGGTCAACATCTTATATTCCAATTTCACTAGTTATAAATTATATGGTTGAATGATTTATATCAATAATGATTTTCATAAGGTGTATGTTGACAACCTAATGTAAAATAATATATTATGGGTATAATAAAATATGTTTTTATGAGTCCTAGTAGATATTAGTTTCTTTTAATTCAACAATACTCTAAACCAAAAACATATTATAAAAGGTAATTGTTACAATTTTTACATTTTTATGATTTATGCTTTGGATAGAATGAAAAGGTTATCATTAAATATGAAAATGTAATGTTTATGGTTTTTACAGGATCTAGGATTGTGGTTCCTATTATTTTATTCCATTTTTCCAGTCCCACTTACCACACACCATGAAATCTCATGATATAGAAAAATTAAGAAATTAATTGGATAGAAACATATATATTGTACCTCTTATCACATAATTAACATCATACATATTTGGGAGACATGGTTTCGATAAACATACTATAAAAAATAATCACGTATGTTCAGGTTCAAAATATTTCCATGGGGTTCCCAAATGAGGAATTAAATATTTTATAATTAAACAATTCATGATAATAAAATTCAAATAAATGTTAATTAAATGAGCATAAAAAATTCTTGGAATATATCACTATAAAATGACGATTACACATATGATATATGCACCATAAAGGATTTGGAAATATGTATTCGCCAATAATCTCCCCAAAAATAGATTTAATTGGAATCTTTGTGAACACCCTTAGAAAAATTAATTGAACCTAAATATTGTAGGTATAAAAATCATTCAATTTCAATAATGAATATTAATTATTAGTTAAGAGAAAATATATCATGAATCATACCACAGATATAAAATATAACTTCAAAATTCATCAATATAATTAATGTGGATGCTATCATATTCACAATACTCATGATCACGCATACAAAATAGAGGTGGAATACTCCACAAAACATTTATAATGTTCATTTTAATATAATAATATACAAGTTCCCAAAAAAATATTTAAAATAGAAGGTTCTATTATTCCCTGAGAATAATAATTTACATTTTGATGAATTTTAAACATATAAGTGAACTGACATATATAATGAAAAAGGTTGGGGGAAAGATATTTTCGTAGAATAGTATAGAAAATATTTTCCTATTATTGAAAATGAATCATTTGTAAATTGTATAATATGTCCATTTAAAAATATTTAAATGAATTCAAAATAGGTTATTTTATCTAAAAAAAATCATGATGAATTTCATTTCAAATAAATTATGAAATTATGTTAAAGGAAAATATTATTTAAAACTATCCATGAAGAAAACATTATGAGTTTATTAAAAACCCTTTTAAGAAACACACATTGTAAATAGTATAATAATATACTATTATAATATTATGAAATTTTAATATTGAATGTAACTGGAGAAGAAAAATATTTGTTCAATATATCAAATTTTCAATTGGTAAAACATTAAAATGAAATGATAATATCTATTAGATGATATATAGTTTATTCTCGTCAATATCATGAAATTATTTGATGAAGAGTTTCACTGAATGGAATTATATTAACACATAGATGAAATTAACTAATATAATATTGAAATATATTATTTTAAATGAGATGTTTTGTGATAATTTATTTTTAAGTATGAAATCTAGAATAGATTTCAAGACCCAATGAAAAATAACTTGATTTGATAAAACATTTATGACTTGAGTACCATTTTAATCTAAATTAATAAATCTATACAACAATGAAATTTTATATCATACAACATGAGTAAAATATAATTCATCATAAAATATAATTGGGAAAACATATACACTATTTACATGTAAATCAGTAAAAAATTTGAACTACTCGTTATGAAGAGAGATTGAGACAAAAATCTCTCACATATGCTTGAAAATAATTTATAATTGAAAATTCATTCATGAATATTTAAATTCAGTAAATTATATATATTCTTAGTGACCTGATTCATTATTCTTTAATTTAATGAGGTCCATTTGTAATCATATGATAATAGTTTTTAATATATTTAATTCCTATATAGGCGATTAAAGTCCAGTTAATTTCATTGTAATACATTCAATTTATATACCATGGTTAAATAGGTAGTAAAATTATTTCAAAATACCCATAATTGAATACTATAATATCCTTTCATATAATATTTTCACATAATTTATATATTTATCTACAATCACTATGTATGGAATTAATTTTAAAAAGTTATATAATTATTTTTTTTAGAAGTTAAATTTACTAGGCAAATATATTATTTATATTACTTTTAAAATATATATTTTGTTCATTCAACAGTGGAAATATTTTTATGAACAACATTATTTATAAAATAATACATGTTTTATTCTAGTCATATAATATTAGTTGAAAAAAAGAGATATATCATTTCAATAAGGTACTACTCCACATGTACAAAAATTCAATTCTCTTATTACTATAGAATTGAAGGAATGGTGAAATTTAAATATATTTTAATTTAATTATAATTTAAATTATATAAATATTATATTTTATTATTAAATAAAAAATTTCAGTATCCATTAATGTTGGTGATGACAGACAAAATGTGTTTCTTCGTAGAGGTAGGAATATTTACATACAAATTGAAGGTGATTTTTTCTTAGTAGATTGAATATAATAAATAATGGATTATATATTATTATAATAACATATAAACACACTATTGATGATTATTTTATTATTATGTAGTGATAATTATTTTTTACAAGTGAAAAAATAATAATGTATTTCTAACAATGACATGTTACCAATGTTGACACATTTAACATCCTCTTGATAAAGTCTTTAGATTCGAGGAACATAGGAATTTTTTTGTTTACTATGGGAATAAGTTAATCTATATGATATTATAGAGAGAAAATATAGGCTACAAGTTATGTAAATTTTAAAATGAAAGTGGATAATTGAAAGGTTGGAAGTGACCCACCACTAATAGGTGAACATGAGTTACCTTTCTAGGGGAAGGAATAATAAGTATTGGGAAAAACAACTGGAATGAATGTCAATTATACTTGGTCAATTATGGTTCTTAAGAAATCTAACTATCACATAAAAAACTAAAAAATTATCTTTATAAATTCTAATTTACGTGTTAATTTAGGGAAATTTCATTCACTACGAATTATTAACTTAATCAATTCTTACTCAAAATAATTTATTAATCCAGAAATTAATTTTATTTAAAAATATATGTACACTAATCAATAAATTCTCCATGATAAATATGAATATTGGCCCTATTTACTGTCATTATATTTTTAAATATTATTTTTTTCTCAAATTTAAAAATATAATATGTTTGAAAACCATTTTATAGAAAAATATGGTTTAATCATAAAGGGTTATTAATCCCATGTTAAATTCATTATCAATTAAATTACTATAATTTGTATTATATTTTATCACCTGGCTATGTTATTAATTTGAAATAGATTCTTTTAGTTTTTTTAATCATGTTATTTTGAAAAGTATTACTCGTTGAAAATTAATCATTTTTGTGGGTAACAAATATTTACTGAAGGTAACATAATATTCATAACTACATTAAATTTACACATAAAATATAATTTTATCCATAATTATATTTTATTATTAATAATTTTAGTTTATTTCAATTGAATTTATCTAATATTGAAATATTATTTTAGAATTTATTAATAAAATAGAAACTATATTACCTATTTGAGAAATTATCAAATATAAGGTTTCAATAAAAATGATATTTAAAAAAATAATAAATAAAATGGACATAATTGGATATGAATAATTCATAATAAAACATAATTTTTACTTATATCCTAGTGACATTATAAAAAGAATAATATTTAAAAAATAAAGTTGTTTATTAAGAACCGTAAAAAATATATTTTAGGAAAATCAGAAAAAATCATGTTAAGATAATTTTATCTTTTTTAGAAAAAAATTATTATAATCTTATGAAAATATAATTTTTAACATATTATTTTCTCATTTATATTGAAATATAGTGTATAAAAAATCCATGATTTATTTGTAAAAAAAATTAAAAATTATTTGTTTTTCATCTTTTCATATATTAAATTTCTAAATAATTGATTATTTATAAATATTTTTATAAAATTAAATATTAAAAATTATGGTTATCTTTTGAAAATGGTCATTAATAATTCATTAATATAAAATAAAGTAATTTTTGTAAAATCTTTCTTCGAAATGAATTATTTCATTTGAAATATTAATCAAGTGAAACCTAAAAAACATTACTCTTTTAATTAATTATTCTACATCAATTCACTAATTATAATTATATTTATGTAATTTTAAAATGATTATGTTTTTTTAGTTGAGTGTTACATTAGTTAAGTGGTGAATGTTATATAATATTTTGATGATGCTATTATTTTAATGTATCCAAAAACAAAGGTTGTTAAATTATTCTCCAAAAATATATTTCTTCATTATTATCATTTTCACTTCTGACTGATTAATGTATGATGATATATGCCTAACATATTTATCATTCTTGATAAAACATCCTATATTATATAAACATTACTATATTACTGTTTCTAAATTTACTTATCTTTCATAAATCCAAATTTATTTGTTATATAATATTCATATATTACCATGAATATGAATTCCAATAATCTACATATGTCTCTATGTAATACAGCCACTAATAAATGAAATATTTTTATAAAATTTAATTATATCATTATTCTTAAAATTTTATTATACATTGTCCTTGAAAGAACATAGTAGTCAACATATACTGTAATCACAAAAATGTTAGAAACATCATTGAAAATATATTAAATTTTCATCAGTTCTAGTGACATTAGAACTCCATATCACACATTTTATAAATCACTAATCACATTATTATTTCAATAAAACTATTATACTAATAATTAAACATATATGCCCCTAAAATATTTATTCTTCAGTATTTTTCTCAGAAAAAAATACAACCATAACAAAAAACTATTATTCATGGTTATTTATACCATTTAACATTTGATTTCAAACCATTAATGAAAAATTAAATAAAAAATAAGATTATATGGTTCACATAATTCACAATATCATTTATAATACAAAATTATCATCACCAAATGTAATGTCACTAATATGATCATTAAGAGAATTTAAATTTCATTCATATTGTGATATAAACATCATTACATTAGGAACGACTAGAAAGCACACCATTATATCATAACAATAATATACTATGTTTCATATACTTATTTATTAACCCTAATTTTCTCATAATACATAATTCCTTTTTGATTCATACTATTACGATCTTCATTCTGATGATCATGGTTTAGAAAAATAATGTTACCAAAATGGTAATGAAAATATCATTATGGTTTGCATTATTTTAATAAAAATACTCAGTCGTAACATGTATTCCCTAATGTCACTGTAATTTAATCAAATGATACATTCATTTAAGTTTTTCATGTTTGGTTAATTAAATAATTGTAATTATTCCACCAAGGTTACATTAGGTAGTGTTCTCTCATTCTTCTTAACATAATATTCTAATGTATATAAGAAATAAGGCATATATAATGGATATTTTAGAATATGAAATAAACCAAACAATACATCCCAGAGGATTTGAGGAATGGGTGTAGTTAAACATCCTTATTAAGCATTTGGTGATGATTGAGTTTGTACCCAGTCCATCCTCTTAGTTATATTCACCATAGATACAACAATTCTTCTACCTTCATTGACATGTAGTTTTCTGACATGGATGTTATTTCTTGGAAAAGTACACAATATCAAAATTAGTGATACCATGAGATATTTTTCTCTACATATAAATTTCCTTTAGAAATATTCTGTTGGATTCACTAATTTTTACTTTTTAATATTTCAAAATATTCAATATCACATAGACTGACATAAAGGGTAATCTGAACCATTAATAATATATTAATCCACGACTTATCAATCAGAGATAAAATTTCAAAATAATAAACATTTCCAGGACAATAACATAATATTTTCTAATACTTTCAATACCGTACTATGATACTAATGGTTAAAACCCCAATAACAAGATCTTGTATTTGATTCCATGAACATGATACAGAATACACTATCTTTTTAATCATTTATTTGTACAATATCTATCAAAAATTTACAATATACATACACTTTAATATTGAGTTTCTTATAATAATGAAAAATCAAAAAATATAAATCCCTCTAATCAAAGATAGTTGTTTTTACAATATTACAAGTTAATGTATATATAATGAGTCTTTAATTTCAACCATAATTTTTTCATATTACAAAATAATAATGTGTTTAAAAACCTAATACATTATATTACAATATATGAAAAAGGAAACATATTTCAGTTGATCCTAAACACACAGTGATGTAAAAAATAATAATAAATCTTAACATGAGAGACATAAGTCGTAACCTGAATCCTAATGAGGATTATCATAAGCATTAAATAATTGAATAAACATTTTATATCATATGTACATGTATCAAAATGATCATTACATAAGGGTGTGTAATCATATGAATTTTGAGACGATATAAACATGTCATCATAATAATATTTTTAGTATGTCTTCATTGTTATAATATAACTATTGTATATGATATCTAAATAAGAACTATTGTTGGATTGGATCACATACCATACAACATAACATGACATGGATGGATATGATACCCCTTGAATTGGATGACTATATAATCTTGGTTTCACCCAAAACAAAACAAAAATCATGCATATATTTGTGACTCGATTTAAATGTTGATATTCTAAAACCCCATTCAAATAAAATAGGTTTAATATCATATTAAAATAGTTACTAAAAGCAATCATTCAGGATTTTATCAACAAATATGACATTATAATCCCATGGAAAATAAATTTTCATTCAAAAAATCTTTTCATTATTCTAGTTAAATAACACTAAAAAAAGATTATTAAATGTATATTTGTTAAACAATATAGAAATTGTGTTTACGTTTTTGAAAATAATTTCCACAATGAATTGAAATAATATGAATTTATGTAAAGACCCATCAATCATGCAATGTATTATATGATATTCAAATAGAGAATAATTGTAATTAAATCATTCTTACACAAGTGGATGATAATTCAATGTAACATAAGTGAATGATTATGAAATAGATGAACAATATAATTTCATAAGCCATATTGGTAATGATGGTTGGTGGTATCATTTGAATAAAATCATTTTTCAATCAATAAAATATATGAAGAACACTATTATAAGAACTATGAATGATTTCTAGAAAACAAAACTCTCTTGTCTTTTTTAAAGAATAAGGGTTGATTTTATTAAATAAAATTAATAATAATTTCCTTTCCTAAAATGAAAATAAATAAAAATGAATAATATCTTTTAACTAAAATGGTTGTGATAGTAGTATAGAATATAAATACCTGTGTTGGCCTTTTCATGATGGTTATTAATAACCCATGTTAAGAAGCTAAGCATTATTATTTATTTTTTCAGTTATAATATAATTAATGTGAAAATACAGGCTTTTACTTTATAACATTACTTATTATATAACAAAAACGTTGAAGTTGGTAATTTTTATTTTTAAAATTTTTTATATAATAAATGATCTGACACAATATAATTCCACTTTTAATCATGCCAGTTATATTATAACTAATGTGAAAATGGAATATTTATTTTATTATCACGTCAATTATTATATATCAAACAATATATAAAATTTATAATTTTTTAAATCATCAGTTTAAATCATTTTTTAATTATACAATCATGTGAAATAAAACATGTTCTTGTCATGTCGAATCACTAACCCTTATATCATTGAATTAGTGGAAAAAAATTTCTGATTTCCATATTCATACATCCTTATTTTTCATCAGACTCATTATTGAGAATTCAATCATCCCATATCATCAAGAATTCATCACCCATCGATCCTCCAATTTAGTGGTTCAATGGTTTGGATAGCCGAACTCCCATTTATTGGTAGATTTAAATATCAAATCACCATCTTCATAAACAATCTTGATTCATTAGCTTAATTGTCTCTGATTAAAATATATTTATATATATATATACTCATCTCTATTATTGGACTACCAAACCATTATATACCTATGTTATATATTTATTTATGTAAAAAGTAGTGTGAATTTCATTATATATTAAATTTTTACATTAGATCATAAATTCCCATATTATTTCTAAATGTTCTAATGTTTCTACTATATGTAATGGTGCTTGAACAGAATTATTTAATAGATTTTATATTATATCACATATTAAATTTCAAAATGAAATATCTAAGTATAGTAAATTGGGATGATGTTTCGAAAGCATTCATTGTTTGTGCATACACAATAATGTATATGAAAAAATATCAATTATTTATATGCTTCTACTTGTGATATGGTAATATTAAAATATAATATTTACATGCTATAGAATTTTCATATAGTTTAATAGAAAATAACATATATTTAGTGTTTATTATTATTAAAAAAATTCATGGGATATAAGCATATTCATATCGTGAAAATGATATATTTAATATTTAGTTATGATATTATGTGTTTCTATAAATATTATGTTGAAATTATTAGTTAATATTCAATAAAACGATCAATTGGTTCTTTTATAAACATTTTTTATATTATGATTTATATATGTCACGGTTTGACTCTATTTATAACAATTAAACCAATTAGATCAAATGATAATGTGGATATTTGTATCTCATATCTTCAGTAATACTTTAGGGAAATATAATATTATAATTTAAATTATTTTCCTATTATATGTGTAGTGTTTTATTATGTTATATTTTCATGTAATTACACCTTCATCAAATTAAATTCACACCAAAAACGTTTCTATTCAAAAAAATTAGTATTTTCATATCATCAATTATGTGGGGTGAAATATTTAATATCTGGGTTATTAGTGTGTTACATTAAAATTAATCAATGTTTCATAGAATACACAATATGAAGTCTTCATCCGCAATTTTCATAATACTCTTGGAAAAAGTAATATTTAATATTAATTCAATATATATTTTTATATTTAATACATTATTGATTGTTCATTGTATTTTTAATGAATAAAATATGATTATATTATAGAGTTATTTAATATTTCCTCTAATAATTGATGTGTTTTCATGAAATAACACATTTTAAAAAATTTGACGATAAATATTCAAAAATATATATAAAATGCGCACTTTATTTAGATTTTGGTCACTAATATTAATTTTTTTGTTTCATAAAATTTCATTAAGTGGAAAATATAATATATGAAAGTATAAAATTTATATTTTATTTTCCAAATTACATATATGAGTTTATTTTTATAATTTACCTATATCATTTAAACGTATATCTCATTATTATATAGAATTTATATGTATACTTTTCAATGCATATTTGTTTTTCAAAATTTATGAATTTTATAATTTTAAATTTTGGAAAAACTGATATGTGTTTACAATATATCCTATTATAATGTTGTATAATCATTCATAATAATATTTAATTTCTAGTCAAAAGTTTTTATATTTTTAAAAATTATATATACTATTAGTGAAAATCATTAAAAGATTTTACTGATGAATTATACCATAACTATGACATCATTTTTTTTATTAAAAAATATAATATTTTCCAATTTTACTCAATTTTTTTCAACATTATTGTATTTATTATAATATATTTATATTTTATATTTGTTATATTTAATAATTAATTGATTTTGGGTTTTTTTCACATTGAATATATGATTAATATGAGAACGGTGTCGATAAATTTTTATAATATTTTTAAAAAATTATTTATGAAATTTGAATTGTTTATATACATGACTAAAAATTATAAAAAGCATTATTGAGAGAAATAATGATAAAATATGATTTTATTTATCATGGATTTATTACTAGTTACAACCCTTGTAATTTTCATTGTGAAAATGGGATGAATTTCATATTTATAAATTATGATTAATTGAAATATGATAACATAGATCAAATTAATGAAATGATTCTGGATATTGAAGTGGATATAAATAATAATGAACTAAAAAATTAGTACCTATTATCTAATGATAAAAAAACCATTATACCATGGTTGGATGGAATTGATGATATTATCAACATTGTTCAGATATATTAACTTGAAGGAGGATCGTAAATGGATTGACAAGAGTTTTACAACGAGGCATCAATATTACAAATATATGGTTTTTAATGCCAAATGATATTCCCGATTCACATTTTATGTCTAATAAAGTACTATTATTAGTGGGATTATGGAACAAAGAAATTCATGATTTCTTGAATGATCATGTGTTATAAAATAAAGAATGTGAATATCTGTTAGGGAGTCATAAATGCGGTACATCATGTTATAAGTTGAACGAAAAATAAAATTACAATTTCATCGTTATAGAGGACCATATGTACTAATATTGTAATATTACTATAATAAATCATTTTAAATATTTTTTTGAAAATTTATATGATGGAAAAAGGATAACATGGCATTAAAATAAGTGGATATGTGATGGAATATTATGACATCGTGTAGATTTTCTACAGTGGAATAAAATTTACCATTAGTCTACATTAAAAAATGATGTTAGATATCTCATGCTTGGAATGTAAAAAGAAGAAACAGATATATTTTTATGCCATGGTAGAACACATAGTTGGTGGTTTTTATTATTGTAAATTTATAACTTTTCTACCAAAATTTGAATGAACTGTAAATATATCTTGTTGGGTTTAATGATCTAAAAACAAATGCAATCTATATATGATATTTATTGTTTTCTGTAAATACAAATTGATTATTTGAAAATTTTGTGGTTGGATGGTATTGTGGGTTATTATTGTTATAAAATTTATTATTATCAATTTCATGAAATTATTATGTTACATATATATGAATTTCTATAATATATAAATATATTTGGTTATTGTGTCATGTGTCCTAAATCCTATCCAATTTTTTAACAACAAAATTCATATTACCAACTACATCATTGGAGATAAGTATTATTAATGGATCAATGAATGATTTTTCATCTATCTTATATTAAAATGATTTAAAAATGAATTCAATGGCTCGAAATAATGTAATATTTCTCTAAAATATTTATAATGATATCTGTATTTTGTGAGGGTGTAAAAAAGCAATTTGACACTGAAAAAGGCACCTAAATTTGGAAATTATAGAACCATTTAAATAACCACTTAGTATTTTATTATCTATTATATTGGATAGGTCATGATTTGAAACAAAACTTTTATGTCGAACATGTGGAGAAGAATATTTTTGTATCTTTATTGGTTATTTTTTTGTTATTAAAGGAAATAAAAAATATATTTTGAATTCATGATTGGACTTACTCTTTGTGGGAATAAATATGAAGTTATCACCCATTACACATGGACGGAGATCATTCCTACCCCGGGTGGTCATAAATTATATTGTAGGAAAAATATTTTATGATTTTATTATCATCCTGATATCAATGTGTTGTTGTGTAATTTTTCAAATGTAAGAAATTTTTTTTTAATTGGTATCATGCTGATAGGTATATAATATCAGGATTTTCATGTCACAATGTTAGAACTCTTACTAGATTCTTTGCATGAAATATATCCAATTCTTATTTAAACAAATATCATTAATGTGGGTTATAATTAAAATTTATTTTTTAAAATATTTTTAATCCAATTGAATTAATAAATTAAGAGAATTAAAAGGTTTAAAAATATTTTCATCATGAAATTTATTTTTCCAATATATATATATATTAGATATCATTGTTAATATAACAGTTCTATTTGTACAGGAAATATTTGTTTTCAAACATTTAAATATATATTGTATGTATCCTTTTAAATGATATATTAAAATATTGAATGGGTATGTTAGGAATTCATAACAATGCTATTATTCTATTATTGATAATTACATTTCCTAGAAGTATGTAGTGTTTCATTACAATTTACAGGCATGTAGTGGACCACATATGTTATCCTATATCTCATAATGAATGATTTTGTTATGTGGGAATAGGGATCCATGACTTCAATTTCAAATCATCAATATGTGAATAGATAAGAAAGGTTCATTTTTATATGTTGAATAAAAAAGGTGATGATAAGAAATATAAATCATTTCATATTAATGTGTTCATATTTTTTTCAATTGATGAAATATTTGTTGATTTTTATTGAGAATAAAAAATTCCGTTTTATAAAGAAAACGTGCTAGGTAGATCAAATTCATCAAACCAATTGAGATCGGTAGTGGGTGGTCCAGGAATAAATTTTATATCTAGGTATAATTATAACATTAATTCGGAGAAATTTCATATGAAATACCATCAAAACATTCTTGAAGTTCCAAATAAAAGGTTATTTTTTTTTTGAAAAAAATTGAATTTTTCGAGTGATTAAGAAAGAAACAATTTTGACATCATAAAATTATTATGGAATTATTGATAAAATATAGGACGTTGATTGCATTAAATTTGATATTATATTGTTTCTATTGAAATGGTTTATTGAAGAAAAATGTGTCTTACATATTTTCATTATAGTGGAAATATTTAATATGAATATGTAATATTAATCATCTCATACATTTATAATGGATAAATATAAAAATATACACTCATAATAAATCTGATATGCAGTGGTCTACTATTTTATGAGTAAAAAATAGTATGTTGGTGATGAAGAACATGAAAAAAATTAAACATTATGTGGGATACCTTCTTTTATGAACATATTAACATATAATATTGTTTATAACATCATAGACATGATTTTCCCATACAAAACAATAATGAAGAAGGAATTTCGAGAAATAGTCCTTTAGTATATTGTTAATATTATAGGCAGCATATGATTATTTTTCGTTTAATTTTTTGAATTTCTAAAATGATAGATATTTTAATTTTATTTTCAATATAAATACACATATAATAAATTCTATATTAAATTGACTGTTTATCTTAATTTATATTGTTTTTATTCGCATATTTTACTATATGTATCAATAATATTAAATTAAATTTATTAAATATATTTATTTAAAATTTAAGCATATTTTCTTAAAATATATTCAAGAGAATTATTTTTTGTAAAAAATTAATTATTATGATGGAGGAGTTTCACTAATAATAGAGAATTTTTGGATTTGTTTTCATTTGTTTATATGTGTTCTCATCTTTTACTATTTTTGATCGAATTTAAATTGACTATAAAAAATATGAATAAATATGTGTTATGTTTAATTTCATTTTTTTATGCTTTGTTTATTTTTCATCTTAATTAAAATTTCAATGTAATATATGGATTTTTTGTGTGTACCACTTATTTTTTTGTTCTTTTTTATGATAATGGAAGACCAACCATTTGATCCACAACATGTTTTTATAGTCGATCAAAGAAAAACCTTTAATGAAGAACTTAAAGATTCTCCAATTTATGAGGATCATCCTTTTTTACAAGAGACATCAACTTCCATGAGGCTAAATAATTTCTCAAGGGATTTAAAATGTGGCAACACACAATTAAAAATGATTAGTTTCTCAATGACCAAATGATAGGATAGCAGTAGAAATTAATGATAATAATATTCCAATAGGTCAAAATTAAAATCAATTACTAAATTTTATTACAGTCCATGCTAAAAGAAATTATTGTATTTTAATTTATGATTGGAGAAATTTTGGGAAATATACAATATATCACTTGTGGAAGACCATTTTGAAAATATTATCTTTATTATTTTTCATATTTTTAAATGATTGTAATAATTGATGTTTTAACCCTTCTTATTTGATAACATATCATATAGATGATATCAGAGGAGTCAGGTGGAAATGATTAGCATTAGCTTATAAGAGATGAAGGAAATGAAAATCAATTATCATATCAGAAATCATTTTTTTGGAATAGATATCACTGAATCCATGTCACATATAGAAATATGTATATGAACAGACATGGAAGAAATTTTTTGAATGTAGAAGACATAAAAAATTATTTTCTGTTCAAAAATAGACTTACGAATTTTTTTTAAAAAATTATTTTATTAAGGATTTATTTTTTAAAAAATTTCTACAATAGAGGATATGAAATCAAGATATCCAATCTAGATTCTTATACCATAATAATTTATGTCTGAGAGTGTATATGTTATTGGAGGCAGAAGTGATTGTTGACAATTTTCAAAAACTAAGAGCCATGTCTTCAAGTTATATACTGGCTGACCCTCATTCCCCTAGATAGCCATAAAAACGTGTAAAGGATAAGATGAATAAAATAGAACAATATCTTATATAAGATTTGAGTGTTTCTTCTGAGCGAATTGTATGATGTTTTCATTACATATTAATTTAATTTAAATCAATTATTTATATATTATGATTGATTCTGATTTTTTGAAATATATAATATATGATTATCTTGTGGAGGAGATATGATAATAGGAATTTATATTAGACGGTATGAAGGATATTTTTTCTACAACTTCAGAAATCATGAACATCATGGTCATGTATGGAGATACCTGATAGGTGTATCGATGAAAAAATCATTTCCTCTTTCTGAAGCTTTGTTAGTGGCAGTTGTTTATAATAAAAATTGAATATCTGGAAGATTATAAGCATGATATTTATGTGATGATGTTGGAAAATATCTACGTCGTAGACTAGTCAATGTTTTCAAAAATGAAAATATTGTTTTAGAGTGAAAATCCTACTCTTCCACTTTCTTCATCACATCCCACTCCTCCACCACAACTATAAATCCAAATCCGTATTTTCATACTACTACACCATTTCCTCTAGAGGTTCCAATTTATTGTGAGTTTTAGGTATATCACCCCAATATCTTATATTTTCAAATGATGTTATATTTTCTTTTGGAGATACAAGTCATCGTCAACAGATTCACATTGAGGATTATAGGGTCACTTTCAATGATATTATGGATAGATCTGAAATAATACAATTTCCTAAAGATGCGATTATAGTAGCTGGACAATCTATCAACCACATTTTGGTTTTTCTATCTATAATTGGCCCAAATATTACAATATAGTTATGTATATATTTTATATATTATTTATTTTTTCTATTTAATTTGTTTTATAATTATAAGGTAATTATTTTTATATATTTTTTATATGAATAATTTGTAATAAAAAATTACGTTGTTGAGGAAAACTGGTAAAATTTTCTTGTAATTCATATACAAATTCTACTATTGTTTACAGAATTTCAATATATTCATGTGTTGTTTTAGGATGATTTTGAGATTTCAATTAAAGCTGGTATTTGGGGGAAAATAATGATTATGGATCTTCGCAAAATTGATATCATGAAGCATAAAAATGGAGAAAAGTTTTTAATCATCATGATTCTTGTTTTCATAATATAAAATGGTTAGAAATTTTTTTAATTAATTTAATTTATTCAAAAGTTATAATTGATTTTTATTTTGAAATTTGAATCATTATAAATTTTTTACTAAGCATTAATTGAAATATGTATATGGTTTAAATGAATCATAGTTTACATAAACTATAATAATTTCAATTAATTATTCTAAAAGGATAGTTTATATTAATAAAAGATATCAAAAGAAGGTAATTATTTAGCGATGAATGATTCCATTTCTCAAAATTATAAAAAATATATTCTAAAAAATTTTATATATCACTCAACATTATAACCCTAATCATTATATTTTTCTTTTATATTAGTGGCCATTGGATTTTTTTCTATTTATTTCAATTGGAGAATAGAC
This sequence comes from Viscum album, assembly GCA_963277665.1. Classification (NCBI taxonomy): domain Eukaryota; kingdom Viridiplantae; phylum Streptophyta; class Magnoliopsida; order Santalales; family Viscaceae; genus Viscum; species Viscum album. The sequence goes on from OY728157.1 coordinate 602,650,766, forward strand.
TTGAATAGTTATGCTCTATCAATTATGAAGTGTGAGAAATATTTCTGTATGTATTGGACACAAATGTTGTAATTATTTAACACATGTTTATATTATTAAAACATTTAAATATTTTTAAACATATTATTTTCAAACAATTCATGCAATTTCATTAGATATGCCAAAAAAATGATTACTACTAAGATCAAATATATAATGGAAAATATGAATTTGTATTTATAATTTCTAAATTTCGGATATTTAAAATAAAAATGATATTTGGAATAAAAAATTATTTTATAAATAATTTTCAGAAATAGGTTGGTGTAAACTAATGTGGATACTATTTTTAAGGATAATTTTCCATATAATTTAAACTAGGATTGTTTTGAGGTTCTTATATGTTATCTTTAATTATAGACATTTCTATAAAATTTTACTCATTTTAATAAGAATACATGTTAAATGATTTATTTTTAATTTTCATGTTTTTCTATTATCTAACATATACTGTATTTGTTATGATACCATTAAAAATACAATGGGTGACTCGTTTTATCTATTTGATTATATTTTTGTTAATTTTTATATATATTGTAATCTTTAATGCTCTAATTGTAATTGTGTTTTTGTTTTTTGGGTTTTAGATTGTCTTATGATTTTTTTCTATATTTTGTATCCTATATTTTAATACTTTCAGATCATTTATGCTATATAGAGGATAAATAGAATGTTAATTATAAAATAATTAAAAATTTTATTTTACATAATGTATCAAATAAATGATGTAAAAATCCAATATTGGTTGGTTTTTTATATGGGTTATCTTATACAGGACATGAAAAAATAAACAATAATTTATTTAAAATTTTATTTTTTATTAAATGACATTACAAAAAGAGTTTTATCACATCCTCAATAACATATTTTATTAACCCATTTACGAAAAAATAATGACTTGAAAATTTGTTTTAATCACAAGTGTAAAAATAGAAATTCAAATAAAAATGTGTAAAATATATTATTTATTATTTTGGAATTCAATGAAGAATGTATCAAAGATAATTTTTTTCATGTATTTTTAAATAAATTAAATATATTTTAAATTAGGTATAAAATAATCATCTATTATTTCTTTTTACGAAATTAAAAACAATAGTTGAAAGAAAAACCTTTTTGAAAACTATCAATCTAAAAACCAATAAGATTATATTAAGACCCCTTTTATAGATCTCACATCATAAAAAATTTAACTTTTATTTTTTTGATCATATTAAAACTAAAGAATTATAGTCACATTACATGAAATATGTAAGAATTTTATATCAAACATTTGATAGGTAAAACATACACATGGATGATAAATAACAATTAGAATGTATATGATTAATTCATATCAATATAGTAATTTTATTTGATGAAATGTTTCATAAAAAATGATGATACTAGAGAAGAGTTTTAATATCTAGTTTTTAATAAATATCTATGATTTTAAATAAACCTTTTAGTATAGGTGTACATAGAATATTAAAATCAAGAAGTTATTTTGGGACATTTTGGAATATGGACTTGTGTTAGGAAGAAAATTACAACTATAGTAAAATTTTAATAAAATCCATTGATTGAGGAAGATATTGAAAATGAACATAAAACACCATTAATATAATATTATTCATTATTTTATATCAATTGGAAAGAATATAGGTCATTTAATAAAAATTGGTGAATTAGATAAATCATATCTCGACGTAGGGTGTTGGAGAAAAAACCCTTACATCTGTCCAAATGAATTTTGAAAATAGTCATAACATAATGAATAATTAAATTAACACAATTAGATATATAATAATAAATCATATACAAATTTTCATAAATTTAGGATTTATATTGTTAATATTTTTTTAAAATTAATTATTATAGCTTAGCATTGTGTCTATCACTCCGGGGTTGTATAGTTAATTTCGTTATAATACTTTTGGTCAGTTGACCTTGGGAAAAGGTTTTAAAAAAATATTTTAATAACTCTAATTGAATATTATTAGAATCGTTAAAATTCTAATATCACATAATTTATATATTTTAATAGGTTTTATATGAATTTTTTGAATTTAGAAATGTAATATAAATATTTCATTGATATTAGATAAATTTACTAAATCCTATTATTAATAATATTAATTATAGATTAAATTTTATAATCATCTCAAAATAATTTTTTGACGTATCAATTTTAATACATTTAGAACATATATTTTTCAAGTCAGTTTAGTTTACATGGGATCAAAAGGGAAAAATTATCTCATGGAGTAGTTTGTCCACACCTATACATATATTATTCTCCCATTTTCATAGAATACGAATAAATTATGAAAATAAAGTATTTTATCAATTTTGAAACAATAATTTATTAAATATTATATTATCTTTTTAAATAATTTTTTTTAACAAACAATAAAAAGAGGATTTGAATAATTAAAATAATTTCTTCGTAGATATAGTAATACACAAAAACATAAAAACCCAAATTATGGTTTTTCATTACAGATGGATGAGAATAAAAAATTATGTAACACTATGATAATAGCATCTAAAAAAATAATGATTTTTATTTTATTATTATAATATGGGTGTGTTTGGTTTATAAAGGATTATATTATAAATTAATATTGAGTGGTATTTTAACCTACCATTAGACTAAAAACATCTTCTTTGTTAACATCCTTGATATATTGGACATAGGGAATGCAGTGTACACATGGGTAATAATAGAATGTGGTTGATCACATAGTGAAGAAACATGGGAAAGATTTCACGGCTAATGTAATCCCACTTTCTATGTGAATATGGAGGACTTTTCATGTCGAAAATTTAAAGGGGTAACAATGGAATAGAATAAAAGCCATGGAAATAAATGTTTGCAAAAAATTACAAACTAAAAAAACATTTTTCATAATGTCTAATGGTTCAGAATATTTTTGAAAATTTTACATCCTCGAATTTTTCATTTACAAACTAATTATTCTTAATTAAATAATAACCATGAAAATTAGTTTTCGACTAAAACAACACACATATACCCATTATACAAATTCATTAATCCATAATAAAAATTTGTGATAAATGTATCATAACTATGTTTTTAAATATGATAAAACTACATTCATATTAAATGATTTAATGCTATGGGAACATTATATTTTAAAAACCTCATTTAATCTGTCATTCAGTATTAATCAAATTTGAAATTTAAATTAATTTAATTTCAATTAGAATATTTCAATATATGATTTTAACATAGAATTATTGTATTATTATAAAAAAGTATCATTGAATTTTTAAAAGAATGTTATGTTTAGAAAATTATAATACTTTTAAAAAATCTATTTCAATGGGTTAATTGAAATTTACTGAATAAAACATCCTTTATATGCCTAGGATTAATGTTTCATGAAATTATAAAATATTTACCTAATTATTCTACATATGAAATCAATTTATTTGGATACAATTGATGAAAATTAATTTTAAATTAAAATCTAAAAATGGATAAAAATAAAAATTTGAAAATCATTTTTTATGTTCTAAAATATCAAATGTAGGTTTGTAATTCAATCATGATATTTTAAAAAAAATTAGTTTTACATAAGGACACATATTTTGATATGAAAAATGTTTCACAGGTTTTAGTATATCATTATATCAAATTAATGATAAAAAGTACATTGAATTTTAAATATTATTAATTTTTTAGTATTCCAATAAAATTTAATTAAATTGAAAAATCCTAAAAAAAATTTATATGTTATATTGTTCAATATTTACAACTAAAATTTTTCTTTTTCCAAATTTAAATTAAAATGTTTAAAAAATACACCTTAAATTTTATTATAATATTTTGTGGATACAACTATTATTAGATATATAATTTTTAAAAGATCCACTATTTTAATTATTCTTCGTAATAATTCAAAATAATTGAATATTTAAACATATGTTTATAAATATATATAATATATATTATGATAAAATTTTATATATGAATTTTTTAAAAAATATAGGTAATATAAATAAATTTCATTGAAATGATTCATTGAAAAAACATTCTTTTAAAATATTAATTCAAGAATAAATAATTATAGAGAAGTATTTTAATTTATTAATATCTATTTATTTACAAATAATCATGTTATTTATATATTTATTTCATTTGTTATAATTTCGTGTTTAATATGTTTTTTGATGCATTTGATAGAAACTATTTAAATATTATTATTTTAATGTATAATAAACCCCATAAAGTTAAAAGATATATCATTTTTTTCTAGGTTTCCCACTGGATATTCTCTCTATGATCATAATAAAAATATATTTTTCATAGATAAATAAATAAATATCATAAATTGGAATATCATAACAACTCCATTTCATGATTTTATGGAACACGTATTGGGATTAAAAATCATTTAAATACATCTGTTCCAAGTTTAAAATTTGAAGAGATTCCATCCATCTATTGTATCCCCATATCATTTTTTCTTCTCTTTGTTTATCACACTGTTATATAACAGAAAAATAATTTATTTTTTTAGTAATTTATTCCATCCATAATAACATGCATGTTTATCATTTTTATATCATCAAATATTGGGTCACATTGAATCATTATCATGGATAATGTATCAAAATTATCTATATTATTATAATTAACCAATAGTTATTAAATCCCATTTTAATAATATATGTGACAATAATAATTGGTTAATAATAAAAATATCATTTTGAATATATTACAGTGATTATATAAGAAAATTTTATTTTTGAAGATTCTGTAATTATATATATAACACATCAAAAAATATTAGAGGTGTGAATTTTTTTCTAGTTATTAGAAACAAATAAAGGGTCATTTAAAATAAAATAAAATGTTTCCAAAGAAACAATATTTTTTCTAAAAGTCTGTTTTGTCACCCATTGTACACATCATTTATAATTACTTTTTAAAATTTTATTAAATTTATATTAATATATAGTCATAAATATTTAAATTATGGTATGAAAATTAGTTTTTTTGTATTTTTTATTTTTCTAAGATGTTTCATTTTTTAATCATATTGAAAACGATGCATTTTAATTGAAAAGTGAAATTTAATTTTATTTATTTTTCATGATAACATATCTGTTGAATTTTATTAATATAAAATAGTACAATAATATATCATTTAATACAATTTAGTTCATTATAATCATTTTTAAATTTAATTTATATATAAAACATCATAATCTATTAAACATATTCACTTTAGAAACGTTATTTCTCACCACATAGAGAAATTAATTTAATATTATCTTTTTTATATTATTCGATTTGAACATTGAAATATAGATTCCATATTATGAATGAGAAAATTTTATAATACAAAATTAATTTCAACCTAATTTTAAACCAAAACTATATTTTATACTTTGATATTTAATTATAGCAGTGAAGGTTTTAATTGATTTACCATGTGTAAAAATAAAAATATAAAGGAAGAAATAACCAATTAGTTGTACAAAAACTATTGAATGGAAATAATTAAAACATTAAACCTCTAAAATTATATAGTGGACTATTTTTTCCATTACTCTATATTAAAAACATTTGATCAATCAACTATTTTAAAATATACCACGTGTCTCATATCCCCCAATTATAAAAGGACTTCCCCACTTATATATTATTCAAACCATCAAACCTACTTGGTACAAACATTACCTACCAAAATAAATTTTACAATTACTTCAACTCACTATATATGACTTATTTCTTTAATAAATATAAATGAAGAAGCCTTGGGAGAAATCCTAAATAGGATACCTGACAAATTTGCAATGTTATTAAACAAGAATCCATATTTTACATCTCTATCAACCTCATTGAATTTTTCTTAATATATGATTATATAAAAATATATATATAATCCAAATATATTTATATTATTATAAAAATTTAATTACCAATAACCATCGCTCCTTCCATGAAATGGGTTATGAAATTATTGTCTATGATAACAGCGGACAACCACCTCTCTAAACGGTATTATTTGTTTCTCTATTTCCACCTCTCTGGTATGTGTATGATAATGGATTTATATTATACATATTATATTTATAAAAAAATATACATATTTAGTAACTATATTATATATATCATTTTACAATTCATTCTGTTGGATATACGATAACATCATTTGTGCGTATGGTGGACTACCACCTCCTTAATCTATGAGATTCGTCTCTCACTAACTCATCACATGAATGGTTATAAAAATAAATTTAGATTTTTTCCAATGAAATAAATTACATTATTATATTCATCTTATAAATATCATTCTATAATGAAGATAAATATTATTTTCTTTCATTTTCATTCACTCATGTAAAAAAGATAACTTCATCAGTGTACCTGTAGACTACTTCTTTCCCAATGTGATGCGACTACACTATTATCACCGCACCACAAGGATGATATTTTCAAAATTATGGGTAGGTAATATATTACATACCCACATTACATATTTTTCATTGAGAAATGGCAACGTTACTCATGCTAATGTATGACCTACTATCGCCCTGATCATACCATATTTTACTTTTCATAACCATAATTCATTATTCTTTTTAAAATTTTGGTGGGTGTAAAAACATGAAAATAGTTTCATTATTATTATTAAATAAATTATGTATCTTAATAATATATACATGTTCTACACCATTCATGAGGAAACATTCATGAAAAAAAAGACTATTAACATCCCAAACAATGAAAATAATAAAACATTATTAATGAATTGGTAAAAGATATTATAATATGATCATATAAGATATTATAAATAGCAATATGGTTCTTTATTAATTAAACTCCATTATTAATATCAATATATTATAGGTTAAATCATGTTCATCCAAAAGGTAGTGTATGGTAACAGATTTCGTAACTTAGTTTCCATTCATTTGGAAAAACATTTATTTTGTTAATTGTGTCATGATAATATTATAATCATTAATGTTTTTGTATTATCATATCATGTATTATACCTTACATTATTGTTATTTAATTCTTATACACACAATATCTTCATTGATAAATTTCTACATTAATGTTATGATCATTGTAAGGGTTTATTTTAATAGTCTCATGAAAATTAATATTTATTACTTTTAATTTTTATCAATGAAAATTATCTTACAATTTCATAATTTAATAATTTAATTCACTTATACTAATTTTATTCATGATATTTTAATCTAATATCACATTTTCTACTATTTTATACATAATTTATTTGTAATCAATGTTTTTATGGAAATCCTACTTTATTTAATTCATTGGTAAGAAACATATGTTCTTATAAAAAAATTATTGTACGAATGTTTCAAAAAAGGCATTTTACCTTTTCAAAATGATTTATAAAATGAATTGTAATTAATTTTTACAAATAAAAAATTGTTTTCAAAGGATTACAATGTAATTTTCAAAACAATACACGTATTGATTTTATTGAAAATATAAAAGGAATGTTCCTATAAATTTATAAATAATGAAATTTCCAAGTATTTTTAGAGTGGAAGATAAATGCTATTTCAAAATATTAAGACATGTTTACAATTAACCCCCATAACTACCATAATTTAACTAATTCTATCATTTCATGTGTATGAGTATATTTATATAGAATGGCATTAAAATATTTATAAATTAAAAGGATTTTAAATATGATTTCATTATTTGAAAGGATAATTTTTTCAAGAACATATTTAATTATATTTTTAGGGGTTTTATATTAATGAATGACAAAAAAACATTTCTCCTTAATCTAATTGTTATATTTTATATTTATTAAATCCTTATTCATTAAATGGATGTTCAAGATCACATTAGATAAGGAATGTATTGAAGATAAAGTTTTTTTTTCATTTTTATAATCAAAATTATTCCCTTGAAATTTTCACTTTCCTCTAAAGATTGGAAATAAAATATATACTAGATGTCTATATTATTATAAATAGAAAGGTTTATATCATAATCCACATATTATATCTATGTACCATTTTATACGTTGAATGTCTTTTTTTTATCTGGGGAAATATTGTGAAATGTTTTTTCATTATGTATATTTTATAATTCATTTTGTTTAGGAATTAAATAAAATATTTGATATATAAGGAATTATTAGGGAAGGTATGAAATGGTTGGTTCATAATTTTATATAGACCCTAGATGCGTCAATATTCTCATGTTTTAAATTAGTAGGCTAGTGTATGTTTTGTTGATTTTTACCCATTATGTTTTTAACCATCATGTGAATGGTCTTGATGAAAATCGTATCATGTACCTGGGAAATATGGAATCTAATAAATAATAATTTCCATCATTTAGTATTCGTTTACTACTATCTTGTAATTTTTCAAAATGACATATCTTGGGATAGATTTCATTATGAGTAATTGATTAAATGCCATGTGTGTGGAATTATTTCGTTTTTATATTGATCGCTACTTATCTATGAATTCAGTACGGTTTTTAAATGGAATGTGCATTAAGTTATTTACATATACATATGGATTATACATAGTGACTCAGGATTTATTCCATTGTAGTTTACCCATATCAGTAATTTGGTATCCCCCTTACCTCAATTCATTTTTCATGATTCTATATAGTGTATCACTAATAATATGAATGAATACAAAGTAGAGAATTATTATATTGTATAAAAGAGTATTTTATCATTTGTGTATTTAAATGTAACCCAATTCTGAACCATGTATCTATATTTCCAGGATTTGAATACTATTCTATCATTCAAAATTTAATTCACTTTATCTCAAGATAATTTAATAACCTATGAACTATCTCTAGGATACAAAGTTCAAGGTCATTATAGTTGGTATCCATGACATTATTAGTAGAAATCTTGGAACTAGATTTAGGATAACATTCATTAGATAACATGTCCCTATGATAAAATTTTTTGATATGTGTATACAAAAATAAAAAAATGGCTATTTACATTTTATTTCGAATATCTAGGAAATTCATCTATATCTATATACTAAATGTGGATGTGGTTCTAAATTATATATTCCTTGGTGTAATGAATCTAAAAAATGGAATTCTTTATTTTAATGAAGTGTTACTGCATATGTGACAATGTTCCCAACCACATAATTAATTTTACATTCTTGTGGATATTCTTATAATAGTGATATTTTCATTGCATAATATTATAAAAGATGTGAATAGATAACATTATTAAATGACCTAAGATAAACCATTTAACAATGATGGACCAAGGTTGATATAAAATTGATGAAGAATTTATGAATTGGGACTAAACAATTAAATTTATGAAGTATTCTAAAAGTGTTATTTTAGTTATATGAATCATAAAAGAACAAAATTTTTGTAATATTTTATACTCATATATGTATTTATTAACATAACAATAATGGATAGAATAGTGAGTTATTGAATATAAGATTTATATTAATTTAATAGTCTAAGACAACAATTTTTACTATTTATATGATGGAAACTACAAATATTAAGGATTTTTTGGAAGAATTTTGTGGGAATGAAATTTATTCTTTAGTGTATTTCTTTGTGAGAATTTTATAAAAGGAATAGTGAATTCATATATAATAGACATATGATTAGAGATATTGATAATCATTTTGGTTAAAAATTTTGTTAATGAAGTTGTAATAATAATTAAATAATCATATTAGACCTCATTAAAAATAATTAATATTGAAAATATTAGTAAAAAGTATTTTAATAATTAATTTTTTTCATGGATATCTGTCATATTTGTTTGGGAATGATATATGTATTAACATAATATAGTTTAGATAAAGGACAACATAAATTATAGTTGAAAACCCATAATATATGGAATGACCATGGGAAAATAACCCATGACTGAATAACTATAATGGATTAATATCCCCTAGTGGCCAACATGATTTCCTAGTGGAAATGTCATTTGTAAAATGATTAGGAAAATAAATATTAATGATGAATAAGTAGTTTTAAAATGATGTTCCAAAATATAAATTATTGCATTACTTAATCGAACCAAATTAGTTTTGTAGAATTGATATCGAAACCTAAGAATACAATTCCCTCTATTTATGGATCATACAAATAGCTAAAAGTAGTTTTCACTACAGTAGTCTTAAAAATGTTTTTTAGTTATTAATTTCCCATAGTTAGTGATAAAAATGTTACAATAAGAAGAAATTGGGTTTATAGAAACATTTAAATAATATTAAATTCCTTTTAATATTAGATATTGAATATATTTTTCAATGTTAAGAATCTACTCATGAAATGAACATATGTAACCATATTACATTCATATATAATGAATCATGTAGTATTTAAAATCATCATGGATTATGGTTTTTATCCCCTCAACATTCAATTTACGGTTAATATTCTTATGATCCATGATCATTATTACTATATATATATATATATATTCATTTTTCTTCCATGTTCACATCTTCACCTATAGAAATTTTATCCTAAATAGAAATAGTGTCTAGAGTGTTTCCATATATTCTTTTTTACTTCCGATGATATATTATTAAGCTGAAATTTTCTAACCCTTTTACATTTGGGTATGCAAAAAATTGTATTATTAAATATAAAACATAAATTCCAAAAATCAAGATTAATTTGGGAGGGAGAAATTTATTTATGTTGGGGAGAATTTAAAAACTGTAAAAATAAAAAAGAAAAAAAATTTATTTTATTTTTATGTTATATGATATTCAGAGACAAATGAAACCAAAAAAATGTTCGAAATCTTGGACCACATGCATGACCAAGTTTTACTAAAATACAAAATACTATTAACATTATTATTTATTATATCAACTAACCATTATACATAAGGTCATAAATAGATTTAACTAAACTATTAAAACATCTAGAGTACACATTTTCATTCATTATCAATTTAATATTAATATAATAATAATCATTTAATAGAATTTAGTTTTGAAAAAAATATTTTTAAAAAAGGTTGTTTATTATTCCAATTACATATAATTTTAAATTAAATTTTAATACATATTTGAAATATTTTTTAAAAAATAAAAATCATTTTTGAATCTATAATACCAAAGTTAGAATGGTATGACATTTTATGATTTTTCCTATTAGTTTCAATTTTTTTGGAATATTAAATGATACACAATTTTAATGGAAGAAAACATTTTAGTTCACCTATTTAATAAAGATATATTAAAATTTTATATGTTGTATTATATTTATTTAATATTTTATCAATTATTACAACTTATGTTTTTGGAAAATGTTTCATATTTAATGTATATATAAAAACATTATAAACTATTAACAATTTTCAAATTAAAACCCTATTTTCTCATCATATTGGTCTGATTAATTTTGAGATAAAAATGTTCAATTTATATGAATTCAATTCATAAAAATTGGACTTTATCTTCTAAATCCTAATAACTAAAAATTTATAGTACATTAAAAAATATTTTAATCCCAAATAAATAGTGAATGAAAATATATTAATTACCATGATTAGGATAAAAATTAATTTCACATGGGTTCAACTAAATTGATATGGGTATGAATTACCAATAAACTACTAAAAACACTTTTATTCCATATATATTACAATAATACTTTTAGGATTAAAAATGTCTTATTTTAGACCCTTATTCATGTGGAGTTGATAAGGTTTTCCTTAGAACATTTTTATTCCATCATACATGGGGAGATTATTAAGTCAATAGGGTTTTCTTTATGACTTTACCATTACTTCTTTTTTTGAAAATCACAAACACCTTATCACAAGGAAAATATAATTTTCTCCATGTGTTTTACTTCTATATGGAAAAATTTCCTTCCACAAGGAAATTTATCCTTACGATGTTTTCATTTTACTTTATCCTGTCTAAGTATAAAATTCAGTGTCATATCTAAATCCTCGGAATCGTATAATATTTAGATAAATAGAATTTTGATTTCAGGATCCGAATTTTAACTCTGAGTTCTGTGAATTTAGACTCAAAACTTTTATAATGTTCGACTCAGAATTCCAGTTACAAACTTTTTATGAAGTTCAACTCCGAATTCTGGTATCGAACATTCATGATGATTCGACTCTGAATTCTAGTTTGGAACTTTCATGATGTTCAACTCCGAATTCTAGTTAAGAACATTGATGAAGTTCAAATCCGATTTCTGGTTACAAATTTTCATGAAGATTCAACACCGAAATCTGGTTACGAACATTCCTGAAGTTCGACTCTGAATTCTAGTTACAAACTTTTATAATGTTCGACTCCAAATTCTGATTATAAATTCTGATTACGAAGTCATCTGAGTTCTGACTCCGAATTCTCATGAACTCTGACTCCGAACATTGTATGTTCAGGTTCCGAATTCCTAGAAAAAAGATTCTGAATATCCTTGTATTATAAACACCGAATTCATTTTTGTTATGACTCCGAACTTTTATTTGTTTACACTCCGAATATTTAATTTGGTTATGTAACCATATTTTTTCATAAACATGTTTTTCCATAATATGATTTTGTGCATTCAGTTACTAATTAACCATTATTTGAGTGACACGTGTACAGGTCCTTGTAAGATTCATGGAAATATATGACCATTGGAGGAGGGAGCCGACCGTTGAAGTCATGTCAATAAATAAGAGCACATTTGAAAGATCTCACTACTGTTCTATGAATCTAGAAATTGCATGTTGTTGAAGTGATTTCTAGAGAGAGACTCTCATTTTTAGTTCGTACTAAACGTCTTGTTCATATTTTCATTGTGAGAATATGAATGTTACTGATTACGTTCTAGGGTTTTCGAGGGTAGGAAGATAGTGGTGCCGATTTCCTTAAAGTTGAGGGCTTCCTTTCTGAGGAAAGTAGAGGTGCAGACTACCTTGAAGTTGATGGCTAGCAGGGATAGCAAGGCAAACTCTGCTCTTTGTATCGAGGGATTACCATGTTGTGGGTAAGACAATTTTTTTTGAAAGTATAAACCAAGGGACCTTTATCCAATGTTTTTGGATACCATTATCTTTGGGCTAAAAGACTTACTACTTGTTACTTGTTTTCTTACAAGTTTTCTGCTTCATTTGTAATGTTTTAGAAAGTATAACTACCTTATACATCCTTATACGTGTACTCGGATTTAGTTATATTCTATAAGATTTAAGGTAGAATCATCATCTTTGTAAACTATCATTAAGTTTCATTTTTGTAGAACCATCTTTCTGGATTCACATTCTCATAATCATATTTCCAGAATACAGAATGTGTGTAGAACTAGCGGATTTTTGAATTATCTTCATTAACCTTGTTAAACATAACAATCATTAAAATTTCCAAAGGAATTTTTAAAAGTATAAAATTCACCCCCACTTGTATATAGAGCATCATTAGATACTCCATTCAATTTCTCTATTATTTAGATCCTACATTTGTTATTATAGAGTATATCATAATCAAATACCATCTCAACAATTGGTATCAGAGAATTGGTTCCATCTGAATTAATATCATGATTAGATTCAGAAGATATTTCATCTCATTCATTTTCGGAATTAGTTTTTTGGACTCATAATGTTTGGATTCATTTTTTCTTAGAGATACTATTGTTTTATATTTTTCCTTTCTTAGGAATATTTTCCTTGTTTACAAACATTTTCTACTAAAAATTTTGTGTTTAAATATTTTTCTTAAATATGGCAGGAATCAATGTTGTTTCCATAGACAATCTCAATCCAACTAGACCACCTATCTTTGATGGAAATGTCTATGAGTATTGGAGATATTGTATGAAGACTTTCATTATCAATAACGGAGCAGATAATTTTGTTAGGCTTACTGGAGGAAATGAAATCCCTGACAATGAAGTTAGTCCCTTCACAAATCAAGAATATCATGAATATCAACTGAATTGTATGGTCCGTAATAATTTGAATTTCTCCATGACTAGAAATATATATAGCCAAATTTCATCTTGTGAAGCATAAAATTTTATTTGGAAGAAATGTGACGTTACACACTTTGGAACTTCCAAAGTAATTGAAACAAGAAGATCCATGCTTAGAGCTGAATATCATGGTTTCTTCCTTCCTTATGGAGAACCTATATGTAAGGTGCAACATAGATTCATGACTATTGTGAATAGTTTACAATCAATGGGTGATAAAGGATTAGATGATGAAGCTCAAGTTGATAAGAACATAGACATCATGCCCAATGATCGAGAATCCAAGTGGACTACTATTGATGACAACCGAAAGGTTACTCATATTTCTCTTGATCAATTGTTTGGAACTCTTCTTCAACATGACACTATAATGAAGAGAGATGCTGGTAATGTAAAGAATACGAATGGAAATCGTGGTTTTGGTTTTACAACAACATCAAATCACGTGAAAGTTAAGAGTCCTGAGAGACATACCAGATCTATGTCTATGAAAGATGTTATCCATTCTGAATCTAGTGGAAGCGAATCTTTCGAGAATGAGTTTGAAAATCTTGCTCGAAAGATGAATAAGATAGATGGATAGAGGAAATTTAATTCCAAATACAAGAAGAACGAAAGGAAAGATAATAAAGATCCAGAGGTTACATGTAATGAATGCAAGAGAGCTGGACATATACGACCTGATTGTCCTATTCACAAGAGAAATGAAAGAATGGAAAAGCATTCTGAGAGAAACAGAAAAAAGTACTACAAGGCTAAATATAATAAGGTTTTGAATGATAATGACACATGTAGTGTTAGTGGTGGAGACTCTTCTGATGAATCTTCTGATTATGAATCTTCCAGACATAAGAATATTGGTGTAATAGCCAGATTACCTATTGACAATAATTGTTTAATGGATAAGGTACAAAATACTTAATCAATGACCAATGTTTCCTCAAATGAAAATTATATTAATGATAAATATTATAACTCTTATGATTAATAATCTTCTTCTGATAAAGATAATACTTTACCTTCCTATTATGATGTTTCTAGATTTTCCAAACTCCCTGAGATTGAGAATCAAAACTCATGAAAAAACGTGATAAGGAAAAATCTAGGAATACTATTTTTTCTATGGAAATATCAGATCATTGTAAAGATCTTGATATGAAAAATTTTTATTTCGAATGTAATTCAAAAAATATGGAGGAAGTAAATTCTGAAAAGAATAAACATTCTAAGGATCCAGAAAACATAATTTCAATGAAAAATGTTTTTGAGCATACCTCTAGTTCAAAATAAAATGTTTTAGAAGAAAATAACATGGTTATAAAACTGAAGTTCAAAATATATTCATTGAGAAATTGTATTTTGAAACATTACCTTAGCTAAGGAAAATTTTGATAAATTTTATTCTCAAATCCGACCTCTAAGGAATTATTCTGGTTTTGTTATACTGGATCTAAAATGGTCTTTAGTAACCATTATTTTTTTCTTCAATGTGCTCCATTATGCACTAATTGTAATTGTGGTGGACACTGGGCAAAAAATTGTTCCTTAAACAAAACTCATTCATTGGTATTTCAGAAAGACTGTTTTTCTAAAAATATGTGGGTGCCTAAAATTTTTCATTCTGAGATTTTCAGATCCAAAAAGTCTGGATTCCGAAAACCTAACTTTTTCTTTTTTTAATGGAAATAGAGAGGGTACCCACAGCAATACATGGATTGTGGATAGTGGATGTTCCCAAAATATGACTAGTATCAAAAACTATTTTGAAAATATTATCAAGAAGAAAGGGGGAAAAGTAACATTCATAGATAATTCTTAGGGAGAAATTATTGTTATAGGTGAAATGGTTCTTTTTGTAAAAATGTTGATTTCAAATGTTTTATTTGTTAAAGGTCTTAAGAACAACCTCATTTGCATAAGAAAATTATGTGATGTTGTTTACCTTGTGAAATTTAGGAGTTATTAGTGCTTAGTACACAATTCCAATGAAGAGTTTATTTTTCCTGCCTATATGCAAAAGAATATATGCACACAAAACCCAGAAGACCTTAGGAGCCAAGATCTACCTTGCCTTAGTGCAACGGAAGAACATTCTTTTTTATTCTATAGAATGTTTGGAAACTGTAACCTTAGGAACATATGCAAACATTTAACGAAAAGATTATCTAAGGATCTACTGAAGAAATAATTTGATTCTTCAAATGTCCGGGACCCTTGTAAATATGGAAACAAACCTAAATTATGTTTTAAATTAGTTAGTGAATTCTCAACTACTGATGCATTACAGTTAGTCCATATGGATCTCTTTGTTCATACATAGACTGGAAGCGTTGGGGGAAAGTATTATTTATTTGTCTTGGTTGATGATTGCACTAGATTTATGTTGATCTATTTTATAGCAAATAAGTTTGATGCTTTTTTTTATTTCAAAAGATTCAGATCCCATGTTAAAAATGAGAAATGTTTTCCATTGAAAACTATTCATATTGATCATGGAGGAGAATTTCAAATTTCTGATTTTGAAACTTATTGTTGTAGAAAAGGAAATACTCATAACTTCTCAGCACCCAGAACATCTCAACCAAAAGGTGTTGTTGAAAGAAGAAATAGATTTTTTCCAGAGATAACTATAACCATGTTGAGCGAGTATTCTTTAACCAATCATTTTTGGGTTGAAGCTCTAAGTATTTCTTGTTGTACTATAAATCGAGTTTTAATTTACCCTTTTCGTAATTAAACTCCTTATGTGTTATGGACTGGTAGAAAACCTATACATTCATACATTAATGTTTTTGGTTGCAAGGTATTCATCCTGAATACTAAAGATAATATACAAAAATTCGCACCAAATTTGGCGAAGGAATTTTTCTCGGCTACTCCACAACTTCTGAGGCTTATAGAGTTATAAATATAAACACTTGTACTATTGAAGAAAAATTAAATGTGAAATTTGATGAAACTGATCCTTTTGTTTTTAAACAACCCCAACCAACATATACGGATGTGTTTTAAAAAACACAATATCAACCATTGTTAGAAGTTTCTTCTGATAAGGAAAATGCCTAAGAAAATGTTTCTGAAGAATTTTCTATATCATCCCAGGTAACTAATAAATAAAACATTTTCATAGTTATTAATATTTATGAATTAAATATTAATTTTACTTTAAAGGGGTTGCTATTTTCAATAGAATACCTGATACGCAACAAAGTGATTCTTTGAAATCTTACGTTGCACACTAGTAATAAAATAATATTATATTAAATGGTAGTTAACACATAGCCGTTGTATGGACGATAATGAAGAGAAACAAATAAAATATGATTATATATGTTTTTTAAATGGTTTTACATTTATTAAATAAACTTTTAAGGCTTAAAATATGAAAAGAATTCAATTTTAGGCATATATACTCTAATATTCACTAAAAGGTCAAACTATCCCCTTTTGATGGAGAACCCTCATTAAATATAGTTTTGGTTACTCTTATACATTTTATTATACAAAATAAAATTCTTCTTTAGAATCAGGACATCAAAATTTACTTTGTGTAAATTTTTGGTATTTTTCCGATAATGTTCTTTTTTAAATAAATAGTGAAAAATGTTGTATTTTAATTCAAAACCTCTTTTTAATCTAATTTTTTTAAATTAATAGATTATATTTTGAATTTGTTTTAAAGTGAAAGTAGAATATATTTTTACCATTTAATCCAACAGTGGTCGTTGGAATTAATTTTACTTTGAAATTGGACATAAACTAGTATCAATCTTTTGATATATATTGTTTCATAAAAACACGCTATTTGTTCTCACAACGGGAAATAATTATTAAATTAATTATTGTAACATATATGTTTTAAATTTTGGTAAATAGAACTAATTTTTTAATTCTGAATATCAAATATATCTTAGGGTGAATTTTTTGTATTTTTCTGAAAAACATCAATTTTTGATGAATAGTGAAACCACTATGTGGTACTTAAAAAACTGATTTTTCATTTAAATGAAAATTTACCACCTATGTGTTTTGAATTTAAAAAAATATGACATACATGGTTGTCATTAGGAAGTAAAGTTTTGTTCAATGGGGTAAAAATAATTTTTTTGGTGAATAGTAACTTTTAAGGTTTTAATCACGATTAGAGGTAATTATTGTAGTTTAAGGTAAAAATGATATTATAATAAAATGAAAATAACTGGACACTTTTCCTAACCCTATTGGATGATTCATGGCTGACCATGAAAACCTATGGGTCGATATTTGGGACCCCATGGAGCCACTTGGGTAAGATAATGACATTAATGCTATTTATTTAAAGTAAAAGTAAAAATGACACAGACAAGTATTGTATTACTAAAAAAAATTTACATGGGGTTATACAAGTCATATTTTTGACTGTAAATAGTAATTGGAAAGATAAAAATATTTCCTACATCATATATATTTATTTTATAATTTTTAGACATTAATTAAATTAAATTATTTATGACATCATGATGATGCAGCAATTACCTCATTATTTAACGGTTAAAATAAAATGAAAAGATAATGTAAAATCTAAGACCTAAAAATGTCAAAAACCTATTGGATGGGTGTATTTTTAACTCTTATCACCTTATACTAGAAATACATCAAAGTGTGACCTTTAAAATCTGAAAGTCATTTGAAAATAAAGTAACATTTTATACCTTTCCAAGAGTGCCCCTCCTCTCCTCTTATAAAAGGCCCCCACCCCTACCTCCATTACCACACCTATAAAGCCTTTGGCTCAGACAATATCTGATAATTTATCTCCCCACATCCCTCTCTTAATACTAAAATCCTTACCACATGCATGAATCTCCTCAAGAAACCCTTTTTGGTTCAATCCAAATAGAGTTACCCGATTTTATGGTAATGTCTTCACTTGTGTTCTTTTGTTTTATTTTTCTTCTCCAACCCCCTAAACTCTTTTTATTAATTTCTTTTGTTACAAAACCAGTATCTTAAATATACTAGGATGTGGTTAAATGAATTATTCTAGCTACAATTACACACACCTACACCTAATGGTTAAAGAACGTAATGTTTCTGTGGATGGAGAATTTATGCCTCCTGAAACGATGATTGTTAAATATTTTTTTAACACCTTCAAAGGTGTCCATTAAGATGTCACTATATTTATATATGATATATAATAAGTTTATGTTTTACTTAATCTTCTGTGTTTTTCATTTATGTATTACCTTTATGGTTTCCATTATGGGTAAACACAATATCTTCATTTTAGGAAGTGCGGACTACCGCCCCCTCAAAATGATTTGATTCGTTAATGCCATATGTGGGACGTATAAAGGATGGAATTAATGATATTATATATGATATTATAATGGAATTATAATATACCTTTATATCATTATGATTCCATTTCATAAAATGTGAAATAGAAATGAAAGTAGCGTTCATGCGTACGTACGGCTTACCGTCTCCATGAACGGTGCATTTCATTTGGTACCTATAAATGTTATGTAATATTATATATTAATGTATATACTGGATATATATGATATATATGATATCTACATCATGAGTATAACTCTGGATATAATGGATACATGAACAACTTGTAATTATAAAGAGTTTATTTTTTACTCAAGTTCCAATGATCGTTAAAATGACATTTATAAACATAAATAATTACATAGTGTTCTTGACATGGTAATAAGTGATATAAAAGGAATAATGAACCTGAAAAAAGTTCTTAAGAAAGTAGAAATTAACTCATGTTTATTATTCAGGACATTAAAGAACGATCGATTCATGTCAGACCCGAGGTATGGGACTTCGTCTCAATCTCCTTTCATTGAGGAATCTTTTGTTTTATACACAACCTTCTTTTATATGGTGTACAAACCCCATTGAATTTTACGTTTATCCAAAAAAATATTTTTTTTATACGAAGCATTTTACTAAACGACAAAAGGTAATGTTTTTTTCGTATGTATGCGACGACAACGACTTCTCTGCCGCCGTTACCATTATTTGAGTGTCAGCTGCCTCTACAGGCCATAAATTTTTTAAATGAAAAATAAATACCATGTTTTACTTTTCATTTATTTTTGTATTGAAATATTTTTTCAAAATGTTTTTATTATATCAATTTGTGGGGTTGATATCTTGTGATTGAAATGTGGAAATGTTATGTTTTCTTTATGCATGTTTTATGAGATACGATTTTATTGTGGTTCTTGGGCATTGTTATGAAGACAAGTGGTTCCATGATAAACTAAGGGCGGGTGAGCCCGATATATCTCTCCAATGCATTGGGTAACACAAAGGTGTTAAACGTTAAGGTTTATACAAAGAGATTTAAGGAATATACTGTGATGGGTATTCCAAACGTAACCATGAGGGTTACTCCCTTCGTAATAATGTTATGAATGACTCAAGTAACCTTTATGTATTATGATTTCTATGATTGAATCATTTTTTTAGGATGTATGTGATTATGTTTTATCAGTAATGTATGATTCCATGCATGGACTAATGTTTTCATTTCGTACTTTTATATCCCTTACTGAGCTTTTTATGCTCATCCCATGATTTTGAAATTTTTTTCACAGGTCAAGGGAATGGTACATGATGTGATGATAGTGTCAAGGAAGTGTCAAGAAATAATCCATGTTTTATTTTAAATATGATTCCGTTGATGGAAATAATGAGTACTATATTTTATGTAACCAAATTGTTTAAATGTGGAATGCAATGCAAGTTTTTATGATCTAATTATCTAAAACACTAAACCTGAAAATATCCTCAACGTGTATTATTGAAGTAACTCAAGATTAAGTAATGTTTACGGATGAGGCCTTATAGTTGGTATCATATGTCCGTTTAGATAAATTTAGGAGTTAGAATTCTATTAAATGATTATCCAAAAAAAATTTATGGTCAAATTGATATGATATTGAATTTTAAGATTACCATGTTTCTTCATCTAAGACATGTTTGTTTAGAATGGTTTTCCATAGAGGAAACAGGGAAGCAGTGCTAGGAAGGCATACAGAAGGAAATAACCTTCTGAATCAGCACCCTAAGATAGTCGGAATTGGAACTGAACAGTTTGAAGCAGTAATGGCGTAGTTGAATAAAGATATAAATTGTGGTGGTATCCATGCATTAGATCATCCAGATCAACCACATAGGAACATGTCAGTGGTGGAACATTTCATGAGGCAACAACCCCCAGCATTCAAAGGATCATCTGACCTTGTGATAGCTGAAGGGTGGATTAAATAATTCAATAAGATTTTCGATGTCATGCGGTGTTCATAAAATCAAAAGGTTATTCTTGCTATTTAACATTTGGAAGGTGAAGCAGATCAGTAGTGGTTGATGGTAAAAAATATCAGGGATGCTGATGGGATTGATGCTCTTGACCAGGATGAATTCAAAGGTATGTTTTTTGAGAAGTGTTTTCCTATGACTGTTCGACTTGTTATGGAAAACAGTTCTTGGAATTGAGGCAAGAGGATAGCTCAGTGGCTACTTATGATGAGAGGTTCACTAGATTGGCATGGTACGCTCCAAATTTTATCCGAGACATTGATAGTAAAATCAATCATTTTTACTCATGATTAGAGCCAAAATATCGAAGGGAATTGAATTATCGTGAGTTCAAAAGTTACGAAAAGATAGTTCTATGTGCTGAGAAGGTGTAAATGGAGTTTTCCGATGATCAAGTGTTCTATAACAACCAACAGAAGAAGAGACCGAGGTGATAGGATAAAGGGAAGAATTATTCAAAAAGGCCTGATGGTAAGAAAACTAAGTTTCCAGTTTGTGATAAATGTGGTAAATGGCATGCTGGGGAATGTCTTCTGAATTTTGGAATGTGCTACCGATGTGGTAAGGTGGGACATAAGGCTTGTGATTACACTGAAAATGATCATGGTGATGGTAAGACCAAATTTTATTTACAGTTAGTTAAATGTTTCAAGTGCAATGAGATGGTTCACAATGCAAATGAGTGTCCGACAAAGAGCTCGAGTGATGGGGAGCAGTTATACAACAAGATGAAAGGGGTGGTTAAATCCTTTGCAACTACTTCAGCAGATGTTGGGCCATAAAATTAAGTGTTATCAGGTACAATGTTTTTTTCAGATTATGCCAGTGTTTTGTTTGATTCGGGGTCTACACATTCTGTCATCTCTGAAAACTTTTCTATTAAAATGGTAATACCATCTCAAGAAATGACTCCGGAATTTGTGGTAAAAACACCTGGGGTAAATGATGAGGCAAAAATAATTTATAATAATCTTTCTATCCTTATCTATGGAAATAACCAACTTCAAAACCTTATAGTTTTACCCCTAGTAGAGTTTGATGTTATCCTGGGTATGGACTGGCTCTCTATTTACCATGCTATGATTGACTGTAGAGATAAACAAGTTTCTTTTCAGAAATACTTTCAGTTTGTGTACAATAATGAACCCTTATTGTTGATAACATATAAAGAGGCTGACTAGCTTGTAAAAGAAGGAAATGAATTTTACCTTACACATATTGTTGAAAACATGGAAACTGTTCAGATTAATGATGTTCCAGTGGTAAATGAGTATCCTGATGTTTTTCTTGATGAGTTTCCTAGAATAATACCAGATCATGATGTTGAATTTACTATTGACTTAGTTCCCAATGCTTATCCAATTTCAAAACTCCATTATCGAATGTCTCAAATTGAACTTTTAGAGTTGAAGGAGCAGTTGAAAGATTTATTAGAGAAAGTTTTCATTCAACCTAGCACATCACCATGGGGTTCTCCTGTTTTAATTGTTAAAAAGAACGATGGTTCTATGAGACTATGCATTGATTATAGAGCCTTGAATAACATTACTATTTAGAACAAATATCCTTTGCCTCATATCGATGATTTGACTGATTAGCTCCAGGGAGCTCAGTTTTTTTCAAAGATTGACCTGAGATCGGGTTACCATCAGTTGAAGCTAATAGAATCATATATTCTGAAGACCGTGATTCGTATAAGATATTTCCATTATGAATTTTTTGTAATTCCTTTTGGGCAAACCAATGCTCCTACTGTGTTCATGGACATTATGAATAAAATTTTCCATGAGTTCATGGATAAGTTTGTGGTTGTTTTCATTGATGATATTTTGGTGTTTTATAAAATTAAAGAGGATCATGAAAGATAATTAAAGGTTATTTTTTAAACCTTAAAATAAAAGAAATTGTATGGGAAATTCTGAAAGTGTGAGTTTTGGTTGCAATAAATTTCTTTCCTTGGTCACATTGTTTCTAAAGATGGGATAACTGTTGATCCTGCAAAAATAATGGTTGTTGAAGAATGGCCAAGACCCACAAATGTAACTGAGATTTGTAGCTTCCATGGGTTGTCAGGCTATTACTGAAGGTTTGTTAGAAATATCTCTTAGTTATCTAGTACAATGACAAAGCTAACTCGGAAGGGTGTTATGTATATCTGGACCAATGAATGTGATGATTGTTTTCAGGAACTGAAAAGAAGATTGGTGAATGCTCCAGTTTTGGCACTACCTTCCAGGAATGGTGAGTTTGTTATCTACAATGATGCTTCATTGAAAGGACATGGTTACATCCTAATCCATAATGATCAGTTAATTTCTTATGCTTTACGTCAGTTGAAAACTCATAAGGTAAATTACCCTACACATGATTTGGAATTTTCTACTGTTGTTTTTGATTTAAAAATTTGGAGGCATCTTTTGTATGGAGTAAAGTGTGAAATATATACCGATCACAATAGTTTAAAGTATATATTCACTCAGAAAGAATTGAACATGAGACAGAGGAGATGGCTATAATTAATCAAGGATTATGATTGTACAATTCATTACCATTTGGGAAAAGCAAATAAAGTGGATAATGATTTGAGTCGATAAATTAATGATTCATTAACAATGTATCATTTGGAACGTTATAATTTGGTTAATGAATTGATGAAATTTTTCATAGAAGTTGTTGGGGCAGGATGTTCTCTTGTTTTGTTTTAGGTATCCGTGAAATCATCTCTATCAGACAAAATTAAGCAAGCAAAGAAGCAACACAGCGAGCTGCAGAAAAAGGTAAAGCTAATTGAGAAGGGTAAGTTGAATGAATTCAACATTGATAATGATAGTGCATTTAGATTTGGGAAGAGATTGTGTGTGACTTGTGATTCACAGTTGAAGAGATATTTGTCATCTAAAGCTCATAGTTCTTCGTTTTCAGTTCATCTAGGAAATACTAAGATGTATAGAGATTTCTGAGAGTATTACTGATGGGACGGAATAAAAAGGGATATTTCTGATTTTGTTGTGAAATGTTTGACTTGTCAACAAGTTAAAGCATAGTGGATGTTACCAAAAGGGATGCATCGGCCATTACCAGTTCCAGAGTGGTAATGGTAAAATATATCCATTGACTACGTTGTGGGATTTCCGAAGACTCCACGAGGTAATAATGAAATCTGGGTTATTGTTGATCGCTTGACTAAATCTACTCACTTCCTTGCTATACGAGATACATTTTCCCTATATCGACTTTTTGGTTTGTATCATAATGATATAGTCAGGTTACATGGAGTTCCTCTCTCCATTGTATATGATCGTGACCCTAGGATTACTTCTAACTTTTGGAAAGGCCTTTAGAAGTTGTTGGGTACAAAATTAAATTTTAGTTCACCCTTTCATCCTCAATCAGATGGGTAGTTAGAAATAATGATTCAGACTTTGGAGGATATGCTACGTGCTTGTTTTATATATTATCAGGGAAGTTGGGACCAACATATTTCTTTGG
This sequence comes from Viscum album, assembly GCA_963277665.1. Lineage (NCBI taxonomy): Eukaryota > Viridiplantae > Streptophyta > Magnoliopsida > Santalales > Viscaceae > Viscum > Viscum album. Next base: position 602,675,607 of record OY728157.1, read on the forward strand.
TTGAGTTTTCTTATAATAGCAGTTTTCATTCCAGTATAAAGATGGCTCCATTTGAGACATTATATGGTAAACGGTGTCGAACTCTATAATTTTGGGATGAAGTGGGTGGAAGGAAGCTGATGGTACCAGAATTTGTAGAAGAGATAGCAGAAAAACATCAGTTGATTTAGAAACACACGAGAACAGCTCGTAGCAGGCAAAATATTTATGCGGATAACCAGAGGAAGGATCTACCTTTCGAGTTAGGTGATCATGTTTTTCTCCAATTATCATAATGGAAAAGTGTGATGTGATTCGGTAAGAAAGGAAAGTTGAGTCCAAGGTTCATTGGACCATATGAAATTCTGGATAAAGTTGGATCAGTTTCTTACCGAGTGGCTTTACCTCCGAGTTTATCTCAGGTACATAATGTTTTTAATGTTTCGATGTTGAGAAAGTATTTTCCTGACCCATCTCATGTTTTGAGCCCAGAGGTAGTTCTATTGGAAGAGAATCTCTCTTATGAAGAAGAACCAGTCCATATTCTTGACCATAGAGAGCAAGTGTTACAGAATAAGGTAATTCACCAGGAAAAGGTTTTGTGGAAAAACCATATGGTTGAAGAGACAACGTGGGAATCTAAAAATGCTATGAGGGATAAATACCCCAACTTATTTTGATAAGTGAATAAAATTTCGAGGACACAATTCCCAAAAGGGGGGAAGGATGTAACATCCCAGGTAAATAATGAATAAAACATTTTCATATTTATTAATATTTACGAATTAAATATTAATTTTACTTTGAAGTAGTTGCTATGTTCGATAGCGTACCAGATATGCAATAAAGAGATTCTTTGAAATCTTAAGATGCACACTAGTAATAAAATAATATTATTTTAAATGGTAGATAACACATAGCCATTGTATTGGAGGTAAAGAATAGAAACAACTAAAATATGATTAGTTATGTATTTAATTGGTTTTACATTTCTCCAATAAAAAATTAAGTCTTAAAATACGAAAAGAATTCAATTTTAGGCATAGATAATCTAATATTCACTAAAACGTCGAACTATCCCCTTTTGATGGGGAACCCTATTTAAATATAGTTTTTTTCACTCATATACATTCTATTGGACCAAATAAAATTCTTCTTTAGAATCGGGACATCAAAATTTACTTTGTGTAAATTTTTGGTATTTTTCCGATAATGTTTTTTTTTTAATGAATAGTGAAAAATGATGTATTTTAATTCAAAACCTCTTTTTAATTTAAATTTTTATATGATTAGATTATATTTTGAATTGGTTTCAAAGTGAAATTAGAATATATTTTTACCATTTAATCCAATATTGGTCGTTGTAAATAATTTCACTTTGAAATTGGACCTAAACTAGTGGAAATCTGTTGATATATATTGTTTCATAAAAACACGCTATTTGTTCTGACAGCGGGAATTAATTATTAAATTAATTATTGTAACTTATATGTTTTTAATTTTGTTAAGTATACATCATTTTTGATGTCAGAATATCAAATATATCTTAGGGTGAAGTTTTGGTATTTTTCTGAAAAACATCAATTTTTTATGAATAGTGAAACCACTAAGTGGTACTTAAAAAACTGATTTTTCGTTTAAATGAAAATTTAACACCTCTATATTTTGGATTTCAAAAAATCTGACATACATTTTTGTCATTAGGAAGTAAAATGTGGTTCAATGGGATTAAAATAATTTTTTGGTGAATAGTAACTTTTAAGTTTTTTATCGCGATTAGAGGTAATTAGTGTAGTTTAAGGTAAAATGATATTATAATAAAATGAAAATAACATGACACTTGTACTAACCCAATTGTATGAGTCATGGTCGACCTAAAAATCCCATGTTCTATTTTTGGGACCCCATGGAGCCATTAGGGTAAGATAATGACATTAATGCCTTTTATTTAAAGTAAAAGTCAAAATGACACAAACTTGTATTGTTTTACTAAAATAATTTTTACATGGGGTTATAAAAGTCAATTATTTGACTATAAATAGTCATTGGAAATATAAAAATATTTCCTACATCATATTATTTTTTTTATAATTTTTATACATTAAATAAATTAAATTATTTATGACATCATGATGATGCAGCGATTACCTCATTGTTTAACGATTTAAATAAAATGAAACGATAATGTAAAATATAAGACCTACACATGTAAAAAACATACTGGATGGGTGTATTTCTAACCATTATCACCTTATCCTTGAAACACAGCAATGTGGGACCTTTAAAATCCGAAACTCATTTGAAAATAAAGTAACATTTTATTCCTTTCCAAGAGTGCCCCTCCTCTCCTCTTACAAAAGGCCCCCACCTCTACCGAAATAACAACACCTCTCAAGCCTTTGTCTCGGCCAAGATCAAATCATTTTGTCTCTAAACATCCCTCTCATCATCCTAGAAGCCTTACCTTAGGTAGGAAACTCTTCAAGAAACCCTTTTAGTTCAATCCAAAGGGAGTTAACCTATTTTAAGGTAATGTCTTCACATATGTTGTTTTGTTTTATTTTTCTTATCCAACCCCTAAACTATTTTTATTCATTTATTTTGTAACAAAACCAGTATTTTACATATACTAGGATCTTTTTATAAGAAGTATTCGAGTTACACTTACACACACATACATGTAATGGTTAATGGATATACTATTTCTGTGGATGGTGAATTTCTGCATCACGAAATGATGATTGTTCAATATTATTTTAACACCTTCAAGGGTGGACATTAAGATTTCACTATATTAATATGTGATATATAATATTTTTATGTTTTACTTAAGCTTCTATATATTTCATTTATGGCATACCTTTATGGTTTCCATTATGGGTAAACGCGATATCTTCATTTTAGGAAGTGCTGACTACCGCCCCCTCAAAGTGATTTGATTCGTTAATGCCATATGTGGGACATATAATGGATGGAATTAATGATATTATATATGATATTATACTGAAATTATAATATACCTTTACATCAATATGATTCTATTCCATATAATTCTAAATAGAAATGAAAGTAGTGTTCATGCGTACGTACGGCTTACCGTCTCCATGAACGATGAATTTCATTTCTTACCTCTAAATGTTATGTAATATTATAAATTCATGTATATACTGGATATATATGATATATGTGATATCTACATCATGAGTATAACTCTAGATATAATGGATACATGAACAACATGTAATTATAATGGGTTTATTTTTGACTCAAGTACCAATGATCGTTAAAACGACCATTATTAACTTAAATAATTACACATTGTTCATGACATGGTAATAAGTGATATAAAAGGAATAATGAACTTTAAAAAGGTTCTTAATCAAGTAGAAATTAACTCAAATTTATTATTCAGGACATTAAAGAATGATCGAGTCAATTCGGACCCGAGGTATGGGACTTCGTCTCAATCACCTTTCATTGTGGCATATTTTGTTTTATACACAACCTTCTTTTATACAGTTTATGAACCCCTTTGACTTTTACATTTATCCAAAAGGATTCATTTTTATATAAATTGTTTTACTAAACAACAAAAGATAATGTTTTTTTTCATACGTATGCGGAGACAACGACTTCTCCGCCTCCGTGACCATTATTTGAGTTTCGGCTTCCTCTGCAAGCCATAACATTTTTTTAAAATGAAAAAAATACCATGTTTTACTTTTTATTTATTTTGGTATTGAAAATGGTTTTCATAATGTATTTATTATATCAATGTATTGTATTGATATCTTCTGATTGAAATTTGGAAATTTTATGTTTCCATTATGCATGTTTTATGTGATATGATTATGTTATGGTTCCTGGGAACTGTTTTGAAGACGGGTCATTCTGTGATAAAATAAGGGGGGTGAGCCCGATATATCTGTCCAATGCATTAGGTAACGTGAAGGAGTTAAATTTTAAGGTTTCTCTGAATAGATTTAGGGAATATACTGTGATGAGTATTCTAAACTTAACCATGAGGGTTACTCCCTACGTGAGAATGTTTTGAATGCCTCAAGATACCTTTATGTCTTATGATTTATATGATTTATTAATGATTTGATGATGTATGTGATTATGTTTTATGAGTAACGTATGATTCCTTCCATGGAAAAATGATTTCATTTCGTACTTTTATATCCATTATTAAGATTTTTATGCTCATCCAATTTTTTTGAAATGATTTTCACATGTCAAGGGAAAGGTACATGTTGTGATGATAGTGTCAAGGAAGTGTCCAGAAGGAATCCATGTTTTATTTTAAATATGATTATGTTGATGGGAAAAATGAGTACTATCTTTTATGTAACCACTTTGTTTAAATTTGGAATGTAATTCATGTTTTATGATCTAATTCTCTAAAAGTTTAAACCTAAACAGATCCTCAACATGTATTCTTTAAGTAACTCAAGATTTAGCATTGTTTAAGGATGGGGCCTTATATTTTCCCTAGAATATTTTCTACCCAATGTTGACGAACATGCATTAAAAACCCCAAATAAGTTTTTTTAAAGAACCATCCTAGTGATAGCATCATTGGTGATGTGAATCAACCTGTAAGGACTAGATAGTCATTATAAAATGAAGTAGACCATATAACATTTTTCCCAATTAGAAAAAAAGCACTGATGAAGCTTTAGGAGATGATGATTAGATTAAATCCATTCAAGATGAACTAAATGAATTTGAAAGGAATAAATTCTGGACCTTGGTTAAATGACCTAAGGAAACATATTTTATTGGAGTAAAATGGGTCTTCAGAAATAAGTTTTATGAAAATGGAATCATTGTAATAAATAATGCTAGATTGGTTGCTAAAAGATATAATCAACAAGGTGGACTAGACTATGATGAAACCTATTCTATAGTAGCTAGAATTGAATCTATTCGTATCTTACTTTACTTTGTAAAATTCATCAATTTTAAACATTTTAAAATGGATGTGAAATGTTCTTTCCTTAATGGTTATGTTCAAGATGATATTTTTGTTGAACAACCTCTTGTTTTTGAAGATACAAAAGATCCTGGTCATTTGTTTAGACTTACCAAAGCTTTGTATGGACTTAAACAAGCCCCTCGAGCCTGTTATGATATACTCACATGAGTTTTGCTTCAAAATAATTATGTTAAGGTAAATTAAGTTCCAACCCTTTTTATAATGAAATATAAGAATAATGTTTTGATTGTTTAAATTTATATTGATGAAATTATATTTGGTTCAACTCAGCAATCCTTAACCAATTCCTTTGCAGATCTAATGAAATCTGAGTTTGAAATGAGTATGATGGGTGAGTTAACATTTTTCCTTGGTTTTAAAATCTTTAAAAAACCAGAAGGAATATATATATCCCAACATAAATATATTAAATATCTTCTTAAAAATCATGTATATGACAAAACTAAAAGTATAAGTACTCCCATTGGTACCTCAAACACAGGTGATCTTGATGAAGCTGGGATACCAGTAGATCAAACATCTTTTAGAGGTATGATATGAAGTTTAATTTAAATAATTTCTAGTCATCCAGACTTAATGTTTTAAGTTTGAATATGTGAATGAAATCAATCCAATCCTAAGGAATCTCATATAAAGTCAGTGAAAATAATTGTTCTCTACATAAAGGGAACCACAGATTTAGGAATCTATTTTTCTTCTGGAAATGATTTTGTATTAAAAATATTTTCAGATGCCAATATTGGTGGATGTAGAATGGATAGAAAGAGAACATCTGTAACTTGTCATTTCATATGAGATTCACTAGTTTCTTTGTCATTCAAGAAGAATAACTCAGTATCACTTTCCACTGTTGAAGCTGAATATATAGCAAGTGGATGTTGTTGTGATTATGTGTTGTGGATGCAACACACACTCACTGACTACGGTATGAGTTTTACCAAAAAAAAATTTGTGTGATAATACAAGTTCCATTTCCCTTAGAAAAAACCATGTACATCACTTGTGTGAAAATCACATAGAGATTAAGCATCACCTTCTTAGGGATCACACACTAAAAAGAGATAGAATTCAACAATTTATCATAACACAAGATCAAATTGATGATATTTTCACAAAATCATACCCTATGATAGATTTGAATACATTAAATAGAATTCAGGAATGATAACTGTAATGAAATCTTCCTCATTAACATTCTGTTGAAGCAATATCCTAATAGTAATAAAATTATTTTCATAGTGGGAGTACATTTGTTTGAGGTTTTTAAAAAATATTCGTAATGACATTTTTGAAAATATTCTTAGTCAGTTTTTAATTTTTTTATTCGTAATTATGTTTTTCAAAAAATTTCGTAATGAAGTTGTTTAAAAATTTTCATAATGAAGTTTTTCAAAAAAATACATAATGAAGTTTTTGAAAATTATCATAGTCAGTTTTCCAAACAAAATCGTAATGATGTTTTCAAATTTTTTTTGTAATGATGATTTTCGTAATGAAAAATTTCGTAATAAATATCTGCGTACTCCTTTTTTCAAACTCAAGTTTTTTTTTCAGAATATAAAGTCCTTCAAGAATAATTTTCCTCAATATGAATAATTCTCCTGAAAATCTGAAAGGTATGATTATTTATTGAGTTTTTTTAATCATCTTTTACTTGCTGGTAGTTTCTTTTGTTTTTTTAAATTTCCTTTATTCTAGTTATCATAAATTAGAATGTTTTTTTAAAACCTCAAAAGATCGGATCCAACCAAATTTTACTTGCGGCTAATGTTACAACCATCAGATCTGATCAGAAGAATTATCAGCCATTGGATTTAAATTGGAATTTCAACAGTCGTATCAACATCTATCAAATGGGACCACCAATGTTTGGCCCACATCATTTTTAATGATTTTGGGAGTCGAAGCTATGCCCCCTCTTCAAAATCCAATTCCGTATTTTCAAAAGGTTCTTAATTTTGAATGTCTAGTGAAGTTCCTTTTCAAGATATGTCTTTTGTCAAGCCGATTGTGGAATGTCAAGTATTCAGGGAGAAGATGGTGAATCCATGATTCTTCAATAAGTATGATTCAATTTTTCTCCAAAAAAACATCTTACTGAATGGATGGGAATGTGTTTTCATATCAAAGCATGGATCTCAAGACCTCGTGTATCCGGATCTACTCATTGTGTATTATGAGTCAGTTTATTTCTTTAAAGAAGAATGAAGAGATATGTTTTCATTAAAATGTTATTGAAATACCTTTACCCATTCATACACCAAGGCTTCTAGCTTTGTGGGGTTGTCATATGAAGGGTAAGTCGAGTTCTATTCTCACAAGATGCCATATGTGCATGGAAGTTTTGTAAAGGTGATGGCTATGGAGTGTCTTGGACTTATAAATGTCTATACCCCGATGATTGCAAATTTTGTCTACAAATAATCTGATCCTTGAGTTTTGGGTTAAGGGTTTTAATCGTACAGAGAAGGGGTGACAAGGAGAATCTGATGAAAAGTGATATGTATATCTTGGATTCATTGGTAAATCTATGGAAGATCAATTTGATGAAGCATATTCTCATTAAAATATAGAATATCAACAATGGGAATTTTAGAGCACAAATAATCATGTATCCTACCCTACTCTCCAAGTAGATTATTCGGTGTCTTGAGTCCTTCAAGATTCCTTGCAGTTCGAAGCCATGGAATTGCAACGATATTTTAGATAGTGATGATAGTTTTAAAGTAATGAATATCAGATTTTAGAATGATTCTAGAGACTTTTATGATCTATCGGTGGAGGAATCTGAAGCCATTCTAAAGAATATAGAAGAGGTTGAACTGTCGAAGAAGGCTAGAAAGAAAAAAAAATATTAAATGAATTAGAAGTTTAAGGTGAAACCCCTAATGCCAAAAAACTCAATCCGCACCTCCGAAACCCACAAAGTAGAAAGCCTTTCTGGATGAGGTTGTAGCCAATTTTATGGAGGATAAAAAGAATCAGAAGGAAGGATACCTATAGTTTAGTGTAGATCCTGCTAAGGCCAAGGCTCTAAAAGAAAAGAATTCTGAAGAGCTTGAGAAGAAATCCAAAGAGAATAAGTTTAAGAAGAAAATGTCTGAGGCTGAAATTGTGCAATCATTTTTGAAGGCTACAAAAGTAGCATCCGAGAACATTCTTGTACCAAAATAATTTTCGGTTGAACCCTTAACTAAGACTCTGGGGAAGAAGTTCATGACTCCATAAAAATCCAAAGAGAAGGATGTTGAAGAGGAAGCTGTGGAAGAGGTACAAGAAGCTAAAGGCATTGATGATACAGATGATCTGATAAATCAAGTTGATGACTTTCACGAGAAGGAAAGTTCATATGAAAAAATATCAATCTGTACTTCTCAAATCGGATCTTTGAACCATGCTACTATTCGAATTGATGAGAAGGCTGAAGAGGAAGTACATAAGTTATCTGAGGAAGAGATTCATAATCATGACTTTATTCATCCAGAAGATATGGTGGCAGAAGTCAAGAAAGAAACAATTGATGAAAATATAATTGTACAGTTGTCTGAATGTGAGCATGAGTCTCAGGATGAGGAAGCTGTTCCGAAAACTGACAAGGGGAAATAGATGGTTGTTGACACACCAACTAAATTTGTTAGAAGGAAGAAAGAAGCCGGTGGATCTTCAAAATTGAAGCTGGTAAAGCTAGAGAAAGAAACATCACCATGAAAAGTGTCAGATTCAGAATCATCAGCTATGGGACATGATTTTTTCATTCAATCCTTGAAGAAACTTTTTAATACCATTTTGATATTTCCAACCATTGACTCCAGATGTCAGATGCTCCAATATAGCATGAATCAGAAATACGATTATTTATCCATGGTGATGGATATTGGTATAAATATTGAGGTTGATTAAAAGAACATCATTATCAACTATGATGATCCAACATACCATGTTTTTATTGTTGTTTATCCAGTATAATTATAAAACTCAGTGTCATATCTAAATCCTAGGAATCGTATAATACTTAGATAAAGAGTATTCTATTTTCAGGATCCGGATTCTGACTCCGAGTTCATTGAATTCAGACTCCGATCTTTTATAATTTTCGACTCCGAATTCCAGTTACAAACATTCATTATGTTCTACTCTAAATTTTGTTTACAAACTTTCATGATGATTTAACTCCAAATTCTGTTTACGAACATTATTTATGTTCAACTCTGAATTCTGGTTACAAACATTCATGACGTTCAACTCTGAATTCTGGTTACAAACTTTCAATAAGTTCAACTCCAAATTATAGTTTCAAACTTTCATGAAGATTCAAATCTGAATTCTAGTTAAGAACATTAATGAATATTCAACTCTATATTCTGGTTACGAACTTTCATGAAGTTCGACTACAAATTCTGGTTACAAAATTTTAAAAAGTTTGACTCCTAATTCTAATTACGAATTTTGATTACGAACTCCGTTGACTTCTAACTCCGAATTCTCATGAACTCTAACTCCGAACTTTGTAAGTTCAGGTTCTGAATTCCTAGAAAATAGAATTTGAATATAATTGAACTATAAACTATTATTTATTTTTTGGTTAGACTCCGAACTTTTATTTTCATACAATCCAAATATTGAATTTGGTTATGTAATCATATTTTTTACCCCTATTTTTCCATAAAATGATGGCATGCATTCAGTTAGTAACTAACCGTTATTTGACTGACATGTGTATAGGTCCCTTGGAGATTCAAGTAAAAACATGACCGTTGGAAGAGGGAGATGATCATTGAATCCATATCTATAAATAGAAGTTCATTTGAAATATCTCACTACTGTTCTATGAATCAAGATATTACACGCTGTTGAATTGATTTCTAGAGAGAGACTTTCATACTTAGTGCGTACTAAACGTCTTGTTTATATTTTCTTTGTGCGACTCCGAATGTTACAGATTACATTCGAGGGCTTCTGAGGATAGGAAGATAGAGGTGCTGACTACCCAGAAGTTGAGGGATTCCTTTTTGAGGAAGATAGAGATTCCCACTACCTTGAAGTTGAGGTCTTGCGAGTATAACAAGACATACTCCGATCTTCATATCGAGGGCTTACCCTGATGTGGGTAAGACAAAATTTATTGCAAGTATAAATCAAGGGACCTTTATCCAAGGTTGTTGGATATGCTTTGCTTTGGGTTAAAAGACTTACTACTTGATGCATGTTTTGTTACATTTATTCCACTGCATTTGTATTTTTGAGGAAAGTATAACTATCTTATACATCCTTATACTTGTACTCTGATTTAGTTAGATTATATATGCTTTATGGTAGAATCTTCATCTTTGTAAACATTCATTAAGTTTAATTTTTCCGGAACCATATTTCCGGATTCACATTCTTGAAATTATATTTTTAGAATCAAGCAAGTGTGTAGAACTAGAAGTTTTGTGAAGTATCTTGTTTAACCTTGTTAAACATAACCATCTTTAAAAGTTCCAAAGGAATTTTTAAAAGTATAAAATTCAACCCCCTCTTATATATTGAGCATCATTAGATAATCCATACAATATCTCTATTATTTCGATCCAGAATTTGGTATTATATAGTATATCATACTCACATACCATCTCAAAAATTCATTCTGAAAAATCATGGAGCACAAAATGCTTCAAAAAAATTAAGAGTTTGTCCTCTCCCATGCTTATAAAATGTTAACACCACTACTATATTCTTCATTCATTCACAAATATTCGTATATTCTAAGAACATCCAAAATAACATAAAAAAATTCTTCCCCATAAAAAAGATTTATTTTGTTCATAAATCCATCATAGGAATAATTTAGTGCAATATTAAGAGGATACCTGAAGAAGTGGAAATATTCTTCAAGAACATCCTTATTTTTTCTCATTTGTACCAATATATTAATTTTTATTGAACCATTGTTATATAAAAAATTATCTTAATTATATTGGTATGACTTTATAATATTTTCCCCACTAAAAACCATCTCCACTAACATCATATGTGTTATAAAATCATATTTCATGTATACCATGATCTACCACGTTACAAAATGATATCTTTTTTTCCATATTCACCTCTTAACGGTGTGACTTTTGAAGATAAAATATATATATATGATATTTATAAAATATTTATACCATTTAATTCACTATATCATTTATATATTTTTATATTTCATTTTGTAGTATACAGGATAATGTCACCCATGCATACAACAAATGACATTATAGTGTGGCGATATGATTCGTCCTTCAATAATAATTTATATGGTAGGTGATAAAGATATAGAAAATTAATATTTTTGATATACATGAAATAATTATTATATTAACAAAATATTTATCATTATATAAATATAATATATATCTTTTTCTTTATTCCCTTTCCCCCATGTATTGATTAAAACATAATTCTTATACCTTTGGACTACCACCATCATGAATCAATGCTACAATCTATACATCAAGAAAAAAATTATGATATATAAAATTATATAATATGATATTAAAAATATTATGATCATTATAGAACGTTAAAATATTACGTACCCATTTCCACGATGATCAGTGTAAAATGCAAATGTTACTTACTCATATATATGACCAACTGTATCCAAGATCATAATATACTATATTTCCTCTAACCAACACTCATGAATGGTTATAAAAGTAATATTATGTTAAGAATATGATAAATATGTAATTATTATTATTTTGAAAATTATTTATCAATTTAATGTAAATATGATCTGAATCATTCGTGATGAAACACCCATGATAAATCAAGATAAAAACAACCGAAAAAATAATGAATTATTAATAATGAATGGGTAATAAGATATTATAAATGGATCATATATAATATTTTAAATATTAACATAATTCTGTTGTAATTATATTTCATTTCTAAAACCATTACACATGAGATTAAAGAATGTAAATCTAAAATGGAGTTGAAGGAAATGAGTTTCAAACCTCAATTTCAACTCATTGGGTAAGACTTCAATTTTTTTGATGATTTCATGATGAGAATATTTGTGTAATAACATTTGATAAATTTTTTAAAACATGTTTTAGGTTAAATTATAATTTAAAAACATAATTTTTTAATTGATTAATTCTCTCATCAAATATATTATCATTATACGAGTTTATTTCACTATATCATTCTAATAAAGACATTGTACTCTTTAATTTTTATTCATTGAAAATATTTTTTTATATATTAGTAAAACAATTTAATTTTATTATAATAGTTTTATTAAGGATATTTCAAATTAATGGTTCCATATTCCCTTTCTTGGGTATATAAATTAATTATTAAATGGTTTTTAATAAAATCGTACAACATTTTCCTCCTTGTTAGGAAGCCTATTTGTTCCGAAACAATGATTTATAAAAATTCTATAAAATTGGAATTTATATATTACAAATAATTTACAGAAGGATTATTTACCCATTTAAAATCACTGAAACTATTTTTAAATTGAATTTTTTGCTTTATTTTTCAAAATAACCTACATATGTCTTTTTATGAAAATTTTTAAGGAATCACTTGTTAATTATTTGAACAAGTTTATTTTGTTACCATTTTCAACTAAAAAAGGAAATTTTTTTAAATATCACACTTTGTATGGGAAAACTTGCTATAATGACCATCATTTATTTTAACATTCCATTGTGGGATTTGAGAATCATTTTGTAAAAAATGATTTTAAGATTTCTTTTCATGGAAAAGGAAATTATAAATGTTTTTCAAAAAGGAAATTTAATTTTCCTCAAATATATTTGATAAGATATTTTTTGAAATTTATATTTATCAATAACAATAAACCGTTATTACTAATAAAATTATATTATGTTACCTTTATACAATCACTATTCTTCCCAAGGATGGTATGTACTCATTTTGACTATGGAAAGTATTGATTTTTACTCCTTCGATTCATTTTGGTAATCAATGACATTCCTAGAATATTTTCAAATTTATATGATCATTGGAATTTAAATTTCCCCTATATATCCAAATTATACATGATATGTTTTTTATGGATTATAACATATATCATTTATATGTTTTGTTTTAAACATTGGATGTTATTTTCATATCTGGGGAAATATTAACAAATCCAAATTCATTAATGAAATTTAATAAAAAGGATAATTATCAATTAAATGAATTTTTTAAATTATAAGGAAAGAAATAGACATTCACAATAGGTGGGTCCCAGATATAGATATCCCCTTGATGAATTTGTTGACTCATAGGATCAATTGGTGGTCTATCTTTATTTATATGGATTTTGAACCAGAAGGTTTTAATCAATATTTTGAATGCTCATAACGATAATGGTAATTGGTACTTGGGAAACATGGAATCTAATAATTAATAATTTCCATTATTCCATTACATCAATCATTATCTAAGATATTTTCACTATGACAATAAATTTTATTTTTTTAATTATTAATTTCTAATTAAATGTCATATTTGATCAGTATTATATATATCCAAACTGATTATGCACTATCTCTACATTAAATTATGTTAATTATATTTCATTTGAGATTAGTTATTTAAGATACTATATTATTCACTATTTTTGAGTGAATATTTATTTCACAGTACATATCCAAATGATTCAATGATGTTTACTATGAAATATATAAAAAATTATAGAATAGGGAACGGTGATATTGTTGAAAAAATAATGTTTTATTTTGAGAATTAAAATATAATATAAGACTAATTTATCTATCTAGTTTTCAAATACTACTAAACTATTTGGTCTTTTAGGATGTGATTCCTTGCATATTATATAAAGGTATCAATGTCGGCGCTGATTCTGAGCAACTATGATATGGACCCTTAAAAAACCGTGTCATTTTTCTTATAAGATACAACATAATGTAAGAAATAATATATAAGTTTATCATTTATAATGAGAACACAAACCAAGTCGTTATTTGAATCAATGTTGTATATGAAAATACATTCTACACTACATGGTTTCATGAGTATATATATTGTATCAAATTCCATTATAACCTTCTTGAACCAGTCATCAATTTATTTATACCCATGAAACATGAATACATTCAAATTTTGTTTTTTTAAAATGAACATCATGATTAACATCCCATAATGCATTGATTTTATCTAGTTAATACTTTAAATAATGACTGTTAATTATATTTGTTGGTCACTATCACAAACCAAGCTAGGGTTTCATCCAACCTGACACATGAACCATTCTGAAACATGGCCCAAATAGAATTCCCAGTCCCCATGGTATAGAAACTATTCCTTGGAATTAAATAGTATGTTTGGGAATTATTTCACTGACTTAAAAAATAATAAAAAACAAACAATAATAAACAAAACCTAACAAAATAATTATAAAAAAACGAGGTAAATTGATTTTCAAATTCGAGGTTTACTACTTGAAATTAAACCAAAAGGTACTAAACCAATACTAGAATAAAAAATTTATCCTAAAAACCCCATCAAATAATAGGAACATCATCTTCAAGACACCTCCATCAATCCTTGAAAGAAGTGGAGAACTAGAATTTGTATCCACCGTTATGATACATATTTCAAATACTTGACTCAAAATATAACCACTTCGATACACACAAAAATTTGTACGTAGGGTTTGAGAAAAAGGAATGTAGGTTTCCACCTGATAGAAGATCTTCCATGATAAAACCATTAAAATAAAATTAACATGAAGATTCAAAAAAATTTCTGAACCATTTTCATAGAAAACTTTTTTTTATGGAATAGAATCATTAGTATTGATAAAACCAATAAGGAGAACCATGTTCATATAGTAAGTATGATATCAAAAAATAGATCAAGTTCAAAATAAATCTATACAGGATATATCTAAAATAGGACACTAGGATCTTCATAGATCATTGAGACATAGTGTATCCAATACAACTTATAGGAACCCTAAGCATGATAAACTAGAGAGGATGAAATCCAATTTTCTCATAGTATACAATAATAATCATAGTTTAGATAGATTTGAAATCATTAATCTTTGTAGATGAATCTGGTCCAATCCAATTCTGATTAAACTATTGCGCTAGTGATTTTTCACCCACCAAGATATATAGGATTCCCATTATGCTCGATTTTCATTATACATGACACATAAGACGTCAATTTAACCCCAGAATAATATAATCAATTTAATTTATCATTATAAACCACTATTTCCATAACCAACCCTTAATTTAAATCCAAAGCCACACCAAATCCATTTCAAAATCATATTTCACATCATTTATTCTTTTTATTATGAATTGTAAGGAAGGAAAATAGAGAAGCATACATTAAACATTTTTTTTCTCTCTGAAAAAAAAAATAACTCAATACAAAAAACCCATGAATCCATTTAACACACTTTTATCTCCTCAGGTACAATACATAGATCATAAACATGAATTACGAAATGAATATCAAAATAAAAAAATATTGTATAAACATTGATCCACCCCCCATAAGTGTAGAAACGTTCCGAAATCTGTGCTAAACCAAAACCACACCACTAAGTCACCCTATAAAGGAAATATTAGACCAAAAATTAAATATTGAATGCTATAAATAATGATATAACCATTAATAGGTCACCCAAGCCACTGGAGTCATGATACCCAAATAAGGGATAATAAGAAACATTATAAAAGAGAGAAAATAATGAAATTAAACCACTTAAATGATTGTTTCATGAATAATTCCCACCAAAATCCACATCAATCATTGAGATCCAAGGGATAAAAGATAAGTTCTGGTTGTTCCTAGGGCTGAAAATCCTACATGGAGGAGAAAATGGGTGGATTTGGGGTTAAATATGAAAAGTTATGAAATGTTACAAACCCCAAATTTTAATGACATAAATAGGCCGCACTATTTTCTATCATGGGTTTTAAGCTATTCAGAAACCATGGATCAATAAATATCATTGAGGGAAATGATACATTTTTAGTCTTCATGGTATCCATACTATGTACTAACTATGTGGTTAACCTCTATCAATAAAATGACACTAGGCTGCATGGTTTATTGTGCTAGGCACAGGGTTTCCCCTGACCATGCACACATCATGAACCACCTAATTTCAAGTGAAAAATATCATACTTTAATAAAACACACAATGGAAAAACAATTTATAATGTTCATAATAAAAATTTGTAAAGGAATACCTAAAAATGAAAACACAATTGTGAAAAGTTTCCTCAGTATGAAAACATTCCATCCCCAGAAAGTCAACATGATACATGACAAGAGAATAAGAAATAGATATAACACTTCAACCCAATAAATTCACTCCGAATTCACATGAACATCATTACCTTTCTTTGAATTTAACTATAACAATATAATTGATTAACAATGAATATATTCTATTAGGAACCAACAATTTTCATTCGATGGTCAAACACAAAAAAATATTGCTTCAACTCATACTCATCCCATTTCAACACCAAATATGGATCTGCATTGTAATTTTTCTACAATTAAACATGAATTACTTTGTGAATATATTTTAATAGATATGGAAAATATACCTTGTATTCAACTATACCGATCTTCAAGGTAATATCAATTGTTCAAACATTTCTCAGTGTTAGCTACCCTTTCATAACAATTACATGTGATCCAAGAGAGGGGACACATTCGGGAACACCAAATCACCCACATAAAAACCCAACTCTATATACCTATGGTCATATTAGTATGTTTGATGAATCTGATAAATCAAAAAATGATGAATGATCGACTTATATTTATCAAAAGTCTCTTGTACATGTATCTGTCCCAATAACGAGGTTTCACCCACTTCATCCCAACATAAGGGTGACAGAAATGGATGACCATGAAGCTCCATGAATGGATACATTAATTTTATGGAGTTTTACATATTTTTATATTATAATTCAACGAATCAAAAATGTATATACCATGATCTAATAAAAGACACATTATTGAAGCATGTCTTCCATGATTTGATTCACCCGCTCCATCCGACAATCTGTTTTGTGATGGTGTGCCATGCCTAGATAGACATGTCATAACAATGAAATATAAAGGTCATACATAAAGTTCATGGTAAAAGGGGATCCAAATATAAAACAATTACCTATGGGACACCATGAAGCTTCACAACCTCTTCAACAGATAACTGACTTGACTTATTTAGCATTTTTGAATCCACGATAGGAATGAAGTTGGATTATTTGTATTTATGATCAATAACCACCCATCTATAGTTACATCCCCATGGTGTATGACATAAGACAATAAAAAAATACATGTTTATCTCATTACAGTTACATGTTTTAAAATATGGATAATTAAAAAATCAGGACGTCCATTGGGGGTCCACCTTAACGTGCTAGAATGAATAACATTGTGATTCAATGGATGTGATTTCCCACTTCATACATGTCCACTAGAACTGCTGAAACACATCATAAAAAATCTGTATTTAACTAGATATAATGTCCCATTGAGACTGGAGTGTATCTTCTATCACCACCTTCTTCATAGATAAAAGTATATTAATGTGGCCCTTAAAGCATAAAACTAATTTGGGAGACATAGAACCACTAGAATATGTCTACCATCTATGAAGAAAGAACATAGAAAACTACTAGAACTCGTCACCATGATTTTACTCCTGAATGAAATCAAGAAGAGAAGGAAACATCTGAAAACAGGCCAAAAACGCACATCCATTATAATCGTGGTTTTCAAATTAATTTTAACAAAGAGACCAATATTATCCATAGACTTTTATAAATTTTATTATATGTTTTTTAATGTATTTTAACTATAGTTTAAATGTCAAGGATTGTAGATTCAAGGGTATTGGAAGACTTGGTTCATAATACTAAAAAACATGGGACTAAATGGAACATGTCTTTATTCAATCTTCATAAAGAGATCCTAAATTCATTTGATCCCATACATAAATATATGTTAAAGAGGGGATATCTTTAGAAAATAGATGAGCTAAAAACCCAATATGGGAATAAACACATGAATAAATATTATAACATGGGTAAGAAGGCATAACATAATGATATAAAGATGCTTGGTACATGATTAATCAAATGGAATCATAACATTTAAAACATGGGATCATATATTGAAGAAATCATTGTAATGTGGAAACAACATACATCATGAATTTAGTCTGAGTCGATTCTCATTTCTCATAGATTAGCATGAGTCAATTCTAACCAACAAGACTATTTCACATGTAGCACGAGTCCATGATAACTACCATGACCAATCAATTTCACTCTCATGGGGCTAAAATTTAAACAATGAATTGGAGCACTATCTGGGTGCACCCATCATAACATGTTAATGAATATGGTTTTCAAAACAATAATCATACATAATAAATCAGATAAAATATAAGGGTTCCCATGGAATGAAATGGGTATAATAATCTTGTAGTAAACCCTAATAAATGAGTGTATAATACAAGTTTCCATTAAAAAAAGAAATTAAAACATACATGGAATCTAATATGGGAATATTTTCATTTATCATTGTAATTTATGTTAAATATATGTTATAAAATGTAAAAATAATATTTATTAAATTTTAGAAATAAAACATTTTACGGTGGTTTTAAGGAAAATACTAATGAGCATTTAAAATAGATAATTTCATATTCATTTATATAAAAATTGATGTGAAAAAATAAGGACCTCATAATAAGAAGTGTACTTTTATAAATAAAACAGTGTATTAAAATAGAATATTGAGTGCACATTAAATTAGATAATAATTCAGGAAGTTCCATTAAAAGGGTTTGCTAATCCGGAAGAATTTACAATTGAAAAACATAAAAATATTTAAATCCCTAAAATATAATTGTGAATGGATCATGAAACATGGGTTTGGAACATAGTCATAGAATTTATAAGATTTAAATAAAAATAAAATATATCTTCTTTTGGGTAAAAAGAATGATAGGGAAACCTAAAGGGGTAATAATGGTTCACGTAGAATCCCTTACGTTATGTTCAAAGGTGTTCTTGAATTGAATTTAATATTCTAGATAGTCAAATAATATTCATTAATTAGTAAATAATGAACATATTCTACATTTAATTTATTTATTATAACCTTATTAAGTTTATTCATGTCCTTTTTAAGGACATAAGAGTTTTAATTTAATTGTTTGGGTGCATTTGTTTCCCAAGATTTCATGATCAGTTTACATATATACATGTGCAGATAATCAAGCACGATTTGGATGATATTCTATAATTGAAGTTATATGTTATTACTAAACAAAAAAAACAATATATGTTTATAAATATCATTTGGTAATTTGGATTGAGGATTAATCAATATATTAAACATTAATGATAACTGTTTGGGTTAGATAGAGGTTTTTTATCATAATGAACTCATTTTGTTTTAAAAATAAATACCATTTTACCAAAAGGATTCTTGAACATTACCTAGGATATATTACATAAACAATAATCTATTCCAACTATAATATTTTTTTCATGACCATAATTTAAGAAAATAATAAAAATTCAAATCTCCTCATCCGTGATTGTGATAAATTAACACATCTTGGATAGGGTTTCAATTTATAGTATATAATGAGGGTAATAGTGAGATAATGATGAATTATTACATTAGTATAAAAAAATTTAGTACATGTAAGGTACTGGAGTTATAACTCTATTTTTATGAGGATATAAGATGATAGAAAATAATACAATGAGCTTGAATCAAAATTTAATGAAAATTGAAGATGATTTTATCACTGGATTCGTTCCACATTAGAACCTAAATAGGGTGTATTTTTTGTTATTATGATAATACCATTAGCTTATGTACGTGGTATAGATTATTAGGTAGATATTTTTCAATAATATTGGCAACAAAAAATGCATGAGTGGTGTGAGGAGAAGAGGTGGGAAGGGGTGGTTTTTATTCTATAGTAGAGGGGTGTTTTCTCAATATTTAATTAATTATATTATTATTTTTCTCATGAAAATAAACAATGATGATTTTTGAGACTAAATAATGTTATTAAATAATGTTATATAGTATAAAAGGTCCATATATCAGCTCTGTATCGATAAATAGTGTATCTATCATATAATGTATATATACCGTAAATTACCTTATTTCACTAATCACTAAAAATTATTGTACATTAGAAATATCCAAAAAACAAAACCATACCATTTATTAAAATGTATAATCTCAAAATAAACTCCATTTCATGAAAATAATTTTCAAAATATGATAAATTAAATTTTTAATTATAACCATAATTTACATAAAAAAAATTTGATTATAATTTCTTTTCTAACACATTAAGAAATTACTTAATGTCTCATAAAATTTTGATATAATCACAAGATATCAAATTAATATTTTATGATTACATTTTAAAAAAATAAACTTTCATTATGTTTAAAAAATTAATCATAAATTTTAATTAAATATACCTGACATATAAAAATACCAACATTTAATTAATAATTATAAAAATATTTATTTACTTTCACATTGATATAATTATATTATATTGAAACGTATAATATGGATAAAAATTATTTATACCTTCGTTGGTGAGGATATTATTTCATTGCATGGTTTAATATTCATAAGGATAACATTACAATTCCCATGGTCAAGTTAAAATTTCATCAGTATATGTCCCTTAACATCTAGAGATGACTTTTATTTCACACATTATTCATTATTATTGTTTTTATTTTGTTCTATATATAATATTATTTGATTATATAGTAAACATTAATTAAAATAAGGTAATTCTGTTGATAAAACATTTTGTTATTACATTCATCCCACCTTGTGATATTTCCCCCTTGAAATTATATGTTACATTATATGCTGATAATAGGTTTGGGAACTTATCGTTCATTGATTTTTACACCCCAGATATTTCCACATTGTACAGATATTTCCGCTATAGTACTTTGACCAAGACTGTGGCCTTGTTAGTTAGAACATTTACACTATGATCCATGTTCTTCAAAATTTTCTCCTCATATGAAAGACCATTCTCCAACTGTACTACCTCTGAATACAGTACATGTGAAGGATTTGGTATATAGTTTTTTAGGGGTGGTAAATGGAATACATCGTGTACATTAGATAGGGTCAGTGGATATGATAGTTGATTGGCCATAAACATTAAATGATTAATAATCTAGAAGGGGTTGTTTTAATTGGGATATAATTATTCATTATTACAAAAAATCATGACCTTTTTCTTTGGAGATATGTAGTGGAATACCTTGTCCCCAATATGGAACTCAATGTCCAATTTATCATTGTTAGAAAAACTCTTTTTATAACTCTAGGCTTCATGGATGTGCAGCTGAATTGTTTTAACTTTGACTACCATTCCTGGTCTTAGATATATATAGTCACTTACTTTGTCCCATGACACCGGCGTTATGCACATTTTCCCAAAAGTGGCACCATATGTACACAATCAGATACTGGATAGGAAATAGTTGTTGTAATAGAATAAGACTAGTGGTAGATGATGGTTCCATCCTCCGTTGATGTCCATTGAACACACTATAAAAAATTATTTTAGTGTCTAAATAGTTCACAAATATTGTCCATGATTTTGAGGATGATAGGCCACAATGAAGTTCATCTCAATGATTGGACCATGTTTGATAATTTTCCACAACTTTGATGTGAACATTAGATCTCAAACTGGTAAAATCAATATTAGTACTCCATAGAAGGAAACCAACTCTCTAAAATATATATCTATTCAATTTTTTCTGGTGAAAAGACCCCTTGAATTGAGATAAAGCGATATGTGTTTGTATGATGATTCACAATGACTTGTATATCATTTTTTCTAGTGGATGCCCTTGGAAGACTATCATCAAAGTCAGTGGTAATGTTCTCCCACATCAATCATAGTATTGGTAGTGGTTGCATCATCTACATATAATTTTTTCTTTTAGCCTTCACTTGATTACATATCGGGCACATTGATATATATTTATCATCTCTTTATTTATATTTTCCAACCTATAGTTCTATCGGATATCACAATACATATTTCTGCTCCATGGGTGTATAGAAAAGGTTGAGTTTTGTGCACCATTTAAAAGCATCGGCTTTATCTATGTATTTTAGGGTACATATTATCGTGACCTAAATCATACAAGTCCTTCATATTCAATCTTGAACATACTAGATTTCTCATTTTTATAGTTTACACCCATTATTGAATTTCCACATCTTTTCATTGAATATCATCTATTTTCCTCATGGGGGATGGTTCATAATCAATTTGAGAATGAGTTGATGATTTTACTCCTATAGTGCATTATATTTTCATCCTATTCATATATAATAAAATTAGATCCTTTTCAATTGACATCATTGATAAATATATATGATTATTTCTTCTCAGAGCAACCACATCATTATTTTCTTATTAGGATTGTAGGGGATTGAGTAGTTATAATTGTTCATGAGAATTATCCTTATTCACTAGAACATATTATGCTACTTCTATATGAATAAAATTTTGAGACTCTTATGGTTAATATATATCTCACACTTATCCCCACAAAGATAAAGACATAATATTTTCATTGCAATGATAACAACTTTTAACTCCAGATAATGCCTTCGATAGTATTACTATTGAATTATTAACTGCCATGAAGGATTGGATATCACATTATCATTTTTAAATTGTATATCGCCTAATCACATCATTGATGCATCATTGTACACCACAAATAGTTCTCCACTTGTTGGGAGAGTGAGTACTAGCATAGTAATAAACCACTTTTTGAGATCCTCACTGATTTTCTCATATTCTTGGGTCCAGAAAAACATCACTTACTTCTGTTTCAAATCGTTATTAATACCTAGAGTGTCCTAGATTTATACAAATCTCTATTATAGATGAAAGAATGGGATACCTTTCATTTGAATTTGTTTTGGGAGGGTCCACAAATAACTCATTTTTTGTGACAACATTCCCCAATAATGAACTTCCTCCATCAAGAACCCACATTTTCTATACCATCCAAATATTTTCTCCCATTGTAATGTATTTATCAAATTATTCAAATGCACCTCATGTTCCTCCTATCTCTTGTAGTATATCCTAATATATACAATAAATATTACAACAAATTTATTGAGGTTGTCAACAAGGACAATATTCATTAAATCAATGAAAAATTATAGAGTGCAATTGTGTTTGATGTGCCTTCTTCTGATCTCATAGAGTCCATACCTCATTTGAAAGGATATAATGAGAATATCTTCCTTCGTCACCTTTAATTGGGGTTATCTTAAATGAAGTTCTACCTTTGATAGTCAACTGGCCCTATGTAGCTGATCGAAAAAGTTATATATCTGAGGCAGGGGCCACTTTTTATTTATCGTGATATTATTGAGCTCATGATATTCAATGTTGTGGTGAATTGATTCCACATTTTTGATAAAAAAGAAAACCGGTTAACCCCATGGTGAAGCAATCAGGCCTATAAAACCCTTCTCAAAATTTTCATATAAATACTTCATCATCTCCTCTTACTCAACAATGACCATTATATAATATTTTTTTGATATAGGAAAAGATCTAGAAACAAGATTAATTAGAAACTCTACCTATCAGTCAGGAAGAAGACCAAAAATCATTTCATGGAATAAATTAATGTATTCCATCGCTAAGGTCATGTATTTGAGCATGATTCACTGATTTTTCTCAATCATTTCAGAAATATATTATTTCTCATGATGATGAAAAATCCACATATGAGACAATGATTATAAAGGAGATTTTTTTATCCTCCTCACACATGTATAATATCGTCAGATTCTATAGGATGTGAAAAGTGATATCCCATTCCCAAAATTTGATGTTGTATTTTTATAAATATAGCCAATCTATGCCCAAAATATCCTCAAACGCTGTGAAAATAAGTATGATGAAATTTTATGGGATGTTTAGTCCACAATCATTAACCAACGAGGAGTTATGTACATTGGATGAAATAATTTCCCCATTTTATATAATCACTTATTTCATAACATCTAAATTTTTAGGTGGTGACTGAATAGTTCTACTAAAATTTTATAATATGAAAGAATGCATAGATCCAGAATCCAATAGTATGTTTACTATTCATGAATGAATAAACAATATTCAAATCACCACATCATTGTCTAAATACAGCTCATCAGTTTTGATATAATAATCCCTTTGTTGATTCATTTTAGGTTGTTTTTTATATCCTTCAACATCCCATTTATTTTGGAAATTGTTCTCATAATGCTCATGTTCGTTGTAGTATAAACACTGCACTACTAGCTGACCATTTATATGAACCTTCCTTTAATTTTCCACATTAGTGGAGTTCTTTATTTCCTGTTAGTAGATATTATCTATATGTACCATTATTCTACATTTTAAACAATTAATTACTCCCCTAATATTCTAACTAGGATTCTACTTCCACAGTTTTAACATGATGGATGATTGACATACATTCCATCGTGGGATTTATTTGATTATCATCCATGTTGGACTCCATTTTCCACATTCATTCATGGGAACCAAGTTACCATTGATGTTTGTTGATGTTCATTCCAATCATAAGGTAAAAATGGATAATGTATACATATAATTAGAAATCTCAAATTACCAACACTTTTCATAGTCATGGAATTATTTAGATAATGAATTGATCAACCATGAATTTAGTGTTCATGTAAATGCCAAAGGCATATATAGAAAACCATATAATTTTTTCATAATAATCCCCTATATACATATCTTCCTTATGAATAAGTCTGAAGTACGCTCTTTCTTTTTTTAAATTGAGGGTTCGGAGAAAATATTTATTGAATAACATTTTCCTAAATTCCTCCCAATCCATGGAATCGATTTCCTCCATGGACATCATTTGGTTGATCAGTTTCCACCACTGATCTGCTTTTCCATTTAAATTATATACCTCCAGCCTAAGTTTCTATTCATGTGATCACTATAGCACAAAAAATATCTTTTCAAATGAGTTAATACACTATTCAATAAAGGGAGATAAGCAAAACTACTAAACAAGGGAGGCATCTACTTCATGAAGGATTTGATAGATGATTTATATTTCTTTGGTGAATGAGGTAGTTCCACACGATTGATGTTAGTTTTCAAAACTTCAGCAAATTGAGAATGTAGTGTCATGAAATTTTTAGTACCTATACCAATAATATTTGGCATATAATTAGGTCAATATTCCCATTCACTATCACATTGATTGTTGGATCGTGTTCTTATATATCCCTCCACTAAAAAAGAAAATTAATTACATGTATGGGGCTTGGATAATTACATATTAAGAATAAAACATTACATTGAATATAAAATGATAAACAAGTAAAAGAAATGTATATCATAAATTTGGATTCCCATTGATTAAATCATGGTTATAATTATTTTATTTATTAATATATATTCTTATTGGATATTTTTTGATCCCCTAATAATTATTTATAATTATATAATGATGTTACAAATACTTATCTCTTGGGAGTATCAAACTAGTTGCACAATAAGTCAAGTTTTCGTGTATTAGGATACCTAGAGTCTAGCGTAGAACACCTTTAAAGCATTTTCACTCATAGGTACATTTGTGCAGAACCCCTTCCACTTGCAGTATCCTGAAATTGATTTATTTAATCTATAAACCACTTACATCGAACATACCAAAATTTACGGATATTTCTTATACAAACATTTAACCTTAGGGTTCTTGTAAATGTTTTATATTCAAATATTAAAAAATTTTTAGACCATCTTATGATTCCAAATATTGTAACCCTATACCTTTTTATTGATGATTACATGATTTTTAATGTATTTAAACAACAAATTTAATGCCAAGGATCATAAATTCTAGTCTCTTGGGTGAATAGGTACGTAAAACTAAATAAATCAAAATAAATAAAACATTTTTTTATTTAATATTCACTAAGAGATCGAAACTTCCTTTTATTCCTTACAATGTCAAAGGATAACCTAGGGATAACTTGAATAGATGGACATGCTAGAAGCCTGGTAGGGGGATAAATGTAATAAGAAAGCATATGAAATGAGTTACAATGCATAACATAATGATATAAAGAGGTATGGTAAATGATAAACATCACAAATCATAACATTTAGATTATGGTATCAAATAATCATGGAATAATTGTAATGTTTCAGAAATATAAAACATCAATTTTTCATTATTAATGTCTCTTTTAACAAATAATAGCACAACTCAAGGCTAACCACCACGATCGTTGAAAATGGAGTAGAATTCAATGCTAAGGGCCAAGACCGTTGCACATAACAACTCATGAGACTATTATTTACCTAATAAGTTGTAGGAAGATCAGGGATCACCCTTAATAAAATGTTTAGGAATACTTTTTTTGCACAAATAATCATACATAATCAATCATATATAAATATAAGGGTAAAAATTGAATGAAATGAGTGTTGTAGTCATGGTATAAAGAATAATAAATGGGTGAATCAAACAAGTGTTCATGAAAAAATTTATTAAAATATACATGTAAATTAATAATTGAAACTATGCATATATAATTGTAAGTTATGTAAAACCGAATTGATAACATGTAAAAAGATTATTTAATAAATTTTTCATTAAATCATTTTAGGTTGATATTAAATAAAATACTAAAAACATTTAAAATAGAAAATTAAATAATATTTTATATAAAATTATAAGTGAACATATAATATTTTCGTAATATATATAAAAATTTAATGAAAAAATGGTGAATTAATACATATGATAGAGTGCACATGAAATTGGGTTAGAATTCATGTAGTTCCCTTAAAACGGGCATGCTTATCGAGATGCATTTTGAAGGGACCAACATAAAATTTTACATATCCACAAAAGATAATTGTGAATGGATCATGATACATGATTTTGAAAATTATTCACATAATTTATATGATTTACTTAAAAAGAAAATTTGACTTCATTTTTGTAAAATGAAAGATAGAACAACCTGAAGAAATGATGGAGGTTTGGGTAGAATCACATACCATAATGTAGAAGGTGTTATTCACTTGATCTTAGTGTCAGGAATAATGAAATTAGATTCAATAATTAATAATAATATACCATTTAATTTATTAAATTGTTTTATTATAAACATTTTTAGTTCATTTATGGAATTTTTGATGGGGTATGAGGTTCCATTTCATTTTTCAGGATCATTTCATTCCCTGTTTTTCATGATCTCTATACATATGTACATGCATGGATAATCATGTAAGATGACGATGGAATTCGATAATTTATGTTCTTTGTTATTATAAAACATAAAATGATTTTATGGATATAGCATTTATTAAGATATTTGGATTGAGAATGATTCATTGTATAAAAAATTACTGATAGCGGTTTAGCTTAATTTGCAGTTTTTTATAAAAAAAACTCATTTTGTTTTATAAATTAATACAATTTGTATAAAATGATTCCAGAACATTACATAAAATATATAACCAACCTGAAATTTTTTTCAACCATAAAAGTGGTTTCATGACCATAATTAAATAATTTAATAGATTTTGAATAACTGACATATTTGAATGTAAAAAATTAACACATCTTGGATGGAAGAACCCTTCCTAGTATAAAAGGATGGGAAATGAGAGATGATGATGAAATTTTAAATTATCATAAAAAATTCCAAAAAATGTATTGTAATAAATTTATCACTCAATATATATTAGTAGATGTGAGGATTGAAAAGAATACAACGCAGCATGAAAAGAAATTGAATGAAAATAGATGAGGGTTTTACCTCTTGATTACTTTCTCTTGAGAACCTCCATTGCGTATAGGTTTTTTTTCTTTTTATGAGACCAAGATATCATGGTAGTTAGGGAGGATCTTATGTATAGAATTGGGAATAATTTGGACATGTTTCAAGGCTTGGGAGGTGTGAGGATAAGAGATGGTCAGGGTAGTTTTATATAGAAGGAGAGGGGAGTTTTCTCGACATTTAATTCATTAGTACATTATTTTGCTAAAGACAATATAGAGTGTAGGTTTATTAGTGTAAATAATCTAATCAGATCATGTGATTTTGATCAAATAGTTATTACCTCTTCTCCGACATAATAAATATTTTATTTAACATATAATGTATATATACCAAATATGTCCATATCTCACTATTCACTAAAAATTCAAGTCTTTTAGATTAATAAAAAATATAATTCTACAACATTTTGATGTTTAGAATCCAAAACTGATCTTCATTTTATGAAAATAATTTCCTCAATATGATAAATTAAATTTTAAATTAAAACCTTAATTTACTAGAAAAACAAATTTAAAATTAAAACTATTTTTCTAACACATTAAAAAATTAATTAAG
Organism: Viscum album; assembly: GCA_963277665.1. Lineage (NCBI taxonomy): Eukaryota > Viridiplantae > Streptophyta > Magnoliopsida > Santalales > Viscaceae > Viscum > Viscum album. The sequence continues at coordinate 602,704,093 of OY728157.1, forward strand.
GTATCGTAAAAGTAATTTACAATCCTAAGATATAAAAATATTATTTTATTAATAAAATTAACAAAAAAAAATTACCTTCTAATTGATTAAATTAGTCAATAAATTATCATTAAATATACATGGATTACAAATATACCAATATTTAATTAATATTTTATTAAATGTTAATATTTTTTTATAATTATTTAATTATTTAATATTGAACCTTATAAGATGGAAATTTTTTAATTATAATCTCATTATTGACATTAATTTTTCATTTGCGATTTATCTTGTCATAAGGGTCACTTAATTATTCCTAAGGTCCTATTACTATTTCATCGCTATATGTTCTATATCTTCTATAGAAACCATTTGTTTCACTAATTCATAATTTTTAAGGTTTTTAATGTGTTATATATGAAATATAATGTGATTATACACTAAGGAATAATTATAACAGTGGAATAAAATTAATAAAAATCTAGGTTGTTAGAAGCCCCATCAAATCCCACTATCCAATGGATTATATCAATGTTGGAAATAGAAAATTTCACCAAAAATCATTGATAACAAATTTATCAATATTAGGGCTATAGAATATAACATATTCAAACACATAAAGGTATACGAAACTATGAGAAATCATCAAATTCCAAGCATTATGGGAGAAAATTAAGGCTAAAATCATATAATCAGAATACACTAAAAAATTATATCCCAAATGATAATAGTTTCATGAATTCATGGAATACATCACCTCTTATTACTATAGGTCATGGGATCGGTAATTCAATTCATGTGGTCAGAGTTTGCGAGGGCCAAAAGCCACCATTGGGTCATCCTGCATCAACACACACCGCAAACACATACCAAAAGCATCACAATAGAACACATATCCATTTCCAGACATTGGAAATGTAATAATAGGGGATGTTGAAAATCACTATTTATGGTATTCAATGTATTAATGTCATTTTTGGCTCCATTACAAATTTACCTCTATCTAGTAGAGAAACATCTTGATATAAGAAAGATGAGAGAAATCTCGAAAAACCCAATTGTAATACCCTTCCCTACACAAAGTGATCCTAATATAAATAAATATTTGTTTGCTTCCCCTATGACATAACCACAATAATATATTTTTGGTCAACCAAAATCCCTGTTCCGAGATCACAAGAACTAGAATCATCACATTCCTAGTTCAGAAGGTGAATTTAGAAAACATGGCATAGAGATGATGATCCTAGAGAGGACCCAACACATATCTCAATTGATTTTTGTGTTACTAAATAGACATGAAATAGACCATGATGTCTTCCATGGATACAAAACTATGTAATTGAGGTACAGGTTTAACAATCCATACCTAAGGTCCATGAAGACCGTTGGAGAATTATTCAATCCAAAAAGAATTACCATATTCTCAAAATGGCCTTACCATCTTCCGAAGAATGTTTTCAGATCATTGGCCTCTCAAACTCCAACATGTTGTTAACAAGAAATCTGTTAAATTTTAGAGAACCACAGTAACCCCTCAAGATGATCAGAAATATCACAATATGGGAAATGAATTATTTTGTCTTAATGGTTACTGTATTCAACTTCCCGTAATCAATGAAAAACCATAGTGATCCATCATCCATTTTCACAAATGAAACTAGGGAGACACAAGGTGAGATGCTCAGTTTAATTATTCCATTTAATTAAAATTCATACAACTATACCATTAATTCCCTCAACATTGTGAGGTCCATTTGGTATTATGGAAGAGGTACTGACTGTGTACCTAGTTCTAAATCAATAGATAACTCCACATCCCTCTCCATTGTTATACCTGACATATCATATAGAAAAGCCTCTACAAACACTTCCACTGTCATAGGAAATACATCCAATAGGGAACTAACATCATCCTCCAACATGAGTGATGTTACATTGATACTATATTGAACGGTTTTTGAAGTGGTGTTCTAAAATGTCCCTAATAAGGATCCAGTTCACCATGAAAGATCGTGATACACCAAATAGATTAAAAAAACTCACTTTCTTGCAATAAAATTTTATTGTTTCCTGAAATCACACCATCCAATCCATATTGTGGATTACGTTAAAGTGGTTCATCTCTAAGACTAGGAAATACATTCCAACTCTACCCCTGAAAAGGTGAGTGAATAATACGGAATCCTAAAACTATTCTCTCTCACAATACCAATGTAGAGTAAAAAAATACATCATATACTAAATAATATCAGTTGGAATATTTAACAAATCATCATGGGGGGAATAAATGAATGAAATGGAATCATTGGTTTCCAAATGATCTAAAACTAATGACGATATAATGAGAATGGTTCCTCAATCTGTCGAATATCATTTTTCATATTCCACTGTTTCACAATCCACAACATGAAGCTTCCTCACTTCATCCTAGTCATGAGAATGAATGCTATCCTATGGCTGGTAAATTAACTAACTCTTCCCAAAAAAAAAGATACATGTATTCCACCATGACCACTAAACTAATAAATCGATATCTAAGATAGCTCTGATTGGGATGTGATTGCATTAGAAGATAGAGACCATTCACCAATATGATAAAAACATGAGGCCATGTAAAACCAAAAAAATTGTCCCATATATCCATATCGGTGACAAGGCCATTCATGAGATGTGAATGTAGGTAGAATGTTCCCTACCTTCTCATATTGATGTAACACAACTGACCAAACATCAAAGTCGACAGATGAATATAGCCAAGAATAACGACATGAAAAACCCCCTCCCATCAATCCCTACTCATCTTTCTTCATATTATTCTCTCATGAAATTCCACTACTCTGTTCTGACACTGATACATGGAAACCGAGCTATTAAATATGATCAATATCTACCTTGATGTCATGATCAATCTATATGGCATAAATATTAATTATAAATGAGAAGACGTGAGATTATATTTCTGGCCAAAATCCCCCTCAAATATTTGAGCCTTTATTTAATCATTGAAAATGAGTTCATGTGAATACATAATTAACACAAAAAAGAGGTTAAAATATTATATCAGATACGGGTCTCTATGTCTAAACTCTATAAACTAATGAGATCAATCATAGTCTAATACCATATGAAAATAATACTAATGAAAAACAAATATAAAATCTTTCCAACCTATATTCTCGTGCTTTATATCATGCAACACTGATTCCCATTGCTTCCAAATGGGACCATCCAACATGAAACTAGTGGATTTCACCCTAACCACCTCAGATGTATCTAGAAACTCAAACATCTTCTCTATTTTTTTTCATTACACTCATACTATTCCAATGGTGTTGTACTACCTTGGATATAAAGAGTCTTCTTCTTGAGGAACATTAATTAAATTTCCTTTCTAGGACCAGGTTATGATTCTTTGTCCTACGAAATACCAAATCCCACAACTCTTCCTAGAGCATGGATAGCCCGAACCACAACTTCAACTAATATTAGATCAATCAGTGAGGTAGTACTCTCTTAACTCTCATATCATGGTGTTGATGAATTAATTAGGGTTGAATATTTTTCAAATATGAAATATCAACAATGACAAACCATAAAGACAACCATTATAAAAAAAATTCAACCTAAAAAAATAACCGCATTCGATAAATAGAAAATAGTGAAATCGATAACGATTAAAATTACAAAAAAAAATTCACACCCACCTGATGTCAAAATATAAAATAAAACATACATTTATCACATGGTTGAGAAGTAAATCATATCCCAACACCCCATGGTTACTCAAGTCCTATCACAAGTAGTGATTCCCAGGTACAAAACATGAAACTAAAAAATCAATCAACGATATTCCTAGATAATTTCTATCCCAAGTCATCCTGATATAACATGACCCAAAAGTGAATAATTTTCTCAAAACCCATTTATTAATTTAAAAATTTGGTGATCCATTGAACTAGACTCCCGAACCATTCCAAAACATGGCCCAAACGACAATCTTGATCCCCACCAACTCTAAACAAGGGCCTGGGTATGAAAATTATATTTTAAAATGATTTTAACCATTTACATAGTTATAAAATACCAACAATAGTAAAAAAATTGATGAATAATCACAGCCAAATGAGGTAAAATAATTTTCATATTTGATGTTTACAATATGAAAGAAAACCCTAAGATAATACAATAAAATGGATACCACCAAAATATCACAAAAATACCAGGTAAAAATAGGAAAACCATTCTCAAGACACAAACATTAGCCCCTACATGATGTTGAACACTTACATCCAGATTCACCATCACCATATGTGTTTTCAATACCTGATTTGAACATCTCCAAATCTACATAAACCAAACTATTTATGAGCAGTGTGATCCAAATCCATATATGATGCCACCAAATAAATAGTTTACATACCAAAATAATTATAAAATAATTAAAATGAATGTTTGATAAAATTTAAGAAACCATTATCATAGAAAACATTATTATTGAAAGAAAAAAATGATTTTACTTTGAAATAACATACATGGAAAAAAATGTGACGATGATATGTATGATATCACAATACGGAAATAGGTCATGGGAATCCTTAGATGCACTAGCTAAATGGGATTATAATAACCACATATATCGGTGAAACACAATATATCAACCAAAAACTATAGAAACCCAATACATAATCTAATAGAGTGAAATCCATCCAATTTTCTTATGGTATCAAATCATTATCAAAATTTAGTTTTTGTTGTAATCATCATTACTACTAGATGAATTCGTGCCAATCCACATCTCCTTCAACTTGATTACTAGTCATAGTATTCAAACCTTGATACCTAGAAATCCCTTAATACCCAAATTACATTCCACATGCCACATAATACAACACATTCACACTAGAAAAGACCAATCAATATACTATCCCTTGATAATCCACCATTTCAACATCTAAATAATCTTTTCAAGAAAAATTCACCCCAAATACAATTAAAATCATATTTCACAAAATTTACACAACTTATCAAGCACCTTCAAGATAGAAAACATTGAAGCACATATGAAACAAAACATAATTCTCTTAGAAATCCATACTTTGATAGAAATTCACCTTAGATACTTTTAAAACAATTTTTACACCTCACACTATATATATAGAACAAATCCAAGTATCAATAAAAGCATAACGAAATCATAAAATGATGAATATTATTGGAACAACCTACCTCAAGTGTAGAAACATCTGGAAATCATTTTTAAACCACAATTACCCCACCAAGGGACCCTATAATGACAATATGAAAAAATAAATATTGAATCCTATGAATCATTATATAATCCTCAATTGGTTAAAAACAGTTGATGACATGAAACCATAAGATAGTTGAATAAAAACCCTCTAAAGAGAGGAAATTACGAAATAAAACCACTTAATTGATTGTTTCGTGAGAAATACCCACCAAATCAAATAAAAAAATGGAGTTACAATAGATTAATGTTGATGGTTAAAGGAAACTATGGATTTTAAAACATAGTACGAGATTAAATGGGTGGATCAGTGGTTAAATACATAAAGGGGTAAAATATAAACATCCAAATTTTGATGACCTAGACAGACTATAATGTTTTCTAACTAGTGTAGAAATGCTGGTCCCATAATTATTTATGAAGGAAGTGGTGCATGGTTAGCCCCACACCATATCCAAACAATTCACCAACTATTTGGTTCACCTCTATCCATAAAATTATATTGCACTACATAATTTACTGATCTTGACCCAAGGTTTCGCCTAACCGTGAGAAAAACAAGGGCCACCTACTCTCATTCCCAAAATACAAATATTTTGTAAAACATACAATGAGAAACCTAATGATAAAAAACAAACTTAAAGTATGTGAAGAAAAAACACAAAATTAAAACACAAATGTGACAGTCTCATTTATTATTCAATCACTTTTATATTATGAAATTCCACTATTATACTATATCAAGTGATTAAATCGCACAATAATTATGCATAGTGAATCCAAAACATTCATATATTGAAACTAGATAAATGTTTATCCATTCTCAAATAGATTTTATACAATGCACATTTTAATATCCAATTATTCTTGCATATAAGAATATATAATAATGGGTTATATAATTAATAAAATAAATTTATATAGCCAATATCATGGAATATATTCATCATATACATGATGATAGTTAAGGAGTTTGTATGTTTTTAATGTTTCATTATGATATTAAGTTGAATATATTAAAAATACATTGATGTATTAGGTGTACCCATCCTATTTACATTTTTTTATGATATCCAAATCAAATTTTCAATGTTAAGAAATATTTCACACTGTAAATTTATTAATGAAATTCATTTATACATGGTATTCAATAACTTTTGTTGGTAAAAATGATTCAAAAAATTTTATAATCAATGAATTATTGTTTTGATATACCCTTTTTATAACATTTTGCAGTTATTGATATTTCAATTATACACTTGAATGTAAAAATCCCAACTTCATATTTATATTATATTTTATTCTTCAATCTCAATAGGTGATATATTAAAAATATGGGATATTTGGAAACAAATTCTATTATTAATTTACTTAAATATCCGATAGAAAATATTTATATAGAACTAGAAAAATCTAAAAAATATTAATCAGCAATTTTTTCTTAACTAGGAATATCATTAATGTGGGTTTCACAAAAATTATTTTACCGAAATATTTATAATGTATTTGTATTAAAAACCATATAAAGGAGTGATTTTACGTAGAAAATTTTTATTCATACCCACATATATTTTTGATCGTTAGATGATTTGGAAAGTGAAAAAAAATCTTCCCGTACATAAGAATAGATTTTATATATAGGTAGAGAAAAGTAACCTAAACATGATATTACAATTAATTTAAAAAAATAACAAAAAAATATATTTTTTAATGCATCAAACATGAAAACACAAAAAAAAATAAAGAGTTATCGTCTTTTGAAAATATTATCGTAGCACTAGGTATTTAATTTGATAGTTTAATGTTACATCATTGGGGTGAAGAATCAATAGACTTTGTAAACATATAAGATATGAAATTTTTATAGAATTCAAATAAAATAAAATTATATACATTTCATTTATTTATAATATGTGTAAAAATAAATACTTAATTTTAATGATCTCATTTATTGGCATGGATTGATAATTTTTTAAATTTCCCCCTTTTTTCTATGATAACAACTTCAATTTTACTTATTAACGGTTTTATTATTTGACTTAATTTTCAAATATCCCAAATCATTATAATTGAATCATAACATTATTGCACTTTCATTTGGATAGGGTTTATCCCCCCAATTGTGTTCATAATTATACGAACATATCATTTAAAATAATTTCCCTAATAGTCTCCATTTTAACATAAGAAATATTTTCACGATCCTTTAATGTAATTTCATGGGTTCTTCATACCACATTTCATATAAATAGTTAGTTATTTTATATTGCTAAAATGAAAATTTCTATTTTACTTTTCAACAAAAAATCCAAGTTGACAATGAGAGTATAAAATTTTCATTTATAATTATGTTTGTATATATATATATATAATTATTTAAATAATAAAAATGATTTATATCATCTTTAAATCTAGAGGCATAAAATTTATTCCAATTATAATTTAATTCATAGGATCTGATATATTCATTATCATTTAACAGAAACTAATGTAATTCCCATGTCTTTTTTTATGAGGATCTCATTGAAAATAATTAATCAAAAGTATTTTTTAAACACATACCATTATATTAAATCATTTCCATCCATTTTCCTCTTCTTCTTTATTGCTATCCAATATTGATATATTTTACATTACAAAATATTAAAACCCTAAAATATATTTTCTATTTCTTACTATTTAAATAGTGATATATTTTTTGTTTTGTGGAAGTGCATTGATGCTAAATTTTTGATTTAGGTGTCCAAATATTTTTTGGATTTCAGTGTTTAACATAGATTATTTTCCTATTGTGTCATGATAAATACGTCTAAAAATATCATAGAGAAATTAAATACCTACTATTATCATGATACGTTGTACATTAGTATTCTATTAAAAATATCAATTATTTTCAATTTCCACTCTCTTCAACCTAGTTAAAGCAATTTATTTTATGGAATGTGAATAGCCTGATTAAAAAACAATAATATCTTCTATGAAAAAAAATCATATTATTATGAATATCTGTTCTATTATGACATAAATGACTATCATTTATTCTATCGTTGGATTCATTAAGTTTAATCTTCTCCTTTATCTTAACATAATAATTTAATATAATTTGTCTTATGCATGATAATTTTATGATTTAAACTAGTCCAATACATTCATATATGATTATATATATAAAAATTACATTCCTAAACTCCATTACCAAATGTGATAAACTATTAACATGTGCATCGTTTTGAAACACTATACTTATAATCTCAAAATTAAATCACTCTCTTAAAAACATAACATTTTGAATGTTCTAGACATTAACTATATGTGCATCACAATATATAATTTAACATATAATCCATAAAAAATATTTACCTTACATAATATATTTCTTGAATATTCTTACATAATAATATCACTCCTTCATTTAAGAAAGGCTAAAAAAGATTGTGATCTTATATACTTAGTAATGTAATAGACATTCAATATATTAACTAAGTAAATTATAGTTATCGTAAAATAGTATGAAAATAAGTACCACTGAAATGTACATATATGTATGAAATGATAATTATATTCAATGTCATGTATACATTATAATTTGATATTAGAAATATATTTTATGAAAATCATCTAAAATTATTGATGTTTGATGTAGTAGTCTAATGATTGATGTCTTATAGCCTACTGGACCATGTTCACCTTTAATGAAATATGACATAATTCACTCATTGGAATTAGTGATTTACTAAAAATATTAGTTAATATATATTTGTATAATCACTTTTTCCATAAATATATCATTTCATATGTATGACATGTGAACATGAAAAATTAAAATACATCATAAGACATTACATGCATATTATTTGAATAAAACAGGTTACCTGAAAATTGTTATATAGTAATAATATATATACATTTTATTTTCATAATATCCTAATATTATATACTGATAAAAACTATGAAATATAAATTAGGATAATAATTTTTTTGTGTGAAAATGATAAAATATATACTAGAGGGTTATCAAATAATTTCTAATGTTTTTTATAAATAAGATATTGATTCTAATTTTTTAAAATAAAAAAACAATAATATTAATTTATTTTAAAATAAATTAAAAAAATATAGTGTTCTAAATAATAAATATCAAAATTGTAAAAGTATTTATCTTAAATAAATTTAAATAAGTGGTTGGAGAGAAATAATCTATGAGAAACCAATCAAAAGAAAAATAAAATATTATCCATCCACTAGCATACTATTGTAATAATTATTATTAAATGATTTTATATAATTATATATTTAAACAAATTGATACATCTGGGAATCTATATGAGGATAATGGAGATTTTTGAGAAAAATTGTAATAATGATGGGAGATAAAAATATTATCCAAACAATAACTATTCACTATGAATAACCCTCTCAAAAATATTTTTTTATCAGTGTATTATTTTTTGTAAAATATTTGAATCCTTTATTTTTATTTATTACATTCCATTTAAATTAGTATTTCATAATTTAATTTCATCATTGGATTTTATGAGTTCTAAATGATCCAAGATTTTTCCAATATGGATATATCAATTATCATTTTTATACGTTGTCAAATTTTATAAATAATATTCAATTTAGTCCAAATATAGATTTTCATGTATTTTTTATAGCACCTTATTATTTTATGGATTGCACAAGTACTTATTTCATGGTTGATTTTCACAATTAATTGGTTATAGTGATACTATGAAATAGTTTATTTTTACATGATTATAAATTTAAATATTAAAATTATTGTGCCATTACCATAAAATTAATTACAAATTAAAACCATTGGTTTTTAATTTTTATTTTTGATGATCATGAAAAGTAGATATGTTTAAAATAGCTTATAATTATTAGTGTTGTTGGTTGAACATAATAAATCAAAAACATTCAATAATAATTCATTAATTGATGAAATGTAGTAATTTTATTATAATATAATTTTTATACAAATAAAAATGTACTATTTCTATGATAATAGAGTAGGGAACATTTTTTATATGTGACAGTATGATAAAATATATTAAACTGATAGAGAAGAACTTGATACATAAATTGAAAAAACCATTCAACATTCATGTCACACTATCCAAAAAAAGGATTTGATATAAGTTTTCATTAAGTGGAGTTCCCAAATATGATATAGGGAATTATAAAATTAATTTAGGTTAGATGATAAATTTGAAATAATAAATTTGTGTGGATTATAATGTATTGAGTGTTTTATATTTTATAGATGATTTTTGAGTTTCATATTTGTATATGATTAATCCTAATTGTTATTGAAGGAAATTATATGTTCAAAATTCAGCATTAAGATGGATTAGAATAGATTAAGATCTAATGAAATTTTTAGGTTTAATTATATTATTTATACATATATAAAATTTTTAACCATATATGAAATTTAATAAAAAATAATATTTAATAATGAATTTTACTATTCCTACTATTAAATATTTTTTCATATAAATGTTACATGATCTTCATCAAAAAATTTTATATCCTGATTATAAATATCCAATCATTAAATCGAAATTCAAACAATAAATATTACAAAATTATATTTAAGTTAAAAAACAAATCTATAAAAACAAATTATTTATTAATAGAAATAATTACTTATTTAATTTATTATTTTATACTTCATTATTATCACTGTATCATCATAAAATAAACCTTAAATATTAATTATAAATATTAAATATATATTTGGTAATTCAATATTCATATTTTAAAAATAAATATATTCAAATTATAAAAATTTAAATATATTCATTAACTATATATTTATATATATATTCAATGTAAAATAACTTACACAACATTCATATAACCATTTTGTAATCATATATAAAAACACACATACTAATCTAAAAATCATTCATTCTGTTATAACATTTCATTCAAAAAATATATGTTATGTTTTTAATTATTCTAACTCAATCTACAATTATACACGGTGGCATGTTTTTTATGAGATGCCATGATTATGATTACAAATACATTTAATTAGTATTATTCACAAGTTGTTTCCTTAATCTTGTTGCATCCAAAATTATATTCCATACAAATTTCTTTTAACATAACATTTCGTCTCATTTTCTTATATAATATTATATGTCGATAAAATAAATAATAGTATGTTTTATTTTAGTTTTCTATATAAAACACATTATTGAACACTGTCAAGTAATTTATATCATAATAATAAGAAAATATAACATTTCACATGACCCATTTCATTTAAATTTAATATATGTAACATTTAAAAAATATTAAAATAATATTGATCATTGTTTCCTTGAAATTAAAAAATATATAAAAACACAATAAAAATTAAAACTTTGGAAATATTATTGGAATTTTACAAAGGATGTATATTGAATATTGAGAGGATATTTTATAATTTATGAATGACTAAATTAATATGTATTCCAAATATTTATTATCATTATATAGAAATTTTAATTGGGACACTATCATATAAATAGTAATCTATCCATTATAATAATAACATTTTTATGGATAAAATACTAACCTAGAATTCAAATTAATTACATTTATTTTTGAATAGTAATACGTCTATTCGAATAATAATCAAATAATTGGAATATATACATAACTTATAAATAATATTATTGATGCTTAGAAAATAATAAATAAAATTATAAAATGAATTGTAAAATTAGGGAACATAATGTCTATGTAACTATAACTTTTTTACAGGTTATACTTTATAATATATACTATATTTTTTTTATTTTTTAATAAAAAAACATTTATGAATTCTTATGTTTATAATTTTTTTTAGAAAGGATATCATTTAGGAAATTTGTACGTCAAAAATTTATAGGTTCTATTTTAGGAATTTTAAAACCATGAAATCAAATTTTAAATTTTAATTACAATCTCATTCATATAAACTATTAGTTATTAATTAATTTAAACATAGTATTCAAATGATACAATTAAAAATATGAAGGATTTATTTTATAAAACGTCATGATTTTTTAACAATATTATTTATCGATAAGCTAATCAACAAAATTAATAATCATGAGAATACATTTTAGTTTAATTCTCATTTTTTTCAAAATAAATCCACTCAGGCACCTATATGTTCCAGTAATTTATTATTTGTTACGATCCATATTCCCTTTCAATAATGTTTATAAATTTTCCCACTACACCATCCTAGATATTTTGGTGAATCCATGTTCTCATTGAAATCCTTTGTTTTAGATCATTATTAGGTGTTCTAATTCTTATGTGGTAAAACATAATGGAAAGAGTTACATTAGAAACTCATTTAATTTATTTTCTTAAAATTACTCTAACCAACCATTTCTATGTTTCTTAAATTAACTGTTAAAAATAAAAATGTGATACAATTCCACATTGAAATGATTTTTAACATCAAATAATAATTATATCAATATTCAAGTTGATTTTAATGATTATTTTATCATGGATGATTTAAAAGACATGTATGGTTTTTGTTAGAAGTAATATATAACAACTATTGATCAATAGTTTCAAAACATTACTCCATGAATAATTTCTATATTTATACAAAATTATAAGTGATTTTGTATTAAATTTTTATAAAACAAATAATAAATATATAAACCAATAATTGTCATCTAAGCGGCCAAAAATTAATATATCGAGAAATGGAATATAATATATAAATAAGTTGTGGATATAATACTGTAATAATTTATAATGCTTTTGAAATTCTTTCAATATAATAAAAAGAAATTTTTTTTGTCTTATGGAATTAATAGATTGATATTATTAAGCATTTCTATCATATCAAATATATAATAGAACAGTGTATTCAAACAACATCCAATGAGTAACATGATAAAATTTATATATATTATAAAATCATATACAATAAAAAATTAATAATAATAAAAGAAATAAAAATGAATTTTTTATTTAATTTGTAATCAAGGAACATAATTTATATATTTTGGTGGTTAGAGGACCGTCTAATGTGATTTTAACCCATGAAATTTGGAGAATTTATTCAATGTATCTATCAATTTTATTTCTCTTTAGCCAACATCCACCTTTGATTATATTTTGATATATTTATACCAATTATTAAAGTCTTTTATTTATATTTACCATTATTTCATCAAATAATATTAATGTATTTCAATATGATTATTAAATTATTAATTTAGAATTGTATTTGGGTAATGTTTCCAACTCTTATATTTTTCATTTATCACTCCAATAATTTCTATTTTATTCTATTATTAACTTATTGAAATTTTTATATAATCAATAAAATGTGGTTTCTTCATTTTTGAGAAAATAATATTCCAATATATGTTATTTTTCATTTATATGGATCACATAATTCCTAAAATATTATTCATTATTTACTTTCGAATTATAATTATGATTTAATGAAATTAATTATTAGGTTTTTACATGATACATAAATAATTTATACTTTGTTCCATTCTTATGTTTAACAATTCATTCCGAGGGGTTTCATTCATTATTATGGTTGATGTATGTTGCTTTTCAATGTCGCATATATATTCATGAAATAAATTTATCCAACAATTAAACATAATATTATACAACATGTAAATTATTTTTGAAATTCCTAGATATCAATAAACACTATTTATAGTTCCTGGGGTAATCTGATTAGAGGGTATACCCTTTGTCTTCACTATTATAGGCCCCCCTAATCTTGATGAGGTTCTCTTGTATGGTTTTTTTTAATAAAAAATTTGACGTTGGGTTGATGTTATGTTTGAAAAACATTGATTTGATTCACATGTATACAATGTTCTTATGGATTTATACCCTAATGTTTTGTTCCTTTAGGATTACCTATGATACATTTTTTTGAGGATTTCATGTCATTTTTATTGAAACATACATCTCATCATCATGTTTGTTATCCCTATAATGGTCTATTAGTATCATATTTATTTTTATGTGTTCCCAATGTATACCAAGTACTCAATGGAGTGTGATATGATCTACATTCATTTTCAGAATATAGATTATAAATTTATTATGTTTTGTATGAAATGTTTTATTTCGTTTCATGTCATCAAATAAACTATACATCGATCATTCTATTTTTATTTTATTTTATGTTTTTTATTTTCAACATGATATAATAATATGTCTGGGAGATATGGGTCATTTTATTATGTATAAGAAAAGAATAGAATTTTTTAAGGACATGTCTAGTTAGGTTAACAGTATATACACAATAAATAACATATAATTATTAATAAGTTGGAATTTGTTTGAGTTTGATAATAATTATTTCCAGGACACTTTAATGTGAATACATTATTTATTATTTGTTATTTATTAGAGGGGTATCATTATTATATTTTACATTTTTACTTAAATGGATAGAAATAAGAGACATGAAAATAAGAACAATTATTATCAACATTATGTCTCTATACAATTATTTTATTAATAATATATCAATGTTTGTTGTTGTTAAATTTTTTTTTTCTGAAAATGAACTTTAATTTTTTTATTGTAGCATGATTGTCACACAATTTCAACAAACCATCAATAGAACCATAATTTTTTGATGAAAAAATATGAGAAATTATTATAGATATATATTTTCAATTGAGGTTCATTATAATCGCATTGTGATCTCAAGGAATCCATGTGATTGAATTAATCATTTTGGGATTCTCGAAAATGACTTGGGGATGGTTTTTAAAATTGGGATAGAAAATGAGTAATTATATAGAACATGACTGTAGTGGGGGCTGTAGGATTGGTTTGTAGTTTTTAAAATCATGATGTTAAATCATCTTATCAATATATATTCATTAAAATATAAAATTACAATTGTCTACATGCTCACTATCATAATTATCAACCCTCTTTCTCCATCACATTCAGATATCCCTTTGCTAGGAAGACTAATGGTTCTCTCATAGTTGTTCCTGGATTCCAAGAACATATCATCCTTGATTTTAAATTGTTTATTAAGTTAAAAATGTATCTTTTCCTTATATTCTTCAAATATTATATATTTACACAAGGTATTCATGTGATTATATAGTATCCACAAATAGCAGATAGAGTATTCAGAGATATGTAAAATTCATTATCAATATCACTAATGATAAAAAATAATATATATTTTTGTATAAAAAATAATATTTATAAAATTAAATTCCCTACATTTAATAATTTAATATATATTGTGAATAAACAAAAACCATTGACTGGAACTGATAGAGATTACTATAGAGTAATCAAAATGTTATCCAACATCTGTAGGTATCCATGTGTAGAACCTAAAACATTCTATATTGAATTGGGATAATACAACCCCAATTATTTTATAAAACTATCATTATATAGAGGATGATTAAGAGAGAGATAACTCATGCAGAACTGTCCAACATAATGTAATAGTACCTCTATAAAATTTCATTGTAGATAAATAAAATTTTTTCCCCAAATGATACTCCAATAAAAGTATATGTATTAACTCATGTGTTTGTATATTTTTTTTAACTAAGTTAATTCTTAAAAAATATGAATTAATATCAATTTTCATTAAACTATATGTATCACACCTTTGATGATAGATTTGATGTTAATGGAAAAAATAGATACACTTAGGAGTAGTATCAAAATTTTATTTATGTAATAATATATTTAGAATATTTTACATTTATGACAATTAATTTTCATGGAAATAAAATTAAATTGAAGATTAATTGACATATAACATGAAACAACAAGAAAAAATAAATATATAAAATTTATAATTATATTAATTATATTAATAAATTCCTATAATTAAATTTTTTTGGTTAAATCTATCAACCACTGATTGGTGTATCATATTTTCTGTTATAGGATTAATTGATGGAGTACCTATAGTTGTAATACAACATGGTTTTCAAGAAACACTTACCATTGTCACATAGTTCATCAACTGATACCATGCTTGTTCTGTTACATTCATTTATCTTATTTTATTGAAATAAAATACATCGCGGTGAGACAGGATCACTCTAGTAGTGGAGGGAAAACATTATCTGTGCATAATAGAGGTATAGTTATTTAAATGATTCCCTATATAATTCCCTAGGCATAAGGGTTAGATTTTCATGGATATGTTTAGGGAATGTCATAATTCGTTTAAATAAATATAGGCTTAGAGAATAGTAATTTCACATAACCCCTAATGATTTTATGAATAACGAACAAATATCATATAAAAATAAAAATAAAAATACTATTATTATTATTTACAATACATTTGGTAAACATATGGATAAAAAAATATAACATCCTTGAACTGGTAAATAAATATTTATTCAAATAATATTTTTTTTAATTCATCACCCAATAATTTTATTTGATCCATCAGTCCACTTCAATATTAATCAGATACATAAGAAGGCTTATGTTTTTGAAATAAATATATTTCCAAGAATTATTTGATGATAAATAGATAATTTTTTATTCACTAGACTAGACAATAAATTTTATTAAATATTAATGTAACCAAAAAAAATATTACATTTTTATAATGTAGAATATTTTTTTTTTATAAATTTACAATTAATAATTAAATTGTGAAAGGATATTTATTTATAATTCCTATCAAAAAATATTCTCTCAAATAAATGTAGTGTAAATACATGAAACCAAAAACATGATTTATTATGCACACATAATGACAGATAATATTTATTCCAAATGTTATAACGAAAAATAAATTATCTTTGAAATTGAATTCAATTATTTTGTTAACATAAAGAAGATATTATTATTAGAATTAATAAATAAATAATGATGTTAATGGTTAGCATACCAATACATCACAAGACTCTCTTATAGTATTTTGTCATATACAATGTAATTCCACTCAATTTTTATGTGATCTATAGTATAATTTTTTCTAATCATGTCTGTTTCGATATGATTTATTAGTTAAGGTCATTTGGAGTTGATATGGAAAATATTTCAAGATGACGGATCATAATAAATCAAAAATATAGATGTCTGATTGCTTCTACAATTTGGAATAGTATTCAAACCGCAAATTTATTATGGAATGATTTCAAGTATCCAACCTGAAGAGGATCACATCATTATGATTATATTCACACTATTAAAGTGAACCATAGTTGTTTTTTAAGAGGTTTAGATGGTTACCATTTCCCTTAGATCTCTAGAAGCCTCCAGACCATCACTCCAATGTCCCTTATATATCATTTAGGAACATATAAGAATCTACTTGATGATTTTGGTTCTATACCATAATTTATTAGTCATTTCATGTTCTTATTATTGTGATATATTTATTTATATGAATCTATTGTTTTTTAAAACATAACTACACTTCATACACCATTTTTTTTCAAATATCAAAAATATTATAAGATAATTTGGGGGTATTATTTTAGGGATTTTGTGTGTCGCTCTCGATTTGAGTGATGATTCATGGTGATATAAATTAATCATTACTGAGGTAGATATCTTTACCATTTTACAGCATGTGTAGAATGTTTTATATCATTAATATCATATTGTTTCATGTTTATAATTTTAAATACTCTTATTATTATTTTAAAGAGACCATGTCTGTCCATATGGACATGATTTACATGTCATTGGGTGAGTGGTGTGGGATAATTTTTTTGTGGGAATGACACATTAGTTTGGGGATGAAACTAGAGTTATCCTCCCAGAAAATAAGATAATGTGGGTGATATTGGGGATTGATATCATATTAAAAAACTTCTTAGGGAAATATAATAATTTATATGATGAATTCCATTTAAATTAAATGATTTTGTTGTGTGTTCATGCTCTTTCTATACTCCTTGATCTGGCCATTGGTGAATATGTTGGGAGGGGTTTTTGAGCAAGATTTGTCTTCCCTGAAGTATACAATAATTGGTCATAGTTATTTATGTGAAAACTCTATTATTAAGGTGATGGCCCAGTTTGATTGATGTGAGAATTCTAGAGTATGTGGGAATGAGTAAATGTTCTTACGGTCATCTCCCATTAGTTCATCTGGATGGGTATTTTCACTTGATGATGTACTCATGAGAGTTATAAATAATGGGTCATGTATTCTATGTGATAATGGGTTTTTGAATGAATTTACTTCTTACACTGAGTTTAATCAAGTATGATTAGGTATTTGGTAAAACTATGTTAATGAAAAATGACTCAAAGTTTATAATTATTTGTTTTACTACAAAGTTATTTCAATCAGTCACACATTATACACATGTATCAACTATTATAATTACATATTATCAATTTCATACTAGATGTATATTAATATATGGCATGGTCATATAAATGGGATGTAGACTTTAGGATTGGTGATTTGTCTAAAGTAAAATGAAAATCAATAAATAGTTGATTATTGATGGTGGATGAGAATTAATTAATTACCATTCTATTATCTAGGTACTTATGATATTGGTAGTAATTTATTATATTATTTTGTCACGTTTTTAAATTCATACCCCACATTTTGGGATATTTTTCATAATATACATACTTTTTATTTTTGTTGATATCTCATGTGTTGATGAAATTTAATTTGAAAAAATATTTGATATTATATTGAATAATTTTTTTATTTTATATTTTATTATGTTAACAACTTGTCTAAATAATACAGAGAGCGTAGTCTATTAATAATTTCAATTAGGCACATACAGCTAGTCACCACCCTCTTTCATATAGGGAGTCATTCATATATTCATGGGTTACTATATTTCACACTGGGTATTCTGATTTTGGTTTTTACAAAATGGTATTGGAAAAAAATTTATTTGTATAATTATTTTTTATGGGGTTTAACAGAATAGATATATAGTAGGCAATACTCTTTTTTTAGAGAGAGTCTTCTTCCTCCACATCACTTTTGTTGTGTCCGTAGAAATTTTCTACGATGTCGGAATATTTTTATTAGATTTTATTTTATTGCATCATGATAATTTTGGATGATATTGTGTTTTTTTGGTTTATGGAGTTTTCAAAATGTATTTATATAATGAATGGGTGAGTTCATGAATCGTGTATTGGGAGATTGGTTTTTATTTCATATTCTTAATTTTATTTTATTAGTTTTATTTCACATTTATTTAATAATAGAATTCATATATTTATTTTATTATAAAATTCATTATTGTTGAAATTTATTAAATTTTACCAAATATAATATATGCATATATTATTATTATTATTGTTATTTATAGAATCATGGAACTAAATATTTGGTTTTTGACAATGGGAATGTTCATATAGTTTTATAAATAGAGTTTTTCTACTGTTTACTTACGTATTTCTTATAATCATTGATGTTTTTATATACAACTGTATATTTAATAATTTGTTTTTATATTAAATATTTCAATTTAATTATTGATTATTTGTTTTTAAATTTGTGCTAATGTACCATTTTAAATTTTTCATTGTGAATCCAAGGGACCTGGATAATGGAACTATCAATGTATAGAATGTTAATGTTATACCTATAAATATAATTGTAGGCCAAGATGAACATTCCAATGAATATTTTTTTTTTCAGGTCACAAATCCTATACGATATAGGGTTTTCAATGTATTTTTGATGAGGGTAGATGTGATTTTTTTGGAATGCCAATTATGGTAATAATTTCACTTGATATTCAGATACAACAATCTGAATCATCTCATGACTTGGGTTCTCCACACGATGGTAATGCTATATCAGGATTCTGGTGGAATCATAG
The DNA here is from genome assembly GCA_963277665.1 of Viscum album. Taxonomy (NCBI): domain Eukaryota; kingdom Viridiplantae; phylum Streptophyta; class Magnoliopsida; order Santalales; family Viscaceae; genus Viscum; species Viscum album. The sequence continues at coordinate 602,724,142 of OY728157.1, forward strand.
ATCCATTGGATACAACATGTAACAAATAGTTGATAATGAATATTTTAGTACTATAGCGGCCAACTAGTTAGTTGTGGGTCTAAATAATACAATGCTATAGGAATGTGTTCTTGAGAAGTGTAACATTCAATGAACTAAACATTGAGGATATTTTCCAAATAGCGTTATATTGGATAGATGATAAGAGTTTATTTTTATTTTACATAGGGTAATGTTGGTGACAAACTATATAACTAATTTTCTGGATTGGATACAACATTTCAATTATTTGCAAAAAATATGCCTTATAAGGAATATACATTTTAAATAAATCATTAACTATAGTTTTGTATAAATATTTAAACCTTTCACCCATATTCACAAGTTGATGAAAAATTTGATGATTTTATAATTCCAGAGGACGTAGTAGATAAATATGTGGATATTATTTCATCCCCATTAAATGGGTTGAGTGTTTTACATCTGAGGGTGGTTTTTGTGCATTTTTCCTGTGTTAAGAACATATGAATTGTAAATATGTGTTATGGCAGTGATAGGTAGTATAATCAGAGTTAGAGTTCATGCATAAATGTTTAAGGACTAACTACCACTAAAAATTTCTAGTGAATCAAGTATTGTTAATATCACATGAGATCCACTAGTAAAATGATGTAAATAAATTATTATGGACTAATTGGTGATATTGAGTTATTATTTATTAGAGTATCATAATCAACTATAGGATGTGGTTTTTTAAAAATAGATTACATTATATAATGGATAAGTTGGCCTCGTGGGATATAATGTCTATGTCTAGTATATCAAAACTAGATGTTATCCATGGGACTCATCATCCACATAAGTATATGCCTAAGGGTTTAGTGTAACCTAATAATTTTGAATTATATAGGTCAGTCTGTTCGTATAAGGTAGTCATGGTTTACATGTTCCATTAGGATTAAAAATATAGTAAATTGGGATATTTTATGGTTTGAGGTATTATTTTATTATATAATGGCCATATACACCATTTTTTGATACAATAGTGAGTCAGTAATTTATTTAAGCCAAAAAAAATATATATATACTATCCTAATTGGTGATGTTCTCACTTTGCATTTTATCCCATTATATCCCTCTCATGAAGAGGGTTGATTATATTGATTGTTAATTAGAGTATCTTATAGTGATCGTGGGATATTTAAATCTATAAGATTTTTTAATTTTCTAGTTGATGATTTTTTATGAAATCATTTGAATGGGTGGGTTTACTTTTTTTCATGATCACATTGATTGTTATCATTAATGTATAGATTTTAACTAACATAAGGGAGTGGATTATGTTAATACATAATAATGGAATATAATGGTATGATAATATGGATGATAACATTTTTATATTGGGGATACTCTTATATAGGTTATAGGTATTATATTGTGAAAATGCAAGGAAAATGTCCAATATATTTTTCCTCCTATAATGGATATTTAGCATTTGTTTTCTTAGATTATTTCTCAATAAACTCTACTAATAAAAGGATTTAGAGTAAAATTGATCTCATGTTTCCAGTGAAACCAATATGGATACCCTTATAAAGAATTGCATTGGTGGTGTTGAGTGTTCTTAATGTGTTGATGACTAACATAGTTATAAATGGATTCATTCTCTTAATCACTTCTCCTTGGTTTATATAGTCTTATTCACTAAGAAATAAATTTTAGGTGTCATATTTGGTATTGATAATGAATAGAAGAATCATATCATGGTGAATAAAAGGACTCGTTTTCCCTGGATTAGTTATTAATATAAAGAGATTAGGGGATCCCAATGGTTCTCCCAAAATGATATATGTTCCATCTATCACCATATATGATTTGGTACTAATTATATAATATAGATGTAATTTAGGACGATGTATGGGTAGTATGAGAACTTATTTGCTAAATTTGTTTAGAATAATTTTCTAAAATAGTTAATGGCTATCATATAACATGTATTTAATCACAATTTGAACACAATATGGTTATTTTCATATGATATTAGAGTGTATTTTTTAACCCAAAAGATACATATAATGTGACAACTCCAACCATAATTAAAGAAAATTCCTCTTGATATAATTAAATGTCTTATTATGGTTATATAAAATTTGAACTTCATTGGATTTATGTTTCTGGATTTTAAAATATAGTTATGAATAGTGAATGCTGCTAATATAGTCGTTGAATAATAATGACATGATTAGTATAAATATTGGGCTTTAACAAATCAAATTTACTCAGATAAAGGAAGTGATGGCCTCATCTAGTAGACTTTACCCAAATGAATCCCATTATTCGGATCTCGAAAATGAGCGGGCCTCATTGGGCTTTCATTTTGACCAAGGCCAAGTCGATCTTGAACACATTAAGGTTGAGCAGAACCGACTTCCGGAGAAGTGGAAGTTAATAGAGATTACCACCTGATCATTGTTATCCGAGACACCCCAAGAGTCTATCACCACCACAGACCTTACCCTTCATTCATATTTCGGTGTTATTAGGAGTTATGTATCAAGACCCTAGTACTATAACTATGTACATTTTTTTTATAATGAATATGCATTCATTTTATTGTTGTAACTTTGTAAATAGTTTTTAAAGCACAAATAATATGTTTAGTTAATATTCAACTAAGATATATATATTTTGATGAAATAATGGATTTTTTAATTAAATAATATTTTAATAAAATATTATTATTAAAATATTATTTATTAAATATAAATGATCATATTATTTTAAGAATGCAATTCAAATTTTTAATATGTTTTGAAAACTGTTTTTTTCAAAACCAATGAATTTTCAGTAAATGTCTGTTTTTATTTTAAAAGTAAAAATTCAAATATTTATAAAATTATTTAAAGAAAATAAATATTATTTTTGGATTCATAATGTCTAAATTATCCAAAGGTGATTTTTTCGTAATTTTAAAACACAATCAATATTTAGGGTAAAAATTAAATACCGTTTAAATATATAATGTGTTTTATAGCCTAATAATGGCCCAATACTAAGGTAATAAAATACTATAAACATTATAATCGTCCAATATATGTTTTATCAATAAAATAATGTGATTTTAGTTTTTTTTACAATGCTTTTGGGGACCCTAAAAGAAATATTATTCATTTTGTCATTTTAAATTTTTTTTTCTAGATAGTGTGTCTCACCTCCACATAAGCAACCCTATTATTTTAAGAATTTCAAACACTGCCCTTATAAAATATTGTTTTCCACCGGCCATTGGAAAAACCCAAGGTAAAAAATCATGGGCTGGTTTGTGGTATTGATTAGTTAAATTTTAGCTGTCCCAAACATAATATTAATGAATTCCCTCACCTTTCCTATATAAACTCACCCAAGATCCCACATCCTCTTCACTCAATGACTTTTTAGTTTGACCACCCACTGAAATCATCTCTCTATAATCCTCCCAAGGTTCCCCAATTTCCCAAGAATCCTTCCTCATGCCTCTCCCAAGCCTTTGGGATAACACTTTCAAGTAATGGATTTCTTCCTTTTTCATTTTTGACCAAATTTATTTAAGTTGTTATTCCCTTTTTAAATTACATATGTTGGGGTATGATTTATCACCTCCCCCATACTTCCCACTTTTTGTTTGGATGATGTGAGACACCCTTCCCACTCATTAATGCCTCCCAAGTACATCTGTTACCATGCCGAAATTCCTTGATGGATTTCTCTATCCTCTTTGACATCCATGTAATTATTTTGTATTAGGCATCTAAATTCTATTACGTTTGATGGGACATGTATTTATATGACCCCCTTACTGTAAATTTCATGTACATATTATGAGAAACCATTTTCATTCTCATCAACCATTTTCATGAATCCTTATGTAATGACATTATGCTGGTGAAATTTCAATGCATTTTTCCAAGGCAATATCATTCGGTAGTGAATACCATACCCAAGTATCTAACCAGGGTATTAACCTTTACGGACATTTACATATTATATTGTACATTAAGGTATTTATTCCACATTAATTGACCATGGAATAACATAGTATGTAGATTGATTCAATGTTATATGATTCATGTGGCATAGTTATGAATGAAATGAAATGTTTAAGAATGGTGTGCCATGATAGCACTATAATGCATTGCGTAAAGTATAGTATAATGATACGTCATGTGAAATGGGTGTTGACTAAATAAAATTAAAGTTCAATAAGGTTTTTCTCATTCTTCATGTGCAATGATGGTTTCCTCATGGTCAATGTGCAATGATTCTTGACTCATTATAATTCAATGTATAGTGTTGTTGCCATATTTCCATGTTATGAATATCATGATTTATCAATCCTTTATGATAATGTTTAACTTGTGTTCCATTGATATGTATATTTCTAACATGTATTGTATTACTCATGTTATTCCATGTTTATACCCTTACTGGTCTTTATATCTCACCCTTTTCTTATGCATGTCCTCGGGTAATCCCATGCAATGATAAGTACGGGGGATTTTATTTGTCATGTAAAAATAGTTTTCATTAATGAAGTTGTGTTTCATGTATTATGTTGTTATGTAATGTTTCTAAGCCCCAAAGGCACTATACCTCTCAATCCTCCATCTTGTATCAAGTGAAGGGTTTATATAATAAAACATTTTTTTGTAATAAAAGATTAGGGTTGTTATAGATGGTATTAGAGGATAGGTTTTGTTATTTTTGGGATTAGGATTATAAAACCCTGGTAAAGACTTAGATACAAGAATAAGTATAATAAAAACCTCCATAAGTGTTTATGGGTATTGAGTATGTGGTTTATCAAGCTAATACATCCCTATCTTGATACGACCTAGTAAAGGCAGTTCAGGCACAAATGTCTCCTAGGGGTAAAACCTGAAAACACTGCTTTGAACAAGACATGAATGGGAACTGGCGCACAGTTACATCCCTTTCTACTCTTTTACTTACAACACTCTTTGGGGATATGCTTTGGTATATTCAAAAGATTAGTATGAACCCTTGTTATGGGAATTAAAAAAATGCCCCTAAGAATATATTCTAGAATGTAGACCATGAATAGCATAGAATGAATCCTATGGAATCATTTGTTAAAGTAATAAAATTTATTTATATGTCATCAGTTTTTTCCTACGATTACCCTTAATAACTTACCCCTAATTTTTTCTTTCATTAAGGAATAATATATCATTTTACAAGAAGTATTTTTATATCAAAATTTTATCTTGTCTAGAGGGTATCTCAAAATTTGATATGTTTCATCAATAGGATAACAGATAATTTTGAGATGGAAGGGGAAGAACCTCATATAACACTCTTGTCCCTTCCCGAGGACTTACTAGCTATAATTATTGCAAAGTCAAGGTCACATAGCATTGAAACCTATTCTAATGTCCTTCTTTCAGGCAAGACACTCTACAAAATATCAAACAACTCCTCCATTACACATAATCATCAAGGATCATGGACCACCTATGATCAAATATTAAGTTCCAAAATCTACCACCATTCAAGAAGAGGGAGGTATCATCAAGGTATTTTCAAATATTTCACCCTATCTAGAGAGTTTGATAAAAGTTTTGATATTAGAATAGCTGCCGAAGAGGGAGATCTCCAAGCTTTATATATATATATATATATAGTCTGGTCTCCCAATGTTTATGGAAACATAGACAATATATTAGAAGTACCACATTTCAAAAATTTCAACGAAAACTCTATCAAAATATTTTATAAACACGTAGTATGTGGTGATGTTTTGAAACTCTGTGATAGAAACAATTTTTTTTTTAAAAAAAGTGCATCATATTTTACATTGGTACGATCCATATTGCATGGACTATGTGTATACTAAGTATTTGGAAGACTTTCAATGTGAATTGAAGTATCATTGCACTATGTGGACCCTAGCTCTCTATGATCGACATGATAATGTGGGTAGGGGAATGCTTAATGTTGGTGGTTAGTCAACCCCGAAGTTCTGTTTAAATTTCAGAGTTTTTTTTATATGTAATCAAATTGCAAGAACACAATTTTTCTTAAGGGGGAAGATTATGACGACCCAAACATTACTTAATGAAAATTCAACGTGAACTAATTAAATGTCTTATTATGGTTATATAAAATGTTATCTTCATAGGTTTTATGTTTTTGTATTTTAAAATAACGTTATGAAATTGGATCATTGTAAATATAGTCGTTGAACAGTGATCACATGATTAGTATAAATATAGGCCTTTAACAAATCAAATTTAATATGAAAAAGGAATCGATGGCCTCATCCAATAGACTTTCCCAATTCGAAGCCCTTTTTTCAGAGCTCGGAATGGTGGTGGAATCATTGGGCTTCACTCTTGACCAATCCCATGCCATGCTTGAAGACATTAAACTTGAGTGGAACCGACTTCGTGCGTAGTGGATGTTAAAAGAGATTACCACCCAAGCGATGTTATCTAAGCCACCCCATGAGTCATTCACCATTACACACCTTACCCTTCGGTCATATGCGGGTGTTATAAGGGGTTATGTAACAAGATCCTAGTGATATGACTATGTACAATATTTTTGTAAAAATAATGCGCATTCATTATATTATTATTACTTTGTAAAAAGTTATTAAAGCAAAAATAATATTTTTATTTAATATTCAACTCAAAAATCTATTTTGATGAATGTATGGATTTTCGAATTAAATAATATTTTAATAAAATAATATTATTAAAATAATTTTTATTAAATATAAATGATCATATATTATCAAAAATGTAAATGTAATTTTTTTTGTATTGAAAAATGTTTTTGTCAAAACCCCTGAATTTTCAGTAAATGTCGGTTAATTATGTAAAAATTGATATATTAATTAATAAAATTTGATAAAATGAATATTAATTTTAGAATTTGTGCATCGAAATAATCCAATGGTGAATTTTTCATAATTTTCAGAAACAGTGAAATTTTTGGGTAAATATTAAATACCGTTTAAATATATATTGTGTTTTAAGACATAATAATGACCCAATAGTGATGTAAAAAAATACTATAAACATTTTTTTTGGAAAATATATATTTTAGAATAAATATAATGTCATTTTATATTGGTTTGATTTATTGTACAAAGCTTTTGTGGACCCTCCAAGACATATAACACATTTTGTCTTTTTAAATTTATTTCCATGAAAGTGTGACTCAAGTACACATAATCAATACAATTATTAAAAAAATACAGCCATTGGGATTTTAAAATATTGTTTCAACTACCCTTTTTCTAAAACCATCGGCTAGTTTATGGTATTTATTAGTTTAATGTAAGGTGTCTCAAACCTAAATAATAAAGATTTCCCTCTACTTTCCAATATAAACCCACCTAGCTCCCACTTCCTCTTCACTCGAAGCCTTTGGAGTTCAACCAAACCTTGTCCTCCTCTCTCTATAATCCTCCCAAGGTTCCCAAGTCTCCCAAGAATCCTCTCTCAAGCCTCTCCCAAGCCTTTGGGATCACACTTCAATATAAGGGATTTCATCAATTCTCATTTTTATCAAATTTTCTTTATGTTGTTATGCCCTTTTGTTTTCAATTAAAAATTTTTGTGTATGATTTAGAACCTCCACCATTCTGCCCTTTTTATGTTTTGATGATGGTATACCCTTTTCTCTCTCATTAATTCCTCCCATGAACATCTGTTACCATTCCTATATTTAGTGAGAGATTTATCTCTCCTATTTTACATCCAAGTAATTATTTTGTATTACACATATAAATTTCATTAAATTTGTTTTGACAAGTATTTATTTGACCCCCTTACTGTCCATTTCATGTACATATGATGAGACATCATTCTATCTCTTACCAACCATTTTCATGAATCCTTATGCCGCAACTTTTTGTTTCCGAAATTGCACCACATTTTTCAATGCCAGGATCATTGTGTAGTGAATACCATACCCATGCTTCTATCAAGGTTATTCACCATTACTCACATATACATATTGAATGGTATATTCAGGTATTTAATTCACATTAATTAATCTTTCAAGAACTTATGATGTTGATTGATTCCAAATTATATGATCCATGTCGAACACATATTCATGAAATGAAATGTTTAAGAAGGGTGTTCCCTAATAGCGCTCCAATGCACTGTGTAATGTATAGTATCATGATACATCATTTGAAATGGGTGTTGATTCATTATAATTCAAGTGAAACTAGGTTTTACAAATGCTTCATATCCAATGAGGGTTTACTAATGCTCCGTGTGCAATGAGCCGGGCCTCATGCTAAATACAGGTTAAATGTTGTTGCCACATTTACATGTTATGATTATCATTCTTTATCAAGAATTTATGTTCATGTTTCTCTTGGGATCCATTTATATTCCTATTTTCTAAAATTTATTTTATTCCTCGTGTTATTCCATGTTTATTCCCTTATTGGGATTTATATCTCTCTATTTCCTTAATCATATTCTCAGGTTATCCCATGAAATGCTCAGTATGAGGGAATAGAGTGGTCATGTAAAGGAATATTTCAATAATGAAGTTGTGTTTCATTTCTTATGTTGTTGTGTAATGTTACAAAGCCCCAATGACACTAGATCTCTCGATCTTCCATATTGTATCAAGTGAACGGTTTAGGTAATAAATCATGGATAAGATTGTAACAAAAGAGCAGGGTTGTTATAGTTGGTATCAGAGGATATTTGTAGTTATTTTTGGGATTGGGATTAGAAAACCATAATATTGACATAGAGGCAAGAATAAGTATAATAAAAACATCCCTATGTATTGGTGAGTATTGAGTAAGTGGATTATCAAGCTAATACATCCCTGTCTGGATATGAGGAGGTAGAGGTGGCTTGGAAAAAGATGTATCCAAAGGGTAAAACCCAATAACACAGCTTTATCAAGACATGAATGTGAACTGGTGCACGACAAAAGGCCTTGCTTCACTCTTGGTTATGAGACACACGGTGCATATGCTTTGGTAAATTTACAAGCTTAGTTTAAACCCTTATAATAGGAATTAAAAAATGCCCATAAAAATACATGTCATAATGTTGGTTATGAATAGAATTGACAGAATCCAATGGATTCAGAAGTTAACGAAAGAAGAGTTATTTATAAGTCATCATTTTTTTCCTTAGATTACCATTTATGTGTTACCAATGATTTTTCCTTTTATTATGGAATAATAAATTGATAGACTTCACGTAGTTTTATATCACAATTTTATCATGTCTAGATGGTAACTCAAATTTTCATATGTTTCATTAGCAGGATAATGGATAGTATCGAGATGGAATGGGAAGAACCTCATAAAACACTCTTGTCCCATCCCGAGGACTTACTAGTTATTATTATTACGATGTCATGCTCATGTAGAATCAAATCCTTTTCTAATGTCCCACTTTCTTGAAAGACACTCTACGACATATCGAACACCTCCTCCATACCACCGAATCATAGAGGATCATGGAACACCTATGATCAAATATTAAGCTCCGAACTATACCACCTTTTAAGAAAGGGGAGGTACCATCAAGTTATTTTCAAATATTTCACCATATCCAGTGAGTATGATTCCCAATTTTATTTTAGAATAGATGCTGAAGAGGGAGACCTCCGAGCAGCCTATATATATATAGTCACGTCTTCTAGTGTTTTTGGAAACATAAACAATATATTAGAAGAACCACATTTCAAAAATGTCATATCTGATTATGTTATACTATTTTATAAAAACCTAGTAGATGGTGATTTTTTCAAACTGTATGTTAGAAACAATTTTTTTTTGAAAAGTGAATTATATTTTCCATTGGTACGATCCATGTTTTATGAACTCTGTCTCGAATAAGGATGTAGAAGACTTTGAATGTGCATTGAAGTATTGTTTCACTAATTGGACCCTAACTCTCTATGATCGACGTGATAATGAGGTTTGTGGAATGCTTAATGGTCATGGGTAAGCAAAACTGAAGTCATGTTTAATTTTTTGAGTTTAATTTGTATGTAATGAAATTGCGAGGATGTAATTTTTCTTAAGGGGGAATGAATGTAATGACCCAAACATTATTTAATGAAAATTTCTATTGATATAATGAAATGTATTATTATGGTTAAAAAAAATTGAACTTCATTGGTTTAATGTTTTGGGATTTTAAAATACCCTTATGAATTGTGAAAGTTGCAAATATATTCATCGAACAATGATCATAAAATTAGTATAAATATAGGGATTTAACAAATCCAATATACATTGAAAAAGGAATCGATGGCCACATCTAGTAGATTGTCCCCATATGAAGCCCATATTTCAGAGCGTGGAAAGGAGGTGGCATCATTTTGTGTCGCTCTAGACCAAGACCAAGCTGATCATGAAACCGTTAAGCTTGAGTGGAACCGATTTCGGAAGAAGTCGAAGTTAATAGAGATTACTACCCAAGTGATGTTTTCCGAGCCACCCGAAGAGTATGTCACCACCACAAACCTCTCCCTTCCATATTATGCGGTTGTTATAAGGGGTAATGTAACATATTGTCCCGGCTTACCATCGATCTGGTGGACGGACCGGTAGGTCACATGGACCAAAGCGCATCTCCCTAATTGCTAGAGGCTACCGGCTAGCATCGAGGGTCTCAGGAGGTGATAGTGGGGAGACTATACCCTCATATCATAGTAACACATTATTATTATTCAAGTAAATAGTATTCAATAGCAGAAACAACAAACAAATGAAAGGCTGAAGTAAACGATAGGTAATAACCATTTTATAAAAGGCGGAAAACACCAGTTTACAATGCATTCATGCATAGATGATGATACAATTATGAAAGCAGTAAACAATACAACGTGCATTAAAAAAATACAAAAATAAATTACACCAAATCCCGATTGCTACCCCCTGAGCATCCCAATCTCCCATTTGGCCCTTTGCTCCTAACTCCTTAGGTACAAACATCACAGCACACAACATAGGTCCTGAAAATAAGATGTTCTACTCAAGTCGCCCAGTGCAATGGTGGCCTGAGTAGGGTGTGATATATAAATCTCAGTAGGTGGGTACAACTGGTGTCTAACCCTATCTAGACAGTGTTTAATAATTAAACAGTGAGCAGGTATGGAGAAACAAATATGTTGAATTACATAAGTAAATAACACCCGGCCAGGGTCCCAGGGGACACCTGATGCTTATACCGGCTTCGATTCATTATCGGCAAAGTAACCTGATCGTGTCACCATATATATATATATATATATATATAATTTAGATCAAAGATGGAGTGGGGTATGAATTCCTACCTCCCATTAATAAAGAAAATATCAGGCATGAGGTAAGAATGCCTATCGTCTCTATATGTCAACTAGAAATATGTAAGAATGCCTCCCTTCCATCAATCAAGATTAGCAGGCATGAGGTAATAATGCCTCTCATCCCAATAAGTCAACTGGAAAGGGTTAAGAATGCCTTCCTTCCAGACCTGTAATCATCAACTGAAGTCAACTGGTAAGATGTAAGAATGCCTCCCTTCTAGACATGTACTGTCTTACTGGAATGTGGTATAACTGCCTCCCATCCAACCACGTATCTATCATTAGGTGGCCTCATCATGAAATCACCTTTATTATCATTCATTATATTGCATCAACATGTGCACACTCACAATACAATCATTTCTATAGTATACTGCTTATGGAATTACCTCATAAGCATTCAAATAATCATTCCACACACACATAAGTGAACACATTCACGTTCATAGTTAAGGAAACCCATCTTATGTATCTAAAACAAGTTATTAAGAAAATCATTCTACTAACATAAGCCTTGCTCGTTACATTATCCCAAGGCATGGTCATGCCACCCTAGTCCATTCATTTCTAGTTTGACTATTCCATCTTAATGGATATGTTTATGATTATTTAACCTGTTGATTCCTTCTAGAGGGAACAAGTCATTTAGTCTTAAGTCATCCCACTAAGGTCACCATCCTACTCAATTTTCATAACATGTAAAATTTTAAAAAACACAAGTATCATAGCCATATCATTCTATTTGTCTCAACAATGCAAATTCTTATACAAAGCATCAAAATGCACCACAACCATCCAGCATGAATGAATAAAAATTCAATCACTACTTTTTATCATGAAGACGACTCACCTATGATTGAGGGATTTTATTATTAAATCGTTAGTTTAGTGACCAAGCAACACTATTATCTTATACTACATTTCACACTCTTTTTCAATATGGGTTTAATAAAAACTAGATTGCAGAATTAATATACTAAGGAATTGCTGTATTAAACTGATTAGTACTTTACTTTTAATTAATGTGGAAAAGAGAGAGACCCTACCTCAAGGTGGATCCATCCGTCCACTATGGATCTTGGAACTTTCTAACTAATATCTTCCTAAGATGTGGCAAAGCGAAACCAACCTGAACCCTCCAAAACACTATGAAAAAATCACCAAGACACTTTAAAACAACTATAACATTAGATTAGAAGCTATGAAAACAAGCCACGTGTAAAACCCTTACCTCGAACCAAAGTCGTCAATCCAAACTACCCATATCCACATCGACTATAGAGGAAGATGCCCAAACACGAACCCAAGGGTCCCAAGACAACCTTGGAACAACACTAGAATAAAGGAAAAACAAGAATTCAGTAACCCCCAATACCTAGGGTTCCGCTGAATCCTGCGGGTCAACGAATATGCCAAAATTCGGCCAGAAAACAAGAGGAGAGGGAAATAAGGGACTTACCATGGAGGACCGAAGAAGAAACCAAGAGAAAACCTGAAGGAAATAGAAGAAGGAGGAGTTCGTAGGAGGAGGGCGTCGAGCAGCTCATGGGGAGACCCTCCCTCTATCATGCCGCCTGAGTGAGAGTGATGGTGAGGGAGAGTTTTTAGATTTAGTTTTTATTTTAAATTTATTTTGAATATTTTAAAAAACCAAAACTGGGCTCGGAGCACGGCTTGGGCTGCACGGTTTGGAAAACTGTGCGCCAATCATGCATCCCCCACAATACACCCAAGACACCCCAGATGGGTTGGCCACATGGTTTGGGGAAACCGGGCGCAGGCCATGCAGACTCCTGTGTCTCCCTAAATTAAACCGCACGGTTTGGGCCACATGGTTTGAGAAACAATCTTCCCACCGTGCAACTTCTACTGAAATTTAAAAACTCGAGTCCAACACATCCAAAACTTGCGGAGTCACTTGGGAAACTCTTCGATCCATCACCTAAGTACAAAACCAAAACAACAAAGCGTTTCAACTATCGGAATTCCGTTCTGAATCCCAGTTTTAAAAATAACCAGTTTATTGATAAAAAAAATTAAATTCCATTGGGTTTTATTATTTTTCAAAACACGGGTCATTTTAGGTTACGTAACAAGACCCTATCAATATGACTATATACATTATTTTTTTATAAAGAATGTGCATTCATTTTATTATTGTTACTTTGTAAATAGTTTTTAAAGAACAAATAATATTTTTGAAAATATTCAACTAAAAAATCTATTTTGATGAATTAATAGATTATTGAATTAAATATTATTTTAACAAAACATTTTTATTAAATTTAATTTCATTAAATAAAAATGATAATATTAATTTAGGAATGCATTTTTAATTTTTTATGGTTTGAAAACTGTTTTTGTCAAAACCCATGAATTTTAATTAAATGTTAGTTTTTATATTAAAAGTAAAAATTCCCATATTTATAAAAAAAATTAGATAAAATAAATATTAATTTTTGGAATTAGGACATCAAAATTATCCAACGGAGAATTTTTCATAATTTTCTAAGATAGAATAATTTTTGGAAAAAAATACTGTTTAAATAAATAATGTGTTTTATTACATCATAATGACCCAATAGTGATGTTATAAAATAATATAAATATTATTTTGGTCCAATATATGTTTTATCAATAAAATAATCTGAATTTAGATTTTTTTTGATTTATTTTACAAATCTTTTGTGGACCCTGCATGGCTTGTATACCATTTTGTCTTTTTAAATTATTTTCCATGAGAGTGTGACTCACCTTCACATAATAAACCCTATTATTTTAAGAAGTTCTCCCATTGGCTGTATAAAATACTATTTTCCACTACCCTTTGTAAAAAACCATGGGAAAAAACTATGGGATGGTTTGTGGTATTTATAAGATTAATGAAAGCTGTCTGAAACCTAAATAATAATGAATTCCCTCTCCCTTCCTATATAAACCCAACCAAGATACCACTTCCTCTTCACTCAAAGCCTTTGAATATTGACCAACCACTAACATCCTCTCGCTATAATCCTCCCAAGGTTCCCCATGATCCCAATAATCCTCTCTCAAGCCTCTATCAAGCCTCTACCAAGCCTTTGGGATCACACTCCCAAGTAAGGGCTTTCTTCCTTTCTCATTTTTGTCTAATTTTTTTTAGTTGTTATGCCCTTTTATTTTCTATTAAAAATTTTGGGGTATGATTTAACACATCTCCCATACTGACCTCTTTATTTTTTTATGATGGTATATCCCTTTCTATCCCATTAATAAATCCCATGTACACCCGTTACCATGATGAAATTCTGTGAATGATTTCACACTCCTATTTTACATCCAAGTAATTATTTAGTATAATGCATGTATATTCCAGTACTTTTGTTGGGAAATGTTTCTATATGACCATCATACTGTCCATTTCATGTACATATGATGAGACATCCATTTCTCTCCCATAAAAAACTTTCATGAATCATTATGTCACACTATTTTGCTGCTGAAATTGCACTGTGTTTTTCAAAACGAAGATCATTGTGTAGTGAATACCATACACATGTATCTATGAAGGGTATTCACCATGATGCACATATAAATATTGAATGGTAGTTTTAGGTATTTATTCCATATTAATTAATAGTGTATTATCTTATGATGTTGACTGACTCCATAAAATATGATCCATGTAGCACACAATCCATGAAATGAAATGTTTTAGAAGGGTGAACCCTGATAGCGCTCCAATGCATTGGGTAAAGTATTGTATCCTGATAAGTCATGTGCAATGGGTGTTCAAACATTCTAATTAAAGTGAAATGTAGTTTTACTAGTGCTTCATGGGCAATGTGGATTTACAATTTCTCCATGTGAAATGAGCCTTGGCTTATGATAATTCCATTTCAACTGTTGTCGCCACATTTCCATATTATGATTATAATGATTTATCAATCCTTTATGTTAATTTTTCTATTGTGCTCCATTTATATACCTATTTTCTAACATTTATTGTATTTATCATGTTTTTCCATGTTTATTCCCTTACTGGGATTTATATCTGACCATTTTCATAGGCATGTCCTTTGGTTATACCATGAAATGCAACGTACGAGTGAATGTAGTGGTCATGTAAAGGATTTTTTCTACAATGAAGTTGTGTTTCATGTTTTATGTTGTTATGTAATGATTCTAAGCCCTAAAAACACTATACTAATTCATTTTCCTTGTTGTATCATGTGAAGGGTTTATGTAATAAATCATTTTTAAGATTGTAATAAAAGAGTAGGGTTATTATATATAAGGTATACTGAGAATAGATTGTGAAATATTTTGATTAAATAAAATTCTTTCCATGTTCTCAAAATATAATTTTCAGATACATGTGATAAATATCTAATGTCACTTAATTTTTCAGATGCGAATATCTATTGATTTCGTGAAGTTGGAGGTAGTTATGTCATGATTAAAACCTATATATTTGTTGATGGTTTGTGGATTACTATGAATGAATGATTGTCATAGGGGTTTCATAGTTTTATTATATAGATTTTAATTGTCTATAATTACATGCTATGAAAGGATTAATGGTTTTCTTGTCCGCACTGATGCGTTAGGCATGCATTATTTTCGACCTCCTTGACTGTGTTCTGGCCATGAACCTCCCTTTAATCGCTTAATAAAAAATTCTAAATGATGCATGGATGGATAGGAAACTATTATAATGTTCTTTGACAAGGTAGTCACATATGGGACTATTCACCTATGATAAAATCGTTGGAAGAACCCCACTCTTGATCTGGAGTTAACATTAGTTGTACATTTATTGAGGGGGTGGTATTTTTATCTCATTTGAGAGAGAAATTTCATCTTGATTGAATACAAAATATTGTGATAAATTATTTATGAACAATAATTAAATATAATAAATTATTTGGGATGAGTACATAGAGAAATTTTATTTTGAGATGGAATATGCCTTGGAAAATTGGAATATTTCCATTGTTTAAAATATAAATAAATAATAGGAATTATGTTAATGGAGATTTAGTTATGAGTGGATAATTATATGCTTCAATATTAAAAAAATAGGTTCCAGAATATGAGGGTCAAGATATGGTGATATGTTCTCCTATAATCATTAATTTTTTGTAGATCATGTTGATGATAAATTGATTCCTGATTCAAATTATATTGTTATGTGTGTTTGTGTTTAATGTGATAAAATCCTTTTTTATAATGTTTTTGGGATGTAAATTATGAACTATTTGTCCAGAGAAGGGTGTTGTTTTCCAAATCAACAAGGGAAGATTTTAACGGGGACTCTCATGCATCATCATTGGAAATACAAATGAAAATGACCAATATGTATCATAATCTTAAACATTAATTATAGTATTTGGGTATGGGAAAATATATTGTGGGGGAATGTAACTCAATGCATCACCTTTCATAATTCTAGGGTACAAAACTAGTTTCCAAGTGGATTAAATGAAAACATTGTATTGACTTGGTGAAAATGGGATGATCTGGACATGAAATTCATTATTTAAATACATATGACTATATGGATTTGTTAGACGATGTGTGTGGTTATAGAATTATTTATAAGGGTCAAACAATCCATTCCCATTCAAGAGAATCATTTATTGGATGTGAATGTTCTATGTGTCAAATTTATTGTGTTTTACCAATGTTCTAAAAGGTTTTATATCAAATAGAGATGAACATTTTACATGGTCATATAGGAATGTCATGGAGATTATTATCGGATCACAGTTGAAGCTATGTATACCATATCAAACATATAATGATTCATAGACCACAATAATTATTTAGATCCTAGATGAAGTTATCATAGTAGGCATACATGATTACACTTTTTTATGGGATTTCCATTTTGATTTGGGAATGTTAAAATTAATAAAATATATTGGGATTTGAATCTGATTCCTAATTTTTATGCTTCTTTGGATTAATAATTTTGTTCACCATTATGATAGATTTATTTAGGAGTATCTAAAATGAATGGGATGATCAGGGTATTGGTTATATGTGAACATGTTAAGTTGATATAGAATTTATTTTGTTTCAAATCAAATCCAGAATCATTCATTTGATGACCATAGATGATGGCCCTTATAGAGTTTCTTGCGTGAATGAGTCTTTTTGTTGATGTGACCTCATTTTTGGAATTAGCGGTCCAAGAATCATTGTAATATTATTCTAGAATATTTTATTCAATACAAGATAAAAAAATGTTTTTGGAAGGTAGATTACAAAAGATATCTAGATCAATATTATTAAGCTATACATGATTTTTTTAGGTGTCACATCATCTAATATATAGCTAGACCATATGAAATATATTGATTATGATGAGTATGGGACTATTAATGATTATTTATTCTAGGAATAATTAATATATATTATATATTAGAGAAATATGATACTATTTTGAAGCCATTTCCTCTTCTTTGTGTTTGGTTGAATCATTGATCAATTAATTTGGATACCTGGCCATGAGACTCATATATTCTGGGGAAATAACTAGAGTTATTTATAGGAGATACCCATAGTTTATTCTAATAGATTATAATCTGTTAGAGTGGGATATTTTAAGTCCCCTCAATTTTGAATGTTTTTTTAACAATTAATTTTATACCAATAATGTTTTTAAATATATTTTTGTTCTTTAGATTCTCAAGAATAGATCATGTGTGAATGTTTAAATGTATAAATAACATACAAAAAACATTTAGTTTTAGCGGTCTATAAATTCCATCATATTCTTATGGAATTATATGGTTTCTAGAGAGTTTCATGAAGATGGTGAAATTGATACATATCTCAAGGCCCTCAGTACTCCTTCCCAAAAATTTCCCTTACCTATTATACAGTAAATATTACCAATAAGGAAACTCTTGAATTATTTTATGTCACCCATATTCATCTCTAGGCCCATTATAGTGATTCATGTTGTGGAAGGATTCTATCAATGTGTCTAATTATTTTTCATTAAATGCATCATTCATACTTTTTTTATTGTTTCCCCTTTCAAAGACTAATATCCAGCAATATTTGGGATGATTTTTGTTATTTTGGTTAAATTCTATTGATTCATTTGACGATTCTTCGTTATAGATATTTTTCACACTTCATTAATAAAATATAAACAAAATAAATGTTTTTTTATAATATGTCTACTCTTGATTTTCATATTGGGGTATTTGTATTCCTAAGATAACTGTACTCATTATTTGAAATTTTCATGTAAGGACTTTATACGCTTGATTTGTACTTTATAGGTTTAGTGAGGAGAAGTGATTAATTTAGTTTCGGAGTTCCAATCATGTTTGTGGATGATTCTAGTGAGGTAAACCCCAGAAAAGTAACATAACAGAGTGAACCATGATATGTTTAGGATAAAATGCCTTTATAAAATTGTACTGTTAATTTATTGATGAAGTCCTTTTGTTTTTGTGGACTATGGTGTATGGGATTTTTTATGTATTATTGTGCTATTTTACCTCCGATGAGTCTACCCGGTTGGGTCATTATATATCATAAAACTATCCAGAGTATGGGGGATAGGTTAATGTTCCTTATGTAACCACTTTGAGTTTGTGGGTATGGGTGATTTTACATCATACGGTACCCCATGTAAATTTGGCGATGATTATGTGTTCTTGGTTTATACTCCCTTGAGGATGCAGAGATGGTTCATTGGGATAAGGAGTTATTGACCAAATAAATAAATCAAAATCTATGTATTTATTTTATTTTGAGGATTGAACATAGTTTCATGGTATCATGGTCCTGGGGTTGGTTTGACTAAGGATCTGTGGTTCCCTAGTTAAAAATGAAGACATGGTATTTTTTGTGAATTGTTTATTCATTTAGGTTTATCATTTTATCCACATTTATACACATACCACATTTTTTCAGTGTAATATTGGTTAAGTCCTATTGAGTTTGTTTTTAAAACATGGATGGAATTATCAAGGAACATATATAATTTATGATCAAATAACCAAGAAATAGAAATGGTCATATGAGTGATTGAAATAGTGGTGTCGATGGATGGGGATGAAGAAAATGTTGATACATTCTTTGGGACCTTTCTTTGTGGGTCACATTTTTATATTATTATTTTATTCAATTTATATATAACCACACACTGTATGGGGGAATTCCATTTTTCTGGATGTATTGGGTTTTTTACAAAAAAATTTCTATATAATGGGATGATGTTATTCTCATTTCATTTTCTTTGTGATCCAATATAATTTACAATTATTAATTATTCATCAATTATTAATTCAAATTGATAATAATATGATATAGATGGAATATAATTCCCATGGTCTCATTTAGGCCCTCACCGCTAGACAACACCCTCTTGTGTATGCAGAGGGGTGAAAGAGGTCATGTGACACTTTGTACCAAACCAGATGATTGGGGTCAGGGTGTTACATGTAGAAAATAAAGTAACCATATAAAAATATACACATTTTAATATAATACCTATGCAATTATTTCTCTAATAATGTCGGTTTCATTTTAGTGTCATCCTCATAACTGATTGATACCTCCTTCATGGAATTTATAGAAATGATGATTCCAAAATAACCCCATAGACATTGACATAACCAGGTAGTTTCTTTCGCAAAATAATTGACATTGATATCCATATTCTCTAAACTAGGAATAGAAAATTAATTTCTATAATTATTAATTAATACAATATGATAATGGACACACCCAATATATCTTTAATCACCTCGAGAATATATGATCATTTCAGTCATTAATAATTCTATATTTTCAATTCATGATATCCACTAATAATAATAATAACAATTGTAAGAACCTGAATCTTATTTTTAGGTATGTTATTTTTTATGGTCGTTTTTTAGGAAAAGAGTAAAATCTGGAAATTTTCAAAGTACACGACGTGTACTTTATAAGTTCACGCCCTGTGCTGACCAGGTCATGGCCACACACATGGCCATGTAGGGGTGACTTGGAGGCCGCCTAATTTGGAGTGCTAAAAGGCATGTACACGACGTTTACTCCAAAAGTACACGCCATGTACTTTCTTTCTTTTCATAAAACACACCAGGGTCGTGTCTAATCACCAGAAACTTCTCCTTTTAGGTCTCATTCGACTGTGAGTTCCCGAACGACTGTGGATCATTGATGAACCCTCGAGTGATCATCCTTCCTCTGAATCAAACTTTATCTATTGCGTTGGAATCACATCGGCGAGTTCTCTCTTCAGCTAGAACCTCGTTTCATGATTAAGTCTCTTTTCCATGTTATCGTGGGATGAAAATTTTAGGTGTTTTTTAGATATTCGACATTCTAAGCTGATTCCATCCCCTTGGTTCATGTATATCGATCTCCTAAAATCAAGGTAGGTGGTTTGTGCCTTTCTATATAATGAATTTTAGTATTTTCTGGAAATCCCACCAATACCCATGAATGGGGTATTGTGTGTTTATCATTTTAGCCCTATTGATTTTCTTCATTGTTTTTATTCTAGATTAGAGTATTTTTATTGTGTTATGGGAAAATTTGTAGTCTTTAGAAGTGTTTTCCATGCATGTTCTTGCTTTTCTGGACCGTTGGGTCTAGTTACCTTTTTGACTGCTATTTTTCCCCATGCCTAGTTTTGTAGGATGGAGTGACTATTGTTCTTTCATGCTGATATGATATATAATTCTATCTAAGTAGTTATTGAGGTTTATTTGGCCATTAAGCATTGAGATACTTACTGACATTACATTGGGATGTGAGAACCAAATGTAGTAGACCGTATGGAGAATGGACATAAGCGCTTCTTCAGAGTGTCATTATAATACGATGTGAGAACACATGGGGAATTGACATTGAGTGCTTCCTCGGAGTGTCTATAGTTCCTCGACGCATGCCATAGGGGTAATGAGACATTGAGTGATTCTCTAGAGCTCCTTTAGTACGAAGCAAGTCTATAGGGGGAATTGATAGTGACTGCTTCTTGAGACAGTCTATTCATTAGCTGAACCAGAGGGGTGAGACTGTGTGTGCCTCCTAGAGGGTTTCTAGTACTTGTTTGTTATACCATAGGGTTAATCTATGAGAACTACCCAGAGGGTTACCAGTTTTTTCTATATTCATGAGTGGCATCTTACTTGTTGGTAGATTATATGCAAGAAACTATGGATTGTTTACTACTTTTCTGTACTTTTACCTGCTATATATTCACTAAATGTTAGGTATAGATCATCATGTGATTTCCTACTGGGAATTTGTGTCACACCATATTTGTGTCATGCTTTTGGGCCCAAACAGATTATATTGGTGCATATATAGATTAGGGAATGTGCCCTTTGACTTTATGTTCTTGATTGTTGTGGAGGTAGAGAGAATGGGACAAAGCTATGGATTGCAATGTCGTGTAGTTTATCTATTTTATTTTTCACTTTAGTTTAGCACTATTTTATTTTATCATTGTGACTTGTTTGGATATTTTCCAAGATATATTTTTTCTTGCGTCATTTATATTTATTTATCTATTCTAGTTGGATCCTATATCAGTCTTCTGCTTTAACTATTGTTTGGTATTTACTGCTTCTGTTGTTGTATGTATTTGTGTACATTTTCGTTCTACTCTGCCAATGAGGGCATAGTTTTTCGACTATCACACCCAAGGCCCTCACTATTAGTCGACAGCCTCTGCCATTCGGGTAAATGCGCTTGAAGCCGTGTGACCAACCGGGTACGAGTCGCCTCTAGGTGGCTCTCAGAACCAGGTTGTTAAAAAGTTGAATCAGAGGGTTGTTTTTTCTCTTGAATAACTGTTTGGATCCTATATCCAAGGATAGAATGAAATATCTTCTTGGTAATAAGGTGTTCCCGGGAGTAGCTCGACCGTGTATAGGGAAAATCCATACTAGCTTGTTTATTGCAAATTGACTGGTTTGCAATTTTACCGTTGATTTGAATTCACTATTGCATGATTCAAATGATTTGTGTTGTTACCATTGTTGTTATTGCTATTCTAATTCTGTCACAACCCAAAGAGATGAGGGTATTCCATCTCATGCATTATATATTCACTTGTTAGAAATCACATGCCATGCATTCTTGGCATGTCATCTAGGATACATTAGCAATTTCATGTTGTTGCGATAGATGTTGTGTAGAATATGCCTGTATTAATGATAGATGCCTTGATAAAAATGTCTGATTCTTGTTAGAGCTTTTATTATGTAGGGTTTTACCTGAATGATCCCCAAATTGTGGTTCTTGAGGTGTTATGGGCCCTCATGGACCAGAATTTGGTGGATCATTTGATTGTTTACCATGTTGTAAATTGTTAAAGATGCTAAAATTTAATCCCTGGGGATTATGGGACCTCAAAAATCTTAATTTGGCACTTCTAGTGTCTGTTTCAATGTTTTCTGGGCTCCAGAGGAGTTTTGGTGGCATACCGTCTAGAATGAACCAGAATACATGCTGTGAAGTTTTGACTACACACCATGTGTTCTTCTATTCGGGAAGAAAATAATTTTTCTTAAGAACACACCGTGTAACTTTTATACACACCGTGTATTCTCTAAACATATCACAGGTTGTGTGGTCAAAGACACGAGATAGGAAAAAACACATGGGAACACGTCTTGTACTAGTTGTGCACGTCGTGTAGTGTAATCCTAGGAACCTGACTGTGTAGCTAACAATAGGGGTTCGTGGAGTCTCTTCTTATAGACACTGTGCCCACCTTGAACGTGTTATGTAGTCTGACCCAGGTACCAAGCCATGTCATGAACAAAAACGGTCCAGTGTTATCCATTTTCGTATACACCGTGTTTGTCACGAACACGACATGTAGTTTGAGCAGTTTGTCTGACCTTGTCACTATTAACCCGGGCCAAGCAAAGCTTGTCTAGTACACGTAGTGTCTGCTGAGAAAATTCCATGTAGTATTATATTGGGAGAGTCGTGTGCATTAGCAGTGTAGAGGGACTCAGGTAGGGGAAGAGGATTCAGGTATACACCATGTGTTAGGATAACATGTCGTGTGTTTGGGGTGTTACAGGACTAGTTTAAACTAAAGTACATGCCCATGTAAATGAATTCTAGGAACACGCCGTGTAGTCGTTATACACGCCATGTAGTGATGTTTTGTAAAACATGAATGCTTTCTTTCACTTGTTCCCTTATTATGCTCCTAGTTTTCAGTCCATGATAATGTGATCTAAAGTGTGCGTTTGACATTGCCGAGTCATTGCCCCGAGATGTCCTCCGGTTGCACACAAATTGCCTAGAGGTGATTAGACAACAAATATGGTTGATCAGGTACTTCCAACCGATACTCTTATTATGTCATCCTGGGTACCATTAGTGTTACTGATTATTGGCGTTGATGCGCAGTTTAGGGAAGGCTTATTGGGGATGAGGCAGACCATCTAGGGATCTCTACCTCTTGTCTCAACTATATCAGACTTGATGTGGTTTTTTCACTAGTAACATCCTCCCTCCTTCTTAGGGGAAAGGGGACCTCAGGCTGTAGAGCCATGGATCGAATCCATGATGATGATCTTCAAGAATTTGTAGATGCCTCCAAAGAGGCAGATCAAGCTATCTACCTTCTTACTATGAGACACCGCTAAGAGGTGGTGGGACGTGATCTCACAAGTGGGGAATCAGTAGGTTATGGAGTGGGAGGAGTTTCAACATGTCTTTTATGACTACTTCTATCTGTAGACCCTGACGAACGACTAAGCCCATGAGTTCATGATCCTAGTGTAGTGTACTCTTTTTGTCATTGATTATTCCTCTTGTTTTATCAAGCATCATCATTTCACACCCCTCCAGGGAGGAGATGGGTTGTTCTTGGAAAGGAAGTTTGATAATGGTATCAAACAAGAGATCTGCTCACAGGTGAATATCTTCAAGCTGAATTACATCATTCCATCATCAACCTAGCACTGATTGCGAAGCACAATCTGAGAGATTCTGGAGTTGAGAACCAGGGAGATTCTGCTTCCAGTGTTAGTGCTTCACCAGCTGACAGAAGGAAGCACTGTAGGGAGTCTACGTGAGGAGATCCGAGGTAGTGAGACACATCTCTAGGTAGTTGGGTGGTATGTTACCAGTGTGGAAGGGCTGGGCATATGAGGCTGTAGTGCTCGAGAGACCCTGTGGAGTGCCGATCCTACGGCAAGATGGGTCACCTTTAATGCTTCTATCAGGTTTTATCACTAGTAGATAGTAACATGGGTTCATCCATGACTCCTCATTCAAGAGCTGTGCCACCAGTTCTCACCAGTCCGGGAATTGGAGTTCTTCCGGTCGTTCGTACCAAGGAGGAGGTCGAGGCCATGGTGTCCAGTCAACGGTCTTTCAGTGACAGTAAGGTGGGTCAGCTTAAAGCGGTCAGTAATGGTTACAGGGAGGTGGTACATGTTATACATTCGCTGTGGAGAAGACCCAATAGGAGGAGGATCCTAGACCCTCTACAGTTCGAGATATGATCTTTGTGGCCTTAGTTTTATCTTTTTCTATTTTTGATATAGTGGCTTCCCATAGATTTTTCACTTTTGCTGTTGTAGAGAGACTTGGGATCTGCATCTTTTCCTCTACCAATACTTGGACTCTAGACACATCGTTGGGTACTAGTACAAATAGTGTACGTCAGTGCAAGGAGTGCCCTATATAGGTGACTGGGTATCACTTTCTGTGGGATCTCTATGTCCTAGAGATGACAACCTATGATTTCATTATCAGAATGGACTGGCTAGTTCCCTTCCAGGTAGTCGTCGGCTGTTATCACTACAGGGTAAGTTTTATATCACCATAGGGTGGATTTTTTTCATCGAGGTGAGTGGGATGTTCGGGCGAGTAGAGTAGGACTAGAGCATCACAGTATATATGGAGTTATAGCTCAGATTTTCAGTCTGTATCTGGATGACCCGTATACTTTGCAGATAGAATTTATCCATATGCTAGATCATTTTAGGGATGTATTTCTATAGGAATTTTCAGGTTTTCATCTGGAGCATCAGGTAGACTTTTCTGTTGAGAACGTTCTACGAGTGGCACCGGTGTCAATTCCTCCTTATTGGATGGCTACACCTGAGTTCCAGGAGCTCATGAAGAAATTGGAGGAGGTGTAGGAAAATGTTTTCATCCAACCCAGTACTTCTCCTTGGGGTTCACCTGTCCTGTTTGTGAAGAAGGTAGAAGACAACCTTATGATTTTTGTAGATTATCGGAAGTTGTACCAGTTCACGGTCAAGAACGGATATCCCTTACCTAGGATTGATGACCTCTTAGATCAGCTTCTATGTGCTTGAGTGTTCACGAAGATTGATTTAAGGTCTGGTTATCATCAGTTTCACATTAGACCATCTGATATTCCTCTTACTTATTTTCAGAGCAGGTATGTTCTATATGAGTATATGGTTATGTCGTTCCGCCTCATGAACGTTCTTGCAGTTTTCATGGAACTGATGAACCGAGTGTTCCAACCATACAAATACTCATTCATGGTGGTCTTCATAGATGATATCTTGGTTTACTCTCATGATCAAAACGACAATACCACCCCTCTTGAGATCATTTTGAGTACACAGAGGGAGAATCAGTTATATGCTAAACTCTCGAAGTTCCACTTTTGCAGGGATCAGATTCACTTCTTGGGTCATGTTATCTCAGAGACAGGAGTATCAGTAGACCTAGAGAAAGTGAGAACAGTAGTTTCCTAGGAGTAGTTGTAGAACATCTTTGAGGTGTTGAGTTTTATATGGGTGGCTAGATACTACATATGTTTCTTACAAAACTTTTTACGCTTTGCAGCACTACTGACGGGTCTGACCATGTAGGGTGTGATGTTCTTATGGTTTGATTCTTTTGAGTCAGACTTTCAGTAGATTCATGGGAGGTTGACTTCAGCACCGATACTAGTATTTCCAGAGCTAGGAAGGAGCTATATTGTCAACAATGATGAATCATGTCTTGTGTTGGGAGCTGTGCTTATGCAGCGAGATGGGGTCGTTGCGTACAAGTCTTGGTAGTTGAGGCCACATGAGAGGAACTACCTGACACATGATCTAAAGATGGAATCTGTTGTTCACGCCTTTTGTTGTTGAAGACATTATCATCTGGGATAGTACTTTGTGGTTTTCACCGACCACAAGAGTCTCAAGTACGTCTTCACTCAGCGTGATATGAATTTGAGGTACTGATTGTGGGATGAGTACCTTCAGTCCTTTGACTTTGAGCTTGCCTATACGCCAAGAATGGGCAACGTAATGGATGATTCGTTGAGTAGGAGGACTCAGATAAAGGCAGTTCAGATGGACAGAAGTGAGTGGTAGCTTATGGCTCTGTTATATGAGATGAATCTAGAGGTGCATGAATGTCAGGGGAAAATGATTCTTTATTCTTTACCAGTTACCTATGTGATTCTTGACCGAGTTCGAATGGGGAAGCTATCAGATTCTGAAATCCTAGTCCTACAGGAGATCAGGTCAGGATAGGACCCTATTCACGAATAAACCATAGCTGAGGATGAGATATTGTGTTTCCAAGGACGTGTATTGGTGCCATCAGATATACAGGAGGAGATGATGCGAGATTTCATTCCTCAGTCTGGGTAGTTCATTTTGGTGTCACCAATATGTATTGAGACCTACACTATCAATATTGGTGTCCAGGTATGAAGATGGATTTTGCTGGTTTTGTTATGAGGTGTTCAACCTATCAGCAGGAAAAGGTAGAGCATCAGCGACAAGCAAGGCTTTTACAGCAATTAACCAATCCTGAGTGGATGTGGAACGACGTCACGATGGACTTCATAACAAGTTTTCCAAGGTCACCTCATGGGAATGATGCAGTATGGGTCGTCGTTGATAGAATTAAACGAGTTTCTAACTTCCTTCCGATCAAGGAGACCATCAGTGTTCATGAGTTGGGACAGTTGTACATTCGTGAGATTGTACGTCTGCATGAAGTTCCACACTCCATCATTTCAGAAAAGGATGTACGTTTTAATTATGGGGTCTGGAAGGGGCTTCATAATGATTTGGGTATGCAGGTTCTTCTGAGTACAACCTACCGTCCTCAAACAGATGTCCAGTCCAAGCGTATGATTCAGGTGCTTGAGGATATGCTTCGATCATGAATCCTGGATTTTGGTGTTTCTTGGGAGAATAATGTAACACCACAATCATCCATGGTATGCTTCTATTTGAATAATACAATATCATTTGATGTACGCAACACCGATTTCAAGCGTACCATGTCCTATCAAACTACTCATTTAGAAAGTGTTTATAAACAGTAATAACCAAATTTTAAATTATATATATATCATATAATTTTTATATTCATCTTTTTTTTCATTGAAATAATATAAAGATAAAAAATCAATTTTTCAGATAAATGAATTATTTTTACAAAAATGTTGTTTTTCTGCCTTTTAATGGATATCCTTTTCTAAATCCAATTTATTAAAAAATATATTTATTAAATTTGATGAAAGTAAATTCTTATTTCGTAGATGTACACACAAATATATTTTGGATAAATTTTTGGTGTTTTTATATTAACCTTAATATTTTAAATAATAGTGAATGATATTAAATTTTAATTGAAAACAACTTTTAAAAAAAAGAAATTTATAGCATTAGTATTATAAATTTGAATTGTTTTGAAATATAATTAGATTAAATTTTAATCATTTAATCCAATGTTGTTCATTAGATGAAACTAAACATTTAATCCCCACATAAACACATATCATTCTTTTGATAGTTTTTACTTCTCTAAAAACTATATTCTTGTTTTGACAACGAGAATTAATTTTAAATTAAGTAATATAACTTCTATGTTTGGAATTTGGTACAATAGAAATAATTTTTGGATATGGTATATCAAAATTAGCTCAGGTTGATTTTTTGTTATTTTTCTGAAAACAATCAATTTGTTATAAAAGCCTTCCGTGAAGCGAATGCTGTTGCTGATGCCCTTGCCAACAAAGGTGTTCACCAGAACGTGACTTGGATGGATGCCCTTCCAGCTGACTTAATTCATCTTTTTGATAGACATTGTACGAAAATCCCATCTTTTCATCTTTTTTAACTTTTTTTCTTTATTATACAATAAATTGTTTTTGGTCTTTAACCAAGGCACTACCTTCTTTTAAAAAATCAATTTTTGATGAATAGAGCAAATCACTACGTTATAGTTTAAAACCATAATTTTTAATTAAATAATTATTTATTTTATATAAATTTATTTAAAGTCAAAATAGATACTTAATAACAATATTATTTCAATTTAATTCTATGAATTCATTTTATAATAAAATAAGATGTATAAAATTTTATCGAATATTTTTACTTCTTTTATCCACCTTTTAGGCAGGTTAGAAAATTTGCATAGAACATAATTTTACCAATTGTATTAATTAAATTTATAAAATATTAAAGGCACAGTTGAAATACTTACAAAGAATTTTGTTCAATAAGATGCAAATATTTTTTGGTGAATAGTAACGTTTAAATTTTATTTACCACAGTTAAAAGTAAATATGTTATTTAAAGGAAAAAATTACATTATAATTACCCTAAAACATGTTATAACTCTATTGTATATAGTTATTTCAACCAAAATAAATCTTTGGAAAAAAATATGATCCTTTTGTTCCACTTGGATTAGAGTTGGACATTTATTATTATTATTTTAAAGAATAGTTAAAAGTGTTAAATTCAAATTTTAACAACAAAAACATTTTCAATATAGGGTTATACATAAGATAATTTCATCTAGAAATATTATTTTTAATTAAAAAAATGCCTAGATCATGGAATTTTATTTATAATTTTTAGACATTATAAAATTAAATTTATTAATGACGCAATAATGATGCAAAAATTGCCTTTTTAATAAATGATTAAAATAATTGATATTATAAATATTAAAATAAATGTTAACTGAGACTTTTTATTCTTTTAAAAATTTTCTAGGCTAATATTAACTTTTTTGGAAAATTAAATTTATTTTTTTGAATAAATCATATTTTTATGAATTTCACAAAAACTAAATACTATATAATGTCAAAATTGTAATAAACAAATTTTAAAAAATACAATATAATTAAATTATATAACAGTCCTAAAAATATATGGTTAGGTGAAGTACTTTTATAGTAATAGATATGTAATTAATGAACCACTTGGTGTTCTCTAGGCATTTTATTGTATGTTTATTAACAATATAATATAAAAAACCCGGTGACAACCATTAACGTTATACTATTTTACCAAGAGTAAAATATAAAATATATGGTTAATATAGTGACCTAAACCTATCTAAAACCTATTTGTTGGGTCTTTTAGACCCAAACCCATCTTAACCTCAAAATACCTATTTATTGGAGCAATTATAAACTGAATATGATTTTTATAATAATATAATATATCAATGGTTTCCAAAACTGACCCTCACCTCTCTTATAAAAGGGTACTTCCCCTTGTCTCAAAATCACTCCTCCAAAGCCATTTGGATGGGCCAAACCCTGCTAAAATATCCTCTCATCTATCCTAACTTCCACATCGATTCATTACATTGATCAGAAAGCCAACCTATGGAGCCCTTTTGACCAATTTTAAAGGAATCACCCAAAGAGGAGGTAATTATTTAATCACATATTCCAATGATATTTTTATTTTCTAATTTCTCTTTCTTTGATGTTTCCATTAAAAAATAAAATATCCAATACATTGTACATGATGTGTTGTTTTTATAAATATGGTACAAAAATATTCATTATTAAATCCATCCTATGAATGAGAATGTCAACATACATGCGTACGTAAGGCTTACCATTGCCACGCTGTTGTGAAGTTTTTTGTTCAACACCTAATTATTTGGATAGGTCTGATAATGAGTATAATTGATGTAATTAATAAATATATTATTATAATTTTTCTATATAATTTAAATACCATCCAATTACAAACTATTTCACCATCAATGGAATGGTATATTCTCTCAGGCGTACGTACGTATTACAGTCTCCCTAAATGAGATGAGATTCATTCCCCATCATAACCATTGTAGAATAAATATCATTTTATGATAAAAAATATGATTTTAGAACATAATATCATTCTGTATTTTAATAAAATATATCATATCCATAACAATCATGACTTCTGTAAAAATTCATATAAAAACGAATCAGTTAACACCCGAAACAATGATACTACTGAAATATTATTAATAGAGCAATATTAAAAATCATATATGATATCATATTTAAGTATATGGTTAATGTATAATTAAATAACAATTATTTAACCATTATACATGAGGTTAACGTACCCTCAACAAAAGAAATTTACAAGGTAAGGGGTTTCTTATCTCACATTTAATTCCATGATAATTCCATTGTTCACCACATATTTATTGCATGTGGTGTATTGTGTACTGCCATTTGATTTATATTATAATTATTCTCTTTATATTCTTTTGTATTATATTATTAATTTTTGGTTATTATATTTTGGTCATACTGCTTGATTTATTATAACATTGTAAGGGGTTTTTCATCTCAGTTTTATTCCAATGAGATTCAAACTATATTTACCACTATTTCCTTAGGAGTGGTGTGTGTACTGCCCATGGTTGTATTATTTGTTTAATATAGTGTAATTTTTGGTTATATATAACTTCATTTTATAATCCTTATTTCATTGAATGTATGTTTCCTATTTTACCAAATCATTAAGGGAAATTATTATTTCAATTTCCACTCATTGGGTTTTATGAAATCTTCATTGATTTTTTTACTCAATGATTATGTGTGAAATCACTATTTATTTATTAATTTAGTAACTTCCTCTCCAATGTCTGTGTATATACTTTTGATGGACATAATAACTGCATTGTTAAATTATCAAATAATAAATATGTACTTGTTAAGAGTAATCTTAACCCAATTTTCATTCATTGAGTTAAACATCCATGTCATTGGTGTTGTTTTTACAAGAATTTGTGTGAATGTCCTCTGATTTATTTACACTGAATTTTCAATAATATTTGATGTATTTATATTTTTTGAACATTATTATGTCATTTATTTATCCTTAATAGAAGCATACCGACTTTATAAGGGATTTAATATAAATATACATTCCATTGCTAATTCTTTGTTTTTTTTGTGCCAATTAACTTTTATATGGTGTTTATACTATGATTTGACATTTTATATCATGAATAAATTTATTCATTAGATACTGTAATGTTTTTATTACCTAAATTATTTGTTTTCATGCATCTCTCATTTGGTTGGGAACTCTAACTAAAATATCATTTTAAATGTTTTAAATATTTATTATTATGAACCATTCTCATTAATGTCCACTTTTTTAAAAAAAATTCAGGATTTATTTATAAGGACATGAATTTTTTAAAATTAAAATATAATTTAAATGATTTAATGTAGTAGGATCCATTTTTATTCAAAAATATTTTCTAATATCTTCTTGATAAATAGTCATACTTTTAAATGTTTTCAAGAAAAGGGGGTTATTTATCTCAAATAGTTTTACTGGTTATTATCATCTTTGTCAAGTTAATTCATTATTCTTGATTGAGGTTGATATATTTTAATACAATATTCCATATTGTATTGAATTAGTTATTTTTGACTATGGATTTTCTATTTTTATACCATTCATGGTTTGTGGTTAATATATTAACATTTCATATGCTAGTTTTAATATGAATGTTTATTCTAGTTTTCAACCTTTTCAGATGAAGAATGTGTTGGACAAAGTAAATGATGGGTGGAGCCCGCTATAGCTCATTGATGCATTGGTAGGTCTCAAGAGACAAACTAGTGTCTTGGCAGAAGGACCTGACAAAATCTTATTTTGTATTCCTGGCATGAGGCCTTGACTCTGTGGATATGATATCCGACATTATGCATTCCATCATTATGAAATTATATATTGATATTACATTCAATTATTCGACTAGTATAATATTTATATGAATATGTAAATTAAATTATTTTATTTATATTTTCTATATTGTAATGATTTTTATGTTTAAAAGGCTTTTTTTAGTCCTATACAACGCCTTAAATGATTATTCTTATTTATGATAGTTTCTGCTATATTGTTATCCTTACTGTGTATTTGAGCTCACCCCATTCAATGTTTTATTTTTTGCAGGATGTGAAAAAGTATATCATCATTAACATGTATGAATAGGCAATGAGATATGAGTGTAATCAAAGGGGAAATAATTTTTCTTTACATTATTTCATAATGTAAAGTAAAACATATGTATGTATCTAGTACATTCACGGATACTATACTAATTGGTATTTCAGGCATGATCTCTTGTGATCATGCCAATGATATGTAATAATGCATCTACAATGCATATGTAGGGTTTGGGTGGTACATATAGATACAGAAAATATTACTACACTATGGATAATTATTATGTTAATAAATGAATAATCCTTTAAAAATTATAATTACTTTTAGTGGAAAAAATTAAATATTAAAGAAGTATTTTTGGAAAATATGGATCATGTAGCACCCACAGTTTGAAGTATGTGGCCTTTGTTTATGCATTTTTATGTATTCAAAGTGCATGGAATGATTTGGGAAGAAGTTTGGAGACTTTGTAATGGTTTTGGATGAGTTTGGATTCTTTTAAAGGGGTGCACGGTTTGATCACGTTTAGTGGAAACCGTGCGGATTCCCTAGGAATCCGTAGAGACCATTGTTCTCGAGACAGTAGGCCTCGCACGGCCTACGAACGGTTTTCCAAACCGTGCGAGCAAACCGTGTAGATCCTGGCTCTCGAGGCTGTGTCGTGCGGACGGTTAGTGCAAAGTTTTCCAAACCGTGCGGGCTAACCGTGCAACTACATAAAGATAGGGTTATAAGTTTCAGGCTCACTTGAGATTGACTCATTTCAGTCCTCTCTTCCTCCCACTCGAGCCTCACTCAGGTTTTTGGGTTCTCTAGGGATAGGGGTGCTCTCCCACTCGTTTTGGAAGCGATTATAAGGATTTTCAAGGTGGATTCATGGTGATTTCTCCTGGTTTAGTCTCTCCTCTTTCTTATCTTGTGTTTTCCTCTAGATCTACATCCCTCTCTTTCTTGGTTTTCTAGATCTACTTTTTTGTGTGTAGATCTGTTGTTGGGGTTGCCTTGTATGTTAATGTTAAAGATTTTGAATGTTAGAGAAAGGGATCTAGATAGGTTTCAGTGGTGCGTTCTCCGGTTTTGAGGTGCGGTGGCTTGTGGGTCGATTTCTCGGGAACCCTAAAGGTAGGTGGCTTCTCTCTCGACTCCACTCGTTTTTATCTGTAGTTTACATGTTACAATTAATTTGTTGTGATCGAAATTAATTTTGCTATGATGTGTGTTTTTGGTTGAAAATCCATTTGGGGGTTTTTGGGAAAAGGGGGTTCCATGTTGAAATGTTATTTTATTTTAATTTAAAATTGAGATTTTGAAATGGGTGGTTGAGATTGATTTGGAAAATGGTTTTCAATAAAGAGGTTGTTTTATTGAAATGGTGGTTTGGCATGGAAAATGATTTTTAATACATGGGTGATTTTATTGAAGGGGATTGTTACGTAATAGAAATTGGTTGATTGCATGTTGTTGTGACCTTGATGGGTTTTATTCATGGTAGAAATTTTTTTGTTGAAATGTTGTATTGAAGAGGGCGGGAAGTCCCACTATAAATGTGTGATGGATAGTGGTTGTAAGAACAACTGTGTGGGTAGTGGTCGGAAGTGCTGCTACTCATGAATGGGTGAACGAGTTGGAAGGGAGTCCCACCGTTTTGATTTCTTTGTTGTCAATGGGTGAACAAGATGGGGAGAAGTCCCACCGTTTTGATTTCTTGTGGTGAATGGGTGAATGGGTTGTGAAGAATTCCCACAATTTTGATTGTTTGTTGTGCATTTCTTTACAAGTTGGAATTTTTGTGCAAGTGTGTAATGATGAAATGGCTTGGGTGATGTTTGTTTGGTTTTTCTGTGGTTACTTGGTTTGGGTGAGATGACCTAGTAAGGATGTGTTGGTATGGTAATGATTGCAATTGTGATTATTTTATATAAATTGTTTTATATAAATGTGCTAAACGTTTTATCCTAGTGGCGTGTGTAGGGAAGTCATTTTGGGAAAACCTACTGAGTTTTAGTACTCACCCCCTACATTGGCAGTGTGGTGTCTTTTTAGATTTCGTGTTCCGTGACATGGGAAAAGGTAAGGCATCGACCTCCTTTGGTGGAGCTTTGTGATTCTTGGATGGAGCTTGGAGATTGGAGCTTGGTGAGGAGCTATGTTAGTTTCGTGGATCATGGTGTTTCTTGTTGAGTCTTCCACATTGTACTCTGATGTTGTATTGTGTGTATGGGAATGTGTGATTGTGGATTATCTCGTTGTCTTGGTAATGAATGAGTTTGGTATTGTTGACATGCATCATACAGTTGTGGTTGTTTTGTTGGTTTTATAGCATCCCGTCTTTTTATAACATATCTTTCATCTCATTACACGGAACTGAGGATCTTTAAGGTTTAGTGTCTTGGAAACAAGGAACATAATACATGAAAAGAACAAAAAAACACACTTCTTAAACACTTGAAGGGATTCTCCTTAAGTTCATCCTATGTTCATTACTACATATCATAACCTGGGGACATACATCAAAAGAAAGTGTGAGCAGAAGGCCCAATAAGGGAAACAAGAGAATCATTTTACATGTGAACTTGAGATACTTCAATAAGGACATGAAAAGAACATTAAGGCATGAGAAAGAAATAATGACGCATATCATAATAAGAATAACATTTTTCATAACTTTAATATGTGGCTACATCATTTAACATATAAAATCATAAACATATCACCAAGTTCCATCCCTAGGGTGTCATTTGAAAATTACGATGGTTATTCACCAAGGTATTGTGAAAATTGTAATCACTAGTGGTTACATCATTACCCAATGCATTAGAGCGCTATCATGGCGCACCCTTAAATTTTCCTTTATTATCATGTGATCCACATATATCACCATCAAACATTTCATAAATAACCCATATAGCATAAAATAAATGGGTTTCATTTCATAATCACAACGTTTTAAAAACTGCTTTAAAGACATGATCTTTACGTCACTTTAAAACCCACAGAAAAGGAAGGTGGGTCTCATGAATGTAAATCCCAGAATTTAAAATAGAAAATTTTGGTATATATGTGAATACCCCTTTAGAAGATAGAGCTTTGATTATTCACTTAATAATATAAAAGAACTTTAGAAAAAGAGAGAGACATTTTGAGACGGAAATTTTGTAGCATAACGACGATGTTACGAGGTTTTAGAAGACATTAAAAAGAGAGGGAAAATGGGTCAAACATTCATAAATGACCCATAAGACAGTAGATGGACATAATAAGAAGGATACATGATCATGGTAATGAAATTTCAAGGACATACCATTTGAAATGAAAAACATGGAAGGAAGACAAAAATTAGATTTCTCTTATGAAAGTTCTGCATCCTAACGGCGTTACTTAAACTTCAACAAAAATGATTTGAAAAGATCAAATAGGGTCTCTCATCATGTGAAAATAAGAGTTCAGTATGATAGATATAGATATAATTCCCCAGAATAATTAAAAAGGAACTTGAAAAACTTTACATGAAAGTAGAACTTTGAAAAGAATGAGAAGGGTGAAAGAATCCCCTAAAAATTTCGGCAGCCTAACGGCGCCACTTAAAACATAAAAATACTGAATTGAAGAGATCAAATGGGGTCTCTCGTCATATGAACATATGAGTCCAGTATTATAGATATAGAGATCATAAACCAACTTAACAAAAAGGAACTTGAAAGAATTGACATTAATGTAGAACTTCAAAACGAGAAGGGTGAAGAACCACTTAAAAATCCGGCAGCCTAACGGCGCCACTTAAAACATCAAAATACTGAATTGAAGAGATCAAATGGGGTCTCTCATAAAATTAACATAAGATTCCAGTATGATAGATATAGAGATCGTACCCCATCATAACAAAAAGGAACTTGAAATAATTGACCTGAAAGTAGAACTTCAAAACGAGAAGGGTGAAGAACCACTTAAAACTTCGGCAGCCTAACGGCGCCACTTAAAACTTTAAAATACTGAATTGAAGAGATCAAATGGGGTCTCTCATCATATGATCATAAAATATCAGTATGATAAATTTATAGATCATACCGCAACATAATAAAAAGGAACTTGAAATACTTTACATGAAAATAGATCTTGAAAAATGAGAAGGGAGAAAGAATCCGTTACAAAAATTTCGGCAGCCTAACGGCGCCACTTAAAACATCATAAAACGAAATAATGAGAGTAAGAGGGGATCTCTCATTATATGAATATGAAAAGGGCAGTAAGAGGAGTATAAAAGAACATCCTCCAACATAAGAACATAGAGCATAAAAGTAATGACATAAAAGAGATTACTTGAAATGAAAGAGAGAGGTCGGATCCCTTACCTTAAAATGTAACTCTTAAACCTCAAAGGTTGGGACCTTGAGGGCTTGGGGCACCTTGGGAGGACTCCTTGGGAGGTAATGAGACCAGAACTTCGTTGGGAAAGAGTGGGGAGTCGAATGGATGAGAGGAGGGCTTGGTATTTATAGGGAAAGTGAGGGGACAAGGCATTAATGGCCAAGGGACACCTCACATGTGCTTTTCTCAAACCCATGTGCTCTCCCTTGATATTTCCCATTAAGTTAGGCCACATGGGGCCCGCAATACAATAATTCATCACCCTTGGCCGGCCAACCCTTAAAATATCTCATGACATCATCATGAAACAGCTATGATGTCATTAAACATACTGAAACCCTAAAACTGCATTTTTACTATTCACTGAAAATTCAACTTTCTCAGAAAAACCCCAAAATTTCACACTAACCAAATATCAATGCTCTAATTTCAAAAATGAACTCTATTTTATAAAAAATAATTTTCTAAATATTTTTAAATTTATTTTTAAATAAATACACTATTCACTGAAAATTCATTTTTTCAGAAAAAACCCCAAAATTTTACCATAACATAATATCAATGCTCTGAGTTAAAAAATGAAATCCATTTTATAAAAATAATTTTCTAAATATTTTTAATTTAATTTTTAATTAAAAAATACTATTCACCCGAAAAAACTAATACTTGAATAATAATTTATGAAACCGTTATTTAACCATTTTATTGAGTCACATTACTTAATCAAGGTGCCTAGATTATTTTAAAACTTTCTTTAAGTGAGATTAGTAATCCATTTGGTCATATTACTAATCCTAATCATAAAATAACTATTCATAATTTACTATTCATCAAAAATCATGTTGATCTTATTAGACTCCAAATTTCGTACTGAACATAATTGTAGAAGACAATTTTTTGAAAATCAGTACACATTTTAAATTATTTAAGGTTTACATAAACATTTTTTCAAAATATCCTTTTGAAAATTCATAAAAAATATGCATACTATTTTTATCCGGTCATTTGAAAATTCATAAACTTCATCATAAGAATAAATCCCAATTTTTATTTAAAACAAGGATTACACAAGGCAGTTATGGTCTCGTTACATAGCCCCTTATAATACCAGAATAGGACCTAAGAGTAAGGTGTGCTAGGGTGATAGAATGTTGGGGCGGATCAGTCCACATTGCCCGAGTAGTAATTTCTATAACTTTGAACTTCTCGCGAAGGCGATTCCGTTCTAGCTTCACATGATGATGTTCGTCTTGGGTTTGGTCCAGAGCAAAGCCAAATGGTGCTACCTCCTTTTCAAGCTCTGTTAGATGGGCTTCGATCGGTCCAAGACTACTAGGTGAGGCCATCAAATCTTCTTTCTATAATAATCAACCAAGATTACTTATATTTAGAGACAATAATCAAAACTTTTTGTTCACTGTGGTCATATTGACCGATTGTCATATAACAGTCAAAACCCAATGGTCTCATTTTAATTATAATCATGTTTATCAAATAAAATATTTTTGTTGAGTATAAAAATAAAATAAAATAACACATGAAATTAGGAGACATGATTTATTCAAAATTTCGGGCCGTTACAATCTTCCCCCCTAAGAAATTGCGTCCTCGCAATTTTTTAAAATTGGGTTTTGAAATTTCATTGAAAGTCCCACATCGGAAAAAGAGTCAGTAACACCATTACTTTAAAAGAAAGAAAAGGAAGTACAAAGGCCACCCGAGTTTACTCATACTAGGATTCCATGTATGAAACATGGATATGGAGGAGAAAACAAAGGGTCACGTTCTAAAGGAGAGTGATAGAAAACATTATTAGGAGGAAGTTAACCACCAGAAAATCCCAAAATTATGATGTGTGTAAGCGGTCTTTGATTACCTAGTAGGAAACGTAAACCAACAACGTTTTTGTTTTACGCTCCTTTTAATAACTTTGAGGAATTAATTTACAACATAGAAAAAAACATAAGGAAATATATCTACCTTCATGTAGAGTTTCATACATTAATAAGTTTATACCAAAACTATCATTTTCTCCAAACGAAGAGCATTCAAAACTACTTGGTCTCATCAAAACACAAGAATCATCTTCTAGAGAATCAAATAATCCACAAAAGATCAACTATCTATTTCTCCTATCTTTAAACATTATCCCAAAAATAGAATGGGTAAGGTTAAAAAACTCTTCAAAAATAATCCCATAGGAATGGAAACTACTTTTAAATCATCAAAGTTCCATGGTACTACCCAAAGTTCATCATAGACCATTCCGTAAATAATGGTCCTTAAGATTCCTCAAAATAAACCAAACTAAGATTGAAACCCAAATACAAGAAAGATTTGATAACATAGTCTTCCAAAATAAACTTCATTGTTCATCTCCAAACAACGTCAAACACTCATAACATCTTATAACAAAAGTAGATAACCTAAACATATTTTACCCAAGATAGGTTATTCATTCACTTAAGTAACCTAAATTACTATAAGTCCACCTTAAATTCATCGATTCTTCAAAATATAAGTCAACCTTACTCCTCAATGAAAATACCGTAGTAATCTATTTACCTCGATCAAATATGGTTCCCTAAAATAATGAAAGTCTTCCAAAATAATAATCAGCTTTTAATCCCCTAATCATCTCTTTCATATTAATATGGAAATCATTGCATTTCCTATCACATTTGTTATTGGGACATGTTCTTACATCTCCCACCATTAACTAAGAAGAGAAATTATAATTAGAGGCTTAAATACTTAAACAATAATCATGAAAAGAAGCTTAAAGCATATAAGGATAACTTGTAGAAGAACATTATACCCTAACTTGTGATCCCCTAGGATCCAATCTAGGTTATCCATGATCATATATTCTTACGTGAATCTTTGTTCCTTTAACAATGGTTCTTACTAAGCTTATGAATTTACCAAAGCATATCCCCCAGGAGTGTCGTAACCAAGAGTGCAGAAAGGCCCATTGTCGTGTACCAGTTCCCATTCGAGTCTAGCTCAAAGCGGTGTTTTCAGGTTTTACCCTTATGTACATCTGTGCCAGAGCCACCTCTACCTGCTCGTACCCAGACAAGGGTGTATTTGCTTGGAAACCCCTTACTCAATACTCACCAAAATACCAGGAAGATTTCCTATATTCAAACTTTTCTATAGGGTTCTTCCTAAAGTTTTCATATCCTAATTTCCACAAACAACTAAACCATCCTTTGATACCAACTATAACATCCCGTCTTTTTATAACATAACTTTCATTTCATTACATGGAACTGAGGATCTTTAAGGATTAGTGTCTTGGAAATAAGGAACATAATACATGAAAAGAAAAAAAAACACTTCTTAAACACTTGAAGGGCTTCTCCTTAAGTTCATCCTAGGTTCATTACTGCATATCATAACCTGGGGACATACATCAAAAGAAAGGGTGAGCAGAAGGCCCAATAAGGGAAACAAGAGAAACATTTTACATGTGAACTTGAGATACTTCAATAAGGACATGAAAAGTACATTAAGGCATGAGAAAGAAATCATGAGGCATATCATAATATAAATAACATTTTTTCATAACTTTAATATGTGGCTATATTATTTAACATAGACAATCATGAAAATATCACCATGGTCCATCCCCAGGGTGTCATTTGAAAATTACCAAGGTTATTCACCAAGGTATCGTGAAAATTGTTATCTCTAGTGGTTAAATCATTACCCAATGCATTGGAGCGCTATCAGGGCGCACCCTTAAATTTGCCTTTATTATCATGTGATACACATATATCATCATCAAAATTTCATAAATAACCCATATATCATAAAATAAATGGGTTTCATTTCATAATCACAACGTTTTAAAAACCTATTTAAAGACTTGATCTTTACGTCACTTTAAAACCCACAGAAAAGGAAGGTGGGTCTCATGTATGTAAATCCCGGAATTTAAAATAGAACATTTTGGTATATATGTGGATACCCCTTTAGAATAATGAGCTTTGATTATTCACTTAATAATATAAAAGAACTTTAGAAAAAGAGAGAGACATTTTGAGACGTAAATTCTACAGCATAACGGTGATGTTACGAGGTTTTAGAAGACATTAAAAGGAGAGGGAAAATGGGTCAAACATTCATAAATGACCCAAAAGACAGTATATGGACATAATAAAAAGGATACATGATCATGGTAATGAAATTTCAAGGACATACCATTAGAAATGAAAAACATGGAAGGAAGAAAAAAATTAGATTTCTCTTATGAAAGTTCGGCAGCCTAACGGCGTTACTTAAACTTCAACAAAAATGATTTGAAAAGATCAAATAGGGTCTCTCATCAAGTGAACATAAGAGTTAAGTATGATAGATATAGAGATATTTCCCCAACATAATTAAAAAGGAACTTGAAATACTTGACATGAAAGTAGAACTTTGAAAAGAATGAGAAAGGTGAAAGAATCCCCTAAAAATTTTGGCAGCCTAACGGCGCCACTTAAAACGTCAAAATACTGAATTGAAGAGATCAAATGGGGTCTATCATCATATGAACATAAAAGTACAGTATTATAGATATAGAGATCATACCCCTACATAACAAAAAGGAACTTGAAATAATTGACATGAAAGTAGAACTTCAAAACGAGAAGGGTGAAGAACCACTTAAAAATTCGGCAGCCTAACGGCGCCACAGAAAACTTAAAAATATTGAATTGAAGAGATCAAATGGGGTCTCTAATCATATGAACATAAGAGTCCAGTATGATAGATATAGAGATCATACCCCAACATAACAAAAAGGAACTTGAAATAATTGACATGAAAGTAGATCTTCAAAACGAGAAGGGTGAAGAACCACTTAAAAATTCGGCAGCCTAACGACGCCACTTAATACTTCAAAATACTGAATTGAAGAGATCAAATGGGGTCTCTCATCATATGATCATAAAAGATCAGTATGATAAATTTAGAGATCATACCCCAACATAATAAAAAGGAACTTGAAATACTTTACATGAAAATAGATCTTCAAAAATGAGAAGGGAGAAAGAATCCGTTACAAAAATTTCGGCAGTCTAACGGCGCCACATAAAACATCATAAAACGAAATAATGAAAGTAAGAGGGGATCTCTCATTATATGAAAATGAAAATGGCAGTAAGAGGAGTATAAAATAACATACTCCAAAATAAGAACATAGAACATAAAAGTAATGACATAAAAGAGATTACATGAAATGAAAGAGAGAGGTCAGAACCCTTACCTTAAAATGTAACTCTTAAACCTCAATGGTTGGGACCTTGAGGGCTTGGGGGCACCTTGGGAAGACTTCGAGGGAGGTAATGAGACCAGAACATCATTGGATAAGAGTGGGGAGTCGAATGGATTAGAGGAGGGCTTGGTATTTATAGGGAAAGTTAGGGGACAAGGCATTAATGGCCAAGGGACACCTCACATGTGCTTTTCTCAAACCCATGTGCTCTCCCTTGATATTTCCCATTAAGTTAGGCCACATGTGGCTCCCAATACAATACTTCATCACCCTTGTCCGGCCAACCCTTAAAATATCTCATGACATCATCATGACACAGCTATGATGTCATTAAACTTACCGAAACCCTAAAACTGCATTTTTACTATTCACTGAAAATTCATCTTTCTCAGAAAACTCCCAAAATTTCACACTAACCAAATATAAATTCTCTAATTTCAAAAATGAACTCAATTTTATAAAAATAATTTTCTAAATATTTTTAAATTTATTTTTAAATAAATACACTATTCACCGAAAATTCATTTTTTCAGAAAAAAACCCAAAAATTTACCATAACATAATATCAGTGCTCTGAGTTCAAAAATAAAATCCATTTTATAAAAATAATTTTCTAAATATTTTTAATTTAATTTTTAATTAAAAAATACTATTCACCTGAAAAAACTAATACTTGAATAATAATTTATGAAACCGTTATTTAACCATTTTATTGAGTCACAGTACTTAATCAAGGTGCCTAGATTATTTGAAAACTTTCTTTAAGTGAGATTACTAATCCATTTGGTCATATTACTAATCCTAATC
The DNA here is from genome assembly GCA_963277665.1 of Viscum album. Classification (NCBI taxonomy): domain Eukaryota; kingdom Viridiplantae; phylum Streptophyta; class Magnoliopsida; order Santalales; family Viscaceae; genus Viscum; species Viscum album. Next base: position 602,767,111 of record OY728157.1, read on the forward strand.
ATAAAATCACTATTAATAATTTACTATTCATCAAAAATCAAGTTGATCTTATTAGACTCCAAATTTGGTACTGAACATAATTGTAGAAGACCATTTTTTGAAAATCATTACACATTTTAAATTATTTAAGGTTTACATAAACATTTTTTCAAAATATCATTTTGAAAATTCAGCAAAAATATGCATACTATTTTTATCCGGTCATTTGAAAATTCATAAACTTCATCATAAAAAGAAATCCCAATTTTTATTTAAAACAATGATTACACAAGGCTGTTACGGTCTCGTTACATAGCCCCTTATAATACCAGCATAGGACCTAAGAGTAAGGTGTGCTAGGGTGATAGAATCTTGGGGCGGCTCGGTCAACATTGCCCGAGTAGTAATTTCTATCAATTTGAACTTCTCGCGAAGGCGATTCCATTCTAGCTTCACATGATGAAGTTCGGCTTGGGTTTGGTCCAGAGCAAAGCCCAATGGTGCTACCTCTTTCACAAGCTCTGTTATATGGGCTTCGATCGGTCCAAGACTACTAGGTAAGGCCATCAAATCTTCTTTCTATAATAATCAACCAAGATTACTTATATTTAGAGAAAATAATCAAAACTTTTTGTTCACTGTGGTCATATTGACCAATGGTCATATAACAGTCAAAACCCCATGGTCTCATTTTAATTATAATCATGTTTATCAAATAAAACATTTTTGTTGAGTTTTAAAATAAAATAAAATAACACATGAAATTTGGAGACAAGATTTATTCAAAATTTCGGGCCGTTACAGGTTTCGTCTCAAGGGAAAATTGTTCCCCAATTGTTCTCAGAGCCCTCAACATTTATATCTAGCCTTTGGCGCCTTGGGAACGTCGCATAAGGCCAAGAAACCCTCACCGCCTCCTCATGCCAATGGGGTAGGGGGAGGGTGTTACAATTGTTATCAGTTTGTTCGGTTCTTTGGAGTTGATTATCGGATTGGGTGTTGAAATTCGTTGTGGTATACTCTTTGTGTCGGGACGGTAGTAGGGCTTAGGATTGTCGGAACAAGGAATGTATAGCATAAAAGGAATTAGCTAACCCTTTTATGTTGAACTTCATGTTACTATGGATTTTGGTACATAAGTGGTTTGGAATCACTTATAGGCATTTGATATCTCATTGTCATGGGTGTAGAAAATGAGATAAGCCTAGCATGAATGGTAGAAATGAAATCCCACTAGGATGCACATTTCATTGGGAATAATGATTTATGGGATGAATTGAGAAATGGTTGTTCAAATGTATGAAATTGTAATGTGAAAAAATTTGGTATTTTGGAAATGGTTTAGTTTTCATAAAATGGTGAAATATGGTAACTATGGAAAGGTGGAAATCCTCGTTGTGATTGTGTTGTGTAATAAGATTGGACATGAGTTTTCTTACGATCTATGGGAGTGAGACTCATGGTAGTTTGTTTCATATTTATAGAAATGGAACTGGGTAGACATCAGAGAGGCCAATCAGAGGAAGCTACTGAAAATGTGTTAATGTAGAGACCCGAAGCTTGACTTACATGAACATTAAATTAATTTTGCGGAAAACTTAATACATAAAAAAATAGACAGACAAGGACCGTAATAGTTTAGTGTTTGCGGAAACATGGAAGGTAATCTTCTAATCGTGGGGAAAGATCTTCAACATCTCCCATAAAGATTTTCCCTTTTTTCGTACCTAAAACCTTTCTGTATATCCTGGGGAAAAGAAAACATAAAAAGGGTGATCTCAAATGCTCAGTAAGGGTAATCATGGATAAAATAAAACATACCTTATACATTTTAACTTAAAAACATGAACATAATGTTTAAACATCATAATCTTGAGCAATGACATAAAACATGGAAATACGTAAGGCATAGATCATAAAGACAAATTAATAATTATAAAATAACATGGGAATAAAACATGTAATTGTGGGAACCATTAAACACGTGATAAGATTTCCATAGTAGCCAAGGCATTACTGCCAAGAATATCTTAGTGGACAAAGCCCCTTTCTGAATCGAGTTCACTCCTATTTCCAGTCCTGTATTACTGAACCGGTGTAACTTGCCATTCCATCCATGACTATCTCATGAGATTTAAATCATTATGCAATGTATTGGAGAGAGATATAGGTCCCACACATCTCATAATGAAATAATTCTTACTTGTGCCAAAAAATAAACATACATCATTCATAATAACCCAATAAATAAAATTGGTTTCATAAACACCATCCCATCATCACATAATACATATAAAAGAAATGGATATCATTTCATAATAAGAAAAGTGAAACCATGTAAATCATATAGAAATTACACTTGAAACATACACATGTGAAATAGTGTCATCTTAGATGAAAATGGTATTGATAAAAAAATTTAAATGAATTCTTGAGGAAAATATCCTTTTTTCTTCAAAATCATTTTCTTTTCAAAAAATGGAATGCAATTTTAGAAGAAAAGGTTTTTTTTGAAAATATTAATGATATCTTTTGAAGTAAGCTTCATGAAAATAAGGCCTTATAAAACCATAATAATCCTTTCATGCCATATACGTAAAAAACATTCTCATCGTACTTTTGTCGGAAAAGACAAAAAATCACATCATAATGTAATGAAAAGAAAGATTCCTTACATACCATGTAGTAAAAGTCAAAAGTGGGTAAAAAGGACTTTAAACTTAAATGAAACCATTTTTTGAAACATGTACATGGATGATAACAATAACCCCAGAAAATAATTACGAATAAGCAATCTCGGATAAAAATGAGATTTGCAAAATTATCCCTTACGTTAGGTCCGATATGATACTTACGTATCTTAAATCCCTATATAATGATTTAAATATTGTTACATACTTATTACAGAATCATATTCATTGTTATTATATCATATATGGTTCACTTATGTCTTTATATTACCCGTTATTTTTTAAATTCCTGTTAAAGTAGCGTTTTGGGTAAAATCGTCTCATTTGTCATTCATGTTTTAACTTGTAATTATTCATATGATTACTTAGATCATGATTAATTATATCCATAATTTAAAACATGATTTATATATAATATATATTCAGAATATACATATATATAATATATCGATAAATGGAATGAAATACACCATTATGGAGTCGGTAGGTCGTAGGTACGCATGAACGCTGTTTTCGTTTCCTTATTGAATTGAATGGAATTAAGTACATGACATACATATATATATATATACATAAATCCAGTATCATTATTATGTCATAGATTTCATTATTACTTATTATATATACATTATAATCATTCATTAATGGTTAATCATTGAGAATTAATCTCATCGCGTCGTGGAGACGGTAGTCCTTACGTACGCACGAGCGATGATATCATTCCCATGAACATGGAATTATATTCAACTGTATTTATAATATTTAAGAATAAATATCTCTTTAAAATAATCATATATATTCATTATTTACACAATTATACCCATCCATGTAAGGTGGTGGTGGAAAATAGATTACACCACGGCGTGGAGAAGGTATTCCGTACGTACGCACGCGCGGTGATTTCGTTTTTCGTAGGATGGATAAATTGTGAAATAGGGTTGTTTCATACTTATAATAACATATCAGTTTATTAGTGATACTGATGTTATTACTTCATAATTAAACAACTAAATAAGAAGAAGTGTAAGAAGAAATAAAGTTGAATGAATCGGTAACGAACATTACATCTTCTTTGAAGCGCCTCTTTGAGACCTCCTCTTAGGGCACTACAATTGGTCTTTGAAGAACACCAAGACCTCTAGGATGTTTCTAGGGATGTGTAGAAGAGATTTTTTCATGGTTTGGCCGTGATTGAAGGCGCAAATTGGTGTGAGGAAGAGAGGGAGGAGGTTCCCTTTTATAAGGGAGGAGAGGGGCACCTTTGGAATTCTTAAAAATATTAATTTATAATAAATCTGACCCCACATTAAAACCTCAAAAAATGACTCATATTCGAATATAAGATGATATAGGGTTGTAATATCATCAACCAATAAAATTTAGACATGTTAGGAAATTATTTTAAACATTATCAACTTGATTTATCCTTACTTAATAAATTTAATTTTATTTGTGCTAACAAAATTCCAAATTTTAAATTATAATAAAAAATTACTTATTTGTTTTTAATTGTCCATAATTGGAAACTTTATAACATTTTAGACCATATAAATTTAAATTTATAATTTTTAAATATTTATGTGATTTTTAAACAATTTTATAATATGTAATTTTTATAAAATAACAATATTGTCAATTTTGACACTATTCATTTATATGAATTTAAATAAAATATATACAGAAGATATGTTCTAAATAAAAGATTTAATAGATTCATAAAAGGCCATATGTATCAATAAAATTAGTGTAGTGCATTAAATAGTTCATATAATATTTATTTTATTATTCCTAAGACCATTTATTTGGTTTATCTATTAATAAAATAATTACTACAACATTTTCGTATAATTATTTAGTATACATATTTGTTGCATAAAAATTAAAAATTAAATCCTATGATGAAGATAAATCTATTACCATTCACAATAATACTTTTACTAGAATTTATAATCTTAAAATCACAATAGTTAAATTGTTATATTTATTAAATTATGAAGGTGACAAATTTGGCATCATTTAAAATAAAATACTTTATGTGTCATAATCACCTTAATAAGGATCAAAATGGTCCAAAATTCGGCAAGTGGATGATTAGGGTTTATATATACACTAATAATAAGTTTTGTGTAGATTTTTGGGCCTTTTGATATGTATTTATATTTCAATAAACACTATATTATTGATTTTTAACTAAATAAATAATTTCTGCATCATTAATATATAAGATAATAAGGTAACTAAATAAATCTTAAAAATTACAAATAAATTACCTTGATATAGAAAAACATTTTACATTGAAAATTAATATTCATAACCGAATTTATATTCTGTATAAACTTATATTAAAAATACTTTAATTATTAATGTTCAGTGAGACATATATCACTTTCCTTTAAATAAAATAAAATAAAGGTCTTAATCACCTCCAAGTGGGTTCTAATGGATTCCATTTCGACCCAAATATGACTTAGGACTCATTATAATCATCCAATTGTATTAATACAAGTATTATGATAATTTTATAATATTATATTTACCCTTAATTACCCAATTTACATTTTACTATGGTAAATAAAATTTACCGCTGTTACTATTCATAAAGCCCAAAAATAAAAAGTAGTCTGTTAATATAATTTGGAACCACTGATTCCAAATATGGAATCCATTTTTCCAAATTCAATATAGAGAAGTTGCAGAAATTAAATTAAAATTAATCCCGTTGTCGAAAGAAAACGGGTTTTTGTTTAAAACATTGCAAAAGATTGAATTTATTTAACCTACGAATTCAACGTAAAATCAAGGATAATGACATACATTATATTAAATGTTAAAAAAATATTATATTTATACTTTAAAGCCATTAAATATTATTATTTAACCACATATGTTATTACGATGAAAAAAGTTGTTTTTAATTAAAATATAGCGTGTTTTTACTATTCATTAAAATATGAGAGTTATCAGAATAAAATGAAAAATTTATCCAAGGTAAAATTTTATATCCTAATTCCAAAAAAAAATTTATTTTTTAAAATTGAACTTATAAACATGTCAAAAACTAGATTTAAAGTGGGGCGCAATCAAAAGGCGGCAAAACTACATTTTTTTAAAAATACTTATTTTACACTAAAAATTTATTTTGTTCTTATACTATGTTATAGAAAATGTGTAAGATGAATAATAATGTTATAAAATTAAAAATTTATATAAAAATATTTATAACGGCTAGTTGATAATAATTTTATAATAATATATCGTTGTTTAGTATAACCATGTATTGCGTACAACACACGCTATCGAGGAAGGTCGCGATTGCGTGTAATGCAAGCCAAGTCAGGGTTGCGTGTTGTGAAAGAATCCTTCGTTGTTTCTTTTAACAGAATCCAACCATATTTCATTTATACATTGAATATATATATATATATATGCACTCAACATTGCGTAGAATGACTATTATAAAACTAACATGAAATTGTGTGTAACATGATCCAAGAATAGCGTTGTGTATACTGCATGCTAATACGGTGTTGCGTATAGTACAAGCTAAACTTGGTGTGTTGTATAATAGAAGATATCAATGAAAGTAAAATAATATTTTTCATAAAATCTCGAGCTGTTACAGGTACCGCCTGAGCCCCAGGTGAACTAGCAGTTGGCCCAAACCATCGTTCACGATTTTCAAACAGTTCAATCAGGACTGCAATTAGATACACACATTGTGATATCTATCATGGTTGGAAATCAAGGTAATGGAAGCACGGTTGTCCTCACAAGAGGAGGTGTTAACCCCAACACCGAGAGAAATAACAAGACAAAAACTTTTCTTCAACGACATAGAGTACATCAAAATCAGACCACTAGTTTTTTAAAACATCCTTCAAAACCCTAGTGTAAGCCAAGATTATTTCAGTGTGGTTCTGTAGGCCACCTGAAATAGGATTGTAAGAAATAACCTTGAGAATCTCATAATTGCAAGCGGATGGGGCACCTTCAGCGGTATTGTCGTAATGCTCCGAGGTTGGGTGTTCATGAAACTCCTCACCAAGGGAAGTCTCAGCTAGGTAATAAAGAGTATAGCATGGAAATCACACATATGTTTGGAGCTGATAAAGTATTAGTGGATGATCATATGGGGCCATCCATAGTGAGAGGTATGGTTCTTTTAAATTCCATGTTGATGCAAGCTTTGTTTTAAATGAATGCTTCCCATTCTATTATTTATTATCGTACTATTTTTTTTCTGGGATTACCTCTAGAGATGATGCCTTCATTTTTGAAACATCAAACTCCTCTTGGTCAAAAAAACTGTCAACCCTTCTTGTGTAGTGCATGTTGTATCGTTGAGGAAGTGGTTGAGATAATGTGAAATTTCTCAGTGCATGAGAGGGATGAGTATGATGTAATCCTGGGAATGGATTGGCTGGTGACGTTTAAGACCCACATCGATTATGATGTGTGAACAATGGATTGTATGAAACACGATGGAGTTAGAGATCTCTTTAGTTGAGAGAGGCATTAAGGGAAGAGTGCAATGGGTTTTTTGGAAGCAGTAGTGAGGATGTTATCATATCGGTTGGTGGTGTTGTCTTTGGAATTGATAGAGGGTGTCTAGAATAGTGTTTTTCCAGCAGTGGTCGATCTATTCATGGACGTTTTTCCCGAATAATTCTCCGAGATACCTCCTGTAATAGAAGTGGAGTTTACGATTGATCTCCTTCTGGGGACCAGCCATATATCTCTTCTATCTTATCAGATGACACCAGCTGAATTGCAGGAATTGAATGTCCAGTTAGAGGAATTACAAACCAAAGGGTTTATCCAGCCTAGCACGTCTCTATAGGAAGTCCCAATTTTGTTTGTTAAAAAGGAAGATGGAACATTGAGGCTCTGTGTTGATTATGATAGACTTAATCAAGTTACGATAAAGAACAGATATCCACTTCCGTGAATCGATGATTTGTTCGACCAGTTGAGGGGAGCTCTGTGGTTCTCCAAGATCAACCTGAAGTAGGGATACCATTAATTTCGGGTGAGGATAGAGGATATTACTAAAACAGTTTTCAGAAGCAGATATGGCCATTATGAATATGTGGTTATGCCCTTTGGTCTAACAAATGCACCAATAGTGTTTATGGAGTTGATGAATCAGATATTTCAGAGATATATGGATTCATTTGTGGTGGTGTTTGTAGATGATATTCTGGTGTATTCAATGACAAGGGAAGATCATGAGTAGCACTTGGCATTAGTGTTGGGGATCCTGAGGGATCATTGGTTGTATGAAAAATTGTCAAAGTGTGGATTTTGGATATAAGAAGTTCGTTTTCTTGGCCATGTGATTTCTGAAATGGGTGTTTTAGTGGATCCAGAAAATATAGAGACTCTTATCTCGTGGCAACAGCCAAAGAATGTGATTGAGATACACTGTTTTCTTGGTCTAGCAGGGTATTATTAGTGTTTTGTTCATGATTTTTCACGTTTTGCATCACCAATGACAGCTTTGACAATAATGAATGTTCCATTCCAGTGGAATGAAAAGTGTCAACAGAGTTTCGAAGAGCTAATGGATCATCTTACATCAACACCAATCTTAGTTTCTCCAGAACCATGAAAAGGGTACGTGGTTTATTTTGATGCATCAAGATCAGGGTTGGGTTTTGTTCTCATGCAAGGGAATCATGTGGTTGTGAATGGCTCACGACAGTTGAGAGTGTGTGAGAAGAACTACCCCACTCATGATTTGGAGTTGGCGATAGTGGTCCATGCATTGAATGTGTGACGTCAATATCTCTTCGGTGAAAAATTCGAGGTATATACAGATCATAAGAGCTTGAAGAATATTTTCTCACAAATATATTTGAACTTGAGGCAAAGGAGAAGGATAAAATATCTACAAATGTCAGATTTTGACATAATGTACACACCAGTTAAGGGAAATATAGTGGAAGATGCATTAAGTAGAAAATCATATGCTCAGGTGGTGGAACATGGATCAGACCAGTGGTAGTTGATGTCGGTTATAGCTGATATGCGGTTGGAATGTGAGGAACAGGATGATAGAGCAGTCTTCATTCCAGTTTTTTTGATTCTTGACTTGGTTGGCCTGGTCAGAGAGGCACAGATATTCGATTCAAAGTGTGTGACCATGGGGTCGAGGCTCAATGGTGGGGAGACCATTGAGGGTTGGCAACTGAATGGAGATCCATTTTTGTGTTTTCGGAATCGGGTAGTAGTACAAAAATCTTTTCATGAGGATATTTTCAGTGCGTATCATCAATCTAGGTGGTCTGTTCATCCTGGAATTCAGAAAATGTATAATGCATTGAAAGCGCAGTTCTGTTGGACTGGTATGAAAAGAAGTGTGGCTGAGTTTGATTCCAGATGCTTGACTTCTTAGCAGGTCAAGGCAGAGCAGTAGAGGCCAGTAGGAATGTTTCAGTCTTTACCAATCCCAGTTTGGAAGTGGGAGCAGATAGAAATGGATTTTTTCATAGGTCACCCAAGAATGGTCAAAAAGCATGATACCATTTGGGGGATAGTGGATCAGATAATTAAGTCGGCCCATTTCATCCTGATTTGTGAATCCCATACGGTGGAGGATCTGTCCATATTCTATATCTGAGAGGTAGTAAAGAGGAATGGTTTTCTAGTTTCGATTTCATCAGATAGAGATCCGAGGATTACATCTCATTTCTGGAAATCCTTACAGTAATCCCTTGTAACGCAGTTGACGATGAATATGGCCTATCACCCTCAGACGGATGGTCAATCCGAAAGGACGATACAAATGTTTTAGGATATGTTACAGGCTTTTGTCATGGATTTTGGTGGCTCGTTGGTGGAGCACTTGTCGTTGGTTGAGTTCTCGTATAATAACCATTATCAGGCATCCGTACTGATGGCTCTGTTTGAAGCATTGTATGGAGAGCCATGTCGTTCTCCACTGTGTTGGGTGGAAAAGGATGAGTCTTCGATGGTTGGACCGAGTCTTGCCGAGGAGACTACGGAGAAGATCAAGTTGATTAGGAAGAGAATGGAGATGGCTCAAAGACTTCATAAATCATATGCGGATCATCATCGACGACCGATGTCTTTCAAGGTGAGTGATCATGTGTTCTTAAGGATCACTCCTAGGTTGGGACATCATCAGTTTCTGATGTAGGGAAAGCTATCTCCGAGGTATATTGGACCTTTTGAGGTTCTTGAGCCGGTTGGTGAGGAGGCTTATCATTTGCCTTTTCCACCACAGTTTAGTGTGGTGCATAATGTCTTTCATGTATCGCAGTTGAAAAAGTATCATTCGGATCATGACCATGTGATTCGTTGGGATCATGTTGAGCTAGAACTAGATTCTTCGTTGGTGCATGTGCCAGTGTGGGTTGTGGATAGGAAATAGAATATCTTGCGTGGTAAGAGCATCATTTTAGTTCGTGTTTTCTGGAAACATGGTCAGTTTCAGGAGGAGACTTGGGAGCGGGGAAAGAAATGGTCCAGCAGTAGCCCAAGCTCTTTCGGCAAGGGGGGGGGGGGTTCAATACATTCCAAGGACGGAAGGTCCAATGGTGGGGAGAATGTAGCAGCATCGGTTCAAGGTATGTGGCCTTTGTTAATGAATTTTTATGTATTTAATGTGCATAGAATGAGTTGAGAAAAAGTTGAAAGGATTTGGAATGGTTTTGGATGAGTTTGGAGGGTTTTAAAGGGGTTCATGATTTGAGAACGGTTAGTGGAAACCGTGCGGGTTCCCCAAGAAACCGTGCAGACCATTATTCTCGAGACAGTAGGCCATGCACGGCTTGTGCACAGTTTGACAAACCGTGCAAGCAAACCATACAAACCCTGGCTCTTTAGGTAGTGTTGTGCGCATGATTAGCGCACATTTTTCCAAACCGTGTGGGCTTACCATGAAACCACTTAAAGATAGGGTTATAAGTTCTGGGCTCACTCGAGATTTCATGATTTCACTCCTCTCTTCCTCCCACTTGATCCTCACTCAGTTTTTTGGGTTCTCAGTTGTTAGGGGTGCTCTCCCACTCGTTTTGTAAGAGATTCAAAGGGGTTTCAAGGTGGAATCATGGTGATTTCTCCTGGGTATGTCTATCCTCTTGATTCTCTTGTGTTTTACTGTAGATTTACATCCCTCTCTTTCTTTTTTTTCTATATCGACACTTGTTTTGTGTAGATCTAGGGTTGGGGTTGCCTTGGATGTTAATATTAATGCTTGTGAATGTAAGGGAAGGGGGTCTAGAGAGGTTTTGGTGGTGCGTTCTCCGGTTTTGAGGTGCAGTGGCTTGTGGGTCGATTTATCGGGAACCCTAAAGGTAAGTGGCTTCTTTCTCAACTCTCTTAGGTTTTAACTGGTTGTTACATGTTACAATTAATTTGTTGTGATTGAAAATAATTTTTTCAGGATGTTTGTTTTTGGTTTAAAATCCATTTAGGGGTTTTTGGGGAAAAGGGGGATCCATGGTGAATTGTTATTATTATGGATTTTAAAATGGAGATTTTGAAATGGGTGGTTGAGACTTATTTGGAAAATGGTTGACGTAAAATGATTTTTAATAAAGTGGATGTTTTATTGAAATGGGGTTTTGGCATGGAAAACGATATTTAATAAATGGGTGATTTTATTGAAGGGGATTGTTATGCAATGGAAATTGGTTGATTGCAAGTTGTTGTGTCCATGATGGGTTTTATGCTGTGTTGAAATTGTTGTGTTGAAATGTTTTGTGGAAGTGGTCGGGAAGTCCCACTATAAACGGGTGATGGATAATGGTCGGAAGAACAACTATGTGGGTAGTGGTCGGAAGTTGTGCTACTGATGAATGGGTAAACGAGTTGGGCAGAAGTCCCACTATTTTGATTGCTTTGTTGTGAATTGGTGAATGAGTTGGGCGTAAATCCCACCATTTTGATTACTTGTGGTGAATGGGTGAACGGGTTGGGTGGAATTCCCACCATTTTGATTGTTTATTGTAATTTTTTTAAAAGATGAAATTTTTGTGCAAGTGTGTAATGATGAAATGGCTTGGGGCATGTTTGTTTGGTTTTCCCTTGGTTAAATGGTTTGGGTGAGATGACCTGGTAAGGATGTGTTGGTATGGTAAGGGTTTCAATTATGATTATTTTATATAAATTGTTTTATATAAATGTGATAACGGTTTTATCCTAGTGGCGTGTGTAGGGAAGTCATTTGGGGAAAACCTACTGAGTTTTAGCACTCACCCCCTGCTTTGGCACTGTGGTGTCTTTGCAGATTTTGTGTTCCGTGACATGGGAAAAGGTAAGGCATTGAACTCCTTGGTGGAGCTTTGTGATTACTTGTTGGAGCTTGGATCTTGGAGCTTGGATCTTGGAGCTTGGTGTGGAGCTGTGTTAGTGTCATGGCTCGTGGTGTTTCTTGTTGAGTCTTCCGCATTGTACTTTGATGTTGTATTGGGTGTGTGGGCATGTATGATTATGGATTATCTAGTTTTCTTGGTAATGTATGAGTTTGATTTTGTTGACATGCGTCATATAGTTGTGGTTGTTTGGTTGGTTTCGTCTCAAGGGAAAATCGTTCCCCAATTGTTCTCGGAGCCCTTGGAATTTATTGCCATCCTTTGGCACCTTAGGAACGTCGGTTAAGGCCAGGTAACCCTCACCACCTCCTCAAGCCAATGGGGTAGGGTCGGGGAGTTACAGATCACACCAAATTTCTTGAATCGACCCTCCCAAGAACAATATTATATGGAAGTAACAAAATATTTGTAATCCAATAAAAATTATAGAAAATGTACATGTAAAACCATGAGAATAATTGAGTTGAATATTGAGGGAAATACTTTTGTGTTTATATGAGGAATTGTGTTTATAACACTATTAATGTGGTCATTTTAAAAGTAATTTGACCATTGAAATAATATTCTCATTGTATAGAAAATTAACTAGACAATTTGTAATAGTAACATTGTTATAACAAGAGTAATTTGAACAAAAAATTATATATTTTGATATTAATAATTTTTATCTTGATGAATATTATAAAATTAAAATATTATACTTCCAAAAATTATAATTATTAAAAATATCAATGAAAATATAATCACATTTTTTATAAACTTTATTTTACTATATTTTTTAACAATCATTATTCTTTATTAAAAAATAAATATATCTATTTAATAAATTTTATAGATAAAATGAATGACATTTTTTAAATTTTCATGTTTAAAAATTCCTAGTGTTATTTTTTTTAATTTTATAAAATACATCAATTTTTTTGGTCAATGATAATAATATAGTTTTTCACAAAAACACTATATATTAAATTAAATTATTAATTACATATTAAAGATCATTGAATTTACAGAACATTTATTTTAAAAAATATTAAATATCAAATATGAGTTATTGAAATATGATAAATATAATTTAAAAAGCTATAAATTTATTTTCTAAAGACTAATTTTTACTGTCATAAATTTAAATATTAGATTGTCATGTTTCAACCTATAATTTTGACTACAGATATAAACTATGAATTTATTGTGTATAAATGTCATAAAAACATATAACCTAACTTATTTTTTTCATAATTTCAATAATATCACTATTATAGTGCTTACCAGGGATAAAATAAATTATTCAATATTTTATCTATAAAATTCCACTCTCCCCACATAAAAATTACCACACTCCCTCCATTTAGAAAACCAATCAAACATCTCTTACCATATCGTGTTATATTTAAAAAATCATCCCTATTAATAACCATAGAATATCTTGGGCCATCTGAGAGTAAACCAACACCAATCCTCAAGGGTGTATTATTTTTGTAGAAGAGATGCTAAAAGGAAGAATGAGTAATTCTCTATCAACACTCCCCTCATTTTCTTCTTCATTCCTTTTATTTCTCCACCAATTTATAAAATCATATCTTGGAGGTCATTATAATTAATTTTAATATAATAATAACTATGTATCCTACTAGAAGTATCATAATAATGAAAAATATAAATTTTAAACAACTTATTCCCGTTTTTCCTACAGTGTCCTAGAAATTGTCGTATAACCACATAAAAAGATAGAGTAATTTCAACACATATAACCATAAACAGGGATAGATAATATTAATTAAATATAATATATAAAAATGTGATAAAATTCATTAAAATCATTCGGATTTAACTATAATTTATGTTTAAATGAGTTTGAACAATATAACTAAATACATGAAAAATTATATCATTTTAAGGAAAACATGATATCAATATTACTACCCAATAACCAATGAAATTATAAATTTTTTTCGAATTATTATAATTAATATATATTGGTAAAAAATAAAAATAGTTCATCTCTGGATAAATTTTTAAAATAATCTATGTTTATAATTCCAGATATGTAAAACCAAACATATAAAGATGGATTTATAGTAAGGGTATTCTTAAACCCAACTCATATTCATTGAGTAAACTCTCTTTAATGAAATAAATTATAAATATATTATTCTAAAATTACATATATATCATTTAACTTTTATTATAATTTATTTTTGGTCATATAAATTTTTAAAAAATTACTTTTAAAACAAAAAAAATGATTTTCCTAATACAATGATATGTAAAATATATTTTCCTTTCCAAAAAACATATTTTATAACATCTTGAGTTATGATATCTTCGACCATTATTTTTTTAATTTATTAATTTTATGTTTTTAATTTTCCATTTGAAAACACATGTTTATAGAGAAATAATTCATTTCTATGTCCTTTTGAATCCCATTCCATTAAATGGTGTATATCATGACTATTATTGTTATTTGTTCTCTGGGGAATGCATGAATATGTAAATATTATTTTCTGATAGGTGGGACTAGATTTATATATACCTCCAATGAATTCGATAATTTTAAGTATCTGATGATATAATTTGTGTTATTAATTTATATTACGCTATTGTTGTTCACAATGATGATTTTTTATTATTCTCATATGATATGCATTATAAGGATTCTTGTATTGTTAATAAATATGTGTGGTATTTGACTATTAGGACATGATGTTCCATTTTTATGAATTTCCACATCCCAAGACATTACAATATTTTTCCCATGTGATTATCATGATTTTCTTATGCTTACGATATGTTGATGTTGACTATCCTGGCCCATGTAATATGGATCAATGTACATTATTCATCATATTACTATGGTTTTATCTCACCCCTTCCAATGATGTTTATACTCATTTGAAAAATATAATAAAGAGTACATTAGTTTTTATAAGCATAATGAAGAAGAAATTAAATAAATGTTTATGACTTATTTTGTATAAGTGACGCCTTTTCAAAATTTTCCCATTATACCAAACATATTGATTCTTGAATGTATAAATATTATTTTTCTATCATAATTATGGTGTAATAGTTCTAAATAAAAATATTGGGTCAATTTAGTTGATATCATATGTGTGGTTTTGTTTTAATATTAGTGAAAACCCTTAGGATAACCCAATGTATATGAAACCATAAAAGAAGCATTGTTTAAAAAAAAAATATAGGAATCCCAAAAGATATAGATATAGATTAAATTGAAAAAAATAATAAACAATCTATTAATCATTTGTTGACGTCTGTTTTGTTTTAACCATTTATAATTTAGTAATAAGCGGGATCTAAGAAAACAAGTCTAACAACTCTTGTAAGGGGAAATGCAATGATTTACCAAACAAAATCCTCATTTCTATGTGAGGTTCATTTCAAATAATCAGTGAAATTCATTTAAAGTGATCGTATTATATTAATAAGAACCATAACCATTTGAAACCTCATCCATCACTCATGAAGGATCAACTAGACATTGGGTCCTTTATGATATGACAATCATCGATCTATAGTGGGTCTTCCGACTCACATATCACAAAATAGTGGGTAAACTCAATAAGGAATATATTTTCTCTATTAAATATGTCTTAGAAAATGAGGTTCAATCTAGAAACCTATCGTTTAAATAGAGAGTACCATCAATGGTGGGTGTCGATTATGAACACAATTATAATAGCTGAAATAGTATAGATAATGATATAAGACTATGAAAATATTTATTATACTATATTTCCATAAAACACATCACACAATGATTGAGATACAATTCATAGATAATATGTAATATTGATATTATTCTATTAATGATTCAGATGAATACTTCCCTATGATTCCATTGCATACATTTAGTTTTTTTATCAAAAATGAAAAAAAATAACTAGATCCATTAGTGGTATAACAATACACCTATTAATGGAATTAAAAATCTTAGGGTTCATTTTTTTTGAATAATTGGTTCAATGTAATAACAAATTAATAATGTATTTTGGAAAATTGTGACATATTTATTGTGATATGAAGTGAATAATGCAGTTTCATATAGGTGAGTCAAATGGAAAACGATGAAATATGATCCAAGAAACCACATGTCAAATTGTTTGAAGAAACAACTTTGGTGTTTCCACACATGTGTGTGGAAATGCTTCATGTTTGTGAGAAAGCTCCACCATGATCATGAATTAAAGTGAGACAAGTTGAATTTGTCGAAAATGATGGATTAAAGAAAGGCACCCCATATTGAACATCTAATGGTTGAATGATTGAACTGTAGATGGAATGAGATCTATTGAAGACAATGTACAATACAAAAAGACATTCATTGTAGTTGTTGTAAAGAACAACCAATGGAAGTGGGGAATGTTAAATATTATTCTATCACTACAACTGAAGGGTTATATTAAAATAAAGTCATATAAGGTACACTTTATTTTCACTAAATAATGGAAATAGTATTATTTGATTCTGGTAAAACACATTTTTTTATCATTCAATTTTTCTCACAGTTTTAAATCTAATTCCCAAACTATTAAGTTGATATAAATATAAAAACTTTAGAGGTGATATCATTGCCTACCTTATGTTGGACTCTGTTCCTATTAACATATGTTGGAATATTCCACTTGCTAATCTATTAACCCTTCAATTGGTGGAATTTCATGATATATTGGGCATTTATTTGATCTCATTTTATAGATTATACATCAACTTATTGAAAAATAAAACAATTTTTAATATTTTATAAAACCAATGGTCCCCTAAAATGTATGACATATCATGATTCTCCTTTATAAAATCACGCAATAGCATGTGTGTTAATACCCTAAGAAGATTCATACCTTTCCCAAATAGATATGTTAAAGGAAGGTGAAAACCTAGATGAAATTACAATTTTGGGGGAATAAATTGTTATATTTCATGAATTGTTACTGATACACGAGCATATCATGAGATACATTACTCAAAATATATTATAATAAGTGTCGGTCCAATAAAACAATTCTCATATCTGATGGCCATGATCGAACTTGAAGAATTAATCAAGAAAATGAATATGAATTATGAAAATTCATTCTTATTCCCTAGTGAATATCAGTGGGGTTCAATAATTTTATTATTCATGATGAAATATGTTTCAACATGTCTTGGTATCAATTACCAATATCTCAATAATATCACCATAAATAACATGTAACCAATTCAAAATGTAAATAACGTGTTCGATCAACCATGAAGAGAAAAGTACTTTGAAAAGGGTGGTATTCAATCTAAATATAAATTGTTAATGATGAAAATAGATTATATTTAAATTAAAACATTTTGTTGATTTATGGGAACTATGATCTCATAGTGATTCCCTATGGAATTTATAATTTCCCTTCAATCATAATTCATTTAATGAATAGATTTTTTATATTATCCCTAAAAAATTGGTTATTTTTTATTGATGATATTCTTATATTCTGCATGTGTAAAGAGGAATATTAATAGAATCTAATGATTATGTTATAATCATTAAATAAGGAAATATTGTATGCTTATATTTTCATGTGTGACTTTTTTATGAACCAATCCTCATATTTCGGTAACATTTTCATTTGTGAGGGGATTTTTATAGACCATTAAAATACAAAACCAATTGAGGAGTGGCCTTGACCCACCAGTGCCACATTAATCAATATATTTCATGGTATATATGTGTATTACTGATGTTTCTTTATAAATGACTCATGATTGTCTATCCCACAAAATAGGATTACACAAAAAGTGTAACATTTAATATTGATCAAATGATGTGATGATTGAATAAATGATCACAAGATAAGGGTATTCATCCCACATGTAATCACTCTATATATAAGTGAAAATGTTTTTGTGATATATAAAGATGCTTAAAATAAATTATTATTGGTATGTTCTCATTCAGAATGATAAAGTGGCGACTTATTCATCTTTATATTTGATTATCCATGAGAAAAACTATTCGAAAAAATATATGGAGTTTGCATTTTTGAACCTCACTATGATGATTTGTAGGAACTGTATATATAGTGATAAGTATAAAAATTATATATATATCATAAGAGTATAAATAATATATTCACATAGAATGAGATCAATATGCATAAAATTAGATGGTTATATCTATCCACAAACTATAATTTCTCTATTCACTACCTCCCAAGAAATGAAAACCGAGCATATGAAGCTCCTGGAATAAAATAACCTACTACATTAACCATGATGTGCATTGATACGGACCATATGCTCATGGATATGAAAATAATGGATCATTAAATCATTGTCATAGGAAATGTCACACCCCGACCCGACGCTTTATTTTAATTTAATTATTTTGGGACTTGTTTTTGGGCTTCAGTCTGAACCAGGATTAATTTAAAGAAAATTGGGATCTTATATGGGCAAG
Organism: Viscum album; assembly: GCA_963277665.1. Classification (NCBI taxonomy): domain Eukaryota; kingdom Viridiplantae; phylum Streptophyta; class Magnoliopsida; order Santalales; family Viscaceae; genus Viscum; species Viscum album. Next base: position 602,785,572 of record OY728157.1, read on the forward strand.
TGACCTTACGCGCTACCGTGCCTCGAGACCTAGTTTAATAGGATTCCATTTTATTATTAAATTTATTATTACATGGGCATGCAACCGGGTGTGCGACCGTGCACGCGATCGCGCATGCGACCGCAACCTCAGTTAGAAATGATATTATTATTTTGGTTGGTTTTATTGTTTTAGTTTAATTATTCATATGATTAATATTTAAGTTGATATTTAAATTAGGATATTATCAATATTATTAACAATTCAATTTTTATTTTAATTTCTTTTTCAATGTTAAATTATTTTTATAATTATAAAAAAATTATTAACTGATTATTATTATTATTATTATTTTTAATGGATTATGTTCTATTTTTTGTTTTATTGTGATTTTGTTTTTTAACTATATTTTATTTTCCTTTGTTTCCTCTCTGTTTCTTCTATTTATCTCTTCCTCTCCCCTTTGGGTTTTCCCCCTCATTCCTGTCGCGCACAGGACCCCCTTCCCCACACCCTACCTACGCGCGCCTCCTACACACCCTCCATCCTCCTGTCACCTTTCCCTTCGGCCGATGCTACGTCTAGTGACCCTCCCACCTTATAGATACTCCGACCAGTGATGGGTGACCCACACACCATCCACCCTCTATCAGATGACCGTGCACCTCCCAAAACCATGCTGCCTCCCGATTCGAGCAGTTTTCAGGCACATCGGACCTTCGATATTCCTCCCCTCTTGCCCGGTTGGCCATCATCTCCCACGCCGCAGGTTCATTATTCATAGTTTTGTTGATTTCATTATTTTAAAGTTTAATGTATTAGGTCATTGTGTTGTTTTTGGTACGATTTTGATGTTTTTAGTTCAATGTATTGATTTTAGAGTTCAATTCGAATTTTTTGTTGTGCGATTGAAGAGAAACTGATGTTTCACACTAAAATTGGGGGTTTCGACAGAAATGGTAGGGGTTCCATGCATAATCATTATTTGGTGTTTTATTTTTATTATTTAATTAATTTATTATGTTATGTGATTAATCTTTATTTTGAAAATATGGTTTTCCTTAATGTTAATATATTCTTTCGATTTGTTTAGTAAGGTGTATATGTGATATGAATGTTTTGATTTTATGAGAACTTTTGTTGATACATCGGTAGTGTTTTCTAAACTATGTTTTTGATTTTCTATGGTGCTCAAGGGCTGAAAATTCTGTTTTGACATGTAAGTGGTGTGTGTTTGGAATCAAAATGGGTTTTTGGGTGGTCTTTTATGTTCAAAGTCTTGAGATACTGTTTGGGGTTTCTTCAAAATATTTTTTTAAGTGGTTTATTAAATATTATAATGTGTGTCCACCATGTATAGGAAAATGTTTTAGTGTGTGACTAATTTTAAAGAGGGGAGTTGAAGTATGTTTTCTTATAGCAGGGATTTGTTATACCTATTGTAAAATGTTTTATTAATTATGTAAATGATTTATTAAGTTGGGAGTGTGAGGAAAACTGGCCTTGTGACCTGCTTTCCATGAAAGGTGTATTTTTTATGTGTTGCTATTAATTCATATTATTTTATAGGAAGTGGAATCTTTTTAGCTGTGATTGAATCCATGGGTAGTTATTGGTTTCCCTTGCATTGTTGTAGGTAGTTTTTGTCATCATGGTGTGGGTTTTGGTCGTTAGTGACATAGACCTATAGGTATATACATGTGTAAGCATGCATATATGTATATCCTCCTTCCTCATATTCCCTCATGGAACGAGGAATATGCAATTGGGTCAAAGGGTTTATATATGTATATGAAAATTTATATGCGTATAGGTGAAGCAGTTTCAGATTTTCATCTTCATGAGTAGCTTCTTTTAGTTAGAAAGCATCAAGAGCTGAGTGGACGACATGGTTCCACCTTGAGGTAGGTCCCCACGGAACTCACCATTAAATTCCGAATTTATTAATTGCATGACAATTTATTAATTTTAATTAATGATAAATAATATAAGATGATTAATTTTAAAATTATTATTTGGTTTAAAAAAGAGACGCTTATTTTATACATGACAGTTGAAATATTTTCTTGATGAGCGGACACCTTGTAGTGAAGGAATGGTCGTTTGGATTTCAATCATAATTCACTGAAGTTCAAATGTAGTCATAGTTTATTGATAAATGATTTATTTTGGAGCACGGAAAAGTGTTTTAGTTCACCTGAGAAATGAGGATTTTCCTTAAAATTGGTGAATGCATGTTTGGGACATTAACAAAATAAATTATTTTGGAAAACTCTATTCGGGGTGACTCAGATGTGATATTTGGTGTATGTTAACTGCATGATTTGTGTGTGATGTTTGTAATACTTGATTGACTTAGTTGACTCAACCATTTCTTGTTTATTATATGTGTTGACATGGGAACTTGGCATAGTGAGTGAATCTTCTGAGAACGACTTCCACACAAGTTTAGATTACACAGTGGATAGTGGCCCATAATAGAGAGGTTTTTTATTAATATTTATATGGGATTGGGCCCCTCGACCAGGCTAGGTAGGGCAATAGTCGGGCGTTAGGGAATTATGATGTCATCAAGAGTAGGCATGCCTTCAGGATGAGTAATAGGTATGGAATGTTCTAGATTGTTCATGAGCTCCTTGGTTCATCCCATGTTTTATTTAGTGTTTATTTGTATGTGTCGGAGGATTGAGAGGTCTTGTTCGGTTGCTGGCCCATGCGTTCCACTTTTTCAATTACCCTTATTGTGTGTTTTGTGTGGTTTCCCTTTTCACTAACAACTAGAATTGGGATTTCTAAATTGATCGCAAAAAACAATGGTTTAAAATGAAATGCACCTATTTCATTCAAACACAAAACATATTTTTAAATTAAGAAGGGTAATGGATCTTTAATTTTTTTTGTAATAAAACTATGAGTGGAAACCCATATTTTGTATACTTTAGTTCAAACCTGAAATTGGTAAATTCATTATTTAAAGGTAGTGCATTGGAAATAGTTTGTTGGGAAAGCCTATTATGTTTTAATACTCAAGACTATAATGTTTTTATGTTTTTAGTTTCTGATGCTTGTTTGACTCGAGCTTGCTCGTTGTGGGCGAGAGTTAGTTGTGGTTTGGTGAGCGACTCTTGGGGCTGTGAGGAGTTATGGCTGTCGTCAGGTTAGTTTTTTGTTGTTGGTGGTTCTTCCTTTTCATGTCCTTTATTTGACTTGTGTTTTTTTAACCTGCTTTTTTTAATTGGGAAAATCATTCCCATGTTGTTCTCTTTTGATTCCATGTCACTTGTCGCCAGCCCGAGATGATCAGGAACGCCTCTCGGGCCGTGTCACGGAACGGTTCGGGTGCCGGGTCGGATACTGACCTGGCCTGGTTTGTGACAGGGAATACCTCAAGCATTTTTCAAATAATTTCCAAACAATATATCCTAGAAAAGTTAACTACGGCATAGAGGTAGGACATGGAGCTTCAAAATAAGTTGAACGATGTAATGAAAAGGACAATACATGAGTTTGTAAACTATTATGATGGTGTGATTTAGTTTAGAACTATAATTATTATTATCGCATCAAATGAGAAGTATAATTATATTTTTTTAAATAAACATAGGACAACATTCTAAATACATACATAAAGAAAATTATTTTTCATGATATTTGATAACACATCTTGTGGGATAACATAAAGTGATGGGTTGTCAAATATATATTAATATAATTTGTATGTCATCATGTTATAGGAGACTGAATGAATTCCATATGAATGATGAAACCATTCCCTATATCCAGTATGAAATGGGAGATCATCACCATTAACATTGTCACTAGTAACCAGGTTAGATATGAAGAAAACAATGTAATAAGGGTAGTGGTTGATCTGCTCACTAAGACTGCCAACCTCAACTCTATTCAGGATGATTTTCCCATAAGAATGATCTGATATCATCTATGTAAATGATGTGGTGTTGTTGAATGGGGTATCATATTTTTTCATTTCTTACTATAAATGATGATAGAAATAAAAACTATAGAGAATTATTTATAAATAATTGAATATTGAATTGAATTTTATTATAGCCTATCGCCCCCAAATGGATGGTGTATCATAAATAACTATTCAGATAATTGAGGATAGTCCACAATCCTATTATATTGAATTTAGAGTAGGATGAGATCAACATAACGCATTTGTTGTGTACTCACTGAATTATAACATCATCTTATAAATAATAATCTCTCAATATGATTATTAATATATGAATAGATTTGAATCACCCAATTTTTGGGCAGATGTAAGTGAATAAAATCATTCTAGAAATGATATTGTGAAAGAGATGACATTGAAGGTTAAATCCACCCAACAAAATATTAATGTAGCTTTGAGTCAATAGAAGAGTTACACTAATAAGAATGGAGGAGACCATGAGTTTGATACTAGAAAATATTTTTTTCATTTGAGTGTTACCTTGGAAGACATAAATGTTGTTTTTTATAGAGGGAAAGCATAGACAATGTCACATTGGCCCCTTTGAGAACCTTGATTTTATTATAGAAGTTTCAAATCATCATGAACATAGAAAAAATATGTCACGTGGTCATGATATGTTCTGTGTTTATCTCCTAGGAAATTATATACTTGATCCATCACACATACTAAATCTGGTGGTGGTACAACTAAATAATGACCTATCGTATGACTGGCATCTTTTGGAGATCGTTGACATCATAGAAAATGTACTATGAAATAATTCAACTTAACCGGTCAAGGTATTATGGTTGAAAAATACATATAAAGATGTGACAATATAAACGTAAGAAATAATTAAATAGAGTTACCCTAATAATCTCATCTTTTTATTTGATTTGAAAATTTATGGATGATATTTAAAAGGGGGTAATAATTTAGAAACCAATTCTTAATAAACAATCATTGTTTCTTGAAATAAATTTGAATTATATTATATAATACAATATAATAAAGATAAAAAACATGAGAAACCCACAAATTATTATTATATTATTGAAAATCAATAGATTAGTAAATTAATAAACACATTAAAATGAAAATTATTACTAGTAAAAAATATATATAAGAAAAACTATAATAGGAAAATATGAGTCACCCAATCTATTAAAAGAATGAGTACCATGAAAAACATTGTCCACAAGATAAAAAATATCTATAAACAAATCAATACTACTTATTATGGAAATGATGAACCTTGATAGTAATTGAATTGAAAATTGAGTGAATGAGTTATGAGTTATTTATAAGAGGGTTTTTTGATATTGAAATATTAATATTAACACTGGAATTTTAACATGGTCATTAGAATAAAAATTTATCCCCAAAAAATTGCTAAATAAATAAATTTTATCATGATTAATTATTTCATAAAATATAAATATTATATTACAGAAGGTAAATATGATGGATAATAATCTCAAAGAAAATATAATCCCATTTTCAATAAAATTTATTTGAAATTATTTTGAAGAAATCACATTTATTTAATTTAAAATAGAAATGACAAATTGTTGAAATTTTATTTTATAAAATGAACATGATTATTAATTTTATCACCTTGAAAAAGTATAAGGGTGGTTTTCATTAATCTTTTGATATAGACCAATTATTGTGTGAATAATAAAAATATAGTTTTTCACATAATTGTTTTATCTAAAATGACATCATTCATGGTGTAATAATATCCTAAAATTCCAATAACACATTGGTCATCTAATATATATTTACCTTATTTAGTTAGTTATTCAAATATTACATTCTTAGTATTAATAAATAAATATTTTTTAAGGGTTCAAGTCTAATGTTTTACATTAAAATGTAATTTTTTCATTATATCACAATTCGTTTTGATTAACCAAATAAATTAAAAATATAAATGTTTTAGTTGTATTTTAATCATTTTATTACATAAAAACAAATTTCAAAATTTTAGTGATATCACTATAAAAATTATCAAATTTCATATAAAAAATTATTCTACATTTCATCATTAAAAAACCTCTCTTCTCATGTTTAAATAACCCCACCCTCTCCCTTCAAAAAAAAATCATCCCATTCATACCAATGATAATAATCGACCTGAATAATGCCTATAATAACAAATATAATTCCATTTACAGTGGTTGAATAATCCAACTACCAATATCAATGGTATTTTTAGTTATGTACAAATTAAGTTCCACTGAATAATGTGTATGTTTATATCTATATACCTGTATTTTTCATATTCAATTTATTTTAATGAAACCCATTTCAAACAAAACATTATAAAATTAGTTTTTAGGTATTTATTAAATGTTCCTTACCTTATACATTTCATAATCTTGTGTTAAGTCATTAATTTTCATTAAGGATCATTTCAGGTTTGATTTATTAGATAATTAATAAATAATATTTAAATAATAACTCAAATATTATAATTCATACACATAGACTCACTATCCATTTTATCAAAAAATAAAACTGTTCAATATAGAACATGATTTCATTTTTTTAAAAAAATTGATCACATATTCCATTATCATACAAAACCGTATACCATGTGGAAAACATTTCAAAAACATTGGATGATCATTAAAACATTGGTAATGAATATACAAAGAAATAAAAAATATTAGTCTTGAAAAAACATGTAAACCATGAATAATTTATCAAAATGTTATTTTTCACCATTAAGAAGAATTAAATACATATAACTAAGTATAATCTCATTTCATTCCTATTTTTTTATCAAAATATCACCATTAAACTTATTGAAAGAAACATATAACATTTAAAGGTAACTTGGTACATAATCAATCTTAAATAGAATAATCATTTGGTTGGCACCCACTCATATCACTAAATGGAATAGCCATATGGATGACATCCATAACCAATTAATTGTAGGTTATAACATAACCAACCATCCTCTGTTTATCACATAACCACCCATCAATGTTCCAAGTACCATTATATAATAATAACATATTAATGATTTCAATTATCAACTTGTTACTCATAAAATTTAATTTTCAATCCCACAAATAGATAAAATAAAACAATTCGTAAAATAAATATCAATACTGAAATACCTAAAAATGGAATATGGTATTAATTGATCTTTTCTAAAAATCATAGTTTATAATAGAAGTCAAATATCAAATAATGGTTACATTAGTAGAAAAGTAATTTTCACTGTGTATGTTAAAAAATATCCTTCATTCATTTTGTAAAATGTTTAAAAAAATCCATTTTAAAACATTGAATGAAAGTGAATGTAAAACGGAATTACGATATAATGTAAAAAATAGTGTATTGTATACCATCATAATATGCCTCAATGAATGGAGATTGAGATGAAGTCTCTTACCATGAGCACAAATCATTGCGTAAAATCATTATATTTCAAAAAATTAAACATATGCCAATTACTACATGCATGATATTTTTTTCAAATTGATTACTTATTTTATATCAATTATTATCTTTTATAAAAATTATTTAATTATTTTCATTAATATTATATGTTTTGACGATATTTGGTACTTGTGTCGAAAAAGATATTTTTATGATGTTAATTAACCATCTATTCAAAATTACATCACATCCAAAATAAAAATAATTGAATATTAATAACTGTAATAAATAAATTATTATTTTAAAATCAAACCATTCATTTATGGTATGAAAAACTAACATCATTATAATCATGGAAATGGTTGTCTATGCGTACACATGAGTAATGTTTCCAATTATCATTGATCATTATGGAAATAGAAAATTTATATGTGTATATTTCATTAATTATCAAAATATAATAAAAATCAAAAAAAATCATTTAAATATAATAATATCTATCATAAAAATGATATGGTGAATAAAAACGAAGCACATCTATTCGTGGATGTGATAGTTCACATGCACGAACGAAAGAATTTATCATTTTCATCTGTATGGAATGTAATAAAGTAATTGATATATAATTATATTATAATGATTAATGATTCATGAATATCATATATGAATGTTAATTTAATTATTATAACCATTCATTATATATGGCTTTGGAAAATGAATTAGATTGGTTTGTGGAGGTGATAGTTGACACGTACACTCAAATGATTAATTCCCTTACCATTTCAGGGAAGTGGTTTTTTATTTAGTTGGTGATATTATCATAATAACATCTACGTATATTTTGGATATTTTACTATTATATTATTTCGTAAAATAAATATTTTTATGGAGTGGATAACGAAGTAAATTATAAATAATTAATGAAAATGATACCTCTTATTCAAATAGACACATTTATTGAACACCAAAATGCCTTAAAAAATGGTGTTATTGCTGAACTAAGGCCTGAAGAATTTGGTTGGGGATTCTAGTTATTTTTTTGGAAGAAACATTTCCAAACTAAATTGTTATTTAATTTTTAGTATTAGATAAGAGTTGGTACCTTTTTATTGGAAAAGGGAGGGGCACCCTTGTAAACTATTGAAATATTATATTATTATAAATAATTTTTATTAATTAAAATGATTCAATACTAAGATATATAGAATCTGAGATGTGTATTGTTCAAAAAAAAGTAATAAAATAATTTTTAAATATGTATTTATTTATATTAAACATTATATTTTCATTTTACGCTTAATTATTTTGTTTTATTTTTAATCATGTTAACTTCATTTTAAATATTAATTGGCTATAAATTTTACTTATATGGGGTAACATACCTATAATATTACACTTTAGAGTATTTTAGACCATATTATATCAACTTAATAATTTTAAATTATTTTTATTATTTTTAAATAATTCAGTATAATATTTTTTTAGAATTTCTTTTATATAAATTGTTATACTAATCACTTTATTGAATTAAAATAAAATTCCAACAGCTAAATATCTTAAAAACCCATTTATTGAATTATAACATCTCACATGCACATATAATAGGGTTTTTTGGCCTAAATTATGTCATATAATATTTATTTAAGTATTTTTAATATCATTTATTCGGTTTTCTCAGTAATAATGAAATCACTCCATCGTTATTGTCACATGATTAAATTTAATTATATAATTTTAAATAATTATTAATAAATTACCATGATGTATGAAATATTTTCTTATATATATTGACTATTTATAATCGAGGAGATCATTTATATTACCATATATTAAAATTATTGTAGTAATAAGATATATGTTTAAATTATTTTCTCCTTTATTTTTAATTAATTTTTAAAAACGTCATAATAACACCCTAGTGGATTCCAAAAGCTTAAATTTCTGACCAAGGATTTTATAAGTGATTAATAACTGATCTAATAATATGAGTACCAATGTTTGGATAGTCCAATATTATTATAAAAAATTACCCTCATTTCCCAGATTTACCCTTTAATTGTGATAACAAATATTAAATTTATTATTCACCATAAATTACATTGATTCTATTATAACAAATTATTCATGAAAATTAAATCCATTTTTTTAAAAAAATTCAATACCTATATGTGGAAAAATAATATTTAAAATTAATCTCGTTGTTGGAATGAGAAAATGGGATTTTATGTAAAATGTTTCAAATGATCAAATAGTTTCTATATTAAATTTCATTTTAAAATTTATTATAAAGAAAAAATGTATAAAATGATAATAGAATTATTTATTAATATATTAAAACTAATTAAAAGGATAAAATAATTATATAAATAAATTAAAAAAATATTCATTTGGGGATTAAAATTCATTATTTTAAAAATTCCTTTAAATATGAATTTCATCATCAAAATACCAAAATATTATCCTAATTAAATTTTTATGTACCTCAAACAATGAATAATTTATTTATTCAAATTAGAAATATTACGTGGAAGAAATAACATATTTAATATGGGTTCTCTATCAAAAATCCAAATAACTGCAATTTTTAAATCACTTCTATTATCCTAATAATTCAATATATTCTTATATCATTTCATGATAATATATAAGATGAATTTAAAAAATTAAATTTATTATATAACTTATATATATCACTAATAAAATCTTTCAAAAGATATTTTTTATTTAATAAACTCATATATTTCCATTTAAATAGTTTTTTTTTATAAAAAGACATCATTTCTGGTCAATCTGTTTTTATTTAATTTACTAATTGCATTCATAACCGTTGAATAATTATATAAACATGTTAAAACAATATTTCAATAATTAAATTAATACAATTAATTCACTCCATTCTCAATAATATTTTATATTATAAATATTAAAATAATAATATTTAATTTTTCATTTAGTCTTGTTGTGGCGAACCATGTACTCCATAATACATTGTGTTAACTATTAAAAACACAAAATTTTACATTCTCAATACTCCAATTTTGAAATTTTGTACTCAAAATTTGATTTTGGGTTTGATAACTGGGTTATGACTCTTCATAATACCTTTATTGGAGTCCCACATTGGAAAAGAGATTAATAAAAAATTTTCATTAAAAGAATTAAAGGAAAATACAAAGGTCAACTAAGATAAAAAATACTCGGATTCCATGTAGGAAAACATGGATAAGGATTAATAACAACCCATCATGTTAAAATGTAGAGTGATATAAAACATTACCAAGAAAAAATTACACAATCACAATGCTACAAATTTGTAATGTGTTAAACGATCTTTGACACCATACTATGAAATGTAAACTAAAAAATTATTTGATTTAATATCCTTTTCAAAGAGTTGTGGAACTATTTAACTAATTTGAATAACAAAATAAGGAAATATACTAACATTAAAATTATAGTTTTCATCCATTAATCAAAATCGACCACATTATCTACTTTTTCTCCAAATGATGAGTATTCAATATGAATCAACTTCTATAGAATCATATAATCTAAAAAATATTCACTACCAATTTAATCTATATTAGAGAATTAAAGGAATCCAATATGGGTAGGATAAGACAAATGAAATATACAAAAATATTAACCCATTTAGATGAAGGAAAAGTATTTAAAATATATAAAATTAATTTTTATTACCCAATGTTCAATATAGACAGTTCAATAAATAATTATCCATAAAAATATTTAAAATAATCAAAAGTTCAATTAAAACAAAAAATTCAGAAGTATTTGATCACGTAGTCTTTACTGGTAATTATTAACACTTTTCTATAAATAACACCTACCACTCTTAATGTCATATACAAAAAAGTAGTTAACCTGATCACATATTATCCACAAAAGGTTAATCGTTTCCATAAAAAAAATCCCAATATGTCTAGAATAAATACATACAGTCTTCAAAAGTAAAATCCATAGAAAACTCCTTAAATAAAATCTTATAGTATTATATTTATATTAAACATATAGGGTTCAAAATAGAGAAAACCTTCTAAAATAATATTTATCACTTAATCCGAAAATCAATTTCTAATTCCAAGGATATATATTTTATAAAACATATTTTTCTAAAATCAACATATTCTTATTACAAAAACTAATTTTAACTAAAATGAAAAAAGTCATACAAACTAGGGACTTTATGTATTCTAGTGGTAAGTTATGCACACATATGACTCACTCGGTTGAGGGTTTAATTTTTGCAGACCTTCCGAATGTGATGGGTTGTCACCCAAACTACAAGTTTTCCTTTTTCTAAAATTTTATCATTCATATAACATTACCCAATTATGAGAGAAAATACTCAAAAAAGAAATAAATTTCTTTAAGCAAAATGACTATTTCATACTTATCATTTTTCTTCCTAAAAAGTAATATCCCATAATTACCACAGTGGTGAATATCATTAAATATTCCAGTAGTCACCTTATATGTTCATAACATATAGCATAAAAAGGGATATTAAGAAAATATACTTCAAATAAATTTTAAATTTAGAAACACATGATGATATCCCTAACTCTTTAGAAAACATACCTATATTCAAATATGTCTAAACCATACTTTGGTAATAACCATAAGGCCCCATCCTTATACGTTATATAATCTTGATTTATGTAAATAATTCCCATTGAGGATATTTTTAGGTTTAATGTTCTCAAGAATTAGTTCATATCTATTGCATAATAGCTCAAATATTATGAAAAAGACACTTATACTCACTAGCTATGTTTTCACTAAATAAAACACATTAAAATGAAAAAGATTTATTTTGATGATAAAAATTATTATAAAAAATTAAATTTAGTTATCCATATTTATAAAATGTGGAAAACATTTAAAAACATGGGGTTATTATAAAACTATCAATTAATGAAATATAAATAATGAGAAACTATTTGTCTTTCCATAACATATAAACCATAAATACATTTTCATAAAGTATGAAGAATTAATTACACATTATTGAATATAAGATCATTGAGTACACTTTTATTAATAAAAATAATACAATAAAACCCCTAGAATGAATCATTTAACATATAAAGGATATGTGGGACATAATCATACTAAAATGGAATAACCATTCAGTCCACTTCCACACATATCACTAAATGGAATTGTCATACGACCAACTTCCATACAATATGCATTGGAGGTTATAACATACCCACTCATCATTCGTTTATCACTGAACAACCTATCAGGGGTTTATCACGTAACCAACATTCTTTGGCTTATCACGTAACAACCAATTTTTGGTTGATCACGTAACCACCCATAAAATTTCTTAGAACCATAATGTAATCCAAACACATAAAAGATTGCAATTATATACATTTCTCACATAAAATTTATCATGAAATCACAATGAATTATTATAATCCAACAATTAATAAAACCATTTTCAGTACAAAAATTAACTGGAAATGGAATATGGTATTTATTGTTCTTTGAATAAATATTTTTGTTTGTAGAGAAAGCCAAATATCAATTAATGTTCAGGACGATGGAAAATTCATTTTTGCTACGTAATTTATAAAATTATTCCTTCAATAATATAGAAAAATGCTTCATAGAAAAGGGTTCCTTTCACAAACATTTGAATGATATTAAATTTTAAAGGGGTTATGTATACACTGTATCAAATTTTCTGGTCTATAACATCAAAATATGCCTAAATTGTAGGAGATTAAGACGATGTCCCTAACATTTTTTGTTACTCATCACGTATATTATTTATATTCCTACATAATAATATTACATTAATTTATACATTATTTTGAACCATTTACATGTTATTACTTTTTATATCATGTATTATCATGTTTGAAAATAACATAATTATTTATGTTCCTATCCGATTATTTGTAGATATTTGGTACTTGAGTAAAAAATAAACATGTTATGATGTAAATTGTCTGTGTGTTAATAGTTCCATCATATCTATAATAACATAAATGAAATAATAATCTCTTTTATACATAAATTATAATTTTTCAGTGAAAAGATTATTTTATGTTATGAATAATGTACAACGTTATAATCATGGGGATAATAGGCAGTACATACGCATGACCAAGGTTTCCATTTTTCATTGATCATTATGGAAAGAATGAAATTTTTTTATGTTTTAAAAATTAATCTAATATAATTAAAATCATATTATTCATTTAAATATACTTATATATGTTATACAAGTGATTTTTTTAATATAAATTATTCGCATCGCTTCATGGATGTTATAGTTTACATGTTCGCATGAACTAAATTTTCATTTTAATAATCATGAAATGTAATTTTATAACTGATTAATAAATATATTGTGATGATTAAAATTACATTAATATTACATTTGAACTTTTATTATATTATTATATCCAGAATGAGAGATGGATATGGAAAATGAATTAGATTAGTTCGTGGAGGTGTTAGTTCACAAAAACACACAATGATTAATTTCATTAACATTTAATGGAAGTGAAGATGACTGTAAGTGATGATATTAACATAATAAAAACTATGCATATTGGGGATAATGAACTCATTATTTGATTTTAGAATAAGAAGATTATATGGATGCGGAAGAAGAGTTATTTTTATGATAATTTTTCTTTTACTTCAAATTAAATCTCATAAATGTCTTGCTCACTACCATGTGGCATCCAAAGGGAACAATTATGGTCCAAGGATATTAATTTTCATCCATAACAAATTAAAATATATTAGGACTTCTGTTAGGGTATTTTATATATTATTATATTACATTTTTTAGCTATATTTACTGGATTTACCCATTAATCCTTGTAAATAAAATAATAATTTAATATTCACCAATATTTTTATATAATTATATTATATTCCTCAAATTTATTATAAACATGTTTGTAAATTTTTTATATTTCAAATACCAAATGATGAAAATATTAATTTAAAGTTAATCCCATTGATAGATTGAATAAATGAGCTTTTAAGGTGTAAAAACCCATCAAAAAATTGACATGTGTTTAAGACCAATTTAAATATGAAATTATTTCTAGTGGAAAGCATTAGATTAAATGATAAAAAATTCATATAATTGCACCTCAAAACCATGAGAAACTATATTCTATAAATATAAATAAATTAGATGAAAATTCTGTTTTGAATTATAGTGCACTATTTTTCAGTATTCATATAAAAATGAATATTATCATAAAAATACCAAAAATTCATCCAAAGTAAATTTTGATTTCAAACTACCTAAAAATAAGATTATTGTTTCTAATGGATCATATAAATTTGAAAAAATTATATTCAAAAAGTGCTATCTAATAAGTGGGTGTAAAAACCAATTAATAAATATTAGATTATTTGGTATTACAATTGGATTTATTTACTTTTTAAGTCAGAATGTTTTCTTACAAGAAGAAGAAAACAATTAATAAAAATGTGTAAACATAATACACTTCATTTTATTCATTTCAACCAATAAAAATCAAACCAATAACTAAAATTTTATATAATTATATAAGTAAGCTATTATTTTCTAGTTTAACTCAGTCTTGTGCGTAACATATGATTTCGTAGAAAATAGTAGTTATGTATCAGGTACACTATTGGAAAAAGTGCACCCTTTAATTTTTAATTGAAATATTATTCATAAATATTAATAGATTTGACAATTTTTATTCTATAATTACCTGGAATATTACACGATTTCCCACATTACAAAATTTGGCCCCCTAAAATTTATATATTTATCAAATAATTGGGGGTTTTATTCCTCATCACATTTTCATATTCCCATGTTGCCTCTTCAACCATATGGTTTTTCGAGAAAAATTAACCATAATAATCACCTTATTCCGAAACACATTCCCTCTATGGACATTAATTAGGAATGCTTGCTCTACATAATAAATGTTCTCTCCCAAATGAACAACTTCTAGACTAAAATCATGAGATGAATCTAGCATATAAATGCTTAACATTGAAACTTGGAAAAAAATTGTAACTGGGATAAACATAGAGGCAAATCCACTTTCTAAGGAACTGATACAATACACTCTATGATTTAATATGGTCCAATGAACATTAGAATCTACTTCCCATTCTTACAAAAACATTTCATATATTTCAATTTAGAATCATTTAGAAAGAAATGATAACCTATCATTAAAGAAATATCCTTCCTCCGGTTAGTCGTGTAACTTCTATGCCTTCTCCAATTTATCATCTTTGGATTCTAAATCAACTGTACATTTTCTTTCATCTCTTCCATCAATTTTGGTCCCATAAACCTTCTTTTCAGTTACTTCATCCCAAAAATCATATCTTCTACACTTCTTTCCATATAATTCCTCAAATAGTACCATATATGTAATGGAAGAATCTATTATTTTAAGAAAACTAAACCAAATAAAGATGTTGATCCCAACGTCCCTGGTATTCCATTGAACATGTATATATCATATCCTCAATTTTTTTTTTATTTTTTGATCTGACTGCCCATCTGATTGAGGATGAAAATGTTTACTAATTTTTAATTTAGTACGAAATGATTTCTGAAAGCCAGCCCAAAAGTTAGATGTGAACCTCAGACCATGATTAGATACAATATAGGGGGGAACCCCAATTATCCTTGATATCACATTAATAGAAACCCTAGAATGTTGACTTAGAGAAATGGAATCTCAAATAGGAAAAAATGAGAATATTTAGTCGGTCGACAAACAATAACCCAAAACACGTTGTTACCTCAAAAAGTATTTAGTAATCATGCAATAAAATCCCTAGATATTTCGTTCCCATTACACTATGGAATTCGAAAAGGATGAAGCATAACATTTGGTAACAACATCTCTACATTAACATATTTAGAAATATATCATCTCAGGGTAAATTTAGCAATATCTATTTTCTTTCCATCCATCCATTAATACTCTCGATCGTCTATGCACATCTTATTGATACTGAGATAAACTGAAAATAGAAAACTATGAACTTCATATATAAAATAATTAATTAACTTTGAATCAGAAAGAGATAATAATCTCTTTACAAACATCAAAAAATAAATCTTTATCAATGATAAATTATGGTAATTTACCCTTCTGACCCAATTATACCATTTTTTTCAACTCACTGTATTCTTTATACACTCATTTAATTATATCGGACTGAGATAATTTCATTGTAACCTAAAACAAAATAGAGAAATTTCAAATACCAAAAACATTCAATCCAAAAAATATTAAATCAATAATCAAATTATCTCTTCTATACAAAGAATTTTTAATGTGAAATTACATTTTCGACTCAAAGCATCAACCACTTTATTTACATTCCCATTATTATAATGAATCATGTAATAATAATACATTAAAAATTCTGTCCTTCCCCTATGCATCATGTTCAAATCTATCTGGTAGAATATGTACTTAAAATAGTTATTATTAGAATATATTAAACACATTATTCCAAACAAATGATGCAACTATATTTTTTATGAAAAAAACATTAGCTAATTCCAAATAATGTGTAGGATAATTTATCTCATGTGGTTTCAACTAATGTGATGCATAAAAATTTCATGATCAATATGCATTAGGAGGGTACCAATCCTTTTCAATGAATAATCATTGCATATAACAATTTCAAAATTCCTATAATGTAGTGCCAAAACCGAGGCATTTACCAATCTTACATTCAGTTCCTGAAATAATTCATCACATTTTTTCCATATAAATATAACTCTATTAAGTATTAACATAATTATTCTACTAGATAACCAATAAAAGTATAAAAAAACTGTCATTAATAACCCACTAATATAATAAATATATGAATCTCCATGACATTAGTAGAACATTGCCTCTCTTCGACAAATATTGTTTTAGAATGGTTAATAGTTATTCTATATTTAGAAACAATATGTCTAAGGAATGATATTTATTTGTAACCAAAATATTATTTTACTAAAAATTGTACATAGTTTTTTTTCATTTATGGTTATAAAAAACCTTATGTGACAATCATGTTCCTTCTATCTTTTAGAATATACCAACATATCATCTAGGAACACAACCACAAACTAATCCATAAAACTAATGAAAGACTATATTCTTTAGATTCATTAATACAACAGGTGAAATAAATAACCAAATGTTTATAATTAAAAACTCATAATTCCTATATCTCTATTGGAATAGAGACAATGAAATGTCATCCAATTTCCCCTTCAGTTAAAGGTACCTGGTCATCACGTTAATGTTTAATAAATACTAAGCTCCCTCGAGATGATGAAAAAATTAATTTATATGAGAAAATGGATACATGTTCATAACAATAATGTTTTTCCAGGATCATTAATAAAAAATTCTCATAGAACCATATATTTATTTCACAAATAATATATGGGTACACTATAGTGATGTGAATGGTACAATTATACTATTATCAAGAAATTCTTGCAACTATTTTATCAATTCCACCAATTCTATTTTCCAATTCGATAATGGGGTTAGAAATAGGCTTTTATTCAAGAACTAAAAAAGTAGAAAATTCAACCTCAATAAATGGAATATTACATGTAATTTCAATTGGAATAACATATTTGAATTCATGCACTATTGGAATGTCACTAATACCAAACCATTTAATTATTTTCTAGAACATGAGCAAGATATCAATCACTGTAAAATTTAATCAATCTCTCAGCCTCTTGGTAAGTTATCAAAGGTATGAAATCATTGAATAAAACATTCATCAATATGAAATTTATTTTATCATGAAAAATAAAGATCTAATACATACCCAAAATGGTATCATTTTCCACTATAGAGAGTTCGAAATGATTTAAAGGAAAGACTTTCCCACATATGATAATTGGAATATTCCTATAAATCTCAGTAACATTAAAACTTCCACCATGAGTATTTACCAAATGATCAGTATCATATTCATTAGGTTCTTTTTCCAATTTACATAAAAATATCTCAATAACCAATGAATGTGAATAACCGAAGTCAAATAGAGTAGTGGATTATTTTTTAAAAACATGTAACATTCCTATCACTACTTAATTTCATGGTCCCACATCGACCATAGTAGTAGATAATATTTCTTTCATGTCGTTCAACTTTTGATCATACTGGTTTCCACCCTGGGAAATCTAATTTTGATACACATTTCCATAATGCCATAACTCAATACAACTAAATCATGTTATCTCCCACTTTTCATTATATTCCTAATTATCACCCTTCTAGTCACGAGAAATATTACTAGTCTTCCCACATTGAAAAAAATTACCATAGATTGAGATAAATTCTCATGTTTTCTTTTTTATCACACTTCTCAAAATATGGAAATTTAGTTTTCTTTCCTCTAGTATTCATTGATGAATGCTTTCCAATTTCATGCCTACTGGATCACTTCTTTTTCTTATTTGGAGGGAACATAAGATCGTTATAAAAATCTATTTATTTCTTTTTAGGGCATCAGAAATTTTTGTCATATATTTTGAACTAATAAGATTAAAATTCCATTTTAAATATCATATTCAATCTTGATTAACCCAAATTTATCATACTATTAATATCCTGGATAAAATTAGGCATGTACCTTGAAAAATGGGTGAAATTTTCTTCATATGGAGCCACAAAATAGTTATACATTTTTCACAATTGCAAGAATTAATTTTCTATCATATGTGGAATAGTCTTTTGAAAATATATCTAAAGGAAAATAATTATAAATTAAACCCATTCCATGATAATAATCTCCTCACTTATTTTTTTATTTTTAACCATTGGCCACCAATGATCGATTTCAAATTAAAATAATAACCATAAAAAATAACATTTTTATTGTCAAAACTCCCCATGACATTGAAAATATTTATTTGTTCTTTAATCCACCATAATTATTCCACTGAGTGAGATGAATATCTAAATGATGGGGGATGTTCCGTCGTGAAATCATCCACTAACGACATATTACATGGAAGTTGATCTATTTGATCTTGTTCATGGACACCACCACCAATTATCGCAATACTCAATTAGTCATCACTACAAATAAATATTTTGTTTCGAATATGACCTTCTTAATATGATGATTTTGATGGTTGTTTTCCTATGTATGTCATCCCAGCACAACTTCCTATTTCCTATTGGAAATTCATTCATAACAAAAATATCTTTGAAAATTAATACGGTAATATTTAATTTATATATCATCTCCATTAATCCATAATGTAAGAAATCATTTATGGATATTCTATTAATAATATCCTAACCCGTATAGTAATCTAAATAGATATTTGATACGGACAATAAATCCCCAGCATTATACATTACAAAATATTGAGTAAAGTCAATAATTTTTCATTATTTCACATTATGGAGACTTTAATGTTTATATCTATAAAGAATTAGGACATAAACTATACATAACAAAACCTTATAAATATTAAGTGGACAGTTACAACAGTTTCCATTTCTTCCATAAAGAAGAATCTATTAAAAGGATACACGATTTCTTTTCAAGTTTAAAAATCATAAATATTCCATGATCCCATCATTGATGCTATTTTCCCATAAAACCAAAGTAAAAAATTTCACAAACTAGGAATGAGAAAAAAATCATAGTAAGGGATACACAAATAAGTAAAACTCATAGTTATTATATAACTTTTAATGAATTAATACTTCATTAAAAAGTTATAAATTTTATATATATGAAGTATTTAATACTCCTAACATATTATATGCTCGTTTATTACTATTTTTTACAAAATTATTAAAATAAATCTCATATAAATCATATATAACATATAATAATATCATGGGACATAATGATAATTAAATAGAATATCTATAAGGTCAACTTCCAAACATATCACTCTCAAAAATTAAATATTCATATAGACAACATCCATATAAAATGAATTAATGGTTATAATGTAACCACCCACCCTTGATTTATCACATAACCACTAATCTTTGGATTATCCCCTAACCACCCCTTATTGTTTTATCATGTAACCACCCATCCAATGTCCAAGTACAATTATATAATAATTACACATAAAAGATTGAAATTATAATCCATTAAATCATAAAATTGGATTTGTAAAAACTGTAACTCCTTTCATGATATTGAAATAGTCATTCCACATTCTAAATAATTTTCAATACAAAAGCAACTAAAAACTGAATACGAGATTTATTTTTTTCGAAAACA
Organism: Viscum album; assembly: GCA_963277665.1. NCBI lineage: Eukaryota > Viridiplantae > Streptophyta > Magnoliopsida > Santalales > Viscaceae > Viscum > Viscum album. The sequence continues at coordinate 602,806,204 of OY728157.1, forward strand.
TTAAGGCTTACAGTGAATTTCAAATTTCAAATAATGGATGTGAGGACGAAGAATTCATTATCACCACATACATTAAAACAAAGTTATTTTTTCATTTAATAAATCAATTCCTAGAAGGAAATTCATTTATAATCCTTTTGAATGAAATTGAATATCAAAGGGGATATTTATGCACCGTATAAAAGATGGTGGTATATATAATGAGTCTAACATGTCACACAAGTACTATATTCTTCCTATATGATAAAAATATATTAATTTAGAATATCATGAGAACCTTTTTCCTGTTTATTATTTCTTTTATATCAAATATTATAATGTTAAGAAAATTACATATTTATTTTTGTGTATATCAGTTTTTTGTGGATATTCAGTAGATTGGTCAGAAGAGGACCTTGGTTTTGATTTAAATAGTCTATGTATATGATTAATAAATTATCATAATGTAATAAATTTCACCATTATGAAGAATTAAATACTATTAAACAAATATAATATCATTTATTAGCATTTTTGTTATAATAATATTACCATAAAACTCATAGAAAACACATATATTATATAAAGGTGACTTGATAGAAATATACTTCATAAATGGAATAACCATATGGCCAAATTCCACACACATCACTCTTAAAAATGGAATATCCATATGACAGGCTTCCAAACCCAATGCATTTTAGTTCATAATTATCCACCCAGCCATGTAACATTATATAATCATTAAACATTAATGATTGAAATTGGTTTTATTTTAATAATAAAATTTTATCTGAAATCACACAAAATCATTTCAAGATATTGATGTTGTCAATATTTTCTCAAGACAATTAAAAATAACCAAATACCCCAAAAGGGAATAAGGGATTTATTTTTCCTTTTTTAAATATTAAATCATATATAGGAATCCAAATACAAAATACTGGTTATGGAAATGTGGAATTCATTATAGCCATATACGTTAAAAATATTCCTTTTTTCATTTAGTGAAATGATTCATATAAACAATATTCCATTTTTATGACCATTTAATTTAATTAAAAGTCAATGGGTTGATTATATACCACATAAGAAGAGGAGGTGTATATTTTCAAAATTACCTCAGTGAAAGGATATTGATATGACTTCCAATACCATGAGTTCGATTCGTCACATTTGTAACTTTTTCTTCCTGAATAATAAATTTATTTTATTTTCTACTTGATTTAGAATGTTTTCATTTTTTGTATTGATTTTATGTAACATATTTCCATGTTTTAAAAATTACTCAATTATTTAATTTCATGTCAGATGTTTTGTCCATATTCGGTACATGAGTTGAAAATGAAAATGGTATGATGTCACTAGTCAATGGGTTCATAATTCCATAATATCAAGAATATTTTTTATGAAATTTATATCATTTTTATAAAAAAAATTAATTTCAAATCAATATTATGATGACAAGAAAAATATCAGTATGTGATAAAAAGTATGGAATCTTGTTATGCTTGATAAAAAATGTTAACAATGAAAACTTTCTCATTATGTAATGTTTTTTTACAAATTTTAAGTATTAAATACTCTTCAATGGTTATAACCTTGTTTCTTACTATTTTTTTAATCAAAATAATACCTTAAAACTCCTATAAAGAACCTATAACATATTAATGTTACTTGGTACATAATCACACTAAGATTGAATAACCATATAGCTGACTTCCATACATATCACTAAATGGAATATCCATACAACTAACTATCATACCCAATGCATGAAAGGTTATAAAATTACAAACAGTCCTTTATTTATCATAGAAGAACCTATCATTGGTTTATCACATAACAACCAATCAAATGTTAATGTACCATTATATAATCATTACACATAAAAGATTTAAATTATATACATTTCACTCATATAAATATCAATTAAGACCTCAAGAAATTATTTCAAGATAATAAAATAGTCAGTCCACATTCCAAGAAAATAATTTCCAAATAAAAAATGGAAATGGTGTTTTAATTTGAGTTTGAAAACATTATGTGTTATAGAAGAATCCAAATATCAAATAGTTGTTACGGTAGTAGAGGAGTTGTTATCTCCACATATGTTAAAAGAATAACCTTTATCATTTGGTTGACAAAGAAAAAATAATATTAAAAAAATATTCTTTTGAAAACCTCTGAATGAAATTAAATTTCAAATGGGATAATTATACACCATATAGATGAATATGGTGTATATTATCAAAATATTCATCAATTAAAGGAGATTGAGAAACAACACTTACATAGATATTGATTCATCATTAATGGTACTTGTTATTCATAAATATAAAAATAAGAATAATTTATAATTTTTTCAAAGCCTTTTTAAATTATAGTATTAACTTCATATCACTTATTAAAATATTAAAAAAAATTACATAAATTGTTAAGTTCATGTAGGACTTTTTGTCAATATTCGTCACATGAGTCAAAAATATTCATGGTGTGATGTCTCTAGTCTATGTGGGCTGATGGTAATCATCTAAAGTATAATATAAATGAAATAATTAAAATATTTATACGTAAATTATAACTTTAAATAATACCATGAAATGTGGTTATGAGAAATGAACAAATTTATATTCTTTGAGATGTTAATTCATATGAATGCATGAGTAACGTTGTCCATTTTTCATTGATTATTATACAAATAACATAAGTATTATTTTATCCATAAATAATTATAATAACATCATTAATATCATATTAATAATTTTTATATAATTATATATATCATACATGTGAAATAAAAAATAGAAACGAGTCACACAACTTCTTGGATGTGACAGTTCACACGCCTGTGTGAACGATGTTTTCCATTCAATGCGCATGGAATGTAGGAATGTAATTGATATACAATATATTATAATAATAAATATTTCATGAATATATCACATGAACAATATTTCCATTAATAAAAACATTCAGGAAAGATGGTTATAGAAAAATAATTTAATCAGTTCGTAAGTGTTATAGTTCCCACACACGCATGAATAATTAATTGTAGTCCAATTTAATGGATGTGGAGATGGATTTCAGTGATGATATTATCATAATAACATCTAATAATATTGAGTATAATAGAGTAATTATTTCATAGAGCTATAAAAATATTTGATGAAAGTGGAAGAATAAATAAAATATATATATTTAAAGAAAATGATACCTCTTCTTAAGTTAATCACCAATGAAAAACAACATAATTCATGAAAGAATGGGGTTTTGAATAAAAGCTAAGGCCTCCATAATTTGAATTGGGATTTTAGGATTATTTTTGGGTAGGATTTTTTTGATCCAAATGGTTATTGATGTGTGATTATTAGAGAAGTGTGGAAACCTTTTTATAGGAGAGGGGTGGGCACCCTTTGAAACTCTTATGATATAAAATTAATATAAATTATTTTTTAAATCCAAATAATTCAAACATAATGTTTTTAAATATTAATATGATAATTTCCCTAAATAGTGTCATCCAATACTTTTTTTACATCACATGATTTTATTTTAAAACTTATATATTTGGTTTACCTTTAATTATTCCATTTTAATTTATATTGTGGTAACAACATTTTAGATATTAAAATGATATAAATTTTACATTTATGGGATTAATATATCATAATGGGACACTGAATTAAATTTTACACCTAATAAATTCAATGTATTAATTTTTACGAGATATTTTTGATTTTTAATTAATTTTATAATTTATTACTTTAATAAAATAAAAACAATGTAAATTTAGTAACTATTCACCTTATTGAATTCAAATAAAAATTAAAAGTGGTATAACATAGAACCAAACCATTTAATTGTTTTATAACAAGTAATTTGAACCTATAAAATTTTATAATGGCATAAATTATGTAAATTTTTATTTATTTTTATATTATTTTTATCTTATATTTTATTCTGCCTTTAATAAATCTATTATTTCATCCTCATTGTGTCATAAAAAATATAATTATTTAATGTATAAAAATTAAATATAGATATAAAATGATTTAAGAAATATTTATTTATTCTCAATGAATATTTATAGTCAAATAAATCACTTGTTTATCCCTGTATTAAAATTGTTTTAATTAACAGATACATGTTTAAGGTTTTTCTGTTTTTTACAATAAATTAAATGTTATAAATGAATTAATCACACCCAAGTGGCTCCAAAGTGAAATTAGATCTACCCAAGTATTACATTGGTCGGAATAAATCATTAAATATGATTAGGAAAAGTGTTAAGGTTGTTTTAAATTATTACAATACTATTTTTACACTTATTTAAATAATTTATCCTTTAGTCATTGTAAATAAAATATTAAATTTACTATTCAACAAAAATTAGTTTGATCTTATTATATCATGTTTTTCATACTAATAACAAAAATGTATGTTATTTATTGAACATTAAAATCTCAAAAGTGACTTAAATTAGTTTAATTTTAATCTCAATGGTAGATTGAGGAAATGGGTGTTTAAAACGTAAAAACCATCAAAAGATTGACATTTGTTTGTATCAAATTTAAATGTGGAATTAAATCCAAAGGCCAAAATTATAATAAATGATAAAATATTAATAAAATTATACATTAAAACAATGTTTATGGATAATCTAAAAACATAAATAAAGAAGACAAATCAGATGTTTTGAATTTAAATACATTAATTTTTACTATTCATGAAAAATGAATATTATAAGAAAATAACAAAACAAAATCCCAAGTAAATTTTGATGCCCCTATTCCAATTAAGTTTTTAAAATGTATCATATAAAAGTTATAAAAATTAATTTAGAAAATGTTCCCCATCAAAAGGTGGAAAAAATATTTTCTAAAAATATAGTTGTATTTATGCTTAAAATGAAATTTATTCTCATTTAAGCCTATAAAAATTATTAGAAGAAAGTAAAAAAAACCTTTATATAAAATGTTTAAACATAATAATTATATTTCACTTTATTCCATTCAAAACAATGGCTATGAAATAAGAATAATTTTAAATAATTACATTAATAATATCATATTTTTTAGTACAACACAGTCTTGTGTGTAACCTAAGATTTCGATGAAGTTTTTTGTTGCATGCTAGGTATGATATCGAAAAAACAATCCTATTTAATGTAAAATTAAAATCATATTAATATTATAAATATACATGAATTTTTTTCTAGAGTTACCTCTGATTTTACACCCTTTCCCCATTTGGGAAATTGTGTCCTTAAAATTTTATTCACATAAAAAATATGTGGGGATATTTATCCCCCATATAATTTTGATATTCCCTTATTTCCTCATCAACATTATGAGTTTGAAACAAAACCATAACCGGAAAATCAATTTATTCGGTATAATTTTTTCTCTACGGTCGTGAATCTGGACTAGTTGTTCCTTATAAGAAATATTCTCTTCTAACGAGACTACTTTTAGACACAAAACATGACATGGATATGGAATATACATTTATAACATTGAATCATTGAAAAAATTGTGTTCCTATGAAAAACTGGTAGGTAAATCCACTCAATAGGAAGCCGATCTATCTTTATCTATGATTTCATAGCGTCCAATGAACATGGGACTCATTATACCCTTATTACCAAAACACATCACACTTTTTCCAGTGAGAAACATAGAGAATGTCATGATCACCAACTTTAAAACATATATATTTCATCTTGTTATCCATTCAACATTTCCACATCCCATTATATGTCCTCATGTGTTTTTTAATCATCTATTATTTTTCTTTCATATCTTCTATAAGTTTTGGTCCCATAAACATCCTTTCATCCACTTCATCGCAAAAAAAGCTTTAGTTCGACACTGATTTCAATATAATACCTCAAATGGTGCCACCAATATTATGGAATGAAAATTATTATTATAAGAAAACTCAACAAAATAAATATGTTGATCCCAACTACCTAGTTAATCCATTGAAAATGACTGTTGCATATCGTCCAATTTCGGAATTGTTTGTTCTGACTGCCTATAAGATTGATGATATAAAACTGTACTGAAATTTAATTTAATATCCAACGACTTATGAATTCCCTTCAAAAAGTTATATGTGATCCTGAGTTCATGATCAGACACAAAATAGTGGAGAACCCCATTTAACAAGACAATCTCTTTAATATATAACTGAGAATGTTGATTTAGAGACAGATTATGTCAAATGAGAAGAAAATGTGATGATTTAGTTAGTATATCCACAATAATGTAAATAACATTATTACCACAAGATGTAATTTGTAATCCCACTCAAAATTTCATGAATATATTTTTCTATTTCAACTATAGCCCTAGAAAATGTTGAATAGTCCATTTTGTTAATACCCAGTCTATATTAACCTGTTGACAAAACAAAAATCTCGATGTAAATTTAGTAATATCACATTTCATTTAAAAATGCCTTTTTGACTATTATATTTATATTGATATATTATCCATTGCAATAGATTTACGGTATAATTGGATGAACTTTTTATCATTTAATCCAATTTTCCAATTGTATGTAATTTCACATTTAAATAGGATATAATCACATGTTCATCTTTTGATTTTTTTTAATATTTAAAAACTCATTTCTTTAAACCATCAATGGGATTAACATTAAATTAATATTTATCAGTTTTGTAATTTTAATTTTAAAAAATGGACATAAATTTTAGTAATCAGTGTGAAAATGTTGTGATATCATGATCAAAATAATTTTTTGATGAATTAAAACTTTATTATTTTATCTACCACATTAAAAGGGAAAATCAATAATGTAAGTGTTAAAATTATATTATAATAATATAAAGCTATCTTAAAATTTTTATGAACAGTTTTTTGTTATACATCGACCCGAGTTACCCTGAGTCAGTGCATTATTATATAAAATTGGCATGATCACAAGATATCAATCCTTGAATGACCAGTTAGTTTTAGTATCCTTGGAAGTACTAGATACATACATAAGTTTTAATTACATCAGGAAATAAAAAACCAACATTGTGTCCCCTTTGAACACACTCATATCATTTAGCATATCCCTAAAGGTTAATCATAATATACTTCTTCACATGCTCGGAAAGAAACACTAGAATGGGGTGAGCTCAGATTCTCTGTAATGATAAAAATATATTAGAAACTATCATAAATAACAATAAACATTTAAGGAAATGTATAAGACAAAAACACAATCCTTTTAAACATAAACATTAGCATAATATGGAAATGATAGATCAAATAATTCCTTTTATTTATTCACATCGATATTCTATTAGTCGAATATTTACATCTAATACAAATATCTAATTTCATAATGATGGAATTCATAATGCCACACATCACAACAACATTGTCAAGGCCTCGAACCAAGACTAAACATAATATTTTGTCAATTTCTTGAGCCAAAACACTAGTTTGTCTCATGGTACCTATTGATTCATCGAGGAGCTATAGCATGCTACACCAGTCACTTACAAAGTCTAATGCATTCCTTACATGAAAGGGTTGAAACATAACATAATCATTTGTACTAAAACATGCATACACAATGTTAATATTTTAACAATCAATCGTGAATGGTATAAAAACAACAAATCCATAGTCATACATTTCACAAAACCTTAAACACAATATGGATGATTGTATCATAATAAATAAACTTCAAATAAGTGTACAATCCATCAAACTATTTTGACATAGATGAAATAAAAAACATTTGGTATAAATATTTAATTCTATTTTGAAATCTTATAAAAGTCACATAATTATAAAAGGAAAATTTTATTTTGAAAATATTTATATAAGATTGTAATTGGAATTTAATGGTGTTATAACAACAGAAAAAAGCCACACGCAACATATAAGTTAAAAAATCATTCATACCTCAATTTATCAAATTAGTCATGAAGTACCTAATTTTGAAAACTACAGAATGATTCCATTGAAAACATATTATAAAACGTAAAGTAATGGTATAAAGGACATTAACCCATATTTTAGGAAATATTAAAAATGTTTTGAAATACATTTTTATGAAACACAGATGTTGATGATAATGAAGTCCTAGTATATACATATGTATAAACAACTCGAACAAATAAAAAGATTGTAAAATTAACCCTTACCATGAAATTTTCCTTATTTGAGGGTAACTTAACCACAGGTATAATACTTAAATAATTGTTATTATATTATAATATAACCACATACATAAATATGATATCATATATTTTCTTCTAATATTGTTTTGTTAATAATATTTCGGTAGTATCATTATTTCATGTGTAAAATGATTTGTTTTCTTCTATATGTTTTGTTATGTAAGTCATGTTCGTTATTGATAGTACTATTATAATCATATATAGAATAATATTAAGTTCTTAACCATTATTTTTATTCATAAAATTATATTTATTCTTGAATGGTTACAATGTGGAATTAATCTCATCATGCTCATGGAGACAGAAATTAGTACATAAACATGAGCGATAATATAATTCTATTTATAGTGAAATAGAATATAATTTGATGGTATATAATATATAAATAAGAAATAAAAATTTATATTTATTATTTAAATAAATTATACTTGTTATTATACCCATCCAAATAATGAATTGTAGAATAATAAACTACACCACTATGCAGAGATGATAAACTGTATGTATGCACATATGGTGACTTTTCCATTTATATGATCGATAGAATAACAAATATGGATATATAAAACATATGATAAAATAAAATTATTTATAAGGTAATTGAGTTATTATTTTTTCATGGAAACAAAAAATAATGAAAAAGTGGATGAAGAAAATAACTTTGAAAGAGGTGACGAAATTATTACCGCTTCTTCAGGTGATTCCTTTTGATTTGGAAAAAAGTGCTCCATAGGACGGCATTATGATCAACGTAAGGCCTCTAGTTTGATGTTGGGGTATTTTAGAGTTTATTTTAGTAGGGGTTGGTCGGGCAAAATGGATTTGGAGGAGTTATTTTTAGAGAAGGGGATGTAACCTTTTATAAGAGTAGTGATGGTTACTTTTGAAAAAACCAAAAATATTAATTTATTATAAAGTTATATTTGGTTTATAATAGTTCAAAAAATATTTATTTCTATGTTAAGGTGTGTATGGGTTTATAAACTCTCAACCCATAGTTTTTATAAAGGTTTAGGCCACCATATTAACCTTATCATTCAGATTTAACTCTTAGTTAAATAGTTTATCTTTTGCAATGCCTTTTGTATTTTTATATTATATTACTAAAAAATTAAAATAAAATGACATGTTAAACCTAATATGTTCATGAATGACATATCTATAATTGTATATGTCATATTGCATGAACCTTATATTTTTAGAAAAATTATATCATCTAATAATATAATATTGGTTTCCAAATCTCATTTATGTCAATTTTGACACTATTTAGTTTTTGTTTTTTTGTGAAAGTCAAAAAAACTAGATTACATCGAAAAAATAAATTAATTCAATCATAAAATTTCATATTAATCATTAAAATTAGTGGAATGCATTATAAATTTTAATTTACATTTATAAGGATATTTATAATATCAATTACATTGACCATCCATTAAAAAAGTAATTATTGCATCATCATTTTGTCATAAATAAATTACATTATTTAATGTGTAAAAATTATAAATAAAATACCATTATGTAGGAAATAATTTTATCTTTATAATGAATTTTTAAGGTCAAATTTATATTATTTATATCCCTATGTTAAAATAGTTTACTTATGAAAATTTGTATTTAAAAATTTTAACACTTTTTTAAATAAAATAATAATTAATTTCCTAATCTAATCCAAGTAGATAAAAATGATCTTATTTTATTCATAACATTAATTTTGGTCTAAAACCATTATCCAATAGAATTTAGACACATGTTAGGTTAATTATAATATCATTTTTAGCTTTAATTACCCATTTTTAATTTTAACTGTGGTAAATAAAATTCAAAAGTAACTATTCAAAAAATATTATTTTCATCCTATTCAACCACATTTTTCATACCTATGTAACTTTATCTCTCGGAATTTTGAAATTCAATTCACAGAAGCGATAAAATTACATTTTATGAAAAAATTTAAATGTGCCTACAGGTTGGGTAACGACGTTAAAAAGTACAATAAAACTTTATACATAAATTTTTATTTTAAACTAACTCCAATTAGTTAAATTAATCCAATATATTTATTATAAATTGATTTTGATTAAAAATAAATTTAAATAAAATAAGTAATTATTTAAATATAAATATGATTTTAAATAATAACGCAGTGATTTTAATATTCTTAAAAAAATTCATTTAAGAAAAAGACAAGAAATTCATCCTATGTTAATTTTGATATTAAAAATTCAAATATTATGTCTATTTTACAAAATTAAAAACGTATAATTTTTAATAAATAATTTAAAATTAATTCCATTTATCATGACCAGAAAATGGGTTTTTGAGAAGTAAAAAACTATCAAAAGATTGATATGTGTTTGCATCTAATTTAAACGTAAAATTACATTCAATGAACATTATTAAAAAAAATGAAAAAAATAATATAATTATACTTAAAACCATTAGAATTATATTATTTAACACTATTAATTATTTTGATAAAAAAATTTAATTAAATTTTATTATTTTTCACTATTCATCAAAATATGAAAGTAATCTGTAAAACAAAAAAAATTATCAAAACTAAATTTTTATGTCCAGCCTCTCAAGAAAAAGTTTATTTTGTCAAATTGAATATATAAAAATGTCAAATATTGTATATAAACTGGGTTATCCATTAAATGTAAGTAAAATTGTATTTTTTGAAAAAATAGTTCATTTATCTGAAAAAATGAATTTGTTTTATATTGTTTCTAATAAAAAAAATATGGATGTAAAAATTACGTGGATTATATAAAATTAAAAATTCAATCAATATTATTTTTAACTTCTTATTTTGAAAGGTTAGTTTGGTAAGTCGTGGTGCGCTCGTACTCATTGTTGTGTGATGCACAATCTATTGAATGAATTTAAAGAGATAACATTCTATGAAATCACGGGGTTTTATGTTCTCCTCTCCTTCAATAAATCGCTTCTTCACAATTTAAAATTGTTCTTCACAAATAAAAGGTTAATATTAGAAACTACCTTTGTGGAAAACCCACATCATTAATAGGGTTAGTAAAATTTATTATTAATAAGCGGGAAAGGGAAATGAAATATTCACCACCAAATTAGGTTTTAGAATAAGATCACATTGTTGGAAAATTCAGACACATAATTCGAGGAAAAAAGTAAATATTTATAGGGAGTTATTGAGGTCATCAATCACAACCATGTGAATTATAAATAGAAAATTAATGGCCTCAAAGCCATAAATCTATAATGAAATAAAATATCACGGGTTAAAAAAACATAAGGTATTAGGAAAACACATTTTTGGTTTTATGATCCTTTCCCTAATGTTTAATAATTAATTTCTCCCTAGAATAAAAAAACTGTTTCAATTAGAGTTCCATCCTTTAACTAATCTCTACCACAAAACTCGTCATTCACTCCAAAAGATAATTGAACTCAATAAAATTCAATTTATCCTAATCCTATAGGGTTTAAAATTGAATTTATAATTCATTTATAAGATCATTTAAAAAACTACAATATACAAACTAGGATATCATGTTGGCAAGTGGTAGTTGATGCACCTTTGTTGCCCAACAGTTCCATGTTCAAGTCTCGCGGCCTTGCTGGACATGACATGTTGTCGATCAACCATCAGGTTATCATTTTTATTAAAAATTCATGAATAATATTAATAAATGATTTATCATTAATTCATAATATCCAATTTCCAACATAATCAATTACATTGTTTAGACATGTCCAAAATACTTGTTTCCAAACTCATAATGCAAAAATTTATAAGGAATATCAACATAAAAATATGAAGACATATTTTTTACACATAATAACATCTGAGTACCTTCATCATGCATTCAATTAAAACATGGCGACAACTTGAATTACAACAAAAAAATTATTGATTACATTAATGCTACCTTATTTCTTATTGAATACTATATATATTCCTTATAATCAAAAAAATTGAATACTCCAAAAATGATGCATTAAAACAAAAATAATCAGTTCCAAGGTAGTCAAGAATATCGAATATAATATATCCATATCAACTATATCCTATTCCAAAATCACCACCATAGAATCCGGGCCATATTATGGACTATCATTCCATCAACCACGTATTTTCCAAAAAAATTACATGATGTTGAGTCACTTTTCATAGTACCCTAAAATCTCAAAATCATCAATAAAATAGTACTAAATTACAATCCTTATTTGTTTCCATAAATAATATAATGAATAAATTGTTGATAAAACACTCAAATGAAATAATTCATTAATAAAAATATAAGAACACTAATTATTCCTCTTCATATATGGTTGTATCATAAGTTTATTATTATCCAATATCATCTTTTGCACTGTACTATGATGATTGGTACATTGATTCGTGTAGCATCCTAACTCCTTGGATATGAAGAATTGTACATTTGAAACATTTTTCTTATCCTAACAGTCACGTAATTCGTGTCCCTTTTCACCTCATTTATTACAAAATCTCATTCCCTTCAAGCATTTTCCAATGTTATTGTCTCTACAGTTATCACAAATGGGAAAATCCTTCTTACATTCTTCCATTTATCCATATTTCCCTCTACAATATTTTTCATCTCTAGATTCCCTTCAAAGTCATAGGACTCATAATATTCATTACTTATCATATTAACACATGATATTATTTCCCCATATGATGATAATTCATGGGAGACTTATTTCCTTGAAAATGATGGTTTGAGAATATGAATGATAAGATCCTTCTTAATCTTTGGATCATGTGTATTGCTGGAATTCTCATTCCAACTACTGGGCACCATTTCTAGAAAGTGTCATACACTAGGATTGTTTTTGAATCACAATGCTTATTTCCAAACATGTAATATACCTAACGTAAATTGAACAACTATTTACTATAATCCATAATCATAAAAATGTATTCTTTTAGGAAGTATTTATTCATACATCCTTCATAATGGTTTGTATAGAGTATGTGACTTATCCTAGGCATATCCCCCTGGAGTGTCAATACCAATGTCAAGAAGGCCTAATGTCGTGTACTAGGATACCCCATGACATGCCCGAAACTCTTTGTCAGAGTTTTCACTACTAGGTACATCTATGATAAATACAGCTCTACTTGTTTGTATCTATCCAGAGATGTAGTTCTTGTAAAATTCCCAAAAAATATACATTACCAAAATTCTATGAATTTCATCTATAATAATCCTTAAAGTCTATCTTATGGTAATTTTTTCTAATTACAGTTTTCCTAAATCTAGTTTCTAAATATTTTACTGAACTTTTTCTGATACCAACATTAATGCCCCAACACTATTTATCCATAGTTGGTGCAATATAACATAACATTTTCATGATCAGAAGAGAACAAATCTCGAAAGACTGATTAGTGTAGAATCCTTGGATGTACTAGATTCATACATAAGTTTCACATTAATACTAAATTAAAAACAGAAACATTGTGTCACCTTTGATCATACTCATATCCTTTAGCCTATCCATGTAGGTTAATCAAAATAAAATTATTCTCAAACTAGAAAGACCTAAGAAATGGGTGGTCTCAAATGCTCAGTAAGGATAACAATATATCAGAAACTATAATAAAAAATAATTAAAATTTAATGCAATGCATAAGACTAAAACACAATCCTTGTAAACATAAACTTCAATAGAATATGGCAATGATAAATAAAATAATTCCATTTACATTTTCATATGGATATTCTACCAGTTGAATATTCAAATGTAATATCAATATCGATTTTCATAATGATGGAATGGATAATACTGAACATCATAACCAAATTTCCATGAACTTGATTCAAGACTACAAATAAGATTTTTTGATGTCCTTATACCAAGTAGCCAGTTTGTCTTATTAGACCCATGGACGCATCGAAGAGTTGTATCAGGATTCACATGTCACTTACAATGTCCAATTCATTTTCCATATGAAAGTGATTAAACATAACATAAAAATTCATATAAAAATAGGAATATGAAATGTTAATACTTTAAACATAATACAAGAAGGGTATAAAAAACACATACACAATCAAACATATCACAAAACATTAAATACAATATGAATGATTGTATCATAATAAATCAACTTCAAACCAGTGTAATGTCCATCATTGCATGTAGATATAGATGAAATCAAAACTATATAAGAGAAATATCTCTTTCTGTTTTGAAATCATATAAAAGTCACGTAATTATAGAAAAAATAGCTATTTTGAAAATATTATTATTAGTTTGTAAGAGATGCTTCGAAGGTGTTATAAGGGTGGAAAACATCTTCACCTTCCGTATATGATAAAAAACAATCTTACGTTAATTTGTTAAAAAAGTTATAAAGTACCTTGTTTGGAAAAATATAGAATTATTACTTTCCAAATATTTTATAAAAACTAAAAAATGAATAAATGACAATAAAACATATTATACAAAATACTAAAAATGATTTAAATTATATATTTAATAAACACAGAGGTCAATTTTAATGAAGTCCCAGTATATACATTTGTATAAACAACCTTAGAAAAAAAAGAGATTGTAAAATTAACCCTTTCCTTGTACTTTTCCTTAGTCGAGGGTATGTTAATGTAACACCTAGAGATTTTATGAGATATATTAATTTTAATTTAATTGATATCTTCTGTTTTACACTACACCCAGATTAGATTGCACTATACGCAACACCGTATTAGTTTACAGTATACACAACAATATTCTTGGCTCGTGTTACACACAATTTAATGTTCTTTGGTAGAAATTATTCTACGCAACATTGAGTATAGATTTGGATCAATGAATAACTGAAATATATTTTGAGTATGTTATACGCAAATCCAAAGGATTCATTCCCTAAACACAACCCTGACTTCTCTTTCATTAGATGCGAGAGCAACCTTCCTCGATAGCTTGCATTGTACGCAATACCGAGTTTCAATAAACAACGATATGTTATTAAAATATTATATAAACTAGCAGTTATGAATAGAAATACCGACTTTTTAAAATTTTATATATTTTATCTTTCAAAATTGACTACATTTTTGGATTTGGAATATCGAAATTAGCCTAGGGTGAATTTTTGGTATTTTTCTGAAAACTTAAAATTTTTGATTAATAGTGAAAACACTGAGTTATTAGTTAAAACTGACTTTTTATTAAAATAATCATTTATTTTATTTAAATTTAATTTATGTTGAAATATATTCATAATACATATAAAAGTTCAATGTAATTCATTGGGGTCATTTTATAATAATTTTTGATATATAAAATTTTATTGAACTTTTTACCATCTTTTAACCACCATCTATGAGCATTTTCAAATTTACATAAACCATAAATTTATCTCATATTTGAGTTGAATTTCGAAAATCCAAAAGACACGGTTAATATGAAGCAGTAATATGTGGTTCAAAAAGAGAAAAATTATTTTTGATGAACATTAACGTTTTACTTTTATTTACCACGGTTAAAAGTAAATAGTGTAATTAATGGTAAAAATGATATTATTATTACCTTAAAAAGTCATAATTCTATTGGATAAGTGTAATTAGACCAAAAAAACGTTAGGAATAAAATATGAACCTTTTTGGTCCACAAGGATTAGATCAGGACACTTATTATAATTTAATTTAAATAAGAGTTAAAAGAGTTAAAATCAATGTTTAAAAACTAAATAATTTTTAAAATATAGTTATACATAAGATAAATTATACTATAAATATTCATTATAAATCTATAATTATTTAATACATAATGGTTTTTTATTTATATTTTTTCTAAATTAAATAATTTAATTTATTTATGACACAATGATGATATAGTAATTACCCTATTAATGAAATATTAACATAATTGATGTTATAAATCATGAAATAAATGTAATTTGAGACTTTTTATGAATAAAACTAATTTTATAGGTTAGAAAACATACTAGGGTTGGTTTTATGAATTTTTTTCGAAGTAATAATGCTGTTATGAATTTAGTGAAAACAAAATATCAAATAGTGTCAAAATTGACATAAAAGTGTTTTTAAAACACATATTATATTATTAATTGATATAATGATCTCAAAAATCTAAGGCTCAGTCAAAAGTCTTATATAATTATATATATGACATTAATTAACCAATTTTGGTTCGATTGGCAGTTTATAGTATGTTTTTAACCATGTAGTATAAGAATAAAAGAAGACACGGTAAAAGTTAAATTATTTAACTTAGAGTTAAATCTAAATGATAAGGTTAAAATGGCAACATAAACATTTATTAAACCTATTGGTTTAGAGGATTTCAACCCATCCCCACCTTATTTTCAAAATAAGTCACATTGGAACCTTTATAAACTGAATATGAATTTATTATAAAATAATATTTTATGTTTTTCCTAAGGTGACCCGCTCCTCCCTTATAAAAGGGAACCTCCTCCCTCTCATCTTTACCCAATTTTGATCTTTCATGCTTGGCCAACCCCTAAATATTTATATTATAAACCTTTCTAGTTATATCATCTAGTTTTTTCTCTTATCAAAATACCAACTCTACTTCCATAAGAAGAAGATTAAAAGATGCACGTCGAAGAAGAGGTAATGTCTTCTACCGATTATTTCAAGTTTCTTTCTTCATCTATTTCATATTCATTAGTTTTATCATTATAAAGTTAAAAAATCAGTATTACCTATATACTGATATGATATTATAAATATCTAATAACCCTATTTCACCTTATATACATCCTATAAAAAATGAAATCACCGCACGTGCGTGCGTACAGAATATCGTCTCCACGCCGTGGTGTAATATATTTTTCTACCACCACCATACATGGATGGATATAATGGTGTAAAGAATAACTATATATGATTATTATAACATGATAATAATTATAAGATATTATATCATCCACTCGAATTCCATTCAATAATTATGGTATTGATATCATTGCTGGTCCGTACGCCCGGATTACCGTCTCCACGACGCGATGTGATTCGTTCTCTATGTTAACCATTCAAGAATGATTATAATGTATATATAATGAATAATAAGGAAATATATGAAATAATAAAGCTACTGTATTTTATATATATATATATATATATGTCATTTACTAACTTCCATTCAAGTCAATAAGGAATGGAAAAAGTGTTTATGCGTACGTATGACCTACCGTCTCCACGAACTATGTATTTCATTTCATTTATCTATCTATTACATATATATAATAAAAATATATATTATATAAATCATTATTTACATTCCGGGAGTAATTAAATCATGATATAAGTAATAATAATATCAAGAACCACAAGTCTAAACACGTATGATAAATGAAATGTTTTCCCCAAAACGCTGCTTTAACATGAAATTGACAAAAGAATTGGTAATATAAAGTTAAAATTGAATCATATAAGATATCATTAATATTATTATGGTTCTGTTACAGGTTATTAATATGTTTTAACCCACTATACATGAGTTTTGTACATGTACAGAAGAAATTGGACCTAAGGTAAGGGATAATTTTGCAATCTAATTTTAATCCGAGATTGCTTATACGAAACTATGTACTGGGGTTATAATTATCATCCATGTCCTTTTTTTATAAGAATTTTTCATAAAGTGTTTACTATTCTTCCATGTATGCTAAAATTCATGTTTAATCCTTTTTGAATATTACTATATAGTATAGAAGTAATCTTTCTTTTATTTACCAAACGATGTACTTTTTAACTTTCCAGCAAAAGTACAAAGAGAATGTTTTTTTATCTTATACGACATTAATGTATTTTTACAGTGTTATAATACATTATTTTCATGAAGCTTACTCTACATGATTTCTTGACTATTTTCAACAAAATCCTTTTCTTTTAAAATTCCATGGCAGTTTGTGAAAAGAAAATGATTTTGAAGAAGAAAGGGTATTTTCCTCAAGAATACATTTCATGTGTTTTATCAAAACCATATTCCATCTAAGATGACATTATTACATATGGGTACGTTTCAAGTATAATGTCTCTATGATTTAAATTGTTTCACTTTTCTTATGATGAGATGATATCCATTTGTTTTATATGGATTATGTTATGATGGGATGATGTTTATGAAACCCATTTTATTCGTTGGGTTATGATGAATGATTTATGTTTATGTTGTGGAACACGTAAGAATAAATTCATTATGAGATGGTTGGGACCTATATATCCCACCAATGCATTCGGTAAATATTTATATCTCATGAGATAGAAAGTTTTGAAATGACATGTTAATCTGGTTCAGTGATATAGGACTGGAATGAGGAGTGAACTCGATTCAGTAAGGGAATTTTCCCACTAAGATGGTCATGGAAATAATGCCTAGGCTACTTTGGAAATCATATCACCTGCTTAATTGTTTTACAAAATTACATGATTTGTTACCATTATATATTTTCATGATTAATTTTTCTTTATGATATATTCCTTATGTACTGCCAGGATTTATTTTTCAAGATTTTGATGTTTAAACATTATGTTCAGGTTTTTTTAAGATAAAATCTATATGATTTGTTTTATATTCTCCATGCATACCCTTAAATAGCATTTGAGCTCCCCCCTTATATTTTTTCCTTTCCCAAGGATTTAAATAAGGGTTTTAGGTATGAAAAAAAGGGGAAGATATTTATGGGATATGTTGAAGATCTTTCACCATGATTAGAAGATTATGTTTCGAGTTTCCAAAGACACTAAACTATTACAGTCCTTGAGTGTTGGTTCTTGTTATAGATTAATTATTATGAAAAAGTAATGTAATGTCCATGTATGTCAAGCTTGGGTCTCTACTGTTGGTATTAAGGAAAAAGGTTTAGTTAACCTTTGGAAACTAGGATGTGAAAACATTATTGAGATTCCTAGAGATATTTCTATGGTATGTATAGAGATGTCTCTAAAGGTATGTATAAGTATAGGTTATAGTACTAGAATTATAGTAATGATATTATAATTTAACCTAATATGTTATATATTTCAGGTACTCCCCCCTTGATTATGATTTTTTCCTCTCACACTATTATTTTTGGGTTTTAGAAAATGGCTGGAAACAAGATGATTCACGATAATGGAGGATATGATGGACAATGGAATGATATTCTTCAAGATCAAACAAATGAAATTGGATGTACAATTCCACATATCATTGTTATTCCTAATCAAAAATCACATAATATGATCAATAATCTCAACATTGGTATGTTTCCCCACTCATCTAATAAGAGAAAGACGAAGTTTAATGATGATCATAGAGGAAAGAAAGTTCAATTTCCCTCATGTAAATAATGTGGGAAGAGGAATCAGGGAGAATGATTCAAAGGAACTTGAAGATGCTTTGGTTTTGGAAAAGAAGGAAACAAAGAAAGTAATTATAAAGGAAAAGGTTCAGTTATCAACATGGACAAAGATAATTGTATTGGAAAGACATCAACAATGGTTAATTGTTTTAAATGGGGAAAGTACGGGTAGTATGCAAACCAATACCCTAAGGGAAAATCTCATGAAGAGAATCAGCATGGTTGTATGGATAGTATTTATGTTGATGATGATGAAGAGACTATAAATGGTATATGAGATTAAAGAAGTTTTGAGGAATACCATGATGAAGCTCGGTCTATTTTTTAAGAAGGTAATGGAATGATTGCATGTCGATCAAGAGTAATCTTGTATAAGTAATTTCATGGTACTCTAGAATAATGAAAAATCCATGGAATGTTACTCTATTGAATTTACATAAGTTTTTTTTGAAAATAAATGTTGAATGGTACTGGTAACTATGAAAGTTTATTCATATATATGGAAAGCAGATGATATGTGCATAATGAAGGGATAAAGAGATAATGAAATGTTTGATAATATTAATTTGCTCATGACTGATATAAGGACAATGTGATATCATGGTTTGAGTATATTGAAATTCTGGGATAATTTATGTTTTCACAAAGATTATATGTTTATACATGTTTGAATAGAATACATGATTAAGGTACTCACATGTTTGAGATGTGTTCAAAAAGATATATCTTATGATATATGGGGGATAAATTATGGTATTCATGTTCTAGTTATGTGACATTTCAAGTAATTGTTTTCTTTATATTATGAGACTGGAAAAATGTATTTTGGATAAGCCTAAATATTGGAATAGATTGTTGTGGACATCAAATAGTATTATTTAAGGATAGAACTTGTTTTTAGATATTATTTCTGGAATGTTATAATATTATAGTTTTAGAAAAAGGACAACCCATAGGATGACCAACAACCCGTCGCATCGGAAATGGTTGTGGAAATAGAACCCACAACTGAAGTGTCACATGCCTTTATCACATACCACTAGCCTACATGAAGTCCATAGTTTGTATAAACATGTTTTATTTTATTATGAAGTATGATAGATGATGGATATGTCCATTTAAAGAACCATATATGATTAATCTCACCATAGATGGACTTATGTATATTTAATAACTTTTTCTAACCTTTTTTTGAGACAGATCGAATGACCTATCATTCTATCGCCTGATCTACTAACACTTCATAGAAGACAAATTCAACTTCATTTCATTAAGAGATGATGTGGAAATTGTTCAGGGCACAGTCAATATTGAGATTGTACCACAATAAGGTATGTATTTCTTCTAATTCGAAATTTTTCAACTTTTGGGAAATCATCTTGAAAACTGAAAATGATGACCTATTGACCTCATATCTGATGAATTAGATGGTAAAATAGAGCATCATAAATTTACAGCTTTGGGATTGTTGTATTTTTCATAGTCATGTTCTCTACCACTATCCATCAGAACAAGATGGTAAGATTTATCTTCCATATCAATATTTTCACCTCTGTTCTTGTATTTGGAAATCCAGTGATTAGTTAATTTGGGTAACTGTTATGTTTCATAATTTAGTTTTTAATGTTATGTTTTGGTATTCCTTTTTACGATGTCGGATTATATGAATAAAACATTCAAGTAGTAAACCATTTATAACCCCGACGAATTTCGAGGGCGAAATTCATTTTAAAGGGGGTAGAATGTAACACCCCATGATTTTATGAGATATATTATTTTAAATTTATTTTATATCATCTGTTGTATGATAAACCATGATTATCTTGCAATATATGAAATACAATATTACATATCAGCATATGCAACAATATTCTTGGATTGTGTTACACACAATTTCAAGTTATTTGGTAGAAATTATTCTACGCAACATTGAGTATAGATTTTGATCAATATATATCTGAACTATATTTTGAGTATGTTATACGAAAATCCAAAGGAATCTTTTCTTACATGCATCCCTAACTTGTCTTGCATTATATGCAAGAGAAACCTTCCTTGATATCTTTCATTGTACGCAATACCGAGTTTCAGTAAACAACGATATGTTATTAAGATATTATATAAACTAGCTGTTCTGAATAGTAATACCCACTTTTTGAAATTTTATAAATTTTTTCTTTAGAAATGGACTATATTATTTGATTCTGAATATTGAAATTAGCCTTTGGTGAATTTTTGGTATTTTTCTAAAAAAATTCAATTTTTGATGAATAGTGGAATCACTGAGTTATTGGTTAAAACCGATATTTAATTTAAATAAAATTTGTCTTATTTAAATTTATTTTATGTCAAAATAGATACATAATATCTATATAAGTTCAATTTAATTCATTGGAGTCATTATATAATTATTTTAGATACATACAAATTTTATTGGCCTTTTTACCGTCTTTTACCCACCACATAGAAGCATTTGCAAATTTACAAAAAATATAATTTTACCTCTTCTGTGAGGTTTATTTCGAAAATCTGAGAGAAAAAGTTAATATCAAGGATTAAACGGTGGTTTAATAAGAAGAAAATAATTTTTGGTGAATATTAACTTTTTACTTTTATTTACCACGGTTAAAATTAAATATTGTATTTAAGGGTAAAAATTATATTATTATTACCCTAACACAAGTCCTAATTGTATTGGATAAGTTTAATTTGACCAAAAACAAACATAGGACTAAAATATGAACCTCTTTGGTCCACATGGATTAGATTAGGACACTTATTATAATTTTATTTAAAGAATAGTTAAAAGGGATAAAATCAATGTTTAATAACTACATCGTTGTTAATATAGGGTTATACATACGATAAATTAGACTATAAATATTCATTATAATTAGAAAAAATTTTCATAAATAATGGTATTTTATTTATATTTTTTATACATTAAATACTCTAATTTATTTATGACACAATGATAATGCGGTAATTACCCTATTAATGAAATATTAACATAATTGATATGATAAATACCTTAATAAATGTAATATGATTATTTTTATTAATTAAACTACATTTATAGGTTATTAAAACACATTAGGGTTGTTTATATGATTTTTTTTCAAATTAATAATGTTTTTTCGAATTTAGAGAAAACAAAATACACGGTAGTGTCAAAATTGAAATAAAAGAGTTTTTAAAACACATGTTATATTATTAATTGATATAATTTTCCTAAGAATCTAGGGATCATCAAAGAGAATTATATAATAATATATATGACATTAATTAACAAATTGGGGTTTTATTAGCTGTTTATAGTATGTTTATTAACCATATAGTATAAGAATAAAATAAGAAACGATAAAAGTTAAATTATTTAACTTAGAGTTCAATCTAAATGATAAGGATTAAATGGTAACCTAAACATGTCTAAAACCTTTTTTGAGAGTATTTTTATCCATCCCTACCCTAGCCTCTAAATAAGTCAATTTGGATCCATTATAAACCGAATATGAATTTATTATAAAATAATATTTTTAGTTTTTCCTAAGGTGCCCCTCTATTCTCTTATAAAAGGGCACCACATCCATCTCCACTATAAACAATTTTGAGCTTTCAATCATGGAAAAACCGTTCCAATTTCTCTTCTAAACCTTTCTAGTTATATCATATAGGTTCTGGTCTTCTCAAAATACCAACTATAGTTCTCTATGAAAAATTTTAAAACAGGCACGTTGAAGAAGAGGTAATCTCTTCTACCGATTCGTTCAAGTTTCATTCTTATTCTACATATTATTATTTACTTGTTTCATTATAAAGTAATAACATATTTATTACATATATACTTTTATGTTATTATAAATATTAAACAACCCTATTTCACCTTCTATCCATCCAATGAAAAATGAAATCACCGCGCTTGTGTACGTACGGAATATCGTCTCCACGCCATGGTGTAATATGTTTTTCTACCACCACCTTAATTGGAAGGGTATAATGGTGTAAAGATTAACTATATATCATTATTATAACATGATACTAATTATTATATATTATATCATCCACTCCAATTCCATTCAACAATTATGGGAACGATATCATCGCTCATGAGTACACACGGTTTACCGTCTCCACAACGCAATGCCATTCGTTCTCCAGGTTAACCATTCAAGAATGACTATAATGTATATATAATGAATAATAATGAAATATATGAAACAATAAAGTTACTATATTTATGTATATATATATATATCTATGTCATCTACTTACTTCCATTCAAGTCAATATGGAATGGAAAACAGTGTTCATGCGTACATATGGCCTACCATCTCCAAGAATGGTGTATTTCATTTCAATTATCTATATATATATATACCGAATATATATGATATATAAATCATGATTTACATTCTAGAAGTAAGTATATCATGATATATGTAATTATATTATCAAGAACAACAAGTCCAAACACGTACGACAAATGAAACGATTTTACCCAAAACACTGCTTTAACATGGAATTGACAGAAGAAAGGGTAATATAATTTCATAATTGAATCATATAAGATATCATAAATATTATTATGGTTCTGTAAAAAGTTAATAATATTCATAAAACCACTATACAGGGGTTTCAGACACGTATGGAAGAGAAATTGGACCAAAGGCGAGGGATAATTTTTCAATCTCATTTTTATCCGAGATTGCTTATACGTAAGTATTTACTGGGGTTATATTTATCATCCATGTCCATGTTTTATAATAATTTTTTCATAAAGTGTTTACTGTTATTCCATGTATGTTTTAATTCATGATTACTCCATTTTTACTATTACAATGTAGTATAGAAGGAATCTTTCTTTTATTTACTATATGTGGTACTTTTTGACTTTTCAACAAAAGTACAAAGAGAATTTTTTTTATCTTATACGGCATGAAATGTTTTTTACGGTTTTATAACACCTTATTTTAATGAATATTACTCAAAAATATTTCATGAATATTTTCAATAAAATCTATTTCTTTTAAAATTTCATGGCCTTTTGTGAAAAGAAAATGATTTTGAAGAAGAA
This sequence comes from Viscum album, assembly GCA_963277665.1. Classification (NCBI taxonomy): domain Eukaryota; kingdom Viridiplantae; phylum Streptophyta; class Magnoliopsida; order Santalales; family Viscaceae; genus Viscum; species Viscum album. Next base: position 602,830,819 of record OY728157.1, read on the forward strand.
AGGATATTTTCCTCAAGAATTCATTTCATGTGTTTTATCAAAACCATTTTCCATATAAAATGACATTATTTCATATGTTTACGTTTCATGTATAAGGTCTCTATGATTTACATGGTTTGATATCCATTTTGTTTATATGGATTATGTTATGATGGGATAATGTTTATGAAACCAATTTTATTCTTTGGGTTATGGTGAAAGATTAATGCTTATGTTGTGTCACACGTAAGAATGATTTCATTATGAGATGGGTGGGACCTATATCTCCCTCCATTTCATTGGGTATTTATTTATATCTAATGAGATAGACATGGTTGTATTGGCACATTAATCTGGTTCAGTGATACCGGACTGGAACGGGTAGTGAACTCGATTTAGTAAGGGATATTATCCATTAAGATGGTCTTCGCAACAATGCATTGGATACTATGAAAATCATATCATGTGATTAATGGTTTTACAAAATTAAATTTTTTGTTCCCATGTTATTTTATCATGATTAATATTCCTTTATGATCTATGCCTTATGTACAACCAATATTTATTTCTCAAGATTTTGATGTTTAAACTTTATGTTCATGTTTTTTAAAGTTAAAATGTATATGATTTGATTTATTTTTTCCATTCTTACCCTTACTAAAAATTTGAGCTCACCATTTATATGTTTTCATTTCCCCAGGATTTAAAGAAAAGTTTTAGGTATGAAAACTTAAGGGGAAGATCTTTATGGGTGATGTTGAAGGTCATTCACCATGATTAGAATATTCTGTTCTGAGTTTCCAAAGACACTAAACTATTATGGTCCATGAGTGTTGGTTCTTGTTATGTATTAATTATTATGAATAAGTAATGTAATTTCCATGTATGTCATGATTGGGTATCTATAGTTAACCTCTTGTATAATAGTTAAATCATTTTTGTTAATTTATATAAGAACTACATACCTAAATATTGTATCATATAGGATATTCTAATATTGCTTTGTTAATAATATTTTAGTATTATCATAGTTTTGGGAGATAACTGAATATTTTTCCATTATACCTTTTGTTACGTAAATCATGTTTTGTAGAGATATAATTTATTTTATTCATATCCTGAATAATATTAAGTTCTTCAAAATTATTTTCTAATCATAAAATGAAATTTATTCTTGAATGGTCATGATGATATATTAATCTCATCGCGCTCATGGAGACGATAATCCTTACGTAGGCAAGAGCGATAATATCATTATATTGATGGTGAAATCATATGTAATTGGATGATATATCATATATACATAATAATTTAAATATTATATTAATTTTTAAATCAATTATACTCATTATTATACCTATCCAGATAATGAAGTGTTGAATAACAAACTATACAACGACGTGGAGACTGTAAACTGTGTGCACACTCGTATGACATCGTTGTGATTAAAAGAATTGATAAAATAATGAATATGGTTGTACCATATGTATAATAAAATCATAGTATTTAGAATTTACTAGAGTAATTATTTTGGTATGTAATCAACAAAGGAAGAGGATGTGGAAGATGAAATGAACATTAAATGAGGAGATTGTATTATTACCTCTTATTCAGGTGCATCCTTTTGATTTGATCAAAATGGATCCTTAGGTCAGCTTTATAATCAATGTACTACCACTAGGATTATGTATTAGTTGTTCGGATGATATTTGAGTAGATTTTGGAAAATCCAAATGGCTTTGGAGGTATGATTTTGAGAGAAGGGGAGGTACCTATTTATAAGAGAGGTGAGGGTCACTTAAGGAAATAATTGAAATATTAATTTATTATACAATAATATTGTGTTTATAATGGCTCCAAAAATACATATTTCAAGGATATGGTGGGTTTGGGTCGTAAATTATTCAACTAATAGGTTTTAGTCAGAATTCGGTCACCATATTAACATTATATTTTATATTTAACTATTAGTTAAATAGTTTATCTTTTACAATGCCTTCTTGTATATTATATATTACATGGTAATTAAACATACTATAAAATTGGAAGAGAAAAAAATTTGGATCAATAATGACATATCAATCATTATAAAAGTCCATTGGATGATCCTTAGTTTTATCAGAATATTATATCCTTTAATAATGTAGTATTTGTTTTAAAAACTCATTTTTGTAAATTTTGACACTATTTAGTATTTGGTTATAGTGATGGTCCAAAAAAACTTGATTAATTAATGAAAACTAAATTAAATCAATCCTAAAAAGTTATATTAACCCATAAAATTATTGAAAATCATCAAAGGTCTCAATTTAAAATTATTTGGATATTTATAATATCAATTATATCAATCATTCATTAATTAGTTAATTACTCCATCATCATTGTGTCATAAATAAATTTAATTATTTGTGGTCTAAAAATAATAAATAAAATACAATTACAAAGTAAACTTATTACCTTTCTAATCAATATTTCTAGTCGAATTAATCTTATGTATATCCCGATATTAAAATTATTTTAATTATGAAAATTTGAATTTTACACTTTTATGATTTCTTCAATTAAAATAATAGTAAAGGTCCTAATCTAATCCAAGTGGATAGAAGAGGATCATATATTATTCTTAAGGTTTATTTTGTTCGAAACAAACATATCCAATATAATTAGGTCTTATGTTAGGGTGATAGTAATATCAATTTTATCTTTAATTACCCAATTTAAATTTAACTGTGGTACATAAATTTCAAAAGTTATTATTCACCAAAAATAATTTTCTTTCTATTGAAGGAAAATTTAAATTCTGATTTCAACCGCGTCTCTCATATTTTTTAAATTTAGTCTACCGAATCAATAAAATTACGTTTTATACAAATTTTCCAATGTGCATAGAGGTTGGGAAAAAGATGATAAAAAGTGAAATAAAATTTTAAACATTTAATTTTATTATACAATAATTATCATGAAGTACATTGAACATATATAGGTATTATTTATATATATTGACATAAAATAAATATATATAAAATAAATAAATATATCAATAATATGTCTGTATTAAACAACAACGCAATGTTTTTCACTATTCATCAAAAAATGAATGTTTTAAAAAAATACCACAAATTAAAGCTAAGTTAATTTTTATATTACAAATTAAATAATGATGTATATTTTACCAAATTCAAAACATATAAGTTCCATAAATTAATTCAAAATAAAATCTTGTTGACAAACAAGAATGTGGGTTTTTGAGAAGTAAAAACTATCTAATGATTGATATGTTTTTATGTCCATTTTAAATATAAAATTACTTCCCATGACCAACATTGGATTAAATGATAATAATATAACCCAATCATACTTAAAAACCATTAAAATGTATAATTTATTAATATAAATAATTTTTATTAAATATTTTGTTTTTAATTAAAATTTAATATTTGTTTCTATTCATCAAAATATAAAAGTAATCAGAAAAACAACAAAAAATAATCAATACTAAAATTTTATTCCCATATTTTAAAGATGATATTTATTTCATCAAACTGAATATATAATAGTGTCCAATATTTAATTTAAAAATGGTTTTCCATTAAGAAGCGGTAAAATTGTATATATGGAAAAATACTTCCATTTTCTTAAAAATTGAATTTATTCTTATATTATGTCAATGAAACACATAATATTGAGTATATAAAATTTAAAATAATGTTAATACTATTCATAATTTTTTTTTGAACGAATAGTTTTGTAAGTCGTGTTGAGGTCAAACTCTGTGTTGCCTGTAGCTCATTCAACTGTATTACATTAAATAGATAATGTTCTATGAAATCCTCGGATGTTACCATGTGGGATGAGTTATGTATGACCAATATAACCATTAAGATAATTCATTAGCCTTTGTATTCCACTTCATTGTGATTAATACATTTAAAATATTTAATTTAATGTAAAATAAAAAATATCATAAACACATGTTTTCTTACTAAAGCACTTCTTATATGGGGCTACATAATTAATATCATCGACTATAAACAGTAGTTAATAATGTTAAAATATTACCTAAAACATGATAATATTTTTTTTAGGAAATAAATAATTCAATTAAATTATGACATAATGATGATGCAATAATATATTTATTAAAGGAAGAATCAAATAAATTATTTGAATTTTATAAAATTAAATATATTTTGAACTAATGGATTCCATAAAATAATTTATTAGGTTACTGTGGCATATTATATGTATATGAAATGGATTTTTTTGAAGTTATATCTCTATTATTATTTTATATCAATTCCATGAAATAAATAGTGTCAAAATTGACATTAATGAAATTCTATAAAAATAATATAATATATTTTTATTTAAAAATCATAAAAGGATTTAAAAATTTCCAAATGACTATTATAAGGTCCAAAATTTCCTAAATTATTCTTTTATGGGGTATTAAGCCAATTTTAGAAAACATTATTGGCTCAGAATATTTAAAATTTTATTACCACATTAAAAATAAAAAGATGCTAATTAAGGGTAAACCAAAAAGATAATATTTAAAATTAAATGAGTAATAGTATAAAAAACATTGAATATTTTTATTTATAACTATAATTATAATATATTCTAAATTAATTATTTTTTTACCATTTCGAATTGAAATTGAATTTATATTAATTGAATACATTTAATAATTTCAAGGGTGCCCCTCCCCTCTCCTTTAAAAAAGATCTAATTCATCAATATAAATAATACATCCGGAGCCATTTGGTTCATTAAATATCTACCCAAACCAATTAATTCAATAAATACTCACATTATAGAGTCCTTAGATTATGTATAACACTATTATACATTCAATAAGGTGTTCTTCAATGGGGATCAACTAATAAAGAAATATCATTCCTTTACAATTTTCTATTTTATTTATTCTTCCAATTTCATTTAATAATATGATTCCCAAAGAAAATAATAAATGCATTATCCTTAATATAATTATATTTTATTATTTTATGATCATATCCTAAATCCATCTCAACTCCTATTGAATAGGAATATAATTAATCTTTTTTGCGTACGTGTAAACTATCATCTCCACGAATTGATATAATTCATTTTCCAATGCCATATATCATGAATGCTTATAATAATATAATTAATGGTAATATGTTATATTCATGACATATTAATCTTTTATATATGATAACATATCAATTACTTTCTTAATATACATGCACATTCAAATTATAATGTCGTTGGTGCGTACATCTGAACTATCGCCTCCATGAAGCAGTGTAAATCTTTTTATTCACCACATCACTTGTGTCTTATATATCAGTATATTTAAATGATGGTTTTTATTTTAATTATATTATTATCATTTCGAAAAGATAATATTGTAATGAATTTAATTCTATAATGATAAATGAAATATGGAAACATTACCCATCTCTATATATGTCTCACCGTCTCCATGAATATAAATCTGTTCAATTTTAATACCATAAATGGATGTATTTATTTAAAAAGTCTAATTTATTTATAAAATATATTATTAATTTATTAATTATTTTATAGATATGAAGGAAATATGAACACATGGACAATTTACATCATAATAGTTCATTTATTACTCAATTTCAGAATATTGAAGACATTAATGATAAGAACATAAATAAATATTTATTTTTTATAACATGGTTATAAGTGATTTAAATTGAATAATAAACTTGAAATGTTTCTCAAGAAGTATAAAGTATCCTATATTTTTTACTAAGGAAAATTAAGATTTTTCGTGATGAGTCATACACAAGGTAATCGACTTCATCTCAATCTCCTTTCACTGAGGCATATTGTGATTATATACACCATCTTTTTTATATGGGGTATAATTATACAGTTTTAAATTTATTTTCATTAAAATTTATTTGAAATGAAAATTTTTAATTGAAAATTTTTATTAAACAGAAAAAATAATTGTTTTCTTAACATACATGGTGAAAATGGATTTTCCATAACAATGACCATTATTTGATATTTGGATTCCTCTATAAGCCAAATTTTTTTTAAAAGAATAATAAATAAAAAGATTTCTTTTAATGTATTTTGGTATGGAAAACGTATTTTGGAATAGTTTGATTATATAAATTCCTTTTGATTATAAATTGAAATTTTTGAGTGAAATGTTTATAATAGAAATATTTTTTGTGTTTAGATTATATAATGGTACATAGACATTTAACAGGTGGTTAATGGTAATAGAAGGATGGGTTGTTACATGATAATCCAATGATGGGTGGTTATGTGATAAACAAAATATGGCTGGATTTGTGATAAACCTTTGACAGTTGGATATGTTATAACATCCAATGCATTGGGAACAAAATTTAGTCATATTGTTATTCCAATTAGTGATCTCTATGGAATTTGACCGTATGGTTATTCAATTTTCATTTTTGAGGTAACTAGAATTATTATTTCATCTTGGAAGAAGATGGTTTATGTAAGTGGAATAATAAATAAAATAGAAATAATTAATGATAATGACACAAATTATTTAGTTGATCACCTTTTAATAACTCCTGAACACCTATAAGATGATATGTTTTCCTAATATAAGGGCTAAAAAATGTGAGGAGGGATTCCAGAATGGGTTTTTAGCAGATCATGGACGAACCCGATTTTTCTTGATGTGTCTTTATTATAGAATTTTGTGTATCTTTTTATAGGATATGGGAGGGGCCCCATTGGAAACTCTTAAAATATTAAATTTATATAAATTTAATTGTTTAATCCAAATGATTCTAACCCGAGATATGCAAATAATAGAATGTGGATAGTTCATAATCCCCTCATCCAATTATTCTTAGACATGTATTGATTTTATTATAATGAATACCTTATTGGATAACCCTTATTAATTTTCTTTTCATTTTAATTGTGGTAACATAAAATTAAATTTAAGAGGATATTAATTTTACTTTTCTGCTGTCAAATTCATATAATTGGACACTTTATGAACTTGTTGACTTTATTATAGCCACTTTGAATGATTAATTTTTTTCCAACACTAAATCCCAAGACTAGTTATAAAGATGGAATCAATTTTTATATAACATAATAATGAGATATTTCTAATTTTAAAATAATAATATTTCAATTATTCTCTTACTTTCCAGACCCATAAAAATGATAATTTCATTCATGCATACATGTGTCGTATCACCAACATGAAGCTATGAGAATAATTTTTATTCACCATGTCACTTTTTTGATATATATATAAGTAAACATAAATTTTTAATATAATGTTAATTAAATTATGATAATTATTGAATTTTAAAATAATTAATACTATATTTCCCTAATGATAAATGAATAATGGAAATCATTACACATTGACACATACAACAAACCATTTCCATTAGTATAACATTGTTCATTTTTCAGACAATAAATAAACGGGTTGATTTAAAGTATTATTGATGTATAATAGTTCAAATAATTTAATAAATATTATTATGGTTATTATAAAACATTGACCACATAGAAAATTTATATCATAATAAGTTTATTTACGAATCAAGAACCAAAGGTCGATAGAACGTTCGATACAATCATAAATAATTAGGTAATTTTTATAACATGGAAATATTTTATATAAAAGAAATATAAAACCTAAAAAAGGTTCTCAAGTACGTATAAATTTACAAAATTTTCATGTTCAAGAGAACAAGTACTATACATTATGAATAAAAAATAAGGCTATAGTCTTTGCGAAAATCTCCTTTCATTAAGGCATATTATGATAATATAAACCAACTTCTTTAATATAGTGAATAATTACCCTCATTGAAATTTAAAATCAACCAAATGATTCCTTTTTTATAAAATCATATACACAATCTAATTAAGGCTCTATTTCGTGTAACAATAATATTATCATTTCCTTTAATTACATGATCTACCATTAGCAGTGGTAATCAAAAAAATTACAAATGTTTCTATTCATAATGAACAAAAAATAAATGAATGATATTTACATAATTTTGATATACTAATTCAAAATTTGGAATAATTTTTCTCAAAATTCTTAACAAATATGTTTCAGTGAGTATTTGAACATTAATACTATTGTAGGAAAGAAAAATGGGTTTTTAAATGTTAAAACATTACAAAAGATTGAAATATTTTGACATCAAAATTCATGGTAAAATTAATGAAAATGGAAAAATTTATATTAAATGGTCAAAATATATTCTATTTTTAATTTAAAACCATTCAAAATTATAATTTGTCCACATAAATCATTTCCATGAAAAGGTTGTTTTTAATTAAAACATAGTGTATTTTTACTATTCATCACAACATAACAGTTATCAAAAAAATATTTAAAATTCATTCAAAGGAAATTTTTATATCCCCCTTTTAAATATAATGTTTATGTTGATAAAAAAATTTATAAAAGTATCAAAAAATATTATTAAAAAGTGTGTGCCCACAAAAGGTGGAAAACATCATTTTTTAATATTACCCCTTATCTGAAAAATTGAAAATGTTATTATATATTGTTTATAAATTTAATAAGATAAATTTTAATCATTATATTTAATATATTACATATATATATCATTAATAAAGTCCATAATGATTTTTCTATTTATTTTATAATCTTACTTATTTTCAACAAAAATGTTTTTCAAGTGAAATTTATTATTGTAAATAACCACCTTTATAATGACTATGTTATAAGGTAAAATAATAATAGTTAGGTTTTTACTTATATAATGTATTTTGATAAATGAATTCAATAAAAATATCATGAAACAGTATATAAAACAGGATAAGAATTGCTTTATTTATACCACAAGCTAAGTTGGTGTTCTGTATTACTCATGATTATATTGGTGTATCATAAAACAGAAGATATCAAAGAAACAAATATCATATAAATATTAAGGTGAAACAATATACCCAATAAAAATGAATTTCCCTTCAATTACCCTCGGGTTTATAAATAATTTAACTCGTGATATTCTCTTTCATAAAAACCCATATCATATGAATGGCGTCTAAAACAAACCTTTACAAACAAATTGTTGGAGAAAAAATTTTATATGAAATAAATCATAACTAGGTATCTATGTAGGTGAAAATTGGTGTTGATTTTGGAATGGTGGAAATGATTAGATAATCATTGAGATTGATAATTATCATTGACCGCAAGAATGTGGGTGATCTAGGGAAAGTTAACAACAAAAAAACCAAAATCTATTGAATCATGAAGGATTCCATTGATATAAAAAAATGATGATTATATGAAACTTTTTTACAACATAATCCCTTTTCATAATGTTTAATAATTTTCATCCGAAAATTTACTTACATGTTTTTTGTTAAATCTCTTTATTGGTAATACCTTTTACAATTTCAACTTCATCTCTAATTTAAATTTGTCAAGATGAATTTTCAATTGGTAATGTGTTAGAAGATCATGTGATCCATATGTATATTTTTAGGTCATGTCATATATCCTTATCAAACAAAAAGTTAGATAATGAAATCAAATATGCATGAGACCACCTATGGGTGGTAATTATTTATTTGATCAAAATATATTTATAGTTTAAGTTAAAAATTCATTAAATTAAGTTCCTCAAAATCCATATGAGAGCGAAAAATCTAAAACATTTGAAAAAGGCCCAATAACTTGTCTTAAAATTTATCCCCTATATATTATGAGCTATATCTTATTTGTCACATTGAAAACGTGTGAACAGCTTCATCATGTTTCCTCTTGAGTCATGGTAATAACCTGAATTACCATTTATCCATTTAGAGAAAAATAAAGTATACTTATTCCAAAACATATTGGATAAATTCCTTATGTCCTAAAAAGTGGAATACTTCATCCATGATAACATAACCCTCATGAAAACAAATCCATAATTAGTTTCCATGAAAGTAGCATAATCCCATTTACTTATTTGAATCCCACATATCATTATCCAAACATCATTATCTTCACATAAGTAACAAATTAAGGGTTTTTAGTCCCTTAATAATGTGTTCTCCAAGTATATCATCTTACCCTTAATATAATTATCTATGTTATTATAACTATTCAAAATATCCTTTACAATAATTAATGGAAAACATATACTTCAGACACTTATTTATTTAAGGATTCATATGAAATAATATTTCAATACTAGAACATATTCACCTCAATTATCCAATATTTTTCATAAACTATTACTCAGGATCCATCATCGTATTCATTCCTAAAATATAAATTATGTATTAGGGTTGTTAAACCTTAATATAACTAATCCTTATTTAGTTAATATAAAAAAAATAATGCTATATAATCTCATACCTTTCACTTTTTGTTTGTAATATCTTTTTCCTCATATGTACAACAAATACTCATACCACCTTAATGACTCTTTTTATCATATTTCTACTTAGGAAATCCGTTTTCATAATTCCCATACATTTTAAATCTAAAACATATATGTGAAACTATGTTACTTATTGTTCTGGGTATTAAATAAGACAAATAAGTAATGTGTGAGAAATACATATCATATAGTAAAAACACATATGTAAGGTAAAATACATATAACATTTCAATATATGATATCTTGTGTTTAATCATAGGTAATTCATGATTATCATAAAAATTTGAAATAAATCGTTAGTCGATGAATATTATTAACAAATGAAAAAAATTTCAAAAAAATTATTCATTTCACACATAAATCATAATCCTTTTATCTTAAATAATGAAGACATAATATTTTTGTAAAAATCATAGAAAAAAGAAATCATAATGGTAACTTTTGACACCTATATAATACGTACATTTTATTTTTCACACCTATATAGGGAGAAACATTAATTGTCACATTTGGAATACCCATCATAGTATAACCCCCAAAATCACTAAGGATAAACCCAATAGGTTAACCTTGTCTCATTACCCAATTAATTAGAGAGAAATCATAGGCTTACCCTCTCTAAATTTACCATGGAACCACCAGTATTTGGTTTATAATGTAACAACCTATCTTTATTTTATCATGTAACCACCTATCAAATGTCCATGTACCAATATATATCCATAACACATAAACGATTACAATTACTAACATAATAAAAATAAAATTTTAATTGGAATCAAAAGAAATCATTCAAATATATTGAAATATTCAATCAATTCTCAAAACCATTTTCAATACAAAAATACCCATAAAATGAATAATGGACTTCTTTTTCATTTAAAATCAATAATTCTTGTAGAGGTATCCAAATATGAAATAAAAATGATAGTGGTAGAGAACTATATTTTTTTGTAAATGTTTAAAAGATTACGTAAATCATTTGTGAATAATGTAAAATTTTCAATAAATAAGTTCTTTTTAAATATTTAAAAGAAATAGAAAATATAAATAAAAGTTAAATTATAATCCATTAATATCCATAGAATTAAATATGTAAATTAATATCATGATGAAAAAGATTTGATAACTAAATCATTGGGCATTCATGGTGTCCAATAGAATGTTAAAAACATAAATCTTAATCTCCATGATTTAATACATTTACCAAAACAATTAATAACATCAGTATAGATAAAATATGGATATGAAATGTCATAGTGGTTGTATATTCACTTTTAAAATAATAAAGGTGAATATTAACAAAAATTTCCTCAGTTAAAGGTGATGGAGATGAAATATCATAATGTTTTCTCATTTATCATTCAATATATATAACATATAAACCTTTCATAAGACTTACATAATTATTTAGGTCCATATTGAATGTTTAGTCGATATTTAGTACATGAGTAAAAAATGCACTCAAATTGACTTCAATAGTCAATTTGTTCATAAGTACATCATATAAAAAACTATATTCATGACATAATAAATCACCTTTATAAATCAATAATACTATTAAATCAAACAATTTATTTATGGTCCGAAAATGAACAACTTTATATTCAGGGAGATGGTAGGTCGTACGAGCGTAGGATTAATGTTTCCATTTTCCATTGATAATTATGAATATAATTTAATTATTATTTTATATTTCCATAATTACAATATTATTAACATTATAATAATCATTTAAATATACTTATATATATTGTACAAGTAATGTGGTGAAAAAAATGATTCAAATCGCTTTCGGGGGGTGATCGTTCCCACGTTTGCACGAACTTCATTATCATTTTTATGTGCATTGCTAGTAAGAACATAATTTATATAAGATTATTTTATAATTATTAATCTATCATTAATATCAATTATTAAAAATAATTCCATTATTATATCTAGTAATGAGAGATGGTTAAGGAAAACTAATTTGATCGATTCATGGAGGTGATAAGTCACACATAAGCATGACTGATTAATATCATTCCAATTTTATGGAAGTGGAGATGGATTTAGGTGATTAAATTTGCATAATAACAACTTATTATAAGGAGGATACAAGATTTATTATCTCATCATGGTTATAAGATACCATAAGTAAGTGGAAGAAGATATAAAATAAAAATACGTAAAGAAAATGATACTTCTTCTTTGGATGATCACCCTTGAAGAACACCTAAACACCCCAAATGAGGATTTTATGTAGAAAATAAGGCATAAAAATGAGGGATGATATTTTATAACGTTTTTGAGCTAATCTAGGCTGATCCAAATCATTTCAGAGTTGTGAGTATTAGGTAACAGTTGGTACCTCATTATAGGAGAGGGGAGGGGCGCCCTTGGAAACAATTAAAATATGTAATTAATATAAATTCAATTTTAAATCCAAATGAATCCAGATATATTTATGTCTATGTTAATATTATTATATTTCTATATCCTATCATCCAATAATTTTTATACCTCTATTGATAATAGTTTAATCCTAATTTATTTGGATTACCCTTAATTTTTGATTTTTAATTTTAATTATTGTATCCCCATATTAAATTTTAAGAGGACATAAAGTATACAAATTTGGGGTAAATTTTCCATAAATGGATACAAAATTAATTTTTAACCCTTACCATGGTTATTTTTTAATTTTAATATATTTTTAGGATTGTTAAATAATTTAGTAAAATATTATTTTTATAAAATATCAATTACATCAATTTTGAGTATATTCATCATATCGATTTTTAATAAAATTAAAACAGAAATATAACTAATCAAAAATACATTTAATGGAATCTTAATCTATCAATTTAAACATGAAAATTAGTATATGGAATAAATAATTTCAAATTATATATTTTTTTAATATTATTAGTATCATTTATTTGATTCGTCATTTAATTAATCTCTTATATCATCATTATTTTTTCCTTGTTAAATTAAATCAAATAATTACAAAATTTATTAAATAAATTATCATGATTTAGGTAATATTTATAGATTTCTAAATACTATTTATTGTTTATGATATCACATGTACAACTCCATAATAAAATACATAACTGTTTAAAAACTAAGTTTATCCAAATTAACTATTCACCATATATAATTTTATAAATGCATTAATGTCATCCATATAGCTCCATGTGGTCCTAAAATAGACCCAAGTAACCATATGGTAGGGATATACTCATAAAATTAAATTATGACATGTTTTATGGAAGTGTTATATTATTATAATATAATTTGTTCCTTTAATTACTTTCTTTAAATTTATACTCGGTTATAATATTTATTACTAAAGATACAATTCATAATGTAAAAAAAGAAATTGGAAATAATTACATAATTTGGAACATGTGATTCCAAATATGAAATAAATTTATTTAAATTAAAAACATCTATTTGTTATAAATTATTTAACAAATAATCCCATTGACGAAAAAAGGGTTTTCAGGAAAAATGTTCAAATGTTTACATTGTTTTTAATACCAATTTCCAAGTGATATTGATTATAATAAAAAATTTGATTAATGGATAAATAAATAAATTAAATACACTTAAATACCTATTAGAATTACAATATATCTATATAAATAAATTAATGTGTCAAAACACATTTATAAAAATGGTTCTCCATCAAAAGGCAGTAAAACTTCATTTTAAAAACAAATTCCTTAAATTTGAAAAAAATGAATTTGTTTTTATATCATATCAAAAAAAATATAATTGTAAATATTTCATTGAAGAAATTTCATATTTATTTCATTAATAAATCCATCATGAGTGATTTTATTATATTATAACCTCCCAAATTTCCATTTAAATTGTTTTTTCCAAAAAACATATCTTTTATATTCAATTAGATTGTATTTACTTTTCAAATTTACATGTCAACCAATTAATCATTATATAAACAAGTGTAAATAATAAATTCATAATTCAGTTAATATCATTCATTCATAACATTATATATCTTATGAAATAACTACAACATAAACTAATAATAGTAATAACATATTATCTTTTGGTATTATGCAGTCTTGTGTGAAACGTAAGATTTCGAAGGCACCTGTTGTTTCGTGATGGGTATGCAATTTTAAAATTAGTCCCCTATAAGTATAATTTAAAACTATTAATAGATATTCAAATGAAGTGTTCTATAATCACCTGGGATGTTTTATACTTCCACCCATTGGAAATTGCATCCTCAGAAAATATAAGCTCTCTTACCAAGGATTCACATTTCAAAATTAAATCCTCGATATACCACATCAAAAAAATATTCAATAAAAATTAACATTAAAATAATTAAATTGAAGTACAAAGGTCACCTGAGAAAACACATATTATGATTCCATGTAAGAAAACATGGATATGAAAGAGAAAAATAACCATAATGTTCTGACGGAGAGATTGAAAACACGATCATGAGAATGTTGAAAATCTAAAAACCACAGATTTTTATGGTTAAAATAGTAGTTGAGTTCTTATTATAAATATAAATAGATAAATTTTATAGTTAATGTTATTTTTCATATATTTCTAAAATTATTTTACTTCGATGACTAAAAACATAAGGAAACTTACTTATATGATAAGTAGAGTTTCATCCTTTAATAAATTTCCTATTTAACATTTACATAGTGTGTATCCTTCATGGTTACATTTGGAATACCCATATATGTAAATTACTAAAAATTCTTTGGAAAAACCACGTCGTTTTACTCTGTTCCATTATCTAATGCATTGGAGAGTTAACACGAGCTCACCATCCATTACTTTATCATGGAACCACCAGTATAATTAAACTATTCCCAAGAACAATGACATAATCATAAAACATCAACAAGAATAAAAGATAAATTACATTTCCACATTTCAATAAAAATATTTCTTTTTTTTATATTTACACAATCAATACATTTTAAAACACAATTAAAGATTTTAAGATGTTGAATTTTGGATCAAGGTGCCCCATACAACTTTGAATCATCTAAAATGAATTAAATTTTTTAAAAATTCATGTACATATAAATAATTACATATAAAACTTTTTCCAAAACAATGACATTAAAAATAATTATTTATATAAATTAATGATGAAAACATTAACACAAGGTCTTTTCATAAATTATACATTATCATGAGTCTGAGCCATAATTGTTGACCACACCTGTTTTGATAATCCCAATTATGATTTCACATACTTTAATAATCCCAAATAATGTTTACCTATATATTAATTCTTTCAATCTATGACATTCTATTATCATGTTGATAATAATATTAAAATAATATTTGAAATATGACAATCAATGTTTATCTAGGTTTATATGAATTTTGAAATAATTCTAACTCAATCGGATATGTTTTGCATAAATCAGATTAGTGTTAAGTCGCTGATATGCTTATCGCTAATGATATAGATCTACCGGTACATAGTCTACCGATAGACATAGTCACCGATAATCAAAGGTCACCGATATGCAGAGTCAGAGATATGTATAAGTCCACCGGTAAGCACATGTCACTCATAGATCAAGTCCACCGATACAAATAGCTGCTGACAGAACGAAGCTACCGATATGCACAAGCTACCGATACAATGTTTACCGATACAGACAGTCACGAATACGAATGAGCCACCGACACAAGTGAGATACCGATAGAGCAAGAGCTACAGATATGAGTCTCCAGTATATAGAGCAACGGATACATGGAGTAACAGCCACCGATACAAGCGAGCTACCGATAGACCAAGAGCTACAGATAGGAGTCACCGGTACATACAGCTACTGATACATGGAATAAAAGCTACCGGTACAAGGAAAAAGAGCTACCGATAGGAGCTTACTGCTATACAAAGTCCACCATTACATATCTACAAATAGAAAGCTACTGATGAAAGACTTTACTCTGATTCCTAAACACTACTTTTGTCAATATTATTTATTCATTAAGCAATGGTCATATTTGATGAATTTAATGCAATTCATGTAATTAAATGATAGTTGTTAGCACGTCAGGGAACCGTACCTAGTACCCATGAAAAGGAAATCATTCTCATTTTCCGTAGGTGAATGCTAT
The DNA here is from genome assembly GCA_963277665.1 of Viscum album. Classification (NCBI taxonomy): domain Eukaryota; kingdom Viridiplantae; phylum Streptophyta; class Magnoliopsida; order Santalales; family Viscaceae; genus Viscum; species Viscum album. Next base: position 602,847,327 of record OY728157.1, read on the forward strand.
ATAAGGAAGGACAAAGGCCGAACATACCGATGCACACAAAAGGAAAAAAGTATTATGTAAATTATTGCATACAGAAAGACTACATCCATACTCGATGAACATTGAACATACATGAAGCGATTCATACAAAAAGATGACACAAACAGAATATCAGTCAAAGAGTGATGAACTACAACGAGCTCTTCATGCACTAAAGTTGATCAAACTGAACTTGAAGAAAACGACCATCTGTTTATTCATACAAAAACCATAGAAGGACTCATAATTATTCATGATTAATGAAAAGAGTCCAGAGCTGCACTTCAAATCACCAGAGTACTCTAAACTCATATCTACTCTCTAAGTGATTCTTTTATTTACATTTCTAGATGGGTTTGTACACTGTATGTTTTATAATCACACTGTCTCTTATTCTAAACTAGAGGATCTCTAAATCCTCACACAAACCTTCCATAACTCATTTGTATCCCAATGTGGATATTGGTAGAGGTCAAGTAAGAACTGGACAGCCAGGTTGCTGTTGTTTTCTTTTCCCATGTAGAATTGTGGTAGAGGTATTAGTACCTAGTGAGTCTGAGTACTATTGATTACCCTGATCCATGGAGGGGATCAAATTTATATAAATTGTTTGAGAGGACTGTGTCTTGGCTTGAGACGGAACCTCTTGGTTACATCTGTTTTGCATCTAAGATTATGTCTAAAGTATACTATATATTTTATATCCCACTACTAATTACTTTTAAATACAGTTTGTTTTAATAATACATTAATATTTAAATTTTCAAGTGTTTATACTTATTGTGAACCAGTATGTTAGTTTCAAAAGTTAATTTAATATCCAAATTAAATTAACTTAGACCTAATCAACCATTGAGTAACAAATTGAAATTTTAAAATCTGTATAAAATCACTACAGTTAACTTGTTTTTAAATTAGGGGATTTTAAGAGAAATTTTTTTAACAGAAGTATTAATTGGAACTCAATTCACCCCCCCCCCTCTTGAGTATCCACTCAGAACAACATTTCGTATCAGATTATTTTTTTATTGTTAATGGTTTTCGAAACACACTGTTTTTCATCTGTGATTTTAGCTGTATCTCAATGATCTTTAATTTATGTTAGTTATAAATTTTACCTCATTAAATACGTTTTATAAAATCGAATTATGGATAATAGACTTGAAGGTCCTTCTACCAACATCCCACCATTCTTTAATGGTACAAATAATGCTAAAAGGAAGCTTAAAATGAAAATTGATTTAGAGAGTATGGGATTTGATATCCGAACTGCTATAAAGACTCAATATAAGATTCCAGAAAATGAAATAACTACATGGGATAAAGATATTAAGACAACCTACAATAATAACTATAAAGCTATGAATGGCTTGTACTGTACTTTAGGAGATGAAGAATTCAATCGCATATCTTCCTGTAAAACTGCTTATGAAATTTGGGGAACATTGGCTATTTTCCATGAGGGAACAACCAATGACATTGAAATGAGGCTCAATACCTATAAAATTATTTATGATATTTTAAAATAATTCTGGATGAACCTATTTCTGATATGTATCTCAGGATCCATTAGATTGTCAACACTATCAGCTCTCTTGGTAAAGTTGTTCCTAAAAAAGAACAGATCATGAGGATATTAAGATGTCTTCCAAAAAGATGTAGAGGCACATATACTTCCATTAGAGAATAGTGTGTCCTCAGCAAACTTTTTGTTAAATAATTAATTGGCTAGGTAATGATGTATCAGGAATAGTTGAAGGTCAACAAAGAAGAGGATGATGAACCAAGGAATAAGTCAGTAGCCTTCATGAAATCTACTTCAAAGAGTAACGAGAATGGAAAAATTCAAAGTGAAAGTGATAGTTAAAGCATTGATGAGAGTGCATCTGAAAATAATGCTGAGAAGGCTCAGATAGCTAGAAGATTCAAGAAGTTGTACAGGAAGAATAAATTCTTCTTAAAATCCAATTACAAAGGAAAATATGATAAAAATGGTCATTGGAAGAAGTACTATTAGAAGCCTGATAAATGTGATGAAATTTTCTACTATGAATGCAAAAGGAAAGGACATATAAAATTATACTGTCTGAAATTGATGTTCAAAAATAAATACGACTACAAAGACAACAAGTATAAGAATGATATGAAAGCAACATGGAGTGCTTCAGAGGATAGTTAAACTGACTCTGATTCTACTCAGGATGAAAAATATCAAAAAGATAACTTGTGTTTTATGAAAAAAACATCTGAGGTAACATTGGATACTCTTGCATTAAATTAAGATTATTCTGGAGTTGATTCTGATTCTGAATCTGAAAATATGTATAGTGAAGAATTATTTTAATATGGTAATATGATATAAGAAACCTGTAATGAATTGAAGGACAATTATAAGTCCTTGAAGAAACACCATGCTTTTACCAGCTCTGTTAAATCTTCCATTAATATAGAAAGGGAAATTAATGATCAATTACTTAAGTAAAATACTAATCTGAATGTTTCTAATGAAAAATTAAGGAAGGATATAGAAAAATTCACAAATGGAAAAGATAATCTTACACAAATGTTAGGAAAACAAGTGGCACCAAAGTAGACTACTGGTATAGGCTATCATCCTGGAATGAGACAGATTACTAAAACTAGATTTATTCCAAAATATGGACAGAATGCTGCAAGTTCTAGTTCTGGACATTCATATGCTTCAACTAGTTATTCATATCATTATTGATCAAATAATGTTTATCATTTAAAATATATTGATTCTGTAAACTATTTGAGACCCATAAGACAAATCTAGGTACACAAATAATTGATTTCTAACCTGTCTAGACCTAAGAAAATCTGGGTACCAATATCATTTTCCTTCTAAACATGTTTTGTAGGAGATTTTATTGAAGAGTTCTCACAAGATGGTATGGTACCTGAATAGTGGATGTTTAAGGCATATGATTGGGTATTACTCATGCTTCAAGAGTTTAATCAATGTTGACAGAGGCCATTTCACCTTTGGTGATAACTATAAAGGAAAAATCATCGGCCTTGGCAAGATTGGTAACACTGATTCAGTTTTAATTTCCAATGTTTTATTTATTGATGGACATATATATAAACTGCTAAGTATCTCTCAATTGTTCCATGATGGTTTCAATGTTAAAATTTAAAATGATTCTTGATATTTTTTTAAATCTACAAATGTTTTAGTATTTACTGCTTTGAGAAGTAGAAATGTTTATACAGTTTATTTGAATTCATTAGAGAAACAAAACATTTCCTGCTTAAATGATTTCCATAAAGAGTCTAGGCTTTGGAACAAAAGATTATGAAACAACAAAATTCATTCACTTAGAAATATGACAATGAATAACTTAGTTATAGACCTACCCAAACATGAATTCCCATCAGACATTGTTTGTTATCCATATGAAAAGGGAAAGAGACATAAAGTTTATTTTAAATCAATGAAAGAAGTTCCAACTTCTCAACCACTCATGTTGGTTCACATGGATTTGTTTTGACCATCTGGACTTTCTAGATTAAATGGGGAGAAATATGGATATGTCTTAGTAGATGACATTTTTAGATATATTTGGGTATAATTCTCATAAATAAAGTAAATATTGTTCTTATTTATTAAATACCCTATGTATGTACAAAACCTTAGTGGACATAAGATTAAGACCCTGATAAGTGACCATGGTCTTGTGTTTGAAAATCATGAGTCTGAATCATACTGCTCAAACTATGGCTATAATTAGAATTTCTCTACCCCTAGAACACCTCAGCAGAACGGTGTAGTATAAATAAGAAATAGAACCCTTCAAGAGATTGTAAGAACCATGCTTAATGAATATGACCTACCTGTTTATTTTTGGGCGGAAGCTGTAAACATAGCTTTTTATATTATCAATAGAGTCTTGATTAGACCCTTTCTCAAGAAGACCCCTTATAAGTTGTGTAATAATAGCAATCCTAAGGATAGTTACTATAACAACCCATAATTTACATACATTGTTAATACTTCAAAATTGAAGCACACATATTACAACATATGACAAAACCACAAAGGACCGTATAGGTATAGTGTCTTTAGAAACTGGGAAACATAAACAACTGGTTCATAAATATTCTACAGTGTCTCCCATTTATTTCATCAGATTTAGGGTCTCTTTTAGCATATTCTACTTAATATCCATCTTCCTGACCTAGGGAAAAGAAAACATAAAAGGGTGAGCTCAAATGCTCAGCAAGGGCAAATAAAGGAAATAAAAATCATATCATATCTTTTTGAAAATCATAACCTGCAAAAGAGATCATAATATCTTAACATGGAACAAATCATAGAAGTGAAAATGAGATCCCCATAATCATAACATGAAACTTGAAACTTTGTGGAATGCACATATAATCTTGGAAAATCATTTCTTGTTATTCATGACTCATTGCCAAGACTATCTTTGTGGACAGAGTCTCTTTCTTAACCGAGTCACCCTCGTTCCAGTCCTGTTTCACTGATCCGGTATAACCTACCGTTCCAGCCATGTCTATCTAATGAGATATAAAATCTTTACCCAATGCATTGGAGGTAGATATAGGTCCCACCCATCTTATAATGAATCCTTTCTTATGTGTGCCACATAATCATAAATCATCGCATAACACATGTAACAAAAATGGGATTCTTGAAACATCATGACATCATAAAACAAATCATATAAGGTAAATGAATTCATAAAAATAATTCCCTCACAACATAATCAAATCAATGTAATAATAGGGATAAAAACAGAACCCTGTATTATCTTAGATGGAAAATAATTTTGATAAAACATTTGAACTCCATTCTTGAGGAAAATATCCTTTCTACTTCAAAAACACTTTTCTTTTCTTAAAATGACATACAATTATAAACTAAAAGAAGTTGATTAAAGATAAACTTGAAAACTTATAAAGGAAGATTCTTGGAAATAATGTTTTAAAAATCCATTCATGCCGTAAAAGCTAAAAAAACATTCTTCGTACCTTTGTTGGAAAAGTCAAAAAGTACCTCGTACGAAAAAAATGATAAAATATTCCTTTCATATTCTTTACTAAAAACTCACCGAAGGGTAAAATTGGATTTAAACTATTGTAAGTTGATGGAAAAAATATTAAATATTGAGGGAACATGGATGTGGATGATCAAATACACCCCAGTAAATACTTACAAATAAACAATCTCAGATAAAAATGAGATTGTGATATTTCCCTTACCTTAGGTCCGAATTGCTTTGTACGTGTCCAAAGCTCTTGTATAATGGTTTAAATAATGTTATTGACTTATTCCAGAATCATACATGTTGATATGATATCATATATGGTCATATTCTTAGCTTCTTGTTAGTAATATTTCATTGTTACTTGTTACTCGGGTCTTTATTGCCTTTTGTTCTTATGTGTGTTTTGCCGAATAAATTCTTATTATTCTTTTAAGGTTATAGATAGCTTATATCCAGAATGTAATTAGTGTAAAATATATCATATTTATTCATTCAATTCATTTATATAATTACTATGTAATGATGATCATGTAGAACGAGTCGCATCACATCGTGGAGACGGTATTCCGTACGTACGCACGAGTGATGATATCGTTCCTATGATCGTGGAACTGTATTGGAGTACATATATATTATTTCTGTATCAATATTAATTTATAATAATCATAAATAGTTACTCATTACACCATTATACCCATCCTTGTAAGGTGGTGGTGGAAAATAGATTACACCACGGCGTGGAGACGATATTCCGTACGTACGCACGCGCGGTGATTTCATTTTTCCGTAGGATGGATAGAAGGTGAATTAGGGTTTTTTCATATTTATAATAACATATCAGTATGTAAGTAATACTGATGTTATTACTTTATCATGAAACAACTAAAGTATAAGAATGTGAAGAAGAAAGAAATTGAAAAGATCGGTAACGGATATTACCTCTTCTTTGGAACGCCTCTTTGAATCCTCCACTTAGGGAACTAATATTGGTCTTTGAAGAAGACCAGGACCTCTACGATTATTCTAGGGAAGTGTAGAGGAGAAAATGGCCGGGGTTGGCCGAGCTTGAGTGCTCAAATTGGTGTGAGGAGGAGGGGGAGGAGGTGCCCTTTTATAAGGGAGGAGAGGGGCACCTTAGGAATATCTCAAAATATTATTTTATATTAAAGTCAAAATCGGTTTATAATGGTTCCAAAGGGTCTTATTTCGAAGCTAAAGTGGGGATGGGTGGAAATCCTATCAACTAATAAGATTTAGACAAGTTTAGGGTATTATTTTAACCTTATCAATTAGATTTAACTCTAAGTTAAATAATTTTACTTTTACCGTGTCTTTTTGTTTTCTTTCACTATATGGTTAATACACATACTATAACATGCCAAACGAACCCCAAATTGTTTATTATTAATATATATATCTTTATCTAAGTCATTTGGCTGAACCTTAGATTTTTAGGAATAAAATAACAATTAGTAATTTAATATTTGATTTAAAAACTATTTTGTGTCAATTTTGACACTATTTGATATATGATTTTTGTGAAAGTCATAACAGAATTATATGATCGAACCAAGTTGATTAAAGAAACACTAATATATCATAGTAACCTAGAAAATTAGTGGAAGTCATAAAAAGTCTCAAATTACATTTATTTGGGTATTTATAACATCAATTATGTCAATATTTCATTAATAAGATAATTACTGCATCATCTTTGTATCATAATAAATGATAATTATTTAATCCCTAAAAATTCTAACTAAATTCCTATGATTTAGATAATTGTATTAGTTTTCTGTAGACTATTCATGTTTGAAGTTTCATGATGTTTATCACTAGATTAAAATTATTATACTTATATAATTTAAGAAAGTGAAATGTTGTCACATTCTTTGGTTTTAATAATAATTAAATTATTTTCATTGAAAAAATTTAATTAAATGAATATAATCCGACCCTTAGGTGATATGGGTCGACTTTTAGTCATCCAATAGGATTTTGACATTTGTTAGGGTAATTTTAAAATATTATATTTACCCTTAATTACCCGATTTACCTTTAACTATGGTAAATAAAATTTACCATAATTACTGTTCATAATTCCCAAAAGTAAAAAGTAGCTTATTAACATAATTTGGACCCACTGATTTCAAATATGTAATCCATTTTTCCAAATTCAATACACAAAAGATTCATAAATTAAATTAAAATTAATCCCGTTGTCGAAAGAAAATAGGGTTTCCTTTAAAACATTGCAAAAGATTGAATTGATTTAACCTACGAATTCAAGGTAAAATCAATGCTAATGACATAAATTATATTAAATGGTAAAAATATATTCTATTTATACTTTAAAACCATTCAATATTATAATTTAACCACATACTATATTACGATTAAAAAAGTTGTTTTTAATTAAAATATAGCGTGTTTTTACTATTCATTAAAATATGAAAGTTATCGGAAAAATATCAAAACTTTATCTAATGTAAATTTTTATATCCTGATTCAAATGAAGAATTTTATTTTGTCAAATTGAACATATAAACATGTCAAAAACTATATTTAATGTGGGTGCGCCATCAAAAGGCGGAAAAACTGCATTTTTTGAAAAATACATATTTTACCCGAAAAAATTATTTTGTTCTTATAACATGTTCTAGAAATGTGTAAGATGAATAATAATGATATAAAATTCAAAATTTAGTTAACACTTTTCATAACGGCTAGTTCATAACAATATTATAATAATATATCGTTGTTTAGTAAAACTCGGTATTGCGTATAACACAAGCTATCGAGGAAGGTCGCGATTGCGTGTAAAGTAAGCCAAGAAAGTGTGTAGTGAAAGATTACATTGATGATATATAAAAACAAAATATTACTCATAAAAATCTCGGGTGTTAAATTCTACCTCCCTTAAAAAAAATTTCGCCCTCGAAATTCGTCACTTTGTAACAAACAGATGAGGATACTTCTCCCGCATCATATCCTCAAGCTCCCATGTAGATTTTTCAAGTTGGTGGTTCCTCCATAAAACTTTCACCAAGAGAGTGGTCTTGTTTCGTAGGACTTTTTCGCTACGATCCATAATCTCTATCGGCTGTTCTTCATAATAAAGATCTTGCTCTAGCGGTACAACTTCTGAGCTGAGTACATGTGAAGGATCAGGTATGTACTTTCTCAGGAGAGATACATGGAACACATCGTGAACTTGAGAGAGATTCGGTGGAAGCGCCAATCGGTAAGCTACCTTCCCAACACGATCCAGTATTTCGAAATGACCGATATATCTAGGGCTCAACTTCCCCTTCCTTCCAAATCTCATAACCCTCTTCCAGGGAGATATTCGTAAGAACACTTTATCACCCACTTCAAACTATAGGTCTTTTCTTCGGTTGTCGGCATAACTTTTATGTCGACTCTAAGCTGCTCTTATGTGTTGTTGAATAGATCTGACCTTTTCTGCCATTTCATCAACGAGATCAGGTCCTAACAGCTTTCTTTCCCCAACTTCATGCCAGCAAGATGGAGTCCTGTATTTCATTCCATAGAGAGCTTCATAAGGAGCCATCTGAATACTAGAGTGAAAGCTATTTTTATTAGAAAATTCCACCAAAGGTAGGTGTTGATCCCAACCTCATTTGAAATCCATAGAGCAAGCTCTCAACATATCTTCTAGGGTTTGAATTATTCTCTCAGACTGACCATCTGTCTGGGGATGATAAGCAGTGCTGAAACTCAACTCTGTATCCAGAGTATGCTGAAGACTTCGCCAGAACTTCGAGGTAAATCTCGGATCCCGATCAGATATAATAGAAAGTGGTACTCCATGCAATCTTACCACTTCCTTTACATATATCCTGGCAAGCTGATCTAGAGAGAAATCCTCTCTAATAGCAATGAAGTGTGCAGACTTTGTAAGACGATCAACTATGACCCAAATAGCATTATTGCCTTTGGATGTTTTAGGAAGTCCTGTGACAAAGTCCATAGTGATGTTTTCCCATTTCCATTCGTGTATGGGTAATGGTTGTAGCATCCCCTTAGACTTTTGTCTCTCAGCTTTTACTTTTTGACAAACCAAGCATCAAGAGACATATTCAGCAACATTGCTTTTCATGCCATCCCACCAGAAGTACTCTTTCAGGTCCCTATACATCTTCGTGCTTCCAGGATGAATAGAGAATGAAGAACTATGAGCCTCATCCAGCAGATCCTTCTTTAATTCGGGGATGGGAGGAACACAAACCCGATTCCTGAACTTTATTATCCCATCACAATCAAGGTTGAATTCAGGAACATTTCTCACCTTCTTTTGTAACTCGACATCTTCTTTCTGTGCCTCCTTAATCTTCGCATGTATAAATGGTTGAACATTCATTTGAGAAAGATAAGATTTTTCCCCTTCCATTATAATTCCAAGATCCATATTTTTTAAATCCATAAATATTGGATCCTTTGTGATCCTCATCATGGATAAACTAGCATGGTCTTGTCGACTTAATGCATCTTCCACCTTGTTTGCTTTCCCAGGGTGGTAATGGATTGAGCAGTCGTAATCCTTAATCAGCTCCAACCATCTTCTTTGACGCATATTCAACTCCTTTTGTGTGAAAATATACTTTAAACTTTTATGATCAGTATAAATATCACACCTTTCACCATAAAGGAAATGCCTCCAAATATTTAATTCCAAGATTACCGCAGCCAACTCCAAATCATGAGTTGGGTAATTTTGCTCATGGATTTTCAACTGTCGTGAGGCATAAGCTATCACCATATCATTTTTCATAAGAACACACCCCAATCCCTTTTTGGATGCATCACTGTAGATCACAATCCTTTCTCCACTACAAGGCAGTGTGAGCACAGGTGCACTGGATAACCTTCTTTTCAACTACTTGAAATTCTCTTCACATTCCACTGTCCAAACAAACTTAACTCCTTTCCGAGTCAACTTGGTGAGTGGATTAGATAATCATGAAAAACCCTTTACAAAACGTCGATAATATCCATCCAAACCAAGAAAACTTCGGATCTCAGATACTGTTGTTGGTCTTGACCATCTTTCGATAACCTTTGTTTTTGCTGGATCCACAGATATCCCCTCTTTTGAGATTATGTGACCCAAAAATCCAACTTTTTGAAGCCAAAATTCACACTTGGTAAATTTGGCATAAAGCTTCTCCTTTCTCAGGGTCTTCAATATAATTCTCAAGTGATCTTCATGCTCTTCCTTGCTCTTTGGATAGACAAGAATATCGTCTATAAAGACTACCACAAATTGATCAAGATAGCCTCTAAAGACTCTATTCATTAGATCCATGAAGATAGCAGGGGCATTAGTAAGACCAAATGGCATCACTATAAATTCATAGTGTCCATACCTTGTACGGAAAGCCGTCTTTGGTATATCCTCCCTTTTGACCCTTAATTGATGATACCCAGAACGAAGATCAATCTTGGAAAAGTATTGAGCTCCGCGTATTTGGTCAAATAAGTCATCAATGTGTGGGAGAGGATATTTGTTCTTGATAGTGATCTTGTTAAATTCTCGATAATCAATGCAGAGTCTCATTGATCCATCTTTCTTCTTAACAAATAGAACAGGTGCTCCCTAAGGTGACGCACAAGGGCGTATGAATCCCATATCAAGATTCTCTTGGAGTGGCTTCTTCAATTCCTGCAACTCAATTGGGGCCATTCTATAAGGTGTCTTTGAAATTGGAAAAGCGCCCGGTACGTGTTCTATTGAAAACTCAACTTCACGATTTGGTGGAAGACCCGGTAATTCCTCCGGAAATACATCATCAAACTCCGGTACAATGGGCATATTCTTAATCTTGAGTTTCTCACCAACCATTTGAGATAAATAACCTTCATTTAGTGGAATCAATTCCCATAAGAAGGAAGAAATTTCCACTGGAAGGTTATGTTCATCCTTGCATTGATAGACGATCGTAGATTGATCTGGAATATGAAATGTGACTTCCCTTCTTTGGAAATTGATACGAGCTCCATGTAGAGAAAGCCAATCCATGCCAAGAATCACATCAAATTCCACTAAAGGAAGGATCACAAGATTTGCAGGAAGCACTTTCCCACAAACTTCGATCGGAGAAGAATTATAAACTTTTGATGCGACTGTTGTGCCATTAGGTGTTGTCACAGCTAACTCAACATCTAATTGTTGAGGTAGTACTTTGATACCCTTAGAAAATTTTTCAGAAATAAAAGAGTGGGTGGATCCAGAATCAAATAAAACATTTGCTACTTTAGAGTGGATGGTAAGTGTACCTTTCACCACTTCGTTATCGTACTCCACATCGCTGATAGAAATTGCTTGTGACTTTCCTTTGTCTTTAGCCTTAAGATTTTGTTGACGTCGACCATCATCATCAACCCTTGGATTTGGGCATTGATTGGCATAAATCCCCATATCCTTGCACTTGAAACATTTAAGTGTAGTAGGTTCATTCTATGTATCCCTTCCTTTGTTTGCATCATTAGACATCTTCTTCCCATTATCGCGGCATTCAAATGCCTGATGACCTTCCTTTCCACATTTAAAACATTTACTTGTCCCTTTATGACAACTCCCTCCATGTTTCTTTCCACACTTTGAGCATAAGGTAAATTTCATCTTCTTTTCAGTGTGCTCTTTATATTTTTCATTGAATTCCATCTTCCTCTTCTTATCAAACCCATGTGACTGATGGGTTACTCCAATCTCCATCTTGACTTTGAGAGCACATCGAACGATTTCCTCGTAGCTATTGAAGTCCCTTATGGCTAATGCCCTTCGAAGACATGGTTTTAAGCCACTAAAGAATCGATCGATCTTACTCTCAGGTTGGATAATAATACCAAAAGCATACCTTTCAAGTCTTGTAAAATTTGCTTCATAGGTACCAACAGATTCATCATCCCTTTGCTTCAGTTCAAGAAACTCTTTCTCCATCATTGTTCGGAGAATACGAGAGAAGTACTTATTGAAAAATAAGTTCTTTAAATCGTCTCATTCCATAGACTCAATTTCATCCCTTTGCCTCATATTCTTAATAAGATTCCACCATTGATCAGCATCTCCTTCCAAATGATACACTACTAGGATGACATTATCATGTTCAGAACATTGAAGAACTGAAAATATCTTTTCAGTAGTACTAATCCATTGTTCAGCAACTAATGGATCAGTAGACCCACTGAAAGAAGGTCGACGCTGCCTCATGAAGGATTCAACAGAATGTTTCTCCTTCCTTTGCTCGTTTGGAAGTCCTGCATGATTCATAGCTTGAGAAAGTTGTGTGAGCATGGCTACAAGATTTTGCATTCCAGCTCCCATATCATTTGGTTGCTCAGGAGGACAATCATTGCATTGCCCATCGCATTCCGTATTAACACGGTTCTTTTGGGTTCCAGCCATTGACTAAAACCAAGAAGAATAGTTTGAGAAACACTAATTATAATAGGAAAACCACATAATCAAGGATAAAATTTCACACTTAAGGTCATATCCTAGGGTATTCATGGCCATTTCTAAAACAGTATGATTGTGTTCTATGCTTAGACTTATCCTTAGGGTTATTACTAAGTATTTCACATCCTAGTTTCCAAAGGTTGACTATACCTTTCCTCTAATACGAACTATAACGACCCATACATTACATACATTGTTAATACTTCAAAATTGAAGCACACTTATTACAACATATGACAATACCACAAAGGACCGTATAGGTATAGTGTCTTTAGAAACTGGGAAACATAAACAACTGGTTCATAAATATTCTACAGTGTCTCCCATTTATTTCATCATATCTAGGGTCCCTTTTAGCATATTCTACTTAATATCCATCTTCCCTACCTGTGGAAAGGAAAACATAAAAGGGTGAGCTCAAATGCTCAGCAAGGGCAAATAAAGGAAATAAAAATCATATCATATCTTTTTGAAAATCATAACCTGCAAAAAAGATCATAATATCTTAACATGGAACAAATCATAGAAGTGAAAATGAGATCCCCATAATCATAACATGAAACTTGAAACTTTGTGGCATGCACACATAATCATGGAAAATCATTTCTTGTTAGTCATGACTCATTGCCAAGATTATCTTAGTGGACAGAGTCCCTTTCTGAACCGAGTCACCCTCGTTCCAGTCCTGTTTCACTGAACCGGTATAACCTACCGTTCCATCCATGTCTATCTCATGAGATATAAAATCTTTACCCAATGCATTGGAGGGAGATATAGGTCACACCCATCTTATAATGAATCCTTTCTTATGTGTGCCACATAATCATAAATCATCGCATAACACATGTATCAAAAATGGGATTCTTGAAACATCATGACATCATAAAACAAATCATATAAGGTAAATGAATTAATAAAAATAATTCCCTCACAACATAATAAAATCAATGTAATAATAGGGATAAAAACAGAACCCTATATTATCTTATATGGAAAATAATTTTGATAAAACATTTGAACTCCATTGTTGAGGAAAATATCCTTTCTACTTCAAATACACATTTCTTTTCTTAACATGTCATACAATTATAAACTAAAATAAGTTGATTAAAAATAAACTTGAAAACTTATAAAGGAAGATTCTTGGAAATAATGTTTTAAAAATCCATTCATGCCGTATAAGTTAAAAAAAACATTCTTCGTACCTTTTTCGGAAAAGTCAAAAAGTACCTCGTACGAAAAAAACTACAAAAGATTCCTTTCATATTTTTTACTAAAAACTCACCGAAGGGTAAAATTGGATTTAAACTATTGTAAGTGGATGGAAACAATATTACATATTGAGGGAACATGGATGTGGATGATAAAATACAACCCAGTAAATACTTACAAATAAACAATCTCAGATAAAAATGAGATTGTGATATTTCCCTTACCTTAGGTCCGATTTGCTTTGTACGTGTCCGAAGCTCCTGTATAATGGTTTAAATAATGTTATTGAATTATTCCAGAATCATACATATTGATATAATATCATATATGGTCATATTCTTAGCTTCTTGTTAGTAATATTTCATTGTTACTTGTTACCCGGGTCTTTATTGCCTTTTGTTCTTATGCGTGTTTTGCCGAATAAATTCTTATTCTTATTTTAAGGTTATAGATACCTTATATCCAGAATGGTATTAGTGTAACATATATCATATTTATTCATTCAATTCATTTATATAATTACTATGTAATGATGATCATGTAGAACGAGTCGCATCACATCGTGGAGAGGGTATTCCGTACGTACGCACGAGTGATGATATCGTTCCTATGATCGTGGAACTCTATTGGAGTATATATATATTATTTCAGTATCAATATTAATTTATAATAATCATAAATAGTTACTCATTACACCATTATACCCATCCTTGTAAGGTGGTGGTGGAAAATAGATTACACCACGGCGTGGAGACGGTATTCCGTACGTACGCATGCGCGGTGATTTCATTTTTCCGTAGGATGGATAGAAGGTGAATTAGGGTTGTTTAATATTTATAATAACATATCAGTATGTAATTAATACTGATGTTATTACTTTATCATGAAACAACTAAAGGAGAAGAAGGTGAAGAAGAAAGAAATTGAAAAGATCGGTAACAGATATTACCTCTTCTTTGGAACGCCTCTTTGAATCCTCCACTTAGGGAACTAAGATTGGTATTTTAAGAAGACCAGGACCTATAGGATTATTCTAGGGAAGTGGAGAAGAGAAAATGGTAGGGTTTGGCCGAGCTTTAGTTCTCAAATTGGTGTGAGGAAGAGGGGGAGGAGGTTCCCTTTTATAAGGGAGGAGAGGGGCACCTTAGGAATATCTCAAAATATTATTTTATATTAAAGTCAAAATCGGTTTATAATGGTTCCAAAGGGTCTTATTTCGAAGCTAAAGTGGGGATGGGTCTAAATCCTATCAACCAATAGGATTTAGACAAGTTTAGAGTATTATTTTAACCTTATCAATTAGATTTAACTCTAAGTTAAATAATTTTACTTTTACCGTGACTTTTTGTTTTCTTTCACTATATGGTTAATACACTTACTATAACATGACAAAATAACCCCAAATTGTTTATTATTAACATATATATCCTTATCTAAGTCATTTGGCTGAACCTTAGATTTTTAGGAATAAAATAACAATTAGTAATTTAATATTTGATTTAAAAACTATTTTGTGTCAATTTTGACACTATTTGATATATGATTTTTGTGAAAGTCATAACAGAATTATATGATCGAACCAAGTTGATTAAAGCAACACTAATATATCATAGTAACCTATAAAATTAATGGAATTCATAAAAAGTCTCAAATTACATTTATTTGGGTATTTATAACATCAATTATGTCAATAATTCATTAATAAGATAATTACTGCATCATCTTTGTATCATAATAAATGATAATTATTTAATCCCTAAAAATTCTAACTAAATTCCTATGATTTATATAATTGTATTAGATTTCTGTATACTATTCATGTTTGATGTTTCATGATGTTTATCACTAGATTAAAATTATTATACTTATATAATTTAAGAAAGTGAAATGTTGTCACATTCTTTGGTTTTAATAATAATTAAATTATTTTCATTGAAAAAATTTAATTAAATGAATATAATCCGACCCTTAGGTGATATGGGTCGACTTTTAGTCATCCAATAGTATTTTGACATTTGTTAGGGTAATTTTAAAATATTATATTTACCCTTAATTACCCGATTTACCTTTAACTATGGTAAATAAAATTTACCATAATTACTATTCATAATTCCCAAAAATAAAAAGTAGCTTATTAACATAATTTTGACCCACTGATTCCAAATATGTAATCCATTTTTCCAAATTCAATACACAAAAGATGCAGAAATTAAATTAAAATTAATCCCGTTGTCGAAAGAAAACGGGTTTTTCTTTAAAACATTGCAAAAGATTGAATTGATTTAACCTACGAATTCAAGGTAAAATAAATGCTAATGACATACATTATATTAAATGGAAAAAAAATATTCTATTTATAATTTAAAACCATTCCATATTATAATTTATCAACATAAGATATTACAATGAAAAAAGTTGTTTTTAATTAAAATATAGCGTGTTTTTACTATTCATTAAAATATGAAAGTTATTGGAAAAATATCAAAACTTTTTCTAATGTAAATTTTTATATCCTGATTCAAATGAAGAATTTTATTTTGTCAAATTTAACATATAAACATGTCAAAAACTAGATTTAATGTGGGTGCGCCATCAAAAGGCGGCAAAACTGCATTTTTTGAAAAATACTTATTTTACCCGAAAAAATTATTTTGTTCTTATAACATGTTCTAGAAATGTGTAAGATGAATAATAATGTTATAAAATTCAAAATTTAGTTAACACTATTCATAACATCTAGTTCATAACAATATTATAATAATAGACCGTTGTTTAGTAAAACTCGGTATTGCGTACAACACAAGCTATCGAGGAAGGTCGTGATTGCATGTAAAGTAAGCCAAGAAAGTGTGTAGTGAAAGATTCCTTTGATGATATATAAAAACAAAATATTACTCATAAAAATATCGGGTGTTACAGTTACTGTAGAGTTCTTGGTTGCAAAGTCTTTATTCTTAGTACAAAGGATAATCTTGACAAGTTTTCATCCAATAGTGATGAAGTAATTTTTCTCAGTTATTCTATAACTAGAAAAGCTTATAGAGTCTATAAAAAAAGAACCAAATGTTTGGAAAAATCTTTTCACACCAAATTTGATGAAACTGATCCACATGAACCTAAGTCTTCTCTTGAAAATCTTGAGGAAAATATATCTATTCGAGTCCTTAATGATAAAACCAAAGAACCTGCTGTAAAGACATCCAGTTCTGGACATATTCCACGATATTCTTCTATAGAACCGGAACTTGGAGAAGAGCCTGAAATTTATAGTCATACCTTTACTATATCAACTATGATTCTAAAAAATAATCCTTTAGATGTTGTTGTTGGTAATCTTGAGAGAGAGACACAGACTAGAGCTTCTCTTACAAACCAGGTTGAACATAAAGCCTTTCTTTCACAGTTAGATCCTAAAAGTATGAGTGATACAATAAATGATAAATTTTGGGTAATGGCTATGCAAGAAGAAATAAATCAATTTGAAAAAAACAATGTCTATAATTTAGTTGGAATACCTATGAACATCTTAACCATAGGAACAAAAGGGGGTTTTAGTAAAAAAGCTAATGAGTATGAAAATATAGTTAGAAACAATCCAGGGATAGTTGCACAAGGGTATAATAAAGAGGATGGAATAGACTATGAGGAAACCTTTTCCCCTGTAGCAATATTAGAAGCCATTAGGATCTTACTTTCCTGTACTGCTCATATGAATTTCATGTTATATCAAATGAATGTTAAAAGTGTTGTTCTAAATGGTTTTATAATTAAATATGTTTTTGTTGAAAAACCACCTGGATTTACAAAATCCGCATTTCCAAAATCATGTTTTTAAACATTCTAAATAATTATATTTTTTGAAACAAGCTCCACGTTCTTGGTATTATAGACTTAGTAATTTTCTTATCTAAAATGGTTTTACTAAAGGGATTGTTGATCCAACTATTTTTATTAAAATAATTTCTAAAGATGTTCTGATAGTACAAATCTATGTTGATGATATTATTTTTGGATCTTCTAAACATTCTTTATGTACTAATTTTTCAAAGAGCATGCAAAAAGAATTTAAAATGAGTTTAATGGGAGAAATCAAATATTTTATTGGATTTAATGTTTTTCAAAAGGAAAAATGTTATTATTTTGAATCTAATTTAATATAAAAAGGATAATTTAAAACGTTTTGGTTTGGAAATTATAAAGGAAAGTGATACTCTTATGAGTAGTATTTATAAGTTGGACATTGATGAAACTGGGAAACCAGTGGATCAAACCAACTACAGATGTATGATTGGAAGATTACATTACCTTACTTCTAGACAACCAAATATTGTGTTTAGTGTGTGTATGTGTGAAATATTTCATGCTACTCCTAATGAATTGAATATTCTTGCTGTTAAAAGAATTTTTAAGTATCTTAAACACACTGCAAATTTGGGTTTGTTTTATCCAAAAGTACAATCTTTTTAATTAATGAGTTATTCAGATGCTGACTTTTCTGGTTGCAAGTTATATAGAAAAAGCACATTTAGAACATGTCATTTATTGGGAAAATCCTTACTATCTTTGTGTAGTAAGAATCAAAATTCTATATCTTTGTCTTCTACTGAAGTAGAGTATATAGCTACTGGTAGTCACTGTGTACAAATTCTGTGGATGAAACACATACTTTTGTACTACGAATATGTTTATAAACATGTTTCAAAATTTTTTTATAACACTAGTGAAATTAATATTTCAAAGAACCCTGTGTCTCACTCTAGGACCAAACACATTGATGTATGGCATATTTCATGAGAGATCGCTAACAATAAAGATGATATTTCTATTCAATTTATAGGTACTTAAAATCAATTAGCAGACTTTTTTCACCAAACCATTATTTTCGGAAAGGTTAAGTTACATTAGACATGAGTTAGGAATGATAGATCACTGATATACATCACCGATATGAAACCTCACCGATATACCTCACTGATATGAATCCTCACCGAAATACCTCACCGATATGAAACCTCACTGATAAACCTCACTAATATGAAACCTCATCGATATGAAACCTCACTGATATACCTCACCGATATGAAATCTCACCAATATACCTCACTGATATGAAACCTCACAGATTGGAATTCTCACTGATATACCCTACCGAAAAGTGTGTGTTGTTTTCATGTTATGTTTGCCGCCAAAATCTGTATCGTTTATACATTATTTTTTATATTTTAATTATTTATTTTATGATTACTAAATGATAAAACAAAATCTTAATTAGTTCTCGATCCACCTCAAACCCTTTTCCCTCAAGCCTTAACTACAGAATCTAGTGAAAAATTTTAATTCCTCGAACCCAAAATGGAAAAAACCAAAATGCCTTCTATCAGAGATGACATTTATGAGCCAAATGTGAAGAAGAAGAAGACAGATCCAGAAGAAAGTAGCAGTGTCAGTAGAACAAGGGAGGCACGACTACCAGTGAACCCGCATTTACAAAAACGAGTTATTGTGATCGAAAAAGAGATATGTGCGGAATGTGTGTTGTCTAGTAAATCGTTAGATCTAGAGTTCCTAGAAAATCATATGTTGGTAGAATGATTTCCAAATAATAATGGCCCCTACCATCCAAAGCTGGTGAAACTGTTCTATGAGTTTTAATGTTTTGAGAAATCCAATGAAGAAAATAGAATGGTTTAATGGGTAAATTGAATGGAGATAGATTTTTCTTCTATTGAGTGGGATGAATGCATAAAGGTTCAACATGAAGTTGTTTCTGGATATTTATCAAAATCAGTTCCACCTACAAGAGAAATATTTGATTATGAGACTGCAGTAGAGGAGCTCATCAGTAGTGGCAAGAAAAGACAGTTGGTGGCTGCTGAAATGGATGGAGAGAATAGATTACTCTTCAAGTTTGTTCCTCATTTTTTAATTCCAAGGAGGGTGGAGATTTCTAATTTGAGATATCAATATATATATCCACTACATATCTTTAGACATGGTGTAAAAGTAAATCTGTGCAGGCTGCTAATGATTCAAATGGAGGATATCACCAGGACAAAATCAAAGACCAATGCCTTATTATTTGCCAAGTTTATCTCAGTAATGATTAAGCTGAAAGGAGTAGTTGAGTTTCAAGATGAGACAATAGTGGTAAGAAATAAATTCTGTAAAACAAGCACTATATGTAAATACATGAAGATAAACTGGAACCCAGGGAAAGGAGAGTGGGTTACTGATGAAAAAAAGTTATATGATAAGTTCAATTCTATGGATTTTCCATCAGGACTGAAGGATATAAGAGATCCAGGTCTAGGACCTGATGAAGAAGAGCCACAATGTTGTGATGATTCAGAATAGAAAGATTCATCTACTGTAGATGGAGGAGATCTGAACTTTCCTCCTAGCCTAACTTCTAAAATTGTATCAAAAGAAAAGGAGGGTGCTTCTTTGAAACCACCAAGTACAGAAACTATTTTGGGTATAAGCAATAAAGAGGTACCTCTGGATGAGGAAGATCATCAGAAAGAAGACCAGGAAGCGGATGAGTGAGATGACTGAGAAGAAGTTCATGCATGTGATGCATCTTCTTCTGTCATCTTGAGCTTTAGTCCACTGAATAGACATTCCCTAATTTCTACTGTGGAATTTGATGAAGCTGATAGAACTTTACCTATTCCTGAGGAACCACAAACTATTGCCGAAATGGAGATGGTTGTGCAAGATTACCCTGAGGAAGAAAGATTTGCTGAGGATGTTGTTTCTATACAAGAAAATGCACCAGTTGAGGGGGAGCATCCTACCAATTGTGGCAATGTTTCAGTGGCTGTTGAGTTTTATGATTGGGAAGAGGACCTAGGGTTCAGGATTTGAAGATTGGATTATTGAGATTCTGATAATGAGACATCCCTTCGGGGAACAAAAAACAATTATGATATTCAGTCTCAGATATTACCTGAAGATGTAGTATGAATACATGATCTGGATAAGCTCAAGTCTGATCTCAAAATAAGTTTTGTGGAAGATATAAGGAAGATTGAATCCTCACTAGTGTCATCTATTGAATCGATAATGAATGACTCTTTGGCAAGTATAATATATTAAAGAGCACCTGTTGTGGTTTCACCTACTGATATAATCACTGGGGATGACTTAGCATCCTTGATTTCTTAAATGAAAAAGCCTTTGAGTTCTTATGTAAGTGAGTTAAAGATTTCCTTTCTTGAAGAGATATGAAATTTGGAAAAGTACTTTTAACTCTCTCTCGCTTATAATGTTTCAACCATTGAGGTAGAGATAGTTGATGAAGTTACAGCTTTCCAGACTCAACTATCTAGACTGGAAGAGGATTTTGATGTTCTAAAGAAATCATTGGTCTCTCTGGAATCCTATATGAGTTCAAAATCTCAAGCAGACAAGGATTTGGCCTATAGGAAGAGTTTGGTGAGCCAGATGTTTTCTATGTTTGAAGGCTGTAAAAGTAATTGACGAATCATATCAGTGCCCAAGATACTGCAGTGAAAAATATTATTAGTGGGCTATCTAATACATTCAAGGAAACTGTGACTTTCTCTTTTGGTTCAATTTCTTCCAGACCTTCAGTGGATTTGGATTAGATTAGATCTTTGATGAAGGATAGGTTTGGTTCAACATCAACCAGTTTCTCTATGGACTCATCTGATCTGACCAAAGTGGTAACTTCTACAAGAGATACCCCTAGAGATATAATGAATATTGTTCAATACTATATGAGAGAAGCTTATTCTTCTCCAAAAGAGGTGAAATACAAGGTAGATTATTATTTCCAAAGGTTTTATACCAAGGATCAGCTCAACAATCATATCAAGCTTATGTTAGAAGACATGAATATACCTCCATTCAATCAAGCCTTCAGAGAACAACTATGAAAACTGAGTGATTTGACCCCTGCATTGGAAAAAGTCATAGAAAACAAGGATGATTTAATTTCTTCCATGTAATGAGAAGGAGGAATCATTATGGATTTCAGAAATATCTTTCTACTCTTCTTTCATGTAAATTCTAGGCCAGTGATTGTACATCCAGATTTACCTGCCTCTACCTCTATTACTTCTACTTCTCAGATGACCCCATTCCAAGCTATCAGAAGCCTTACTCTTATGATCACTCAGAGGACTACACCATACATTCCAGGAATAGTTTTAGAAGCTCATCCTCCTCTGATCATTTCTGGTCTTCCTAAGCCTTCACCTCCATCCACCACACCTGAATCCCCAACGGATCCCGAGGGGAAATCTCATTATGAGGATGTGGATTAAACAGTGGATATGATTTTTTATATGAATCAAATGTATATATTTTTTATTATTTTATGTCTCTCTTTGTATCTATTTTCTCCAAGAAATATATTTGATCTTAATTTATTTTACCCGTAGTTACTTCTCTTCTCCTATATTTCTTTCTTGTCCCACATTTTGATTATCACAAAGAGGAGAAATATTATCTAAGGGAAACATATCTGGGAATAATATCTTTTATTACTAAAGGGGATAAATACTATCTTTTATGAGCTTAATTCATTTTCCTATGATCCATTTGTTTTATATTTTATCTTTGTTATATTTGTTTTATAATACATTGTTTTCTCTGATACAATTCGATCTAATGCAATATCCTCTGATACATTATTGATTATATTGGGATTATAATATCATAAGTTGTGATTATAAAAAAGGGAGTGATTTTTGACCTCTCTTATTTTGATAATCCCAATTATTCTTTCACGTACATTAATAATCCCAAATAATGTTTATCTATATTTTAATTCTCTCAATCTATGGAATTCTGTTATGTAGTTGATAATAATATTAAAATAATCTTTGAAATATTATAATCAATGTATATCTATGTTTATATCAATTTTGAAATATTTCTAACTCAATCGGATATGTTTTGCATAAAGAAAATAAGTGTTAAGTCACTAATATACTTATAGATACTGATACAGATCTACCAGAACATAGTCTACCGATAGAAATAGTCACCGATAAGCAATGGTCACCGATACACAGAGCTACCGGTATGTATAAGTCCATTGGTAAGCACATGCCACTGATAGATCAGGCCCACCGATACTGACATCTACTGATAGAATGAAGCTATCGATATGCACAATCTACCGATGCAATGTTTACTGATACAGACAGTCACGAATACAAAAGGGCCACCGATAAAAGCGAGCAACCGATTGACCAAGAGCTACTGATAGGAGTCACCGGTACATAGAGCTATTGATACATGAAGTAAGAGCCACCGATACAAGCGAGCTACTGATAGACCAAGAGCTACATATAGAAGTCACCGGTACATAGAGCTTCTGATACATGGAGTAACAGCTACCTGTACAAGGACAAAGAGCTACCTATAAGGGATCACTGCTATGTAATGTCCACCATTACATATCTACCAACAAAATTCTACAGATGAAAGAGTTTAGTCATTGATTCCTAAACTCTACTATTGTCAATGTTATTTATTCATTAAGCAAGAGTCATATTTGATGATTTTAATGCAATTAATGTTATTTAGTGATAGTTATTTTCATGTCAGAGAACCGTACCTAGTACCCATGAAAAGGTAATCATTCCCATTTTCCGAATCTGAAATCTATATAATGAAGGACAATGTCCAGACATCTAGATGAACACAAAAAGGGAAAAAGAGTGTTGTAATGTGGTGCATATAGGACGAATACATCCATACTCAAAGAATAGTAGACATACATGAAGTGATTTATACAAAAAGAGAAAAAAAACCAAACATCAGTCAAGGAGTAAAGAACTACAACAAGATCTTCATGCACTCAAGATTATCAAACTAAACATGAAGAAAACGACCCTATGTTTTTTCAGAAATAAACTAGAGAAGGAATCAGAAGCATTCCTGATTAATCAAAAGTGTACAGAGCTACACTTCATATAACTAGAGCACTCTAAAACTAATATTTACTCTCTTAGTGAATCTTTTATTTACATTTTGACTAGTGTGTGTGCTCTATATATTTTATACTCACACGGTCTCCTGTGCTAAACTGGAGGATCTCAAAATCATCACACAAACCTTCCATAACACTTTTCTATCCCACTGTTGATAGCGGTAGAGGTCAAGTATGACTTGGACAACCAGTGTTCTGTTGTTTTGTTTTCTCACATAAAACTGTGGTAGATGTCATAGTACCTAGGCAGTCTGAGTACTGTTGTTTACCCTGATCTAGGGTGTGGAACAAATTTATATAATTATTGTAAGAGGACAATGTATTGGATTGAGACCGAACCTCTTGGTTACATTTGTTGTGCATCTTAGATTAAGTCTAAAGTATACTATATATTTTCAATTTTCCTGCTAATTAATTTTAAATACAGTTTGTTTTAAAGTTACTTTGATAGTTAAATTGACAAGTGTTTATACTTATTGTGAACCAGTAAGTTAGTTTCAAATGTTAAATTATTCCATGAAATAAAATAACTGAGAACTAATCAACATTTGGGAAACTAATTGAACTTTTACAATCTATATAAATTCACTATAGTTTAATATGTTTTTAAATTGGGGGATTTTAAGAGAAATATTTTTAACAGATTTTTTAATTGGAACTCAATTCACCCCCCTCTTGAGTATCCACTCCGACAAACAATCATATACACTATTTATATTCCAGAATAATAAAAATAGATTAATCTATATTTCCATTATAATACATTTTGAGTTTATTATCACTTTTATATCACTTATTTCCATGTTATAAAAAGTAAATAATTATTTAATTTCATATCAAACATTGAGACAATATTCGGTACGTGATTCAATAATGGACATGGATTGATTCAATACTCTATGTTCCCATAAGTCCATAATATCTAGAATAATATTAATTAAAAAAAATTATTTATCTAAAATATATAGTTTAATCAAACCAATTATTTATAGAGTTAAAATGAGCAATGTTATATTCATGGAGACACTAGGGCGTACGTACACATCAGTAATGTTTCATTTTTCCATTAATCATTATGGAATCTAGGTAATTACTATTTTATCATTACAGAATTTTCATAATATTAACAACATCATTATAATAATTTAAATATACTTATATATATATATATATCATACACTTGATGTGGTGAATAAATAATATTCCCATCGCTTTGTGGAGGTGATAGTTTACATGTACACACGAACAAATTTATAATTTTTATGGGTATGGAAAGTAAGAAAATAATTTATATATAATTATTTAATAATGATTAATATGTACTAAATATCATTTATTAACATTAATTCCATTATTATAACTAGTCATGATATACATTTAAGGAAAATGAAATAGATGAGTTAATCGATGTGATAGTTCACATGCAATCAGGAATGATTAATTCCATTCTCATTTGATTGAAGTGGAGATGGTTTTAGGTGATTATATTAATATAATAACATATAAATATATTATTTATACTATAGTTATTATTTCAGCATTTTTGGGGGATACATGAAGAAGTGTAAGAGGAAATAAAATATTAATACTTAAAGAAAATGATACATCTTCTGTGGTTGATCAACATCGATGAACACATTAACAACTCTACAAATTTTGTCCTGCAGAAAATAAGGCCTCAGATATGTGTTTATGGATTTTATAATGGTTTTTTTTCAGATCATGGCCAATCCAAATGGTTATATAGGTGTGATTATAAGAGAGGAGTTGGTCCCTTTTAATCGGATAGGGTAGGGGCACCGATGGAAACTCGAATAATATTAAATTAATATAAATTAACATTTTAATCCAAATGAATCCAAATTACGATAGTTAAATGATAAGATGAGGATAGTAAAAATCATTTATCGAATAATCTTTAGACATGGTTTTATTTTATTTTAAACCATATATTTTATGTTTATGCTAAATTATTACTTTTTTATTTTAGTTTTTGGAATAATATTTTAAGGATTAAGTGGATATACATTCTACTTATATTGGGGGATTTTCCATAATTAAAGACATTATGAAAATTTAGACCTTATCATAGTCACTTTTATATTTTAAAAGAATTTTTTTATTTTAGAATAATTTAATAATTTATTATTTTTATAAAATAT
This sequence comes from Viscum album, assembly GCA_963277665.1. Lineage (NCBI taxonomy): Eukaryota > Viridiplantae > Streptophyta > Magnoliopsida > Santalales > Viscaceae > Viscum > Viscum album. The sequence continues at coordinate 602,873,205 of OY728157.1, forward strand.
CAACTATATAAATATTAAACTATTAATTTCATTCAATTTAACTAAAATACCAAGAAGTGGTTATATTTGAAAAAATAATTGAATAGATTTATAAAATTTCATAATCACCTAGAAAATTTTTCGATGGGGAAAATTATGTAAAATATTTTTTATTTTAAAATTTAAAATATGATTTTTTTATTATTTTATTAATAATGAATTCAATACATCATCATTGTGTCATATTTAATTTAGTTTTATAATTTTAAATAAAATAACATAATTTAGGTAATATTATTATATTTATAAATACTATTTATCGGCGATGATATCCCATGTATAACTCCAAATAAAAATACTTAATTTGTTTTGAAAAAAGAAATACAAAAATGATTACTCATCAAATATAATATTTTGAATGCAATAAATTCATCAAAGTGCCACCAATTAGTCCTAAAAATGACCAAATGATGGTTATAGTTGGGATAAATTCATCATATTAAATTAGGATATTTGATAGGGTAGTTTAATATTATAATAATATTATTTTTACCTTTAATTACCCAATTTACCATTAATCAGGATAATAAATTTCAATTGTAAGTTAGTATTCATAATGTCCAAAATAAAAGGGAATTATTTACATAACATGGACCTTCTCATTCCAAATATAGATTCCATTATTCCAAATTCAAAACATAGAATTTGATGAAATTAATTAAAAATTAATCATTTTTACATAATATGAAAACATGTTTTTTAAGTAAACCATCAAAATATTGACATGTTTTTATAGCCAATATAAATGTGAAATCACTTCCATGTGGTCATAAGTACCTTATCTATAGAACAATATTCATTACATAAGCATTAATATTATACATTTATTATTATTTTAAATCATACCATTAAGTATTGTTGTGAAAACTGAACAATGTTGTAATCATGTAGATAGTAGGTTGTATGTACTGTTGAATAATATATTCATTTTTCATTGATCGTAATGGAAAGTAGTTAATTAGTATTATTTCATTCCAAAATTTTAATAAAATAATTTATATAAAATTAATAATTTAAATATGCCTCTATATAAAACATAAATGTAATTTAGTGAATAAAAACAAATCACATCACTTTATAGTGGTGATAGTTCACACATATGCACAAACAACATTATCATTTATAAATCTATGAAAAGTAAAGTCATAATTTAAATATTATTCTTTTAAAATTATTAATATTTAATTAACATCACATTTGAAAATTAAATCATATATCATAACCTGTCATGTGAGACAGTTATTGAAAATTAATTAAATCGGTCCGTGGAAATGGTTGTTCTCATGTATGCAAGTTTGATTAATTATTTTCCCATTTAATGGAAGTGGAGATGGATTTAGGTGATGAAATTAACATAAAAATATCTAATAATATTTTGGATACTAGAATTATTATCTCGTTATGGTTATAGGAGACATAAATGAGGTGATAGAACAAATAAAATAGAAATACAAAAAGAAAATGTTACCTCTTTTGGTTGATCACCCTTGAAGAACACATCAAACCCTCTAAGGAATGTGTAATGCGCAAAATAATCCCTCATGAATTTAGGGACAGATTTTTTGATGTTTCTTTGGGTAGATCATGGAAGAATAATTTTGTTTTATAATTTTTAGTATTAAAAAAGAGTGGGTTTCTTTTCATAGGGGAGTAGAGGGAGAAACCATAGAAGTTCTTAAAATTATTATATTAATATAAACTAATTTTTATAACCCAAAAAATGAAAAATTTAGTTATATAGAATATATGTTGTCTATAGATTAAAATACTCTAATATAAAATCTTTTATACATGTAATTTTATTATTTTCATCCTTATCTTTTTTTGTTTACATTTTATTATACTTTTTGAATTTTCAGCGGGGTAAAAAAATTATTAATATTAAAAGGCTTTAAATTTAACTGATATAATGTAAATTAATGATCAATGGATAATTAATGAATTTTGATACCATAAAATGATCACTTTTTAATTTGAAAATATTATTTCGTATTTATAAATATATTAATAAATTATTATATTTATAAAATATTAATTATTTCAATTTTGGGTCGATTTATTTTCTTGTTTTTGAATAAAATCTAAACTGAGAGATAACAATGAAAAACTCTATTTAATATACATCAAATAAGTCATTGTAACTAATTAAATTATTTTATAGCGCAAATTATTTCATATTATTTTTTTTCTAGTAATTATTATATATTTTATTTAATTCTCTCATTAATAAATCAATCACTATATCATTATTATCTCAAAATTAAATTTACATATTTAATGTAGAAAAAATATAAATAAAATACCATGTTATAAGTGATATTTTTATATTTATAAATTTTATTTATAGTCTATGATATGCTGGGTATAACTACATATTAAAATACATTGCTTTTTTTAAAGAAGATGTCTAACAAAAATGACTATTCGTTGATTATATTATTATAAATTCATTAAAGTCATAAAAAAGGATCCACGTGGTAATAAAATCAAATAAATGATTTTAATTATTGGGTTATACTCATGAAATAAAATTTATTAATGTGTTATAATATTTTTATATTATTATAAAATTATTTTTAGTATTAATTACCTTATTTCCCTTTAACCATGGTAATACAATTTATTACTAGAGATGAATTTAATAATTTTAAAAAAATGGCTCTATTAACATAATATATAAATTTTTATTCCATTTACAAAATCAATTTTCTCAAATCCAGAACCTAGAATTGTTTTAAATTAAATAATTAATTAATCATATTGAATGAATAAGAAAAACTACTTTTTAAGTAAAATGTTCAAAAGTTCAAATAATTTCTATATCCAATTTCAACGTGAAATTGATTCCAGCATCCAAATGTGGAATAATTGATAACAACCTATCATAAATATACATTAATACTAATTAAAATGATAATATAACTCTCTAAATAACTGAGATAAAATGTTTTTTTGAATTAATATGTAGTATTTTTCACAATATAGTAAAATATGAATTTTAACAAAAAAATACAAAATATTTAAAAAAAATTAAATTTATATATTGGGAATGCAATAAGAAGTTTATATTGTAATGTAATACATATAAATGTGTCCAAAAGTAGATTTAAAATGGGATTTCCGTCAAGAATTGGTAATACTTCATTATTTTAAAATTACTTATTTTATCCAAAAAATTGAATTCGTTCTTATAACATGCCTAGAAAATATATAAGAAGAATTTTTAATATTACATTGAATATATTATTTATATATTTTATTAATAAAATCCATCTAGTTTGATTACTTTATTTTATAAACCCACTTGTTTTCATTTATATCATTTTTTCAGAAAAATACATTTTTTATATACAATTTGTTTTTATTTAATTTCATAATTAATTTAATAACCAATGAATCATTATATAATCATTTTTAATCCATATTTTCATAGTTATGTCAAAATTTTCTATTCCTTCCAGTCTAATGACTACTTTATAACTACTATACTAAAAAATAATATTTATTTGTTCTTTCAAGAATGATGTGTCATATCATGAACACTATGAATGAATGTGTTTCCTTTTAAAAACTTGGGACATTACATTATACTCAATTTGTATGTTATTTCTTCGCAATTTGAATTGGTGTTCAAAAATTAATCTAGGACTTTTCAAAGTACTTTTATTGAAATCCCACATCAGAAAAACTAAACATTTTTTATCCATTACTAATATCCAACTCCATACATGAACTAACACATCAAACAAAATTATATTAACAATATAAATAATAGAATTCCTCCATGAAACACAATCAGGAAAATTTGGTAGTTCACATATATGGGATCTGTTATAAGAAAAAATGTTATAGAAAGAGAAATAACAAAAAAGATGAGAATTAGAAGAAAATATAACACCTTATCGAGAGAACTAAAAATAACATCGAATATTTTTTAGGAAAAGAACATAAATAGAAATATTTATAAGCCACATATTTTGACCAATGTGAAACATGTGTGTTAGAAAAATTATTAATCGCATGTAAGAGTAAGTCATTTGTAAAAAACAATATCAAAGGTAATTTCATTTATGGTGAACTATTCACTAATATATATATATATATAATCCATGACAAAACCAAATATTATCAATTTATTAAAAGTTTTGTGAAAAATACAAATAATAAACCAAATATAATGCGTGTACTTATATTCATTTTCATAAATAGAAATGGAAATGTTTGTAATCTATTTAATATTATTTTTATCTTAAAATATTTAAATTATTGAACATTTAAAAATATAAAAATCTTGGTTGGGGAAACAATCTACCACATAGGGGAACCAATAGGGTTAATCCTATTGGGAACATGTAAACCTAATAAACAAGGTAGTGGCTCAGTAGAAGAGAAATGCTACCACAAAAACCAGGTGTATCCCATAGGTTTTATTTTTTTGAGAATGGTGTAGGACATAGCCTGCATGTGAGTTCGTGTATAATTCCATTGCAGTGTGTTCTTGTGTTATCGAGTGATGACACCAGTGTCTATACTTATAAACAATTTCCATAAGTCCTTTCATTTTGATCTCAGACAGTTCCTTAACTCATGGGATTACTTTCCATCCATTGGATCATTGTTGGCTTGGCATGAGACATATGAATCTTTTCCACATCGATCATTACTAAATCATTGGATGAAAATAATATTGATTTTGATTGTAAATCCAGGATGTCAGATCCAAACGCATTTGTCCTTACCCTATTTGATCATCAATTTAAATTGATGAATGTGATTCAGTTGAACCAAAGAACTAATCTGAACCATTCAATTCCAATCATCTTCTACTTATACTCAAACAAGAGGACCCCTACAATGTATCCATTATATACACCACTAATTTTGTTTCAGCCTCCCTCATCCATGGACCATTAACATAATTGTGTAACTACTAAAAAATCCAAATCGTTTATAAACTACAACCAAACATGAAACGATGTGACATTATGGATTAAATAATCAAATCATAATCCTTACCACGGATGAACTACAACACTCCATGTTATCATCACTTAATATATATATATATATATATTCTCCATAGGGTTAAATTTTTATTTGAATAAAATCTAATATATCTTCTTGATTCCCAATCTCTATAACAATATTAATATATATATATATATATATTTCAATCTGTTTAAATTAAATCATATCATCTGATGGACGTGTATATGAATCCAATGTAAAATCCAAAATCTATCATTTAAAACACCTTTGATATTGGAAATAAATTATTTCGTCAAAATAGTATATAGTAGGATGAATATGTGTATAAAAGGAAAATGATCACTTCTATTAATATATATCACCCAAATGTAAAATAAAAATCTTCATAACCATTATTTATCATAGTAAAATATGTGTGGTAAGGGTACATTATTTATTTCATGTTATAATAACTATTATTTTGGTTTTTATAAGTGATTTTTTATTTTCATAATTAATATTGTAATGGGTATTCTTAGGGTAACCTATATATATATTCGTATTTATATATATTGATTTTCAGTATATATGAGAATGATATTCTATTTTATGACATTATGAAGGGATAAATTATGTATTTAGTATTTAACATGGTTGTGTTTTAGTTTTATCAAATAATTTAGGGTTTTAAGATTATAAGATAATATGATAAATCTATGATCTAATGAAACAGGAACTCCATTATATTATATAGTTTTTCTTAAAAATTTGATGTCATTTTATTTTATTCGGTCTTATATATTCTCCACTTTGTCAAATAATATTATATGTTATGTTTATTTCTAATAATTTTTTACATCACATTCGTTCATTGGTGTTTATCATTAATATATAATTATATTTTAGGAATTAAATTTCTTTTTTAATTTCTATAATGGGAAATGTGAATGAAAATTTCTCTCATGTCATGAAAATACAACTCAATTTGAGATTTTATTATTTATAATCATGAAAAGATATTTATAAAAAATCCTCTTTTTAAGTTAAAAATACCAGTGTGAAATACATATATACATAGAGCATGTTCAAAATGGTTTCCATAAAACCTAACACGTGAATGTTGTAAATAAGGTTATAAATTTTGGAGTGAACTGATCCCTCAAAAAGTGATTTGGCCCGAGATAGACTTCAATTTTAAAAGATTCCCAGGTATTTTTTTTATATATTTTCTAATTTTTTTTGAAATTTACTAGATTATTTTAAAAACAATTTAAAAGTATAAATATTTTCAATGTTATACTATTTCCAAAGTGGAAATATGTTCAAATTAATAAAGTATGTTCAAATAATTAGTTATTTAAATTATATTTTCAAGAAGTATTACAAATAAATTTCAAGGTTATTTAATTATTATTTTTTTTGAAAATATTTATTTCAATAAAAATCATTTCATCTATTTTTAAACCCCATATAAGTAAATTTAACGATCATCCAGTTATATTAAAATTATTTTTTAAAATACACATCAATTTTAAACACTAATTATAATAGGAAATATTTTATCAATATTTCAAATAATATTTTTTTTATCTAATAGGAAATATAAAATTATCCAAAAAGTCAAAATGGGATTCCCATCAAAAGGCTTTAAAACTTATTTTTTTTTTTAAAAACATTATCAATCTAAAAACTTGTCATTGTTCTTATATTATGTCTAGAAAGCATATAAGATAAATTTTAAATGTCACATTGAATATATATATTATATATACTAATCCTTGGTGTATCCAGCCCTACATATCACCAAAGGAGCCTCCCACGTCACCCAAAATTGGATTCCCCACTGCAAAATCACAAATTTCCCACTCCACTACTCATGTTTTACCTCCTCAACATCTAGGTTTACACTACTCATGTTCTCACTTCACTATTCGTGTTTTCCCTCAGCTCATGCTGGGGTTTCTGCCTCTCTTGTTCATCATCCACCGCTTCCATTTTTGAGTCCTTCTCAACCAAAGGCCTCCACCTACATCACCTCATTCCATCATGCCTACTTTGTTTGGTTTGCCTCATCATACAACTTCTTCACACTTTCTATTGTTTCAGACTCCACCATCGGTTGCTAATTTTTATATCACCCATGTTTGGACCCCACTCCAAAATCTAGAACGTCTCGCTCATCTTCTAATGTTTTCCCACCACACCATCATGATATATATTTAGGTAATGATATCAAAATAATAATATATAATTATATTGATCATACTGGTGTACATTGTTTTTCATTATTTTAAAATATATTAAGGATCTATAAAAAGAAATAAAATAGGAATACGTAAAGAAAATGATACATCTTCTACGGTTGATCAGCCTTGAAAAACAACCTAACACCTATAAGAGGGTTTTATTCCAACACTATGGCCTCGTGAATGTGGAAAGGTATTATATAAAGGGTTTTTGTAGATAAAGGATAGATTTTTTTTGAAGTTTGACTAATTGGGAGAAATGTGTGGGTTTTAATTGTAGAGTGGAGGGGTACCCATTGAATTATTAGAAGTATTAAATTATTATAAATTTAATTTAAATTCAAAATGTTTAAAAACTAAATTATATATATCATTGGATGATTTTGGGTCGAATACTTATCATCCAATTAATATTAAACATGTTTTAAAAAAATTAATCCCTATTGTTTTATTTTAACCCATTTTAACTCATTCCGATGTATATTGTAATTTACACTTTCAGAGTTAAAATAACTACCAAATCATACCAAACGACCAATGTTGGCTTCATTAATGAAAATGGATTGACTATATTAATATCATGAAATGATTTATTTTGATTGAAATTGAAATTGTATGACTAAGATATTGGTAATTCCACTTTTTTTATGTTGTGATTATATAGTGGTCCTTGGACATTTGAAGGGTGGTTATGTGATAAGCCAAAGTTGGGTGGTTATGTGATTAACTAAATATGGGTGGCTCGAAGATAAACTGAGGGTAGGTGCGCCCATGATATAACTAAAATGCATTAGGTATAAAGATGGAGTTAAATGATATGGTTTCCCCTAATATATTTAGGGAATATACTGTGATGTGTTTTCAAAATGTAAGAATGAGGGTGACTTTCTACATAGTTGTGAAGGCTATAATGTAATTATTATATGTATCCCAAAATAAACCGTAATAATTTATAATTTCAATGTAGTTTTATAGTAATTTTATGATTTCATGAGGTAAGATAAATAGTGTATGTTTTATGTGTAACAAGTAGGTTTTTGTGAAAATATTTTCATTATTTTTAAATGTTCACGAACTAACGGTTTTATTTCTTATTTTATATCCCATACTAAGAATTTTGGTCACACATATTGTTTTTGAAATGTTTTTTAACATTTTATAAGGATGGGTAAAAGGAATTAATAATTCAAAATGTAGAGACTCGATACCTGACGTACATCGATATTACATTAATTTTGTGGAATACTTAGTACATAACAAAAACACACACACAAGGATCGTAAAAGTTTAGTGTCTTTTGAAACTCGGAATATAATCTTCTAATCAGGTGAAAGATCTTCAATATCTTTCATAAAGATCTTCCTTTTTTTACCTAAACCCTTTCTTTATATCCTGGGGAAAAGAAAACATAAAAGGGTGAGCTCAAATGCTGAGTAAGGGTAAACAAAAGAAATATCAATCACATCGTATACACAAGCACATAACTTTTGGAAATCTTAACCTGCAAAAGAGATCATAATTTCATAACATGGGATAAATCATGGAAGTGAAATGTAATCACAATAATCATAACTTAAAACATTAAACTTTGTAGAATTCACACATAAGCATAGAGAGTCATTTCTTGTTAGTCAAGACTCATTGCCAAGACTATCTTAGTGGACAAAGTCCCTTTCTGAACCGAGTCACCCTCGTTTCAGTCCTGTTTCACAGAACCGGTATAACCTATCGTTCCATCCATGTCTATCTCATGAGATATAAAATCTTTACCCAATGCATTTGAGGGATATATAGTTCCCACCCATCTCATAATGATACCATTCTTATGTGTGCCACAAAATCATAAATCATACATCATTGCATAACCCATGTAATAAAAATGGTATTTTTAAACATCATGACATCATAAAACAATTCAAATAAGATAAAGGAATTCATAAAAATAATTCCATCACAACATAATCAAATAAATGTAATAATAGGGATAGAAACAGAACCCTATATTATCTTAGATGGAAAATAATTTTGATAAAACACTTGAACTCCATTCTTGAGGAAAATATCCTTTCTACTTCAAAAACATCTTCCTTTCTTAACATGTCATACAATTTTAAACTAAAAGAAGTTGATTAAAAATAAACTTGAAAACTTGTAAAGTATGCTTCTTGGAAATAATGTTTTAAAAATCCATTCATACCGTATAAGTAAAAAAAATCATTATTCTCGTACTTTTGTTGGAAAAGTAAAAAAATTTACCACATACGAAAAACGACAAAAGAGCCCTTTCATATCCTTTACTAAAAACTCACTGAAGAGTAAAATTTGATTTAAAAAATTGTAGGTGGATGGAAATAATATTACATATTGAGGAAACATGGATGTGGATGATAAAATACACCCCAATAAATACTAAAGTATAAACAATTTCGGATAAAAATGAGATTGTGATATTTCCCTTACCTTAGGTCCGACTTGCTTTGTAAGTGTCAGAACCTCATGTATAATGATATAAATAATGTTATTGGCCTATTCCAGAATCATACTTATTTTTATGATATCATATATGGTCATATTCTTAGCTTCTTAGTAGTAATATTTCATTGATACTTGTTATTCGGGTGTTTTTAACTTTTTGTTCTTATCCGTGTTTTGTCGAATAAATTCTTATTCTTTTCTTTAGGTTATAGATACCTCATTTCCAGAATGGTATTAGTGTAATATATATCATATTAATTCATTCAATTTATTTATATAATCATTATGAAATGAAGATCATGTAGAACGAGTCACATCACATCGTGGAGACGGTATTCCGTACGTACGCATGAGTGAAGATATCTTTCCTATTATCGTGGAATTGTATTGGAGTATATGTATACTATTTCGGAATCAATATCACTTTATAATAGTCATATATAGTCATTATTTACACCATTATACCCATCCAAATAAGGTGGTGGTGGAAAATAGATTACACCACGGTGTGGAGACGGTATTCCGTACGTATGCACACGCGGTGATTTCTTATTCCGTAGGATGGATAGATGGTGAAATAGGGTTGTTTCATACTTATAATAACATATAAGTATATGAGTGATACTTATATTATTACTTCATAATGAAACAACTAAAGAAGAAGAAGTGGAAGAAGAAATAAAGATGAAAAAATCGGTAATGGACATTACCTCTTCTTTGAAGTGCTTCTTTGACACCTTCTTTTAGGGCACTAAAATAGGTCTTTGAAGAAGATCAGGACCTCTAGGATGTCTCTAGGGAAGTGGAGAGGAGAATGTGGAAGGGGTTGGCCGAGATTGAAGGCTCAATGTGGTGTGAGGAAGAGGGGGAGGAGGTGCCCTTTTATAAGGGAGGAGAGGGGCACCTTTGGAATAACAAAAAATATTATTTTATTATAAAGTCATGTTCGGTTTTAAATAGATCCAAATTCATTTATTTCAAGGATAAGGTGGGTATGGGTCGAAATAATTTCATACAATAGAATTTAGACAAGTTTAGGTTCCTATTTTAACCTTATCATTTAGATTTAACATTATGTTAAATAAGTTTACTTTTACCGTGTCTTCTTGTGTTCTTATACTATAAGGTTAATAAACATACTATAAGCAGCCAAACGAAACCCAAGTTGTTTATTATTAATATATATAACCTTATCTAAGACACTTTTCTGAACCATATATTTTTAGGAATAAAATAACAATTAATAATATAATATTTGTTTTCAAAACTATTTTATGTCAATTTTGAAACTATTTAGTAATTGATTTTTGTGAAAATAATAACAGAATGATTAGTTCGAAAAAAGTTAATTAAATATATACTAACATGTCATAGTAACCTAGAAAATTAGTGGAATTCATAAAAAGTCTCAAATTATATTTATTTGGGTATTTATAATATCAATTATTCTAATTTTTCACTATTATGGTAATTACTGCATCATCATTGCGTCATAAATAAATTAAATTATTTAATGTCTAAAAATTATTAATAAAATATCATTATGTATGAAATTTTATTAGCTTTATAATAAAAATTTACAATCGAATTTATCTTAAGTATAACCCTATATTATAAATGTTTTAGTAAATAAACATTGATTTTAACTCTTTTAACTCTTCTTTGATTTAAATAATAATAAATGTCCTAATCTAATCTAAGTGGGCATAAATTGTCAGATTTTATTCCTATGCTTGTTTTTGGTCGAATTACACTTGTCCAATAGAATTAGGACATGTGTTAGGGTAATAATAATATCATTTTTACCCTTAATTACCATATTAACTTTTATCCGTGGTAAAAAAAAGTAAAAAGTAACTATTCACCAAAAATTATTTTCATCTCATTGAACAAAATTTTACTTACTAACATCAACTGTGTCTCTCAGATTTTTGAAATTCCACTCACAGATGCAGTAAAATTATGTTTTATGAAAAATTCATTTTTTTACTACCACATAGTGGTTTCACTATTCATCAAAAAATGAAAGTTTCCAGAAAAATACCAAAAATTAGGCCTAAGTTATATTTGATATTATGAACTCAAAAATGATGTCTATTTTACCAAATTCAAAACATATCAGCTACATTAACTAATTTAAAAATTAATTCCCATCGTCAAAACAAATGGCGTGTTTTTAAGAGATAATAACTATCAAAAGATTGTCACTTGTGATGTGTTAGCAGATCATGTGATAGAATGATGGGTCATTCCATCTGTCTCAAACAAAAGGTTAGAAAAGTTATCAAAAAAATACATAAGTCCATCTATAGTGAGATTAATGATATATGGTTCCTAAAATGGACTTATACTTCATATATCATACTGATTAATATAATAAAACTAGTTTATACTAAACAGGGACTTCCTGTAGGCCAGTGGTAGGCGATAAAGGCCAGTCGCACTTCGGTTGTGGGTTCGATTCCCACAGCCTTGTCCAACGTGATGGGCTGTCAGCCGTCCTGCAGGTTTTCCTTTTTCTAAAACTATATTACTATAACATCTCATAAATAATATCGAAAAAACTTCTATCCTTAAACAATACTAACTTATGTCTAACATAATCCATTCCAATCTTTAGGCTTATCCATAATACTGTAGTCCACTCTCATAATATAGTGAAAACGATTACTAGAGATTTAATACCATCGTTGATCCCCATATATCATAAGATATGTCTTTTTGGTCACATTCCAAACATTCAAAGGCCTTAATCATGTATTCTCCTGGATACCCATTGAAACTTAGTGAAAACATGAATGCAGTTAAAAGTTAACACATTCCACATACCAAAATCGTCAAAATTCTATATACACAAACCATGATATCACTTAGTCCTTATATGAGCTCATGAATACTGTCAAACTTTTCATTTTCTCATTTTCCCTTCATTATGCGCATATCATCTTATTTCCTAAAATATCTCAATCACTTTCCATGGTTATCGGTACCATAAAATTATTGAATACCACAATATAACAATACATAAATATTCCAATAATCCATGATACTATATACAGCATTATTTTAGAATCCCATTACATAAACACTTAATCATTCCACCACATCATTGTCATATTGGACATCACCAATAGTGATCACATGTGACGTCCCTTTGTCCTTTTACTTAACTGGTTGCTCATGTCGATCATCACTAATCCTTAGATTAGGGCATTTATTAGCATAATTCCCCATTTCCTTGCACTTGAAGCATTGATGTGTAGTAGGTTCATTCTGTGTATATTTGTTTGCATAATTAGTCATCTTCTTCCCATCATTGCGGCATTAAAATGCCTGATATCCTTCCTTTCCACATTTGAAACATTTACTTGTCCCTTTAAGATAATCTCCACCATGATTCTTTCCACACTTTGAGCATAAGGAAACATTCATCTTCTTTTCACCATTATTTTGAGATTTCTCCTTGAACTCTATCTTTCGTTTCTTGTCAAAACTATGAGATGGATAAGTAACACCAACTTCCAGTTCTACCTTGATAGCACAACGCACAATTTCTTCATAGCTACTGAAGTCTCTTATAGCTAATTTCCTTCGAAGATTTGGTTTTCAGCCACTGAAGAATCGATCAACTTTACTTTCAGGTTGCATGATAAATCCAGATGCATACCTGGCAAGCCTTTTAAAATTCGCTTCGTATATACCAAAATATTCATCATCATTTTTCTTTAGTTCAAGAAAATCCTTCTCCATCTTTGTTCGAAGAATACGGGGGATGTACTTATTGAAAAATATGTTTTTGAACTCGGCCCATTCCATGGACTCAATTTCATCTCTTTTCCTTGTATTTTTGATAAGATTCCACCATTGATCAGCTTCACCTTCCAAACGATATACTGCTAAGATGCCTTTATCATGTTCAGAACATTGAAGAACTAAAAATATCTTTTCAGTGGTACTGATCCATTGTTCAGCAACAAGCGGGTTAGAAGACCCACTGAAAGAAGGTGGACATTGCCTCATGAAGGACTCAATAGAATGTTGTTCCCTTCTCTGCTCATTTAGAAGTCCAGAATGATTCATTCCTTGTGTAAGTATAGCAATAAGATCATGCACTCAATCTCCCATAACATTTGTTTGTTCAAAAGGACAATCATTACATTGTCCATTGCATTGATCAACACGGTTCCTTCGGGTTCCATCCATCGTCTAAAACCCGAAAAGAATAGTGTGAGAGGAAAAAAGTATTCTAGGGAAAACAAAATAATAAAGGGGCAGTATCCTCAATATCTAACATCTTAGGTTAAATTCTAAGATCGTTACCATAGTTCTAGGACTATATCCTATACGTATACTTATCCTTAGGGACATCCCTAGACATACCTTAGAAATATCTCCAGGGATCTCACTAATGTTTTCGCATCCTAGTTTCCAAAGGTTGACTAAACCTTTCCTCTGATACCAATTGTAGAGACCCGAATCTTGACGTACATTGACATTACATTACTTTTGCAGAATACTTAGTACATAACAAAAACACACACACAAGGATTGTAATAGTTTAGTGTCTTTGGAAACTCGGAATATAATCTTATAATCGTGGGGAAATATCTTCAACATCTCCCATAAAGATATTCCTTTTTTTACCTAAACCATTTCTTTATATCCTGGGGAAAAGAAAACATAAAAGGGTGAGATCAAATGCTCAGTAAGGGTAAACAAAAGAAATATCAATCACATCGTATACACAAGCACATAACTTTTGGAAATGTTAACCTGCAAAAGAGATCATAATTTCATAACATGGGATAAATCATGGCTGTGAAATGTAATCACAATAATCATAACTTAAAACATGAAACTTGGTGGCATTAACACATAATCATAGAGAATCATTTCTTGTTAGTCAAGACTCATTTCCAAGACTATCTTAGTGGACAAAGTGCCTTTCTGAACCGAGTCACCCTCGTTTCAGTCCTGTTTCACTGAACCGGTATAACCTACCGTTCCATCCATGTCTATATCATGAGATATAAAATCATTACCCAATTCATTGGAGGGAGATATAGGTCCCACCCATATCATAATGATACCATTCTTATGTGTTCCACAAAATCATAAATCATACATCATTGCATAACCCATGTAATAAAAATGGGATTTTTAAACATCATGACATCATAAAACAATTAATCTAAGATAAAGGAATTCATAAAAATAATTCCACCACAACATAATCAAATCAATGTAATAATAGAGACAGAAACAGAACTCTATATTATCTTATATGGAAAGTAATTTTGATAAAACACTTGAACTCCATTATTGAGGAAAATATCCTTTCTACTTCAAAAACATTTTACTTTCTTAACATGTCATACAATTTTAAACTAAAAGAATTTGATTAAAAATAAACTTGAAAAACTTTAATGTAAGCTTCTTGGAAATAATGTTTTAAAAATCCATTCATGCCGTATAAGTAACAAAAACATTATTCTCGTACTTTTTTCGGAAATGTAAAAAAAAGTACCTCGTACGAAAAACGACAAAATATTCCTTTCATATCCTTTACTAAAAACTAACTGAAGGGTAAAATTTGATTTAAACAATTGTAGGTGGATGGAAATAATATTAAATATTGAGTAAACATGGATGTGGATGATAAAATACACCCCAGTAAATACTAAAGTATAAACAATCTCGGATAAAAATGAGATTGTGATATTTACCTTACCTTAGGTCCGACTTGCTTTGTAAGTGTCCGAACCTCCTGTATAAAGATTTAAATAATGTTATTGACTTATTCCAGAATCATACTTATTTTTATGATATCATATATGGTCATATTCTTAGCTTCTTAGTAGTAATATTTCATTGCTACTTGTTATTCAGGTGTTTATAACTTTTTGTTCTTATGTGTGTTTTGTCAAATAAATTCTTATTCTTTTTGTTAGGTTATAGATACCTCATTTCCATAATGTTATTAGTGTAATATATTTCATATTCATTCATTCAATTCATTTATAATATCATTATGAAATGAAGATCATGTAGAACGAGTCACATCACATCGTGGAGACGGTTTTTCTTACGTACGCACGAGTGATGATATCGTTCCTATGATCGTGGAATTGTGTTGGAGTATATGTATACTATTTCAGAATCAATATCACTTTATAGTAGTCATATATAGTCATTATTTACAACATTATACCCATCCAAGTAAGGTGGTGGTGGAAAATAGATTACACCACGGCGTGGAGACGGTATTCCGTACGTACGCACGCGTGGTGATTTATTTTTCCGTAGGATGGATAGATGGTGAAATAGGGTTGTTTCATACTTATAATAAAATATCAGTATATGAGTGATACTTATGTTATTACTTCATAATGAAACAACTAAAGAAGAAGAAGTGTAAAAAGAAATAAAGATGAAAGAATCGGTAACAGACATTACCTCTTCTTTGATGTGCTTCTTTGAGACCTTCTTTTAGGGCACTAAAATTTTCCTTTGAAGAAGACCAGGACCTCTAGGATGTCTCTAGGGAAGTGGAGAGGATAAAGTGTCAGGGGTTGTCCGAGAATGAAGGCTCAAAGTGGTGTGAGGAAGAGGGGGGGGGAGGTTCCCTTTTATAAGGGAGGAGAGGGGCACCTTTGGAATAACTAAAACTATTATTTTATTATAAAGTCATGTTCGGTTTTAAATAGCTAGAAATTGATTTATTTCGAGGATAAGGTGGGGATGGGTCGAAATAATCTCATCCAATAGAATTTAAACATGTTTAGGTTCCTATTTTAACCTTATCATTTAGATTTAACATTAAGTTAAATAAGTTTACTTTTACTGTGTCTTCTTGTGTTCTTATACTATAAGGTTAATAAACTTACTATAATCATCCAAAAGAACCCCAAGTTGTTTATTATTAATATATATAACCTAATCTAAGTCACTTGGCCGAACCATAGTTTATTAGGAATAAAATAACAATTAATAATATAATATTGTTTTAAAAACTATTTTATGTCAATTTTGACACTATTTAGTAAATGATTTTTTGTGAAAATCATAACAGAATTATTAGTTCGAAAAACGTTAATTAAATATATAATAACATGTCATATTAACCTAGAAAATTAGTGGAATTCATAAAAAGTCTTAAATTATATTTATTTGGATATTTATAATATCATTTATTTTAATTTTTCACTATTATGGTAATTACTGCATCATCATGGTGTCTTAAATAAAATAAATTATTTAATGTCTAAAAATTATAAATAAAATATCATTATGTAGGAAATTTTATTATATTTCTAATGAATATTTTCAATCGAATTTATATTATGTATAACCCTATATTATAAATGTTTTAGTAAATAAACATTGATTTTAACTCTTTTAACTCTTCTTTGAATTAAATAATAATAAATTTTCTAATCTAATCCAAGTTGGCCTAAACAGTCATATTTTATTACTAAGCTTGTTTTTGGTCGAATTACACTTATTCAATAGAATTAGGACATGTTTTAGGGTAATAATAATATCATTTTTACCCTTAGTTACCATATTTACTTTTAACCGTGGAAAAAAAGTAAAAAGTTATTATTCACCAAAAACTATTTTCATCTCATTGAACCACATTTTACTAACTATCATCAACAGTGTCTCTTGGATTTTTGAAATTCCACTCACAGAAGCGGTAAAATTATGTTTTATGAAAAATTCATTTTTTTTACTACCACTTAGTGGTTTAACTATTCATCAAAAATTGAAGTTTCCAGAAAAATACTAAAAATTGGGCCTAAGATATATTTGACATTATGAACTCAAAAATGATGTCTATTTTACCAAATTCAAAACATATCAGTTACATTAACTAATTTAAAAATTAATTCCCTTCCTCAAAACAAATGGCGTGTTTTTAAGAGATAATAACTATCAAAAGAATGTCACTTGTTTATAACTTTTTTAGATGTGAAACTACATCCAATGACCAAAATTATATTAAATTGTAAAAATATATTATAAATATACTTTAGAACCAATAAAATTAATAATTTATCACTATTAATTATTTTGATTAAAAAAGTTTTTTTTTACTAAAATTTAGTAATTTTCAATCTTCATCAGAATATGAAAGTTATCCGAAAAGTACCAAAATTTCACCCTAAGCTAATTTCATTATTCCGAATCCAAAAATGAATTCCATTTTAAAAAATAAAATTTAAAAAATTTAAAAAGTGGTTATTACTATTCATAACGGCTAGTTTTAATAATATTTTAATAGCATATCGTTGTTTAGTGAAACTTGGTATTGCGTAATACACACGCTATCGAGGAAGGTCGTGATTGCGTCTAATGAAAGGAAAGTCAAGGATGCGTGTTGTGAAATCTCCTTTTGGTGTAGCGTACAACACAAGACCTTAATGAAATTAAAAAGAATATTTTTCATAAAATCTCAGGGTGTTACATTCTACCCCCCTTAAAATGAATTTCGCCCTCGAAATTCGTCGGGGTTATAAATGGTTTACTATTCAAAAGTTTCTTTAATAGAAACCCACATTGTAAAAAGTAATACCAAAACCAATCTTTAAAAACAAATGTATGAAACGTAATGGTTACCCAAATAAACTAATCACTAGGTTTCCACATAGGTGAAAATATGGATACGGAAGAGAAATCTAACCATCATGTTCTGATGGAGAGTGGTAGAGAACATGGCTATGGAAAAGCCAGAAATCACAAATCCATAAATTTGTGACGATCTAAGGTACCATCTGATTCATCAGATATAAGAGCACTAGGACAACATTTTTGGTTTTCAAGATCGTTTCCTTAAAGTTGATGAAATTAAAATTAGAAGAAATACTTTCATGATTTAGGTACAGTCTCAACATTGGTCATTATTTTGACAATTTCCACTTCAACTCTTAAATAAATGAAGTTTAATTTGTCATTCGTGATGTGTTAGAAGATCATGTTATAGAATGATGGGTCATTCAATCTGTCTCAAACAAAAGGTTAGAAAAGTTATCAAAAAATACATAAGTCCATCTATAGTGAGATTAATGATATATGGTTCCTAAAATGGACATATACTTCATATATCATATTGATTAGTATAATAAAACTAGTTTCTACTAAACAGGGACTTCCTGTAGGCCAGTGGTAGGCGATAAAGGCCAGTCACACTTCGGTTGTGTGTTCGATTCCCACGGCCTTGTCCAACGTGATGGGATGTCGGCTGTCCTGCAGGTTGTCCTTTTTCTAAAACTATATTACTATAACATCCCATAAATAATATAGAAAAAACTTCTATCCTTAAACAATACTAACTTATGTCCAACATAATCCATTCCAATCTTTAGGCTTATCCATAATACTGCAGTCCACTCTCATAATATAGTGAAAACGATTACTAGAGTTTTAATACCATCGCTGATCCCCATATATCATAAGATATGTCTTGTTGGTCACATTCCAAACATTCCAAGGCCTTCATCATGTATTCTATTGAATACCCATTGAAACTTAGTGAAAACATGAATGGAGTTAAAAGATAACACTTTCCACATATCAAAATACTCAAAATTCTATATACTCAAACCATGATATCACTTAGTCCTAATATGAGCTCATGAATACTGTCAAACATTTCATTTTCTCATTTTCCCTTCATAATGCGCATATCATCTTATTTCCAAAAATATCTCAATCACTTTACATGGTTACCGGTACCATAAAATTATTGAATACCACAATAGAACAATACATAAATATTCCAATATTCCATGACACTATATACAACATTATTTTGGAATCTCATTACATAAACACTTAATCATTCCACCACATCGTTGTCATATTCGACATCACCAATAGTGATCGCATGTGACTTCCCTTTGTCCTTTTCCTTAAGTGGTTGCTCATGTCGATCATCACTAATCCTTAGATTAGGGAATTTATTAGCATAATGCCCCATTTCCTTGCACTTGAAGAATTGAAGTGTAGTAGGTTCATTCTATGTATCTTTGTTTGAATCATTAGTCATCTTCTTCCCATCATTGCAGCATTAAAATGCCCGATGACCTTCCTTTCCACATTTGAAACATTTACTTGTCCCTTTAAGACAATCTCCACCATGCTTCTTTCCACACTTTGAGCATAAGGAAACATTCATCTTCTTTTCACCATTATTCTGAGATTTCTCCTTGAACTCTATCTTTCGTTTCTAGTCAAAACTATGAGATGGATAAGTAACACCAACTTCCATGTATACCTTGATAGCACAACGCACAATTTCTTCATAGCTACTGAAGTCTCTTATAGCTAATTCCCTTCGAAGATTTGGTTTTAAGCCACTGAAGAATCGATCAACTTTACTTTCAGGTTGCATTATAAATCCATATGCATACCTTGAAAGCCTTGTAAAATTCGCTTCGTATATACCAACAGATTCATCATCCTTTTGCTTTAGTTCAAGAAACTCCTTCTACATCTTTGATCGAAGAATACGGGGGAAGTAATTTTTGAAAACTATGTTCTTGAAGTCGTCCCATTCCATGGACTCAATTTCATCTCTTTGCCTCATATTTTTGATAAGATTCCACCATTGATCAGCTTCACCTTCCAAACGATATACTGATAAGATGACTTTATCATGTTCAAAACATTGAAGAACTAAAAATATCTTTTCAGTGGTACTGATCCATTATTCAGGAACATGTGGATCAGAAGACCCACTGAAAGAAGGTGGACGTTGCCTCATGAAGGACTCAATAGAATGTTGTTCCCTTATCTTCTCATTTGGAAGTCCAGAATGATTCATAGCTTGTGTAAGTATAGCAATAAGATTTTTCACTCCATCTCCCATAACATTTGTTTTTTCAGAAGGAAAATCACTGCATTGTCCATTGCATTGATCAACACGGTTCCTTCGGGTTCCAGCCATCGTCTAAAACCCAAAAAGAATAGTGTGAGAGGCAAAAATCATGATAGGGGAAAAAACCTAATAAAGGGGGAGTATCCTCAATATCTAACATCTTAGGTTAAATTCTAAGATCGTTACCGTAGTTCTAGGACTATATCCTATACGTATAGTTATCCTTAGGGACATCCCTAGACATACCATAGAAATATCTCTAGGGATCTGACTAATGTTTTCGCATCCTAGTTTCCAAAGGTTGACTAAACCTTTCCTCTGATACCAGCTGTAGAGACCCGAAGCCTGACATTCATTGACATTACATTACTTTTTCGGAATACTTAGTACATAACAAAAACACACACACAAGGATCATAATAGTTTAGTGTCATTGGAAGCTCGGAATATAATCTTCTAATCGTGGTGAAATATCTTCAACATCTCCCATAATGATCTTCCTTTTTTTTACCTAACCCCTTTCTTTATATCCTGGGGAAAATAAAAAATAAAAGGGTGTGCTCAAATGCTCATTAAGGGTAAACAAAATAAATATCAATCACATCGTATACACAAGAACATATCTTTTGGAAATCTTAACCAGCAAAAGAGATCATAATTTCACAACATGGGATAAATCATGGAAGTGAAATGTAATCACAATAATCATAACATAAAACATGAAACTTTTTGGCATTCACACATAATCATAGAGAATCATTTCTTGTTAGTCAAGACTCATTGCCAATACTATCTTAGTGGACAATGTCCCTTTCTGAACTGAGTCACCCTCGTTTCAGTCCCGTTTCACTGAACCGGTATAACCTACCGTTCCAGCCATGTCTATCTCATGAGATAAAAAATCTTTACCCAATGCATTGGAGGGAGATATAGGTCCCACCCATCTCATAATGATACCATTCTTATGTGTGCCACAAAATCATAAATCATACATCATTGCATAACCCATGTAATAAAAATGGGATTTTTAAACATAATGACATCAGAAAAAAATTCATATAAGATAAAGGAATTCATAAAAATAATTACATCACAACATAATCAAATCAATGTAATAATATGGATATAAACATAACCCTATATTATCTTAGATGGAAAATAATTTTGATAAAACACTTGAACTCCATTCATGAGGAAAATATCCTTTCTACTTCAAAAACATTTTCCTTTCTTAACATGACATACAATTTTAAACTAAAAGAAGTTTATTAAAAATAACCTTGAAAACTTTTAAAGGATGCTTCTTGGAAATAATGTTTTAAAAATCCATTCATGCCGTATAAGTAAAAAAAACCTTATTCTCGTACTTTTTTCGGAAAAGTAAAAAACAGTACATCGTACGAAAAATGACAAAAGATTCCTTTCATATCCTTTACTAAAATCTCACTGAAGGGTAAAAGTTTATTTAAACAATTGTAGGAGGATGGAAATAATATTACATATTGAGGAAACATGTATGTGGATGATAAAATACACCCCAGTAAATACTAAAGTATAAACAATCTCGGAAATAAATGAGATTGTGATATTCCCCTTACCTTAGGTCCGAATTGCTTTGTAAGTGTCCGAACCTCCTGTATAATGATTTAAATAATGTTATTGACTTATTCCAAAATCATAATTATTTTTATGTTATCATATATGGTCATATTCTTAGCTTCTTAGTAGTAATATTTCATTGCTACTTGTTATTCGGGTGTTTATAACTTTTTGTTCTTATGCGTGTTTGGTCGAATAAATTCTTATTCTTTTCATTAATTTATAGATACCTCGTTTCCATAATGGTATTAGTGTAATATATATCATATTCATTAATTCAATTAATTTATATAATCATTATGAAATGAAGATCATGTAGAACGAGTCGCATAACATCGTGGAGACGGCATTCCGTACGTACGCACGAGTGATGATATCGTTCCTATGATCGTGGAATTGTATTGGAGTATATGTATACTATTTCAGAATAAATATCACTTTATAATAGTCATATATAGTCATTATTTACACCATTATACCCATCCAAGTAAGGTGGTGGTGGAAAATAGATTACACCACGGCGTGGAGACGGTATTCTGTACGTACGCACGCACGGTGATTTATTTTCCCGTAGGATGGATAGATGGTGAAATAGGGTTGTATCATACATATAATAACATATCAGTATATGAGTGATACTGATGTTATTACTTCATATTGAAACAACTAAAGAAGAAGAAGTGGAAGAAGAAATAAAGATGAAAGAATCGGTAACGGACATTACCTCTTCTTTGATGTTCTTCTTTGAGACATTATTTTAGGGCACTAAAATTGTTATTTGAAGAAGACCAGGCCCTCTAGGATGTCTCTAGGGAAGTGTATAGGAGAAATTGGCAGGGGTTGGCCTATATTTAAGGCTCAAAGTGGTGTGAGAAAGAGTGGGAGGAGGTGCCCTTTTATAAGGGAGGAGAGGGGCACCTTTGGAATAACTAAAAATATTATTTTATTATAAAGCCAATTTCGGTTTTAAATAGCTTCCAATTGATTTATTTCAAGGCTAAGGTGGGGATGGGTCGGAATCCTCTCATCCAATAGAATTTAGACATGTTTAGGTTCCTATTTTAACCTTATCATTTAGATTAAACATTAAGTTAAATAAGTTTACTTTTACCGTGTCTTCTTGTGTTCTTATACTATATGGTTAATAAACTTACTATAAGCAGTCAAATGAACCCCAAGATGTTTATAATTAATATATATAACCTTATCTAAGTCACTTGGCCGAACCATATATTTTTTGGAATAAAATAACAATTAATAGTATAATATTTGTTTTAAAAACTATTTTATGTCAATTTTGACACTATTTAGTAAATGATTTTTGTGAAAATCATAACAGAATTATTAGTTCGAAAAAAGTTAATTAAATGTATAAAAACATGTCATATTAACCTATAAAATTAGTGGAATTCATAAAAAGTCTCAAATTATATTTATTTGGGTATTTATAATATCAATTATTCTAATTTTTCACTATTATGGTAATTACTGCATCATCATTGTGTCATAAATAAATTAAATTATTTAATGTCTAAAATTTATAAATAAAATATAATTATGTAGTAAATTTTATTAGTTTTCTAATTAATATTTTCAATCGAATATATCTTATGAATAACCCTATATTATAAATTTTTTAGTAAATAAACTTTGATTTTAACTCTTTTAACTCTTCATTGAATTAAATAATAATAAATGTCCTAATCTAATCCAAGTGGGCCTAAATGGTCATATTTTATTCCTAAGCTTGTTTTTGGTCGAATTACACTTATCCAATAGAATTAGTACATGTTTTATGGTAATAATAATATCATTTTTACCCTTAGTTACCCTATTTACTTTTAACCGTGGTAAAAAAAGTAAAAAGTTACTATTCACCAAAAAATATTTTCATCTCATTGAACCACATTTTACTTACTAACATCAACCGTGTCTCTCGGATTTTTGAAATTTCACTCATAGAAGTGGTAAAATTATGTTTTATGAAAAATTCATTTTTTTACTACCACTTAGTGGTTTCACTATTCATCAAAAAATGAATGTTTCTAGAAAAATACAAAAAATTAGGACTAAGTTATATTTGATATTATGAAGTCAAAAATGATTTCTAATTTACCAAATTCAAAACATATCAGTTACATTAACTAATTTAAAAATTAATTCCCATGGTCAAAACAAATGGCGTGTTTTTATGAGATAATTACTATCAAAAGATTGTCACTTGTTTATAAGTTTTTTAAATGTGAAATTACATCTAATGACCAAAATTGTATTAAACTGTAAAAATATATTCTAAATATACTTTAAAACCAATCAAATTAATAATTTATCACTATTAATTATTTTGATTAAAAAAGTTGTTTTTAATTAAAATTTAGTAATTTTCACTATTCATCAGAATATGAAAGTTATCCGAAAAGTACCAAAATTTCACCCTAATCTAATTTCGATATTCTGAATCCAAAAATTAAGTCCATTTTGAAAAATAAAATTTAAAAAATTTAAAAAGTTGTTATTACTATTCATAATGGCTAGTTTTAATTATATTTTAATAGCATATCGTTGTTTAGTGAAACTCGGTATTGCGTACTACACACACTATCGAGGAAGGCCGTGATTGCGTCTAATGAAAGACAAGTCAAGGATGCGTGTTGTGAAAGCTCCTTTTTGTGTAGCGTACAACACAAGACATTAATGAAATTAAAAAGAATATTTTTCATAAAATCTCGGGGTGTTAAACAAAATGAATGTTATGATTATTTTTATCAGGAAAAATAAATCATATTTTATTTTAATGTGTTTCATTTTGTGAAAAAATTATATCTATATTTGGATTTTCATTCAATTCAATATAATGAAAACAATTAAGAGTAACATAATTGATATTTTATAAAAATAATAATTTATTAAGTTATTTAAAAATCATAATTTTTTTAAAAAATTCAATTTACCTATGATAAGGTTTAAAATTTCATTATGTATCCATTTATAGGAAATTTACACCATATATATATACATTATAGCCTTATAATATTTAATATGTTGTTACCACAATTTAAAATACGTATAATCACGGATAAACAGAAAAAAAAATTAAAATGATATATATACATATGTAAATATTATTGGATGAGAGGATTTACAACTATCCTCATATTATCTTCAACGTAAATCTATTTGGGCCCATTTGTTTTTAAAAATAATTTTATATTAAATTAATATTTTACTAGTTTCCATGGGTGCACATTCCCTCTGATATAAAATTGTATAAACTCCTCTCTAACATTCACAAAGAAAAAATAGTTTGGATTTTACCGGATCTACCCTAAACCCATCCAAAAACACCAATACATGATCTTCATGCCTT
Source organism: Viscum album (assembly GCA_963277665.1). Taxonomy (NCBI): domain Eukaryota; kingdom Viridiplantae; phylum Streptophyta; class Magnoliopsida; order Santalales; family Viscaceae; genus Viscum; species Viscum album. The sequence continues at coordinate 602,898,781 of OY728157.1, forward strand.
AGTTTAAGAAGAACACCCTTCTTATTTGTGTTATGGTTTTCTTCAAGTGGGGTCAACCTTGGAAGATGACTTTTTTTTATGTATTTATATTTTATTTCTTCCTTAACTTAATTCATGTATCATCCAAGCATGATGATATTATAAGTCCAGTATCAGGAATATACTATGATATTTTTATGTAAATATCATCTAATAAATCAATCTCCTCTTCCATTAAATGATAAAATTATTAATCATTCATTCATATATGTGAACAATCACCTCCAAGAACCGATCTAATTCATTTTTCATAACTATTTCTCTTGACTGATTATAGTATTAGAATTAATTTTCATATGTTATATTCATGAAATATTAATCATTATAAAATAACAATTTATCAATTATTTTTTAACATTCCTGACACATATAAATGATAACTCCATTCATTTGTATGTTTGAACTATCACCTCTACAAAGAGATTTTATTCGTTTTTATTCACTAAATCACTTGTAATATATATATATATATATATGAGTATATTTAAATCAAAAATAGTATTATCATGAGGTTATAATAATTTTGGAAAGATTAAATAATATATAATATTTTTTCATAACGATCAATTGAATATTGAAAATATTACTCAAGCAAGTGTATGGCTTACCATCTCCATGATAATAACATTATTCATTTTTCATAACCACACAACATTGTTAGATTTTATGGTTTAAATTATGTTTAATTATGATTATAATATAAAGAATATAACATCTGAGATGATGGAACTATGACCACATAGACCAGTGACATCAAAACCATGTTCATTTTTTACAAAATAAACAAATATGCAAAAAAATACAATATAATAATGAATAATTATGTAATTTAAATAGAATATTAATTAGTGATATAAAATAAATTATAAAATTGAAAAGGTTATCAATAATGGAGAACTTAATCAAAATTTATCTTTCATGAAGAACCAGAAATAGACGTGATGAGTTGGAATCGCAGTAAGGGACTCAATCTCAATCACCTTTCATTGAGGCATATTTTGATAATATACACCACCTCATTTTACATGATGTATAATCATCTGAATTTAATTTTAATTTAATTCATTGGTTCTAAAAATAAATATATTATATACTATGAATTTTACATTCATCAAAAATAATTAAGAGTCTTGAAATGAGAATGATTCCAATTTTATTCATAAAATAATCAAATATTTTCTAAATTTAGTTTTAATGAATTTTAATAGAGATAAAATTTTAAATTAATTTTATTCAATTATATATGTTAAATATGAAAAAAATATACTATCAGTAATAGGGACATTAAATTTTAGTTTTTAATTTTCTTTGGTAACTTTTAAAAATAATCATTTTTTATTGAATAGTAAGTAATATAGTATTTTAATTCAAAAATTATTCTTAGTATTATTATTTATATAGTTATATTTTCTATTTAATTGGTTTTAAAGTATATTTACATTATTGTTTTATTATTTAATTGAATATTGGCCCTCAGAATCAACATCACATTGAAATTTGATGTAAAAATGTTGTGTACATTTTAACATTTAACATAAAATGATTGTTTAATTATTATGTCAAAATGTTTACTTTTTAATTTTTACCATCTAATTATATGTTCACTATTACTATTAGTTAATACATTCATGTCATTATTTCATGCATAGAATTAGTTAAACTAATATGTTATAGAAGTTATTATTCAATATTATGTGTTTAAAATTATTTATGTTATAAAAATATGTAAACATTTTATTCATTTAATTTAAATCATATTTTTTAATATATTCATAGATTTGGGTACATTATATGTTTTGGAAAAATATAATCTTGTGTTATTTTATTTGAGGAATAAAGGATTAATTTCACATGTACGCATGAACGACGTTATCATTTCACATGTACGCAATAATGACGTTATCATTTTTATGTGAATGGAAAGTAAGAACATAATTTAGATATTATTAGGTTATAGTGATTAATATTCCATTAATACCATAAATTATTAATTATTCATTTATTAAAACCATTCATTAGACATGTACATGTAAAATGAATTAGATCAGTTCGTGGAGGTGATAGTTCACACGTTTAAACGAACTATTAATTCCATTCCCATTTGATGAAAGTGGAGATTTATTTTGGTGATTATATTAGCATAATAATACATCATAATATTGAGGATACTGAATTATATTCTCATAATTTTTTGAGGATAATTGAAGGATGTTGAAGAAGAAATAAAATAGGAAAACATAAATAAAACGACACATTTTCTTCGATAAATAACCCTTGAAGAATGACTTAAAAACCCTAAATAGGTTGTTATTAATAAAATCAGTATAAAATAATATGGGGAGGGATTTTTTTAATTGGTATGGATATATATTGTCTAATCAAAATGGTTTTACAGATGTGAATATTAGTGAAAAGTGTGTTCTTTTTATGGGAGAGGGGAGGGGCACCCTTGGAAGCTCTTAAAATATTATATTAATATAAATTATTTTTTAAATCCAAATTACTCCAAATTGAGTTAAAAATATTATAATATGAATATATTTCTGAATCCTATCATCCAATTATTGTTAAAATAGAATTTTAATTACTTTAGACCATACCATTTTGGTTTACCAGCAATTATTCTTTTTAAATTTTAATTACTGAAAAAATAAAAAATTAATAAGTAATTGATTTTATTTATATGGTTTCTATTTCACTAAATTAATAATTTTAGAACATTTAGAACCTTTCAAAGTCAATTTAATATTTTTAATGATTTTTACGGTTTTTTAAAAAATAGCAATTTTTTATTTTTATAAAATATCAATTATGTTAGGTTTGAAACTATTCATTTTATTGACATTAATTAAAATCCATCATGAGATATGATTTTGAAAATAGATATTTAATGGTATAATAATATGTCCTAATTTATTATAAAATTATTTGATGGAATAAAATACTTCAAAATATATTTATTTTAATATTATTATAAATATATATTTGATTATTCCGTAAAAAATTATATTATTTCTTCATAATTGTGTTATAATTAATTTTAATTACTTAATTACATAAATTATAAAAAAATTGATATGCTGTTGGTAATATTATTTTATTTGAAAATAATATTTATAGTCTAAAAGATCACATGTATAACGCAACACAAAAATACATTACATTTTAAAAACAGTTTAACAAAAATGACTATTTGTTTAATATAATATTATAAAAGAATTATAAACATCCAATTGAATCCATGTGCTTCAAAAATATACCCAATGATTCACATGTATTGAATTATATCATAAAATTAAATTATGACTTGTGTTTTAGTAGTTTTAAATTATTATAATAGATTTTTACCTTTAATTTCATGATTTTCCATTTCCCTTGACAAAAAAATTATTACCAATTTTAATATTAATAATGTAAAAATGGGTAAATTTTTAATTAATTTGGGAATTTTTAATCCATATATCTAATCCAATTTTTCAAATTCAAATCACATTACTGTCATAAAATTAATTAAAAATTTATCCCCATAGAAGGAATATTTAAACAAGGTTTTAAGGTAAAATGTTCAATGGGTTACATAGTGTTTATATCCAATTTCAATGTAAAATAGATTAAAATGACAAAAATTGGGTAAATTGACAAAAAAATGTAAATATACATTAAAACCAATTAAAACATCATTCTAACTATATAAATGACTGACAAGAAAAAGCAATGTTGAAATAAAATGTTGTATTATCACTGTTCATTAAAAATTAATATTATTTGAATAATACCATAAATATATTAAATGCAATATTTTATCAATATTTTAAATAATATGTTTTTTTCTCTAATAGGAAATATAAAATTATCCAAAAATTCAAAATGGGATTCCCATTAAAAGGCGTTAAAACTGATTTTTTTAATAAAAAAACATCATTAATCTAAAAACATGTCATTATTCTTATATCGTGTCTAGAAAATATATAAGATAAATTATAAAGGTCACATTGAATATATATATTATATATACTAATACTTGGTGTATCCAGCCTTACATATCACCACAGGAGCCTCCCACGTCACCAAAAATTGGATTCCCCGCTGCAAAATCGCGAATGTCTCGCTCCACTACTCAGGTTTAACCTCCTCAACATCTAGGTTTATAGTACTCATGTTCTCCCTTCACTGTTCGTGTTTTCCCTCTACTCATGCTGGGATTTCTGCCTCTCCTGTTCTTCCTCCACCGCTTGCATTTTTTCCTCCTCAACCAAAGGCCTCCACCTGCATCACCTCCATCCTTCATGCCTACTTTGTCTGGTTTGCCTCCTCATACACCTCCTTCACACTTTCTATTGTTTCAAACTCCACCATCGGTTTATAATCTTCATATCACCCAAGTTTGGTCCCCCCAATCCAAAATCTAGAACGTCTCCCTCAACTTCTCATGTTTTCCCACCACACCATCAAGGGATTCCACCAATCTTGTTCTCCCTTAACCACTCGGTTTTTCCCTACACACCTTATCATGTTTATGCCTCTCACATTATCTCTATTCAGATTTTATTATCACCTCATTCTTAGCCTACAACCCCTTCCTGCATTGCCTATGTCCATCTTTCCTTCTCTATCAGCTCTACCTCCACTTATGCCTCCTTCTCACCTTTTATTGTTTCAAACTCCACCATTGGCTTGCGGTTTTATTGCTTTTATCTGTGATAAAATTTAATTTACTATATTGTAACCTCTAGGAACTAGTAAATAACCTTACTCTCTTACTTTCTATTCCTTCTAACTATAGTAACTGTTAAATTTTACTAATATTACACCCAATCCCCACAACTGGTAAACTAATTTCTTAACCCATGAACCTAAATTCAGGGTGGTTTCTAATAAATCAGATCAACTAATATTGGAACAGATGTTTCTAACTATAGAACACATGATGAGGTAGGTAGAGTTGGTCTAAAGGAATTTGTTCTTTCTTACTACATGATTCATGTTACATTGATTAAAGATGATGACAAAGCCTCATGGTTCTACAACTCCTTGGATCTGACATGGAGTATATTACACTAGAAATGATTTATAAAATTCCTATGTCCAATCAGGTTGGGATCCATGTTTTTTTATTGTATATATATTTCCATTAACAATTTTAATGTATTTCACATTTAATATTTCCAATTCACTTTAATGTGTTTCTAATTAATATGATAAGTTCACTATTTTTTCAGGGTTGGATTGTTATGCCTATTGATTTTATATTATGTTCATTTTTAACATGTTACATTATCTTTTAATTGATCCACAATATATGTATTTTTATTCACATTCATAAATTTGTATTCAATATTACTTTGTTCGGTTATAATATGTTTTATTCACAGTTATTTTGCTCAGTGTAAATATGATGTATTCACTGTATTTTCTTATTCACAGTAATATTGTTCATGTTATTTACTGTCAGTTCATTCAGGGTTTAAAATTTTTTTGTGGAATGAATATTCAATAATGTTTGATTACTAAAATACAATGTTATAATACTTTGAGATTCAGTTTTTTGATGTCAAATAAATTTATTGGTTGATGGAGAATGGTGGAAGTATTTAATGATTTCCATTAAACTGCACTGATAAAAGCCATCATTGATGTAATTCCTACAACAATCAGATTCTTGAATGATTGGGTAAACCATGCACTGATCATAGCCCAAAATATTTATCCATACTGTTATTATGATTTCCAATACACTATATATGTTTTTCTGGTTAGAATGTTTTTTTCATTATTTTATCTTGGTTGGAATTTGTTGTCCATTTTTAGCATGTTTTTTTCACTATTAATATGATACATTCACTGAAAATTGATTGCTCAATATCTGTGTTTTTAATCCATTTCAGAATATTGTATTCACTGTTAGTAATGTCAATGTATATATGTTTTATATGCTATTTGTTTTCTCTATGTTGATATGTTGTATTCATTGTTATTTTTTCATTTTATTCACAGTAATTTTGTTCATGATTTAGAATTTTATTGTGGAATGACTAGTCTTTATGGTTTGATTCAAAATTTATAATGCTATATTACTATTGAGATTTAGTTTTATTGGTCCGAAATAATTTGTGTGATTGATAGAGAATGATAGAAGTACTGAATTAGTTCCATCATGTTGTCGTGATAAGAGTTGTACTTGAGATAAATCATACCCCAATTATAGACCCAATTGATGTGGTAAACACCACACTAGTATGAGCCCTACATATTTATCCACACTATTATAATGATATTTCATATTCCACTTGTGGCCATTTAAGTATCAATTATTATAGTGGACATATTACTCTTGCCTATTATGTTGTATTAACCTTGAAGTTACTTACTGTAGAACATATGAAGAGGTTTGTAGCACCGAACAAGTGGAATTTGTTATTTCTAAATACATAGTTCCTTATATAAAGATTAAAGATGATGACGAGGCCCCAAGGTTCTCCAATGCTTTGTATCAAACACAAAGTTGATTGAACGATACTTGCTTTATAAAATTCCTTAGTGAACCATGGTTGTGAAAATAGTTTTTTCATTGTATATATGTTTCAATTCACAATTGTCATGTTGTGCACATTTAATATTTCAAATACACTATATACATATTTTTAGTGAGTATGTTACATTCACTATTTGTTTCTTGATTGGAATATTGTGTTCACAGTTCGTTTGTAGTTGACTTTTCTATGAATTGTTTACCATCTCTCGAATTTTATTGTTTACTATAAATTAATTTACAAAAAAAACGGAATTACCTATTTTTATGTTCATATTCGATAAAATAAATATTTGGTTTCGATATGTTTTTATTGAAGTATGAATGTTGTATCCTTTTTAGGTCTCATTTCAATATATGTACATATACCTAGAATTCCTAACTAGGAAACATTATGTGGTTTCCAATTTGACTCTTGGAGGTGATACCAGTTTGATAGATCCATGAAGAGTTCATTTGATTGGTGCAAAATATTGATTCAAAAAATACCAAGAAATATTCCTGATCCTGCCTTACAGATTGAAGAATTCATGTTTGGGGATCAAAGCCCTACAATTTCATTATTCTATATTATTTTTCAAAGTTATTTTTATTGTTCATCAATCATTGATCTAAAGTTAAAAACTAGAATAGAAACATGAATTTCGGTTTCATATGATTTTTAACCTTTCATTATTTACTTGAATTCATGCAAGACAATTGAAAAATTATCAATTTCTGTTGTTCTTACTAAAATTTTCCTCTTCACATTCATTTCAAAATATTATACAAGAAAACTGCTGGAGGTCAAAAGAGCTGCTTGCATCGTACTATCTGTTTAGCCAATGCCATTTTTTATGCATTGAAGGCACCATTATTTTATACATAGGCTTAATTTGACTGTACGGACTGTAGAAAAGTGGGGGATAATCATAATTTTTTTTAATAAAAGTGATCAGTCCAATGATGTTTATTCCATTTTGGTGACCAAAATATGGTCCTTTTATGTGTACAAGGCTCCTCGGTGTGGGGTAGTTCAGTTCAGGTATGTTAACTTTTGTGATTTTTTTTAATATGGTATTCAGTAAAAAATTAATTTATTTTTTATGATCAGTTGGGAATGGTTGAAATAGAGTTAAATAAAATAGATAAATTATTCATATCATGGAACATTATTTGAAATTGGTATCATTACAGCTCACAACATATTGCAAGAACACATTCTGATGGTATGTAACTACAAGTTCAATATTTTAATTCAATTAATTACTATATTTTCATCTTTTTAATTATTATTTTATATATATAATGTAGAAAATGGAATGCTTTCAAACTCATGAATTATTGAAAGGACAATTTATGATTGGATTTACAAATTCAACTAGTTGATAAAATAGTAAAAATATAAATATTATAAAATTTTCTTCAATTATTGAATGATTTTTTACATTTCTGTTTTAAAATTATTCAAATTCAAATTTCTTATATTTATTTTTACAAATAATTTTTATATAAATTTTCTTCCACTGTATTTCACTATACAGAACCATTCATTCTATAAAAAAATATGAAATTTATTGGAAATATTTTTCATGAAAATTAAATATTCAATTAATTTTGACATATTTTATCTATTATAATGGTGTTTCCATTTTTATTCGCTTTTATTATAATATTATACACCTAGACATTCTAATTACATAAGATTAAACATACCTATTTCATCACAATTTTTACAAATAATATTCTCATATTACCAAAAACCCATTAATCTATATCACCGTGCATATGCATGGCCATGTACTAATGATCTAAGATTTATTTAGAATCACAGTTCAGAAAAACACACATGATTTTATGCCTGGGTCCGCATATCTTGAAGGGATACTGGATGTCATCAATCACATGCCATTTCAATTGCGTCTAAAATAAGTAATTTAGTATGTTCTGTCAATGATCATGAGAACACAATAAAATAGTATTAGGGATATTCTTCATACATCGAAGTTGATTCGACTAAGTCAGGCTTCATAAAATTATTTCTCAATGTTTGTATTAGGTTGTATGTTATCATACTACTAAGACATCTTGTATAAGGTGATTTTTTATTCTTATCAACTTTTTGACATTTTGATCTGTTTTACTTTTTTTATTTCGCTCAAATCATATGCAATATAAATATTATAATAGACTATATCTTATTTCACGTTTTTCACTTCAGTTAGACATCCTCTATTTTTTATGTATAATTTAACTTTGTTATAATCATGAATTTGGTGCATATATATGACTTTCATGGACTCATTAATTGATTCTTTGTTACTAACATTTTCTTTGTGGAATTATGTTGATATAATGAAGTAATAAACATTAATCTCAGCACATCATTCAACTTCATTCCATCTTCATTTCTCAGGAACCTCCCCCATATAAACCCTAGGTCTTGATCTCGGCTGTTTTCAAAATCACATTTCAAAAAAAACATATGATTTCATGCCTGGTTCTACAGATCTACAAGGAAAATAGAATTTCATCAATCACATTCCATTTCAATGGCGTCTGATATTAATTAATCATTATGTTCATTCAATGATCATGACCACACAATAAGATCAAATTATGGATCTACATCATAGCTCAAAGTGGGTTTGACATAGAAAGGCTTCATAAAATTATTTCCCACAGATTAGATTAGGTTAGCTTCTATCCTATTATAGACACATCCTGCATAATATTATATTTTTTTCGTAACTAATTTCATGCATTTTGAGCCATTATAATTTTTTTATTTCTTTAATATCTTTTGGAATAACCATATAATAGTAGAATATATATGCATTCTGGTTGTTCACATTAATCGTTCAACAATTATTTTTGTATGTATAATGAAACCAATTTACAATCAAGACTTTGGTGCATATATCAAACTTGTATTCACCCAACAGATGGTTCTTTATTACTCATGATAGCTTGAGGTATACACATTCATAATGTTATTATAGATTTCATACGCATGATTGTTTCCATATTTCTTAAGAATTCTTTTTAGAGATTTCTTATGGTCACCAATGACGTTTGATATAGATAGATTCATTTCCGTGATTATAATGTACTGAATGAATCCTTCTATGATTTCAGGTATGATTACTTAATATTTTTATGATGATCTTGAAAACCCCTCACACTAAATATTATAGGATACGATGTTCGATTTTGTTTTTATTTTTATGTTGGTGTAATGCATCATGTATTCAGGTGTATCTGATTTATATTATCTCGCATGAAACCAAAGAGATCAAATCAGAAGAAATTTTATATGCTTAATGGAGGACCTTAAAAATAACAAGTAAACAATTTAATTTGTAACTTCTACATTCCTTTTCATTTTATGTAATGACTTCATTTATTTCATTTAAGTACCAATTTGTAATAGTATTCAACATTTTGATACATCTGACAGTCACAGATCAATTCATTGAATGCTATATTCACTATAATATTATTTAATTGAAACTTATGTATGTCTTCTGTATTATTTTATAATTTAGTAACTATATAATTGCAGCAATTTTGACAAAACATTATTACTAGTTTCCATTAAATTTTCTCTTTATTATAGAACTAGAAGTGACATATGATTTAAATTTACATTGTGATTTCTATCATCATTCTTTAATAAAAAATATTTCACTATTTTTATATTCTTTGTATTATAGTAAAAAATGTCCCATCAATTTCTTCTCACATATTAATATAAAATTCCATAAAATTTGTTCTTATTTTCAAAACTACTAGTTCCCAAGCACTAGAAATAGTAGGTTTCCCTATGTTGATATTCTTTCTCTAATTTTATTACATTCATTTATTTAAAATAGTCACTCTCTATATAATTTATCTACAACTAAACTATCATCGTGTTAATAAGACCATATAATGCTAACTCAAAAAACATAATTACTCCTAGATTGTATCTACTCAATTTGAAAAATGACAAGCCTTTTGCCTCCTATATTTACAATTTCTTGTTTACATATTGTACATAAACACCATATTGTTATGTATTTTCGAAACTCTATATTATTCACTTTTATTCGAACACCATTGTTCAATGGTAATTGTTTTGAAACTTTTCATTTAATAAAAAATTTCACCCTATCTACTAATTCTATGTTCAGTGGATATTTCAAATAATGAACATGTAGTTTTATTAGAAATAAAATTATCCTAATAATTGTTATCATTTGTCATATCATTGTTCAATGTTTTAATTAGCTGTTCGGATTTATCAAATATTGTGCCACTAACACGTGAAAATGATGTGTGTAATTATTAGCACGTATCAAATGGTGACATAAATATTACATATTGTCTACATCTCCTTTTTATAGTACAAATTTATACTATGATGTAAAAAAACCATGTTTTAGACTTTTTCATAGATGTTTCATGTTTGTATATATTATATATAATCTATCTATGTATTCTGTAGAAAAATATCATATTAGTCAGCGTTATTACAATACAATGTTTGATTATTTTGAGTTTGTTAATATCTAGTATAATGTGCATTTCCAGAACATTATATATATTTAGTACTACATTGATATGTTTAATAGTTATATTGTATTATTGTATTTAAATGTTCAATAAAACTTATTAATATATATAATTTAATTTTAATCTACACAGTTCATTTTCTGGACAATGAAGCTGATGAAATATATCCTTAACCCATTATTGCGGGAAAATTCTCAAAAATCACCTAGCTAAAAAACTTATAAAAAATGTTTTTCATGGAATATTAAGTAATTATAGACTAGGTTCTATCATTTTTTAGTCAAATTAATATTGTTCCAACAATAGAAGAGAATAAGTATATGTATTCATTTTGAAATGATTTGAAAACATCCTCCCAAAACAAAAAATTCATTTCATGTATCTGTTCTATATACAAATTTTATTTTCATATATCCAGCTTTTACCCCTTCTATTAAATTTATATATAACAATACTATATGATAACAAATTTATAAACATTAAATTTATAGGTAACTATTAAAAATAGCAGTCTATTTTCAATGTAAAACCTATAATTTAATATGTCTTGCGTACAAACGGGTGAGGACTAGTTACATATATATTTCATTAAAAAACTTGATCTAAAATGAATTTATTATTTTATAAACTCACATAGTTTAATTTGAGAATATTATTAAAAACAAAATCATTTATATTGTTTTTTTATTTAATTTCCTAGTGAATTTGGTTTCTAATGAATCATTATATAAACACTGGTTAATAATATTTTCATAATGCAGTTACTATCATTTATTCCCATAATTATAATTGATATAAAATAACTACAACATAATATTATATTATTAATAATATATTTTATTTTAGTATTTCTCATTCTTTTGAGAAATGTAATATTTTGGAGAAATCCAATATTTTTTGACGGGTATACACTTGAAAAGAGATTCCCCTTTTTATTAATATTCTTAAAAATTAATAAATATGAAAAATATTTATTCTATAATTAATAGGAATGTGACATCCTTCACCCCTTTGGAAATTTCATCCTCGTATTATAAATTTTGGATTGGTAACTATGTTTTCTCTTTTCAAAATTACTTCATTGAAATAGAAAATTGTAAAAATAATAAATAAAACTTACTCTTTAAAATAAATAAGTGATATTAAAAGGTAACTCAAGAAAAACATATAAGTATTAAATATAGGAAAACATAGATATGGAAGAAAAAAACCATCATGTTATGATGGAGTCAGATAGAAAACATAATTTGGAGATAATTATCAATCCAAAAAACCACAAATATTCTGATGGGTTAAATGACCGTTATGATCCTAGAAGGAAAAGTAAAAAAGAACTTTTTTATGAATTTTTTTCATAGAGTTCAAGAATTATTTTACTTCTTGAATAAGAACAAAAATTTCCCAACAAACTTGATAAGATGTCTTTAATCCATTAATAAATTTCCAACAGAAGCTCATCTTTTTCTCTAAACGAATTGTAGTCAAGATGAAAAAATTTCAATAAAATAAAATAATAAAAAAAATATAAAATTTAAATTTCTCTTTCCTCAAAACATTAACCCATACCAATATGGTTTTGATTAGATAGAATAATTCCCCAAAATTAAATTTCCATTATAAAATAAAGGCTAATTGTAATCTCCAATATTCAACTGTAATATAAAAATTTCTACATGGACCATTTAAAATAAAAAATCCTAATAATAATCAAAACAATGATTGAAACCCAAAATTTAAAATTATTTTATCACATAGTCAACAAAGATAAATTTAATCATTTTTCTCCAAATAAAATAGATTACTCTAAATGCATCTCACTAAAAATTTAATTTCAAAAAACACATATTCTCCACGATATGATTATTATGTCCATAATTAAACTAATTACCCATAATTCAATATATGAAATCATAGATTCATCCAAACTATAATTCAACCTATACTCCTAAATTAAAATAGCATATTAAAAAGTTACCAAACTAGTGAACATATTTCAATATAATATTTATCACCTAATTCTCAAATCATTTTCTAATACTATGGATATCCATTTGATAAAACACACGTTTCATATAAATAAATGGGACTTATTTACATAATTAATAACATACGATTAAATATATTGAAACAATTTTCCGACTTAAAAAAATAGAATTTTAATAAATTAATTAAAAATTAATCTCATTGATAGAATAAGAAGACATGTTTTTTAAGTAAAACGTTCAAAAGTTCACATAGTTTATATATCCATTTTCAAATTGGAATTGATTATGATGAAAAAATTGGATTAAATTATAAAAAAATATTGTCCATATAATTTAAACCTAATTAAAAGGATAATCTAACTATATAAATATCTAAGACGAAAATGAACATTTGAATTAAAATTCATTATTTTTCACTATTCATTATAAATAGATGATTTTCATAAATTTATTAAAAAAATATCCAATGCAAAATTTTCTACCCATTTTCTAAAGAATATTTTTATTTTAACAAATATAAAACATAATAGTGTCAAAAAATAGTTTTTAAATTGTTTTCCCCTCAAAAGGAAGTCTAAATGTATTATTTTGAAAAAGAACTTAATTTATCCAAAAAATTAAATTTATTCTCATACGATGTCTAGGAAACATTTAAAACAATATTTGAATATTAAATTCAATATATTAAATATAAATTTCATTAATAAAATCCATAAAGGGTGATTTTATTATTTTATAAACTCGCTTAATTTCTTTTAAATGGGTTTTCAGAAGAAGACATCATTTATTTTCAATTATCTTTTATTTAATTGCCCATAAATGCATACATTATGGAATTTTAGACATTATCATATTAACATTGTAATTTAAAAATATTTTTAGGATATTATAATAAATAAATAATTTATTATTTTTATAAATTATCAATTATTTCAATTTCGAAACTTTTCATTTTTTTGAATTTAAATAAAATATAAACAGAGATATAACCTAGAACAAACCATTTTTTGGACTCTTAATATGTCATAGTCTCCTAAAAATTCATGGATGGTATAAAATATGAAAAAATATATTTATTTAACAATTATTAGTATCATTTATTTTATTCTTCCTTTAATATGTATATTATTGCATCATCATTGTGTCATAATTAAATATAATTATTTAGTAAATAAAATAACAAAATAAATATCCATGAAGTAGCTAAAAATTTTATATTTCTAAATACTATATATTTTATATTATATACCATGTATAACTCCACATTAAAATACATTAGTTCTTAATATGTCATAGTCTCCTAATAGTATTTTCAGCTTTAATCAGTTAATTTACGTTTAATCGTGGTAATACAGTTTATTACTAAAGATACCATTGAAAATGTTAAAAAATGAATGGGACATATTTTAATATTTTAGACTTTCTAATTCCTAATACAGAATCCTTTTTTAAAAATTCAAAACACATTAACAGAATAAATTAATTAAAATTTAATCACATTGATGGACTAATAAAACTGTGTTTTTTTGAAAAAAATTCCAAATGTCACATTTTTTAAATATAAAACTCCAAAGGGAAATTTATTCCAATGAACAAAATAGGATTATATGTCAAAATCATAATTTATTAGGGAGATATTAGGGGCCCACCCACACTTAGTTTAACACAAAACCTCATATCATTGGTTTATCATGTAACCAAAATTGTTTGGTTTATCACATTACCACACATAAAATATCCAACTATAATTACACAATCATAACACATAAATGATTTCAATTATCAAAATTTCACTCATCAGTCATAATAATTAATTTCAAGATATTTATTTTCCAAATCCATTTCCAAATCCATTTATAACATTAAATTTATGTATTTTTGAATCCAAGTTTCCCATAATAATTTGAAAACTTTAAAATAAAATAGGGAATTAACATTTAATTCATATATGTATATATTGTTAAATATGTAATTTTTTTTCATGATATGGACATTTATGAGAAGAATATAGAAGAATGGATATTTAAAACTTTTAAACAGCTGTTTTTAGTTAAAAAGTAAATTATCACATGAGAAACACTTGGATAAAAATTATTGTAGAATAAACTGAAAAATTCATCGAATATTAGGACACTAAGGATATTCATGAGTTTTTTAATGAATCATATATGATATAAATGAATCCACATAGATGTTTAGGTAATTATAATTAAGGTAATAATACTCATCAACATATGTGTCAATGATGTGGAATGAATCACTCTATATAATGTTTTAAAAGGATGAGAATGTGTAATAGATTTTTTATTGAAGGTTACAAAGTAATAACATGCCAAGGGAAAAAGAAGAACTCATTTGAATCCAGGAAAAGAAAATAAGTTATTTTTTAGTTATCAATTAAATTTTTTAAACGTGGATAGTATTGTTATTATGAAAATTGATATCCTGTGAAGAAGGTTCTGTAATGGGACCATCATAACCATACAAATATATGTTTATAAATAACTAATGCCATTCAAATTGAATATAAGGAAACTAAAAATGACATATAAATTTTATTGATTATTTTTTGACTCGTTTTTTAAAATTGTGGACTTATAGGGCTTGATTCAAGTTTTTTTGTATGAAAGAATTATTAAGGAATTAACTGGAAAATTGTGATTAAGGGAACCCAATGAGTACTTTATGATTAAGAATTATTCATATAAGTGATTTGGGAGTCATGTTAGATCTATAAATGAGTAAATTACTAACATTTTAATGCACTTTTTATGATGTTATTACTTTTGAAACATTTTTCTAATATGTGTATCTCTGATGTTGTTATGGTCAAATGTATTAATGTTAGAATTATCTTTTCTTGTGTGGAAATTAGTATAATGGAATTAAAAACAATTAGGGTTTATAAGATATTTATTTTGAGGTTATTAAGTGTTATTACATTTTGGGATACAAAATTTACGAAATAATATAAACAAAGGGGTCAAAATATTTTATGGTTTATTTTTATGTATTTATATAATTTTGGGGATTTTTTAAGAATTATATATTTATAGAAAAATGAAAAACCATAGTATGGGTGAAAACCAGCAGCATCAGACAAGGCTGTATGAATCAAACATGAAAATGAAGTCTAAAAAGTCATTATCGCCTACCACTATCCTATATTAATTACCTTGATCGAATGACATCATTAATTTTTGTTAATACAATTTGATAAGATGGTTTTGGGAGAATATGTTTTATCAAATATATATCATTATCTTTGGAAAAAAATGTTGTTACTAAGTGATAATTTTTATTTAAGAATACATTCACTCTTTTGGAAACATTATTAGATTTAGAATAAAAGAATACTGTGAGATTTCATTACAAGAATAGTGGTTGAATTTTTTTGGTAGAATCTATGTTTATATTCTGGAATTATGGAAATTAGGTTATTTTTTGAAATAATTAACCTATCTTGGAGAATATGTGATTTTAGGAATTATGTTTTTGGTATGAAACATTAAGAGTGATCGATGTTATTAGGGAAAAATGTAAAAAAAAATTATGGGGAGACAATGCGATCTAAAACATTTTAATATATGTTACAATCATAGTTTTGATTATTTTGATGACTTTTTAAACAAATGTCCTATGTTGATCATTTGATAATACAGTTGAACTTTTGGGAATAAAGTAATTCTTCGTTATTATAATGGATTATTATTTTGGGGAAGTTATCATTTCATTTCCTACAAATATTGGTTTTGATTATTGATTTATGAAATGAGAAATTGATAGTTATCATTTTTTAGATTATATAATTATATGGAAGTTGATTCATCATATTAATTGAAAATTGAGACCCTTTTAAAAAATCAAGACCACTTTATTATATAGAAAAACATAAATGAAGTCTAAAAATAAGAGATTTAAATTTATATCTCTTGAGAAGGGGAAGAATATCATCCAGAACCTGATCATCCCATTGAAATACAAGTCCAGGGATGCCTTTGTTTTCCAGACGATCATCAAGCGTATTATCCTCTCAATAAATATGTGTAACTATATGATCCAATGAGTAAATAAAATATAAACATCTAATCTATATATTGGTTATATTTTACATGAAATATGAATAAACCATGTTACAATAGATAGAACAAATTGTGGTAGAATCAAATTCAATCCAAATAATCCTCTAACTACGTTTCTCAGTCAGCATAGCTGTTATAATGACACCATGAATTCCTTTTGCTGAGAAGTGTCTTTTCAACTAGATTCATGAAAACAACCAATAACACCACAATGATGTTCCCTATAAATTTGACCCAAACTAGTTTGTCCTAGATTACCTATTGATTAACCATAAGAATTTTTTTATTCCAACCAGAGAATTATTCTTTCCAAAAAACATCATTCATTCCATATGGAGGTCACAAAGTGATAAATTGATGAAACTATAATTTTCAAGTAAGTTTGATTCCAAATATTCATAGTCAAGGATGTAAATTATTTCGAAAACTATAAAAAAATGATATAAAAAAAGATTTTTTACTTTTCCTATTTCAAACGAAAAAAAGATTATCTGAGCACAATTTTTTTTTGTTTTCTGATTTTTAACTTTCTCGAGATCATGTTTTCTATCACTTTCTGTTAGAACATAATGGTTAGTTTTTCATACATATAGAAGTTTTCTTATTTGGAATCCTCATTTTTTTATCTCGGGTGACCTTTGAATATCACAGTCTTTCATTTAAATTGGACTTTTTATTTAATCTTTTTCCAAGGGAGTATTTAAATAAAGTAATTTTCAAGTGTGATATCTTAGTTTCTGAGCCTAAATGTAATGTTATAGAGATGTAGGTTATAATAGTGGGAAGGATGTTACATCACAGAAAATTATAGAATAATTTATTTTCAAATATATTAATATTTATGAATTTTAATTTTAAATGGATGCTTTTTATGATAGCGTACCTGACACACAATAAGGGGTTTCTCCAAATTCAATCATTGCATAAAATACTAAGTTATAAAAAATAATAATATATTATTAATATTTTTTAAAGTTGTAATTGTCACATAGCCGTTAGAATTGTGGGAATGATCAATATAAATAGATTTATGAAAAAAATTACACATGTTTCTATAATTATTCATTGGTTATCAAATGAATTAGGAAATTAAGCAAAACCCTATTGAATATAAAAGATGAGTTTTTCTAAAAAAATATTAAAATGAAAATAAGCGAGTTTATAAAATAATAACATCATTATTATGGGATTTTATTACTGAATTATATATATAATATATTCAATGTAATATTCTAAAATCAACGTTTATGGTATTTATACATTATATAAGAATAAATCCTATTTTTCTAATAAAAGAAGTATTATTCAAACAATATGTAGTTTGACCGCCTTTTAACGGAAAAATAATTTTAAATCTAGTTTTAAAACATATATTCTCAATTTTAAAAAATATAACTATTCTTTTTAATCGGGTCATTAAATTTTATATTGGATAAATTTATAGTATTTTTCTGATAATAATAAATTTTTAATGAATTATAGAAAATAATACTTTATATTTGAAAACTAGTTTTCTATGTAAGTTAAATTAATATTTATATTATCATTTTAATTGGTTTTAATGTATATTTACATTATTTATTTATCATTCATCCCAATTATGTTAATTGTAATCAATTTCACATTGAAATTGGTTATAAAAACTACGTTAACTTGTGAACGTTTTACTTAAAAAACATGTTTTCTTATTCCATCATCACGATTAATTTTTAATTAATATATAAAAATTATTATTTTTGAATATGTAAAATTAGAATAAAAATTTGTAATCATAACAACCCAATCATGTAAAAATATCCCTTTTATTTTTTGTACATTATTAATATTGACATTAGTAATACATTTTATGAAAAATGTTAAAGGTAAATTGGGTAATTAAATACAATAATAATATTTTAATTATATAAAACCACACTAAACCATGTAATAATTTAATTTTATGAGTAAATACCTATAATTGACATTCTTTGGTCTATTTTAGAACCAAATAGGGCATTTTGATAAATTTAATGCATTTATAATATTATTATCAATGAATAGTCATATTTGGTACACTTTAAAAAAATACTAATGTATTTTAATTTGTAATTGTACAAGGGTTCTCATATACTAAAAATTTTCTTTATAAATATAAAAATATTACCTAATCATGGTATTTTATTTATAAATTTTATACATTAAATACTAAAATTAAATTATGAACTAATATTGATATAGTGATTGTATTTTGTAATGAATGAATAAAATAAATGGTATTGTATATATTAAAATAAATATTATTTGACATGATTGATGTTATACATGGATATTATAGGGGAATATGACATTTTATATTTATATTAAAGGAATTTTTTCATTCTTATCTATTTGTTGGGAGTTTATTTATAATCATTAAAATAAATACTATCAAAATTGAGAGAATTGATATTTCAAACAATTATAATAAATTTAATTATTTAGAAATAGTATATATATTTTATATTTATAAAATTTACCTTGATAAGGAATAAAATATCATAAATTATCCCTTAATGGGATATTTACCACATATATGTAGAATTTAAAGTGCTTTAATATTTAAAATTTTGTTAAAATAATTAAAATGTAAAATATAATTTAGTGTAAAGAAGATAGATAAAGTTTAAAATAATATCATTAATTGCGTAAAAATTAATGGATGAGAGGATATTGAACAATCTACATATTCAACTTTAAATAAATCATGTGGGATACATTTGGATTTGAAAATTAATTTATACTAATTTAATATTTTTTTTATATTCTAGGGAGCCCCTCCCCTTTCCTTTTTAAAATTACCCACTCTTCATTATTTCTCACACTTATAAAACATTTGGTTTAGTTATGATCTACCAAAAACACTTCTTAAAATTCCTCCCCACATTCTAGATACATTATTTTTGGTATAACACTATCTTTAGGGGTGTTATGGTGTTCTTCAATGGTGATCTACTGAAGAAGAGGTATTGATTTCTCTATATATATCCATTTTATTTCTTCTTCCACTTATTTTAAGATTCACCATAACATGATGAGATGATATATCAACTATCCTAGTATAATAAGATGTTATTATCATTATATCATCACTTCAATCTATATCCATAACATCGAAATCAGAATAGAATTAATCGTTTGTGCCTAGGTTTGAACTGTTTCAATCATGAATTGATCTAAATAGTTTTCCATAACCATCTCTCATGACCAGTTAAAATAATATAATTCATATTAATATGTGATATCCGGAAAATATTAATAAAAAAATAATATATAAATTATGTTCTAACTACAAATTTACACAATAATGACAAAGTCTGTTGTGCGTACGTGTGAACTATAAAATCAACCAACAGATCTAATTGGTTTTCCATAATCGTTCTTCATGAATGTTTATAATAATGGACGTAATTTCAATATGCGATATTCATGAAATAATAATCGTTATAAAGAAAATTATAACAATTATGTTCATACATTATATAAACATAAGAATGATAACATCGTTCGTGTGTAGGTATGAACCATCACCTCCATGGAGTGATGTGAATTGTTTTAATTAACCACATAACATGTAATTTATATATTGGTATTTTTAATTTATTATTATTATGTAATTAATATTATGATAATTCAGTAATTTTAAAATAACAATTACCATATTTCCATATTGACCGATGGAAAATGGAAATATTACTCATGTGTACGTATGACCTACTATCTCCATGAATATAATGTTGTTCATTTTCAATAGCATAAATAAATGGTTTCATATAACGATATAATAAATGAATAAAATCGATTTATTATGTCATGAATATTATTATGGAGATGATGTACTTAATACCAAATGGACTATTAACATTCTGACATGCTCATTTTTCACTCATATACATAATATCGATTGAATGTATGATATGAACATCAATAATTATGTAATTATTATTACATGGAAATAAGTGATATAAAATATATAATGAACAATCAAAATGATCTCAAGAAAGTATAAATTAAACTACATTTATTCATCAAGAATACAAAGGTTGTTCAAGATGATTCAGACTCACGGTAAGGTACTTTGTCTATATCTCAATTTATTGGGAAATATTTTGATAATATGTACCACCTTATTTTATATAGTGTATAATAAACCCCGATGACTTTTTAATTTAATTAAATGGAATTCTATAGGAATCATTTTCAATGAGTCCTTTTACTAAATAAATAAATGTTTTTTAACAAATGTTGTAACAAGGATGTTTTTCCCACCATGACCATTATTTGATGTTCAAATTCATCAACCTACAATAAAGATTTAAATGTAAAATAAATACCATATTACCTTTTCATGAATGTTGATATTTAAAATTATTTTGATAATGGAATAATTATGTTAATATCATGAAATGATATCTTCTGATTGAAAAGTGGAAATGTTATTTTTTTCAATTAAACTTGTTTCATGTTTAATTATTATGTAATAGTTCTCGAGCATTGTTTGCATATATGGGTGGTTTTGTGATAAACTGATTGTTGGTAATCTTGTCATATCTGTCCAATGCCATGGTTAAAGAGGCAGTGTTTACTGATAAGGTCTCTACTAATATATTTATGGAATATACTATGATGAATATTCCAAATGTAACCAAGAAGATTATTCTATTTGTGACTATAAAAGATACAATGTATGTAGGATATGGATGACACAAGTAACCTTTTATATTTCATGACATCTATGAATTTTTACAAGAATATTATGATTTCACGGGGTAAGATAAATATTTTATTTTTATCTCTAAAAAATATTTTTTTGAAAATAATTTCCTGATTTTAAAATATCCATAGACTAACAGATTCATTCTTTATTTTAAATCCATTACTATGTTTTTTGTTCCCATCCCATGTCTTTATAATGTTATTCATTGAGTATAAGGATGGGTGAATTAATATAAGAAGTATTGATGAATGTTATGAATAATTTTATCTAGAAATAGAATAGGGGAAGAGCACAAAAAGACATGTGGGTATAAAAAGAAAAATAAGTAGCATATTGCTATAAAGCATAATATAAATCATAAAAAAGGAATCCTAAGGAATTTATATCATACATATATTTTATATTTCAAAGATACATATAGTGTAACCTTTATGGTTAATTTGGGAATACCCATCATAGTATATCCTATAATTCTCTTAGGATAATTACAACTACTGAGACCCATCTCATTACCTAATTCATTATAGTACTTTCAGGGGCCCACCTACCCTCAGTTTATTGTGGATCCACTCATATGAAGTTCATCACATAACCACCCTTATTTTTTTTATAAATTATCCACCCATCAAATGTCTAGGAAAAGTTATATAATCATAACTCATAAAATATATCTATTATCAATATTTAAGTCATATATTTTTATTTTAATCCCAAGAAATATTTTCCACATATTATAAAAGTAAATAAATATTAAAAATCATTTTCAAAAAAATACCCTCAAAATGAAAAATTGATTTATTTTTCTTTTATAATCCTTAAGGCTTGTATTGGAATCCAAATGTTAAATAATGGTTGCAGCAGAAAATATGTTTTTGTCACTGTATATGTTAAAATACATTCATTTAGTCGTTTGTAACGAAATTAAAACACGTTATATAAAAATAATACGTTTAAAAACATTTAATGAGATTCAATATAGACATAAAATGTCCTGAATATACTGTTTATATACAAAAAAATAAAATTTTAAATTAATAGGATGACGAATAATATTTTAATCAATAAATCATCAAATTTCCAAGGGGTAGAATAAAAATTTGAATATTTATATCCTATTCTCCATGAATTAATAAATTTACATAAAACAATAAACTAAATTATGATAGATATAATATCTATATTAACTTAAATAGAGTTTTTATATATACATTATAAAATAATAGAAATTAATATTTACATTAAATGCCACAATGAAAGGAGATTGAGACGAAATATCCTACCTTAAGTCTGACTCATCATGTAAAATCATTATAATACTGAATAATAAATATATGATAATTATTAATTTCTTGAGAATATTTTTCATTTTTTATTCCTTTTATATAACTTATTAATATGTTATAACAATTACATATTTTTTATGATAATATCGGACGTTTTGTTATTATTCATTACATGATTTGAAAATGAACATTGTATGATGTAAATAGTCCAAGTGGTCAAAAGTCCATAATCTCTAGATTAATATTGATTACATATTTATCACTATTATAAATCTGTTATAAATTTAAATAATCCCATAAATTATGCTTGTGAAAATTGAACAATGTTATAATCATGGTGATGGTAGATCGTATGTACAAATGAGTCACGTCTTCATTTGTCATTGATTGTTTTCGAAAGAAGGTAAGATTAATTTTATCATTAAAATATTATCATAACGTAATTAATATCAAATTAATAAGTTAATTAAATATATATATATATCATAAATGTGATGAAGTGAATAAAAACGAATCACATCGCTTCGTGGAGGTGATAGTTCACACGTACACGTGAATAATGTTATCATTTGTATGTGAAGAGAACGACAGAAAATAATTGATGCATTATAATTTTATAATGATTAATATGTAATTAATATAACATAATAACAATAATCACTTTTTATAACCAATCATTATATATGGTTATGGAAAACGAATTTGATCGGTTTTTAGAGGTGACTATTCACACAAAGGAACGAGCCAAATTATCATTTTTATGTGCATGAGATGTAATAATGTAATTGATATATTATTATTTAGAAATTATAAATATGTCATTAATATCACATATGAACATCAATTCCATTATTATAATCCTTCATGAGATACAGTTATGGAAGACATATTAGATATGTTCTTGGAGGTGATATTTCATGCATACACACAAATTAATTATTCCATTCCCATTTAATGATGTGGAGATAGATTTAGTTGAGGATATTAACATATTGACATTATAGTATATTTTTTATAATGGATTTATTATTTCTACATGGTTTTAGGATATTTTTTTATGTGAATGAATAACTGAAATAAAATTATTTAAATAAAATTATACCCCTTCTTTAGTTAATCGTCATTGAAGAACACCATAACACTTCAAAGGATGGATTTCTGCCTAAAATAGGGCCTCATGAACGTGGATAGGGATTCTATGAAGGGGTTTTTATAGAGCTCAGCATAACCAATTTTTTTATGTAATAGAGAGGAATAAGATACTTTTCATAGGATAGGGGATGAGCACCATTGTAATAATTAAAAGTATTAAATTAATATAAATTCAATATCTACTCTATATATTAAGAAATTGATTTCTTTAAAAGAAATGAGGATTTTTGTTTGAATAACCATAATCATGTCAGTTATAGAAAAATTGTGAATATTTTTTAATCCTTAACTTTATGTTTTAACCCCATTTAACTCATATTGATTTACCATTTAATTTAAACTTTCTTAGTTAAAATTACCACCAAATCATCTAAAATGACTAATTAATGATATATTAATGAATATTTTGGACTTATCAAAAAAATTCTGTTTAAAATTTTAATTTTAATATTTTTATATCATTTTATTAAATATTTTATATTTTTGAATTTCAATTTTTCCAATTTTAACACTATTCATAATTACCTAATTTAAAATTTTAAAACATCACGATTGCTTAAAAACAACAAAAAAATAAATCCTAACATGTAATAGTGATGTTAATATAAACAATTATTAACTTATAAAGTATATATATATACATTATAAACCTCAAAATCCATATTTAATCTATACTAATGGTATATATTGTTTTTGCAAATTTATTAATTCTGGGAGATTATGATTTAAATGTTCAATGGGGTATAACACACCTTGAAAGTGTAATGATTTAATTATGAAAACTTTTTATCCATTTTAATAATTTATGTATTTATTGATATGGATATACAATGATTATACAAGAAAACATAGGTCTATTTTGAATTTTATTCAAAAAATTTAAAAGGAATAATTTTATAAAAGCATTTTACATTATTTACAAATAGAAATTTTTTTTACATATAACGAAAAAACAACTTCTCTTTCATCGTGACCATTATATTATATTTTGTATCCCCTAGAATCATAAATTTTGTTAAAAGAAAAACAAATCCACTATTCATTTTATTGGTATTTTGGTATTGATAATGGTCAGAGAAAGTATTGAATATTCAATATCATAAAAATATTTATTGTTATTTCAGTTGCATTTTTATGAGTGACATGTTGATAATTGGAATATTTTTTGTGTTAGTATTATTTAAGGTCAAATGTACATTTTATGGGTGGTTTTGTGATAAACCAATGTTGGGTTGTTACATGATAAACCAAAGATAGGTTGTTCAATGATAAACCAGGGGCGGGTGAGACCGAGATAGCTCTGTATCCCAAAAAACTCAAGGAAATATTATTTAAAACACTGATTATTTAACATACTTTAATAATTTAAACATAATTTCACATTGAAAATATTTTCACCGTGAATATATTTTAAAATTGAAAATATTAAAACATTGGTAATTATTTTTGTAATAATCCAATTCATTTTAGAAGATATTACGAATGATTTGAAAAATAAAATATCATGTAAACTTGTAATATTGAAGCATATATTGGGCCTACCCACTTATCAAGGGATAAGTTCCGTCCCCTATTTTCCTGCCTTATATTCAACATTCATGTATTTTGTTTTATGAAAATTATATAAAAAATGCTTTAAATATATATATATTTTTTTTAATTTGATATATTAAATTAAAAACCATAAAAAAATTATACAGACACTCAAACACACACAAACACAGACACTCACACACACAAAGAGATATATACAGACGAAGATATTTTCATGATTGGAAATAATAAATTCTCCTGTTCAAATGTCTTTTCATGATTTGAGACCAATTGTCATTCTCATTACCCATTAAAGAAATTAAAAAAATGTTTATTATTTAAAGATTATTGTATATTAATATTAAACAGCAATACCTGAATGATATATTACATTTTATAGGAAATGTTCATATCATATAATGTAATTAACATAAATGAGTTCATATAATTCTGATACACAAAAAATGATAACTATTTTTCATGTAAAACAACATAAAATAATGGTGTTCTAGGTGTGTAAGAATAATGATTTATCAGATTACCATAGATTATTAAAACCATAAATTATTCGGGAAAACTAAAACACATACATTGAAAATACTAAAATACCAATTAATAGATTGATATGTTTTTAGAAACATAGATTTATAATTGAATATCCTTCTTAGCATATCACAGAATTTTTTTTATGCTTTTAAACTCATGAGAAGCTATTTCCCTTCAATATTTCAGCCTTAATACTAAGTAAAAATGATTTATCTTAAAATCAATATATCAAATAATATTTTGGATGTAACATGAAAAACATGTGAAATTTTCTTCATATGCAGCCACTGAATCTTCCTCCTCTAATATCAATTCAATGACTTTATTTTCCAATCTAAGTTAGATAGTATAAGGAAAATATTTCTTTGGGAAGATATTCATAAATTCATACCATTCCATGATATTAATATCTTCACATAAATTGATATTTTTATGCATTGATCACCATTGATCATCTTCAACATCAAAATGATAAATATCATGATTAAGCATTTCATTATCGGGACACCGTAATACATCCAAAATCATTTTCAGTGCATTAATCCAACTCTCAACTTCTAAAGGCCTAGATGATCCTATGTATCATTGGGGATGTTTTCTAATGAAATGATCCACTACCAGGTTTTGTAATTCATTTACTTATTTGAGTAATAACATAATAAATGATAACTACAAAACATGTATAGTTTCCTCCAAATATCAATTTATATTAAAAATCCATATTTTTTTCCAAATGATGATTATTGAAGATGACTCCACATTTATAAAATCATGTATTCTATAAAGTATTAAATATACATTTTTCATGTAATGAAATTTTGATAAAAACTAATATTGTTAGGATAAGATAAGATAATCTCCCAAAAAAAATAATCCTTTATTTAAGGAAATACTAATTGTAATATTCATAATTCATTTGTAATACCCAATGTTCCAAATAGACCATTCGAAAAACAAATATCCAAAAACATTCTCTAAATAATAAAAAATATGATTGAAACCAAAAAGTGATAAAGAATGAGGGAATGTTGTTAGTCATGAGAATAATTATAAACAATAAATACTTTATCAAAACATAATACTTTATAACATTACATAGTACTAAATACTCTTCACTAAATATAATCTTATTTCGTACAATTTTTTTATTCTACTGATTACCAAAAAAATTTATATAAAACACATATCACATGTATAAGTATCTTGGGACACAATCATACTAAAATGAATTAACAATACCGCCGAATTCCACACATATATCTAAATTTAATAGTTATATGTCTGACTTCCATACCCAATGCATTGGAGGCTCTAACAGAACCACATGTCTATGGTTTATCACAGAATAAACATTATTTGGTTTATATCATAACCACCCATCTATGTTTTGTCATGTTACCACCTGTCAAATTCAAAAGTACCATTATATAATCATAACACAAAAAATATTGCAATTGTTAACATTTCACTCATTAAATTTCATTTTCAATAACATGAAATTATTTCAAGATATTGAAATAGTCAATCATCTTTCAAAATAGTTTTCAATAAAACAACACCCCAAAAAAGAAATAGGGAATTATTTTACTTTTATAAACATTAAGGAATATGGAGTAAGGAAAATATCAAATAAATTTTACCATGGGAGATAATTTGTTTCCACTGCAAAATGTCACTCTTTAAAATAATGAATGAAACTTTTAGTCCATAAATATCCTAAAATCATTAAATCATTTTCATAAAATTACAATTTCATCCATTAATAATATAATATTTTTATTACCTCATTAAATATGTTGATACCAATAAAAAATCATCGAAATCATATAAAATAAACATAACATGTGGCTCCCAGATAATAATTACATTTTATATTTCACAACAACATAGGGAGTAACCTTCTTGGTTACATTTGGAATACCCATCACAATATATTCCCTAGACATATTAGAAAAAACATTATCATTTAATTCTATCTCATATTCCTAGGTGTCCATGATCTATCATGGGCCCACCTGCCCTCGATTTATCATGGAACCACCTGTATAAATAACCATTTTCCAAGATACATAAAATAATCATAACACTGAAAACAAAATCAATTAAAAAAAATAAGATTTTCACGTTGAAATCCATTTCATATATACAAGTCATGCACTCATAAATGAAAATAAATTAAAATAAAATGGTAATCATGTAATGTTAAAATCAATACATGATAGCTACATGAAAGTGGGTAATTCAATTTAGGGAATATTTGTTAAAAATTACTACAAGTTATTAAAATAACCAATCCATTTTGAAAACACAATTAAAACACTTAAAAATAATATTTTTCAATAATCATGTCACATGAAACATCTAAAAATTAAAAAAAATTTATAATTTAAAAACATTCATGTCCATATAAATAAACCAATAAAAATATTTTAATAAAATGTAGAATGAATTGAAATATGTATATGAATAAATCAACAAAACAATAAAATTTGGGTTTGAGTTAACATGTCACTTACCTTGAGAATGACTCATGAAAAACAATATTAATGTTCGTAACTAATAATATTAAGTTAATTGTATCATTATTGGTATTATTGTTCATGTTTATTATTTATTTTATATTTTTAATTACCATGTTTTAAAAATTACCTAATTATTTATGTTCATATCATACGTTTTGTTGATATTCTCTACTTGAGTTGATAATCGTATTGAAATGATTTAAATTCTCCATGTTTTCAAAATTACTTCATCTCTATAATGACATTAATGACATAATAATCAATATAAAAAATTACCCCATTGAAATATCACATCACAATGATACTCCATAAATAATTCTCTTTAAAAGAAAGAATGTGATGTAAAAAAGGACACTTGAGTTAACACATATAAGGATTCCATGTAGGAAAAAATGGATATGAAAGAAAAATAAACATCATATTCTAATGTATACTGATTGAAATAAGGATTCAGAGAAATATAACATTAAAAAAACAACAAACTTGTGATGGGAAAAAATGGTCTTGGATTTCCTAGTAGGAAAATTAACGAGATTTTTTTTTGTTTTATGATACTTTTAAAAAATTTGTGTAATTAATTAACTACATAGACAAATATAAAAAGTAAATACACTTATTTTCCATGTATATTATCATCTTTTAATCGAATTCCGTCGCAAAATCAATTTTTCCCCAATTGATTAGTATTTAAGAAAATTTTATCATGCCTCACACACTACAATCAACTTTTGTAGAATAATATAATCCATAAAATATTCACAATATATTAATCATTTATTGAAGCATTAATATAAAACAATATGGTAAGGATAATATAATGAAATTTCCGAAAATTCATTATCCTTTTTATGTCAAAATGATATAATTAATATAAAAAATTCAACTATAATATCAAAAGTTCAAAATAGACAATTTTATAAAAAATAAATCAAAATAATTCTAACTAAAATGGAATCTAAAAATTCAAATGGTTTTGAACACATAGTCTTCTTGTATAAATTTTAACATTTTTCTCTAAATAACATTTGTTGTTATTAATGATTCATACCAAAATGAAATGAACCAAATAAAATATACTACAACTTAGGTTATTCATTTCCAAAAATTACATAATTCTACATAAGTTAAAAAATTAAATCGTAGGTTACCTATTTTTTGAATGAATCTGTTATTTCATTTGGGTACATTTGGTTAATGTCGAATGATATTATAAAAGTGATTTTATTTCTATATATGGAAAAAAAGACTTCTCTAACATGGTGAGCATTATTTGATATTTGACATTCACTACACAATAGAGTTTTTTTAATAGAAAAATAAAACCATTATTCCTCTTATGGTTATTTTCTATTGAACATGGTATTGAAAATGGGCTGACCATTTCAATATCATGAAATGATTTCTCGTAATTTAAAATGAAATTTTATGAGTTATATGTTGATAATGGAAATATTTTATGGGTTGTGATTATATAATGTTATATGGGAATTTGATGGGTGGATACATGATAAACTAAAAATTGGAGCTTATGTGATAAACAAAATATGGGTCGTTCCATGGTAAACTGAGGGATGGTGAGCCTCTTACAGCTCTACATTACATTAGTTAATAAAATAGTGTTAAAAGATAGGGTTTCCCCTATGAATTTTATGGAATATACATTCATGTATATTCCAAATATAACCATCAAGGATAATATCTATATAGATGTTAGATCTGCAATGTATGTATGATATAGTTTCCATATGTTTACCTTTTGAATTTTCATTTAAATGTGTTTTCAATTTTCTTATTATCTAATAAGGTATTTTAAAGTGCTTATGTTTTACAGGTGAAATGAATTTCTTTATGGTTTTATAATAAATCATGGAATAATTTTTTCTTTATATATATTATATTCCCTTATTGAGATTTTATCGAATCATTTACATCATGATATTAAATTATATACTTATTTATATGGATATAAAATTACTATACAAGATAATCTGTGTCTATTTTTAAAATCATCCATAGTTTTAGAAATATTGTTCTGTAAATAATTTTACATTTTCACATTGAGGATCATTTCATGTTTAGAGCTATAGATGATTTGACCATAACTCATACAAACCAAAAACATCAATATACAAAGTCAAAACATCCAATATTATCAATTATCTCATAAAACAGATACATTTAAAAAGAAATGTTGTTTCTTTTCATGTTTAATCATCGTAAATTTTCTTTATCCCCATTACTGACACTATTTTCCCATTAATACTCTGAAGAAATTTTTGGAAACATATGATGAGAAAACAAATCTCAGTAAGGGATATAGAATAATGAATAAAACAATTATTCTATGAATATTATGAAATCATTAACATATTTTCACAAAAACTAAATTTTCACCAATAAAACATAGTTTACCTCATGATATCATATGTTTACAATAAAACTTCTTAGAAATCATAATAATTTATTGTAACTTTTGACATCCATATCATACTTACAATGTAGCTTATAGATATATATAGGGAGTAACCTTCATGGTTACTTTTGGAATACACATCATAGTGTATTCAATAAATCTCTCTGTAGAAACCCTAAATGTTAAACCTGTCTCATTACCCAACGCATTGGAGAGATATCAAGGGCTCACTCGACCTCAGATTATCATAGAACCAACCATATTTTATTTATCACATAACCACCCATCCTTGGATTATCACGTAACCACCCTTCAAATTTCCAATTACTATTATATAATATTAAGAACTAAAAGATTTCAATGATAAAAAATTTCACTCATAAAACTTCATTTTCAATATAAAGAAATCATTTCCTGATTTTGAAATAGTATATTAATTTTGAGAACAATATCAATATAAAAATACACATAAAAGGAATAATATATTGATTTTTCTTTGAAAAACATAATTTCTTTTAGTGTTAGGTTAATATCAAATAATGGCCACATCGGGTAAAAAGTCATTATTGTTTTATATGTTAAAAAACATTTATTTTGACTATTTCAAAGAATGTAAAATTCATTATATAAAAATTTTCCTTTTGGGATCTTTGAAATAAATTCATAATAGGCATAAAATTTCATGTATAATAATATTATATCCAGATAAGTAAATAGATAAATTAATATTATGATGAAAAAGATTTGATAATTATATAGTTAAACGTTCAACGTGTCATATACCACTTTGACCATTTAAATCTTGATATACAAGAATTAATACATTTACAAATATAATAAATAATTTCATAATAGATAAAATATTGATATGACATTTCATAGTGTCTGTATATACATTTATAATATAATAAAGGTGCATATTAACAAGATTTTCTTATTTAAATGTAGATTGAGATGAAAAATACCTTACATTGAGTATAACTCGTAACGTAGAATAATTAGAATCTGGAATAATGAACATAAGTAAATTTATTCTTTCATGGAATTTTTTTTATGTTTTTATTTCTTTTATACATATTATTAAAATTTTATATCAATTACATATTAAATTCAATTCATATAAGTTGTTTTGTTTTTATATAGTACTTTAGTGAAAAAAGAACATGGTACGATGTTAATATTCTTTGTGGTTATAAGTATATCATGTCCAGATAAATATTCATAACATATTTATCATTATAATATATCCATTATTTTTTAAAATCATAAATCTAATTTAGGATATGAAAATATAAAATTGTTATAATCATGGATATGGTATGATGTACGTTGGCATTAACGACTTCTTAATTTTTCATTTATCGTTATAGAAAGAAGTTATGTGTTGTTTCATGTTCCAAAAATTTTCATAAAATTATGAATATGAAGTAATAATTTTCATATGCATATATGTATCTTAAAAATGAGTTAGTGAATTAAAATGAATCACATTTTATTATAGAGGTGATAGTTCACATGTTTGCATGAATGACATTGTCATTTTTATTTGCATGGAATGTAAGAACATAATTGATAAATTATTTTTTTATAGTGATTAATATTTCATGAATATATAATATGGGCATTAATTACATTAATATAACTAGCCATGAGAGGATATTATGGAAAACTAATTAGATCGATTCATGGAGGTGATAGTTCAAAACTACACGCAAACGACGTTATTATTCTTATGTCCATAGAAAGTAAGAACATAATTGATATATTATTATTTTATAATTACTAATTATTAATGAATATCACATATTAAAATTAATTCAATTATTACAACTAGTAATGTTAGATGGAAATGGGAAACAAATTTGATAAGTTTGTGGAGGAGATAGATCACACCTATGCAAGAATGATTAATTTATTTCCAATTGGAGGGAAGTGGATATGGATTTAGGTTATGATATTTGCATAATAATATATCATAATATTTAAGATATTGTACTTATTATTTCATAATGGATGAAGGATACTTTAGGCAAGCGGAAGAAAAAATAAAATACATATAACTAATGAAAATGATAAATCTTATTCAGTCCATTAACCTTGAAGAACACCTTTGCAGTTCTAAAGCTGATGTTATGCATTAACTATGGCTCAATAATGTGGGGAGGGAATTTATGAAGGGTATTTGTAAGATCGTGGATGAACTAAATGGTTTTATAAGTGATTGTATATTATAGGGGCGTGTAACATTTTATATGATAGGTGAGGGGCGCCTTTAGATTCTCTAAAAATATTAATTTAATATAAATAAAATTTTAATTAAACATAAATCTGACATGAGTTATGTAGAATAGTATATTAGTATTTTTTGAAATCCCATCACTGAATAATTTTTATACTTGTATTGTTATTATTTTCAAACATATATTTTCATTTTACCCAAAAAATTTCTCATGTAATTTTAATTATGGTGATATTTAAAATATATAAAGGATTTTAATTTTACTTTTAAGTGTTCAATTTCCCATATTCATACAAAATATAAAATTTTACAACTTATCATAGTAACTTTTTATTATTAAAAACTTTTAATGATTTTTTAATATATTAATAAAATATTTCCTTAAATATCAACTGAAAATTTTGACCCAATTCATTTCATTGAATTATAAAAAACTCCAAATGAATAATAATATACAAAATTCCATATAATGAACTCTGAATATGTTATTGTCAGTTATAAATTATTTTTATGGAAATAAAAATTTCAAATTATATTTAATTTAATATTATTAGTATCATTTACTTAATTTTTCCTATATTAATCTATTATTACATCATCATTGTGTCACAATTATATTTAATTATTTAATGTTGAAAAATTATAAAAAAAATTACATTGATATATGCAATATTTTAAGATTTCTATTTACTATTAATATTCTAAGAGACACTCTGTATAACTCCATATTAAAATACATTACTTATTAACAACAATAGTGTAACAAAAAGAAAGTATTCATTGAATTTAATATTATAAATGCATTAAAGT
Organism: Viscum album; assembly: GCA_963277665.1. Classification (NCBI taxonomy): domain Eukaryota; kingdom Viridiplantae; phylum Streptophyta; class Magnoliopsida; order Santalales; family Viscaceae; genus Viscum; species Viscum album. Next base: position 602,933,182 of record OY728157.1, read on the forward strand.
CATCTATATGGCTCTAAGTAGTCCTTAAATCGACCCATTGATAATCATGGAAAGTATTGATTCACAAAATTAAATTATAATAAGTGTTAGGGTAGTATAATGTCAATATAATATTATTTTTAACTTTAATTACCTGATTTACCCATGCCTATGGTAATTAAAATAATTACAAACATTACTATTCATAATGTCAAAAAGGGAACTATTTAGCTAATTTGAGCCATTTGATTTAAAATATTGAATTCATTTTTACAAATTTATAACAAATAAGTTTCAATAAATAATTTATAACTAAATCCCATTATCAAATAGATTAAACATGTTTTTTAAATGTAAAAAACATCAAAATATTGAAATTTAATTATATATAATTTTAATTTCAAATTACACCCAATAAAAAATTTGGATTAAAAAATAGAAAATTAATATATTTATAATTTAAACCAAATTAAAAATATAATATATAAATATAAATAAGTTATAATAAAAGGTATTTTCGAATTTAAATGAACTGGTTTTCATTAATCGTTATAAAAGATAATTTTATCATAAATTACCAAAAGTAAAAAAAATATAAATTTTGTTGACCCTCTTCCAATTAAGAATTTTATTTTTCCAAATCTAACCTATAAAAGTTTCATAACCTACTTCAAAATGGGTTCTCCATCAAGAAGAGGTAAAAATGAATTTTGTTGAAAATTACTTCATTTATCAGAAAATTTAAATATATGACATAAATATTTTCTTAATAAAATATATTAGGATGGATTTTATTATTTTATAAAATTAATTATTGGAACATAAATATGTTTTCAGAAAAAACTCATCCATTATATTCAATGGGTTTTATTTTAATTTATAATTAATTTTATAACCAATAAGTCATTATATAAACATGTGTAAACATAAAATTGTTACTTCTATTCACTACCTCAAAAAAAATGTATATGTGATATCCACCCATTAAAATGATAACATTATTTATGTATTATTATTCTTTATATCCTAATCTTGTGTGAAACATATGATTTTTTAAAAACCCATTGCTGCATGTTGAGTACATAATCAGATATTCCATCCCATTTTATGAAAATTAATATATATTTCATAATTATTAATAGAAATGAAAACAAATTATTCAATATTTACCTGGAATGGTACATTATTCTCTGCTTTTGGTAATTCAATCCTCGCAATTTTAAATTATGGCTTGGTAACTATGGTTTCACTTATCAAAATTAATTCTTTAAAATCAAAAATATAAAAAAGAGTCAATAATAGTTCGACATTAAAAAATTAATATAATGTAAAAAAGGACTAACAATTTTCACAAAATAGTATTTTATGAAGGAAAACATGGAAATATAAAAAACTACCCATCATGTTCTGATGAAGAGTGATAGAAAAAATGATCAGAAGAAAGTTGTCAATCATAAAACCACATAGTTTTCATGGGTTAATTGGTTGTTGATTTCATAGTTTGAAAAGTAAATAATAAACAATATTGTTTTAATATCCTTATAATAAATATTTGGAATTTATTTACAACATAGACTACAATCATGAGGATGTAAAATTACATGATTACCAAAGTTTCATCCATTATGAAAACTATACCACAAACTCTACATTTCCATAAATTGATGAGTATTAAATAGTATTTCTTTTTAGACCCAAATCACCATAATCGACTTCAATAGCATAATATAATAGAAAAATCATTATCATTCTATTAATCATGTTTTGAATCAATATAAAAAACCAGGAGTTATGAAAAAATAATATAATTTCTAATAATAAAAAAATAAAAAAGAATAATGACTACATTTAGTCTCAAAATTTTAAATATAATATAAAATTCTCAAAAAATAAAATTCAAAAAATAAATATCATTAAAATTCCTAAATAATATTATAACCAATATTAAATCCAAACAATGAGAAGGTTTTAATCAAATAATCATCCAAGATGAGTTCTATCATTTAACTCCAAATAACACAAGTCAGTCTTATTATCTCATAACAGAAATATAATTTCCAAAATCATATATTCAATAATATAGGTTATTCATTTCCATAAATAACCCTAATTACTATACATACCTAATAAATACTTATATTCTGCCAAAATAAAATCCATCCATTACTCCTCAAATAAAATATTAAAGTATTCCATTATCCTTAGGCATATAGGGTTCCCAAAATAGTGAATTTCTTCCAAAATAACATTTATAACTTAATAACCAAATCATTTTCATATAACAATGATATCTATTTCACAAAAAAAACTTTTCAAAATCAACATAATCTTATTCGATCAACTCATTTATCTAAAAAATTAAAGGACATGTTATTCATGGGCTTCTCGTAGGCCAGTGGTCAGAAATAAATCCATGTTTTACTTAAGTTGTCGGTTGTATTTCTACAACCATGATTTACATGATGGGTTTTCACACTTCTTGAGGGTTTTAATTTTCCTAAAATTTTCTAATTTTATTCTAATCTTATATTTAGATAAAAACACTAAAATAACTAACATGCTTTATCCTTAATGTTTATCTCTTTCCATTTATTTTGAATCCCAAAATGTCATAGCCCATTATTACCTCAAAATAAAAGATCATATAAACTGTAATGGTTATTCATACAATGGTAATTAATTACACCTAGGAAAAGATCATTCTTCATCAAATAACATTTTCACATAACATAATTCAGGGTTACACATACAAGAAAAATTATTCCAAATTTATCCCACAATCAAAAGTGCATGAATAAATTTGAAAATTTTATTATCCATAGATCTAACATAACAATATAATACATTATATTTAGACATATTAATCATTCAGTGTTGTTCATGATCCTTTAACCATGCTTTTCCATATTAATCTTTAATTCGTATTTTCTAGAATAAATGGTATTTTAATTATTAAAATTATTATTAGTTTAACTAATTTAGGCCATTCATGATTTTTCTAGGTGACTAAGACATGTTAAGAGTCTATTAAAAGTTTTTTTATGTTATATCTCTATTTGGTTTTTATTTATATTGAAAGAAATGAGTTGTAAATTTTTTTAAATAAATTTAATTTATTAAATATAATAATTTATTAAATATTTTAAAAATCATAATAATATTATAAATTAAAAAAGTGACATTGATAAGGTCGAAATGTTCATTGAATGTCCATTTATAGGATATTTACCCCATATAAGTAAAATTTATAGCCTCTTAATACATAAAATGTTTTTAGAAAAATTAAAATTTAATGAGAATAATTAAGTGTATAACAATAATAAATGTTTTAAAATAAAATATATACATGTATAAAATTATCCTATTAGAGGATATCAAACTATCCTAAAAAAATAAATTATAACATTCACATCAATAGAGGGAGTTTCACATTTGGAATACCCATCATTGTCTATTCACTAATCTCCTAGGTGAAACCCAAATAGTTAAACCCGTCTCATTACCTAATGAATTGGAGAGCTATCATGGTCTCCCTCACCCTAAGTGTACTATGGAACCACCAATATTTGGATTATCACGTATCATCCTTTATAATGTCATTGTACCAATTTAAAACCATAACTCATAATAATTACCATTATCGACTTATCACTGAGAAAATTTCATTTGTAATAACAAGATATCATTACATGATATTGAAATTAATAATCCATTATCCAAATCATTTTAAATTAAAAAATAAATGTAGAAGGAATAAAATATTTATTTTACTTTTAAAAACAAAAAGTCTTCTGGTGGAATCCCAATGTCAAATAATAGTCATGGTATTGAAGAATTATTTCTCACCATATATGTTAAAAAACATTCCTCTTGTCGTTCATAATGTATGTAAAATGATTCCTATAAAAATATTCATTTTGAAAACAATGATGTAAACTCTAAATAGACATAAAATATAATTTCTAATCATTTTATATTCTTATAAATATATATATATATATTAATATCATGATGGAAAATATTAAATAATTAAATATTTAGATGTTCAAGGTGTCTCATACCACATTTAACATGTAAATCAGAATCTCCATGATTTAATAAAATTACCAAAAAAATAAAAAATAGTAATAAAGATTAAATATTTATATTAAATGTCAATGTGTCTGTATATAGACTTTATAAAATAATATTTTTTTCTTATCAACATGAAATGCCTCAATGAAAGGTGATTGAGATGAAATCCCTTACCGTGAGTCTGAATCATCACATACAACATTTATATTACAAAATAAAAAACATTGGATAATTTAAACTATCTTGATATCCTTTTCATGATTATTATTCATTTTATATCACTTATTATGATTTTATAAGAATTATATAATTATATATGTTCATATCGTACGTTCATTCGATATTCGATACTTGAGTCGAAAATGAACTTGGCTAGATGTCAATAGTCCATGTAGTCAAAATCCATCAAATCTGTAATATGATCCATGTAATATTAATAAATTTTACACATAAATTATGATTTTTATATATAAACATTCATTTATTGAATAAAAAATGAACATCATTGTAATCATGGATATAGTAGGTCATACATAGGCTTGAGTATTTTCTCCATTTTTCATTGATCGTTAGAAAATAAAGAAATTACTATTTTATCCTTATAGAGGTAGAATAATTTAATTAACAACATAAAAATAATTTATATATACATATATATATATATATATATCATAAATGTGACGTGGTGAAAAAAATGTTTGACATTGCTTTATGGAAGTTATAGCTAACATGTACACTAGAATGATGAAATCAAATTATGTTCATGGAATGTAAGATCATATTTGATTTATTATTCTCTTATGATGTTAAATATTTCATGAACATAATAAAAATACATTAATTCCATCAATATTACCGTTTTTGAGAGCTTTTTTGGAAAACAAATCTTATCGGTTCGTGGAGGTGATAGTTCACTCAAACACATTAATGATTAATTAATTTACCATTTAATAGATATTGATTTAGATATTAGTGATGATATTATAATAATAAAATATTATTATATATAGGATACTTGAGTTATTATTTTATTTTTAGGGAATAAGATTTGAAGGAAGTGGAAGAAGAAATGTTTTTGGAAAACTAAAGAAAATGATACCTCTACTTCTATTGGTCACCATATATGAACATCTTAACACCTCTAAGTGTAAAAATTATATTAAGGGATACAAAATTAATTGAAATTTTCATCCTTGGGAAATCAATTATACAGTAAATAATTTATCATAAGGTAATACATTTGACGTTTATAAATTAAAGTACCACAAAAAGTGATTTTATCAGCACTAAAAATGCCTTCATCAGTGCTAAAAATCACTTTTCATCGAGCCTCTATTAATGGGGGTACCCTTTATCATAGCTAAAAAACTGATAATGTTCCCATTTATCAGTTCTTCAATGATTTCTAATAACGGACTCCATGTCAGTGCATTTTATTTATATAACATCACACCCAGTAACCTACAAATAAAACATACAACCAACCAATATAATCAAACCAGTAAAAATAACCTACACAAACCAAAAAAACATGTTCAAAAATTTCCACTCATAGTAAATATATATATGTTAAAGAACAACATACATGATCCAATGATTAAAAAAATTAATTTATGCCAATGTTTGGGAAACAATGCTATATACAACTATTTGATATAATGAATAAAAAAATATTCAATCATGGAATATACCAAACAGACACTTCTATATACATTTTGAACAACATTTTATAAAATTAAATTTACCAGTATCGAACTATATGTGGAAAACATAAATGTTTTTTATTTTTTCATATGAGGCCGCCTATAGAAAATGTTCTTTGATGGTAATAGTCAAAGAACAAATCATCTCAACTAATGAAAAATGTTCCACCTTTAAAAGAAAAAAAATATTACATTAGTAATACAATAAATAAATGAATTAAACATTAATATGAAGAATACATTAAAAATGTAATTTTTAAATAAAAATGATACATTTGGAGTCATATCAGTCGCATTGTTCATCATATTGATGTGGGGTTGATTTCTACACATAAAAAATGATTGATGGATCATTATCCTACTGTATCAAAACAATCGGAATGCATTCCCTTGGTTTTTTGTATGTTAGTTTTGTTTTTTTACTAAAATATCATTTCAAACTAAAAACATACATTTTTTGTCACAGAGGTCACATCGTGTGTCTATTTTCCATGAGACTACTTCATACACATAAAAAATTACTAATGAATCCCTTTACAGTATTTGTAAGACAATTAGAGCGTGTTTTCCTGGTTTTCAGTGAGTTCTTGCTTTTTAGCTAAAATATAATTTTAAATTTATAGTGAACACTTTTAGTTAGACCAGTCACACAGTTCATTGAATTTTGGTCATGTTGACTCTTACACATCACAACTGACTCGTGGATCATCTTACTAAAATATCAAAACAATTAGAAAACCTTTTCTCGGTTTTCTGTAAGTTAGTTTAGTTTTTGTACATGAATTTATGTCAATTTTAAATTACATGAAACATTTAGATTCATACTGGTGATAGCAGACATCGTAATGAGGTTGGGTTGATTCACACATATCAAAAATGACAAATGGATCATTTTCTTAATGTATAAAAATAATTGGAACACACTTCATCTGTTTTAATAATGGTAGTTGTGTTTTTTATTAAAATATAATTTCAAACTACAACACATGAAATTTGAGTCATACTGATCGCACCATGCATCGGTTTGACATGAGAATAAATTTTATATGACACTATGGACATATAAATAATTTCACTTAATTTGGAAGAAAATTCAGGGGTGTTTTAATTATTTTCAGTGAGTGACACATTTTGATAAACATTTAAATTTTAAACTAATAGTGTATAATTTTAGACATATCGGTCAAACCGTCTATCGGATTGGGGTGGGGTTGATTTATTCACATCAAAACTAAATCAGTTATCATTTTTCTAATGTATCAAAACAACATGATTGCTTTTTCATGGATTTTAGTATGTAAGTTGTTTATTTTACTTGCATTAATGTAAATTTTAAATAACAAAACACATTTAGAGTCATACAGGTTAGAATAACCATAATATTGAGGTGTGGTTGATTCCTACACATCATAAGTGACTGATGGATAATTTTACTAAAGTATCATTACAATCAGAATGAATTTCCTTAGATTTTACTATGACAGTTTTTTTCTACAAAAAATGTTATTTCACAACAAAAACATGAAATATTTGTCATAATGGTTTCATCATGCATCAGATTGACATGAGACTACTTCATACAAGTCAAAATAGACTTAATAATCGATTTAATTAATTTAGATGATAATTATAGTTTTTATCTATGTTTTTAGTGAGTGACATGTTTTTAACTAAAATATCAATTTTAAACTGATAGTGGACACTTTTAGTCACATTGGTCACCTTATCTGTCGGATTGAGGTTGGGATGATTCCTACATGTCACAACTGACTCATGTATCAAATCTATAGATAATCAAAACAATACAAATGCATTTTCTCAATTTTTAATTTTTTGTTGTGTTTTTGCTTGATTTAATGCCAATTTTAAATAACAAGACACATTAGGAGTCATAACGGGGACATCATTCATGGAAAAGAGGTTTGGTTGAATCCTACACATAATAAATGACTAATGGAACATTATCATAATTTATCTAAATAAACAGAATGAATTTCCACTTTTTTTGAATGTTAGTTGTGTTTTATTTCAAAAATGTCATTTTTATACGAATGCATGTAACATAATTTATACCAGTTGCATCATGCATTTGATTGAAATAAGACTACTTTGTACACATCACAAATGACCTAAGAATCATTGTGATTAATTTTTTATACAATCATATTGTGGTTTCTTGGTTTTAATTTGGTGAAAAGTTTTTAGTTAAAGTGTCTATTTTAAAGTGATAGTGGACACTTTTAGTTAGACCAACCTCACAGTTTTTATTATTGAGGTGGGGTTGATTCATTTACGTCAAAAATGACTCATGGATCATTTTCCTATAGTTTGAAAACAATTACAATGAGTTTTCCCGGTTTTTAATATGTCAGTTCTGTATTTTTTCCTTAATTAATGTTAATATTAAATAACAATACACAGTTGGATTCATACTCGTGACATTGTGAACTGTATTTAGGTGTATTTGATTATTACATGTCACAAATGACTGATGGATCATTGTGCTATAGTTTCAAAACATTTGGAATGTATTTCTTCACTTTTCGGTATGTCATTTGTGTTTTTTCAATAAATTCATTTCTTGTTGATGTGCTTAAAAAATAATTGGTGATTTTAATTTATATAGTATGCATGTTTTTGAGAGACCACAACAAAATTAGTTTCCATAATGGGATTCAACATACCTTGAGTTGGTTGTGATATCTTGGATCTATATACAGTTGTCACAGAATAACTTCCTCATTCTACAGCATAGCTTTAGTCAGCCCATTGAAGAACCAACATTCATATATTCAGGACCTCCAAATGAATATATGACAGTTTCTCCTTCATTAGGTCAACTAAAGAGTGGAGTTTGATCATGTGCTCGTTATGTCTCAAGATGTCACAACTGACTCTAGGGATCAGGAAACCCCTTTTGGATACTCATTATCATTTTTGGTCTATCTACAACACACATACCCTATAAATGAGGATCACAAATATTTTTTAAAATCGCATTCAATATGCAATTCATTTATTGCGCTATCTGGGAAAACCAATTTAAATGATTTTCCATAGGGCATTTAGCCCATAAAAAACACAACATTTCCACTCAAAATGTTAAATATAAGGCACAAAATATTATTAAAGTCCATATTATTTGATAAGTTTACCATATTATTTCTATATTTTTTCATTCTTTCATCTGGTATGATGAAAATTCGTGTCTATGAATATTTACACCGTCTTGTTAATATGACTAATTTTGGCAGTCATAGTAGTACTTTTAAAATATATTCACACAAAGGATTAAAAATTATTTCAAATTTAAAAGCAATTATCTTCGAAAATACATCTTTGGGGATGCTGGTTTGTTCATGGAATATTATCTCTTTCATAAATTTACAAACAGAATAACCTCATTAATTTCCATTAATTTATTTCATGAACTACATAATCATTGAGAAACAAATTATCTTTTTTATGTGTTTAGATATTAAAATCTTAATATTTCCACAAATATTTCTATCCATTTGTATCACGTGTTAGGATTCTTATCCATTTCCCCTAGCCTCATTCCATGATGTAGATGATATTCATGCACTACCCAATCATAAAAGAAACCTCATTAAATGAAAAAAAATTATATAATTGGATATTAAGTTCTAAAATGATGGATATTGTTTATTAAAATTTGAAAAACCCCATCATTTGTGGTTGTTTTGTTTGATATTTTGGAATTGAATCGATAAAATAAATATTTGGAGTATCCAATGTGACCATAATGAACATCCAATTATGATAAAGAACTATAAAATGAATATTAAATGAAATAAAATAAAATATATTAGATTAGATTAAGTTGTAGAGTTTACCCTTGCATCATTGGTATTTGGAAGAGTATATCATCCCTATTTTTGTTGTTATACTATATGAGCAGTCATGCCACTTTTACACCATGTTTTGTGGAAGTTAAGTCCTCTTGTTCTGTAGAGGTGATGTGATGACTGATGTGTCCAAATTTTTTCCTGGGGAAATCACTTCAATTGTTTTTCATATATATGCGTATGTAAAATATTAAATGTATTTAGACATATTTATCATAATATATGATCTTTTGGAAAATCAAACTATGAACACGTAACTCATGCAAACATTTACAACTGAGCCAGCTAACCAATCATATTCAAGGATTTATGTTTCACTCTCAACACCAATGAAGTCTGTATCTTAACCTCTGTAAAAAAATTTCATAAAAATTAATTATGTGATTACCACAATATTTCATCTTCATATCCATATGAGCCTTCAATGATAGTAAACGTTGATATAGAATTGGGGGGGGGGGTTAAGGTACTCTAGGTAGATCATTTTGATTGGATGTTTGATCCTTGAGATGGGTTTTAACTGGTCTTTCATTTCACCCCTACCATTTCTTTGTCTGTAATAATTGCATGGGTTCAAAACATTTTTCCATAAATTTTTAAAGATTAGCTTCAATAATAATTTATAAATTAATACCTCATTTTTTAAATGTTCTTTTACAAAATGTGATATCCATGAGGTGAATGTTTGTAGAGATTGTTCGACCATATGAATATCTACATCATCATTTGGAATAGGTAGTTCAATGCTCTACTCTAGGGCTACAGTAATTGACACTCCGTCATGATCTGATCGAAGTGGTTGGTTGTAAAGCTCGTCTTTCTAGATATTGAACACTTATAGGACAAAATACGTGGTGTTGGGTCAGACATGATGGATATAAATCATAGTTAGTTTCACCGTATCTCCCATTCATAGTGTGATGAGATTTCATTAGACCAATGATTTTCACATTGGGAAGGTATTTTGTACAGAATTCAACAGCCTCCTCCATAGTATATCTCTCTAAAAAACAACCCACTATGTGACTTATATTTTTGACATACTCTTTCAAAATCATCATATATTATTCAATGTGGTACATCTATCTATAGTGTATAGGACCTCATAGTCTAATCTCTGTCATATTTTGATCCATCAAATGAACCATCATATCAATGAATTTTTTTGGTAAAAAAAATTCAAATTCACATATTATGATGAATTTTTTTTTCCATTGTTGGAAATTCATCTGGGTCTACAACATTTCTACATATATCTTTCAATAAGAACATATCTTCATTACTGTATGTTGTATATTCTTGGGAAAATGCAACGTAAACAAATTGAAATTAGATCTAGCATTAAAACATGAAATTCTTGTGATTTCCTAACTTTTAACATTAAATTGTGCATTGTCGTTATGTTATTGTTATTCCAATAAGACCCCTTTAAATCTTTTACATTAATCATGATGTTGAAAATCTGATATATCTCCTTCTTGGAAAGAGTGTTTGTAGCAGGGAGTAGAAATGTCAATTTTTCAACCTTTACTGGTGCTAACTATTCTCATATTCCCATGTCAACCATGGCAACCATATCCTTAATTCTATCATTTTTTACTAGGTTCATTTAGAAACATGTCGATGACAATATCAGATACTTTTTTTAACATTCATAACATAAATAAAATGGATCACATACAAATAATTCCAGTTTGGTAAGTCAAAAAAACTAATTTATTTTTCCAACCATTTTTTATAAGGTTTCATGAATACTTTATACCAAATGTAGCATCCACAACATTTAAATTCATAAATTTTTAAACTCCTATTATTGGAGATGGTTGTGTATGTTCCTCTAAACATCCATCGAAGAATGTCATCCAAGATCATTACTTATGTCGTTAGGGTCAAAATACGAAATATCCCAGAAACACTATTTTCAATTAATTTTCGACCTAATTGATTGGGCACCTTCATCGCAGATATGACACCCGAGAGTTCCTTTAATACAGTATCCTGAAAAATTTCCATAAGTTGGAAAGTCATTTATCATCCCGAAAAACATGGATCTCAAAAATGAAGTATTGCTTTTTGTAAGAATCCTACGTTGTAATAATTGAATCCCACTATAATTTAAAATTCTCAATAAATGGATCCATATAAAAACAAATATTAGGACCTCGTTGTTTTGGTCTTCATATAAGAATAGATAACATGATGTGTTTTTGTTTTATGTATAACCATGGTGGTAAGATATAATTAACCAACATAACCATACATGTACTATTTTTGCTACAATGAAAAACAAATTGATTCACTCTATCTATAGATAACCCAAGATGAAGGATTCTAGTATCATTTCCAATGTTAGTATACTCATGACCAATTATATTTCTATGAAGAGAGTGTATCAGGTGCCATTGTTTTCTGTATTAATTTATTTTATATGTTCGACGTTAATTTAATTAAAGTCTCCTCACCTATATATATGCGTCTAAACCTTGGAATTATTCGATGTTTCTATTAATCATGTATAAGACCATATTCATAATTATTGAATCGGGAATCACCGCAAATTAGGCATTCTCTATGTGATTTTTTGTTCTTGAGAAATACTATACAATCATTCAGGGAAGAGTTTATTCATTCAGATATCATACCCATCGACCATAGATTTTGTTTGGCGTTGTTTTTTTTGTCTCATGAGCTCATTATTTTTTGGAATCATGTCATTCAAAAGATAATGTAATTCCACAAAAATATAATCACTCCATCCATTTCCTTCATTGAAATTATTCATATTCAGTACGACTAAATATGATATATATTTAGTGCAACCATCATACAATGTCATCTTTCCACAACTCTTACTAAATTTTTTTGTTCAACAATGATGTTCAACTTCAATAGACATTATCATTTAATAATGTGATATTCTTAATCATGAACATCTCTAATCATGTCCTACATACATTATTATTAATTTTCCAAACATATAATCATATAAAATGATCAATAAAGCGTAATGAAATCCCATTCAATAGCTAAATTGTCTTTTCCCCTGTTTTTTTAAACATCGAACTATTCCATGATAGACCATGTGTTCTGAAAATTCCTCTAGACTATCTTTTCATAAATAAAAATAGTGTAAACATAGAAAAAATATTTTAGGAGGATCATATGAATGATCTTTGGAAAAATTTATCAACACTTTCACTCCATGTTCACACAATTTAGTCAAATTATTGACATACATCCATTCATTATTCATATCCATCCTTTTTGATTCAGTGATATAATAATTTAACAAAATAAATACTTAAAATATCGATATATAAATTACCCAATGGAAAAATGATATAGTCTTTATATCACTTTTAAAAACTATTTATAATATCACACTTGAAATCCCATTAAAAACCCAACCATTTACACAATTATTTATTTAAAATAACAATACTTTATATAAATAAACCAATTAGTTAATGTCCCTTGGTTAAGTACATGATCATGTCATAATATTGACATTTGTTTAGGAAAATGGTGGGAAATTGGGATCTATGTCGGCAAGAATATTGTCTACGATGGGGGATATATTCATTAGTTAAGTCCTTAGTTGTTCCAATATCATCGAGATTGTTATACCATGTTTTTTTACATTGGGATGTGGTCTAATTTAGGTTTATATTTACCTTGTTATATATATTTATATTTATCTTTTATAATCATTCACATTCACTTTATTATTTGGTTTAATTTTAAAATCATTATTGTTTTCAAAGTAAATGATATATGATTAGTTTTTCCTCATGAAAAATATAAAAAATATATTTTCTAAATGGTATTTAAGACTATAATTTTGTGATTGGATTATAGTATTAATTACATAAATTCATTGAGATATTCTACCAGGTAATTGAACAAACCATAAATATACACTCATGTGTGAAAGTAGGCTTTATATTATCTAATATAGAAAAATATAAGGAATCATCCTCTTCTAGTGGTATTTTTTTAGTCACCTTATTCTTTCCATAGTGAGGGTGATGCTTATGTGGTGACCTCCGGTCACATAGAGATGATAAATCTTGTTCATAATAAATAATGAAAATAAATTCTTTTCCAAACAAACATATATATATATATATATATCATTTTTATATTTTTGGTCCAAACATTGAAAAATAAAATTCAATTCTATAATAGGATATACCTTGAACTGATTAAAGGATGGATTGCATCCATTTTCTCTATAAAGGCTAAAAGGGTGTTAATCATTCCAATGAGTAACACTTATGTGTCACCTCTATAATGAATGTTGAGGTATACATCAGTCTCTTATTGAGGGATAACCATGAGATTCCATATGGAATTCTCGAATCACTCCTCTAAATTCATTGGGATTATGTCATCATTTATTCCCTTAGTTCATAAATCCAAGCTTATACATTTTCAGTTATATGACTACAAATCCTTGAAGTTGTGATCCACTAACAACACATAAGGGGATACCACTCACTAATGGGGGTGGATGTCACCCCACATACTCAATTTTATATCATCACATTGTACTATCATTAGCATTTAATATATATTGAGGTAGGTCCCACATGATAACACATTTAACAAAGAGTAATATCCTTAAATCACTATTCCTATACTATGTAAAATATCACATTACCCATTTGGGGTGAGTTAATGAAAGTATATATTATTAGAAACAATCTAGATGATAAGGGTGTGTCTATGAGTATCATTGGAATCTATAACACCCAAACATATGGTCTTGTAAAAATAACTCATTTCAATGAATTCTAGTATAAGTATCTATAAAGGGAGTTCACAAATTTCCTTCCAAAAAACATATATTGATTCTTAACCATGGTCATCCATCACACATATATTTACACATATATATATAAGAAAATTCTATATGCATGAAAATAACTAACTAACAAAATTGATTATGGGATAGGTTAATGCATCATTCATCTCCAACTACTCTAGAACCATTGATACATCCAATAAACAACTCCCAAGTTGAATAAAAGGAATACAATTGGTGGGACTTTAACATTGATGTTATCTTCTAGTTGGTTGTCCACCCACAGAACCACTATATTGGTCTTTAGATGAAAAACTAACCAACTCCCATATAAAATGTTCCTCTTCACGAATAATACTCAACTATCATTGCTAACATGGTGGAAAACATCATATGGTTTTTTGCAAGAAGAGACAACCATTACCTCAAATAACATCATTCAATGTCTCCACCCAAACCACTGAACAAGAAATATTCCACATTAAAACATGACCAGTTAATACCTTGCTTGGTCAATGGGCCTAGATCCATACACAGACACAATCCTGACACCTTACAAATGATACATCATCAAATGTTAAATCACCATATTTAATAAGGGATCATAATCAAACCATAGATGAGTTTTCAAAAAAAACATCATCGAATAATGGATCACTATGTTATGTAGGGATCTTAATTAAAACAAATGGTAGATTTTGAGTGAGAGTCTAAAATAGACGAAGGAAAAAGTCAAAGACTCTAACAAAACAACTTTTTAAAAGTATCATGATTTACTTAAAAAGAAATTATAACTTTATTGGTTGAACTCATAAAATATATCTAGTATATTGGTAGTATTATCCAACTCAAAAGGATATACCATCTGCTCTATAATAATGTTTATACAAATAATAGTGGGGATTTGAATTAATTCAGATTAGGGGTCAAAAAGATATCTCAACTAAGTTTCATGAACACCTAATCACTAATTTATTTGTAGTAGGAGGTCCAACTATAATAGAAAAATCATCATGGATCCATCTTTTCAGAAAATGTACTTATCAGTATGTATAACACATTATTTCATAGGATTAACTTCTGGGGGAGTAGATAATATCTATATAAGATGTAATATGAAGGATATGGAAGATTATAACCGATCACAATATGAATCATTTACCAAAAATATATACCTGGTAATCAATGTATTAGAGATATGTGATAACTAAAAGGTTACCATGGTCCAAGTGAGATTAATTATCAGCTACCATGCCTATGTTGGTCTCCATGGTCTAATAAACAAACTCAAAACAACCAAAACAATATTTTTCAAAATTCTCAAACCACTATTCACGTGATTTAAAACACTAAACTACACACCTAGTAATAATTAGATATGCTATTACTCTAATATTACACAACCCAAATAGGCCCTATTAAGGCTAGCATTATGGTGAGTGTTCCACCATAATACGACCACTAACAGGTTAGGGGTTGGAGGCTTCCACCAAGTAGGCATATCACACAATATAGGAGATCATAGAAAATATCATATTATAACAAAAACATGTCTCCAATTCATAAAATAATTAGAAACATAATATATGCATATATATATATATATATATATATATAATCAAAACATTATACCTACAACTTAATCATGAGACATCACATAGTGAGTACATCACCACCTAGGGAAAACACCATTAGTAGTACACGTCGTTCAAGGTCATAGAACCCAATGAACATGGAAAAAAGATTATATCCATTATACTATACGTAATTCTAGATTATAATACAAATATAATATAATTCACCACTATCGTTGACCAACAATATCTATTGGGTACCATCAGCCTTAAGCTCCGAACAAGTTATACCATCTCCATGTCCTCAAAGAGCACCTCCAAACCCAATTTTTTCTTGCATGGACACAACACATGTAGGGAAAAAATCCTATGTGGGGTTGATTATGAACATACTCATTATGATTCCTTAAATATGTAAATTCAAGATAACAAACAACTCAGATCATCCCCGGTGTAGGAAAATTATTAGGAGGAATACATAGAAATATTGACACATTTTCTACCACTATAAGACTCATTGATGCGAATAAGACTCAGTAATAATGGAACTAATCCATGAATGTTTTATCTCATGAGAAAAAGGGGATTCTCAATTTAATTAAAAATATTTTTTGTTTGATGTAGAAATCCCAGTTGTATGTCACATCACTAATGAATCCAAGGGGTACCTAAGGAGTCACAAGTCAAAAGGTAACTAATATGTTACACCATTACTCTAAAACACTAAAAAAAATTAAGGGGAACCCACTCTTTTTTGAGGTGTTCACATCAATTGGAGAAGTACCATAACTTGTTTCCCAAAATTATAACATGACTAATCAAGAACCCTATAGGGGAACCCATGCCTTAACTAATGAACAATCTTGATCAAGGGAGTATTAAAACCTATAATCATAACTACCCAATTATGTTAATTCTCATGTCACCTATAAAAATATATTTAAAGGGACCAACATATCGGTGAAGTATATACATTGGTCTAGGGAGTTTCAATCCCTAATACAGGACCCTCTCCACATCAATGAGTGTTATTTAGATGATGGAGTTTCATACTCTCTATATATATGTGGGGAGTACTGAACTCTATTTGTTGTGTGTTGAGAATCAATACCTCATTAGTGTTTAGAGAGTACCAACCCCATGATTGATTTAGGAGGCATGTGATCGATGTGTCTGGAGGAGTGCTAAACATCCTAATGAATTTGAGGGAACTACACCCTGCCAGCATCACCTAACCAGGTGAAACCCAAACCCATGAATTATTTGGTTTACATACACAATCTCCATCATCATTAATATGAAAAAATGCTGATTATATTTAATGAATCACCTCATATACCACCTATTATGTGAAATAAATTCTCACCACTCCATTCTATATAAAAAATGAACATAATGTATTAAGGAACCTAAATATGGGTTATTAACTAGGTGATACTACAACCTATGCTGTTTTAAAAAAGAGCATGGCATGTATTTAAACGGTATATTGTGTATATCCCCTTAGGAATTTTATTGTAATGTATTGCCTCATCACATCGAATGTAATGTCTATAAACATGTCTTTCACTATTATGTGTAGAAATTATGATACCAATAGGTATGTTAAACGTATCAATAATACATAGATCCATGTCAACTTGGTGTACATGTCATTTTTGATGTGATACATAATTTTTGATTCCCATGTGAGTACTTATTACATACTATTAGATAGTCCAGACTTGTAGTACCTAACTATACAATGTGTCTTTGTGGACACATATTGTTTATTCTATGGATGTCACCATTGGAGTGTACCACTACATGTGTAAGATCATGTTAGAATACATGGAATGTACTCAAACTGCACATCATGTGGCTTGTTCTATACACAACCTAGCAACATAATCTCTTGCATGTGGGAGTAAATTTTATATATAATAAATTGTGTTTGAATCTATACTGTATGTTGTGTGATAATTATAATTTTCTAAACCCCTATCACCACATCAAAAAGGTACATAACATGTGTTTCTTTTAAGTGCACATTATGGAGTCACGTACTTCACCCATATTCCTTTTTTCATCCACTATTCATGAACTTTACACCTTAAATCACCAAAAATCACATCATAGATCACCTCATTGATATCCAGGACCCTTTAGGACCTTTCTCTCTAATATAATCTTTCTAGTCAGACCCCCTCATTGTTTATTTCTAATCCCTTGGTCAAATCGACGACAAATATCCACTCTAAAATCACCTTGTATTCATTGACCATTACCTAACTTTCCCAACATCACCTCTTCGTACCATTGTTCATTCATAATCCACACAGACACCTCAATCCATAATCTGTGATTCTGTCTCATGATACACACAATTATAAGGGATAATGAAGAAAAATAGAGTAGGAAGAATGATTATATATGAAAACATTTCCACATAAATTTGTCATCATGTGATCATTTTATGATGGATACTAAGGTTATAATTTGATGATCTAAGAATATACAATGTAATGATCTTAGATACTCCACAAAATCACTTGGATGGGATGAATCTACATTAAAATCAATATTTAAAATATCCTAATTATAAAAGAATAGTTTGGAATGCATGTGGTTGTGAAATATAAGATTCACTGCACGAAGAATACCAATTCATAATGTTCATTGATAAAATACGATTTATGTGGTAAGAATCAAAATAAAATCCATACCTCAATACAAATTTGGTTCACGACGATGATGGTGTTGGTGGCAAATTGTAACATCCCAGGTAATTAAAGAATAATGAATTTTCATATTTATTAATATTTACGAATTAAATATTAATTTTATTTAAAAGGGGTTTCTACGTTCGATAGCGTACTCGATACGCAACGATGAGTTTCTTTTAAAACTTACGTTGCACACAAGTAATAAAATAATATTATTTTAAATATTAGTTAACAATTAGCAGTTGTACTGGAAGGAATGGATATAAATAACTAAAATATGATTATATATGTTTTTAAATGTTTTTACATTTACCCAATAAAATATGAAGGCTTAAAATACGGAAAGAGTTCAATTTTAGGCATTTATACCCTAATTTTCACTAAGGGGTCACTTATCACCTTTTGATGGTGAACTCTCATTAAATATAGTTTTGATCAATCTTATAAATTCTATTGGACCAAAAATAACTCTTCTTTAGAATCGGGACATCAAAATTTACTTTGTGTAAATTTTTGGTACCTTTCCGATAAAGTTCATTTTTTTAATGAATAATGCAAAATGTTGTATTTTAATTCAAAACCTCTTTTTAATCAAATTTATTTATATGACTATATTATCTTTTGAATTGGTTTTAAAGTGAAATTAGAAAATATTTTTACCATTAAATCCAATAGTGGTCATTGGAATTAATTTCACTTTGAAATCGGACTTAAACTAGTGTCAATCTTTTGATACTTATTGTTTCATAAAAACACGCTATTTTCTATGACAATGGGAATTAATTATTAAATTAATTAATGCTACTTATATGTTTTGAATTTTTTAAAATAGACTTCATTTTTGAATTCATAATATCAAATATAGCTTAGGGTGAATGTTTGGTAATTTTCTGAAAAACTTAAATTTTTGATGAATAGTGAAACCACTAAGTGGTACTTATAAAAACTGATTTTCCGTTTAAATGAAATTTTGACATCATTGTGTTACTATTTTCAAAAATCCGACATACATGGTTGTCATTACGATGTAAAATGTGGTTCAATGAGATTAAAATAATTTTTTGGTGAATAGTAACTTATTATGTTTTTAATCGCGATTAGTTGTAATTAGTGTAGTTTAAGGTAAAAATAATGTTTTAATAATATGAGATGAGATTGAAACATGTCATAACCTCATTGGATGTGTCATGGCCGACAATGAAAAGCTATGGGTCAACTTGGGGACCACATAGATCCACTTTGGTTGGGAAATGACATAAATAACTTGTTATTTAATGTAAATGTAAAAATGACACAAACATAATATGTTTTACGAAAACATTTTTTACATGGGGTTATAAAGCTCAGAGTTTTTATTATAAATAGTAAATGGAAATCTAACAAGATATCCTACATCATAGTAGTTTTTTTATAATATCTAGACTTTATATAAATAAAATTATTTATGACATCATGATGATGCAGCGATGTCTTCATTATTTAACGACTTAAATAAAATGGAAAGATAATGTAATATATAAAACCTACACATGTCCAAAACCTATTGGATGTGTATATTTCGAAGAATTATCATCTTATCTTAGAAATAAATCAATGTGGGACCATTTAAATTCTAAAAACTTTTGAAAATAAAATAATAGTTCCATGATTTCCAAAAGTACCCCTCCTCTCTTCTTATAAAAGTCCCCCACCTCTACCTCATTTCACACACTCCTCAAGCCTTTGGCTCGGCCATCCCCTACCCATTTACTCTCTCCACGTCCCTCTCCTCATCCTAGATGATTCCCTTTGTGCAGAATCCTTTCAAAGGAAGCCTTTAGGCTCAAATCAAAAGGAGTTACACTTTTAAAGGTAATTCATTCTCTCTTGTTCATTTGTTTTATTTTTCTTCTGCAACCCCCTAAACTGTTTTTATATTAGTTCTTTTGTAACAACACCAGTATCCTCAATATACTAGGATGTTTTTATTAGATTTATTCGAGCTACACTCTCACACAACTACATCAAATGGTTAAAGAACATACGGTTTCCGTGGATGGCCAAATTCTGACTCCCACAATGATGATTGTTCAATACTCATTTAACACCTTCAAAGGTGGACATTATGATGTCACTATTTTTATATATGATATATAATATTTCTATTATTTCCTTGAGCTTCTGTATTTTTCATTTATGGCATACCATTATTGTTTCCATTATGGGTAAACACGATATCTTCATTTTAGGAAGTGCGGACTACCGCCCACTGAAAGTGACTTGAGTCATTAATACCATATGTGGGATGTGTAAAGGATAAAGTTAATGATATTATATATGTTATTATACTGGAATTATAATATATTCTTATATCATTATGATTCCATTCTATAAAATATGAAATAGAAATGAAAGTAGCGTTCATGCGTACGTACGGCTTACCGTCTCCATGAACGGTGCATTTAATTTCTTACCTCTAAATGATTATGTAATATTATAAATACATGTATATGATGGATATATATGATATATATGATATCCAAATCATGAATGTCATTCTGGATATAAAGAACCTTTGACCACATGAACAACATGTAATTGTTAGAAGTCCACTTTCGACTTAAGAACCAAATATTGACAAAACAAACATTATTAACATAAATGGTTACATAATGTTTATATCTAGTAAATAAGTGATATAAAAGGAATAATGATCTTTAAAATGGTTCTTAATCAAGTATAAATTAACTCAAGTTTATTATTCAGGACGTTAAAGAACGACCGAGTCAAGTCGGACCCGAGGTAAGGGACTTCGTCTCAATCTCCTTTCATTGAGGCATATTTCATTTTATACAGAAATTTCTTTTATACGGTGTATAAACCCCTTTGAATTTTAATTTTATACAAAAGGAATATTTTTCTACGAAGCGTTTTACTAAACAACAAAAAGGAATGTTTTTTTATGTATGCGGTGACAACGACCTTTTCCGCCGCCGCAAGTATTATTTGGTCTTTGGCTTCCTCAACAAGCCGTAATGATTTTAAAATAAAATAAATAACATATACTCTTTTATGTATTTTGGTATTGAAAATGGTCTTGATAAAGGATTCTATTATGTCAATATATTTAAGATATATTGTGATTGAAATTTGGAAATGTTATCATTCCTTTATATTGGTTTTATGTTTTATGATTTTATATTGGTACTTGGACATTTTAACAGGTGGGTACGTTATAAACCATATGACGGGTGGTGCCGTGAATACCAGGATGGGTGGTTACGTTATAACCTCCAATGCATTGGGTATGGAAGTCGGCCGTATGGATATTCCATTTAAGTATGTATGGAAATTGGCCGTATAGTTATTCCATTAAGTGATATGTGTGGAAGTCGACCGTATGGTTATTCCACTTAAGTATTTTTATGTCCCAAGTTACCTTTATATATGTTATGTGTTCTTTATATAGGTTTTATGGTAATCCTTTGGTTACAAAAAGGTAAGTAATGATACTTTATTCAGTGAAGAGTTTTTACTACTTCATGAAGGTGAAGGTATTACTTTGATAGAGTATACATGGTTTACTTGATTTTTGAAAAACTAACAGTTTACATTCTTTGTGTATCCCTTACAGAGCTTTTTATGCTCACCCCAAGTTTTTTTGAAATGTTTTTCACAGGACATAATGTGGAATAAGGTCAAGGATGGGATCAAGGGAATGTCATGCTATATAAAACATGGAACTAGACATGTTTCATTTAAGATTTTTTTTATTATGGAAACTTAGTAGAAGTGACTACTTTGTAATCTTTTGAGATGTAATAGTTATGTTCTAATTCTCTAAAACTCTAAACCTAAAAAGATCCTCAACGTGAATTATTCATTTAATTCAATATTAAGTAAGGTTTAAGGCCGGGGCCTTATAGTTGGTATCAAAGGTCAGTTTAGAAAACATTTGGAGTTAGAAAAGTGTAAAATTATAAGTTAATTTATGGTACGATTGAAATGATATAGCATTTAATGATTACCATGTTGCTTCGCCTATGATATTTTTGTGATAAGAGTGGTTTTCCATAGAGGAAACAGAGAATCTTTTCTAGGAAGGCATAAAGAGGGAAACAACCTTTCAAATCAGTATCCTGAGATGGTCAGAATCAGAACTAAACAGTTTGTTACAGTAATGGATCAGTTGACTCAGGAGTGGAAAAGGAGATTGGTGAATGCTCTTGTTTTGGTACTTCCTTCCAGGAATGGTGAGTTTTTTATATACAGTGATGCTTCGTTGAAGGGACTTGGTTGTGTCCTTATGCAGAATGATCAGGTAATTGCTTATGCTTCACGTCAGTTGAAAACTCATGAGGTAATTTACCCTACACATGATTTGGAATTAGCTGCTGTTGTCTTTGCTTTAAAAATTTGGAGGCATCATTTGTATGGAGTAAAGTGTGAAATATATATTGATCACAAAAGTTTAAAGTATATATTCACTCAGAAAGAATTGAACATGAGACATAGGAGATGGCTGGAATTAATCAAGTATTATGATTGTACAATTAATTACCATCCGGGAAAAGAAAATAAAGTGGCTGATGCTTTGAGTCGAAAAAGTAATGCTTCATTAGGAATGTTGCGTTTGGAATGTGATCCTTTGGTTAAGGATTTGATGAACTTTTCCATAGAAGTTGTTGGTGCAGGATGTTCTTCTGTTTTGTTTCAGGTATCGGTGAGATCATCTCTATCATATAGAATCAAGCAAGCACATAAGCAAGACATTGAGTTGTAGAAAAAGGTAGAGCTGGTTCAGAATGGTAAGTTGCCTGAATTCAACATTGATAATGATTGCGTTTTGAGATTTGGGAAGAGATTGTGTGTGCCTTGTGATTCACAGTTGAAGAATGAGTTGTTATGTGAGGCTCATAGTTCCCCGTTTTCAGTTCATCCTGGAAGTACTAAGATGTATAGAGATCTGCGGGGAGTATTACTGGTGGGATGGAATGAAAAGAGATATTGTTGATTTTACTGTGAAGTGTCTGACTTGTCAGCAGGTTAAAGTAGAGCGGCAGTTACCGAAAGGGATGCTTCAGCCTTTACCAGTACTAGAGTGGAAAAGGGAAAACATATCCATGGACTTTGTTGTGGGATTACCGAGGAAATCTCGAGGTAATAATGAAATCTGGGTTATTTGTTGATCGCTTGACTAAATATGCTCATTTCCTTGCTATACGAGATACTTTTTCCCTTGATCAAATTTCCCGTTTTTATCTTAAAGAGATATTCAGGTTACATGGAGTTCCCCTCTCCATTGTATATGATCGTGATCTTAGGTTCACATCTAACTTTTGAAATGCCTTCAGAAGTCGTTGGGTACTGAATTAAATTTTAGTACATCTTTTCATCCTCAATCAGATGGGCAGTCAGAACGATCAATTCAGACCTTGGAGGATATGCTATGAGCTTGTTCGATGGATTATCAGGGAAGTTGGGACCAACATCTTTCTTTGGTTGAGTTTTCTTATAATAATAGTTTTCATTCCAGTATACAGATGGCACCATTTGAGGCATTATATGGGAAGTGGTGTCGAACTCCAGCATTTTGGGATGAAGTGGGTGAAAGAAAGCTGATGGAACTAGAATTGGTAGAAGAGATGGCATAAAAAGATTAGTTGATTCAGAAGCACATGAGAATATCTCAGAGTAGGCAGAAGAGTTATGCGGATAACTGGAGGAAGGATCTATCTTTTGAGGTAGGTGATCATGTTTTTGTCTAGGTTTCTCCTTGGAAAAGTGTGATGAGATTTGGTAAGAAAGGAAAGCTGAGTCCAAGGTTTATTGGACCTTATGAAATTCTGGAGAATGTTGGATCAGTTGCTTACCGAGTGGCTTTATCTCCGAGTTTATCTCAGGTGCACAATGTTTTCCATGTTTCAATGTTGAGGAAGTATATGCCAGATCCATCTCATGTTTTGAGTCCAGAGGTAGTTCAGCTGGAGGAGAACCTATCATATGAAGAACAACCAGTCCAGATTCTTGACCACAGGGGGTGGGTGTTACGGAATAAGGTGATTCATCAGGTAAAGGTTTTGTGGAAAAACCATGTGATTGAAGAGGCAACGTGGGAATCCGAAAATGCTATGAGGGATAAATACCCCCACTTATATTGATAAGTGAATAAAATTGCGAGGATGCAATTCCCAAAAGGGGGGAAGGATGTAAAATCCTAGGTAATTAAAGAATAATGAATTTTCATATTTATTAATATTTACAAATTAAATATTAATTTTAATTAAAAGGGGTTTCTACATTCGATAGCGTAGTCGATAATCAACGATGAGTTTCTTTGAAAACTTACGTTGCACACAAGTAATAAAATAATATTATTTTAAATGTTAGTTAACAAGTAGCCGTTGGACTGGCGGGAATGGATAGAAATAACTAAAATATGATTATATATGTTTTTAAATGTTTTTACATTTACCCAATAAAAGATAAAGGCTTAAAATATGGAAAGAGTTCAATTTTAGGCATTTATACCCTAATTTTCACTAAGGGTTCACTTATCACCTTTTGACGGAGAACCGTCATTAAATATAGTTTTGTTCAATCTTATAAATTCTATTGGACCAAAAATAACTCTTCTATAGAATCGGGACATCAAAATTTACTTTGTGTAAATTTTTGGTACCTTTCCGATAATGTTCATTTTTTTAATGAATAGTGTAAAATGTTGTATTTTAATTCAAAACCTCTTTTTAATCTAATTTATTTATATGACTAGATTATCTTTTTAATTGGTTTTAAAGTTAAATTAGAAAATATGTTTACCATTAAATCCAATAGTGGTCTTTGGAATTAATTTCACTTTGAAATCGGTCTTAAACTAGTGTCAATATTTTGATACTTATTGTTTCATAAAAACGCGCTATTTGCTCTGACAGAGGGAATTAATTGTTAAATTAATTAATATGACTTATATGTTTTGAATTTTTTAAAATAGAATTCAATTTTGAATTTGTAATATCAAATATAGCTTAGGGTGAATTTTTGGTAATTTTCTGAAAAACTTCAATTTTTGATGAATAGTGAAACAACTAAGTGGTACTTATAAAAACTGATTTTCCGTTTAAATGAAATTTTGCAATCATTGTGTTTTGATTTTTAAAAATCCGACATACATGGTTGTCATTAAGAAGTAAAATGTGGTTCAATGAGATTAAAATAATTTTTTGGGGAATAGTAACTTATTATGTTTTTAATCGCGATTAGTGGTAATTAGTGTAGTTTAAGGTAAAAATAATGTTTTAATAATATGAGATGAGGTTGAGACATGTCCTACCCTCATTTTATGTGTCATGGCCGACCATGAAAAGACATGGGTCAACTTGGAGACCCCATAGAGACACTTTGGTTGGGCAATGACATAAATAACTTTTTATTTAATGTAAAAGTAAAAATGACACAAACATATTATGTTTTACTAAAACAATTTTTACATGGGGTTATAAAGCTCAGATTTTTGATTATAAATAATAAATGGAAAGATAAAAAGATTTCCTTCATAATAGTATTTTTTTATAATTATTATATTTTATATAAATTAAATTATTTATGAAACCATGATGATGCAGCGATGTCTTCATTATTTAACGATTTTAATAAAATGGAATGATAATGTAATATCTAAAACCTAAACATGTACAAAACCTATTGTATGGGTATATTTAGAATCCTTATCATCTTATCTTTGAAATATATCAATTTTGGACCATAGAAATTCGAAACACTTTTGAATATAAAATAATAGTTTCATGATTTCCAAATGTGCCCCTCCTCTCCTCTTATAAAAGGCCCCCACCTATACCTCATTTCACACACTCCTCAAGCCTTTGGCTCAGCCATCCCCTGCCCATTTAGTCTCTCCACATCCTTCTCCTCATCCTAGAGGATTCCCTTAGGGCAGAATCCTTTCAATGGAAGCCTTTAGGCTCAAATCAAAAGGAGTTACACTTTTAAAGGTAATTCATTCTCTCTTGTTCATTTGTATTATTTTTATTCTCCAACCCCCTAAAATCTTTTTATTTACTTATTTTGTAACAACACAAGTATCTTCATTATACTAGGATGTTGTTATAAGATTTATTCGAGCTACACTCTCACACAACTACATCAAATGGTTACAGAACATACGGTTTCCGTGGATGGAGAAATTCTGCCTCCCAAAACGATGATTGTTCAATACTCATTTAACACCTTCAAAGGTGGCCATTATGATGTAACTATTTTTATATATGATATATAATATGTTTATTCTTACCTTAAGCTTCTGTATTTTTCATTTATGGCATACCATTATTGTTTCCATTATGGGTAAACATGATATCTTCATTTTAGGATGTGCGGACTACCGCCCCTTGAAAGTTACCTGATTCGTTAATACCATATCTGGGATGTGTAAAGGATAATGTTAATGATATTATATATTTTATTATACTGGAATTATAATATAATCTTATATTATTATGATTCCATTCTATAAAATACGAAATAGAAATGAAAGTAGCGTTATCCGTAAGTACGGCTTACCGTCTCCATGAACGGTGCATTTCATTTCTTACCTCTAAATGATTTTGTAATATTATAAATACATGTATATTCTGGAAATATGTGATATATATGATATCCAAATCAGGAATGTCATTCTGGATATAAAAAACCTTTGACCACGCGAACAACATCTAATTGTAAGAAGTCCACTTTCGACTTAAGAACCAAATATTGACAAAACAAACATTATTAACTTAAATGGTTACATAATGTTTATAACATGGAAATAAGTGATATAAAAGGAATAATGAACTTTAAAAAGGTTCTTAATCAAGTATGAATTAACTCAAGTTTTTTATTTAGGACGTTAAAGAACGATCGAGTCAAGTCGAACCCGAGGTAAGGGACTTCGTCTCAATCTCCTTTCATTGAGGCATATTTCGTTTTATACAAAACATTCTTTTATACAGTGTATAAAACCCTTTGACTTTTACTTTTATACAAAAGGAATCTTTTTCTATGAAGCGTTTTACTAAACGACAAATAGGAATGTTTTTTTACGTACGCGGTGACAACGACCTTTTCCGCCGCCGTGAGTATTATTTGGTATTTGGATTCCTCAACAAGCCGTAATGTTTTTAAAATAAAATAAATACCATATACTCTTTTATGTATTTTGGTATTGAAAATGGTTTTGATAAAGGATTCTATTATGTCAATATATTTAAGATATATTGTGATTGAAATGTTGAAATGTTATCATTCCTTTATATTGGTTTTATGTTTTATGATTTTATATTGGTACATGGACATTTTAACGGGTGGTTACGTTATAAACCATATGACGGGTGGTCCCGTGAATACCAGGACGGGTGGTTACGTTATAACCTCCAATGCATTGGGTATGGAAGTTGGCCGTATGGCTATTCCATTTATGTATGTATGGAAATTGTCTCTATGGCTATTTCATTACGTGATATGTGTGGAAGTCGACGGTATGGTTATTACACTTAAGTATGTTTGTGTCCCAAGTTACCTTTATATATGTTATGTGTTCTTTACATGGGTTTTATGGTAATCCTTTGGTTACAAAAAGGTATGTAATGATACTTCATTTAGTGAAGAGTTTTTACTACTTCATGAAGGTGAAGGTATTACTTTTATTGAGTATACATGGTTTACTTGATGTTTGAAAAACTAACAGTTTAGATTCTTTGTGTATCCCTTACAGAGCTTTTTATGCTCACCCCATGTTTTTTTGAAATGTTTTTCACAGGACTTAATGAGGAATAAGGTCAAGGATGGGATCAAGGGAATTTCATGCTATATAAAACATGGAACTATACATGTTTCTTTTAAGAGTTTTTTTTATTATGGAAACTTAGTAGAAGTGACTACTTTGTAATCTTTTGAGATGTAATAGTTATGTTCTAATTATCTAAAACTCTAAACCTGAAAAGATCCTCAACGTGAATTATTCATTTAATTCAATATTAAGTAAGGATTAAGGTCGGGGCCTTATACCGATGAGGTAGAGTATGAAAGAAAAGAGGGAGGAATGGAGGCAGTGGCAGCCTGACATTGGTGGCAGCGGAGATAGAGACATAGCGGTGGTGCCGTAGGAGGAGGAGGATGGAGATGAGGAAAGAGAGACGGGGGAGAGGTGGTAGCGGTGGACGTGATGATGGCTACATGGATAGGCTTCTAGCATAGCTATAATTTATGAGGATGTAAGAGAATGTTAGGTTTAATTTAGAAAACATGGAGACACTGTTATCCGTGCTAGGTAAAAAGCACCAATAAACTTATGTTTTATCGTTGCTAAAATTGGAAGCGCTGATAAAAAATGCCTTTATGAGCGCTAAAGTAGTGATGATAAAATAATGTTTTACCAGTTCTTCAATTGAGAGCACAAATAATACATTCCTTTATCAACACTTTTTAGCGCTGCTAGTGGCTGATCTTTAGTAGTTCTAAAAAATTATAATAAATGGATTTTTTATCAACGCTTTTTAATTAGCACTAATAGAACATACCATTAATTAAATATAATAAAATTATAACCAATATATTTATTACATTTATAAATATATATATAGTTATTTATTTATGGTGTTATTGTATACATTATTATTAAATATATATATATAATTTTATAATTTAAATTATAATTAAATATATATATATATATTGTTTTTAATTTTAATGTAATATGTATTTAGATAAATGTGTGTGTGAGTGAGTGTGTGTCTGTGTTTATATTCATTAAAGAAATATATTTATAAAAAAATATATTTTAAAGGTATTTATAAATATATATTTATCATTTAAAATAAATATTTTATAATTTCATAATTAATTAAACATATTTATATTTAAATAGTTATATGTATTTATATTTTAATATAATATATTTAAAAATTAAATAATTATATATATCAAAATATTTATATATTTAAATAAAATAAATACATTTATTATTCATATAAATATATTTATTATGATTTTATGTATTTATTATAATTTTATGTTGTTATTAGAAGAAAATGGTTCATATATATAGGAAATGATTGAATAAAGCAAGAATATAGAGAACTATAGTATATATAGCCAACACTAGGGTAAACAATGACTCTATATTCATGATAATAACACACACATCAATCGACACATTCATTTGAATATTTAAATGTATTTAAATATTAATATATATATATATATATATATATATATATACTTTTTTATAAGTATTTATATATATATATATTATAATGTATATATATTTATAATAAATTTATAAAAAATATATAATAATGATAATAAAACATAATAAATATACGGAAAACATAAACATAATAAAAAAATAAACATGTGTTTTTTATTTAATGTATACATATAAATATTATTTTTAAATATAATTAAAATATTTTTGAATATTATTATAATTTTTTAAGTTAAAAAATATTATCAGCGATATTATTAGAGATGATAAAGTTTCATTTTTATCAGAACTTTTTGTTAGCACTGATAATGTGGGGACTTTATCAGCGCTCATATCATCACTGATAAAGGGTAGATTTATCAGCCCTTTTTTTTCTAGCTCTAATAAAAGTCCTCCTTTTATAAGTTCTTTTTTATTAGCTCCCATAAAAAAGAATAACATCCCATTTCTGCATATGTGGTTGTGGTAGTAAATACTCCTCACTGAATTTAATCTCATTTCAATCCCTTATGTAACAAAAAAATTACCATAATACTTAAATAAAAAAACATATAACATATAAAAGATATCATGCGACATAATCATATCGTAAAGGCAATAACCATGAGGTCTAATTCCATGCATGTCCCTCTTACAAAATAAAGATCCATAAGACCGACATCTATATCCAATGCATTATAGGTTATAACATAACCACTAAACCATGATTTAACACTGAACCACATATCTATGGTTTATCATGAAATCTCCCATATTTGGATTATCAACTAACCACCCATCAAATATCCAAATACGGAAATATAGTCATCACACATAAATGATTACAATTATCAAAATTTCAATACTAAAATTTAATTTCCCATCACCGGAAATTGTTTCAGGATATTGAAGTAGTCAATAAATTATAAAAACATTTTCAATACAAAAATAAAAAAAAGAAATAAGTTATTTCTTTTTACTTTTAAAAATTTTAAGGCTGATAGAGGATACCAAATACAAAATAAAGGTTATAATGGCAGATGATTTTCTTCTGTCACCTATGTTTAAAAAATTCATTTAATCATTTAGTCTAATTCTTCATATAAACAATTAACTTTTAAATTATATTGAATAAAATTAAATTTCAAAGAGTTTTTTATAAACTGTATTATAGAAGGAGGTGTATATTATCAAAATATTCCTCAAATAATGAATATTGAGACAAAGACCCTTAAAATGAGTTTTAGTTTCCACGTAAAATATTTATATTCATGATTAATAAACCTAGGATAATTATGTATTTCTTGTGAACCATTTTAATGTTTATAATCCCATTTTTATCACATATTACAATGTTATAAAAATTGGAAAAAAATTTAAGTTCACATCAGATGTTCAGCCAATATTCATTACTTGAGTCAAAAATGAACATGGCATGATTTCGGTAGTCCAATTGGTCATATGTCAATCATATGAAAATTAATATTTATGAAATAATAAATCAATTATATAATTAAATTATACATCTAAATTTATGCATCAATTTTATTGTATAAAAAATGACCAACATTATATTTATAGTGACGATAGGTCATCCATATGCAGGAGTAACTCTTCCGTTTAACATTGACCATTATAGAAATAAGGTAATCCTTATTTTGACTATCCATAATAGTAATAATGTTATTATCATCATAATAATCATTTAAATACCCACACACACACACAAACACACACACACACACACACACACACACACACACATATATATATATATCATACAAGTGATGTGGTGAATTATAACAAATCACATCTTTTTCTAGAGGTGATAGTTCACACATACACACGAACGACATTATCATTTTTATGTTAATTAAAAGTAATAAAATAAGTTCTTTATTATTATTTAATAATGATTAATATTTCAGGAATATAAAATATGAACAATAATACAATTATTATATCTAGTAATGAGAGACAGTTATGGAAAAAAATCAGATTGGTTTGTGGAGGTGATATTTCACATGTAGGCATGAATGATTAATTCCATTATCATTTGATGGATGCGGAGATGAATTTAGGTGAATATAGTAAAGTAATAAAATCTAAATATATTATGGAAACTAGATTTTTTATCTCATCATGTTTGGAGGATAGTTGAATGAATTGAAAAAAATAAATATAATATAAATACATAAATAAAACTATATATATTATTTGGATAATCACAAATAAAGAACCCCCTAACACATCGAAAAATGTCATTATCCTTAAATGATGATCTCAAGAATGTGTATAGGGATTTTAGGAAGAGTTTTGTGAATTTCATTTCCAATCCAAATGGTTTTACAAGTGTTAGTATTAGAGAAGAGTGTGTACCTTTTTATAGGAGAGGGGAGCTAAGCCCTTGAAAATTCATAAAATATAAATTAATATAAATAAATTTTTAAATACAAATGAATCCGACCTAAGTTATGTAGAATATAAGATAAATAATGTTCTAAATAATCTCTACCAGTAATTTTTAGACCTGTATTGATATAATTTTAAACCATATGTTTTTCAATTAAGCTAAATTAATCTTTTTTTAATTTTAATTTTTATAGTAAAATTATGAATAATATGAGTTTATAAATATTACTTATATGGAATAAATATCAACTAAATGAATACATTATAATATTTTTGACCTTAATATAGACCCTTGGTTATTTTTAAAAAATATAATTTTTAAATAATTTATAAATTAATATTTTTATAAAAAATCAATTATTTCAATTATGACAATAATCATATTATTAATTTTAAATAAAATCCATATAGAGATATTGTCAATACCCATCCCCTGGGGCATATGTTGTTACTACCCCAAGCCTTCCTCCCAATGGATAGGGGATAGAGACTATTGTTGATTCCATTATCATGTAAATGGGATGCATTTGTAGAGTAACTACACACACACGAACAATCAGAACCCTAGCCCACAATGCTAAAAATGAATACATGATTACAAGTAAAATAACCACCAAGATTAGTGGTATAAATTTTAACTAAAATAGGTCAGAATACAAACCCATCAAAAGATATCCTATACACAAGTGAGTACATGGTCTCTGGTAATCCATCCACTGAAAACCCTACCAAAAGGTTTGGTGAAGAGTAGCTAACAGAAGCAGTATGAGTATGCCTCGCTAATCCGGTGTAACTAAGAATCATGTGGTCTTGGACCACCAAGGTCTCTGTCAAAATTTCAGTCGACTACTAAAGACATGATATGTTGGGGTGAAGATAGTGCATGGGATAGTATTGAAATACTCTATAGGGACCCTAAATAATAAAAAAATGACGACAATGAAAATTACACACCATGTAATGGATAGCTCAAACATGTTTAATCTAAAAAATGGAAAACAAGACTATCAATCATAATTATGAACGACTTGTTCCTCTATGGGACTCAACCATGACGAGTCACTGAGGTCTGCCGAGCAATAGAAGTATTCTCATTCATTGATCCACTATGGATCGCTCAACTATTGAGACACTAAGGTCCTCTAGTATCTCAGGAGATTGAGTTCCACTCAGCTATCAGGATTTTCGAGGTCTACTAAATGGTTGGGCCACTATGGTCCACTCAGCTACTGGGCTACTAATGTTTACTCGTTTGATTGGCCAACCTAATGATTTCCTCTCTTTGAATGCTTAATTTACGGATATTATACTCCTCAATCCATAATTCATAACTCAACCTCCCAGAAAACTCACATTGCATATTACAAAATGATTTTCTCGTCGCAAGGGACCCAACACCACAAACAGCCCTTCAAACAAACGCTTTAATTGAATGTTATGGCTAATTTAGTGAAAAGGGGTTCCACTTTTCTGTGGACTAATCGGCCGACCGATCCACTCACTAGGTGGTTGGTCCACCGACTGGGCGGTCAGTCCACCGACCATTACGGAGGACCGTTCCGGTTGACCATTTCTCAGACCTGCTACATGGTTCTTAATCGGTCTGTCGGGTCCGACCCAACTTGCCAGGTCGAAACAGCCCAGAGGCCCCAACACGCCTCTGATGGGCACTTCCCATTAGTTACATCTTGACCTGCTTAAATGATGGTGGGTTTGTCCATCACGGACGTGCCAACCCACCGTGCTTTTCCCATTTCCTACAACAACCTCAATCAGTCGGTATTCGGCACATTCCCCATGGTTGTATCTACGGGTCTTGATCACCAAAAAAACAGATTTTGTGACCTTATCTATGTGTACATTCGTTTTTATGCTACTATTTCTATATCCATGACAGGATGATGTGGTGTGTCGCCTCCTCTATTGGGGATGTAGCTTCCACTGCATACTGATTCATCATACTGCCACTAGTAGGTCTTTCTGTGGGCCACTGGAAATGATCATGTGTTCTATTCTTCTATCTTAATGGGGATCTATGATCCTTGGGAATAATTACTCATCTCATGGGATTCAGATCCTCAGTGCTTCCCCTTTTCAGTGCATATCCATTTACATGTGATATCCCATTCACCACCATGATCCAATCACCACTATCATTGTCACATCATGATTGTGTTGTGTCCATCCATAATACTTGGTGTTAGATTGTTGTGTAAGGAAATGGGTTTTCAGTGATTTACCATTCATAAAACCACGAAGAATTAGAAAAACATGAGGGTTAAAGGGTAGAAGAAAACCATAAAAACATTTTTTAGTGTGAACCTCAGTAATATTTTTCCATAGCGTTACTCACCTACCATTAGATGATTCATGATAGAAATTAAAATCGATACTCAATCCCCCCCAATCATCATGAAATTAAGAACCACCCACTATAATGATCAAACGACGAGTCAAATTATTCATGGATTGATCAGTATTCATCATTTCAATCCATTTATTAGAAAGACAAGATTAAATTACATCCCCTACCATGATGTTGGATTATTCATTGGTGTTGATCACACAATTTTAGTTCATCATTCCTTGATCTAAAACCCATCATTGTTGTTGGAGATTTAATGAAGGATAAACGTATGACGAGATAATAGTTCATGTCATTATGGGTTAGTGGTTGATCGTCACTCGCTGATACCAAATATACAAGTTCAGAGAAACATAGTTTTTCCAACAATATAATATTCTATTAACCAATTAAATGGATAAATAATGTTTTAGCATTTATATTATACTATTTAATTTATTAAATAGTGTTTCTATTCGGCATCAATGAAATCCAAAATTCAAATAAAATAAACTGAATGTTTATTTTAATTCCCCCAAACAAAATTCCTTTTATTAAAATTTCAAAAAAAAATTAAAAAAATTTACATCAAAGCTTTCTAATCGAGGTTAGGTCCTTTCATATGTAATGTCGTCATTCTAAACATAATTTTTTCATCAGATTATTTATTCAGGGTCCCATTTAAAGGTTTCCAAACTGCTCACGTGTGCAATATTAAATAAAAATAAAAATGTTCAAACACATATTTCAGGCTCACCAGGACACATAATCTAGTTCCTTCTGGGCACATTGACTCAAAATAATTCCATAAATTAAAAAAATACATTGAATTTCTGGGACATTATGCTAACCCCCCACACCACCCCCCTTTTTTCTTTATGTCCTCATATTTTAAAATAATTGCTAAACAAACAAATGGGGGTATTGATGTTGGTCAGTCACTCGCTCCCATGTGCTCTATTGGAGATTCACATGCTACCACCAAACGTACACTATAGGAATCTACCATCTATGAAGGACCCACTTCATTTGATATGGAATCTCTACTGAGAACTCCTCAAATGTAACCCCATCTTAATTATCATTCTTGCCCTAGTGGATGACATGTGAAGAACCATGAACACTCCTCATAAATTGTGATTAGTAGAAGAAATTATGTACTTTGTGCATCTTTGGGGGGAGTGTTATGTGGTACACCCCCTCGCCTTCTCTGTTCCAAATCTAAAATGGCTCGGTGAATCTCGTAGATAGCTTGCCGCCCTAGCCAAATAGCAGCAATCTCCATCAAGGTAAGACCTGAATGAACACATGGTCTCCCTCCTCGAAATATTAGAAACTTCATCTACAATCAGTATAAGATTATTTCATACACTATGTATTCCTAATCCACTATTTAATGACATGCACCATCTTAGTGGTTGTACTTACCATCTCTGCACCCATGAGTGCTGACTCCCCATGGGTCTTTCAGCATAATGGTGACCTGCATGGTCACTCATACAACACCTCGAACAATTCCATATCAATGGTGGAGTGGTAGGTATTGTTGTACATGTACACCTCCAGGGGTAGGCGATCATCCGAACGTTGCCTAATTTCCATGATACAAGAAATCAACATGAAATCCAAATCCTATATAGTACACTCCATCTGACCATCTGTTTGGGGGTGGAAAGATGTGCTCATGCATAGCTGAGTCCCAAACTCTTCCTGCAATCCCTTCCTCGACTGGGATGTAATTTGTGTATCTCGTTCAGTGATTATTGTCAATGGGACACGGTGGATTCGAACTATCTCTTGAAAATTGATGAGTCCCAATATCTCTACTGATCCATTCTCTTGAATGTTTATGATGAGGGCCGACAAGGTGAGTTAATCAAAAACCACACAGATTTTATCATTCCCCCATGATGTGTGGGTTAAACTCATCACAAAGTCCATATAGATACCATCCCACTTAAACACCGGATTTTTTAAGATACTGAGTGAAGCCTCTTAGAACATGATTCTCTACTTTCACTTGCTGACAGGTGTGGAACAATGAATGTAACTCCGCTACTAACTTCTTCCTCACTGGCCACTTGTGCTTACGTCGGAGGTCCAACAACATCATTGCCTCTCCTAGATGTACTGCCAAAGCGCAAGTGTGAAACTTCCTCAAAACCTCCTCATGTGTTTCCATTGGCACAATTGGGGGCCCTATAGAAATAATGACATGACACCCACCTATTTAATATCTATTAGGCTCATGTATAAAGGATGACTGAGAAGGTCAGTCCTCGCAGTCAACATCCACAAGATGTGCATCCCTACTCACTATAAGAGTGGAGAAGTAACACGCATCGATTGAAAATAAATTTCATGATTTTCATCCACTATATATATCTTCATCATGGCTATCTTCCTGGACACATCACTCAACAATTGAAAATAGGATCGCCTACTGAGCGCTTCCTCTACCATTTTTTTCTTCATATGAGTATAGACTATCTCGAATTTGTTGTCTTTCAGGAGCCATAATGACCACCAATACCTCATTATCATTTCCATGTGAGAGAAAATAGACATGAGTCATTTTTTGTCATATTAGATAGTAAACTTCTCACCCGTCATGTAATTCCACCACATCTTCAATGAAAAGATCACTACTGCTGGCTCGAGGTCATGGGTCGTGTAATTATGCAGATTCTCTCTTAACTTCCAAGAACTGCAGGCAATCACTATAAACTCCAACCTCATGGGACAACCCAGATCCTTCCCTGATGTGTCACAGAATACTAATTACCAAATTCCATCCTCTTGTAGTCTCATGAAGAGGGGAATTCATCAGTCTCCACCTCAGTTACTAGAAATTCGTCTCGAACTTCTCCAACTATACAAAGGGTTGTCCGAACATATAAAATATTATATGGGTACATTTATCATGGAAATGTTAGGCATAATATATTAATATTAGCCATCCAAACCCAAGAATCATGTCACCTCAGTCATGCTCTTATGTGGCTCCCTAGAAAGAACAACCACTACCTTTGCTGAATCTAGATCAACTCCGGCCTTCGTAATGACATGTCCTAGAATGTGGACCTCCTGGATCATGAACCTCTGTTTCGTGTGATTAAAAAGAATCTGGTGCTCTCAATGTCTATAAGTGACTATCTGAAGGTTTGTATAACGCTCCTCCTCAGATGTCGATTACACCAGGATGTCACTAATGAAGACCATGACGAACCAATCAAGTTATGGCTAGAAGATTTTGTTCGTGTGTCCCGTAAACATTGTTGGGAAAATTGGTCACCCCGAAAAACAACAACATGAAATTATAGTGTCCATAACGATACCTTAAAATTTATCTTCAGTACATCATCATCCCATACACATTTCTGATGATTTACTGATCTCAGGTCTATCTTTGAGAAACATCTAACTCCCTTTATCTTGTTAATGAGGTCATCAATCATTTGTAGTGGATACTTTTTATTCAATATCACCAAATTATGGTGACTAATGTCCACGCACAACCACCGACTCTCGCTTTACCTCTAGAAAAACAATACATTCACTTCCCAAGGAGAAAAACTAGGTCCCACAAATCCCTTGTTCGATAAATCCTCTAGTTTTACTCTAAACTCAAGATGCTCCATGGGAGCCATACGGTATACTACTGTGAATATCTGACCCATCCGAGGAACAGATCGATGTAGAATTATACATCTTTGTGAGAGGGAATTCAAGGAATATCCTTAGGAAATATGTCTTTGTAATTATACACTAAAAATAATGTGAGTAAACATCTCATAAACCACATTGAGGGTGAGGCTAACCAAATAGTGAGTGATCGGCTCTATGATCTTATGAGAAATTCCATCCTTCACTATAAGGGATCCCTTATTTCAGGTGAAAAAATGAATAGTCCCATAATATCCGACACAACACACTCTGCAGATTATAAAGTCTATCTAAGAATGAACTATGGATAATCAGTCCATATCAATGATGATTTCATAAGTCCACGACACCACTACTAGGGGATCAATGCCGAAGAACATGCCTCCTAGAGTAATGTCAGACTACCACCACCAGTTTGTAACCATTATGTCCCCTCATGTACGATTCTCTAATCATAAGGTTCAATCCAATAACTCCATTGGAATATCTATGCTCCAAAAACGGTCCTTGGAAAGGAAAGTGTGGCTTACACATGTTTCTATATGAACTATATCTAAGGTGGACAAGACAAAGATCATGTCTCTAATCATCTATGGAGTGTCATGGTAATAGGGCTTCATTGGCTATAGTTGGACTCCCCATTGTCCCCCAACTCCAAATGCCCATATTCGAAAACCTGGGGGGTGGTGGTGGTATAACATTAATCCTCTTCCCACTACCTGCTTCTCATAGGGCTCCCCTGCCATCTCTGCCTCCTTTGAGACCACCATCCTCCTCGACTGTCATCCGGTCATCTATATTTTGAGTCATGAAATCACGAGACATGCACCCCTTCCCACTGCATGAGTGAAACGTCCAACCCCTAAGATGACTCCCCCAACTATGGGGTTCTTGGACCACCGATAATTCATCTTGGGGTCATCTCCCAAAAAGCATAGCATGCATGGTCCCCTATGTATGCTTCATGCTACCCTCAACTGATGAATCCACCACTCGAGGTCTTATGGAATCCCATTCTATTATCACCTACTCTGCCAGGATGCTCTCTATGAGTTGGGAATTCTTGATAACCCCTACCTGAGTAGGAATGCTAATCCAATCCATGGACATAGTGATATCTTGGAAGAGTTCCATATCAAATGATCGGTCCATAGAGAATATGTATCGCACCATGTCTATGGTGTAGATATAAACCTCAGAGAATATCATTGAGCACTCCACTATTGTCATTCCAACCATCAATAGTATAATTGGCTTCTATAAGCACATTGAGCACAATGTAATTATTATGAAATCCTCTCTCAATAGGCACTCAAGGTCTGTTATGGTGAGGGTTTCCTCCTCATGTTCCTAGATCATCAAGATTCTCAATTTCCCCACCATGCATTAGAGAAGTCTAACAACTAGGACATCATTCATGTCAAGAGGATTTCTAACGAGATCGAAGAATCATGTAACCATGTTGAGTTAATCCTCTGCCACCTATGGGTTAGTCCCACAAATGATCCTTTTAAGGTCTATGCATAATGAACTCATTGAAGGGATTGGGCCTATGTGTATCCTCTAACAGTAGTGCCAGTAAAAACTGCCGACCAATGGGTGGTGGAAAAGCTGATTCCCCTCCCAGTGGGGCCATCCCAATTACTGGTCTATGTACAGATGCCTCAACGATGGTAGTACCATCCTCATGGTCATGCAATATAATCCCCTCTGGTTGTCTACATGGATGCCTCTTGAAATAGATATAGATGAACCATTTTCAAAATGTTATACATGGTGATAAGACTCTAAAAGGACTTTAGGAAACACTCATAATTCAATAGAATGCATGAAACAAGTGGTTTCATGTATCAAGTTGAAATAAAAAAAATCAGGGTCATGGGGGGATATTTCAGCCACTACACTAATACAAGACTCACCGATCTTGAAAGAAAAACTCAAAACAATCCACACTATTTCCCCAAAAACAATCCATATAATTTCAATATTTAAGGTAGAACAAACCATTTTTGATGCCAATTATTCAGGAAGCATCCCTCGGGGCCCCAACCACGACTACCCAATTTCGCCTACTAATGGACATGGGCTGCAACGTAGTGTAAAAGGCATTATCTTGCAATTGTGAGGAAGTTTTCAAGTACATGATCACACGCACACTGACAACCCTAGCCTACAGTTCCAAATACAAAAATATCCATACGACTAAAGTAACCATTGAGACTATAGATAAATGTTTTATGTAAAACGGCCCAAAATACAACCCCATAAAAATAAAAGTTGTAAACGAGTGAGAACATGGTATATGGTAATCCATCAAAAGAAATGCCTACCTAAAGGGTAGGTGAAGAGTAGATACCATAATCCATAAGAGTAATACTCAATTTTCCGGCCACCCTGGGTACCATTTGGTCATGGACTATCAAGGTCTCTAACAAAACATTGATCTTCTTCACAAGGGACTACACATGTGGGCGATGCCCGTGTAGGGGTGAGTAATGAAATAATGTGTAGGGAACCCAAAAAATATTAAAAAGAACACAATGAGATGTAAATATAAAGTAATAGAAAACTCAAAAATTTATAAACTAAAAACAGAACAAAAGACTATCAGTCATAATGCCTAATGTATTATACTATTGTGGGACTCTTCCCCGATAAGCCATTTAGGTCTACCAGGCCATTGAGATCTGATTTTCTGTTGGGCCAATGAGGTCTGCCCTACTACCAGGCCACTGAGGTCCACTCATCTGATGTGACAATAAAGTATACTTAGCTACTGGGCCACGAATGTCTACTCATCTACCGAGAAACTATGGTCTACTCAGCTACCTGACCACTATGGTCCACTCTCCACAAGATTCTCAACACAGCCATCCACATGATTTTTTTATCTAAGCGTGCTTGAGTCCAGGATAATCTAATCATCAAACCATTGATCATAACTCAACAGAAATGTAAACTCACATGATGTTTTTCAAAATGACTATTTCTTCATAAGGGACAAAATTCCACAAAAATATTCTCAAGAAGATGCCCCCTTTGTATGTTACGTGGTATTTAGTGAAAAGGTGGTCCACTGGCATGTGAACTGACCATGGTGGTCGATCATGGTTGAGCTTTTGTGGCGACATGGAATCTCTGCCAAATGTGGCTCACCTTCCACCTTCGCGGTCAACTGTGGCTTGGTCCGGCTACCTAGGTATTCTATGACACATCGGGTCGACCGCCACCACACCCCCCGGATGGGCTAGGGCCTTTGGTTTTAGCTTTCCCTCCCTGTATGCATGTCGGTTCATTCACCCCTAAGGCGAAAGCCAGTCATGTCCTTCCCATGTAACACAATAGGCTCTCCCTGATGATGTTCTTCATTCTACACGCATCTTAATATGCGGGTCCTTGTCACTACAACAGACGAAGCATGGGACATCTCAAAATTGAAAACCACACTGACATAATTGTTTTCAAATCCATAGTGCAGTGCCCCCATTATTAAGCATGCAACCTCGTCCCTATGGAACCACCGGTGGGACCTTTTTGGGATGATAGACATGGTATGGGCATCCTATCTTCGATCTGGAAGGGTTTATGTGATCCTCGATCCACATTCTTCATCGCCTGGGGTTTTGATGATCTGTGAGTCCACTTTTTAGTGTGAATCCATTCTTGTGCGATAACTTCAGAACAACATAGATTTGATTTCCACCACTGTAATCACACCTCCATCGTGTTGTGTCCATCATGGATCCATGATATTGGATCATTGTTATAAGAAACGGTTGCCCGATTATTGATTGTACTTCAAATCTAGACGAACTCCAACAACATGTGGCTCAATGGGGTGCAGAAAAGAAAATAAAAATTAAAGGTGAAAAACTTTTCAGTTTTTTTCATTGCTTTAATCTTCTCTTATTAGATGGTTCAAGAAAAAAACTAACATAAAAAATGAACCCCGCCCCCAAATCATCCCACAGTCAAAAACCTACCTCAAGAACAATTTAATCATGTGTCCACCTATTTTTAGGTCGATCCTTAGCCTGGTATAAATCAAATAAGTGGAATTAATAGAATATATAACATCATCTACAATGATGTTGTATTGTTCGTAGGTGATGATCGCACCACTTTCGTTCGTCATTCCTTGATCTGAAGCCCACCATTGTTGTTTTCAATCCTTCTATGGATGGAATAATTGAAGGAGAATGGTTTTCATCATTACAGACAGTTCATTGATAGTCGCTCACTAACTATAAATATCCAGGTTTAGATCAACTCGACTATGAAAACCATCCCTTATTCGATTGAGCAATTAAATGGAGAAAATGTGTTTTAGTTATTCTGTTTTGTTTCATTGTAGCTTCATTATGCTATTTCATTTATGAAATAGCAATTATATTATGTTGTAATGAAATTCATTATTCAAATAAAAATAAACTATATTTTAATTTAAATTTTACATTAAAAAATATTATATTTTTAAAAACTGTCTGAAAATAAACATTTTCCCTCGACATGTTCCAGTTGAGGTTAATTGCTTTTATAGGTAGTGTCAACATTAAAAACGCAACAGTTCCCTCATATCTTTAATATGGGAACCTTTTTATACATTTCTTAATACCAGTCACAATTTATATTGAAAATTAACATAAAAAAGATAAAAAAATTATTCCAGGCTCACCGGGAATCAGAATCAAGTGTCGTTTGATCTTCTTTCCTTGAAATAATCCTATATAGTTAAAAAATAGCATTGAATTTCTGGGACATTACATAGATAGCATCATAAAATATGGTTTATAGTCTAATAATATTTCATAGTCACTAAAATTATTCATAGTTGGCATAAATTACTTCAACTTATATTTATTTTATTATTTATAATATCATTTTGTGGTTCATTCATTTTAATTATAAAATTATTTTCTTCATGATAATAATTTAAATTATTTATTTATATGATATAAAATGAATATAGAAGAAATTTTATGTATTTATTGTTTTTCATTCATAGTTTTTAGAATGAATATATTTATATAAAGAGTTTTACTTTCCTTACAAATGTAAAAAATAATTTTTTTAACATCTACAGAGACAATAATATCTCTGCCTCCATGACCAATATTTGATATTTGGAATCCTTTAAAAGATTTATTGTTTTTAAAAGAAAAAATAACAACACTATTATTTTTAAGTGTAATTTGGAATTAAAAATTGTTTTAAAAATATATTTACTATTTCCAATCATTAAGAGATTTAATCATATTAAAAATGAAATATTATGAGAGA
This sequence comes from Viscum album, assembly GCA_963277665.1. Classification (NCBI taxonomy): domain Eukaryota; kingdom Viridiplantae; phylum Streptophyta; class Magnoliopsida; order Santalales; family Viscaceae; genus Viscum; species Viscum album. Next base: position 602,976,816 of record OY728157.1, read on the forward strand.
GCTATAGATAATTAAATCAATTATGTGTTGGGGTTATATAATGGTATATGGACATGTGGTAGGTTGTTATGTGATAAACCAATGATTTGTGTTTGCGTGATAAACAATATATGGGTGGTTCCGTGATAAACCATGGGCGGGTGAGTCGGTGATACGTCTCCATTGTATTGGGTAATGAGATAGAGTTAAATGATAATGCTTCCCCAATTTGATTGAGGTAATATACTACGATGGGTATTCCAAATATATCAATGATGGTTACTCCCTATGTATCTGTGAAAGAAATAATGTATGTATGATATGGATGCCAAAAGATTAAAATATGATTTATTATTCCTTATGTTATATAGGTATCTTAATATTTAACAAGGTATGTTACTAATAAATTGTTTTATGTCTGAAAATTATGATTTCACTGGTTTAAAACTATTCATGGAATAACGTTTTCTTTCCTAATATTATATTCCCATATAGATATTTTTTTACTCAACCCTAGTTCTTGTAATATTTTTCACCGTGTATTAGTATTAAAATAAAAATTATTTGACATAATTTATGCCATCCATGATATTTCATTCTAACTATGGCATATTATATGTCTATTAATTTTTTTCGAAGCTATATGTATGTTCGGATTTTACTTAAATTCAACTAGTCGAATAATGTCAAAATTCATAGAATTTATATTTTATTAAAATATTAGTTTTAAATTATTTCAAATCCTAAAAAACCATTTTCATTTAAAAGTGACTATGATAATTTTGAAATGATCACAACGTATCCATTTTGGAAAAAATAACCCATTTAAGTATAATATATATCCACTTAATATTTTACATTTTTTCACAGTGACTAAAATTAAATAAGAATTGTTAACGACAACCCGAAATGACAAGATTTAACATAATATCAATAAATGTCAAAAAAGTAGTGGATGGGATGATTTTAGACAATAATTATATTTTACTTGACATTACTCAAGTTGTATTCATTTAGATTTAAAAATTTAATTTATATTAATTTAATATTTTAATAATATCCATGGTTGCCTCTCCCAAGTCCTATAAAAACTACTCACCCTTCTATAATACCAACACATAAAGAACATTATTGATCGGCACAAATTATCCCAATACCCTTCCTAGAATCCATCCCAAAACTATTGAACCCTTATTTCTAGAATAATACCATTTTAATTTGTGTTATGGAGTTCTTCAAAGGAGATCAACAGAAGAAGGGGTTTCATTTTCATTATGTATTAATATTTTATTTTTATTGAACTTACTACAAATAATATTCATCGAAGATGAAATAATAAATTTATTATCCTATATATAATAAGATTATATTAAGGTAATATCATTAACTAAATCCATCTATACTTCCACTAAATGTGTATGGAATTAATTGTTCATGCATGCATTTGACCTTTCACCTCTACTAAATGATCTAATTCATTTTCAATAGCCATATCTCATGACATGTTATAATAATATAATTAATTTTAATATTTGATATTATAGACATATTATCCAATATATGATAATTATATATCCATTGCGTTCTTATTTTCTGTGCACATAAAAATGACAGTGTCTTCCATTCATAGAACAAGACAATCACGTCCTCGATGTGATGTAAATTGTTTTTTTCACCCTATCACTAGTATGATATTTACATATATATGTATATTTAAATGATTTTAATGATTTTAATTTTATAATGATTATTATATAAAGATAAAATACTAATTTATTTATTTCAAAAATGACCAATGAAAAATGGAAACACTACTCATGCATATGTACGACCTATGATCTCTATGATTATAATGTTGTTCATTTTTCATACCATAAATTAATTTATTATTTGAAATGAACAATTTATATGAAATAGATATTATTATATATTTAATTTTATTCTTTAGATAATGTTATTATGAACCCATATTCAATTTACATCATAACATGTTCATTTTTGACTCATGTACTGAATATCAAAAAAACATCTGATATGAACATAAATAATTATGTAATTTTTTAACATTGTAATCAGTGATATAAAAAGAAATATAAACATGGGAAGGATCTAATGATATTTGGAATTAACTTAGTTTTATTATTATATAAAATAATTATTGTACGTGGAAAGTCATACTCACAGTAAGGGACTTTGTATCAATCTCAGTTCATTGAGTAATATTTTTACGTTATAGTCCACCATTATTTATATTGTGTCTAATAAAACCTTTTTAATTTAAATGTCATTCAAAATATTTAAAATTTAAACATTTATTTAAGAATCTATATTGTAAACAATAAATGAATTTTTTAACGTATGCAATGACAAAGACCTTTCCATTGCCGTTACCATTATTTGATATTTTTTATTCTCTAAAATCTATAATGTTTTAAAAATAAATAAATAACATATTCCCCTTTCATGTATTTTGGAATTGAAAATTATTTTGAGAGTACACTGATTATGTAAATATATTTAAATGATGTCATCTGATGGAAATTTGGAAATGTTATTTTCCCTTTATGATTTTTATATGTTATTATTATGTTGTTGTTCTTTGGGAATTGATATTGTATATAGGTGGTTCCATGATAATTCAAGGTTGAGTGATCCCATTATAGCTCTCCAATTCCTTGGGTAATGAGGAGGAGTTAAATGATATGTTTTCTCCTTATATATTTGGGGAATTTACTATGATGTATATTCTAAACATTACCATGATGGTTACTCTCTATATAGATGAGAACACTATATTGTCCGTATGATACGGATATTGAAAGAAACCATTAATTTTTATGATTTATAATCTGTTTTTAGGAATATTATGAAGTAATGAGGTAATATAATGTTTTTATGTATTGTGGGTAAAAATAATGTTCATTTGGAAATATTTTTAGGATTTTAAAATATTCGAGGACAAACCGTTTCATTCCTTATTTTATATCCCTTGCTGAGATTTTTGTTCTCATCCCATGCTTGTGAAATGTTTTTCAAAGACTCATATTATGGTTAAAAGAATATAATAATTCAATAAAATTTTTATCATGAAAATAAATCATGTATTATTTTAATGAAGGAAAATTGTTAGTCTTGATAAAACATTTAATCCCTGACAACTTTATCATAATGTAATAAATTTTACCATTTAGAAGTAATAAATATAAATCACCAAATATAAACTCGTTGAATAATCATTTTAAATAAATTTATTATCATAAAACCCCTAGATAGAAATATATAACATATAAAGGTGACATAGGACACAATCAGACTAAAATTGAATAACTATACAGCAATATTCCACATATATCACAAAATTGAAGAGCCATACTGATGACTTCCATACCCAATGAATTAGAGGTTATAACATAACCACACATCATTGGTTAATCATGAAACCACCAATATTTGGATTATCACGTAGCTCCACTGAATTTTAATTTATTTAATGGATTTCAAAAGAAATATTTTTTATGTTAAGAGTTTTACTAAAAGAAAAATGGAATTTTTTTTAAGCATATGTGACTCAAATGACCATTATACATCTGTAACTATAATTTTGTACATTATTCCTCAATAAGAGAAAATGTTCTTAAAATAAATGTGAACACCATATTCCCTTTTTTTAGTATTTCGGGAGAATGGATTGATTATATTAATATATTAAAAATATATCTTATAATTATAACATGGAAATGTTATTTTTCCATTACGCATGTTTCATGTGTTATGAAAATATTGTGGTTTTGCAGTATTTTTTATGTAAATCGGTGGATCCAAAAAAACATAGTACATGTGTGGCTGTGATAGCTCTCGAATTCATTTGTTAATAGGATGATATTAGATGATAAGGATTATCCCAAGATATTTATGGAATATATAGTGACATGTATTCCAAACATAAACATGATTGTTACTTCATATATTTATTTGAAAGAAAATATTTTGGTATAATATGGATTCCATAAGTTGCATTTCTGATTTCAAATATCTACGATGTTTTAAATGAATATTATGATTGCTTGAGGTAAGCTAATGAGTTGATACGTTAATGATAAAAAAATATGTTTTTATTAAAATGTTTTCATGATTTTAAAATAGTTATCAAATAATATTTTCAGTCTATATATTATATACTATACTAAGCATTTGGTGTTAATTCAATGTTTTTTTAAATTATTTCCATAGGGTATAAGGATGGGTAAAAGAAAGGTAAAAGACATTATGAAAGTTAAAATGATTTTTAACAAGAAAAAAACATTTTTAAATTTAATGAGTTTATTTTTTTGAAACAATGGATAGATTGTAATCAATCTTACTTATATACATGATATTAAAACAAATTAATGTTTTCAGTTAAAATAAATATTTTAAAAAATTATAATTTTTCATCTTTTAGATGGTGCCCCCTTTAAAAATATAATATTTGAAACATGTATGAGTTAAATTTGGGAAAATAAAATACTTATTTAGATGTGGGACAAAAAATAATAATTCATACAAATATTATATATTTTTTTGATAACATTCATATTTTAATTAATAGTGAAAACAACTCCATTTTAATTAAAAATAGGTTGTTCATCTAATTAATTTATTTTAAAAAAATCTTTTTAATTAGTCTTAAATTATTAATAGATTAATTTTTCATCATTTAATTATATTTTGGTCATTAGAAGTAATTTTTCAATGAAATTAAATATAAACACATATTAATAGTTCTATGGTTTATACTTTTTAAAAACGCAATTTTTGTTTCCACAACAAAATTAATATTAATTTAATTACTATAAATTTTGTATAAAATATTCAATAATATTATTCCATATTTGGAATCATTGGGTCTCATTTATGTTAATATGATACTTTTAATATTTTGGATTCTAGGAATAGTAACTATGATAAGTCTTATATTACATGGTTAAAGGTAAATCTGATAATTTGTGTAACAGGTTAATATGATGAAGAAAATTAACATTACACTAAAACCATCCAAAAACCTATTGGATGAGTTACCATCAAACATTAAATTCTTTGGTCATAATTCACACAATTAATTAGATTTTTCCAAGAATATTATTTTATTATTCCTAAAATAATAAAATTGGAAAAATTTCACCCTCTTATTTCTTATAAGTATAATAATTTTAATATAGAGATAAACATAATATGTCATTGATAATGAATATTCAAGATAACGTTAATTAAATTACCTACATCATGTTAATTTATTAAGAATTTTTAGAGAATGAATAATTATATTAATGGATTATACACATATGATGAGGAAATAAATTAAATGACGAAAAACAATAAAATAATTTATATTAAAATGAATATAACTGTTATAATATAGAAAAACATGTATAAATATTATATTTCATGTATATATCAACCATAATCATACAAGGGTCGGTTTTTTGAGCATTAAGAACATCATTGAATGGATTATGGCATTTATATTATTTTATTAAAATTATAGTCAATGATGTCACTTTCATATTTATTATATCATATAATTTTAAATATATTGTTAAACAAAATATTGATTAGATTATAAATAGTATTTTGTATGATATAATTTTTATCATCATCTTTATATTTTCTTTTTTATTTTCACTGATCAAATATTTATATTAAATAATTAAATAAAACCTGTATAATATTTATTTTATTAAGAGAAATATACAATGAATGATAATATAACAATTAAAAAAATTTAACTTGTCATAATTAATATATCCAATAAAATATTTTAAATGACCAAGACCCCATAAAAGTATAATATTTTTTTTCAAGGATGTCATATTATCAGGATATTTTTAAATTTTTTTGAAATGAATAGTCTCTTAATATACACTATTTTATTTATGAAATAGATTTTTAAATTAATTAAAAATACAAGACTTATTTAAAAATAAAAAATATTCATAATATTTCATAATATAATCCAATTTTTTTATCTATGGATTATTTTACATAAAAATATTAAATTCTATAGTTTTTATATTGAAAATTTTGTTTCCATAATAAAATTTTAAAAACGTAATGATGATTTAATTAAAAATTTATTTTTTTATTTGATATAAAAACATTTTTAAATATTATTAAATTATTTTATTATTTTATTTTAATACCTAAATTTTAATATATCATATTTTTGAGGTATTTGGATTTATTTTTGAAATTTTATGAATTAATAGTTTTAGATATTTAAAAAGTTCCCCCCACCTCAATTATAAAAGGGAATCTTCACCCTCAAATAGTAAAACCAAATTGAGCCTTGAATCTCGAAAAAATCTATCCACTTCTCTTATAAGAATACATATTCACATTCTTGATGCTCTATTATTCTCCCATGAAAAACTCAAGTTTTCTTAATACTATATTTAGAGAGTGATCATTGATGTAGAGGAAAAATCATTTTTGATTTTTCAAAATAAATTTCTATTCTACTTCATGTTTAAATGTTTTTTCTAAAATTATATAAGAAATAAAATATTAACATTATTCTGAGATGGTTATATATATATGGAAATACCACATTCCACCTTTTATACATCCACATAAAAAATAAAATCACCACTCATGTATACGTTTTCACATCCGGGAAGGTGAATGGTCCACCGTTGACAGTTCTAATTGTTCTGGTCTTCTATTATGATGGTTTTATGGTAGGGATGTTGGAGTTATATAACAAAAATATAAAGTTAGTAGGGTTGATTGTGGGATATCTTGGTTCGGTGCCCCGGTTCCCAGTTATGATGAAGATGGTTGGCGACGACGAAGGTGGTTTTCCTAGTGGTGATGTGGTGAATTCAGTGGTGAGGGTTACAACGATAATGTTTAGAGTGGTCGGAAACATCTAGATGATGAAAATGAGTGATGATTTCAAATTTATGGATTAATATTCCCTTTTTCTCTATAGTGGGTGTACGATTTGTGGTATCTATCACTGACGTGATGGTTCCCACAATGATGATACTGATTTTGAAATTTTACTTTAAGAATTTTTTAAATTTTGAATATTTTTTCCACTTGTGTTTTTTTCATGTTACATTCCCACCTATTCCTCAAAGTGGTATTTTTTAAAATAAAAAAAATTATTTGGCTCATTATTATCTCAGATTGTTTATACGTGTGTATTTAATAGTGTTTATTTATCACCCACATCTATGTTTTTAATGTATGTAATAATATATCTCTTTTTATTCATATTTTTCAAGTCTATTTTACACATTGGTGAATTTTTATAAAATGTCATGAATGGAATATTATATCGTTATTTGATATGAGGTAACTTTTTTATTTTTCGGAAAAAGTATGAGAAGAATATTTTTTATATAATATGGAATGAATGGATTTTGATGTTTTCATAATGTCATATTTCCAAGAATCTTTCTTCACTTGATATTAATATTATATTCAAATAAATTATTATTTTTTTAAATCACATGGTATTTTTGGAAATGAAAATGTTTTTGAAGAAAAAATATATTTTTCTCGTGAATTAATATTACATGTTTTATCTGAATTATTATCCTTCTAAGATGGAATTATGCAAATTGGGTTATATTTTATCCATATTATAATTATTATTGTTTTATTGTGTTTATGATGGAATGATTTATATGAAATACATTTTTTTTATATGTATTCTAATAAAAAGATGATTAAGAAACCCATTTTATTACATGGGTTACGCTATGATTAATGATTTATTTTTTGGGGCACACATATGAATGTCTCCATTATGAGATTGGTGGGACCTATATTTCCCTCCACTGAATTAGATAATTATTTATGTATCATGATATTGAAATGAATGGAAATGAATGTAAATCAGGTTCTGTAATACATGGATGTAAAATTATGTAAATCTAGTTATGTAATTTCTTAAATGTGAAATAGAGTGAACTCGGTTCAGCGTAGGACATTTTTAACTATGATGGCCTTGGTAGTAATTCATTGGGTATTATGAAAATTATATTTTGTGCTTATTTGTCTTCCAAAAATTAGAGTCCTTATTTATATGTTAGGATTTCAAGGACTATGTTCCTAACATCCATTTGATTCTAGTCGTATAAACATACAATATTTATTCCATGACTCTTGTATATAATATTTGAGATGAAAGGAATTATTTTTTCTATTGTGATCATGTTCCCATACCTTATGTTCATTTTAGGATTACATCTCTCTCTTGATTACCCTTAATGAGCATTTGACCTCACCCATTCAAATGTTTCTTTTCCCCAGTATATGAGGAATTATATTAAATGAGTTTCTCCTAGAAGTATTTTAGATGGATGATGTAGATGACCTAATGTTTAAAAATAAAATCATGACACAATGGGAGATGATGTGTTATTATTTATGAACAAGTTATTTAAAAACCTATCTTTCTATGATTTTATCCTAATTCTATAAAATTCTAAACCTAAAATATCCTTGGGTATATAAGTGTTCCATTGTTTCACGTTGGATGCTTTATTTTTTTGAGAAAAATTTGGTCACATTTTAAAAATTTTATGTCATCATTATCAAATCCATAAGTGTTGAATTCTTGGATGGTTGTTATTAGAGGAGGTTCTATATAACTTTTTAGATTATGATGTTTTCATAATAGTTATCCATACCATCACAAAATCTTATTTTTCATGTTGAACATAATATTAGTTTCATTTAACCCTGATTTAGGGATTTATGTTATGAAATTCTACCCTATGTAACGGTAATTTAGATCATTTTGTTATGAGTTAAATAACTTTTTTTTGAATTTTTGGGATGAAAAATGATTTTTATGATCCAACCTTTAAAGATAAAAAAATTTATGTTTCTTTAGATAATTTTATCTCATTTTAGGAATGATATAATAATTATTTATTTTTAGAGAAAGGGAAACCTCTATGATGGGTGACAACCTGTCACATTAGACTAGGCTACTAGAATTGAACCAAAAACTAAAGGGAGAAAATGATTTTCCACCTAACACTAGACAATGTGATGTAACTAGTTAGTTTGAATTTTTTTTAGTTAAATGAGTTTATGGAATAAGGATAAATTTTTTGGGATCCTATATTTTATTAATTAGATATCCTCAGTATTGGGAAATGATTTACGGTTTATGTGTTAAATATTATTATGGATTTCATTCATTATTTTGGGAACATAATATCATTAGGGAAAATAGTATACTTTGGGATTTTAATTGAGGTGTTATGATAAAATTATATTTTGGGAAAATATTTGCTAATAATTGTACACATATGGTGAATCCAGTTATTTATGGAAATGAATTACATATATTGGAGAATATATGATAACGTTAATTACTGATTTGAATAATACATTATTTGTTCTTTAAGTTATTTGGAGTCAAATTTTAATCATTTTTATGAATGATTGGGTTTTCAAATCATTCTAAATTTTGGGTTATAATATTTACAAAGAAAAACTTTTGTGTAGTTATTTGTTAACTGGTCTATGTGGATCTTTGGGTATTACTGTAAAATATTGGATATTGGATTATTTTTTCAATAAATATTTTTTATTATTTTTGGGAATTATCTTATCAGTCACTGAATATTTTGGATAATGTCAAAAATTGTAAAAATATTTAGTAAAACTTTTGTGGAATATGTGATTCTTAATCAGTTGATTCTAGTACTTCCGGTGTGAAAATTTCAAATTGAATACTCATCAATTAGAGTAATGGATGAGTTTATCTGGGAAATTTATTAAATTTTGAAACTCAACATGTTATGTTAGAATACATCTTGATTATTTTAGTAGTTTTTGTAATATAATTCATCAACACTTTGGAAAAGTTGTTAAAAAGGTTAACCTTTTACTTATACTCTTATTAAATAAAAGAAATATTTGTTTCGTAACATTTTTATAGTTTTATGATTATTAACATTCACCTAACAATTCTTTCTATCACTCTTTATTAGAACATGATGGTCAGTTTTTTCATCTATGTCCATGTTTTAATACATGGGACCCAAGTGGGTGTCTTCTTAGGTGACCATGTTACATAAATTATATTTACATAAAATGATATTTTCTTTTCACATTGAGAATATTTTGAAGTTTAGATATATATAAAATAACGCCTTAACTCATACTTAAAAAACTATATGAATAAAATTTTCACACATCCAACAATATATACATTATCTCTAAAACAAAATAATTTAAAATAAATAATGGTTTACTTAGTTCGTTAATAATCATAACATTTCTCTTATCCCATCCTTTACTCTATTCTCTTTTAAATCCGATGAATATTTTTCCAAAACATAGAATGAGCACAAAAAACTCAATAAGGGATATAGAAAGATGGAAAATGGTCAGTCTTGTGAAAACATGTAGACCATGAAAGAATTATCATAATGTAAAACATTCACCATTATGAATTTGTGAACACACTTTACATAATAAAGCTCATTTCATAACTTTTTTGTAATTTAGAGATCACCATTAAACATATATAAATCACATATAATATTTAAATGTAAAATAAGAAATATTCATACTTCATTTTAATAACCATACGGTCTATTTCCACACATATAACCCTTAAAATGTAGTATCCATATGACTTATTTCCATACACAATGAATTAGAGGTTATAACATAACTAACAATCATTGGATTTTCAATTAACCACCCATATTTTTTATCACATAACCAAATTTCTTTGGTTTATCACATATACACTCATCAAATTTCTAAGTACCATTATTTAATCCTAATACATAAAAGATTGAAATTATCAATATTTCAATCTTAAAATTTCATTTGAAGTCACAAAAAATAATTTATTTTATCATTTTGAAAGTAAAGTATAACACATCATATAAAAAATAATTTGAAACACATTAAAATAAATTAAGATTAAAATGTGGTAATTATAAACTAAATAAAAAAAGGTTGTGTATAATTTAGAAACATGAATTAATGAAAAGATATTGAGACGAAGTCCCATACCTTAAGTTCGATTAGAATTGTATGTTCCTAGATCATAAGGAATAATAAACTGATATTAATTTCTACATTCTTAGGAACAAATTTCATGTTTTTTTATTTCATTTATATCACATATTAGAATGTTATAAAAATTACATATTTTTTTATGTTCGCATCAGATGTTTTATCGATATTTGGTAGTTGAGTAAACAATTAAAATGGTTTGATATCAATAGACCATATAATAAAAAGTTAATATTCTCCAAAATAATAAAAATGAAAAATTAAATTATGTTTATATATCAATTTTTATGTTAAATAAAACTATTTTATCTTCATATGAAAAATGAACAACATTATATTCTGGAAGAGTGTTGGTCCTACAGACACATTAGTAACGTTTCGATTTTCATTTATAATTACTGAAATGAGGTAATTATTTTTTCAAATTTTTAAAATGATAATAATATTGTTAACATAACAATATCCATTTAAATATACTTATATATCATACCAATGATATGGAGAAAAATAATGATTCACATCACTTCATGGAGATGATAGATCACATGTACGCATAAATGATGGTATCGTATTTATTTTCAAAAAAGTTAAAAACTTAATTGTTTTATAATTATTTTTAAAAAGATTAATTTTTCCATAATATCACATATGAACATGACTTCCATTATTATAACCAATCATGAGAGACTGTTATCGAAGACGAATTAGATTAGTTTTTGGAGGTGATAATTCACAGATGAGCACAAGTGATTAATTCCTTTCCAATTTCATGGGAGTTGAAATAGATTTAGGTGATGATATTAAAATAATAATATCTATTTATATTAAGGATATTGGTGTTATTGAATCTTCATGGTTGGAGGAGACTTTAAGGAATAGGAAGATGAAATAAAATAGATATAATTAAAGAAAATAATGTCATTCTTAGATTTGTTCACCCATGAAGAACACCTTAACACCTTTATAAATGGTGTTCTACAAAAAATAAGTCTTTGATAATATGGAGATGTATTTTATGAAGGGGTTTTGGTAGATATTGGCTGAAAAAAAGTTTCATACAATTATTATTACTAAATAAAAGTGGATACATTTTCTTTGGATAATGGAGAGGCACCCTTAGACATTTAAGAAATATTTAATTAATTTTTAAATCCAAATGACAATAATAATAGTTATGTCAAAGCTAATATGAGTATAGTTATAAATCCTCTCATAAAATAATATTTAGACACATAATGATAATATTTTAATCCTTTTCATTTTCCTTAACTATTAATTATTCATTTTTATTTTAATTGTGCTAAAAAAAATTATTTATTAAGAGGATATAAATTTTACTTACATTGGGTAAGTATCTCTTAAATGGATTATTAATGAACATTTACACCGTTTCATGGTCATTTTATAATTTTAATGTTTTTTGGGATTTTAAATAATTTATCAAATAACTCATTTTATATAATTTCAATTATGTCAATTTTTAATATTATCATATTATTAATTTTAACTAAAACAAAAAAAGAAATATAACTTCAAAAAATTACATTTAATATACGAGTAAAATGTTATAGTCTCTTATAAATTATTTTATGGAATTATTTATGTCAAATAATATATATTTTAATACACATATATAATCATTTATTTGATTCTTTCAATAAAAAGAAATCACTGGATTATTATTATGTAATAATTAAATTTAATAATTTATTGTATAGGAATTATAATTATTATACAATGGAATAACTCATATTATTTTCTAAATATTATTTATTCTCGATGGGATAACATGTATAATTCTAGGTTAAAATATATTTCTTTTTTTAAAAAAAGTTTTACAAAATTACTACTCATTTAATATAATATAATAAATGCATTAAAGTCGTCCATGTGGCTCTATATGGTCCTAAAATCAAACAATGGATACTCATTTTCAGGATACACTAATACAATTAAATTATAACATGTGTTAGGATAGTTTTATATTATTATAATATTATTTTTTCCCATTAATTCCCTGATTTAACTTTAAATATGACATTAAAATTTATTACTAATGTTAACATTCATAATGTCCAACAATTATATGGAAATCATTAAATAATTTTTACCTAATTATTAAAAATTTTGAATCTATATTTCCAAATTTAATATATAGAATTTCAAGAAACTAAGTAAAAATTAACCCCATTGACAAAATAAATAATCTATTTTTTATGTAAAAATTTAAAACATTTCCATAGATTTTATATCCAATTTTATTGTGAAATTTATTCCATTTTCAAATATTGGATTACATTTTTAAAAAATAATGTAGATTTAATATAAAATAAATTAAAAAGGAAAATATATTTGTATAAATATCTTAGATGGAAAATCTTTTTTTAATTAAAATGCTAAATTTTTCACTATTCATTTATTGAAATTATTAAAAGAATGCGGAAAATTAACCCATAGCACATTTTTAGGTATCTATTCCAATGAATATGATTATTTTGATAATATAACATTTCAAATATTAAAAACTATATTTAAAATGGGTTATCCATTAAAAGGAATTAAAACTACATTTTTTTAAAATACTTTTCTTATCTGAAAATTTAAATTTGTTCTTATATCATTTCTAGAAAACATATATGATTAATTGTAATCTAATGTTGGGTCGTTACATGATAATAAAATTATGGGTGGTTTATTGATAAAGTGAGGGCTTGTGAGCCCATGATAGCTGTGAAATACCACGGTAATGGACTTCTTCTCATTCTATTTTCATTAATTCATATTTTGATAATATACACCACCTTATTTTAGATGGTGTATTCTCCAAAAAATTAATTATTATTTCATTAAATTGTTTTCCAATGTTATCAATTTATACGAGGAATTTTACCAAATGAAAATGGAAGGATTTAAACATTTATGGAGACAATCGCTTCTCTAATGTTATAACTATTATTTGATATTTATTATCATATATATGTAATAATGTTTTTAAAAGGAACATAAAATGCCTTATTCCATTTTATGGGAATTTTTTTTTAAATGGGTTTATAAATGTATTGACTATTTAAATTTATTGAAATGATTTATTATGATTTCCAATAAAATTTTAGGAGTGAGATGTTGATAATTAAAATCTATTAATTTATGATTATATAATGGTACATGAACATTTAATGGGTGGTTACATGATAAAACAAAGATGGGTGGTTACATGATAAACAATAGATATGTGGTTTTTTTATAAACTAATGATGGGTGGTCACATGATATCCTCAAATACATTGGGTATGTAAGTCATTCGTATGACTATTCTATTTCTATGAATAAAATGTATCGATGTTGACCGTGAATATAGATAATTTATGGATATTATTCCCAAAAATTATCCATATTAATTTACATGTTATAAATTCATTAATGTAATCCAATTGGCTTATTGGTCTCCTAAATTAGGCCCAAGGATGCTTTTTGTCAAGAATTAGTGGTGTTTAATATCCATAATTTAGTAAAACCCTTCATAAAATAATATTTGTTTTTAAAATATTTTAATTAAATTTAAAATATACATAAAAATTCATTTACAATACTTTAATATCCATATAAATGAAAATGTAAAATAATATTCAGAAGAAACATAATCTATTATTATATAATATAATGTTCTAGTTGTCCTATACCACATTGAACATTTAAATATCAATATACGAGAATTAATACATTTACCAAAAAAGTATATAATATTAATAAATATAAAATAAGGATCCTAAATTTCATAGCGTCTATATATAACCTTTAGAAATGAATACAGGGTAATATTCGGAATAAATGCTCCAATGATTGGAGATTGAGACAAAATTCTTTACCATGTGTTCAACACGTCACCTAAAATCTATATATTTCAGAATAATAAAAAAGGTTAATTTCTACTTTCAAGATAAACTTGTAAATTTTTTATCATAATTTTATATCACTTATTACCTTCTTATAAAAATAACATAATTATTTGCCTAAAATTATATTTGCAATCTTAGGAAAAAATTTCCATATCTTAATATAGTCTATCCTTTTTAAAAACTATTTTTAATGCCAAAATACCCATAAAGGGAATAAAGAATTAATTTTTCTTTTAAAAAAATTATGTATTTTAGAGGAATCCAAATATCAAATAATGGTCATTCCAGTAGAGATGTTGTTGTAAGTATATATGTAAATAAAATTATTTTTTTCATTTAGAATCAAATAAAAATGCTTTGAATAAAAAAAATCATTTTGAAGACATTAATTGAAATTCAAAATAGAAATATAATTTCTTACATAATCCTACTATATATATATAAATAAATATTTAAATTAATATCATTTTGAAAAAGATTTGATATTTTAATCCATCAATGTGACCGCAGTCCCATACCACTATTAAAATTTTTACGATGATCCTAATGAATCATTACATTATCCAAATTAAAAAATAAAACTAGAACAAATGAAATGTTGATATGAAATGAAATAGAGGATGTATATACACATTATAAAATAATAAAGGTGCATATAACAAGAAATGCCTCATTGAAAGGATAAGGAGAAGAAATACCTTATTCTGAGTATTACTCATTATATACGATATTTATTTAATCAAATAATTAACATAGGATACGTTTTAATTTATCTAAAACCTTTTTTAATGTTTATTAATTATTTTATATCACTTTCTTACCATGTAATAAAATTTACATAATTATTATAGATCATATTAGATGTTTAGTAGTTATTTTGTACTTATGTAAAAAATTAACATGACTTGATTTTATAAGTACATGTGTCCATATGTCCATAATCGTTAAAATATTATTCATAAAAAATAAATATCTTTTATAAATCAATTATACTATTAAATGAATCAATTTATTCATTGAATGAAAAATGTCCAATGTTATATTGATAGAGATAGTAGGTTTTATGTCTGCAAATGTTACATTTCAAATTTTAATTGATCTTTATAGAAACAAGGTAATTATTATTTTATATTTTCAGAATTATCATAATATTATTAACATAATAATAATCATGTAAATATCCTTATATATTCCAGAAAAGTCATGTGGTGAATAAAAAAAATTTTCATCACTTCGTGGAGGTGATACTTCTCACGTACGCATTAACAACATTATCATTTTTATGTATATAAAATGTAAGAATGAAATTTATATAATATTATTTTATAATGAAAAATATGTCCAGAATATAACATATAAACATTGTTTTCCTTATTATAACCTATCATTAGAGGTTGTTATAAATAACAAATTAGATTACTTGGGGGAGGAGATAGTTCACATTTACGAATGAACTATTAATTATATTCCCATTTGATAGATGTGAAAATAGATTTATGTGATGATGTTAATATAATAAAATCTTAGTATGTTGAGGATACTACAGTTATTATATAATCATGGATGGATGATACTATAATTAAGATGAAGAAGAAATAAAATAGAAATACTAGATGAAAACAATACAATTCTTTGGGTGATAAACCATGAAGAACATCTTACCACTTATAAAGAGGGTTTTATTCCTTAAAAAATAACTCATGAATTTTGGGAGGGATTTTATTATGGACTTTTAAAAATCATTAATGAACCAAATTGTTTTAGAAGTGTGATTATTAGGGAGGAGTGGGTATCTTTTTTTAAGTGATGGGAGGTGCACCCTTTGAAACTCTTTAAATGTTAAATAAATAGAAATTATTTTTTATATCCAAATGACTCCAACATGTGTTATGTCGAAGATAAGATAATTATTTTTCTAAATCCTCTAATCCAATAATTTTTATACAAATATTGATATTATTTTAATTTTTATCTACTCATTTTACACATAATTATTCTTTTTTAATTTAAATTGTGGTAACAAAAGTTTAAATATTAAGAAAATATAATTTTTTACTTAGATGTAGTAAATTTCCCATAAATGGATACATTTAGAACATTTATACCTTAATAATGTCACATTGTAATTTTTAATGATTATTTGGATTTTTATGTAATTTAATAAATTATTTTTTTTTATAAAATATCAATTATGTAAATTTTGACATTATTCATTTAATTAAATTTCAATAAAGCCTAAAAGGGGGATAAATAAATAAATCAATTAAATGGACTCATAGTATGTCATATTAACCTATAAAATTATTTTATGTTATAAAATAATTGAAATTATATTCATTTTAAAATTATTATTATCATTTATTTGATTCCAGCTTTAATAAATTTATTATTGCATCACAATTGTGTCATAATTAAATATATTTATATATTTCCATAAAATTATAAATAAATTCAAAGATATGAGAAATATTTTTATCTTTATAAAGATAATTTATTGTCAAAGATATCTTCTGTATAAAGTCAAATTGAAATATATTACTTTTTAAAAACAAAACTATGACAAAAATTACTATTAATTGAATATAATATAATAAATGATTTAATGTCATCTATGTGGCTATTAGAGGTACTAAAATCTACCCAAGGATGCTCACATTTTGGGTACAATAGTCCTATTAAATTATTACATGTTTCATTGATGTTTTATAAAATTATAATATTATTTTTAAGTAATAGTATCTGATTTACCATTACCCATTATAATAAAATATATTACTAACGTTACTATTCAAAAAGTCAAAAAAAATAAAATGAGCCATTTTATAGAATTGGGAGTTTATTATTAAAAATATGGATTCCATTTTCTAGATTAAATACATTTAATGGGATGAAATTAATTAAAAATTAATCTCATTGATGGAATAAGAAAACAAGTTTTTTATTTAAAACATTCAAATGTTCGCATAGTTTATATTTCTATTTTCAATATAAAAATGATTCAAATGGCCAAACAGTGAAATAAATGGAAAAACAGAAAGTGGTTTAGAACTTCTTCATGTTGGGATGAAGTCAGTGAAAGGATATTTATAGTACTAGAATAGGTATAAGATATGGAGGAAAATGTTTTAGTTGATTCAGAATCACATTAGGACAAATCAGAGCTGGAAAAAAACGTTATACAAATAACTAGAGGAATGATATTTTTTAAGGTAATCGATCAAGTCTTTCTCAATGTTTCTCTATGGAAAAAGTGTGACACATTTTTGTAAGAATGGAGAGTTGTGTCCAAGGTTCATTAGACAGTATGAAGTCCTAAATAATGATTGACCAGTTACCTATAGAGTGTCTTTAATCCGTTTTTATCTTAGGTACACAATGTTTTTCCTGATTAAATATTAATAAAGTTCATTACATATCCATCTCATGTTTTTTAGTCCAGAAGTAGTTCATTTAGAATAAAATGATTCTTATTAGGAATAACTAGTCTAAATACTTGTTCATAGAGAGTAACTGTTACAGTATAATCATATTTTTCAGGTTATGGTTTTGTGAAAAAACCATATGTTTGGAGAGGAAAAATTGGAATCCGAAAATGATATTAGAGTTAAATACACACCACAAAATTAATAATTGAATAAAATTGAGAGGACATAATTTCATACAGTGTTGAGGATGTAACGTCATATGTAATTATAGAAAAAACTATTTCATGTCTATTAATATTTTTGAATAAGATCTTAATTTTACAACAAATGAAACACCTTGTATAATTGCATACCTAAAATGAAACAACAAGTTTCTATAAACTATTTTCATGCACACAAGACTGTGTTATACTAAAAATTAATACATTTTGGATATATTTATTTTAAAAGTTAGTTATCACATAGTCATTTTATTAGTGGGAATAAACTGAACCACATATATTATATTTATACATGTTTGTTAAAAGGTTTAACATTAATATAATACATTTTACAGGCTTAAAATGAGAAAAAATACACTTTTAAGAATAAATTCTCTAATATTATTCAATGATATTTTTACCACATTTTGATGGATAACCCTTTTGAAATCTAATTTTTTCAGTTTTATATGTTCAATTAGAAAAAATTAACTTATTTTATTGAAAATAACATCAAAATTTACATTAATTTTATTTTAGTAATTTTTTGGAAAATATATATTTTATAATGATTTGTTAAAAATAATGCATTTTATGTCAAAAATTAATTTTCTTCTAATTTATTTATATTTTTATATTGACATTTGACTTTCTTTTATGGTATAATTATATGATTGATTTCACTTTTAATCTAGTTTTTCCAATAGTTGTAATTTTCTATTTAAATTGGATATAAACACATGTCAGTATATTGAATGTTTTTACATTTTAAAAACATGTTTCCTCAATATGAAAAAAGCATTACAATTAACATAAATTTAGTCACATTGGTGGTTTTCATTTTATAACATAGACATACTTGGTTGCAATATATATAAACAATGTAATCTAAAGATATAGAGATACCATAATGAGTTTATAAATTTAAGGTTGTTTATAAGTTCAATGTTATAGAAACCCTTTTTGAAAACTTATTTTCAAAATTTTTAATGAGATTAGTAATATTTTTGGGGACATTTATTTTTGAGTAAATTTTGTGATATTAATTTTTTAGATGCAAAATGAATGGCATGGGATTATATTTGAGTTTAAAATATGATATGGTAATTTTGTAGATTTTAAATAATTTTTTTATTTTTAGAAGAATGATATTTTTTTAGAAATTGGATAACCCATAAGATGTGTGAAAACTCATCCTATGAGACAAGGATACATGAATCGAAGCCAAAATTGAAGTACACCATGGAAATATCACATAAAAATGGCATACAAAATGTCCATGGTTTTAATGGCTTCATTATTTTTAGTTAAAATATTCGATTAAATGATTTTTTGAAATAATATTTTATCAAATGGATATCATTGTTTTTGGAGAATGATTTTTTGATTATGTGAAAAATGTTATTTTGGAAGACGTTCACCATGTTGTGAAATTTATATTATTAATATAACCAGAATAATATGGGATTTTATTTGACAAATAATGATTTCAAATCATTTTGGAAGAATTTATGTTTTTATTGTGGGCTTGTGAGAGTTAAGTTATATATGGAAATGATTAGCCTATCTTGGAGAATAAAATATTTTGAAAATTAAATATTTGGAATAATACAATATGAGTTTTTGATGTTATTCAGAGATAAATGATAAAATTTATGATGGAAGACTATCTGATAAAAACCATTTAAATTTGGGGGTTTTATCATAGATTCTATTATTTTGAGGTATTTTTTTGCAAATGGTCTTTATTGATCGTTTTATATTACAGTTGAATAATGGAAATTAAATGTTGTCTTTATTTTTATAATGGATATTTATTTTTGGGTTATTGTCTTATCAAATAGTAACCATATTGGGTTCTGTCAATGACTCATGAAAAGTTAAATAGATTGTTTATCAATTTTTTATGTGGTTCAATAGAAGAGGATTCTTCTTGAATACAGAAACATTGGATAAAAAGAATAAATTCTGGTGGAAAATAATTAAAGGATGAAACTCAACATTACAAGTATGTAAGTATCTATATTTTCTTATATAATAAATTAAAATAAACCCAGAATTCTAGGAAAAGGATCATAACATAATAACAAATTTGGTTTAAATTTCTTACTACGAAGTCAAAAACCATTTTTCCATCACAATTTTATAGCTTTCATAATTTCTAACTTTCTCTAGATCATGTTTTGAATCACTCTCTATTAGAACATTGTAGCCAGTTTCACTTATATATCCATGTTTTTTCAAATGGAATCCGTTTATGTGTTATCCCGACTATTTATTATACATAATTTTCATTTTTTAATGTGGGTGTTTTATTGACTTTTTGTCCGATGTGGTATTTCAATGATTTAATTTAATAATTTGATACCTTAGTTTCTAGGCCCAAATTAAAAATTGTAAAGAGACAATTTCTAATGGTGGTGAAGAATGAAATATACAAGGTAATTATAGAATAAAGATGTACAATATCTATTAATATTTTGGATTTTTACTTTAAATGAGAGTCTTATTATTATAGGATAATTGACAATCAATAATTGGTTCCTATGAAATCATACATTTCACATAAGACTGAGTTATACCAAAAAATAAAACATTATTAATAATATTATTTTATGTATTATTTATCACATAGAAATTAAAATGTTAGGAATGAATGATATTAACTAGATTATGAAAATATGGTTTAAAGAAGTCTATATAATTATTGGTTTTTTATTTAATTTATTATAAAATTCAATAAAACTCATTTGAATAAAAAGGATTTGTTTTTCTGAAAAAACATTTAAATGAAAATACCTTAGTTTATAAATTAATTAAATATATAATGATGGATTTTTTTAATGGAATATAAAAATATTATGTATTCAATTTAATATATAAAATTCATTTTATATATTTTTAGTCATTTTATATGAACAAATTTAATATTTCATATAAAAGAAGTAGTTTTCAAAAAATAAATTAGTTTTTCTTATTTTTGATTGAATCCAATTTTACATATTATTTGACTCTTTTATATGTTATATTTGAAAGAATAATCTTTTTTTTGGAATCGGGATAGATAATTTCACTTTGGATAATTTTTTAATATTTTTTTGATAACATTAATTTTTTAATTATTAGTTAAAAAATACTTCATTTAAATTCAAAACAGATTTTTCATCTATGTTTTTATATAGTTACATTGTACATTTAATTATATTCAATTTATATTTAAATTTTGTATTTATAATCTAAAATATTATTTTTCATTGGACTCAATTTCGCAGTGAAATTGAATATAAAAACTATGTGAACTTCTGTACGTTTTACATAAAAACACATTTTCAAATTATATCAATGGGATTAATTTTAAATTAATTTATACCAATTTTGTGTCTTGAATTTAGAAAAATGGTTTCCCTATTTGTTATCATATCTTCTAAATTTTAAAAATAAGTCCCTTTTATATTTGGACATTATGAATAGTAAGATTAGAAATAAATGTTATTACAATGGATAAATGTAAATTAGGGAATCAAACGTAACAATAATATTATAAAAACATAAAACTACCTTAAAAATGTGAAAATTTAATTGGATTATTTTATCCTAACCATGATTATTTTTATGTATATTTTACAATCACATGGTGCCACTCCTTTGACATTAGTGTATTTATAATATTATATTCAATGAATAGTAATTTTATGTTACACTTTTGTTTTTAATAAGTAATTAATTTTAATATAGAGAATTACAGAGGATATATTTGAATATATATAGTAATTTTATAGATAATATACTACATAAATAAGTTTATTTGATATATAATATCTTGATATTAAATATCTTCTGTTAATTATGACACAATGATGATATAGTTATTTCTTTTTTTAATGAAAGAATCAAATAAATGATATTTTATGTATTAAAGTAAATATAATATCTCAGTTTTTATTCCATACACTAATTTTATTGTTGAATATGAAATTTTATTAGTGTATTAAATGGTTTGTTTTGATGTAATATCTTAATTTGTGTTTTATTTTATTTCAATGAATTTAATAGTGTAATTATTGACACAATTGATATATTGTAAAAATAATAAAATAATAAAATAATTAAAATTCATAAAAATAATTTAAAATCACAATGTTAAAATGATAAGTTCTAAATTTTCATAAATTGTCCAATAAATTTAAAATTAACCCATATAAGAAAAATTTATTCCATGTTAGCATTCAAAATATTGTTAGCCCAATTAAAAGTAAAAGTGAATAATTCAGGGTAACTCGAAAATATTTGGTTTAAAATAAAATAAATGCAAGTCTAAAAATTAATGTATGCGAGGATTTTTATCTATAATATTATTATATTATAAATATCTCAATTTAGGCTCATTTGAAAAAAAAATTATTTTATATTAATTTATTACTTCTAAAGTTTCTATGGTTTCCCCTCCCCTATCCTATAAAAAGGTAACCACTCTTATCTAAAACTCACACATCTAAAACACTTCTGATTGGAAAATATCTTTGTAAAACGATTCATAAAATACCTCCCCGAATAATTTATACCTTATTTTAAAAATACCACCCTTTTTAGATGTGATAATTAATTTTATCATGGGTGATCAACTGAATTAAAATAAATGTAAAGATTCTATGTGACGAGTCAGACTCATATTAAGGGACTACATCTTAATATCCTTTCATTTAGTCATATATTTATAATATAAAAAACCATGTTAACTGCAATTTACAATAAATCCAGTTGATTTTTTACTTTTATTCAAGGTTTTTCAAAAGGATTCTTTTTTAAGAAGCGTTTCAGTACAAGAAAAAAAGGAACTTTTTTCATGTATATAGCTAAGGTTGTTTCGTATGTAGTTGTGAAATATATATCAATGAAAGTATGTTATTGGTAGTAATCCCCACAATCTATTTGAAATTATAAATCATTATCTTGACCTTACCCACGCTATTCTTATCTTTTTATTTTAAGAACATTTAAATCTTACTGATTTATCAAGTAATTTAAAACATGAGAGTTGATATTATTATCAAATCAAGAAAAACGACCAATAAATGAGTAATTAATGATTTTTTTAGACTTATATAATCATTTTTAACAAATATTTGATTTTATGAAATTTTATATCATTTATTGAAATATTTTATATTTTAAAATATAAATAATGTCAATATTGACACTGTTCATAATTTACTTTTTAAAAATAATACAAACATGATTCCTTTAAAACAATATTAACTCTATTATTATATGTAATATTAATCATGAAAATAAATGGATGGAATAAAATATATCATTTTAGACTTATTTTAATATTATTGATATCATTTTTTGATTCATTCATTAGTAAATCTATTACTGTGTCATCATTGTGTCATAATTAAATTTAATTATATGATTCATAATAATTATAAATAAATTACCAATATTCAGGAAATATTTATTTTCTTTCTGAGAAATATTAATAGCCTATGAGATCCCCTTTATTACTTCATATTCAAAAACATTAGTTTTTTTAAAATAATGTTTAAAAAAGATGACAATTCATTGAATATAATATTATAAACTCATTAAAGCCAACCAATTGAATCCTCAATGTCGCAAAATTATCAAAAGGATTCTCCTTGTCGGGATAAAGTCATAATATTAAATTAAAACATGAGTTATTGTAGTTTTATATTATTATAATATTATTATAGCCTTTAGTTGCAGGATTTACCCTTAACTAGGGTAATTATTAAAATTATTCATGTTATTATTCTTAATGAAAAAATAATAATAGGGAACTATTTCTAAAATATTTACTACATAATTCCAAATATTGATTCCTTTTTTCAAATTAAAAATAAAAATGTTTTAGTAATTAAATTAAAATTAATCCCTAACGTCGAAATATGAAAATGAGTTTTTTAAATGTAAAAAATGATCAAAATAAGGTCATGATTTATGAATAATTTTAAAGTGAAATTTCTTTAAATGAACATAATTTAAATAAATGATAAAAAAATAAAGTAATTATACATTAAAACAAATTAAAAATATATTATAACAATATTATTAAATTATGCAAAATGATATTTTTGAAATAAAATGCAGTAATATTCCTTATTCATTAAAATATTAATTATTTTTCAGAAAAATACAAACAATTCAACCAAAGTAAATTTTGATGTCCCACATGAAAATATAAAGTTTATTTTGTCACTTAGAAGAAAAATAAAAGTGGCTAAAATAATATTAAATATGGGTTCACCACCAAATTTTGGTAAAACTGCATTTAAAAAAAACACTCATTTTATCCATAATGTTGTAATTATTGTTAAATAATGCCTGGAAAACATATAAGATTAATTTTCAATAGAATATTTAATTTGTATTTCCTTAATATAATCCTATTGGTGTGATTTTTTATTCTATAAACATAACTATTCACACATAATTAGTTTTTCATAAAAAACATATGGTATATTAAATTGGTATTTATTTTCAGTTCTAATTAATATTCTATCAAATTAATCATTATATATACATGTGTAAACCCTATTTTTATAATTTAGTTAATATGGCTCATTCCAGTCATTCTAACAACATTGTCTTGACTACCATACTAAATAATAATATTTAGTTGTGTGTTTATGCATGACATGTTGTATCATTTACACTATCAAACATTCTGTTTCATTTTAAAAACCCGGTATGTTACATTCTCCCCTGCCCATTCAAGAAATTGTGTCCTCATTTTTTGAATTTTGGGTCGACATATAAGTTATGAATTTTCAAAATACCGTTATTGAAATCCCACATAGAAAAAAGGATTAACAATATTTTCACATTAAAAGAAAGAAAGGATACTGTGAAGGTCACCCTAGATAACACATACTAAGGATCCATGTATGAAACATGGATTTTGAAAAAAAACTGAACATATTCCTCTGATTGAGATTGATCGAAAACATTATTAGTATAATGTTAATAATAATAAAACCATAAATTATTTATTGTTCAAAAGGTTATTTATTTCATAATAAGAAAAGTAAACAGAAAACATTTTTGTTTTATGCTCATTTTAAAAAAGTTAAGGAATTATTTTACATCCTATAAAAATATAAAAAAAATACAATCATGAAATTTAGAGTATTCATTCGTTAATTAGATTCCACCAAAAAAACATCTTCTTCTCTAAATGTTGAATATTCATGATGAATAAACATATTATTCCATATTTGATTAACAATCTATTAATAGTATCTTAAAACATTAAAAACCCAATATGGATAGGATAAGATAATTCGCAAAAAATTATAAACCATTGAATGATGAAAAGTTACTTTTAAAATCTAGAGTTCTACTATAATACTCAAAGATCCACAAACACTATTCTTCAAATAACTATCCATAAAATTTCTCAAGAAAATACAAATTATGATTAAAACCCAAAAATCATAAGGATTTGATATAAGTGTCTTCCAGGATATCTTTTAACATTTTCCTCCAAATAATTGACATCAACATTAATGTCACATACCAAAAAGTAATTTCCCTAATCAGAAGTTCTCTATGATAGGTTAATTATTTAATCAAATAAGGCATATTCGCATAATTCGGCAATAAAAAAAAATATTCCTCTAAAATAATGTTAAAACAGTACTCCTAATAAAAATTAATATATTATTATGTTTATATTAATCATATAATGTTTTAAAATTAGTGAACATATTAAAAAAAATTATCACATATTCACCTATTCAATTTCTAATACCTGAGATTTCAATTTGATAAAACATATGTTCCAAAAATCAACTTATTATTATTCTATAAAAAATACTATAAATTATAATAACATACTCACTATGGAATTAGTGTAAGCCAGTGGTAGGCAATAAAAAAATTATTTTTCAAAATAAATGTAGTTTTACCGCATTTTAAGGTGAAGCCATTTAATATCACATATTTCATAGGTTCTTCTTTTATAAACAGAGGTAATGTGAGCTCGTGATATCAATATCCTTTCATTGATGCATATATTTTTTTATAAGTCACCATATTTTATATTGTGTATAATTAACCACAATGAATATCAATTTCATTCTAATGATTTATAAATGGTTTTTTTTTCTATTGAGTGTTTTATTAAAAGATAAGAGAAATTTTTTAAGGTTTATAGTGACAAAATATTTTCTGCCACTATAAAAATTATTTTATATTTTTATTCCTCTACAACCCAAAAATGTAATAAAAAAAATAAATACCATTTTCCCTTTTTATGTATTTTGATATTGAAAATGGGTTTCCGAATGGTTTGATTATAACAAATCCTTATGATTGAAAATGTATTTTTTCAGTGACATGTAGATAATTGAAATAATTTATGTGTAATTATTATATAATGGTACATTGATATTTGACAGGTGGTCATGTGAAAAACTAATGAAGGGTGGTTAAGTGATAATCCAAATATAAGTGGTTACATGATAAAGAAACGATGGGAGGTTTCATGACAATCATAGGATGAGTGGGAACATTATAACCTCAAATGCATTGGGTATGGAATTCGTTCATATTGATATTCCATTTAGTTATACATATAGAAGTATCCCAAATGGTGATTCCATTGACATATGATTATGCCATAAGTTAACAATATCTGTTATATGTTTCTTTGTATGGTTTTATTGTAATATTTTTGTTTTAAAAAGTTCAATAAATGATATTATATTTATTGATATGTATTTATTAATTATTAATGGTGAAAAATATTACATTATGATAAAGTATTCATGGTATTCATGTCTTTTCAAGACTAACAATTTTCTAGCTTGTGAATCCCTAACTATGTTTTTTATTCTCATCTGATGTTTTTGAAATACCATCCATAGTATATTCCCCAAATCTCTTAGAAGAAATAATTTTGTTTAACTCTATCTCATTACACAATGCATTGGAGAGCTCTCACGGGATCACCTTCCATTACATTGTCATAAAACCACCCGTATAAAAAAGAAATGACCACGAACCATAACACAATCATAAAACATTAAAAATAATAAAGGAAAAAAATAATATTTCAACGTTATAATTACAAGTAACCATTTCAAGATATTGATATAATCAATCCATTTTTAAAACACAATTAAAAAAATTAAATATAATATTTTTGAATCAAAGTGTCCCATACCACATCCCTAAGTTATAAATAAATTAACATTTAAAAAATTGAACGTTCATGTAAAGAAATTCAAAAAAAATTTAAATCATTTACATTAAATTGATATATTTATAACAATAAATCATAAAAAAAATAAAACAATGTTTTGAGTAAAAAAGTTCCTAACGTGAGAATGACTCGTCACTACAATATTTATATTCCTAAAAAATATATCAAATTTAAATTATACATGGTTGAGAAACTATTTTAAAGTTTTTTATCCCTTTTATATCATTTATTCCCATGTTAAACGATATATATAATAATGCAGTTTCATATCGGACATTCAGTTGATATTCGGTACTTGAGTCAAAAATGAACTTGGATTGGTGTCAATAGATCATGTAGTCATAAGTCCATCTTCTCCAGAATAATATTCCTGGAATAATAAATCATATATATATATATATATATATTCAACTGTCAAATCAAACAATTTATTTATGGAATGAAAAATGAAAAATGTTGTATTCTTAGAGTTGATAGGTCATATATACGCAAGAGTAATGTTTCCTTTTTTCATTTATCCTTATGGAAATATGGTCATTATAATTTTATCTTTCCAAAATGACCAAAATATAATTAAAATCATGATAATAATTTATAAATACTTATATATATCATACATGGGATGTGGTGAATAAAAATGATTCACATCACTTCGTGAAATTGATAGTGCACATATTCACATGAACAACATTATCATTTATTTGTACATGGAATGAAAGAACATAATTTATATATTGTTATTTTACAGTGATTAATATGTCATGACTATTATGTATGTATATGTGAGAGTTGTGGTGACCTTTTATATCTCCATAATACTATTCATGAAATAATAACATCCCATTATATGTGATTAGGTTAACTAATTTTGGGCATGAGATATTAATAATTATTATTTTTATTTGGAAAAAAATGATAATATTTATACTGTAAGACTATGTGATCAAATCATCTAGAATTATGGGTTTCATTATTTTTTGGTTTTTTTGAGAAATTTTAGGGATAAATATTTGTTGAAAGGATAATTTTAAACATTGGTAATTACTATCAAATTTTTTAGATTAAAAAAAATAATAATACTTATAAAGGGTTATTCCTTAGGGGAAATTATAGTAACTTATCAAAACCATATTGGTATTGGTTAATATTTCAATATAATAGAATTCAATAGTTAATATTTTATAGATTATGTGATTATATAGATGTTGATTCCCCGCGACTACTAATCATTTGGATAAAATATATATTTTATTATCTAAAGGATGGAACAATACATACCGAGTATGTTTGTTTACTTATTCTCATAGTAAAGGATGTAAAATAAATCCAAAATTCTATAATAATTATAATAAATATATATTATCTATTTACTTTTCCAAATATGAACTCAGAGACAGTTTAACCTATCATAATTGTTATGGTATTTTGTTTGTTAAAATTATCTTGATATTTATTTCAATCACTCTCCATCTTAACATGATGGTTAGTTTTTATTCTATATCCATTTATTCAGATGTATAATTCTAGTATGTGTTATGTTAAGTGACCTTCACCCTTTTCATTCATTATTTTAAAGTGGATTTTTTGTTAATATTTATTCTAAGTTGGGAATGCAATAAATGAAATTTAAAAATTGAAACCATATTTACCAACCCCAAATTTAAATTTCATGGAAGAAATTGCCTAATGGGGGAGAATTAACAACACATGTTTTTTAAAATGACTAACTATATTTGATATCGTACATTATACTTCGCATCGAACATTAACGAATAACTAAATTTTATTATGTTTCCATATAACCCATATATTTAAATTAAATGAATGAATAATAAGAATTTATTTATTAAAATATGGTTTACACAGGTATAAAATTAATAATTTAGTGATCAATTATTTTAAAAAAATTACAACCGTTTTTTAATAAAAGAAAATGTTTTTCGAAAAAAACTATTTAAATGAAAAAAATAGATTTTATAAAATAATGAAATAAAAAATGATCAATTTTATTAAATTAATGGATATATATAATATATATTCATTTTAATATATAAAATTTATTAAATATGTTATCTAGAAACAAATCATAACAAATTCTATTTTTTCGGATAAAAGATGTGTTTTTAAAGAAATGCAGTGTTACAGCCATTTGATGGAAAACCCATTTTAAATATATTTGATTAAAAATATCTATATTATATTCTAATCCAAATACTAGTTTTTAGTAATTGGGGCATAAAATATTATTTTGGATTATTGTTTGTGTATTTTTCTAATAATATTCAATTTTCAACGAATCGTGAAAATACAACATTTTAATTCAAAAATTCATTTTAATCTATGTTATTTATTTAGATAGACTGTATTTTTAATTGGGTATAAAGTATATTTACATTATAATTTTAATCATTTCAACAGTTTTTGGTCATGTGAATCAATTTAACATTGAAATTGGATATAAAAACAATGAGAACATTTTAACGTTTTATTCAAAAAACCAGTAATCTTATTTGGTCAATGAGATTAATTTTTTATTTATTTCTACCATGTCTATGTTTTGGATATGGAAAAATAAATTCCATATTTCGAATAAGATGTTCCATTTTAGGTAATAATATCCCTTTTATATTTTGACATTATGAATGGTACCGTTAGTAATAAATTATATTATTATTGTTAAATATAAATCGTGTAATTAATGGTAAAAATAATATTACAAAAATATAAAACAACCCAAACACTTGTATTAATTTAATTAGATGAGTGTATCCTAGATATGAGCGTCCTCAGGTCAATTTAAAAACATCTTTGATCTACTTAGATGAATATAATACATTTATAATATTATATTCAATGAATAGTCATTTTTATTAAACTTTTGTTTTTAAAAAATGAATGTATTTAAATATGGACTTATAAAAGGGATATATTCATTTATAAATATTATTTAGAGAGATAAACATATTTCATACATCAAGGTATTTTATTCATATTTTTAGTCATTAAATAATTAAACATATTTATGGCATAACGATGATGAAGTAATAGATTCCTAAAAGAAAGAGTCTACCAAATGATATTATAAATATTAAAATAAATATTATTTAACATAATTTATGTCATGAACCCACCTTTTTCGAACCTAAACTGATCACCTGAGCCGGCCTACGGCAAGGCCCGAGGGACGTTCCTGATCCCCCTGATCTGGCAACTAGTGTCGGACATCAAAACTAAAAAACAGGGAACAATGTGAGTATTAAAACTCAGTAGGCATTCCCAACAAACTATTCCCAATGAACTACCTTTAAACAACAAAATTTACTAATTCCAGGTTTGAACTAAAATATACAAAATATGGATTTTTACAAACACACTTCCATTTCTAAGACAAGTAAAAGTCCATTTCCCAATTTAATTTAAAAACAAGTTTAATGTTTGAAAGGAACTGATGCATTTCATTTTAAAACATTTCTGCGAACAAGTAAGAATTTCAAATTTTAGTTGTTACTCTATGGGAAACCCACACACAACAGATATCACACACTATGGGAAATGTAAAATAAGTGTCACACATGGGCTAGCATCCAAACTAGACCATTCAATCATCTTACACATAAAAAATAAACAGTAAAGAAAACATAGGTCAAACCTAGGAGCTCGTGAACAATCTAGAACATTACATACATGTGACTAATCTTGATGGTATGCCAAATCTCGATGACATCATAACACCCTAACTCCTAGTGTTTTCCTACATTTCCAAACTGAGGGGTCCAATCTCCTAGCTCAGTGGTATTTGTACTAAGGGCCACTAGCCAGTGCGTAATCTAATCTAGTACAACAATAATTTTCAGAAGATTCATTTACTATGCTTGGTTCCCATGTCAATACATATAATAGAAAGTAAATGGGTGGGTCAACAATGTCAATTAAGCAGTAAAAACATCTGAGACAAATCATGCATTCAACATACACCAAATATCACATCTGAGTCACCCCAAATAGAGTTTTCCAAAATAATTTATTTTATTAAAGTACCAAACATGCCTACACTTATTTTAAGTAAAATCCTCATTTCTCAAGTAAACCAATACACTTAATCATGGTTCAAAATAATTCAGTTATTGATGAACCATAAATACATTTAAAATAACGTGAATTATATTTAAAGTCCAAATGAGCATTAATTCACTATTTGGTGTCCGCTCATAAAGAAAATGTTTCAAGTGTCATGTATAAAATAAATGGCTCATTTTACACCAAATAATCATTTTAAAATTTATTATCTTAAATTATTTCACATTTATTAAAAATAAAAAAATATCATGAAATAAATAATTTCTAAATTTAAAGGCGAGTGCAGTAGGGGACCAACCGCGACTACCTATCCAAACACAATGGTGCATCACTCCTTACAAAGATGCACATACACACGCTAGTCGATGACTATATTATCTCGGGTTCTCCTCACCGACATGCACTGCATCAAACACACAACAACCAAAAACCCATAACCACATACTTTAGACAATATTAATGAAAAAATGGTGTAAAAACCATCTCGACATGTTTTTAAAACATACATCACACCATTTAGATTATTTTCTAAAACCCATTAAAATTTATAAAATGATTTACAAAGAGTAACCCACAGCCAACACATTTTATAAAACCATATATACAATTTATAAAATACATTCAAGGGGAATAACAAAATTTGTATATATAAAATCTAACCCATCTCCAAAAAAACATTTTTCCAACACACACACACCACCTTCACTTTCAATAACACAGCTCACACCTCATAACCAATCCAAAACATGTAAAGAAGAAGAAAGACAAGAATGAAAAAATTATTAAAAACATTATTGTTAACTATTTAATTAATAAAAAAAGTGATAAATTCAAAGAAACTAATTATTCAAAATTTAAAGTGAAGTGAAAAGAAATCCATCCTCATACCCCAAACCAAATTAAAACACACGCCCAAGACTGGTGCACGCTCTCATTCTCAACTCATCCACATAAACATGGCACAAGGTACCAAGAAAAAACTAAATTATTTTCAAAACCAAGTCCACACCAATTTAATTAATCACAACCCATGATAATCTAATTATATAATATTCAAGTAATGAAAACCCCAAGAGATCAATGTATTTAAAATCCTAAAGGAAAAAAAACAAAGTGGTCATACCTAAATCGTTAGAGGATTTCTGAATCTGGTTCAAAACATTGTTCACACCACAACCATGCTCTTGAGTGTCAAAAAAACCCATTAACAAAATTCAAATGCAAGATATTAAGAATATAACTCTTAAATAAAAACCCCATCCATGGTAGATCCCTAACTCGAATGGAGAAGCAACAAGCGAGAACTGGAGGGGAGGTCGCACCAGCAATGTTCATCGAAGGGGGTTGTGCATGTTGGAGGGTCATGCATGCTGGCCAGGGGGTGTGGTTTGACATGGGAGGTTATCATGACTAGTGGAGAGCCACCTGGGAGTGGTTGTGGCTAGTGGATGTGTAGTGTATAAGGGAGGATGTCAAATAGGGGAGCCGCAGCTGGGGTGCACTGGAAAGGTTACGCCAGTGAGGAGGGAGTGGGGAGAGCCCATCACATATATTCGAGAGGATGTAAGTGGACATGGAACGCGTGGCCGACGCATGTAGTAGATGGGATCCGGAGTGTGAGGCCCGCTAGAGGTTCTAGAGGGCGGAGGTCAGGTGTGTGGGGGAGGGGGGTCATGACGACGAGAGTGCCGAATGGTAGGGGCTGGGCACGCTGAGCCTGGAGCGAGGTTGGGGCAGCAGAGCAGGCAAGAGAGGCGGCTCGCTGGACTTGGTGCTCGAACCGGAATGAAGAGGGGGGGGGGGGTGCCACGGGATTATGTTAGGGTTTCATATTTTTTTCATTTTATAATATTAATTATAGTAATAATAATATCATAAATAAACAAAATAAAATTACCATAATAACTGTAATAAAATTAAAAATTAAAAACAATAAAAAAATATTGTTAGTCATATTAATAACAGTAATAAACATAATACTAATAACAGTTACAATAATAAGAATAAGAATAAGAATATTATTATTATTAATACTATTAATAATATTAACAACATTAATAATATTAATAATATTAATAATATTATTAATATTAATACTTGTAATAATAATCTGAATAATAATAAAAACAACAGCGTAAGACTACTATTATCATTATTAGCGAACATTATTTTATTTACTTTAATCTGTTTATTTAGCATACTCTAAAAACTAGACACCACACGCTCATCAGATGACTTAATAAACCACATGCATGTTGTGTGGCTCAACTCAGACCACTTGGGAAATCGCACAACTACCTGGGGTGATTGCGCGACTACTGCCCAACATGCGGTGACTTCTCATTGGACCAAAATCTAGTAAAAAATTCAAATGAAAAATATTTTATTCTGGGACCCAGCTCAGACATGGAATGAGAAACCGGAGCCATGAATTCTTAAAATATAAATAAATTAAATATCGGGTTGTGAAAATTCTCCCCACCATTGAAACTTTCTGCCCCCATAGCGTCACCCAACATAACAATGGAAAATGTAAGAATCCATGTCTAACTGAAACTAAAATGAACCACACAACAATAAAATGGGAGAACACGAGAGGGTTCTCCACACCACAAAAAATCAACTAGCGTGGAAATTTAACACCTAAACATACAACCCCAGGAGGGGGGCGGGGGGTGTGGTGGACGCGAGAACTCCCAACCGATGTAGACTAACCTCTATAGCAAGAGTGAAACAACACCTCTACTGAAACATGAAACTCTCGACTCAGACCACAAAACCCCCAAAACTAGAGAAAATATTCTGAGAAAATCTTATCCCAAACAGTATATCTGAGTACAACCAGAAACATCGATTCATCCACATACAGTTAAATCTCCATACAAACATCGCCAAACCAAGATTAACCCACCCCAGGGCCAAACACACTTTTATGAGGAACATAAGATTTAGAAAACCATAATATGACAATCAAAACTGTTGGATTACAATAGAACATGACTATTATATCTACACGACGAAGCAATGAACATTCAATGATGAAAAAACTTTTACATTAGAAATGGAAAGGATGAAAAGACATTAAATGATCCACTGCCAACAAGAAACACTAAACTAGGACCAAATCATCACACCCTTAGAAACTCCTGACAATGCATGTGCTTTAACCCAAGACCTATGGATGGAGCTCTGATGGATGAAGCATCTCCTGCCTCACCGTATGGAACTGAAATTTATTTGGTCACAACATTTTTGTTAGGTGACGCTCCCTGTAGAATTTCCTTAAATGACCCAAACATCTGCAATGATGGCACGTCTTCAGAGGGATGCGACATGACAACTTCATGTTCCTGAACTAGTCACACATGTGGAACATCACTAAAGGTTCACATGAACTTGAAGCCAGAACCACTATAGAGGACTCTCTAGCATCCAGTTCCTCTGGGACACCCTGCTCGCGAAATGGGAACCATTGCATGCAACCGGATATGCTCGACTACTGGAAATCTGCAATCCAAAAACCCACTCATCTAAGAACGCCTCATCCTCCGGTTTCTCGAAACAATGGACCTTCAAAGGGAGGACCTACTCCATGATCTCTGGATGAAGATCCCCGATGAAGAGAGGAGTTCTCATCATATACTGTGACGCTAGCTCTGGAGAAAAGGACACGTGTTACTTGAAATGGTCAACATATGCCTTCACCATTCGTTGTCCTTATTGAATACGCACAAGCGCTTCCCTTTTCTTCACCTTCACTTCTTCAGGTAAAAACCATTGGACGAAGACAGATTTAAAGACTTCCCATGTCATCCCAACTTGCATTGTCGATGGGGTGAGAAACTCCCATATGTCCAGAGATGGGCCTTCAAACAGTCCCAAAACAACAGATTCTCTGAATGCTTTAGTTGTTACCAACATTTTAAAAGCACACTCGACCTCTTCAGACAAAATAACTACCATTAATGGACAACGATCACCATTAAGTATAGAAAATGAACGATAAGGGCCAAAAATATGGTATGACTTATCAGAAACTCTGAGGACCATTCTGGGCTGCATTTTTTGAACAACATATAAAACACTGAACCAAAACGATTATCATGCTGAAGCAACATCAAATAAAATTCCCTCATCCAAAACAACCAACTCAAAATAAACAAGTAAATATGAACACAACTCAAGAATTCCTCTTCCAAAGTCCCCTTTCCATTTTTTATTTAAAACCACCTTCGTTCAAGGAAACTTTTCAAATACCTGATCCCCGTTATTCAAACAAAATTCATTTTTTCCAAAATCATTTCAATTTTTAAAATCACTTTAAAAAAAACAAGTCCAATTCTTTAATTCCTAGTGCACACCAGAGTAATCCCATCAATCGTTGCACATGTCGTTATCTACTTTCATCCATGAGAACCAACATGCACTTCCAATGGATTCCATCATATGTGCAAATGTTCATAAAGAGTACTCGAGGATGCACCCAAACCGTATCTCTACCAGTTCTAAGTGACCACCAGATTTTTAGACCATGAGCATTCGGTTATAAAAATCACTTTCAAAATTTCAAAGACATTTAAAAGAAAACATTATCATATCAAAACCCATTTTTTATATTTCAAAAGCACAATCACACACACAAGAACCAATACAACACACAACATGCATCAAATCACTGAAGAGAGGGACTAGTAGTCCTGCAAACCTAGTGACATGGCAGTGGTCGATGCCGTAAGTAAGCATCAATGAATAGGAATAACTTAAACCATGTAGGCTGCCTCCACATGGGTCACTACTCTATGTAAAATCACAATTTATCATCTGATTTCCTCCGTTTTCATCCGTGAACCCAAAATAAATCAGAAAGAGTAAAAAAATCAATTCCCGAACTACCCCTGGAGACTTGAGGATCAGAATGAGCGAGGGTTCATGACGTCCTTACCATACCTACCACTGAAGTCCCGATAGAACTAATCACCATCAACCAAAGATCCAAAATAATAAGAACAACCTCTGATAATATTTTTTCATGATTCCACCCGAGTCGACCCTGAACTGGTCAACCAAGCCTTCCTCTGACAAGGCCTGAGGGGCATTCCCAATACCCCCGGGATGGCAACTAGTGTCAAGCATCAAAACATACCAAGAGGGAACTATTTCTCCTAGTAAAAAATTAAATTAGAGGAAAATAAGTAGAATAACGAAAAGTAAATAAACAATATGAAAAGAAAAAAATGATCAACAATAACCAAATAACCTTACCATTACCAAAACTCATCGCGACTCCGAGAGTCGCTCACCAATCCACAACCAACTCTCACCCATAGTGAGCATACTCATGTCCAACATACAACATAACTAAAAACAGGGTAACACTATACGTGTGAGTATTAAAACTCAGAAGGCTTTCCCAACAAACTAATTCCAATTCACTACCATTAAACAATGAAATTTACTAATTCTAGGTTTTAACTAAAATATACAATATTTTGGTTTCCATACACACACATCCATTTCTATGATAAGTAACAGTCCATTCCCCTTTTTGATTTTAAAACAAGTTTAATGTTTGAAAGGAACAAGACGATTTCATTTTAAAACATTTCTAAAACAAGTTATAATTTCAAATTTAAGTTGTTAGTCAAAGGGAAAACCACGCACAACACACAACACACACTAAGGGAAATGGAAATGAAGTGCCACACAGGGGCCAGCAACCGAACTAGACCTCCTAATCATCTTCCACATTAATAATAAACAAAAATGAAAAAACGGGTTAAACCTATAAGATCATGAACAATCAAGAATGTACTATACATGTGACTCATCCTGAAGGCATGCCTACTCTCGATGACGTCATAACTCCCTACCACTCGGTGTTTCCCTACATCGACAAACCGAGGGGCCCAATCCCCTAGCAGATTTTTTTCCATACTAAGAACCACTAGCCAATGCGTAATCTAATGTAGTGCAGTAATAGTTCTCTGATGATTCACATATTATGAAAAGTTCCCATGTCAACACATATAAAAAACTAGAAATGGGTGAGTCAAAAAATTCAATCAAGCAGAACAAACATCACACACAAATCATGCAGTCAATGTACACCAAATATCACATCTGAGTCACCCAAAATAGAGTTTTCCAAAATAATTTATTTTTTAAAAGTTCCAAACAAGCCTTCACCAGTTTTAATGAATAATACACATTTCTAAAGTGAACCAAAAAACTTGTTTTCCCTTCAAAATAAATAATTTATCAATAAACCATAACTATATTTAAAATTCCGTGAATTATGTTTAAAGGAAAAACGTGCATTTTTTCACTACTGGGTGTCTTTTCATCAAGAAATATTTTCATGTGTCCTGTATAAAATAAATGGCTCTTTTTACACCAAATAATCATATAAAAATTTAATATATTTAATAATTTCCCATTTATTAAAATTAATAAAATATCAAGAAATCAATAAATTCTAAATTTAATGGAGATTTTAGTGGGGGATCTACCTTGGCTCGTTGTCCAAACACCATGGCATGTCACGCATTGCACAGACGCACAAACACGCACTAGTTGATGACCACCGTATCCCAGGTTTTCCTCACCGACATGCGCTGCAACAAACGCACAACAACTAAAAACCCATAACCACAGACTAAAGACAATCCAAATGAACAAATGAGGTAAAAAACACCTCAACATGTTTTCAAAATAAACGTCACACCATTTAAATTATTTTCTAAAACACTTTAAAAGTTATAAAACGATTTCCAATGAGTAACACATAGCCCACAAGATTTTATAATACCACATAAACAATTTATAAAATAAATTTTAGGGGCATAACAAAATATGTATTTATAAAATCCAACCCATCTAAAAAAACAATTTTCCAACACACTCACACCTCCTCCCCTTTCAAAAACACAATTCTCTCCTATAACCAACCCTCATCAAGTAAAAAAAGCAAGGCAAGAAAACTAAAATTATTAAACAACGTCATGGTCAACCATTTAATTTATTAGAAATGCACAAAATGCAATGAAACATTGTATTCTAAATTTAAAGGGAAACACAATGAAATGCAACTTCAACCCCCAGGAGGAAAGAAAATGCACTCCCAAGAGTGGCGTGCAATCTCATTCACACCTCATCCACATAAAAATGGCACAAGGTATCAAATAGAAACTGAATTATATTATAATCCAAATCCACACCAATCTGCTTAATCACAACACATGCTAATCTAATTATCAAATATTCAAGAAATGAAATACAGAAGCGATCAACAAATTTAAAATCTTAATGGGGGAAAACAAAGAGGTCATACCTAAATAATTGGAGGATTTCTAGAAACTGATTCAAAACTTCATTTTCACCGCAACCACACTCTTGATGGTCAAAAAAACCCCTTAAACAAAATTCCAACTCAAGAAATTAAGAATCTAACCCTTACATCAAAACCCCATCTTTGGTAGAACCTTAAATCGAAGGGATAAGGAAATAATGAGTATCGTAGGGGAGGTCGCACTAGAAAGGTTCGTCAGAGGAGGGTTGTGCGGGCCGAATGGTTGCGCATGCTGGCCAGGGGGTGCGGTTGGTCGTGGGAGGTGTTCATGGATATTGGAGAGCCGACTGAGAGTGGTTGTGGATGATGGAGGTGCAACACATAAGGGAGGTTTTCGGACATGGGATGCGTGGTTGGGGAGATCTGGATAGGTTGTGCTAGTGATGAGAGAGTGGGGTGAGGACGACACATCTACTTGGGAGGACGCCGGCGGACAGGGAAGGCGGGGCTGGCACAGGCGGCAGCAGGGATCCGGAGTGCGAGGCCAACTGGAGGTTCTGGAGGGCGGAGGTTGGGTTTGGGGTGGTCGTGAGGGCGAGGGAAAAGGGTGGTAGGGGCTGGAAACAGTGAGTTTGGGGCGAGGTGGGGGAAGTAGATTAGGAAAGGGAGGCGACTTGCTGGACTTGGTGCAAGAACATGAATGAAGAGGTAGGAAAGTGGTGCTCCAGGATTAGGTTGGGGTTTAATATATTTTTTTCATTTCATATTAATGATAATAACTATAATAATAAAACAATAAATTAAAATAATTAAATAACAATCATAAGTGTAATAATAATAAAAATTAATAAAAATAATATATTTAAATATCTATAGTCATATTAATAACAATAATAAACATAATACTAATAAAGGTTATAATATCAAGAATAATTATAATACTAATATTAATAATATCAATACTCATAATAATAATATGAATAATAATTAAAATTATAGCTTAAAATTATTATTATCATTATTTTCGAAAAAAAAATTAAACATTAATCTGTTTATTTATCATACTCCAAAAACCGAATCACTGCGTGCTCGTCACATGACTTAATGAACCACGCGCAAGTTGCGCGCCTCAACTCAGACCACTTGGGCATTCTCACAAGCACCTGGGGTGATCGTACGGCCACTGCCTACAATGTGGTGACTGCACACAGTCCCAAAATCTAGTAAAAATGTTAAATGGAAAAGATTTTCGTCCAGGACCCATCACAAATCTTGACGCGAGAACCTAGAGCCAATGATTAATAAAATTAAAAAAATTAAATATCAGGGTGTGATAATTAAATCCTGAAATGATTTTTATTAGAGGATATGAAATTTTATAAGTCTATTAAATGGTGTTTTATCTTAACACTATGTTTGGATTTTAATTAGATGCTTTAAAGTGAATAATGTCAGAATGTACATAATTTATATTTTATAAAATTAAAAATTTATTATTTTATTTAAAAATTAGAAATTATATTAAAATATATAATTCACCATGATAATTTAAAAAAATTTATAAATAATCCAAATATAAAAACATTTACCCATATAATTAATATTTATATACTCGTAATATTAAAAATGTTTTCCCTATAATAAACATAAAATATTAATAATTAAGGGTATATAGAAAAGATAAGGTTAAAATAATATGAATACTTTCCTAACAATTATTTGATGATATGATTTAAAACTATCATCATATTATCTATGAAATAACTCAGGTTGGATTCCTTTGGATATAAAAACTAATTTTTTAATATTAATATTTTAAGAGTCTATAAGGGTTCCTCCCCCCTCTCCTATAAAAAATGTACCCACTAATCTTTAATATTCACAGTTATAAACCCTGTTCTATTAGCCATTGTATTCCCAAAACCCTTCTTATTATCTCTACCCACTTTATTGGTTTCTTATTTTAGGTAGAACACCCTCTTTAGAGGTGTTACGTTTTTCTTAAAGGGTGGTCATCTGATGAAGAGGTATTATTTTCCTTTAGTATTTCTATATTATTTATTCTTCTACATAACTCAGGTCTCCTCTAACCATGATGAGATCAACAATCCAGTATCATAAACATACTAAGATTTTATTACTTTTATACCATCACCTAAATCCATCTCAACATCCATATACTGGGAAAGTAATTAATTGTTCATGCCTACGTATAATCTACAACCTCCACAATCCTATCTAATTTATTTTCCAAAACCATATCTCTTCATTTGATATAATACTGGAATTAGTGGTCATATGTGATATTCATCACATTATAATCATTATTAAATAATAATATTTCAATTATGTTCTTACTTTTAATGCACAAGAAAATGATAATGGTGTTCATTGATACATGTGATCTATCACCTCCACAAAGCAATTAGAAACTTTTTTATTCACCACATCACATTTATGATATATATATAAGTATATTTAAATTATTATTATGTGATTCGTAATATTATTATAATTATGGAAATATTTAATAATAATTACCTTGTTTCTATAATGATCAATGAAAAATAGAAATGTTACTCATGAGTACGTACAACGTACCGTCTCCATGAATATAACTATTTTCATTTTTAAACCATTAATAAATGGATTGATTTTGGAGTAAAATTGATATATAAATGAGATTTATTGTTTCAAAAATTTTATTCAACATATGATGGATTTATGACTACATGGACTAATGAAATTATTCCCCATTCATTTTCGACTCAAATATCGAATATGGACCGAACCCCCAAAATGATTTTTCATTATATCATAATTTTTATAACAAGGTAATAAGTAATATAATTGGGATAATATACTTGAAAAACTTCTCCAATAATGTTGACAGTTACATGCTTTTATTATTTAGGTATATAAAAATAGTACATGATGAGTCAGAATCATTGTTTGATACTTTATAACTCAAATCAATTATTTAATGTTTTGATGACATATTTTTATAAACTGTTATATTTAATATCTATGTTTTCAATATGGTTTTATGTATTTATTTATATGGTCATGAAATTTATGTTTCTCTTCAAGGGGTATCAACCAAAGAATATGTATCATTTTCTTGAAGTGCTTTTTTCTATATCTTCTTCCACTTCCTTCATGTCACCTCCAATAATGATGAGATAATAAATCAAGTATACTCAATATAATTAGATTTTATTATTTTAATATCATCACCTAAATCCATATAAAAATCCCTAAAATGGAAATGGAATTAATATTTATTTTGTATGTATGAACTATCACCTCTACGAACATATCAAATTCATTTTCCATAACCATCTCTCATGGCTGGTTATAATAATGGAACTAATGTTCATATGGGATATTAATTATATTTTAATCATAATAAAATTATTATATATCAATTATATTCTTACAATATATTAACATAAAAATGATATGTTCGTTCGTGCATATGCATGAACTATCACCACCAAGACGCAATGTGAAATTTTTTTATTCACCACACCACCTATATAGTACATATAGATTTATTTAAATGATTTTTATGATGATAGTAATATTATAACAATTTTTAAGTATAAAATAATAATTACCCTATTTCCATATTGATTAATTAAAAATTGAAACATTACTCATGTGTAGGTATGACCATCCATCTCCATGAATATAATGTTTTTTATTTTTCATACCATAAAAAAATGTTTTCAATAAATAGTATGATGGATGTATAAAAGGTATTTATTATTTCATGAAAATTGTTTTGGAGATGATGCAGTTATTATGTCATGGACTATTGACATCAATACATGTTCATTTTTGACTCATGTATCACGTACAAATTGATCACTGAATTCAATGTTAAATAATTATATTAATATTATAAAATGGTAATAAGTAATATAAAATGGGGAAATAAACATTAAAAAGGTTATTATGTAAGTATTAGTTAACCTATGTTTATTATTATAGAATATAATGAATTTACAAGATGATTCGGACAAACGGTAATGGAAATTTGTAACTCAAAACCAAATCTTAATGTTTTGATGATTTTCTCTTTAGCCATGGTAAATAAAATATTAATGTTAATATTAACTGAAAATTATTTTCTTCTTATTAGATAACATTTTTCACAGTTATTACTGCCATGAATTTCCATTTTTGAAAATTCAAATAAAAAAAGTGACCAAAATAAATTTTAAGATAATCATATTGAAGGATTGATGAAACATGTTTTTAAAAAGTAAAAAACCATCAAATGATTGAAATATAAATATTTCAAATTTAAATATGAAATCACTTCAATTTAAAATAATTGGATTAAATGGAAAAAATCATTAAATTATACCTTAAACCATGTTAATGTATTAATATCCAATATAAATAATTTAGATGAAAAAAAATATTGAATTAAAATGAAGTATTTTTAATTATTCATTAAAAACTAAATATATACCATTTTAAATAATATTATTAATAATGTATTATTTCTTGGATTAACTCGGTCTTATGTGAAGCATAAAATTTTGGATAAACCCAATGTTGTGTGTCGGGTACAACATAGGAAAAAATATACTCTTCATAGTAAAAATTATATCTTATTCATTAATATTAATAGACGTCAAATATTTTTATTCTATAATTACCTTGGATGTTACGTACATTACCCTTTTGGAGAATATTTCATAGTAATATTATTAATATTTCAAATAGTGTGGTTATTTTTCCCTTATATCATTTTCAGATACCCATGTTGCCTCTTCAACCATATAGTTTTTCCACTAAACCAATAATTTCAAATATGATCTTATCATATATCAATTTCTAAATGTATTCAATAATATAGACTACTTATTCCTCATACAAAATACTATCTTCCAGCTGAACAACTTCTTGACTGAAAACATGAGATAGATTTGACATATACTTTTTTTACATTTAAAAATGAAAAAATAGTTCATTTAGGATAAATATGATTGTAAAGATACTCTATACACAACTAATCCAAATTTTTCTAGGATTTTATAGGGTCCAAGGAAACATGGACTCAGCTTCTCATTCCTACCAAAAGGCATAAAAACTTTTGCATGGAGAAACATTGAGAAAGACAAGATCACATATCTCAAAAGAATAATCATTCCTCCAGTTATCCGCATAATTTTTTTTAATTCTTAGCTATCTCCATTTGTTTCGGAATCAATTGAACTCTTTCTTCTATCTCATCTTCTAATTATGGTTCTATCAACTTCCATTCATCAAATTCATCCAAAAAATCTAGAGTTCGACACAACATTCCATATAATGCTTAAAATGGTTCAACATGTATACGTGAATGATAATAGTTATTACAAGAAAAATCATCCAAACAAAGGGTATATGGATTCTTGTAAGGGTATTGGGTACGTCTTGGTTGATCAAATATGTTCTTGATGTGTGGGTATTAGAGAAGAGGGAGTACCTTTTTATTGAATAAGGGAGGGGCACCATAGGAATCTCTTAAAATATTAAATTAATAAAAATTTGTTTATTAATCCA
This sequence comes from Viscum album, assembly GCA_963277665.1. Lineage (NCBI taxonomy): Eukaryota > Viridiplantae > Streptophyta > Magnoliopsida > Santalales > Viscaceae > Viscum > Viscum album. The sequence goes on from OY728157.1 coordinate 603,021,515, forward strand.
TTTGATTCCAACATGTGATATGGTAAATATAACATGAATATAGTTATAAATCATCTCACACAATAATTTTTGGACAGGTATTGAATTAATTTAAAACCATATCTTGTTGGTTTACCCTTATTCTATTTCTTTTAATTTTATTTGGGGTAACAAAATTATAAAAAGTAAGAGGATATAAATTTGACATATATGGGGTCAATATTCCACAAATGGATAAATACTAATCTTTTTGGACTTATCATATCCACTATTTATTTAAATAGTAGTTTAGAATTTTTATATTTTTTTAAAATTTATTATTTTTATAAATTATCAATTACAATATTTTGACACTATTCAATTTACTGAATTTAAATAAACTTCAAAAGAAAGATAACATCGATCAAAAAAATTTTGTAGTCTTATAACAATTTATATTATCCTATAAAAACATTTATGTTATAAATTTTTTCACATTAGTTTTATTTTAATTTTATTAGTATCCTTTATTTGATTAATCATTTAATAAATACATTAATCCATCATCATTGGGTCATAATTAAATTTAATATTTTATTTTATAAAACATTAAAATAAATTACCAGGATGTAATTAATATTTTTAAATTTCGAATTAATATTTATAGGGGAATTAATCACCTATATAACCCTATATTACAAAAATTGTCACAAGAGACGTGTTTATGGTATATTTTCATTTATTTAAAATTAAATGTTATAAATGTATTAATCACACACGAGTGGATTCCAAAGTCCAAAATATTGGCCCAAGAATTTTCATGGCCTCTCATTATTCATAAAATGTTATTATTACAAGTGATATGGTAGTTTTATATTATTATAATATTATTTTCCCCATATTAATAGATTCCCCTTTTAACAGTGGAAAAAATTTTAATATGGTACTATTGAGAAAAAAATATTATTTTTATCTTATTAGATCAAAATTTTCATACTGATTACAACCAAATATGTCCATTGTTGATATTTAAATTAAACAATGTGGCTAAAATGAATGTAATATTAATTTGATTGATATATTGAATAAACTGGATTATAAAATGTAAAAAATATCAAAATATTGAGATGTGGTAATATCCAATTTAAATGTAAAAATTATTAAAAATAGAAATTATTATATTAAATGATATAAAATAATCTAATAATACCTTAATCCCATTTTAAATGTTAAGCTAATAATGGTAATAAATTATAAGAAAAGATAGTTTTGAATTAAAATGAATCATTTTTCACTATTAATTGAAAATGAATGTTATTATAAAAATTAAAAAAATTAAGACAAATTAAATATTGATGTACCACATCCAGAGAAGAATTTTATTATGTCAAATGGAACAAAAAAATTAAAAAACAATACTTAAAATGTTTTCTCCATGAAACGGCGGTAAAAATACCTTTTAATAAATTTTAGAGTATTTATTCTTACAAATGGATTTCTTCTCATTTTAATCCTCTAAAATTTATTAGAAGAACTTAAAAACTTTAAAAAAACATATTTAAAAATATTATAATTATATATTTTCATTAACACCAATAAAATGATTTGGTGAAAATAATGATTTTAATTAATAATATTAATATTATATTATATTTCGGTTTAACTTAGTCTTATGTGAAAAGTAAGACTTCATAGAACCCAGTTGGTTCTTTTTTGGTATAAAATCTGAAAAAGTGTCATCTTTAATGTAAAATTAATATATTATTCATAAATATTAACATACAAGAAAATGTATAATACTATAATTACCTATGATATTACATCCTTCCCACCTTTTGATAATTATGTCCCCCAAATTTTATTTTCTTATCAAATATGTGGGGATATATATCCCTCATAACATTTTCATATTACCATGTTGCCTCTTTAACCATATGGATTACCAAAAAAAATCAAAACTGGATGATTAACATTATTCTAAAACACATTCACTCTACGTTAAAAAATCTGTACTTTTTGTTCCTCCTAAGATAGATCACATTTAAACTAATCTAATTCTAGACTAAAAACATGAGTAGAATCTAGAATAGACATTCATAAAATTAATACATGAAAACAATTGTGTACCTAGGTTAAACTAGGAGGCAATACAACTCAGTCGAAATCCGATACATCATTCTCTAGGATTTCATAAGGTCTAGTAAAACACCGGTTCATCTTCTCATTCTTACTAAAATACATGGAACTTTGTAATGGTGAATCTTTTAAAAATCATTTTCACCTACTTTTAATGAATGATCATTCCTGCAATTATCCACAAAAAATTCCTCCAAGCTATGAGCTTTCAACATATTCTTTTAAATCAACTGCAATTTTTTTTCTATCTCTTCCTCCAATTCTAGTCCCATTAGCTTCATTTCACTCCCTTCCTCCCAAAAACATAGATTTTGACACCAGATTGCATATAATTCCCCAAATGGTGATATATGTATACAAGAATGAAAACTATTATTATAGGAAAATCCATCAAAAGAATGATATTGATCCAAAAATACCAAGTACTCAATTGAACATGCATGTAGCATATCATCTGATGTCTGAATTGTATATTTTAACAACCCTTCTAATCGAGGATGAATTGAAATACGGAAGATTAATGTATTAACCACTGCATTTTGAATTAGATTCCAAATTTTTGATGAGAAAATTTCATAATGATCAGATAAAATGAAGAGTGGAACCCCATGTAACCTGAATACTTCATTAATATACAATCTAGAGGATGATCAAGAGTCATATTATCTCAAATAATAATTAAATGAGAAGATTTAGTGAGTCGATCTACAATAACCAAATCACATTGTTACACTGAGAAGTATTTTGTAATCCCACTATGAAATGCATCATTATATTTTTCCATATCTAATAAGTAATTTGAATGGGATGAGGCATCACTTTCATTAACTGACTATCTGCTTTAACCTATTGAAAAATGAAATATTGTAGGCTAAATTTAGAATTATATATTTTCTCTCCATCCCATCAGTAATACTCCTAATGGTCGTTTTACATCGTAGTGCTGCTTGGATGATGTGAAATTTGAGAACTATGATCTTCACATAACAAATATTTATTCAATATTGGATGACAAGGTTCACAAAATCACTTTCAAACCCTCAAAACAAAATTGTTATCAATGTAAAATTTAGGTAATATTTCTTTGAGAACCAACTCTACTTTCTTTTGAAACATACCATCTTCCATATACACTTTCATAATTCTCCTTAATAGACATTATTTCATTGAAACTTTCAACGAAACAGATGAATTTTCTACACCATTATCTTCCATTTAAAATTTCACCAAATCAATAAATAAAGGATCTGATTACAAACATATTATGGATAATGTAACATTAATTTTTCAGCTCAAATAATCAGAAACTTTTCTTTTTTCCTTAATGGTAATAAATCATGAAATCATAATACTTTTTTTAATGCAAATCATGTATACTAAAATTTTATTAATGTGGTTTCAGCATTTGTGAAGTCTAAAAATTTACCTGATCATTATGCATTAAGGAATAACTATGTCCTTTTGAGGATTCATTAACGTAAATAAAAAATTCCCCCATTACTGGAAGGTAGAACAAAACCAAATAATTTTTCATTTTTTATATTAGTTTCAGAAAATAATAATCATAATATATTTTCTAGATGAGAATAACTCACTAACATGTTAACATAGTTAGTAGGATAGATAACCGATAAATTTTTTCAACAAACGGCTTTAATAACATGCCAACAAAGAAAACAATTAACTTATGTTACATTTCTGGTATGGGACACTCTTTAATAACTATTTGTAGAAGGGTTAATAGTTATGAAATATTTAGAGAAAATATGACCATGGAATGAATTTTTTTACTACCAAAATTCAGTCTTACTAAACATTCCATATAGTTTATTTTCGTTCATGATTTTCTAAACAATTATTCAGGTACTTTCATGTTCTTTCATGATTTTAGAATATACCAAAATACCATCTATTAACAAAACAACTAACTAAGCCAAAAAATGATAAAATATTCCATTCATGACATTCAGAAATAAATTATGTGAATTACATAACCCAAGTGGAATTACTAAAACCAAATATTTCCCATATCTCATTCAAAATGTTATCATTGGAATGTCATCCTCTTTCACATACATCTAATAATACCATGACCACAAATCTATCTTAAATTTTTTTGGAGCTCCCAATTAATGATCTAAATTATCATCAATATGAGGAAAATGATACTTGTTCTTATTAGTGATATTATTGAAGACTATTTAATATATACAAAGTCACATTGATCCGTCTTTAATTTTCAAAAATATGATAGGATCCTTCCATGGTGATGTGCTAGGTCGAATGAAACCATTATAAAATATCTTACCTTTAATTTTTGAATTCAAAATGTTCCACTTGTACTATTTGATATGGGAATTTAGAAATATTCTATTCATAAGGTACTAATTCTTTAGTAAATTCCACCTCCTAGATAAGAACAATGCTAGCTAATTCATCCCAAAATTTTATGAATTAATTCAATATTGGAATGACACTAATAAAAATTGTTTCATCTATTTCATCAAATTGATATAGATAACATTAAATTCCTTCTTAAATCAAACTATCCGCATCATGGTAATTTATCATAGGTATGAAATCATAGAATAAATGTTTCTTGGATTTGTAATCTATTTTACCCTGACCAACTGAAATCCAATCCATGGAAAAAATGATATAAAATTACACTATAGGTATTTAAACAAGATTGGTAGGCAATGCCATCCCACTAAAGATAAAAGGATGATTACTATAAATCTTGGTTTATTTAATAATTTTAATCAGAGTATTTACCAAAAGACCAATATCAGATTCATATGTTGTTATTTTTAATTTACCTGAACACCCTCAGAGATTAATGGATGGCATGTTCCAAAGTTAGATAGTGTATTTGAATATTTTAAAAAAACATGTAACTTATATGTCACCACTTCATTTAATGGTCCCACAAAAACCATAGTAGTAGAAAATGATTTTTCTACACCCCTTTGTTTTTTATCAGGCTGGATTCCACCATGAGAACCCCATATGGCAAAGAAAAATAGAATAAAAAAGGATTCTATTTCAGGAGTAGGGATTGAATTTTATTCTGGAATAATAAATCTTTTAATTGTGTTAAAATGGTGTTTAATGATATTTATTTAAATGGTTATCCTATCGTGTAGAATATATGTTTCTAGAAACTATATTTTTAGTTTGAGATGTTAAAAGGGTTTGAGGTTATTTAGAGTTAAATTTTGGAACATATCTTGGAAGATTAGAAGATTAAATAATTCTGATTTTTTTGATTTAATAGTACTTACAATACATTTGAATAATTTTAAGGATTTTTATATTTTAATGGGTTTGTATGGAAATTTTATATTATTTTTTAATTTTGGATATTAAAAGTAGTCAATATTGTTTTAATGATTATTATATTTGAGGAATTATATTATTTTTATCAGAATTTTTTTATATTTATTAATGATTCTAGACATTATGAATAGAGAGTGAATATTTTGTGGATTATATGATTATCTAGAAGTTGAATCTAGTATTTCATGTATGAATAAAATCCACTTAAATATATATCATTTAAGATAAATATGATTTTGTGGGGGAATTTTATTAAAGGATGAAACTCTGCATGTTAAGTTTCTTTTTTTTCGTATGATCATAGTCTATTTAGTAAATGAACTCCACTAAATTATAAAAATGTTTTTGAACCAAAATTATTTTTTATACTTTTCTATCTATGAAATCTGATAATATTTAACCCATCACTATTTTTTGGATTTATGATGGTTAAATTTTTTCTTTTCACCTATTCTACCACTCTCCATCCAAACAAGACATTTATTTTTTCTTCCATATCCTTGTTTTTTTACATGGAATCCTAATACGTGTTATCTTATTTTACTTTTGTACATAACATAATTTCTTTTATAGTTGAACATTTATTGATTCTTTTTTAATGTGGAATTTCTATGAAGTAATTTAGAAAAGTGAAAAATTAGTATCCATAAGAAAATTTAAAATTGCAAGGATGTAATTTCAAAACGGGGGAACTATGTATCATCCTAGGTAATTATAGAATAATAAAATTTCATATATATTACTATTTGTGGACTAGATATTAATTTTACATAAAATGGAATTCTAGATCTTATTGTGTACATGACATGTAATAATGGGTTTCTCTATACTATTATGTTGCACAAACAATACAGATATACTGAAAAACAATAAATAATTACAATTATTATATTAAATTTTAGTTACCTACTGTAATTTTTATTAGAATAAAAGAACAAAGGTGACTATATTATGTGTACACAAGTTTATATAACTATTCATTGGTTGGAAAATTAGTTATTAATGTGTATAAATAAATTGAGTATAATGGATGTGTTTATATGAAAGACTACTTATGTAAAAAATAGTATGTTTATAAAAAACAAAATCACTATTTATGAATTTTAATAACTAAATATATATTTAATATATTATATTTTACGGTGAAAATTAATCTTATATGTTTTCTAGATATGATATAAGAACAAGTTCAATTCATAAAATAAAAGAAGTATTTTTCCAAAAAATATAGTTTGACCTCTTTTTGATGGAGATTCCATTTTAAATATGGGGTTAAATCATTTATGGGTTCTATTTTACAAATTAAACTTCTTCATTGTAATCATGACATCAATATTTACATAGGATGAATTTTGGTATTTTGTGACAAATCTTATTTTTTACTGAATAGTGAAAAAATTCATTTTAATTCAAAAGTTCCTTTTTATATAATTTATTTATATCTTAAGATATGTCATTAAATTATATTAATAGTTTAATTAGGTTATTCTCTTATCATTTAATAAAATAGAGTGTATTAAGGCAATTTCAAATTGAAAATTAAGAGAACAACTATGTGAACTCATTAATGTTTTACTTTAAAAAACATGTTTTCTCAACCTGACAGTGGGATTAATTTTAAATTTAATTTTCTACATATTTTTTTAATTTTAAAAATTATATCACACATTATTGAAATAAGAATTAAAAAATATGTTTTATTAGGATGCATTTTTTTATTAATATCTTCCGTATTTGATTTTCCATGTTTAATTGGTAAATCAGGTAAATAAGGGTAAACATAAAATAATAATAATAAACAACTATCATTACATATGTCTTAATATTATTTTATGAGATATTTCTGATCATTAAAATCCATTGGATGGATTTTTTTCCTTTGGAATCTAATTGGGTGTGATTGTGACATTTACAACATTTTATTTAATGTAAAGGAAAAAATATCCTAAAAAAGACTCTTATAACTAAAATAATTTTAATATGGGGTTATATAATTATCTCATCAACTATAAATTGTCATTATAAATATTAAATGTTTACCTATGTCTTGATAATTTATTTATAATTTTTATATATTATATAATTAAATATAATTATGCAATAACATGATTCACTGATGTTTTTATTAATGAAAGAATCCAATAAATTATACAATATGTATTATTTGACATAACTAATGCCATCCAAAAATATTATAAGTGAATATTTCAAGTTAAATTTCTATTAATTGGTTTTTTTGGAAGATGTATATCTTTTGGGATTTTATTTTAATTCAATAATGGGAATAGTTTATAAATTAACAAAATTGATATTTTATACAAATAATAAATTATTAAATAATTTTAAAAATACAAAAAAATAAGATTAAAATGAGACTATGTTAAGGTATATAATATCATAATGCATTTATTTATATGAAATTTTTCCCATAAATGTAAAATATATACCTTCATAATATTTAAGATGTTTTTCCTATAATTAAAATTATAAGGGGATAATTAAGGATAAAACAAGAAGATAAGGTTTAAATTAAATAAATACCTCTATAAAAATAATTTTAAATTATAATTCATAACTATAATAATATTATCTTATATATAAATTCGTTTTGTACCATTTAGAATCCAAATTGAGTTTATAGTAATTTTACACTTTTGGAATCTTCATGGGTACCCATCCCGTCTCCTATAAGATGGAACCCATTCCTATCAATAACTCACAATTCCAAATACCTTTTCTTTGGCCATGATATACAATAAAACCATAACCAGATTCTTGAGGCCTTATTTTAGGCATAACATCCTTCTTATAGGGGTTAAGAGTCTTTTCAATGGTGACCAACTAATGAATTGGTATCGTTTTCATTGAGTATTTCTATTTCATTTCTTCTTCCACATCCTAAAAAATTGTATTCTTAGATGATGAAAAAATATCACTTATATACTCAATATATTGATATTTTATTATGATAATATCATCTTCTAAATACTACCCCACTTACATATATAGGAATAGAATTAGTCATTCTTTCGTACATGTGAACTATCACCTCCACGGACTGATTTCATTCTTTTTTCAAATACATATCTCTTTAGTGGATATAATATTTGAATTACTATTATCAGTTAATATTCATGAAATATTAATTATTTTATGATAATAATATTGTTATTTCTTTCCATGAACATAAAAATGAAAATGTTTTTCTTGTGTTTGTGTGAACAATAACCACCAAGAAGTGATGTTAATATTTCATTTCAACACATCATATGTATGACATATACAAGTTTATTTAAATTATTATATTTATTTTTACTATACTATGATAATTCTATAAATATAAAATAATAAATATCTTCTTTCTATAATGATCAAAAAAAATGGGAAACATTACTCATAGGTATATATGACCTACATTATAAATTAATATAATGTTGTTCATTTTTCATACTATATATAAATGAATATATTTAAGATTATAATTGACATATAAATGAATTCATTATGTCATGAATATTATTATGTAGATTATGGACATATGACCACAAGATCATTTTAGATCAGAAGAAGATCACTTTTGACTCATGTGCCAACTAAGTATAAAACATCTAATACAAACATAACTTATTATGTAATTCTGAAAACCATTAAATAAGTAATAAATAAGTAATAATAAATGCATTTTTTCTCAATAAAGGTGAAATTTTACCACATTTGTTATTCAAGATGAAAAAGAAACATATGTGACAAATCAATCATAAAGTATGTGACTTCATCTCAATATCCTTTTATTGAGGCATAATTTGATAATAAAATAAAACATCATTCATAAAATTTATAATAATTCTATTTTGAAATTTAATTTTAATAAATGGTTTTCAAAAGGAATATTTTTATAGTTGGCGTTTTAATTTATTACAAAATGATAAAAAGAATATATTTTTTAACATGTGAGGAAAAAACTATTTCTCACGGTTGTAACCTCTATTTTATATTTGGATTACTCTCTAAGAAAAATATGTTCAACACATATAAATAAATTCTTTATATGATATTAATGATGTTATGATCATTATGAAAAGATAATATAATATATAAATTCATTCCATAATAGTCAATGAAAAATTCAAAACATTAGTCGTGTGTATGTATGGGTTACCGTCTCCAGTATTATATCTTTGTTCATTTTGGATAAACACACATCATGGTTTGATTTAATGGAATATTTTTTGTATAAATATTATAATAATTTCATTAATATTATTCCTATGGTGATGGTATTTTTATCACATAGACTTGTGACATCAAAACAATGTTCATTTTTGACTCCTATACCGAATATCTAATATCCTCAGATACAATCTTTGAAAATTATCTATATTTTATAACCAAGTAATGAGTGATATAAATAAAATAAAATATTTTTATGATTTTCTCAAGAAAGTAGAAATTCATTTGTGAATATCATTCAAGATGAACAAGGAACAAACATTATGATTCAGACTTATAGTAATAGAGTTCGTCTTAGTCTCATTTCATTGAGACATTTGAAATTAATTTGAACCTTTAATATTATTTAAATTTTTTATATAGCCAAAATGGCATTTAATATTCATATTTTATCCTTAATAATGTTATTTAGAGTTTTGTTAAATTTATTTATTCATAGAGATTAAAATAAAAATGTTTATTGTGGTATGTGACACCTTGAACTTTTAAGGATTTAAATATAAAATCATTTTCTTCATGATATCATTTGGAATATTTACTTATATGGATATAAAATGGATATATAGAGAATTTTAATTCTATATTTAGTTTATTTAAATGTTTTTAAAATGAATATTTTTATATAAACTGTTTTACATTAATTTCAAAAAACAAAATTAATGTTTCATTAACATTTACGTTAACTACGACTTCTCCACCACCCAAAATATTAATTTATATTTAGATTATTTTTCAATATGTAATGTTATAAAATGATAATATATCTATTATTCCTTTTTATGGGTAATTTGTTTTTGAAAATGGGGTTTAAAATGGGTTGACTATTAAACTCTCTTGAAATTGTTTCTTGATATTGAAAATGAAATGTTATGAGTGATATATTGATAACTAAAATATTTTATGGTTTATGATTATATAATTTGTAATTTTTTGAACCTCTATGGCCTAGTCTTTTGTAAACATCAGGTGTCTGAGGTGTTCTGGCTGGTCAAGGTGACTTATCCTCAACATTTTTCCAAATTTACAATTTGGTAAACTGTTCCAACGGTAGCCTTATGAACAGTTTCAATGGTAGACCACTGTGAATATTTCCTATGGTAACCTTATATGAATAGTGTCATTAGTAACCTTATGTGAGAATTGCAACAGTGCCCTTTTGTGAACAATGTCATCGGTAACAATAAATGAAAAGTGCAATGGTAAACTTAAGTGAACAGTGTCATCACTAGCCTTAGGTGAGCAGTGCAACGGTGACCATAAGTGAACACGGTGACCAGTAACTGAGGTGAACATTCAAATGGTGACCTTATGGAACAATGTCATCGGTAGCCTTAGGTGGAAAGTGCAACGGTGACCCTATGTAAATAGTGTCATCGGTATCCTTAAGTGAATAGTGAAACGGTGACCTTATGTGAACAGTATCATCGGTAGCCTTATGTGAACAGTGCAACAGTGTGGTTCCAACAGTGAGGTTCAAATGGTGACCTCTTTCCTTATCTAAATTGTGAGATCATGAATAGTGTTTCTGGAATGGTGAGGTTCTAATGGTGACCTCTTTTCTTGGCCAAACTTTGAGTTCATGAACAGTGTTCCCATAAAAGTGAGGTTCCAATGGTGACTTTTTTCCTTTTCCAAATTTTATGTTCATAAACAATGATTCTATAATTGTGAGGTACCAACGGTGACCCCTTTTACATATTTTGAGTTCATGAATAGTGTTTCTATAATGGTTAGGTTCCAATGGTGACCTATTTCCTTTTCCAAATTTTGTATTCATGAATAGTTCTTCCAGAATGGTGAGGTTCCAACAGTGACCTCTTTGCTTTGTCAAATTTTGAGTTCATAAACATTGTTTATAGAATGGCGAGGTTTCAATGGTGAGGTTCATGAACAATGTTTTTCTTTTTCCAAATTTCAAGTTCATGAACAGTGTTTCCAGCATCCTACAGTTTCACCACATTAATGTTTCCTTTGAAGTAAATTTCATTTAAATAAATGTTTTAAGGACTCTAAGGATGATTCAAAATTTATACTCCTAAATTAATTTTTCTAAGGGTCGGGATTCTTTTACGTGGTCGAAATGTGTGGGTCAATGTGATCAATTTTAATGGAATATCCAACGTATCATAAAACACTACTATATTATATCTTTTACGGGGATGATATATCTTCCTCTCTAGTTCTTCCTCCTTGTTCTCGTCTCTGAGACACTCTAACCCTTCCATTACATCCCATAGGAGTTTCTCAATCAATCTTTCCTCCATGGAATGGTACCAATCTATTTTAATGAAACTAATATGTATCGATCAATCATCGATATAAGGTATAATCTATCATCATTATTTAGGGTTCATCTCCATCTATTTCTCTATCTAATTTTATGGAAGTCTATCTCTATGTTTTCAATGTGATTTTATTTGTTGTTGACCGGGGAGGTGGTGCCTCTGCATCCCCTAGTGGATATAGTTGTTATGGGGGAAGGAGATATTAACCAGTTGTGTGGCTCATTCTCATATGAAGAATGTCAAGAACCGTTTGTGGTAGGGGATTTGTTGCATCTAAATTATTTTACATGAAACTATATAGTATGTATGTTATATCCAACTGGATCACAATGAAATTGACATAATTAAAATTTAAACCAGATAAATAAATAGATATCAATATTATTTTATGGCCTCTTGTTTTTGTAGAAAGTGTGATATCTATTCTTTCTTTGTTTATCTTTTTATTCATGGTGGAAATTGGTAAAGAACATAAATCTGGAATTAATCAATAATTGTTTGGATAAAGATAAAGAGGCATGTAAATGAATTAGGTTCATATTATTTTATTTTTATGTTAATAAAATTGGTGTCATAACATGTTTAATTATTTTCAATAGCTTACTTGTTGTGTTTCGTGAATTTGGATCCTACAAAATATAAATTAGTTAATCCAAGATGGATGAAATAACTGGTTGTTTGATAATAGATAATTCCTTTTTGGGTTTTGAGTTACCCTATTTTTTTTGTTTAAGAGCCATGATCCCAATTTATATGATGGTTGTTATCCTACTGCTTGTGATCTAATGTGAGTTGGAATGGCTGTTGTGATATATAGGGGCATGGAGGCCTATGGGATGTGGAAAATATGGAGTCCTATATTGGTGAATGCATTATTTTGTGTACATGGGTGTCAAGGAGGACATTAGGGATAAGGAAATGGGTTGGGTGTTAATGTTTTGATTCATGCTGATTCTTATTGGTTATTTATCATATTTACTTTCCCCAATACTCCAGGAAGTTGTCCTTTCATACACTTCTTCTGAAAGGGGTGAAGATGCATGGGGTAGGCCACACACTTTCCATGTTTAGCTTCCTAGGAGAGTATGGGTCTATACTCTTACTATAGGTGGAAAATATTCGACGGGTAGTTCATCAACTCACCGTGTAAAGCCCCCTTGTGTTTAGTCACATAGAATGTTTTTCTAAAATACCTAGGTATATGTGATGGTAATGATGTAAATAAATATTTGAAAAAATTAGGTTATCCCTTGGGGTTTTAGCTTGCTATGCTGCAATACTTAGGTTATAATTTGGAGGATAAGTGGACTTTTCCTTTGATGCTAATGAAATATACTTTGAAAATTTTAATGTTTAATTAATGTTTAAAAAATTAATTAAGATAAAGTGAAACTAATTAAATGTTATTGAATTGATGTAATAAATCTCTTTAAAGAGTATTGTGCTTATTGTATACCTAGTCTTAGACATGGAGACTAGTAGTTTGAGAGGCAGTAGATACAGTTTAGTCAAATACTAGGTTATGCCCATAGTGTGGTTGTGAGATATAGTATATTCTGTACTTTTTTTCTTTCTATATGCTACTCCACACCCTCAGTAAGGGAAACTGACACCCTTGGAATTCTGAGCCCTGTGAAGGGGGGGAGTTTTCCCCAAAATTCTGGTGGGAGGATGGATGGATGATTACCCTCGTTGGTCCATCTCCCTATTCATGGTAGTTAGATGAGTTGGTTAAAAAAATGGTTATTTTTCACATATATGTGTGTAGAGGGCTGTAATGGCCTTTGGTAATTCACACACATATATTCTGGATATAGTTTCTTATGTACTACTATAAGTGTGACACGTATTGGCTATTATGGCATGATAATTATTACTCGGTGTAAAGGCTACAATGTCCTGAGGGTTAATATCTGACATAAGATACATGTTATGCGAGTAGCGGTTGATCCATAAAATACTTGGTAAATTTTATTACGTGAATGTGGTGGTTTTTTTACAGGAGGTTCATGTGGTGGTGCTTCAAACATGTGTCTATAGGTGTTCCTTTTTTGAGAAAGATGCATAGAACATGCAATCTTGGGTTTAAGTAGTAAACTATTTGGGGAGTAGTAGTAGGGTACCATTGATATTATTTATAATATTATATACTTTTGTATTCATTACTTGGTGACAATAGCCATGATGTTGTTGGGAATATAGAATCCCAGTTTAGGTGATGAGTTAGTTTCATTTTTTGTTCACTGTGCTATAGCATTATTTATTTACCTTTTCATTAGAGTCTTTAGGGAAGATCCTATTTATTATATTGTTATACTCACACTATGTATATATAAACTTTTTTTCATGTCGCTTGGAGTATATTGGAGATCAATCTGGTTTCTACTAGCTTGGGGTTGTAGGAATGTTCAGGATTGTTGATGTTGTTGTTCTTATTTTGTTTTGGGTATTTTCTTTTTTTTTTCCTTTCAGTTGTAGTAGTTTTTCCTGACATTACATATGTGTACATCAGGTTTCTTTTATATTGTATTTTGAGTTGGAGTTGGTTTGGTTTTGTCTTATCTATCTATTTCGCATGAGTTCTCTTAGAGGGTAATAACTCTCATGGGTGTGATTACTATACCCATGGCACTAGTAATGAAACCAAGGCCTACTGAAGGTGGATCTTGAGGGTCATTGTATCCCTTATCACATTGCCATCCAAGGAGGGGTACAATATGAGGGTTGGGGGTTGTGGCCAAGTGTTATCGGAGGTGTGATGGTTCCTTGGTCTTGTAGGCTACTATAAGAGGTTCATAGCATATTTATCACGATTTGAGACACATCTGACTTCATTAACCAATTTGGAACATTTGTTCATATGGGCTGATTAGTGTCAGGGAGCTTTCAGGTTTCTATAGGAGAAGATAGTAAGTTCTTTTACTCATTTTCTTCTAGCTGAGTGAGTTTAGTTTGATTTTTTCAATAATTCTTCACAAATGGAATTGGGCTGTGTTCTGATGCAGTAGAGATCAGTTTTTTCTAATGGGTCTCAGCAGTTCCGTCCCATTGAACGTAACTATGACACCAACGATATTGATTTGGAAACAATGGTGTTTTCTCTGATGTTGTGGAGACATTACCTTATTGGTGAGCGCTGTATGGTTTTCACCGATCATAATAGCATGTGGTCTGTTTTCTCCAAGAGTGACTTGAAATTATAAAAATGTCGGTCAATGGAGTTCATACAGGAATATGACATTTAAATATCATATATACTTAGAATGGGTAATTTTGTAGAAGATGCGCTGATTTAGATGTCATTTAGTGATGTAGTGGGAGAATCTGGTTACTCCTTGAGTGTAATGGAAGAACATTCCGCATTAAATATTAATATATGGTATATTGGGGTCATAAGTTGTATTTTTCAGATGATGGGGCAGTCATCTCTAGTGCATCAGGTGAAAGAGTCCCAGATGGGGGATCTAGAGGTGGAAATCTGGAGAGACCGAGTTGATTGTGGAGAGGCCCCTGATGGTTGGTCGGATGATGAAAAACACCAAGTTTAATATCTTGTATGGATTTTTGTACTTTGGAGATGCATGAGACGGTTCTTAGAGTGTTCGATTGATCACCTTTAGTGGTGCATCCTAGTATGACAAAGATGTACAGATCCTCAAGGAGTCTGTTTTGGGGGAATGGGCTAATGTGTGCAGTTGCAGAGTTTCTACACCGTTGTTAGGTCTTCTAGAAGATGATGGAAAACCACAATGCTACTGGTGGTCTTCTCTAGATATTATATGTTCCTCGGTGGATGTGGGAGTCAAGATTAGTGGATTGTTTAACAAAATCCTTCCACTTCATAGAAATCAAGGAGTCAGTCTTAGTGGATGTCTTGTCGAGGCATTATCTGGAGGTGGGGGTGAGACTTCAAGGAGTCCCATGCATAATCATTTCCGATTGATATCCTCATTTTACATCTAGGGTGTGGAGAGGTCTCTAGTATGCTTTTGTTTCTCAACTATTCCATATAACTTCATTTCATCCTTAGATGGACAGTCAGATAGAGTAGGGAATCCAGACACTTGAAAACATGTTACACTCTTGTGTCCTGGATTTTGGAGGTTTACGGATGAGGCATATACAATTGGAGGAATTCAATTACCATAAATATTTTCAGGCCACCATCAGAATTATGCCGTTTGAATCCATGTAAGGTCAGCCTTTCTGTTTGACGTTGTGATGGATTCGGTTGAGAGAGTCAGTAATTCATGGACTAGAACCAGAACATAATACAATAGAGATGGTTCAAGTTATTTTTGAGAGTATGAAGACCGCACAAGATCGTTACAAATCATATTCCAATCAAAGGAAGAGACTCTTAGTGTATGACATTGGGGTTCACTATTTTCTAAAGTTAACTCCCTGGTGTGGGCAGTGATTGTTTGGTCATGAGAGTAAACTTTCTCCACAGTATTTTGTGAATTTCAAGGTGTTTGATCATGTTGGAGCTATGTCATATTTAGTAGCACTTCCCACAAAGATGATCTGCATACATGATGTTTTCCATGTATCACATCACTGTTGTTATTTTCATGATGACTCTCACATCATCGATTGGGGAGAGATATATATTGATGATTACGTGACCTATGAAGAGCGACCTATGGGGATCCAAGAACATAAAGGGAAGGTGTTTCATGGGCATTCTATCCAATAGGTTTATGTCTTTTGGAAACATAGTGGCATGGAAGAGATTACCTTGGAACATGAGTCAAAAAAAGTGCTCAGTAATGAATGTTGTTTGATGTTTAAATCTTTTCATGTAATGATGTGTTTTTTGAGGTTATAGACCATACATGTTTATGAGATATCATTCTTTGGTTGCTTCAAGTGGTTTTCTCTATTTTTAGAGGTATCTCGATGGGTGGTTGTTCAGATATTTTTCATGTTCTATTTTTGGTTGGTTTTGAATTCTCAAGGATGAGAGTGTATTGAGGGGAATATGATGTAATGGCTCGAACCGTTATGGTCTATTACATTGAAAACATCTGGTGTTTGAGGTATTCGGGAGGTCAATTTGACTTATCCCCAACACTTTTCCAATTTTCCAATTCATTGAATAGTTTCAACGGTAGCCTTGTGAATAGTTCCAATGGTAGACTGCTGTAAACAGCTCCAACAGTAATGTTACGTGAACACTGTTATTGGTAACCTTATTTGAATTATGAAACAGTGACCTTATGTGAATAGTTTCATCAGTAACCTTATTTGAACCGTGCAATAGTTACCTTCTGTGAACAGTGTCATCGGTATCCTTATGTAAACAATACAATGTTGACCTTATGTGAACATTGTCATCAGTAACATTAGGTAAATAGTACAGTGATGACCTTATTTTAACAGTTTCATCGGATGCCTTAGGCGAATATCACAATGGTGACCTTTTGTGAATAGTGTCATCAGAAGCCTTAGGTGATCGGGGAAACGGTGACCTTATGTGTATAATGTCATCAATTTCCTTCTATGAATAGGGAAATGGTGAGGGTCCAATATTGACGACTTTCCTTCTCCAAATTTTGATGTAATTAATTTTGTTTCCATAATGGGTATATTCCAATAATGTCCACTTTCCTTTTCCAAATTTTGAGTAAATAAATAGTGTTTCTAGAATGGTGAGGTTCTAATGGTGACCCCATACGTTTTACAAATATTGAGTTCATGAACAGTGTTCTTAAAAGGGTGATGTTCCAATAGTGACCTCTTTCCTTTTCCAAATGTTGAGTCCATGGATAGTGTTTCCAGAATGGTGAGGTTCTAAAGGTGACATCTTTCCTTCACCAAATTTTGTGATCATGAACATTGTTTCCAGAATGGTCAGTTCCATGAACATTGTTTTTCCATTGCCAAATTTCGAGTTCGTGAACACTGATTCCAGCATCCTACAGTTTTTCCACTTAAATGCTTCCTTTTATGTAAAATGAATTTAAATCCTTATTTTAAAGACACTATGGCATATTCAAAGGTTATAAATCCTATATTAATTTCCCTATTTCTCGGGATACTTTTTCTCGGTCAAACCCCATGGGTCAATGTGATCCTATTTTAATGAAAAATCAAGTGTATCTAAAACAATTTCTCCATTAAATCTTCTAATGGGATGATATATCTTCCTCCCTTGTTCATCCTCCTTATTATCATATGTGATATGCTCAAACCTTTCATTCCATCCCGTAAGAGTTTCTCAATAAATCATTCCTCTAAGGATTGGTTCCACTCGGTTTTGATGCAACCAAGCAGTATTGATCAATCATCAAGAAAAGTTATGTTCTATCATCATTCTTTTGGGTTCTTATTCTTCTGTTTCTCCTAACCCTTTTTATGGAATACTATCTCCATGTTCTTAATGGGATTTTATTGGGTGTTTACTGATGTGGTGGTGTCTCTGCATCCTCGGGTGGATACAGTAATCATGGGGGGAGGAGATTAAAACCCGTTGTGTGGATCATTCTTGTATAAATTACTCCATTAACCATTTTTGGTAGGGGATTCATTGATTCTCTTTTATTTTATTGAAACTTTATCGTTAGTATGTTTTATCACACTTGATCACAATGGAATTGACATAATAAATATATAAACTGGATAAATAAATTGATATCGTCCATATGTTATTGCCTCTCATTTCTCTATATAGTGTGATATCTATTCTTTTGTTGTTTAGATTTTCCTTCTTGATGGAAAGTTGTAATGAACGTAAAGCCAGAATTAATCGATAATTGTTTGTCTAATGATAAAGTGGCATGTAAATGAATATGGTTCTTCTTGTTGTAATTTTATGTTAATCAAATTGGTTCCTTAAGCATGTTTAATTATTTGTGATAGCTTACTATTTATGTTTCCCGAATTTGGAACATAGGAAATATAAATTGGTTATTCCAAGATGGATTAAATAACTTATTGTTTGATAGAAGATAATTTCTTTAAGGGCTATGAGTTACCCTCTAGAATTTTTATGAGCTTAGAGCCCAATTGATATAATATTTTTTTCCTGCTGCTTTTGTTCTAATGTGAGCCAAGATGGCTGTTGTGATTTGTTGGGGCATGGAGGATTTCTATTTCTGGCATCCCTTGACACCTATACTAGTGAGATGAATTATATTATGCCTTTGGGTGTCGGGGAGGACACAATGGAAGATGAAATGGGTTTAATTTGAATGTTTTAATTCTTGCTGATTCTTATTGTTTGTTTATCGGCTTTAATTTCCCCATTTCTCAAGAATGATGGTCATTCTTACCATTATTCCGAAAGGGGGGAAGTTGCGTGGTGTATTCCATGTGCTTTACATGTTTCTCTTCTAAATGGATGATTGTTATATTCTTTTTCTATAGGTGGCAATGGATCTTTGGGTAGTTTATCTTCTCAACATGTTGATCCCCCTTACATTCAGTATCATATAATTCTTTTCTAGAATGCCTAGGAATATGGGAAGGTAATGTGTAAATAAGGGATTGAATAATTTATGTTAACCTATGGGGATGGAGCTTTCTAGGGTGTAATGGTTAGGTTATAATTTAATGAAACAGTGGACATTAGCTGTGATAAAAATGAAAAGTACTATGTAAATATTAATGGTTCATTAATTTTTAAATAATTAATTAACGTAAATTAATAATAAAAAATGAATATAATTATTGTAATAAATATCGTTAAATCATTGTGTTCTTATAACATACCTAGTCTTAGTAGTGGTAGTCAAGATTCTGAGAGGTGTTATCTACAGTTGAGTCATATATTAGGTAATGTCCATAGTGTGGTTGTGAAATATTGTATATTATGCACATATTGTGTTTCTATATGCTACTCCACCCTATCAGTAAGGCAAACTCACACCCCAGGGATTCTGATCCCTGAGGGTTTTTTTCCTCATCATTCGGGTGGGCGGATTGATGGCTGGCTACCCCCTTTGGCCCCACTCTCTTCTCTTAGTAGTTACATGTAATGATAGGCCCAGTGGTTATTTATTCTCATTTGTGTGTGTAGAGGCATATAATGGATTTTGGTTTTTCACGCACTTATCTTCTAGATATAGATTCATATGGAGTACTATAGGTGTAACGTGTATAGGATATAATGGCATGACGATACTTACATGGTGTATGGGATATAATTACATGAGGTTTAATACCTAGCATATGATATATTTTATGTTAGCTGTGGTGGCTCCCAAAAAAAACCTGGTTACATTGCATACATGGATGGGGTGGTTTTGTTTCATGAGATGCATGTTGTGGTGCTTTTCCTAGGTGTATGCAGGAAAGCCTTTTTGGAGAGTGATGCTTAGGAAGTCCGACGTTGGGGAAAATAGGAAAAGTAGTGGGTATGTAGTAGAGGGGAACCCTTGATGTTTTTATAATATTATATACTCTTGTATGAATTACTTTGTGAGAGTATCCATAGTGAGGCTAGGAATATAGTATAACTATATAGGGGACGAGTTAGTTTCAGTTGTTATTCACTATGATTTGGCATGATTTCTTTACTTTTGTACGAGTGGAATTTTAGAGGATACTATTTAATATACTTCTTTACTCAACCTATGTCAATATAAACTATTTTTCATATCACTTAGAGTAGGTGGGAGATGAAGTTAGTTTCTACTAGCTTGGGGTTGCAAGAGATGTTCAGGCTTTTGTTTGATGTTTTTCTTACATTATTTTAGGTATTTACAGTTTTCACCTTTCATTTGTATTAGTTTTGCATGACATTACATATGTGTACATGGGATTTCTTTTATATTGGAGTCTGAGTTGGAGTTGGTTGGCATCTTTCTTATCTCTTTCTTTCCCATGTGTTCTCTTAGAGGGTAATGCCTCCCATTAGTGTGTTTATTATACCCTCGGTGCTTGTCGCCATCCCAAGGCCCACTAGAGGAGGGAATCGGAGGTCATTGTCTCTCTTATCACAATTCCATCCTTGGAGAGGTACACTTTGTGGTGAGGGGGTCAGGACATAATGGTACATGGACATTTTATGGGTGGTTACCTGATAAACCAATGATGGGTGATTCTATTATAAACTGAGGGAGGTTGATCCCATGATACCTCTCCATTGCATTAGGTAAAGAGACAAAGTTAAAATATAAGATTTCATTTATTTCATGATAATCTATGCTCCATGAAAATCTCTTATCTGTAGAGTATATACAAACACTATTATAATTCATCACATGAATATATTTATCTACATTGTATTTAAGGATTTATTTATTGATAGTGGGATTATTGTTTAACTGATCAATGTGGTATGGGAGACTATGAATATTTAATGAATTGATTTTTTCTCCATTAAAATATTATTGATATTATCATACATATTTATTTAAATTTATATAATGTATTTCAAATACCATTTTATGTCTATTTTGAATTTAATTCAAATGTTTTCAGAAGTAATATTTTTTATTTCTTATTTGTTGAAATCATTAACTAAAACATTATTTAAATGTTTTAAATATTTATTATTCGTAATCATTCTTATCAATGTCCATGTTTTGAAAATGATTTTATGGATTTATATATATGGACATTAATGTTTTGAAATTTTAGTGTTATTAAAATGTTTCAATGTGGCATGGGACATATTGATTCAAAAATATCATTTTTAATGTCTTCTTTTCAAAGTTTACAGCTTTGGAATAAATGATTTTAAATAATGAGGGGTAGTTGTCCCATGTTATTTAGATGGATTTTATCAGAGTTCTTTCATCTACATCACAACACTTATTGTATATTATTCTTTTTTTAGAAGGATCTATTATGATATCATTAGCAGATTTTATTTAATGGTTTATGATTAGCTTGATTGGGGTTGCTCAATTGGGAACCATTTATGGTTAATTGTTTATGTTTTCATATTTCATAAACTAGTTTTTAATTAGAATTATTATATTATTTACCTATCGCAAATTTTTTAGAGTATTATATTGTACAATGTAAGTGTGGGTGGTGCCTGCTATAGTCCCTCGAAGAATTGGTAGGATTCATGAAATAAAATAGATATGGTTTTGGTCGAGGAATTACACATTTATTAAATTCGTTTTATGATTCCTTTAATGTATTAGATTCTTGGGAAGAAGTATTGATAATATTAACTCTAGGAATGACGCCTCGTTGGAATGTTTTAGATGGACCACATCATACATTCCCTCATAATGAGATTAGTTATTGATATTACATTTGATTATTCAACTAATAGAATATCTATATAAATGATTAAATGATATTATTTGATTTATTCTTTCTATGTTATCTCATAAAAACTCGTAAAATAGCCATTTAAAATTACATAATGACATAACCCTTTATCTTTGATTTTTCACAAAACCACCAATCTTTGGATTATCATGAAACCACCCCTAAAAAGTCATTGTACAATTAAATAATCATAAAACATAAAATATTGCAATTACTATCATATCACTCATCAATCAGAAGAAATAATATCATGATATTGATATATTCAATCCACTTACAAAACAATTTAAAACACTTAATAATGATAATTTTGAAACAAAGTATCCCATACCACTTTTATAGTTTTAAAATAAATTAGATAATTAAAATTTTAATTCTTTATTTTCCATATAAATATTTCCATAAAACTATTTTTAATATAAGGAAATTAATGAAGAATATTTATAAGACTAAATCATTAAAAAATATAAAATGGTTTTTTTTTATAAAATACCTTTATCACTTGGAAAAAACATGATTAATATTTAATGTATAATAACATTAAAAAATTTAATAAATTTCACTAGAATAAGTATATTAATGATATAATATGGAAATGGTCATTATATGAACCATATAAATGATAATTAGTGAAAAAAATAAGTCTCAATAGAATGTAAATTGATATTAAATCCATTACCTTCAATATGAATTGCACGTACAATATTTATATTCCTAAATAATAAAAAAATTTAATTTATACATTAATTTTAACTTTATCAAGATTTTTAATCATTATATCACATATTACCATGTTAAAAATGACATTATTATTTAAGATCATGTTAGACAGTTAGTCGATATTTGGTACTTGAGTCTAAAATGAACTTCACTTGATGTCCATTGTTAATGTGGTCATAAGTCAGTTATATGTAGAATAGTATTCCGGAAATAATAAATCATTTTTTTACATCAATTTTAATTTTATGTAAAACCTTTTATTTATCATATAAAAATGCAGAACAATATATTCATTGAGATAGAAGGTCATTCGTATTACTGAGTAATGTTTCCATTTTAATTGACCATTATAGAAAAGTTGTAAGTATTATTTTAACATAAAAAAATTTCATAACATTATTTATATCATATTATAAATTTAAATATACAAATACACAGATATATATATATCATATAGATTATGTTATGTTTTAAAATGAACCACATCGCTTCTTGTATGTAATATTAAACAAGTACACATGAATGGTGAAATAATTTTTATGTTCCTAGAATGTAAAAAATAAGTGATATGTTATTATCTTTTAATTAATAATATGTCATTAATATCACACATGATCATTAATTCAATTTTTAGAAGAATCCATGAGATATGGTTAGGGAAAAAATTGATCATTTTGTGGAAGTCATAGTTCCCACGTACACACAAATGATTAATTCCTTTCACCTTAAATGCATATGGAGAGATATTTATGTGATGGAATTTACAAAATAACATATCAATATCATTATAATATAGGAGTTATTATTTCAACACAATTGCAGTATATTTGAAGGTTTTGGATGAAGAAATAAAATAAAAATACATTAATAAAATGATAAATCCTCTTCTATTGATCACCATTGATGAAAAACTTCTCAACTATATGGAAGGTTTTATGATAAATTATGGCCTTATGAATGTGGGACTGGATTATAAAAAGTGTTTTGGGAAGTGATTGGAAAATCCAAAATTGTTTTGGATATGTGACTAATATTTTGGAATGGGTTCCTTTTATAGGAGAGGGGAGCTGCACCCTTGGAATTATTAAAAGTATTAAATTAATATAAACTGAATATCGATTCCAAAATGGTCTCAAACTAACTTATTTTAAGGATAATATGATTATTTGTAATATAAACATCATCCCATTATTTTATCCTATTTAATCTTTAGTGATATCATGCTATTTTCATTATTTGGATTAATGTAATTACCGTAACATGTCAAAAGTAAAAAAAATGTTTCATTTAGAACATATTAGGATATATCATAAACATTTTTTTGAATATATTTTTTATGACTTTAATAACATTTAATATATTGTTTTATTTTTTAAAATACCAATAGTGTCAATTCTAACACTATTCATTTGTTTACCGATAAAAAATATCATAACAGTAAGTTCAGTTAAAACCATATGCTTCTAATATTATCCAAAATGTCTAATATATCCATAAATTTTAGTGTGATATAAATTAGTTCATATAATATTTATTTTAATAATTATAATATCATTTATTTGATTCATTCATAAATTATTAAATTAAAACATCATATTTGCGTCATTAATAAATTTTATTATTTATTTTTTAAAATCTCCTAATAGATTTCAATGATATAGGTAATATTATAATGATTCCAATGACTATTTATTGCCTATGATATCCCCTATATAAATACATATTAAAATTTTTTATTTTTTCAATACATGTGTATCAAAAATAAAAATACAATGAATATAATATTATGACTGCATTAAAGACATCCTTGTGGCTTCATGTTTTCCTAAAATCGACACAATGCTGATCTTGTTCTAGATACACTCATCCAATAAGATTTCAACAAATTTTAGGGTAGTTTTTTTTGCTATTATATATTATTTTTACATTTTATTACCTTATTTACCTTCAATTTTGGTAATTAAAATAATTTATAAAAATACTATTTATGAAGTCCAATAATAAAAGGTACCTATTTACATAAGTTAGACATTCATATTCAAAATACGGAATATATTTATCAAAATTCTTTACAAATAATTGGAAAAAATTAATTAATAATTAATCCAATTAATGAAATTAGAAAATAGTTTTTTATATAAAATGTTCAGAAGTTCACATAGTTTTTATATTAAATATCAAAGTGAAATTGATTATATTGACCAAAATTTTAATAAATGATATTTTTTTAATTATACATTAATGAATATTAAAATTATAATCTATATAAATAAATAAATAAGATAAAAATCAGTGTTGAATTAAAATTCAATATTCTTCACTATTTATTAAAATATAAATTTTATCAGAATAATAAAAAAAATCAACCAATGTAAATTTTGATGTCCAAAATCTAAATTAGAATTTTATATTGTAAAATTAAATTTATAAAAGGGTGAAAAAATATATTTTAAATGTTTTTTCAAATAAATTGTGGCAACACTACCTTTTAAAGATATTAGATTATTTTATGCCTAAAATTGGATTTAATATCATTTAAAGCCCCTATAATCTATTAGAATAAAGTAAAAAAAATTATTAAAAATCTGTAAACATAATATTATTAGTTACATTCATTATAGGAAATAAAATGGGAAATCAATAACTACCATTTAAAATAATAAAATTAATAATGTATAATTTTCGGTATATTTCAATCTTGTGTGCAATAGAAGATTTCAGAGAAAAACATTTTTGTGTATTCGGTATGCTAGGAGACATAAATTCCCCTTTAAATTAAATTTAACATCCAATTCATAAATATTATTATATATGAAAAATTATTAATCTATAATTAGCAGGGATGTAACAACCTTCACCCCTTTTGGATGTTTCATCCTCGCATTAACGAAATTGGGCTTGGTAAATAGGTTTTCACTTTTAAAATCTTCTTCATTGAAACCAAAAATCAGAAAAATAGAAAATAAAACATCAAATTTAATGAGTGATATATTGATAACTGCAATATTTTATTGGCTATGAT
Source organism: Viscum album (assembly GCA_963277665.1). NCBI lineage: Eukaryota > Viridiplantae > Streptophyta > Magnoliopsida > Santalales > Viscaceae > Viscum > Viscum album. Next base: position 603,047,441 of record OY728157.1, read on the forward strand.
TACATAATTTTTAATGGCCCGAACCTGTATGGTCCATTGTTTTGTGAAAATCTAGTTTCTGAGGTGTTATAGCTGGTCAAGGTGACTTATCCTCAACAGTTTAGCAAATTTCCAATTTGGTAAACTATTCCAATGGTATCCTTATGAATAGTTCCAATGGTAGACCATTGTTAACAGTTCCAATGGTAACCTTCTGTGAATAGTGTCATCAGTAACCTTATGTGAACAATGCAATAGTGACATCATGTGAACAGTGTCATCGGTAACCTTAAATGAAATGTGTTATGGTAAACGTATATGAACAGTGTCATCGGTAGCCTTTGGTGAGCAGTGCAACAGTGATGTTAAGTGAAAACTGTCATCAGTAATAGTTGGTGAACAATGAAAAGGTGACCTTATGTGAACAGTGTAATCGGTAGCCTTAGGTAAACAGTGCAATAACGACCTTATTTAAATAGTTTAATCGGTATCCTTAAGTGAATAGTGAAACGGTGATCTTATGTGAACAGTATCATTGGTAGCCTTATGTGAACAATGTATCAGTGAGGTTCCAACATTGAGGTTCCAATGGTGACCTTATTCCTTTTCCAAATTTTGAGTTCATGAACAACGTTTCCAGAATGGTGAGGTTCCAATTGTGACATCTTTTCATCGACACATTTTGAGTTCATGAATAGTGTTCCTAGAATGGTGAGGTTCCAATGGTGACCTCTTTTAATTGGAAAATTTTATGTTCATGAACAATGTTTTTAGAACAGTGAGGATACAACAGTAACCTCTTTTCCATATTTTGAGTTAATTAATAGTGTTTCCAGAATGGATAGGTTCTAACGGTGACCACTTTCCTTTTCCAAATTTTGTTTTCATGAATAGTGCATCCATAACGGTGAGGTTCCAATCGGCACTGCTTTTCTTTGAAAAATTTTGAGTTCATGAACAGTGTTTCCAAAATAGTGAGGTTTCAATGGTGAGGTTCATGAAACATGTTTTTCCTTTTCCAAATTTCGAGTTCAAGAATAGTGTTTCTCTCATCCTACAGTTCCACCACTATAATATTTCCATTGATGTTAAATGCATTTAAATCCTTATTTTGAAGACTGTAAGGACGATTCAAATTTCATAACTCCTAAATTAATTTCCCGAACACTCAGGATGCTTTTACTTGGTCGAACTACGTGGGTCAATGTGATTCATTTTTTATAGAATATCATGTGTATCATAAACCACTACTCTATTAAATCCTCCAAGGAGATGATATATCTTCTTCTATATATCTTCCTCCTTGTTCTTGTCTCTGAGATGCTCAAACCCCTCTATCCCATCCAATAAGAGTTTCCCAATTAATCTTTCTTCCATGGATTGGTTCCACTCTGTTTTGATGCAACTAAGCTATATCGATCAACCTTCGATATAAGGTATGATCTATCGTCATTAATTAGGGTTCATCTCCATCTATTTCTCCTTTACCATTTATGTAATGCAATTTCCATGTTTTTAATGTTCTTTTATTTGTTGTTAACCGGTGTGGTGGTGCCTCTACTGCCCCTAGTGGATACATTTGTCTTGGGGGAAGGAGATATTAACTAGTTGTGTGGATCGTTCTCATATGAAGAATGTCATGAACCATTTGATGTAGGGGATTCATTGCATCTCTATTATTTTAAATGCAACTATATAGTATGTATGTTTTATCCCACTGGATCACAATGAAATTGATATAATAAATATTTTAACCGGATAAATAAATTGATATCGATCTTATGTTATGGACTCTTTTTTTCTAGGTAGTTGGATATTTATTCTTTCTTTGTTTATCTTTTAATTCTTGGTGGAAATTGGTAAAGAACGTAAATCTGGAATTAATCCAATATAGTTTGGATAAAGATAATGAGGCATGTAAATGAATCAGGTTGTTCTTGTTTTAATTATGATGTTAATAAAATTGGTGTAGTAACGTGTTTAATGATTTGTGTTAGCTTACTGGATATGTTTCCTGAATTGGGATCCTATGAAATATAAATCAGTTAATCCAAGATGGATTTAAGATTTGGTTGTTTGATAAAAGATAATTCATTTTAGTGTTTTGAGTTACCTTATTTCCTATTTAAGGGCCATGATCCCAATTTATTTCATTGTTGTTTTCCTACTACTTATGTTCTGATGTGAGATGGAATGACTATTGTGATATATAGGGGTAGAGAGGCCTTTGGGTTGTGGTAGCAGTGGACGCCTATATTGGCGAGATGCATCAATTTATTTATATGGTTGTCTTGGAGGATACTGGGGATGAGGAAATCAGTTGGATGTGAATGTTTGGATTCATGATGATTCTTATTGGTTATTTATCTGATTTACATACCCTACTGCTCAAGGATGTTGTCCTTTCATAACCTTCTTCCGAAAGGGGCGACGATGCATGAGGTAGACCACATACTTTCTATTTTTAGCTTCGTAGGGGAGTATGGGTCTATACTCTTACTATAGGTGGAAAAGACTCGACAGGTAGTTCATCTACTCACCTTGTTGAGCCCCCTTGTGTTTAGTCACTTAAAATATATTTCTAGAATGCCTGGGAATATGTGAAGAAAATGCTGTAAATAAATATTTGAATAAATTATGATATCCTATGGTGTTATAGCTTGCTGGGGCGCAATAATAAGGTAGTAATTTGAAGGAAAATTGGACTTTGGCTAGGATGCTAATGAAATAAACTTTTAAAAATTTAATTTTCAATTAAGGTTTTAAAAATTAATTAACATAAAGTGAAACTAATAAAAATGTATTGAATTGATGTAATAAATCCCTTTAAATGGTTTTGTTCTTATTGGATACCTAGTCTTAGACAAGGAATCTAGGAGTCTTAGAGGCATTAGCTGTAGTTGATTCATTGTCTAGGTTATGACCATAGTGTGTTTGTGAGATATAGTATATTCTATACTTTTTGTGTTTCTATATGCTACTCCACCCTTTCAGAAAGGGAAACTGACACCTCGGGGATTCTGAGCCCTGTGAAGGGGGAGGGTGTTTACACCAACATTCTGATGGGAGGATGGATGGATGACTACCCTATAGTGGCCATCTCAATATTCTTGGTTGTTACATGAGCTGGTAGGAACAATGGTTATTTTTCCCAATATATGTGTGTTGAGGACTGTAATGGCATTTGGAAATTCACATACATATATTCTGTATATAGTTTCTTATGTAGTACTATAGGTGTAATGTGTATAGGATATGATGGTATGAGGATTATTACTCGGTGTAAAGGATATAATGGCATGAGGGTTAATATCCGACATTAGATACATGTTATGCGAGTAGTGGTCAATCCATAAACTACATGATATTTTTTCTTAAGTGAATGTGGTAGTTTATCTTTCATGAGGTGCATCTGGTGGTGCTTCGACCATGTGTCTAAAGGGGATCCTTTTGGAGAGATATTCTTAGGACATGCGGCGTTGGGTCCATGCGGAAAACAATGGGGGAAGTAGTAGCAGGGTACACATGATATTATTTATTATATTATATACTCTACTGTGAATTACTTGGTGAGAGTAGCCATGGTGTTGCTGGGAACTTAGTATACCTGTTTAGGTGATGAGTTAGTTTCACTTGTTGTTCACTTTTCTATAGCTTGATTTCATTATTTTTTCATTTGAGAATTTGGGGAATATCCTACTGAGTATACTATTATACACACCCTATGTCTATATATCCTTTTTTTCAGGTCACTTGGAGTATATTAGAGATCAAGATGGTTTCTACTAGCTTGGGGTTGCAGGAGATGTTCAAGATTGTTGTTTCTGTTGTTCTTAATTTCTTTTGGGTATTCTCAGTTTTCCCCTTTCAGTTGTAGTAGTTTTTCATGACATTAAATATGTTTACATTATATTTCTTTTGTATTGTAGTTTGAGTTGGAGTTGGTCGGGGTTTTTCTTGTCTCTCTATTTCACATGAGTTCTCTTAGAGGCTAATGCCTCCCATATGTATTATTACAATACTCGTGGAACTAGTATGGAGACCAGGGCCAACTGAAGGTGGGGCTCGAGGGTCAATATCTCCCTTCTCACATTTCCGACCCAATAGGGGTAAACTATGAGGGTAGGGGGTAATGGCCAAGTTGTATCAGAGGTGTGATGGTTTCTATGTCTTGTAGGATACCACATGAGGTTCATAGCATATTTACCACTATTTGAGACTCATATGACATCATTAACCAAGTAAGAACATGTTTTCATATGGACTGATTAGTGCCAGGCAGCTTTCGAGTATCTAAAGGAGAAGTTAGTAAGTGTTTCTATTCATTTTTTTCCAATTGAGGGAGTTCAGTTTGATGTTTTTTGTGATGCTTTACAAACGAGGTTGGGTTGTGTTCTGATACAGTAGAGATCAGTTGTTTTTTATGGGTCTCGGTAGTTAAGTCCCTATCAACGTAATTATAACACCCATGATATTATGTTGGCAACTACAGTGTTTTCTCTGATTTTGTGGAGACATTACCTTATTGGTGAGCGCTCTGTTGTTTTCACCAATCATAAGAGCATGAGGTATGTTTTCTCCAATCATAACATTAACTTATAAACACGTCAGTTGATGGATTTCTTACAGGAATATGTCATTAAAATATTGTATACACTTACAAAGGGTAATGTTGTAGCAGATGCGTTGAGTCAGATGTGACGTAGTGATGTAGTAAGTGAATTTGGTTACTCCTGGAGGGTAATGGAAGAACATTCAACATTACATCATAATATATAAGATATTTGGGGAATAGGTTGTCTTTCTCAGATGACGGGGAAGTCATCTCTAGTGTAGCAGGTGGAAGAGACATAGTTGGGGGATCTAGAGGTGGATGTCTAGAGAAACTGAGTTATTTGTGGGGAGTCCCATGATGGTTGGTCGAATGATGAACAACACCAAGTGTTGTATCATGTAAGGAATTTTGATCTTTTTCAATGCACGAGGAGGTTGTTAGAGGGTTCCATTGTTCACCATTTGTGGTGAATCCTGGCATGTAAATGATGTACAAAGCCCTGAGGAGTCAGTTTTGGGGGCCTAGGATAATGTGTGCAGTTGCAGAGTTTGTGTCTCGATGTTAGGTCATCCAGAAGATAATGGACAAAAATAGTGTTTCTGGTGGTCATCTATAGCTATTATATGTTCCTCAGTGGAAGTGGGAGTCAAGATTAGTAGATCATTTAACAAAATCATCACACTTCATAGAAATCAAGGAGTCGGGATTAGTGGTTGTTTTGACGAGGCAAAATCTGGATTAGGGGGTGAGAATTCATGGAGTCCCATGGATGATCATTTATAATTGATATTCACATTTTTCCTCTAGGGTGTGGATATGTCTCAAGTACTCTTTTGTTTCTCAACTATTCTTTATCAATTAATTTCATTCGTATATGCATGGTTAGATAGTTCGAACCATCTAGAGACTTGAAAACATGTTACACTCTTGAGTCCTGGTTTTTGGAGGTTCGTGGATAAGGCACTTACAATTGGGGGAGTCCATTTACCACAAAAAATTTCACTCCACCATCAGTATTGCGCCGTTGGGAGCAATGTATGGTCATCCTTTCTGATCACCATTGTGATGGACTAGGGTGAGAGAGTTAGCAATTCTTGGACCACAACAAGCATAGAATAAAATAGAGATGGATTAGGTGATTTGGGAGAGGATGAAGACCACACATGATCGTTAGAAATCATATTCCAATTAAAGAAGAGACTACAAGTGTACGAAGATGGGGATCACTTGTTTCTGAAGTTGACTCCCTGTTGTGGGAAATTAAGGTTTGGTTGTGGAAGTAAACATTCTCCCCGGTTTGTTGGGCATTTCGAATTGATAGCTCCTGTTGGAGCTGTGTCATATGGAGTAGCACTTACCACACACATGAGATAGAAACATGCTTTTTTCCATGTATCACATCCTCGTTGTTATCTTCATGATGACTCTCACGTCATCAATTGGGGAGTGATCTAAATTGATGATGATGAGACCTTTGAGGTGGAACCTATGGGGATCCAAGACTAGAAAGGGAAGGTGTATAATGGGCCTTCTATCCAATAGGTTCATGTCTTTTGGAAACACAGTGGCATGGAGGAGACTTTCTTGGAACGTGAGTCACAAAAATGTGCTCAGTACCCAGTGTTGTTTGATGTTTAAATATTTTCATGTAATGATGTATTTTTTGAGTTTATAGACCATACATGTTTATGAGAATGCATTCGTTGGTTGCTTCATGTGGTTTTCTCTCTTTTGAGAGTTATCTCAATGGGTGGTTGTTCAAACTTCTTTTATGTTTCCTTTTAGGTTGGTTTTGAATTCTTGAGGATGAGAATGTTTTGAGAGGTATATGATGTATTGGAACAGACATCTATGGTCTATTACATTGAAAAATATGCTGTCTGAGGTGTTTGGGAGGTAAAGTTGACTTATCTGCAACACTTTTCCAAATTTCCAATTCGGTGAACAATTCCAACGGTAGATTTGTGAACAGTTCCAACGGTAGACTACTAGGAACAGTTCCAATAGTAACGTTATGTGAACACTGTCATTGGTAACCTTTTGTGAATTATTAAACAATGACCTTATGTGAACAATTTCCTCGTTAACCTTATTTGAATAGTGAATCTGTTACCTTATGTGAATAGTGGCAGCTATATCCTTATGTAGACAATACAATTGTGACCTCATGTGAATAGTCTCATCAGTAAAATTAGGTAAACAGAGAAATGATGACCTTATTTCAATAGTGTCATTGGAAGCCGTAGGTGAACAACACTATAGTGACCTTTTGTGAATAGTGTCATCAGAATCCTTTGGTGATCGGGGAAACAATGACCAAATGTGAACAATGTCATCAGTAGCCTTATGTGAACAGTGCAATAGTGAGGGTCTAATAGTGACCTCATTCCTTTTCCAAATTTAGATTTCATTAACTGTGTTTCCAAAATGGTTATGTTCCAACAGTGAACTATTTCCTTTTCCAAATTTTGAGTTCATGAACAGTGTTTTTAGAATGGTGAGGATCCAACAGTGACCTAATTCCATTGCCAAATATGGAGTTCAAGAATAATGATTCTAAAAGGGGGATGTTCCAACTGTTACCTCTTTTCGTTCCCAAATTTAGATTTCATGAACAGTGTTTCAATAATGGTGAGGTTCCAAAGGTGACCTCTATTTTTTTCCAAATATTGATATCATGAACATTGTTTCCATAATGGTGAGTTCCATGAACAATGTTTTTCCATTGCCAAATTTCGAGTTCGAGAACAGTGTTTACAACTTCCTATAATTTCACCCCTTTAATGTTTCATTTGATGTATAATTCATTTAAATCCTTGTTTTAAGGACTTTAAGGCTGATTCAAAGGTCATAACTCCAATATTTATTTCCTTATGTCTCATGATGGTTTTTCTTGGTCAATCAACGTGGGTCAATTCAATCATATTTTAGTGGAAAATCCAGTGTATCTTAAACAACTGTTCCATTAAATCTTCTAATGGGATAATATATCTTCCTCCCTAGTTTTTCCTCCTTGTTATCAGATGTGATATTCTCGAACCTTTTATTCCATCCAGTATGAGTTTATCAATCAATCATTCCTCCTAGGATTTGTTCCACTCAGTTTTTATGCAACAAAGCAGTATTTATCAATCATCAACATAAATTATGATCTATCGTCATTCATTTGGGTCCCTCTTCTTCAGTTTCACCTATCCCTTTTTATGGATTTCTATCTCCTTGATTTTATTGGGCTTTTCATGGGTTTTTACTGATGTGGGGGTGTCTCTGCATCCCTGCGTGGATACAGTTACCACGGGGGGAGGAGATCGTAACCCTTTGTGTGCATCATTCTTGTATAAATAATTGTATTAACCATTTGTGGTAGGGGATTCATTTCTTCTATTTTATTTTATGTGAAACATTATCGTTATAATGTTTTATCCCACTAGATCGCAATAGAATTGACATAAGAAATATTTAAACCGGATAAATAATTTGATATCGACCATAAGTTTTTGCCTCTTATTTCTCTAGATAGTGTAATATCTATTCATGTTTTGTATTACATTTCATTCTTGATGGAAATTTGTAATGAACGTAAAGCTGGAATTAATCAATAATTTTTTGGCTAATGATAGAGTGTCATGTAATTGAATCTAGTTCTTCCCGTTGTAATTTGATGTTAATCAAATTGGTGCATTAGGAATGTTTAATTATTTGTAATAGCTTACTAGTTAGTTTTCCCGAATTTGGAACCTACGAAATATAAATCGGTTAGTCCAAGATGGATTAACGAATGTGTGGTTTGATAAATTATAATTTCTTGATGGGTTATGAGTTAACCTCTTGCTTTTTATGGGTTTAATTCACAATTTATATAATGGTTTTTATCCTAGTTCATTTGTTCTGATGTTATCCTGGATGGCTGGTCTGATTTTCTGGGGCATGGAGGAATTCTATTTTTGGCAGTAGTTGACACCTATACAGGTGAGATGAATTAGATAATGCATTTGGGAGCCGGGGATGACAAGATGGATGATGAAATGAGTTGAATGTGAATGTTGGAATTCTTGCTGATTCATATTGGTTGTTTATCTGCTTTAATTTCCCTGCTGCTCAAGAAAGCTGGTATTTCTTACCATTCTTCTGAATGTGGAGAAGAAACATGGGGTATGCCACATGCTTTCTATGTTTAGCTTCTCAATGTAGGATGGGTATATGCTCTTGCAATAGTTGGCAATGAATCAATGGGTAGTTTATCTACTCAACGTGTAGATCCCCCATAGGTTAAGTATCATAGAATGTTTTCATAAAATACATAGGAATATGGGAATGAAATATGTAAATAAAAAAATTGAATAATTTATGTTAATATATGGGGTTGGAGCTTGATAGGGTGTAATTCTTAGGTTATAATTTGATGAAACAACAGACATTGGCTGTGATGAAAATGAAAAGTACTGTAGAAATTTAATGGTTAATTATTGTTTAAGGAATTAATTAACATAATGTGAAAATAATAAAAAGCGAATGAAGTATTGTAATAAATATCTTTAAATGGTCATGTTATTATAGCATAACTAGTCTTAGCTGTGGTGGCTCCCATATACAACCTGGTTACATTTCTTACATTGATCTGGTGGTTTTCTTGTACGTGATGCATGTTGTGGTGCTTTTCCCATGTGTATGCCGGGAATGCCTTTTTATTGAGAGATTCTTAGGAAGTGCGATGTTGGGAAAATGAGGAAAACTAGTGGGGATGTAGTTGCAGGGTAACCGTGATATTTTTATTATATTATATACTCTTGTATGCATTACTTGGTGAGAGTATCCATGGTGAGGCTGGGAACATAGTATAACTATTTAGGGCATGATTTTGTTTCACTTGTTGATCATTGTGCTTTAGAATGCTTTCCTTACTTTTGCACAAGAGGCATTGGGGAGGATACTGTGGAATATACTATTTTACTCAACCTATTTCTATATAAACTAATTTTCAGGTCACTTCTACCAGGTGGGAGATCCAGCTAGTTTCTACTAGCTTGGGGTTGTAGGTGATGTCCAGGCTTGTGGTTTCTATTGTTCTTACATTCTGTTCGGTATTTTCAGTTTTCACCTTTCAGTTGTATTAGTATTACATGACATTACTTTTACATGGGATTTATCTTATATTGGAGTCATAGTTGATGTTGGTTGGGGTCTGTCTTATCACATTCTTTCGCAAGTGTTCTCTTAGAGGGTAAAGCCTCCCATCAGTGTGTTTATTATACCCTCGGTACAAGTCGCTAACCCAAGGCATAGTAGAGGAGGGAATTGGGTGGTCATTGTCTCTCTTCTCACAATTCAATCCTAGGATAAGTACAATTTGTGGGGATGTGGTCATAACATAATGTTACTTGGACCTTTTATGGGTGGTTACATGATAAACCAACAATGGGTGATTCAATGATAAGCTGAGGGCGGTTGATCCCATTATACCTCTCTAATGCATTAGGTAACGAGACAGAGTTAAATGATATGATTTCATTTATTTTAGGATAATATCTGCACCTCTAAAATATCTTATGATTATTGTATATACTAATCCTATTATATATCATATCATGAATACATTTATCTACATTGTATTTAATGATTCATTTGATGATAGTTGGATTATTGTTTAACTGTTCAATGTGGTGTGGGACACTTTGAATATTTTAGGAATTGGTTTTTTCTTGATTAAAATATTAATGATATTATCATACATATTTATTTAAATGTATATAATGTATTTCAAATACCATTTTATGTATATTTTTAATTTCATTCAAATGTTTTCAGAAGTAGTATTTTTAATTTTTTATTTATAGAAATCATTAACTAAAACATTATTTAAATGATTTAAATATTTATTATTCTTAATCATTCTTATTAATATTTATGTTTTGAAAACAATTTTAAGGATTTATATATATGGACATGAATGTTTATAAATTTTAATTGCATTCAAATGTTTCAATGTGGCATGTGGCACATTGATTCAAAAGTATCATTTTAAATGTTTTCTTTTCAAAGTGTGCAGCTTTTAAATAAATGATTACAAATAAAAAGGGGTAGTTGTCTCATGTTATTTAGATTGATTTCATCATAGTATTTTCATCTATGTCACAACACTTATGGTATATTATTTTTTTAGAAGGATCGCTTATGATATCATTATCTTATTTTATTTAATGGTTTATGATCAGCATGATTTTTGTTGTTCAATTGGGTACCATTCATGGTTTATTATTAAATTATTCATATTTAATAAACTAGTTTTTAATATGAATTATTAAATTTTTATTTTATCATAATTTATTAAGGAGTATTATATAGGACAAAGTAAGGGTGGGTGGTTCCTGATATAATCCCTCGATGCATTCATAAGATTCATCAAATATAACAGATATGGTTTTGGTCGAGGAATTACACATTTATTATACTTTTGGTATGAAGCCTTTAATGTATTAGATTATTGGAAAGAGGTCTTGATAATATTAATCTCTAGGAATTATGCCTTTATGTAATCTTTTAGATGTACCGAATTATACATTCCCTCATAGTGAGATTATTTATTGATATTACAAGTGATTATTTAACTAAAAGAATATCTATATAAATGATTAAATGACATTATTGGATTTATTCTTTCCATGTTATCTCCTAAACACCCGTAAAATATCCATTTACTATTACACAATGACATAACCATTTTTCTTTGATTTATCACAAACCACCCATCTTTCGTTTATCCTGAAACCACCCATAAAATGTCCTTGTACAATTAAATAATCATTAAACATAAAATATTTCAATTATTAACATATCACTAATAAATGAGAATAAATAATATAATGATATTGAATTATTCAATCCACTTACAAAACCATTTAAAACACCAAATAATGATGTTTTTGAAACAAATTATCCCATACCACATTGAAGGTTTTAATATAAATTAGATAATTAACAATTTAAATCATTATTGTCCATATAAATAATTAATTAAAACCAATTTTAATACATGGAAATTTATGGGGAATATTTAGAATAATAAATCATTAAAACATTTAAAATGGATTTTTAGTAATAAATACCATTATCACTTGGGATATACATTATTAAAATTTAAAGTAGAATAACAACAATAAATTTAATGAATATCACTAGAATAAGTATATTAATGATATAATATGTCAATGGTCATTATATGCACCATATAAATGCTAATTAGTGGATAAAAAATAGGTCTCAATAGAATGTAAATTGATATTCAATCCATTACCATCAATATGACTCACACGTACTATATTTATATTCCTAAATAATAAAAAAGTTTAATTTATAATTTCATTGGAACTTTTTTTTGTTTATTAATATTTATATCACATATTTCCATGTTAAAAATGACATTTTTATTTAAAATCATATTAGACGGTCAGTTGATATTTGTTACGTGAGTCTAAAATGAACATCTCTTGATGTCAATTGTTAATGTGGCCATAAGTCCATCATATCCAGAATAATATTCAGGACATAATAAATCAATTTTTTTACACCAATTTTTCTTTTATGTAAAGATATATATTTATCATATTAAAATGCAGAACATTATATTCATGGAGACAAAAGGCTGTTCGTACACCTGAGTAATGTTTCTATTTTAATTGATCATTATGGATAATAGGTAAGTATATTTTTAAAATAAAAAATGTTCATAGAATCATTTATATCATATTAGAAATTTAAATATACATATACATATATATATATATCATATAGATTATGTGATGATTAAAAATTAATCACATCACTTCTTGTAGGTAAAAGTAAACAAGTACACACGAATGGAGTAATAATTTTTATGTTCATGCAATGGAAAAAATAAGTGATATATTATTACCTTTTAATTATTAATTTGTCATTATTATCACACAGTAACATTAATTAAATATTTATATGAATCTGTGAGATACAATTAGGGAAAACAAATTTGATCATTTTGTGGAAGTGATAGTACCCACGTACACACAAATGATTAATTCCTTTAAAATTAAATGGTTATAGAGAGATATATATGTGATGGTTATTACATAAGAACATATTAGAATCTTTATAATATTGGAGTTATTATTTCAACATAGTTGGAGTATATTTGAGGTTTTTGATGAAGAAATAAAATAAAAGTACATATATAAAATGATAACTCTTCTTCAGTTGATCACCTTTGATGAACAACTTCTCACCTTTACGGAGGGTTTTATGATAAATTATCACCTAAAGAATGTGGAGATAGATTATATGAATGGTATTAGGATGATATTGGCCAAACCAAATTTTTTTGGACATGTGACTAATAGTGTGGAATGGGTCACTTTTATAGGAGAGGGGAGGTGCACACTTGGAATTATTAAAATTAATAAATTAATATAAAATAAATATCAATTCTAAAATGGTATCAAGCAAGCTTATTTCAAGGATAATATGATTATTTTTAAAATAACCATCATCCCATTATTTTATCCTTTTTAATCATACAATGATATCATGCCATTTTCAGTTTTTGGATTAATGTAATTAACATAACATGTCAAAAGTAAAAAAAGCGTCGCATTTAGGACATATTAGGATATATCATAAACAGTTGTTTAATATATTTTATATGACTTTCATAACATTTAATTACGTATTTTATATTTTAAAATACCAAAAGTGTCAATTCTAACACTATTCATTTGATTACTGATAAATAATATCATAACAATATGATATGTTAAAAACATTTGCATCCAATATTATTCAAAATGTCCAATATAACAATATATTTTTTGTGTGACATAAACTACTTCATATAATATTTATTTTATTAATTATAATATCATTTATTTGATTTATTCATTAATTATTAAATTACAACATCATCACTGCATCATTAAAAAATTTAATTATATATTTTATAATAACTATAAATAGATTTCAATTATATATGTAATATTATAAAGTTTCCAATGACTATTTATTTCATATGATATCCCATATATATATTCATATTAAAAATATTTTCTTTTTCAATACATGTGTATCAAAAATAAAAATTTCTAGAATATAATAATGTTAATGCATTAAAGACATCCATGTGGCTCCGAGTTGTCCTAAAATTGACATAATGATGATCTTGGTGTAGATACACTCATCCAATAAGTTTTCAAAAGATTTTAGGGTATTTTTTTGTTATTATATATTATTTTTATATTTATTAACAATATTTACCTTCAATTTTGGAAATAAAAATAATAAATAAAATTAATATTTATATTGTCCAATAAAAAAAGGACCAATTTATATAAGTTGGAAATTCAGATTCAAAATACGGAATATATTATTCCAAATTATAAACACAGAATTGGCAGAAATTAATTAAAAAATAATCCAATTAACAATATTATAAAATAGTTTTTTATATAAAATGTTTTAGAAGTCCACATAGTTTTTATATTAAATTTCATTGTGAAATTGATTATAAAGAAACAAATTTAATAAATGATAATTTTTTAATTATTCATTAATAAAATTAAAATGATAATATAAATATATAAATTAATAATATGAAAAGTAAATGTTGAATTAAAATACATTATTCTTCACAGTTTATTAAAATATAAATTTTATCATAACAATAAAACAAATTCAACAAAAGGAAATTTTGATGTCCCAATTCTAAATTAGAATTTTATATTGTAAAATTAAATTTATAAAAGGGTCAAAAAATATATTTTTAATGGTTTTTCAATTAAATGTTGGTAAAAATACCTTTTATAGATATTAGAGTATTTAATGACTAAAATTGGATTTATTCTCACTTAAAGACCCTAAATTTTATTAGAAAAATGTAAAAAATTAGTTATGAATCATCTGTAAACCTAATATTATTAGTTATTTTAATTTTATAAAATAAAATGTGAAACTGATAACTAGAATTTAAAATAATAATAATAATAATTTATAATTTTAATTATATTTCAATCTTGTGTGCAACATAAGATTTCAGATAAACACATTTTTTTGTATTCGGTACACTATCAGACATAGATTCCCTTTTATTCTGAATTTAACATCCAATTAATAAATATTATTATATACGAAAAATTATTATTCTATAATTATTAGGGATGTAACAATCTTCCCCCTTTTAGAAGTTGCATCCTCGCATTAATGTAATTGGTCTTGGTAAATATGTTTTCACTTTCAAAAACAACTTCATCGAAACCACACATCAGAAAAATAGAAAATGAAACATAAAATTTAAAATAATGAATATGATGTATAATGGTAACCCAAGTTAACCCATACTAGTATTCCATGTATGAAAACATGGATATGGAAGAAAAACATTCCATCATGTTATGTTAAAGAGTGATAAAAAACTAGATCCAGGGATATATAATAATAATAATACAAAAAACATGTGATGGGTTAAACAGTCATTGAATTCATGGTATGAAAAGTACACAAAATACTTATTTAAGAATAATTTCCTATGGTTGAGGATTTATTTTACTACGTAGACTAAGAACATATTTTAATAAATTTACATGACATGTATAGTTTTATCCTTTAATCAAATTCCACCACAAAATCATTTTTTTCTCCAAAGGATGAGTGTTTAAGATGATTTTTCCAACATGAAGAACAATAATAAATTTATAGAGAATCACATAATCCAAAAGTGAATAACTATTTATTTTTCCTATAATGAATCATTAACCAAAAACAAAATGATTGGTATAAAATTAGATATTTCTATCAAATATAGTGGTCATTTATAATGAAAAGGAATGCTTTTATTATCCCAAATTAAATAGTAAATAAAATATTTCTTAATATTCTATTGAACAAATAATTGTCCTTAAAATTCCCCAAATAATCCAAACTACGAATGAACACCAAAATTCATAAGGATTTGAACACATATTTTTCCAGGATTAATTTTAATATTTTACTACAAATAACATCAACCATTGTTAATGTATTGTACTAAAATATAATATTTTATATTATAGTTTATTCAATTCCATAAATAACCTTATTCAACATAAGTACACAATTGATATCATAAATTCATAAAAAATAATACACCTCAATTAAAATAACATTAAATTCTATTAACCATAACAATATCGACTTCCTAAATTAGTGAGCGTCTTCCAAAATAACATTTAACACTTATTTCGAAATAATTTTCTAATACCAAGGATTTTAAATTAATAATCCTTATGTTCACAAAAAATTACTCTTATTACACCAATTATTTTAACTAAAATGATAAATTCATATTGACCGGACACATCATGTAGGTTAATGGTTGGTGATGCACCATTGACGCACTTCAGTTGTAGATTCACTCCCTACTGCCTTGCCGGACACGACGGTTTGACACACACCATGAGGTTTTTCCATTTGAAAAAGATATATCATTATTATAAAATACATTTAATATAATATAAAATCCTAAAAAATAAAAATAAAAAGTTTTATATTTATTGGTTTTGTTAAACATATCATCCTCATCACTGCTCATAAAAACCACAACATCATAATTCATGAATTCTTATATATATTGACGTATTTTTCAAATTTCTCCTCCAAATGATTAAATAAGACTATTCAAAAAATAAATAACAATATACATTTATCATGGTGTCCACTTGTTTTTATCATTATTTTTTTCACATTGATAGAATGTACACGCATATGGAGTAACCTTCAAGTGAGGGAAAATGTGTTGTTTATATGAATATGAAACCAAATGAAATGGGAGATGAAATAAAAAGTCTCTTGGTAATTATAAACCAACAATTAAGAATAAAAATTAACCGTTGAACCCTTGGTGAGTTTTTTAATGCATCAAATATGAGAGAGATGATTCCCTGTGGAATTTCAGGAAATAATCAGCTATTTACATTAAAATATTTTTTATCATAAAAATACATATTTTATGATCAATTGGAATTTATTTAATTTAATAATTAATTTGAAAAAAAAAATCATCATTATATAAACATTTGTAAACCCAATTTTCATAATTAAATTAACACTATACATTCCCTCTAATATTACAAATATTTTATAACTGAAAAAATTAAACAATAATATTTAATTGTTCATTTAAACATAATGTGTTGTGTCATGTATGATATCAAATATGGTGTTTCATTTTAAAATTTTAAGATGTTACATTCTCCCATAATTTTTTAAATTGAGTCCTCACAATTTTGAATTTGAGGTCGGTAACTAAGTTATGAATCCCAAAAATGACATTACTACATTCCCACATTAGAAGATGGATAAAAAACCATTGACAATAATAGAAAATAGGACAGTAGGAAGGTCACCAATGATAACACATATTAAGATTACAGGTAGGAAAATATGGATAATGAAGAAAAACTAACCATGATGTTTTAATGGATAATGATAGAAAATATTGTTAGAAGAAAACTAAACTAATCCAAAGCTACAAATTTGTGATGGGTTAAATGGTCTATGACTTCATCGTAGGAAATATAAATAGAAAAAATATTGTTTTTACAATACTTTTCATAATTTTAAGGAATTATTTTTCTAGTTTGATAAAGAACATAAGGAAATATAAATACTTTAACAGTATAGTTTTCATCCTTAAATTATTTTCCACAAAAAAACAACTATTTCTCCAAACAATGAGTATACAAGATTAATCAAAATCTATATAATCACATAATCCACAAAAGATTAACAATATTTTTCTCTTATCATGAATAATTAACCAAATATGTAGAAAAAATGTTTTTTGAAATGTAGTTTTCCAGTCATTTATTTATAATCAATGTGAATATATTGACCTATAAATTGTTTATATCACTTTTATAAAAACTGACATGGAAAATAAATTTTTACGTTGATTTTTATCTAATCCGACATGAAATTTTTGTATTCTCCACTCTTTAATGTCAGGATAATAATTTAACCAATTTAAAAGAGTGGGGTTTTATATATGTTATAGTATATCTAACGTAAAAAAGAATGACTATTCATTTTTTACCCCAATTATAATATTACCTATGTAAAAAAACCATTTATAAACTTATATATCACTTGATGGTTTCATTATGCACTCTACATGTTTCACAGCAGACCTTATGTTTCAGTCTCGCGGAAGCCCCAAATTTCAGGTTTCATTGATTTCGTGGTGAAAATCATTCCTTATGATCTAATTGAAACAATAGGGGTTCCTCATCCATGTTTTACTAATTTAAAGAAAGCCTCAAATTTTTTTCCTCCATTTATAGTCGTTATTTTTCATCACATATATAATCGACTATTGTTCAATGAGGGGTTCATCAATATCTCATTACCATTTTTATACATTGGGGTTTTTCTTCTACATCATTGCACATTTTCTTGTAGACATTCTCATCTAAAATCCCCACACCTAAAGGCTTGAATATAATTTCTATTATGTTAATTAGTTGGTTCTTGATTTTAATATTCAATATGATATAAAATTTTATTTGTTATTTTGGTGTTTTATTTGGATTTATGATGTTTTATTTAGAGTAATGTTTATAAAAAACAATGATTCTGATTTCATTGTAGATTAAATTTGTTAGTATAGCTATTTTTAGGGTATATCCATTTAATGGTTGGGACAAATGAACTATGTAGTGGGTAATAATATATATGGTTTATGTATTTATTTTAGGAGAATGAAGACTTATTTCCTTTAGATGTTACCATCTTTGATATGTTTTACCATGAATGATCTGGCATTTTCATATGATGATTAATGCTATGAAGTGATTTAGTACTTAAATTAGGTATTAATCAGTGTATCTTTATTTTTTCTAAAAAATTAAATCCTACCTATTGAACTTTATGATACCCAAATAGATGTTATTTCCATATTTAAGGTGAGGAACTTCAATAAGATAAATGAATTTTGAAATGTGCTGGTGTATTTGATGTGTGTAAGTCACTAGAAAATATGGGAAACATTTATTTGAAGGGACCAACCATTATAAAATGTCTCATATGTGGATCAAATTTCGAATATTTGATAAAGGATTAGTATGCATAAGAGTTACCAATATCCAATATGTATGTGTGACACATCAAATGGAATATTCCTTCTTGGAACATTTTCCATCATAATAAGACCAACCCCTCATGTGGATTCATCAAAAAAATATTCTTTTATTACAATTATTTTTTTGATACCTAAATGGATTTAAAAAACATGTATATGTTATAGTTATTATTTGGTTTCACTAACCCATCTGCTTTTTACATATATACATTTTCCATATTTTTCTAACATGGAATGTTGTCTTGAGAGTGTAGAACCAAATATAATTATAAAAGAAGGTGGAATGACTTGTATAATCTGAAATAATGGTACCATGAATACCGATGTAATATCAATTAAATTTTAAATAATAATTCCTTTTTTGTTCCAAAAGTTTATTTATTTAATTATTTGAATGTAAAATTATACGAATGTAAAATAATAATAAAATAAAAAATGGTAGTTACTTTCTAGGCATGTATCTTGTTGTAATATGTCATAGTTGAATTCTCACTGCATGCCTCAAATGATTGAGACTGTATATTCTACTTTTGTTTTTATAATGTGTAAATTAATTCTTTATTTTAATTAATATCACATTTTTAAACAAATGCTCAATTTTTTATTTTATTATATTGTTAATTACAATATAGAATAAATTATTATTTTTCCTTAATAATCCACTCTGAATAAGTTCATCTTGTTCTATAAATGTTTTTGAAATAAATTTTCGGTATATCATTGTGAATATAATTTTATAATTTTATAATGTCATAATCATTTATTTTTGCATGAGACATTTTTTAATGGAATCCATTTTGTAATTCATTCCTCATCAATTAATTTTCATATCAAAACATTATATTTTTCTAATAATGATTCCATTATTGGGATTTTATTTTTATATGTTTCTATGTCATTTTTAATATCAATATTTTATAAAAAAATACCCTTGTTTTTCATATTTATTGTTGATATTTTTTATAGATAATTATTTGAAGATTAGTAATGCACTGAAAATATGTGATGAATCTGTGGAAGGTTTCCATTATTTTTTGGAATTTTGTAAACACAATGTTCCAAACAATTATAGAATTTTGCATCCATGCCTGAAATGTTTAGATTTCAATAAGTTTAAAAGTAGAGATATCAATGATCATTTAATTTATCATGGTTTTAATTTGAAATACTACCCTTGGATTAGGAATGGTGAAACCATGCAGTATTTCAAAACTATTGACGAAAATAGTTTCGTAGATGATAATTGTGAAAAACATTTTGAAATGATTCACGATATTGAAGTTGCAAAAAAATGAGAGGCAACTGACAATTATATATTTATATAGTGATTCTAAAAAACATTTTTATCTTGAATTTATAGAATTTATGGTTATATAAATGGTGTTAGTATTGATAAACATAATGAAAAATCATGGATGGATTGAAAAGAGTTTTATAGAGCTACTATGATTATTGAAATAAATTATTCCTAAAGGAAAAAATATTAAAAATTCACATTATAATGCCAAGAAATAATATGAAAAATAGGATTGGCGTACAAGAAAATATATTCATGATCAAAGGATTATGTTTTATATATGATGGATTACAAAATTCAATTAGAGTTTCCTAAATGAGGGAAACCATGTGATATGTTTATA
Organism: Viscum album; assembly: GCA_963277665.1. NCBI lineage: Eukaryota > Viridiplantae > Streptophyta > Magnoliopsida > Santalales > Viscaceae > Viscum > Viscum album. The sequence goes on from OY728157.1 coordinate 603,067,746, forward strand.
GAAAAATAATAGGATGATTCAGAATATTTAGAGACCCCTGCCAAATCATTTCAATATAATCCTATAATTCCTCATTTTATATGTTTATTTTCTAATTCATATGATTCTAAATTGTAAATATGGCATGCTGATGGGAAATTATATTATGGAAAATTATGTCAATTAGCTAATTTCCCACATTGGAAGAACATTGATCACTAGTTTTCTACATTCGAAAATGAGTTTTGAAATCTCAATCTTGGACTATGCACTGATGGAATGAATCCATATCGAAGGCTTATTGCCACAAATATTTCATGGCCTATTTTATTGGTAATTTTAAACGTATCTCAATAATATTTTTTAATGTAAAAATATACTATGTTTTGTTTAATGATTAATAGCCCAAAATAGCCTAGAAATGATTTTAACATTTTCATGTGACCATTTATTGACGATTTTAATCTTTTATGGGAGGAAGGTATAAGAGTGTCTAATTATTATAGAATATAATATTTTCAACTGAATGAAATCATTATGTTCCATATAAATGACTTTTGAACATATGGAAATTTGTATTGATATAGTGTTAAGGGGAATAAATATTATCCAATTTGTTTACAAAAAACTTTACATTTTCAACTGAATTGTGGGAGAAAAATATTATTCATGGTCATCAAAAGTTATTGACTATGGATCACTCTAATAGAAGATTGAAAATGGATATCAACCATTCCCATAAATTAGATATTTTTCCATAACCATTATCCACTGATCAGTATTTGGAGAGGGTGAAAAAAATTTATGTGTCATTTGGAAAGAGACATAAATCTGATAATGATAGAAATATTCAGATGAAACTATAAATTTTTTGAGATACCAGACTAGAGAAATCATGAGGAGAAACCAGAAAATTGATTTCATACACATAGAGAATAATATCAATAAACGTTTAATTGGATCATTGCTAGATATTTATAGAATGACTATATATGCGTTGAATTCAATTATGGATTTACACACAATGGGAATACTTTTGGAGTTGCATCCCAGTACTTATAGAAGGAGAACATATCTATCCATTTCATGATATACCATATCCAAGAGGGATAAAACAAGATTTTTTCAATGTATTAATAATGTCAAAGTGACACTTTTAATTCTTCAAAAGTAATTTTTTTTTGTAATTATATGATTTGAATTTTATTCTTATGAAATATCATGATTGTCACGTCTAGATGCAACAACTCCTACTAGATTCATTATATTGAATAATTCCTAACTATGTTATAATGGCTATCATGAAATTGTGTTATGTTTCTTATATAATTTTCAATAATGTAATTGATTTTAGTGATTTGATAATTTTTGAGAAAAAAGTTTTTTATATACTTTTTCAATTTCAAATGTATTTTCTTCCTTATTGATTGATATCATGGTGAATTTAATGGTTATTGGATATGAGAAATAATTCTTTGAAGGCCTATATATAAAGGATGTATGTATCTATTTGAAAGGATTATGAATATATTGGAGGGGTTTATTAAGAATCTATATCAACCATAATCATCCATTATTGTGAAAAATATTTATGAGGAGGTTGCATAGTTATGTACAAGATATTCTCTAACATGAATCTCGCCAGTTTTCTTAAACCTTCCCATGAACGAGTTAGTTTTGGGGAAATAGGCTGACTATGGCTTAAAATTCAAATACATAATATGTGAATAGATAAGGAAGATACATTTATATATATTATATAACATATATTATGATCATCTGTATATAAAATTGTGTATAAATGAGTTGAAATAAATTTATGGAAAAAAGAATGATATATGAATTTTGAATGTGCATAATGAAACATTTTTTCCACGCATTAATGATAATGTGAAACTATATTCATATGCAACATTGATATGGTTAGTGTGTGGTCATATTTTAAATTTCATTACATAGACCAGGTATGAAATTAATGGATGTAACATTCATATGAATAATCAGGACAACTGAAGTGCATTGCAAAATAGTTGTGTGTCGTTGTTCGCAGGAGAAATACATTTTTCAAGTGCCAAAGAAAAAAACCCAATATCCGCAACAACCGCATATTATGGAGTATTTGAATAAATATGGGTGGTTCATCATATAAAATTACATGTTCTTGTGTTTATGTGTAAATGGTTTATCAGAAACCAAAGTTTCTGATATGATGTTTTTTTAATTACCATAGTTCATTTAAATTAATTGGATTACACAAATGACCCTTTATCATGGAAACACATGAAAAAAATTGTCTTCTTGATTAATCTAATACACAATGAGATGTTTTTTTACAAGGAATAAACAATACATTGGTGATGATAAACATGTATAATATGATGATTTATGTGATATCCCTACATCCATGGAATGATTAACAAGTAATAATGATTTACATGATGAATAAATTGTTTGTGCCATATGTAACGATCATGATGAAGGAATTTAGGAAAACAATATTTACTACGTTTCACGTATTTTAGGTAACATATGTTTAATTATAGTTTAATTTTTTAAATTTATAATGTCATTAATTTTAATTTGAATTTATTTATGAAAAGACATTTTATAACTAATAAGTAAACGTGATTGTTTTATATAAGTTTATTATTTTCTAGTTTTACATGATAATACAAATGCATCTTATATATTAATTAATTTTTTTAGATATACAGTAATTTTAAATTTTAATTTTTTAAAAATATACTATATAAGAGTATATTATAAAAGAATTGTTTTTGTTGTAAAAATTATTTATGAGGCTCGTGAATTTTTTCTTTGTCATTTCATCTATCATTAATGTTTCTTGTTTTAAGTCATTTATTTCATTTCATATATCATAAGTATTGTTTTAATTTTAGTAAACTATATCAAATATGAATGAAAATGTGTTATATTTAGTTATATTTTTTCATTTTTGATAATTGATATTTTTTTATTTATATTTCCTTGTAATTGATAGATTTTTAAATATTTTTACTAAATAATAATTCTTTGATTTGAAGGATGAGATATCAATCCTATGATCCACCAAATATTTCAATAGATGACCACACTTATACCTTTGAAAAAAAAATTAACATACTCATGTTGATGAGCATATTTATCCTTCATTACTTAAGAAATGTACTTCCTTGGTGGAAAAAGAGATCGGTGGTTGGTAAGCATGACACCACACATTTCCAAAAATTATAAGTTTCACGTACCGAGGAATAAAGAATACCATTTTGCATTGAAGAAAATGGTATTCCAATGTACTTAAATGAAACAAATATTCATGAATTTTGAATTAGTAAAGACTAAAGGATATGTTATTATATTGTTTTATGATTGTTGAAGTGAGGAGAAAATGAAAATATCAATTTTATGGGTGACCATTTTGATATGCTTGTTTATTATTATTTAACTTATATTTAAATAATTTCTATAGTCATATATGTTTTTCCTTTTCTTATTATATGAAATTTCATATACTTGGCATTGGAGGAGTCAGGAGGAAATGTATGTCATTGGTGGATAAGATATGAAGGGATTTTATATCATCCCTCATATCACAATTATATTTTGGGAGTAGACAATATGAAAATACATGTGATATATATCAATGTATAGATGATGATAAATTGAATCAATTTGTTGAATGTAGAAAATGATAAGTGTTTTTGTATGTGGAATGTTACAATTGTTTTGGTAACTAATATTAATGAACATGTTGTTACATTCATTTTTTTTATTTTTAATTTACAGCAAGTATAGAGATCTTGTCCGGAGATTCAAGAAAAATATGCGTACCATGTAAGTTATCTCACAGATGGTGTACATTTTAAAAGAAATCATGCAAGAAGAAAAAGTTAGAAAAATGAGAGCATTGTCATCAGGATCTAGGGTGGTAGCTCCACCATCCCACTCAATAAAAATGAAATATTTTACAAGGATTGAATGGGAAGAAGGCCAAAAACTTACGGACAAGTCATGAGTTGTAGCTAATATGATTGTATGAATTTTTTCATTTATTGAAGTTAAATAAACTCTCAATATAGTGTCATTCATTGATGTTTGTTTTCCAAAATATTCTATACAGGATTCTCTAGAGGATTATAGCACAAATGGAATCCTTATGGTTGTGGGTAGACATGATATTTTTGCAGCTACATTGGGAAAGCATGAAATCCTTGATCATGTAGGAGGATACCAGATAGCTGTGTCGATAAGACAACTGTTTCCACATTTTGAAGATTCCTCAATGGATAATGTTTATAAACAAAAGAATATTTGGAATACAATGTTATTCATATTAATGTGAAGATGGAGGAAATTACTAGATCATTGATACATGCAATATTTGAAGACAGGCACTGATAGTTTCAGTTTGTCGATCCAAATCCTCCACCTCTACTAGTATATCCCAGTCCTTTTCATCCTACCCCTATACACCTCCTCCATGGGTGACAAGTTACTATAAGTAATTTCTTGATGATCCTAATCAATTTTTTGAAAATGGGATGATATATTATATTAGCAAAACCATTAATCATCGTTATATTATGATAGGTCATCAAAGGGTCACTATTTTGGATATTATTGGGATATTAGAAAAAATACCATGTCCAAAAGATGATGTGGTTATAGCTAGAAAAATTATCAGTAATTTTTTATCCATCTAGAATACTACAACATATTTTGTGAATATTGTGCCCTATAAAACAAATTATTTTTACATTATGATAAACCATTATTCCTAGGATGAATAGCAATAAAATCTTTATCAGGTCATGATAGTTCTTTGTCATGACATAGTATGAGATAATGTCCTTTGAATATCTATCAAACTAAATGGTCATAACGGATCGCTTGAAGGATTAGAACCCAGAAGATCCTTGACACTATACATGAATATATGTTATATGGAAGGATGATATCATTTCATTCGACAAAAATGATACAGTATATCATGGGCGGGGACTCATGAAATATTGAGGCACCTTCCCATGGTGTGAACCATTAGTAATATAATGGAGGATATTAGAAGAACAAGACTTCCAATAAGAAATCAAAATTCATAAGTTTCATTGGATGTTCCTATCTTTAGTCATTTTTATTGGTCTTTAGAAATTAATATTAGTATTTATGCGTATTATTACTCATGAAGATAGATGTATTAATGAAATCCAAGATGACAAATGTCCCCGGAAAGATATGTTATATTGGGTGTGTCATGAGTAATACTGTAATAATGAATAATTTGTGAAAGGTTTTGTCACTTCTAAAGAAATATATATCTCTGGCCCTTTCATGGAAATGATATATCCTATCAAAATCCATTTCCATGGTCTTCTCAAGGATTGTTCAATTCTGGAAAGTTATAGAATGTGATATTGAGCACATGGTTTAATGGAACTTACATGCAACCAGCTTGATTTGAGTTACCAGGAAAAAGTTATTATAATACCAGATATGTGTTCATATGAGGTGACATGTGGTTGTGGCATTAAATTCTTTATATTTTGTACCTTGATCCATTGTTATATAGTAATCATGGACATTAGGAAAACTTGCCTGATGCTAATGAGATGAAGTCCAAGAGGGTCACACACTAAGTGTATAAAATAACTTAATGAAATAATTTATAATTATTTACCAAGTTGAATATATTTTATTCCCAATCGTTGTTTAATAGTTATTCATGTATTCTTAAATTCATTTATATTGTCTCTAGTTATTTGTGTGAATAAATTGCAGACAGAATATTTATTTACCTGTAATAAATTAAGTTATATATATTTAATAAATAAACTATTTTTATTAATGGTCTAGTATATATTGAGGAGGATTGGAAAAAACTGTTATGATTATGGTGATAATTAATATTAAATTAGTTGGGTATGAATTTTTAAATACAACATGCATGTTAATCATATGTCCTAGAAATAAAATCATAGCTATTATTATTTTAAATGGGGGTTTCACATTAAGTAATAAAATATGTTACAACACTTTTTAAAATTATTTATTATTAACTACTGAATTGTATTCCCGATTATGTTATTTTTCTATAATTATCCAAGGGGAATTCCATTTTCATACCAATCATTGTTTTCACAACATCTTTGGATAAATGCTCTCAAGCCTAGAGAACTCTTCCATCTCTAAGAACACTCTTATGAACGAGAGATATCCTCTTCGACTGTGTCTAAGATAAAATTTTGTAACTGATTCTCATGGTGATCATAGGAGGACATCATATATGCAAGGATCATCAGTGCTAGCACCCGGAAATTCCTTTGAAAATGTCTGGTGATAGGTGGAGCACATGTGGATCACTGCTAAAGGATTTCTATCCTTTTATTATACATCGTAATGAAGCAGCACCTTAGACCCACTGTAGAACATATCAAATTATAAGGAATCACCAAAGTGGTAAATTTTTAATTTATTTAAATTATTTTTAAATATAATTTTTCAATCCTCTCCTATTGGTTCTTCCTTATCTCGTTTTTATTTTATCATCAATTAAATTCTGTGGATATTGCGGCTTATCGTCATATTGATCCTGGATTAGTCATCGATCCTTGAAAATTTCAAAGATGTTTAAATTCCAATCTTGTAATTCTGATGGGCCCAAAACCTACTAGTGGTATCAGAGCGGTCATATTTTCCTTCATAATTATTGAAATAATTATTTTCATATTTATGATTTAAAAATTTAGTTTTTAAAAACAAGATTAATCATTCATGTAATCTAAATATGGATATCTATTAATATTTTCTATATCGTAAAGAACTAATAGAAATTATAATTTTTTGATTAAAACTACATTGAGGATACATCAGGAGGCACCGATGATTTTTTTCTATGTAACACGATAGTACATGACATGTGTTCGTCATTTCATATCGCGTAATCTGCCAGACGCATCACATATTCTGGATTACAAATTGGGTATTTGTTTACAACACTCTGAGAGTAATTAATCATTTACTCATGTTGTGTTAATTAATTAAATGGGTTATGTCTATTTATTACACCGTGTGTTAACCAGGATAGACTAGGGCACGGTAAGCTGAACTATAGGCTATGCGGACCAATGAACATGGTGTCTAGTCCGTTCAGGTAAGAGTCTATATGTATATGACATACACGGCTTTCCTAGCTAGCGATAGTGTAACAAGGAGTCTCCATGACTTGTGGTCAACTAGACATTCCATGCACTTTGAACATTTTCTGACGTAAATCTCCCATGTCATTTCCCCAGGCGTGTAGGTCAGATGGACGTTGAAGAGGGTGCACACCGTATAGTAGGATCTACATGTTGTCTATTTTTTCTAGATTATACAGATTTTAAAATTTATTATTATATCGTGTAAACCCTTGATACATTTACCTTTATCTGGGTGTAAACATGGGACACAATAAGTGATATGTGTTTGATAAATATTTATATATAAATGTTTAATTAACATCTGCATAATGTTTAATGATCCCCATATCTTTTATGAGTTGCATAAAAATAATATTTATCCATGAAATCTACATATCACAAAGAATAATGTGTAAATGTGTATAAATAAATGCTCTGTAGTTTTGGATGGGTATTCACCGGGTTTCCTCAAACTTATAGGTTCTGTACAAGGTTATGGATGAGGATCTCATAGAAAATCATAAAATGATTAAGAACGTGATTAATTAATTACTGCATCATTTATCTCAATAAGAACGATTTAATAATTGAATGATAGTTTTATAAAATTACAATTTTGTTTAATTTATGTAGATTATCAAGAGAAATACCATACCTTTGAATGTGAGTTGTTCCCATTTAATTTATTTATTAAAATAAAATTTTTGAATGCAAGCGTTCTCCTAATTTATATTTAGGGAATTTGTGCCCATGGATTATTTTTTGTAAACCCTATTTTACTCCTCAACTGTAGTTGAGATAAAATTATATGTAATGTATGGCACTGAAAATCTAGTTGAACAAGTCCATGTTAGGATCTGTGGCGCAACCAATCTATGGAGATACAGAGGTGGACAAGTAGAAAGTTTAAAAACAAACCTTTATTAGTTGAATGGGTTTCTACCCAAGTTATGGGTCAGTTTATCAACCCCTAGATAAACTGAGCAACAGTATATATCATGATCATACACTTTATTTATTTCTGCTAGTTAAATTTTTATTCATTATGGATGTTTGATGAAATCTCAAAATTTATGAATGAACAAGAATAACATTTGGAAATAAAATAAAATTTCTTCTGCATAAATATTATATATACATGTTCACTCACTTAAATATATCCCAGTTAATATTAATAATAATGTAAAAAGATAATAAGTTGAAATTTATCCATAGCAAATAAAATTCCACAATTAAATATAATGTCGATATATCTTTCCATTACATCAGTTAGAATCAATCTATGCTTCATGACCTTGAACAACCCATGTTGTGGTGTTTTTAATTATCGGGGAATTCTCATTTGAGTTTTTGGGTTGATTAAATTATATTACAACAAGAGATGACTGACCTAGAAGGACATTATTTAATTGATAGGCAATGGTTGTGGAGAACCAAAATTAAGGATTTCAGGATTGGGGATTACACTCAACAGATCAATGAGTTGTGATTTAATGTATTAGTTTTTTGGATTACCTAACTAAAACCTTTCTAGTTGTTTGACCAATCCTAGTTTGGTTAATGCAAAGGGTACTATGGATCCACTCAACTAGAATGTCCATGAAACATGATATTCTAAATCTAACGGTGAGGGCTATTGGGTTTCTAAAAAATAGTGAGAGGATAATAAATAAATATTTATTTGTTTGTATAATTTTTTTAGGACAATGTTATACAAAAATAATCATATTAATTTGTAAAAACAACATAAAAAGTTACAAGAAATGTATTTTTATGATCGTTACTCAAGAAGGAAAACCTTTTCACTAGATATAATTTCCATGAATGGAAATGAAGCCTTTGTTTAGTCCTTCACCATGAGAGAAATATTTTTTTTGGATGTTCCTTTACCAGTTGCACATGGAAATGAGGTGAAAGATGAGGAAATTTCAATGTAGAAAAATCAACTGAATGATGCTATGTATGTTTAGTGACTCATAGTATCATCCATGACCAATGAGCTCATAAAGGAACATAAGGAAATGGATGCTCTCTATCAAGAGAAGGTGAGACAGGAGATGTTTGAGATCTCAAATGCTTTTCTCACTATTATGCTTCGAGAGTCTATAGCAGATGAACCATATATATTCATGATTACTATATACATTTAGAATCATGATATCTTAGGTATTAAATTCCCAAAGGAGTTACATATAGATTTCATACAATCATCACATCCCAAGACCTTCTTTTGTATTATTTTGAATTATAATACATGAAATAATGAGAAAAGTATACCGGAACTTCTTAAACAGATTCTCCAAGTTGATAGTGACATGGGGAGTAAAAAATCCATAGTCCATATGGTGAACAAGAAGGGGAATAAAAATGAATATGGGAATAAGATTTAAAAACAATCTATAGCCTCTAGGGATCATCCAACAAAGAAGATGGTGATCTAGAGTGATGGTAATGAAAAAGAGGTAGTATGATTTCTATTTAAAAATTGAGGCCACATGAAGAGAAAATATACCTATAGGCAAGGGGAATGCAATGGTGCATTCATTATTGAGTGAAATATTTCCATTTCATCACATTGGGTTATAGATACTGCTTATGGGGATCATATCTATATTCCAATACCTAAACCAAGTATATTCAAGATGATTGTCAGAGAAGAGGTGGATTTGCGAGAGGCCAATGGTGTGAGGTTGGCTGCTCCTTCCATTGGTGACTACCACCTCACATAACTTATGGGAATGAATTTCATTTTACATGGAAGTTATTATGTACCTAGTGTTACCATGAATATAATTTATAAGTATATTTTACATAAATATGGATTTATTATCAAATTTCAAAATAAATGTGGTTACTTTTATAAAGGCCACATATGTTATGGTCTGGCGCATACAAATAATGGTATGTATGTATTAAATTATGAGAACCAAGTGCTGGAAATTGATAATGAACCAGGTTCACATGATCCATTCAACACATAGTGGTGGAATTAAAGACTTGGTTATGTAAATGAGAAGTTATTTATAACACTTTGTCAATATGGTTATTTACACTCTTTTGAGCTAAAATCACTTGATAGATGAAAAAATTGTTGGAAAGGGAAAATGAATAAGAACCATTTCGTAGATATAGTGTAAGGGCCATAAAGCTTCTAGGAATGGAACACACTGCTGTGTGTGGTCCTTTTTATGTGGTATATATAGGTGGATATTTATACATCATTACATTTACTGAAGGCATGATTAGATATGTATTTTCCTACATAATGAGATATAAGTTTAATTCAATTATGAACTTCAATGAGTCCAAGAATGAGGTAGGAAATCTTCTTGGAAGTAATATAACAATTATTCAATCAGATCAAGTTAGAGATTATATTACGATGAGCGCCACGATCAGAAAATTGAAAATAAGTACTCATTCTATGGAAAGTGTGTGATTCAGTTAAAGGAATCATGTAAGGAAAAGGAATGTGTTTTTCATAGATAGACATCATTGATTGGATTTTGTGATGACCAGAAAAATGTTGACGGTGATGCTTCACGATTAAGAAATGATTCGCGAATGACAGAGGATGAATCATACAATGAAAATAAGTACTCATTCAATGGGAAGAGTGTGATTCAGTTAAAGGAATCATGTAAGGAAAAGGCATGAGTTTTGCGAAGATAGACATTATTGATTGGATTTTGCGATGACCAGAAAAATGTTGACGACGATGCTTCATGATTATGAAAAGACTCTCGAATGGAAGTGGTTGAAGCACATTGCGAAGGTGAATGGATTTGAAAGGTAACTTCATAAAGAAGTTGAAAAGTAATTGACGGGATGCTCTCCAATTACGACGAGCTCCACGATCAGAAAAATTATTGTGGTGCTTTGCGATATTGATAGAATTCTAGCAGAAATTTTAGAGCTTTATGATTTGTTATGATGTGGCATTGACATCAAGAATAAGGTTAGATTGTTAGTGTAATAACCTATAAATAATCCTTCACCTCCTCGAGTGAAAAAACATAGAGTTTTCAAACAAAATTATTTTCTCTAAGTTCACTATGGTGGTTCGCAAAGGTAGTGTGCATCGCGAAATAAGGGCTTCACGGTGGCTAATATAGAACTGAGAATGTTGTGATCTCCGTGTTGGCTCATTGAGCTTCCTAAAAGAAGGCAATCTACGATGACTTCAGCTTCGTGAGAGTGCTTCACGAAATGGAAAAAGCTTCCAGAAGGATTGTATGAGCTTTGAGAAATTGGGATCCTTGCAAAGTAGGGTTCTTTGTGAAGGTAATTCCAAAGGTAGTTTCTTAGTGTTCATGGGGAAAGTGGTATTCATCTATGGATGACAGTTGGACTTCAATTGAGCATCTATCAACAGTTGAGGAATCATTTATTCATGAAAATTAAGAGACTTGTAGGTCAATAAACTGTGATTGGATCCCTTCCAGGTGCAGTGAGCAAAGAAAGAGGAAGAAGGTAATCCTTTCTTACAGAAGTGTTCCAGTAATAGATAAACAGGGAGTGACGCTTGGGATTGCAGTTAGATGACCCTAATAATTGTAAAGGAAGCGTGTCTGGGCATAGAAGTGATCTAGCCTGAACATTATTATAATTTAACATTAGTAGATTTGGTACGGAGGCACATCACTGTTATATGCTCCTTGGATGTATCATAGTGAGGGTGAACCACGTAAAAATATATGTTTCTTCCTGGTTGCTTTCCTGCATTGTATTCATTTCATCATCATTAAACAAAGAAGAAAATAAGTGATCATAATGAAAAAAAGTGAAAACAAAGTGATTATTTTAATAAAGAGGTCATGATATAGTAGGGCAGGAAGATTTTTGAAAAATAATATCCATACCTCGATTCACCCCCTCATAGGGTATATATGCCCATACTGGTCCTAATAATTGGTTTCATAGTAAACGGTTTATTTCACCGGATTTGTTTAATCTGACTTTTTTAAGTTGATTGCTCATGTTAATGATCCAGTCTGCTCTTATCATATTGCGCCATGGAAAAGGTAATAACTACAAAGAAGAAGCAAAATTCTGGTGAAAGTTCCAACTGTGGAACTGTCAATGGAATGAGTGTGATTCAGTTAAAGGAATCATGTAGTGATCAGAAGATTCTTTTGGATGAATCATATTATAATAATACTTACTCATTCAATGATGATGAAGGAATGAGTGAAGAACCTGATATTCCATGTAATGTTGGAACCACTGATGATGATGAAATGCCAAGAAGTGGAAAAGTTGAAGTTGTCTACATGGCAAATGAATTGGATCATAAATTGGATAAAGAGATGGCATTTAAAGAAATCTGGATCTAATCAATGGAAGTTGTGGTTAAAAAGATAAGATGATTAAATAAAATTCTTATTGATATGGCCACTGATCTAGTAAAGAAAAATTATTCTCAAGACGAAGAACTGCAAAAGATGTCTATAATGAGAGAAAAACTCAATGTTGATGTTAAGGGAAAGAATCTGGACACATACGGAATTCAGAATTTGAATTCTAGAAATAATGATCTTGAAACAAATTAATCTAAATTAGTTCAGAGGAATAAAATGATATAAAAAGAAAATCCATATGTCTCTGATTATGTTGTGGAAGAAAAATTGAAAATAAAAGAGAAAATTGATATGGTAGATAAGATTACATGAGATCTGAAAGATGAGATGTGTAGTGGAAATAATCTCAGAAGAGAACCCAATTATCAAATTGAATCTAGGGATACGAAGATTCTACAACTAGAAGAAGATATAGAGTTAGTCAACAAAGAAATGGAGAAATCTAATTCCAAAAAGAAGCCCGATTTTATGGATGTCTTGCACTTACTATTTGATTATCCTTCAATAAGTGATGATAAAATGAAGAACAAATATTCTATTTCAGAAGAGAAACAACAACATATATTCTGACCTCAAAGACCATATAGTATGGGAAAAATTGGCATTGGATTTGATAAATCCCCTCCCGTGTATGATAGAATTTGATCCATGAATATTTCCAGATGTGAAGAAAATCTGGCATGTCCTCGAGATAGGCCTAAGAGGATTGTTACAAGATGTAGTGATGTCATGTTCTATTTCGGCGGTATTCATAGCCACTCATCAAGAATTTGTTTAGATTCCCTAGAATACATTTAAGGCTTTGAAAATAGAATATTTATTAAATATGAGAATAAGAAGAAGCGTCATGAGAAATCAGAGAGAAGAGTCTCTCAGAGGAAAGCATTCATTAGATGCTATTACTGTGGAAGAATATGACACACCATGAATATTTGTTAGGAATCTCAGGAGATCAATGTTAGTGGAAGAACTCCAGATCCATCAACATTTCAGCTGAGAGATGATGAAATTAAGAATTATATTAATGGAAGACATTTCATATGTTCTAATCATGGGTATTTGGCATGATATTACAGCAAGAGGAATGAGAGAACGGAAAAGGATCCCAGAAAGTGATTATTGACTCCAGTGATGTATCCAGAGAAATATTAAGTTTGGAGACAAAGTGATAAGTTGGAGAATAGGATTAGAGCCTCAGGGGAATTACATGTATCTGAATAAAAGGTGTATCAGTCACCTTCTCTGTGACACTCGCAACCACCCTCTATGAATGAACATGAACAAATATGTATGAAAAAGGGAGGAAACACTATAGTTGTGGGAAATAAGAAAGTACTTTCAATGGAAGACATAACACCATTGCAAAACAGTGTGGTGACTCAGAAATATGATAAAATAAAAATAAGAAAATAATGCATGGAAAAATATTCATGTCATGTGCCACAAAAAGACGTGGAAGAAAGTGGAAGATAGTTGAAATGGAGGAAGGAGAAAGGGAAGATGACAAGAATAGATATTTATGCTCAGAAAAAAATCAAGGGAAATGGAATTTTGGTGGAACATCAATGATGGAAATGTGTACAAGAGGGTTTAAACCCCAAAAGGTGATAATGGTCGGGCTTGTAGAATATTCATATCAGAAAAAATTTAGCATGCTGGTAATGAATGATTAGTCAGATTGCCAGAGTAGTTGATGTTAGATAGGTAGCTAGAAAAAGCATGGAAAGTGTGTGATTCTCTAAAATAAAGAATTAAAGGGTTGACCCATCAGGATCAACCACAATCCTCATCTTGAGGATTCTAAAAGGTCACCCTTATCCTTGTGTATATATTTTCTCTTAAATGATGATTCATATGTTTTAGGTTTTAGGGAGATACGATCCAAGGAGAAGTTGCATCTAAAGATTAAAAGTAAAGAAGTGATATGCATCATTGTTTTAATTAACTGAAATCAGGTAAAAAATTTAATGAAAAAATGGAGCCATAGAGCACAATAGGAAGTGGTTGTGTTATTAACTTTATCTGTAGTTTCCTACACCGAGTACCCACTTAGTAGGCTCAGAAATTTTGTTGATGGATCAATGATAAGTGCTAGATGAGAATAAATCATGCAGTTTAAGAATGATGTTTTGGGACTAATAGTGTTCTAGACCCCATGAAGTGTTTCATCACATAAGGGTATAATTCAATAACATAATCAAGTTAAATAGAATTCAAATAAATAATTGGATGACTCACCTCATGTGTTTTATATTGAGGGAAGACATATTACCAGAGATGTAGTATTAACAATGCATCTCATTATTAACTATGTTCATCTAACAATGTGTTATTAGCTAACTATTTTCAAGATACCAAGAAGTTGCGAGAGAGTATCAAAAATGCTTCCACAAGAAGATCAGAAATGTAGTTGAACGAAATGATGTCACTGAACAATGACACAATGACTAGTTGTCAATTGAATGTAATGAAAATGGTACGAGACTTAGGGGGTGAAGAAGTAGAATATTATAATTCATAAGTAGATACTATTAATGATCCTGAGGAATTTAAATATATATCCGCATGAAAGTTGAAGTTTCAATCTACAACTGACCATGAAATATTTAATTGATAATTAAATGTGTGAGATTGTTTTGGGGACAACAGATAAAAACGTCATCGGGACTAAATGGGTTATTTGAAACTAGATGAATTAGGATGACACATTGAGTCAAAACTAAGCACGATTGGTGGGAAAATGGTACTCCCTGATAGAGGGAATTGATGACGATGAGACATTTTCACTAGTTTCAATCCTAGAGACAGTCAGATTATTCGTATCCATTGAAGAGAAACCAAAGTTCATTTTTTTCTAAATAGACCTCAAATTAGAATTTTTGAATGGGGTTCTAGAGGAAGAAGTTTCTATCAAATAGCTATATGTCTTTTTCATTCATGATGATGAGAATAAGGTTTTTATAATGAAGAAGGGGTTATATGGGCTAAAAACAGCACCAAGAGTATGGTACTTAAGACTTAATCAATATTTAATGAAACTTGGTTTCCAGAATGGTGGAGTTGATTACAATCTCTATTTGAACCAAAAAAGTAATCAAAGGATGTTGTTACTAGTTTATTTCGATGAAATAATCCTTGTTATATCATATGAAGCACATTGCAGAAAGTTTTCTGAATTATGGAAACATGAGTTCAAAAGTCAATGATTAGTGAGATGGCATTTTTCCTTGGTCTACAGGTGACACAAGGAAGGAATGGAATAATAATTTCTCAATCAAAATATTCCAATGATGTTTTTAAATGATTTGGAATGGAAAATTCTAATTAGGTGAAGACTCTAGTTTCTACGTGATGAAATTATCGAAGTATGATAATGGAATGGTAGTTAATATCACAGAATACATGCAGATTATTAGGGGTTTACTACACCTGATAGCGACATGACCTGATATTTTTTTTCCACCATCCAAGCAGCACGATATCAAATAAATCCCCAAGAAAGCCACATTCTTGTAGTTAAAATAATACTTTGGTATATCAAGGGCTCGGTGGACTTCAGCTTGATGTATAATGGAAAATCTCAGAAAATGTTATTGGGATATACTATTGCAGATTGGGCCAGTTCAACAGATGTTAAGAAATCAACGTTATGAGGTTCATTATATCATGGTGGACTATTTATTACTTGGCTAACCACGAATAAAGATTGCATCTCATTATGCACCGCATAATATGGGTATATTGTGGCCACTCAAGTAATCACATAGTTATTATGGATGAAGCAACAACATGATGATATGGGTGTTGAAGTGAAGTATCCAATCAAAATCCACTATAATAAATCAATTGTTATCAATCTCATGAAAAATAAATTCTATCACTCATGGACGAAGTACATTGTGATAAAGTATGATTTTATCAAGGAGAAGGTTGGGAAGGGACTCCTGAAGTTGGATTATGTACCTAAAGAACTACAGGTTGGAAACATTTTGACAAAGGCCTTACCCAAGGAATCATTTTTAAGGCATCGAATAGCTCTGCGAGTTCATTCGACTCCGACACGTGAAAAAGTGTGGATGCGGAACCCCCTCTCTCCCCGAGATATTGCATGTTTTTCTCTAATGTTCTAATCTTTGTTGTTTCCAATGATGAATACCACATAGGGGTGGCCTTTGGGTTCATTGACAAAGGGGGAGAAATAGTGACCCCTTATGGGGGATAAACTGTGGCTAAGGAAGGGAGAAAATGTCTTACTAAAAGACACATGGAGAAGCTGACAGTTAGAGCATCGAGATAGGGAGAGAGCATTGAGAGAGGGGGAGAGTATTAAATATAATGATGCTAGAAGTGATCGATCAAAGATTACATATAAGGATTTCTAAGGAATCATTATAATATCAGAACTGTGATGTCAGAATGATGATATAAGGTTCCTAGCTATCACCAATTTTTATCCATTTGGTATCAAAAATTGGGATCAGTTTTGAAATTGGTAACAGTTGGGTTTCAACAGTTGGTGGTAGAAATGATTTTATTCACTGATGATAATTTCGTTTCATCTTGTTTCTCATGATGAGAATTTATCATCTGGTCTTAGTGTATGTGGTATGTGAATCATTGGTCGCCATATGAATCTTAAGAGGTGAAATATGGTAGAATATGGAAGGAGACTCAGTGAGGTATCAATGTGCAGAAAATCTTTCTGAGAAGATTAGCCAACAAACCCAAAGGAGGTGATTGTTTGGAAGACATATATCAATGTAACTATGAATTAATTTTGGGTTTATTTATTTTGTTGACAAAGTAGGATTCCATGTTGAATTGTTGAGTTCCAGATATTTTGTTGACAATAAATGTTGACAATGAACCATAGCAATCGAATGGATGATCTAGAGGCGGTATAAAAAACAGATACAAGGTGGAATTGTTTTCAAGTGGTTTCCAAATTGTTGGGGTCCAAAATATGGAGTTTGGTGAGCATCAAAAAAATAGTATTTCCTTGAATATATATTTTAAATATAGAAAAGTCATGATTTTTGCAAAGATAAACTTCATTGATTAGATTTTGCGAAAACTATATAATTTTTGACGGTGATGCTTCACGATTATGACAAGATTTGCGAATGGTAGAGGTTGAAGCACATCACGGTGGTGAATGGATTTTTAAGGGAGATTCACAATAAAGGTAAAAAGGAATTGACGGGATGCTCTGTGGTTATGACGAGCTCCGCAATCATAAAATTATTGTAGAGATTCGTGATATCGACAGAATTTTGGTAGAAAATTTATATCTTCACGATTTGTGATGACGTGGCATTGGCTTCGTGAGGAACGTTCGTGGGTCGGTGGAATCGCCTATAAATTGGCCTTGTCCCCTTCTAGAGAATAACAGTGAGGTTTTCAAAGAAAATTATTTTCTCTCAGCTCGTGGAGGTGGTTCGAAATTGTAGTGTGCTTCGCGAAGGAAGGGCTTTGCGGCAGCTAATATAGCTCTACAAATGTTGCGAGCTCTGAATTTTCTCAATGAGTTTCATCAGAGATGTCTCTCTACGATGACTTGAGCTTCGCCAGAGTGCTTCATGTGAGTTCTTCATGAAAAGGAAGCTGCTTCGTGAAGGATTTTTTGAGCTTTGCAAAATTGGGAGCCTTGTGAAGTAGGGTGCTTTGTGAAGGTAATTCCAAAGGTAGTTGCCTAGTGTCTAGAGGCAAGTTTGTATTTATCTGTGGATGAAAGTTGTACTTGAACAGAGCATCGATCAATAGTCGAGGATTCATGTATTCATGCAAATAAAGAGACCTACATGTCTATAAACTGTGATTGGATCCCTTCCTAGTGGAGTGAGAAAAGGAAGTTGAAAAAAAGGCATCATTTCAACCGATAGTGAGCCAGTGATAGAGAAATAGAGAGTGACCCATGGGAATGTAGTGAGATGACCCTGAACATTGTAAAGGAACTGTTCCTGTTCATATAAGTGATCTAGCCCGAACATTATTGGCATTGAACTTTAGTGGATTTGGTACAATGAAACATCACTGTTACATTCTCCTTGGATGTAGCCTAGGAAGTGTGAACCATGTAAAAATATATGTGTGTACCTAGTTTATTTCCAACATTTCATTCAATGCATCATCATCAGATAAAGAAGTTAAGAAGTGATAATAATGAACAAAAAGAGAAAAAAAAGTGACCCTTGTAATAAAGAGGTCAAAATCTAGTGGGGCGGGAAGAATTTTTAAAAAGAATATTCATACCATGATTCACCCCCTTGTCAGGGTATATAGTCCCCTATTGGTCCTAACAATCCAGGTCTAGGAACATTAAATACGATGATTCTATATGTGAATTTGGTTCCCTTAAGAATGAATGTGATTCATGTGTTTACAAGTAGTTTAATGGGAATATAATCATTATCCTAGTAGTGTGTATTTCTGACATATAAATTATTGTAAATTATATACCAGTCTTGTAGTAAGTCAGGGAATAGTTGAACAAGTCCATCAATATACCATACATAGGTTAAGAAGCCTACATTCTACGGATCATGATCTTTGGTGATAGACATAATAGGCTTCTTGGAATTTGTCAAAATACATATATTGACCGAATACTAAAGAGTATTAGTATTAACAAATACAAGATGGGATTGGTTCTTGTGTCACATGGTATAAATAATTTAATGAAAATGTGTCCCTATACACAATATGAGATAGAAAGGATGAGTTATTTTCAATACGCTTCAGAGATATGATCTATCATGTAATCCATTTTATGTACCTGATTTGATATTTCCTATGCTCAGGGTATGGTTGGAAGATATCAAGAATACATAAGAATACATATTTGGATTGTTATCAAGACTATCCTTGTGTATCTGAGAAGAAATAAGAATATTTTCTCTGAGTATGGAGGAGGCAAGGGGCTTGCCATCATAGGGTACGATGATGATGGTTTTTAGAATTATCTGAATCATCTAAAGGCTCAATCTATATTTGTTCTCTATATTAATAGAGGAGTTGTGCGACAGAACTGTTCAAAGAATCCAATATCATTGATTATACAATGGAGTACGAATATATGGAGGCTTTTGATGTAGCAAAGGATGTCATCTAGATTCAATCTCTTTCCAGGAACATGATGTGTCACCTAGTAGTAAAGATCCAATTACATTTTATTGTGATAATACTACATTTGTGGATCTTACAAAGTATCCAAGGTCACATAATCAGACAAAAAAGATACTACAAAAGTATCACCTATTTAGTGATTTCTATAAGAGGCATGAATTTTTATAGAGAACAATTTCCACAGAAGTGAACGTTGAGGACCCCATGACTAAAAGACTTTCTCAGTAGAAGCATGAATATCATGTTATAACTAGAAAACTTATGGTTGTTAGCATTTGGATCTAGATTAAGTGGGTGTATGTGGGAGTTGGTTCCCTTGAAACCAAATCCGTTGTACTTAATGATAAAACATTATTCATTGGATGATTATTAATAATCTTTTTATCACATCATGATTATTCATCATCCTGATATATTATGAGATAATGTCCTAATAAAGGATGTCTCAATTAAAAGTCATAACAGATCCCTTCTATGATGAGAACCCAAAAGTGCCATGACACTATTCATGAATATAAGTTCTATGGACAAAATATACCAATTTAAGGGACCCAACTGATATAGGCTATCATGGGTACAGACTCCGGAACTAATGATGCACCTTTTCAAGGTGTCCGCTCTTGTTAATATCTAGGAGGATATTATTAGAACAAGATGCACCAATAAGAAATCCACATTCATGTGTGTCATTGGATTTTCCTATCTGCAGAAATGTTTATTTGTCATTAGAAATTATGTTTTTTATTAATTTTTATTATGAATATTTCAATTAGATGTATTAAGGAAAGCCAAGATGGTAGATGTATGCAGTGAGGTAGGACATATTGGGTGTGTCACGAGTAATACATCATTAATTAATAATCTGAAAAATGATTTTTTCACTGCTACCAAAGTAGATTCATCATTTATTTTGATCGAAATGACATAGCCTAACGAAATCTATGGTCAGGGTGATCCCTAGGCAAGTTCAACTCTTTGATGCCAAATAATGAGAAATCGAGCACATGAGTTGATGGAACTTGCATGCAACCCTTTTGATTAGAGATATCGAGAAAAAACAATTATATTAAATGGTATGAATTCTTATGATGTGACATGGAGTTGTGAAATTAGCTTCTTTCTCATGGGAGTCTTGACCCTTTCTAGATAGTAATCTTGAATATTAGGAAATCACACATAATGAAAATGTGAAAGAGGCATAGAAGGTCGCACAATAAGTGTATCTATTAACATAAAATAAATAATTTATTAATTATTTAACAAGTTTAAAAAATATTATTCTTTTCTGTGGTGTAATAATTATTCAAGTATGGATTATCCCATTTAATTTATTTCTATATATTCAAGAAAAAATATTTTAAACAGAATAGTTTTTTATTTGCGAATAATGTTGTTAAATTTATTTAACAAATAAATACTCATTATTCAAGGCCGAGTAAATATTAATAAGGATAGGTGAACTTAGTTATTAGTTCGATGAGAAATCTTATTAGATATTATTTGGTGTAATAATTATTAAATTGAACATGATATTTAATAATATTTCATGGAAAATAAAAGCATTATTATTTTTATTTGATATGAGGGTTTCACATGGAAAAATAAAAGAACTAATGGAACATGTGAAATTATTTATCATTACTTGGTGAATTAAATTCCCCATTATGTATTTATTCTCCAATTAGATAAGGACTTATCCCCTTGGATAATCAATTGATGTGTGAACAACCTCCTTGGATAAAATCTCTCAATCATAGAGAACTCTTCCCTCTCCAAGAATTCTCTCAAGAATGATATAGATCATCCTCCACCAAATATAGGAGAACTCTATGGAAGAGATTCTCATGGAGATCAAAGGCGGACAACTTATGCGCAATGGTCTTTCACACTAGCACCTAGAGAATCCTTTGGCAATATCCAGAGATACGTTGATAATGTGTGGAACACCGTTATAGGATTCATATCCTTGGATTCTAAATCACTTCGAAGTGTCACCCCAAATATGTGGTTAAACACATCAATGAAGAAATAATAACATTAGAGATAATTATTTAATTTATTTATGTTAATTATTAACACAAATTTTTAATACTCTTTTATTGGTTTAGGGTTCACCCCATTGTATTTTATCATTGATTCAATTCTGTTGATACTGGTATTTATTGTCCTATCGATACCAGATTAATCATCTATCATTGTAATTTAAAATGTTTTTACACGTGCATATTGTGCTTCAAATGTGCCCAGAACATATAATATTACCATAGAGGTGTGAATATATATTATATTGAATTTCATTTTATAAATTAATATTTTTCATTTTAATTTTTATATATTTCTCTAATTTTTTCAGGAATACATTAAAGGTAACGAAATATTGTATAGACAACAAAAAATTCATGGTTACATGACATCATATATAAATTCCACTGGTCTTGATTGATTTTTAAAATTCTATAATTTTATATTGAGAGTATACGATATTCCATTTGATGTTTCTATTTGTGTGCATGAAATGTTTGTGATCCTTTAGAAATGCGAAATCATGGAGCTTATAGCTAGGTGGAAATTAGGCATCAACACAATGCATGTTTTTTCAATTTATACCAATTAATTTTTATCATTACATTAAATGATTAAAAAGATATAATTATTTCTGATTTTCCTTAGGTATCTATATAATTTTTTTTCTGTGGATTAAAAAATAGAATTGTATGGATTTATGGACCCAAAATTTATTTCTACAACATCAAAAACAATAATTGAAGGTCATTAAAAAATTTATAAAGCTAAAATATTTCTACAGAATGTCATCATTTAGTGTTGGATGCTTCCATATCATGAATGTTATGAACTTTTTTTTCTCACAATGTGTTTTATAAAACATAACATATTGAAAACACATATTAAATTTTCTTTTATATCAATTTTTATTGGATGTTTGTTTTTTGTCCAATAGATAGCACATTGTATTAGATATGATACCTCAATAGTGATGTGAGGGAAAATTTTAGGAATATATTAAACATGCATGTTTTCATATTTTAACAATTATTTATGTAATAATGAAATAAATTAATTAATCTTTATAATATTATCAAACAATTCATGGAATTTCATTAGATAGATGAAAAAAATAGAGCAGTAACACTACCAAGATCAAAGATGTAGTAACATATGTGAATTATAATAAAAAATTATATAAATTTTCATATATAAATTTTAAAATTTATTTTGGACTAAAATATCATTGAAATAGTTTCATAAACAATTACCTTTAATCGAATGTGGATATTATGTTTTAAGATTATTGTCTTAAATAATTTCAACTGGCATCGTTACAAATTTTTTTATGGTTATGATTATTTATAAATAATTCCATAATATTTAATATTTTTTATTTGAAATTCATGTCAAATAATTTCTATATTACTTATTTATTTTTTTATATGCCTTGGTAATATAGTGAATATGAGTGGATGAATTTTCAAATTGATTTGTAAAATTCATTAATAGGTTTGATAGTTTTTTGTTTATTTAAATGTTCAATTTATTGTGTGTTTTAATGGATTTTTTTATGCATCTTATGGTGTTTTTTGGATTTTGTTGGTGGAAAGTCTGAATCAATGAACATTAGTTGTTAAAATATTTAAATCTTCAATAGTATGAGTGTTTTTTAGTATTTTTGGTATTCCTCCTCTTTTGATGTATTATGAAATTTTCTTATTTGAATTATGTTTATAGATGCTGCTTGTAGAGGAGACGAATCAATGTACATTTTTTATGAAAAATCTAATTATTCACATTGAAAATTGGATAATATACATGAATGAGTAATGTGATCTTGTATTCACATATTTTATTCAATAACCAATGTGAAAATCAATTTATCACATCATTTAATCAATATAATAGATGTGATAAATGATACATAACATGTTTTTAGCTCAGTTATTGGATAATTAATGTGAATGGCATATTACACATGACTTTTCAATCTGATTATTTAATAACAAATGTAAAAACCAATTTCTCAAGGCAATTATTTTTAATAACTAAGATGATAAATGTGAGTACTATTATTTCATGTAAGTAATTAGATGGACGATATCAAAAATCTACCACACTAATTATTTATAGGTTTGTTTTTATGTAACCAATGTGAAAACCTTATTTATTTTGTCACATATAACCATGTCGCATAATAACTGATGTGAAAAACCATTTATTCACTAAATAATAAAACAATATGGTTAGGATAAGATATAAATATTTAGCATAGTCCATTAAAAAAATAATTATCCTTTAAAATCATTAAAATAATCCAAATTAAGATTGAAACACAAAAATTAGAAGGCTTTGATAACAATGTCCTCCACGAAAATTTCTATCATTTATCTCCAAATAACATAAACCACTATCAATGACTAATACAGATAAGTAATTAACCTAATAACATATTATCCATGATAGGATAACAATTTCTATAAATAACACAAATAACCATATGTCCAGAACAATATCATGGAGTCTTCTAAGATAAAATTCAACAATTACTCCATAATTAAAATTCCAATGTATTATATTTTCCTTGGGAAAATAGGGTTCCCAAAATAGTGAATGTCATTCAAAATAACATTTATCACTTAATCCAAAAATAATTTTCCAAATCCAATGATATCCATTTGATAAAACCTAATATATATATATATAACTCATCAGAATAATAAATTGAAAGAACCTAGATCTCCTTTTCTAGTATGTTTTCCTTTTTATGGTGTTTTTTGAGGAAAGAAGATTTTTCTGGAAATTTCATAAGTACATGAAGTGTACATGGTTACTGCCGATAGCCGGGTGATGGCTAAGTCACGGCCATGCACATGGCTGTGTGTGGTGACCTGGAGACCGCCTAATGCGGGGGCTGGTGAAGGAAAGTACATGACATGTACTTCTAATGTACACGCTGTGTACTTTCCTTTTGTTTTCATTAGACATATGTGGGTCGCATCTATTGGATAGAACCCTCTTTTTCATGACAATGTTTTTTCGAGAGCATCCATACGGTAGAGATCTTCGAAGAGCCCTCGATCGAGCATCTGTTCTCCGAATCGGTCTCCTACGATTGCATTGGGATCGTATTGATCTACGACATTCTAAGGTGATTCAAGGCTCAAGGATCATGTATATTGATCTATCGATGATGAGGTAGGTGGTTTGTGCCATTCCGTAGATAGTCATTGAGTTGTATGTGAAAAAATTCCCAATTCCTAGGATCATGGTATTGCGCATTTATGGTGTTAGCCCTATTTATTTTCTATTATGACATAGTTTGTTTGGACAGTGGTTATTTATTGAGAATATGGTTTACCTTTCCATGTTATGGAGGTTTTGCACCTATTTGATTATTTGGACCGTTTAGTCTAGATTTTATTATTATGTTCCTACATGTTTCACGTGCCTAGTATTGTTACGATGGTGTGATTGATTATATGACATATTGTTATGTTGTAGACTGGATAGCCAAGTAGTTCTTGAGTTTTACATTACCTGCTTTTCTTTTCTATGCTTTTTGGACACACATGGTCCATGCGAACCTGGTGTAGTAGACGGTAGGGAGAATGGATGTAAGGACTTCTCCTGATTGTCTGAAATTATTATCAAACTACGAGACCATAGGGGGATTGACGTTAAATGATCCCTCAGAGGTTCTATTCCTACTTTATGAGGCCACATGGGGAATTTATGATGAGTTCATTCTTATAGTTCCTATATGTTACGGTTAAAAGAGTATAGGTTAAATTGACGTTGATTGATTATTCAGAGAGTCTTTGATCACCCCTAACTATAGGGGGGAATTGACCATGAGTGCTTCCGGAGAGAGTCTATTTTAAAGCTGAACTAGAGCGGTGAGACTATGTGTGCTTCCTAGAGGGTTGCTTGTGTTTTCTATGTAGGACCAGAGGGGTAAGGTTGTGAGTACTCCCTATAGGGTTACTTGTTTCTGATTATCTTCTTACATGATATGTGGTATTTAATGAATTGAAACAATGGGGTTGTTTACTGTTGAGTACTTCTTTGTTTTCTTCATCTTTTCTTTATTTCTTTTTATATATATTCACTTACTATTAGGTACAGAACTCTTGGTGGTTTCCTAATAGGATTTAGTCTGAAACCATATTTGGGCCATGATTTTGGGATCAAACGGATTAAATTTTTCCATGTATAGATAAGGGAAAGCACCCTTCTTCTTTATGTACTTGAATGCTTGGAGCTGGAGAGCATGGGACCAAGTAGAGGTTTGCGATGGAGCTGGAGTTTATCTGTTTTCTTTTGTACTTTTGTTTACTACATTATTTCAGCATTGTGACTTTTTTGGATGCTTTCCTAGACATATGTATCATTAATCATTATATAAGTTCTATAGCTGTATGTTTCATCAGTATTCCGTTGTTTATTTTTTTTGGTAATATTACTGCTTCCGCTATTTCTTTGTGTTTTACTTCTACTTTGTTACTCTGAAAATGAAGAAATAGTTTCTCCACTATCACACCGACAGACCTCACTGCTAGTATGAAGCCTTAGGTGTTTGGGTAAATGCACTTGAGGACTTATGACTAATCGGGTATGGGAAATATCTAGGTAGCTTCAAGAACTATGACGATTCAAATGGGTATCAGAGGAATTATTTCTTCTTGACATGCTGTTTGGATCCAATAGTCAGGGATATGACAAAAATAGGCACACGGTAATGCGTTGTGCCCAAGAGTAGTTAACTCGGGTACAAGGATAATAATATTTACCTCATTTATTGAAAGTTTCTGGTTTTCAATTTTACAGTTCATTTTATTTCACCATTGGGTGATTCACATGTTTTATGTTGTTATTGTTAACATTATTAAGGTTCATTTTCTGTTTCAACGAGATGAGATTAGGGTATTCCATCTAATGCATCATATAGGAACTTGCTAGGAGTCACTTGTCATATATTCTTCTCATGCCATTTAGGGTGCATTAGCAATTGTATTCTGTTGTGATAGATACTGTTCTTTATATGCATGTTGTAGTGATATATGCCTTGATAAAATACATTTTGTTTAATAGGGTATTGATTGTGTTAGGTTTTGATTTAATGAACCCCAACCATTTGTTCATGAGGTGTTATGGGCCCTCATGGATCTGAATTTGGTGGATCATCGCCCTGATTTTCTTTCATATTACAAGTAAGAGAAGGAAATCCTTGATTCTCTGGGAGTATGGGCCATCACAGATTAGAATTTAAAATATTAATGTTCTTTTTAGTGATTTTTGGGGCTCAAAAGTAGTTTATGAGGCTTACTATCCTGAAAAACCCTAAATACATGACGTGTAGTTTTGAATACACACCATGTGTTCATCTTTTCTATATGAAAATATTTTTCTTATAGACTTTGTGTACTCTATGTACACACCGTGTAGTCTCTGACCTTCTCGATGGTTGTGTGGTCAGATACACGGGGTTGGTGAAAAACCTTGTGGGAACCCGCCATGTACCGGACGTACACATTGTGTGATTAGATCCTGTGTCAGTCCGTGTGACAAACGACACAGGTTGATAAAAACATGTGCAATACACATTGTGTTACTCTTGAACTCGCCATGTAGTGTAATCCTTGGAGTCTAACCGTCTAGCTAACTACACGGGTCTGTGAAAATCCTTTAGTACACGACGTGTCTGTCTAAAACAAGCTGTGTAGTGTGATCCATGTATCCGAAAATGTCATTAAAAACATGGTTTGGTGATGCTCGTCTAGTACACGCCGTGCCTAACATAGACACGCTATTTAGCCTCATTCATCGATAACTGTGTGGCTTATCCAAGTAAGGGAACTCGGGCAGGGGAAGAGGATTAAAGTACATATCGTGTGTTTGGACAACACATCTTGTGTTTGGGGTGTTACAAGATCATTTTTTCTAGAAGTATATGCCCATGTGAATGGCTTAAGGGAAAACACCATGTATTTTAGTATACTCATTATGTATCCTTGTTTTAAAAAACATGTCTGGTTTCATTATCATGATCCCTTATTACCTTTCCAGCATTCAATACATGATAATCTTGATATAAGGTGTGTGCTTGACCTTGTTGAGTCATGAAATTAAGACGTCCTCCATTTGTCCTCCAGATACACTGGAGCAATCACACAACAGAGATGGTTGATAAGGGTCTTCTAGAAGAATCTCCAGTTGTGCCAGTCTTAGCAGGAGCCATCATTCTGGACACGGGTGTTGACGCACAATTCTAAGAAGGCTTTAGGAAGTTCATGAAGAATTTCAAAGGAGTGCCTCAACCTGCCCTATCTTTGGCAGAGCTGGCCCGAGTTTTCCAACAGCAGCATCCTTCCACATTCTCGGGGGAAGGAGGACCGTAGGATGCAGAGTCATGGTTGGGGGGCATCTTGATGATCTTTGAGCACCTGGAGATGCCCCCAGAGAGGAGGATCAATCTCACTACGTATATTCATCGATATTCTTCAAAGAGATGGTGGTATGTGATCTCATAGGGGGTACGCCAAAAGGATATGGCCTTGGATGAGTTTCAACATAAAATATATGACTAGTTATATCCGATGACATTGGGTGCCGATCGAGCCCGAGATTTCATGAATCTGGAGTAGGGTACTCATTCAGTTAATGATTATTCCTCTCCGTTTAAAGATCTATAGTGTTTCACGCCTATTCCAGGAGGTGATGAGTTATTCTTGGAAAAGAAGTCTGAGGATTGTCATAGACAAGAAATTCGAGCTCAGATGAACATCTTCAGGTTGACTTCGATATCTTCTATTTTCAACTAGGAACTGATCACATAGCTTAATCAGAGGGATTCTGGAGTTGTGATATAGGGCTATTCAGCATCCCAAGTTAGTGCTTCGCTGATTAATAGCAGGTAGTGCTGCATTGAAACTACACGTGGAGATTTGAGTAGGAAGAATGAATCTTCAGGTTACTAGGTGGTATACTACCAGTGTGGCAAGGTCGGGCATACGAGACCACATTTCCCGATAGACCTAGCGGAGTGACAATATTGTGGTATGATGGGTAGTCATCAGAACTTCTGTCAGTTCTTCTTAGTAGCATTTGGTGACAATGGTTCATCTATGAATCGAAATTCTGGAGCAGCACCACCAGTTTGTCATCGGTCTGAGAACTGAAGTTCATCTGGCTATTCTGGGAAAGGTGGAGGTCATGGCCATTGTAATCCATCACCAATATTTCATCAACAACATGGTGTATCAACTCAGAGTGGTCAAGCTAGGTCCTAGGGCCACGTTATATGCCATACCATTATAGTGGAATAGACCAAACAGGAGAAGAAGCTCGATCCTTGTACAGGTCGAGGTATGATTCTTGTTGACTCAGTTTAAGATTTTTCCCTTTCTGATTCATGGGCCTCCCAAAGATATATATTTTCTACTTCTATGGAGATCCTTGGGATCTGTATCTTTTCTTCTACTAATATATTGATGCTAGACACTACATTTCGGTCTAGAACGGCTGGTGTACGGCAGTGCAAGGAGTGACCTCTTGAGGATGGTGTGTGTCACTTCTTATGGGACCTTTATGTCCTAGAGACGACAATCTATGATGTCATTATCTAAATGGACTGGGTATCTCCCTTCCATGCTGTTGTCTTTTTCTTTCATCGTAGGGTGAGTTTCACATCATGAGAGGGTGGATTGTTTCTTCATACGGGTGAATGGAATGTCCAGGCGAGTAGATCGGTTCCTGACTATCATGGGTTTGGAAGAGTTATATACCATATTTCTAGTCTATATCTTGATGAATAAGGGTCTTCACAGATGGAATTTCCCCCAGTGGTAGATCTTTTTAGGGGCGTCTTTCCAGAGGACTTTTTTGGTTTGCCTCCAATGCCAGTGGTGGTATTTTTAATCGACATTGTTCCAAGAGCAGCATTGGTGAAAATTACTCCTTATAGTATTGCTTCACTAGATATTCAAGAGCTCAAAAAGAAGTTGGAGGAGTTTCAGGCTAATGCATTCATCTAACCCAGTACTTCTCCTTGGGGTTCTACTATCTTGTTTTCAAAGAAGGTGGATGGTACTATCAGACATTGTGTGGATTATCATAATCTGAAGCAGTTGATAGTCTTGAACTGATATCCCTTATAGAGGATTGATGATCTCTTTGATCTACTTCAAGGACTACGGGTGTTCTGGTGGATTGGCTTGATATCTGGTTATCATCAGTTGTGCATTAGAGCATCTGATTTACCTTCAAAATTCTTTCAGACAGGTATAGTCTATAGAGTATGTGGTTATTCCGTTCGGTCTAATAAATGCGCCTACAGTCGTCATGGCATAGATGAACCGAGTGTTCCATCAATTCTTGGATTCTTTTATGGTGGTCTTCATAGATGATATCTTGGGGTACAATCACACTTGAAACGACCATACCACCCTATGTGATATCGTTTTGAGTACACTGAGAGAGGATCAACAATATTCAAAGCTCCAAAAAATGCCACTTTTGGATGGAAAAGACTCACTTCTTGGGTCATGTTATCTCAAAGAAATGAGTATTGGTAGACCTAGAGAATGTGAGAGCAATTTGTTTTGGGAGCACCCCAAGAACGTCTTTGAGGTACAATGATTTCCTGGGATGGCTGAATACTACAAGCGCTTCTTACATGACTTCTCACACATAACAGCGCCATTGACAGGCCTGACTATGAAAGGTGCAATGTTCTTGTTGTCATATTATTGTGAGTCAACCTTCTAGGTTTTGAATGTGAGTTTGACATTATCACTAATACTTGTATAGCTATAACTGAGCAAGAGATGATCTTTTTATTTTTATGCATCAGGTATTGGGCTATGATCGGTGCTTATGTAGGGAGAATGAGTTGTTTTGTACGAGTATCATCTATTGTGGCCACATGATAAGAATTACCTGATTCATGATCATGAGTTGGCTATAGTTGTTCATGCATTAGTTGTTGGAGAAATTATCTTCTGGGAGAGCATTTTTTTATTTTCACAGACCAAAAAAGACTTATGTATATCTTCACTCAGTGCAATCCAAATTTGAGACAACGTAGGTGGGTTGAGTACGTTCAGTATTAGGACATTGTGCCTGTTTACACACCTCATAATGGAAATGCAGTGGCTGATACACTGTGCAAGATGACTTTTATATAGGTAGTTCAGGAGGCCAATAGTGAGTGGCATCTTATGGAACTGTTCACGAAATTGCATATGGAGGTGCACGACAAGCATGGGTAGACATTCTATTCTTATGTAGTCATTACCTCTACACATCTTGATCGAGTATGAATGAGGTAGATATTAAAATTTGAAGGCCTAGTACTATGGAAAAGCATGTTAGGGGAGGACCCTATTCTTTGATGGACCATAGGAAAGGATGAGATCTTTCATTTTCATGGGCATGTATGGGTGACAACAGACATACACGAGGAGCTGATGTGGGACATTCATTCCTCAGTTTGAGCAGTTCATTGTGGTGTCACCAAATTTATCGTGATCTACACCATCTTTATGGTTGGCTAGGTATGAAGAGAGATGTTTCTGAGATTTTCATGAGATGTTCCACCATTTGGTAGGTGAAGGAAGAGCATCAACGACATGCAAGTATTTTGCAATAGTTTCACATTCGTGAGTTGAATTTGAATTCTGTAGCGATGGATATAATGAAAGGGTTTTCAAGGATTCATCGAGGGAATGATGCAGTATGGGTTGTCATTGATACAGTCACGAAGGTTTTTCACTTATCTAGGATCATGGAGACCTTCATTGTTGATGAGCTGGGATGGTTGTAATTCCATGGGATTGTACGTTTACATGGAGTTCCACACTCCCTTCATTTAGATAGGGATTCATGTTTTACTGCATGGGTCTTGCAGTGGCTTAAAAAGGCTTTTGGTACACATGAATATTTGAGTACAGTTTACCACCATTGGATAGGTGGCCAGTCCGAGCATACGATTCAGTTTCTTTAGGATATGTTATGACCATGAATTCTTGATTTTAGATGTTCTTGGGAAAATCACATACCTCTTGGGGAGTTTTAAAACAAAAATAGATTTCATGAAACTATTAAAATTGAACCTTATGAAGCTTTGAATGGAAGTCCACACCGATCACCATTCTGTTGGCTGGAGTTATTAGAGTCACCTATGTTGGAACCACTTCTTTTCTAGGAGACCACAAATAAGATAGAGTTGATTTGGAAGAGGATGGCTATTGCCCAGTTTCGACATAGGTCTTATGATGATCAGTGGAGACGACCTCTGGAGTTCGAGGTCGGGGATCAGGGTTTCCTACATGACACACCGAGGATGAGTCACAAGGGGATTTGAATATAGGGTAAGCATTCACGAAGTTATGTTAGGCCATTTGATGTTTTGGAGAGGGTCAGGCCGGTTGCCTATCGGTTGTAGTTACCAAAGAGGTATCAGGCTCTGCAAGACATCTTCCACATTTCTCCTCTTTGACATTACTTCTCATACCCATCTAATGTTCTTTAACCTGAAGAGGTTGAGTTAAATTTGGAAACCACATTTGAGGAGAATCCAATCCTTATTGCTGATCGTACTACAATGGTTCTTCATGGAAGGTTTGTTCCTCTGGTACGGGTGATATGGAAGCACGAGTGAGTACATGATGAGATGTAGGAGAGGGAGACCAATGTACAATCGCAGTGGCCGGAGTTTTTCAGGGATTCTTCATCTACGCCACCTTGTAAGGGAAATCTGGGGACAAATTTCATTGAAGGGGGACGTTTGTAAGAACTCGGATCTTCTTTTCAATTAGGTTTTCCATTTTCTAATGTTTTTGAGGAAAAAGAAGAGTTTTCAAGACATTTCTTAATTACACACCATGTACATTATAAATACATGCCCTGTACGCAGTTACCATAGGTAGCCGGGTGTTGGCCGTGTTACAGCCATGCACACTGCCGTGTGTGGTGACCTAGAGACTTCCTAATGCAGGGTCCAATGAAGGAAAGTACACACCATGTACTTCTAAAGTTCACACAATATAATTTCTTTTTTTAAATTAAATTTACCAAGGTCAAATCTGAAAGTCACAATAGTCTTCTTCTTAACCTAGTCCTTCTGAGAGCATCTGTACGACACGGATCTTCGCCGAGCCCTCGATCGAGGGTCCATTCTCTATATTGGACTCTGTCAGTTTCATTGCAATCACATCGATATACAATGTTCTAAGGTGATTCAAGGCTCTAGACTGAATTATATGGATCTCCCGATGTCGAGGTAGGGTGTTGGTGCCTTTTCATAGATAGTATTTGAGTTTTATGTGCAGAAGTGCCCAATACCCTTGAACGATGTATATCACATTTATGATTATAGCCATATTGTTTGCCTGATATTCCCTATTTTTTTGGACAGAGCTTATTTGTTGATAATATGGTTTACTTTTCCATGGTATGGAGGTTTTCTCATGTTTTCTTATTTTGACCGTTTGGTGTAGTTTTCCTATAAGGATGTTGTTTGTTTTCAATGCCTAGTGTTGGTAGGATGGAGAGATTGTTTATCTGACTTGTTGTTACGTTGTAGACTGGATAGCCAAGTAGTTATCAAGGTTTCATTTTGCTGGTTTTCATTGCTATGCTTGTTTGACAAACTCCGGGCCGTGAGAAACTGGTGTAGAAAACCATAAATAGAATGGACATAAGGGATTTTCCAGATATTTTGTAATTATAATCACGTTTCCAGACCATTGGGGTATTGGAATTGACTGCTTCTTTAGAGGGTCTATAGTTACGTTAGAAGGCCACATGTATAATTGACGTTGAGTGATTCCTCATAGTTCCTGTAGGTTACCATTAAAAGACTCTATTGGGAATTGACTATGACTGCTTCTTGAGAGAGTCTTTGATCAACCATGACTATAGGGGTAATTGATGATGATTTCCTCCTCAGATAGTCTATTCTATACCTGACCTAGAGGGATGAGATAGTGTGCGCTTTTTAGTTGGTTGCTTGTGTTTTCTAGGTAGGAAAAGTGGGGATAGATTGTGAGTACTTCCCTGAGTGTTACCTGTTTGTGATTATCTGCTTACTTGATATGTGGTATATAATTCTTTGAAACTTTAAGGATGTTTACTTTTGAATACTTCCATGTTTACGACATCTTTTGGTTATTACCTGCCATATATATTCACTGACTCTTAGAAACAGATCTCTTGGTGGTTTCCTACTGGGATTTAGTCTCACACCATGTTTGGGCCATGATTTTGGGCCTAAATATATTATATTAGTGTAGTTATTGGTAAGGGAAAAATCCCTAATACTTTAGGTACCTGACTGGTTGGAGCTGGAGAGCATGGGACCAAGCTGAGGATTGTGATGCTGGTGGATTATATCTGTTTTCTTTTGTTCATTGCTTTACAACTGTATTCCAAAATTATGACTTGTGTGGATTATTTCCTAGATCTATGTATTAGGAATCATTATATATGTTCTTCATCTATTTATTTCATCAGTCTTCTGTTGTTTCATTTTGTATGGTAATATTACTGCTTCTACTATTTCATTGTTTTTTACTTTTGTTGTGTTACTCTACCAATGAGGGAATAGTTTCCCTACTATCACACCCAAGGCCCTTGCTTCTAGTTGGCAACCCTTGGCGTTTGGGGAAATGCACTTGAGGCCATGTGGCCAACTAGGTACGTGGAATCTCGGGGTGGAATATAGAACTATGATGTTACATAAATAATAAACGTAACTTGTGGCGTCCATATCATAGTTACATTATAGATTTCACAGCTACATAGGGAGTAACGTTAATGGTTTTATATGGAATACCCACCATAGTATATTTCCTAAACATCTTTGGATTAACAATATTGTTTAACTCTGTCTTCATACCTAATTCATTGGAGATCTATCATGGGATCTCCCTCCCTCAGTTTATTATGGAACCCCCTATATTTGTTTTATCACATAACCAACAGTCTTTGGTTTACCACATAATCACCCATAAAATTTCCAAGTACCAATACATAGTAATAACAAATAAAATAGTTCAATTATCATGATTTCATTCTTCAATAAAAATAAATTATTTCATGATAATGAATTATTCAATGTATTTCCCAAACCATTTAAAACATATAATAAAAAGATTTTTGAATAAAAGTGTCCCCTAAAACATTAAATATTTAAAATAAATTCAATAATTAACATTTTAAGGCATTTATTTCTATATAAATATATTATTAAAACCATGTTTAAAATTCGGACATTAATAAGAATGATTTAGAAGAATTAAATATCCAAAATATTTAAAATGGTGATTTTAGTAAAAAGTCCATTATCACATGAGAAACAGAAAAATAAGAAAAATTATAGAATAATTTTAAAAAAAACAAGTAGAATATCATGACAATAAAGAGATGCATGACATACTTTTTTAAAGTGAAGAATATAACCATATAAAAGTGAATAGTTTCATTACATCAAATAAGTCCCAAATAAATGTGAATTGAGATAAAATCAATTACCAAGAGTTTGACACATCATGTATAATATTTGTATTCATGACTAATAAACAAAGACTAATTTATACATTAAAGAGTTCCTTTTTCATTTTATTATTTATTTTCATTAACTTACTACAATTTTATAAAAATTATATAATTATTTTAGTTCATATCAATCATTTAGTCGATATTCGGTACATCAGTAAAAAAATATACATGGATTGATGTCAATTGAAAATGTGGTAATAATTCCATCATATTTTGAATAATATTGTTGGAATAATGAATCAAAAATTTTAAACAAATTATTCTGTTAAATATAACCATTTATTTATGGTATGAAAAAGTAACAATGTTATATTCTTAGAGACAGTAAGTCATATGTACTCATGAGTAACACTTTAAATTTTCATTGATAATTATGAAAATAAATTAATTATTATTTTATCATTCCATAATAAGAATTTTATTAAAATAATAATAATTTAAATATATTGATATATATCATACTAGTTATGGGGTGATAAAAAACAATTCATATCGCTTTGTCGAGGTGATCGTTCACAAGTACGCACGAACGACATTATCATTATTATGAGCACACAAATTATAAAAATAATAGATATATTATTATTTTATAATGATTATTATTTAATTAATATTGTATATTGACATTTATTCCATTATTATATCTAGTGGTGTGAGATAGTTATGGATAACAAATTATATCAATTTGTGGAGGTGATAGTTCACACATATGCACGAACGGTAATTTTCATTCCTATTTGATGAAAGGGGAAATAGATATAGAAGAAGATATTAATATAATAGCATATCAGTAAATTTAAGATACTTTATTTATTATCTAATAATGATTGTAGAAGACATGAAGGAAGTGGAAGAATATATTAAATAGAATTACTTTTGGAAATTGATCCCTCTTCTTTAGTTGACCACCCTTGAAAAAAAGCCTTAACTTCTATAAGATGGGTGTTATGCCTAAAATAAGGCCTCAAAAATATGGGGAGGAATTTTAGGAAGGGTTTTTGGAATATATTATTTGAACTGAAGTGTTTTTTATCACATAGTAATATAGTTCAATGTGTGTCTTCTTATAGGAGAGTGGTGGGGCACCAGTGGATTTATTAAAAGAATTAAATTAATAAAAAGTAAATTTCGATTATAAATGGTCCCAAACCATTTTATGTACAATATATAAGGAATTATTTTATAATAATCAATATCCAATTAAAAATATTCATGTTTTGAATATTTTTTAATCCCTATCATTTTGTTATAACCCTTATTTCACCCTTTTTATTATTACTCTAATATCACGTTATTTACACTTTATGGGTAAATGTAATAACCATAACATGTCAAAATTCCATAAAAATGTAATTTATAAAATATTAGGACATATACTAACCATGTAATATAAATTATTTATTTTTTAATAATATGGAATTTAATAAACTATTGAATACATAAAAATATCAATAATACCAATTCTAACACTATTAATTTGTTGACTTCCAAAAAATATCAAAGATGTGAGATAAGTTTGAACCAACAACTCTAAATCATCACCAGCGAATAATATATATCCAAAAAATTAGTTTATGGAATTAATTATGTCAAATAATTTTTATTTCGATATTTATAATATAATTTATTTGATTTATTCATTAATTAAGAAATTATTATATAATCTTTCGATCATAATTAAATTTAATAACTTAATTTATAAAAATTTTAAATATATTACTAAGATGTATGTAATCTATTTATATTTCTAATGATTTTTTATAGTCAAACAGATCCCCAGAATAACTCAATATTAAAATAATTATTTTTTAAAAACACAAGTTTAAAAAAAATACAATTCATCCAACTAGGTCCATGTTGTCCTAAAATCATTCCAAGTAAGATCATAGCCGATATACAGACATACAATAATGTTAAGAAAAATTATATTTTCATATAATATAATTATAATATTAATTTTACCTTTGATTACCTGATTTACCTTTAACCATGGTAATAATATTTATTAGTAATGTTAATATTCATTTTGTCAAAAAAACAAATGGGTTATATTTATCTAATTTGTGCCTCTTGAATAAAAATATTAAATCAATTTTTCCAAATAAAAAATAATAATTTAAGGAAATTAAATAAATATTAATCTTATTAACTGAATAATAATTTTTTTTGTAAAATGTTCTAAAATTCACATAGATATATTATCCAATTTCATTATAAAATTGATTCAAATTACAAAAATTGGATCAAATGATAAGTAAGTTATTAAAATAGATTTAAAAGAAATTATGATGACAATTTAACGGAACAAATATCTAAAACAAAAAAGAGGTTTTCAATTAAAATGCAGTATTTCTCTCTATTCATTATGAAATGAATATTTTTAGAAATATACCATAAATTTATCTAAAGTAAAATATTATGGACTAATTATAAATAATAGGATTATTTTCTCAAATAAAATATATCAATGTGTCAAAAAACATATTAAAAATTGGTTCTCTAGGAAAAGGCGGTAAAACTGCAATTTTTACTAAAAATAATACTTCTATCAGAAAAAAAAATTAAATTTATTCTTATAGATTATTTAGATAACATATAAATTAATTGAAAATATTAAATTGAATATATTACATGTATACTAAATATATATTTCATTAATAAAACCCATCAAGTGTGATTTTATTATTTTATAAACGGACTTATTTGCATTTGAATAGTTTTTCAGAAAAAGTGCATCCTTTTAATATGGTGTTATACATGAGATCTCTTCAAATATAAATAGTCTTTTGATAGATAAAAATATTATTAATGTCCTAGTATTTTTTTAAAAAAAATTAGAAATTAAATAATTAAATTGATTTGTGACACAATAATGATGTTGTGATTTATTTTTTAATGAAATAATCAAATAAATGATATTATAAATATTAAAATAAAACTAATTTTATATAAATTTTCCCATACATTAATTATATTGGCGTATATGACATGTTACAATTATATAAAATGGATCTTTTTGAAGTTATATCTAATTTTGGATTTTATTTGTAATCAATTAAATTAATTCTGTCAACATGGACATAATTGATATTTTAAAAAATAATAATTTATTAAATTAAATAAAAATAAAATAAAATATATTAAAATTACCAAGAAACTATGATAAAGAGAAAATGATAATAAATTATCCATTTATGGAAAATTCACCCCATATATGTTAAAATTATTTACTATTAATATTTAATAGTTAGTTACACCAATTAAAATTAAAAAAGAACAATTTAGGTTAAAAAAGAAATTATTAGGTTTAAAATAATACTGATATATGTCTAATTTTTTTTGGATGTGGGATAATAAATTGTTAGTATTATAATTATAAATGGTAGTTTTCACCTATATATTATATTCATGAGAAAGAACATAACGCACAACATTATGTTTACACACATTTATTAAATGATTTTACGTTTTTATAATTAATGTTAAAGGCATAAAATGATAATAAATCAAATTTTAAGAATAAATACAATCGTATTTTTAAAAGGTAGTTTTTCAGCCAATTAATGGAAACCCCATATGAAATATTGGTTTTATAATTTTTATATTTTCAATTTGAAAAAATTATTTTATTGATTGTAATAGAGACATAAAATTTATCTTCTGATAATGTTTTTTTATTTTTATGATAATATAATTGTTCAATGAATAGTGAAAATAATATATTTTAATTCAAAGGTTCTTTATTCAAAGTTATTTTTATAGTTAGAAAATCATTTTTATTGGTTTTAATGTATATTCACATTATGTTTGAACCATTTAATCCAATTTTTTTCATTGGAATCATTTTCACATAGAATTTTTATATGAAAACTATATCAATTTTTGAACATTTTACCTAAAAACACTATTTTATTTTTCTGTCAAGGTGTTAATTTTTAATTAATTATAAAAATTATGTGTTTCAAATTTGAAAACATATATTTAATAGCTGTAATAATTTGGCCTAAATTAAATAAATATACTTCTATTATTTTTGGACATTATGAAGAACAACATTAGTAATAAATTTTATTACCACGGTTAAAGGTAAATAATGTAATTAATGGGAAAAATAATATTATAACTATATTAAACTACAATAATACATGTCCTAATTTTATTTCATGAGTGTCTCCAAACCATGATCATCCTTGGGTATATTTTTTGACCACCTGTATCAACATGGATGACTTTAATGCATTTATAATATTATATTCATTGTACTGTCATTTATGTTATACTTTTGTTTTAAAATATATTGTATTTTAATATTGGGGTATATAGGGAATATCGTAGACTATAAAAAGACTTTATAAATCTAAAAATATTTCTAAAGTCATTTTAATTTATTTATAATTATAGTAATTAAATAAATAAATTTAATTATAACACAATGATGATAAACTAACATATTTATTAATGACAGATTCAAATTAATGATTCTAATAATATTAAAATAAATAAAATTTTTAATAATGGATTCTATACAAGAATTTTTATAGGTGAAAATGACATGTTATAAGTCCAGTAATTTAAATTTTCTATGTTATATATCTATTTTTATTTTATATAAATTCCCAGAAATGAATAGTGTCAAAACTAAAAATATTTATATTTTATAATATAAATGATTTATTAAATTATATATATCCTAACAATATTTAAAATTTTGAATGTTACTATGATAATGTATAACGATTCATAATGTTTCCCATTATAGGTAATTTACCTCAGAGAATTGAAATTTATATCCTATTAAAATTTAATATTTTGAAACCATAATTTAAATTATAATATTTTAATTATGTATAAACCGAAAAGGTAATGTTTAAAAAAAATCTCCCCATGATAAAAAATTATAGGATGGGAAGATTTATAACTATACTCGTCTTTTGATTTTCTTAACTCATGTTTGAATTCTATGTATTTGTAAATTATTTTATATTAATTTAATACTTTTAGAGTTTCTATTGCTGCCCCTTTTCACTCCAATAAAAATGTACCCACTATTCTCAAATACACTCACATATAAAACTCATTTTATTAGACAATATATACCCAAATAACATCTTAAAACCCTACCCACATTCTTGATACCTTATTTTAGGAACAAATCTCTCATTAGATGTGTTAAGGTGATATTATTGGGTGATTAACCGAAGAAGATGTATCATTTGAAATATGTATTTCTATATTATTTATCCTTATACTTCCTTGATGTATCCTCCAATTATGATTATATAGTATATAAAGAATCCAGAATATATATATATTTTTTTATCTTAATAACATAAGATAAATCTGTCTGCACATTCATCCAATGAGAATGGAGTTAATCTTTCATGTTTACATATGAACTATTATCTCCATGAATAGATATAATTCGTATTCAATACCAATATATCATTACTATTTATAATAATGGATTTAATGTTCATATGTGATAATCATGAATTATTAATCATTATAAAAATAATTATATGTCAATTACTTTCTCACATTCTATTCCCATAAATATTATAATTTCATTCATTTGTACATATGAACTATCATGTCCACAAAGCGATGTGATTATTTTTCACCGTATCACTTTTATGAGATATATATTTATATTTAAAATATTATTATTAATTAAATAATTTTATGATCATAATATAATGATAAAATAATATTATTACTATTTCAATAATGATTAATGAAAAACTAAAATATTACTCATGCATACGTACGACATACCATCCTCATAAATATAACATTGTTCCCATTTCTTAAAATAAATAAATGGATCTATTTAATAATATAATTTATGTATTAATTTTATTTTTTATATCGTGAATATTATTATATATATTGTGTAATTATGACCACATAGAATTCATACATAAATCAAGTTCATTTTTGATTCTAGTACAGAATATCAACTAAACACCCTAGGTGAACATAAATAAATATGAAAATTTTATGACATAGTAATATGTGATATAAAATGAAAAATAAATATGAAATATTTTTTCAATCAATTGTAAATTAACATAATTTTATCATCTATGAATATAAATATTATACGTCATGAGTAGGAATCACGGTAGGGGACTTCGTCTCAATCTTCATTAATTGAGGTATATTTTGATCATATACACCACCTTTTTCTATAATTTTTATAGTAAAACCCTTTGAATTTTTCATTTCATTCAAAAAAAATTAAAAAAAATCTATGTATTGTTTTACTGAAACACAAAAGGAATAATTTTTTTAAACATACGCATCGACAATGAATTCTCTAACATGTCAATTTCTTTCTTAAAACTGAATCCTTTAAAATGAAATGTGGATTATTTTAATGTTTAATCATTATAACATTATCCTGGTCTCATCCATGACCCAATAATCCATTAAATATTAAAAATAACATTCCAAATACTTATTATGAGAACAAAAATATCCGTAAAGGATATAAAATAAAAAATGAAATTGTTATTTCATGAATATTTTGAAATAATGAAAACATTTTCACAAATCATAATTTTAACCCATAAACATAAAACCTTTATCTTAACTTTGGAAATTTGAATACTCTTATACAACATCATTTAGAAAATAAAAGTTAAATTTTTGTATCTATATCATATATAAATTGTAGCTTTCATATCTACAATGGGTGTAACCTTCATTCTTAAGTTTGTAATACCTATCAATGTATATTCCCTAAATCTCTTAGGAGAAACCCAACTGGTTATCCCTGTATCAAAACATAATGAATTAGAGAGATATCATAGTCTTTCCCAAAATCGATTTATCTTGGAACCTCTCATATTTTGTATATCAAAAAACCAATCGTAATTGGTTTATCGTATAACCACCCGTCAAATGGCCAAGTACCATAATAGTAACAAATAATAGATATCAATTATCAATATTCGACAGATAACATTTCATTTGAAAAATTTATCATTTATAGATAATAAAATATTAAATCAAATTTAATAACCATTTTCAATAGGAAAATAACAGTAAAAGGAAATACGTTATTTCTTTTTTATTCATATTAAAAATTTAAATTCTTATTCTGGAAGAGAAATATCAAATAAAAGTTACAACGACATAGATGTCGTTGTCACCTTATATGTTAAAATAATTAATTTATTCATTTAGTATAATTCCTCACATAGAAAAATTTCCATTGAAATCCATTAACCAAAATTATAAATCGACAAGGATGACTATACACTGTATTAATGAAGGTGATGTATATTATCCTAATATAATTCAATGAAGTATGTTGAGACGAAGTCCCTCACCTTGAGTCATACTCATCATGTAAAATATTTATAATTTCAAATAATAACCATAGGATAATTAATACATGATTTATAACATTTTAAAATTTCATTATTTCATTTATATCACTTATTACCATGTTTTAAAAATTACATATTTATTTATATTCATTTCACATGTTTTGTGGTTATTTGGTACCAAATTCAAAATTGAAAATTGTACGATGTCAAAATTCTAAATGGTCAGAAGTCCAACATCTACAGAGTAAAATTCACGACATAATAAATAAATTTTATACTTAAATAATGCAATTAAATCAGACCATTTATTTATGGTAAGAAAAATTTACAATGTTATGTTCCTGGGGATGGTTGGTCAGGCGTACGCATGAATAATGATTCAATTTTTCAATTTTAACTATGGAAAAAAGATAATAATTATTTTATATTTCCCTAATGAACATAATATTATTTAAATCAAAATAATCATATAAATATTCTAATATATATATCATACATTTGATGTGGTGAATAAAAACGTGTCATATTTATTTGTGGAGATGATAATTCACACATTTTGATGAACAATGTTATCATTTTGATGATCATGAAAAGTAATATAATAATTGATATATTAATTTTTTATAATGATTAATATTTAATTAATATGAAATATCAACACTAATTTTATTATTATAAGCCTCCTTATAGACGGTTATGGAAAATGAATGAAATTGATTCATGGAGGTGATAGTTCACACGTTTGAACAAACGATTAATTACATTCCCATTTGATATAAGTGGATATGGTTATAGTGATTATATATAAATAACAACATATCAATATATTGACGATTATATAGTCATTATATCATCTTCTTTGGTGGATACATTTATAGAATTGTAAAAATAAATAAAGTATAAATTTTTCAAGAAAATGATACCTCTTCTTCGGTTGATCACCCTTGAAGAACACCTTAATCCCTCTAAGGAGGGTGTTATGCCTAAAATGAGGCCTCAAAATGTGGGGAGGTATTTATGGAATGGGTTTCGGTAGATCTTGTCCAAGCCATAAGGTTTTTAATGTGTGATTAATAGAGAGGAATGGGTTACTGTTTAAAGGAGAGGGGATGGGCACCCATGAAATTAATTAAAGTATTATCTTAATATAATGATAAATTAAATTCAAAATTTTCCCAAATTATTTGTTACTAACATAAGATTATTTAAAGTACAATACTAATCATTATATTAATATTTTACTTGTTTTGAATATTTTTTGGCCCTTATCTTTTTCATTTAACCCTTATTTTACCATTTTTATTATTACTGTGATATCATGTTATTGACACATTGTGGGTTAATTTAATACCATAACATTCCAAAAAACCCACAAAAGATAATTTATGAAATATTAGGATATATAATAACCAATATTTCATAATATTATAATTTTTTAAAATTTTAAAAAATTTAATAATCTATTTTAAATTTAAAAAACCTAGAGTGAAAATTCTAACATTATCTATTCTTTTACATTAAAAAATTAATATTAGTATGATAAATTTTAACCAAATCCTTTAAATAATAACTAATATTTTAAATATCTCCATAATAATATGGAATACACCAATCATGTCAAAAAATATTTATTTTATTAATTATAATATTATTTATTTTATTCTATGATTAATTTAGAAATTATTACATCACCATTGTGTCATAATTAAATTAAAATAATTAATTTATAAAAATAATGTTATAATTTCAATGTTGTATGTAATATTTTTTATCATTAAAATGAATTTGTATAGTCTATGATATCCCTAATATAACTCAATATTTTTATACATTAAAATCTAAAGACAAAAGTGTAAAAATGGAAATTCATTAAATATAATATAATGATGAAATAAATTAAACCAAGTTGTTCCAGACAGTCCAAAAATTTACCCCATGATGATAATTTTTAGGATAAAGTCAATGAAATAAAGTTTTACATGGGATAGGCTTGTTTTTATTGTTATAATACTATTTTACTTTTAATTACCAAATTTACTATCTATCATGGTAATAAAAATAATTACGAAACTTACTACGCTGAATGTTCAAAAATAAAGGGGACCTATTTACATATTTTAGACCTTATTATTTAAAATTTTAGATAGATTTTTATAAATTAAATTAAAATAATTAATATAAATTAGTTATAAAATTAATCTCATTGATGGAATTGTAGAATGTGGTTTTTAATAAAAA
Source organism: Viscum album (assembly GCA_963277665.1). Taxonomy (NCBI): domain Eukaryota; kingdom Viridiplantae; phylum Streptophyta; class Magnoliopsida; order Santalales; family Viscaceae; genus Viscum; species Viscum album. The sequence goes on from OY728157.1 coordinate 603,112,533, forward strand.
AATGTTTCAAAAGATCACAATGTTTTTATATTCAATTTCACTATAAAATTAATTAAAATTACCAAAATTTTATTTAATGATAAAACTTCATATAATTCTTCCTATAAACCAATCTAAAAGATATTCAAACTATATATATAAATTAGAAGAAATGAAAATTATGAATTAAAATGCTTTATATTTTAATATTTATTATAATATGAATTTTATGAGAAAAATACAAAAATTTCATCCAAATGTTTTTTATGTCCCGCTTCATAATAAGAAGTTTAGTTTGTCAAATATATAATATAAAGGATAAAAAACCATATTTAATGTTGTTTCACCACCAAAATGTGTTAAAACTACATTTTTAACATCTATTATCACAAAAAATTACTTTTTTCTTATATAATTTCTACAAAAAAATATACTATTAATTTTAAACATTACAATAAAAATATTAAATATATATATTGTTAATTATATTCATAAATAGTGATTTTATTATTTTATAACCTCACTTATTTTCATTTAAATAGTTTTTGCAGAAAAACCATTTAATTATTGTTAATTGGTTTTAATTTAATTAACTAATTAATTTGATAACCATTGAAAAATATATAACCATGTTTAAATTATATTTTTATAATTCAGTTGAAATTATTAATTCCCTCCATTATAACAAATATTTTGTAATGAAAACATTTAAATATCAATATATAATTCTTTATTTATAGTGATAGTTATAACACATTTGATTTCCCTCTATATTGTATTGCTTTATGATACTAGGATTATTGTTTTACTTCTAGAAAGGCCTTGAGATTTCATTTGGAACTGAATGAAATTTCATTATATCATTTCATCATCAACGAGAAGGGAAGTCAAAAAGAATAATTTAGATTTTGGAGGATTTTTATGTACTTGTTCAATGTATTACCATGAATGTTGGTATCAACATCATTATTTAGTTTAGTTTTATTATAATAATAGTTCTCATTATAATATTCAGAAGGATCCATATAATTAAATTATAATTATTATGTGTTGAACATCATCTTTTTTCAATGATGTGGGTGAAATAAAGTTGATGGGACCAGAATCGTTAGAAGAGGTGGAAAAAAGGATTAGAGAAATTAGAAACACAATAGGATTTCCCAGATCTAGATGAAACATAATTTGGATAACTTGGAGAAGGATCTACATGTTGAGGTTGGCGATCGTGTCTTTCACAATGTTTTTACATGAAAATGTGTGGTGTGTTTTTGTTATAATGGGACAGAGAGTCTAAAGATCATTGGACCATATGAAATTGTAGAAAATTTTGGATAATTTTCATACACAGTTTATTTACCTTTGAGTATATCCCAGATATTGATTTTTTTTCTTGTTTCAATGTCATGAACATATATTATCAATTAATTCCAGGTTTTGTGTCTAAAATTAGTTTAGTTGGAATATAATCATTCTTTTGAGGAACAACTAGTCCATATTTTTCACAATAGATAGAATGTGTTGTGGAATAAGGTGATTATTCAAGTTATGGTTTTTTGGAAAATTGTATGGTTCAAGATTCAACATGGGAGAAAGAAAATAAAATGAGGAAGAAATATCCCCACTTATTTTATAATTGAATAAAATTGAGAACACACAATTTCTGAAATGGGGGAAGGATATAAAATCCCAAATAAATTTAGTATAAAAATTTTCATTTATAGTGATATTTGGATAAATATATTAGTTTTACATTATAGGGGATTATTTTTCCAATATCTTACCCGACACACAACAACAGTTTTCCCTTAAATCTAAAATTCCACAAAAGAATGAGTTAAACATGAAACAAATACACAAAATATATTAGTCTTTTAAATGGTATTTATAACCTATTACATGAATGGGAGGTAACGAACATAACTAACTATATTATATTTACACATGTTTATTAAATACTTATACTATCTTCTAATAATTTTTAGATGCTAAAAATGAGAATAAATACAATTTTAGGCGTAAAAAGACCATAATTTTTTAAAATGTATTTACACCCCCTTTTGATGGAAAATCCTTATTACATCTAGTTATTCTATCTTTTATATATTTCATTTGAAAAAATAATATTCTACTTTATAATTGGGACATCAATATTTACATCGGACATTTTTTTGATATATTTCTAATAATATTCATTTTTTAATTAATAGTTAAAAATATTACATTTTAATTGAAAACATCCATTTAATTTAATTTATTTATTTTTTAATAATATCCTTTAACAATATTTTAATATATAATTAGTTTATTCTTTTATTATTTAACCTAATGTTTACTATTGGGAGTAATTTCCCATTTATGTTGGATAGAAGCACATGTCAATCTATTGATGGTTTTTACTTATTAAAAACATGTATCATCAATCCATCAATGATATTAACATTAAATAAATTACCTTTTATTTTAATTTGTAAAATTACATAAATGGTTGTAATTATTATGAATGTTTCGATCTAATAGTATAAAGAAATTATATAGAATAACAACTATATTATTTTATTTCCCACAATTAAGGGGTAAATTAGGTAAATAAGGGATTAAATAATATTATTATACTATAAAACAACACTAACACTTATCATGACCTTATAAGATGAATTACAGACAACCAATATAATCCTTAGGCATAAATTATTTCCTTTGTAATCCACTTTGGTGTGATTGATACTTTTATAACCTTTAATTTATTGTTAAAGAAAAAATTTCTTAAACATATATGTTCCTAATAATACAATATTAATAATGGGATATATAAGTGATATAATCAGCAATAAGTAGTCATAAATAAGATATAAATATTACCTACATCATGATAATTTAGTTAAAATTTTTATGAAGAAAAATTATATTTAATAATGACACAATAATGATGCATTAATATATTTTTTAAAAGAGGAATCCAATAATTGATAATAATAATAATAAAATAAATATAATTTGGACTAATGGATTCCCTCCATTAATCTTATAGGTTAATATGAAATATTATAATTCCATAAAATTGGTTTGTTCAATTTTATATATATTTTTTGATTTTTAAAAAATAAAATGAAATAAATTCGGTCAAAATTGACACTTGATATTTTATATCAACAACATTTTTTAAAGTTATTTAGAAATCATAATTTTAAAAAAATTACATTGTGATTATGAAAAGGATTAAAATTTAATAATGTATCCTTTTATGGTAAATTTACCCCATATAATTAAAATGTATATCCACTTAGTATTAAAAATTTTCTTACTATAATTAATATTAACTGAGAATAATTATTGGTAAACAAAAAAGATAAGGTCTAAAATAAGATCAAAAAATGTCTAAAAAATTTGGAAGAGAGAAATATAACAATAATATAATTATCTTAGAAATAAATCTGTTCTTTAACATTTTCAACAGAAATTGAATTTATATTAAATAAATATTGTAATAATTCCATGGATTCACTTCCTCTCTCCTTTAAAAAGGCACTCATTCCTCAATATTACTTACACATTCACATCCTTTTGGATCATTTTGTATCTTCCCAAAACAAATCCTATAGACCCTCCCTATATTATATAAACCTTATTTTAGGCAGTACGCCCAATTTATTGGTGTTACATTGTAATTTATATGTTATCTACCAAAGAATATGTAACGTTTTCTTTATGTTTTTCTGATTTATATATTCTTCCACATCATCAAAATTTTATCCAAACCTGTTGAGATAATAAATATAGTATCCCAAATATAATGATATTATATTATGATAATATTATCAAAAAAATCATTATCCTCTTCTATTAAAAGAGAATAAAATTAATCATTCGCATGTACGTGTGAACTATAACCTAAAAAATGTGATCTAATTTGTTTTCCATTACCATCTCTCATGACTGGGTATAATAATGGGGTAAATTTTTATATATGATATTAATGAAATATTAAAAATTATAATATAATAATATACCATTAAAAATATTTATCCCATGTTCATTAAAATGATAAGGTCTTTTGTGCCTATGTGTGAACTATCTTCTCCACAAAGCAATGTGACTCATTTTTATTCATTATATCACATGTATGATGTATATATATTAATATATTAAAAATATTAATATTTTATTAAGGACTATATAATTATTATTGAATGCTAAGACAATAATTACCTTATTTACATAATTTTCAATCACAATTAAAGACGTTACTCAGGCATACAAACAACATACTATGTCCGTGAAGCTAACATTGTTCATTTTTTATATGCTCGCATCACGGATAGATTTAAAGGTATAATTTATGTATAAAAGTTATGTTAATTTCATGAATATTATTATAAAAATTATGGAAATATGACTACATTGATTAGTTACATCAAACCATGTTCATTTTTTATCAATATACAAAATATAAAAAAAACGCCTGATATGAACATATAAAATAATGCAATTTTTAAAACATGCTAATAAGTGATATAATTAAATAATAACAATTTTAATTTTCTCTGGAATGTATAAATTATCCTATGTTTGTTATTCATGATTGAATGATCATATGTTATGAATGGAACAAAAGTCAAGTAACTCTACATCAATCCCCTTTCATTGAGGAATATCATGATATTATACATCACCTCCATTTATAAAGTGTATAATTATCTCCTTGGAAAATTAATTTCATTAAATTCTTTTAGAAATGAATATTTTTCTGTGAAGTTCATTAACAAATGAAAATATGAATGCTTTTTAATTTATGTGTCCACAATGACTTCTCTAACACCTTAAATGTTATTTGATATGTGGCTTCCAATTAAATGCATAATGTTTTATAATGGAATAGGAATCCCTTATTCCCTTTCTGGGTTTTCTGATATTGAAAATGATTTTGAAATTTTATTTACTATTTTAATTTATGTAAATTAGTTTTTATGATGTCAAATGAAATTTTATGACTTAAAAGTTGATAATTACAATATTTTTGGTGTTATGATTATATAATGGTACTTGAACATTTGACGAGTGGTTACATGACAAACCAAATGTTGGAGGTTACATGATAACCCTTAGACGGGTGGTTTCATGACAAACCATGGTTTTATGGTCACAGTAAAACCTCCAATGAATTATGTATGGAATTCAGCCTTATGGTTATTCCAATTCTAAGAGGGATAGGTGTGGAATTCGACCATATGTCTATTCCATTGATATAATATTAAGTCCCAAGTTACTATAATGATTTATTAGTTCTTTATATATGTATTATGGTATTCATTTGATTAAAAATATGGTAATAAAATATATTATATTTAGTGAAGATTATTTAATACATCATAAATGTGTCAAGTATTACTCAATGATAATGTATTCATGGTTTACATGTTTTCACAAGACTAATAGGTTTCCATCATTATATATCATGTACTAGGATTTTTTCCTCAACCCATGTTTTATAAATGTTTTCACTATTGTTTTGGGAGAATTGGATCGCGATATGATTAGGGACAATTTATGAAGTGTAATCATGAAAGGAAACTACATTTTAATTCAATTTTTTTTTGTTTTAGAGAAGAAATTAATACTGTTGGAAGTTTCTACTTTGTATTTATATTATTTTGTTATGTATGATTTATGTCATAATTCCCTATAGATATAAACATCAGTATATACTCAATCTGTAATAATGTCAAATTATTGATATAACTCAAGATTATGTAATATTTACCCCTGGTGACTTATAGTTGGTATCAAGGGTAAATATAGTACTATTTGATATTTTTTTTCATTTTTCTACTATTATGTGATATGATTATGTTATGGTTCATAGGAATTATTTTTTTATATGGGTGGTACCATGAAAAAATAATGGAGAGTGACAAAAATTACATCAAAATACAATGTAGACATTAAATAATGAGTTATATCAATATTTCACATTGTGGATCTTTTCAGGTTTGGAGATTTAGATAATTAGGACGTAGTTATTACAAAAAAAATCATATTTATGAAAAGTGGATACAAGTATAACAATATCCATTTCTTACACAATATAAATATTTTAAATGTTAATATGATTTATTTCTCTTGATAAAAAATTAATGACTTTGGACATTCTCTTACCCATCCTTATTCCGTATGAAATCATTTTCAAAACATCGGATGAGATCAAAAATATCAGTGATGTATATAAAATATTGAATGAAAATGTTAGTGTATGTGTATTTATAATACCATATAATCATAAGAATCCTTAAAATCATCATAGAAATATCAAATAAAAATGGTAACTTGTGCCATCTTTATCATACATACAATGCATCTTTTACAACTAAATAAGGATTAACCTGCATGGTTACTTTGGTAATACCAATCAATGTATATTACTTAAATATATTAAGAGAAACCATATCATTTAACTCTGACTCATTAACTAATTCCCTAGAGAGCTATCACATGCTCACCACCCATGGCTTATTAGGGAACTACCCGTATGAATAATAAATTCCCCTGAAACATAAAATAATCATAACACATAATAAAAATATAAAAGAAAATTAAAATTTTCATATTTCCTTCACAAGATATAATTTCAATATATTGACGTAATCAATATATTCTCAAAAACATTTTCACTAGAAAATTACCTAAAATGGGAATATGGTATTTATTTTTATATTAAAAAAACTATGGATTTTAGAGGAAGCCAAATATCAGATAATGGTCTTGTAAATAGAATGTTCATTGTCACCACATATGCTAAAAATCATTACTTGTGTCCTTTTGTAAAACAATTTTTATAATATAGACACATTTTGAAAATCATGTAATGTAATTAAATTTCATGGTAGTTGATTAAAAAATGTAAAAATTAATTAGGTTTCTATTTTTAATATATTCATCAATGAAAAGGATATTGAGGAAAAATACTATAAAAGTATACTGTCATGAAAACATTTGAGAGAAATTTAAAATATCATATTTTAGAACATTAATATCCATTTAAATGCATTCACAAAAACTATTGTTAAAACATGGATGAAAAATTGAATGATTTATATTAATAAATCCTCTAAAAATTTTGAATTGGTTTCGAGATAAATGACCCATACCACATGAGAAATACTTGAATAAAACTAATAAAATAATAAAATTAAATAGAAAAAATAATATCATGATGATTTGTAGATCCAAGATATAATTTTTCAAAAACAATTTAATAAACCATATAAAATTGAATTTTTTCTTAACATTGCACTAAAGTGTGATTTGTTTAGTGAAATTCATTGTATAAAAATGATTTCCTTTTGAAAACAAATGAAAAAAATTAAATTTTAATGTGATTATTATACCCCGTATAAGGGTAGGAGTTGTATATTATCAAAAAACTCCTCAATGAAATGAGAATGATGTGAAGTCCCATACCTTCAGTTTTATTAATCATACATGTTCCTTGTTCGTCATGAATAAAAAATTATGCTAATTTTAACATTATTTATAATCTTTTTCATGTTTAGTATTCATTTTATATCATTTATTACTATGTTATAACAATTAAATAATTATTTAATTTGATGTTGAACTTTTTGTTGATATTCGATACATGGGTCAAAAAATTACATGGAATGATGTATCTAGTCCATGTGGTCATAAGTCCATAATATCTAGAATAATATTATTGACATTTATATAATTATTATATATAAATTATTCAATTATATAAAACCTTGATGTGTGGTTATAAATAATGAATGATGTTATATTATTATAGATAGTAATCCATGAGTATGCATGAGTAATGTATTCCATTTTTCATTTATCATTATTGAAAAATGTTATGTATTATTTAATATTTATACAATGATCATATAATTATTAATATCATATTAATCATTTATATACTGTTGTATGTATCATATAGATTATATAAAGAACAAAAATGAGTAAAATCATTTCATGGAGTTGGTAGATACACATACACATGAACGATGTTTTTATTTATATGTGCTAAGAAATTAAAAAAATTGATATATTATATCTTATAATAATTTATATGTCATTAATATCACATATGATCAATTAGTTTCATTGTTATTACTAGTCATGTGAGATGGTTATAGAAAACGAATTATAACATTTCGTAGAGGTGATAGTTCACTTGTACGCACTAATGATTAATTTAGTTCCCAATTAATATTAGTTGAGATGGATTTAGGTGATTATGTTAACATAATAAAATCTATTCATATATATGATACTAGATTTATTATATCATCATGGATGTATGATATTGTGAAGATGTAGAAGAAGAAATAATAGAGAAATTCTTAACAAAAATGATACTCCTTCGATTGATCACCTTTGAAGAACACCTTTAGACCACTAAGAACAGTTTACTTCCATAATTAAGACCAGAATAATTTCATGAGATATTATAGGAAATGTTTCGGGTAAGGATTTTCCAATACTAAGGGGTTTTTATGTGTGATCATTAGAGAAGAGTAGGTACTTTTTATAAGAGCGGGGAGGGGCACCGTTAGAAACTCTTAAAATATTAAATTAATATAAATTAATTTTTTAATATATATTATTCTGAAATGATATATGTATAAGATAATACGATGATTTCTATAAATCCTCTCATTCAATAATTTATAGTCATTGATTTATTTAGTTTTAATCATTATGTTTTCAGTTCAGACTTAATTATTCTCTTTAAATTTGTATAGTTCTTACAACATTTTAAATATTAATATACATTAAATTTTACTTATATGGGATTAATTTCAAATAAATGGATATTTTATTTCCTTTTCGAACATATTATTGTAACTTTTTTGTATTTTAATTTTTTTTGGTTTTTTAAATAATTTAATAAATTATTATTGTAATAAAATATTAGTTATGTCAAATTTGATACTATTCATTTTATTGAATTCAATTATATTCCAATAGAGGGTTTACATCTATCCAAACCATTGAATATTGTTAGAAAATTTCATATTCCCTTGGAAAAATTATTTCTACAATAATTATGTCAAATTATATTAATTCTAATACTATTAGTATGATTTAATTTATTCATCCACTAATATATCAAATATTTCATCATAATTGGGTAATAATTCAATTTATTTATTACTTTTATTAAAAAATGATAATTAATTACCATGATATTGGTGATTATTTTATACTTATAATTAATATTTCTAGTTGAATACATCACGGATATAACCGCATATTAATTTTTTTTAAATGAACAGATATGTTTATGATATTTTTGACATTACATCAAATTAATTGTTCTAAATGTTTTAATCACACCCATGTTGCAATCAAATGCCAATAAAATGGCCGAAGGATTGTATTGGTCAGAAATAACTCATACAATAATATTAGGACAAGAGTTAGGGTAGTTTTATATTATTATAATATTATTTTTACACTTGTGTACCTGATTTACCTTTTATTCGTAGTAAATAAAATAATTCAGTAACTATCCACCAAAAATTATTTTGATCATTTAATTTCAAATTTTTCATACTAATTATAGCCATATAAATCCATTCTTGAACAATAAAATTAAAAATGTGAATAAAATTAATTTAAGTAAAATCTCTTTGATGGATTGAGGAATCATGTTTTGCAAATGCAGAAACCATAAAAATATTTACATGCGTTTATATCTATTTTAAATGTGAAATTACATGAAATATCCAGAATTAGATTAAATAATAATAAAATAATCTAATTTAAAAATAATACCTTGTTAAATGATAATATAATAATATAAATAAATCAAATGAGAAAGATATTTAAAATTAAAATACAATATTTTCCAATATTCATTAAAAATGAATATTAAATGAAAAATGTAAAAAATAATATCAATGTAATTTTTTATCTTTTTCATCAAAAATAAAAGTTTATTTTTGAAAAGAAATCATATAAATGTCAGAAAAACTATTTTTAATCACCATTCCCCATCACAATGTGGTAAAGAAACATTTTAATAAATATTAGAGTATTTGAGCTTAAAAATGTATTTATTATCATTTTATGCCTCTATTTTTTTTTGAAGAATGAAAAAAAAAATGGATCAACATGCACAAACATTTTATAGTTATTTATATTTATTCTCTCTAATACAATAGTAAGGATATATCTGCCTTTAGAAAAAAATGTATTATTTGTTGAATTCAGGGTATGATTTATTTTCTTATCCTTAAATAATGAACCAATATTCGATTGATATTATTTAATAATGAGGATATTTGATCTACGGGAATGAATTATTATGAAATAAAGTGTAAATGTATACTTAATAGATTATGAATAATGTTGAATGATTTAGTTGTGTACTAAAAAAAGGATTCAATAGTTATGGTATACTTATGGATGATGAAATGTTTATAAAAACTAGTACTATTTTCGTAGTGTTACTATATTGTAGAGATTATAATTGAGTTTGTGTTTTTATTGTGTAGTAATAGAAAATTATATATTATGAAAAATTATCTTTTTTGGACATATTATTGATAACCATTAGGGTTTAGAAGATCATTTTGATGAGGTACTTATGGGTTATTACATGTTGGGATACAAAATTAATGTTATTAGAAAAACCTTGATGTTATAATATATTATGGTTTTATAGGATATTATCCCATATTGATTTTTATAATTATTATATAGTTTAATAAAATGGACAACCCATAGAAAGGGTGACAACCAAGCGCGTCAGACAATGTTGCAGGAATCGAACCCACAACCAAAGTGCGACATGGTTTTAACACCCTCCACAGGGAAATGTAATGTCCATGTTTACAATGACATTAATATTTTTAGGCAAAACTATTTGATATGTTTATTTTGGGAACCTATGTTTTGTCAAATGGATATCCTTGTCATTAGTAAATAATTTAAAGATTATGTGATAAATGTAATTTTTAAAGATGAACAATATTTGGAAACTCAATATGATTATTATAAATGTAATACTATATTACATTATTTTTGGATTAATTGTTTTACTATATTTTTTAAGAATCCTTTTTTTCTACTTATGGAAATCCCGATTATTTATAGAAATCAATAACCTAACATGGAGGAAATTTGATTTGGGTAATTAATTTTTGGTATCAGATCGTAAGAGTGATTTATTCTTATTGGGAGATAAATGTTAATATTTATACTAGATCACTATGTTATCACATCCTTATGAATTTTGTGTTTCAATATTTGTTTAGATTATATTGACGAATTTTAAGAATATTTATTTATTGAAAGGCCTATTTGAAATATTTTGTATTGTAGTTGAATTTTGGAGATTAAAATTATATTGTCACCGTCCATTGGTTTATTATTTTTGTAGAATTATATAATCCAAACCATATTAATTATGTTTAATGATTCCAGATATGATAAATAGATAGTTATTCTTTTTTAGATTAATAAATTTATTTTTCATGAATACACATATTTTGATAAATAATACGAGTTCGTGGTGGAATATGATAAAAGTATGAAAAAACTACATTTTTAGATATTATATTTCCTTATTTTATTATAAAAAGTAGTAAAATAATTCCTCAACATTATGAAAATGATCATTAAACAAAAAAAATTCAATTTAAGATTCCTAATAGGAAATCAACGACCTTTCAACAAATCGAAAATTTATGGTTTGTGATTGTTAAATATCCCATTATCATGTTTTCTATCAATATCCATCCGAACATTATAGTTGGTTTTTTTAAATCCATGTATTCTTACATGAAATCCTAGTATGGGTTATCCCAGGTGATCTTCATACAATCCATTATATCTTTTAATGTGGAAGTCCTCTTAATCCCTTTTTTTTTGATTTGGGATTGCAATAATGCTATTTTGATAAATATTACCATATTTACCATCCGCAAATTAATATTTTGAAAATTTCATTCCAAATGGTGGGAGTAACATCATGGTTTATTTAATGGAAAAAAAATGTTCACTAACATAATGATACACAACATCGAAAATAAACAAACAACTAAATAGTTTTATTTGGTATGATAGTTGTCACCCAGATATTATAATGTTGGGAATAACAAATAATAATGGTATTATGAAAATAGTGTTTTTAACATGTATATATAATGATTCATTTGAACTAAAATTAATTAGAAATGAAAAATACCAATTGAATATAACAGATGAGATATTTTTAAAAATATTTATGTGTAAATAATTATGTTTATAAAATAATAAAACCACTATTTTTGGATTATATTGATTAAAAATAAATTAAATATAATTTTTAAAATTGACTTATATGTATCCCAGACCATATATAATAAGAAATATAATTTTCTGGATAGAATGAGTGTTTTTATAAAAAATGTAATTTTACAACCCTTTTTTGTAGACCGAATTATAAATATAATTTTTTTTATCATTAATTTGTTATACATTATAAAATAAACATATTATTCATAATAGGGTAATCAAGATAAAAAGTGGTTTAATTTTTGGTATTTTCCGTATAAAATTCATATTTTAATGAATAGTGAAAACTACTGTATTTTAATTCAAAACTACAATTTAATATAAATGATATATATAGTTATACAATCCTTTTAATTTTGTTTAATTTATATTTATAATATTTTTTTTCCTTTAATCCAATTAATATCATTGTAATCAATTTCCCATTAAAATTGGATATAAAAAAATTGTGATCTTTTGAATGTTTTACGTAAAACCCCATTTTCTTATTCCATTAAAGTGATTATTTTTTAAATAATTTCGTCCAGTTATATGATATGAAATACTGAAAAGATATTCCATATTTAGAATCATAAGTTCCAAATTAGGAAAATATATCGCATTTATTTTTGGATGTTGGGAATAGTAATTCAGTAATAAATTTTATTACCACAGATAATGGTAAATCAGGTAATTAAAGATAAAATAATATTATAAAAATATAAAACTACCCTAACAATTGTTTTAATTTAATTGGATGATTATATCCCAAAAAATATCATCCATGGGTTTGATTAAGTACAAATTTGAACAACATGGATGTCTTTAACACATTTATAATATTATATTCAATGAATTATCATTGTTATTATACTATTATTTTTAAAAAGTAATGTATTTTTAAATTTATTTATTTAGAAAATACATTCAAATATATATAGTATTTTAAAATATAAAATTATTTACTATAATATTATAATTTTTTATAATTTTTTTAATTATAGAAATCAATTTCATTAATGGATAATGACTATGCAATAATATATATTTTAAGGAAAAATAATACAAATTATATTAGTTTTATTAAAAATTATTACTTTGATATAGTTTAAATTTTTTAAGAATTATCAGGTTGACTGTAACATATTTTCTATTGATTAATATTTTTAGAAGTTTTCTTACATTCTAAATTTTATTTAAATTCTATAGAATGAATAGTGTAAAAATTGACATAATTGATACTTTATAAAAATAATAATTTCTTAAATTTTTTAACATTACTAAAAATATTTTAAAATGAAATATTGATTATGATAATGTGAAAAAATTTATAATGTATCCATTTATTTTAAATTGACCACATATAAGTTTAATTTATAGCCTAAAAATATTTAATTTTTTTTACAATAATTAAAATTAAATGAGAATAATAATGTGTAAAAAGAAAAGAAAATGTTACAAATAATATCAATACGTGTCTAAAAAAATTGTTTTATATGATTTATAACATTAGTAATCTTCTCATCGACATAACTCATATTGGATTCTTTTTTATTTTAAAATTATTTTATATTAATTTAATATTTTATGAGCATCTAGTGGTGGGTCCCCACTCATATTAAATGGTACTCGCTCTTTTATAATAACCATAATCCAAAAACATTTTAATTTAGTCAATATCTATCCTACCCCCCCCCCCCAATCTCTCCCCACATTCTTCTGTCCATATTTAAGGTTGATCACCATCGTAAGTGGTGTTATGTTGTTTTTCATGGGTGATGATCTGAAGAAGAGGTATCATTTTCTATAATATTTCTTTTTTTTATTTCCTTTTCCACATCCTTTATATCTTCTAAAACCATGATGAGATAATAACTCCTGTATATTAGAATTAAATTTATTTTAATATTTTAATATCACTACAAAAATCCATCTCCACTTTTATTATATGGGAACAAAATTAATTGTATTTGTGTACATCTGAACAATCACATCCACGAACAGATCTAATTCTATTTCAATAACTATATAATATGATTGAATATAATAATGTACTTAATGTATATACATGATATTTATTACATATTAAACCTTAAAAAACAATAATATATAATTTAATTTTTTTAATTTTAATGCACATAAAAATGAAAACGACGTTCGTTCGTACATGCGAACTATCACCTCCATGATGCAACATGGATCTTATTTTAACCATATCAATTGTTTGATATATATATGTATATTTAAATGATTATAAATATTTTAATAATATTACCTTTCTATGAATTTTAAATAATAATTACCTTATTTCCTTAATGGTCATTGAAAAGAGGAAACAATACTCATCTATACGTACGACCTACCATCTACAGGAATATGACGTTGATAATTCTTCATAGAATAAATATATGGTTGATTAAATAGTTTAATTGTTGTATAAAAGTGAATTATTATGTCATTAATATTTTTCTGGAGATGATGGACTGATGACCAGTGTGAATATTGACATCTATCCATGTTCATTTTTGACTCAAGTGATGAATATCAAATTGATGTCTGATATAAACATAAATAATAATGTAATTTTTATAGCATGTTAATAGGTTATATAAAATGAATAATAATCCTAAATAATGTTCTAAAGATAGTTTAAATTTACCTTTTTTATTATTAAAGAATTTGAGGATTTTACAGGTTGATTTTGTCTCATGGTAATGGATATCATCTAAATTTTTATTCCATTGATACTAAATCATTGTTATGGGCCAATTCGCTTTTATATTGCATATATAATTCCATTAGAAATATTATATCGTGAATATATTTATTCTAATGATATTATAAATCATTTTTAGTGTTATTGTAAAATTATTTTTATTCATGTGTTTCTCATGTGATAATAGTCCTTTTAACTAAAAACACAATTTAAAATGTTTTAAAGATTTGTTATGATAAATATTTGTCATCAATTTCCATGTATTCAAACTAGTTTAAGGGACTTAGTTATATTGAAATAATGTTTTAAAATATTAATTCAAGTGTTTCCTCTAAATTCATAAAACTGGTATGGAACCCATTGATTCAAAAATCACATCATTAAATTGTTTTATTAGTTATGAAATTGGAATGAATATTTCAATATCTTGAATTGACTCCATGTTATTAATAAGACAAAGGTTGATTATTTTAATATTTTAATTGTTATGATTTTGTAGTGGTACATGGAAATTTTAAGTGTGGTTATGTGATAAACAAATGATTAGTGGATATGTGATAAAAAAAGACATGAGATTCTATGATAAACGGTTGTTGGGTGAGCCTATGATATAGCTCCAATGCATTTAGTGGTGAGACAAAGTTAAACGAAAAAGTTTATCCAAATATATTTAGTGAATTTACTATGTTGCGAATTTTAAATTTTACCATGAAGTTAACTCCCCATGAAGCGGTGAATACTACAATGTATGTATGATATGGATTCCACAAGTTACCATTATGATTTTTGATTTCAATGTTTTTTTGGTAATTTATGATTTCTTGGGGTATGTTAATGAAATTATGTTTTATGGGTGTAATGTATGATTTAATGGGTTTATAATTGTTCATGGAATAAATTAATACTTTTCTATGGAATACTTTTTCTAATAGCATACCTGAAAAACAACAATGGGGTTCTCCGAAATCTTAAGTTTCACCCAAGACTAAGTTATATCATAATCAGAATATTATTAAAATTATTATTTTATGTTGTAGTTATCACATATCAGTTAGAATGGAATGACTAAAAAATATTAATAGAAATATGAAAATATGGTTTACACATATTTATATAATAAGTTTTTTGTCAACAAATTAATTATAAAACAAAATAAAACCCAATTTAATATAAAGTAAGTGTTTTTTATAAATTCTATTTAAATAGAAATATGCACATTTATAAATAATTAAATAAATGTTTATGGAAATTATTAATAAAATAAATATTTAATATATTCAATTTAATATTTAAATTTCATCTTTTTCTTCTAGACGTGATATAAGAACATATACAATTTTTTGGATAAATGAATAATTTTTATTAAAAAAATAGTTTTACCACTTTTTGATGTAAAATTAATTATAAATATAGGTTTTAAAAATCAATATTATCTTTATTATAAAATAAACATATTATTTTTAATAAAGATATAAAATTATACTTTGGGAAATTTTTTTAATTTTTGTTAAATTATTCATTTTATAATGAATACTAAAAAATAATGCATTTTAATTCGAAAATTCATTAACGTCTATCATGTTTATATAGATAGAGTGTCCTAAAAATTGACTTTAATGTACATTTACATTAGGTTTGATCATTTTATCAAAAATGTTTTTTTGGAATAAATTCTATATTGAAATTGAATATTAAAACTATGTGAACTTTTAATCATTTTACATAAACACTTTTTTTTATTATTCTGTCAATGGGATTTATTTTTTTGTTAATTTATTATTATTATATATTTTTAATTTAAAAAAATGGATTAAAGATTTTTAATCAGAAGGTAAAAATATTTATATAGTTTTTTTAAAATTTTGACATTATAAATAGTATCATTATTAACAAATTGTATTACCAACATTAAATATAAATCTAGTAATTAGAAGTAAAAAAAATATTATAACAATATAAAACTACCCTACCACATGTACTAATTTAATTTTATTAGCTTATATTGACCATGAGCATCCTTAATCTATTTTAGGACCACATGGCGCAACTTGGAGGACATTAATTCATATAGAATATTATATTCAATGATTTTTCATTTTTGTTAGACTATTATATTTAAAAACAAGTAATGCATTTTAATAAGAAGTTTAAAAATGATTTATCTCCTATCATTGGCCTACACAGAGTGCCTGATTGGTATGAATTCATATTTTTTTTCTTAAATGTTTTGATAAAATAAGAATAAGTTGATTTTTGGAACTTTTCTTTTATCAAATGGATATCCTTGGTACTAGAAATTTATTTTGGAAATAAGTGATAAATGTTATTTTAGAATTTTTTCACTGGTTTGGGAACATTATGTGATTAAGGAATATTGAATACTATATTATTTTCATTTATTATTATTGGTTTAATTATATTTTTTAAGAATATAGATTTCATTTAAGGACATATCAGATATTAGGTGATATAAGTTAATGATTAACCTATCATAGAGAACATGTGATTGGTTAATTAACATTTGGTCTGAGTCATTAATAGTTATTTATGTTATTAGTATTCAAATTCTAAAATTTATTCTTCAAGACTATGTGAGCATATACTTTTGAATTTTGGGGATTCAATATTAATATTAATGATTTTGAGCAATTTTATGTATATTTATTTGTTGAATGGTATAATTTCGAAAATTTCATATTACAATGGATTTTTTGTGGTTAAACGTAGTCTATATTATTTTACATGATTATTATTTTTGATTAATTATATTATCTTTTCCTAACTATGTTGTTTTTGGTTAATGTTTAAATACATGATCAATAGATGGTTAATCATTTTTGTATTTTTGGATTTTATAAACATGATTCATCTAGGTTACTCACAGTTTAGATAAAATGATTATTTAATTAACTAATTCATGAAACTCTAATTACAAATTAATAATGTTTACTTATTTAATTAGTCTTGGAATTAAATAAACTCCTAAACATTTCTAAAAAACCTTATACATGAATGTTACCTATTTACATTTATCAATAGCCATTTGACCCATCACATATTTATCCATTTTTACAGATAATGTTATAATCATTATTTTCTCCATCATGCCCTATTTTCCATTGAGAATTAGTTTTATCATCCATTTACATAATTTTCTTCAATTAAATTATAGTATCCTTTATTTCATGTGACCTTCGTACTATATTCTCTTTCTTTTAAAGTGGATGTTTTATTAATCATTTTTCTTATGTGGTACTACAATAAATATGTTCTGAAAATTCATAACTTATTTTCGAATACAAAATTAATATTTCAGGTAAGAAATTTCTAAAATGTGTGGGGTGATAATGTAACATCTTTAATTTTTTAAAAGGAGACATTATGATCGATAATGTACATAAAATTACACTTCGATCTTATGAGATTAAAAAATAATATTGTATTACCTTCTAACAAAGAAATTAAAATTTAAATAATGGAAAATATTAATTTATTTAATAATATATGGTTTACACATGTAAATAATTAATTATTTTGTGAAAAATTTTATATAAATTAAAATAAATCCCTTTTTAAATAAAAGGAAATGTTTTTTAAAAAAATTATTTAAATCTATATAAGTGATTTTATAAAATTATAAAATGAATCATTATATATATTATTAAATAAAGATATATTTAATATATTTCTTTTAGAATTTAAAATTTATTATATATGTTTTATAGTCATGATATGATAACAAATACAATTTTTTCCGGAAAAAGAATTATGTTTTAAAAAAAATGTAGTTTTACAAAATTTCAATGATGGAAGGATTTTAAATATTATTTTTGATGGTTTTAATGTTATATTTGACATAATAAACTTCTAATTTTTATGTGGGGAATATAATTTAACTTTGGATAATTTTTTATTTTTTTCTGATAATATTCATTATTTAATAAAGATTGAAAAATAAAACATTTTAAATAAAAATTGCTTTGTGTCAAAGTTATTTATATTTTTATATTGTTCATTAAACATTTTTAAAGCATATTTACATTATATTATTTCCATTTAATAAAATTATAGTAATTTGATTCTATTTGACCTTGAAATTGGATTTAAAAACTAAGTGAACTTTTGAATGTTTTACTTAAAAAACCGAATTTTCTTATTCGTCTATGATATTAACTTTTAGTTAATTTATACAATTTCTATGTTTTTAATTTGAAAAAATAGATTCAATATTTGTAATATAAAGTAAAAAATTATTTAAATAGGTCCCTATTATTTATGGATGTTATTAATAGTAATTTTAGTAATTAATTTTCTTATAACGGTAAAAGGTAACTCGTGTAATAAAAGGTAAATATAATATTATAATACTATTAAGATACAATAACATATGCCTTAATTTAATTGGATCATTTTATTCAATCCATGAACTTTATTGGGTCTATTTTATGACCACTAGGATCTACTTTGATGTATTTAATTCATTAATAATATTATACTCACCGAATACTTATTTCTGTTACACTTTTTTTTAATAAAGAAATATGATTATATATGGAATTATATATTGGATATCATCGACTATTGATAATATTTAGAAAGATAATAATATTCCCTATACTATATAAATTTATTTATATTTTTCAGGAAATATATATTTAAATTTATAAATGACACAATGATGATGTAGTAATAGATATATTAAATAACGAATCAAAAATTCATATTATAAATATTAAAATAAAAAATACATTAAATAATTTATGCCATAATATAATTATATAGGTGTATATGACATCTTATAATCCTTTTAAATGGGTTTTTTCTTTATTTTTTTCTATTTGGATTTTATTTAGATTCAATTAAGTGAATACTTTCAACACTGATAAAAATGATATTTTATAAAAGTAACAATGTATTAAATTAAATAAAAATACAAATAATCATTTAAAATTATTAAATGTGTATTATAAGGTAAAAACATATCATTATTTATCCATTTATGTGAAATTAACCCCTATAATTAAACTTAATATCCTCTTAATATTTAAATTGGTTTACCACAATTAAAAGTCAAAACGAATAATTAATGTTAAATCGAAAATCTATGGTTTAAAATAATATAAATACACGTCTAAAAATTATTGAATGGCTGATTTATAACTGTCATAATCTTATATTCTGAATAAGTCATTTTAGTTTTTTGGATTCAAAATATAATCTATATTAATATATTATTTTATAACCTTCGTAGGGTACCCATCATATCTCCTATAAAAAGTATGCAAACATTTCACTAAAACTATAACAAAAAAATCCCTTTTATCTAGACAATATCATCCAAAAACCCATCATATAATCCAGAAAAACTTTTTTAGTCAATATTTTAGAAATAAAACCCTTCATAATAGTTTCAAGTTTTTCCTAAAAGTAGGTCAACCAAAGAAGAGTTATTATTTTCCTAATGTGTTCTACTTTATTTCTTCTTCCAATACATTAAAATATCCTTCATCGATAATGAAATAATAACTCAAGTGTCCTAAATATAATGATATTTTATTATGAGAACCCTATCACTTAAATCCCTCTTAAATACCATTAAATAGGAAATGAATTAGTCATTCACGCGTAGGTGTAAACTATCACCTCCATGAACCAATATAATTCATTTTCCATAACCGTATCTCTAGACTTATCATAATGGTTAAATAAATTTGGTTATATTAGTTTAATTAAATATATATAATTATAAAATAATTATATATCAATTATATTCATACACTCCATGCACATAAAAATGATAATGTTGTTTGTGTATATGTGTGAAGTATCGCCTCAACGAAGCGATGAGAATCATTTTTATTCATGACATCACATGTATGATATATATAAGTTTACTGAAATAATTATTATGATGATAATAATATTTTCATTTTTAAAGAATGATAGAATAATAATTATTGTACATTCATAATGATCAATGAAAAATGGAAACAATACTCATGCGTACGTACGACATACTGTCTCCATAAATATATTGATATTCATTTTTTCATAACATAAATAAATAGTTCGATCAAAAAATATAATTTATTTATAATAGTTAATTTTTATTTCATTGATATTACTCAAGAGATTTTGGATTAATCACCACATTAACTGGTGACCTCAAGTGAAATTTATTTTTGACTCAAGTACAGAATATCGATTGAATGTCTGATGTGAACTTAAATAATTATGTAATTTTTATGAAATGGTAACATGTTATATACAATTAATAATAAACATGAAAAATATTCTCAATAAAATCAAAATTAATCTATGTTTATCATTCATAATGAACAGGGAACACATGAAATGATTCAGACCAATGGTAAGGTACTTCATCTCATTATCCTTCCATTGAGGCATATTTTTATATTATACACCACATTATATTATAAGTATTATTATATTAATCATTGTATGTTGGAAGTCAAAATTTACTTTGATTGAACTTTTTTTATAAAAGATGTAATTTTTAAAAAAAAATGTATTTTTATATCATTTTTATGGAGAACACATTTTATATATTCTTTTCACACATTAATATAGTTACATGGTCTTATATATTGTTTTTAAATAATATTTATAATAATTTTTAAAATTTATTATAATTTTGGTATTTGAATTCAATTTCACATTGAAATTGGATATACAATATATGGGAACTTTTGAACAATTTACTTAAAAACCATTTTTCTTATTCCTTCAATGTGATAATTTTCTAAATTAATTTTATCCCACTAAATATTTTGAATTTTCAAAAATGGAATTCATATTTTGAATCGGATATTCAAAATTTTATAAGTAGTTCCCTTTTAAATTTGTACATTTTGAAAAGTAACCTTAGTAATGAATTTTATTACCACAGTTAGATGTAAAAAAAGTAAATAAAGGTGAAAATAATATTACGACAATATAAAAAACAGTAACATGTGTCCTAATTTAATTTTTTAGTTGTATATCAACCAGGTTCATCATTTTGTTGATTTTAAGACCATATGAAGCCACTATTATTACTTTAATGCATTAATAATATTATATTCAATGATTAGTCATTTTTATATACTTTTTAAAAACATGACTTGTATTTGAATATGGTTTTATACAGTGGATATCATTGACTAAATAAACTGTATAACGATAAAATTATTATTTAAATTATGGTATTTTAATTATAATTTTATGATTTAAAATAATTAATTTTAATTGTGACACAATAATGATTCAGTGATAGGTTCTTTAATGAGAGAATCAAATAAATGATATTATATATATTAAAATAAATATATTTTTACCTAATTAATTATATATATAAAATTTATATGTTACTATCACAAGGTATATGTATATTAAATTAGTTTTTTAGATATTATAATACTGTTTAAATTTTATTTAAATTTAAAAAAAAGGAATAGTGTGAATATTGATATAATTGATATTTTGTATAAATAATAATTTTTTAAAGTATTTAAAAATCCTAAAAACTTATTTAGATATAATATGGTGACAATTATATGGATTAAAAGTTCATTGATTATCAATTAAGTGGAAATGGACCCATACAAGTAAAATTTATAGCCTCATTATATATAAAATATTATTACCAAAATTCATTTTAAAAATAGAATAATTATTAGTAAGAAGAAAATATAATGTTTTAAATAATACATATACTTGAAAAGAATTGTATAAGAATATTTTGAACTATCCCGATCTTATATATTAAATAAATAATTTTTTAGTCATTTGGATTTAAAAAACAATTTATATTAATTTAATATTTTATGAATTTCTAAGGGTGCCCCTCCCCTTTCCTATAAAAAGGTACAGACTCTTATCTAATTCCCACACTTATATAATACTTTGTATCATAAAGATATACAGAAACCAATTCTTAATATCCCACCGCACATTCTAGAAGCCTTATTTTTGTTTTAATACCCTTTTCACGGGTGTTAATCTGTTGTTAATGGGTGATCAACCGAAGAAGAGGTATTGTTTTCTTTATAAATTTATATTTTATTTCATATTAAAAATATTTTAACTCTCATATGACAATTATGAGATAAAAAATCTAGTATCCTAAACATATTAATATGTTATTATTTAAATATCACCACCTAAATCCATATTCACTTACAAAAAAAGGAAAAGGAATTAATCATTCATGCTTACGTGTGAACTATCACCTCCACAAAGCGATGTAATTCATTTTCCCCATCCATTTATCATGAATGGTTATGATAATTGAATTAATTTTCAAATTTAATATTGATTACATAATAATTATTTTAAGATAATAATATTACAATTATGTTTTCACTTTCTATGTGCACAAAAATATATATTGTCATTCGTTCGTCTGTGTGAACTATCCCATCCACGAAGCGATGTGAATCATTTTTATTCTCCAAATCACTTGTATTATATATATATGTATTAGTATATTTAAATTATTATTATTATGATATTATTAATATTATGTTGAATACAGAAATATAATATAATAATTACATTATTTCCATAATGATCATTGAAAAGTGTAAATGTTATCCATGCATACGTATGTCCTACCATGTCTATGAAAATAATGTTGTTCATTCTTCATATGATGTTTAACTGAACCATTTCACAAATAAACAATCTTATAATCTATCTGAATGATAAAAATCCAAAACATTATAAAAGGTTCCCAAACCGAGTTTAAAATTAATCACCTATATATCATATGGTATATCTTATAGATCAAATTACTAAAATGTTATAAATTAATCATGTAATCTATTAATCCATGGTAATAAAATGAATTTCAATATATAATCATTTAAAACAATTCCATTTCATTATTCCTATGTCCAAATAAATATAAAATTCATCAATGATACCATAGCCCACATATCAATAATTCCTTAACTACTTCAAGGCAACTATTATCATCCAATTTACTTATTCATATCCATTATATCGTTATACATATATAATTATATAAATATCATTATCATATTAAGTGTTAACTGTCCATTAAACATGTTTTTTCCAACAACATCACCTTATTTCATTAATCACATTTCATGGTTACTGGTACTAGTCAACATATACATTCAAATACATGTGGAAAAACATATTGGACCACTATATTGAGATTTAATTATTCCATAATACCATAAAAGAGATTATAAAAAATCATTATAGAATCCCATTATATAAAAACAAAATCATTCAACATCATTGTTTTCATAGTCCACATTTCCAATATTGATCACATGCCATTTACCATTTGTCCATTCTGCATAAGAGTATTTTAACATTGATCATCATCAATTACCCTTATATTAGGGAATTGGATAGAATAATTCTCTATTTAATTTCACTTGATACGCTTATTTTTGGGAGGTTCACTCTTGGGAGATTTTAGTTTACTCCCTATACATCCATTGAAAACTGTCTAATGATCTTTTATCCCACTCTTAAAAAAATGTATCAATCCATAACAGAAAATTTCATCCATGTCATCTTCCACTATTGATGCATAAATAAAATATATTCGTCTTATTATATATGATTTTATGAGTTTCCATTGAATAATATCTTTCACTTCTTATCATAACCATGAGATATAAGGGATAATGAAATGTCTAATTTTGTACGAAGAGTGTGTGGAAGGTTCATAAGGAATATTATGTTTCAAAACTCATTACCATCCATGGATTAAATATTATCTTTTTGCATACTATTATATATAATAATCCTCCATATATTCACTTTATATTATAAGCGATAAGTTCCTATCTTATCATTTTCACTTTATATATAACACGGAATGAAAAATATATTTTATAAGATACAAAACAATTTCTTAGCATCTAGGAGATTGGTCATTAAACTAAAAAAGGTGGATGTTTCCTTAATAAATATTGAAGATAATTTTTTCGCAACATTGTTTATTAGGAATCCCAAATGCATCCAAGACATGATAAGGATTTGTGGTCCAATAATAACGATTCTTCATTCCAGTTCCCATAACATTTTGTTTCTCAGAAAGAAAATTGTATCATTTCTCATTTAATTAATAATTAACACATTTATATTAAGTTACAACCATTATATATAACCCAAAAGTAATATTTTTAGAGGAAAAAAATAAAAGTAAAAAACATACAAAGGTGGACAAACTTTAAATATATAACATCATAGGTTTAATCGAAGGTTAACAATTATAATTACCAAAATAGAAGTATTATATCCTATTGTTACACATATCCTAAGGGAAATTCCTAGACGTACAGTATAAATATCTCTAGGGATATCACTAATGAGTTTTCATCCTTGTTTCCAAAGGATGACTAAAAAGTTCCACTGATAACAACTACAATGACCCAATTACAATGTACATGAATATTACTTATTTTTTTATGAATATTCATTAAATTTTAAAAACACACCCCTTGGGACAATAAAAACTTACTGCCTTTAAAAAAATTCATACATTATTCTAACTTTTGAATGATAATAAACATCTCCCGTAAATATTTTCTACTTTAGTACTCATAAAAATCGTTTTCTTTTAGACATGATGAATAAAAGCATAAGAAAGGGTGAGCTTAGATTCTCAGAAAGGGAAAATAAAACAACAATGAACATAAAAATGTAAAAACATGTACATAATATCTTATAATCATAATATGTATGAAATAAATAAAAATCGTTATTCATCGAATAAATCATGATAGTTGATAAATCGTAAATCAAAAAGTAACATGATTCATGAGAAATAGAATTAGAATAAAACATGTAATTGATGAAAATGTCCATGTACCATTATTTAATCATCAAATTTCATAGTTTAATTGGATGAGTGTATCCCTGCCATGATTTTCCATTGGTCTATTTTAGGACCACATGTAGTCACATGGATGACTTTAATGCATTTATAATATTATACTCAATGAATATTCATTTAAATACACTCTTGTATTTAAAAAGTAAGGTATTTTTATATAGAGAAATAATAAAGGATATCATAGACTATAATTTTTTTTATAAATCTATAAATATTACCCACATCGTGGTATTTTATTTAAATATTTTTAGTAATAAATAATTATATTTAATTGTGACACAATGATGATGCAATAATAGATTTATTAAAGGAAGAATGAAATAAAAGATACTTTTATTACTAAAATAAATAAAATTTCAAAAAAAATTAAGACAAACATGAATTTTATAAATGACTATGAAATATTACTATTCAATCCAATGGATTTTTTAGGTGTTATATCTCGGATTATATTTTATTTAATATTAATTAAATTAATAGTGTCAAAATTGAAACTATTGAAATTTTATAAAAATAATATATTATTAAATTATATAAAAATAAAAAAACAAAAAAACAAAAAAGATACTATGAAAAGATATAAAACGTCATTAAGTTTCCAAGTATGGGAAATTTACCCCATATAAGTGAAATATACAGGCTCTTAATATTTAAAAAATTGTTAATATTATTAAAATTAAATGACAATATTTAAGGGTAAATTGAAATGATAAGTTTTAATATTAATGTTCGGATTTTGAACTATCCTCATATTATATTATATATTTCTTATATTGGAGACATTTCGATTTAAAAAATAATTTATATTATTTTAATATTTTAAGTGTATCCAAGGGTTCCACTCCACTCATAAAAACATTTACCAATATTTATCTAATACACACACTTCTAAAACCATGTCATTCAGCCAATACATACCCAAACGCTTTCCTAATATCATTCCCCGCATTTCCGAGGCTTCATTTTAGGTTGGACAACCCCCTTATAGGTGGTAAGGTGTTCTTAAAAGGTGATCAATGGAAGAAGAGGATAATAATGATTTTATTTGACAAGTCATACTCGAGGTAAGGGATTTCATCTCAATCTCCTTTTGTTGATGCTTTCTTCTAAATATGCACCTTAATTAATTTCTAATGTGTATATAGAGCCACTAAGATATTTGATATCCATATTTTATTTATAGAAATGTTATTTTTTGTTTTGGTTAATCTATTATTTCATTGAGAGAAGAATTTCAATGTTACAAGGGGTATAATACACCTTGAACATTTAATTATTTAATTAATGGATATTTTTATAAATATATTAATTTACATATTTATTTATATGGATATAAAAGGATTATACATGAAATTTTATATCAATTTTGAATTTAATTCAATGAATTTTAGAATGAATCATTTTATACGAACTATTTAACATTTATTTCAAATTACAAAAGGATAGTTTTTTCAAATATATAAAGAAAAAGAATTACTCACCACCACAACCATTATTTTATATTTGGATTCCTCAAGATGCCTCAATGTTTTCAAAATAAAAATAAATCCATTATTCCTTTTGTGTGTATTTTTGTATTGAAAGTAGTATTGAAAATGTATTGACTATTTCAATATATTTTAATGAGTTCTTAACATTTCAAATAACATTTTATGAGTGAGATGTTGATAAAAGAAATCTTGAATGTGTGAGGATTATATAATGTTAATTGTAAATTTTATGGATGGTCACATGATAATCCAAAGACAATTTATTACATAATAACCCAAATACATGTAATTATTTGATAATTTAATGGTGGGAGAGCCTCTAATTTCACAAAGATACATTAGTTAATGAGATGATGTTAAATTATAAGGTTTCTACTAAGAGATTTATGGAATATACTGTGTTTTTTATTTCATAAATAACCATCAAGGTTACTCCCTATATAGTTGTGAAATCTCTATTGTAATTTTGATATCGATTCCATAAGTAACAATTTTGTTTTTTAATTTCTAATATTTTTTTCTAGGAATCATAAGATTTCATGATATATTCTAAATATAATTTGTTTTATGGGTGAAAAGTCTGATTTGGTTGAAATTAATTTATTTTATTATAATTATTAATGGGCTAATATTTTATTTCATTATTTTATATCCCTTACGTATATTTGTTTTCTCATCCCATGATTTGGTGATGATTTTCTTTGTATTTAATGGATAATATTTAATTGTATGGGATTAAGGAGAATTTATGATGAATAGACATGAAAATAAACCACCTTTTATACTAAATGTTTATGTTTTATAGAGGAAATGGATATTATTTGAGGTGATCACATTATATTTTTGGTTCTGTTATACATGATTAATTGCCTAATTATATAAAGCTCAAATATAGAAAATAACATTAATATGAAATAAAGTAAAATTATTGACTTAACCCTAGATTATGTAATGATTATGGTTGGGGCCTTATAGTTAGCATCAGTGGAATGGTTTAGAAAACATTATGGATTATGTGTTTCAGAAAAACATTTGGTCACATTATATGTCTATACTTATGGATAAATCCTTGCCTTATAACATTTTCATATCAATGATAGTAGGCTATAAATGGAATAAGGAGGATCTCATAACACATTCATATTTCTTACTACTGATTTGATTACAATAATTATTGAAAATTCATGTACAATTGATTAGGAAACAATTTCTCATATATAAATCCCTTGCAAAAAGTTTATTGAGATATCAAACACCTTCAATATACATTAATACCATCATAGATCATGGGTTTATTTTAATCAAATATTATTTTATTGGTATTCTCCTATTTTTTAAAATTATAAATATTATCAATTAATTTTTATATATCTTTCTGTATCACAAGATTATGAAGCAAATTATGATTTATAAAAAGATGGTGAATAATAAAAACCTTTCATAACAGATTTATATTTTATTTTAAAATAACTTTTCTTAGCGCATAATTATAATATTGTAAAAGGACCATTAGTTTAATATTTCAACTCAAACATGGTTAAAATGTTTTATAAAAATAATTTTTAATCTAATGTTTTGAAATTACATGTCAATAAAGATTATTTTTAAAAACTATTTCCTTGAAAACACCCATATGACCCATGTTATATAAGTTGCATTTGAACCATGTAAGAAAGTTATTTTGAAGAATATCATCATCATTATTGAAATGCATGGAAAATCTATCTACGTGAACAAAATTATGATAAAACTAAGGGACATGGAATACGATCACTGTTTTGGGAACCTAATATAATCATTTAAGATAGAATACTATGGTATTATATTTGATTAGTAATGGTTTAACTATATTTTGGATAAATAAATGTTTTTATTATTAAATTTATAGATTCATGTTTTTTATGGAAATGAATAACCTATCATTGAGAATATCAGATATTATAAATTACATTTGTTTATGAAACATTAAGAGTGATCAATGTTATTTGATGACAAATGATAAAGAATATCATGGAAGACAATATGATCAAATCCTTCAGTATTTTGGGATTCAATCTTTATTTGGATTACTTTTATGAATTTTTTAATTAAATGGAATTTGTTGAACTTTTGAAATTACAGTAGAATTTTTGATATTAAGAGTTTTATTTCTTCTTATAAATGATTTTTTTTGAATTATCCAATCTTATCCTAAGGATATTCTTTTTTATTATTATTAAAGAGAGGATAAATGGGTTGCCAATATTTTTTGGATTACATGATTTTATAATAGTTGATTCAACTTGAATACTCATCATTTGGGAAAAAGAATTTTTTTGGGATATTGATTAATGGATGAAACTCTACATGTCAAGTGTGAATGTTTCATTACGTTATTAGTAATGTAAGTTGAAGAATTCAACAAAATTATGAAAAGGATATTAGAAAATGTTTTTTTAATATTTCATCAACAATCTCAAAGACCATTTAACCCATCACAATTTTGTCGTTTTCATAATTTATTACGTAGTCCAAATAATATATTTTATCACCCTCCATCAGAACAAAAAGGATAGTTTTTCTTCTATATCCATTTTTTCATACATGTAATCCTAGTATTTTCACTCTCAAGTGACCGTTGTAGTTAAAATTATTTCTTTTTAAATTGAAAATTTTAATCACCCTTTTTAGGATGTGGTATATCAATTAATAAATATTGAAAAGTGAAACCTTATTTATCGAGCCTAAATTTGAAGTTATGGGGGAAAATTTCTAAAGGGGGATTTAATAGTCTAGGTAACTATATTATAAGTATTTTTAATATCTATTAATATTTATAAATTTTACATTAAAGGGCTTTATTTTTTTGATTCAATACCCACACACACAAAATGAATTTCCCTGAAATCATATGTTGCACATAAGACAGAGTTGTACCGGGTAATAATATATTATTAAAATTAAAATTTTAATTTATAGATATCACATATCTATATGAATGGGTTAAATTAATGATATTAAAATAATTATTATAATATGTTCGTCACATACTTATATAATGATTCAGTGGTTACCAAATTAATAAGGAAATTAAATAAAAACCAATAGAAAATAAATGATGTGTTTTTATGAAACACTATTTAAATTAAAATAAGTGACAATATAAACTAAAAAATAACTATTTATAGAGTTTATTGATGATAAATATAGGTTATATATTCAATTTTATATTTAAATTTCTTCTAATATATTTTCTATACATGATATAAGAAATAAAATACAATTTTCTAGATAAAAGATGTATTTCTCAATAAAATGTAGTTTTGTATCCTTTTGATGGTTAAACTAATATAAATCTAGCATTGACACTATAATATGTAATATTTTAAAAAATTAACATATTCTGTAGATGATGGAAATAAAATTTTATGTGGGATTATTTTTTGGTATTTTTATGATTATATACTTTTTCTATTAAATAGTGAAAAATACTACATTTTAATTCATAACATCTTTTTTCCCTAAGATATAGATATAGTTTTATTGAAATTTTAATATGGTTAAAAGTAAATTTAAATTATTTTTTTGTAATATAATTCAAATTTTTTCATTGGAATAAATTTCACATGGAAATAGGATGTAAAAACTATGTGAACTTTTGAATGATTTTCATTAAAACCCATTTTCTAATTCTGTCCACGAGAATAATTTTTAAATAATTTATGCTAGTTATGTATTTTGAAATAGTAAAAATGGATTTTAAATATGGAACAATATAGTCTAAATTATTTAAATATGTTCTTATTATTTTTTGACATTATGAATATTAATTTTATTAATAACTTTTATTACAATTATTAAAGGTAAATAAGGGAATTAAATGTAAACATCACCTTATAATAATGCAAAACTACCCTAACACATGTCTTAATTTCATCAAATGGGTTTATCCCGATGATGATCATCCTCTGGTCTATTTTAAACCCACTTGTATATCTTTACTGCTTTTATAATATTCTATTATATGAATAGTCATTTTTGTTAGACCTTTGATTTTTAAAACTATTGTATTTTAATATGGAGTTATATAGAAGAATTATTATACATTAAATATTCATTAAAAATATAAAAAATACTAAATACATCATGGTAATTTATTTATAATTTTATGGAATTAAATAATTAAATTTAATTATGAAATAATGATGATGAAATAATTGATTTATTATTGAAAGAATAAAATAAATGACAATAATAATAATAATAATATATTTTAAATATTATATTTCATCCAAAAATATTAAAGGACTATGAAATATCCAGTGTCTATTAAATGGTATTTTTCTATGTTATAATTCTATTTTGAATTTATTTAAATTCAATGAATGGAATAGTGTTAAAATTTTCAATATTGATATTTTATAAAAATAATGTTTTATTAAATTAATTAAAAATAAAAAATATATATATTTAAAATTAAAAATAAATACAATAAGGTAGACATGTCAATATAGTGTCCAATTATGGGAAATTTTCCACAGATAAGTACAATTTAAAGCCTCTTAAAATTAAAAATGTCATTAATACAATTAAAATTAAATGATAATAATTAATGGTAAACTGAAAATTCATATTTTAAAATAATATTGATAAATTTCTAAATAATATTGCATGAGAGGATTTCAAACTATCCTCGTATTAACATTAAAATAACTCATGTTGGAATCATTTGGATATAAATAGTAGTTTATAATAATTAAATATTTTAAGTATTTCCAATGGTTCCCCTTCCCTAAATATAATAGGAGAAACCTTATCGTTTAACCCAGTATCATTGCTCAAGGAAATGGAGAGTTATCATGGTCCCACGAACGCTCAGTTTATCATAGAACCACCATTATTTAGATTTTCAAATAACAACCACTCTCTGGATTATCACGTAACTAGCAATCAAATATACATGTACCATTACATAATCATATCACATAGAATATTAAAATAATCAACATTTCACTCATCAATCATAAGAAATCATTTTAAGATATAGAAATATTCAATCCATTTAAAAACCATTTAAGACATTTAATAATGATATTATTTAATCAAAGTGTACAATAACACTTTTAAACATTTAAATGAAATTAATGAATTGAAATATTGAAAAATTTGGTCCATATAAATAAAACCATAAAACAATTCAAAACACATGGACATTAATTAGAAATATTTTGAAGAAAAATTCATTAAAATGCCAGGACCCAAAACAGTTTCCTAAAGACAATTCCTTATTTAATTACATTTGTATATAAACAAGGAATATGAATCTCTAAGGACAAATTATATTAGTAGATTTGGAAAAAATATACACACACACATGTTCATCATTATATCATGAAACCAAAAACATAGAAATTCCTTCGACAACATCCCTAAATTCTACGTTTTTTCTTCATGTCATTCATAATAAAAATCATCTTGTATTGAGAAAATGAAAAATAAGAAATGGGTGAGCTCAAACACAATGTAAGGGTATGAAATAAAGTGGAACATATCTTAAACATAACTATTAGACATGATGGATATATAAAAACTGTAACAGCCCAAGATTTTATAAAAAATTATTCTTTTTAATTTTATTAATGTCTTGTGTTTTACGCTACACCAAAAGGATCTTTCACAACACGCATCCTTTTCTTTCCTTGCATTACACGCAATCGTGACCTTTCTCGATAGCGTGTGTAATACGCAATACCGAGTTTCACTAAACAACGTTGTGCTATTAAAATATTATTAAAACTAGCCGTTATGAATAGTAATAACCACTTTTTAAAATTCTGTAAATCTTATTTTTCAAAATTAACTTCATTCTTGGATTCGGAGTATCGAATTTATCCTAAGGTGAAATTTTGGTACTTTTCGGATAACTTTCATATTCTGATGAATAGTGAAAATTACTAAATTATAATTAAAAACAACTTTTTTAATCGAAATAATTAATATTGATAAATTATTAATTTGAGTGGTTTTAAAGTATATTTAGAATATATTTTTACAATTTAATACAATGTTGGTCATTGGTTGTAATTTCACATTTAAACCAGACATAATCAAGTGTCAATCTTTTGATATATATTGTTTCCTAAAAACACGGTATTTATTTTAACAGCAGGATTTAATTATAAAATTAATTAATGCAACTTCTATGTTATGAATTTGGTAAAATAGATTTCATTTTTGAATTCGGAATATGAAATATAGCTTAGGATGAAATTTTGGCATTGTTCTGAAAAACATCAATTTTTGATGAATAGTGAAACTACTAAGTGGTAGTTAAAAAAAACTGAATTTTTCATAAAACATAATTTTTCCGCTTCTGTGAATAGAATTTCGAAAATCCGAGAGACACGGTTAATATCAAGGACTAAAATATGGTTCAATGAGATGAAAATAATTTTTTGGTGAATAGTAACTTTTTACTTTTTTTACCGCGGTTAATAGAAAATAGGGTAACTAAGGGTAAATATGATATTACTATTACCCTAACACATGTCCTAATTCTATTGGACAAGTGTAATTCGACCAAAAACAAACTTAGGAATAAAATATGACCATTTAGGCCCACTTGGATTAGATTAGGACATTTATTATTAATTTATTTAAAGAAAGGTTAAAATAGTTAAAATCAATGTTTAATAAGTAAATAATTTTTAATATGGGGTTATACATAAGATAAATTCGATTGTAAATATTCATTAGAAAGCTAAAAAGATTTCCTACATGGTGGTATTTTATTTGTAATTTTTAGACATCAAATAATTTAATTTATTTATGACACAACGATGATGCAGTAATTATCTTATTAATGAAATATTGACATAATTGATGTTATAAACACCAAAATAAATGTAATTTGAGATTTTTTATGAATTCCACTAATTTTCTAGGTTACTATGATATATTAATGTTGATTTAATCAACTTTCTTCGAACATTTAATTCTGTTATGACTTTCAAAAAAATCATATATCAAATAGTTTCAAAATTGACACAAAATAGTTTTTAAATCAAATATTATATTATTAATTGTTATTGTATTCCTAAAAATCTAAGGTTCGGCCAAATGACTTAGATAAGGATATATATATTAATAATAAACAATTTGGGGTTCGTTTGGCATGTTATAGTAAGTTTATTAACCATATAGTGAAAGAAAACAAAAAGACATGGTAAAAGTTAAATTATTTAACTTAGAGTTAAATTTAATTGATAAGGTTAAAATAATATCCTAAACTTGTCTAAATTCTATTTGTTGATAGGATTTCGACCCATCCCCACTTTAGCTTCGAAATAAGACCCTTTGGAACCATTATAAACCGATTTTGACTTTAATATAAAATAATATTTTGAGATATTCCTAAGTTGTCCCTCTCCTCCCCTATAAAAGGACACCTCCTCCCCCTCCTCCTCACACCAATTTGAGCACTCAAGCTCGGCCAACCCCTGCCAAAATCTCTTCTCCACTTCCCTAGAAACATCCTATAGGTTATGGTCTTCCTCAAAGACCAATTCTAGTGCCCTAAGAGGAGGTCTCAAAGAGGAACTTCAAAGAAGAGGTAATTACCGTTACCAATTCTTTTATCTTTATCTCTTCTTCCACTTCTTCTTCTTAGGTTGTTTCATTATGAAGTAATAACATCAGTATCACTAATATACTGATATGTTATTATAAGTATGAAACAACCCTATTTCACCATCTATCCATCCTACGGAAAAAGAAATCACCGCGCGTGCGTACGTACGAAATACCGTCTCCACGCCGTGGTGTAATCTATTTTCCACCACCACCTTACATGGATGGGTATAATGGTGTAAAGAATAACTATACATAGTTATTACAAAATCATATTGATTCTGATATATTTTATAATCCACTCCAATTCAATTCAATATTTATAGAAATGATATCATCGCTCGTGCGTACGTACGGACTACCGTCTCCACGACGCGATGAGATTCATTCTCCATGTTAACCAATTAAGAATGATTATAATGTATATATAAGAAATAATAATGAAATATATGACATTATAAAGCTACTGTATTTATGTATTTATATACATATGTATGTCATCTACTTACTTCCATTTCAAGACAATAAGGAAAGAAAAACACCGTTCATGACTACGTACGGACTACCGTCTCCATGAACGGTGTTTTTCATTTTATTTATCTATCTTTTATATATATATATACTGAATATATATGATATATAAATCATATTTTATATTCTGGAAGTAAGTAAATCATGATATAAGTAATAATGATGTCAAGAACAACAAGTCAAAACACCTACGATAAATGAAACGATTTTACCCAAAACGCTTCTTTAACATGGAATTTACAAAAGAACGGGTAATATAATGTCATAAGTGAACCATATATGATATCATAACAATGAATATGATTCTGTAGTAAGTCAATGAAATTATTTAAATCATTATACAGGAGGTTCGGACACATACGAAGCAAATTGGACCTAAGGTAAGGGAAATATCACAATCTCATTTTTATCCGAGATTGTTTATTCGTAAGTATTCACTGGGGTGTATTTTATCATCCACATCCATGTTTACTCAATATGTAATATTATTTCCATCCACCTACAATTGTTTAAATCCATTTTTACCCTTCGGTGAGTTTTTAGTAATATGTATGAAAGGAATCTTTTGTCGTACGAGGTACTTTTTGACTTTTCCGACAAAAGTACGAAGAATGTTTTTTTAACTTATACGGCATTGATGGATTTTTAAAACATTATTTCCAAGAAGCTTCCTTTACAAGTTATCAATTTTATTTTTAATCAAATTCTTTTATTTTAAATTCGTATGACATGTTATGAAAGGAAAAATGTTTTTGAAGTAGAAAGGATATTTTCCTCAAGAATGGAGTTCAAGTATTTTATCAAAATTATTTTCCATCTAAGATAATAAAAGGGTTCTGTTTTTATCCCTATTATTACATGGATTTGATTATGTTGTGATGGAAATATTTTTATGAATTCCTTTATCTTATATGAATTGTTTTATGATGTCATGATATTTCAAGAATCCCATTTTTGTTACATGTGTTATGCGATGATGTATGTTTTATGATTATGTGGCACACATTAGAAAGGATTCATTATAAGATGGGTGGGACCTATATCTCCCTCCAATGCATTGGGTAAAGATTTTATATCTCATGAGATAGACATGGCTGAAATGGTAGGTTATACCGGTTCAGTGAAACAGGACTGAAACGAGGGTTACTCGATTCAGAAAGGGACTTTGTCCACTAAAATAGTCTGGGAAATGAGTCATGACTAACATGAAATGATTTTCCATGATTATGTGTGCATGCCACAAAGTTTCAAGTTTCATGTTATGATTATGGTGATCTCATTTTCACTTCTATGATTTGTTCCATGTTAAGATATTATGATCTCTTTTGCAGGTTATGATTTTCAAAAAGATATGATATGATTTTTATTTCTTTTGTATACCCTTACTGAGCATTTGAGCTCACCCTTTTATGTTTTCTTTTCCCCAGGCCAGGAAGATGGATATTAAGTAGAATATGCTAAAAGGGACCCTAGATATGATGAAATAAATGGGAAACACTGTAGAAGATTTATGAACCAGTTGTTTATGTTTCCCAGTTTCTAAAGACACTATACCTATACGGTCCTTTGTGGTTTTGTCATATGTTGTAATAAGTGTGCTTCACTTTTGAAGTATTAACAATGTATGTAAAGTGTGGGTCGTTACAGTTGGTATCAGAGGAAAGGTTTAGTCAACCTTTGGAAACTAGGATGCGAAAACGTTAGTGAGATCCCTAGAGATATTTCTAATGTATGTCTAGGGATGTCCCTAGGGATAAGTATACGTATAGGTTATAGTAATAGAATTACTCTAACGATCATAGAATTAAACCTAAGATGTTGGATATTGAAGGTACCCCCCCTTTATTATGTTGTTTTCCCTAGCATGATTTTTGCCTCTCACACTATTCTTTTTGGGTTTTAGACGATGGCTGGAACCCGAAGGAACCGTGTTGATCAATGCAATGGACAATGCAATGATTTCCCTCCTGAACAAACAAATGTTATGGGAGATGGAGTGCAAAATCTTATTGCTATACTTACACAAGCTATGAATCATTCTGGGCTTCCAAATGAGCAGAGAAGGGAACAATATTCTATTGAGTCCTTCATGAGGCAACATCCACCTTCTTTCAGTGGGACTTCCGATCCACTTGCTGCTGAACAATGGATCTGTACCACTGAAAAGATATTTTCAGTTCTTCAATGTTCTGAACATGATAAAGTCATCTTAGCAGTATATCGTTTGGAAGGTGAAGCTGATCAATGGTGGAATCTTATCAAGAATACGAGGCCAAGGGATGAAATTGAGTCCATGGAATGGGACGAGTTCAAGAACATGTTTTTCAGTAAGTACTTCCCTCGTATTCTTCGAACAAAGATGGAAAAGGAGTTTATTGAGCTGAAGCAGAAGGATGGTGAATCTGTTGGTATATACGAAGCGAATTTTACAAGACTTGCAAGGTATGCATCTGGCATTATCATCCAACCTGAAAGTAAAGTTGATCAATTTTTCAGTGGCTTAAAACCAAGTCTTCGAAGGTCATTAGCTATAAGAGACTTCAGTAGCTATGAAGAAATTGTGCGTTGTGCTATCAAGGTAGAAATGGAAGTTCGTGTTACATATCCATCTCATGGTTTTGATAAGAAACGAAAGATGGAGTTCAAGGAGAAATCTCATAATAATGGTGAAAAGAAGATGAATGTTTCCTTATGCACAAAGTGTGGAAAGAAGCATGGTGGAGATTGTCTTAAAGGAACTAGAAAATGTTTTAAGTGTGGAAAAGAAGGTCATCGAGCAGCTGAGTGTCGAAGTAATGGAAAAAGGGTTTCTAATGATGTGAATAAAGCAAACACTGTAGAGAACGCACCACCAACACTTCAATGCTTCAAGTGCAAGGAAATGGGGCATTATGCTAATAATTGCCCTAATCCTAGGGTTAGTGATGATCAACATGAGCAACCACTGAAGGCAAAGGACAAAGGGAAGTCACATGCGATCACTATTGGCGATGTTGAATATGATAATGATGTGGTGGAATGATTAATCTTTTATGTAATGGGATTCCAAAATAATGTTGTATCATTGAGTATTACAATATTTATTGATGTGGTATTCAAAGTGATTGAGATATTTTTTTTGGAAATAAGATGATATGCGCATAATGAAGACGAGAAAATGAAATGTTTAATAGTATTCATGAGCTCATGATTGATATAAGGACTAAGTGATATCATGGATTGAGTATATAGAATTTTGAGGATTTTGGTATGTGGAAAGTGTTAACTTTTAACTGCATTCATGTTTTCACTAAGGTATTCAAGAGAATACAAGATTAAGGACTTTGAATGTTTAGAATGTGACCAACAAAACATATCTTATGATATATGGGGATCAACGATGGTATTAAATCTCTGGTAATCATTTTCACTATGTTATGAGAGTGGACTGCAGTACTATGGATAAGCCTAAAGATTGAAATGGATTATGTTGGACATAAGTGATTATTGTTTAAGGATAGAAGTTTTTTTTCGATATTATTGATGGGATGTTATATTAATGTAGTTTTAGAAAAAGGACAACCTGCAGGACGAGCGACATCCCATCGCTTCGGACAAGGCTGTAGGAATTGAACCCACAACCGAAGTGCGACTGGCCTTTATCGCCTACCACTGACCTACAGGAAGTCCCTGTTTAGTAGAAACAAGTTTTATTATATTAAGCAGTATGATATATGAAGTATAAGTCCATTTTAGGAACCATATATGATTAATCTCACTGTAGATCGATTTATGCATATAATTTTTGCTAACCTTTTGTTTGAGACAGATGGAATGACCCGTCATTCTATCACATGATCTGCTAACACTTCACGAATAACAAATTCAACTTCATTTATTTAAGAGATGAAGTGGAAATTGTTCAAGGCACGAACAACAGTGAGATTGTACCAAAATAAAGTAAGTATTTATTCTAATTCAAATTTTCAACTTTAGGGGAAATGATCCTGAAAACCAAAAATGTTGTCCTAGTGATCTTATACCTGATGAATCAGATGGTACCTTATATCATCACAAATCTATGGATTTGTGATTACTGGCTTTTCCATAGCCATGTTCTCTACCACTCTCCATCAGAACATGATGGTTAGATTTCTCTTCCATATCCATATTTTCACCTATGTGGAAACCCAATGATTAGTTTATTTGGGTAACCGTTACGTTTCATACTTTTGTTTTTAAAGATTGGTTTTGATATTCCTTTTTACGATGTGGGTTTCTATTAAAGAAACTTTCGAATAGTAAACCATTTATAACCCCGACGAATTTCGAGGGCGAAATTCATTTTAAGGGGGGTAGAATGTAACAGCCCAAGATTTTATAAAAAAATATTCTTTTTAATTTTATTAATGTCTTGTGTTGTACGCTACACCAAAAGGATCTTGCACAATACGCATCCTTGTCTTGCCTTTCATTACACGCAATCGCGACCTTTCTCGATAGCGTGTGTAATACGCAATACCGAGTTTCACTAAACAACGATGTGCTATTAAAATATTATTAAAACTAGTCGTTATGAATAGTAATAACCACTTTTTAAAATTCTGTAAATCTTATTTTTCAAAATGAACTTCATTCATGGATTCGGAGTATCGAATTTAGCCTAAGGTGAAATTTTGGTACTTTTCGGATAACTTTCATATTCTGATGAATAGTGAAAATTACTAAATTATAATTAAAAACAACTTTTTTAACTGAAATAATTAATAGTGATAAATTATTAATTTGAGTGGTTTTAAAGTATATTTAGAATATATTTTTACAATTTAATACAATGTTGGTCATTGGTTGTAATTTCACATTTAAACCAGACATAATCAAGTGTCAATCTTTTGATATATATTGTTTCCTAAAAACACGCTATTTATTTTAACAGCAGGATTTAATTATAAAATTAATTAATGAAACTTCTATGTTATGTATTTGGTAAAATAGATTTCATTTTTGAATTCGGAATATGAAATATAGCTTAGGATGAAATTTTGGCATTGTTCTGAAAAACATCAATTTTTGATGAATAGTGAAACTACTAAGTGGTAGTTAAAAAAACTGAATTTTTCATAAAACTTAATTTTTCCTCTTCTGTGAATGGAATTTCGAAAATCCGAGAGATACGGTTAATATCAAGGACTAAAATATGGTTCAATGAGACGAAAATAATTTTTTTGGTGAATAGTAACTTTTTACTTTTTTTACCGCGGTTAATAGTAGATAGGGTAACTAAGGGTAAATATGATATTACTATTACCCTAAAACATGTCCTAATTCTATTGGACAAGTGTAATTCTACCAAAAACAAACTTAGGAATAACATATGACCATTTAGGCCCACTTGGATTAGATTAGGACATTTATTATTAATTTATTTAAAGAAAGGTTAAAATAGTTAAAATCAAAGTTTAATAAGTAAATCATTTTTAATATGGGGTTATACATAAGATAAATTCAATTTTAAATATTCATTAGAAATCGAAAAAGATTTCCTACATGATGGTATTTTATTTGTAATTTTTAGAAATCAAATAATTTAATTTATTTATGACACAACGATGATGCAGTAATTATCTTATTAATGAAATATTGACATAATTGATGTTATAAACACCCAAATAAATGTAATTTGAGATTTTTTATGAATTCCACTAATTTTCTAGGTTACTATGATATATTAATGTTGATTTAATCAACTTGGTTCGAACATTTAATACTATTATGACTTTCAAAAAAATCATATATCAAATAGTGTCAAAATTGACACAAAATAGTTTTTTAATCAAATATTATATTATTAATTGTTATTGTATTACTAAAAATCTAAGGTTCGGCCAAATGACTTAGATAAGGATATATATATTAATAATAAACAATTTGGGGTTCGTTTGGCATGTTATAGTAAGTTTATTAACCATATAGTGAAAGAAAACAAAAAGACATGGTAAAAGTTAAATTATTTAACTTAGAGTTAAATTTAATTGATAAGGTTAAAATAATATCCTAAACTTGTCTAAATTCTATTGGTTGATAGGATTTCGACCCATCCCTACTTTAGCTTCGAAATAAGACCCTTTGGAACCATTATAAACCGATTTTAACTTTAATATAAAATAATATTTTCAGATATTCCTAAGTTTCCCCTCTCCTCCCCTATAAAAGGACACCTCCTCCCCCTCCTCCTCACACCAATTTGAGCACTCAAGCTCGGCCAACCCCTGCCAAAATCTCTTCTCCACTTCCCTAGAAACATCCTAGAGGTTATGGTCTTCCTAAAAGACCAATTCTAGTGCCCTAAGAGGAGGTCTCAAAGAGGCACTTCAAAGAAGAGGTAATTACCGTTACCAATTCTTTCATCTTTATCTCTTCTTCCACTTCTTGTTCTTAGGTTGTTTCATTATGAAGTAATAACATCAGTATCACTCATATACTGATATGTTATTATAAGTATGAAACAACCCTATTTCAACATCTATCCATCCTACGGAAAAATAAATCACCGCGCATGCGTACGTACGGAATACCGTCTCCACGCCGTGGTGTAATCTATTTTCCACCACCACCTTACATGGATGTGTATAATGGTGTAAAGAATAACTATACATAGTTATTACAACATCATATTGATTCTGATATATTTTATAATCCACTCCAATTCAATTCAATTTTTATAGAAATGATATCATCGCTCGTGTGTACGTACGGACTACCGTCTCCACGACGCGATGAGATTCATTCTCCATGTTAACCATTTAAGAATGATTATAATGTATATTTAAGAAATAATAATGAAATATATGACATTATAAAGATACTGGATTTATGTATATATATACATATGTATGTCATCTACTTACTTCCATTTCAAGACAATAAGGAAAGAAAAACAGCGTTCATGCGTACGTACGGACTACCGTCTCCATGAACGGTGTTTTTCATTTTATTTATCTATCTTTTATATATATATATATATACTGAATATATATGATATATAAATCATATTTTATATTCTGGAAGTAAGTAAATCATGATATAAGTAATAATGATGTCAAGAACAACAAGTCAAAACACCTACGATAAATGAAACGATTTTACCCAAAACGCTTCTTTAACATGGAATTTACAAAAGAACGGGTAATATAATGTCATAAGTGAACCATATATGATATCATAACAATAAATATGATTCTGTAATAAGTCAATGAAATTATTTAAATCATTATACAGGAGGTTCGGACACATACGAAGCAAATTGGACCTAAGGTAAGGGAAATATCACAATCTCATTTTTATCCGAGATTGTTTATTCGTAAGTATTCACTGGGGTGTATTTTATCATCCACATCCATGTTTATTCAATATGTAATATTATTTCCATCCACCTACAATTGTTTAAATCCATTTTTACCCTTCGGTGAGTTTTTAGTAATATGTATGAAAGGAATCTTTTGTCGTACGAGGTACTTTTTGACTTTTCCGACAAAAGTACGAAGAATGTTTTTTTAACTTATAAGGCATGGATGGATTTTTAAAACATTATTTCCAAGAATATTCCTTTACAAGTTATCAATTTTATTTTTAATCAACTTCTTTTATTTTAAAGTCGTATGACATGTTATTAAAGGAAAAATGTTTTTGAAGTAGAAAGGAAATTTTCCTCAAGAATGGAGTTCATGTATTTTATCAAAATTATTTTCCATCTAAGATAATAAAAGGGTTCTGTTTTTATCCCTATTATTACATGGATTTGATTATGTTGTGATGGAAATATTTTTATGAATTCCTTTATCTTATATGAATTGTTTTATGATGTCATGATGTTTCAAGAATCCCATTTTTGTTACATGTGTTATGCGATGATGTATGTTTTATGATTATGTGGCACACATAAGAAAGGATTCATTATAAGATGGGTGGGACCTATATCTCCCTCCAATGCATTGGGTAAAGATTTTATATCTCATGAGATAGACATGGCTGAAATGGTAGGTTATACCGGTTCAGTGAAACAGGACTGAAACGAGGGTTACTCGATTCAGAAAGGGACTTTGTCCACTAAGATAGTCTTGGAAATGAGTCATGACTAACAAGAAATGATTTTCCATGATTATGTGTGCATGCCACAAAGTTTCAAGTTTCATGTTATGATTATGGTGATCTCATTTTCACTTCTATGATTTGTTCCATGTTAAGATATTATGATCTCTTTTGCAGGTTATGATTTTCAAAAAGATATGATGTGATTTTTATTTCTTTTGTATACCCTTACTGAGCATTTGAGCTCACCCTTTTATGTTTTCTTTTCCCCAGGATATAAATAAAGGTTTTAGGTAAAAAAAGGGAAGATCTTTATGGGAGATATTGAAGATCTTTCACCAAGATTAGAAGATTACGTTCCGAGTTTCCAAAGACACTAAACTATTACGATCCTTTAGTGTGTGTTTTTGTTATGTACTAAGTATTCCGCAAATGTAATGTAATGTCCATGTACGATAAGCTTCGGGTCTCTACAAAAACACATGACTTCAGCAAAAAAAAAAACAAGAACTCATTATGTTAGGATTATGAGTGGAATGAATAATTCCATTGTAAAACATAATAATGGGTATTCTAATGGTATAATAAATAACCACGTTAACCATTAATAATATTTTCATAATGAGGTAATGAATGATGGGGGAATACATAACCATACTATCAAGGCATTATGCTAAGAATACAAATAATCATTTTATTGAGGACTTTGGCCAAGACCATAGTCAGTATCATTAGACATAATGATAATAAAAGCGTATATATCATGCCCCACACAATAAATAATAAGTATAATTCAATATTTATAAGAATGATGATATATATAAACAACATATACATGCATGTTTAAGAAAACATATGAAATGTAAATTACATTCCCTAATCATTAATCATAAAACTAACCATTCAGAGTAAATTAGTGAATGGTTTAAAGATAGATCATACATAGATAAAAAATCATATATCATAAAATATTAATCCTAATAAAATATAAGTATTAATATGTGTTTTGAAATATATTAATAGACAATTATAAAATCTTCGATTAATTCATGGAATTAATACTCTTTTACATTAAAAAGAAAAGTTCTTTTGGAAGTTCCCTTCTAAAAAACTAGATGTGAAGTAAGATATATTTTCATAATAATATATGATATTTTATAAATATAATTATTTACAAAAACAAATTATATAAATCCCCAAAAATAGATAAGAATATTTGGTATTCCATTGAATATGGGTGGTATTT
This sequence comes from Viscum album, assembly GCA_963277665.1. Taxonomy (NCBI): domain Eukaryota; kingdom Viridiplantae; phylum Streptophyta; class Magnoliopsida; order Santalales; family Viscaceae; genus Viscum; species Viscum album. The sequence goes on from OY728157.1 coordinate 603,157,331, forward strand.
CAGAAATAATTTCAAATGTTCCTTTCAATATGTGTAACTACCACTAAAAATAAAGGATTCTGGTTGGTAGACATATATAGACCACTCAAACAGAATATATTTGGAGTAAATAATAATATATAATAATTTAATTGAGGAAATTAGACAACGCAAGTAACCCAAATGATAATGGAGGTTTTGGTGGAAAACCCTAACCTTAAATCTAAATGTTCAACTCCAAACCTTATTGTCATAGAATATAAAATTAGACTCATTAATTAAAATATATAAAACCCTATAATACATGTAATTCATCTATCAAACAAATTAGTTCAACTATGTCATTATTTATAAGTTATAAAATTGAATTTCGTCATTGAGGAGTATACGTTTTCTTGATTTTCATTATCAGTTCACTTGTTTTTAGGCAATGGAGTTCATGTGGAGTGTATGTAAATCACTAGAATTGAATTTAAACATTATTTATTAACATAAATTTGTTTTGATAGTCATTTATATCATTTGGATAAATTTATTGAGTATGAACCATTGTATGAAACATTAATGACAATCACTTAAATTATTTTGGTGGTATTTGGAGTATTAAGAATGAGATTTGTCATATATTTTAATAATATGTACATATACCAGATCCTGAATATTAGGTAGGTTATAATACATATGTTATAGTGTAGTTTAACCATAAAAATAGTTGCATGACTAGTAATTAATGATAAATTTAGGAACAAAACTTCGTCGCCTGTGAAGGTTGTAAGATGGAACCTCACAGACGATGATTTCATTTATATGAGAGAGATAGATAGAGTAATAATATTGATAATGATCATTTAATTAGCAAGTAATAATTCCATTATATAGTTGATAGTAGAGGTATAAGGATAAATTGGATATAGTATGTTAGGAGTGAATAAGAAAATTAGATAGATTGAAATGAAACTAAATGGAAAAGAACGATGCTTTACCTCATGTAATAACCTCCTTGAGGACCTCCTTAAGGGAAGGGGTTTTGGAAATTTGGAAAGACCAAGACCTCTTAGATGTGGGGAATAAATAAGGAAGGGTATTATGGAAGAGTAAAGATGAGGAAAATGGATTTAGTGGAGTGAAGATAAGAGGAAGTGAGTGAGGATTTTATATTTCATGAGAGGAATGAGTTTTGAATATTTTATTCATTATTTTATTAATTCCCTCATGACAATAAATCACATTGAATCACATGACCCATAATAGTAATAGGTGCATTTTATTTAAAATATAGTCAGATTACATTATCCTTACATCACTTATGACACAATAAATCATGTGTTTAGCAATTGTCATTAATTATTATATCTTACTAGTAACACAAAATTCAAGTATTTTTGAAAAATCCAAAAATTTTAACCCAAAAATTTTTCGATGTATATATTTCCAAAATTAAATAATTTTCTTCAAAATAATATTTTTAATATTTTTATTTTTATTTTTTAAATAAAATAATAATTTATTAAAAATAACTATAAATCTATAATGCATTTTATAACACCTTGAAAATTTAATCAGGTTCCCATAATATTTCCCTATAACCATAAGATAATAATGTAACAATTTAAGATTACTTATTATGAAAATACTGTTCCATTTTGAATTATGATATTAATAAAAAAAATTGTAATTAAAATATTTATAACATACATAAATACTAACACTTATACTATGATTTTGTTACACATATAAAGAGTGTAAATTGTATTAATACACTAATATGTGAAATTTATATTTTTTAAAAAATTTATTATTAATTACTATTAATAAGGGTATGTTACTATTCATCAATAAGTATGTTTGTTTTATTAGATTATAAATAACCTACTGAATGCAACTGTGTATGTGAGTTTTCTGAAATTACAATCATAGAGGTGGTAAAATTATATTTACAGGATATGTTGTAACATAGTGGTAGAGAATAAGTGAAATCAATTGTAAATTTATTTGAAAAATCATGTGGTGTTACATTATGCCCTCATTTCAAAATTTTCACCCTCAAAATTATCAAAATTGTACCTCACTAAAATATTTGGGTAGTTCATTATTATAAGGACCACAGGAACCCATGTTGAGAATGTGATTCATCAACACTTATTCATTAGTGTTTAGAATCTAGATAGGCTCTTCACATTATGTAAGGTTAGGTTCCAATTCTATAGCATTAGAAGCGAGTACATGTCTTTGGTATAGCATATTCTTTCTCAGCAATGTGAAATGGTACACATTTTATACTTTAGATAGGATATGTGGTATATCCAAACGATGTGAAATAGCTCCAATTATCTCCATAATTTCAAAAGGACCTATGTAACTAGTGCTCAGTTTCTCGTTATTTAAATATTTTATAACACCCTTGCACTGATATACAATTATGAAAACATAATCTCCAACATGAAATTCCAAATCCTTCCCTCAATTATCGACATATTTTTTTTTCTTTGATATGGTTTGATATATCCATGAATATATTTTACATACACGTTTATCTCATCCACATGATCAGGGCCAACAATATTCTTTCACCATCTTCATCACAACAAGTTGGTATAAGAAATATCATTCCGTACAAGGCTTCATATGGTGCCTTTGAATTGTGGAATGGAAACTTTTATTGTAGGAAAACTCAACCAAGTGTAAATACTAATCTCACATACCTTGATAGTTGAGTGATCATGATATAAACATGCCTTCTAATGTATGAGTCATCATAACATATTTCCCATTAGTTTAAGGATGATAAGAACTACTCAAAAAAATCTCAATCCCCAATTATTTCAAAATAATTTTCCTGAATTTTGATTTCAATAATATATCTCTATCAGAATAAATTTATGGTGATGCTCAGTGAAGACTCAAAATATAATATATATATATTCCTTCTAGGTTCTCCAGTGGAAAATTATTCATTTTAGAAAGGAAATGTACAAATTTGGTAATTTGATCCAGAATTATCTGTATTCCAACATTCTTTATTGATGTTTTTGGTATTAAGGTGAGAAAATACATGGCGATTTCATCCCATTACAATTTTCGTAGATGTAGAGGTTTCATGAATCCTCTAGGAAGATGTTTTTATGCCTTCACTTGTTGAGAGACTAAACTCTTGGATACATAATCATCATATTCTCTCTTCATGTTATCACAATAGAAATTTTCATTCAAGTCTCTATAAATTTTTGTGAATCCAGGGTGTATAGAGAAATTTGATCTTTGAGAATCAACATATAACTCCATTTTCATTTCATATAAATAGGGAACAGATAGTCGCTTACCATATTTCATAACTCTATATTCCCATAGGATGTTACCCAACTTCCCATCTTTCACAACATTTACAATATATTGAAGATTCTCATCATTAGAGAGTGAAGCATTAATTTATTCCAAAAAATATGGTTATAAAACCATTTTAAAAAGTGGTGATGCTTCAGCTTCTTTAATAATTACCATATCCATCCTCTGTAGATCCTTCTTTCCTCTTAATCATTATTACAAGGGTTCCCCACAGAGAAACACTAGGGTGAATAAATCCTTTATCACTCAATTCATATAGTTGTTTCTTCAGTTCCAGCAATTTCACAGTGGCCACTCTATATGGGGTATTTTATATGGGCTATAAATATGGATTTAATTTAAAGGGAAATTCAATTTCTTGATCTAGAGTATGTCTAGGTAAATCCTCTAGAAAGACATTAACATATTCATGGAAAATATGTTTGTCCAATATTTTAACATTCTTTTCCTCGTCCATAGTTATTTCATGTCCTTCCTCCCAAATAATTGAATTTATTAGAGCTACTGGGGGAAAATCTAGATTACAATCAAAAGGGGATGTTTCTACCCTAGAGATGAGAGATTCAACGTCATCATAAAAAATTTTGACCACATTCTTCTTGATATAAATGTTTTCATCATATTACGATATCTAATCCATACCGCGTATTATATCAAATCCAATCCAGGGTATGAAAATAAATTCAACAAATAATGAATGAAAATATGGCATAATGGGGACCTCCTAACACAACTTTTTTGCAATGATATATACCTTAAGAGTTTTGACTGACATCTACCGTATTAAATAAAATATGAAATTTCTAATATTAATGGTTAATAAGGATGATATTAAATAATGTGATGAACCGTAATCAAATAAATCATTGTTTATGTTTGAGGAAATGATTAAAGTCTATGTAACCACATCGTTCAGAACATTAACCTCTACAGTTGTGACCGCACAAGCATGGCCTTGCTCTGTGGCCTTCTTTGGTGAAAATTTACCTCCCTATTATGAAATTCATTTGAATATTGTACCAGATCCATGGATTTATAGCATTGAACATTGGAAGATTCATTATTCCCCTTACAATCCAGCTATAGGTTTCATTTTTCCCCGCACTTGTGATAGAATCACATTCCATTAGAGAAAGTGCCATTGTGGTTCATCCAATATTTAATGCAGGATGGATGGGCAACTCTTCACATACCCCCCATTCCCCAATTTTCTTTTTTAGAGTTTTTAAAATCCCTCTTCTTCTCTTTACTTCATTTATAGTTATAAGAATTAGAAAATTAATTTTTTTTCTTAATAGCACTCGAGAATATATCTTAATATGATAAGTAACAATCTGAGATTAGTTCCATTTGAGTAATGGTTTTAAACCATCAATGATATGATCAATAATGAACTTTTTATTACATATATATTCCAAAAAATGTATTTCTAACCTTCTGATGTAATATGTTTACTATTCAACATTTGTATCCTCCTTCTGCATCAGATTCAAGAATTGGCTTTCCTTATTTTCTTTCATTTCAAGAGGGAAGTATTTTTCTACCAATATTTTGTTAAAATAACTCAATTCCATTTCTTCAATTTCTTATCCCTCCTTTATGTTTTGGATAAAATACCACCACTGATCTGAATCTACCAATATTTTATAACCATCCCAGAAAACCTTCTCTCTTTAATTATATCTGAATGTGATGAATATTTTATCAAATTAACTTATCCACTTCTTAGTAACAAATGGGTTTGTGGTCCAATTGAATTATGGAGGATGTTGTCAAATAAATCGATCTACTATAGATCCCCCATATTGTGGATCTTGATTCTCTATATGGGTAGGGTTTTAATTCATATCCTAATTCATAAGTCCCATTATAGTAATAAATTTTTTAGCACTAGCCATAGAACGAGAGCCAACATCATTATCTTACATCGGATGCAAATACCTACATGGGACACATGCATTCATATTCATTCCATTACTTCCACAAGGATCCATTTCTAAATAATGGAATACACTAGAATTGGCTTTGAATCATAATGTATAATACCAATGTAGTAAAATACTTAGCATAAATTGAAAATATATTTATAGCTCATATCATATTCATAATTATGGTTTCATTGAGGAATATTTTAGATTTAAATCCTTCATAATGACTTTTAATGAAAATGTCAATTATCCTAAATGAATCCTCAGGGAGTGTTAACCTAGTTATGTATTCTTTCTCGTTGTCATGTACTAGGATACCATAGGTCAAGCCCAAAACACCTTTTCTGACATTTCACTACTAGATACATCTATGCGAGAACCACATCCAGTAATAGTATCCAGATAGAGATTTATCTATTAGAAATATTCACATAATATATTCCTCATGAAAATTCCAGGATATTATTATATTTTTATACTAAAAACATTCCTAGTGTTTTTTTCCGAATCTACATTTTCAAAATCTTGTTTCTATGTATTCTAATGAACTTCCTATGATACGAACTGTAAGGACCCGGCCCCAGTTGCCCGGTGAAAGTGCCTTATATATTTATATTTTTTTACATAAAAAATGAATATCCATCCTTAGGTATCAAGTAGTTTAGTAGATTTAGAAACAATATACATACATACATTCATCACTATAATATGAGATGAAAAACAACATATAAATTACATCATCAACATCCATAACTCCTTTGATATTTATTCATTTCATTCATAAAAAATCATCATGTCCTAATAAACTGATACATAAGAAATGAGGGATTCAAAACACTCAGAAAGGATATTAAATTAAGTGTAATATATCATAAACATATACATTATGCATGTTGTATAAATAAAAACACAAACCTTTAGCAAAAAACTCAAACAAATTATGACAGGATTATGAGATGAATAGGTGATGTCATTTTAAAACATAATCCTTGGTATTATACTAGTCAAATAACCACATGAACCATTACTACTATTTTTATATTGAGTTAATTCATATTGCAGGTCATCATAACCATACAGTCAAGGCCTCAAGCCAAGACCGTAAATAATCATTTTGTCAAAGCCTTGTGCCAAGACCGTAGTTTGTCTCATTAGGAATACTGATGCACCAAGGTAAAATAGAAGGCCCCAACCAAAAATTACTATGTCAAATTCATTCATAATATGAATGGGGATAAATGTAAAAAACATATACATTCATTCTAAAATTAATATATTAAATGTAAATAAAATTCACCGAACATTAAGCATAAAACTAACCATTCAGAGTGAATTGGTGAATGTTTTCAATATAAAAAATCCACATCCTAACTATCATAAAAAATTAAATATATATTCTATTAATATATAACAATCAATAGGGGTTTATAAATATATGGTGATACTATAAAAAATAATTGATTAATTCTTAGAATAAATACTCTTGTACATTGAAAAGAAGTGTTATTTTCGGAAAATCATTGTACAAAACCATAAGTAAAGTAAGATAGTTTTTTCATAATATATTGAGTGATTTTATAATTATAATCGTAAAAAAACATATTATATTGTGCCCTTTAAAAAAGGTATGTATTTGTGAAAATTCCTTGAATCTGGCTTGTATTTCGGAATTTTTTTGGATATTCCTTTTAAAATGTGTAACTCCCCATGATATATGGATGTATTAAGGTTGTTAAAAATATATAGAATAGTCACACCTAATTTATTAGTAGTACATAATAATACATATGAATTTATTTGAGGAAATTAGTCAATAAAAGGGACCCAAATGAAATTGGATGTTTGGGTGGAAAACCCTTATATTAAATCTGAATGTTTTGGTCTTGACCCTATGGTCATAGAATAAGAAATTAGACTCATTAATAACACAATTCATACTATATTATATATTAATTTATTTTATCATAATTTTTCAGTTCCTTTATGTCTTTATTGATAAGTTATAATATATGATTTCGTCATTACAGTGTGTTAAATTTCATGATTTTCTTAATCGGTTCACTTGTTTTTTTATTAAGGATGTTCATTGGGAATGGATGACAATATATAAAATTTATGAATATTAATCAGTTTTAATTTTCATTTATATCATTTATATATATATATGAGGATAAAACATTTTATAAAATATTAATGACAATCACTTAGATTATTTTGGTTGAATTTTGATTATTAGGAACTAGTTTGGTCATATGATTTTATATTTTGTACATGTATGGGTTATTGAATATTACGTAGGATTTAATACATATTTTATATTTCGGTTCTACCAAAAAGAAATACACAACCATTATTGAAGGATAAATTGAATAATGAACGATTGTAGTATTTATAGGTTGTAAATTAGAACCTCTCAGATGATGATTTCATTTATAAAAGTGATATAGAGAGAGTTTGAATATTGAAAATTTGTAGTAAAATAACATTGAATTATTATAGTATATATGTGATAATAGTTTTGTAAGGATCAATTGGAAATGGGATGTTTGGAGAGAATAAGGAAACATGATAAATTGAAATGAGAATGAAAAAAAAGATTCTTTACCTCTTGTAGAAAACTCCTTGAGAACCTCCTTAATGGAAGGTGTTTTGGTATTTTTTTATTTCCAAGATCCCCTAATCTTGGGGTGTGACTAAGGAGTTATATTTGGATAGATCCAAGACAAGGCACATGGCTTGAGAGATGTGAATAGAAGAGGAAGTGACGGGGGTTATAGTGAATGAGATGAGTGAATTTTGAATATGTTATTCATATTTTTAATAAATATCTTAGAAAAACCATAAATAATGCTTATTGTGTCTTATAATTGTAATATGTTGATGTGATTTCGAACATAGTATGCTTACATAATCCTTACATCCCTTATAACCCAATAAATCTTGTATTTAGCATTTATTTTAAATTATCATATTTTAATATTCAAACAAACTTCATATATTTTAAAAAAATCCAATAAATTTTCCCTAATCATTTTTTGAAATAAATAATTTTTAAATGAAAGAATATTTTTTGAAAATAATTTCCAAAAAATATTTAATTTGTTTTTTAAATAAAATCATAAAATTTTCCCAAAAACAAATCTTTAAAACTATAACTCTATTTAGAACTCCTTGAGAAATGAGTAGAGGACACATAAAATTTTATTATAACCATGTGAAAATAAATTATTATTTCATATTACATTTTAAGAAAATAAATAAAAATTTAAAATATTAAAAGAATTATTTTTTTAATTAAAATATGCATGCCATACAAAAATAATAATAATAATACTATATTTGTTTTTCCTTTATAAGGTGACGAACATGTATTTACAGTATCCTGGGTAAAAATATATTTTTAGACAAATTTAATATTCATTTATATTATTTACTCATCATACAGGGTGGTTACAATAAATAATGGTTTGTTATTATTCATCAAAAATTATGTTTGTCTTTTCAGACTCTATATATCCTACTGAATGCAACCTAGTATGTCAGTTTTCCAAAATTCAGATCACTGGGGTTGTAAAATTATGTTAACTAGCTAGGTTATAACAATGTGGTTTAGACTTATTTCATTAAATAGAAAATTTATTTACAGAATCTTAGTTTGTAACATAAAACAAATATAATCGTATTTTTAGTTAAAATGTCCATTATCACTTGAGAAAAACATGAATAAAAATAGTGGTAGAATAACATTTATAAATTTTTTAAAATTTCATGAGAATAAATAGATTCATGAAATAATATGTCAAATGGAATTATATATATCATATAAAATTGAATTAGTTTGTAACAAAAAATAATTCTTAAAGGAATTTAAATTTAGATGAAATCCCATACCGTGAGTCTACCTCAACACATAAAGTAATTATATTCCTAAATAATTAGGTTTAATTTATGAATTAATGTGAATATTTTTCAGGTTTATTATTCCTCTAATATCCTTTATTATCAGGTTATAAAAATTTCCTAATTATTTATGTTCACATTGGATGTTCAGTTGATATTCGGTATTTGAGTCAGAAATAAACTTAGATGGATGTCAATAGTCACTATGTTTATAAAACCATCATTTACAGAATAATATTAATTACATAAAAAATTATAAATATAAATTATACATTTAATTAAATCAATTTATTTATGTTATAAAAAATGAACAATGTTATATTCATGGAGCAGGTAGGTCGTATGTACGTATGAGTAAAATTTTTATTTATCATTGATGAGTATGGAAATATGTTAATTATTATATTATATTTCCAGAGTGATAATATTTTTAAATTAATAATAATAATTTTAATATATATATCATAAAAGTGATGTGATGAACTAAAATGATTCACTTCGCTTCTTGGAGTGGATAGTTCACACATATGCATGAATGAATTTATCATTTTTTTTTGTGTGGAATGTATTATCATAATTATTATATTATTATTTTATAATGATTAATATGTCCTGAATTAAACATATCAATATTAATTCAAATATCATAACCAGTCTTGTGTTGTGATTATAGAAAATGAATTAGATCAGTTATTGGATGTGATAGTTCAAATGTAGGTAAGAAATATTAATTCCTTTTATATTTTATATAAGTGGAGATAGATTTAGGTGATGATATTAAAAGAATAAAATCTCAATATATTTACTATACTAGAGATATTATGTCATCATGGTAGGAGGAGATTTGAATTATATGAAAGAATATTTAAAATAGAAATACTTAAAGAAAACGATACATCTTCTTCAGTTTATCACCCTTCAAGAACACATTAAAAATGTTAAGGATGGGTTTTTACATAATATATATCCTCAAGAATCTTGAGAGGGATTTTTTTATGGGTTTAGGGAAAATATTTTCAGAAGAAATGGGTTGCTAAAAGTGTGAGTATAAAGAGAACCATGTTGATGTACATGTACATTACATTACTTTTTCATAATAATTAATATAAAACAAGAACCAACACTCAAGGATCGTAATAGTTTAGTGTCTTTGGATACTCAGAACATAATCGTCAAATCATGGTGAATGATCTTCAACATATCCCATAAAGATATTCCCCTTTTGTCTTCTTACCTTAACCCTTTATTTAAATCCTGGGGAAAAGAAAACATGTAATGGGTGAGCTCAAATGCTCAGTAACGGTAAGCATGGAGAAAATAAAACAAATCATATACATTTGAACTTAAAAAAACATTAACAAAAAGTTTAAAGATAAAAATCATGAGAAATAAATCATGGCAGTACAAAAGCCATAGATCATAAAGTAACATTAATCATGATTAAATAGCATGGGAATAAAAAATGTAATTGTGGAAAACCATTTATCACATGATATTATTTCCATAGTATCCAAGGCATTACTTCCAAAACTATCTTAGTGGACAAAGTCCATTACTGAATCGAGTTCACTCCTCATTCCAGTCCTATATAACTGAAATAGATTAACTTGTTGTTCCATCCATGTCTATCTCATGAGATATAAATATTTACCCAAGTCATTAGAGGCAGATATAGGTCCCACACATCACATAATGAAATCATTCTTACGGGTGCCACAACATAAACATAAATCATTCATCATAACCCAATGAATAAAATGGGTTTCATAAACATCATCCCATCATAACATAATCAATATAAAACAAATGGATATCATTTCATCAAAAGAAAAGTGAAACCATGTAAATCATAGAGACATTATACTTGAAACGTACACATATGAAATAATGTCATCTTATATGGAAAATGATTTTGATAATACACATGAAATTAATTCTTGAGGAAAATATCATTTCTTCTTCAAAATAATTTTCTTTTCATAAAATTCCATGCAATTTTACAAGAAAATGATTTTGTTGAAATTAGTCCTGAAATATTTTAGAGTAATCTTCAAGAAAATATGACATTATAAAACTCTAAAAATTCGTTCATGTCGTATAAGTTAAAAAGTATTCTCTTTGTACTTTTTCAACAACGTCAAAACGTACCACAGATGGTAAATAAAATAAAGATTCCTTCCATACTACATAGTAATAGTGAAAAAGGAGTAAACATGTATTTAATCATACATGGAAGAATAGTAAACACTTTATGAAAAAATTCTTATAAAACACAGACATGGATGATAAATATAACCATAGTAAATACTTACGTATAAGAAATCTTGGATAAAAATGAGATTGGAAAATTATCCCTTACCTTAGGTCCAATTTCTTCTGTACGTGTCTGAAACTCTTTTATAGTGGGTTTAAACATATTATTAACTTTTAATAGAACCATAATAATATTTATTATATCTTATATGATTCACTTATCACTTTATATTACCTGTTATTTTGTTAATTCCATGTTAAAGCAATGTTTTGGGTAAAATCGTTTCATTTATCGTACGTGTTTCGACTTGTTGATCATGATATTATTGTTAATTATATCAATATTTAATTAATTATATAATTTAAATCATGATTTATATATAATATATATTATGTATATATATATATAATAGATAGACAAATGAAGTTAAATACACCGTTTTTGGAGACGGTAGGCCGAACGTACGCATGAACGCCGTTTTCCATTCCTTATTGACTTGAATGGAAGTAAGTAGATGAAATATATATATATATATATATATATATCTAGTAGCTTTATTATTTCATATATTTCATTATAATTCCTTATATATACTTTATAATCATTCTTTAATGGTAATCATAGAGAACGAATCTCATTGCGTCATGGAGACGGTAATCAGTGCATACACACGAGCAATGATATTGATCCCATATTTATTGAATGGAATTGGAGTGCATGATATAATATCTCAAAATTATTATCATTTCATAATAATAATATATAGTAATTCTTTACACCATTATACTCATCCAAGTAAAGTGGTGGTAGAAAAACATATTACACCACGACGTGGAGACGATATTCTGTACGTACGCACGTGGGGTGATTTCAATTTTCATAGGACTGATAGAAGGTGAAATAGGTTTGGTTTATATTTATAATAACATATAAGTATATAAGTAATACTTATGTTGTTTCTTAATAATTAAAAAACTAAATAACAGGAAGTATAAGAAGAGAGAAACTTGAAAAAATCGGTAGAAGAGATTACCTATTCTTCGACATGCCCCTTTTAAACTTTCTCTTAGGGAACTAGAGTTGGTCTTTTCAGAAGACCAGAACGTCTATGATATAACTAGAAAGGTTTATAAGAGAAATTGTTATGGGTTGGCCAAGAATGAAGTCTCAAATTTGTGTAAAGTGGATAGGGAGGAGGTGCCCTTTTATAATGGAGGAGATGGGCACCATAAAAAAACGTAAAAAATACTTTTATAATAAATTTATATTCAGTTTATAATGTCACGAAAGTGACTTATTTCGAGGCTAGTGTAGGGATGGTTCGAAATCATATCAACCAATAGGTTTTAGACACATTTTGGTTAACATTTTACCCTTATCATTTAGATTTAACTCTAAGTGAAATAATTTAACTTTTACCGTGTCTTCTTGTATTATTATACTATATGGTTAATCAACAAACTATGAACTGCCAATCGAAACCCAATTGGTTAATTAATGTAATATATATTATTATATAAGTATTTTTGCTGAGACATGGATTTTTAAGACCATTATATTAATTAATAAAATAATATGGGATTTAAAAACTCTTTTATATCAATTTTTACACTATTTGGTATTTTTTTTCTCTATATTCATAACAGCATTATTACTTCGAAAAAAATTCATATTACCAACCCCAATGTATTTTATTAACCTCTTAAATTGATTTAATTCATATAAAGTCTCAAATTACATTTATTTGGGTATTTATAATATCAACTATATTAATATTTCATTAATAGGATAATTACTGCATCATCATTGTGTAAAAAATAAATTAAATTATTTAATGTCTAAAAAATATAAATAAAATACCATTATGTAGGAAATTTTTCTATATTTATAATTAATATTTATAATAAAATTTACTTTATGTATAACCCTATATTTAAAATTCTTTAGTTAATAAACATGTATTTTAACTCTTTTAACTCTTCTTTAAATAAAATAATAATAAGTTTCCTAATCTAATCCAAGTGGACCAAAGAGGATCATATTTTATTTTTAAAGTTGTTTTTGGTCTAATTACACTTATATAATAGAGTTAGGACATGTGTTATGGTATTAATAATATCATTTGTACCCTTAATTACACTATTTACTTTTAATTATGGTAAATAAATGTAAAAATTTACTATTCACCAAAAATTATTTTTATCTTATTGAACCACAATTTACTCTTTGATATTAACCATGTGTTTCATATTTTTGAAATTCAACTCACAGAAGAGGTAAAATTGTGTAATATGTAAATTTGAAAATGCTCCTAGGTGGTGGGTAAAAGAAGGTAAAAAGTTCAACAAAATTTTTATATATCTAAAATTATTAAAAAATGACTCCAAATAATTGCATTGAACTTATATAGGTATTATGAATATTTTTTGACCTAAATTAAATTTAAAAAAATAATTTATTATTTAAATAAAAATTCGGTTATAACCAATAACTCTATGTTTTCACTATTTATCAAAAATTTAATGTTTTCAGAAAAATACAAAAATTTCACCATAGGCTAATTTCAATATTCCAAGTCCCAAAATGACCTCTATTTTGAAAAATAAAATTTATAAAATTTCATAAAGTTGTTATTACTATTCATAACGTCTAGTTTATATAATATTTTAATAACATATCGTTGTTTAGTGAAACTCGATATTGCGTACAACACAAGATATCGAGGAAGGTTTCTCTTGTATCTAATGAATACCAATTCAGGGTTGCATGTAGGTAATGATTCCTTTGGATTTGCATATCACATACTCAAAATACAGTTCAGTTATACATTGATCAAAATCTATACTCAATGTTGCATTGAATAATTTCTACCAAAGAACATGAAATTGTGTGTAACACAAGCCAAGAATATTGTTGTGTATACTGCAAACTAATACGGTGTTGGGTATAAATCTATCTAATCTTGGTGTAGTGTACAACAGAAGATATCAATGAAATTAAAATAATATATCCCATAAAATATCAGGGTGTTATATTCTACACCCTTAAAATGAATTTCACCCTTGAAATTCATCGGGGATATAAACGGTTTGCTACCTAAAATATTCTTTCATAAAAACCCACATAGTAAAAAGGAATACCAAAAAATAACTCTAAAAACTGAATTATGAAACGTAATTGTTACCCAAATTAACTAATCATTGGGTTTCAACATAAGAGAACATATGTGAAAAATATTTATATGGAAGAGGAATCTAACCATCATGTTCTGATGGAGAGTGGTAGAGAACATGGCTATGAAAAGGCCAACAATCACAAAGCCATAAATATTTTATGATCTATGGTACCATCTGATTCATCAAATATGAGGGCAATAAGACTAAATTTATTGTTTTCAAATTCATTTCCCTAAAGTTGATAAAATTGGAATTAGAATAAATACTAACTTGACTTTGGTAAAATGTCACAGTTTTTTTGTGCCTTAAACAATTTCCACATCATATCATAAATAAATGAAGTTGAATTTGTCTTCGTGAAGTGTTAGCAGATCAAGAGATTGAATGATAGGTAATTAAATCTGTCTTAAAAAAATGGTTAGTAAAAGTTATTAAATATACATAAGTTCATCCATGGTGAGATTAATCGTACATGGTTCCTAAAATGGACTTATACATCATCTATCATACCGATTAATAAAATAAAACCAGTTTCTACTAACTACAGACTTCATGTAGGCCAGTGGTATGCGATAAAGGCATGTCTCACTTCGGTTGTGGGTTCGATTCCCACACCCTTGTCTGATGTAACAGGTTGTCGATCGTCCCATGGGTTGTCGTTTTTCTAAAATTATACTATTATAACATTCCAGAAATAATGTCGAAAAACAAGTTCTATCCTTAAATAATACTATCTGATGTCCAACGTAATCCATTACAGTCTTTAGGCTTATCCAAAATACATTTTTCCTATCTCATAGTATAATGAAAACGATTACTTGAAAGGTCACATAACAAACACATGAGTACCATCATTTATCTCGCATATATAATAAGATATATCTTTTTGGTATCATTTCAAACATGTCAATACCTTAATCATGTATTTTCATTAAATATGTATAAACATATAATCATTTTGAAAACATAAATGATCCCAAAATTTCTATATACTCAAACCATGATATCACTTTGTACTTATATCAGTCATGAGTTCATTAATATTATCAAACATTTCATTATCTCTTTATCCCTTCATTATGCACAAATCATCTTCTTTACAAAAATATCTGAATATCTTTTCAGGGTTACCATTACCATTCAACATATATTCTCAAAAAAACATAAGTAAAAACAATAGTGTAACAATCCATGGATGTTTATTTATTCCAGAGTACCATGAAATTATGTATACAACGTTACTCTTGATAAACATGCAATCATTACACTACCTTATTAAACCATTGACCGAGCTTCATCATTATATTACTCAACACCACTTTCGTCTCATATACAATTTTTAGTCTCGTAATCATCATCCACATAAATACTACACATATGACCATGCTGATTCTCTTCATGTTAATTTCCCTCAGGGCATTGGTTTTCATAATGCACATACGTTCCATATTTAAAACATCTAACAGTTGTTGATGTCTTAGCAATATCATTATCATTTTCCATGTTGTTAACTGAACCTTTTCCTTTACAATTACTGGCCTTTTGTCCTTCTTTTCCAAACCCAAATCATCTTCCAGTTCCTTTGAAACATTCTCCCTGATTCCTCTTCCCACATGATTTACATGAGGGAAATTGAACTTTCCTACCCCTATGGTCATCATGAGGATTCATCTTTCTCTTATTAGCTGAGTGGGGAATCTTACAAAAGTTGATTTTATTGATCATATTATGAGATTGATGATTAGGAATAATAATGATATGTATACTTCTAGATCCGATTTCATTTTTATTCTCTTGATGAATATCATTCCATTGTCCATCATATCATCGATTATCGTGAATCTTCTAGTTTCCAGCCATTTTCTAAAACCCAAAAAAGAATACTATGAGAGGAAAAAATCATAATCAAGGGGAAGTACCTTCAATATCTAACATCATCGGTTTAATTGTAAGATCTTTACCATAATTCTAGGAAAATAACCTACACTTATACATATCCTTAGGGACATCTCTAGACATACCATAGAAATATCTCTAGGGATCTCACTAATGTTTTCGCATCCTAGTTTCCAAAGGTTAATTAAACCTTTCATCTGATACCAACTATAGAGACCCAAGCTTGACATACATAGACATTACATTACTTTTTCATAATAATTAATACATATAATGAACCAACACCCAAGGACCTTAATAGTTTAGTGTCTTTGAAAACTCGTAAAATAATCTTCTAATCATGGTGAAAGATCTTAAACATCTCCCATAATGATCTTACCCTTTGGTTTTCTTACCTAAAACGTTTCATTAAATCTTGGGGAAAATAAAACATATAAAGCATGTGATCAAATGCTCAGTAAGGGTAAGCATGTAGATAATAAAACAAATCATATACATTTGAACTAAAAAAATATGAACATAAATTTTAATCATCAAAATCTTGAGAAATAAATCTTGGGTGTTCATAAGGAATAGATCATAAAGGAAAATTAATCATGATAAAATAGAATGGGAATAAAACATGTAATTTTGGAAAATCATTATTCACATGATATTATTTCCATAGTATCCAAGGCATTGCGACCAAGACCATATTAGTGGACAATGTCCCTTACTGAATATAGTTCACTCCTCGTTCCAGTCCTATATCAATGAACCGAATTGAAATTCCATTCCATCCATGTCTATCTCATGATATATAAATATTTACCCAATGAATTGGAGTTATATATAGGTCCCACTCATCTCATAATTAAATTATTCTTACATGTGCCACAACGTAAACATAAATCATTAATCATAACCCAACGAATAAAATGGGTTTCATAAACATCATCCATCATATAATAATCCATATAAAAAAATGTATATCATTTCATCATAAGAAATGTGAAACCCATTAAATCATAAATACATTATACTTGAAATGTATACATATGAAATAATTTCATCTTAGATGGAAAATTGTTTTGATAAAACACATGAAATGAATTTTTGAGAAAAATATCCTTTCTTCTTCAAAATCATTTTCTTTTCACCAAATGCCATGAAAATTTAATAGAAATGGATTTTGTTGAAAATAGTCATGAAATATGGTAGATTAAGCTTCTTGAAAATAATGCGTTATAAAACTGTAATAATCTGTTCATGCCATATAAGTTAAAAAAACATCCTCTTTGTACTTTTTCTGAAAAGTCAAAAAGTACCATGTATGATAAATAAAAGAAAGATTACATCCATACTACATTGTAATAGTCAAAGAGTAAACATGAATTTAAAAATAAATGGAAAAATAGTAAACACTTTATTACAAAATTATTATAAAACATGGACATGGATGATTAATATAACCCCAGTAAACACTTACATATAAGTAATCTCGGATAAAAATGAGATTGAAAAATTATCCCTTACCATAGGTCCAATTTCTTTCATACATGTCTGAAACTCTTGTATAGTGTGTTTAGAAATATTATTAACTTGTAACAGAACCATAATAATATTTATCTTATCTTATATGATTCACATATGACTTTATATAACCTGTTCTTCTGTCAATTCACTGTTAAATCATCATTTTGTGTAAAATCATTTCATTTATCGTATGTGTTTTGACTTGTTGTTCATTATATTATTAATAATTATATCATGATTTACTTACTTCAAGAATGTACATAATGAATTATATATCATATATACTATATATATATATAATATATAGATAAATGAAATGAAATACAATATTTTTGGAGACAGTAGGCCGTACATACGCATAAACGTTGTTTTCCTTTCATTATTTACTAGAATAAAAGTAATTAGATGAATTATTTATATATATAAATAGATCCAGTATCATTATAATGACATATATTTAATTATTATTCATTATATACACTTTTTATTCATTCTTGTATGCATTACATGGACAACGAATCTCATCGCGTCGTGGAGACGGTAATCCGTGCGTACACATGAGCAATGATATCATTTCCATATTTATTGGATGAAATTGGAGTGGATGATATAATATATCAGAATTAGTATCATGTTATTATAATCATATATAGTTATTCTTTTCACCATTATACCAATCCAAGTAAGATGGTTGTTGAAAAAAATATTACACCACGGCGTGGAGACGATATTCTGTTCGTACGCACGTGCGGTCATTTCATTTTTCATAGGATGGATAAAAGGTGAAATAGGGTTGTTTCATATTTATAATAACATGTCATTATATAATTAATAATTATTTTATTACTTTATAATGAAACAATTAAAGAAGAGGAAGTAGAAGAAGAATGAAACATGAAAGAATCTGTAGAAGAGATTACCTCCTCTTCGACGTGCCTCTTTTAAACATCCTATTAGATAAATAGAGTTGGACTTTTGAGAATACCATAACCTCTATTATATAACTATAAAGGTTTATAAGGGAAATTTTCAGGGGTTGACCGATCATGAAGGCTCAAAACTGTTTAAAGATGGGAGGGAGGAGGATCCCTTTTATAGGGGAGGAGAGAGGCACCTTAGGAAAAATATAAAATTTTATTTTATAATAAATTCATATTCAGTTTATAATGGCTCCAAAGTTACTTATTTCGAGGATAGGGTGGGTATGGTTAGAACTCCTCTCAACAAATAGGTTTTAGACAAGTTTCGGTTACCATTATAATCATATCATTTAGATTTACCTATAAGTATAATAATTTAACTTTTACCGTGTCTTCATTTATTACTATACTATATGGTTAATAAAAATACTATAAACTTCTAATAGAACCCCTATTTGTTAATTAATGTCATATATATTGTTATATAAGTCTTTTGGCCCAACCATTGATTTTTAGAACCATTATATCAATTAATAGTATAATATGTGTTTTAAAAACTATTTTATGTCAGTTTTGACACTATTTGGTATTTTGTTTTTTCTAAATTGATAACAGCATTATTACATCGAAGTGAATTCATATAACCAACCTTAATATGTTTTATTAACCTAAAAAATTATTTTAATTCATAAAATGTCTCAAATTACTTTTATTTGGGTATTTATAATATCAATTATGTTAATATTTCATTAATATGGTAATTACTGCTCATCATTGTGTCATAAATAAATTATATTATTTAATGTCTAAATAATATAAATAAAATACCATTATGAAGGAAATAAATTTATATTTCTAATAAATATTTATAGTCTAATTTATCTTATTTATAACCCTATATTAAAAATGCTTTAGTTATTAAACATTGATTATAACTATTTTAACTCTTCTTTAAATAAAATTATAATAAGTGTCCTAATCTAATCCAAGTAGACCAAATAGGTTCATATTTTATTCCTAATGTTTTTTTTGGTTGAATTAAACTTATACAATATAATTAGGACATGTGTTAGGGTAATAATAATAGTATTTTTACCCTTAATTACTCTATTTACTTTTAACCGTGTTAAACAAAATTAAAAAGTTACTATTAAAAACATTATTTTTATCTTATTGAACCAAATTTTACTACTTGATATTAACAGTGTCTCTCAGATTTTCTAAATTCAACTAAAAAAGAGGTAAAATTATTTTTTATGTAAATTTTCAATGCTCCTAGGTGATTAGTAAAAGATAGTAAAAAGTTCAATAACAGTTTTATAGATCTAAAATTATTATAAAATGACTCCCATGAATTACATTGAAGTTATATAGGTATTATGAATATATTTTGACCTAAATAAAATTTATATAAAATTAATGATTATTTTTAAAAAAAGTCGGTTTTAACCAGTAACTCAGTGATTTCACTATTAATAACAATTTTATAGTTTTCAGAGAAATACCAAAAATTCACCATATGCTAATTTCGATATTCTGAATCCAAAAATGAAGTCCATTTTGAAAGATAAAATTTATAAAATTTGAAAATGTGTGTATTAATATTCATAGTGGCTAGTTTATATAATATTTTAATAACATATTGTTGTTTAGTGAATCTTGGTATTGCGTACAATGCAAGCTATCAAGAAAGGTTTCTCTTGCATCTAATGCAAGACAAGTCAGGGTTGCGTGTAGGGAAAGCTTCCTTTGGATATGCTTATAACATACTCAAAATTATAGTTCAGTTATAAATTTATCAAAATCTATACTCAATGTTGTGTAGGATAATTTCTACCAATGAACATGAAATTGTGAGTAACACGAGCCAAGAATATTTTTGTGTATACTGAAAAATAATACGGTGTTATGTATAGAACTATAAAATATTGTTATAGCATACAAAAGAATATATCAAAGTAATTAAAAATAATATATCTCATAAAATCTCTAGGGTTACATTCTACCCCCCCTTAAAATGAATTTCTCCCTTGAAATTCGTCAGGGTTATAAATAGTTTACCACTTGAAATTTTCTTTCATAGAAAATCACATCGTAAAAATATATACCAAAACTTAACATTAGAAAATAAATTATGAAACATAACGATTCCCCAAATTAACTAATCACTGGGATTCCACATAAGAGAACATAGGTGAAAATATGGATATAGAATAGCAATCTAACCATCATGTTCTGTTGAAGAGTGGTAGAAAACATGGGTACGAAAAGACAACATTCACAAAGCCATAAATTTGTGATGATCTAAGGTACCATATGATTCATTATATATGAGTTCAATAGGACAATATTATTGGTTTTCAAGATCATTTTCATACAGTTGAAAAAATTGGAATTAGAAGAAATACTTACTTGATTTTGGTACAATCTCACTGTTGTTTATGCGTTGAAAATTTTCCACATCATCTCTTAACGAAATGAAGTTGAATTTTAAATTTGTGAAGGGTTAACAGATCATGCGATATACTGATATGTCATTCGATCTGTCTCAAACAAAAGGTTAGAAAAAGTTATTAATTATTCATAAGTCCATCTATGGTATGAATAATCGTAAATGGTTCCTAAAATGGACTTATACTTAATTTATCATACTGCTTAATAAAATAAAACTAGTTTCTATAAAGCAGGGACTTCCTGTAGGCCATTGGTATGCAATAAAGGCCTATCACACTTCTGTTGTGGGTTTGATTCCCATAGCCTTGTCTGATGCGATATGTAGTTCATCTTTCTATTGGTAGTCTTTTTTCTAAAACTATACTATTATAACATTCCAGAAATAATATCTAAAAACAAGTTCTATACTTAAATAACACTATCTGATGTCCAACATAATCCATTCCAATCTTTTGTCTTATCCAAATTAAAATTTTCCAATATCAAAGTATAAAGAAAACGTTTACTTGAAAGGTCACATAAGTATCACGTGAATACCATCATTTATGCCCCATATATGATAAGATATATCTTGTTGATCACATTTCAAACATTTGAATACCTTAATCATGTATTCTCTTGAAACATATATAACTATATAATCTTTGTGAAAACAAAAATGATCCCAGAATTTGTATATACTCAAACCATGATATCACTTTTTCCTTATATCAGTCATGAGCTCATTAATATTATAAAACATTTCATTATCTCCTTATCCCATCATTATGCGCATATCATCTGCATTCCAAAAATATCTGAATAACCATTCATGGTTACCAGTACCATTCAACATATATTTTCAAAAAAACATAAGTAAAAATAATAGTGTCACATTCCATGGATGTTTCTTTATTCCAGAGTGCCATGAAATTAATTATACAACATTACTCTTGATAATCATGCAATCATTCCACTGCCTTCTTAAACCATTAACCGAGCTTCATCATTGTATTCCTCAACAATTATTTCATCTCATATACAATTTGTAGTCCTTTCATCATCATCAACATAAATACTAACCATATGACCATGCCGATTACCTTCATGATATTTTCCATTAGGGCTTTGGTTTTCATATGCTCATACGTTCCACATTTAAAACATTTAACCATTGTTGATGTATTAGCAATACCATTATCATTATCTATGTTGTTAACTGAACCATTTAATTTAAAATTAATCGATTTGTGTCCTTATTTTCCACACCCAAATCACCTTCCAGTTCCTTTGAAACATTCTCCCTGATGCCTCTTCCCACATGATTTATATGAGGGAAAATTGGACTTTCTTTCCTCCATGATCATCTGGAAACTCCATCTTTCTCTTATTAGCTATGTAGGGAAACTTACTAAAGTTGATATTATTGATCATATAATGATATTTCTGATTATTCATAATAATGATATGTGGAATTCTAGATATAATTACATTACTTTTCTCTTGGATAATATCATTCCATTGTCCATCATATCCTACATTATCGTGAATCTTCCACTTTCCTGCCATTTTCTAAAACCCAAAAAGAATGGTGTGAGAGGAAAAAATCATAATCAAGGGGGAGTACCTTCAATATCTAACATCTTAGGTAAAATTCTAAGAACTTTACCATAAATCTAGGACTATAACCTATACTTATACTTATCCTTAGGTACATATCTAGACATATCATAGAAATATCTCTAGAGATCTTACTAAAGTTTTCGCTTCCTTGTTTCCAAAGGTAAACTAAACATTTCCTCTATTACCAACTATAGAGACCCAGGCTTGATGTACATGGATATTACATTAAATTTTCTTGATAATTAATACATAATAAGAACCAACACTCAAGGACTTTAATAGTTTAGTGTCCTTGGAAACTCAGAACATAATCTTCTAATCATGGTGAAATATCTTCAACATATTCCATAAAGATCGTCACCATTTGTTTTCTTACGTAAAATATTTCTTTAAATACTGGGTAAAAACATATAATGTGTGAGATAAAATGCTCAGTAAGGGTAAGCATGGAGAAAATAAAACAAATAATATATATTTGAACTTAAAAAAATGTATATCATGTTTGAACATCAAAATCTTGATAAATAAATCATGGTATTACATAAGGCATAGATCATAAAGGAACACTAATCACGATAAAATAGCATGGGAATAAAACATGTAATTGTGGAAATGCATTAATCACATGATATGATTTCCATATTAGCGAAGGCATTGCTTCCAAGACCATCTTAGGGGACAAAGTCCCTTATTGAATCGAGATCACTCCTCGTTCCAGTCTTGTATCACTAAACCAGATTAACTTGTCTTTCCAGCCATGTCTATATCATGAGATATAAATCTTTACCCAATGAATTGGAGGGAGATATAGGTCTCACCCATCTCATAATGAAATCATTCTTTTGTGCACCACAACATAAAAATAAATCATTCATCATACCCCAAAGAATAAAATGGGTTTCATAAACATCATCTCATCATAAAATAATCCATATAAAACAAATGGATATCATTTCAACATAGGAAAATTGAAACCATTTAAATCATAGATACATTATACTTGAAATGTACACATATGAAATAATATCATCTTATATGGAAAATGATTTTGATAAAACACATGAAACGAATTCTCGAGGAAAATATCATTTCTTCTTCAAAATAAATTTCTTTTCTCAAAATTCCAAGCAATTTTAAAAGAAAATGATTTTGTTGAAAATAGTCATGAAATATTATAGATTAATCATCATGAAAATAATGTTTTATAAAACCGTAAAAATATTTTCATGTCGTATATGTTAAAAAACATTCTCTTTGTACTTTTTTGGGAAATTCAGAATGTACCACATATGGTAAATAAAAGAAAGATTCCTTCCAGACTACATAGTAATAGTCAAAAAGGAGTAAACATGAATTTAAACATACACGGAAGAATACTAAACACTTTTTTAAAACATTCTTATAAAAATGACATGGATGATAAATATAACCCTTGTAAATACTTACGTATAAGCAATCTCAGATAAAAATGAGATTGAAAAATTATCCCTTACCATAGGACCAATTTCTTCCATACGTGTCTGAAACTCTTGTATAGTGGGATTATAAATATTACTAACATTTTACAGAACCATAATAATATATATGATATCTTATATGATTCACTTATAACATTATATTACCTATTATATTGTCAATTACATGTTAATGCAGCGTTTTGGGTAAAATCATTTAATTTAACAAACATGTTTGGACTTGTTTTTCATGATATTATTATTAATTATATCATTACTTACTTACTACCAAAATTTAAATCATGATTTATATATCATATATATTCAGTATATATATATTTAAAATAGATAGATAAATGAAATTAAATACACCGTTCGTTGAGACGGTAGGCCATATGTATGCATGAACGTTGTTTTTCTTTCCTTATTGACTTGAATGGAAGTAAGAAGATGATATATATATATATATATCCATAAAACATGTAGATTTATTATGTCATATATTTCATTTATTTTCATTATATATACTTTATAATCATTCTTCAATTGTTAACATCGAGAATGAATCTCATCGCGTCGTGGAGACGGTAATCCGTACATACGCACGAGCGATGATATCGTTCACATAATTATTGAATGGAATTGGAGTGGATGATATAACATCTCAGAATTAGTATCATGTTATAATAATCATATATAGTTATTTTTTACACCATTATACCCATCCAAGTAAGGTGGTGGTAGAAAAACATATTATACCACAGCTTGGAGATGATATTCTATACGTACGCATGCGTGGTGATTTTGTTTTTAATAGGATGGATAGAATGTGAAATATGGTTTTTTAATATTTATAATAACATATCAGTATATAATTAATACTTATTTTATTACTTTATAATTAAACAACTAAATAATAGTAAGTGTAAGAAGAAAGAAACTATAAAGAATTGGTAGAAGAGATTACCTCTTTTTCGACGTGCCTCTTTTAAACATCCTCTTATGGAATAGATTTGGCCTTTTGAGAAGACCAGAACCACTATGATATAACTAGAAAGGTTGAGAAGAAAAATTTTCAGGTTTTTTCCATGCATGAAGGCTCAAAATTGTGTAAATAGGAGAGGGAGGAGGTTCCCTTTTATAGGGGAGGAGAGGGGAACCACAGGAAAAACACAAAATATTATTTTATAATAAATTCATATTCGGTATATAATGTCTCCAAAGTGACTTATTTAGAAGCTTGGGTAGGAATGGATCTAAATCCTTTCAACCAATAGGTTTTAGACTTGTTTAAATTACCATTTTAACATTATCATTTAGATTTAACTCTAAGTTAAATTATTTAACTTTTACCGTGTCTTCTTGTATTCTTATAATATATGGTCAATAAACATACTATAAACTGCCAATAAAACCCCAATTGGTTAATTAATGTAATATATATTATTATATAATTCATTTTTCCGAACCATATAATTTTAGGACCATTATTTCAGTTAATAATATAAAATGACTTTTAAAAACTCTTTTATGTCACTTTTCACAATATTTTGTATTTTGTTTTATCTAAATTTATAACAGCATTATTATATCTAAAAACATTCATATAAGCAAACATAAAAATTTTTATTACCATATAAAATTATTGGAATTAATTAAAAGTCTAAAATTACATTTATTTGGGTATTTATAATATCTATTATGTTAATATTTCATTAATAGGGTAATTACTGCATCATCATTGTGTCATAAATAAATTTAATTATTTAATGTCTAAAAAATATAAACAAAATACCATTATGTAGGATATATTTTTAGATTTATAATGAATATTTATAGATTAATTTATCTTATGTATAACCTTATATTAAAAATGATTTAGTTATTAAACATTGATTTTAACTCTTTTAACTCTTCTTTAAATAAAATTATAATAAGTGTCCTAATCTAATCCATGTGGACCAAAGGGGTTCATATTTTCTTCCTAAGGTTTTTTTGGTTGAATTAAACTAATCCAATAGAATTAGGAAAAGTGTTTGAGTAATTATAATTTCATTTTTACCCTTAATTACCCTATTTACTTTTAACCGTGGTAAATACAAGTAAAACGTTACTATTAACCAAAAATTATTTTTATCTTGTTGAGCAACATATTACTCCTTGATATTAATAGTGTCTCTTGGATTTTATAAATTAAACTCATAGGAGAGGTAAAATTAAGCTTTATTCAAATTTGTAAAAGCTCCAAGGTGGTGGGTAAAAGATGGTAAAAAGTTCGATAACATTTTTATATATCTAAAATTATTATAAAATGACTCCAATGAATTAAATTGAACTTCTATAGTTATTATGTATCTATTTTTACCTAATATAAATTTAATTAAATAAATTATTATTTAAATAAAAATTTATTTTTTACCAATAACTCAGTGTTTTCACTATTTGTTAAAAATTGATAGTTTTCATAAAAATACCAAATATTCACCCTAAGTTAATTTCGAGATTCCGAATCCAAAAATGAAGCCCATTTTGAAAAATAAAATTTATAAAATTTTACAAAGTGGGAATTAGTATTCATAATTTCTAGTTTATATAACATTTGAATAACATATCGTTGTTTAGTGAAACACGGTATTGCGTACAACGCAAGCTATCGAAGAAGGTTGTTCTTGCGTCTAATGAAAGCCATGTAAGGGTTGCGTGTAGGGAATGATTCCTTTGTATTTTCATATAACACAGTCAATATATATTTTAGTTATACATTGATCAAAATCTATACCCAATGTTGCGTAGAATAATTTCTACCAAAGAACTGGAAATTGTATGTAACACGAGCCAAGAATATTGTTGCTTATACTGCAAACTAATACGGTTTTGCTTATAGAACAAGATAATCATGTTGTAGCGTACACCAGGAGATATCAATGAAATTAAAAACAATATATGTCATAAAATATTAGGGTGTTACAGAGTATTAGGGAAGGGTGGGTACCTTTTTATAGGAGTGGGGAGGGAAACCCTATGAAATTCTCAAAATATTAATTTAACATAAATTAGTTTTCAAATCCAAATTACTAAATATTGAGTTATTTATAATATAATATTTTTGTAGTTCTAAATACTCATCCAATAATTTATAGTCATGTATTGATAATATTTTAAATCTTATCATTTTGGTTTACCATAAATAAATAGTTTTTTTTTTAAATTTTGGTAACAATATTTTAAATTTTAAGTGGCAATAAAGATTACTTATTTTTATTAAATATCGCTTAAATTTATAGGTTATAAAATTTAGATCTTATCGAAGACACTTTTTTAATTTTAAATATTTTGATTATTTTTAAATAATTTAGTTATTTATTATTTTTATAAAATACAGATTATATCAACTTTAAAAATAATAATTTAATTGAATTTAAATATCAAAAAAGTAATAAATTCAAAAAACAAATAAATTAAATGCACTCTTAATATTTCACACTCACTTATAAAAATCGTTTGTGACATAAAATAGTCGAAATTATATTTTTTTTATTATAAGAATCATTTATTTGATTCTTCCATGAATGAATATATTATTGAAAAATCATTGTGTCATAATAAAATTTAATTATATAATTCTTAAAAATAATATATAAATTACAATTATTTTGGTAATATTTTTAGATTTATAAAGACAACATATTATTTATGTGAATCCCTCTGTAAATCGAAATTAAAATACTTTAGTTCATAAAAAAAGTGTAACAAAAATGACTGCTCATTGAATACAATATTATAAATCCATTAAAGGCATCAAAGTGGATACACATGATCCTAAAATGGAACCAAGGATTATCATGTCTGGAAAATAGTCATCTAATTAAATTATCACATGTCTTATGTTGGTTTTATATTGTTATAATATTATTTTTACTTTTAATCTCCAAATTTACCTTAACCATTGGTAATAATATTTACTAATAAAACTAGTATTCATAATGTCAAAAAAAAACATAAAATATTTACATAATTTGGACCTTCCGATTTAAAATATTGAATCCATTTTTTGAAATTCCAAACATATAAATGGATGGATTTAATTAAAAATGAATCTCACTGACAAAATAAGAAAACATGTTATTTAATTAAAATATTCAACAATTCACTTAGTTTTTATATCCAATCACAATGTGAAATTGATTAAAATGTCCAAAATTGGATTAAATTATAAATACATAATGTAAATAAACATCCAAACAAATTAAAATGGAAAACTAAAATTATAAATAACATAGATGAAAATTTGTTTCAAATAAAATGTAGTATTTTTTACAATTCATTAAAAAATGAATATTATCAACAACAAAATATGAAAAATTGATCAAAAGAAAAATTTCATCTCCACAATAAAAAGAATATGTTTATTTTTTATAGTATAATGTATAAAAGTTTCAAAAACCTAATTTAATATTGGTTCTCCATCAAACGTTGGTAAAACTGGATTTTTTGAAAAATACTTCTTTTATCCAAAAAAATTGAATTTGTTCATATATCATATCAATAAAACATATAAGTTGTATATTAAATGTCATATTTAATATATTAAATATATATCTCATTAATAATACTCATAAAGAGTGATTTTACCATTTTATACAGTCACTTATTTTCATTTAAAAAGTATTTCATTTAATCACATTATTTATATTCAATTGGATTTTTATGTACAAATCTATTTGTTAACCAATGTTTCATTATATAAACATGTGTATAAAATATTTTTATAATTAATTTAATATCATTCATTCTTGATATTCTAACGACTATGAGATATTGAAAACATAAAACTATTATATTAATAAATAATTTTTTAGTATAACTCAGTCTTGTGTGCAAAGTAAGATTTCAGAGAATAAAATTATTGTGTGGTGGGTACACTAATGAAAACAATAATACACTTTACTGTGAAATTAAAAAGTATTAATATGAATGAAAAATCAATATTCTATAATTTCATGGGATGTTACATCATCTTCCCCCCCCCCCCACCCCATGAAAATTATATCCTCACAATTTAAAATTTGGTCTCAGAAAATAAGGTTTCACTTTTAAAAACTATATCATTGGAATCCCACATCGCAATAAGAGTCAACAAAACGTCCACTTTAATAGAATGAATGTGATGTACAATGGTTACCTTAGATAACACATACTAGGATCCCATGAATGAAAACCTGGATATAGGAGCAACATTAATCGTCATTTT
This sequence comes from Viscum album, assembly GCA_963277665.1. Classification (NCBI taxonomy): domain Eukaryota; kingdom Viridiplantae; phylum Streptophyta; class Magnoliopsida; order Santalales; family Viscaceae; genus Viscum; species Viscum album. Next base: position 603,187,002 of record OY728157.1, read on the forward strand.
ATGATAGATATTTATAGTAAAATTGGTCGGGAGAAAGTTATCAATCAAAAAATAACAAATATTATGATGGGTTAAACAAATATTTGAGTTCGTATTAGGAAAATAAATAGATAACTTTTTATGATCATTTTCATAGAGTTGTAGGATTATTTGAGTTCGAGGACTACGAACATAATGTGACATAATTACATGACAAGTAGAGTTATATATGTTAATCAATTACCATCAAAATGTAATATTTTTTCCTAATGATGAGTATTTAGGAAGAATTTGTAAAGTCATGCAGTTTTAATAAGGTCATAAAATGAAGGTTTTTTATTTATATTTTCAGTTTATCAACGGGTCAATTTTTAAACTGAGATCCCAAACATTATTTCTAGTTTTAGAACACCTAAAGGTGTCATTTTTGGACATCCGTAAATACAAGATAATTTTAGATGTTGCCCCAATGAGTCTCAGGATAACTATATTTAGAAATTTTCATTTTGATGGATTTGGACGGACTGTGCATAGTTGCTGTCCAACCCATGCGACTTTCTAAGTTGAATATTTTATTTAGTTTAAATAAATAATATTAAATGTTTTTTGTGTTTAAATAGGAAAATGTTCTAATAATAATAATAATAATATTATTATTATTATTATTGTGTCATAAATTTTTTTTATGCTTTGATATTTGAATTTCATGTTAAAGGAGGTATTATTTATGAGAATTTGTTGTGGCTTTTGAGCCACTCAAATAAATGTTTAATTAAATGATGGGTTTCATATTTGATGAATAATTGTTACTAAATAGAGGTGGTGGGTATATCAAAGTATAGAAAAATAATAATATTTAGATTGTTATTATTTTAGTTTTTTAAATGTAATAATTATTATTATTATGGAAATTAAATTAGGTGTTTTTGGTAGGAGTTTTTTTAATATTGATGATAGTATTATAAATATGGGGGTTGGGTTTTAAGTAAACTAAAGTTTAAATATTATTAATAGTGATTTTATTAATATTGTTATTTTTTGATTTAGTTAAATAAAAGTTAAATTTATTTAATTAAATGGTCAATAGAGAGTTTCGTAATTAATAATGAACCATTTATTTAGAAAATAATAAATAAAGTATCATTTTTAATTAAATGGGCTGTTTTTAAATATCTAGAAAAGTGTTTATTGAGTATAATAATAATAAAAAATTGAGTAATATTGTTTTTTTAAATATTACTTTACATTAATTAGAATAATTTTATGGGATAAAAATAAAAAAAGGGTGAGGTGTGACCACTATGTGAGGTGCCCGACCCCCCTGTTTTTTCCTCTATAGGTGATGCACTAGGTGCATTGTACCCTTGCGCTCCAGCTGCTCTGGCTCTTTCCCTACGGCGCATCATCCAGCAGCATATGACCCCTTCTCCCAAGAATGTTTCCTCGGCTAGACACCCTCAAAATAGTGCAAGACACTCCCATGAAAAAATTGTAACACCTCACCCCCTCTCCTGGACTCACCATTGTGAGAGAAAATTCATATCACACACGTGAAAAATAATAACTGTCTCGTTAAGGTGGTTCTGTCTATGTATAACTCTGGATTCGAATCATCCATTTGACTCATGTATGTCATTTTTTTCTCAACTGAAACCCTAAGGTTTGGGTTTAAATAGATCGATGTGTTTTTCAATTTTTAAGGCATGTGATTGTTGACTCCTGGTCCATTTGACCATAATCTGACATCCTCCACCAAGGGTGAGGTGGATGACCTCAAATTAATTCATTGTCGTTGTTTCATGTAATCTTATACTCATGTTGTTTGGTTTTTCACCAGTTATATTAAGGAATGTTATTTTTTAGACCATATTTTCTGGTTAGATATGTGTTGATTATTACTAAATTGATTCTGGGTTCTAGTATAATATATTGAATTTTGTTGATCAATGTAGACAATGCACACACACACACACAGATATATATATATATATATATATATATATATATATATGAAGGTGTGATCTATTGTAACTACGGACCAGTTGTAGTATGGATTCCTCAAAGATCATTAAAGCATTGCAGAATTAAAATGGTTCTACCCTGAGCCACATTCACAAATCTATATAAAATTATTTATGAATCGTTTTCATCTTTAAATAATTTGAGAGTATGAGTTTCCTAGATTTTAGAAATGATATTTTTTTATTAAATGATGATTAATGATAAACTATTGGTAGTATTATAATACCTTAAGAGGCATGATTGTTTACTAGGATGGGTTTATGCTTATATTGCTGCTATTGATAATATGTCGAGCTTATGTAATTACCCGCCAATTATCATTGGCTTGAGAGTACCAAGAGTCGTTACTAGGCCTTAAGCTACATCCCCAAGCCGCCAAAGCCTGGCAATAAATGCAGAAGGGTTTCACATACAATTGGGGGATGATTAATCCATTAAGAAATAAACCCATAAACCAACCAAAACCAAACATTCACTATATGATGCATGAAAAAAATGAGAGAACAATAAACACCCTCATTTATATCAAACCACATTAATTTACACAACAAGGGAAGACCAAACGAAGCATCAAACTACATAGTGGAATAACAACTCAAGACTCTCAAAAGACACTACAACTCCATGCTCCACATGCTCCAAGCTCCAAAAAATCTCCCAAGCATCCCCACAAGTCACTAGCAATAAGATTCTTTAACTTTACCTATGTCCCGGAATACGACATCTGTAAAAGCACAAACGTGCCAAAGAAGGGGTGAGTATAAAACTCAGTAGGATTTCCCCAATGACTTCCCTCCTCACCACACTAGGATATATAAGTTAGAAACATTTATAAAAAAATATTTTATATGATAAATTTTCTCAAAAGTGTTTTATAACTAAATATATACATATTTCTAAAACCATTCATAACCAAAGGCATTCACAGATCAATTGAAACCAATTTTCTAGCAAGTAAATTTTTTTCATAAAAATAACCAAACAAGAATTAGAACCGTTTCACAAAAATTACTTTTTGGCATACCCAACCATTCTACAAACCCATGCAACTATACATGAATGCTACCTGAAAAAGGGGAGAAGCCATAACCCTTATGCATCCCAACCATGATGGGGGAGACATCTTACCCTTATCCAACCCAAATGCACATGAATTCTTGACTGGGGAGATTTGTAACCCTTATCCATCCCAACACTAATGGGGGACACTCCTAACCCTTGTCCGTCCTGAATGAAATATCAATGTTTGACGGGGGAGAGCCCTAACCCTTATCCATCCCAACAATAATGGTGGAGACTCCCTAACCATATTTGTCTTGAATGCAATATGAACACAAACCGCATCATCCCATCAATCATTCCAAATCACACTTTCAATAAAAACACCTTTTTATTGAAAACCATTTCCATCAAATCCATTTCAAATCCAAACCATTTCAATTTGAAACCATTTCAATAAAACAACCTTTTTATTGAAAACCAATTCCATCAAAGTCATTTCTATCTCAAACCATTTCAATAATATAACCATTTTATTGAAAACCCATTTTTCTCAAACCATTTTCACTTTCAGCAAATCCATAATTTAAAATCAATATTTTAATTTCATGAAGCCCAATCACATTGCACAACAGTTCACCATGATTTCACAATTATAGAAAAACCATAAATATTCACTAAAGAAGATTTATTCAATGTTGTTCACAATGAAATCCATTTAAATAAACCATTTTGAAACTAAGAAAATCAAGTCTTATAAGAGCAGTCGAGTGTGAATCCTCTTATCTCAAAGGTTATTGCAAAAACCCTAATAAACGGAGAACGCACAAGAAGACCAGGTCGATTGTCCATGAATCCTATTTAGATATATTCTCCTAACACAACCAAGACCAAATCTCATCATATTTGGCGTCCACACTCTTTGATCAAACCATAATGTTCATAGATCTATGAAACTGAGAGAAGACGAGAAGTAGATCTATGTAGATCTATGAAACCAAACAAGAACGATCATGTTCGTCAAGAATCCGGCTTTGATTCACCCATAGAAGCCTTCGGATCGCCTCAAAAACGATGGGAGAACCCTCTTTGACCTTATGAGAAGAAAAATCCCGAGTTAGGGCTGTGTATGAGAAAAAACGATCCTCCTAGAGGCAAAAACTCATGAGATCCACCTTTATAGGATCTCATTTAAGTGGCCGCATGGTTTTCCCGTACGGTTAGACAAACTGTGCACTAACTGTTTGTTAGACACTACCTCGGTAGACACTCCACGTATGGTTTTCCCACATGGTTAGACAAACTGTGTGCCGCCCATGCAGAAGCTACTGCCTCCAAGACCAACTATGCACGGTTTTACAACACGGTTTAGACAAACTGTGTGCCATCTGTGAGACTCCCCCAATGCCTCAAAACATCATTCATGTTCTACCGACTCTCCCATTCATCACCATTAACATTAAACCCATGATAGGCATCAAGAAATGGTTACTTAATTGAAACTGGGGGTACTACATTCTCCCCACCATTGGTCGTTCCATCCTCAGAATGTAGAAAACCTTCACCCAACTGAAAGAGTTTCAGACACTGATCTTTCATTTACTTCTCACATTCCTAAGTCTCTTCCTAAATCTGATCATACTACCATAAAACCCACACTAGAGGTATTATTTTACCCGCATGACTTTCTCTTGCCTATCCACAATCCATACTGGGATATGATTCAACGAAGCATATGTATCTAGGTCAATGTGATCCCATCTGATCACATGGTCAAGAACAGGCTGAAACATTTTCAACTGAGATACATAAAACACATTATGCAGCGAACTGAACCATGGAGGTAATGCTAACTAATATTCAACCTCTCCAACCCATTCCAGTATATCAAAAGGGAAAATTTATCTAGGATATAACTTTACCTGCATCCCAAAACGATGATGTCCATGCCTCGGAGAGATCCTCAAGAAAACATGATCACCCACTACGAACAACAATGGTCTTCAACGATGATCTGCATAAGATTTGTGATGACTTTGAGCTATCTCCATTATCTTTCTAATCAACTAGATCTTCTCTGTTGTTTCTTAAACAAGTCTTTGTCTGAGTAGCGATGTTTCACCCATTTCCACCCAGCATAGTGGAGAACAAAAAGAACGCCCATACAATGCCTCAAATGGAGCCATGCTTACTAAGTCTTGATAGATTTTATTTTATGAGAACCCCACTAAGGGTATATGGTACTTCCATGAGCCACAATAATCCATTACACAATCCCACAAAATGTCTTCCATCATTTTTATCATCCGCTCGGATTGCCCTTCTGTCTGGGGACCATACACCATGCTCATAGTCAACTGAGTTCCAAGGAAATGCTATAGTGATTTCCTAAAACGAGATGTGAACCACATATCTCAATCTGACACTATAGACACTGGTACACCATTCCTTTTTATCACTTCTCAGATATATATTTTTGAATGATCTTCCACCGTATGAGTTTTGAGAGTAGGGATGAAATGGGCCGACTTGGTTAGATGATCCACTATCTCCCAATTGACATCATGTTTCCGGACTGTTCATGGAAGACTTGTAACAAAATAAATTGCTTTCTGATCCCATTTCCACACTGGGATAGGTAATGATAGTAACATACCAGATGGTCTCTAATGCTCTGTATTAACTTGCTAACAAGTTAAGCACCATGAGACAAACTCGACCACCTTCAATTTCATGCCACTCCACCAAAACTGCGCCTTCAACGCATTATACATCTTTTGTGTACCTGGTTGTAAAACCCATCTTGAATGGTGATAATAATTAAGGATTTGTTCATGAAAACCCATTGGTAAAACCATCCGATCTATGATACACAAAACTAAACCCCCATCAAGTTTAAAACCATCAATGGTCCCCCACTATTGAGTATTGAACATACCACCAGACTTTCTGCATCAGATGTTTGTGCTTCTTTTATCACCTTTCCTAAATCAGGAACAAGTGTAGATGAAATGAAAACCGCAAAATCACCTCGGTTTTTACATTCCACATGCATGTCGGCTAATACCGACTTCAACTGCCATTCATTTGAAGCTTCTTTCTCCAACTAATCATTTGACATTCTACTCAAAGCATCCGCCACCAAATTTATTTTTATGGGTGTGTACATCAAGTCAAAGTCAAACATTTGGTGATAATCCATCCTTATTGTTTTCCTGAGATTTAAATGTTGCTGTGAGAAAATGTGTTTCAAGCATTTTTGATCCGTAAACACTATAAATTTTTCACTATAGAGATAATGTCTCCATGTTTTCAAAGCATGGATGACTGCAGCCAAATCCAAATCAAGTGTTGGGTAAATTTATTCATTCACTCTCAAATTCCTTGAACCATAAGAAACCACATGATCTCTTTGCATGAGAACACAACCCAACCCTAATCATGAAGCATCCCAATACACCACATACCCCTGTCATGATTCAGCAAAGACCATTATAGGTTGCTGATGTATGCCGAACAGTCAGTTCCTGAAAGGATTTCTGAAATTTTTTCATCCGTTGGAAGAGAGCATTCTTCTTAGTTAGAGTTGTCTTTTGTGAAGTTAGTCGTGAGAAATCACACACAATGCATCGGTTGTAAACAGCTATACTAAGAAAACTTCGTATCTCGAACACATTCATTTGTGGCTTCCAAGAGATAATAGCTTTTATCTTTTCAGGATCAAATGAAACACCTTTCTCAGAAATGGCATGGCTAAGGAAACGTACATCCTGTATCCAAAAATAACACTTTGATAATTTGGAAAACAATCATTGATCTCTCAAGATCTGTAACATTGTTTCTTGGAAAACCTCATGATCTGTCCTTGTCTTTGAATACACCAAGATATCATCCACAAACATGACAACAAAAGAATCTGGATATCGCTGAAATATTTGATTCATCAAAGCCATGATGAATTATGGTTCATTTGTTAGACCGAAAGGAATAACTACATATTTTTAGGGGCCATATCTACTTCTGAAATATGTATTTGGGATATCCTTGTTCCGAACATGGAATTGGTGATATCCTGATCAAAATTCAATCTTGGAGAGCCACTGAGTTCCCCATAATTGATCAAATAGATCATCATTGCGTGGAAGTGGATATCTATTTTTTATCATAACTTGGTTAAACATATAATAATCAACATACAACGGAAGAGTTTCATCTGGACTTTTCACAAACATAATGGGTGCTACCCACAGAGATGTACATGGTCAAATGAAACCCGAGCTTTCCAGCTCCTCTAACTGCGATTTCAATTCTCGTAACACTATTGGTTCCATCCTATATGATGGAAGGGAAATAGGACTAGTCCCCAGAAGGAGATCAATCCAAAAATCAACTTCCCTTAGAGCTGGTTACCCTGAGAATTTTTTGGGAAAGGCATCTAGAAATTGATCCAAAATAGCTGGAATACAATTTTCCTCAATCTCTTCCATTGATAATAATGTCAATGCTGCCAGTTGGTAAGAGATCATTCCCACCATTGGTGAAAACATTCTCTTTGGACCTTTCTTTACTATCCTCTCTCCTCTAAAGAGAGGGTCAATGTTGTCCTCAGTCTTGAAACTAACTATTCTCTTATAACACTCGATGTGTGACCTAAAGAATTTCAACCAATCCATAACCAGGATTACGTTATAGTCATCCATGTCCAACATCGAGAAGTTCCAATTTAACTCCTCTCCATTAACAGTTAAATAAAATGATTTACACACAAAGGCTTGACATTCACTTTCACCAAGAAGAGTTTTCAATTCCAAAATTGAAGAGATTATATCTAGTTTTAAACATAGAAAATCAACGGAATGAGAAGAAATTAAGGAATGGGGATCACCCATATCAAACAAATCATTCATCAACGTGGAAATTAAAAGAACTGTACCCCGCACTCTGGATGGTCTCAAATGATCATCCACTACAACTTGCTCAGCTGCAAGAAGATGTATACTTTCCATTCTCTGCTCTTTATTTTCTTACTAACACATCCCTTTATTAGGAGTTTCATGAACACTCGACCTCAGAGAATTATGGAAAATGTGCTGAAGATATATCATCTTATTACAATTTTGTCATTTTCGTGGTTGTGCCTCACAATCCTGCTAGATGTGGCTCGTAGAGAAACATTGAAAACTTCCTGACTCACTCTTTGGTATTTGAGTAATTTTTTTTCAATCATGTGCTCCGATTATAATGTGTTCATTTTCCTTGTGAAAATGTGTCTGATTCCCTCTTGCTCTTATTTTTATTGTTCTCATCTCCTCTAGTAATGATAATCCTACATCCTCCACTTGGATTTTCAGCAGTAACAGATATCGTAAAAAAAGTATCTAGTTATATTCCCAATTCAACAGTTTTAAAATAATGAGTGATGCTTTGGACCAACTTATTGTACACCTGTGGTTCATGTGCAGCAATATTCTCACTGGCCTCTTCCGACTAGTTTCTATGACGCCTACCCGGTGCCATTTCCTTAACCAACAATATACCTCGACAATCTCACTCTCTAAAAACTGATGGCTTAGCATATAAAATTCTATCACATCATCTATCACAAAATTGTTCTGAAAAACATCCTTTATACCATGTTCAATCATTTTTTAAAACATTTGTCATGTCTTTTGAAAATAAACCCATTTTCAAAATATAGAAAATATTCTTTTTTTCAAAATCATTCTTTGAAAAAAATTCTGCAATTTTTTCAAAAATTGGCACCTTCAAAAAATCATAAGTCATTCCTCACAATTACATATGAAATATTAGTGGGAATTCATTCCTCTACAATGCATGTCATGCTCGTCTCATTGGAAAAACCCATGATAATGAGATTTACACCATTCTAGAAGGGTATCTAAAACACTTAGGTACCCAACACCATGGTAACATGATGTTCTGCATAAATGGGTTAGCTACGTTCTTTTATGCTATACATTTCATGTTCCGACAATCCTACTCCTATCTAAGATTTCCCATGTACTATACACGAATAAATTTCTACTCTAAGACCAAGAACACTGATGACTACTTGTTATGAAAAGACCGAACAAGATGATAACATTTGTAATGAACCGCTAATTCTCATTGTCTTGAGAGTACCGTGAGTCATTACTAGGGATTAAGGGACATCTCCAAGGTGCCAACGGCTCGCAATAAATTCCTATGGGATTCATGTAAAAGTGGGGGAAGATATACCCTTTAAGAAATAAAAACATAAACCCACCATAACCAATCATTAACTATATAATGCATGAACAAATGAAAGATCAATAAACAACATCATTTATATCAAACAACATCAAAGTACACAATAGAAAAATACCAAACTAAGCATCAAAGTACACAGCGGAAGAACAACTCAAGACTCTCAAGAGACACTAAATCATCATGCTCCACAAGCTCCAAGCTCCACAACATCTCCCAAGCATCACCACATGTCACTAGTAATATGATTATCTACCTTTACCTGTGTCCCAGAATATGATATCTGCAAAAGCACCAACATGCCATAGTAGGGGTGAGTATAATACTCAGTAGGTTTTCCCCAATGACATCCCAACTCATGCCACTAGGATTGAAGAGTTAGCCACATTAATATAAAAATAGTTTATAGAAAACATTTTCTCAAAAGCTGTTTATAACTAAATATAAACATGGTTCAAAAACCATTCATAACCAAAGGAATTCCAAGAGCAATTGAAACCAATTTTCCAGGAAGTTATTTTTCTAGAAAAATAACCAAAATTTCGTTAGAACAATTTCTCAGAAATTCTGTTTTGGAATACCCAACCACCATGCAACCAACCATGCATGCTACCTGAAAAAGGGGAGAAGCCCTAACCCTTATACATCCCAACTATGATGGGGGATACATCTTACACTTATCCAACCCAAATGCACATTAATGCTTTATGGGGGAGTTCCCTAACCCTTATCCATCCCAACAATGATGGGGGAGACTCCTAACCCTTATCCGTCCCAAATGCAATATGATTGTTTGACGGGGGAGAGCCCTAACACTTATCCATCCCAACACTAATGGGGGAGACTCTTAAACCCTATCTGTCGCAAATGAAATATGAAAAAACACCACATTTTCCAATCAATTATGCCAAAATACCATTTCAATAAAGACACATTTTTATTTAAAACCATTTCCATCAAAACCCTTTCAAATCCAATCTATTTCAATTCCAACCCATTTCAATAAAACTCCCTTTTTATTGAATACCAATTCCATCAAATTAATTTCAATCTCAAACCATTTCTATAAAAATAATTTTTTATTGAAAACCCATTTTTCATGAAACCATTTACACTTTCAGGAAATCCATAATTTAAAATAAACATTTTAAATTCAAGAAGCCAAATCACTTTTCACAACAATTCACCAAGATTTCACAATTACAGCCAAACCATAAAGCAACACTAAAAAATATCAATTCCATGATTTTCACAATAAAAACCATTCAAATAAAACAATTTGAAATGAATACAATCAATTATAACAATAAGAGTTGAGAGTGAAGCCTCCTACCTTAATGGTTTTGACGAAAACCCTAACAAACGGAGAACGCACAAGAAGACCGAGTCGATTATCCATGAATCCTCCTTAGATATCTTCTCCTTACACATCTAAGACCTAATCTCATCATATTTGTCATCGTCACACTTATATCTACCCATAATTGGCGTAGATAAATGAAACTGATAGAAGACGATAAGTAGATCTAAGTAGATCTAAGAATCCCAACAAAAACGGCCACATGCCTCAAGAATCCGGCTTTGATTCGCCAACATAAGACTTCAGATCACCTTAAGAATGATGGGAGAACCCTCTTTAATCTTATGGGAGGAAAAATCCTGAGTTAGGACCGCATTGGGGAAAAAAGATCCACTTAGAGGAAAAAACACATGAGATCCATCCTTATAGGATCTCATTTAAGTGGACGCATGATATTCCCGCACGGTTAGTCAAACTGTGTGCAAACTATGTGTTAGCCACAACCTTGGAAAACACTACATGCACGTTTTAGCTACATGGTTCGACAAACTGTGCGCCGCTCATGAAAAAGCTACTGCCTCCACAACCAACTATGCACAGTTTTACCACATGGTTTTGAAAAACTATGTGTCGTCCGTGCCACTACCCCTTTGCCTGAAAACATCATTCAAGTTCTCCCGACTCTCACATTAATCAAATTTATCATTAAAACCATGAAAAATAATCATGAAAGGGTTACATACCAGAAATTAGGGTACAAAAAATTATTCCACGAAAATTAAATGGTTATCAAAGAAGCACCCATTGGTATTCCTTGTAAATGATACATGAATGGCGATGTACGTGGACACCCTTTGGTTAGCCTTTTAACCCATGTCATGGAATGTTAGTTACCCAAATGATGATATATCTATTGGTAAATTTGATGATTGAATGTGGTAGTATGGGTAATAACATACTTAATAAAAGAACTAATTATCACGTACCAAGTGGGAAAAATTCTGGAATTTACTATATATTGATAATATTGAATATTTTGAAATGTTTAGAATATAAATTTTAAACAGGTAATAATTAATGGATGGATTAATTATTAAATGTAAAATGGTAAATGGTTAATTAATTGATGAACTGGTTAAAGACATTTGATTTCATTAATTATTTTTTGGATTAATTATTATGAATGCATTAGTTTAATATTGTGATTTGATCTATTGTTATGATTGTTGGCCTATAATACTATAAGAGGCATGTTTATTTTCCATCCATTAATTTTTTTAGGATGGAGTTTTTTAAAATTATGATATGTTATTTGAGATGGTTACTAAATATGTGGGTATTGATCATCATGTTAGACTTGAGATGCTTATAAAATTTATTTTAATTGTTAAAGCCTTAGACGAAACACGAATTTAGTTGACGAGTTGATAATTTTTAATGATTTGGGATAATTAATTAAGAATAATTAATTGATAATTAATTGTTAACTATTGAGATGATGAATGGTTAATTTATAGTAAAATTATTTGACATGATGTTTATGCTGTTAATTAGCTGTTGAATTAATTAATTGATATGATTAATTAACTTATGAATTAATTAATTAAGGGATTTTTGGTATTAGGAATGGAATTCTACACTAATGATAAATATATATGTATGGTTGATAAAAGTGATGTGACATAGGGAGTGATGCTCTAAATACTAATGGGGTTATAGACCATGAATTATACACCCAACATTCATGCAAATGTTATTTTAAGGGATAAGGACTGATTCTCCAAATACCCATGGGTTGTGAGACAAGGAAGGACACTCCAAATACTCACGAGGGTTCTAGAACTAATGATTTACACCCTTTAATTTCCACTGAATAGTTTTTCAATTTTTTTGAACATGGTATGTATTAAGGGTTAATGAAAATTGTTTTGACATAATGGTTTGTGAATTTAATATATCAAAGGGTTAATACTTATTAATGAATTGGATGAATCACTATTAGCAGTTGGGCCTAAGAGAGAATCACTATTTTTTAAATGGGTTCATATGTAGTATATGAATGATTAAATTTATTGTCTTATGATGCATTATCCAAGCCAAAACACATTACTGGATTCAGTCTTTACTTGGATTACATATATGGTCTTTAAAGACACATATGGTGAGTGAATTATAAGGGGGATGTCGGGAATTGGCCAAATCCCAAGAGTTTCATAATTTTTTAAGATTTGAATAATTTATAAATGAAAAAGATTATGTAATGGTAGTTTAGTATGCATAAAAAATGTATAAGGAAGGTTTATACTCTATCAGAATACTGATGCATGTACTTGGATATGTAGTTACACAACACAACTTACTATATTTATGAATGCTTTCACACAATTTGAATTATTTATTAACTGTCTAGATTTGGGGTAGACACTACTGGTCCCCGACGTAATGAGACTTATATATCACACTTCCCTCAAGCGTCTATTACAATGGGGTACCTAAGTAGATTATATTTGGTTGTAGTATTGTTGTATTTTTATTTACTTGGGTGATAGGGGCATAGGATAGAGTGGAATCTCGAGATGCTCGGAAAGAACACCCATGGGGATTTGAGTTATTTTTTTATTTAATTATTGGAATATAAATAATGTGATTTTGTTCACTCTTATACATTTTTATATAATTAATATGTCATACATGCATCTTTTGTATAATTGGAATTATCCATTTTTTATGTACAATATTTATAAAATATGCCTTCCACTGTTTTATCCTTAATTAGACTGATTTCTCTATTAATATCCATTTGATATTTTTGAACTCTGTGATGAGGGTATAATATCCCCCACTGAATACCCATAGACCCTCTCTTCTAGTCAATATCCTATGGCATACAGGGAGATGTGCTTGGGTTCATGTGGCGACCGGTTCGGCCACTGGTTTAGGGGATTGCCAGGTTGGGATGTAACAAAGTGGTATCAAATGGAGGTTCTTTTCCTTTTGTCTTTCTATATTGGTTTGGTATACAAGAGAATAGAAATTTTTCAAATCATAGGTTATTAACCATGATTGGGACTGATCACCCCATATATGGGAAATGTCCAAGTTTCTAGGGATGTGAATTGATGTTTGGAATATTTAAGGTTTTTGTTAATATAATTTCCCCTAGTGTGACTTGTGCAGTTTTCGCAGTTTATTTATTTTGAGAATTTTGAAAAACGTGTCCTTGACTATTAAGGAAATAATATTTCATTAATGAATAATCTTAAGAACAAATAGATCAAATTCCATGCATGTAACATTCAATTTATTTCCATTTATAAGATACTTGCTAATTTTGATTGTGTGCCTTAGGTGGAATTCCATGTTTTAATCATCATTATATTACATATAAAAAAGGATTGTTTCGGTGATAGATTTAACAATATTGAGTGATTATATTCCTCACTTCCTCAATTTTTTGTATGTTTTATAGTTTTGACATGCTTATGTGTAATAGAATGTAGTTGTGATACTAATTATGATAAAATGATAGAGATTTTTTGATATATGAAAGGTATGCTAAAGTTAAAATGTTTAATGAATGTTGATTAGGATAAAAGAGAGACAAATTCCAGAAATAGTGTGTATGGATTCCCTATCGATTATTAGATGGGAAACCATGTGTTTGAACATTACAGAACTATATTATGTTTGGAAATGGTTTTAAAATGTAAAATTGATGAATTTTGAAAAAATGAACTTTTGTTGGGTTGGATTTTGAAAAACACAGATTAAATAAATGATACCTTTAGAGATCTCCTTTTCGATAAAATAAAATTTTATGATAAATTTATTGATTATATTTGAATAGCACTGAATGGTAAATGTTTAAATATGATGATTGTTATAGCATGTCTACTTTGCTTTTGGGGCGTTGATTGAAAAGCAAGTGACTTGTTTTGAAAAAGTACTTGTGTGGTTGTTAAAATTCATCCAAAATTTAAAATGTAGAAATGAATTAATTAAAATTTATTTAGTGAAAAAGGTCCCTTTGAACCTCATAATTTTAGTTTTGTGTGACCAATAGAAAGGGATTATGTTTATGTTTCGTAAAGGGGATATCACGTGGTAGGAAGTACCCTTAGATTTTCTAGGCCATTAAATTAATTTTGTCCCACAGGTTCGGAGTTATTATTGGTACTCCAGTGTGATGGAATGTTGATAGTTTTATGCTATGACTTTTATGATAAATGTTTGACTGGGTGATCGTGGTTAGAGGTATGTCACATGCATGCATTAAGTGTTCTGAAATAGAGCGTCGGTGAGATCATCCTAATTTTGAAAAGATTTGTAAAAAGTTTGGACAAGGATTGATAGGTTAAATATTTATTTGAGTTTGTGATGTAATATAAAAAATATTATCTTGTGAATTATTTGTCCAAATAGTGAAATCCTCACTGATTCAATAAAAATAAAATTTCTCATTGTAAACATTCATTATTTTGTGACAAATAATAATCTTTTTCCACATAATTTAGATGAAATATCTATCATATTTTTAAATTATATCCCTTCTTTAGACAACATAGCTTCAAATCCCCATTCCATGAGAATTTCAAGTGGATTTTTATAGTAATTCCATATTTTTCATTCGATTCATCCTCTACTATCTAATATATCAAAATTTATTCTTTTCCCATAAACCATAATGGATATGTTTATAGAATTTATTGATATTTTAGGTAATATTTTATGCATTAGTTTCCAACATATTTTTTTAATTTTATTATATTGAGGATGTTCTTCCTCCATCGTGGGTGTGTTGTTTCTAGTGAATGAGGTGTTTTTGGTATAATTTCATTATTAATATGTCACTAAATTTTTGAATTTTATTATTTATTTTATTAGAATTTTTTATCTTATTTAAATATCCTTAATATATTAGAATAAATTTTCTATTATTTATAAACATGTAATGAAATTTGATCTCTGTGGATTTCTAACTCTTAGTATCCATATGATGGGTTATATGATAAAAGTGTTTTTGGATGTTATTTATAGGATTTTTAAAAAAAATTAATGATTTGAAATTGATTATTAAAAATTGTATTATAAATAAAGTATGATATATAAATATTTTGAAAATATTTTCTTATAAAAAGGGGTTTTTACACATTATAAACTATATTTGAGACTTATCATTAACTATGATGTATTGATATGTTTTAAAGAAATAATTTTAAAAAAAATTATAATCATCTCAATGACATTATTTTCCATGCTGGATTCTTTATAACCTAAAAATTTCATTCTTTTAATTATTATAAAATTATATTTTTGAACCACATTATATTATAAATTTTATAAAAATGTTCTCCTTTTCCAGGATGTTAATTATAATATTATAATTGTATGATTGGTGATAAATAAGAATATTTCTAGAGTGGTTGTTGGAGGTGAATCACGGTTTACTATTTAGATGTTATTATTTATTTATATAATGGTTATATTTCTTATTGATATCCCTCTCAATTTTATTTTTTAATGGGATCCTGGGTTAACTGATATATATATCAAGATTGATCATTATATTTATTGAATCGTAGATAACATACCCAAGTGAGTGTAATTTATGAGTTTATATCATATTGGAATACAAACTACTACTTTAGGTTGATTCCATTAATATAAATTTATTTTCATCTCATGTTATACTCTACGTTGTAACCCATGCTGAAGACTTGTTAGTTGATATTATTTTTAGGATTCCCGATGTATGTTTTATTTTCATCAATTTTCCCTCATATTTTATAGTGGAATAATATTTTTTGTTTTTTTATAGATATAAACATATATTGGATTTGAAGGTTCCATTATTATGTTTTACCATATTTCATTAATGGTTTTGATTACATTACATATTATTTTCCACCATTTTCATGCCATTCTACTTCATCCTTAATCCTTGATAGTTGTATTCTATCTTATAAATGATGAGGAAGTCACTTATTAATATATGGCCTTTAAAATTAGTCTACGGTGATCATACTCCTTTACTCTATTAACTATAATTATTCATCCTCCCATTCTATCTGGTAGTAGATGGTCCCTTCCATTGATTCCTATACACCATTGAGGATTTCTACGATAGATATGGTTAATGATATAACTTTTAAGGGCCCATACCATTGTATGGAACCTAGTAAAACTAATAATATGATGTGTCCGATAATGTAATCATGCATCCTCATTCCTCATCAGGATCATCCCTATCACATCACTATAGGTAAATAGCAAAGATCCAATTAAATTTTTTTATTATAATTCCTTATAAATGATTGATTCATTTGATTACTATGGATTACCATTATCAAACTATTATAAATAAATTTATGTCATAAAGAATTACTTATAACATATCAACTATTTAACACATCTTTTGATCTAAGCTATGAAGTGGCCATTCCTATTACCATTTTTTATTCTATATCCATTTCTTCTATATAGAGTAATTACTTGAATAATATATATTAATGTCTTGTTATTTTTAAGATAGATATTAGTTATATATAATTTTATAATGAATATTCTAATGGTTAACCATATATTTAATGTGGATGTTTAGAATTGTTTTTCCAAACACCCCATTATTTTCAATTAACATGAAGTTATAAATAGTATTAATGATTCCATGATATATTTTGACTGAAAATTTATTATATGTTCAATTTGATACATATTATGGATGTGATCACCTATCGGTAGATTTCTTTCTCCCAATACACTCCAATCCAATATATACCGACAATCTTGGTCATCAATCTATATTAATAAATAGTTATTTATTTTTCTATGTTTTATTATGTAGATATTTTCACATCCTTGATCATACTTTCATTAAATTTTGGAGTTACATTGTGATGCTATAAGAGACTAAATATTTATTTGATGTGGTTTGGGTATAACTTTCGCAAGGGGTCCTTTACTTGATTCTCTCTTCTATACTCATTGAACCATTCTTGTTTAGTTATATATATTTTCCTTGATTATTTTAGTATCCTAGTTCTATCATCCCAATTTCGGATTCCACTCATTGAAGGTGAAATAGCCACAGGTCAAGGATGTCTCAAAATTAGTCAAAATGGAGGAGTCATTGACTTCAGAAATGAAAATTTGTCATTTATGAATAATTCCATAGTTGTTATTCTTTATTCACTCCTCGATCATAGGTGGGAATCCCTATATATAATATTTTTCATTAAATTTTATTTTCTATGGTTGGGAGTCTATATGCTCCCTATGTGCATCTATCATCCCAATAATTTATACATTCATTCACTAGTCCTAGTCGTGAATTATAAACTATGTATACTTTTTTATAGTATGTATTCATTGAAGGTAGCTATGATCATTAAACCAATTGAGATTGATCAATATAATTCTTTATTAGTATGCCCACCATGTATTTATATTTTCTGAAACATAGATGGATTTTGATAATAATTAACATATCTTATCATGCAACTATTTATCCAAAAAGATTTCATCCCATGATTATGTTATTGAATCCCTTCTAATTTTCACTCTTTACAAAAATATTCTTGATGAAGAAGAACAAATATCACTTCATAATAGGAACTATAGAAACTAGATCTCTAGTAATGTACAAAATTACTAATTAGTATTCCCATGAAGATATAGATATAAAATATGATATGTATTTCCCTCCCCCTATCATTCGTATTATCATCCCTAATCATGGTCAGTATGGATCCTGATAAAGTGGTAGTGTTTGAGTAAATTGAGTATGAGTTTGAGCATAAAATATTACATATAATTTGTATACATACGCTGAAAATCTCGAAAGACACTATACAGAAGTTCATATTAAAGCATCACACATATCATTTTATTCTTGTGTGTTCATCAAATATTTTTTCATGGATTTTATATAAAAAAACCAATAACTCGATGTAAATGATATATCTTCTCAATATATATATATTTATGTTATATTATACACTATTTTGATTTACATGTAGATCTCTATGAATAATAAAATATCATAGAAATATAGAATACAAAACAATATATATCTAACAATGACAAAGAAACCAATACATGGATCAATGTTTGTTACATAAACATGAAAATGGACCATGTTGATACGAAATATGGGAACAATATTTCAAGTAAGGTTATGAATGAAATTAATGATTTTAAATAAATTAATTTTGTTCTCAAACGGAGGTACACATGGGGTCAATATTCGTGATGTGACAATAATATAGGTACATGAGGGAATTTTTATCACCTAAAAAAGATTCTTATCAAATATTCACAATATCTATTTATTTCATATTACCAACATCTTTCCATATGGATAGGAATTTGTCAAAAACATTAACATGTAGATCCATTAGCACTATATGATGGAGTTATATGATCATATTATCTATATAAATTTCTAGAACAATTATAGTGATATCATGCATATGGTTAATTTGTTTTTAAAGACACTCTTTTATGGAAAATAATGGATTAAGAAGAATACTAAACTGGTGATATGTGAAATTGATCTACTAAAATGCATGGATATTCATTTTAAAATGTTATTTGGTCATAAAGTCATATGATAAAATATATAAATTATTGATACTTGTTTTCAATAAATATGATAAAATGGTAATTATGTGTTATAAGCCATCTAGAAAATTTTCTTATATGAGAAACTACCAGAAGTAGTAAAATAATCTAAAAAATATAAAGCATTTCAGCAAAAAGTGGATGATAGAAACATTACATTAATTTAAACCTACAAAAATGAGAAAAAAAATTAATAGTGGATCTCATCATTCCATTAGATTAAATATCCTTTACTAATATTATGGGAGTTATTGTACCTTTATGAAATCGAATTTTTCAATTCAATATACACTAATATATGGATTAAATTTTGTGGAGGATAAAAAATAATGGTGATTGATTATAAATTCCATAATAGTATTCCCAATTCCAATAAATATCATCTAAATAACATTATAGTGTCTAATCTAATGGATTTATAGGTCATGTAATCTATTAAAATCCTCAAATCAGACAATTCATTATATCAAGATCGATATTGAGGCTTGTTTTA
Organism: Viscum album; assembly: GCA_963277665.1. NCBI lineage: Eukaryota > Viridiplantae > Streptophyta > Magnoliopsida > Santalales > Viscaceae > Viscum > Viscum album. The sequence continues at coordinate 603,206,666 of OY728157.1, forward strand.
TACAACATCATATGATGATGCCAAGGGTTATGTTATGGGGTCTATGTAGAACTACATTACATATGGTGTACTCCCAATAACCACCTAATTAACAATTTTTATTATCATTCCCATTTATAAACACTATACATTGTTCAATAAATACTAGAATATCAATATGTGTATCTTCACATATAATTTTCCTCATTTATATACTGAATGATTGATTAAATAAATGCCATTTAAAACATATATGCATATGAGACCAATGTTATTTAGAAATTGGATCACACATGGTTCTACATGATTTAAATAATTTATATATTATAAAATCATGATCCCAAAATTTATGGCACTAACATCATAGAAAAAATATATTTGGAGATGATGTATGAAAAATTTTCATGGATCATGTTTTTAATTTTCATGAGGTGTTACAGTTTCACTGAGATGTTTTGGGGCATTCTGTTTCATATCTAATCCTCCATATGGTTATCTAGTTCATTCATGGGAAGGTTTTCTGTTTCATTAAGATCATAAGTGGCCTCTTCATAAGAAATAATCTTCTCTTATCCTAATTGTTTTTAATATTTTTCTATTTGTAAAAACCATAATAATTTCATGTAAAATGGTTTGATTCTTTCCCAAAAATTAAGATACAACATAAAATATATCTCACAGAAATTTATTAAGATATTATTCCTCCAATTTAAATTAATTCTATGGAACAATTAATTTCGTCTTATGAAAATAAATAAGAAATTTCATGTGTGGTTCAAAACAAATTTGTAGAAATAAATTTGTTGTTTTTATGTCTATAATATTATTAATTAATAACTTAGCTCGTGGAATGTGGAATTATTATTCCTAATCAGATATTCAGTGTTACATATCACGGTGATTCATTAGCTATCTGGATGAATTTTATCCACCTATTCAATGGCCTCATAGAAGTGATAAAATACCACATCACTAATATAGAATGTAATATCTAGTATTTTAGTTTAATGTTTACCATCATTAATAATATTTCATCATATAGTGTTTGAAGTATTTTAAATTTTTTTATTGTGATCATAATTTTAATTATAAATATTTAAAATACTCTCTATGGTTTCATGTCAATGCGCAACAATGAGGCCCCCTACTACATGAAGAGAATTATATGGTTTTAGAAGTTGTTCGATGAAGGTGATATCCTTGATTAAAGGCAAAAATTATGCATTCATGGAATGTTGGAAACATTTTTATTTGAGTAATTTTTAGGAAATAATCTAAGGTTAGGGACCAACATATCCATGAATTTAGAGTTTATTAATCCTTTGTGTAATTTTCATATTGATACTTATCACATATTTATAGAATTGTAGGACTCTTTAAATAACACAATCTTTACTCTAGATGGGTCTCTATTTGTTGGGATATATTATTTTGGTAGGATAGAAGGGATGGTCATCCCCTATAATTCATGATTTATTGTATTAAGGAATGTAGTTACATGATCCCTGTAGAAATAATTGTTCGTAAAATGAAGTTAGATTATATATATTTGGGTTTCCTTACAAGTATATTATTGAATGATGGTCCAAATCAGATAGTTTTAAAACCATTTTATACTAGTTTTCTAAAACCATCTAGGTATAGTAAATGCATACATGGAAAACAAGGAACATATAAATTGAATAAATTCATATATATTAAATACAAAACATAGATGTATTTCAAACATTTGAAGACAATATTCAGTAAAGAGTTACGATCTAACAATTTGATCTATAATAATCGTATTCACATTATCTCTAAAATACCATGTTGTAATTTATCGTATGAGAAAAATATTCGTCATATTTTTCTAGGAGGATATGGTGTGATTATAAATTGGATATTCCAGAGGAGTACTATGGTCAATTCTATTTATATAGGTTTTGTTAATCACTTCATTACTTCATAGATCAATAACGTGTATGTACATTCCATTATGAGTCAATTTAAAAGTAAAAATTATATTTTCCTCTTTTTGATTATCTAGATTGACTAGAATGATTCGAAACTGCATTTTACATGGGTAAGTATAATTAATTCAAATACTCAACATATCATTTTTATCAATGTTCTCGGTTTAACTTCCACTGGTACTTCAATTATTTCATATATAATTCCATCTCACATTAATTAGATGTTTATCATCTTGGTTGGATTTTTGATACTATAGGTATACTATAAAAACAATAATATTATCCAAACAATTGACACTCAAGACACATGCTCAAGTGATATCATGAATGTAGTTTGTCTCATTCTGGATATAGAGGTTTTTTGGTTTTGGACATCTACATAATATATAGTAACACAAATTTATTCATCCTAAAATCACAATACACACTCTTCATCGACCTTGATTGAATCCTCAATAACATTTATCTATTTATAATAGAATCTATCTCAATGGTACATTTAATTTTTAAAAAGTAAAAATATCATTGATCGTTCAATATATTATTTAATAGGGGACCATATTTGTATCATTAGAATTTTTTTTCTTATTATACACACGTTAAATACGGGAAATATGAAATTTAACAAACTAGATTCAATAGTATTATATGATAATAAACACCAGTTTTTTTTCTAGTAAATGGTCCTTCAAAATGATTATAATATAATTATTCATGTAGATTCTATAAAAATTTATAATTTCATTCCCCTATAGTACTGTAATGTTGATGTTTTATACACTATAATATATATATATATATAATAAAAAAAAGGTTTTATGTTCGTGATATAAAAAATGAGATGTGGTCAATTTCAATTTTTAAAAATATTTCATCATAGTTCAAAATGGATGATTTCAATGAGAATAGGGGAATCATATCATTATGTATTTTATTTTTTTGATTTTTTTGAAATGTTTAGAATGAAATTTATTGTATTGATAAATAGAATGTTTTTTACTTCCCTAATTAAATAATTTAAATTCTATATTTTTTTCCTCTTTTTGTTCATCACAATTGATGGGTTTTTTTTGTAATGTGAATTGTGGAAATATATTTCATTTGGATTAGAAATTCCTTTTTGAAAACCACATATATATATATATATTTTTAAAACACACATTTATGTATTTTCATTAAAGTAAATTCATATATTTTTTTGGAAATTATAATTTCCATGTTTATCTCATTACATGTATTACCTCTTATTAATGATCATGAAGTCAATCATTTATATATAGTCTATACAAATTGAATATGGTGACCATCCACTATTACTATATTAACATTCATTATTCACACTCCCATTCTATCTGGATGTAGATGGACCCTTCGTTTGAATCATATACACCATTTAGGATTTCTCATATAGATATGATTAATGATACAATATTGATGTGTTCATACCTTTGTATGGATCCCAGTAATAGTAATAATAGGATGTGGTTGATTATATAACTCTTATATCCTCATTCACCTCAGGATCATCCCTATTACACCACTATAGGTAAATACCATAGATCTAGTAAAAAATTTCATGATTTTTCTTAATCAATTTTTGATTCATTTAATTTCTATGGATTACCATTATTAGAGAATTATTGTTCAATTTATAAACCATAAAAAAATCATTTTTACTGTTCAACTATTTATCACATTTTTTTATCAAACCTATCAAGTGGTCATTCCCATTCTCAATTTTTTTAGTTTATCTCCCTTTATTATTTAAATAGTAATTAATTAAAGCATTTATATTAGTGTATTGTTATTTTTTAAGATAGATATTGTTCATGTATAATTTGATAATGAATATTTTAACGGTTTATCATAAATTGTATGATGATGTTTAGAATTTTATTCCCAAACACTCATGATTTTCAATAAACATGATGTACTAAATGGGAATTATGATTCCATGATATATTTTAATTGAAAAATTATTATATGTTTTATCTGATACATATTATGGATGTGAGCACCTATGTGTAGATGTATTTCTCAGAATCCACTAAAATCTTATATATACCGACAATCTTGGTCATCAATCCATATTAGGAAACAAATATTTATTTTTACATGTTTTATTATGTACATATTGTCACATCATGGCTCATATTTGCATTATATTTTGGAGTTACATTGTTAGGCTACAAGAGACTCGTGATTTATTGGATGTGTTGTGGGTATACCATTCACAAGGGGTCATTCTATATATTTATCTCTTCTATACTCATTGAAACATCCCTATTTAGTGGTAGTTATAGTGATGGATCAATTGGGAATACTATTTCTTGAATCTAAATATTGGATTCCACTCATTGAAGGTCCTATATCCTCTAGACTACAATAACTAAAAATTGGTCAGAATAGAGGAGTCATTATCTTCAGACATAAAAAGTCATCACCTGTGAATGATTCCTCAACTGTTATTCATTATTCACTTCCTGACCATTGGTGATGTTCCTAATATAATATATTAAATACAATTTTATTTTCAATGATTGGGAGTCCTTATTTACCTAGTGTGGGTCTAACATCCCAATAATTAACAAATTCCTTCATTGGGCCTAGTTGTGAATTATAAATTCTTTATCCTCATTGGTTGTTTTTTTCAATGATGGTAGTTATGATCATTACCTTTGTTGATAGGGATAAATAAAATAGTTTATTTGGATCCCCACCATGAATTTATATTTATTAATAGATTGATGAATTTTAAAATAATTCACATGTCCTATCATGCCACTAGTAATCAAACAATATTTCATCCCTAAATTATGTTATTGAATCCCATATAATTAGCTCTCATTCTTGAAATATTCAGATGAGGAAAAATAAAGATCACATCATATTAGAAACTATGAAAAAATGATCTCTATTAATGTACCAAATTTCTAATTAATCTTCCCATGAAAAGATAGCTATCAAACATGATATTATTTCTCATCCCCAACTCAATTTTATAATCCTCCATATTTATTATTGGTATGCATCCTGTAACTGTGTTTGTGTTTGAGTACCATGATAATTAGTTTGAGCATAATATATTTATTATAGTATTTATTCATTATCCAAAAAACATACGAGAAACTCTACATTAGTTCATAGTAATGAATCACATGGATCCTTTTATTCTTTTCAGTTCACCAAATATCAATTTTTGTATTTTATAGAAACCAAAAAAATAACTTGATATAAATGAGCCATCCACTCAATATATATCATTTTATGTTATATTCTCTGATATTTTGTTTTACTTGTATATATCTATGAATAATAAAATGTCGTGGAAATATACAATATATATATATATATCTAACATTTACAAAGACACCAATACGTAGTTTATATGTTGTTACAAAAACAAGAACATGTGCCAAGTTGTTTAGAATTAGGGGAATAATATTTTTAGGATGGTGATGAAATAAATTAATGATTTCAATAAAATAATTATATTATCATCCTCTATTACACATGTGATCAACATTTGTTGTGTGAAAACAAAATAAGTACTTGATAAAAATTTTATCATCTAAAAATATTCTTATCTAGTATTCACAGGATCCATTTCATTCATATTACCGAAATCTTCCATATGGATAGGAATATTTCAAAACATTTTGACTTGTATATCCATATACAGTATATTATTGAGGGATATGATCACATCATCTTCAAAAATAACTTGACCTATTATATTGAGATCATGCATATGATTAATATATTTCCAAACACAACTGTTTATGGAAAATAATGGAAGAAGATTAATAATAAATTGTGGATATGTGAAATTGAACTACTATAATGGGTTAAAAATAATTGTAATATATTAATTGGTCTTGACGTAATATGATCGGATATATAAAAGATTGATATTTTCTTTCAAGAAATATGAGAAAATGATAATTATGTTTTATTAGCCATCTAGAAAAGGTTCTTAAATGAGAATATACCGGAATATGTAAAGAATGTTGAAAAAAATATACACCATTACAGGTAAATGATGCTGATAGAGACATTGAATTCATTCAACCTACATCAATAAGAATAAATTCTTTGTTAATTTGATCATTCGATTAGATTAATGATCCTTCACTAATATTGTGTGGTTCATTGGGCCTTTATGAGATGTATGATTTATATTCATTATAAACTAATCTATGGATTAAATATATTGGATGATAAAAAATAATGGTTGTTGATGATACATTCAATAATAGTTTTCACAATTTTAAAAATGATCATAAAAATAACATTATGAATTCTAATCTAATGCAGATATTGGTCATGTAAGCTATTAGAATCCTAAACTGAGATAATTCCTCATATAATGAACAATATTGTGGCATGTTTTATGCAACAGATTATGATGATGTCGAGAATCTTGTTATGGGGACTATGAAGAGAAACATCTATTATAGTGTAAACACAAGAACTACATATCTTAATATTATTATCCACATTCTGATTTCTAAATACTAGAGAACATTCCATAAATAATAGACTATTAATATGTGTATCATCACATATAACATTGATTTCATGATATGGAATGATTGATTATACCAATTCAATTCAAAAGTTATATAAAAAATTAAATAGATGTTATTTATAAATTGGATCACAAATGATTCTACTTGATTTAAATAATATATATCATTAAATCATGATCACAAATTTTATGGTACTAATATCCCAGTAACAATTGATTGGGATATGATGTATGAAAAAATTTCAAGGATGAGATTTTTTATTTTCATGAGGTCATACAGTTTCATAGAGATGTTGTCTGAGGTTATGTTTCATAGCGAATCCTCCATATGGTTCTTTAGTTAATTAATGGTAAGGTTTATTAGTATCATTAAGACCATCAATGGCCTCATCATAATAAATACTCAATCTATTAGCCTATTTAATTTTCTTTAGTGTTTAATTAGTATAAAAATTAATAAAGATGTGTCATATGGTGTGATACTTTCTCTTAAAATAATATACTACATAATATATATCTCACATCATCTTATTTAATAAATTTTTCCTCTTATTTCATTGATACCTATCAAACTAATAATCTTAACTAATGAAAATTAGTAAGAAATTACATGTGTAGTTGGAAGACAATTAATAGAATGAAATGTATTGTTTTTATATCTACAATATTCTAAAAAAATGTCTTAAATATTTGAATGTGGAATTATTTTTCGAAATTGGAAATTAAATGTGATATATCATGGTGATCCAAAAGCTATCAGGATGATTTTTCCACCTCTTCAATGGCCTCATAGAGAGGATAAAATACGAAATCACGAATATAAAATGTAATTTATAGTATTTTAGTTGATGGTTTACTATCATTGATACTATATTTTCATATAGGTTTTGAAATATTTTAAAATTTTTGAGTGTGATGAGAATGGTCATTATATTTATTTAAATTACTCGCAATGGTTTCATGTTGATCCCCAACAATGAGTCCCACTACTACTTGAAGAGAATTATATGGTTTTAAGAACCATTCTATGAAGGTGAGATCAATTATGGATGGAATTAATTATGCATTCAAGGAGTGTAGAAAACATTTTTTTGAATAATGTTTTGAAAAAAACTATTGATTTGTACCGACATATCCATGGATGATGTGTTTATTAATCCATCGTGTAATTGCCGTATTGACACTTCTCACCAATTTATATAAATATAAGAGGCTTAAATAACATTATATGTACATTAGGTTGATCTCTCTATGATGGGATATATATTTTTGGTACTATAGATGGGAAGTTCATCCCATATAATTCTATATTTATTTTATTATCGAATGTAGTTAAATGATCCCTGTAGAAGTAAAAGATCATAACATGGTGTTAGATGATGGATGTATGTGTTTCAATACAGAAATTTTATTTTTTAAGGGTCCAAATTGGATTGTTTTAGCACAATTTTATTCTGGATTAATAAAAACATCTTGGTATAGAAAATTCATGCATGGAAAACATGGAAATTATAAATTTACTAAATTCATATAGATTAAATATACACCATATAAGTATTTCATACATATTTAGATAATAATCAGTAAAGAATTACCATCTAAAATTTTGATCTAAAATAATGGTATTCACATACTCTCTAAAATTCCAGGTTTTAATTTATCCTATATGGAATCTAATTGGCAAATTTTTCATTGTGAAAATGGTGTGATTATAAATTGGCACTACCAAAGGAAGTACTATGGTCAATTCTATTTATATAGGAACTCTTGATCACTTCATATCTTCATAGATCTATAGTGTGCATATACATAACATTATAAGATGATTTAAAAGTAAAATTTATATGTTAATCATTTATATTATCATTATATAGTAGAATGATTTGACACTCTACTTTCATGGGGTTAGTATAATGAATTCAAAGACTTAACATATCTTTTTAATCATTGTTTTCAATTTTACATCCACTGATTATTAAATTATTTTATATATAATTCAATGTAACTTCAATTCGATTATGATCATCTTGGTTGGATTTTTGAGACTATGGGTAGAAAATATAAATCCAAATGATATCCATAAAATTGAAAACGAAGAAATGTGTTCAAGTGTTATCAAGAACGTTGTTCATCTCATTCTGTATGATAATGGTTTTTTGGTGATTCACATCAATATATTTTATAGGGACACAAATTTAATCATCCTAAAATCTCAATCCACACTATTCATCCACCTTGATTCTATCCTAAATTACATTTAACTATATTTAATAGAATCTAACACAATGCTATATTTAATGTTTTAATAGTCAAAACATCAATGATTTGTCAATATTGTATTTTATAGGGGAACAAATATTTATCAATAGATATTATTTGGTTATTATACACACCATACATATGGGAAATATGAAATTTAACCTACTAACTTAAATAATATTATATGCTAATAAATTCCAGTATTTTATCTCATAAAGGGTACTTCCACATGATTATAAAATAATTATTCATGTTGATTCCATCAAAATATATCATTCGATTCCAATGTAATACTGTAATGTGAATGTTTTCTACTCTATAATAATATATATAGTTTATAACTAATTTTTTTTTTATGTTTACGATATCAAAAATGAGATGTAGTCCATTTTATTTTTTAATAATTTACTAACATAGTTTTCAATGGATGATATAAATGAGAACAGTTGAATAATATAATTATGTATGGGATTTTTGTAATAATTTTGAAATGGGTTGAATTAATTTTAGTGTTTTGATAGATATATTGTTTTTATTTCCCAGAATAATTAATTTTGAATATATATTTTGTTTACAGTTTTTGTTTATTGCAATTTGTGGTTATTTTGATAGTGTGAATTATTGGAATATATTTGTTTTGTATTAAAATTTTCCTTTTGGAAAACATTGTTTTATATTCTATTTATAACTCACATTTATTTTTTTTATTAAATAAAATTCATTGATTATTTTCTAAAATTCTACTTTCCATTTATATCTCATTACTTGTATACACATATTTGTTTGTGTAGCACTTAGTTTCATTATAGGTTTTTAGTTTTTAATTTTTTATTATATTTTTTTAATTTCTGTTGACATATTTTTTGATGTAGAGAGTGAAAATGTGTCACAATGAGGTTTTTGGTTCAGTCTCAGGTTGCTAGATTATTTTTTGGTTGTTTATGTAATTCTGAAATAATCCAGATATGTTAATTTTACTTTGGTTTTTCCTATATTGAATGATGTTGTGTCATTATTCATGATATTTAATATTTTTAAAAAAGTGAGTTATATCACCCAGTTAGATTATATATTATTTATTAATTTATTATTTTTTTCGATGTAGATAAATTATTTAATTTCATATGATTATTTGATATGAATAAAATTAAAATATATAGTACCACCATATCAGATTATATATATATATATTATACTAGAAGTTTATTATTATTATAGGGTTAAACCATTCCCACTTATTTATAATTGTTTATCATTGTTATTTTTAACCTCCAGTTTTGATTGGGAATGCACATTAAGCATCTCGGTCGGACTGACCTAGGTCACATATTAGGTTAACATTGTCCAGGTCATTATAATCTATGTAATCATTTCCAAAATGATGTACAAAATATAATGAAGTGGATGTTGATTTCACAATATATGAATAATCACAACTAACTGATGTCAAAAATTATAAAATTAATTATGTGGATTTATAAAAGACCATAACAAAGGAGAATTATTAATGATTCTTTAATGTGAAAACCAACACATTATATAATTTCACCCTATAATAAAGTATTTTACGATGTTTCTTAATTTGAAATAAAATATATTTTCAATGATAAAATTAATATTTATCATAATGTAATAAGAGATATATTTTAATTATAATTTTTAGATGACTAGTGGTGGAAAAATTACTAGAACTCATGTCATGATGGTGGAGTTCACCAAGAAAATAGTAGTTGGTGAAATTATTTAATCTCTAGTATAAAGTAGGTGATGGAATAATACAATTTCATTTTTGCAAACATAAATTCAACACCACTAAAAAATTTCTTTCAAATGAATTCAAAATTATCATATAGATCATTGTTATGGAATTTATGGAGAGCATGGATGAACCCTCAACAAAAAATTATGATCCATTTCCATAAAAACAACCAACTTCAGTTATATTAGTGGTTTGAAAATACCATAGGATGGTTTTCCCACATATATCCCCTATCTCATTATATATTAGAATTATGTTACAACACAAACATGCGAGGTCTTTATTTAACATAATTTCTATAATGAAAACCTTAGGAGCTCTCCCCTCCCCTAAAACTAGAATGAAGATGATTTGTAATTCATAGAGTATAATATTTATTGTTGAAAGTTAAAATTATAACTCCAATATGATAAATAATCCTAGAAATCAGTCAAATAAATATGTAACTGGTCTCTTTAATCATAAATTAATTTTAGTAATACCATTTTACAGAACATAAATTGACAATAAGCATTATCTGTACCGAAGATTGTCTATCGCAGCCTTCTATATATTGATACCAAAAAAATAAAAATAGATTGATTTATTATAAATTTAATTTGAATCCAAGATAAATCATATCAATACCCTAGATATATTGATCTTAAATAACATCATGAAATTGATCTAAATCCATTTCCATGTTACTATTGATGGTAAATATTCACTTTGAATCCAAATTGTTACCCTTCCAATGTATTACACCGTTAGTGGGAACATAATTATTTTTGATTCACCATGAATAGAAATTACAATTATACCAAATAGACCATAACAATTGTATTGATTCCCATTGTTAGTAGTTTTCAACAGATAATCTAGATGATATATTTATTAGTACCAAAGGTATCTAAACTAATTGGAGTAAAAATGGATACATACTGTTCATGTGATAATTGGATATTGAATCACTGATCGGAGTGTTAATTATCAAGATCAATGTTGATGGATTTACAGTCATAGAGTGATAATCATGTGAATATTATAGAGACTAGACATCCTGGGAATAAAACCATAACTCCGCTCCAGTTGTCCATTGATAACTGATTTCACTACACCACATGACAGCGCACAAGCGTTGATCAATTGTGTTAATAGTATAATCCATGTTATACCTAATATGAATGGTAGAGGGAGTCCACTTATTTATTATATGATTTTGAAATTAATATTTTTCATTAATATATTCCAAAAAGACAATTAATATATTGATCCTCATATGCCAATATCACTTACAATCAACACATAGTAAAATACATGAATTATATATTGCTTCTATAAAACTCAATTGTATCGTACTATCTTATCACAATGGATAGTAAAAATTTCATCTAGTGTTGTAATATATTAAAAAAATTACCATATACGTTTCAATACTTATAATCGTATCTTTTCAGCCCCAAAAAACAGACATGTTGTCAATTAGATGATAATAAAGATAAAATTTAATCAAAACAACAAAAATTCTGGGAGACACAAAATTTTCATATAAATATTTTAGAACAGACAAATATTTTTAACTGACCCATTTAAATGGTTCTCTAAAATCATCTCCATAGAAAGTTGTGCACCATGGTATTGGATGGGAAATGTACGTTATGTTATGCCGATCTAATTTTAAATTCACTTTTTACTCATGAGTGAACGTCTTGGATATAAAAAAATTAATTTAAAAGAATGAATAATTAATCATCTCTATTTAATGTACAAATCTAGAAAATTATCTATTTCATGGGAAAATATACTCCAACCCTTCATGAAAAACATAACATCATATGAAAATATCAAATGACTTATTATAGTGAAATTATATCTTCAAAAAAATGATTTCATTTAGGCCCATGATATTCCATATTTATGATTTGTAATAATATTATATATCTATGTGTCCTTATAGAATTTAACCTTCTTAATTGTAGGTGTTATATAAGAATAATATAAAATAATTTTTATGAGGATTTTGTAAACCCTCATGTTTCCCCAAAGGGTTTCACATTCTTCTTCAGTATGAATAAGTTTTTGTCAATTAATATATACATTAAATAACAAGATATTAATATGACAAAAATAAAAAAAAATATTAATCTATAATGAGGTAAAATGTTGATTAATAAAATACATGTGGATTGTTTTCTAAGAAGTGAATCATTTCATTTGATGTCATTAACTGATGTTTAAAAGGATTTATATTCTATATATATCAATTTTTTAATTAAATGATGACTCTGTGTATATTTTGATTTTATATACTAATTATATCTTATATAATACTCACATATATCATAAATATATTATATATAAATTAGCTCCAAATATTTATTACTGTGTTTTTAAAGGATATTATTACATATTCAATATGTATGGAAGATCATTAAGATTTAGGGAGTATATTATTATGTAGATTAAAAATTGTTATTTTACAAAAAAAATAAACTATTTTTGAATTCATTAAATATAAAGATAGATTATTTTTGTGACACAATCATATGTAAGGGAATATTTTTTAATACGTTAATGAAAAAATAAATTAATGGATTTACTATAATGAAATATGTGATTGAGATCCAGAGTATCAATATATTATCATGAAAATATTGATGATATAGGAATAATTAATCAGTTATTTTAATTACACATACCTATATAAATATGAATGATGAAATGATTTCTCAAATATTTTAATTTTAATATAACATAATGGGGTCGAATAAGAATTTATCTATCCATCTATACTCACACTTAACCCATATGGTGAAGGGTTTATGATAAATAATATTTCATTACGGATGTTTTTTTATGGATAGTTCCAAAAATATTATATGATAACATATAACATTAAAATACTAATAAACCAAGGTAAAAAATAAATTATATATAATTTGGATTTGAAAATTTTATTCATTTCACTTAATATTTAGAGTTATTAACCCTATTGAGAAATGTATAGCTAATATGCTAAACATAAAATACTTATATATATTCCTTCATAATAAGATAAATATATTACAATGAAGATTTTTAATGTTGATCAATGAATATGGTAACTCAATATAGTAACAATATAGAAAAGTTAACATAGAGTAATGTGATGTTTATAGAAAATATTTACAATTCTTATTCTTCATTAAAATTTAATGTGATCCAATCTCTACAAAAATGGAATGGTTAAACACGCTGCTCAGGAAAGAGGGAATAATAAAATACCATTCTCAATTTATATCTATACAATTTATCCCATGAATGATTATTATTGAAATTTATTATGATTTAGAGATAAAAAATGTTTAAACCAATATAGAAATGAAAATTCAAAATAATCAACATTGATTAAGATAGTGTTTTTAGATTATATCTCTTCTTTATACTACATAACATTATATCCCCATTCCTTGTGCATTTGATGTTCGTTTCTACAGTAATCTTCTCTTTTTGATTAGTTTCATCCTCTATGATCATATAAAACAACTTTTATTCTTTTCTCATAAAAAATAATGGATGTGTGTATATAATTTAGTGATATGATAGGTCATATTTCATGCACTATTTTCTGAGTCATTTAATAATTTTTTACTAAGGTTTTGTTTCCTCCATTATGGGTCTGATGTTTCTAGTGAATGAGGTGTTTCGGGATTCATTACATTATTAAGATGTCACTATATTATTGAATGTTATTATATATTTTATTATCATATTGTATCTAATTTAAATATCATTACTATCTTATAAAGAAATTTTTATTATTTCTGAACTTTTAATAAAATTGGATTAATGTGGATTTCTAGTTCATAATTTCTATATGATGGTTTATTCAATAAAATTGTTTTTGGAAATTATTTATTGGACATAAAATATAAATATTAATGAATTGAATATGTTTAATAACAATGGTATTATAAAAAATGTTAGATATATAAATACTTTCAAAATATTTCCCTATAAAAAGGGATTTTTTACCCATGGTAAATAGTTTTTGAGACAAATCATTAACTATGATGTTTTGATATGTTTTAAGGAAACACATATTTTTTAAAATTATTTATATTAATATCCAAGAAATTATTTTTCATGTTGGATTTATTGGTTATATTAGGACATAAAAACTTCATTATACGTAATGGTTATAAAAAATTAATTTTAAACCACATTATATTGTCGATTTTATAAAAATGTTCTCCATTTTTTTGATGTGAATTTAAATATTATAATTGTATTCATGGTGTTAAAAGGGGATATTTCTAGAGATGTTGTTGGAGGTGAAACATGGTTTACTATTTATATGTTATTATTTATTTATATAATGGTTATATTTCTTATTGATTTACACCTATATTTTATTTTGTCATGGGAATATGGGGTAATTGGTAAAGATATCTAGAATGATAAATATATTCATTAAATCATAGATAGAATCCCCTAGTGAGTGTGATTAAGGTGTTTATATTATATTGAATTACAAACTACAATTTTATTTTGATTCCATTAATATATACTTCTGGCCATCTCATGTTATACTCTAGGAAGTATCCCATGACGAATACTTCATATTTGATATTATCTTTGGGATTATTAATGTATGTTTTATTTACATCACTCTGCCCTCATATTTTCTAGTGGAACCATATATTTTTTATTTTTTCAAGATATAAACGTATAAATTATTTCAAGGTTCCCTTATTATGTTTTACCATCTTTCAATAATGGTTTGTATTACATTGAAAAGTATTTTTCTACCATCTTCATTTCATTCCACTTCATCCTTCATCCATGATTTGTGTATTACCTCTTATAAATGATGTGGAATTCACTCATTTACGTATGGTTTGTACAAGTATTCTAGGGTGATCATCCTCCCTTACTCTATTAACTATCATTATTCATCCTCTCATTCTATCTTGAAGTAGGTGGACCGTTCCTTTAATTCATATACACAATTGAGGATTTCTACTATAGATATGTTCAATGTTATAACATTTAAGGGTCTATAGCATTTTATGGAACCTTGTAACACAAATAATAGGATGTGGTCGATGATGTAACCCCTACACCCTCATTAATCCACATGAACATCCCAATGACTTCACTAAAAGTAAATATCATTGATTTGATGGAAAATTTTAATGATTATACCATATCAATGATTTATTTATTTAATTACTATGGATTACCAATATATTATTTTTATAGATAAATTTATCTGTCCTAATGAAATCCTTCAGTCTGTTCAACTATTTATCATATCTTTCGATCTAACCTATCATGTGGTCATTCCCATTCTCAATTTTTTCAGTCTATATGATTTGCTTCTATATAAGGGAATTGATTGAAGCATTTATATTAGAGTCTTGTTTTTTTATAGTAGATATAAGTTATACATCATTTGATAACAAATATTCTAAAGGTTAATCATATATTGTATGTGGATGTTTTGAATTGTATTCCAAATCAGCCCCTGATTTTCAATAACTGTGAATTTAAAAATTGGATTAATGATTACATGATATATTTTAATTGAAAAAATTTTATATGTTTTATCTGATAATTATTATGGATGTGATCACCTAAGGGTAAATATCTTTCTCCCAATCTACTCTAATCCCATATATACTAAAAATCATGGACATCAATCCTTTTCGAGAAATAGCTATTTATTGTTCCATGATATAATTGGAACATATTTTCTCATCACGGCTACTATTTTAATTAAATTTTGGAGTTACATTGTTAGGATGCAATAGAATCATGATTTATTGGATGTGGTGTGAGTATAAATCTCACAAGGGGTCCTTCTTATGGTTTCTCAATTCTGTACTCTTTGAACATCCTTGTTTAGTTATAGATATAGTCCATGATCAATTTGGAACCCTAGTTCTAGCATATAAATCTCGGATTCTGCTCATTGAAGGTCCTATAGCCACTGGTATAAGATGGAAAAAAATATGTCAAAATGGAGGATCCATTGAATTTAGATATGAAATGTTATCATCTATGAATGATTTATCATCTTCTATTCGTTATTCACTCCATGATAATATGTAGAGTACCTTATATAATTATTTTCATCAAATTAGATTTTCTATGGTTGGGAGTACTTATTCTCCCATGGTGGGTCAAACATCCCAATAATTAACACATTCCTTCATTGTGACTAAATGTTAATTATAAATTCCTTATACGCAATGGTAGTTTGTTTTCATTGAGGGTAGCTATCAGCATTACACTGGTTGAGAGTGATCAATAGAATTATTTATTAGGATCCCCATCATGAATTTTTTTTGATACATTGATAGATTTTTAAAATAATTTACATGTCCTATTAGGAAACTATCTATCCTAAAATATTTATTTCATATATTATGTTATTGAATCCCTTCTAATTAGCTATATTTCTAGAAATATTCAAATGAGACAGAATAAAGATAACTTCAAATTAGGAACTGAAAAAACTAGATCTCTATTAAAGTACCCAATTGTTAATTGATCATCACATGACGAGATAGCTATTAAATATGATACGTCCTCCCCTCTCCCAATAAATAGTATTATCCCCCATAATTATGGTCGGTATGGATCCTTAAACAACAGCTGTGTTTGAGTACATGGATAATGAGATTGAGCATAAAATGTAGCATTAAATTTTTATTCTTAAGCCGAAAAACATGAGAGACACTATACATTAGATCATATTAAATCATCACATGGATCATTTTATGCTTCTCAGGTCATTGAATATCCATTCATGGATTTTGTAGAAAAAAAACCAATAACTCAATATAAATGAGGCATCATCCCAATATATATCAATTTATGTTATATTCTCCACTATTTTGTTTTAATTGTATATCTCAATTTATACTAAAATATCATGGAAATATAGATCATAAAAAAATATATATCTACCATTGAAAACGACACTAATAGATGGTTTATAGGTTGTTACATAAACATGAAAATGTATGATGTTGATAAGAATGTTCGGAAAAATATTTCTAGGATGGAGACGAATGGAATTAATAATTTTCATTCAAATAATTATATTCTCATCCTCGTTTACACATGTGATCAATAATCATGATGTGAAAACAAAATAGGTACATGATGGAATTTTTATATTCACAGGACCTATTTCATTCATATTGCCACCATCTTCTACATAGATAAGAATATGTCAAAACACATTGACTTGTGGATCCATCTTTACTAGATGATGGAGGGATATTATCCCATCATCTTCACAAATTACTAGACATATTATATTAAGATCATGCATATGGTTATTAAATTTCAAAACACACCCGTTTATGTAAAATATTGGAAGATGATGAATAATGAACCGATGATATGTGAAATTGATCTATGAAAATGGTGGGGTAATCATTGTAAACTATTATTTTCTCTTGAATTAAAATGACCAGATATATAACTAAATGATAATAGGTTTCATGAAATATGGAAAAATGATAATTATGCATTATTAATCATCTTGAAAAGGTTAATATATGAGAAACTACCAGAAGAAGAAATGAATGAAGAAAAAATATACACCATTTCAGCTAAAAGGGGTTGATAAAATCATTACATTCATTCAAAAAAAACAACAATGAGAACATATTCATAGTGAATCTCAACATTCCATTAGAGTTAAGATCATTCACTAATATTGTGTTGGTCAATAGGCCATTATGAGATATAATATTTCAATTCATTATATACTAATCTATGGAGTAAATTTAATGGAGGATAATCAATAATGGTGGGTGATGATACATTCCATGTTAGTATGGACAATTCCAATTATGAGAATCTAAAGAACCTTATGAAGTATAATTTAATGGATCTATTGGTCATGTATGGTATTAGAATCCACAACACAGATAATTGTTCATATCATTATCGATATTGATTCTTGTTTTAAATAATATCTTATGATGATGTCGAGGGTCATGTTACAGGGGATATGTAGATCTACATCTCATAGGGTGTACTCACCCGAACCACATATCTAATTATTATTATTCTCATTCCCATATATAAACACTATATAATGTTCAATAAATATTAGACTACCAATATGTCTATGTTCACTTATAACTTTCTATGCATGATATTGAATGATTGATTATATCAATTCCATTCAAAACATATATACAAAATAAATAGATGTTATTTAGTAATAGGATCACACATGGTTCAACATTATTTAAATAACATATATTTGAATATCATGTTCACAAATTTTATCGTACTAATATTCTAGTAAAAATGGATTTGGAGATTATGTATGAACAAAATGCATGGATCATATTTTTAATTTTCATGTGGTGTTACAGTATCATAGAGATATTGTGTGAAATTGTGATTCCAAGATAATCCTTTATATGATTCTCTGTTTCATTCATGATATGGTTTATTAGTATTATTCAGGTCATGAATGGCCTATTGATATGAAATACTCTTTCTCTTAGCCTCTTAATTTTCATGTAGTAATTTATTTGTAAAAACCATAATAATGTCATTTTAAATGGTGTGATACATTCCCTTAAAATAAAATACAATATTAAATATATCTCAAATCAATTTATTTAAAAAAGTACGTCACTTACTTCAATGATAGATATCAAACTATATATTTCATATAGTTAAAATTAATAAGAAATTAAATGTGTAGATAGAATCCCATTAGTATAAAGAAATGTTTTGTGCTTATCTCTAGACTATTCAAAGAAAATAACTCAACTCTTTCAATGTGAAATATTTTACCTAATCAGAAATTCAATGTGACCAATCTAGGTGATCCACAAGCAATCTGGGAGATTTTTATCCACCTATTTAGTGGACTCATGGATAGGATGAAATAATAAATCACTAATATAGAATGTAATATCTAGTATTTTGGCGTATGATTTACTATCATTGATACTATTTTATCATATAAGGATTGAAATATTATAAATTTGTTTCAGTATGATCAGATTGGTCATTATAAATATATGAAATACTCAAAATGGTTTCATATTAATCCCCAACAATGCAGCCCAGTATTATTGGAAGAGAATTGTAAGGTTTTAAAAACTGTTTGATGAAGGTGATATCCATTATTTAAAACAATAATTATGAATTCATAAAATGTCAGAATTATTTTTATTTCAAGAATTTTTTATGAACGAAACTATGGTTGGGGACCAACATATACATTAATGGAGTGTTTATTAATCCTTGTTGTAATTGTCATATTGAGACTTCTAGACTATTTATAGAATTTTAGGAATATTTAATGCACAGTATATGTACTCTAGGTGGATCTCTCTATATAGGGATATATTACTTTGGTAATATATATGGGAAGTTCATCCCTTATAATTATAGATTTGTTGTATTATAAAATGTAGTTTTATGATTTCTATTGAAATAATGGATCATAAAATGGTATTAAATGATGCTTGTATTGGTTTCCTTACCAGGATATTATTGGATGATGGTCCAAATAGGATAGATTTACAACCATTTTATACTAGTTTACTATGGTCATATTCATATAGTAAATCATTTCTTGGAAGACATGGAACTTACAACTTGTATAAGTACATATAGATTAAATACAAAACATTAGTGTATTTTATAGATTTTTAGAAAATATCCTATCAAGAGTTACCATCATATAATTTGATCTTCAAAAATGGAATAATCATAGTCTCTAAAATACCATGTTGTAATTTATCCTATGTGGAAACTAATGGTTATATTTTTCATTGTGGATATGGTGTGATAATAAATCGGTAATTCCAGAGGTGTACTATGGTCAATTCGATTTATATAAGTTCTCTTAATTACTACATATCTTCTGGGATCAAAAATGTTCATGTACATTCCCTTGTGATTCGATTTAAAAGTAAATATTATAGGTTCATATTATAGATTATCATGATAGATTTAAATTATTTGAAACAACTTTTTTCATATGGATTATATTTTGAATTCAAAGACTAAACATGACTACTTAATATATGTTTTCGGTTGTACATACATGGGTACTTCTATTATTTCATATATAATTCCATCTCACTTCAATTAGATGATGATCTTCATGGTTGGAATTGATAGACTATGGGTAGAACATAGAAATCCAAATTTTATCCCTGAAATTGACACTAAAGACACATGTACTAGAGATATCATGAAAGTAGTTAATCTAATTCAAGATTATAATGGAATTGTTGTGTTTCACGTCATCTTCTTATATAGGGACACAAATTTATTCATCATAAAATCACATTCCCCACACTTCATCAACCTTGATAGAAGCCTTAATGACATTTATCTATCATTAATAGAATCTAACTCAATGTTGCGTTTAATTTTTTAATATTCAAAACATAAATAACCGGTCATTATAGTATTTAATAGGGGACCAAATATGTATCAGTAGAATTTTTTTGTTATAAATCACACCATTAATATGGGAAATATGTCATTTAATATACCAGATTCCATAGTATTATATTCTAATAAATTTTAGTGTTTTTTTCTCGTAATCGGTACTTCCACATGATTATAATATAACTATTCATGTAGATTCCATAAAAATATATCATTTCAATCCCCTATAATATTTTAATGTTGATGTTTTCTACTCTATAATATATATATATATATTAAATAAATAAAAAAATTTAATGTTCGTGATATCAATAATGAGATATAGTCAATTTCATTTTTAAATAATTTCCTAACAAAGTTATGAATGGATGATTTAAATGAGAACATGGGAATCATATAATTACGTATGAGATTTTTGTGATTGTTTTGAAATGGGATGAATGCAATTTATAGTTTTTATAAATAAATATTTTTCATTTTCCTGAATAAATAAATTTAATTTCTATATTTTGTTTCCAATTTTTGTTTATCACAACTGATGATTATTTTTGGTAATGTGAGTTATGGTAATATATTTCATTTGTATTAAAAATTCGATTTTGGAAAACATGGATTTATATTTTATTTCAAAATCACATTTATGTTATTTTATTAAAATAAATTCCTATAATTTTATTAAATTATACTTTCCTTGTTTATTTCATTACTTTTATACACATATGTGTTTCTATATAACATAGTTTCTTTTTATGAGTTTTTTAATTGAAGAGGAGATTTTTTATTGAAATTCTTGTTGGCATAGTTTTTGATGCGGTGCGTGAAAATGTGTCACAATTATCATTATGGTGCTATCTCCAGTTGCTTGATTATTTTTTGGTTGTTTTTATAGTACCCAAATAATTAAAATGATTTATTTCTCTGTTGACAATGCTATATTTAATCATGTTGTTTCGTTATTCATGATATTGAATATTTATATAAAATTGAGCTAAATAACTCAATTAGGTTATTTATTTTTTTTGGTTGTAAATTATTTTATTTGATGTTGTTACATTATTTAATTTCATGTGATAATTTGATATGTATAAAATTCAAATATATAGCACAACCATATTAGATTATATATATAATCAAATACATGATAATTATTATTGTAGGGTTAAACCATTACAACATATTGATAATTTTATATCATTGGTATTTTCTCCATCTAGTGGTGATTGGGAATGACCAATAGCCCTTTTTGTAGGATTGACCTAGATAACATTGTTATTTAACATGGTCCAGGTCATTATAATCTATGAAATCAATACCAAAATGATGTACATAATATAATGAAGTGGATTTTTATTTACAAATAAATGAATAATCACCACTATTTACATAGAAATATGTGTCCCCAAAACCTTCCAAATTCTCCCATATTTTATTCTAGAGTGTATCCCATTTATAAATCTTCGATTCGATAGGTGGTAGAGTCCGAATAGATTTATGGATCAGGAATTATGGAAATTTTAAGTTGGGCTGGAAAAATGCTTCGTGAGCCCCATTTGAGAAGTTCCCTCCATGATTGTGGAGCGCCGCCGTGGAGAAAGGAGGTGGGATTCTCTGTGAACCCCTTTGAAATTTGAGATCCACCATGGACCAAACATTGTCTTTGCGCCAAGTGGGCTCACCTTCGCTACACCTCTCCACAATAAATACCCATCTCACCTACCATTTATAGTTGATCACTCCACCCATTGGGCAGCCGATCTCCTAGTTCACAGATCTCGGATTTCCTTCACAAAGAGGCTCCGCGATCCCATGCTCTGCTTGTAGAGTATTTTGTGTTGTTGCTCCGTGAGTCCATGTTTCAGGAGAAACATTCTTTGTGTTGATCCTACATGAGTACATACTCCACGTGTAGCTTCCTCCATGATGTTTCTCCTTGAGTCCATGCTTCACATTTTCATTCTCCGTGAGTCCATGCTCCGTGAGTCCATGCTCTGTCTAACCCCATGATCCATGAGCCCCTTTTATCCACGAACCTACTTCTCAAAGACCTGTCCATTTTGAGGCTCCTACCTTCGCGCCCGCTAGTCCATACCACAGGTGATGGGGCCCCACACCCTTGTTCGACCTCATTTCCTGGATGTGGTCCCTGCCCTTCCGGCCTGTCCCTTTGTTACCATAACTTACTCACATGAAAAATAGACTGTTGCACCAAAAACCATTCGGGAAGCATCATCAGGCTTTTCCATTGTGTCGTACTATGCACCCAACTTCCACTTGTGGAATACCATGATTTGATATACTCCTCTACACACCATGAAACACCTTGAGTTGACATATTCCTCTTGGTTCATTTCCCATGTCGTCGTTTGAGATTCTCAACATCAATTGCCCTAGTACCGTGAGTCGATCCAATCCTCAAATAACTCATCCAAACCCCCTCACTTGGCTCATATGCCACGTTTTACCAAAGAGGGCCTCCCATTCCTAAGTCCCTACACCAACCATTGTTAGTCACCTTATGCCTAATAGTCCTATCTATAAGAAATTAAACTGTAGTGAACCCTATATGAAAAATATAGGATGCATCTTACTCAATATAAGATATTCCTTTGCGCCAACCATATGGTGTCACCAGTCCTATCATCATGACTATAAACAATAGTATTACCTATTTTTGAAATATAGGATGACTCTTTCTCTAAAAGAGAGACTCCTTATGTTCCAAGAATAAGATGCCAATAGTCCTCTCTACATGACTATAAACTGTAGCACACCCTCTGATCCAAATATAGGATACCTCATTCTCCAAACATGATATGACTTTTTTCCAAGATTAATATGCCAATAGTCCTCTATACATGACTATGAACTGAAGCACACCATATGTGCCAAACATAGGATACCTCTTGATCCAAACAAGAGTTGCCTTATATTCCAAACATAAGATGCCAATAGACCTCTCTACATGACTATAAACTGTATCATGCCATATCATTAAATAATATGATTCCTCTTAGTCTAAATAATTGATTCCTTATGCTCCAAGCATGGGATGCCTAATTCCATGATTTCAGTCGCTATATTTCAGGAGCGTTGGAATCCATTAAAACATTCCATAACTCCACCACATGATTTGTGTGTCCTTCATTATTATTATCATCTACTTCTATGTTTTAAGGTTCTCCTTAATAGTCTGGTCCCATGCCGCATCGGATCACCTACCCTCTTAGGCCAATTCCCCTGAAGGCTTCAGAGGACACTTCGAGTCAGGTCCTGTGTTTCTAACACATTTAGCAGTCGACCCTCTTTTGTTTTACCCATTTATGGCTAACACAATAGGAATGTTGTTTTTCGAACATAGTCAATAGTTATCCTTCATCAACAAGACACCCTCACCGCATTCCGAATTTCGGGCATGCGATTCACACTTTTCTTCTCCCTTTGTTCAGATTGATTCCAATGCCCATGGCATTATCTATCTTGTGCACTAGAGCAAAGGAAAATGCCTCAACCCACCAGTTCCTTGGGATGCCCTCATGTCCAGAAATGAGGAAGACATTACAAGAATCATCCTTGAGTATGCCCCATACACCATTGCTGCTCCACAGTGGCACACGAGCAACTTCCTTGCATAATCCCCATTCACCATTGCCTCTCCTTAGTAGCACTCGGGTAGCTTCATTGCGTAATCCCCATCAAATATTACCTCTCTATAGTGGCGGCCATGAAACATCCTCGTGTAAGCCCCATCCACCATTGCCACTCCAAAGCAGCACCCAGACAGTTTCTTTGCATAAGCCCTATTCACCTTTGCTGCCCCATAGCAGCACCCAAGCTGCTTCCTTGTGTAATTCCCATTCACCAATGCCGCTATATAGCGGCACCCGGGAAGCTTCCTTGTGTAATACCAATTCACAATTGTCGCTCCATAGCGGCACCCCGACAACATCCTTCCTTAAGTACCATTCACCATCCTTCATGGACGCACCTTCGTGTTGTGATCATTAGGTCCTTGCTGCCTCTTGATTCTCACACTGAGCATGACTAACGTGGGATTATTGTAGTATGAATTTAACATGAAATCCTCTTCAGGTAGCCTAGAGTGTAATACCCATAAACCGTCATGAAAAACATGGTAATTGATCCCTACCAAGGCTTGGTACGTAGGAATCCTCCCTGAGGTTCAAGCACAACACCTGGTCATTCCAACCCACTTGAGTTCTGTTCCCACCACCTGAACTATGTGATCATTGATCCTTTCAATGTGAGGTACGTAGGAAGCCCCCCTGAGGATCAATCCCATCACCCCATTTTTTTCGACAACCTTCATGTTGGTTCCAACCACCTGAACTATGTGGTATTTGATACCTTCCAAGGTAGGGTACTTAGGATGCCTCCCTAAGGTTCAATCCCAACACGCCCTTGGTTTTGACAACCTTCACATTGGATCCCTCAAACTGAACTACATTTTCTATGATCCTTTCCAAGGAAGGGTATGTTGGAAGTCTTCTGGAGGTTCAATCCCAACACCTCATTGGTTCTGAACACCTTAATGTCGGTTCCCACAACCTACACTAAGTGGTCTTTGATCCTTTCCAAGGCAGAGTATGTAGGAAGCCTTCATAAGGTTCATTCCCAACACCCCATTGGTTCCGACCACCTTCATGTCTTTTCCCACTACCTGAACTATGAGGTATTTGATCCTTTCCAAGGTAGGGTATACAGGAAGCCTTTCTGAGGTTCAATCCCACCACCAATTGGTTCTGAACCCCTTCATGTCAGTTCCCACACCACCTAAACTACAACGTCATTGATCCTTTCCAAGGAATTGTACATATAAAGCCTCCATAAGGTTCACACCCACCACCCTGGTCGTTATGACCTCCTTCACATCGGTTCGCCAATACCACGAGCAGCCTAGAGTGTAAGCCCCAATCCCAACCGTAACTATGAGGACATTAATCCATTAAAAGTTAGGGTCTGTATGAATTGTTCATGAGGTTCAATCCCACCACCCCGGTCATTCTGACCTCCTACATGTCGGTTCACCAACACCTCAGGCAGCCTAGAGTGTAAGCCACAATCCCAACCTAAACTACGAGGACTTTGATCCTTTCCATGGAAGGGTACATAGGAATCCTCCCTGAGGTTCACAACAACCACCCCGGCCATTCCAACCTACTTCATGTCAGTTCTCAAACACCTTGGGTAGCCTAGAGTGTAAGCCCCACACCCATACCTAAACTACATGGTCTTTGATACTTTCCATGGTAGGGTACGTAGGAAGACTTTTTGAGGTTCACTCCCAACACCAATTGGTTAAAAGCCCTTAATTTTGGTTCCTACACCACTTGAACAATGAGGTATTTGATCTTTTCCATGGTTGTGTATATAAGAAGCCTCTATGAGGTCCAAGACCACCAGCCCAGTTGTTATGACCTCTTTCACATCGTTTCACCAACACCTTGGGAAGACTAGATTGTATGCCCCAAATGCAACCTAAACTAAAAGGAATTTGATCCTTTCCTAGGAAGGGTGCATTGGAATCCTCCAAGAGGTTCAATACCACAACTCTGGTCATTCTGACCTCCTTCATGCCGGTTTACCAACACCTCAAGCAGCCTAGAGTGTATGCCCTAAACTCAGCCTGAACTATGAGTTCACTGATCATTTCCCTATTAGGGTACGTAAGAATCCTCCACGAGGTTTAATCCCACCATCCCATTTGTTCCAACCACCTTCATGTCGGTTCACCAACACCACGGGAAGCCTAGAGTTTAATCCCTACACCCATACATGAACTACAAGGTCATTGATCCTTACCCTGGAAGGGTACATAGGAAGCCTTTCTGAGGTTCAATCCACCCACCCATTGGTTTTGACCCCCATCATGTCTGTTCCCACACCACCTGAACTACTAGGTCTTTGATCCTTTCCATGGGAAGGAATGTAGGAAGCCTCCATGAGGTTCAATCCCACCATATATCTGGGCCTCAGGTCCTCTATCATGTTGGTTCACCCTCGTCGTTCATGACGTAAAACTCTGAACCTCAATTAGTGGCAAGCCATTATCTCTCTCAATAAGAGGTAATCTGTTGTTTTCCCTAGTCAGCGGTAAGTCATTACTCCCAGCTGAACTATGTGGACTATGATCCTTGCCAAGGTAGGTTATGTAGGATACCCCCCTAAGGCTCGATCCCATCATCCATTGGACCCCTGGTTCTTCTCCATTCCAGTTTACCGACCAACATTCCCCATGAAATATGTGGGTTTGATTTTTCCCTCCTAGATATGGTACGTAGGAAGCCTCCTTGAGGATCGACCCCATCTAAGGGTAAGACGTTGCAACTCCATTCAGCGATAAGCTGTTGTCAACTCCATCCTTCTAAAATCCGTTGCGACTCTATTCAACAGTAAGCCATGGTCAACGACATCTACCAGTAAGCCATTGTGACCCCATCCAGTGGTAATCCATTGAAATCCCCAATCAGTGGTAATTCTTCATCAGATGAACTATGCGAACATTTATTCCCTACCACGGGTATACGTAGGAAGCCTCCATGAGGTTCATGCCCAGCACACTTGTCTCATCATGATCTATCCCTCAATTCCAATTGTTCCGAGAAGATAATGACCCAAACCTGAGGTTCTACTTCATCTGGATCCCATCCTTGTGTCCATTCTCATGAGCTGCCTCCTCAGGCGTCCCATCATCCTGCCAAACTATGCAGATTTTGATTCCCTGCCATCGTGATATGTTGGAAGTATCTTCGATGCTCAAGACCAACACTACTGTCACCTTCACGACGGTCTCAAATTGTTCCCCCTCCATTCCATGAAACTCTCTATCATCCATATAGATTCCCACCCGGGTCACCACATTCTGGTGGGATCATGTCATCCACCTCCTCGATGATCCTATTAGTACTTGGGCCGCATTTCACGCGTAAGCCCCCAAAATTTATCCGAGTCCTTTTACACTGTATACACCCTGATACAAAACCCCTTTGAACAATATGGGGTTTGATCCATGTCATCTACACGGGGTTTCTAAGAATCATCCATGAGTATTAATCCCTGTCAATGGTAAACCATGGTCATGCCTCATTCCGGGGTGCACACTCCCTGATCCACCCTCAATGGTGTCCTAATCAGCCTACAGGGTGTGACATCTTCCCTTTATGAGACACACCAATTTGGGAATGCTCTTATCAAGGGTTCTCATCCATCCACCTGGTAATCCTTCCTGGTGTTCCCTCCTAGTGATGTCCCAATATGATCTGTCTATATGGGACGTGCTGATCACCCTCATTCCATCTCCTAAAAATTTTAAACTCGTGGCCAACCTTGTGAAAAACATGAGATTCCAGAGGAAAACCTCAGATGACATTCCTTTGGGGTAATGATCTATGCATGATGTCAAACTCGTGGCATACCCCTTGTTAAACATGAAAATCTGAGGAAAACCTTAGTGACATGCCTCTAGCATAAGATACCAAATGACTAAAGTGATATGCCTCGGGTTATGCCCCCTTGAGATGCCCTCTTATGAGGAAGAATACAGGTTCCACAATTTCCATGGACCAAAATATGCCCTGGCATGCATGTTGTTACCATCTACTATGACCGAAGGTTTCTACCATGTCATGATCTCATGGATTTTCCTGACTGAATTAGTGTAATTAACTGGCATCCACAAAGATATGGAACCCGGAACGAGATTCACAAACCACGAAATAATCATTAATGGACCCACGGACTATGTAACGTGTTCCAAGGTGGAATCCATGGAAGGAAGAACCGACATCCCATTATCCCATTTTGATCATGGAGCCAATGTCCCAGAATAAGCGATAGAGGCAGCCCACCTTTGGAAAGCGGGAAAGCGTGACAAAAACTATGAATCCTCCAAGAATTGATGTGCACGCCCTAGAGAAAGCGTCAGAAACAACAAATAACCGATGTTATGGATTATAAAATTAATTATGTGGATTTCTAAAAGACCATAACAGTGTAAAACTATTATTGATTCATTTATGTAAAAACCCAACCATTACATATGTTCTCTATATAATAAATTAATTTTTATGAAATTTATTACTTTTATATAAAATAGTTTCCATGATAAAACATTATATGTAACATAATCTAATAAGGAGATTTTTAAAAAAAAATTATAGTGGGTTGGTAGTAGAAACTTATCTAGAACCCAAGTCATACTATTGGAGTTCCCCGTGAAAATACTAGTTGTTTAAATTATCGAATCTTAAGTATTGATTTTGTGATGGAATAATACGATTTCATTTTTTCAACCAAAAATTAATCACCACTGAAAAATATTACTCAACTAAATTCAAATTCATTTTATAGATCATTATTATTGAATTTCTTGAGATCATGGAGGAACTCTTAACAGGAAATGAATTTCCATTTCTATAAAAATAATTGACTTCTATTATATTACTGGTTTAAAAATACCATAGGATGTTTTCCCCACATAGATCCATTATCTCTTTATATATATTAGAATTAAGTTAAAACTCAAACATGTGATGTCATCATGAAACATAAAGTCCATACTAACACCGTTATGAGGTCTCCCCTCCCCTAAAACAAGACATAAAAAGAATCATAATTCTTAGAGTGGAATAATTAGTGTTGAAAAGTAAAAATATCACCCCAATAAGATAAATAATCCTGAAAATTAGTCCAAATATTAAGTAACATTATTCTTTAATCCAATATGAATTTTATTAATCCCATATTACACAAAAAATATTGGTAGTAAGCATGCTCTATAACTTGGACAATCCATCACACCATTTGATATATTGATACCAACAAAATAAGAATATAATTATTTATTCTAAATATAATTTAAATCCCAGAAAACATTTAGGAATACAAATATATCATGATATAAAATAACATTATGAAATTGTTTTAAATCAGTTTCCATGTTACTATTGAGAGTGCATATTCACTTGGAATCCAAATTGATACCCTTCTATTGAACAACACCATTACTAGGAACATAATTATTTTTGATTCACCATGAAATGAAATTACAATTATTCTAAATTTACAATCACAATTGAATTGAAACCCATGATTTGTAGTTTACAATAGATAAATTTGATGTTATATATATTACTTCTAAAATTATCTAGTCTAATTAGTGTAAAAATTGATAGGTACTCTTCAGGTGATGATTGGATTTCAAATCACTGATCAATTTGTTAATTATCAAGAACAATGTTGATGGATTTAGGGTGATCGAGTGATTATCAAGATAATATTATAGAGACTGGATATCCAAGAAATAATATAATAACTCTAATCCAGTTTTCTATTAAGAAACCAATTTTACCACATCACATGACACCTTAAGAGTTTTGATAAATTGGGTTAATAGCATCATTCATGTAATACCAAATATGAAAGGTAGATGGGTTCACATAAATTAGTATATGATTTTGAAATTATTATTTTTTATTAATATATTCTACATACAGACAATGACTATATTGAATATCATTAAGCAAAATCACATGAATGCAGCACATAGTGATATACATGAATTTTATATTTCTTTTTTGAACCTCTTTTAGATTATACAATCTTATCACCATGGATTGTAAAAAATTCACAATTTTATTATTAAATTAATGAAAATTATCATCTCCCTTTCAATATTTATAATCCCATGGTTTGATCCCTTAAAAATAGAAATGTTTTGAATTAGAAAAGAACAATGCTCATATTTAATCAAAACAATTCAAATTATGAGAGACACCAAAATTTTTATAAAATTATTTTAGAATATTGAACTGTATTAAACCCACCCATTGAAATGATTCATTTAAATCATCCCGATAAAAATTGTAGCACCATGGTATTGGATGAGAAATATAACTTATCTTAGGACAATCAAATTTTAAATCCTCTTTTTATTCATGAGTTCACTTCTAGGATATAAAAACATTTACTTTATAACAATGAATATTTAATCCGCTCTATTTTATATAAACATATATAAAATGGTCTACATCATGGACAAATATACACCTGCCATTCATGAAAAATAAAATATCATATGAAAATAACAAATTAAATATTCTAGTGAAATTATATCTTCAATAAGAAGATTTGATTTCTTTATATGATAATCCATATTGAATGTTAATAGTAATATTATATATCTATGTGTCCTTATAGAATTTACCCTTCTAAATTGTAGTTGTTAAAGAAGGTTAATATAAGATAATTTTGAGTTGGAATTTTTAAACCCTCATGTTTTCTCGAAGGGTGCCACAATCCTCTTTTCTCTGAATAAGGTATGGTCAATAAATATATGCATTGATTAACAAGATATTAATATGATAAATATATATAAAAAGTATTGTCCACCAGGAAGTGAAAAGATGATCAATCAAATACATGTTACTTGTTCTTTAGAAGTAAATATTTTATTGGGATATCATTAATTTATGTTCAAAAGGGTAGATATTCTGTATATATTCCTTTTTTGTATGAAATGTAACTCTACGTAAATTTTTATGATTTTTATACTACTTATATTATATATAATATTCACAGATATTATAAATATATTATATAGAAATTTACTCCAAATTTTTATGATTTTGTTTTAAAAAGATATTTTTAAATATTGAAAATGTAAGGAAGTCCATTAAGAGTACTAGAGTATATTATTAATGATTTTGAAAACAGTTATTTCATAAAACAACCAAAATAAACTATTTTTGACATAAATAATGATAATGATAGATTATTTTGTGACATAATCATATGTAAAGGTATATTTTTCGATTCATTAATGGAAATTAAATTAATAGATTTCATAGATTGAAATATGTGATTGAGATCCATAGTATCCATATATTATATTGAGAAAATTGATGATTTATGAAGAATTTATCAGTTATTTTAATTACTCATACCTATATACCTAATTATGAAGAAATGTTTTCTCAGGTAGATGAATTTGAATATAACATTATGTGGTCAAATAAAAAGATATCAAATCCATCTATACCCAGACTAACCTCATGTGGTGAAGGGTTTATGATATATTATATTTCATTGCTGCAATTTTTTATGGTTTATTCAAAACAAAAATTATATAATAACATATAACATTAAAATCTAAATAATCAATGTGAAAAAATAAATTCTATATAATTTGGGTTTGGAAATGGTATTTGATAAACTTAATATTTACTGTAATTAACCGTATTCATATTTTTTAACGAATATACTAAACATAAAGGACTTATATATATATTCCCTGATAATAGGCTAACTATATTCTAATGATGATTGATATAGTTTATCAATGTCTATTGTAACTCAATCTAGTAACAACCTAGAAAAGTGAACAGAGAGAAATGAGATGTATATTGAAAATATTTACAATTCTTATCCTTGTTGAAAATTTAATTGGATTTAATCTCTACATAAATGTAATGGTTAAACATTATAATCAAGAAAGATAGAATAGTAAACATCCATTCTCAATTTATATCTCGATGAATTATCCCATGACTGATGATTATTTTAAAGCCTGAAGACGTAGATATAAAAAATAATACATAATAATAAGGAAATGATAATTCAAAAATTTATACATTGATTATGATCAATTTTTATGAAATAGGGAATGATTATTTCGTTCATCAAATCTGTAAATAAATTTGGTGTTACTAAATTATTTACATTAATCCCCATTATCTATCCCCATTAATTGTTTTATTATTTGTAGATATCTTCTATAGATCTTCTAGCCTAAACATATTATTAATTAATTTATTGAATATTTACCTCTAAGATGTTTATTCAAGGATGTTATATAATAATTATATAACTCCTAGGAGATGATGAAACCATTACCCATACCAAAAATAAATTGGAAAACACAACCATTGATGTCATCATATGTGACTTATAGAAATAAAATTATAAAATTTCATTTGTGATATAGTGTATTGTATTAAAAATATTAATCACTATTATTCTATTTAATTAAATGTGTCACGTGATAATCTTGAGAGTATATATTTGTCTTTGTATGTTTTATATAATTAACTATTTATAATTTTTAGTAAAATATAAATTCTAATATAATAATTAAAATATAGTAATGAATAATTTTAAAAAATTAGTTAGACCACATAGATCACTTTAGAAGAATTATACCATTTAATTCATCCAATGATTGGTTTTTTATGTTGTAGGGAAAATAATTATTATGTGTATTTTTAAAAATAAAATGTTAGATAATAAATAAATTTTATTAAATTATAATTATTGAATAAGAGGTTATACATTAGAATTTATTTTTAATGAATTAATACACATTTAATGATTGAAAATATATATTTCAAATTAATTCTATTATTTTACAAACCTGTAAATCATTTTATAAAATGTGAATTTTATTTTATTCAAATTTTATTGATTCATTAAATTAAATTAAACAAGAAAATGATTCCATTATGATTGAGAAGAGTTTATATGTGGTGAAATTGTATAATTTGGAATAAAATTATTTTATTGGACACAATAATCAATACAATTTTCAGTGGAATTTAAAAAACAATTCCATCAATATTTATTCATGAAACCACTCTTTTGAATCCTCTTCAGTTCCAAATAAACATATTTTAAATGGTTCATCCAAATAATCTCCCAAAAAACCTATAACCATATTAGAGAAAGCTTAGTATAATAAAAATTTCATACATAATATCATAATGTACTTTTCAAAATGAGGAACCTCAATTTCAATGCAAGTGTCCTATCGATATCCATTTTATTCACACCAAGACATTGAATTCTCTTTTATTCTGGTTCTGTTTTTGTACTTGTGTGTTCTCTTGAGAAACTGGATGTGATTTGTATGAATTTTTGGAGTATTATTAACTTTTATCTTTTTTATAGCTTTACCCCTTTTGTTTTCTTTTTGTTTTTGGTATCATGTGTATGTTTCTAGGTTAGATAGACTAGTTTCATGGTGGGAACATGGTCAGTGGTAATCATGCACCCAACCCATGAAATAATTCAATAGGAGACAAAACCTACCACATGACCTTTGCATAGCTGTGCAAATCTAACTATGTATATTTGTGATTATGTCTCCTTCCTAAAATGTATTTAGATTTTCTCTACACTTTTTGGAAAACCGTGTGGCTAACCGTGCATCATTATAGTTTATTAAAAATTGGAGTTTTTTTTCTCTCCCCATAATTTTCCACATTCCCCCCCCCCTTTAATGACACTCCCGACCATCCAACCCCTAGGAGAACATCTGTCTATCGTACCTTCTCCTTGGGATCCAATATTTGGATTATTTTGTTTTGGATTCATTAAGGAACCATCATCAAAGTCTCTTCCCCATTATTGTTTTCGTTATTTTAGTGTGTTGCTTCATATCCTTTAGTTTTCCTTTTTTTAGTGTCCATGGTATTGTTTAATGGTTAGATCATGATCATTTCTTTTTTGTATCCTTTATTAGGGTACATTTATGTCTCCTTGAAAATAATTTGAGGTGTGTGGGTGGATTCATGTAGTTTTTCCAAATTTTCACAAAGTGACGTTGGTGGTTCGATGTCTAATATTTATAGATGATCTTGTTTTCTTGTTTAATAATTTTTGACGTGTTTTATAATTTATTTATGTTTTCATAATCATGTTTTTGAAATACTTATCATTATTGTATGTTGGAAATGAATTTTTATATTATAAAGGGGCTAGGTACCATGGATTCATTATATAGGGATTGATAAAAAAGAATTTATGCCTTATTTGAAGGATAGAGAACACGTTTTATTGTCACATGAGGGGTATGTTTGATAAAATGTATTATTGACCGAAAATTAATAGTTTTGGTACATTTTCATTATTATGTACCATTATGCATGAATGGTGAATTTTTCATCTGATGAAAAATATTTCATTAAAAATGGTCTTAGTGTATGTGTATTTTTACTAAGTGGATTGGTCCATGTTATTGGTTGTATGATTATATATGTGTTCCATTTGTAGAGCTAAATAATATCTTTTAAAATGATCAAGCCTTGTTTACAACGTTTTTATACTATATTGGTGAGGGTAAAAGGGAATGTGCCTTGTTTTAGAAAAATTTGGATTTTCTTGAAAATAATTGAAATGGGTAGTGTAATTGGTATGTTGTGTGATATGTGAACATTAACATTAGAATAACATAATCTATGTTATCTATATTGGATTACTAAATATTATATGCTTTTGATTCAGAAGTGGATTGTCTCAATTTTACTTAGACTATTTTAATATTACAACACAAACTAAATTATGATGATGATTAGATTCCACTGAAATTTTGAATGATTATTCAACCATGTGAAAAGATTACAAGAACATTGAAAATTGCTGTAACTATACCACATTTCACTGTGGAACACGGTTTTACGGTCCCACATGAGCTAGATTAATCCTAGGGATAGTCCCATGGGTATCCACCTTTTATGATATGTTGAAATCCTTAGGTATATGGTGGAACTTGTTTGTGTGTGTATTTTAAAAAAAATTCTTTTTCTTTTAATCACATGGTTTTGAACTGACATACATGGATGTGTTACTTATTTAAATGTTTACCCAATAAATTTTCTCCTAGAAATGTATTAAATGAAAGTACCTAAATAAGCACGTAAGATTGTATTTAAAATGTTTTGGCAAGGAACCTTCTTATTTAGATGGAATCTTATTATTTTTTGGATCACACCCTTTATAAACCATTGGAAGTATGTCGATCTTGTTGTAGGTTTGTTATAGGTAAAGGAACAGTTCATTGTGTGGACCCATAGGGGTTTCTTGTGGTGTATCTTTATGGATTGTGTAGGGATAAGCTTTAGGTTGTGGCCCTCTTATTGAGTGTATTTTTGGGAAAATTATTTGTTTCCTTCTGGTAGTTTTACATTGAAGTTTTCATTAAAAATCATATGCTTGAAATCTGAAAATTTGGTTCTCCCAAATTATTTTTGTGTAATTTTAGTTTTGGATTGTTTATCCTTTTAGCTTTATGTTGTTATGTTTCTGGTTAAATCATTCTAATGCATTTTTTATGATAACCATGCACATGTTTCTTAACTTTGGGGGTTAGTAACTCTATATGGGATGTGCCAAAGACCGGATTGGGCACCAGTTCAGATGTTGAACTGGCTTGGTTTGTAGAAATTTTATAACAGAGGAGCTCAGCTGTAAGAACATGGATCTTCCTTTGAGGTACGCTTGTCTTTTTTATAGAGTTTTTGAGAAAAATGATGTTTCTGGAAATTTTTTAAGTACCAGTTGTGTACTTTGTGAGTAAACGCCATGTACTCTTTTCCCGCTCGAAGTCATGTGGTGACCATGTATGGGCCACACACATGGTTTGTAGGGGTGACATGGAGGCTGATTATTGGTGGAGTACTGAAAAACCCACTACACTTCGTGTACTTTAAAAATACACGTCGTGTAATTTTCTTTTTTTTCACTAAATGGACCAAGGTCACTCCTGACGCACTTAAACGACTCTTTCATCAGGATCTTTGTCTGAGAGCGACCCATACGGCCGAAAATCTTCCTTGAGCTCCCATACATCTATCTGATCTCCATTCCAGCCGCCATCGATTGCGTTAGAATCACAGCGGCGAGTTCTCCCTTCTACTGCTGTCTTGTTCCATGTTTCTTCCTAGTTTACAAGTAATCTAAGGTTTAATGTTTTTTGCGTTTTCTCAGATCTACGACATTGTAGGGAGAATCAGTCATCGTGGTTCAAGTATATCGATCTCCTAGGATCGAGGTAGGTGGTTTGTGCCTTCCTATAGAAATTTGATTAGTATTTTGTGCAAATTTTACCAATACCTATGAACTAAGAATTGTGTGTTCCTATTCTTCCCTTGTAGTATTTCCTTCTTTGATTGATTGCTAGAGTAGATGTTTATCTTGTGATTATGGTAGTTTTTACTGTACTCTGGATGTTTTCTATGCTTGTTCTTCTTTATTGGCATTTTTCCTATTTCCATGCCTAATTGTAGGATAGTGGATCTCTTATTTTGTTATGCTATTGAGCCTTATATTAATAGGGATGTAGTTCTTGATGTTTACATAGACGATGCACATGCCCTGGGCATGTTTATTTTCCGCACATGAATGGGAGAACCTTGTGTAGTAGACCATAGAGAGAATGGACGTAAGGGATTCTCCAGAGTGTATTTTAACTATGATGCGAGACCACAGGGGTAATTGACGATGAGTGCTTCCACAAAGAGTCTGTAGTTCCTCGACTCATGCTATAGGGGGAAGGAGACATTGAGTACTTCCCCAGAGAGACTTTAGCAAGATATGAGACTATATAGGGGGAATTGATGATGAGTGATTCCTCAGAGAGTCTATTCTTAGCTGAACCAGAGGGGTGAGACTGTGTGTGCCTCCTAGAGGGTGCCAGTTATTGTAGGTTGAACCGTAGGGGTTAGGCTATGAGAGCTTCCCATGGGGGTTACCTGTTTTCTTCTTCTTACTGGTTGTTTACTTGTTCCCATTACACGTTAGAACTATGGATTTATGTTGTAGTGTGCTTTTTTGTTTACTGGTTCCTGTAATTTTACTTGCCTTGTATTCATTGAATGATAGGCAGAAATCATTGGGTGATTTCCTACTGGGATTGTATCTCACACCCTGTTTGGGCCATGCTTTCAGGTCCAAGTAGACTATGTTGCTGTAGGTATAAATAAGGGTATGTGCCCTTCTACTTCAGGTACCTGACTTGCTATGAAGCTGGAGAGAAGGGGACCAAGCAATGGCTTGCGATGCTGAGGAGTTTACTTTGTTTTCTTTTGAACTTTTTTTCCAGTGGTATTCAGTACGTTGGTTTGTTTACTGCTTTCCATAGACATATGTGTCATGTTGTGTCATTATTATTTTATACATTGCTTCTGTTGTTCAGTTCAGTTATTGTATGATGTTTATTGTTTCCGCTATTGTGTGTAGTTGTTCTTTCATTGTATAATTTACCAAATGGGGGCATAGTTTCCACACTGACTCACCAAGGACCTCACTGCTAGTCGGAAGCTTCTGGAATTTGGGGAAATGCACTTGAGGTCATGTGGTGAACCGGGTATGGGGCACCAGTGGAGGGGATACGGATTTGGGTCGTTAGAAAGTGGTATCAGGGGGGTTCTTTTCACTTGCTTTACTGAATGGAGAATTTAGAGAGGGATAGGATGGATTCAGTACTTGGTTTTAAGCTGTTC
This sequence comes from Viscum album, assembly GCA_963277665.1. Classification (NCBI taxonomy): domain Eukaryota; kingdom Viridiplantae; phylum Streptophyta; class Magnoliopsida; order Santalales; family Viscaceae; genus Viscum; species Viscum album. The sequence continues at coordinate 603,244,853 of OY728157.1, forward strand.
TTGGGAGTAGCTAATCCATGTACATGGAAAAGCCATACTACCTCATTAATTGCAGTTTGCTGGTTTTGAGATTTTACAGTTCATATGATTTCACCTAGAGTGATTCACATGCTTTGTTTTGTTATTTTCATAACGATTGTGGTTCTATTTCTATTTCAACCCAATGAGATGAGGGTATTACATCTCAAGAATTATATAGGAACTTGTAGATATCGCATTCCATGCATTCTTGCATGCCATCTAGGGTGAGTTAGCGATTGCATGCTGTTGTGATAGACTTTGTGTAGATTATGCATGTTTTTATGATAGATTCTTGATAGAATCTCTGATGCCTTTTTATAGGATTTTTAGTATTCTTTTTTGATTAAATAAATGCCATGTTTTGTTTTGCAGGGAGTATGGGACCTCATGAATCAGAAATTGACACCTCTTGCCTTATTTTCTGTGTTTTCTGGGCTTCTGTGCAGTTTCAGAGCTACTGCCCAGGAAAACCCAAAATACACGGCATGTACTTTTTGACTACACAACGTGTAGTTTTTAGACCGTGTCACTATCCATTTGAGAAGGGACACGCTTTTATAGAAATGCCTTCAAGAAAACGTCGTGTACTGTAGGTACACACCATCTAGTTTGGTGTCGTGTACCCAGTTGGGTCACTAACTACATGGGTCGGGGAAGCTCGAGTAGAACATGATGTGTTCTAAAAGAACATGCCATGTAGTCCTGTCCTTGTACATGACTGTGTCATGAACAACATGGGTCGGAGTTACCTTCTCTTAGACACGCCGTGTTATTTTCAGAACACATTGTGTAGTTTGGTTCAGGTACCCGGTCGTGTCACAAACAACATGGGACGATGTCTATATCATATATACACGCCGTGTTTGTTCGGAACACGTCGTGTAAGGTTCATCCATGTAGACGGTCATGTATTTAACAACACGGGCCTCTGATTCCTTGTCTAGTACGTGTCGTGTTTGTTTAGAACACGCCGTGTAGTCTTGGGTTATGTCGGACCATTTGGGTTAGTTGTGTAAAGAGACTCGGGCAGGGGAATAGATTCCAAGTACACACCTTGGGTGGGATCAACATGTTGTGTAGTTTGAGGAGTTACACGACCTAGAGGGTAGGAGTTCACACCCATTTTAGTGGCTTAAGAAGATATTCCACGTAGTTTTTATACATTTTGTGTAGTCTTGTTTTGTAATCTTGTGCATTTTTTGTCCATGTCATAGTTTTGTACTCTTGTGTTCTCTGTCCTTGTTTTCTGATCTAAGGTGTACTTTTGATCTTCTAGAGCTATGACTTCGAGGCATCTTATGGTTGTACTTCTGTCATCAGGCAGTGATCAGACACCAGATATGGCTTATCAGAGACTTCATGTCGAACTTCCAATCGGGCCAGCCTTAGCACTGGTTGTCTTACTAGTTGTAGATGCTGATGCGCAGTTCATTGAAGGTTTAATGAGGATGATGTATACTCTTCAGGGAGAAACACCTCCTGCCTCAACTATGGTAGACTTGACGTGGGTTTTTCAGCTGCATCATCCTCCCACTTTCTCGGGGGAAGGAGGACCATAGGCTGCAGAGTCATGGTTAGAAGCCATGCTGACTATTTTCGAGCATCTGGAGATGCCTCAGAGAGGAGGGTCAAGCTATCCACATACATTTTTCGAGACTCCGCCAAGAGGTGGTGGGACATGATCTCACAGGCGGGTCATCAGCAGGTTATGTCTTGGGAGGAGTTCCAGCGCGTGTTCTATGACTACCTCTACCTAGAGAGCCTGAGGGCCAATCAAGCCTGGGATTTCATGACCTTAGAGAAGGGTACTCTTTTTTTCATGGAGTATTCCTCTCGTTTCACTGAGATGTAGCATTTCACACCCCTCCAGGATGGAAGTGGGGTGTTCTTGGAAAGGATGTTTTAGGATAGTCTCAGGTGTGAGATCTGCCCGTAGGTGAATATATTCCAGTTGACTTCCATCACTTCCATAGTCAACCAGGCACTGATTGCAGAGCACAATCTGGTAGACTGCGAAGCTACGAGATAAGGTCGTTCTTCTTACAATTCTTGTTTCCCTCCAAATGATAGCAAGAAGCAAAGTAGAGAGTCTACGCGCGGTGATCCGAGGAAGCGAGATGCATCATCTGGAAACCAAGTGATTTCCTACCAGTTTGGCTGGTCAGAGACCACAAGGCCGCAGTGCCAGAGTGACCCTGTGGTGTTCCAATCTTGGAAAAAGATGGGTCACCTTCAGCATTTCTTCCAGGTTTTCTCACTAGCATCTAGTGACCGGGGTTCTTCCATGAATCCTCATTCAAGAGCAGTGCCACCAATTTCTCACCAGTTGGGGAACTGGAGTTTGTCCGGCCGTTCGGGCCAAGGTGGAGGTCGAGGCCATGGCAGTCAGCCACCAGCACCTCAACACCCGTAGGGTAGATCAGCTCAGAGTGGTCAGCCAGGGGTTCAGGGTCGGGGTAGAGGCATGTCTTTCGCCATGGAGAAGACTTATCAGGAGTAGGATCCCGTGCCTTCTACAGTTCTAGGTACGGTTTTAGTAGCCTCAGATTTATCTTCATCACTTTTCGACATAGGTTCTTCACATATAATTATCTTTTTTGATGTTATGGAGAGCCTTGGGTTGTGTATCTTTTCTTCTTCTGCCTCGTTGACACTAGAAACACCTTTGAGGATGAGTACATCTACTGTGCTCCAGTGTAGAGAGTGACCTCTTGAGGTTGAAGGGTATCACTTCTTTATGGGATCTATATGTCCTAGAGATGATAGGATATGATATCATCCTAGGGATGGACTTGTTGGTTCACATCCAGGCATTCGTCGACTTTTATCACCGCAGAGTGAGTTTCATTTCACCAGAGGGTGAATCTTTTCATCATAGAGGAAAATGGGATGTTCAGGCGAGTCGAGATGAACTTGAGAATCATTGGCTAGGAAGGTTGACAAACCAAATTTCTAGTCTTTATCTGGATGATCGGGGGACTTTGCAGTTGGACATTCCTAAAGTGGTGGATCATTTCAGGGACGTATTTCCAGAGGACTTTTCGGGTTTGCCTATAGAGCGGAGATAGACTTCTCTATGGATCTCGTGCCAGGAGTGGCACCGGTTTCCATTACTCCTTATAGGATGGCTACACCTATGTTGCAGGAGCTCAAGAAGCAGTTGGAGTAGTTTCATGCAAAGGGTTTCATCTAACCCAGTACTTCTCCTTGGGGTTCGCCTATCCTGTTTGTGATGAAGGAAGACGGTACCCTTTGGATTTTTGTGGATTATCGGAAGTGGAACCAATTGAAGTTCAAGAACTGATATCATTTGATGAGGATCGATAACCTCTTTGATCATCTTCTAGGATCCCGTGTGTTCTCCAAGAACAACTTGAGGTCCGGTTATCATCAGTTGCGAGTTAGACCATCAGATATACCTCTAACAGCCTTCATGAGCAAGTATGGTCTATATGAGTATACAATCATGTCATTCGGTCTCACAAAAGTGCCCGCATTTTTCATGGAACTGATGAACTGTCTGTTCCATCCTTACATGGATTCTTTCTTCATAGTATTCATGGACGATATCTTGTTTTACTCTCACACTCGACACAACCATGCCACACATTTTGATATCATTTTGTGTACACTGAGAGAGCATCGGTTTTATGCTAAACTCTCAAAGTGACACTTTTGGATGGAATAGATTCACTTCTTGGGTGACGTCATCTCAGAGGCATGAGTATCTATGGACCCAGATAATGTGAGAGTTGTAGTCTCCTGGGAGCATCCGATGAATGTTTTTGAGGTATGGAGTATCTTAGGGCTGGCTAGATACTACAGACACTTCATTCAGGACTTTTCACACCTAGAAGCACCTTTGACAGGTCTGACCAAGAAGGGGACGAAGTTCTTATGGTCAGATTCTTGTGAGTCAGCCTTTAAGGAGCTGAAGGGAAGGTTTACATTTGCACCGATACTTGTCGTTCCAGAGCCAGGAAAGATCTACACCGTTTATTGTGATGCTTCAGGTATCGGGCTGGGATCCGTGCTTGTGTAGGGAGATGGAGTCATTGTGTATGGGTCTCGGCAGTTGAGTCCACATGAGAGGAAATATCCTACGCATGATCTGGAGTTGGCGGATGTTGTTCATGCCTTACGCTGTTGGATACACTATCTTCTAGGAGAGCACTTTTTGGTCTTCATTGACGATAAGAGTGTCAAGTATTTCTTCACGCAGCGTGATCTGAATCTGATACAACATAGGTTGGACGAGTATCTTCAGTCTTTTGATTTCGAGTTTGCCTGTATGTTGGGAATGGGAAACCCAGTGGCAGATCCGTTGAGCTGGAGAACTCCGATTCAGGCATTTCAGGAGGCCAGCAGTGAGTGGCAGCTGATGGCTCTGTTCTCTGAGATGCATCTGGAGGTGCACGATAGACAGAGATAGACATTACTATATTCTGTAGATATTACCTATATACTACCTGATTAGGTACAGATGAGGATGATTTCAGACTCATAAGGCATATTCCATCAGGAGAGTGTGTCATGAGAGGACCCTCTTCCTGGATGGATAGTGGTCGAGGATGAGATCTTGTGTTTCCAGGGACGCGTATGGGTTCCGCAGAAATACGTGAAGATTTGATGCAGGATTTTCATTCCTCAATTTGTGCAGTTCATCTTGGCATCAAAAAGATATATTGGGACCTTCATCGCCAGTACTGGTGGCCAGGTATGAAGAAAGATGTTGCTGGTTTTTTCATGAGATGCTCTACCTGTCAGTCGGTGAAGGCGGAGTATCAGCGACCAGCATGCCTTTTACAGTAGTTACCTATTTCGGAGTTGAAGTGAATGATGTTGCGATGGACATCATGACCGAGTTTCTGAGATCACCTCGGGGAAACGATGTTGTTTGGGTTGTCTTCGACAAGATCACGTAGGATGCTCACTTCTTGCCGATCAAGTAGTCCTTCAGTGTTGATGATCTGGGATGACATTACATCAGAGAGATCATTCTTCTATGTAGAGTTACCCACTCCATTTTTTCAGACAGGGATGTGCATTTTTTCTCTTGGTTCTGTCAGGGACTTTAGAAGGCCACGGGTATGCAGGTACTTCTGAGTACGACATACCATCCCCAGACAGATGCCAAGTCCGAGTGCACAATCCATGTTCTTGAGGATATGCTCCGAGCTTGAATCCTAGACTTTTGCGGTTCGTGTGAGAAGCATATTACTCTGGTGGACTTCGCCTACAACAACAGTTTTTAGGAGACTATTCAGATGGCACCATACGAGGATTTGTATGGTAAGCCATGCTGATCACCCTTACACTGGCTGGAGGTAGGAGATGAAGCTCTGATGGGACCTCGTCTTCGTTATGAGACCTCAGAGCAGATAGAGTTGATTCAGAAGAGGATGACTACAGCACAGTCTCAGCAGAAGTCTTATGCTGATCAGCGGAGATGACCTTTGGAGTTCGAGGTCGGATATCTGGTTTTTCTATGTGTCGCACCGAGGTTGGGACACAAGAGGATCCGGAGATAGGGTAAGCATTCACCGTATTACGTCGGACCATTTGAGGTATTGGAGTGTCTTGGACCAGTTGCCTATCGGTTGTAGCTACCTCAGAGGTACCAGTCTATGCATGACGTATTCCACGTCTCTCATCTCCGACGTAACTTTTTCGAGTCGTCTCATATCTTTCATCCTAAGTAGGTTGAGCTCGAATCGGATGCATCGTTTGAGGAGCATCCCATCCGAATTTTCAATCGCAGTATGAAGGTTCTCCATGGGTGGTCTGTTCCTCTGGTACAGGTGTTATGGCAGCAGAGGCGAGTACAGGACGATATCTGGGAGAGGGAGGCAGATGTACGATCGCAATGGTCGGAGCTGTTCAGAGTTTCTACTTCTCTGCATCATTAGGGAAATTTGGGATGAATTTCATTAAGGGGGGATGTTTGTAAGAACTCAGATCTTCTTTTTAGGTAAGCCTGTCTTTTTTCTGGAGTTTTTGAGAAAAATGAAGTTTTTGGAAATTTTTGAAGTACACGTCGTTTACTTTTTGAGTAAACGTCGTGTACTCTTTTCCTGCTCGAAGCCGTGTGGTGGCCCTGTCCGGGCCACACACACGGTGTGTCGGGGTGATGTGGAGGCCGATTTTTGCGGAGTACGGAAAACCCCACTACATGCCGTGTACTTTAAAAATACACATCGTGTAATTTTTTTCACTAAATGGACCCGGGTCACACTTGACCCACAGAAACGGATTCTTCATCAGGATCTTCGTCTGAGAGCGACTCGTACTGCCAAAAATCTTCCCCGAGCCCTAGTTCTTCTGTCCGATCTCCGTTCCAGCCGCTGTCGATTGCGTTGGAATCACAACGGTGAGTTCTCCCTTCTGATGTAGCCTTGTTCCATGTTTCTTCCTCATTTTCAAGTTATCCAAGGTTGATCATTTTGTGCATTTTCTCATATTTATGACATTATAGGGAGAATCAGTCGTCGTGGTTCAAGTATATCGATCTCCTAGGATCGAGGGAGGTGGTTTGTGCCTTCCTGTTGAAAGTCGATGAGTATTTTGTTCAAATTACACCAATACCCTTGAACATGGATTTGTGTGTTCCTATTTTTCCCTTGTAGTATTTTCTACTTTGCGTGACATCTAGAGTAGATGTTTCTCCTGTGATTATGTTAGTTATTACTATATTTTGGATGTTTACTATACTTGTTCTGTCTGTATGGAGTTTTTCTAGTTGACATGCCTAGTTTTAGGATACTGTAACAGTTGATTTGTTACGCTATTAAGCCTTAGATTGATAGCCAAGTAGTTCTTGATGTTTACTTGGGCGATGCATGAGCACTGAGCATGTTTATTTTCCACACAGGACTGTGAGAACCTAGTGTAGTAGACCATAGGGAGAATGGACATAAGGGATTCTCCAGAGTGTCTTTTAAATACAATGCGAAACCACATGGGGGAATTGACGATGAGTTCTTCCTCAGAGAGTTTGTAGTTCCTTGACGCGTGCCACAGGGGGGATGAGACGTTGAGTGATTCCCCATGGAGACTTTTGCTTGATACGAGACTATTGGGGTAATTGAAGGCGAGTGCTTCCTTAGAGGGTCTATTCTTAGTTGAACCAGAGGGGTGAGACTGTGTGTGCCTCCTATAGGGTTTCTAGTACTTATAGGTTGAACCATAGGGGTTAGGCTGTGATAGCTACCCAGGGGGGTTACCTGTTTTCTTCTTGTAGTAGGTTGTTTAATTGTTTCCCTTTCATGTTAGAACTGTGGATTGTAAATGTTGTGTGCTTTTCTATTTACTACTTTCTGTACTTTTACATTCCTTGTATGCATTTACTATTAGGCACAAATATTTGGGTGATAGCCTATTGGGATTGTATCAAAAACCATGTTTGGGCCATGCTTTTGGGCCCAAGGAGACTATGTTGTTGTATGTATAGATAAGGGTAAGTGCCCTTCTACTTTAGGTACCTGACTTGATGTGTAGCTGGATAGCAGGGGACCAAGCAATGGCTTGCGATGCAGAGGAGTTTACATTGTATTCTTTTGAAATTTGTTTTTTCAGTTGTATTCAGCACTTTGGTTTTTTTTCTTCTTTCCATAGAAATATGTGCCATGTTGCGTCAATATTATTTTATACATTGCTTCAGTTGTTCAGTTCAGTTGTTGTATGATGTTTATTGTTTCTGATATTGTGTCTGGTTGTTCTTTCACTGTATACTTTACCGAATGAGGGCATTGTTTCCCCACCGACTCACCAAGGACCTCTCTGCTAGTCGGCAGCCTATGGCGTTTGGGGAAATACACTTGAGGTCATGAGGTGAACCGTGTACGGGGCACCAGTAGAGGGGCTCCAGATTCGGGTCGTTACATCAGCCCTTTTGGGCTGGGTTCCTCTAGAAATATCTAGGTGGATCAGAGTTAGTACAGTTAGAAGAAGACACTATGATTATGAGTAGGTCTCTGGGATAACACACCTCATCACAGGACACAAGTTAACATGGTATATTGCGTTTGATCCTATTCATTTGATCATTGTTGACATTCTTTATTTGGGAAATAATTGGAGTTGGTTGAATGGTCTCATTGTGCTCATAGGTCATGAATTCCAGGTTGAGCCACAAAATTTTCCAAAAAAACTCTCTATGATGGTGGAATGATTGGAAAATGGACACCAACCATATTTACATGTAAATTGGTGATAGTAATTTCCTCTATCATTTTCATGGGTCCCTTTGGGTTTTGTTAAGGTCATTTGAAAACCCCTATTGAAAAAAGTTGAAACATTGTTTTAAAGAGGAAATTGATTAATATACAAAAGGGTTGGAAAATGGAATCATAATTACATCAAATGAAGATTTATAAATGTTAATTTTTATGAAATGTTTTTTAGTGCACGAGGGTCAGTTTATTGAAATTTTGGATTATTAACAGGAACATTAATTTTTTTTAATTAATTGTTTCGAAAAAGATGAATTATGTTAAAGAGGTATTTGTAAAAACTGTTTTATATGGAATTTTATGAAATATTGAAATGTGTTTGGATTGAAATGAAATGTTTTGAAACTTATGTGTAATCTTTTACAATTAATTTTTATTAGAATGATTGTTTCCATTTTGAAAAAAGATATGTGGTTTAAACTAGTTTTTGATTAATGGGGCCAGTAGTTTTGAGAAATATAAAGGGTGGGTTGAATGTTTTTGTTTTGAAATGTTGAACGGAATCGTTTTGGTCTTATTTGTTCTCACGAGTGAACATATGCATGGTTATAATGAACGTAGTATGGTCAATGGCACAAGTAGATGATTTACCGGATAGACATGAGGTGGGTTCCCAGTGTGTCAAAAGAACATACATGTGTGTGGCCCATGGGACACTAGTGGAGAATATACATCCCACCTAGATTTTATATTTCCAAAAAATATTTTAATGAAAACATATATTGTTTGGAGATATTTAGTTTCATGGTATGTATCATTATGATTTTATATTGTTTCGGGCAAGGTATTTGGAGTTTGAGATTCCTTTTGTCATAAAAAGTGGTTCATTTTGTATTTTTTCAACATGTATGTTCGAAATTATTGGTAGTGGATTATTTTTTGATGAGTTTAGGTAAGCTTTTATGGTTATTTCCTTCGTGTGTTTGATTATGGTAAATCCTCCAGTTGGGCAATGTAAGGACACTCTCTGTGAAATTCATAAGATGTTTCTACTTCCCCTCTTTCAATGATTGAAAAAGTCCCCTTATAGTTGGATAATATATGCAATATGTTTTTATGGATGAATTTTTAATTGATTATATGTGTATGAACATCCTTCTAGGAAATTGTGGGTGCAAATAAGTTGAGGTATGGTGGGCAGTCAAATGTTGGCGGCATAGGAAACCGTCTTTACTGTCCATTGTGTGTTTCATTTGTCTCGTCTATGAAGGGATTCATTTTGGACTTTCATTGTATCCATTTTGGTCAAAAACAGATGTTATTGATGTTTGTAGAAATTATATGTAGTTTGGGATTCATTTTAAAATCAAACGCCTTTTATCGTTTCGATCTGTCCTAATGGTAATGTTCGGTGAAGCCTTTATGTGTTTGTTTCTAGCTAAATTTCAAGGTTAATGTTTTTTGAATTATTCCAAGGGCCTCAATTATAACAATTTTGTGTTCTCCTTTAGGAAATTTAAATTTTCTCATTTTATAAGAACCTATCATATATGTTACTTTCCTCTAGAATTTTTTTAAAATGTAATAAGTTCTGATGTGTTTACCATATCTAAGTCCTTTTTTGGTGATTGATTCATGATGAATAAATTGTATATTGGGGTGGTTTATGTGTGATTGTGTTGTCTCGCATATGGTATTGTTTCTTGTGACACCCGAAATTAGGTTCCTTATAGGGGTATTAATTCCTGACCACAAGGATGAAGATGCTTCAATCAACAGAGAACCACACATAGTTCCCAGAGTGATGATGGAACATAGTCATGAATCCCTATGGGTATAAGAGAAATTAGTCTTGTTTATGTCGTTACTATTGGGAATGGATATGGTCTAAGATTTTTATGAACTAGTTTAGTTTGATGTGGTCATGTGTAAATGAAAGGGATATGGAAACCCTGATACTCAGTTTTGTGATTGATGAAGGGGGAAGAGTCTCTTATTGGATATAATGAGGTAGGGATGTTTCATTTTAATAGTCCTTATTTATTACACACTTGTGCGTGTAAATATTCGTATGATTTTTTTTATATACGATGCCTTATGGGTTTGTTTTGATCCCAGTTTGGGGGGGGGGGGTCACATCTGAAGATGTTACTTACTGTGGGCATGCTGACGCTCACAGTTTTGTCTCTTTGGTTTGGACTTTCATTAATTAGGATCCTTTAGGTGGGATATCATGTTGTACTAGAAGCTTAAGAGTTATCCATTACCATGATTCCTTTGTCAGACTATGGTAATCTGGTATTGTAGTTACTATGTTATTATAGTTGGGAGACTAAACATTGGTAGTAAATCGATGTTATTCTATTCATTATTATGGTGAGTCCATTTGGGCCTCCCCATGTTGGTGTTCTAGATTTGTATAGAATGATAGGCAGTTTGGTTTGAAATTTGGTGTCGGCTTGTGGTAGATAGTCTCATTTAGATCTATCTAACACCCAATATATTTATTGTCTAGAATTTGGGGATGTAGTGCACCTACAAATTTTTTCGAAGCATGTTTGTTTTAGCCTCATTCAAATTTAGTTTTATTTTCGGTAAATTTCAAGATCATTATTTGGTAGTGATTAAGGTATTCTGTATCGGGATGTGGTTTTATTCAGGTTTCCCATTTCATGACTATTTTTTTTTTGATTTATTTGGTAAGGTCCGGTGTGTTTTATATCAATAGGATGGATTATGTGTGGTGATTGTTTCATTTACATTGATCAATTAAATGGAGGTGTTAATGATTTTAGTGGATGGTGGCACATAGCATAAATTCTATTTTGGTCTTCTAGGTTCGACTTGTAAACCACTCTTCTAGATGGTAGATTTTTTTCCTAGTTAACTTTTTTAATCATTTTGAATATCATTGGGTTGTATAGGAGTACCAGTAATCACATTATATTCATCATTGGAATGATTTTGACGGAAGAAATTGTTTTGGTCGGGATATTTCTCTCAATAGGGGTTTTGAATTATCTTTAATTTCGGTTTAGGTTTGGTTCTTAGTTAGTCTATATGGAACTATCTATGATATGTTTGAATTTTTTTTATTCTTCCATTTTGTATTTGTTCTATCATTCCCTGTCTAGTTTCCTTTTTTAGAAAAGTGTTAGTTTTTTGGTTGGACTGACTAAGTGCATAGTTGATCCATGCTTAGTGCTAACCGTGCACCCAACCCCAGAAACCTGGTTGTATGAGACATAATCTACTGTATGGTTGTGCATGTGTACCTATCTAGGAATGTGGCTACGTATCCTTGGACAAAAATGGTTGCACAACCTTTACACAGTTTGGAAAACAATGAGGACCAACCGTTGTGCCTATTAGATCATTAAAAGTTTTATGTTTTTGCTAATTTTTTCCCATTCCACCACCTTGGTCACCCATCTCGGACCTCCAACCCCATGGAATGCCCCCTCCATCCTCCTTTCTCATTAGTCTCCAATCAATGGTAATTTTTGGCATGCATTCATCTATGATCCCCCATGTAAGTCTCTTCTCCCATGTTTTCTTCCATTATTCAAGGGTTTTTTCTTCCTCTCCTTTGGTATTTCATTTTATTAACATCTAGGGTTTTGTATTACAGGTTGTATCTTGATCCATGGGGTTTGATCTCTTTGCTTATTGTTCCTTAATGTCTCTCTGAGGTGTAGTTGAGGAGTAGATGGGTTTCACACCATTTTCGTGATTTTTCTCCATGTGAGGCAGGTGATTCCAAGCCCTAGAATTTATGTATGATCTATTTTGTTTGATTAATTATTTTAGAACTATTTCATACATAATTTTTGTGGTGTGAATCATATTTTGGAATGACTTGTGATGTTTGTATGTTGAAAATAAATTTTTATAAATGGTGGGGTCTTGGATTTGTAGATTCCTTATATAGAGATTCATATAAAGTAATTGATGCCTATTTTGAAATATAAAAAAAACATTATGTTAGAACATGAGGTCCATGTTTGTTTAAAATGTATTTTTGATGGAAAATTAGTCGTTTGGTGCATTGGCCTTGCTATGCCCTATAAAGCATTAATTGATAATTGCTTAAATGATGAAAAATCACATTTTAAAAATAATCTTACTATATGTGTGGTTTTACAAATGGGATTGAGCCATGGAATTGGTTGGTTCATTATATACATGTTCCATGTGTTAGATTTAAATGTGTTTTTTTGAATTTTTCAAGGCTATTATGTGAGTTTTTTAATCTTTTTTTATGTGGGTAAAACAGGAGGGTTGTTTGTAAAAAGGGTGATTTTCGTGAAAGTGATGGAAATGGACTATCTGAGTGGTATGTTGTGTGATAAGGGAACATTAACTTCAGAAGTAGTTAATCGTGAGTATCTAGGTAGTCTCTCTAGATCTAGTACACTAGTGATTTGGAAGTGGTCTATCTTAGTTTAATATACAATGTTTGATGATTAAAAAACTAAAAAAAATGATGATGATTCGAAACCTATGTAATTATGGATACATCTGCTTTCTAGTGCCTCATGCACCAGAACATTTATGGTTTTGGTTATAATACCACCATTCCCAAAGGTACGAGGTTATAAGGTCCCACATGAGCTTGATTATACCTAGGTTTTGACAGATTGTTCCTTATATTTTATGATATAGATCCATCCATCTGCATATTGTTCACGATATGTGTGTTTTTATTTCTTATAAATTCTATTTTTCTTTTAATCACATGGTTTTGAATTGGCTTACCTTGGAGGTGTTCTTTTTAATCATATTTTCTATAAATTCTTTCAATGAAATTTTTTAAATTAATCTACATAAATGGGCATGTTAGAGTTCATATTAATGGTTTTTTGGAATAAAACATTTTTTATTTAGGTAGAATCATATAGTGATTTTGATCACAACATATATAGACCCTTGGGTTTATATATATTTGGATGTATTTTTGATTAAAATGAATCCAAGGTGTGTCGTGTGGATGGTTTTCTGATCATAGTGGTGTATCCTTGTAGATTGTTTTATGGGTGGAATGAGGTGTGGACCTATTGATGGGTGGAGGTTGGGGACAACATTTAGTTTCAATCTTGTGGTAAAACATTGAGGTTTTTTTTCAAAAATGTATTCTTCAAATTTAAAAAGTCGGTAGTGCATTGTTTGGTTTTATAATGTCGGTTTTTTATCCTCTTAGATTTCTATTGTTATTTTTCAGGTAAATCATTCTCATTCATTTTTTAATGATACTAGGGACCTTGTTTCCAGGCCATGGGGATCGGGAATGCCCTTTGGCCCATGGGACTGACCTGGTCGGTTTCCATGTCAGAAGGTGACCCAACATGTTTCTTGAGAATTTTGAATTTATTTATTAATATAAATATTTATTCCACTTGATGATTTTTATGAACAAGTATATAACCAATAAAAAATGTATACAATGATAAAATAATATGATTTTTAGAAATATTTCATATATTTTATAATGTTTTGTTATTGTCTACAAATTTATTATATTAATGATGTTTTTATACAACCAATATATACTAGATTAGGAATAAACTATTACCTCCACTCATGGAAGGATTTAGAAATGGGTTCCAAATTTAATTATATAATTTTATCCATATTAGTTATCTTTATTAATTAAATAGAATGATAGTAAAAATTTAAAATAAAAATTATCAATGATTGTATTTTTTGATTTATTTGACATTTACAAAATATAATATAATTTTAAGATTTTATCATGTTATAACTACATAAAAATAATACAATGATAACTATGAATCTTATGGAATCTATAAAATTGTAAATTAATTTTGGAACTAAGGTGGTTCCTTACTATAAATAGAGTTTGTTTCGTGTTTATAGTTAATCCAGTTTGGGACGATCATGGATTTTGTAATCAATGCGATATTATAGTACAATATGATAACAATATTGATCGTTTCATCATCTCCATGTGTTTTCCAAATTATGTGATAAAAAAATAGAAGAAGAGGATAGAATCTTGATGATTTGTTTTATAGAGTATACTCTTTATAAAAATGGTAATTGAAATGGTTTACTAGAGGATAGGATGACATTCACGAAGATGTGAAGTATTGAAAATGGTGATAGTAATCTCCATGATTATGAGTAGTAGAGAATGAAGAGTTCGTGAAGGTCTATTAAAATAATCATTAAAACAAAAAACCTCAATGGAATCCCAAGAATGTAGGATCTACATGAGTATGTAAATTATGGATCTGGAAAAGCCTATTGAAGGAGATGGATCGTGGTGAATGGTTGATCCTATAAATATGAGGCTACACCAACTTCATTAGAAATAAAAAAAATCAGATAAAATATGATTTTATTAAATTTCATGATTTTAAGGAGTTATATGAATATGAAATGCTATGAAATCATGACAATCATGAAAATTATAGTCATATATTTAGGTATTCCAATGTTGTTGAGTAGTGGGTACATCTCATTGACAGTGAATTATATGATGGATCAATGAGCTCTATAAAGGTTGTTTAATTTGTGAAGGAAGTGAGATTTATAAAAGATCTTCCTGAATGGTAGATTTGAATATATGATTTTTAGTGAACAGATCTTTAAAAGTGCATCAACAAAGGTATACAGTGTAAAAAGATACTCATGCTATTCATGGACCAATACATTAATTCTTATTTACCTAATCAACCTTCACGTCGATAAAATAAATAACACTTCTCCAAAGGTAGTGAGATAGGTGGAGTAAATAGAAGTGTACCGAGGAATGTATTATTCTATCCCTAAAATCATGCTATGGTAGTGTTCCTAGTATAGATTAAATTTTTCTAATCTTCTGTATTCCACAACCTGTGAAGATGATTGTGTTTAGGTATGATAAACACATTATTGGAAAATGCTTCTTTGACAAGCCCTAAGTGGTTATCCAAATAAAAATAAGGTGTAGACTTTATGAATGTGATTAGTTGATTATTTTTTTATTCCTATTAGATAGTTTTACTAGGATCCAAAATAAGTTGGAATATTATCAATCAATTTAGAATAAAACATTGACACTGTGATTAACCCTTCTCCTAAAAGGGATTTTCAAGGTCAAACAAGTTGCACCAGAGCTACAAGATTCTATTGATAAATATGAAATTTATTGGTGTCATGGAGAATTCCATAAAAGTAAATTGAGCCCCCCCCCTGATGGAAGAAACATTCATATTTGGAATAAAATGGTGAGATATCATGTAAGATATAATGGAATAGAATTTATTTTTTCTACTACACAGGGGATACATGTTACCAATGATTCTTAAATGTCTATTACTAATTTTTATAGAAAATTGATTGATTAATATGGAAAATAATATAATTCCATTACCACAACTTTTTCTAGTTATATTTACATGATGTCGATGTGTTTCCCATAAACAATTTCTATGTTGGTAACGATGGGAAATCTATATGAATCAACAAAAATATGAAGTAGCTAAAACTAAATGTTTTTTCTAATGGGTATGATGTTTTCAAAATACATCCTAATGAAAATTAATATAACTTATTTAATATAACTACTGATGTTTATGGAGTCATATCCTGACATGATGAAGAAATCAAAGATATTGACATATTAGAGAAAATATTGAGAAGGCCTTGACCCCTCTTAAATCCATATGTGTCATATCATAAGGATTGGTATATTTAGAAACATTATTTGCATGATATTACAAGTAGTCTAGTGGATTATAATATAAGAAAAATATGAAAAGATGCAATGGATTGAGTAAGAAAGAAAATGCATTTTAATGCAATAGAAAACAAGATATTTCATTATATAATATTGATGATCTAAATGAGGAAGATGATAATAATTCTATATTTTATATAATGATCAAGAGAGGGAAATATATATTTGAAGTATGTATTCATCTATATTATTTTCAATGTGGTTTTCATTGTAACATTTCCACTTGGTGCACAGGGATGTTTCATGATGAAGAAAGAGGAGTAGAAAAATTGTAGATGCCTAAAAAAATTTCACAAAAATGACACATCAAATATAGAAAGAAAATGAAGATATTTTTATCAATAATAAAGAATAACATGTTAATTATTGGTTTAGTAACAAAAACCATGTTTTAAATTCATAACCCAAATATTCCAAATGTAAATACTTAAAAAGATAGAACTATGAAAATATACTTATGGTTATATTCATTTTATTGATGACTCTGATCTTGATTTGGAAGTTGAGGATGATATGAAAATTCATTAGAATTAATTAAATATAAATAAAAATTAAACAGAAAATAACAAACAATTATTAGAATATGTTAATTTTCTTAAAGATGAAATTGATTGACTTGATGAAGTAGTAAAACAACATTAATGAAATTCTGAAAGCATTGATTTTTTGGTTGAAGTAATTTTATGAATTGAAAAATACGAGAATTCCATTAATGAATTTACATCCAAACATGATTATAATTCAAAAAAAATTGAGTATCATGAAATAGTATTTGTTACTCTACGATATAAAAAATAAAGTTTATCAAATTCAATTAAAAATAATGGTGAATACTAAAATTTAAATATTTTCAAAGGATGAGATGTTAGAGAGAGCTAGGCGTGGATCGGGAGGATTAGAGACACCCTTGAATTGTAAAATATCCAAATCTATGTGAAAAAATGTAATTGGTTATGATGGAGAAACATCATAGGTAGGGAACATCATGAACCAAAATAAAGGGAAGATAATATTTGAACATATCATAACATCACCTAATGTACACACAATGAAACCCTCATATAAAATATAATGGATAACTAAAAACAATCCAAAAGTATCTTGAAATGATAAATGGTCAAATTACCATTCGATGTAAAGGGAAATATTGTAGAATATAAGTGAGAAGAAATTTCCTCTTACAAAATTCCAATTATGGTGCTATCTTGGACATTCCATGTCATACTATGAAAATTTTAGGAGCAAATTGAATGGGGTACGAGATAGAAATTAAAAAAATGAGAATGAAATTATATCCTTCATCTTATAAAATTATTTGTTTTTATTGGAATTTTTTAACTTAACTAACTAACACTATAAATGATATTGATTAGAGGAAAAGGAAAGGTGGTAAGGTCACTAACAATACAAAATGAAAAGTCAGTACCTGCCTACCAGACATAGTCACTCTTACAAATATTTACATACCACTTTAATAAAAATATGAGTATGGTGTACCCATGAAAACGTAATGGAAATTATAAAGTCCATCATTATCATCCAATCCATCAAAAATTTTGTTGAAGTAAAATAAAAAAAATTATAAATATAACTTTGTTGAAATCTCACAAAAATATAAAAAGAAAAATAGTACCACGATTCTTGATAGTGTTTTATCATCGCAGATGATGGGAAATTTATACATTTTGAGGAATGTTATGAAAATAGTTTATATAATATTAATAATAAAAAAATTATACTTTTAATATAGAGAGAATTCTATGTACATAACTTGAAAATGAAGAGATAAGGAGAACTAAAGTTCTCTATATGGATGTTTATTCTCATAATATCCTAAGTGTGACTCAACATCATGATTCATGATGAATAATAAAATTCAATATAAAGGGTTACACAATAAAATTAAATACAATGATTTATCTAATGAAATGATTCCGAAAAAATGGAAACTTATATTTGGTTGATATTTTATGAAACATTTTCTACCTAACACTTGAAGAAGAGAACATTTAGAACCAGATGTCATGTCACATTTATCAACAAGACGTGGAATATATATCTAATCCTAATATATTTAAGGATATCTCCAATCATTTACATTAACGTGAAAAGACTTGTGATGCTTTCATTCAAGGAAAGTAGTCCTACAGTTCGTATCAGCCAAAGAAGAAAATGACATCAAATATTCTTGATCTTATCCAAACATATGTATGTGTACTAATAATTATGTATGGAACAAATGGATCAAAGAAACTATTATTTTATATTGCTTATTATTGTATAATGAATTGTGTAATTGTTATACAAAACAAATCAAAAAGTTCTATGATACCTTGATAGGTTATCATCGGCCACATGATAATGTTATTGGACATACAATAAATGCTCTATGACCTAACAATAAATGGGAATAAAAATCCATATATTTTAAAATTTACTCAGACATAAAAGGATTAAGCAATTAGGTGGATAATATGGTAACTCAACAGAAAAATGGATTTTTCCAACTCATAAATAGAGACATGAATAATATGGTCCAAACTATACCGATTTAGATTCATATCTCTCAGGATTACTAGAATGAGGATGTTCAAGGAGAAAAGTATAATCCAAATATAATTGTCAGATTTAGGGTAGAATCCAAGACACGATATTAGTTGTGGAATGGAAGGAATCCTTAATTGATTTATTTTTATGTTTTTAGAATTAATTGTTTAATTTGAAATAAAGAAGGAAATAATGAAATGAATGGTGATGATCCAAATGAGGGAATATTCCTTTAATATTCATTGTTTATATGGGCCTAAAAATTTATTAATAACATCCTTGGATGAATTGTGGAATGACGTGATATCATGATCATTGATTATAAGACCATAAATACCTATATGATCTATCATGTTGATATGATTGATTATGAGGAAGAAAAAGATAATAGACTAGATTCAAATACATAGGTAGGAGATTTGGTGAAAAATATTAAAGGGTCACAAAACCATGATTATTTAGAAGATGAATAAAATTAGAAAACCATGATAGAAGGAACATCATATGAACCTCGCATAACAAACAATAGATCACCAATTGATCAATACAACATCATTGGGGATTCGACAGCTCCCATACTGACATAGAGAATGTGGATTGAAGCACATTTTTCAATCATTTTAATTAAATAATCATCTTTATTTGATGTAACTGAAAATGAAAAATTATCGGTTAAATCCATGAATAAAGATGTTGATCATATTAAAAGGATGAAGAAATGGGATATTGTTAATATAACTGAAAATAATAATGTGATTAGACCAAAATCGATTTTCAAATAAATTCAATGAAAATATAATTGTGATTTGAGACAATAAAAATATATTGGGTAAAGATATGCACATATTGGAGTAATTAATGTCAGATAAATAGTTTCTCCAGTGGTGAGACATGAGTCGATTTAGATTTTTCATTTTAGAAATTATAATAGGACATAAATTTTATCAGATGGATGTGAAAACAAAAATATTAAATGGTGTAATTGAAGAAGAAATATACATTGAACAAACAGTGGGTTCTCAACTTGGTAATTATGAAATGAAGGCTTGATGAATAATAAAGCAACACTATGGTTTGTAATAGGAACTAAGAGTTTAGTATTATCAACTATATGATTATTTAATGAATCTTAAATTCCAAATAGTTAGAGTTGATCACAATCTTTATATAATTAATTTAAAGAATGATCACTTAATGGTTTTTTTTTATGTAGACGATATAATAATTTGTGGATGTATGCAAGGATTAGTTAAATAATTTTCAAATCACATGAAATAAAAATTTGACATGTTTATGATTGGTGAACTCCTAATCTTCTTTGGGTTATATGTGATTCAGAAGAGGGATAAAACATTAATTTCTCATGAAAATTATTCAATATAATTAATGAATAAATTAAACATACATGACTCCGAAACAATGTCACATTCGATTTGAGTTGGGAAAAACATTGAAAACATGAGGAAGAGATTTATTTTGATCCCTACATGTACATGATAATCATTGGATGATTATTTTACATAACTACAACACTACCAGACATAATATGTTCAACATTAATAAAGTCCCACTTCCATGTTTATCTAAATTAAGAATATTTAGATGTAGTTAAGAGAATAATTTGGTACATTCATGGTACTAATAGTTATGCCGTATACAATGATACAAGAAGAGATATTTTACTATCGACATTTTTTATGCTTACTTCACCAGGGGTGGATAGAATTTCCACAGGGGGTTAAGAATTTTTTATTGGAAAGAGGTGTATGGTCTAGTTGAGTATGAAATAGGAAATAAATTTTCGTATTATATGTAAGGGATATCATATCTCTTCCACAATGGATTACACTAATTTATTGTGGATGAAGCATCATTTGACTCATATTTTTAATTAGGTGAAAATTGCAATGGTGATTCACTATCATGATAATAACATAATTGATTTTTTAAATAATGATGTTCATAATTGTTTTAAGAGTTATATTGAATCCTGATATCACCTCTCCAAGAAATTGATGAAAAATTACATATTTAAATTTATCATATTTTTGAGGATGATCACATGGATGAAATTTTATCTTAGACACTATTAGCACATGTGTTTGATACATATCTATTGAGCCTCGATGTTCAAACATGTCATAGTTCTTGATACGTATATGAGTGATACCCTATCGTTATATGTTTAATCAATTTTAATATATTTTTTTAATTGATATACAAATACAAATATAGGTCGCTTTGATTTACATCCAAAGGTTGGATAATAGAGAAATTCAATTTCATGAGTTTGTTGGTGAACGAAGAATGAAAAAATTAAACAACATAATGGGGGAGAATTCATTTATGGATTACTGAACAAACATTCAATGCTTTTGTGACATGTGTATAATCAAGTGTTACAAGAAAACCAATTCTAATAATTCAATGATTTTTTTACATGATCAGATCATAAAGTGGAAATAATTAAAAATTTCAAAAAATGAGAACCCAATTCTTGTTTCCCATTGTGTATTATGCATTGATATTTTCACGTGAAGAAGTATGGTTTTGAGGATTTTTTAACACATATGGTGAATTGATAGTAGTTTGTGCTTCATTGTATTTATAAGAAGATTTGTAACAAACCAAAAGTGGTATATTCTTCGAACCAAGGATATTCATTGAGGGAAATGGATTATTGTTTGTGATTTTTTTCAGTCCACATATGAATTATCAAGGAGATTGCAAGGAATGTGATCTTATAAAAGGATTTTTCTAAACTATTGATTGTGGGGTCAGTTTGAATGGTATGAAAAATATTTGGGATACAAATTTTCAAGGAAAATGATAGAATCATGATTGGTTGTTTTATAGAATCAACTCTTGAAAAAATGGTACGGTAATGGGTTTCATGAAGGTTGGGATATGATTAATGAATATGTGGAATATAATGAATAGTGTCAGTGTTCTCCACTATTATGAGAATTGAAGCATCATGAGTGTGGGATGGTCTGAGGTAGATCTTTATGAAAATAAAATAATCAATGTACATTAGAGAATGAAGGATACACATGAATATGTTTTTTAATGATCCATAAACTCTTCTAGGAGGAGGTGTGTCATGACCCGTCCCAGTGGGGACCTCGTCGTGACTCCCCAAGACGGCCTCCAATAGGCCAGGGGAAGATGAATAGCACTGAGTAGGCATATCATAAATATGGGATGCATTTCCTATAAACATATACACACGCACCAATA
Source organism: Viscum album (assembly GCA_963277665.1). Lineage (NCBI taxonomy): Eukaryota > Viridiplantae > Streptophyta > Magnoliopsida > Santalales > Viscaceae > Viscum > Viscum album. The sequence continues at coordinate 603,266,576 of OY728157.1, forward strand.
TCCAAGCCCCAAATGCTAAAATGTAAATACAACCACTAAGGAACAAAATGCATGCATACAACTAAAACCAACCCACAGAGTACGACGAGAAGTAAAGTGCTGAAAGTAAAATGGACCAAAATACAAGCCCACCAAAACAAGAGTATGAAAAGTACCGAGTCCAACCTGTAAACACAAAGAGGTACTGTGACTGGTACTCATAGCCATAGGAATGCCTCGGGTTATAGGGATCTCAGAAAGATCGGTCCTCTCCTGGTCCACCCTGAACCAAGTCAAAAGGCTACTCATCTGCACAAGACACGACACACGCGGAAAATCCCATGTAGGGTTGACTATAACAATACATATTGGAGGACCCTGAAAAAAACAAAAAGGCTATACATGATGTAAATGTAAAGTCATCTTTACACAATATATGTCTACAGAACATGTTGTTGCGAAACACAAACAAGATATACTCACAACCCAAACCCGTAGTCTAATGAATAGTCACACAACCACATATTTCCATCTAGGTATTAAATTAGAAGATTCAATGAAGGACTCGTTCTGGGAGAACACACTCCGCGAGCCTCGTAGCTCTGATGAAATACGTCCGAGAAGTGCCTTTTAATGGGATACGTCATGAGAGGTAGTAACACTCATTACGGGAGACACACTCATGAGTTGAAAATATCACAGTAGATAGATACACTCATTATTGGAGACACACTCTTGAGTTGGAAAGAACATGATACACAGAGGAGGATCATTTCCAGGGCCATGGCAGATACCATGACTCATCTGGATTCACCAGCTAGGTAAAGGATCAATGCCCGATAAGGTTGGTCATGTTGATTCCTAACTCTACCTAGGGCCAAGAATGGATAGAGGATCTCACTCCAGACATCTTGAATGGATTCCTGACTCTGTAACAGAAAGTCCTATGGAAGGGATCATACTTCCGAAAAAGGAAACGATGACTGACCATCAGGGGAACAAGAAAAAGGGGTACAAACCCAAACAAAACATGCCCAAACACGGTGGTCAAGAGGACCAATCCATTTTCCAAAAAGTACAAGGCGTGTAGAAAAGTCTCACGCTGTGTCTTCTAACCTCTGGTACTGCTCGGGTACAATATCCTATGTTGTAAGGATGTTCATGTAGAAATATTCAGTTCACGACATGTGCTACAGATTATAGGTCATGTCCATGTATCCGGGGTTAGTTCTGTGTACGGTGGCTATGTTCCCATACATGGCCTCCACCCTTGTATTCCAGCATATGTAATTAGTACATGGGGTTTCCTGCACTACGGACCTCACCTAGTCGTTTGGTGAAGTACATGGGAGTGTACTAAAACTCGTGTCCATGTATCCCCTAGATACAGGGCGAGTCCTATGTAGTTTCATCTGCCATGCTATGTAGAGAGTACACGTCATGTTCCGAAGTCGTGTAGTCCATCCCGTGTCTGTGTACTTTCAAAAATATATTTTGTGCTTCGCGGAAAGTCCAACACGTTTGGTGATTCCTCTCTGAACCCCAAAACTCTAGCCATATTTTCCAGTACTACACAGTGTGTTCTTTGGAAGTACATGACATGTATCCCAAGATTTTACAGAAACGAAGCTCTTCACTGGTGCGCCTCCTATGCTGCCCTGTTTGTTGATCTAGTTCACAATCGCCACAAAACACAAGAATCCAGGTCACCCCAACATCCCAATGTCATTTTCATTGTTTTTGGTCCTCCGATCGGCAATGAATGGTGTTTTGATCCACCTGCATGAAGAACGGTTGAAGAATGGTAATTTTCGAACCATGTAAATTAGTCTTCTGTCGTCGCCGTCGCACCTCCGCTAGGTCATCACTATGTCGGATCACCAATTCTGGATTCCTGCATCACAAAATGGATGTGCAACAATCTGTTGTTCATCACCCCATGAAGAACGCAAAGAACGCAAAGAACGCGCGAGATAAGAAAGGGGGAGGAAATCCAGAAAATGAAATTAAGGAGCGAACATCCACTGTCATTCTTCACAGCATTGATCCACCTTCATTAGTAGGATCAAATAGAGTAGGATCAAAACAATAAACAACCATCATGGATAAATCCACAAAAAAATCCCACCAGAAACCCTCCTGCAATAACACATGATTCCATGGATCAACTTGTTTGTGGATGATCCGCGTTCTTAGTTGAAATCAAAAATGGAGAAAAAAATTAAATAAAAAAACCCTACCTCAAAAGGGATCGATAAATGACGGGGAGGTCATGCTATATTCGTCGTTGAGATCCTTCAAATTATTGGTGCAGCGATTCTCAACTTTGATTTGTCATCGTTCGTCGCTGAGAATTTTCTCCTATGCTCCACAGATTCTCTAGAGTTTCCTCTCAATTTTCCGTCAAGGACCATCATTCGATTAACCTATTAGAAATGGGTAGAACGTTTTATAATTCCATCACGCTGTAGCATTAATGAGTCTAGTTGTCATTTCTGATTCATTATGACATGGAATTAATTATTTAAAAGCTACCTCATCGTTGCGCTAAAATGAATGTTTCCAAATAAAAATAAAATAAAAATTTCCATTTATTTTAATTTTATTTTACTGAAAACGTCCAAAAATTTAATTTTTACCCTTGACCTGCAATGGCTGAGGTTAGACCCAATATTAGGTAAATTTTTCGTCCTGAACACAACGTTTCCCTCGGATTTTTAATCCGGGTATCCGTTTGGAAACTGCCACAACCGCACACAAGTGTCAACTGAGTTCACTTAAAAAAAGTTCAATCCACCATTCCGGGATCACCGGGCCTTGGAATGATGTTCCTTCTCTATGATTGGTCTCATAATAATTACATATAATATTTTAAAGAATAATACATGGAAAATTAGAGTCATTAAATTCTCCCCACCTTACGGAATTGCGTCCCCAAAAAGCCAAAAAAATATTACTCGAAAAGATGTGGGTATTGCGCATGGATTTGAGCCACCCACTCCCATGTGCTCTCCTGATGATTCATGTGCTGCCACCAAACGTGCCCCAAGGGAATAAATCACCCAAAAAAGATCCATTCCTAACGATCCTCGATCTCCACTGGGTACTCTGCCAAGGTCACTCCATCCTTGATGTCAAGCTCACCCCAGTCGATGATGTGTGACGGGTCATGCACGTACCTCCTCAACTGCGACACGTGAAAGACATCATGTACCCAATGAATCTGTGCCGGCAGAGCCCGGAAGTACACTACCTTGAAAACTCTACATAGTGTCCAGAAAGGTCTGATGATCCTCAGAGATATACTATTGCCTCGGCCAAATCTCTATAACACTCATCGAGGTGAGACCTGATGAATGATGTGGTCTCCCTCCTCAATATTATTGGGTCTCCGTTTCCTATCAACATAAGACTTCTGCCACCTCTGTGAAGTCCTTATCTGCTCTCGAATGATCTACACCTTCTCGGTTGTAGTTTGCACCAACTCTAGACCCATGAGTGGTGACTCTCCGTGGTCGGTCCAGTAAAGTGGTGACCAGCAGGGTCTTTCATATAAAGCCTCGAATGGTGCCATACCAATGGTGGAGTGGTCGCTTTAGATGTACGCAAACCACACCAGTGGTAGGTGGTCCTCCCAAATGCGACCAAATTCTAAGATATATGCCCACAACATATCCTCCAAAAGATGAATGGTCCTCTCCGGCATACCATCATTCTGGGTATAGAAGGCCATCCTCAAGTGTAGCTGAGTCCCAAAGGCCTTCTGTAACCCCTTCATCAACTGGGACGTATAACAGGTGTCTCGGTCTGAGAATATCATCAAAGTTATGCTCTGATGCCGAACTATCTCTTGAACATGGAGGCGTCCCATGCTCTCTATGTAACTTTGTTCACTGATAGCTAAAAAGTGGGCTGACATGGTGAGTTGGTCAACAATCACCTAGATAAAATCATTTCCCTTGGATGTCCATGGTAAAACAGCCATAAAGTCCATTTATATTCCATCCAACTTCCACTCTGGAACATCGAGGGGGTGGGCTCACCCCGCTAGAGCCTTGTACTCAGCCTTCACCTGCAAGAATGTGAGGCATCGAGAAACAATCGTGCCTACTGCCTTCTCCTTGCTTGACCACCAGAACTTTCATCAGAGATCCTGGTACATCTTTGAAACTCCAGGATGTACCTTCTAAGGGGATTTATGAAACTCCCTCAGTAACTCTTCCTACCATGCTATTGTTACAACAATGCATCCAATAAAAAAGTGTATGTGCTCCCCACATTGCGAATATAAATCAAGATCATGTCCAATGGATATCTCAACACGTAAATCCCCACAGTAGAAATACTCATGTCACACTTCCCTAAATCATTATAAGCGTGTAGCGGTGACATCCATCGACAGCAGGTAATCTACATCCTCTCCATAAATGAAGGATAACTACAATGTGGCTAACTTCTCTATCTCCTCACTCAACAGCTACGATCACTCCCTTCTACTAAGCGAATCTTCCTCCTTGTTCCCCTTCCCAAGAGTATAGATGATTTTTAAATCATAATCCTATAAGAACTCTAGCCAATGCCTCTGCCTCAGATTCAGATCCTTATGTGAGAAGTTATACTTGAGGCTCTTGTGGTTAGAGTATAGGATGAACCGCTCACCCATAAGGTAGTGTCGACACATCTTCAATATGAATACTACCGCAACCAACTCAAGATCGCGTGATTAATAGTTCTGCTAATGTGGTCTAAGCTTGTGCAAACTATAAGCAGTCACTCCATGCCTTTGCATCAGGAAACAACCAAGCCCTATCCCTGATGCATCACAATAAAACAATTTACTCGAAACCCTCCCCTGAAAATCTCATGATTGGGGCTCTCGTCAAACTCCGTCTTAACTTATCGAAAGCCTACTGGATCTTCTCCAACCATATAAAGGGTTCCCCCTTCTAGGCCAAGGATGTCATCAGTGCTGATATTCGGGTGAAATCAGGTGGAACCACTCCATATTCTTAGGTGAAATGCACCAAAAAGTGGACCTCCTGAATCCAGAATTGGAACTTTGTGAGCTTCCAAAAATTTTGGTTCTCTTAGAGTACATCCAGAACTATTTGTAGGTTTTTATGATCTATTCCTCTAACACAACGTACACAAAGAAGTCGTTGACGATGACCAATATGAACTGGTCAATGTACGACTGCAAGATCTTGTTCATTATTCCCATTATCAATGGGGGCATTTGTCCCACCGAAAGGCATCACGAAGTACACATAGAGACCATAGCGGTATCTAAAATCTGTCTTTAGTATATCCTAGTTCTGTACTCGTAAACGATGATAACCTGATCGAAGGTCAACCTTCGAGATCCATTGTGCCCCTATCAGCAGATCGAAGTGTTTTGTCAATTCTCGGCAGTGGATACTTGTTCTTCATCGTCACCTGGTTCGTGTGCCTGTAATTCATGAACAACCTCAAACTCCTATCTTCCTTCTTGGAAAAAAAGACTGGGGCCACGCATGGTGAAACACTGGGTCTCACAAAACCCTTGCTCCGCAAATCCTCCAACTGCACCCTCAGCTCGCGAAACTCTACGGAGACATCTGATATGCTGATGAACAAATCGGTTTCGTCTTGGGCTGTAAGTCGATTCAGAAGTCAATTTCCTGGCAGGGAGGGAGTCCTGGAACAGCTTTGGGAAATACGTCCTCATAATCCACACTACTACTAGGAACTAGGAGCTCATCACATCTACTGCTCTGAGGGAAAGGCTAGCCAAATCATGAGTGACCTGCAGCACCATCCTATGCATGAGACCATTCTGTGCTGCATGGGTCTCTGTTTCTCCAAAAAAGGATAACCTCGTCCCATCCCTACGGACACACCACACTATTTTCCTAAAAAAGTCAATCTGGGAATGAACCGAAGATAACCAATCCATTCCGTTAAGGCCTAGATACTAACACTATGAGGTTCCACCTGAATCTCTTACATCCAAGGGTAAGATTGCACTGCCTACAATGGTGTGTGATCATCGATTCTCCTCCCATAGGTGTCTCCAAGCGTAAGGATATAGTCAATGGGTCTACCGGATTCTGAAGGATTCGCACAAGACATGTGGCTATGAAGTTATGACTGGCACCTAGATCTATATGTACAGAAGATAAAGTAGATAAAACACAGGTCGTACCTTGTATAATCCATGGAGCCCCTGGGTAGTATGCTTCGACCACAAGAAAATTTCCCCTCCCCTGTCCACCAGCTCCCTCAGCCTCGTGCGGAACTCCTAGGTGTGGTGGTGGATGTATGTCAAAGAATATACCACCACCTGCTACTCTCCCTGATCCTCTTCAATGTCTGCCACCTGGCAGGTCTGTCTGCTCTACACTCTACCTCTGGCTCGGTGGTCCATCCACTACTTCCATATCTGCAGCTCGATGGGTCGGACAATCTCCAGTGAGATGTCTCCTATCGTCGCATTTGTAGAACCGCTTCCCCCTAGGCTGATTGGATCCATCCTGAGATCCCTGGACTGTTGATCCTTTGTATTGTGTCCCCCTATAAAATCTCTCATGTACTAATGCATGTGTCTAACGTTGGCTCCCTACTACTGAGGTCTTCAGACCTATCTTCCTTCTAATTACCGTATTCAGCTGTCTCTGCTCCACCAAGATGCTCCTGATCACCAATGAACTCTAAATCACTCCAGCATAATAGGAATTGCCTAGAGGCACGACACTAGCTCGGATGTATCGTTGTAGACCTCACTCAAAGGTCTGAGCTCTAAAGTAATGACACCTAACCATATCAATCGAGTACCTGGTGTGGTTGGTGAACCTCTATGAACAGTCATCTACTGTCATACTACTGTTCTGGAGCTGAAGAAGCTCCTAGATGAGTTCCACACTCAGTAAAACTAGAGAAAACTCATCCCTAAAGAGTTGCTCGAAATCCGACCACAAAAGAGTCTCCTTATCATGAGTCTGTGTGGTCAGCCTCCACAATCGTCCTTCCGAACCCTGAATAAGGCTCGCTCCTAGGATCACCATCTGGTCTGTCGGTGTCCTCACTAGGCAGAAAACTCTTGTAACTGCCTCAAGGGGTGCGCTAAGATTGTGCTCCTAGTAGGTCGGTACTGTTGGTACCACGGGCTGCTCCACTGGTGGGGGTATAGCTTGTGAAACACCTAGTGGCAACGCTTGGGGAACTTGTCCCTTTATCGAAGCCTCATCATGGAGGGGGACATTCACTTGATGGTGCTGATGAATCCTAGTAGTTATGCATCACAGAGGCATCCTGTAAGGAAACATTATATACCATGGATAATTATTATATCTGGATAGCTGACACAAGGGACATGGAAAACAGAACTGATTCTTATATGATGCATGTTCCTTTCTTTTAATTCCCCAAAACCAGTGTTTTCGGGGACCAAGTCAAATGGAAGATTATCAGAGTCTGGAGGTATGGATACGTCGGCCGCCCGCACCAAAACTAGAATCTCTATCCTAAATTTTGAGCTCGAAACACTTGTCACTCTTTCCCCATACCCAATATCATAGGCTCATGGTCCTAAGGTATAACTGACCATCTCTGATACAACTCTTTCACTAACCATCCTAGTGGGTCTCACGCCATGACTCCAAAAGCCCACCTTCAATAGGCCAGGGGCTGGTGACTAGCACCATGTAGGCATATAACTAACATGGGAGGAATTGCCTAAGAATCTGTACAAAAACACATCTCCTAGACCACAAATGCTGAAATGTAAAGACAACTACTACGGAACAAAATGAATGCATACAACTAAACTAATCCAACGGAGTATGATGGGATGTAATGTGATAAATGTAAACTAGGCCAAAATACAAGCCCACAAAAAAAAGAGTCTGAAAAGTACGAAGTCCAACCTATAAACACAAAGAGGTACCAGGACTACTGCTCATAGACATAGGACTGCCTCGACCAGTAGGGATTTCCGAAAGCTTAGTCTTATCTTGGACTACCCTTTACCCTGTCAATAGGATTCTCTTCTAAAAAATACATGACACATGTTGGCAAACCCGTGCAGGTGTGAGTATAACAATACTCATTAGATGCCCCAAAAAACCACAATTTAATACACGAAGAAATGGTACAGTAATCTCTACACAGTATATGTCTACAAAACATATTGTTGTGAAACACAAACTAGATATACTCACAACCCATACCCATAGCCTTGAGAAAAGTCACACAACCGCATACCCCTGTCTAGGGATTCAGTTCAAATATTCCACCAAGGAATCATTCCGAGAGAACACACTCCATGAGTCTGGTAGCTCAGATGACGTCCGTCTGAGAAGTACTGTTCATCAAGAAATATAACAAGATATAGTTACACTCATTATGGGAGACACACCTCTGAGTGGAAATGATAATGATAGATAGATACACTCATTATGGGAGACACACTCTTGTGTGGGATGGATCATGATACACAGATGAGGATCACTGACAGTGCCATGGTGGATACTGTTACTCATCCGGATTCACCAGCTAGGTTGAGGATCAACCCTCGGTAGAGATGGTCATGTCGATGCCTAATTCTACCTAGGTTCAAGAATGGATAGATGATCCCGCTCTGTGCCTCTTGGAGGGATTCCTAACTCTGTAACATAATTTCATACTAATGGGATCATGGTCCCAAAAAAGGAAACAATTACTGACCTTCAGGGGAACGTGAAGAAGGTGTACAAACCCAAATGAAACATGTCCAAGATACGGTGGTCAAGAGGACCAGGCCATTTTCCAAAAAGTAAACGATGTATAGAAAAGTCACATGTCATTTCATCTAACCTCTGGTAGTGCCCATGTAAAGTGTTCTGTGTCGTAAGGCTGGTCGTGTAGAGAAAGTCAGTATACGGTCTGTGGCATGGATTATATGTCGTGTCCGAGTATCTGGGGTCAGCTTTGTGTATGCTAGCTATGTTCCTGTACCCACCCTCAACCCATGTATTCCAGCCCGTGTAATTGGTAGACAGGCTGACCCACGCTACTGGCCTCACCAAGTTGTGTGGTGTAGTACACAGCGGTGTACTACACCCCACATCCATGTATCCCATGGATACACACTGAGTCCCACGTAGCCGCCCCTTCCATGCGGCGTAGAGAGTATACGACGTGTTACAATGTAGTGTAGTTCATCCCATGTCTATTTACATTCCAAAATACACACTGAGCATTGGGGAAAGTCCAGCATGTCGTGTGACCAGGGTGACACGCTGTGTGATTCCTATCTTACCCCCAAAACCCCATCCTTAGCCACCGGTAATACACGGCGTGTTCTTCAGAAGTACATGCTGTGGATCCATGTATTTTCCAGAAATAATGCTCTTCGCTGGCGCACCTCCTGTGCATCCCTGTTTGATGATCCGGCCATCCGATCGCCATGAAACTCCATGAATCTAGTTCAACCTGACGTCCCAAAGTTGGTTCTGTTGTTTTCGGTCCTCCAATCGTCCCCGAAAAACGTTTTGATGCACCCGCACAAAGAACCGTCAAAGAACGACAATTCACGAACCATGTCAATTCATCTACTGTCGTCACCGTCGAACCTACTCTAGGTCATCGTGATGTAATTTCACCAATTTGGGATCATTGCGTTGCAAAAAGGAAATGAAACGATATGTTAATCATCACACCACGAAGAACATGCAGAACGCGATGAACGCGTGAGATATGAAAGGGGGAGGAAATATTGAAAAGAAAATTGAGGAACGAACCTACACTATCGTTCGTCATAGTGTTGATCCTCTCCCGTTAGTAGGATCAAACATAGCAGGATCAAAATAATAAATAAATCATGGATCAATCCCCAAATACGTCACAAAAAACCCTCCCATAAGAATGCATGAATCCACGAAACGACTTGTTCATAGTTGATCTGTGTTCTTTATTTAAATAAAAAATGGGGAAAAAGAATTTATATAACAAACCCATAACTCAAAATGGATCAATCTCAAAAAAAGTTTTAATGCCACCACCATCATCGAGATCATTCAACTTATTAGCGCAGCGATTCTTGGTTTGGATTTTATGTTGTTCATCTCTGAGAGTTTTGTCCATGTATCCATGGAATCTCTAGAGTTTCCTCTGAAATTTACATCAATCACCATCATTATACAAACCCATTAAAAAGGGAATGCACATATTAGAATTCCATCATGTTGCGACATTAATGAGTCGTGTTGTCATTTCTGAGTCATTATGCATGGCATTAATTATTTAAAAGATGCCTCATCGTTGCACTACATCGAATGTCTCCAAATAAAAATGAAATAAACTTTTCAATTTATTTTATTTATATTTTACTGAAAAAGTGCATAAATTAACTTTTTCCTTCGACCCACACCATTCGAGGTTAGACCCGTTGTTATGTAATGTTGTCATCTCGGATGCAATAGTACCCTCAGATTTTTAATTCGGGCATCCGTTTGGAAAATGACACAACCACACTCATGTGACGACTCACTTCACTTAAAAAAAGGTTCAAACCACCATTATGTGATCACCGAGCCTCGGAAATAATGTGTTTTCTCTGTCGCTGGTCTCATAATAATTCCATATAATATTTGAGAAAAAAAATACATCGAAGATCCGAGACATTACAAGGTGGAGATTTGTGATAGGTTGGGACATTAAATCTGATGCTACCACAACTTCATTAGAGACAATAATAATCAGGGAAAATCTGGAATCTCTCTAGTTTCATGAAGGTTATGAGATCACCCAATATAAAATTTTATGGGATCTTGAGCATCACAAAAAGGGTAGTTATGTCTTGACTGATGCCAACGATTTTGTGTAATGTGTTATTTACAATTAAGGGGATTTTTGAAATGAGGTAGTGAGCTCCGTGAATGTAGTTTTCATCACGATGGTAGTGTTTTTTGACAATCTATTATGCGAATGATAGTTTTTAACCTCGGGTTTTTAAGTGAATTTTGATTCCAAATAGAAAAAACACATGTCTATAGTGAAAGAAGAGTATAATTATAGTCATTGACAAAGTATTTTATTCCAATATATTGAGTTGACATTCATTTGATAAACAGAGTATAGAATCACCAAAGGCAGTGAGTAAGGTTGAGTTGATAGAAGTGTTATGAGGGATTTATATTATGCACAAAAATTATTTTAAAATAAGAGTTCCTCGAAATGAGTAACTATGTATGAGATTTTTTATTTCATAACTAGTGAATATTGCCAGATTAGACAAAGACATACATACTTCTACTGTTTTCTCCTAACATTATCCCTTATTGGTGAACCATAGGAAATTCCTATGTTGGCTGGATGCATGTAATTTTTTTATTGTTTCTATCATATTAGTTTAACTATTCCCACCAACATGGGAACAAGATACATCACATTAGATGAAAAATATGATGCCCTGATTCATCCATCCCCAATAAGGTTGTTCTAGTGTCCTGTAATTAATTGATAATATTAATGCAAAGGTGCATTGGTACTATGGATCATATAACATTAAATGACTGAAAAATTGAAAATGAATAAAAAAAATCAACTATTTATGTCATGATGTAAGTGATAATAAATGAAATTCAAAATAATAATGAAATGAATCATTAAAATAATTCATGATTTTGGGCAAGTCATATGGTACGAGGTGTGTCTAAATTGTGTTTTTAACTGGGGTATGTGGATACATTCTTCTATATATATACATCTCTCCTTGATTTTAGTTTTTTTTCTATATCTTAAAAATATCACTCACCGTAATATTGTTAAATAACTTTATAAATTGATTTTTTTAATTTTTTTTCTCTATTCTAGTTATATGCAGGATTTAATACTACCCTTTTAGATATTTTCATTTAAAATTTAAAATGTGTATTCATGAATCATTTGTATCAACTACAATTTTTTATTCTCCATCATTTAATAAAACTTTTAAAATATGACACTATTAATCTCCTTATTATAAATATAAATAAATCATTTTTCATGTTTTTTATAAAACTTTATGACTTTTTGAATTATATTTTTAACTATATCATTATATCAAGAAATTGGGTTCTTTTATCAACGATTTATTTTCATAATTTAATTTTATTTTCCTTTCCATTTGATCAATATACATATCAGTTGAGTAGAATTATTTAATTGGTAATAACTGATATTTTTATCCTTTTCAATTTTTTGGCTAATTAATTATTACATGGGTTTTTATACTTTGTTACATTATTTTATAACCCATTTATTGAAAAGGATTAATATATTATTTGGACTTATATTTTTTTCATTTTTTCATAAATATTCATGATGTACTATGATGCAATGTGAATGCCAAAAATTAAATATATGATTATAAATGGAGTAATGATTTCATATCATGGGATAAAATATTTTATGGTAGTTATCGGGGATCATTTTTTACATTTTTTATATAGTTTGCCTCAACATATTCTTATGATGCCATTATTTCTATTTTTTAATAGTACCCTAATTCAAAATATTATCATGATTTTTTGATATTATCACTCCTATGTTATGTAATAATGTTTTTAATTATTATCCAATATTTTATTATTCCTTGTTTTTTCTATTGACACATATATGCCATCTTCTGGTTTTTTATACCCTTAGTGGGATTTCTAGTCCGCCCTTTAACATATGTGTTTCCATTGGTTATCCAATAATGTAATTTGTGTTTTATTAGATAACGTTTACCATTAGTATGATGTGATTAAAATATTATTATTTATACACTACAATACTGCGTATAAGATATAGTGTATTGAAGACACTTGGCTGAAGGATTAATCAGATTATCTTATTTTTTTTGAAAAATATTCCAATAATATGTATAACCGATTATATTTGTAATATAATATATAAGAATCTATATTTCATATATGATTCTTTTGTTATAATGGGATAAGTACATTAAAATAAGCATGAGATAATTTATAGAAGTAAAAAATGGTCTCTCTTAATCCACATTTTTTTGTTAATTATAATAATAGTAGAAGTGTATTATTTCCCAAGACAGACTAGTGTCTCATTACACACTCAATGTAGTTTTACTTGTAATTACAATTGATGTAAAACATAAAGATATAAATATAAAATTTATAACATAAACATTGATAAATTATATTATGAATTCAGATTAAAGATATAATATTATCATTTTTATTTAACAATAAAATTTATATTAATTCCAAACTATTCTTATATAATATCACAATACACATAATAACATTATTTATCATAATAGTAAAAACATATATTATTTGAAACATTTTAATTTTATTTTATATAATATATAAATATTAGGAATATTTCATATAAATATGAAAATTTTGATATAGTTCCATGTTAGTATAAATCAGTTAAAGAAATTAATCAGTTGGTCATTTAATCTTATAGTAAATTTGTTATAACATGGTTAAATCAAAACCATTGGATCATTGAATAATTATATGAATTTTTTTCTGTCATAGCCACTATCAATTTTTTCTGTGATTTCAAACCAATATATATGGTTATATTTAAAATCTCAAATTTTATTTTATAATAATCAAACTAATCCAAACAATAGTTTTAGGATATCAGAAATTTGAAAAATAAAAAAATCATTTGAAAGAAAATTCAAAATATATAAATAATTTGTCAATATTGTATACAATAATATCAAAATGTACATTTAAGAGGTGGTACCACTTTTCATATTCTTACTTAATTCACATATAATTGTAATAAGAAGAGTTCATTGCCACATTATCGATGAACAAAATCTATCTGAAAATACATCCACGTTTCCATGACCACACAAAAAGGAAGGGAAACAAATTTCAAAAAGAGTGACACGTCACACATATTAGAAAGCACCACAATCCCATCCTAAATTATAAAAAAATACCATTAAATTATGTTGTTACTAATAAATATGCATTCAATCATGATGATTTTCAATGAAATGGTTGTGGTAGGGAAAATAGGTTAGACAATAATGGCATTAAAAACATAGAACACTAGAATAGAAATTACCAAAATAACCTGATGGATTGAAAAACCAAAACAACACATGATTACATAATAATCATTGGATATGACAAAGAATATAGGCTATCAATACATCCTAGAGAGAAAGGGAAGAAATTGATAATCTGTAGTATCATGAAAAATAAAAAACACACGACCAAAACTATTGAAATTTAATGTTGATGATGTAGGGGAAACACCCAAATAACAGTGAAAAATAAATTTATTGAAGTGGAAAATTAGTTTCCCAACATAGAATTTAGATTTTACCTAAAATTATGTTAATCAAATTCATGGAATCAAAATATGTTATGTATTTTTGGTCAATACATTCAAATTTTTTCAAATTAATTTTATATTTCAACCATTAAAATGTCTATCCAAATGAAATAATTGAAATGTTAAATTTTTATCCAGATACATATTTATTTCCCATTATTAATTCAAAAACAATTATTTGGGTTTTAATATTTTTTAAAAATATTCAAATTTATATTATTTGATAATTTAATGATTATTTATGACGAGTAGGTATATTCATGTGATGTATCTATGACTGATTAATTATAAATTAAAGAGTATCTCAACTTTGATTTTGAATCAAAACCCTTTAATATAATTTACTTAAAAATAATAAAAATAAATAGGGAAAAATATTTCATAAACATTAAGTCCGCAATTGAAGTGTATTATTATGATAATTGGTGAATCCAAATTAAATCACCCCTTGGAAAACATGATTTCATTGTCATTATGATGTAATTATATAGCGATCTAGAATAAATCCCAACCGAGGTTGAAATTACAGATGTTTAAAATTAAATTCATCATTTTTAATAAAATAAAGACTATAACACCAAATATATAATATATTTAATCCTAGAAAGATCCACCATTGAGATAATTATTACCTAACATACATTAATGGATATATGGGGAAAATTGTAAAAATTATATAATGGTGTCGACAATGTAGTGATAAATAAACATAATATATAGGAGGTGATCATGAATAAATTTATATATAATATTGTAAACCCATTATTGAGTATCTAAATATTTTTATTGTAGTGGAGAAGAATCATAATTGAATCATTGAAATTATTATTAACATATAGGTATATGAAAAAAATCAATTATTAGATCAAAAATTTTACATCATAGTCATATATGTCCATAAAACTAAACCCATTGAGGAACATTTTCTCAATAAATATATGGTATATCTACTAAACCATAAATTGATATAAAATAGTAACATTCATAAAAATGTAGTGGATAAGGAAATTCAATCAACACTGTCTCTAAAACAATTTATGAAGAAGCAAGGATGTACATTTCAATGATGTAAAGGAAGAGTACATTTTTAAAATAAAATAAATCTAGAGTTCAAGGATGGGGTGGAAGAATCCAAGATCCATTGGTTCAAGGGTATCAATATTTTAATCCATGAGGAAATTGAATAATAAATAAGGTAAGATTGAATGGTATTTTTATAATGAATAAAAATATTTAAATTCAAAATATTTCAAAATTAAAAACATTAAACAGTGACTATAGGAGTACTATCCACAATTATTCTGTCATAGTGGATTATACTATTATATATTTTTATAGTTTTGTTTGAAAATACCTTCAATTTATGGTAGAAACACCATAAAATAGTTTTTTATATCATGACTCTTAAGCTAAGTAACATATGATAGGTTATGAGAACATGTTTATAAATATATATGAGAGGTTTTAGGGACATATTTATCTTGTTAATAAATCAATAGAATCATTCAATGGAAAATAAGAAATTCTTACTATGAAAATAGAGGAAAAAATGCATTCATCTATAATTTCATCTATTTACCTAGAATGAAGGTCAATGTTTTATGTCTTTGATAATTTGTGTAAATTGTTTTTTTATTTTCCAAATAATAAATGAATAAAGATAGTTGATGGAACATGTTTTATGGGATATTAAGTTAAAATATTGAAAAACCAAATGATTCCATTTCTAATCCACCTTATTGTAATATGGTGTGTGTGGTAGTGGTACATGATTAAAAGAACAAGCTATAGAATTACGTTTCATGACATTTATTAACGAAATTTTTATGAATATTACAATAAAGAAAGGCAGTGAATCAGAATAATAACATTATATGTTAAAATCATATATGTAAAAGTTTTTTTCTAATAAATTAACATAGAAAGAGCTTAAACAGTAATATTAAATAGTTGGTGAACAACTCGAGTTAGTCTGAAAATATGTGTGTGATGCACTAATTATAATCTAGAATATAAATTAAAGGTAATTTCAAACATATACTAAGGAGTATATAAATAAATTATGGAATCATTTCCCTAAATTATGTTGTAGGTGTTTAAATTATTCATAGAAAACTAGACGCTATTGAAAAAATATAGAAACAATTATATACAAAATTATTTAGGTAATTGATGTGGGGAAAAAAATATTTTTATAGGACTATATCAGAAAAAATTTCATTGAAACCCAGTTGATTCAAGATTACTCAACGAAAAAATAGATTAAAATAAAAAATAAATAACACCATTTTTTTAAAGTGAATAAATAATTCTGAATAAAAAAATAATTCTGTAATAATTTATGCATTTAAAAATACTAGTGTATGGGGTATGTTCTTTATAGATTACCAATGTAAAATATTTTTGTAGTGATCCCTGAAATAAGGGTTACTCACATACTCAGTTTCATTCATCTTATAAAATTTTCATCGATTTAATGATCAGGATCATTGAAGAAAAATCTATAAATATCAATGAAAAATGAGGGAAGTGTTTTTTTAATGGATAGAAAAATAATTAAATGGGATATAAATTGAATAGTCCCATGAGTATTAATATTATAAAAAATATAGTTGTTAAATATGAGGGAAATGACTAATAGAAATTTAATTAGGGTAATGATTCCATAGAGGTAAAATTCATATTTGAAGATGAGTAATGTAATAATGAAATACCAACTGTTGAATAAGCAGTTGAAGATCCAATGATTCCATTATCAAGAACATTATATCATAAGGAATTAAACAAAGATAATTAAAATAAATGAAATAAATATAAACTCATGTGGATATATATTAAAAAATGAAACCAATAGAAGAGTTTATGAAAATTTATTTTTTCATAATGTATTTTTATCCTATTAGTATCTAAGATGGTATGTTAGATGAATGATATAACATCATGGGTTTTTTAAACATGTTAAATATCCTATAGAATTTGAATATTAATATAACAACCCATACTTCACATACATTACTATTAATTCAGAATTGAAGCACACTTATTACAATATGTAACAAAACAATGAAAGGACCGTATATGTATAGTGTCTTTAGAAACAGGGAAACATAAAAAACTTGTTCATAAATCATCTACACTGTCTCCCTTTTATTTTATCATATCTAGAGTCCCATTTGGAATATCTTACTTAATATCCTTCTTCCCGACTGGGGGAAAAGAAAACATACAAAAGGGTTAGCTCAAATGCTCGGTATGGGTAAACAAAAAAAATATCAATCACATCATATTCATAAGAAACTATCATTTTGAAAATCATAACATGCAAAAGAGATCATAATTTCATATCATGGGATAAATAAAAGTAGTGAAATGTAATCCAAATAGTCATAACATAAAACATGAAACTTTGTGTAAAACACACATAATCATAGAGAATCATTTCTTTGTAGTCAAGACTCATTTCCAAGACTGTCCTAGCAGACATAGTCCATTTCTAAACTGAGTTCACTCCTCCTTTCATTCCTGTTTCCCGGAACTGGTTTAACATGCCATTCCATCCATGTCTATCTCATGAGATATAAATCTTTACCCAATGCATTGGAGGGAGATATAGGCCCCGTCCTTCTCATAATGAAACCATTCTCATGTGTGCCACAATATCCTAAATCATACATCATAGCAAAACCCATGTAATAAAAATAGGATTCTTAATCATCATGCCATCATAACATAATCCATATAAGATAAAAAGGACATCATAAAAATAATTCCATCATAACATAATCAAATCAATGTAAAAATAGGGATAGAAACAAATCCTTATATTATCATAGATGGAAAATAATTTTGATAAAATGCTTAAACTCTATTCTTGAGGAAAATATCCTTTCTACTTCAAAAATATTTTTCCTTTCCTAAAATGTCATATACTTTTAAACTAAAAGAAGTTTATTAAAAATAAAAATCAAAACCTGTAATGGAAGCTTCATGGAAATAATTCTCTAAAAGTCCATTTATGCCGTATAAGTTAAAAAAACATTCTCCTCGTACATTTTCCGGAAAAGTCAAAAAGTACCTCGTACTAAAAATGAAAAAAGATTCCTTTAATATCTTTTACTAAAAACGCACAAATGGGTAAAATTGTATTTAAAAAATTGTATAAGGATAGAAATAATATTAAATATTTAGTAAACATGGATGTGGATGATAAATTTTCCCAAGTAAATTCTGAAGTATAAACAATCTCAGATAACAATGAGATTGTGAGATTTTCCCTTACCTTAGGTCCGATTTGCTTCGTATGTGTCTGAACCTCCTGTATAATGATTTAAATATTGTTATTGACTTATTCCAGAATCTTACTCGTTGTTATGATATCATATATGGTCATATTCTTAGATTCTTAGCTTTTATTAGTAATATTTCATGGCTACTTGTTATTCGGGAGTTTATTTCTTTCTATTCTTATGTGTGTTTTTTAGAATAAATTCTTATTCTTCTTTTTAGGTTATATATAAAACATTTATAGAATGGTATTAGTGTAATATATATCATATTTATTCATTCAGTTCATTTATATAATCATTATGCAATGAATATTATATAGAACAAGTCGCATCACATTGTGGAGACGGTAGGCCGTACGTACGCACGAGCAATGATATTGTTCCCATGATCGTGTAATTGAATTAAAGTGTATTTATAATATTTCATAATCAATATCAATTTACAATAATCATATTTAGTAATTCTTTACACCATTAAACCCATCCAAGTAAGGTGGTGGGGGAAAACTGTTTACACCACGACGTGGAAGACGATAATCCGTACGTACGCACATGCAGTGATTTAGTTTTCCGTAGGATGTATAGAGGGAGAAATAGGGTTGTCTCTTATTTATAATAACATATCAGTATATGAGTGATACGGATGTTATTACTTCATAATGAAATAACTAAAGAAGAATAAGTATAAGAAGAAATAAAGATGAAAGAATCGGTAACGAAAATTACCCCCTATTTGAAGCACCTCTTCTTAACCTTCTCTTAGGGAACAAAAGATGGTCTTTGAAAAAGACCAGGACCTCTAAAATGTTTCTAGGGATGTTTAGAAGAGAAATGGGTAGGGTTTGGCTGAGCATGAAGGCTCAAAGTTGTGTGAGGAAGAGAGGAAGGAGGTTCCCTTTTATATGGTAGGAGAGGGGCACCTTTGAAAAAACTTAAAATATTATTTTATTATGAAGTCATATTCAGTAATTAATAGCTCTAAATTTATTTATTTTGACTCTATGGTGGGGATGGGTCTAATTATTCTCAACCAATGGGTTTTAGACAAGTTTAGGTCATTATATTAACCTTTTCGTTTAGTTTTAACTCTTAGTTAATTAGATTGACATTTACCATGTCACTTTGTATTTTTATATTATATAGTTAATAAACATATTATATACATCCAAGAGGCCCCCATGTGGTCCATTAATGATACAAATATCATGATATAAGTATCTTTTCTGAAAATTAGATCTTTAGTAATATAATAACAATTAGTAATATAATATTTGTTTTAAAAACAATTTTATGTCAATTTTGATACTATTTGGTAATTGATTTTTGTGAAAATCATAACAGCATGATTAATTCAAAAAAGGTAAATTAAATAAATACTAACTTGTCATATTAACCTATAATATTATTTTAATTCATAAAAAGTCTGAAATTACATTTATTTGGGTATTTATAACATCTATTATGTTAATATTTCATTAATAACATAATTACTGCATCATCAATGTGTCATAAATAAATTAAATTATTTAATGTATAAAAATTATAAATAAAATACTATTATGTAGGAAATATTCTTATCTTTCTTATTTATGTCTATAGTCAATTTTATCTTATGTATATCCCTATATTAAAAAAGAATTTTTATTAAACATTGATTTTAACTATTTAAACCCTTCTTTAAATAAATTAATAATAAATGTCCTAATCTAATCCATGTAGACCTAAATGGTCATATTTTATTCCTAAGGTCGTTTTTGATCCAATTACACTTATCCAATAGAATTATGACATGTGTTAGGGTAATAATAATATCATATTTACCCTGAATTATCATATTTATTTTTAACCGTGGTAAAAAAAGTAAAAAGTTACTATTCACAAAAAATTATTTTCATCTCATTGAACCACATTTTATTCCTTGATATTTACCGTGTCTCTCATAATTTCAAAATTCTACTCACAAAAGTGGTAAAATTAAGTTTTATGTGAATTTGAAAATTCTCTTAGGAGGTGGGTTAAAGACGGTGAAAAGTTCAATAACTTTTTTTTATATATAAAATTATTATAAAATGACTCTAATTAATTACATTGAACTTATATGGGTATTATTTCTCAATTTTTACCTAAAATAAATTTAAACCAAATAAATAATTATTTAAATAAAATGTCGGTTTTTAAATAGTAACCTAGTGTTTTCACTATTCATCAAAAATTGAATGTTTTCAGAAAAATAACAATATTTTACCCTAGGTAAATTTAGATATTCTGAATCAAAAAATGAAGTCCATTTTGAAAAATAAAATTTCAAAAAGTGGGTATTACTATTCATAATAGCTAGTTTTAATAATATTTTACTAGCATATCGTTGTTTAGTGAAACTCGGTATTGCGTAAGACACAAGCTATCGAGGAAGGTCGCGATTACGTGTAAAGAAATCCAAGGTAGTGTTCTGTGTAGTGAAATATTTCTTTGATGATTCATATAACACAAAAACAAAATATTTCTCATAAAAATCGTTGGTGTAACATTCTACCCATCTTAAAATGAATTTCTCCCTCAAAATTCGTCACTTTGTAACAAAAAGATGAGGATACCTCTCCCTCATCATATCCTCAACCTCCCATGTAGCTTCTTCTAATTGGTGGTTCCTCTATAAAATATTCTCCAAGTGAGTGGTATTGTTCCGTAAGACTTTTTCGCTACGATCCATAATCTCTATCGGCTGTTTTTCATAAGAAAGATCTTGCTCCAGTGGTACAACTTCTGAGTTGAGTACATGTGAAAGATCGAGTATATACATTATCAGGAGAGGTACAACGAACACATCGTGAAATTGAGAGAGATTCGGTAAAAGTGCCAATCGGAAAGCTACCTTGCCAACACGATCCAGTTTTTTGAAAGGACCGATATAACTAGGGCTCAGCATTCCCCTATTTCCAAATCTCATTATTCTCTTCCAAGGATATATTCTTAAGAACACTTTATCACCCACTTAAAACTCTAGGTCTTTTCTTTGGTTGTCGGAATAACGTTTTTGTCGACTCTGAGCTGCTCTTATTTTTTTTTGAATAGATCTAACCTTTTCTGCCTTCTCATCAACGAGATCATGTACTAATATCTTTCTTTCCCCAACTTCATCCCAGCAAGTTGGTGTTCGGAATTTCATTCCATATAGAGCTTTATAAGGAGACATCTGAATACTTGAGTGAAAGCTATTATTATATGAAAATTCAACCAAATGTAGGTGCTGATCCCAACCACCTTTGAAATCCATATAGTAGGCTCTTAACATATCTTCTAGAGTTTGAATTGTTCTCTCATACTGACCGTCTGTCTGAGGATGATAAGAAGTTCTGAAACTCAACTATGTCTCCAGAGTATGCTGAAGAATTCTCCAGAACATTGAGGGAAACCTTGATTATCGATCAGATATAATGGAATGTGGTACTCTATGAAATCTTACCACTTCCTCTACATATATCCTCGCAAGATGATCAAGAGAGAAATCCTCCTTAATAGCAATGAAGTGTGCCGACTTTGTAAGACGATCAGCTATGACTAAGATCGGATTATTACCTTTGGATGTTTTTGGAAGTCCGGTGACAAAGTCCATAGTGATGTTTTCCCATTTCCATTCGGGTATGGGTAATGGTTGTAACATCCTGTTAGACATCTTTCTCTCAGCTTTAACTTGCTGACAAACCATGCATCAAGAGACATATTTAGCAACATATTTTTTCATTCCATCCCACCAGAAGTACTCTTTCAGGTCCATATAATTCTTTGTGATTCCAGGATGAATAGAGAATGAAGAACTATGAGCCTCATCCAGCAACTCCTTCTTTAATTCGCGGATGGGAGGAACACAAACCTGATTACTGAACTTTATTATCCCATCACAATCATGGTTGAATTCAAGAAAATTTCTCACCTTCTTTTGTTACTCTACATCTTCTTTCTGTGCCTCTTTAATCTTTACATGTATAGATGGATGAACATTCATTTGAGAAAGATACAATTTTCCCCTTCCATTATAATTCAAATATCCATCCTTTGTAAATCCTTAAATATTGGATCTTTTGTGATCATCATCATGGATAATCTAGCATGGTCTTGTCGACTTAATGCATTTTCCACCTTGTTTGCTTTCCCAGGGTGGTAATGAATTGAGCGGCCATAGTGCTTAATCAGCTCCAACCATCTTCTTTGGCGCATATTTTGCTCCTTTTATGTGAAAATATACATTAAACTTTTAGGATCCTTATAAATATCACACCTTTCTCCATAAATTTAATGCCTCCAAATTTTTTATGCAATGATTATAGCAGCTATCTCTAAATCATCAGTTGGGTAAATTTGCTCATGGATTTTCAACTATCGTGAGGCATAATCTTTCACCATATCATTTTGCATGAGAACACACCCTATCCCCTTCTTGAATGCATAACTATATATCACAATCTCTTATCAACTACAAGGATGTGTGAGCACATGTGCAATGGATAACCTTCTTTTTAACTCCTTGAAATTCTCTTCAAACTCCTTTGTCCAAGCGAACATAACTCTTTTTTGAGTCAACCTGGTGAGTGTATTAGATAATCATGAAAAATCATTCACAACATGTCGATAATATCCAGCCAAACCATGAAAACATCGGATCTCAGTTACTATTTTTGGTCTCCATCATCGTTTCGATAACCTCTGTTTTTGCTGGATCCACAAATATCCCCTCTTATGAGATTATGTGACCCAAAATTGAAAAAATTTTAAGCCAAAATTCACACTTGGTAAATTTGGCATAAAGCCTCTCATTTCTCAGGGTCTTCAATAGAATTCTCAAGTTATCTTCATGTTCTTCCTTACTCTTTGAATAGAAAATAATATCATCTATAAATACTACCACAAACTGATCAAGATAGTCTCTAAAGACTCTATTCATCATATCCATGAAGATAGTAGTTTCATTAGTAAGACCAAATGGCATCACTATAATTCATAGTTTCCATACCTTTTATGGAATGTCGTATTTGGTATATCCTCCCTTTTGACCCTAAATTCATGATACCCTGAAAGAAGATCAATCTTGGAGAAGTATTGAGCTCCACGTAGTTGGTCAAATAAGACATCAATTCACGAGAGAATATATTTTTTCTTGATAGTGATCTTGTTAAGTTCTCAATAATCAATTAAGAGTCTCATTGATCCATAATTCTTCTTAACAAACAGAACAGGTGCTCCCAAATGTGACGCACTAGGGCGTATGAATGCCTTATCAAGATTCTCTTGGAGTTGCTTGCAACTCAATTGGGGCAATTCTATAAGTTGTCTTTGAAATAGGTAAAGCACCCGGTATAAGTTCTATTGAAAACTGAACATCATGATTTGTTGGAAGACCCAGAAATTCCTCCGAAAAGACATCATCATACTCCCATACAATAGGAATATTCTTAATCGTGATTTTCTCACCAACCATTTTAGATAAATAACCTTCATTTAGTGGAATCAAGACCCATAGGATGGATGAAATTTCCACTGGAAGGTTATGTTCATCCTTTCATCGATTGACGATCATAGATTAATCTAGAATATGGAATGTGACATCCCTTATTTGGAAATTGACATGATCTCCATATAAAGAAAGCCAATCCATGGCATGAATCACATCAAATTCTACTATAGGAAGGATCTCAAGATTTTCCAGAAGCACATTCCCATAAACATCAATGGGAGAAGAATTGTAAACTTTTGATGCGACTATTGTGCCATTAGGATTTGTCACATCTAACTCAACATCTAATTGATGAGGTAATATGGTGATACACTTAGAAAATTCTTCAGAAATAAAAGAGTGGGTGGATCCAGAATCTAATAAAACATTTTCTACATTAGAGTGGATGGTATGTGTACCTTTCACCACTTCGTTATCATACTCCACATCGCTGATAGAAATTGCATGTGACATTCCTTTATCATTATCCTTAAGAGTTTTTTGATGTCGATCATCTTCAACAACCCTTATATTAGGGCATTGATTAACATAATTCCCCATTTTCTTTCACTGGTAACATTGATGTGTAGTAGGTTCACTTTGTGTAGCCATTTCTTTGTTCGCATCACTAGACATCTTCTTCCCATCAATGCGGCATTCGAATTCCCGATGACCTTCCTTTCCACATTTGAAACATTTACTTGTCTTTTTAAGAAAACTCCCTCCATGTTTATTTCCACACATTGAGCATAAGGGAAAACTCGTCTTCTTTTCATTGTGCACTTTAGATTTTCCTTTGAATTCCATTTTCCTCTTCCTATCATACCCATATGATTGATGGGTTACTCTAATATCCATCTCAACCTTGAGAGCACATCGAACAATTTCCTCATAGCTATTGAAGTCCCTTATGGCTAACACCCTTCGAAGACTTGGTTTTATGCCACTAAAGAATAGATCAATCTTACTCTCAGGTTGGATAATAATACCAAAAGCATACCGTGCACGTCTTGTAAAATTTTCATCGTAGGTACCAACAGATTCATCCACCTTTTGCTTTAGATCAAGAAACACCTTCTCTATCATTGTTCGATGAATACGAGGGAAGTAATTATTGAAAAATATGTTCTTGAACTCATCCCATTCCATGGACTCAATTTCATCTCTTGGCCTTGTATTCTTGATAAGATTCCACCATTGATCAGCATCATCTTCCATATGATAAACTGATAAGATGACTTTATCATGTTCAGAACATTCAAGAACTGAAAATATCTTTTTAGTTGTACTGATCCCTTGTTCATCAACTAATGGAACAATAGACCCACAGAATAAGGGTGGACACTTCCTCGTGAAGGATTCAACAGAATCTTTCTCCATCCTTTGGTCGTTTGGAAGTCCTTCATGATTCATAGCTTGAGAAAGTTGTGTGAGAATGGCTAAAATATTTTTCATTCCATCTCCCATAACGTTCGGTTGCTCATGGGGACAATCATTACATTTCCCGTCGCATTCCGCATTAACACGGTTCCTTCGAGTTCCAGCCATTGAATAAAACCAAGAAGAATAGTGTGCACAATAATAATTATAATAGGAAATCCACATAATCAAGAATAAAATTTCACACTTAATGTCTTATCATAGGTTGTTCGTGGCCATTTTTAAAACACTATGATTGTGTTCTATGCTTAGACTTATTATTTGGGTTATTACTAAGGTTTTCACATCCTAGTTTCAAAAGGTTGACTATATCATTCCACTGATACCAACTATAATGACCAATACTTTACATAAATTTTTATTACATCAGAATTGATTCACACTTATTACAACATAAAATAAAACCATGAATGGAACGTATAGGTATAGTGTCTTTAGAAACTGGGAAACATAAACAGCTGGTAAATAAATCATCTACACTGTCTCCCTTTTATTTTATCATATCTAGAGTCCCTTTTGGCATATCTTACTGAATATCCTTCTTCCTGACCAGTGGAAAAGAAAACATAAAAAATTTTGAGCTCAAATTCTCATTAAGGGTAAACAAAAGAAATATCAATCACATCATATTCATAATAACATATCATTTTTGAAATCATAACCAGCAAAAGAGATCATAATTTCATAACATGGGATAAATCATAGCAGTGAAATGTAATCAAAATAATCAAAACATAAAACATGAAACTTTGTGGAATATACACATAATCATAGATAATCATTTCTTAGTTGTAAAGACTCATTGCCAAGACTATCTTAGTGGAAAAAGTACATTTCTGAATCGAGTTCACTCCTCGTTTCAGTCCTTTTTCACTGAACCAGTTTAACCTGTCATTCTAGCCATGTCCATCTCACGAGATATAAATCATTACCCAATGCATTAGAGGGAGATATAGGTCCAACCCATCTCATAATGAAACCATTCTTATGTGTGCCACAAAATCATAAATCATACATCATAGCATAACCCATGTAATTAAAATGGGATTTTTAAAAATCATGCCATCATAACATAATCAATATAAGATAAAAAGGAAATTATAAAAATAATTCCATAATAAAAAAATAAAATCAATGTAAAAATAGGGATAGAAACGGACCCCTATATAATATTATATGGAAAATAATTTTGATAAAACACTTGAACTCCATTATTGAGGAAAATTTCCTTTCTTATTCAAAAACATTTTTCCTTTCTAAAAATATCATATAATTTTAATCTAAAATAATTTCATTAAAAATAAACATGAAAACTTGTATAGGAAGCTTCATGTAAATAATGTTCAAAATGTCCATTCATTCCGTATATGTTAAAAAAACATTCTCCTCAAACTTTTTATGGAAAAGTCAAAAAGTACCTCGTACTATTAATGAAAAAATATTCCTTTCATATATTTTACTAAAAACTCACCAATGGGTAAGATTTTATTTAAAAATTTTATATGGATAGAAATAATATTAAATATTGAGGAAACACTGATGTGGATGATAAATATTCCCTAGTAAATTCTAAAATATAAACAATCTCGTATAAAAATGAGATTGTGAGATTTTCCCTTACCTTAGGTCCGATTTGCTTCGTATGTGTCCTAACCTCCTGTATAATGATTTAAATAATGTTATTGACTTATTAAAAAATCTTACTCATTGTTATGATATCATTTATCATCATATTCTTAGATCCTTAGCTTTTATTAGTAATATTTCATGGGTACTTGTTATTCGGGTGTTTATTACTTTATGTTCTTATGCGGGTTTTGTAGAATAAATTCTTATTATTCTTTTTAGCTTATAGATACCTCATTTATAGAATTGTATTAGTGTAATATATATCATATTTATTCATTCAGTTCATTTATATATTAATTATGCAATGATGATTATGTAGAACGAGTCGCATCACATTATGGAGACAGTAGGCCATACGTACGCACAAGCGTTGATATCGTTCCCATGATCGTGGAATTGAATTTATGTGTATGAATATTATTTCAGAATCAAGATCACTTTACAATAATCATATATATTTATTCTCTACATTATTATACCCATCCAAGTAAGGGGTGGGGAAAACAAATTACACCACGGCGTGGAGACAGTATTCCGTACGTACGCACATGCGATGATTTCATTTTCCGTAGGATAGATAAGAGGTGAAATAGGGTTGTTTCATATTTATAATAACATATCAGTATATTAGTGATACTGATGTTATTAATTCATAATGAAACAACTAATGAAGAATAAGTGAAAGAAGAAACAATGTTGGAAGAATCTGTAACGGAAATTACCTCTTCTTTGAAGCGCCTCTTCTTAACCTTATCTTAGGGCAATAAATATGGTATTTGAAGAATAATAAGTCCTCTAGGATGTTTCTAGGGAATTTTAGAAGAGAAATGGGAAGGTTTTGGCTGATATTCAAGGCTCAATTTGGTGTGAGGATGAGAGGGAGGAGGTGTCCTTTTATATGGGAGGAGAGGGGCACCTTTGGAAAAACAAAAAATATTATTTTTTTATAAAGCCATATTCGGTTTTTTATAGCTAAAAATTGATTTATTTCGAAGCTAACGTGGGTATGGGTCGCAATCCTCTCATCCAATTGGTTTTAGAAAAGATTAGGTCATTATATTAACTGTATCGTTTAGTTTTAACTCTTTGTTAATTAGATTAACATTTACCATGTCACTTTGTATTCCTATATTATATAGTTAATAAACTTACAATATAAATCCAAGTGACCCCCAAGTGGTCCATTAATGATACACATATCATGATATAAGTATCATGGCCGAATATTATATTTCTAGGAATATAATAACAATTAATAATATTATATCTGTTTTAAAAACTATTTTATGTAAATTTTGACAATATTCGGTAATTGATTTTTGTGAAAATCATAACAGAATGATTAGTTAGAAAAAAGTTAAATAAAAAATAATAACATGTCATATTATTCTATAAAATTATTTCAATTCACAAAGAGTCTGAAATTACATTTATTTGGGTATTTATAAAATCAATTATGTTAATATTTCATTAATAAGATAATTACTGCATCATCATTGTGTCATAAATAAATTAAATTTTTTAATGTCTAAATATTATAAATAAAATACCATTATGTATGAAATCTTGTTAGCTTTATAATTAATATTTATAGTATAATTTATCTTATGTAAAACCCTATATTAAAAATGAATTAGTTATTAAATAATGATTTTCACTATTTTAAACCTTCTTTAAATAAATTAATAATGAATGTCCTAGTATAATCCATGTGGACCTAAAAGGTAATATTTTATTCCTAAGGTTGTTTTTGATCGAATTACACTTATCCATTATAATTATGACATGTTTTAGGGTAATAATAATATCATTTTTAACCTTAATTATCCAATTTACTTTTAACCATGGTAAAAAAGTAAAAGTTACTATTCGCCAAAAAATATTTTCATCTCATTGAACCAAATTTTAGTCCTTTATATTAACCATGTCTGTCATATTTTTGAAATTCCACTCACAGAAGTGGTAAAATTATATATTATGTGAATTTGCAAATTCTCCAGGGAGGTGGGTAAAAGACGGTGAAAAGTTCAATAAAATTTTTATATATCTAAAATTATTATAAAATGACTCCAATGAATTACTTTGAACTTAAATGGGTATTAATTATCAATGTTGACCCAAAATTAATTTAAATAAAATAAATAATTATTTAAATAAAAATGCGGTTTTTAAATAGTAACCTTGTGGTTTCACTATTCATTAAAAATTGAATGTTTTCAGAAAAATACCAAAATTTGACCCTAGGAAAATTTCGATATTTCAAATCCTAAAATGATGTCCATTTTGAAAAATAAAATTTCAAAAAGTGGGTATTACTATTCATACTGACTAGTTTTAATAATATTTTAATAGCATATCATTGTTTAGTGAAACTCGGTATTGTGTACAACACAAGCTATCGAGGAAGGTCACGATTGCGTGTAAACCAAGCCAAGATAGTGTTGTGTATAGTGAAGGATTCATTTGATGATGTATATAACATAAAAAAAATATTTCTCCTAAAATTCTCGGGTGTTACAATTAATCTTTGTGGGTGGTTCATATTAAAAATGTGTATAAAATTCATAATATTGAGAAGTAAAATGTGTTTATATATCCTTTTAATAGTGGGATTAAGGCTCATTACGTGTCTTAGAGTTCTATTTTGGATATGATAGGGTCAGGATTCAAGAACTAGTGTTTAAGGACCCCTCAAAAGGGGAATGATTAGCACATGCAGAGTGCTAACCATAAATCCTTAATCTTATGGACCGTTTGAACTAGAGGACGGTTTGACGCACCATGCATGGTGGTGCTGGGGGTGATGGCCAAATGAGAAATCTACTTTTTTTGTATAAGTGTTTTGTATGGGTTGTGCGGTGTTTGATAAACCATGAAACTAAACCTATGAGTTGGAGTTTCCTTTAGATTATGGCAACTCACGGTTTTCACACTATTAGAAAAAATGTGTTTCCCAACCATGTGGTTTACAGAATGGGTTGAAATTACCTTTAGAACTCTCCATTTTTGTCATTATTTTTCCGTTATTATTCTCCCAAGCATGGACCTTCCACCATGCATGGAAATCTCCATTTTCCCTCTCATTGAATTTGTCCAATCTCTAACACATTTTCTCCAATTTGATTATCTTCTGGTGCGCTAGATGTGTAGTTGGTTTTTCTTGATTTTACATGCTACCTTTTTAAATTTCACCTTTCCATTGTGAATTCTATTTCCATCTATGATATTTTTTCATATTTGCAGAGTTTTTTATAAAAATATTTATTTCTCTTGTATCATGTTATATTAGAGGAAAATGTTCTACATGACAGAATCATTGTGCATAAGTTAGGTGGTTTCATGATTTATATGCATTTATACACATTTTATGAGTATGAATTGAAAAACACATAAGTGGGGTGGGCAGGGTGTGTTGTATTAATTAAATTCAATGAATTCCTATGATAATTGAATGATGAATATGTGATATTTAAATATTATATGGTGTGATAGGCCTCGACTAGATGGGTTGGTGAAAGGTTGTTTTATTTTTTAGGTTCGGTAACATGATAATGTTATTTATTATAATTATATATTTGTATGATGGAATTGTTTAATTTTGAACATATTGGGAGTGACCTAGATAAAAATTGGTGATGTGGTCCCCATAATTTAGATGAAGGGTTTTATCAGGATGAGGGATTTCCCTGGGATATGTGGGTTATTTTTTGCCATCATAATTGAAGTTAATTGATCATCATATTAAAGAAATGGTGAAGACCATGTTGTAGATGGGAAATGAGTTTTTATATGGAATTGAGGTTCTCAGTTAGAGTGCATTAGGTTTAATGGATTGTGTATGTTCAGCACAATTTTATAATAGTGTCATTTGATCCCTTTTCATAGAGATTAGAACTATAGTGATGCATTTTTAACCACTTATTGTGGGAAGATCGCTCTATAGAATTTTGGTCATAGGAGTTGGTTTTGATCATCTTTATTGGAGGAGGTTCACACAATAGGATAACGCAATTTATGGTGAAGGATAAAAATAGATTGGGCCAGTAAATAAATGCATTAATTAGGATCAATAAGAAAAAATTGAAGAAGGTGGGATGATTCTATTCCTTGGGATTTTGATATGTTTATAAGACGATGGTAGTTCATGAGGATGGTTGACATAGTTAAGGTTGATTCTGATGTATGTCTATTGATATGATATTGATTTCTTACATGGTATTCTATGAGACTTGTGATGTTATTTTTGTAAGCACTGATTGTATGTCGATATTTCATCCTATATTTTGTATGTAGTTTTTTATACTATGACATTTGTTTGACATGTATGTGGATGAGATACCTATGTTTATTCATTATAAATGGTTGGGGATATATCATTACCCTCAAATTTTGGAAGAATCTAGTAGTCATATCATCATATCTATTGAGAATGAGTATAGAGGAATATATATTTTTAAACATGAATATAGTTGTTATATATTTACAAAGGATGGATGTTTTACAATAAATAATGTAAAATTAGAGAAAATCAGTGGTGGACAACTGATTTCATGCTTACCGACTATATGAGAACCTAGGGACCCTTTTAGACCTTGTGTTTTTGAGATTATGTTAGTGTTGGGATTGTGATCTGGAATATAGTTATCAAAGATGTGTAGGTGCATGGGTTGGATTGAATATGAATCATTGTGTTTATTTTCACTGAGTTGGATTGCTTTTCAGGTTTTGATTATTCCATTAATTAATCATCATGGGAAATCATATGTTTCTATTCTTGAATGAATGTACGACATGTGTACATTATTTGATATATATGGGTATCATTTTATGGATCATTATTTAATGGGTTATTAAAATTCTTGTAATGAATTGAGTACACAATTCTTCAGTTTTGGTAATATATGTTCATTACAATTTTGATTACTAGTGGGTATCGTCTCCCCCTGATATCCAAATAGAACCACAATACTATTTAGTATCTTTTGAAATATGGGAAGGTATTCCCATGGTCATATGTCCCTCTTGATTAGTGCACAAGTTTTGTGGATCCAAGATTATTGAACTAAATATGGAATCAAATAAGTTTTCCTTATGTATTATTATTTTGATACGATAGGATTGAATATATTTTGTATTCATTATTGGATAAAAAAATATGCTTGGGTGCCTCTAGACCCATGTATATCGAACATAGAATGTTTTGAGTGGTGGGAAACAGATGTTATGTTATTTTATTTTACAATTCATTGATTTTCTCCCATGATTGGTGGAATTGGGTGTATATCATTGGGGTATATTTATTTTTATTGTTAGTCCACTATGGAAAGTGTGTATTATTATGCATCGTAGTACCCACAAAGAATCCTTATATATGGGTCTATTTTTTGGGACATCAATCTTGAACCTGGAGGATGGGAATATGGGGATGGAAATTAAAAGTTCATAGAAAAATTTAATTAATGTTTTATTGTACAGTTCCTAGGTGTGATTGTACTCTATTGATCTATGTAACTTTTTCTAGAATGGATGACTTGTTCTCCTATATATTTTATTCATGTGATCTTTACTATGAAATGGTTAAGAGGGAGAGAAGTAATTATGTGATTTTTTTTAAATGTCAATAAAATGCAAAACAATTTTTTATCACATATCTTATTGGTGTTATTCAACTTAGACACCATATGATGATGATATCTAATATTCATTATACCCGATACATGACTCACATATTAGTTTGTAGGTGTCCATGAGGTTAGATAAAATGTGATATGGGTGTCGTAGGGAAGTTTATGGTTGTTAATATTAATTAAATGATACAAGATAACATATTTGATTATTTTATATAATTATTTCTATTCATATCCATTGTGATTGGTCTTTAGTGAGTTTCCAAATTGATATATTTTGGTGGGGCATTGGGCCGAATATATTTGGGAGCGCTAGTGTTTTCCCATGATGAGGCGATTGTTGTTTCAGATGAACATGAGTTATAGGTATAGGTTTAGATGAAGGTGGGGTATACATCAAATATTATATATTTTTTCCAAGGATAAATGCTAAACTCATAGAATGAACAATATGAGTCATAAAGTGTATATATTGGGAGATGATATAATTATACCATATAAGGATTATTTGATTTGAGAGGTACATTATTAGAATGCAAAACTATTTTTGTGTTAGTGTGGAATGCATGGGTAAGATAACATGATCAAGTTTGTGAATATTATATTTGACCTACATGACACCCCCTGGTCATAGGGTGAAACTGGATAAATATTTTCTTAAATGCTGGATAAACCAGTGGGATATATAGATACTATATAGAAGACATGAGGGACAATAATAGATGTAATATTAGATTATGTTCTTTGTTCATTTATTCTCAGTGTTATAGATAACTAATAAAGAATGTGAGTTAATAAAATTATTGTAGTTCAATCCCTACATTATTGATATTGGGGTGAGTATCACATATTTAACACCCCATGGTTTTGAAAATAAATAAAGAATGAAATTTTATTATCTATCCATTAAACACAGCTTTTCCTCTTATATGTTCTCAATTTCGAAAAATGGTCATCTAGAGTTGTGTTCAGTAAGTCATTTGGAGTCTGATAGAACAAACTTGTTTTTTGGTGAATTATAACATACCCTTATTAATAGTAATATGAATAGTAATATGAATAGTTTTATTCCCCTTGAATTGTAATTAATAATAATATTTTATTTTCTTAAGGCAATATGATAAGTTGATCTTAATTAATTTGTCAATGTCAGATAAAACAAATTGCACATCAAGATTGTTATTTTTTTAATTAACTATGTCCTTATTTAAAAATTAAATTAATAATATTTTGAAATTTATTTTTGAAAAATGGATTTCACTTTTTAATTCTACGCATCGAAAAATGGTTACTTCAAATTTTTGGGATTTTTCTGAAATTCTAGAATTTTTGATGAGTAGTGAAATACGATAAAATACCGTATAAAAAAATTATCAGTTACATAAAATATTCATGAAATCCCATTTTATTCAAGGCCACTTTTCAAACTCAAATTCACTTATTACTATTAGGGGTCAATGAAGAAACACTATTGGTTTTTTAGGGAAATAATAAAATAATGAATTAAATATTCAAAATTTACTCCTTTCCTCCACTATAAAAACCCCTCACCACACCCTCTTCGCATCACCCCACTAATCCTTGAATCTCCTCAATGTTCAGCCCAATTACCCTTCCCTATTCACTCCCCATGACTAGTATGCTCTTGGTCTTGTCAACAGACCAAAACCCCTTCCCTTAAGGAGTATCTCAAGGAGGTTATTTCAAGAGGTAAAGAACCATTCTTTCTCATTTGGTTTTATTTGAATTTATCTACTTTTGTTATTCTCTCCTCACCTCCTCTATCCAAATGATCATTATAACTTCAGTAAAATATATATAATGGATTTATATCATGTGACTGTAAAACCATCATAAATATTCCTACTCCCACCATTTTATTTTATAAATGAAATTGATGGCCATGAGGTTTCGATTTATATCCTTCGAGAACGACGAAGTTTCTTTCATCAATTTCTTCTTCATTACTGGTCATGAAACCTTATTAATGGTTTAACCAGAATATAATATATTTTTTATAACCTAATTAATATTCAGGAACCAGAATATTTACATATAATTATGTTATATGACAAAACTAGTTCATAGTATTCCAAATACCGATGAATAATCGATGTGGTTGTCATCTAATATATCATCCTCATTCCATATAACCAAATGATAGAAATTACCATTATCAATTATTTATGTTCATTAATAATATATAATTTATTTCCTGTAGATTTATAACCATTCCACATGAACTTTATTACTTAAAAACAAGTAAACCATATATGAAAATAAAGGGAACAAACACTCTAGAATGATGAGATTCAACACAATAACTTATTAATATAGACATAAATGAACTAACAAGAATTGTGGTAAACTAAATAAATGTCTAATAGGTTCTGAAATAAGTTATTAATAAGTAAAATTTCAGATTCTAGGAACTTATGTACAAGAGCGGAACACGTTAGGAGTTAAGGTAAGGGTTTTTCCACCCGAACTTCCATTTTTATTCGGGGTACTTCCATAGTCTAATTACCTAAATTAAATTCTTAGGTATTGTTATTTACTACACATATATTATGTTTTAGTATTATATATATGATTAAAAACCAGATCCTTTCCTTGTTTTATGAATTGATACATGTTTTTAAATGAAACTTTCAAACTGTTTCCAAAATACAACCAGGATTCAAGAGAATTTCACAAATTCTTAATTATTTTCAAGGGAACACTATAATATTTTTTTTGGAAACCCTTTTCTTTATAAAATCACTAATTTTATTTTTAAAATACCATCTTACTTCACTTATGGTTTTATATAATGATTTTTCCAATAGAACTCTTCTTTTCAAAAGAAAAGAGAATTTATCTCTAGAATGTCTTAATGACTTTATAAGAGTGTTTTCATCTAATTCAACACTCTTGTTGATTACATGGTATTATTGGGTTTAATAATTTATTAATTCATCCACCATATTTTATTTAATGGTTTATGACAAACTCTATTTTGGATAATCTATCCTAAAACCATTCAGCATATTATTTCGAATGGTTAGTGTTTTATGTTTAATGATTGGGGAAAGATAGTTACATTTCATATGATAGTTTCAATATGAATGTATTGGTTGTTTATGTATATCCCCTCTCATATGAGGAATAAATTGGACTTATTATGTGATGGGTGGGGACCACTATAGCCCCTCGACGCATCTATAGGTCTCATGAGACAACTAGATGATAAATTGGTTGAGGCTTTTCCCAATGTGATATGGATTTTGGTCGAGGCCTTAATCCTTAGAAATCTTGGCTGAGGCCTTGAAAAAATGTTTGTGAATGTACGACATTATGCATTCCATCATTATGAGTTTATCTATTAATATTTCATGTGGTTATTCGACTAGTATAATACCCATGATTATGTCTTATTATGGAAGTATTTACTCAGCTCATATTCCTACCATAATTTGTTCTAGTTTATTATTACAGGCATGTGTATTCAATTATTCACCATGTCTAATGTTTATATAATCTTCCGCTGTATATCATACTCTTACTGAGCATTTGAGATCACCCCTATCTAATGTTTCATTTTATCCGGACATTAAAAAGTAATTTATGAATGACTTGCAAGCATAATCTAGGAGACATGATGACTCTAGTGGAAAAAATTACTGTGTTTTTTTCCTTTCCATATGTAATGATGATTTTATATATGTTTCTTTTTTACAATAATACTAAACTACTCGGTCCTTCAGAATTCGTATTCCTTGTTTGTACACCAACGCAATCAAATAAGGCACCGACTCTGGGCAACTAGGTTCGGGTCCTTACAGTTGGTATGAGAGGATGTTTTATAGAATACATGGAAACTCGATTTACAAAACATAGAATTAGGGAAGACTCCCTAAGTTAGTATTTGAGGATATATATACAATTACATCCTAGTATTTTGGTAAGAAATAGAATATGTGGATCATTCAAGAAATGCATCCCTGTCTGGATACGAGTAGGTAGAGGCGGCTCTGGCATATATGTATATAAGGGTAAAACCCGAAAACACTGCATTGAGCTAGACTCGAACGAGAACTGGTGCATGAAAAGGGGAATCCCTGCACTTTTGGTTACGAAACTCCCAGGGGATATGATTGGGATAATTCACATTTTCTTTACATTCCATTATGTAGGATTGAAATTTAAAATATTCCTCAAAGAAACCATTTTGTTGAATATGGGATTAGCTATGCGTATGATATCAATTTTTCAGATTATTTTTACGTTTGGATTATACATTATGATTCATAACATTATATAGTGTATGCCATTATCAAGATATGGAGCCTAGTGGACGGAATGGAAATCGCTCGAATGCACGTGTCCCCTATAGGGATTTTACTCCGACGCAAGATAATGATGTTTGCTCGGGTGATGTGGCTGGTGCTGAGGAACACATAACTATACTGGGACAAGTTAGTTAGGTTATGAATAATAACCTTACTTGTATGGAGCATTTGGATCCACCACATGGACGAGCCATTCTAGATCGCTTTATGCGACAACAACCTCCATCATTCAACGGGACTACAAACACTATTGTAGCAGAGCAGTGGATATGTTACATTGAGAAGATATTTCTCGCTTTGGGATGTAATGTAAGAGAGAAGGTTGTCATTGCAGTATATCATCTATCCGGAGATGCAGATCAGTGGTGGTCATTAATCCAAAACACAAAGGAGGAGGAAGAAAGAGAAGAGATGGAATGTAGGGATTTTAAGGAAATATTCTTAGAAAAATATTTCCCTCGTGAACAAACAAAAAATATGGAGAATAAATTCTTGAATCTGAGGAAAAAAGAAGATGATAGTATTTTCAAGTATTAATCCAACTTTACATGGATGGCAAGACATGTTGTAGACAACATACGAAATCTGAGGAGCAAAGTTGATCTATTATTTGATTTCCTAAAACCCTTCCTCTAGTGGGCACTGGTATACCAAAATTTTTCATCATATGAGGACATAGTTTCATGTGCTATCAAAACTAAAAAACAATTCTCTATGTCCTACTACTTTTAGGGAATCCATGAAAACAAGAGGGCTGTTGAAAACCCTGGGAAAGGAAATAAGGAAAAAGGGAAGAAGGGATGTTTTGAATTTCTCCCATGTGATAATTGTGGAAGGAAACACCCTTGTGTGTGCTTAAAAGGAAATGGAGTATGCTACAAATGTTGTCCAAAAGTCCATCATGCTGGTGAATGCAAAGGAATGAAGGAATCCAATGATGCTCGATGCTTTAATTGTTAGGAGATGGGACACTTTGCTTTTGATTTTCAAAAACCTAAAGGAAATAAGCAACAGAGAAATTCTAGAGATCAGGGACAAGATTTTTCAATCACAACTGCAGATGTTGAAGTTCCTAATAATTTGGTGGCATGTACATTAATTGTTTCCTCAAATTTAGCCACCTCTTTATTTGATTTTGGATCATTGCATTGTTTCATATCATCCCAGTTTTGAGAAAATTATATATTTCCAATTTTATTTAACATGGGAGTTGTCAGTCAAAACTCCTAGGGGAAGTATCATTGCTACAAAGATCTATGATTCAGTTCCCATTAAGTCATATAAATGTTATTTATCTGTTGATCTCATTGTTATAACCATGATTTAGTTTGATATAATCCTCGGTATGGATTGGACTTCACACCATGATGAAAATAATGGTTTTTAGAAGAATGAGGTCATAATCATCGGTGATGATAAAGAGTACCTTATCTTTAGAGAAGAAACATCACCACATGATTCTTATCTAGATCCTCCCCCAATAGCTCAACTAAATTCAATTATTGGGGAGGAAGATAATGAAATAAATGTGAGTGAAGAAATGAATGTTCAAAAAAAAGTATGTACCTATTGTGAGAGAATATGTTGATGTTTTTCCAAAATATTTACTAGGATATCCTCCAGAACATGAAATTGAGTTTTCCATTGATTTAATTCCTGGTTCAAGGCCCATATTGAATTCCCCTTATAGAATGACCACTATGGAATTAGTGGAACTAAAGAAACAACTAGAGGAATTGATTTATAAGGGATTTATTCACCCTATTGTTTATCCATGGGGATCCCATGTCCTTTTTGTTCCAAATAAAGATGAATCTATGAGGATATGTATCGGCTATAGGGAGATCAATGCTATAACAATAAAGAAAAAGTATCCCTTACATCGCATTGATGATTTATTTGACCCACTACATGAAGCTCAATACTTTTCAATGATTTAACTTTGATCCCGATGTCATCAGTTGCGTGTGAGGAAGGAAAATATTCATAAGACAACATTTCAAACCAGTTATGGGAATTACGAGTTAACAGTGATGCCTTTTGGATTGACTAATACACCCTCTGTCTTCATGGATCTAATGAACAGAGTTTTCAAGGAATGTCTCAATGAATTTGTAATGGTATTTATTGATGATATATTGGTATACTCCAAAAGATACGAAGATCATGAAATTCACTACGCATAATTTGAAAGTCTCTTAGAAGACATGAATTATATGGGATGTTTAGCAAGTGTGAATTTTGGATTCATGAGATTTCTTTTCTGGGACATATTATCTATAAGTATGAAATCCTAGTAGATCCTTTGAAGATAAAGGCAATCCATGATTGGGCCACACTAATACAAATACCTGAGTTACATAGTTTTATTGGCTTAGAAGGTTATTATCGGAATTTTGTGCAGAATTTTGCCCGACTGGCTAACCCGCTAGCAAAGCTCTCACGTAAAGGGGATAAATTTGTTTGGACTAAATATTGTGAACAATGATTCGATGAATTGAAGATAATATTATTCAATGCTCCTATATTGACTCTACCATCACGGAATTATGGGATTCTTATTTATAGTGATGATTCAAAGAAAGGAATTTGTTGTGTCCTTATGCAAAATGACAGGGTTATTTCTTATTCATCACGAAATCTAAAAATTAATGAGAAAAACAATCATACTCATGATCTTGAGTTAGCTGCTATAATCATTGCATTGAAGATATGGACACATTATCTCTATGGTGAAAAATGTGATATTTATACTAATCAGAAGAGTTTGAAGTATATTTTCTCATAGAAAGAACTCAACATGAAGAAATTGAGATGGATTGAACAACTCAAGGGTTATGATTTCACTATACACTAGCACCCGGTGAAGGAAAATAAGGTGGCATATGCTTTGACCAGAAAGGATCATGGAGTTCTAAATAAAATGAGAGTTGAAAGGGATCATATTTTCATGGATCTAGTAAAGATAGATATGGGAATAACCATGGATGGTGAAACATCAATGCTTTTTCAAATAGTTTCCAAATCATATTTACTAGAAATAATAAAAAATTCACCGGCTGATGATAAGGAATTTCAAAAGATGATTAATGCTGTGAATGATGGGAGATTGAGTGACTTCGTATATGAAGATGGAATTTTGAAATTTGGGAAGAGTCTTTGGGTTACTGATATAAATGATCTAAAATGATAATTTTTGGATGATGCTCATAGTTCCAATTTCTCTATATACCCTGGTAGTACTAAGATGTACATAGATTTGAAGAAACATTTCTGGTGGGACAATATAAAGAGGGAGATGTTGATTTTGTGTCAAGATATATGGTTTTTCAACAAGTGAAAGCTTGAAGGAAACAACCTGGAGGAGTAATGCA
Organism: Viscum album; assembly: GCA_963277665.1. NCBI lineage: Eukaryota > Viridiplantae > Streptophyta > Magnoliopsida > Santalales > Viscaceae > Viscum > Viscum album. The sequence continues at coordinate 603,307,055 of OY728157.1, forward strand.
ACCTTTTCCCATGCCTGAGTGTAAATGGGATAATATCACAATGGAATTTATGATGGTACTACCAAAGACTCCTAGAAAGAACGATGCAATATGGTTCATTGTTGATTATCTTACCAAGTCAGCACATTTTCTCGATATAAGGGAAGATCTACCACTTGAATTTCTAGAAAGGCTATATGTTAATGATGTTGTGAGACTTCATAGAGTACCACTATCGATTGTTTCTGATCATGATCCATGTTTTACATCAAGATTCTAGAAAAGTCTTCAGAAGGACCTAGATTCTGATCTTCATTTGAGCACTGCCAACCACCCAAAAACTGATGGACTATCAGAACAGACAATTGAAATAATGGAAGATAGGTTGAGGTCTTGTTCACTTGATTTTCAAGGCACCTGGGATCATTATTTTTCTCTCTTAGAATTTTCCCACAACAATAGCCTCCAATCAAGTATACAGATGGAACCATAGGAAGCATTATATGGGAGGCGATGTCGTACACCTACTTTCTGGGATGATGTTGGTGAAAGAATGCTTGTGGGACCAAAACTTGTTGAAGAAAACGTGGAAAAGGTGATTATTATCCAAAACCATATCAAAATATCTCAAAGTAGGAAAAAGAGCAATACATATAAACGAAAGAATAATTTGGAGTTTCAAGAAGATGATCATGTATTCCGAAAGGGATCTCCAGGGAACAGTATTATATGATTCGGTAAGAATGGAAAATTATGTCCAAGGTACATAAGACCCTTTGAAATTATTTTCCGAATTGGAACCATATATTACCATTTGGAAATGCCACCAAGTCTCTCCAAGGTCCACAATGTGTTCCACATGTGATTGTTAAGAAAGAACATTTCAGACCAAACACATGTACTCAATTATGAAGATGTAAAACATGAGCCCGTTCTACCTTACTGTGAAGATCCTATCAAGATTCATTATACTAGAGAAGAAGTATTGAGAAATCGGACGACTTGATAGGTAATTTTTCTATGGAGGAACCATAATACAGGGGAAGCAACATGGGAGCCTGAGGAGCGTATATTAAAGACATACCAAAATCTTTTTATGGAATATTCTGTGAATTTCGAGGATGAATTTTTTTTAGTAGGGGAGAATGTAACACCCCAAGGTTTTGAAAATAAATAAAGAATGAAATTTTATAATCTGTCCATTAAACACAACTTTTCCTCCTCAATGTTTTGAATTTCAAAAAATGGTCATCTAGAGTTGTGTTCAGCAGGTCATTTCGAGTCTGATAGAATAAACATTATTTTTGGTGAATAGTAACATACCCTTATGAATAGTAAAATGAATATTAATATGAATAGTTCTAGGCCCCTTGAATAGTAAAAAATAATTGTATTTTATTTTCGTAAGGCAATATGATAATAGGATCTTAATTAATTTTTCAATGTCACATAAAACTAATTCCACTTCGAGATTGTTTTTTTTTCGAATTAACTATGACCTTATTTAAAAAATTAAATTAATAATATTTAGAAAATTATTTTTGAAAAATGGATTTCACTTATGAATTCAATGCATCGAAAAATAGTTAGGGTAAATTTTTGGGATTTTTCTGAAATTCTAGAATTTTAGATGAATAGTGAAATTCGATAAAATATCATATATAAAAATTATCAGTTAAATACAATATTCAGGACATCAAAAGTGATGAAATTCTACTTGTTTCGAACTCACATGCACTAATTACTATTTGGGGTAACATAAAGCAACACTATTGGTTTTCTTGAGGGAAATAATAATATAATGAATTAAATATTCAAATTTTACTACTCTTCCCCACTATAAAAATCCCTCACTCTTCCCTCTTCTCTTCATTCTTCTAAGCCATAAAGCTCCTCAAAGATCTTCCCAATTACCCTTCCCTAGTCACTGTCCATGACTAGGGAGGTCATAGTCTTTTAAAAATATCAAAACCCCTTCCCTTAAAGAGTTTCTCTAGGAGGTTATTTCAAGAGGTAAAGCATCCTTCTTTCTCATTTGGTTTTATTTCAATTTATCTAATTTTGTTATCCTCTCCCCACCTCATCTGTCAAAATGATCATGATAGCTCTAGTAACATCTATATACTGGATTTATATCATGTGAATGGATGAACCATCATAAATATTCTTACTCCCTCCCTTTTATTTTATAAACGAAATCGGCATCCACGAGGTTTCGATTTATGACCATCGAGAACGACGATGTTTCGTTCTTCAATTTCTTCTTCATTACTGGTCATGAAACCACATTCATGGTTGAACCAGAAAATATTATATGTTTTATAACATAATTAATATTCAGGTACCAGAATATGTACATATAATTATGTTATATGACAAAACTAGTTCTAAATATTCAAAATACCACCGAATAATAGAAGGGGTTGTCATCTAATGATTCATCATAATTCCATGTAACCAAATGATATAAATGACCATTAACAAATTTTTATGTTCATTAATAATATATAATTCATGTCTTGGAGATTTATAACCATTCCACATGAACTTCATTTCTTAAAAACAAGTAAACCGAATATGAAAATAACGGAAACGAACACTCCAGAACGACGAGATTCAATACAATAACTTATCAATAAAGACATAAATGTACTAACCAGAATTGTGGTAAACTAAATATATGTCTAATATATTCTGAAATAATTTATTATCAAGTATAATTTTATATTCCAGTAGCATAAGTACAAGATAGGGACACGTTTGGAGTTAAGGGATGTTTTTTTCCACCCGAACATTCATTTTCATTCGAGTTAATTTAATTGTATGTTTACCTCCATTACATTATTATGTATTGTTATGTACTACTCATATATTATGTGTGAGTATTATATATATGATTAAAAACCATAAACTGTCCTTATTTTATGAATTGTTACATATTTCTAAAAGAAACATTCAAACTGTTTCCAAAATACAAGCCAGATTCAAGAGAATTTCTCAAATTCTTACTTGTTTTCAAGGGAACACTATAATATGTTTTTGGAAACCATTGGCATTATAAAATATCTCATCTTAATATATATTTACTATCATAATTCACTTCAGATTATATATAAATATTTTTCAAAAATAACTCTTTTTTTCAAAAGAAAATAGTATTTATCTCCAGAAATGCTTAATGTATTTATAAGAGTGTTTCCACTTAATTCTATAATCTTGTGGATTCCATGGTATTATTGAGTTTAATATTTTATGAAGTCATCTACCATATTTTATTTAATATTTTTTTACTAACTCTATTATGGATGATCTATCCTAAAACCATTCACCATATTATTTCGAATTGTTAGTGTTTTATGATTAATGATTGGGGAAAGATAGTTACATTTCATATGATAGTTTCAATATAAATGTATTTGTTTTTTATGTTTATCCCTGATCATTTTAATAATGCATTGGACTTATTATGTGATGGGTGGGGCCCTCTATAGCCCCTCGATGCATCGGTAGGTCTCATGAGACAAATAGATGAGGAATTGGTCGAGGCCTTTCCCAATGTGATATGGATTTTGGCCGAGGCCTTAATCATTAGACCTCTTGGACGAGGCCTTGAAAAAATGTTTCAGAATGTCCGGAATTATGCATTCCATCATTATGAGTTCAGCTATTGATATTTGATGTGGTTATTCAACAAGTATAATACCCATGATTAGGTTTTATTATGGCATTATTTACTCGGTTAATATTCCTTCCATAATGTGTTCATGTTTATTATTAAAGGCATGTGTATTCAATTATTCATCATGTCTAATGTTTATATTATCATCCACTTTATTTTCTTACTCTTACACAAAATTTGATATCACCCATTTCTTATGATTCATTTTCTCAGGGCACGAAGAAGTAATTTATGAATGACTTGTAAGAATAATATAGGAGATGTGATTACTCTAGAGGAATAAATTACGGTTGTTTTTCCTTTCTATATGTAAAGTTGAACATATATATGTATATTTTTTCCAATAATACTGAACTAGATGGTCCTTTGGGATTAATATTCCTTGTATGTAGTCCAACGTAATTAATTAAGGCACTGACTCTGGGCAACTACAGTCAGGTCCTTACAACATACCTTTCTAGATATGTGCCTTCTGTTGGGGGAAACAAAATTAGAAGCATGGGGTGATTCATAGAGGGATTATATTGTACCATTAAGATGAAGGTAAATATATTCTTATTGACCATGTACTTGAGTTAGTGAAAAGATAGAAAATAGTGAAGGGAAATTTAAAATTAAATACTTATTCAATATGGGATATAAAGATAGGTGGCATTATTAGTGTTGATTCTAGTAGCCAATGGCAGGACGATGGGGAGTCTTTGTAGGAAAGTCACACCAAATATTTGGGAGACCACTAATGAGTGGTCATGCATAGGTTGTATCTTATGTAGGCAATCAGGTCATGTTTTTACCTAATGTGAATGACCTCTAAAAGAGTTAAGAGCATTTGTCCAGATAGAGGACATGCATAGGTTCTATAGGAAGACTTATCATGTTGCTAGGATTCAGGTATAAGGTACAACTATGGGGTTTTTTATAGGAACAAGAGTGGTAATAGGACATAATAGACATGATTATATTGTGAATGAAGGTCATGTATGTGAAAGTGACCTAATTGACGAGAAATTTTATTAATATGATTTTCTATATATCCATTGATTAATAATGTTCGTATTTAATGATTCTCTACTTATATTAGTGATGAATTTTAGTGTTATTATTTACATTAATTAAATTATTAAATTGTGGTTCTGTAAAAAAAATTATATAAATTAGTTCCTTAATAATAACTATTCCAAGCCTAGTTTATTTTAATATTTTGTTTCTTCATCTAAATTTTTTTTAAATAACAATTTTCGGTTTTTAAATAATTTATTAGGACAATTTTTTTATTATATCAATTTATTATTTTTAATAGTTAGTTTTTTTTGTTTTTTGTTTTATTTTTATTTAATGTTTTTAATATCTATTTATTTTGATATGATTCAATAACAATCTTTGGGTTTTTTATTTTATTATTCTTAAATTAGTCATTTATTTTATTTTTTTGGGCGGACAGTAAGATTTTATTATAGTTGTGTTATAAAAATTTTGGGGTATAAGTTTCATTGAGTAAAATAATAAATTCAATCTAAGATAATTCCATCATTAATATGTGAAAGATAAAATAAATTAGTGAAAAAAGGAAGAATCACATGAGATAATATTTATGTGGAAAAATTATCCCAAACGAAGTAGCTTTCGATGAAGTCCTCCATCTCAAAATATATAATTCTGACAAAGAATGTATTTATATGAAAATCATGAAGAAACAATATCAAAGAAATAGAAACTAACAAACAAGGATAATTGGGTCAATGTTGTTGAGGCTTATATTTTTATTACTATTTTTCAATTATGAAATTTGTAATGTAGTTTGTTGGATTTTCATGGGAAGAAAATTAGAATTTGTAGGAGGTACAAGCAATAATTATCTATTCCATAAATCCATTGTGAGTAGACTGCTTCTATAGAACTTCCATAACTAATAGAATAACTTTGATTGACAGATCACACACAATTTAACATAATAAACCTCACCTTATCATTAATTATCAAAGAATTCCTTTTTCTATAAGCCATTTATGAAGATAATCATATGTCCTTGATCCAGAATTAGTGAATATGATGGAAAATTATAATTTGTATTTGAACTATTTTTTATAAAAATAATTAGTATTTTCATAAGGTTGATTTGGATTTCGGTGTTGACAGTAGGGAAAATAACCAAGTGTATTTTTCATGATATTTAATGACATAGAAATGGAGTCCTTGTTAGAACTCTAATGGAACAAGGTTTCAGGATTTTAGATTTGTCATGTGATTAGAAAATAGAATAATTGAAGTAGTAAAAAAAATATTTGAATCTAATTGATGTGGAACTATGTTGTTTGGGAATGTTAATGAAGTTTTGACTTATGTTTTTATATCAAAGGAAGTAACAAATAACAAGCTAAACACTTCATTGATGAATCATCATGGAATAATATTTTGACCATGTTGTCTGATTTATTGTTGAAACGTTGTCACTAGATTTACTATAATTTTTAGTAATTAGTATAGGGATCAACATGAGTCTCATATTAGAATCTCGATCAAATTATTTGGATATTTTTATGGTTTCAATGATGTATGGAGTTCATTGGTTTTTAAGGTAGTAATATTTTATTGAATATGTAAGTACTACTATCATGATTCATTGAATCATGATATTATATTGATAAATTAATATATATATATATATATATGATGTTGAAAGAGATGGTTATATGGTTTTCTTAATTATATGGTGCTATGATTTAATTATAGAGAAAAATATTATTTTATTTTATGAAATATTTTTTTATTTAGAAAAATAAGGTAGTGTTTTTATTTTAAAACAATGAGAGGGATTTCTATCATAATTTTTAACACATATTTGGTGATAGGAGAGAAGATTAGTAATAGTTGTTGGGAGAATGAGATGGACCACATATTGATGGAAGATAATGTTGATGTGTGAAGGGAGATTAACCGAAATGATAGAAAAGAATTTATCTCTTTCAATTTCCTTTTGATACAGAAATATCTCATTTTTCATTATCAATATTCTTAGATAGAAAATGGATATCTAAATTTTTACATGAGTATTTAATTTAACATGATTAATTATTAAATTCTCCTCATTAGTTCTTCATTTCATATGAGTTATCTAAAATGTTTGACTCAGTTTTTATAATTTATATATTTTCATGAATTTGAATATTCAAATGGTTAGAATATTTTGTAGAAACCATTTTTTGTTTTAATGTTTGATTAATATTTTTCTGTATGATGTTTCTTGCAAGTGGTAAGCTACCGGAATCATTCTATAAAAGGTTAATTTTCAGGAAGTTGATGTTTATCTATAATTTTTTTATGTTCAATAGAAATATTTTTATCTATAAATGAAATAATATATTTATAATCTTGTAGTAAATATCTTCTTTCTCATTCCAATCTATATAGTGTTAACATTTCGTTTCATTGATCTAATTTTTTCTGAAAAAAATATCAAAAAAATATCATATCTATAACAGTTTTAGTAGATTATAGTATAATAATTTCTTAATAAAACTCACTATTCATGCATGTTGTTCAGCGATAGGTATCATATTCTTAGTGACCGTTCATAGTTGATAAAAGTATAATTTGACTGGGTGGTCAAGAACCTCTCTGTTCATCGAAACAAGACATTGTATCTATGGAAGGCTTAGGTTGAGTGTCTTAGGTTAAATAAATATTATTATTATTTCAAAATACAACAAAAAAATATTTTATGGAGTACATTACTACGATTGAATGTCATATTCATCTTTAATATTTAAATTTTTGGTCATTAAATATTTTATGAAATTTTATATTTTATTCATAGAAAAATTGAATTTTAATGGTGGAATCCTCAATAATGTTATATTAATTTGGTTTTAAGTGGCCATTATGGGCACATGACATAGAATTATATTTATGGCCAACTAGATTTTGAAGAAAATTTTTATGAATATACTAAATTTTATGAACCTGAACAAAAATAATATTCAATAATAAAATAAATATTGTCAATTTTTTGTCTAAATTTGAGGAATTCGTTGATGTTCCCGAAGGAAAAAATATATATTCTTAAAACAGATACATTATTTAAAGAAAAATAAATGAAAACATTTATTTAAATAACAAATTACCCTATCAATTTGGTATAGTTTGAGGAAGAAATTATGAGGGGTGGTTGATGAAATTGAACAAAATACATTTCAATAAGAAGAATATCTATCTGAAGAATAAAAAATTGTAGAAATTACTTTCTCTATTAAATAAGAAATGTTTTTGATTAATATGTGAACAACATATTGGGAATTTATATAGAAATTTTTTGGAAACAACTATAGAACATTTAAAAGGAATTCCCTATTCATTGCATGATTCCAAAAATTGAAAACACACACAAAAATAGAAGGATTGAAAATGAGATTGATCAGATTGAGGAGAAACAATATAATTATAAATTAAAAAAAAATTCACCCAGTTTTTCTAAAAATCAATTTAACGAACCTTAAACTAAAATTGAAAATAATTTGGATGAAAAAAAGAGAAAAAAATTTCAATAAATATCTATTAAACATATTCTGAAAATTACTCGTCCAAATTTTTGATTGATAAAACTAAAGATATATGAAATTATGTTTGTAGAAATTTCTGATAGAAATTATTTTAGGAATGTTTTTTTAAATATTCTTTATCTATTTATTATTCTATTATAAAATTATATTACAATCTTTGTACTGAAATTGATTACATTGTAGACGAATATGGGGATATTGATTAAATTTTTACTCATTATAATTAGCTTATTTATGAAAATAATTGAAAAAATATCCCCAATAAATCATATTATGGAATAAAAGGGACATATTTTTTATATTTTGAACACATACTAAATGTTATAATTTGTAATAACTATTTATGGGTAGTTGTTAATAATACTCTATTTTATGATGTGGAACTTTTGGAGATATGTTATAATATAGGGAAACCTGAAATTATGGTTTAAAAATTTATATTTCCTCATTTTTAAATCAATAATAATGTCATTTGGTTGGTGAATGTCTTCGTGAATATTATTATAAATTCTAAGGCTATATTATCTTGACATTCAATATCTCTAAAATTGATTCCAATTCTATTTTTGGATCTTCTATAAAACATGTTACCCATATTTATTCTCCTTGCACCATTATTTTCCAAAAAATGTTGTTACACTGGAGATAGAAATTAGTGACGATAATGTCACACCTCTGGAGAAAATTTTTCACTATTAGACCACTAATAAAATTTTATGGTATAAAAATATTAATTATTTTTAGAAGTGGACTATATAGGTTCCATGAATGATCCATATGAAATGTATTGAAAAATATTGTAAGAGAATAAGGGAGATCAATATTATTCACCCAAGCCTAAATTCCTTTAATACAACATGAATGTGGGAGTGGGTGATGGATTTTCTTATCCTCATAATGAATCCATTAGCCTGACCCATGATGATGAAAGGGTTCTTTTTTAGGAATTTTTTAGCTATTTAGATAGTAATAGGCATTTTTTAAGGAGTAGCATCCAATATAAATTAGATTAAGTTGGTCGAAACACATTTAGTGACTTAGAAAAGAACATCCACAGAAACCAAGTTACTATGTTATGATTTTATGATATTCAAAATGCAGTATTTCAATATAGAATTAAATGGGAGGAAATCTATGATTGAATATTTTTATTTTTATTCGTAGTCATTTGTTATTAGTAATAAGGATTCCACAATTGTCATGTTGGTGAATTTTCACACATGTTTTTCCTCATTCAGCCATACTCTTTCTTCTAAACACTCCCATATTTTCATGGTGTCATTTTTTGATTATAAATGTATTAAATTATGTATTTTTGTACTTACATTTTAAGGTAACATAGTCGAATAGATCAAGTGTACCTATATTTATAATAGTGGGTGGTTTCAAATATGAATTGTGAGGAATAATTTGAACCATTTTATGGTATTATATTAAATTTTAAAGGAATAATAAATTTGGGATATCATTTCTTCCGTTTAAATTTTTTTTAATTATTATCTTTGATGTATATTATGTAAGGTGGAAATTTTAATTTTATAAAATTGTCTCTTTAGTATTTATGAAATTATTCAGGGTTTAGATTTATATAATTAACATTTTTAATAACTTTATGATTTATTTTCATAAAATATGTATTCGAACCCTTAAGTTTCCAATATATTCCACACTATTCATGAAGTGAAATATTGTATTGAAATAATATATTTATGAGATAAATCGAACTAAAAATTATTTTTATATAGTTTCAAAACATTAACATCATATTCAAATTCTATTTGTATAATTTTTTTGGTATTGTGGGAAATTGATCCAAAATAATTATCTAACATGTTAATCCTTTCATTTAACTAAATGACTGATATTTTGGTTTAAACCAATTTTTTTTTTAATTTTTTCCATTATCCATAAGATTGTATAATGGGAATAATATTTAGTTTTATGTGTGGGTAAGTGGGTCTTTCCAAATGGTAGAAACTAGTTTTCTATAAATCCTACCAAAAACCATTTTAAATTTTTTAAAAATTTTGAGTCAATCAATATTTTATTTAATACTGTAGTTGAAATTTATTTCTTAAATTTTGAAATTTTGATTCCAGTAGAAGGTGGATAATTTATATTACTACATGAATTTAATTAGAACATAATTTTTAGTTCCTTTTTTGAAATATTATAATGATAGATAAATTTTTATTGAATGTTATAAAATTTTCATTATAATTGACTTTTATGATAAAATTGAACTCATAATACATGCATCCACATGGTCTGGGAAATAGGAATCCAAATATTGTTTGATCCCTCATTCATTCAATCAAATATTCATTTTGATGATGTATTATTTATTTATTCATCTTGAAATTTTTAAAATTTACAATTCAAAAAGGTGACTAATTATTATGTTTTTAAATTATGTGTGTTGTCTCACATCGTTGTAAATTTAATTTTTGATATCCATATTATAATGGATCAGACCTATCTGGTCAATTACATTAAGGAAATCAAGTGTATGAGGTGTTTTGGGAGGTCAAGGTGACTTATCCCTAACACGTTGCAAAATTTATCTTTATGTGAATAGTTCTATCGCTGAACAGTTCAAATGGTAAACTGTTGGGAATAGTGCATCGGTAACCACCTATTAATAGGTTCATCTTTGATATTCTGTGAATAGTTTATTGGTAACCATATTAAAACAGTGCAATGGTGACCTTATGTGAACAGTGACATAAGAGACCTTATGTGAACAATGTCATCAATGATTGTCTATGAAAAGTGACATCAGTGACCTTATGTGAATAGTTTCATCGGTGACCTTCTAGGAAGAGTTACATTGGTGAACTTATGTGAACAGTGTCATCAGTGACCTTCTAGGAACAGTGTCATCGGTAAACTTATGTGAACAGTTCAACGCTAACCTTATGTGAACAGTGCATTGGTTGCCCTATGTGAATAGTTTCATCAGTAACTTTCTGTGGACTGTGCAATGATGATGTTCCAATACTGACCATTTTCCTTTTCCAAATTTAGAGCTTTTGAACAGTGTTTCAAGAACAGTGAGGTAACAATGGTGACCTTTTTCTTTTTATAAATTTTTAGTTCGTGAATTGTGTTTCCAGAATAGTGAGGTTCCAACATTGTCCTTTTTCCTTTTCCAAATTTTGAGTTCCTAAACACTGTTTTCAGAACGATGAGGTAGCAATGGTGATGTTCCAACGGTGATGTTTAGGAATTTTTTTTCCTTTCCCAAATTTGGAGTTCGTGAACAATGTTTCTAGCTTCTTATAGTTTGGCCCCTTTAACGTTTCCTTTGACGTAAAATTCATTCATAGCCTTTTTTATGGACTCTAAAGCTGTTTCAATGGTCATAACTCCTATATTTATTTCTGATAAGGCTCGGGGTGTTTTTACTTGGTCAAACCGTGTGGTTTAATGCAATCGTCTATTAAAGAAATACCCTTCATATCTTATACCACTGCTCTTTTAAATCTTCAAGAGGGATGAGATATCTTCCTCCTTATTTATTCCTAATTGTTCTCATGTTTGATATTCTCGATCATCCCATTCCTTCAAATAGGAGTTGCGCAATCAACCATTCCTCCTAGTGTTTTTTCCTCTCTGTTTTTGTGCAACTAAGCAATATCGATCAGTCTTTAATATACGTTATGATCTATATTCATTTTTTCAGGTTCATCTCTGTTTTTCTCCTTGCCTTTTTAGTGAACTATACCCCCATGTTTCTAATGGTCTTATCATGGGTGTTATCTGATGTGGTGGTGTCTCTGCATCCTTGGGTGGATACAATTGTCATAGGGGAAGAGATCATAACCTTTTTTGGGGCTCATTCTTGTATAAAGAACAACGATATATTTGATGTAAGGTATTCATTCCTTCTCTCTTCTTTTCCATGAAACTGTATTGTTAGCATGTTTTATCCCATTGGATCACAATGGAATTGAAATAATAAATATTTTAACTAGATAAATAAATTGATATCGATCATATGTTATTGATTCTTTTTTTTCTTGATAGTTTGAAATCAAATATTTCTTGTTTAGATTTTCATTATTGATGGAAATTGTTAAAGAACATAAAATTGTAATTCATTGATATTCTCTAGGATAAAGATAAAGAGGCATATGAATGAATCTGATTGATGATCTTGTAATTTTATGTTAATCAAATTGGTGCAGTATGAATGTTTAATTATTTGTGATAGCTTGCTTGTTAGGTTTTTCGTATTTTGATCCTATGAATAATATATTGGTTAATCCAAGATGGATTAAATAAATGGTTGATTGAAAAAACATTATTTCATATAGGGTTTTGAGTTACCCATTTTTCTTGTTTAAGGTCTAAGAGCCCAATTGATATGATATCTGTTTTCCTTCTACATGTGTTTGGAAGTGACCGTGGATGGCTGTTGTAATATGTGGAGGGAGGGAGGCCTATTGGTTGTGGCATGAGGTGATGCCTAGAGTAGCGAGATGCATCAGTTTATGAATGTGGGTGTTGGAGAGGACATGAGAGATGATGTAACGGGTTGTATGATAATGTTTGGATGCTTGTTCATTTGTTTAATGGTTCTCTACATTACATTCCCCACTTCTCGAGGCAGCAAGTCTTTCTTAACCTTCTTCCAAAAGGGGCGAAGACGCGCGAGATATGTCATGTGCGTTCCATGTCTAGCTTCTCAAGTGAGGATGGTTCTATGCTCTTGCTAAAGGCGTAAAAGACTCGGCGGGTAGTTATTTACTCCCCGTGTTGAGCCACCTTGAGATTAGTTGCACAAAGTGTTTTTGTAGAATGCCTGGGATTATGGGAATGAAAGGCTGTAAATAAATAAAGAAATAAATGATGTTAACCCATGGGGTTTGTAACACCCAAAGTAAATAAAGAATATGAAATTTTTATATTTATCCCTATTTTTGAATAAAATGTTAATATTAATTTAAAGGGAACACTATGCTCGATGGCTTCCCCAATACGCAACAACGAGTTCCTTTGAAATCATACATTGCACTATAATAATAAAATAATTTTATTTTAAATGGTAGTTAACACCTAGCTATTGTAATGACGTAAAGAACAGAACTAACTACAAAATGAATCTATATGTGTGTCAAATATTTTTACTTTTTACAATAAATGTTAGAGGATTAAAAATGTGAATGAATCCAATTTTAATTGCAAACATTCTAATATACTTTAAAAGGTCGATTAACCTCCTTTTGATATATAACCTCTTTTAAATACACTTTTTAACAATTTTATGTGTTATATTTGAAAAAATAATGTTCTTCATTGGAATCTAAAAATCTAAATTTACATTGTGTAAATTTTTGGTATTTTTCCGATAATGTTCATTTTTATGAATAGTGAAAAATTTAGTATTTTAATTCAAAACCACTTTTAATATAATTTATTTATATGATTTGATTATCTTTTGAATTGGTTTTAATAGAATATATTTTTACCATTTAATCCAATAGTGGTCATTGGAATTAATATCACTTTGAGATTGGACAGAAACGAGTGTCAATCTTTTGATATATATTGTTTCTTAAAAACACGCTATTTGATTTGACAGCAGGATTTATTTATAAAATTAATTAATTCAACTTCTATGTTATGAATTTGTTAAAATAGACATCATTTTTTAAATTGGAATATCAAATATATCTTTGGGTGAATTTTTGGTATTTTTCTGAAAAACCTTAATTTTTGATGAATAGTGAAACCACAATGTGGTTGTTACAAAAACTGATTTTTCGTTTAAATGGAACATTACCACTTATGTGATTTGAATTTAAAAAATCCAATTTAAATTATTTTTAATATTATGTAAAATGTGGTTCAATGGGATGAAAATAATTTTTGATGAAAAGTAACTTTTAAGTTTTATTAATCGCGGTTAAAGGTAATTAGTGTGATTTAAGGTAAAAATGAAATTATAATAAAATGAAAATATCTTGACACTTTTCTTCACCCTATTTGATGAGTCATTTGCGACCAATACAACCCATGGGTCGATCTTTGGGACCCCATGGATCCACTTCGGTATGATAATGACATTTATGCCTTTTATTTAATGTAAAAGTAAAAATGACACTAACATGTATTTTTTTACTAAAACAATTTTTACACGGGGTTATAAAAGTCATATTTATGACTATAAATATTCATTGTAAATATAAATAGATTTCCTACATCATAGTTTTTTTTTAATTTTTAGACATTAAATAAATTAAATTATATATGACATCATGATGATGCAGTGATTACCTCGTTATTTAACGATTTAAATAAAATGAAATGATAATGTAAAATATAAGACCTACACATGTCAAAAACCTATTGGATGGGGGGATTTAGAACTCTTATCACCTTATCATAGAAATTCATAAATTTGGGACCATTAAAATCCAAAATGCATTTGAAAATAAAGTAACATTTTATACTTTTCCAATAGTGCCCCTCATCTCCTCTTATAAAAGGCCCCCACATCTAAAACCTTACCCACACCACTAAAGACTTTGGCTCGGAAGATATCTGATAATTTTGTCTCTCCAAATCCCTATACTAATCCTAGAACCCTTAACATAGGTTGGAAGCTCTTCAAGAAACCTTTTTGGTTCAAACCAAAGGGAGTTACCTGATTTTAAGGTAAAGTCTTCACTTGTGCTCTTTTGTTTTATTTTGCTTCTCCAACTGCCTAAACTCTTTTTATTCATTTATTTTGTAACAACGCAAGTATAATACAAATAATAGGATGTTGTTATAAGATTTATTTTAGATACACTTACACACAACTACATCAAATGGTTAAAGAACATACTGTTTCTGTGGATGGTGAATTTCTGCCTCACGAAACGATGATTGTTCAATATTCTTTTAACACCTTCAAAGGTGTCCATAAAGATGTCACTATATTTATATATGATATATAATATGTTTATGTTTTCTTTGATCTTCTGTATTTTTCATTTATGGCATACCTTTATGGTTTCCATTATTGGTAAACATGATATCTTCATTTTAGGAAGTGCGGACTACCACCCACTCAAAGTGATTTGATTCGTTAATACCATATGTGGTACGTATAAAGGATATATTTAAATATATTATATATGATACCATACTCAAATTATAATACTATTATTTATCATTATATTTTAATTCCATTAAATATGAAATAGAAATGAAAGTAGCGTTAATGTGTACGTACGACTTACCGTCTCCATGAACGATGCATTTAATTTCATAACTCTAAATGTTATGTAATATTATAAATGAATGTATATAATGGATATATATTATATATATGATATCAAATTAATGAATATAATTATGTATAAAATGGATATTTTACACCATGAAGAAACTTGTAATTACAAAGAGTTTATTTTTGACTCAAGTAGAAATGATCGTTAAAACAACCGTTATTAACATAAATAATTACATAGTATTAATGACATGGTAATAAGTTATATAAAAGGAATTATGAACTGGAAAATGGATCTTAATCAAGTATAAATTAACTCATGTTTATTATTCAGGAGATAAATGAATGATCGAGTCATGTCGGATATGAGGTAAGGGATCCAACCTCTCTCTTTCTTTTTAAATACTCTCTTTTATGTCATTTCGTTTAAGCTCATATTTGTTATGTTTGGGGATGATCTTTTATATTCCTCATACTGTAAATTTTATTTTAGAATTATGAGATAATCTATTTGATATCATAAATACATTTTCGGAAGTATTAAGTGGCGTCGTTTGGCTACCGAGTTTTTGTAAGGGATTTTTCTTCTCACTTTTATTCCTGTGAGATTTATAGTACATTTTCCACCATTTACTTTGAGTGGTGTATGTTCTGCCCATTATGATACTATTTGTGTAATATAATTTCATTTATGGGTATTTACATATTCATTGTATGACCCTTCTTCAATGGGGTGTACGTTTCGAATGTTACCCAAATCGGTAAGGGGACCATTCACCATCCTCTTTTTAAAAGACTTCTTTTGTTATGTATTTTAATTTACATATTATTATCATGGGATATGTTCATCTATATACTTTTTGATGTAAAGTTTATGTACAAGTTATGAGATACCATTCACTCTCCCATCGACTAATTTTTTGAATTTTGATGTGATGTCGTTAGGCTGTCGAATTTTTACAAGGGAACGTCTTAACCCAATTTCAATTTCATTGGGTTCAACTTGTACTTCTTGAACATGTCATCCTATGAATTTTTGTGAATGACCTCTGATTGTTTCACCCTTAATATACACTTATATTGGCTGTATTTATATTTCTCACACATAATTATGTGATATATTTATCCTTAATTTAAGTATACCATCTTCATAATGGAATTCATCTCAATTTACATTTCCATTGAGACTTAGTTGTCGTTATACACTAATTCACTCTTATATGGTCTGTATACTGTTTTTTAACATATAATATCATGAATCCCTTTATTATAATGATATTATAATGCTTGGCTTAAATGTTATTCCTCAATTATTTGTATTCAAGAGTCTCCCATTTTGTTAAAAACTCTTTAACAAAAATATCATTTTAAATATTTTAAAGATTCATTATTCTAAATCATTATCTTTAATGTCCATGTTTTAAAAATGGTTTTCTGTATTTATTTATATGGAAATTAATGTTTTAAAATAATAATTCCATTAAATTCTTCAATGTGTTATGTGACACTTTGATTCAAAAATATCTTTTAAATGATTTTAGGAAATGGATTGATTAATTCAATATCTTGGAATTAATTATTGTGATTTCAAATGAAATGTTGTTATTGAAATGTTTATATTTTCAATATTTTATGTGTAATGATGCTACTTAGACATTTTACGGGTGGATACATGATAAACCATATGACGGGTGGTGCCATGAATACCAGGACGGGTTGTTAGGTTATAACCTCCAATGCATTGGGTATGGAAGTCGACCGTATGGATATTCCATTAAGTAAGTGTGTAAGTCGACCGTATGTTAATTCCATTTAAGTATGTTTATGTCCCATGATATCTTTTTATGTTATGTGATCTTTATATGGGTTTTATTGTAATCATTTGGTTACAAAACGGTAAGTAATGGCCTTTTATTCAGTGAAGTGTTTGTACTACTTTATAAAGGTGAAAAGTATTACTTTGGTAAAGTATTCGTGGTTTACTTGTTGTATTGAAAACCTAAAAGCTTTCCTTCTTTGTGTATCATTTACTAAGCTTTTTATGCTCACCCCAAGTTTTTTTTGAAATGTTTTTCACATGACCTAATGTGGAGTAGGGTCAAGGATGGGATCAAGGGAATGTCATGATATATAAAACATGGAACTAGACATGTTTCTTTTTAAGAGTTTTTATTATATGGAAACATAGTAGAAGTGTTTTCTTTGTAATCTTTTTGAGATGTAATAGTTATGTCCTAATTCTCTAAAAATCTAAACCTGAAAAGACCCTCAATGTGAATTATTTATTTAATTCAATATTAAGTATGGATTAAGGCTGGGGCCTTATAGTTGGTATCAGAGGTCGGTTTAGACAAAATTAGGGATTATTAGTTTTTGTTAGACACATGGTTATTCCCAATATCTATTATTTTAGTTAAATCGTTGTTTTATAACTTTTATCAGGTCATTTAAAGTCAATTTCAAATAGAAGGAGGAGGATCTAAAACGACATTCATATCTCTTCATGATGACATTCTTGTAATAATTATTGCAAAGACATGTTCATATGATTGTGAAACTTTTTCTAGCATACAACTCACTTGCATGAATTTTTTTGAGATATCAAAAACCTCCACTATACCTCGTTATCAGCATGGATCATGGGATGTATATAGCAAAATACAATTTTTACAATATTCTCATATTTTCAAGAAAGGTAAATATTATCAAGTTATTTTCAAATATTTTACATTATCATAAGAATTTGAAGCATATTATGATTTTCAAAATGGTGATATGGAAGAAGACCCTTGAGCAACCTATTTATATTTTCTTTTAAAAAATAGTCTCTTGGCACATACATATGGTAATTTAAAAGGACCAATAATAGAAAGTTTCAAATCAAATTCTCTCTGACTATTTTATAAAAGTCATGTTTTATCAGATGTTTTGGAATTATATGTCATACATGATTATTTTCCAAAACTATTTTTCTGTGAACACCCATTTGACCCATGTTGTAAATTGTGTATTTGGATGGAGGAAGCAAAGGATTTTTAAGGATCTCTAAATCATCGTTGTAATGCATGGGACTTCTAACTCTATGAACAAGATGACGATGAAACCGAGTGGACGCGATGATCAATGTATGCTATTATTCATTTTGGGAATCGTTTTATTTTATGGTGGTGAAATAAGAAATCAATAATTAATATGTTGAGATATTAATGAATTTAGATTAAAATGAGAGGTATAAGGAATCTATTGAGGTTAAAACATGATAGGGTAATTTATGGAGTTTTATAAAAAGGAAAACACGTAGGCCGTGTGACAACAAGTCGTGCTCGACAAAGCTGCGGGAATCGAACCAACAACCAATGTGCGACTGTTATTTATCACCAACCACAGGACTACATGAAGTCCCTAATTATTTTGAATGATTCTTTTTAGTTAGATGATTTTATGAACTAAGAGGATGTTGATTTTGGGTTATCTATGTAAATTATTAACCTATCATGGAGGATATGTGATTAGGTTAATTACTTTTCAATATGAGACTTTTAGAGCAACTGATGTTAATTGGAGATAAGTGTTAATTTTTACCTTGGAAGACTATGTGACAAAATCCTTCAAATATTTGGGTTTTGATCTTAGTTTGGTTTACTTTGAAGAATTTTATGGAAAATTTATTTATCTAATGGTCCTCGTTGATCTTTGGGTATTGTAAAAATTTTGGAGATTAAGAATAGATTTTCTTTTCATAATAGGTTATCCTTTTCTGGATTATCTTATCTTCTACTAATCTTTTTGGTTTTGGTTTTGGATAAAGTCTAAAGGCATGGGAAGTATATAGTTCTCTTTTTCAGATTAAGTGATTCTCAAGATGTTTACTGTAGCTCTATTAATGTAAACAAGACATCCAAAATACTCAACTTATGGAGAAAATATTAGTTTGTGTAAGAAATCTAGTAAAAGGTGAAAGTCAACATGACAAGTAAGTATGTTTCCTTATGTTTTAGTTAAGATCAAAAATAAATTACTCATTGAAAATTAACTAAAACAAAATTTGTCCGTTAACTTTTCCTACTAGGGAATCCAATACCGTTTAACCCATCACAAGTTTGTGATTTTATGTTGATTAACTTTCTCCTAAACATGTTTTCTATCACAATCCCTTAGAACATGACCCTTTGTTTTTTCTTCAATATCCATGTGTTCATACATGGAATCTTAGTATGGGTTAGCTCGGGTGACCTTTGTACTTCCGTTTCATTATTTTAATGTGATAGTTTAATTTACTCCTTTTCCGATGTGGGGCTTTCAATGAAATTTCCGAGACAAATTTTGAAATTGTGAGGACGCAATTCCCAAAAGGATGGATGGATGTAACACCTGAGGTAAATAAAGAATATGACATTTTTATATTTATCTCAATTTGTGAATAAAATTTTAATATTAATTTAAAGGGAACTCTATACTCGATGGCTTACCCAATACGCAACAACGAGTTCCTTTAAAATCTTATGTTGCACTATAATAGTAAAATAATTTTATTTTATATGGAAGTTAAAACCTACCCATTGTAATGACGGGAATGAACAGAACTACCTAAAAATTGACTATATATGTTTTTCAATTATTTTTACTTTTTACAATAAATGATACAGGATTAAAAATGTGAATTAATCCAATTTTAAGCGTAAACATTCTAATATTTTTAAATGGTCGATTAACTGCCTTTTGATTGAGAACCTCTTTTAAATTAACTTTTTTGACACATTTATGTGTTATATTTCAAAAAATAAAATTATTCTTTAGAATAGGGACATCAAAATTTACTTTGTGTAAATTTTTGGTATTTTTCCGATAAAGTTCATTTTTTAAAGAATAGTGAAATATGTTGTATTTTAAGTCAAAACCTCTTTTAATCTAATTTATTTTTATGAATAGGTTATATTTTGAATTGGTTTTTAAGTTAAATTAGAATATATTTTTACCATTTAATCCAATTGTGGTCATTGGAATTAATATCACTTTTAGATTGGACATAAATGAGTGTCAATCTTTTGATAGATATTGTATCTTAAAAACACGATATTTGATTTGACAGCGGGATTTAATTATTAAATTAATCAATGAAACCTCAATGTTATGAATTTGGTAAAATAGAAATAATTTTTGAATTTGGAATATCAAATATATCTTAGGGTGAAATTTTTTTATTTTTCTGAAAAACCTTAATTTTTGATGAATAGTGAAAGCACAAAGTGGTAGAAACAAAAACTGATTTTTCGTTTAAATGGAACTTTACCACTTCTATGATTTGAATTTCAAAAATACAATTTAAATGATGTTTATTATTAATTAAAATGTGGCTCAATGTGATGAAAATAATTTTTGATGAAAATTAACTTTTAAGTTTTATTAATCACGATTAAAGGTAATTAGTGTGATTTAAGGTAAAATGATATTATAATAAAATGAAAATATCTTGAAACTTTTCCTAAACGTATTGGATGAGTAATGGTATACCATGAAAACCCATGGGTAGATTTTTGGGACCCCATGGAGCCACTTGTGTAAGATAATGTCATTTATGCCTTTTATTTAAAGTTAAAGTAAAAAATTACACAAACATGTATTGTTTTACTAAAACAATTTTACATGGGTTTATACAAGTCATAGTTTTGACTATAAATAGTAAATAGAATGATAAAAAGATTTCCTACATCATAGTATATTTTTTAGTTTTTAGACATTAAATTAATTAAATTATTTTTGACATCATGATGATGCAGTGATTACCTCATTATTTAACAATTTAAATAAAATGAAAAGATAATGTAAAATCTTAGACCTACACATGTAAAAAACCGATTGTACGGGTGGATTTATTACTCTTATCACCTTATACTCGAAATAAATCAATTTGGGACCTTTAAAATCCGAAACCCATTTGAAAATAAAGTATCATTTTATAGGTTTCCAAGAGTGCCCCTCCTCTCCTCTTATAAAAGGACCCCACCTCTACCACCTTACCCACACCTCTCAAGCCTTTGGCTCAACCAATATCTGATAGTTTTGTCTCCAAACATCCCTATCCACATCCTTGAAGCCTTACCATATGCAGGAATCTCTTTATGAAACACTTTTGGTTCAAACCAAAGGGAGTTACTCGATTTTAAGTTAACGTCTTCACTTGTGCTCTTTTGTTTTATTTTTCTTCTCCAACCCATTAAAATCTTTTTATTCATTTATTTTGTAACAAAACCAGTATATTAAATATACTAGGATTTTTTTATAATATGTATTCGAGATACACATTCTCACAACTAAATCTAATGGTTAAAGAACATCATGTTTCTATGGATGGTGAATTTCTGCCTCACGAAATGATGATTGTTCAATATTATTTTAACACCTTTAAAGTGTCCATTAAGATGTAAATATATTTATATATGATATATAATATGTTTATGTTTTCTTTAAGCTTATGTATTTATCATTTAGGGCATACCTTTATGGTTTCCATTTTTGGTAAACACGATATCTTCATTTTAGGAATTGCGGACTACCGACCCCTCAAAGTGAATGGATTCGTTAGTACAGTATGTGGTACGTATGAAGGATATATTTAATGATATTATATATGATACCATACTGTAATTATAATATGATTATGTATCATTACATTTTAATTCCATTAAATATGAAATATAAATTGAAGTAGAGTTCATGCGTACGTACGGCTTTCCGTCGCCATGAACGGTGCATTTCATTTCGTACCTCTAAATGTTTTGTAATATTATAAATGCATGTATATAATGGATATATATTATATATATGATATCTACTTAATTAATATAATCCTGGATATAATGGATATTTTACCCCATGAACAAACTTGTATTTTTAAAGAGTTTATTTTTGACTCAAGTAGCAATGATCGTTAAAACGACCGTTATTAACTTAAATAATTACATAGTGTTAATGACATGATAATAAGTTATATAAAAGTAATGATGAACTTGAAAAAGGCTCTTAATCAAGTTTAAATTAACTCATGTTTATTATTAAGGAGACAAAAGAACGATCGAGTCAAGTCGGATACGAGGTAAGGGATCCAACCTCTCTCTTTCTTTTTAAGTACTCTCTTTTATGTCATTTCTTTTAAGATCATCTTTATTATGTTTGGGTATGTTCATTTATATTCCTCGTACCTTAATTTTTATGTTCATATTATTACATTCCCTATTTGATATCATAAATACATATTGGACATTTTATGTGTCGTCGTTAGACTGTCGAGTTTTCATACGGGATTTTTCTTCTCACTTTTACTCCCGTGAGATTTATGCTACATTTGCCACCATTTCCATTGAGTGGTGTATGTTCTGCACAATATAATACACTTTGTGTAATAAAATTTTATTTATGGGTATTTACATATTCATTGTATGACCCTTCTTTAATGGGGTGTACATTTCGAAAGTTACCCAAATCAGTAAGGGGACCTTTCACCCTCCTCTTTTTAAAAGACTTATTTTGTTATATATTTTAATTTACATATTATTATGTTGGGATATGTTCTTATATATCCTTATTGATGTACATTTTATGTCCAAATGATGAGATACCATTCACTCTCTCATCGAATAATTTTCTGAATTTTGAAGTGTTGCCATTAGGCTGTCGAATTTTTACAGGGGATCGTCTTAACCCAATTTCGATTTCTTTGGGTTCAACTTGTACTTCTTGAACATGTCATCCTATGAATATGTGTGAATTAAATATGATTGTTTCATACTTAATATACACTTATATTGGGTTTATTTATATTTCTCACACATAATTATGTGATAGATTTATCCTTAATTTAAGGATGCCATCTTTATAATGGATTTCATATCAATTTACACTTCCATTGAGGCTTCATTGTTGTTATGAACCAATTAACTCTTATATGGTGCTTATACTGTCCTTTGAAATATTATATCATGAATCCCTTTATTCTCATGATATTATAAAGCTCAGATAAAATGTAATTCCGCAATTATTTGTATTGAAGAGTCTCTCATTTTGTTAAAAACTCTTTAACAAAAATATAGTTTTAAATGTTTTAAAGATTAATTATTCTAAATAATTATCTTTATTATCCATGTTTTCAAAATGGTTTTCAGTATTTATTTATATATAGATTAATGTTTTAAAATTATAATTCCATTAAAAGCATCAAAGTGGTATGGGACACTTTGATTCCAAAATCTCTTTTAAATGATTTTTGGAAATGGATTGATTAATTCAATATCTTGGAATTACTTATTGTCATTTCAAATGAAATTTTGTTATTGAAATGTTTATATTTTCAATATTTTATGATTAATGATGGTACTTGGACATTTTACGGGTGGTTACGTGATAAACCATATGACGGGTGGTGCCGTGAATACCAGGACGGGTGGTTACGTTATAACATCCAATGCATTGGGTATGGAAGTTTACCGTATGGCTATTCTATTATTTATGTGTGGAAGTCGACCATATGGTTATTCCATTTATGTGTGTTTATGTCCCAAGTTACCTTTTTATGTTATGTGTTCTTTATATGGGTTTTATGGTAATCTTTTGGTTACAAAAGGTCAAGTAATGGTCTTTTATTCAGTGAATAGTTTTTATTACTTAGTAAAAGTGAAAATTATTACATTGGTAAAGTATTCATGGTTTAATTGTAGTTTTGAAAAACTAACAGTTTTCCTTCTTTGTGTATCCATTACTGAGCTTGATATTCTCACCCCAAGTTTTTTTTGAAATGTTTTTCACGGGACTTAATGTGGAGTAGGGTCATGAATGAGATCAAGGGAAAGTCATGATATATGAAACATGGAACTATATATGCTTTTTTTTAAGAGTTTTTATTTTATGGAAACTTAGTAGAAGTGTATTCTTTGTAATATTTTTGAGATGTAATAGTTATGTACTAATTCTCTAAAACACTAAACCTGAAAATATCCTCAATGTGAATTATTAATTTAATTCAATATTAATCAAGGTTTAAGGTCGGGGCCTTATAGGGTTGGATCTTGGTGGAATGAAATGTTGATGTTATAATTTTAATTTGACAATGGAATTTGGGGGTGATGCTAATTAAATATAATGTAAAATTATTAATGGTAAATTAATGATTAAAGAATTAATTAACATAAAGTGGAACTGACCAAAAGGGAACAATGTAATGTAACTAATCTCTTTAAATTGTTTTGTGCATAATGGATACATAGTCTTAGAAGTGGTAGATAGGAGTCTGAGAGACATCAGTTTTAATAGATTCTAACACTAGGTTATTCCCATAGTGTGGATTTGAGATATAGTATATTCTGTAATTTTTGTGTTTCAATATGATATTCCACCCTGACAGTTTGGGAAACTGACAACCCGGGGATTCTGAGCCATGTGAGGGTGTTTTATCCATCATTTCGATGGAAGGATGGATGGCTAATTGGCCCCTTCGGCCCTGATCTCTTCTCATGGTAGTCAATTATTCTAGTAGGAAGAAAGGATAGATTTCCCCATATATGTGTGTGCATGTTTTTAATGGCATGTAGTAATTCACACAAATATATTCTGGATATAGTATCATATGGACTACTACGGGTGTAAGGGGAAAAAACTGTGATGGGTTCTGGATTCATTCTCGTTGTATGGGATTTAATGGATTGAGGTATAATACACTACATATGATGCACATTATACATGTTTTGGTTTCTCTTGGAAACTACCTAGTTACTTTCTTGTGTGGACGTGGTGGTTTTCTGGCATAAGGTTCACGTTGTTGTGCTTCTCCAAATTATACTTTTTTGGAGAGAGATTCTTAGGACATGCGACATTGGGGAAAATCGGAAATTCAGTGGGGAATTAGTAGAGTGTTACCCTTTATATTCATTATTATATTATTTAATATTGTATTCTTAACACAGTTAGTGTAGCCCTGATGAGGGTGGGAACATAGTATATCTGTTTAGGCGACGAGTTAGTTTCACTTGTTGTTCACTGTGCTTTAGAATTTTTTCATTAATTTTTCTCGAGAGGCTACAGGTGGGATCCAAATTAGTGTACTAGTATACTCACCCTATGGATATATAAATTTTTTTTAGGTCACCTATAGAAGGTTGGAGATCAAGCAGGTTTCAACTATATTGGGGTTTCATGAGCTGTTCGAGCATGTGGTTGTTGTTGTTTTTATATTCTTTCATGTAATTTCACTTTTCTACTTTCTGCTGTAGTAGTTTTTCATGACATTACATATGTTCAATTTGGTTTTGTTTTATAATTTAATCTGAGATGGAGTTGTTTGGTGTCTTTCTTATCTCTCTCTTCCGCATGTGTTCTCTTAGAGGGTGATGCCTTCCATCTGTGTGTTTACTATACCCTTGGTGATAGTAACCATCTTGGGGACTACTGTAGGTGGGACATAGGGGAAATTATCTTCCTACTCAAATTTCCGGCCAAGGAGTGGATCAAATTTTAGAGAGGGATTTTGATTGAGTGGTATTAGAGGTATGACTGAGGTATATGATGGAGTATGGTGTTAGGAACATATGTGGTTTCATGGGATGGTAGGGAAAAAGTGTATTTCAAGATTATCAAGTGATGAAAACACTGGAGACCAGCTAAGACATAGGCATTTAAGGCACACCGTGATATGATATACATACCGTTAACATTATAATGGCCACTAAACAAGGTGATACTAGTTTAAGGGTAGAGAGTTAGTAAAGGGCCATGCATCATTCTTCTTTTTTACTGTTTTCAATGGGTAGACCTTGTTATAGGTCAACATCATATTAATAAAAGAAAACAAATATGTAGTTATGTAATGTTGAGTGTTCCAAATTCTAGATTTAGAAGCACTGACTATTTGTCATTTTATGGGTATGGATCCAGGTTGATGTCATCTTCAGTATCGCCTAGATGATGTCTAGAATCTTGGGCAAGCAGATCGTTGTAGGGTAGAGGTTTACAATGATCACACCTTGAGGAGGACACTTTGAGAGTTTCAGCGTGATATCCTACAGAAGTATGAGGGCTCAATTTCAGATTTAGTCATTGAAGACTGGTTTGAGGAGGTCGAGATATGTATCAGTTTGAGCGGTTCTTGGAAAAAGCAGTTGGTGTCCATGGTTGTGACGATGCTGCGTGGAGTAGCGAGGTAGTGGTGGTTCTTGTTCCTCAAGGATTGGGTTTATTCAGCGATCTCATGTGAAATTTTCTTAGACAAGTTTAGTGTCGAGTTTATTTATTTGACCACGAAGGCATCCATTCTCCAGAAGCTTCATACCCTTTGAAAGGGGTTATCTACTCTGAAAAAGTTTATAATTTATTCAGGAACCATTTAAGATATGATTTGGACCTATTTCCAGAAGAGGAGGACCAAGCGAGGCATTTCAAGGAGGCTTTGCATCAAGAGATCTAGCTCTAAGTCACCCCATTTATGATGAAGACATATCTTGAGGTGCTGTTAAGGGCATCAGTCGACGAGAGGACATTGGCCAGAACTGGATCATCATGAGAGGGGAGTCATCATGAATCCTGAAAAAGGCGAGCTGTGGTTCGGGGTTCCCAGTTTTCAGGGAAGAAGTGTTTTCGTTAGGTCGGGGGTAGGTCCTAGCCCTCAGCATATCATTTCTCCCTGGGAAGATTCTCTCATGCCTATGTCAAGGGATCAGACACCTGTTTTTATTATGGTCGTCACAGTCATGAACAATGACAGTGCCCGACCTTTAAGATCAGTCATTGTGCACGAGGTGTTCCGCTCCAAGTTCCTCTGTTGAGGTAGTTTCAGTAGAGGCAGCAACAGCAGGTTGCAACAGATTTAGATCAGTAGAGGGTATATGGGGTAGAAATAGGACAACCTTGTGATGCTCCCCATCCTTAGAGAGCAGAGCGCAACTGTGGTGGTGGTCATCATCAGGGTCAGAGAGGGTGTTTATGAGGTCGTGGTCAGCTTCACGCTTTTGCGTCGCCAGATCCAGGTGAGCTAGAAGTCATTTCAGGTACCCTTTGTTTGTTTTCTACCCTAGTGTATGACTTGTTTGATTCTGGAGAGACACAGACTTCTATATATCACCTACCCTTCTCTATGCTTCAGGAGATGAGGAAGAGAGGCCTATAGGGCCGTTGGAATTGACTACTCATGTTGGAGGTCAAGATAAATAGTTTGAAGTATGTAAATACTGTGGGCTAGTATTTGGGAAACACTACTCTTGGGGAGATTTCAAGTGTTTAAGAATACAACCATATGATGTCATCCTCAGCATGGATTGGTTGTATTCGTTGTAGCATATTGTGGGTTGTTTCAGGAAGAAGTTCATTTTCATTGATGTAGATGGAGAGTCAGTGGTGTTTGTTGGAGAGTGAGATCCTCAGATGAGTCATAGGCATGATTCATCGTTATCATCATTGATGGCTGGGATAATTTTCAGTTATTTGGTGGTTCAGCAACTGGCATTTAATAGGGTCATAAATGATTACCCTTATGTCTTTCAATAAAATGTTGTAACATTATCCCCTCAATGAGAGATCGAGTTTGGTATCAACAAACAAATAAGAGCATATAATATCTCTATATGTCTATATATAATGGCCCCTTTTGAGTATCAATAGCTATATATATAGCTTGATGGTCCTTTACAATGCGGTTTTGTTCGGCCGAGTCTATCACCATGGGGTGCAACAGTTTTGTTCATGAATATGGTGGATGACAGTTTGCTATTCTTTGTTGATTATCATTGCTTAAACAAAGTGATAGTGAATAATTTCAATCATCTTTCTTGGATTGATGATTTATTCAATCAACTGAAGTGTTCAAGTTGGTTCTCAATGATCTAATTACTATCACCATATCATCAGATGTGTGTGAAGGATGAGGATATCGTGAAGACTTATTTCCACTATCATTATGGGAATTATGTGTTCATTGTAATTCTGTTTGGTGTAACAAATTATCTGGTTGTGTTCATGGGATTGATGAAAACTATGATCCATGAGTTCCTAGACATGTTCATGGTGGATTTCAACGATGATATCCTTGTGTACTCTTTGTCTGAAGTGGATCATGCGGATAATCTACATTCCATTTGGGGATTTCTTTGTCAACATAAACTATTTGGGAAGTTTTCGAAGTGTGAGTTCTGGGATTGAGAAGTTTTTTTCATGAGGAATGGTGGGCCCTAGTAGGGAGTAGATGAGGATTCAAAGAAGATAGAATCTATTATGTCTTATGCTTCCCCAAGACTATGTCATAGGTATGTGGTTTCCTTGGTCTTTCAAGCTACTAGAAGAGGTTTGTAATCAATTTATTTCGAGTTTCAACTCCTTTGACAGCTTTGACTAGGATGGACTAAGCGTTCATAATGACTGATTAGTGTCAGGTAGCTTTTGAGTATCCAAAGGAGAAGTTTTTATGTGCTCTAGATCTTTGACTTCCACCTTAGGAAGTATAGTTTGATTTGTTCTTTGATGATTTTCATTTAGGTTTAGGATGTGTTCTGATGCATTATAGATAAATTGTATCGTTTGGGTCTCGACAGTTATGTTCACATGAACGTATCTATGACACACATGAACTTGAGTAGGCGGCTGTTTTGTTTTATATGCAGCTGTGGAGACATTAACTAATTTGTGAGCACATTGTGGTTTTTGCCGATCATAAGACCCTGAAGTGAGTTTTCTCCCAGTATGACTTGAACATACGACAGGGTCTATGGCTAGAGTTCTTAAAAATAATACGACATCAAAATATCATATACACCAGCTAAAGGGAATGTTGTAGACGATGCACTGATTCAGAAGTCACGTAGTGATGCAGGTCATGAATCTAGTGACTCCTGGAATGTAATGGAGGAACTGTCAGCATTACATCTTGATATTTGAGAATTTGTCGTTAGTGGTTGCCATTTTTAGATTATGGTGATGTAATCTCTGGTGCATAAGGTGAAATATTTCCTGTTGGGGGGTCTAGAGGTGGAGTTCTGGAGGGACCAGGTTGATTCTAGCGAGGCCCCTGATGGTTGGTCTGAGGATGAAAAACACTGAGTGTTATATCATGGAAGTCTTTTTGTTCCATTGAGGATGCATGAGACAATTCTCAAAGAGTACCAATGTCTTCTTTTAACGGTGCATACTGGCATGAAAAAGATGTACTTATCCTTGATGATCTAGGTTTAGAGGAATGGGCTGAAGTGTGCGGTTGTAGATTTTGTTTCTTGATGTTTGGTTTTTCCGAAGGTTGTGGCCAAACATTGTGTTCTTGGTCGTCTACTCTATCCATTAGATGTTATTTAGTGGAAGTGGGATGACATCTCAATAGACAATGTTACTGGTTTACCTCGAGATCAGAGAGTAAATGATGTTATTTTGGTGGTAGTGGATCGTTTAACAAAATTGGCCCACTTCATAGCAATCAAAGATTCATTCTCAGTGGATGTTTTGTCGAGGTAGTATCTGGAGGAGGTGGTGAGACTTTAGGGAGTCCCATGGATGATCATTTACGATCGAGATCCTCATTTTACCTCAAGGATGTGGAGAGGTCTCCAACATGATTATGGTTCTCAGTTTTTCCTTAATACTGCATTTCATCCTCAAACGGACATTCAGACAGAGTGAACCGTCTAGACTCTTCAAGGCATGTTATGCTCTTGTGTCCTAAATTATAGAGGTTTGTGGATGAGGCACTTACGCATGGTGGATTTTTATTACAACAATATTTTTCACTCCACCATCGGTATGGTTCCTATGGAATCCTTTTATGGACGACCTTGTTGTTCAGCATTGTGATGGATTGGGGTTGGAGAGTCAGCAATTCTTGGATCAGAACAAGTGAAGAATACAGCAGAGATTGTTTAGGTTATTCGCAAGAAGATAAGGACAGTGCAAGATCATCTGATGTGGATGTGAACTTTGTGGAGACACCTGTGGATATACAAGACAACAAGGAGAAGGTGTTTCACAGTAATTATATCCCCTTGGTTCAAGTCCTGTGTTGACACGGTGGCTTGGATTAGGGTACCTTGGAACATGAGTAATAGTTATGTTCTCAGTACCTATTGTTGTTTTATGTTTAAGCCTTTTCATGTATCGATGAATCCCTTGAGGTTATATACATTTCATGTTTATAATATGAAATTCTTTTGTTGCTTCTTTTGGATTTCTATCTTTTGAGAGGTATCTTAAGGGGGGTCATTCAGAACCCATTTCAGTTTCCCATTATGTGGGTTTTAAATTCTCAAGGATGATAATGTTTTTATAGGTATCTGATATAATGGCCTAGACCTCTCTGGTTTATTTAATTGTGAAAGTTAGGTGTATGAGTTGTTTCAGGAGGTCAAGGGGACTTACCCCCAACACATTTTCAAATTTACATTTCTACGAATAATTCCATCAGTGATGAGTTCCAACAGTTGACCATTGTGAACAGTGCAATGGGATCCTTCTATGAATAGTGTCATTGATGACCTTCTATGAATAGTGTCATCTGAAAGCTTATGTAGAATGTGAAATGGTGAACTTATGTGAACGGTGACATCAGTGACCTAATATGAACAGAGTCATCGATGATTATATGGGAAAAGTGTCATCAGTGACATTATGTGAACAATGTCATCAGTGACCTTTTGTGGACAGTATCATCAATAACCTTATGTAAACAGTTCAACAGTGACATTACTTGAACATTGAATCAGTAGCCCCAGCTGAACAGTGTCATCAGTAACCACTTGTGAAAAGTGCAACGGTGAGGTTCCAACGGTAAAATGTTTCCATGCAAAATTTTTAGTTCACGAAGGGTGTTTCCGGAATGGTGAGGGTCCAACGATGACCTTTTTCCTTTGCCAAATTTTTAGTTCATGAAAATTGTTTCCAGAAGGGTGAGGTTCCAACGATGACCTTTTTCTTTTACCAAATTTTTATTTGATGAATAATGTTTTCAGAACATTGAGGTTCTAACAGTGAAGTTCATGAACAATGTTTTTCCTTTGCCAAATTTTTTGTTCGTGAACAGTGTTTCCAGCTTCCTACAGTTTATCCACTTTAACGTATCCTTTTACTTAAAATTAATTTAAATCCTTGTTTTTATAACTTTGAGGCTGACTCAAAGTCCATAACTTGTGTATTTATTTCTCCTAAGGCTCAGGATGTTTTTACATGGTCAAACCGTGTGGTTTAATGTGATCCTCTTTTAATGGAAAACCCATCGTATCATAAGCCACAACTCCATTAAATTTTCTAAAGGTATGAGATATCTTCCTCCTTAGTTCTTCCTACTTGTTCTCATCAATGAGATTCTCAAACAACACATTCCTTCCCGTAGGAGATGTGCGATCAAACATTTTTCATTGGATTTGTTACACTCTAATTTCCTGCAACCAAGCAATATCAACCATTCTTCTATATAAGGTATGATCTATTTTCATTATTTCGTGTTCATCTCCTTCTTTATACTTTCATTTTTATTTAATTTTATCACCATGTTCTTAATGGGCTTGTTGTTGGTGTTGGCCGATGTGGTAGTGTCTCTACATCCTCGGGTGGATACAGTTATCATAGGGGAGGAGATCGTAACTCTTTGTGTGGCTCATTCATGTATGAATAACCAATAACTTTTGGAGGTAGGGGATTCATTACTTCTCTATTCTTTTTCATGCAACTGTATTGTTTGCATGTTTTATCCAACTATATCACAATGGAATTAACATAATAAATATTTGAACAAGATAAATTAATTGATATCGATCATATGTTATTGCTTCTTGTTTTTCTAGATAGTTTGATATCAAATCTTGCATGTTTATAATTTCATTCCTGATGGAAATTCATAAATAAACTAAATCTAGAACTAATTAATATTAGCTTGGATAAAGATAAAGAGTTTTGTGAATGAATAAGGTTGATGTTATTTTAATTTGATGTTAATCAAACTGGGGAAGTAAGAATGTTTAGTTATTTGTGATAGCTTACTTGTTAGGTTTTCCGTATTTGGAACCTACGAATAATAAATTGGTTAATCCATGATGGATTAAATAACCTGCTATTTGATATATGATAATTCTTTTTAGGGTTCCGAGTTACCCTTTTTTCTTGTTTAAGGCCTAAGCGCCCAATTGATATGATGTTTGTTTTCCTGCTACTTCTGTTGTGATGTTGTCCTGGATGGATATTGTAATATGTGGGGGCTTGGAGGCCTATTGGTTATGGCATAAGACGATTCCTAGAGTGGCAAGATGCATAGGTTTATGGATGTGGGTTTCAGAGAGGACACCATGGATGGTAGAACAGGTTGGATGTGAATGTTTGGATGCTTGTAGTTCCTTTGATTGGATGTCTACATTACATTCCCCACTGATCGAGGCATCTATTCTTGCTTAACCTTATTCTGAATGGGGTGATGATGGGTGGGATATGCCACGTGCTTTCCGTGTCTATATTCTCAAGAGAATATGTTTATACACTCTTTATATAGGTGGTAATGACTCGACGGGTAGTTATCTACTCATTGTGTTGAACCCCCTTGTGTTTAGTGTCACTGAATGTATTTATAGAATGCCTGGGAATATTAGAATTTAATGTTGTTAACAAATAATGGAATAAATTATATTAACCCTCTGGGTTGGAGATTTCTGTAATGAAATGGTGAGGATACAATTTTAAATGGATGGTGGACATTGGGCGAGATGCAAATGAAATATTATGTGAAATTGTCTATGGTTAATAATTGTTTAAAGAATTAATTACTGTAAAATGTAACTAACAAAAAGGTATTGATGTAATGCAATTAATCTCTTTAAATGGTTGTGTTCTTATAGATTACCAAGTCTTAGAAGTGTCAGTCGAGAGTCCAAGAGGGGTTAGCTACAGTTGAGTCTATGACTAGGTTATGCCCATATTATGGTTGTGAGATGTAGTATATTCTATAATTTTTTTGTTTCTATAAGCTAATCATCCATTTCAGTTTGCGAAACTGACACCCCGGGGATTTTGAGACAAGTGGGTGTTATCCCCAACATTATGGTGGGAAGATGGATGGCTTACTACCACCTTAATCCCTGCTCTCATCTCTTGGTAGTTACTTGTGGTGGTTGGCACAATTGATAGTTCTCCCCATATATGTGTGTAGAGGGTGTAATGGCCTGTGTTTATTCACACACATATATTTTGGATATATTATCCAATGAAATACAATAGGTGTAATGTGTATAGGCTGCGACGTCTTGTGGAACCTTACTCGGTGTATGGGCTATAATGGTTTGAGGTATAATAATTGACATATGATACACCTTATACGAGTTGTGGTGGCTCCCAGAAACTACCAGGTCACATTCTTGTGTGGACGTGGTTGTTTTTTTCACAAGGTTCATGTTGTGGTGATTCACCTAGGACACTAGGGGAAAGCCTTTTGGAGAGAGATGCATTGGACATGCAATGATGGGGAAAAGTGGCAAACCAGTGGGGAAGTATTAGCGGAGTAACCTTGATATTCATTATTATATTATATACTCTTGTATGTGTTACTTTGTGATAGTATCCATGGTGAGGTTGGGAACTTAGTACACCTATTTAGGTGATGAGTTAGTTTCATATGTTGTCCACTATGCTTTATCATGATTTCATTACTTTTTCTTGAGAGGATTTGGGGAGGATCCTACTAAGTATGCTATATTACATAACCTATGTATATATAAACTATTTTCAGGTCACTTGGATTAGGTTAGAGATATAAAGGGGTTCTACTAGCTTGGGGTTGTAGGAGATGTTCAAGAATTGGGTTGCTACAGTTTGGAGATTCTTTTGGGTTCTTGCAGTTTTCCCCTTCTAGTTGTAGTAGTTTTTCATGACATTACATATGTGAATTTTTGTTTTCTTTTGTATTTCAGTCTAATTTAGAGTTGTATGTTGACTATCTTATCTCTCTCTTCCACCCGTGTTCTCTTAGAGGTTAATGCCTACCATCTCTGTGTTTTCAATACCCTCGGTGCTAGTCAACAACTAAGGGCCAACATGTGGCAGGACTAAGGGGATCATTATATCCCATGTCACATTGATGGACCAGGAGGGGTACACATTTTTGTGAGGGGGATGTGACACATATTGATGGAAAATGATGTTTATCTTATTCATTTCAATATATTCCATTTAAGTCTATTTTTAAAATCATAAAATCATACTACAACTAGTTTATTATTATTTTAAGTGGAATATAACATTTTAAATTAAGAGATTACATGGAGTAAATTTTTATTAAAAACAATAATCTTTTGAATTTTAGCATTTCGCTCATCATATTTATTTACATCCACTAAAAATGATTTGAGATTTCATAAGGATATGAAATGGTTAAGTGTTTGAAAATTTCATGTGGGATGTTATTAATGTGTTTACAACATATCATTTGATGATTAATTTTTGTATATAATTATTAAAAAAAATTATTAGTTATTAATTACAGTGTTAAAGTTTATTTTATCTCAATAATTAAATTGATATTTTTTTTGATAAAAATGTTAACCTTAAGGCCTAAATAATGACTTATAAAAGTATTTTTTATTAATTTGTTTTATTATTCATAAATATTTTATGTACATATATAAGTTTTAAGATTCTAATTACAATGTTTTATTATTATGTTTTATTATATATTTCCATAGTTATGGTTCAAAATTGATTTGAGAGTGTTTTACATTTTTTATTAATTGTTTTCTTCATGGCCTCTTTATTTTGACTTGTTGTATTAACATAATATTTTTTATTTTGTTTTATTTTTATAAAATCATTTATTTTATATTGAGGTATAGGATATAATAACATTTATATACCATAATTACAAATTTATTTTTTATGATATTATTGAGTAAAATAATCCTTGTCACATAGTGATGTCAGACATCAATTTATGCGGTATAAAATACATCAGTGTAATTAAAATATAGGAATTGTGTAATATAATATGTACATGGATAATTTATCCTATATTATCTTCCTTGGTAATTAATCGACAATCATTAAAAAATGATGGCCAAAGGAGGATATATTTCCATGAAAATATATAACAACTGAGATCGATGTTCTCAACACCGCTGTAGCAAGCTGCATGAGTCAAGGTAACTAAGCTATTTATTCTATTGATACATTTTCAACCATAGATATATTAATTTAGTTTTTTATATAAAATTTATGAAAATTATTCAAGTAGGAGATTAGAATCTTTCTATTTATTCCATGAAGCCACTTTGACGTAGTTCAGGTTGTATCGTTGTATCAACATAAATAATACACTTGATCAATGAATAAAACACTATTGAATAGATAGTTTATCACCTTTTCAAAATTTTTGGAAGGATTTAATATTTTTATCATCCATTGATATATATTATCCTTTTTGATTGATCCATTACAAGTGAAGAAGACTGAAATATATTTTTCAGATAGTGTTATATTCATATGATACATCATTGTTTCAGAGAGGGAGATTCATATTTGGGTGTTTGTTGTAGAGATCATGACCAAGTGGACTCATATTGGTGATATAGGACACTGAAATCAATTCCTCCTTGCTGATTTCATTGATTCAGGGTTTGGGATTTGAGATCCATAAATGGAGGTGTCCAAATCGTTGAACAAGATGAACCAATGATTCAATTTTATGGAATTAGATCTATTTTGTTGAGATTATTGATGACATTTGAACTGAAACACAGATATTATAAGATGAAATAATATGTTTTCTGAATAGTTAATTGATTATTCAAATTAGAAAAATATTTTTTTATGGACATTTTATTTAATACAGAAATGAAAAAACTATATTAATTATACTTATCTTTAATCATTTGATTGATCTTCTAAAGACATAGATGATATTATTGATAAAGAGTTTATGAAAATTTGAAATTTTATATAATGGGTTCAATTAAATGGTATTAGAGGAATTATTTTCTTATCAAATATGGAATTAATACTTTCAAGATGAATTGTCATGGTCATTCAACATGAGAAACTTATTATTTTATTCGGTTTGTATAGATAGTGATATTTTTTAATTAATGAGATTGTTCATTGAATGTTGTTCGGATAAAGAGTACTATGTTAGAGGGCATGTCATTAGATTTTATAATGTGAGGTATATTTCTATTTGAAAACATATAATGGGGACAATATCATTATGTTTTACACATATTGAAAAATAGGATAGGAGAGTATGAAATATTATTTTGAGAATGAGAACGATTTCACCAAAGAGATTGAGCTCTATACGGAGTGGAAATAGGTAGAATATAGCCTTACATAAAGTAAATTATCTCTTTATATTTAATTTTTTTGTTTCTATATACCATTATTCAAAATTTATCTTCTTCTACAGAATATGAATTGTTAAATATGATCTTGTGCAATAAATATTAATTTTTTTATTCTAAATATATTTCTCAGTAGTTATTTATTTAATTTGAAATTTTGGAGATATGAATTTGAATTTTTGAATATACTAAATTTATAAAAACTTAATTATCAATCATAAAAATATATGTGATAAATCAATTCAATTGAAATTTGATTCTTTGTTTTTTATTTCCGATGAATCTTGCCAATGGCGGGATGAAAGATGGTTGAATCCATAGGTGATATCAGTGAATGTTATACATAATTTATTATATTCAAATCTAATGAATGAAGTGGAAGATATTATATTGATTTTGAAATTATTTTAGGAAGAAAATGTTAAATATTAAATGAAATTCTAGAACAAGATAAAGAATAATGCTCGTGATAAATTTTGATCAATTGATTAAATTTGTATTTAGTAATTCACTAAAAATTAACATCTTTTTGAAATGAAAAAGTTATTTTGGTCAAGATATGTCACATGTAATCTATCTTTATGATTAAAACGTCTTATGGATCACTACATACAAAATTAGGCGCATAGAAAAAAAAATTAATGAATCAAATAAAATAGATTTTAATTCAAAAAAGCGTGCAGATGAAGGAAATTTCCACTACATGAAATTAAAGAAATTAAACAATTATAATGAAAATCCCCCAAATTATTCAATGGAAACGAAAAACAAATGTAACATATTAAAAAATGATCCATGATTTATTTATTTCTCAACAAAAAAAACCTAGTCAATCTTATTCTGTACAAGAAAATTATAATAAAAAATTATGATTGGGATGTTTCCAAAAGAAATATAGGATATATTATTCAATGTTGAGCCAAATAATATATCCTACAACTTTATCATTAACATCCTCTCTTCAGGTATGACCATATGAAGCTCTAAAGAGCATAACCACATCTCTGTACCCTTATTAGAATATGTGTCAAATAATAATGATTTATTCTCCATTATTTATTTTACAATCCAAATGACACCTCATTTTGCTAAATTAAAATTTATGTTATCAAAGGCACTATCTTATACCTCATTCCTCAAATTACAATCTGTGTAACAATAAT
Organism: Viscum album; assembly: GCA_963277665.1. Lineage (NCBI taxonomy): Eukaryota > Viridiplantae > Streptophyta > Magnoliopsida > Santalales > Viscaceae > Viscum > Viscum album. The sequence goes on from OY728157.1 coordinate 603,344,974, forward strand.
AAAACACCTCAAAAATATCTTAAAATTAAACATAAGAACTAATTTATGAATATGTCACCAGGTGTCAATAAATCATGATATTAGTACTTTTATATTAATTATTTGAGTATTAACTCAAAAAACTATAAACTCAACCAATCTAGGACAACATCAAATTCTTAGATACATTTTACTTACAATATAATTCATGTCTCCTGTAGATTCTTCAACTTATTCTAGATGAAAACCAACAATTATATGACCTCATTTCCAAAATTAATCATACATACTTGTTTTTATACTCATATATATTGATATATCAGTAATGTGTTTGTCCTACTATTCTTTTCTTCCTGAAATATCTATTAATCAGTCAAATACTCGTTAAAAATATTAAAAACATAATTCCTGTAAGATTAAATTTAAAACATTGTTTATCTTCTTAAATGAATATGATTATATTTCATTTTATGGATCAAAAATCCCAACACCTTATCTCATTTAAATATATAACATGGACTTAATTTCAACATATCATACCATAATGAATAATCTACTTGGTCTAGATAACATGCATTAAAATGATAATCGGGATATCCCTTTTGAAAAAATAAATGGAATTAATGAAAAACATCAAACCTCAAAAAAAATAGTTTTAATAAGATTACCAATAGCATATTAGGGGAAGAAGTTAATCCATTTGAACAATTTATCTTTAGTGTTCGTCCTTTGAAATGTTCTTATAATATAACCTATTATCTATTCCATGTTAGTTTTTTAATTTAACATGGGTAATATATTAGTTGAAACATTAGTACAACATTGAACCATTCAGAATAGCTTCATAGAATAACTATCCTGGCTTAGATCTCATGTGAGGAAACTTTTCCTCCAAAAATATAATAACCAACATTTCAAAATCAGTGGTCTGAAATCCTTCAATATAATTTTTGCCTCATTACGTATTTTTTGGATACACCAAGTTCTTTGATATCTATTGTTTTTATATTTCTCATAAATATTGTCTTGTATTGCCTTATATATTTATGAATTTAGACTACATTACAGAGCAACATACCATGGTACAATTTTTCCACATGAATATAATATTACATTATTCTTCCATTTCAATTACATTAATGTATTCTATCTATCACAAAAGGATGAAGGAATTATCTTTTATGCCTAGGATTAATTTACTCAATCATATCCTATAGACAAAATAATATAATTCTTTTATAAAATCCATCATACTCTATTCTAATAAAACAAATAATGAATGAATTTTAAAAAAGAAAATAAAACTAACAAAATTATGTTAATGATGGATGAAAAAATAATTAATATGTTAAAAAAATTATTTAATATAATATCAACAACATGAAATATTTAACTATTAAAAATATCTATCAAAATATAAAAATAAACCAAATATAAGTAATAATTTACTTATAATCCTCAAATTATTTATTTATACACTATTAAATAAAAAACAAAATTATTATAATAAAAAAGGATCTAAAAACTCATTATTCTTGTAATAATTTAAACATATCAAAAAATATTAGAAAAAAAATTCTAATTGAAAAAAAAACAAACAGTCTAATTAATCATGAAAATAAATATTTATTCATTAAATATAATAAATATTCATTATTAAAGATATGGTTCTAGTAGTTAAGTAAGTGCCCAAAAGCTATTGTAGCTCTGTAGGGAGGTCAAGGATTTGGTTTTTGGGCATTTGGTTGGGTTCCACATAATGATGAGGTTGAGTGAAGGAATTCTATAGAGTAAATGAAATTTATAGGCACACCCTATTTATGGGTGTCATCATTTTTTTCGAATGACTATTATCGGTTCATGACGTGAAATTGATGAGATTGAATAACCATGGACTTATTAGGCTGTGGGAATCTTATACAATTCGTTATTTATACAAGTTTCATATTCCTGAATACTTTTTTTTCAGAATTTATCAATTCTTATTTATATATGATATGGGGTAAAAATTGAAAATTAGTGTGATGTAAGAAATTTTTCCTTTTGTTATGATGCATAACTCATGGGTTTCTGGTATAACATAGATATGGTAGAGAACATGGATAGGTTCATGAATGACTTTATTTTAATAGGGGACATGAATGTCTAGGGACGATCGACAAAAAAATAGGAATGTTGGATTATGTCGAGAAGAAAACATGTAGGAAATTTCAATGGTTGGGAGTTCCATAAGAAGAGTTCCCCAATGACTGGGTAATCGGGTTTGAGAAGGGTGATTTTTATGAGATGGGTTTGTTCAGTACCATCCCATTTTATGACCAAATATCTTTGGTAAAAGTTATGGTAAAGTGGGGAGGTTTGTAACATCCCTAGTTTTTTAGTGTGTCCATTTTTTTGGAAAATTTGAACATTTTTGTTTGGTCGATATAAAAACCTTTAAATTAGGAATCACATTGAAAATTTGAGAGTTATAACACATTTTTTTTGTTCAATGTGACTGAAATTTACAGCTCCATAATAATCTCAATGGTTTGGTTTTGTTTTGTCTGTATCGAGCTTCAAGAACCAATTTTCCCAAAACATTGCACTTAATACATTATGTGTTCATGGATTTTGTTAACCATATAACCCAAACCATGTTTTTCATTAAAATAATAACATTTCTATAAAAATCATGCATGTTGGGGAACCTGGTTGTTTAAAAATAATGTAATTTTTAATAGATGTGATATGATTGAGAAAGACAGGTTTTGAAAAATTGTATTCCTAGCTGTGAAATATCTATGAGCCCTTATATAGTGACACATCATGGTTGGGAAAAAATTATCCAAACTACTCTTCCTAACCATGTGGTTTAGTATTGAAGATCATATTACCATTATAACCCTCGCTAATATTTTATTATTTTTCCACATTTCATCTCTCATTCATGTGCATTCCTCTATTAGTGGGGATCTCAATTTCTCCTCCCAAATATTTGGTCTATATCATCCATATGGGTTCTGATTTGAGATTCGTCCAGTGAAATTAAAGCATGTGGGTATTTTCAGGAATCATCATTCATTATTTTATATTTTACATCACTATTTGAGGTTTTATCCATATTTGATATCATTCAACATATTTGCACAGTGTTTTTAATAAATCCTTATTTCTCACATCTATTCATGTATTATAGGATAATGTTAAATGCGTATGTTTATAATAGAATATGATTTTTGAGGCTAAGATTTCATTGAATTTATATACTAGTTATTTTTTCATATTTATCTATGTGTGAGTGGAGTGATCTAGGTGTGGCCTACTACATATAATCATGGTTATTATATTATAATTATATTATTTCTATGGTATATTATATGTTTATTTGATGAGATGAGGGTCAAATAGATTAGTTTGGGTGAAATAAGGTCTCATATTTTTATTGGGCATGTCGAGTCGATTTTTTTAATTCAATTATATTTTTTTATTGGTTCATTGAAAACGTGTTGTGTATGGCCTTGACTACACTGGGTGATGAGATCATAAAAACTGTGATGTGGAGGTTCTTCAAAATGAGGGAATTTCCTAGGATAAGATGGATTTTTTACCATAATAATTGAGTTTTTGTGATGATCAGGTTGAGGCTGGTGGTGATGAACATTCAACAGATGGGTGACGAGGTTCATACGTTACACAGAGGTCTCGATTTTTTGTATTATTGGTATGGTTTTTGATTTATTCTCCCAATAATTGAAAAATAATTACATATGAGTAATTTTCACACATAAGAAGAAGCATTATAGGGGGTGATAACACCTTATTGTGTTTGGAGGCCTCCAAAGACATTATTGACTAAGAGATGGTGATGACCATCAATTTTAGGGGATGAGTACCCCATAGAAATCCATGTTTGATACTGATTGAGTCTAATGGTTTTGGGTTAAGGATCAATATATATGTTTGTTATGATATGAATGAAGTTTTCATTTATATAAATCACCATTCCTGGGGACATTGCGATTTTTAGCTGATAGTGGTTGTTTGAGTGATTTTCCAAGGGTCTTTTGGTTGATTTTGATGTCAAAATGTTAAGCCAATAGTGATTTATTAAAAAGATATCCCAGGGAAATGTGAGGTACATTTTTTTCAAGATGATGGGAAATTGAATTACTCTATATGCTAGGATTATGGTTTCATATGTCATGTTGTGTCACATGACATGTATGCGGATGACTTACTCAGTTTATTCTGGTACCCCTGACTGTAAATATATCATTCACATCAAAATTGGTCCAGGAAGTAAACAATTTTTCATCCATATTATTCCCTATTTAATAGGATGTTTATTTTTACGCTTTAGTATAGTGTAAATATATTTACATATACAATATATTTTAAAAAATGCGATGTAATATTGGAACACATTGGTAGTTTCATATTGAGAAAAGGATAAATCCTACACATTCTTCTCAAGATGTTTGTAGATTATATGGTTAGGATATCAATTCATTGACCAAGATCAAGCATTGGAGCATAGTGATGAGGGAGGCACATGTCAATGAGATATATGTATGATAGAAAATGGTTGTTATTTTCATTGAGGTAAACATATTTTGATGATTTTAGTATGTCCTTATATGACTGGCCACATGAGATCATACACGAATATTTAAGTTGATTGTCTAACATATGTACTACTGAATTTAATGGCTAGCTTGTTCAATCCCATTATGGTATTCAGTATTTATATTCTTCGACTGAGATGATTACAAGAATCCAAAATTCTGGTAATATATGTCCATTTCTATTATTATAACTAGAGGGTATAGTCTTCCCAATATAATGTAACAAATCAACATTTACACTTAGAGATGTTTGGATACAAGGGGGCCCAAAAAAGGCCTTGTGTCCCTCTATCAGGAAACATATGTTATGTAGATCCAAGGATGGGTGACAAATAATCTTCTTGAAAGTGATGAATGAAGATATTCAATTTATTTGTAAGAGTATGAAATGTGACATAACACACCTCCAAGATGTGTGAAATGAAATTAGAATGAAGTATGATTTATAATCATAATAGATATCTCTTGGTGAAGCCCAATATTACATTGACTGACTCATCAATAATGTATACAATCATAATGAAGGCACTGAATCTATAAATGTTTCTTCACCAATTGTATAAGAGGAGATGAAAAAATTACTAATCTATGTATCATTCCAACTAAAATAGATCATCCACCATACAGAATTGATATAAATATTTTAAAATATTCTTTTGGAAGAGGTTATTTATATTGATAATAATAACAAATTCCTCAATAATTGGGATAAATAAAATTCCACAGATCATAGAAATACATATTTAATAAGGGATTTAAAAAATTAAACGTTTTTATTTAATTTTGATGGGAATAATATTACAACTATAATGAGGTGTAGACCAATAAAAAACATGTGGAGTATGTTACACCACATAAATATATGGGGACTATGTTATAGAGGAAATAAATTAGATGATTTGGTAAATTAATATTGGAATAATAAATTTAAACATTAAGAATAATGATATTGGATATATTCATAGAATATAGCCATCAACTATATTTGAAGCCTATTAATGAAGAAATTTTTTCTCATTAATTTTAGCTTTTATTATTAGAATACATTATCTATAAGATGAAATACTAATTTTATTTTTTTAGTCTAATTGTTATTATTTCACCCATACGACCACCCTTGAGGGTTTTTATTTTAAAAATTATTAAAAATTAATGCTTTCGTAATCTGGAAGAAAAAAATTATAAATGACTTGAATTTAGAATTTGGAGGATAATGACCTATAAAAGCATAACTATGGATGGAAACTAACAAGGAAATATAAAGAGATGTGGAGGTAACGTTATGTAATGAACCAATATAACCTATAGGGATATTTTTATGAAACCCTCATATGGGATTTTGATGACATATAGAGTGTGAATAGATCATGGAGAATGAGGTCAAATACCCACTCTACTATCATGGAATATAATAGTTATAATCTAATTTATTATTAAAAAAAGTAAATTATCATTAAAATAGTTTGAAACAATAGAATGGTATGAAAATAATAGAATTCAACTGGTTATGAACTCAATATCGAAATAGTATCAAGATAATATGATGTATTAATGAATATTGTAAGGTAATATGTGTAAGAAAAATTTCAAAATAGTTAAATTTATCTAGAAAATTGGGTTAAATAAATCATATACTAACCTAGGACTATACGTCATCGTTGATTATACAATAATTTCGTGCAACCTAAATAGACGAATAACATTAAATAATGGTTCCAATAAATTATTAATATTTTCATTGCATATAATAATGAAATGTAGAATTTGAATTTTGTTATGAAGTAAATAAATACATTATAATTTTTAAACATACTATAAGTTATTGTTTAATATTAATTTAAAATTAATAATTTTTTTGAAATTTTAATGTTCTCTAAACTATATTTGCAATGTGAATTGGTCATATATCATATTATGAATTATTTATGAAAAATTGAATAAAATATTAATAGTCCAGGTTGTTGATCATTATTAAAAATCTTCACTACATTAGTACTGATGGGCCCCTACTAATTTTATTCCATTTTAAATTTTATTTCACATTATTGATCATCCTTATTTTAACTACTTTTAGTGGAATCCCTTATATTCCCCAAAGGTCGTGAATTGATGATCTAATATTATAGAAAAAAAATCGTTGGATAAGTATAATAATGTTCCATTTTTGGGTCCCCCACCCACCGTCATGTCTTTTATCCACTACATATCATCACCTTCCATCACATAAGGGGCTCAACATCATCACTATACGCAGAGGTGGTCAAGGCCTACATGTTCACATTTTCCTCTATATTTCTTAATCAAAACATATATTTTAACATAGTACAAAACCACCATCACATCTTCATGAAATATATTATTTTTAAGGGACATCAGTTCAATGACCTGAAGAAACAACATTTGCGGGAGAATGATCAAATGACTTAGAAGCCAAAATCAAGGTGCAAAATCCAAAATCAAACGAGTAGATTTACAACTACAGTAGGCCACTATATCACATAATATTAGACCCACATCATCAAAGTGTTATAGTACTACTATAGTACCGTGATTATTTACTCCCTTTCAGATATGAGACTAAGATTCATAAATATTATATAACACCTTCAATGAACAATTCATATTATATAGAAAATACATCAACAATCCAGCTTGAAAATATAAACATTTTATTTTCTGATAACTTATTAAATTATAAATGTTTTTTCTATAATAATTATATTACTAAATAAAGGATAAAATTCAAATTTTTCTATTAAATATTATTTAATATAACCATATAATATAATATAAAATAGATTTCAACCAATATTATCCAAATCCCGAGTCATCATGTCATTATAGGATCAGAAACCCCAATTGGGTGTCATTTGTTATGTTATCATGTATTTTACATTATCATTCTCCTAAAATTAAATTATTTCAAACGCAATTTACAGAAACTAATTTAATTGTTTCAATTTAAACCCTTATGACATAGATATATTATTATGTCAGATATTCCAAAATACTTGGATATCTATTCATCCAAAACATAAAAATGTCACAATACTATATTTATATGATTTTTTATATTTTAAATCATTGGTTTATATATATATATATATTTAATTATATGATATAAAAATAATATTTAATCATTAAATGATAATCTAGTAAAGATGTATCTATGATATATCAAATTTTACAATATAAACCATCCATATAATATGAATTCATTTTAATATTTCATTTTTTATTTAGTTTTAAAAAAAATTATCCAATATAATATATGAATTTCTAATAATACCATTAACATTTTTTCCATGAAATCATGTTTGAATTCAATATAGAGGAAAATATACATTATGAAATATCTTTTTATTGAGTGTTAATAAAAATATCTTAAAAATTAATACCATACTGTTTATTTTTTAAACCAAGCATTCAAATTATATATGTTTTATTAATATCCATTAAAAAATTGATTCCATATAATATAATATTATTGATTAGTTGTTATAATATCTTAAATTAAGAATATTACACATCACCATGAAAATAACCATCCTTCAATTAGACTATATTGTCACTAGACTTTAGGATCTGATTCCTATATTACAAAGGCTGCTAATTTTTAGTGAAAGTTAAAAATGTTATTATTTGGAGACAATAACATCTAAATATAAAAAACTACATTAAAAACAGAAATTTATTAACAATCAATAATTTTATAAGAAAAACTGAATATATATCATATTATTTTATATGATCAAATCAAATCCACTATGTCATTATAGTCTTAAGATAATACACAAGGTCACCCAAAAACAGATCCAATATTTACATTCATAATTTAACCAAAAAAATTGGTAACCAACCTCTGAGGAACCACCCAACCAATCAACAACATATATATCTAGACCATAAACCACTAATACATTCTTCTCCACTCTAATATTGATGTTAATAAATTACCTTTACTTATTCACCAAGTTATTTTGTCATATCAAGTCTATGAGATCCCACGAAGGGTTTGAAATTTTACATTATAGGCCTTAAATAATAGAGACACAAAACATTATAAACATGATTACTGGTTAATACTTGTATAGTAAATATAAAAATTAAAAATTTAACAAAGTTCTCCATTCATATTAAAGCATCCAGATTAAATTTTTTTTACTTAATAAGTGTAATATTGGAATGATCAATACCCAATTTATCATAATACCAACAACCACAGTTGTTCAACCAACTCCATTTGACATTCCATTACTTATATGCATTAATTTTTATTCTCCAAATGTAAATTGAATATAATATCAAAATAATGGGTGCAATAATTGAATTTTTTTGGTGTAATGCAGATTTTGAAAATATTTCAAAATATTTTTTTTCCCAAATCTAACATTCCATTGGATTTTTTACTAGGTGTTTTGATTACTCTATGAGTGTTTTCGGATATGGAGGCCCTTTGTTTTTAAAATGTAAATTATAGTTCCTGTTGTGGTTTTAGAGCTAGATGTGTATAGAATATTGTTAGTGGGAAATGAAATCTTGTAGGGTTCATCAAATTGTGTTGAACAGTGGGAATTTTTGAAAAAAATAACAATATATTTAAATCATGATTCTAACAATTGGATCATGGTGTAACTAATTAGGTATCCTATCCAGGCATGTAATCCTTCTATAAAAAGGGGTAGCCACATGCTTTGATAATAATTTGATAAACAATGCATTATGAATTGTAACATAAAAGTTAATAATTTATAAAATGTCCCCTTACTAAATTTAATACATTATCCTCCCATTTTATATCTAATGATTTTCTAGTACTCCTTCTAGAATGAACAACCACTTTCCCCTTACATTCATTAATAATTTCTCCATCAAATCATGATAATGTCATCTGTAATACTTTTATAATGCATTATAGAGTTTATTCCCCCTTCCCTCCCACCTATATATTTTTTCCTTCATTTTAATTAGTCATACCTCTCCTTTTATCCATTATTATATATTTCATGGTTTTTATAATAGTTTTTTATTTATTCAATTCTTGACAGTAAATTTTTATGATATCTGGTTTATATACTTATATAATAAATTTTTTTTGGATCAAAAACTATCCATCATACCGCTATTGAATTCCATGTTCATGGGATTTTATGTTGAACTGACTAACATCTTCATGATATATATCTATAAATTAAATTTTTTGTTCCACGTTATATTTAATTACACTGTCCAATAGATTGTGTATAGTCTTTGGGATAGTGTAAGTTAGTACCCTTGATTAATTAATGAGGTTACCTAATGTGTTTCCTAAACTAATATTGACAAATATCTTATATGTGGATGTCAATGATGAAACCTAGAATCTCTTTATTGGTCATGTGGTATGAATCACATTTTTACTCTATCAAAAATTAAATAAAATTGAGACATTACTTAAGAAATAACTAAATTATTCAGATTGACTAAGGGGATACTTGATGATTTATTGATTCTAAAGATTATACCTCTAAGATACGGTTTGGATTTTTGGTTCTGTAATGATAAATAATTCTTCCTTGGAATCCAGAGATTCTTAGAAATTATTGGATTATACTTATTACCTAATAATGATCCAATGATTCTTAGTAATTTTTGGAGACCATGAATTACCAACCTATGTATAATAAAAGATTGTCGAGTTGTGATTCCAAGGATTACCTTGTAGATTAAGTTATTATTGGATTGTATAATTTATTTTTGGATAAAAACAAAAAACACATTCAAAAGGTTATATGATCAATTATAGGAGTCACCATAGAACACTTACCCCTATAGTGTTTTATTTATTATGATTCATTAAATAAAAATAAAAATTAGAATACACTGATAATAAAAAATATATTATTATAAATTATATTGTTGGGGGAGTACTATGTCACACTGACAAACATCATAGGGAATTTTTGGTACTTGAGAAGACTTTGTGGTTATATGGGAAACCCTTTATGAATGATATTTCATTTTTTATATAGTATGATGAATAAAATAAATGATCATAAAATTTCTTAGAATTAAATTTTTATATATTCCATGTTTTTTAATTTTATTCACTTTATTGGAAATTGATTAATATCATCTGACACAAACACACACACACACACACACAAATATCTCTTTATGACCTGTATGGAGATTCTTTTTTATACATCAAGAGATTTCTTATTTTTTTAATATATTTATTATATAAGATATTTTTCATGTATGGATGAGTAATTTGTAATTATATTTAAAGAGTTTATCTCTAATACGATAGTATAGAATCTGACCATACAACCATATTCAATCAGCTCTTATCTGATTTTTCTGAAATATGATGAGGCACGATTAATGTTCTGTGACATAACTAATTTGGAAATTTCTTAGTGATATCCAGCCGAATATATTACTATGTTGTATCATATAGCCATTTATTTTATCAAAATATTTTTGAATGGAATAAAGAAGATACGATGTTGTCAAAAAATGTAATCGTTAACACCATTAGGGTTTCAGTGGCCATAAAATAATAGAAAGGCAATTTTACAAGGGATTGGATTATTTTAAAGGTCACTGCTTTTATGTTTTACCTATATCATATATAATGACAAATTGATTGTGGATTAATATATTATTGGAAATTTATTCCTTTATTAAAGTTGAAATTGGTCATTTTAATGTGAACTATATCTGTTACATAAAATTCACTTATATTTCTCATAAATACATATGATTGATTATATGGATGTGGAATTGGGATAGTTATTTAATGTATCTTTATAAAAATATATTTCATTTTATTATATACTTACTGAGTAATAATATAAAAATGATTCTTCTACTGAATAAAATTATAATTCATGACTACTAATTCAGCTTACTATATAATGTCAATTAGTATTTTATATGAAACATAAATTATGTTTTCCACTAGAACATGATAATAAGGATTCATTTAACTAATAAATATTAATCATTAATATAGTAATTAGAAGGATATTCCATCTCTATTAGTATATATGTTGTTCATTAGCTTTTTCACTATGTTAGAATTACTAATATACTCCCATATACTCTATGATAGCTCCATATTTTTGTTATTTTTCTCCCAATTCTCTATATATCCCAAAACCGTCATCATTATAATGGTTTATTTCTATCCACATGCTATTTTTTGACATTACGTTTAACTATAACCATGTTTTCTATCCATATACACTATTTATGTAATGAATACGTTAGTATATATATCAATGGTTATTTTTTTTGGAGTCTGGATGATTTTGGTGAATGGAATTTAGACGTTGGATTTCCCATGACCCATTTACATTGAATATCTGATGGAACTTTTGAATCTATGTTTGAAACATTCCTCCCTATCAAAGAACATGTTTGTATACATTGATTCAGTAGGAAATGTGTGGTTTGGTGACAAAATTTGTAGAGAAAAGTGGAGAATTGTTGTGGGGTTGGGTTATTCGATTTTGTCAGAGTGTTACCCTTATTTATTGTTTGATTTCAGTTTCAAATGTTAGTTGTATAACACGAACCTTAGGGTTATATCCTAAACAATCATTTTTGTTTTATGTAATCTAATTTTTATCAACCCATCTCTTGATATAGGGAATTTATTATTGTTTGATTGTATTTTAGGTGTCAGGCAAACTTTTTGTGGGATAAATTTATTGATATTTAATGATTTTGGCAGTAATGTTTTTTTTGTGATGGGATAGTTTTGTTTTGGGATGTTATTGAAATAATTTTCAACTGCCTATTCACCATTGTTATTGATTTTCTAGTTTCATTGTCACATATATCAAATTTATTTCTACAGATGAAGGAGACTTTATCCTTGATGGTGATGATTGTGTGATTGGGTGGATAATGGTTATATTCCTTTGGGTGAAGTGCCACCTCATGTGATGTAAGATGTACGGATGAATGGTTGATGTCCAATCATTCATTCATCAACCACACAGTTATTCATTTTTTTGGATGATTCCCTTTAAAAAATAATATTTTATGTTTCAAATTAGAATTTTAGTTATCTAATTGGGTTTTTTGTTTTCATTTTTTATTTTTGATTTGATATTTTTGGTTTGGAAGATGGAAAAATTAGGGAGTTCATACTAAACCCTAAAAAGAAAAATTTTAAAAATATAAAATAGAGGATTATGAGGTGGTGTTTTAGTTTATCTGATTCTCAATTATGAATCAAATGACTAAAGATAAATAAATTAGAAATATGCTAAATGGGATCTTATATGTTCACGATGTTCACCAAGAGTCTGAAAAGTATGGTCCATAAAAAAAACCATAGTATGATTTATTTTGGAGTGTGGGATGTAAAAAATAGTTTTATGATATGCCTATTAATGAGTTCCATAATATTTTATATCATGATCTATTATAGTAATTTTTTTATAGCATGGTAAAGTAATTGTATCAAAATATCTCCTCGACAACCACTGATAGAGTGCCAAGAAGGTATTTTTGTAAACACCACAATGATGGTAGGAATGAATCCATTTATTGTTCAATAGAATATTATGGATAATGATCCTAATGAGATATTAAAAAGAGTAATGTAGTCAATTGATATACATGTTTGTCAAGCTATGACTATAATGAATGATTTTACTAAGGAGTTTTAGATGTTGTATCCAATATTCATTAATAGGAATGGTTGTAATATTATATTTGAGTCTAGCAATGTTCATAATGATAATAAATTTGTATTAAGAGGTACCCTAAAATAAGGTTGAAGATGGATTGTTATTTTTTTGGCCTAGTGTAATAATTATGGGATATGGAAGTCAAGAATTATTAGTTTCTTGGATTTCTAAGGAAGAAAGTTTTGACATATTTCTTTATAAATATCTTCTCAAAAACCATAACATCATACAAGGAAAGTGACAACATATTCCTTATGATGAGATGTATATCAATGAGTTATTTTTATAATTAATTCATTTTGATAGTATATAGTGATATTGTTAGTTGGGAATCATATGGGTTGGCTGAGACATTTTTTGTACATCCTGAGGTACATTGATCGAGGTCCACTCATTGTTATTCTATTGATGCATTATTTAGAGTTTTTAAATAAATAGATAGTTATTTTGGAAAACATCAGAGATGGATGAGGTTTAGTGTTGGTGTTTTATAATGGGGGATATGTAATGGGCCATCTTGTCTTTGGATGTGATACATTAATAGAATATACTAGGTAAGAGATAACTAGGTAAACCAAGTTTTTGGTAAATATATTTCTCCAGGGTTAATAAGTTTCATTAAATATATTTAGTTTTATTGAACAACATAAACATGAATTTAAAGGGGTTGAATTCTTGTTTATTTCAAAAAATAAGGGGATATTTGTAACCATTAGTGATTCTGTAGGAGGAAACAATAGTTTTTTTATTAAAAAATAACATATTTATGTTAAGGGTCATAGTGTGGGATCAACTACAGTGTGGAATGAAGGTAGCAGGTTGTAAAAAAGACATTAATTCCATGCTTCATCCTATTTTTACCATTGGAATGTTCAATAATATCAACAATGTAGTTCTTTATAAGAAACACAAATAAAAGTTTAGGTTTATTTTGTAGACCAGTAGTATACCATTTAACCCTCTCATACTGAACACATAGTTAGATCACCAATTATTTAATGTATAATCTCTATCGAATATAACTTTATTGAGAACATTATTTGATGTAATAACATCTCATACATTCATACTGTCTCATTTCTGGAATGTTTTGGGACTACACAATGAGAACATATAAAGAGTCACACCTATCAAAAACCCATTTTGGCAGTGATTGAGGGGTGCTCAATAGTATAGAAAATGAGTCCATCTAATTGGTGTGTATGTAATCTACTAGGATATAATTTTCTTATTAATTAATGGATTTGATTTATTTATCATGATTCTATTATCACGTCCTCTTTATGGACATGTCAATTGTGATCATAGACACGTGTCCTCCACCTATCATGAGGGTGATAAAAACGTAAACTATTTGGAATGAGAATTATTCATGTAGGAAATAATAATGAAAATAATCGTTTTTTTATACCATATGATTCTAGTATAATTCTTGATGATGGGGAGACATAATATATAAATGTTACAATGTCTTTTTACTAGTTCAGATACAACATTTTAAGGGACCTATATGGGATTCCATCCAAGAGAAGGATTGATATTATAATAAAACTCATTATCAGTTTTGATCCTATATCAACTTAAAATAATTATATAATTAATAAATATGATCATAAAATAATGGGTCAATTAGAGGAATTATATTCCATGAGATTCATGGGACTGAGTATATCTCCTTTGGATGCTCCATCAGTATTCACAAAGAAGGTGAAAGATTATTATAGGTAATAAATGGAAAACATAAGTTTAAAAAATTGACGATTATAAATAGGAACAATATATGTATCTCCCTGACCTATTTTATTAAAAAATTAGAGAATGAATATTATATATAATTAATTTGTGAATATTTTTCCACAAACTAATGATAAGACATTTTGAATTATCTCACAGTTCATTAAATAGCATGAATTTTCTAAATGATTAAGTTATAATGTCATTAATCTAAATAATAATACTAGAATTATCAATGATACTATTGAATATGAATCCCATACTTAAATAGACACCTTTATGTTCACTTCTTTATGATAACCCATTTTAGTCTTAGTTAGAAGAGGATATCACATGAAACTATGAAATCATTTGATGAAAAATTCAAAAGCATATTCTATATAACATGATCTCAGTTGTAGACTATTATAATGAGTAGTTAAAATTACTGGGGAACGTTATATCAGATTTTAAAGAATCATTAGTACTCATGGTGTAACACCCGAGATTTTTATGAGTAATATTTTGTTTTTATATATCATCAATGTAATCTTTCACTACACACTTTCTTGTCTTACTTTACATGCAATCGCGACCTTCCTCGATAGCTTGTGTTGTACACAATACCGAGTTTTACTAAACAACGATATATTATTATAATATTGTTATGAACTAGCCGTTATGAATAGTGTTAACTAAATTTTGAATTTTATAACATTATTATTCATCTTACACATTTCTAGAACATGTTATAAGAACAAAATAATTTTTTAGGGTAAAATAAGTATTTTTCAAAAAATGCAGTTTTGCTGCCTTTTGATGGCGCACCCACATTAAATCTAGTTTTTGACATGTTTATATGTTTAATTTGATAAAATAAAATTCTTCATTTGAATCAGGATATAAAAATTTGCATTAGATAAAGTTTTGATATTATTCCGATAACTTTATTTTTATGAATAGTAAAAACACGCTATATTTTAATTAAAAACAACTTTTTTCATCATAATATCTTATGTGGTTAAATTATAATATTGAATGGTTTTAAAGTATAAATAGAATATATTTTTACCATTTAATATAATTTATTTCATTATCATTGATTTTACCTTGAATTCGTAGGTTAAATCAATTCAATCTTTTGCAATGTTTTAAAGAAAAACCCGTTTTCTTTCGACAACAGGATTAATTTTAATTTAATTTCAGAATCTTTTGTGTATTGAATTTGAAAAAATGGATTACATATTTGGAATCAGTGGGTCCAAATTATGTTAATAAGCTACTTTTTATTTTTGGGAATTATGAATAGTAATTATGGAAAATTTTATTTACCATAGTTAAAGGTAAATCGGGTAATTAAGCGTAAATATAATATTTTAAAATTACCCTAACAAATGTCAAAATCCTATTGGATGACTAAAAGTCGACCCATATCACCTAAGGGTCAGATTATATTCCTTTAATTAAATTCTGTCAATGAAAATAATTTAATTATTATTAAAACCAAAGAATGTGACAACATGTCACTTTCTTAAATTATAAAAGTATAATAATTTTAATCTAGTGATAAACTTCATGAAACTTAGAACATGAATAGTCTCCAGAAATATAATACAATTATCTAAATCATAGGAATTTATTTAGAATTTTTAGGGATTAAAGAATTATCATTTATTATGATACAAAGATGATGCAGTAATTATCTTATTAATGAAATATTGACATAATTGATGTTATAAATACCCAAATAAATGTAATTTGAGACTTTTTATGAATTACACTAATTTTATAGGTTACTATGATATATTAGTGTTGCTTTAATTAACTTGGTTCGATCATATAATTCTGTTATGACTTTCACAAAAATCATATATCAAATAGTGTCAAAATTGTCACAAAATAGTTTTTAAATCAAATATTAAATTACTAATTCTTATTTTATTCCTAAAAATCTATGGTTCAGCAAAATTACTTAGATAAGGATATATATACTAATAATAAACAATTTTGGGTTCGTTTGGCATGTTATAGTAAGTGTATTAACCATATAGTGAAAGAAAACAAAAAGACACAGTAAAAGTAAAATTATTTATCTTAGAGTTAAATGTAATTGATTAGGTTAAAATAATACCCTAAACTTGTCTAAATCCTATTGGTTGATAGTATTTCGACCCATATCCACTTTAGCTTAGAAATAAGACCCTTTGGAACCATTATAAACCGATTTTGACTTTAATAAAAAATAATATTTTGAGATATTCCTAAGGTGCCCCTCTCCTCCCTTATAAAAGGGCACCTCCTCCCCCTCCTCCTCACCCCAATTTGAGAACTCAAGATCGGCCAAACCCTGCCATTTTATCCTCTCCACTTACCTAGAATAATACTTGAGGTCCTGGTCTTCTTCAAAGACCAATCTTAGTTCCCTAAGTGGAGGATTCAAAGAGGCGTTCCAAAGAAGAGGTAATATCTGTTACCGATCTTTTCAATTTCTTTCTTCTTCAACTTCTTCTCCTTTAGTTGTTTCATGATAAAGTAATAACATAAGTATTACTTACAAACTGATATGTTATTATAAATATGAAACAACCCTAATTCACCTTCTATCCATCCTACGGAAAAATGAAATCACCGCGCGTGCGTACGTACGGAATACCGTCTCCACGCCGTGGTGTAATCTATTTTCCACCACCACCATACAAGGATGGGTATAATAGTGTAATGAGTAACTATTTATGATTATTATAAAGTAATATTGATACTTAAATAATATATATATACTCCAATACAATTCCACGATCATAGGAACGATATCATCACTCGTGCATACGTACGGAATACCGTCTCCACGATGTGATGCGACTCGTTCTACGTGATCATCATTACATAGTAATTATATAAATGAATTGAATGAATAAATATGATATATGTTACACTAATACCATTCTGTATATAAGGTATCTATAACCTTAAAATAAGAATAAGAATTTATTCGGCAAAACACGCATAAGAACAAAAGGCAATAAAGACCCGAGTAACAAGTAACAATGAAATATTACTAATAAGAAGCTAAGAATATGACCATATATGAAATCATATCAATATTTATGATTCTGTAATAAGTAAATAACATTATTTAAACCATTATACAGGAGCTTCGGACACGTACAAAGCAAATCGGACCTAAGGTAAGGGAAATATCACAATCTCATTTTTATCTGAGATTGTTTATTTGTATGTATTTACTGGGGTGTATTTTATCATCCACATCCATGTTCCCTCAATATGTAATATTGTTTCCATCCACATACAATAGTTCAAATACAATTTTACCCTTCGGTGAGTTTTTAGTAAAGAATATGAAAGGAATCTTTTGACGTTTTTTTCGTACGAGGTACTTTTTGACTTTTCCGACAAAGGTACGAAGAATGTTTTTTTAACTTATACGGCATGAATGTATTTTTAAAACATTATTTCCAAGAATCTTCCTTTATAATGTTTTCAAGTTTATTTTTAATCAACTTATTTTAGTTTATAATTGTATGACATGTTAAGAAAAGAAAAGTGTTTTTGAAGTAGAAAGGATATTTTCCTCAAGAATGGAGGTCAAATGTTTTATCAAAATTATTTTCCATCTAAGATAATATAGGGTTCTGTTTTTATCCCTATTATTACATTGATTTGATTATGTTTTGGGGGAATTATTTTTATGAATTCATTTACCTTATATGATTTTTTTTATGATGTCATTATGATTCAAGAATCCCATTTTTGTTACATGTGTTATGCGATGATTTATGATTATGTGGCACACATAAGAAAGGATTCATTATAAGATGGGTGGGACCTATATCTCCCTCCAATGCATTGGGTAAAGATTTTATATCTCATGAGATAGACATGGCTGGAACGGTAGGTTATACCGGTTCAGTGAAACAGGACTGGAACGAGGGTGACTCGGTTCAGAAAGGGACTCTGTCCACTAAGATAGTCTTGGCAATGAGTCATGAATAACAAGAAATGATTTTCCATGATTATGTGTGCATGCCACAAAGTTTCAAGTTTCATGTTATGATTATGGGGATCTCATTTTCACTTCAATGATTTGTTCCATGTTAAGATATTATGATCTCTTTTGCAGGTTATGATTTTCAAAAAGATATGATATGATTTTTATTTCCTTTATTTGCCCTTGCTGAGAATTTGACCTCACCCTTTTATGTTTTCTTTTCCCCAGGCCAGGAAGATGGATATTAAGTAGAATATGCTAAAAGGGACCCTAGCTATGATGAAATAAATGGGAGACACTGTAGAATATTTATGAACCGGTTGTTTATGTTTCCCAGTTTCTAAAGACACTATACCTATATGGTCCTTTGTTGTTTTTTCATATGTTGTAATAAGTGTGCTTCAATTTTGAAGTATTAACAATGTATGTAAAGTATGGGTCGTTATAGTTGGTATCATAGGAAAGGTATAGTCAACCTTTGGAAACTAGGATGTGAAAGCCTTAGTAAGAACCCTAAGGATATGTCTAAGCATAGAACACAATCTTAGTGTTTTAGAAATGGCCATGATTACCCTAGGATAAGACCTTATGTGTGAAATTTTATCCTTGATTATGTGGTTTTCCTATAATAATTAGTGTTTCTCACACTATTCTTCTTGGTTTTAGTCAATGGCTGGAACCCGAAGGAACCGTGTTAATGCGGAATGCGATGGGCAACGCAATGATTGTCCCCCTGAGAAACCAAACGATATGGGAGCAGGAATGAAAAATCTTGTAGCCATGCTCACACAACTTTCTCAAGCTATGAATCATGCAGGACTTCCAAACGAGCAAAGGAAGGAGCAACATTCTGTTGAATCCTTCATGAGGCAGCGTCCACCTTCTTTCAGTGGGTCTACTGATCCATTAGTTGTTGAATAATGGATTAGTACTACTGAAAATATATTTTCAGTTCTTCAATGTTCTGAACATGATAAAGTCATCCTAGCAGTGTATCGTTTGGAAGGAGATGCTGATCAATGGTGGAATCTTATTAAGAATAAGAGGCAAAGGTATGAAATTGAGTCTATGTAATGGGACGAGTTCAAGAACTTATTTTTCAATAAGTACTTCCCTCGTATTCTCCGAACAAAGATGGAGAAATAGTTTCTTGAACTGAAGCAAAGGGATGATGAATCTGTTGGTACCTATGAAGCAAATTTTACAAGACTTGCAAGGTATGCTTCTGGTATTATTATCCAACCTGAGAGTAAGATCGATCGATTCTTTAGTGGCTTAAAACCAAGTCTTCGAAGTGCGTTAGCCATAAGGGACTTAAATAGCTATGAGGAAATCGTTCGATGTGCTCTCAAAGTCGAGATGGAGATTGGAGTAACCCATCAGTCACATGGGTTTGATAAGAAGAGGAAGATGGAATTCAAAGAAAAATCTAAAGAGCACACTGAAAAGAAGATGAACTTTCCCTTATTCTCAAAGTGTGGAAAGAAACATGGAGGGAGTTGTCTTAAAGGTACAAGTAAATGTTTTAAATGTGGAAAGGAAGGTCATCAGGCATTTGAATTCCGCGATAATGGGAAGAAGATGTCTAATGATGCAAACAAAGGAAGGGATACACAGAATTAACCTACTACACTTCAATGTTTCAAGTGCAAGGATATGGGTCATTATGCCAATCAATTCCCAAATCCAAGGGTTGATGATGATGGTCGACGTCAACAAAATCTTAAGGCTAAAGACAAAGGAAAGTCACATACAATTTCTATCAGCGATGTGGAGTACGATAACGAAGTGGTGAAAGGTACACTTACCATCCACTCTAAAGTAGCAAATGTTTTATTTGATTCTGGATCCACCCACTATTTATTTCTGAAAAAGTTTCTAAGGGTATCACCGTACTACCTCAACAATTAGATGTTGAGTTAGCTGTGACGACACCTAATGGCACAACAGTCGCATCAAAAGTTTATAATTCTTCTCCGATCGAAGTTTGTGGGGAAGTGCTTCCTGCAAATCTTGTGATCCTTCCTTTAGTGGAATTTGATGTGATTCTTGGCATGGATTGGCTTTCTCTACATGGAGCTCATATCAATTTCCAAAGAAGGGAAGTCACATTTCATATTCCAGATCAATCTACGATCGTCTATCAATGCAAGGATGAACATAACCTTCCAGTGGAAATTTCTTCCATCTTATGGGTATTGATTCCACTAAATGAAGGTTATTTATCTCAAATGGTTGGTGAGAAACTCACGATTAAGAATATGCCCATTGTACGGGAGTTTGATGATATATTTCTGGAGGAATTACCGGGTCTTCCACCAAATCGTGAAGTTGAGTTTTCAATAGAACTCGTACCGGGCGCTTTGCCAATTCAAAGACACCTTATAGAATGGCCCCAATTGAGTTGCAGGAATTGAAGAAGAAACTCCAATAGAATCTTGATAAGGGATTCATACGCCCTAGTGCGTCACCTTGGGGAGCACCTGTTCTATTTTTTAAGAAGAAAGATGGATCAATGAGACTCTGCATTGATTATCGAGAACTTAACAAGATCACTATCAAGAACAAATATCCTCTCCCACGCATTGATGACTTATTTGACCAACTACGCGGAGCTCAATACTTTTCCAAGATTTATCTTCGTTCAGGGTATCATCAATTAAGGGTCAAAAGGGAGGATATACCAAAGACGACTTTACGTACAAGGTATGGACACTATGAATTTATAGTGATGCCATTTGGTCTTACTAATGACCCTGCTATCTTCATGGATCTAATGAATAGAGTCTTTAGAGACTATCTTGATCAATTTGTTGTAGTCTTTATAGACGATATTCTTGTCTATTAAAAGAGCAAGAAAGAGCATGAAGATCACTTGAGAATTATATTGAAGACCCTGAGAAAGGATAATCTTTATGCCAAATTTACCAAGTGTGAATTTTGGCTTAAAAAAGTTGCATTTTTGGGTCACATAATCTCAAAAGAGGGGATATCTGTGGATCCAGCAAAAAAAGAGGTTATCGAAAGATGTTCAAGACCAACAACAGTAACTGAGATCCGAAGTTTTCTTGGTTTGGCTGGATACTATCGATGTTTTGTAAAGGATTTTTCATGATTATCTAATCCACTCACCAAGTTGACTCGGAAAGGAGTTAAGTTTGTTTGGACAGAGGAATGTGAAGAGAATTTCAAGGAGTTGAAAAGAATGTTATCCAGTGCACCTGTGCTCACACTTCCTTGTAGTGGAGAAAGGTTTGTGATCTACAGTGATGCATCCAAGAAGGGATTGGGGTGTGTTATTATGCAAAATGATAGGGTGATAGCTTATGCCTCACAGCAGTTGAAAATACATGAGGAAAATTACCAAACTCATGATTTGAAGTTGGCTGCGGTAATCATTGCATTAAAGATTTGGAGGCATTACCTTTATGGTGAAAGGTGTGATATTTATACTGATCATAAAAGTTTAAAGTATATTTTCACACAAAAGGAGTTGAATATGCGTCAAAGAAGATGGTTTGAGCTGATTAAGGATTACGACTGCTCAATCCATTACCACCCTGGGAAAGAAAACAAGGTGGCAGATGCATTATGTCGACAAGACCATGATAGTTTATCCATGATGAGGATCACAAAGGATTTAATATTTATGGATTTACAAAGGATGGATCTTGGAATTATAATGGAAGGGGAAAAATCTTATCTTTCTCAAATGAATGTTCAACCATCTATACATGCGAAGATTAAGGAGGCACAGAAAGAAGATGTCGAGTTACAATAGAAGTTGAGAAATGTTCCTGAATTCAACCTTGATTGTGATGGGATAATAATGTTCAGCAATTGGGTTTGTGTTCCTCCCATCCCCGAATTAAAGAAGGAGCTGCTGGATGAGGCTCATTGTTCTTCATTCTCTATTCATCCTGGAAGCACGAAGATGTATAGGGACCTGAAAGAGTACTTCTGGTGGGATGGCATGAAAAGAGATGTTGCTGAATATGTCTCTCGATGCTTGGTTTGTCAACAAGTTAAAGCTGAGAGACAGAAGTCTAAGGTGATGTTACAACCATTACCCATACCCGAATGGAAATGGGAAAACATCACTATGGACTTTGTCACAGGACTTCCTAAAACATCCAAAGGCAATAATGCTATTTGGGTCATAGTTGATCTTCTTACAAAGTCTGCACACTTCATTGCTATTAGAGAGGATTTATCTCTAGATCAGCTTGCCAGGATATATGTAAAGGAAGTGGTAAGATTGCATGGAGTACGACTTTCTGTTATATCTGATCGGGATACGAGATTTACCTCGAAGTTCTGGTGAAGTCTTCAGCATACTCTGGATACAGAGTTGAGTTTCAGCACTACTTATCATCCCCAGACAGATGGTCTGTCTGGGAGAACAATTCAAACCCTAGAAGATATGTTGAGAGCTTGCTCTATGGATTTCAATGGAGGTTGGGATCAACACCTACCTTTGGTGTAATTTTCTTATAATAATAGCTTTCACTCCAGTATTCAGATGGATCCTTATGAAGCTCTCTATGGAAAGAAATGCAGGACTCCAACTTGCTAGGATGAAGTTGGGGAAAGATAGCTGTTAGGACCTGATCTCATTGATGAAATGGCAGAAAAGGTCAGACCTATTCAACAACACATAAGAGCAGCTCAGAGTCGACAGAAAAGTTATGCTGACAACCGAAGAAAAGACCTAGAGTTTGAAGTGGGTGATAAAGTGTTCTTACGAATATCTCCCTGGAAGAGGGTTATGAGATTTGGTAAGAAGGGGAAGTTGAGCCCTAGATATATCGGCCCATTCGAAATACTGGATCGTGTTGGGAAGGTAGCTTACCGATTGGCGCTTCCACCGAATCTCTCTCAAGTTCACGATGTGTTCCATGTATCTCTCCTGAGAAAGTACATACCTGATCCTTCACATGTACTCAGCTCAGAAGTTGTACCGCTGGAGCAAGATCTTTCTTATGAAGAACATCCGATAGAGATTCTGGATCGTAGCGAAAAAGTCCTACGAAACAAGACCACTCTCTTGGTGAAAGTTTTATGGAGGAACCACCAACTTGAAGAAGCTACATGGGAGCTTGAGGATATGATGAGGGAGAAGTATCCTCATCTGTTTGTTACAAAGTGACGAATTTCGAGGGCAAAATTCTTTTTAAGGGGGGTAGAATGCAACACCCGAGATTTTTATGAGTAATATTTTGTTTTTATATATCATCAAAGGAATCTTTCACTACAGACTTGCTTGGCTTACTTTACACGCAATCGCGACCTTCCTCGATAGCTTGTGTTGTACGCAATACCGAGTTTTACTAAACAACGATATATTATTATAATATTGTTATGAACTAGCCATTATGAATAGTGTTAACTAAATTTTTAATTTTATAACATTATTATTCATCTTACACATTTCTAGAACATGTTATAAGAACAAAATAATTTTTTCGGGTAAAATAAGTATTTTTCAAAAAATGCAGTTTTTCCGCCTTTTGATGGCGCACCCACATTAAATCTAGTTTTTGAGATGTTTATATGTTCAATTTGACAAAATAAAATTCTTCATTTGAATCAGGATATAAAAATTTACATTAGATAAAGTTTTGATATTTTTCCGATAACTTTCATATTTTAATGAATAGTAAAAACACGCTATATTTTAATTAAAAACAACTTTTTTCATCGTAATATCCTATGTGGTTAAATTATAATATTGAATGGTTTTAAAGTATAAATAGAATATATTTTTACCATTTAATATAATGTATGTCATTAGCATTGATTTTACTATGAATTCATAGGTTAAATCAATTCAATCTTTTGCAATGTTTTAAAGAAAAACCCGTTTTCTTTCGACAACGGGATTAATTTTAATTTAATTTCAGCATCTTTTGTGTATTGAATTTGGAAAAATGGATTAAATATTTGGAATCAGTGGGTCCAAATTATGTTAATAAGCTACTTTTTATTTTTGGGAATTATGAATAGTAAATATGGCAAATTTTATTTACCATAGTTAAAGGTAAATCTGGTAATTAAGGGTAAATATAATATTTTAAAATTACCCTAACAAATGTAAAAATCCTATTGGATGAATAAAAGTACACCCATATCACTTAAGGGTCGGATTATATTCATTTAATTAAATTTTTTCAATGAAAATAATTTAATTATTATTAAAACCAAAAGAATGTGACAACATGTCACTTTCTTAAATTATATAAGTATAATAATTTTAATCTAGTGATAAACATCATGAAACTTCGAACATGAATTGTCTCCAGAAATCTAATACAATTATCTAATTCATAAGAATTTATTTAGAATTTTTAGTGATTAAATAATTATCATTTATTATGATACAAAGATGATGCAGTAATTATCTTATTAATGAAATATTGACATAATTGATGTTATAAATACCCAAATAAATGTAATTTGAGACTTTTTATGAATTCCAATAATTTTTTAGGTTACTATGATATATTATTATTGCTTTAATCAACTTGGTTCGATCATATAATTCTGTTATGACTTTCACAAAAATCATATATCAAATAGTGTCAAAATTGACACAAAATAGTTTTTAAATAAAATATTAAATTACTAATTGTTATTTTATTCCTAAAAATATAAGATTCAGCCAAATGACTTAGATAAGGATATATATATTAATAATAAACAATTTGGGGTTCGTTTGGCATGTTATTGTAAGTGTATTAACCATATAGTGAAAGAAAACAAAAAGACATGGTAAAAGTAAAATTATTTAACTTAGAGTTAAATATAATTGATAAGGTTAAACTAATACCCTAAACTTGTCTAAATCCTATTGGTTGATAGGATTTCGACCCATACCAACTTTAGCTTCGAAATAAGACCCTTTGGAACCATTATAAACCGATTTTGACATTAATATAAAATAATATTTTGAGATATTCTTAAGGTGCCCCTCTCCTCCCTTATAAAAGGGCACCTCCTCCCCCTCCTCCTCACACCAATTTGAGCACTCAATCTCGGCCAACCCCTGCCATTTTCTCCTATCCACTTCCCTAGAATAATCCTAGAGGTCCTGGTCTTCTAAAAAGACCAATCTTAGTTCCCTAAGTGGAGGATTCAAAGAGGCGTTCCAATGAAGAGGTAATATCCGTTACCGGTCTTTTCAATTTCTTTCTTCTTCAACTTCTTCTCCTTTAGTTGTTTCATGATAAAGTAATAACATAAGTATTACTTACATAATGATATGTTATTATAAATATGAAACAACCCTAATTCACCTTCTATCCATCCTACGGAAAAATGAAATCACCGCGCGTGCGTACGTACGGAATACCGTCTCCACGCCGTGGTGTAATCTATTTTCCACCACCACCTTACAAGGATGGGTATAATGGTGTAATGAGTAACTATTTATGATTATTATAAAGTAATATTGATACTGAAATAATATATATATACTCCAATACAATTCCACAATCATAGGAATGATATCATCACTCGTGCGTACATACGGAATACCGTCTCCACGATGTGATGCGACTCGTTCTAAATGATCATCATTACATAGTAATTATATAAATACATTGAATGAATAAATATGATATATTTTACACTAATACCATTCTGGATATAAGGTATCTATAACCTTAAAAGATTAATAAGAATTTATTCGGCAAAACACGCATAAGAACAAAAGGCAATAAAGACCCGAGTAACAAGTAACAATGAAATATTACTAACAAGAAGCTAAGAATATGACCATATATGATTTCATATCAATATGTATGATTCTGGAATAAGTCAATAACATTATTTAAACCATTATATAAGAGCTTCGGACACGTACAAAGCAAATCGGTCCTAAGGTAATGGAAATATTACAATCTCATTTTTATCTGAGATTGTTTATTTGTAAGTATTTACTGGGCTGTATTTTATCATCCACATCCATGTTCCCTTAATATGTAATATTGTTTCCATCCACATACAATATTTTAAATCCAATTTTACCCTTCGGTGAGTTTTTAGTAATGAATATGAAAGGAATCTTTTGTCGTTTTTTTCGTACGAGGTACTTTTTGACTTTTCCGACAATGGTATGAAGAATGTTTTTTTTAACTTATACGACATGAATGGATTTTTAAAACATTATTTTCAAGAATCTTCCTTTATAATGTTTTCAAGTTTATTTTTAATCAACTTCTTTTATTTTATAATTGTATGACATGTTAAGAAAAGAAAAGTGTTTTTGAAGTAGAAAGGATATTTTCCTCAAGAATGGAGTTCAAATGTTTTATCAAAATTATTTTCCATCTAAGATAATATAGGGTTCTGTTTTTATACCTATTATTACATTTATTTGATTATTTTGTGAGGGAATTATTTTTATGAATTCATTTACCTTATATGATTTTTTTATGATGTCATGATGTTTCAAGAATCCCATTTTTGTTACATGTGTTATGCGATGATTTATGATTATGTGGCACACATAAGAAAGGATTAATTATAAGATGGGTGGGACCTATATCTCCCTCCAATGAATTGGGTAAATATTTTATATCTCATGAGATAGACATGGCTAGAATGGTAGGTTATACCGGTTCAGTGAAACAGGACTGGAACGAGGGTGACTCGGTTCAGAAAGGGACTCTGTCCACTAAGATAGTCTTGGCAATGAGTCATGAATAACAAGAAATGATTTTCCATGATTATGTGTGCATGCCACAAAGTTTCAAGTTTCATGTTATGATTATGGGGATCTCATTTTCATTTCTATGATTTGTTCCATGTTAAGATATTATGATCTCTATTGCAGGTTATGGTTTTCAAAAAGATATGATATGATTTTTATTTCCATTTTTTTCCCTTGCTGAGCATTTGAGCTCACCCTTTTATGTTTTGTTTTCCCCAGGTCAGGAAGATGGATATTAAGTAGAATATGCTAAAAGGGACCCTAGATATGATGAAATAAATTGGAGACACTGTAGAATAATTATGAACCAGTTGTTTATGTTTCCCAGTTTCTAAAGACACTATACCTATACAGTCCTTTGTGGTTTTGTCATATGTTGTAATAAGTGTGCTTCAATTTTGAAGTATTAACAATGTATGTAAAGTATGGGTCATTATACATGGGGATCGAAAAAGTGGTTTCTTCCTAGTGTTCCTATTATATTTTGGATATACAAAACAATTCTGGTTTAGAAAATTATTATTAGAGGTTATTATTGAACATATTTATAATGGGGGTCTTAATAGTATTCCTAGATAATAATGGGTGATGTCAGATTTCTTTGACACATGTGATAGTACCATTAATAAGATAAAAAAGAGATTCAATACCACACTCATACATAACATGGATATTCCATGTATGATGTATACGTTATACTATATTGTCTATATGTTTTTGAAAGGAGTGGTCATCATTTATGATGACAACGTGGTTGCATACATGTCTAGTTATCTTAGACCACATGATTTGATCTATCAGACCCAAAACATTGAATTATATATATTGTTATATTCCAAGATATATTTAAATAATTAACTATTTGATGATATGAACATGATGTATACTGGTCACAAGATCAAGATGTTTTTTTTTCAAAAAGAGATATTTGTTCATTTATTAAGGAAGGTGAGAAGAGTACTTATAGCCTTTTATTTATCAGAAGGCATATTACCAATTGAATGGTAAGGAAGATTTAAATGCACTTTTCAATAATATGTGGAATCGTATAATCCCTGTTTTTAGTGCTGAGTGGATGATGGTGGACCACATATAATAAGATGTTTCTTAGAATTTTGGTTTATCATGGATGATAGAACCTTACACCCTTATCCATCATATCATCAACCGGTAGATGGGGGATAATGATCCGTAATAAAATTTTAAATTGTATAGTAATAAGGGACAACAATATAGGGTTGGATAAACCACCATCCATAACTCATAATGCATGTGATAATCCACATTTTTTAGGTCATTTTATTTTTGTCATCAATATATATATGGAACTAGTAAGGGACTCACAGTTCTTGAAATTGGCTATAGAAATAGGTATTACTAAGAGGTATCATTAAAAAATATTGTATTACAGGTGGAATGGGGGGATTATAAAGAAAATTGTTTTGTCTCATGCTTCTCCACATGTCAGCTAGTGATGATTGATCACTAGAAATACAATGGTTTCCCACTAATAATTCATTTTCATGAGCAGATGTGGGA
Source organism: Viscum album (assembly GCA_963277665.1). Taxonomy (NCBI): domain Eukaryota; kingdom Viridiplantae; phylum Streptophyta; class Magnoliopsida; order Santalales; family Viscaceae; genus Viscum; species Viscum album. The sequence continues at coordinate 603,374,221 of OY728157.1, forward strand.
TGACATGACCATGGATTTATTTATTTTTTACATCATGGGAAACACCGAGAAAACAAGGAATTATGTATACTAATAAATTATACGAATAACTCTCTCAATTTTAACTAATCTTGGATGCCATTCCAGTTAATGATCTTGGTAACAATTATTTATGAGATCTTGTTTTCTTATATAAGGTTCCACGTACTATTATTTTATACGAGGATGCCCATATGACATCACACATATATTCATCACTATAAAATACACTATGTAATCATGTGTTCCCATTGGTTCCCAAGAAATAATAGATATATACAATATGATTACCTGTTTTCATTTTTTATAATATTAATAACGTGTTTATCACATCATGACTATTCTGTAGATCAATATATTATGGGAAAATATCAATAACGACATTGCCACATTGAATCATCATAACATGTTTCCACTATGGTGAGAAATAAATATATCTAAATATGTTTCCATAAAAAAATTTAATATAGTCAAATGATATCATTTTAAGCTACATAAATGATAATGGTTCATAGGCTTGGAGACTTAATGGAATTTGATATACATTCTTACATTGTTCTCCCTTGTTAATCATTATATCATAAGATATTTTTAACATTAACATCTAGTATTAAATCCCCATTTTTATTTCCCAATATATATTTTTATCATCATACATGTTCATTGAAACAAATACATTATGCATATTATCATTTCGTATCATGAGTTGTGATCTTTTAGGTAGTGACCTACATTGGAATGTTATACGTCTATGGGGTTTAGGGTATTTTTGGTGCATCCATAGCGGTAGTAAATTAATAAATAATGCGATAATAGATTTTACCTTCTGGTATTTTATCTATTCTTACATATAAATCCCATAAATTAGAATGAAACATCATAACTTAATATACAGACATGTGTTTTTATTGGAATGTAATTTTTCTCAACAACATTAAAAGAGAAATTGATCACATCATTTGATGAAATAAACCTGAATATTTTTTAATGTCGATATGGATACAATACCTATAGATGCCTTGTTACTGTAATTTGATTCAGATCCAATCCCTTTATTTTCTGTATATATTAGGATCTAAACCCTATATTATAATGGAAACTAATTATCAGTGAATGTTTACTAGGTAATTATGTGGATACTACACTGTCTTAATATCTAAAACAACATTAAAAACATAAATTCATTAACAATAAATAGTTTAATAATAAAAACTTAATAATTATCATAGTATTATATATGATGAAATAAAATCCAATGGGTCATTCTAGTCTTAAGAGCATACACAAGATCACCCAAAATCCGATCAGATATTTACATTAAAAATTTAACCAAAAATATTTTGAATCCTACTAATGAGGAACCACCCAACCAATAAAAAAAATATATCTAGAACATTCAGTACAAAGACATATCAATGTACTCTAATATTTATTTTTATCGATTTAATTTACTTATTCACTATGTTATAATGCCAGATCATGCCCAAAAGGGCCCATGAAGGGTTTGAGTTTGAAATTTATAGGCTGTAACTAATAGAGATGCATAAAATTGACAACATTTATATCAATGAATACTTATATAATAGAAATAGACATAAAAAAACAAATAACAATTATTCGTACATAGTAAACCATCCTTATTATGCATTTATTTAACATAATTACTGCCAAATTGGAATGATAGGTAGCCAATATATCGTAATACAAACAACCACAACCTTTCAACCAACTCCATGTAATATTACATTACTTTTATGCATATATTTTGATTCCCCAATTGTACATTAACAACAATATCATAATTTTTTGGTGTAAAAAATGAAAAAAATTTGGAGGTATGATTATTTTTAAAATATTTCAAATTCATTTTTATTCCATATATATCATTCCATTTTAATTCGTACAAGGGGTTAATATTCTTAAAATAGTTCTTTGGGAGATGGATTCCCAATGTTTTAAAAATGGAAGTTGTAGTTCATGTTTCACTATTAGATCTAGATGTGCATAGAACATTATTAATGGGAAAACAAATGTTGTATGGTTCATAAAATTATTTTAAATAATGGGTATTTCATGAAAGAAAAAAATATATTTAAATATTGATTCCTACAATTGGATCATTGTTTACCTAATCAGGGATCCTAAATATGCATTGCATGATTCCATAAATAGTGGGATTCTCTAGATTGGATAATATTTTGGAAAACAATGCACTATGAACTGTGACGTATAAGATAGTAATTTACAAAATGTCCCCTTACTAATTTTAATACATTATAATCCATTTTTATACCCTATGTTTACCTAATACTCTGTCTAGAATGAACATCCTCATTCCCCTTCCATTCATTAATAATTTAGCTATCAAATAATAAGAATATCATATATAATACTTCACTAACGAATTATTGGAATTATTTTACCCTTCTATTATCTCCCATAAATGTTTACCTTCATTTTCATTACTCATTCATACTAGTTCCTAGAATTACATTTGTATATATTTCTAGTTTTTTCATTTTATCCATTTCATTGGATGTTTATGAATATCATTTTAAATATATATATATATATATATATATATATCATTATGACCTATATGGAGATTCATTTTTATACATCATGAGTTTTCTGAGTTCGTGAATATTTTCATGATTTTTGATATTTTTCAAACATTGTCTATCACATGTAGTCTGATTTGTCTGGAATATGATGAAGCACAATTGATGTCATGTACCATAACTAATTTGGAGTTTTCATAGTGATATCTTGTCAGGGATGTCACATAGTGGTATCAGAGAGCCATTTATTTTATCTAAATATTTTGAAATGGTATAAAGAATATATGATGTTGTCAAAAAATTGAATGGTTCACACCATGGGGTTTCAGCAATGACAACTTTCATGAAAGGATATTTTATAAGGGTTTGGATTATTCTCCAGGTCTCTACATTTAGGTTTGATCTATATCACATATTATGACACAATAGATTGAAGATTCATATACTATGGTATATTTATCCATTCCTTAAAATTGGAATTGGGGATGTATATGTAAACTACATCAAACACATAATATTCACATATATTTCTCATAAATACTTATGATTGATCACGCAGATGTGGTATTGGGATAGTTATTTAATGTTTCTCTAAAAAATTATATTATATTTAATTATTCATTTATTGAGTGATAATATAAAAATGATTCTTTCACTGAATAAAATTTCAATTCACTACTACATATTCTACTTACTATATAATGTAAATTATTATTCAATATGAAACATATATAGTGTTTTCCACTCTATCAGGATACTAAGGATTCATTAAGATAATAAATATTAATCATTAACATATGAATTAAAATGAAATTTCAGCTGAAATGATATATAGTATTTTACATTAACATTTTCACCATGTGAGAATTATTAATCTACTCCCATATATTATATGATAGCTCCTAATTTTAGCTATTTTTCACCCAATTATAAATATATCCCACAACCTTTATAATTATAATGATTTCATCCTATCCAGTTACTATTTTTTCGATTTTCCCTTTCACTATATGCAATTGTTTTATCTATATACCCTTATAATGCTATGAATCTGTTATAATATATATCAATGGTTCCTTCATTTGGATTCCGGATGTTATTGGTGAATAGTATTTAGAAGATTTATATCCCATGATTATAATATATGGCATATCTAATAGGCCCTTCAAATCTATGTTTAGAACACTCCACCCAAAAAATGATCTAGTCGGTATACATTGATTCAGTTTGGAAAGTGTTCTTTGGTGACTACATTAGTAGAGAAAAGTGGAAATTTTTTGTTGGGGTTGGTTATTCGGTTTTTTGATATTGTTATACTTATTTATTGTATGATTTAATTTTTCAATGTCATTTTCACAAAACTCCACTTATGGATATCTATCAAATAATAATTTTTTATCTATTATTATTTTTCACATACTATCTTTTGAGATAGGAAATTATGTATTGTTTGATGATATTTTTGGGGTCATGCAAACATATTGTGGGAAAAATTTATCGATAGTGTGAGTAAAATGTTTGTATCAATGGTAGAATTCAAGTAATTCAATGATAAACCAAATAGATATTATTTTTTGGATGGTACCCTTCCACAAAAAAAATTATGTTTAAAATTAGTTTTTGAGTTATGGAATTGGGTTAATTTATTTTGATAATTTATTTTCAATTTTGATTGTTTGTATTTTTTGAGGTAACATTTTGAGGGTTCATAAAATACACACAAAATAATAATTTTAACATGAATAATAATTTAGTTGTGAGTTTGTTTTTTTTGTTTTTATGATCCTCAATTATGAATCATATTACTAAAGAGAAATAAAAGAGAAATGTGGAAATTGGGATCTTAAATTTTAATGATGTTCACTAAGAGTGTGAAATGTTATGTTTATAAATACATAAATGTTTTGAGTAATTTTTTATTGTAAAGGAAGAATAATAGAATATTATGATATGCCTATTAATAAATTCCAAAAAAAATTACATCATGATCGATTATAATAATTATTTAGCGACTGTGTAAGAATTTGTAGAGAAATTTCTCCTCGACAACCACTAATAGAGTTCTTAGAGGGTATTTCTTTGAAGACACAAAATATGGTATGAATGAATCCATTTAGAGTTCTAGAGAATATTATGGATATTGATCCTGATAAGATATTAATATGATTCATGTAGTCAATTGATAGATATTTTAGTCATACAATTACTATAATGTATTTCCTTAGTAGGGAGTTTTAGATGTCATATCCAATATAAAGTAATAATAATGGTTTTCCTACAGTATTAGAGTTTGGGAAAATTTTCATCATTATAGAAAATGTGTATAAAGAGGTACCCCAAAAAAGGGTAAAGCTGGAATGTTATTTTTTTGGTCTACTTAATCCCAGATGATTTATACTAGTCGAGAATGATCGGCTTCTGGGGTTTCCTAGGAAGGATATTTAAACATATTTCATTATAAATTTCTTCTCAGAAGCCATATAATCATACAAGGAATGGAATCATATTATCCTTATAATCAGGGGTATATCAGTGAGTTCTTTTTATAATTAATAATTTTATTTTTATTATTTTGTGATGGTGTTAGTTGCGAAGCAGATAGATTGTGTGAGAAATTTTGTGTTCATCCTGATGTACATGGTTCAACTTCTAGTCAATATTTTTTATAGACATATTATTTATTGATTTTTAATAAATATATAGTTATATAGAATGCATGACGGATTTATGTGGTTTAGTGTTGGTCTATAATAATGGTGAAAACAAAGTGGGTCACCTTTTCTTTGGAAGTGATGCATTAATAGCTTACACTAGGTAAGAGATGAATAGGTAATAAAAGATAGTGGAACATCTATTTATCTAGGGTTAATAAGATTCATTCAATATATTTAGTTTTATTGATCTATATAGATGTGAATTTAATGGGATTGAATTCTAGTATAGTAAAAATCATGAGGGGAGATTTGGAACCATTAGTAATTCTGTAGGAGAAAAAAAGTTGATTCCTATTATGAATGATTTATTTATGTATAGGGTAATAGTGTAGGATCAACTACAGTGTGGATGGAAGGTAGTAGGTGGTATAATAGTCATTCATGCCATGCTTCTACCTACGGTTCCCAATGGCATGTTCAATAATAACAATAAATTAGTTCATTATAGGAAACAGAAATAAAATATTAGGATTATGTAGTTGACCATTAGAATACCGTTTAACCCTCTCCTACTGAACAAATGGTTAGGTAACCAATTATTTAATGAATAATCGTTGTCGAATCATAATTTATAGAGAACCTTATTTGACATAATAACATCTAACACTTTCACATTGTCTCATTTCATGAATGGGTTAGGACTACACAATGAGAACATATAAGGAGTCACACCTATCAAAAAACCATTATAGTTGTGATCGAAGAGAACAATAATTTATAGAAAATGAGACATTCTAAATGGTGTGTATGGAATATACAAGGATATAAATATATTAAGAAATAATGGATTTGATTTAGTTCACATTGTAATAACACTGATCTTCATTTCAAGTAAGTATTTCCTTTTTCTGGAGTTTGTAAGAAAAATGGAGTTTCTGGAAATTCTTAAAGTAAACCTCGTGTACATTCTTAGTACACGCCGTGTACTCTTTTTCCGCTTGAATCCATATGATGGCCGTGTTCGGGCCACACACACGGTGTGTAGGGGTGATGAGGAGGCCGGTTAAAGCGGAGTAAGGAAAAAACCTAGTACAATCCATATACTCTAAAAGTACATGTCGTGTACTTTATTGTTTTTCATTAAATTCACTGGGGTCACGACTGACAGAATGAACACCCTTCTTCTCCAGGTTCCTCGTCCAAGAACACTAGGAATCCACGGATCTTCGACGAGCCCTCGTTCTTCCGTCCATTCACTGATTTGAGCTCCGTCAATTGCGTAGGAATCACAACATTGAGTTATTTCTTCTCATAGAGCTGTGTTTTCTAGATTCTCCTATTTCTCATGATATCATGGGTTGGGATTTTTGGGCGATTTCACAGATCATCGACGTTCAAAGGAGAATCTTTCTTCGTGGTTCACATATATCGATCTCCCAGGATCAAGGTAGGTGGTTTGTGCCTTTCTGTAGGATGTCTGTGAATATTTTTTTCAAATTCCACCAATACCCTTGAACGGGGTATTGCTTGTTTCCTTTTATGCCCCTATTATTGCCTGATTTTCATGATTTCATGAGTAGAAATAAATGATTGTAAATTTGGATAATTTATATAGTGTTCATGTGCATTGCCTTGCATGTTTTGCTTATTAGGAATTTTCTAGATTCCATGCCTAGTGGTAAGATAGTGGAACTGTTGTATTGTTATGTGGTTGTGACTTAGAATGATAGCCAAGTAGATCCTAAGGTTTACATGGGCCTATACGCGTGCTATGCATGTTTTTTTACATAGGGCTGTGAGAACCTAGTGTAGTTGACCATAAGGAGATGGATGGAAGGGCTTCTCCAGAGTTTCCTTAATTTACAATGAGAGACCACAGGGGAAATTGACGCAGAGTGCTTTCCCCAGAGAGTATGTAATTCTTCGACACATGCCACATGGGGAATAACGATTGAGTGCTTCCCCAGAGAGCCTTTTAGCATGATATGAAACTATAGGTAGAATTGACGACGAGTGCTTCCCTAGAAATTCTATTAATTCTTTAGCTTGACCAGAGAGGTGAGACTGTGTGTGCATCCTAGAGGGTTTCTAGTACTTGTAGGTATAAACTTAGGACTTAGACCATGAGAAATCCATAGAGGTTACCTTTTTGTTCTACTTTCTTGAGTGGCTGCTTCTTGTTTGTAGATTATATGTTAGAATTGTGGATTGTTACTGCTGTGTATTATCATGTTTACTACTTACAGTAGTTTACCTGCCATATATTCACTGACTATTACACATAGATTTTTGGGTGGTTGCCTATTGGGACTTTGTCTCACACCCTGTTTGTGTCATGCTTTTGGGCCAAAATAGACTATGTTGTTGCAGGTATAGATACGGGCAATCACCTTTCTACATCAGGTTATTGATTGCACTGGAGCTAGAGAGAATGAGACCAAGCCGATGCTTGCGATGCTGAGGAGTTTCTCTTATGTTTTTCTTTTCTAGACATATGTGTATCATTAATTATTTACATATACTTATGCTCTAGATGTTTACAGTTATTCTTCCACTGTTTATTGTTTACTCTTGTATGGATGTCTACTATTTATGCTATTGTTTTTATTTGTTTCCTCTTCTGATGTGTACTCTGGAAATGAGGGAATAGTTTCCCCACTATCACACCCAAGGCCCTCGCTTCTAGTCGAGAGTCTTTTCCATTTGGGGAAATGCACTTGAGGCCATGTGACCAACTAGGTATGAGGCGCCTCGGGGTGGATTCCTGAACTAGGACATTACAAAGTGTTATCAGAGGGGTTCTTTTCTCTTGATTTAATGTTTGGATATGTTAGCAAGGGATATGATGGATTAGTACATGGTGTTAAGCTGTGCTTGGGATTATCTAACCTGTGTACAGGGAAAAACCATATTACCTCGTTAATTGCAGTTTCTGGTTTGTGAGATTTTTAGGTTGATCTGATTTCACATAGATTGATTCACATGCCTTGTGTTGTTATTGTTTTTCAATTTTGGTTCTATTTATGTCACAACCCAATGAAATGAGGGTATTCCATGTCATGCATTATATAGGAACTTGTTAGAAATCACATGGAATGCCTTCTTGCCATTCCATCTAGGATGAATTAGTGATTGCATGTTGTTTTGATAGACTCTATGATGATTAGTCATGATGTTGTGATAGATGTTTTTATAGAATCATTGATGTTTTATAAAAATGTTGTTTGTTCTTAACCATGCTTAAGTGAACACTAATTTTTGGTTCTTTAGGTGTTATGGGCCCTTTTGAATCGGAAATTGGTGAATTATTGACATGTTTTTCTGATATATGACTGTATTGGAAGCCATAATTTTATTCGTGGGGAGTATGGGCCTCACAGATCATAATTTGGCACCTTCATACATGTTTTTCAATTTTTTTCTGGGATTCGGTGAAGTTTCAGAGCTACTCCCTAGAAAAACCCAGAATACACAGTGTGTACATTATATATACACACCGTGAAGTTTTAAACCGTGTCACTGACTGTGTGAGTAGAAACATGGGTTGTGAAAAATCTCCAGGAACACACCATGTATAGTAGGTACACACCGTATAGTAGTAATCTGTTTACCCAGCCATGTCACTAACAACATGGGATGAGGAAGCTCGAGAAGCACATGCCGTGTTGGTAAGGAAAATTCTGTGTAGTCTTGTTCCAGGTACCCAGCTGTGTCCGGAACAACACGGGTCGGTGTTATCTTCTCCTATACACACCGTGTTTGTTTGGAACATGTCGTTTAATGGTCAGTTGTCTACATGGCCATGTCTCCAATAACACGGGTCGGGAAAGTCTTCAAGTACATGCCGTGTTTGTTCATAACACGCCATGTAGTCTCAGCCGTGTAGTCGATGGTGTAACTAACAACACGGGTCGTGGAAACCTTTTGTACTACATGTCGTGTCTTCCTGGAACATGTCGTGTAGTCACAGTTTAAAAAGACCATGTGGGTTAGCTGTGCAAGGTGATACGGGCATGGGAATAGAGTTAAGTACATGTCGTGTGGAGTTTATACATGCCGTGGAGTCTTGTTTTGTAAATCATGAGTGTTTCCTTCACTTGTTTCTATATTTTTAAACCTTTGTTCCATGTCCTCATTTTCATGATCTAAGGGATGATTTTGATCTTTCAGATTTATGCCTTCAAGACATCCTCTAGTTGTACTTCAGTCGTCAGGCAGTTATCAGACTCCAGATATGGATGATCAGGGACATCCTTCCAATCCTCCAGTCGGGCCAAACATGGCACCAGCTGTCATACCAGTTACAGGCATTGATGTGCCGTTCCGGGATGGCTTCATGAGGATGATGCAGACCTTTCAGGGATCACAACTTCCTGCAATGTTTATGGCATACTAGTCGTGGGTTTTCTAGCAGCAGCATCCTCCTACTTTCTCAGGGGAAGGAGGACCACAGGCTACACAGTCATGGCTAGAAGCCATACTGACTATATTAGAACATCTGGAGACGCCTCCAGACAGGCAGGTCAAGCTCCCTACCTACAGGCTCCAAGACTCCGCCAAGAGGTGGTGGGACATGATCTCATAGGCGGTTCATCGACAGGTTATGTCTTGAGAGGAGTTCCAGTGCGTGTTTTACGAAAACGTCTACCCGGAGACCCTAAGGGACGACCGAGCCCGGGAGTTCATGAGTCTAGAACATGATAACCTATCTATTATGGAGTATTCCTCTCATTTCACCGAGCTTCAATGCTTCACACCCCTCCGAGATGGACGTGGGGTGTTCATAGAATGGAAGTTTGAGGATGGAATCAAGTGAGATATCTGTTCGCAGGTGAATATCTTCCTGTTGACTTCCATCACTTCCATCGTCAATCATGCATTGATTGCGGAGTGCAATCTGAGAGACTCCGGATCTGCGATCCAGGGAGGTTATACTCCCAGAGCTAGTGTTCCTTCAGTTGACAGCAGGAAGCGCCATAGGGATCCAACGTGCGGTGATCCAAGGAGACGATATACATATTTAGGTAGCCAGGTCGTGTGCTACTAGTGTGAAAGGTCAGGGCACATGAGGTAGCAGGGCCAGAGAGACCTAGTGGAGTGCCGATCGTGCGGAAAGGTGGTTCAACTTCAGTGTTTCTTCCAGGTTTTCAAACCAGTTGCTGGTGAAGTGGGTTCTTCCATGACTCCTCTTTCAGGAGCTGCACCACCAGTTTCACACCAGTCGAGGAACTAGAGTTCTTCCGGCCATTCGGTCCATGGTGTTGGTCAAGGTCGTGGAATTCAGTCACCGGTCCTTTAGCACTTGTAGGGAGGATCAGCTCTGAGTTGTCAGGCAGTTTCACAGTGCCGCGGGGCAAGCCAAACATTTACAGTGGAGCAGACCAATCTGGAGTAGGATCGCGGACCTTCTACAGTTCGAGGTACGATTTTAGTAGCCTCAGTTTTATCATCATCCCTCTTTGATACTGGTGCTACGCATAACATTATATCTGTTTCTATTGTAGAGAGCCTTGGGCTCTATCTCTTTTTGTCTACTGACTTTTTGACACTAGACACACCTTTGGGGATGAGGGAATCTAGTGTACACTAGTGTAGAGAGTGCCCTCTGGAGGTTGCATGGCATCGTTTCTTATGGGATCTCTATTTTCTCAAGATGACAGGCTATTATGTCATCCTCTAAATGGACTGGTTGGTTCCCTTATAGTAATTCGACGACTGTTATCACCATAGAGTGAGTTTTGTTTCACCATAGGGTGAATCTTCTCTTCATAGTGGCGAATGGGATGTTTAGGAAAGTCGGGCAGGACTCAAGCATCATGGGATAAAAATGGTGACATCCCAGATTGCTAGTCTTTTTTTGGATGAACAAGGGACATCACAGGTATACTTTCTTCTATTGGTGGATCGTTTTAGGGATGTATCTCTAGAGGACTTTTCAGGTTTGCCTTTGGAGCGTGAGGTAGACTTCTCTATTGAGCTCGTTCCAGGAGTGTCACTGGTGTCCATTCCTCCTTATAGGATGGCTACACTTGAGTTGTAGGAGCTCAAGAAGCAGTTGGAGTAGTTCCTGGAAAAGGCTTTCATCCAACCCAGTACCTCTCCTTGGGGATCGCTCGTCCTGTTTTTGAAGAAGGAAGATGGTAACCTTCGGCTTTGTGTGGATTATCGGTAGTTGAACTAGTTGATGGTCAAGAACCGATATCCCTTACCAAGGATCGATGACCCCTTTGATCAGCTTTGAGGAGCCCATGTATTCTCAAAGATTGATTTGAGGTCCAGTTATCATCGTTTTCACCTTAGCCCATCAGATATACCTCTAACATACATCAAGATCAGGTATGGTCTATAAGAGTATACGGTTGTGTCGTTCGATCTCACGAACGCGCCATCAGTTTTCATGTCACTGATGAAGCATGTGTTCCATACTTTCTTGGACTGATTTGTTGTGGTCTTCATGGACGATATCTTGGGGTAATCTCACACTCGACACGAACATGCCACAAATCTTGAGATCGTTCTAAGAACACTGAGAGAGCATCAACTTTATCATCAACTCTCGAAGTGCCACTTTGGGATGAACAGATTCAATTCTTGGGTCACGTCATCTCAGAGGCTGGAGTATCTGTGGACCTAGAGAAAGTGAGAGTTGTAGTTTCCTGGGAGCAGCCAAAAAACGTTTTTGAGGTGCAGAGTTTCCTAGGGCTGGCTGGATACTACAGATGCATCATTCAAGGCTTTTCACGCCTAGCAGCACCTTTGACAGGTCTGACCAAGAAGGGGTCGATGTTTTTATGGTCAGATTCTTGTGCGTCGTCAATTAAAGAGCTGAAGGGAAGGTTGACGTTGGCACCGATACTAGTCTTTATAAATCCAAGTAAGAGCTATACAGTCTACTATGATGCTTCAAGTATTAGGTTGGGTGCTGTGATTATGTAGGGAGATGGAGTCATTGCATATGGGTCTCGGCAGTTGAGGCCACATGAAAGAACTACCCTACACACGATTTGGAGTTGGCAGCTGTTGTCCATGCAATACGCTATTGGAGACACTATATTCTGGGAGAGCACTTTGTGGTCTTAACCGACCATAAGAGTCTCAAGTATATCATCACTCAACGTGATCTGAATCTGAGGCAGCGCAGGTGGGTTGAGTATCTTCAGTATTTTGATTTATAGCTTGCCAATACGCCGAGAAAGGGCAACGCAGTGGAAGATGCGTTTGTTAGGAGAACTCATATTCAGGCAGTTCATGAGGCTAGTAGTGAGTGGCAGCTTATGGATCTGTTCTTTGAGATGCATCTGAAGGTGCACGACAGACAGGGACAGATTTTCCTATATTTTGTATCTATCACCTATACACTACTTGATCGTGTACGAATGAGGCAGCTATCAGACACAAAAGGCTTAGTCCTGCGAAATAGTGTGTCAGGAGATAAACCTATTCCTGGATGGACAGTTGGCGAGGATGAGATCTTGCATTTCCAGGGATGCATATGGGTTCCAACAGACATACTCAAGGAGATGATGTGGGATTTTCATTCCATAGTTTGGGTAGTTCATCCTAGCATCACCAAGATGTATCAGGATCTTCATCGCCAGTACTGGTGGCCAGGTATGAAGTAGGATGTTGCTGGTTTCAACTTGCGATGTTCTACTTGTTAGTAGGTGAAGGTGGATCACCAGCCACTAGAAGGCCTTTTACTCTAGTTACCCATTCTAGAGTGGAAGTGGAATGATGTCATGATGGAGTTCGTGATCGGATTGTCGAGGACGCCTCGAGGGAACAATGTTGTTTGGGTCATCGTTGACAGAATTACGATGGTTTTTCACTTATTCTCGATCAAGGAGAACTTCTGTGTTGATGATCTAAGATGGAGTTACATCCAACATATTTTGCGTCTTCATGGTGTTCGACACTCCATTGTTTCAGATGGGGATTCATGATTTACTTCTCAGTTCTGGCAGGGGCTTCAGATGGCTTTGGGTACACATGTACTTTTGAGTACATCATACCACCCCCAGACAGATGGCTAGTCCAAGCATACGATCCAGGTGCTTGAGGATATGATCTGACCTTACATTCAACACTTTGGCGGTTCTTGGGAGAGGAATATTCCTCTGGTGGAGTTCACATACAACAACAGTTTTCCAAAGACTATTCAGATGGAACCTTACGAGGCTTTGTACGGTAGGTCATACCAATCACTCTTATGCGGGCTGGAGATAGGAGAGGCATCTTTGCTGGGACCATGACTTGTTCAGAAGAACTTTGAGCAGATAGAGTTTATTTAGAAGAGGATGGCTACAGATCAGTCTCGAAAGAAGACTTATGCTGATCAGTGGAGATGACCTCTGGAGTTCGAGGTCAGGGATCAGGTTTTCATGTGTGTCACACTGAGATTGGGACACAAGTGGATTCAAAGACAGGGTAAGATTTCACCGTGGTACGTCGGGATGTTTGAGGTATTGGAGAGAGTTGGGCCGGTTGCCTATCGGTTTCAGTTACCTCAGTGGCACTGGGCCATGAACGATGACTTCCACTTCTCATAGCTCTGACGTTACTTTTCAGACCCGTCTCATGTCTTTCAGCCCGACGAAGTTGAGATCGAATAGGACTCATCGTTTGAGGAGCATCCTATCTGGATTGTTGATCGCAGTACAAAGGTTCTCCATGGGCGGTCTATTCCTCTAGTATGGGTGTTATGGCAGCAAGGGCGAGTATATGACGAAACCTTGGAGAGGGAGCTCGATGTACGATAGTAGTGGCCAGAGCTGTTTGGGTTTTCTCCTTCTCTTCCTCGTTATGGAAATTCATGGACAAATTTCTTTAAGGGGGGATTTTTGTAAGAACATGGATATTCGTTTCAGGTATGTCTTTACTTTTTCTATAATTATTAAGAAAAATGTAGTTTCTGGAAATTCTTTATGTACACGCTGTGTACTTTCTGAGTACACGCAGTAAACTCTTTTCCCTCTTGAAGTCATGTGTTGGCCGTGTCTAGGCCACACACACGGTGTGTAAGGGTGATGTGGAGGCCGGTTAAAGTGTATTATGAAAAAACCTAGTACATGCTGTGTACTCTAAAAGTACACGTCGTGTACTTTTTTTTCAATAAACGCATCGGGGTCGTGCCTGGCGGAAAAAACACCCTTCTTCACCAGATTCTTCTTCCCATAGTGCCGAGAATCAACAGATCTTCGACAAGCCCTCGTTCCTCGATCCGTTCTCTGATTCGAGCACCTTCAATTGTGTTGGAATCACAACAGTGAATTATTCCTTCTCATATTTCCTAGTTTTCCAATTTGTCTTCATTCTCAAGATATAATGGGATGAGCGTTTTGGTAGTTTTCTCATATCTTCAAAGTTCTAAGGATAATCTGTTGTCATGGTTCACATATATCGATCTCCTAGGATCTAGTTAGGTGGTTTCTGCCTTTCTGTAGGATTTCTATGAATATTATGTTCAAATTCCACCAATACCCTTGAACGGGGTATTGCGTGTTTCCTGTTTTTCCCATGTTATTTCCTACATTGCATGATTTCTTGAGTAGAGGTAAATGCTTGTAAATTTTGATAATTTATACTGTGTTCATGTGATTTTCCTTGCATGTTTTTATTTTTAGGCATTTTTTCAGTGTGCATTCCTAGTGGTAGGATAGAGGAACTGTTTTACTGTTATGCTGCTATGACTTAGAATGATAGCCAAGTAGTTCATGGGGTTTACTTGGGCCAATACGCGTGCTATGCATGTTTGTTTTACACAAGACTATGAGAACCTAGGGTAGTGGACCATAGGGAGAATGGACGGAAGGGATTCTCTAGAGTTTCCTTAATTTATGATGCAAGATCACATAGGGAATTTATAGTGAGTTCTTTCCCCAGAGGTTCTATAATTCCGCGACATGGGCCACAAGGGGGAATTGGCATTGAGTGCTTCCCCAGAGAGCCTTTAACACGATACGAGACTATAGGGGGAATTGACGGTGAGTTCTTCCCAAGAGAGTCTATTAATTCTTCATCTTAACTAGAGGGGGGAGACTATATGTACCTCCCTGAGGGATGCTAGTACTTGAGGTTGAACCTTAGGGGTTAGACTCTAAGAACTACCCAAAAGTTACTTATTTGTTCTACTTGCCTGATTGGTTATTTCTTGTTTGTTGATTATATGATAGAATTGTGGATTATTACTACTGTGTATTATCCTGTTTACTTCTTACTATACTTTACCTTCCATATATTCAATGATTGTTACGCACAAATCATTGAGTGGTTGCCTATTGGAACATTGTCTCACACCCTGTTTGGGTCATGATTTTGGGCCCAGATAGACTCTGTTGTTTCATGTATAGATAAGGGAATGTGCCATTCTACATCAGGGTCTTGATTGCACTGGAGCTGGAGAGCATGGGACCGAGCCGAGGCTTGCGATGCTGAGGAGTTTCTCATCTTTTTTTCTTTTGAACCTTAGTTTAGTACTGTATTCAGCATTGTGGGTTGTTTGGTTGTTTTCTAGACATATGTGTATCATGCATCATTTACATATACTTATCCTCCAGTTGTTTATTGTTAGTCTTCCACTGTTTATTTTTTACTCTTGTATGGATGTCTATTGCTTCCACTATTGTTGTAATTTGTTTCCTCTTCTGCTGTGTACTCTTCCAATGAAGACATAGTTCCCCCACTATCACACCAAAGGCCCTCACTGCTAGTTGGAAGCATCTAGCATTTTCGGAAATGCGCTTCAGGCCATGTGACCAACCAGGTATGGGGCGCCCCTGGGTGGCTCCTTGAACCGGGACGTTACAGTCATAATGGTCTTATCATTTCCTTGTTAAGAACATGTCAATTTTTATCATCTACATGTGTCTTTCACATATCCAGATGGGGATAAAAACAAAAACTATTTGGAATTGGAATTAACCATGAATGAACTGATCAAGGACATATTGGTTTTATTATACCATAGGATTCAATTATAATTCTTAATGATGGGGAGTCACAATATAAAAATTTTCCTACGTCTATTAACTACTTCAGATACAACATTTTAAGGGACCTATATGGGTTTCCACCGAAGAGAAGGATGAATATTATAATTAATCTAATTCTCGGTTTTGATCCAATATCAACTTTACATAATTATATGATTTCTAAATTTATTCATACACTAAATGATCAATTATAGGGATTATATTCCATGATATTCATGTGGCTGAGTATATATCCTTTGGATGGTCCCTTAGTATTCACTATGAAGTTGCATTCTTATTTTTGGTAATTAATAGAATATCTATGGTTAAAAAATCTAAAAGTTATAATTAGGAATAACTTTTGTGTCTCCCTGACCTATTATATTACAATATTAGAGACCAAATGATATATATAATTAATTTTTGAATGGGTTACCACCTGAAAATGGTGAGACAATTGCACATATCTAACACTTCTTTAAAGAGAATGAATTGTCTATATGAGTTTGTTATGATTTCATTAAACAAAATTATAATACATGTATTATAAATGATCATAATGAGTAAAGTATCTCATACTTATATAGACACATTTATGTTATTTTCTTGATGACAATCCCTTCTAGTCTTAGTCATAGCATGAGAACACATGAAACATTGAAATCATTTCAAGAACACTTGAAGAGCATGTTCTATATAATAAGATCTCAGTTGAACACTATTCTAATAAAATGGTACAGTTCCTAGGAACATTATATAATAGGATATAGTACCATTATAACTCATTATGATCCAAAAAGTGTTTTCTTTATAGTGGTCCTATAGCATTTTCAATGAACAAAACTATTTTGGTTTAGTCATTTATTATTAGAGGGTAATAATGAACATGTTTATAATGGGGGACTCAAATGTATTCTTAGACGAAAAGGGGTGATGTCATTTTTCATTGACACGTGAGATAGTACCAATAATGAGTTAAAAGACATATTGAATACAACACACATACCTATCATTGAAATTCCATGTATGATGTATACCATATAATATGATGATATATGTTTTTGAATGGACTTGTCATCATGAAGGATGAAAACATGTTTTCATTCATATCTAGATAGCGTAGAACACATGAGTTGATCCATCATACCCACAAAAATGAATTATCAATATCGGTATATTCCTTTATATATTTCAATCATTAACTATTTGGTGGGAGGAACATGATGTATACTACTCACAAGAGCCTGAATTTTTTTTTCAAAAAGAGGGATGTGAAAATTTAATAAGAAAGGAGAGACAATTACTTATAGCATTATAATTATGAGTAGGAATATACCCATGTGAAGCCTAACTCATAAGTAAATGAACATTTCCATAAGAAGTGGACTCTTATAATCCAACTGTTTAGTTCATAGTAGACAATGATTGACCACATTTAGTTAGATGTGGCTTTTCATTATGAGATATCATGGATGAGAAACCCTTACAATATTATCCATCATATCATCTACTAGTATATGGGGGTTGATGAGCCATAAGAAAATTTCATGTTGTATAGTCGTAAGGGAAAATAAATATGTTTTGGATAAACTAGCATCTGTTGCTCATAATGTAGGTGATATTTCTCATTTTTAGGGCATTTATTGATTCTCATCAGCATACCCGTGGAACTAGTAAGGGACATACACTCCTTCAAATTGACTATACACCTAGGTTTTACAAATATGTATCATTAAAAACAATTGTATTACTAGTGAAATGGGATGAATTTTAAGACTACATTTTTTTGTCCCATTGATCTCCACATGTTACATAGTGATGATTGATGACTAGAAATAAATTGGTATCCAATTGACAATTCAATTTCTTGAGTGGATGTGGGATTCCATTAATATGGATTTATTTATTTATTATTTCTTGGAAAACCCCATGAAAATGAGGCATTATGTCTAATAATGTATTATATGAATAACTATCTCATTTTCTATAGATCTCAGTGGCCATTCAAGTTAATGATCATGGTATGAATTATTTATGTAATGTTGTCTTCATTTATATGATTCCAGAAACAATTTTTTATATATAAGGACTATTATATCACATCACAAATATATTCACCATTGTAGAAGACACTATGTAAACATGAGTTCCGATTGGATCCATTAAAAAACATATATATACAACATGATTACCTATTTTCATTTTTTAAAATATTAATTATGTTTTTATTACATCATGACTATTCTATTGAGTAAAATAGTATGGAAAAATATCCATAACATCATCGTCGTAGTGAATGGTAAAAACAGGTTCCACTAATGTGTGAAATGAAAAAATCCAAACAAGTATTCATAAATATATTGTTATATAGTCAATTGTTGTCATTTTATTGTATATAAATGATCAAAGTTCATAGGCTTGGAGTCTTAATGGAATTTGAGATACATACATAGTGTGTTCACCCATGTTAATCATTAGATTGTTAGATTTTATTAA
The DNA here is from genome assembly GCA_963277665.1 of Viscum album. Taxonomy (NCBI): domain Eukaryota; kingdom Viridiplantae; phylum Streptophyta; class Magnoliopsida; order Santalales; family Viscaceae; genus Viscum; species Viscum album. The sequence goes on from OY728157.1 coordinate 603,392,920, forward strand.
CCTGAACATCCAGAAGTAAATCCACATTTATATTTCCCTTCAGATATTTGTATCATTGTACATGTTTATTTATACAAATTCATTATGGTTTTTATCATTTCATACCATGAGTTGTTAATATTGAGGTAATGTCCTACATCGGGATGTTTTATGTCTATTGTCACGACTCATCCCTAATGGCCCATGCCATGACTACCCAAAACTCTAATTCCATAGGCCAGGGACTGGAGACTAGCACAGAAATGCATACTCCCTAAAACAGGAAGGATTTTACTTTATTCATTTACAAACTCATGTTCCATGAACCCTGCAAGAATTAAATGTGATGTAAACTGTTGTGGTAAAAGACTTCAGAATGTAAAAGGGGCCGGAATATAATCCCAAATTTAAAGGTACAAGTACAACTAGAAATAGAATATAACTTAACGAAAAATGAAAACAGTTACTGGGTCTTCTTCCGAAGATCCTACCTGAAGGGTAGGTAAAGATCAAATCCTCTATGAGATGGTATGTGAGTATGAAAGACTCTATAATAACTAATGTAGGATCAAACATGTATACATGAGATTCCCAAATACAATAGGGGTGAATTTTACACATTAAAAATCTATAAGGATATTTTTCATAACCAAAATTCAGAACTCCTCTAATTTATAATAACTTACTTGATTCTGGAAAATTGTTTCTGGAAATGAAACTTAACAAGAGTTTACAACAAATAAGATTCTACCTTAAAGCATATAGAATTTAACAAAATCATAGTACAAGTATTAGGAAGTATAATATAGTTATACATTCCTCTACAATACCAATGCCACAGAAGACCTGTAACAAAACAAGTAACTAGATGTAAATCTTTTAACCCAAATATAAGGGTATCCAACAACCTTAGAGAAAGGTCCCTTGATTTATACATTCCAGAAAGTCTGTCTTACCCACACCGGGGTATGCCCTCAATACGAAGATTAGAGTCTGTCTTGAAATCCCCACAAACCCTCATCTATTAGGTAGTCGACACCTCTGTCTTCCTTAGCAGTGAAGACCTCAACTTCAAGGTAGTCGACACCACTGTCTTCCTATCCTTGGAAGTCCTCGAATGTACTCAACAACAGTCAGAGTCGAATGAAGAAAATCTACATGAAGCAATGTTTGAAAAAGTTGTTCAATCTTTCTGCACGAATCCTGATATTTTATAAGAAAATATCACTCTAGAAATCACTTCAATAGCATGTAATCACAGTTGTTGATGATGTTGTTCAAATGTTCTGAGCTATTTCAAATGAGCTCGTATTTGTAGGAAAGGCCTTAACGGTCAGCTCCCTCCTCCAACGGTCAAGTTTTTCCTATAATTTCAGAAGGACATATACATGTGTCACTCAAACAACGGTTAGTGCGTAAACGAAGGAACAACATATTTTTATAACTAAAAAAGTGTAAGCGTAACCAAACACTGATATTCAGAATGTAATCAAATGAATTGTTAGTGTCTAACCAAAAATTTATTGAAGAGTATAATCAAATGAATGTTCAGAGTCTAAGAAAAAAAATTAATTCAGAGTTTATAGTACAAGGATGATCAGATACTATTTTGATGGAATTCGAAACTTGAATTCTATAGAATTCCGGAGCTTGAATTTCAAGGAAATTCGGAATCTGGATTCACAAGTATTCGGAACCTGAACTTAAAATGTTTGGATTCGTAGTGCATGAGAATTTAGAGTCAGAACTCATAAGAGTTTAGAGTCTGTATTCAGAGAACTCAGAATCTGATCTCAGAGATGATCGTATCTAGAATTCGTAATTTGAGTTCATAGTCGAACTTTACATAAGTTTGTAATCAGACTTCGAAGTCGAATGTAGTAAAATTTCATAACCAGAATTAGTAGTTGAACATCATGAATGTTCGTAACCATAATTCAGAATCGAAGTTTATGAATGTTCGTATCTAGAATTCAGAGTCGAACTTCATGAGAGTTTGTAACATGAATTCGGATCCTAAAACAGAATTCGTCATATATATGTATTGTACTATTCTGAGGTTTTAGACATGACACCAAATTTTATAGTTAGACAGGATAAGGAACAATGTAAAACAATGTAAGGATAAATTTTCTTGGGAAAGTAAATTTTTACTTATATAATTAAATCATAGGGTAAAAAGAGATTTTCCTTCAGATAAGGTGTTTTTGATATTCAAAACAAGAAGGAATGGTACAGTCATAAGGAAACCTTAATGACTCAACAATATCCCCCTTGAAAGAAGGAATGGAAAAGTCATAAGGAAAACCTTATTGACTCAACAATCTCCATCTTTTGGGAAAGCACAAAAATCATTAAGAAAAATAATACAAATAATTAGAAAATGTTTTCTATTATTTCAAAATAAATCTTACCTCCCTTTACATAAGAACAATGGTGAATACGACTAATTCCCCCTTAATCTTTGGAACACTAACGATCGTATTCTAGATTTCTGGAATGGGATTTTCAATATCTTGGGTATGGAAATATTCGTAATGAGAACTACCCCTTAGATAAACCCCCCGTTCTTAGAAATATATCTTCTTATACATATAATCCTTGTTCCTTCTCCCCCTTTTTGATTTTAGAAAAGTGGTTTAGGGAATGGAAAAAATATTGTACCTAAAATATTATTATAGACATCCAAACAAAACAGGAAACCATAATTTCATTACTATAGGAAGAATTAGTACAAGGAACAAATACATCAAAATATTGGATTTGGGTCTATTTTGTTTCTTTTTTCCTTGGGCATCAGCTTCTTCACGATTGTCTTCAGCTTTTTCCGATCTTTGTGACCCTCCTCTTATTGCTTATCTAAGGCTGTGATCATATCCTCTAGAGCCTTCAGGGCCTCTGCCTGAGCTATCATCAAGTCTTCTTTCTTATCTAGCATTTCATGAATTTCAATCCAGAAATCCATATCTGTTTTAAAACATTAGACAACAAAATTTAGCTTCCCATTTAGGTATTTGACATCCTGAGGCTAAACATTCTGCTCAAGAGTTATTTTTTTCTCAAATAAATCTATAAGATCCTTGATTTTGGAGTCTTCGGTATCAAAATATTCCTTGAAATCTTCTTGAAATTGATCAAGATCTCTCAAATCAACAAAATTTTCTTTGACTAGTTGGACATCTTCTTGAATGATTTTATATGGGATTCATAGTTTATAAATAAAATTGTTCTGATCAGCCTCAATCTTAACACACCTATCCATCACCATAGATTCAGAATCTGACTTCTAATTAATGCTATGTTGGAGCAACTGGCATCTGGAGTAAATTGCAATATAGATCAGAATGGTGTTCACTAGCTTTTTCAGGGACTGAACAACAAAAACATGTCATAAGGTTGGAAACTCTGAATACAAAATTTTTATAGATATGGTACTTCCTCTAGATCTACCAGCTTCCTCTTCGAGGATCCTATAACTTCCTCTTGCCTCAAATTTTCTTTTTTTGGGGTATCAGTAACCACTTGTTTACCCTTATCAGTTTACGGAACAGATTCTTCATGTGGATATTCCTACTCACTCCCAGACAACAGTACAATCTTATCTTCATCACTTTTCTCTTCTTCACCTCCTTCCTGAAAATCGTCAGGGAGAATAAAATAATGATAATGACTCTCTTCCTCAAACAACTTTTTTACTTCTTTTTCACCCTTCTCATCTATTGCCGGAGTAGAATGTTTTTGAGATCCGGCTTGAGAAGTCTGGATTGAAAACATTTAGGAAGCAATATCCTTTTCATGAAAGTACTCCACATGATTTTTTACATCAGCTGTCTCTTTAGAACATTGAGCTTACAGAACTTCTTCCACAATAACCTTTTCAACATCCTTCTCTTGGGATTTTTGTAGAGTCATGATATTTTTTTCCCAGTGTTTCATGTAATGGTTCAACTAAAAAGGTTTTCGGTACGGGAATTTGTTCACATGAAAAATTAGTTTCCCTCATAAAGGATTAAAAAATTTGATCCTCTGTCATCTTTTTATTAAGCTTCTTCTGTTTGGATTGTTTCTCATGATCATCATAAGCTTTCTCCTTCAATGATTTGTCCTCAGTAGGGTCTATGCCCAACTATTGTTCCCCTTCCTTCTGAGTCATTTTATCCTCCCTCTATTTGGAAACCAATTCATCCAGATAGGATTTACACTTTTGGGCTTTCGAGGTGCGGATTTAGCTTATTTGGCCTTAGGGGTTTTCTTGTTTCTTCCACTACCTTTAATTTATTCTTCCTTCCAACCTTCATCGAAGGATCAGCCTCTTCTGTATTTTTTGGAATGACTTCTACCTCATCCTTAGGTAGATAGTAGAACTCACCTTACTCGTTAGAGATACCAACATCCATTATCTTAGGGGAATCATTACTGATCAGCATTACATTTCAATTCCTCGGCTTGGAACAACAAGGTATCTTGAAGGATTAAAGACACAAAACTATCAAATTTGAAAGTAAGGTAGGATACATGATAATTTGTGATATGAGATTCCAATTCTTAATATTCTCTATTGTAATGATAATGTGCTTCATCGGATTGGTTTTCATTATATTTACAATAAAATCTAAGATATACATATCACTCTTCTTAATAGTGTCCTTGTCACCCTTTCTCGGAACGATTCAACCTTAAACCCATGACTGTACGATACGACTGTTGGTAGAAAAGTGGGAAATTTTTGTGGTTGTGACATTAGTAAGACCAAGACATTCCATAGCCTTCAGCTTTATGAAACTTCCTTGAACATCCAGAAGCTTGTGGGAGAAAAATTCAACTTCTCCTTCATATGATAGACCCACCAAGATAGAAGCCTTGGTGTAAGAGAGTTTCTATGTCCTTCTATAACTCATAAAAGATAATTTTTCTCTACCTTATTTCTTAAAGAAGCAAACTGATTCATAAAATTCTATGAGAACATTCAGATAGACTACATCTTGATCTCCTGTCATTGAAATAGCTACAATTTCCCATCCATTGATCATAATGTCATTGGAAATAATAGAGTCATATTTGTTGAGGAAGTTTAGATGAACTAACCTCTTCCTATATATTTTCCACTCTGCAATTGGCATGACAGAAGACATATCTTGAGAGGGAACTTCTGCAGATATTCAGAATTGAGAACTTCTGAAATGTTCATAACTGGCTTCTATAGAGGGGCAGAGCATCGACACACATATGATTTGAAAACCGATGTGGGACAACCATCGGAGGTCCCATTTATATAGGTGTTGAAGTGATGGATGAACTTCCCATATGAATCAAATGGATGATAATTCTTCATATCTGGTCTGAATTTTGAAATGATAGCCGCAAGAAAGAATGTTGATGAATCCAATCATTTCAGGTTTTAAAAAGAAAACATTCTCATTTAAGGAAAATATAATCAGAAAATTTAAAAAAAAGGAACTAACAACAAGTAAAAGGTAATTACAAAAAAACACAAGAAAGAATCATACCTTTCAGATTACTAAGAATATTACTCATACTGATGAACATTCTTCTTGAAGAACATTGGATTCAAAATAAAACATGAATACGAAAAAAAACTTTACTACAAAAATTTTCTAATCTGAAAATTTCCCTTACGAAAATTTCAGGTCGGAAGATTTTAATTACAAAAATATCAGGTATGAAGATTTTCATTACAGAAATTATTTTGAAAAACTAAAATACAAAAAAGTTGAAAAACTTTTTTTATGAAATATATTAAAAACTTCGTTAAGAAGAATATGAATGACATCATTACGAAAATTATTGAAATCATCATTACAAAATGTTTTGAAAACTTAACAAACAAATAAACTCCCCCTATGAAAATGAGTTTATTACTATAAAGAGATTGGGTTGACAGAATGATAATGCGGTAGATTACCTTATGGTTATCATTCATAACTTATGTTTAATGTATTAAAATCTATTGGAGGGTAATGATTTTTTGAATATATTAGAATGTTGATCTTGCATTCCAATAAACAGAACAATGATATCTCTTTTTTGTGTGTTATCCCTAAGAAAGTGATGCCTTATATCAATGTGCTTTTCACGGGAGTGATGTGCATGATTTTTACTAAGGTAAATGTCACATGTATTATCAGACAATATTTTTGTTTTTTTAAAACCCATACCATAGTCTGTGAGTGTGTGTTACATCCACAACACTTGGGCACAACAACTTCCTACTACTACAAAAGCAGCTTTAACAGAGGAAGGTGAAACTTAGTGTTGTTTCTTGTAAGACAAAGAAACTAAAGAATCTATTATGAAATGACAAGTTTTGGATGTACTCTTTCTATCCATTCTACAGCCACCAAAGTCAGCATCTGAAAAATGTTTTTAAACAAAATCATTTCCAGAAGTATAAAAGATTCCTAAATCAGTGGTTCCCTTTATGTAGTGAAAAATTCTTTTCACTTCCTTTAAATAAGATTCATTCAGATTATATTGATATCTTGAACCTAAGCATACTGAAAACATTATGTCCGGATGACTAGCTATCATGTAAAGTAAACTTCCTATCATAACTCTAAAAGTTGTTGGATCTACGGGTTTCCCAGCTTTATCAAGATCAAGTGTGTTTGAGGTACTAATGGGAGAACTTATACTTTTCGTGTTTTCATATCCATACTTGTTTAGAAGATACATAATATACTTATGTTGGGATATATAGATTCCTTTTGGTTTTTTTGAAATTTTCAAACCAAGGAAAAATGTTAACTCGCCCATCATACTCATTTCATACTCAGATTTCATTATATTCGCAAAGGAATCCGTTAAAGATTGCTGAGTTGAATCAAATATAATGTCATCAACAAAAATTTGAACAATCAAAACATTTTTCTTATATTTCATTATAAAAAGGGTTTGATCTTCATTTCCCTTAACAATGATATTTTGACGAAACAATCTTGTAAGTATATCTTACCAGGCTTGAGGGGCTTGTTTAAGGCCATACAAAGCATTGGTAAGTCTAAAAACATGATCAGGATGTTTTGTATCTTCAAAGACAGTAGGTTTTTCATAAAAAACATCCTCTTGAACATAACCATTATAGAAAGCACATTTCACATCCATTTGAAAATGTTTGAAATTAAAGCATGCTGTAAAGGCAAGTAAAATGTGAATAGATTCAAGTATAGATTCTGGAGCATAGGATTCTTCATAGTATATTCATTATTGTTGATTATAGCCTTTATCAAATATTCTAGCGTTATTTATTACAATGATTCCATTTTCATCACACTTATTTATGAAGTCCCATTTTACTCCAACAACAGAAGTTTCCTTTGGTCCTTCAACCAAGGTCCAAACTATATTTCTTTCGAATTCATTTAGTTCATCTTCCACGGCTTTAATCATATCATCATCACCTAAATCTTCATCAGTAGTTTTTGGTTCTATTAGAAACAGAATGCTAAATGTTCTACTTCATTTCTTAAGGAACTTCTAGTCCTCACATGATGATTCACATCACAAATCATACTATCACTATGATGATTCTTTAGAAACAACATATTTGGGTTTTGTAAAACCTATTAATCAATGTAGGGTTGGAAATATTCAGGGGTAAATGTTTCTGAAGTATCTTCTTGAACATTTTCCTTATCAGAATAATATTCTATCAAAGATTGATAATCTATTTTTTAAAACACATCTGAGGATATAGGTTGGGGATGTTTAGAAAAAAAATATCAGTTTGATCAAATTTAACATGTATTGCCTCTTCAATAGTACAATGGTTTTTATTGGAAACTCTATAAGCCTTAGAAATTGTGGTGTAGATTATGAAAATTGCTTCATCAGATTTTGGGGCGAATTTATGTATATTATCTTTATTATTCAGAATGAATACAATGCAACCAAAAACCATAATGTAGGGAAGTATAGGTTTTCTACCATTCCATAACTCAGAAGTAGTTTTATTAAAAAAAGATCAAATCAAAACACAATTTATAGTATAATAAGAAGTAATTACAGCTTCATCCCAAAAATGTTTGTCTACAAAATACTCACTCAACATGGTTCTCGTTATATCTTGAAGAATTCTATTTCTTCTTTCAACAACACCATTTTGATGAGGTGTTCTGGGTGCTAAGATGTTATGAGTAATTATTTTTCTACAACAAAATGTTTCAAAATCATATTTTTCAAATTCTCCCCCATGATCACTATGAATAGTTATCAAAGGAAGGGTTTTCTCAATTTTAACGTGGGTTCTAAAGCTTTTGAAATAAGAAAAATCGTCAGAATTTTTTTCTAGAAAATAGACCCACGTAAATCATGTGTAATCATCAACCATGAAAAATACATAGAAATTTATCTCATTGCTTCCAGTTTTTGTTGGACCAAAAATATCCATATGCACTAGTTGTAGTGCATCAGTAGTTGACACTTCACCGAAAAATTTAAAACATGATTTCTGTTTCTTTCTATATTGACAATGATCACAAACTTTTGAAGAATCAAATCTATGATCCGGTAGAATCATAACTATTAATTTCATAGAATGTTTTCATAAGTTCATAAGGTTACAATGTCATAACCTTCTATTCCATAACCAAGAATTATATTCCATTACACTAAGGCAAGGTAAGTCTTGGTTCTGATGGCCTTCTAAGTTTAGTGTGTAAAAATTTTCATGACTATTTACAGAAAGAATAAATTCTTCTATTGAATTTTTTACTAAGAACTTTTCATTCCTAAAATTCACAAGGCAACCTTCATCACAAAACTGAATTATTCTAATGAGGTTGTTCTTAAGACCCATTACAAATAAAACATTTGAAATCAATTTTTTTACAAAAAGAACAATGTTACATATACCAATAATTTCTCCCTATGAATTTTATCTGAAAGTTACTTTTCTTCCTTTCATCTTGATAATATTTTCAAAATATTTTTTTTACCAGTCATATGACGGGAACATCCACTATCCATGTACCATGTATTGTTATTGGTTATTTCCCTATTTTTCTGAAAATAAGAAAAAATTAGGTTTTTAGAATCCAAACTTTAATGGATCCAGAATTGTTAGAAAAAAAAATTTGGGCATCCACATTTGTTTTAAAAAATACGTTTTATGAAACCTAGGAGATTGAACTTTATTCATGGAGAAATTTTTCTTCCAATTCCCAGCACTTTGACATTTAGTTAAAAAAGGGGCTCTAGAAGGAACAATATAGTAGTTTTTGAAAACCGGTTTTTAGTGAGTATAACCTAATCTAGTTGTGTTTCCATGAGGGTTAATATGAGATTACATCTTTTCAAAATTTCCCCCCCCAGTGGTAAAGATTGAAAGAATCTTTTTAAGAGAACATATTTTGGATTTATATGTGATGACTAAATTCCTATCCTTAGGAATCATTTCATTAGTGTTAGATTTTTCCTAAAAAACATTTATCTCTAAAATATCATTATTCAGATCTTTATAATGTTCTTCTTTGACAAAACTTCCCTTCTCATGGTCTTTAGAAATTATTTCTAAAAACACTTCTTTCTTTCTAAGATCTCTAGAATGATCTGAAATCTCTTCTGTACGAATTTATTCCCTAGTAGTTTTCTTATCTAATTTCAATGAAATTTTACAATTTATCACTTCAAGTAAATTGGAAAATATAGAAACTTCTTCATATGAAGTTATTATATCATTTTCTGAGGAGGGAGTATCTTCATTAGAAGTACTACTTTCGGAATATCATTTCTTATCAAGAGTTACATTTTTTAAAGCCTCGGTAGAGCGTAACTTGGCCATAAGACATGTATTCGGAAAATAAGTAGCAGAAATGAATCCCATATTCTTCTCTGCTGATGAATCATATTCAGAAGATTCACTTTCTGAAGAGTCTCCACATCTAGCACTCCACGCATCATTAGCTTTTAGGCTTTTCTTGTACATTGATCGATAGAATTTCTTCTTGTTCCTTTCAGAATTCCTTTCATTCTTTTCCTTCTTTTTAAACAAAGGAGAATCAGGTCTGATATGACCTGTTCATCAACATTCATAACAAGTACCTTCTCCATCTATCTTATCTGTATATTTTTTCTTCTTGTACATATTTTTATGGTTCTTTTCAGCTACAATCATGTTCATTCTTTGAGAAAGATTAGCTACATCATTCTCATATTTTTCTGTGTCACTAGATTCTGACTGAATAATGACTTTCATTGTCTTTGATTTAGTTACTTATTATGAGGTCCTGGATTTCATAAGTTTAGAAGTGGTTGTAAAAGAAACTACTCCATTCCCATTCTTCTTTTTATCATTTTCAGCATATCTCTTCATTCTGGTTTCATGCTGAAGAAGAATTCCAAACAACTCATCTAAGGAAATCTGAGTGACTTTCTTGTTCTCATCAATAGCTGTCCATTTTGACTCCCATTCATTTGGAAGGATATCTATGATCTTGTCTCCAAGATCCTCATCATCCGATCATTTTTCTATAATATATTGTATTCTATTCACGATAGTCATAAACCATTATTGTAATTTTTTTATAGGACCTCCATAAGGAAAATTAAAGCTATGTTATTCTGTTATCAACATAGCTCTTCTTGTCTCTATGAATTTAGATGTACCAAAATGAGTAACTTTAAGTATCTTCCGGATACTGTTTGAATCCTCACACGATGTTATTTTACTGTAGATGTTCCTTGTCATGGTGCATAACAATGCATTTCTGACTCTGATGTTTGATAGATATTTTGATTTCTCCTAAATCATAAAGGTTCTCAATTCCATATTTGGAAACTTATAATTTACAGTTAGAATTAGATATTTATCAACTCCATTATTGACAAAAAACCTTCATCCTATCTCTCTATTACACATAATCATTTCCAGCAAAAACAGGAGGTCTGGTAGGATTTATATTATCAGTAGAACCAACATTGAAACTTGCCATCCTTAAGATTATCGTTGGCACACAAACTTCTTAGTAGAATGAGTTTTTAAAAAAGAGAAAATATCCAAATCAAGGAACTACATATTTTATTTCTAAGCAAAAATGAATACAAACTTTATAAGCATAAAAATATGTATCTGAAAATATGAATCCAAAATATTGTGGATCTAGAAAATATTGAATCCAAAAAATTGTGAATTAGGACAATTGTGAATCTGGAAATTCAATTCTAAAAGATTCCTTCTGAATCTAATATTTAGATTAATTCAGGGGTAACCAATCCTCTGATAACAATTGTGAGATGGTATGTGAGTATTATATACTATATAATACCAAATGTTGGATCGAATATGTAAGCATGAGATTCTCAAATACAATAGGGGGGGGGGTGAATTGTACACTTTAAAAATACCTAATGAAATTTTGTATAACCAAAATTCACAACTCCTTATATTTCTAATAACATTCATGATTCTGGAAATGTGATTCTGGAAATGACACATAACAAGAGTTTACAACCACTATGATTCCACCTTAAAGAATATAGAATCTAACTAAATCAGAGTAAAATTATAAGGAAGTATAAGATAGTTATACTTTCCTCAACAATACAAATTCATCCGAAAACATATAACAAAACATGTAATATGAAGTAAATATTTTAACCCATAGAGAGGGGTATCCAAAAAACGAGGATAAAGGCCCCTTTATTTATACTTTCAAGAAACTCTATCTTACCCACACTTGGGTAAGCCCTCGATATGATGATCAGAGTCTGTCTTGCTATCCCTGAAAGCCCTCAACTATTAGGTAGATGGAACCACTATCATCCTCAGAAAGGAAGACCTCAAATTCAAGGTAGTCGGCTCCTCTGTCTTCCTATCCCCGGAATTCATCAAATGTACTCAACAACATTCGGATTCACATGAAGAAAATATTCACAAGGCAAAGTTTGAACAAGTCGTTCAAACTTTCTGCACGAATCTTGAGAGTTTATAAGAGCCTCTCTCTCTATAAATCACTTCAACAACATGTATTCACAGTTTTCGAAGTTGATGTTCAAAATTTATGAGCTCTTTCAAATGATATCTTATTTATAGAAATAACTTCAACGGTCGGCCACCTCCTCCAATGGTCATATTTGTTTTTGAATTTTGGAGGGACCTATACATGTGTCACTCAAACAATGGTAAGTGAGTAACTGAAATCATGACATTATTTTATAACTAAACTAGTGTAAGAATAACCAAAAAATGATATTCCGAATGTAATCAAATGAATGTTCAGAGTCTATCCAAAAATTTAATTTTGAGTGTAATCAAATTAATGTTCGGTGTCTAAGAAAAAATTGAATTTTGATTCTATAGTACAAGGATATTCTGATTCTTTTTTGTAGGAATTCGGAACATGAATTATATATAATTACTGAGTCTAAATTTCAAGGAAATTCGGAATCTAGATTCACAAGAATTCGGAACCCAAACATTCAATGTTCAGAGTTGGTGTTCATAAAATTTGGAGTCAGAACACATAAGAGTTAGGAGTATGTCTTCAGAGAACTCGGAGTCAGAACTTAGAGAAGATCGTATCCAGAATTAGTAATCATAATTCATAGTCAATAATTAATAAGATCTAAATTAGAATTCATAGTAGAACTTCAGGAGAGTTCGTAACCAGAATTTGGAGTCGATCTTCCTAAATGTTCGTAACCAGAATTCAGAGTCAAACATCATGAATGTTCATATCCAGAATTCAGAGTCGAACATCAAAAGAGTTCGTAATAGGAATTCAGATCCTAAAACTGAATTCTTCATATCTATGTATTATATGATTCTGATGTTTTAGACATGACCCTGAATTTTTTACTTAGATAGGATAAGGAACAACGTAAAACAAATTAAGGATAAATTTCCTTGGGAAAGGAAAATTTTCTTTATATAAGTAAAACATAATTTAAAAAGATATTTTACTTTAGATAATGTGTTTGTGACTTTCAAAATAAGAAGGATTGGTACAGTCATAAGGAAATATTAATTACTCATCAATATCCCCCTTGAAAGAAGGAATGGAAAAGTCATAAGAAAAACCTTATTGACCCAACATCCTCAACACTCCACATCTGTCTGACTCCTCCGCATCACGTCTCTCCGAATAGTCCACCTATGTGCACTACCTTGTCTTGGCTCCCTCTGCCTCAATCAATGTTGTCTATTTTCTACACCAGAAACAACATGGTTTGATCATAGCCCGTGCATGGGGGTGTATAACAATACTCAGTATGGATGTCGAGACCCCAAAAGTCTCTCAAATCCACATCGCATAAACCACAAAACATAGAAATAATAGTCAACCCAACATAGGTATATTCTTATACATATACCTAGTTTATAAAAAAAACTACCTCAAATATGAGGGAAGAATACCACCTAGGAAATACCATGAAGGTAAATTACCACCCAGGTAATGTACCACATAACATAACCTCAATCACAGGCACAAGTTAAAGACAACTCAGACCTGGATTTATTCTAGGGGTAGTAATAAGAAACATCCCCAGTCCAAACATCAAAACCCTCATATTCTTGAGAACTCCTCCTCTATCGCATACAGTGGTCCTCCCACATAACACAGAGGCACCTCCCACAATCCTTGGACTGCTGAGGTACTCATCCTGTCGAGTAGAGCAGGACTTCTACGTCACACTGAGGTGATTTCAACCATGGTTCTTCCACTTCACATAGAGGCACCCCCCTCATGGAATGATGAGGTACTCCTCTTTTCATGTACCATGGGTCTGCCACGTCACACAGAGGTGATCCCAACCGTAGATCTACTACATCACATAGAGTCCCTCCCCACTGGGCATGTTTAGTCACTCCGATTCATAATGGTCAGTAGTCGTCAAGTCTCAGCCAGTCGTAGGATTCTGAAGGTAGGAAAAATTAGAGAACATCTCCCCAATCCATCGTTCATACCTCAACCATCCCATTGTCTCATGAAGTAGTATCCCAATGGTTCTTCACATCACTAGAGACCCAGCGAAACAGATGGTGCGTCATTCGTACGTGTGGTACCTAAATTATTAGCTTCTCTACTCTGAGGGGCCGGTTGGATTCTAGATTTGATCCAACCCAGTTTTACTCCAAAATTATAAAAAAACATATATATTATACCAAAGGGACCTTATCAATCAAAGGATTTTGGTGTTGTATATGGTTCATCAAACGGTTGTCCGGTTCTCACGTTTCGGCCAAAAAGGCGAAACTAGTTTCGGATGGGCCATGGTCCGGTCCGACCCAGCTTGACCCGAGTCTAGATCAAATGGCTTGGCCTTGGTGGGCCCAGCCCATATAGGGGACAACCTGACCTGGCCTGCTAGGCACTTCCTGCTCCGGCATAGCCCGCTCGGCTGGTGGTCTGTCGTGGCAGGTCTTCCCAAACCGACACCTAGGGGGAGGCTCCCCCAAGTCTTTCTGAACGGTCTATGGACCGTTTGGATTCTTGCATGCAGGACCCTCCAAAGGGTTCTTCCCTTTTATGTCATGGCCATCCAAAATGCCGGATGTCTGGATATACTTCATTGTAGCCAGGCGGTCACGCACCACTACTCCACCACGGAAGACCAGATGTCGGCCGCCCTTCGTCCCCCGCTATGGCCAAGAGGTCATGACTTCCTGCTCCACCAGTAGTGTGGAGGTGGTCCAGTGCTCCACTACATGTCCATCCTATGTGATGAACGCCTCCTCTTTCTTCACTGCTGTCAAGATGTTGTGGCCTCCTACTCATCTGGTGGTGTGGATGGGCACCACCCTTCATTCATGTTGCAGGCCGGGTGTCGTCTGCCTCCTTCCGCGAGCCACTACAACTTCGTTTCAATCCTAAAAATTATTCCATTCTCATATTTATGATCCTTTCATTGAGGGACCGATATCCATATATCACAATCATAAAATCATTTTGTTTCCAACGTTAATAAATATTAGGCATCGAAGAACACACAAACAACATGCAAAGAATAAAAAAAAGAAGAGCAATGTTTATATGCGGGAAGAAGGCCATTTTCATTTACCCATCATCTCAGTGAAACCAAAATATGATGAATCAAAAAATAAATTCAAATATATTTTAATAAAACCCCAACTACTAGAATGATGGTGAGTGTGCTTTTGTGGAAGTGTGTTGGTGTTTGTCGTCCCCCGAAACTAGCATCCACCAACGTCACTCATTCGTTGATCTCCAGTTTTGGGATTCAGTGTCACTTGTCATGGCCCACTGGTACCAGCTCTGTCCTCCAAGGGTTGGGTGTCACTACAGTTTTTCAACACTTTGTTTCTTGGCATAGCTGTGCCGAAACATCTCCCCAAGCTCCATATAAATTAGAAAGGTGAAGGCTGTGCAACATTTGTGGGAATATTGGAGGCCCATTAAGTAGGAACATTCCTAATTTCCCAATAGTTTAGTTGGTTATAATTTAAAGGTTACCCATTTATCGTCTTGACACATTGCAGGTCCCACATAGTCCCTTGTCCTTGGGAGGAACATAATGAAAATAAAATAAAAAATTTATTTTATTTCTTTCTTTTAAAAATTACCAAAACATAACTTTTTCTCCAATCCTACCATGGTCAATGAGAAGTCTCCCTTCATTGAATCCCATTAGTCTGGGTTAAATGGTGTCCCTTGATTTTAATCCAAGAACTAGTTCAAAAGATTGAAAATTCGACTCCCAATATTATAAAACATACCGAAAAAAGTTCCTAAAATTATTAACAGTCACCCTCAACTCGTGCCGATCAAGGTTAGGCTATTCTTAAGTGAAAAACGCCCCAAAAAACCTAATGGAACTCTCGTATTTCCAATACTAGTTACCTTTTAAATGTTATGGGTTTTAAAATAAATAATTGTCACTTTATTATTTTATTTATGGCCAAAATTTAACATTAACAGGTGGCCCGTGCCGACCAATGCTATTATCTTACTGAAGAAATAATACCATCAAGAGTTTAGTGGTGGACTCTGATTTTTAATCTAAATTACCGTTTGGGAGTTATAATCATTTTAAAAATAAAATACCTTTTTTCAATTATTTTATTTTCTGTTATGCCATTTTTTGGGTTTCTCACAGGAGGCCTCCATCGACTAAACATAAGTCGTGGTTTTGGTAAATCTTACATCCTGAGTACAACGTTTCTCTCAGATTTGTGATCTGAGTAACCATTTAAGAGTTATTCTACTATTTCAAGAAAACTGCTTAGGCGTGCTAATTAAAGCTTAAAAAAATTCGACGTATCATTTTGGGCACTTCAGGACACGGAAACACCCATTGTCAGATTTCACAGTCTCAAAATAATTCCGTATAAATAAAAATAATTATACAAAATTTCCAGGACATTATATTCTCCCCACATTTGGGAATTACTTCCATGAATTCCAAAACAAAGGAAAAATAACCAAAAGAGGGTACTGAGCACAAATCTGGACCTTTTTCTCTCATGTGCTATCATTGAGGATCTCTTGCTACCTACATATGTTAAATAGAGGTATCCACTGCCCACGAAGGACCCACTACTATAGATTCTCAATCTCCACTAGAAACTCTGTAAATGTCACCCCATCATCGATGTATAGCTTATTGTGGTCGATGATGTGAGATGGGTCGTCCACGTATCTCGAAAACTAGTATACATGGAAGTCTTCGTATGCTAGCTTCAACTGTGATGGAAGTTCCATCTGGTTATCCACCTCGCTTATCCTACGAAGTATCAGAAAATGAATGATAAACCTCGGTGATAACTTGTCAGCTCAGAGAAAACTCTATAATACCCATTGAGAAGAGACACACAAGAATACGTGGTCCCTCTCATTATACTCGAAGGGTCACTATATCCTGTTGGCATAAGACGTCTACCAACTCTGTGCAGTCTTCACATATTGACATGTGAGACATCGTGATAATAATTCTACCACTACTTTCTTAATCCTTGGCCCCGGTACTCATGTGGAAGGTCCAAGTACATCTTCACCACACCAGGATGTACCGCCAGATGGGACAAATGGAACTCCCTCAACACCTTGTAATGTATCATTACTTGTACCATGGTACTTCCTTTGAAGTGGATGATGTGCTCCCCACCATCAGAAAATCCATCGGGTGCCTACCCTGAGGATATCTGAGCACGTCGAGCCTCGTATTTATTGTACCCAAGCCGCATCTCCCAGAATCACTATAGGATTGAGGGTGTGACTGTCATATACTGGAGGTATGTTGCTCCATCACTATCCATGATGGTTATCTGAAACACCGATAGATGATTTGTCCCATCATTCAGCAACTGCAAACCATACATCTTTCTGAGTGCATCTACTACCACATTCCCCTTCCCCATAGTATAGGCTATCTCAAATATATAGTCTTGGAAGAACTCCAGACAACGCCACTGTCTCAGGATCATGTACTTTTTAGAGAAGATATACCTGAATCTATTATGATCAGAGTAGACTATAAAATGTTCTCCCATCAAGTAGTATCTCCACATATTTAGTGAAAAGACCATTATTGCTAACTCTTGGTCATGGGTAGCATAATTCAACATGTTAGTCTCTGTCTCATCTCCTGAATGCTTAGCTGACACTCCTTCGTCCATAGGAAAGGCTCCCCCTTTTCATCAAAACTGTCAAAGGTGCCGCTACCCTGGAGAAGTCTGGTCCAATCTCGGGTAGGACACATCAAAAGTATAATTCCATCCCCTTCATGGAGGTAAACCTGGAAACATATTTTGAAAGGATTTCCACCACACATTACTACTTCTGTTAGTAATGGAAAACTAATAACTCCCACTGATAAGTGGGTAGCGCTGGCCGACTCAAGTGTGATTCGATGCACCCTCATTTGCACAATTTTGTCCTATGCCGACTGGGATTCCATCTTCACCGACCAAGGAAAATCCCATTCCAATGTTGTTGACAAACCTCAAAAAATTTTCCTAATACAATCAATCTAAGTATGAACCATGGATGTCCACTCCATACCCAGACTAACATTGTAAGGCCTCGACGCTTCCACCAACAGGTTCCAACTGAACCTCTATCCACAAGGATCAGATCACACTGTCGGCCTGTGTGTGATAATCAAGTATCCTCCAAAAGGAATCTGCATACATGAGGGTCAAGTCAACGACCTAACCAGAAACTCTTTCTTTTGGACAAGATTGAGGGAAGAAAAGAATGATTGGTACCAATGTCTATTAATACAACATATAGTAGTAGACATAGACCATTCATAGAATCATTCCTAGAGCCCTTGGGTCATACTACTTGACCTTATGCTGCTACCATCTTCCCCTATCCTTCAGCTCTCTCAACCTGGTGATTCATCTTTCCCAAAAAACATCTTTATCCCGAAACATTTTTTTACATGTCTAAGTCTTTGATACTAGAACCGGTTTCTTACATTCCCACAACTAATATTCACTGGCTGTATTCTCTTATCCAAATAACATTCAACTACAATGGTTCTCTCTAGCACCCTAAAATGGGTATGAATGCGTAGAGGAATAGTGTTGGCTCAGACGTCCTGTCGAAGCTGTAGAAGCTTTAGAGAACTCTCCGCCACCTTATCAAGCTAGTCCTCAGCCACCTATGAGTCGGGCTTTTCTCATAAAATGAGGGGTATCCTATGCCGAATCTTGTGTAAGGCATAAAGGCTAAATGTACCCTCTACTGGTACTACCAGTCGCAACTGCTGCACAACAAAAACTGATATTGCTGAAACACTACCCAAAGGTACTATCTTGGGAAACAATCCACGTACCAAATTCTCATCACTATATGGAACATCCCCATGGTAACCGAATATAAAAATATTATAATATATGAAATCCATCTACTCTATCGGTGTCTCAACTGGGCGGACAACTCTAGCCACAGCCTCCAGCCAGTCCTCACCTGGCTAGGAATCTGTCTCACCTTGAAACCTCGGAGGCCTTTGTGTCTGGATCTTTTGAAACACGCTTAGTCGGTGTGCATACACTACTAGTGGATCTGGTGGTAATGGTTTCCCAACAAGTAGCGGTGTTGCTGGTACACCACCTGAAGGTGCTAACGCCGTAGAGGGCCCTAGATTGAGGCCTCATCGCTCATTGGGCCGTCATAGTGTACTCACCCTGGAAATATGGGTGGATAATTAAGTAGTGGCATCCAACTAAAGAAGAGGTGTGCCACAATCATTAGGTTATACCTGGTGACCTAACTCCAAATAAATCAAATGATAAACATTTCAAAAAAACACACAATCAATGTTTTCGAGCGCTGAGTCAAAATCAGAATATAGGGTCTTTGTCTATGAATAAGTCTGTTGCCGCACAAACACAATACTCCCAAAATAGAAAACCACAATCCAAACCCATAACAATATTTATCCAAAAATAAAAGATCAGAGTCATAGTTCTTTTGTATAACTGAACTCCTCTGATAACACTTTGTCATGACCCAACTCCTGGGGCCCGGGTCAGGACTACACCAAGACCACCTTCCATAGGCCAAGGGCAGATGACTATCAATGAAAGGCATACTCCCTAAAATGGGAAGGAATTAAATTTAATCCTATATAGACACATTTTCATGAACACGACAAGAAGAAAATGTTATGTAAACTGTTGTAGTAAAAGATTGTTGAAAGTAAAAGTGGCCAGAATACAAGTCCAACTATAAATGTATAAGTACAAATGGAAATAAAATCAAACAAAAATAAAAATGAAAATAGCTACTAGGTCATCCTACGAGGTTACTAAATTATGGGAAGTTAGAGATCCTTTCATGAATACTCCATGTCCTTCCTTCTCTTCCGCGTCATGTCACGCTGAATGGCCCATCTTTGTGGACCATCCTTTCCTCGATCCCTCAACCTCGATCAATGTTCCTCTTCATCTACACCAGACACATAAGTGTTCTAGCATTTCCCGTGTAGGGGTGAGAGTAAAAATACTTCGTAGGGACCCCGAGACCCCTGAAGTTCTCTGAAATCCACAAAGGCTAAATTTAAAAATGTAGAAACAATAGTTAAACATACTTAGGTATATTCCCATACAAATACCTATGTTATCATAAAATAAAAACCTCACATAGGAGGGAAGAATAAAACACAGGTAATACCATGAAGGTAGATTAACACACATGTAAAGTACCCCATAGAATAACCTCAATCACAAGCACAAGGTAAAGACAGATCACACCGTGATTTATTCTAGGGGTAGTAACAAGTAACACCACAAGTCATTACGTTGAATGACTCATCTGCTGGAGAACTGTTCCTCTATCGAGTACAGTGGGCCTGAAACATCACATAGAGGCACTTCCCACTAACCTTGGACTACTGACGTACTCCTTCTATCCTTTATTGTGGGTCTACTGTGACTCGCAGAGGCGATCCCCGCCATGGGTCAATCACATCACATAGAGGTTCTCCCACTCATAGCCTACTGATGTACTTTTCTTATCGAGTACCATGGGTCTACCACATCATAGATAGGGGCTCCCAACCGTGGGTCTTCCGCATCACACAAAGGCGCTCCCCACTAGTCCTGTCGAGTCACTCTGAGTCGTAATGGTCAACAATCGTCATGTCTCAGCCAGTCGTAGTGTTCCGTACATAGCACACTTGGTAGAACCGCTCCCCAGGCCATTGTTCATACATTAACCATCTTGATGTCTTGAAAATAAGTATCCCGAAAGACTAACATGCGATAAGGGACCCAACCCAATAGACGGTGCATCAATCGGATGCCCAGTTTGAAAGTTATTAGTGTTTCCACTCCGAGGGCTCGGTTGGATTCGAGAATTTTTCCAGCACGACCATACTTAAACATTATCGAAAACTAATGTTTAGTATTCCAGATGGACCGTAGAGATACAAGTATTCTAGTTCCATAGATAGTTTTTCAAACTGATGAACAATTTTCATGTTACGGCCCAAAAGGGGAAATTGGGGTCGGATAGGCCCGGGTCTAGTCCGACCACTCAGACCGACCCAACCAGACTTTGGTCCGGCCCACATGACCTGGCCTTGGTAGGACCAGACAACATAGGGGACGTCCTAGCCCCGCCCACTGGGCCCGACTTGTTGGGTGAGGCCCACTACGGTTCGGCCCGCTTGGTCGGTGGTCTGATGTGGCAGGTCTGCCCTAACCGACACACAGGGGGAGGCTCCCTCGGTATTCCGAAGCAGTTCGTGGACTATTTGGCCACTGGGACATGGGACACACTGGAGGGGTCCCTCCCGGTGTGGTGTGACCAACCGAAAGGCACAACAGACTTCTTCCTAGTGGTGTGGTCGCGCGCCGCAGCACCACTATGGCGGGACAGATGCCGACCGCCATTCGGCCACTGCGGTGACCAAGCGGCCGCAACCTCCTGCTCCACCAGTGGTGTGGACGCATGCCACCACTGCGCTACATGGTTTTCTTGTTTGTACACCACCCCCTCATGCTTCACCACAGTCGATGGGCCACAGAGTCCAGCTCATCCGGCAACACGGATGCGTGCCCCCTTCCTTCCTGCTATCAGCCGAGTGTCAGGTGCCACCTTATTCCAGGACCCACTGCGTCTTCTTTCCATGCCTGAAAAATAAAACGATCACATAATTGAGATTATTTTTTCGATGTATCATTATCCATATATCGTTCTCAGAAAAACTTCATTTTTCTCATGTCAAAAAATAATATGGGTTATAGAACACACGAATAACACACGAAAAAAAAGAGGATGATGATTTATGTGTAGGAATACGACAATGTTTCTTTAGATATCATCATCGTGAAACCATAATATGAATAATTGATAAATATATTCAATCATATTTAAATAAAACATCTAACTCAAGAATGATGGTGAGAGAACATTTTTGGAAGCAGGTTGATGTTCGTCGTCCCCCACATCTAACCTCTAACGAGGTCACTCACTCATCGATCTTCTTTTCGGGATTTCGGGGTCGCTCGTCACCTCCCACTGGTACTGGCTCCTAGACCCATGGTATTTGCGTCACTACACATTTTCATCACTTCGATTCTTGGCGAATCAATGTCGTCACCTCTTCCTAGACTCTATATAAATATTAGAGGGGGAGGGTGTGCAACGTTTGATGGATTAATGGAAGCCCATTTATTAGAAACCTTCATAATTCCCCAATGGTGAATTACATAGAATTTAAAGGACAAGCCATTTATTATATTGACTCTTCACTGGTCCCATGTTGGCTCTTGTCTATTGGAGAATTGGAATGAAAATAAAATAAAAAATTTATTTTATTTGTTTCTTTTAAAATAACACAAAACATAACAATTTTTTCTAGACCTACTGCAGTCATAGTGAAGTATCCCTTATGAAAATCCCCGCCTCATTGATTAAATGGTCTCCATATATTTTTAATCCGATAACGGGTTCAAAAGTTAGAAATTTCCGCAAATGCATTTACTGAACGTACCAAAAAAAATTTCAGAAAATTATTAACAGCCACCCTCGACCCATGCAGGTCAATGTTATGATCTATCTATGTGAAACATGCCCCAACTAACCAAACAAAACTCTTGGATTTTTAATACGAGTTATTTTTAAATACTTATAGATTTTAAAATAAAATAATTTTCACTTAATTATTTTATTTATGACCAAAAACTAACATTCACTGGTGGCTAGTGTTGTCCAATGTTAGTATATTTCTAAAGAAATCATACACTCACAAGTTTGGAAATGGTACAAGATTTTTAATTCCAGTTACCATTAGTGAGTAACAATCATTTGAAAAAAATTAACTTTATTTAATTATTTTATTTACGGTTATGCCATTTTCAGGTTTTTTAACAGGAGGCACACAATGACTAAACTTAAGTCGCCCCTCGGGTAATCTGACCACATCAGTGCAACAGTTCCCTCAGATTTTTGATATGAGTAGATGTTTATGTGTTATTCCACTTTTTCAGGAAAATAGTATAAGCATGCTAATTAATGTTTAACAAATATTTGATAGAACATTTCAGACACTTTGAGCCTCGGAATCACAGGCCATTAGATTTAATTGTGACAATAACTAATTTTTAAAATATATCTTTTTCTGGATTCTTTATGTTATGATTAGACTATATGTTGTGTAACCTAATATAATACTAATGTAGAATACAATGTCCCACACAATGTCTATTTAGAACATAAGATTTATTTTTGGGAAATTTAAAAAGTATATAAATTTAATTAATTCACATGGTTAGATAATTATTTGTTTTTGTTTGATCAAAATTATTCTTGAACCATTTATTCATGAAAATATATATATATGTGTTGAATATTTAATAAAAATTTATTGAGTAGGGAATTTTTTTATTATTTTTGTAAATATATAATATTAATTTTTTTATTTTAATGGTATAAAATGTATATAATTATGGTTATGAAAATTTAAAATAAATATTTATTCTATTGATGATTTTACATGTAATTTATATTACTTATTAATGAATAACTAGGTGATATTTATTTGGTTAATTATAAAATAGTTAATAAATGTATAATAAACCTGATTTTTTATTATAATAATTGTTTTATTGTTTTGAAGATATTTTTCTCATTAAATATTATTTTACTAAAGAGTAATTTACATATTCAATGTAATTATATTAATTTTAACCAATATATTAAATCATTTCATCAAATTATGATAATTTTATTATCATTAAGACAAAGAAATCTATTGGAATTTTGAAAAATAAGAAGGTTCCCTATGAAATTATTATGTTCAAAACATATCTCTATTTAAACCTTGTTATGAAATTTTATGATAGATTTTCAATATTCTAATTGTTGTAAGAAATGTGTTATGGAGATTATTGTCACAATCCCTAGTCATATCCTCCCTAGAATTCCATAAAGAGCATATAATAATTATCCTCCACTAACAAAGTGCTTCATTATCAAATTAATCGATTATGTTGTTATCAATTAATAATTTCTACAACCATTGGAACAATCTATTCTATCAAACAAAATATTATACAAGGAAAGTTATATGTTTTTTAAACACAAGTGGATCAAAATAGTAGGGATAATAGAATTTATTTCCCAAACATGGTGAAAATATTCGTAGATGGTTTATAAATATTTTATAATTGAGGATAAATAAAAAGTAATGAATTTATATTACCCTATATATATTTATAAATAATATATTAGAATATCTACTCACAATATGTGTTGGCAAACATTTATCTAGTTATTTGGGAAAATTATGATGATGATGGTAAATATCATATCAGGTATGGGTTTGAAACACTTATATTGTGCTCTCCAAAACCATTTAGTGGTATCAGAGAGTTGAAATAATTATTTATGTTTTGAATTTCAAAATGTATTTATTTTTAGTATTAATTTTATATTTCTTTCTTCAAATTTTAAATTTTATTTTTTGAGTATCACGATCTTCTGAAAAAAAAACAGGTTAATTGTCAAAAAAGAATTATCCAATGGAATATATTGTGAGGTACCAATTGTTTTATTGGTTGAAAGGGATTACCAATTAAGAATTAAATTTCATTAAATTTGGACAGGCTTCAAGTTACATGTATCACCACATAGAATCAAATGATATGGTATTTTTTTATATTTCTTTATGAACAGAAACATTTTCATATATTATTTATTGAATTACATATTATTTATCTATTATATACACCGTGTTATTCAAAATATTTCAATGAATAAATCATAGAATCTTTATTTTCAAAGATAAAACAGGTATTTTTATATGTCATATGTAACTAACATCTCAGAAATTGATTATTTAATGTCAAAGATGGGATGTTAAAGCATGTAATACATATATTGATTATTTAAAACACAAGTCAAGGTTGTGAATTAATTGATATACATAGTGTGTATTTAATTCAAATGACATGATGTTAATTTAATGAATTCATATATAGAAAAACCCACATTTTTTTAAATTAATACAATTATATTATTTAATTAATTTACAAGGGATGTCCAATAAATTCCCACTATTTGTGTAATTGATTATAATTTTGAAAATTATTCTATGGTCTATTTATTTCACATGTCTTATAATAAATTAATTCTCAAAAGGTGTAATTATTTAATACAAGGTTTAATCAATTCATATATTTTATTTTAAATATAAAGAAATTGTATTTTTAATATGCATTGTTTAAATAAATTAATCTTTACACTGTAAATTTTTTAACAATGAATGAATAATGTAAAATTAAATCTATGTCCAATTATGATATATATCCCTAGATTCGTCAAAAAAATATCCTACATAAAAAAATTAAGAGGGTATATATTTTTTTATTATTTAAATAGTGAAATTTTTATTAAAAAATTAATTTGATAATTATTTCAATTTTTTTCGATTATATTGACATAATAAATTAGGAAAAACAAACATGATCACTAGATTGTAATCAAGTGAAAATTTGATGTATGTTAGGGTTCATCATTAGAATACAACAACCTATGAATGTTTTTTAATTTTTTCTAATATTTTTATATGTTATGATAATATGATAATAATTGAAATAAAATTATTAAATTCAGGTTATCCATCAAATTTATCATGTTAGGACAATTATTTCTACAATTTATTAAATATAACACCCTTATCCCATACATGGGTTCTTTTCACCTTCATTTTAGTGAATGCATAAGTAATAATGATATAGTTCCTAGGAGGTTGGAGGTAGTCAATGTTCGAAAATGAGGTGAAACCAATAGTGTAGGTTAATTGTAGGCGCAAAGGAACTCTACAACTCAAAATATTGAGCATTCAATCAGTTTTTCTCCTATGAATAAATGATTCATTTAATTTATATTTATAAAATTAACCAATAGATAACTTTTAGGGTTAGTAAACATTATTTATATTATTTCTATAATTTTTACAGTAAACTATTTATAAATTCCTAATCATTAAATAAATTAACTAAAAAGCTTGAATGATATAATTAACATTAAATTAATTTAGGTTTAAACATTATTATTACATGGTTAGTCACATGTATTAATTATAATGGATATTTTATTTATTTAATGTGTAGATGGAAATACTCCATGTTCTTTATAATTAATTAAACTCTATTTTCAATATTATTGATAGAAAACCCTTGACCTGACCCATATTTGAAAAGTAAAAAACCAATAGGAAAAATATGGACTAATAGCCCCATCGATTGTCTAAGAAGCCTTCCTAGAGGACCTATGAAATTTTCCCCACCATCATCATACCATCACCCATTCGTCTAGGAAAAAAAATCACATGGCCTTCCAATAACTATATATTTATAATGAAATGATGTTTTTACCACCAGTCTTTCCTACACCATCATTGCTAAATTTTGATGTACCGCTTCCATTAAAACATTAACAAAATATAAAATCAATAACCAATTGAGAGGATGTTTGAACCATTCCACCCATTTCATTCTTCTTCAATTTCCCTACCCCTTCCTGATCATGTAAATCATGATCCTTTTTATCTCATTACCCACTTCCATGGTTGAGTCATTTATCTACTAGGCTTGAATCATCCTAACCCTACCTACCAGTAGCATTCTCATGTAGGGAGGAGAAAAAAAAGATAGTTTACAGATAATTATAAAAACGACACTATTAAAATATTTAATCAGTGAAGACACTCATTACATAGTTTATAATTAATCCATTATAATTTTTTTGATTCAAATATTTATATTAATCTACAATTTAACTAGTTGATCAAGGTATATTTTTGTGTATATATAAGAAATTTTACATAAATAGGATTGGAATTTTCTATAAAAGATGTCAATTTATTGGAAATGTGTTGAAAAATTTTATCACGTGATTTTGCGATTAGCGAGTCCACTCAAAAGATCATGGAGCTATAAATTAATGATGCATGAATGTTGGGCCAACATAATAATATTTATTTAACAGAACAAACCCTCTCTTAGTTTATATAAATGGACATCTGGATCATTTCCATTATAATTCCCATTCAATTGGATATTCTGAATCCAATTAAGAGAAATATTTGTTTTCATAAAATAATAGTTGATTAGTAAATTCAATTCAAATATCTAATTCAATAATACAGATGAATTACTAAAATTTTCCCCTCTTTTAGAATAGAAATAACATCATATATACCTTTGAAAATATCTCTATTGTAGAAATTAGTTTACGATAACCATATGACATTATTAAATTTCCATTCATGTCATATGTTCTTTCACATTATTCTATACCATGTTTATAAATTTTAATAGTTATAAAACCCCATTTTGAGTGGACCAAGAAATGATCTCAATAAGGAGAAACTCTCCCATTACACAAAACATTTAGATGATACTAAAAAATTCTATTGTTTCATATTATCATCAATATCTGGTGAGATTATAATTAAACATAATAAAATGGAAGCATATGGAATCACTTATAACATTCATTATATATATCATAATATGTTTATATAACGAAATATCACATTTCTGATATACTATTAATTTTAAACATTATTGTTTCAGAACCTACGAAGCCTCACGTGTCCATGATTGTCAACTAAATCAAGTTATTAGACTTCCAGGGGTTTATTAGCTCCAATGAGATCAAAATAGTGATCATTTGATCATAAAATATAAATTTATGGAGTTTCATGGTGAATAATAACATGAGGTATAGTGACAAGTATTTTTTGGAAATTCTTTCCATGATTCCAAAATTTAAAAATGTCATTAGTCCTGAAAATGTTATGTTTTTTTGTTGAATAAGTAAAGAGTGAATAATGAAAAGGGCTCCATGTGTCATTCCATGTCCAATGACCATATGTACCATCCCTCCACGAAAAGTAATATCTAAATACATTGATAGGAGAGATCAAATTTAGTTTTTATTATATAAAAAACATGGTTCATAAGAGAAATATCTACACTATTTTAAAGAAGTAATTTGAATCCCATTGTGCATTTTTTAATATTTAAAATATTTTAACATCTATACATTGGGTATTAGACATAGAATGTGGCGACCACATCTCTATTAACATATATAGACCATGTATATTATTTATGATAGCTACATAATTTGTAGATCCTTGATAATAAAAAGGTACTCGACATACTATTTTCGTTATTGGATATTAAATACTTCTATTTATAACAGTGAATATTTTGGATAAAAAAGATTTTAATTGTGAACCAAGTATTTACAATAACATATTTTCAGTAACAATCCTAGATATTGATGAATTAATTTTACCCCTCAATATTCAAAATATTTACAATTAAAAAAAAACTAGTATTATTATATTGGAAATTTTAATAACTACATATTTTATTAGATTTTTAAAACCATGTATTTTTAATTGATGAAGAATCATGATTGGAAGAGTAATTATACAACTATTTATGGAATATGTATAATATTTAATTAAATAGTAATCATTTTATAAAGGTCTATAAGGATTGTTATTTAGAAACTAATGAGAAAAAATAGCATATGACAAAGTTTCTTATAATGATAAATGAATGAGACCAAATTTTATTGATATTGTGATATGTCTATAGAGATTCTAGAATATTAAAAAGTACCATGTGAGGATAATTTATAGATGACTGATGATGTGATTAATCAAAATTAATTTTTTTTAATAATTTATTTGGTATAGAAAAATATTACTATATAATGATGTATATTTTCATATCCTTTTATAAATTCATAGATTTTTAAAATGTTTAATAGAATCTATATGGTATGAAGTGAATATTTTTTTGATTGATGTTGTGAACATTGGAACAACATGTTTTTAGAATTTCAATTCTTGTTTTTGAATATACATCATCTCTCTTTGGAATATACAATATATTGTAGTGTTTTATGTTAAAATAAGAAAAAAATCATCCTTGTTAAAATCCATAAAATCAATTTTGAATGAATAAATATCTTATTATTTAATGTAGTCATATAGATAAAATCCACTTATATTTTTATTTATGAGTTTTATAAAATATTTATTTTGGAATATAAAGTTAAATCAAGAATCTTATCTGATGATAATATCATCATTTTATAATGATCATTATGATCACTATATATAACATGTTATGATGAAAGTTAATTTACACTGATGAATTAATCATTAGCGTACGAGTATACCATATGAATCCTATTTATTACTGATCCTAAGGGAGATTCAACCACCGGGTTATACAGTTAAAAAATCCCAAGCCAGGTTTAAATAACTATAGCTTGATAAAACCCATTTATAGGGGTTGTTTAAGCATTTTGATATCATGATAGAAAAAGTATTTTCTAAACCACACAAGGAATGTTCCATAGTAACAAACTATACCCTTTAGGATTATTATTGTGTAATAAGTTCTTTTTCATCTTTAATATAGTAATAAATTTTTTATATTTTATGATTAATAAAATAATGTTTATATTTATCTATTTTAATCAAAACACAATCAATGATTATATAATGAGTATGAAAAAAAATTTATTTTGATAAAAAAAGAAAAAAATATTCTTTGGAAATAAAAGTATCAAATAAGATTCAATTTTGATAAATAAAATATTTTTTATAAAAAATTTATATTTTAATAAAATGTTATTTTAATGAGTAAATTATTATATATAAATGATAAAATAATTTTTTCATGTCCAATGTTATTTTTTATTGGTTAGAAATTTTTTAATAGCAAAAAATAAGTATTTTTTGTAAAGAAGGTTTTTTAATTTAAAATTATCATATTCTAAAATTTATTTTGATAAAAATAAATATTCTTTTTTCAATCATAATAAAAAATTTATTTAATGTTAAATTCTTTCATAATTTTATAAGAGAATTTAATATTTGGGTAATAATTGCATATGTAATAAATATATTGTGTGTATTTTTACATAATATAATCCTTTATGTGATTTAATGAATACTATAAAGTGTATTCTTCAAAAATAAATTTTTTATCTTTTACATTAGTTTTTATTTTAAATAATTAATGTAACTCTATAAACACATAACATTTCATCCAACAGCTATATTATATGAAATGGATTAATAATTATTTTTTTATAAACATGAATCACTTCCACATCACCAAGTGTTTAATTTTAAAATATTAATATCTTAACCATGTAAAATGATGATAACCAATTTTCGTTTCTATAAACCACGTAAGAAATCCATGGGACATTTTTTTTATTTTATCACATAGTGTCCAAACCTATCTATATTAATTAATATACAATTCCAATATTTTTTCTATAAATACCAACCCATATTACCACTCATCTCCATTAAAACCACATTGAGAACAAATTTCCTCTCCCCACCCCGCTCTAATTATCTCCCATAGTGTTCCCATAATCTTATGATAATATTCCCAATATTTTGGACGATCACTACAAGATAGGGGTTTGTATTCTCTACTTCATTCAAGAACATCATTTAAACTATTCCCTTTGATATCCAATTGTTAATGTCAATATATATTCTTATGATATGTAATAATTTCCTTTTAATGTACATGTTATAGGGTTAACATATTCACTTTCATTAAAACCATCATTGATTTCCTATGTATAGTAGTTATGTTTCTGAAATTATCATTCAATTAACCATTAAAACTATTGGTGTATTGAATACCCATTCACATTCCCCACAAGTGAATTCACCTAGATTTACAAATAATTCATTGACTTGTTACATAAATATATGAAACAAACCATCCATATGAATGTAGTGAATAGTAATGAATGCATTTATTCTATTGTAAGATCTATTTGGAACCAAAATATATTTAATAGATATGTATGTAATGTACATGATCATAATTATATATCCCTACAATGAATTTGGTAATGTTATAATGTCTGATACAATGTATAGAATATTGAAGGTTATCCTTATTACATTACATTACGATGTGTTAGACATTACTGTATACTAATGTTTATCTTGTCATTATTTATGTAATTTCCAAATTTCTATATAACCATTATTTTATCACCATATAACCCTTTTTTAGTTTCATGATTTTCATTATCACCTATATATTCCATCATTTAGTCCTCTTTCCACACATGTACATCTTTACATTATGTTATGATATGATTATTCTATTAATGGTATTTATAGCTCATCTCTTTATTATGTTCTCCCTCAAGTTATCCTATGATGGTTTAATCGGGAATAGAATTCGGTGAGCATGTTAAATAGAATCGAAAAATTATATAGTATCAATTTTTATGGTGTTGTGTTATGTATCTAATTTAAAATTACGCCATGACACTTGATTATCTGTGTTTGTATAATTTTCATATTTATGTAATAAATCATTAATAAATATGTATTAATGATAATATTTTTTTTCATTTTTATTAGATTAATTTAATTTATATTTGGGAATTACAGTTATAAAACATTTGGATAGCCTTAAGGATATGTCTATAAAAATGAATACATCCCTAAATTATGGTAAATTAATGATTAATTTTTTAATTAAATAAGGTCAGTGTTTTCATATTAAATGTATATATATTTCAAAAACAGTTTCATCTATGTTTAACGATCCTTTAAATGGGGTATCTGGAATCGAATTGATCATAATAATCTACATAGAAAAAACCCATGTTCCACACCTAGTTTGAAACTCCCTGGGGATATTCTTCTGTAAAATAAAAATACACTTACATTCCATTACAAAGGGAAAAAAATAATAAAATAATTATATGTAAATGAATTTATCATGGATAACATTTTTTGAAACCTAGAAATTTATTTTTATGGAATAGAGCCAATAAATATGTTATACCATAAAATATGATATTATTCATTTGATATGATTTATTGTTTAATAATTATCATCGCTAATATTAATTGAATTTTGGTTACTAGGTTTATATAAGAAGAACATAGTAATCAAAATATTTAATGGTCAACTCCCAAATAATATTCCAAACAAAATGCGAGGATTAGTGAAGAACTTCATGAAAACACTTTCTCAACGTTTTCATGTTTGAAACAAAAATATGAATCTTGGGAATACCATATCCCTATAGGAAATATAATGTTGAAATTAAAAACATTATGGGATAATGGAATCTAAATTTATGGGATCCATTAATAATTAAAATA
Organism: Viscum album; assembly: GCA_963277665.1. Taxonomy (NCBI): domain Eukaryota; kingdom Viridiplantae; phylum Streptophyta; class Magnoliopsida; order Santalales; family Viscaceae; genus Viscum; species Viscum album. Next base: position 603,425,026 of record OY728157.1, read on the forward strand.
TTAATCCACTCCTTTGAAATCATTTTTTTACATCAATAATATTAGATAATGAAGTCTATAATGTTTGTTTTTCATGAGGGAAAAGATAATAAATAATGTATATTGGTAAAAATTATAAATAACATTTAATATATCGATGTTATTATGTGTAAATAGTTTCGGAGAATTTTATTTATTAAATATATTTCTCAAACACTGTTGCTTAAAAATGATACTGGTAAACCTCAACTCATGAATAAAGAGGATAACTCAATTATGATATATGAAGTGAACATCAAAATAATCTCATGATATTCCCATGACATTGTTATATATCTGATATTTACTATTGACAACTTCATTTTTGTGATATATCTAACACTAGAAATTTGGGACATTGATACAAATGTGGAAACATCTTGATGTCCCACCAATGATGAAGTGGAGATTTGTAAAGCCACATTTTATAAACATATGAATTAGAGAATGGATATTAATTTTGGTGGTGGGATGTAGAAATTCCTTTGGGGAAATAAAATATAATATTCCATTAGAATAAATCATTGGAATAAGCATAATATATATAGTATAAAGTTGATAAGAAATTTTTTTTGTAATGGAGTGAATTGGAAGCAGCAACACTAATTCAAATGGGAGAAACCAAAAAATTAGATAGAAAAAATTAATTCTCTATTAAACCCTTAATTTATTTTAAAGTTATTTAACTACATTAAATAAGGATGAAAATAAATTAAATATGAAAATTTTTCGATGAATGAAAAAAATCAATCTACAACATAGAGAGAAAGGGGGAGACATTTCCATAACAAATATAGAGCTGGATGTCATAAACAAAATGGTGATATTTATGCTTTTTATTCATTCATGGATAAAAAGAATTATAATTGATTATGGATTTAAAGAATCACTTGTAACAAAAATTAATAGTAAAATTTTTAAAACAACACCTCCAAAACATGATTTTTTAGTTATATATTATGATGAAATATTGGTAAATTTTTTTATCCCAACCATATATATCTTCCCATGTATAAATATGAAGTATGTATTTCACAAAAAAAATTGATAGTTGTCCCCTTTATTTAACTTGGATGCTATTCTGGTCCTGGATTGACATTATTTATATAGAGCCAACATAAAATTACTAACGATAGAAATCACGCTATCTACCATAAACTACCCTAGGATTTCATACATGTTCAAGGATAAGGATTAATATCCTTTGGTTTCATCTTCTCATACAAAAATAATATTTCCATATGAGGAAGTGTATGTGGATGAAAATATTGAAACCATGGTAATGATCATCTTTTTAAACATGTCTATTATAAGGGGATATGCTGATGTGTATCCTTATTAACAATATGTTCATCGTATAATATGTTTGGTTGAGACATCAAAATAGTTTATAGAAAGATCATAACAAATACCCATCACTCCATATATATCCTCCCCTATTTGATACGATAAGATGAAAAATAAACAATAGAATGTTTATAAATGAGTTTTAATCCCATATCCTCGCATATGGGGTATTTTAATTCCATTTTTCATATAGTTGTATGGATAAATGTGGCTCAAAATTTATTATCAATATATCAACAATATAATAATAAATAATAAGTATCATCTACTAGTGATTTATGACTTGTTTGACCATCTGTATGATTCCCAGTGCATTTCTACATCCTATCATCAGATAATATATTATCAAGTAAAGGTAAGGAAGGAAGATATCCCCATGAATTCATTTCATTAATAGTACTAGAACTATAATTTACATGTGGTTTTATTTTTACTCAAAAACACACCATCTATATTTTTGGATATGGTAAATTTAGTCTTTAGTGATTAACTCAAACAATTTATGGTTGTATTTATATATTATAACATTATCTTCTCCAATATCACTGAGGAACAAGAGCTTCATTTGAATGTTGTACTATACACCTTTTGAAAGTATTTTTTTTAAAATAAATTAAATTTCTATTAGGTATGGACTAATTAGTAGTCATGGGGAATTTTATCTCATGCAATGGGATATATAGTGATCCTTCAAAAATATTGTTAATTGAGGGATTACCCAATCTAACATTTGTATTAGAGATATATATTTTTAATATGTTATCATGGTACAATAGTCTGTTTTTTAGATACTTATCATGATTTACAATCCCACTAACCAATAATAAATTTTAGGTATTTATTTATTTTATTAAGGATTGTTAATATTGATTTAAACGGTTAATAAAGAGGTAGATAACTACATTTGTTCTCATGTTACCCATTTGTGGGGATGGTTTTATGATATAATGTGAGGAATACAAAAAAGGATTTGATTTTGAATGCATTAAATTTAATAATGTGATATGTTATTACTCTTGACAATTAATGATCCACAAGTGGAACTACACAAAAGATAATCTGGAATTATATGAAATGATATTAAAATTAATTATTTGGTGGGATTATATGTATGGGGATAAGTGTGAAAAATATAAAGACCATTAAATCCTCATGAAATTATTAAAACATAATGGTCAAAATATGAACCGACTAAGGTGGTTAGAGATGATCAATGATGATGATTATTCAATCCGTTAACATCCTAGGATAGAGAACAAAGTGTTATATACTCTGAGTTGTAAGGATCCTAAAACCATATAATGGATGTTGATTGAATAAGAACAAATCTACATTGACATAAAAAGGATGACATTTTTTATAACATATAGGTATCCATCCTCTCCTTCTCTAATAAGGTATTATCAATACATTATTGAGACGAAAAAGGAGAAAAAAAAGATGACATATAAATATAGAAAATAAGACTTATTATTATGGAGGTCATCATTACTAATAAATTAGTAATAAGTTTTAGAACATTTATATGTGTCCCATTAAAACTATTGTAGAATAATGATATTATGGATTATCCACATGATCATCATAAACTATTAATCAATGAAACACTAAGACATATATGGATCTAAATAAAAGAATCTGGTGTATGATATATAGAGGTTGATCATAGAATTTCAATAGAAATGGTTGGTATCATACTAATTCATGTATGAACAGTATTTCCAATGGTATGATGAAACCATCACTCATACCTTATAAAAATGTGATTTGAAAACCATGGATTTCATATGAAGACTCCCATGGACATTTAAAGGTAAAAATTCAATCTATTTACATTTTATCATCATAAAATTTTATCAAATATATTTACAATCAATAAAAATTTCTCCCACATACCATAGGAATATAATATACATATTTGGAGTTTTATGGAAACATGGAGTACCAAAATCCTATTAATTTGATAGACATATGAGGATAACATCGAGGTTTTATAGAAGACATTAGTAATACTTTGATACATAGTCGAGCATCAATACCAATTTTTTTCATTTTACTTATTCTTATTCAATGTGGACATTTAATTATCTAGAGAATATGCAGAGATAATCTTATATTTATTTCCATGGATATTGGAAGAAATACATTTCCCCATTTGGATTTCACATAATATAATAGTATGTATTATATCATTAAATTTGATCCTAATATGGGTATGTATGGGAAATGAGTTAGGATCTAACATGCAATAATTAAGTGGGGGAACAGAAGATTATGGGACCGAATCATATCCATGAGATGATAGAGAAATATAACTCCCTTCAACATCATAAGAAATTTTAATGATGTTGAATGAAAATTTATGAACAAAATCTTTATTTATATATAGAGTTTGAGGTTTTATACTATGTGTTCCTTCATATATAACAATTAACAATTTTCCAAAATATTGGGAAGAAGGGAAATTTTATTTGTAGATACATCAAACTCTTTAATATTCATGAACAGATCAGATTGGTGGAATATCAACTTGCACTCCCTCATTACCAATCCTAAGTATATTTTCTAATGATTTCCTCATGAGGTAGTAATACCGGTGCCATCACATGCACTGAATTCAGAGGCGGTACCCTCAGAGAATGAACATTCATTGGAGGATTAGTTGCTGATGATATTATATTATAGAAATAATATTTCAAAAAATAGGACAACTCTCCTGGGGTAATTCCAATTGAAAAAAATAAGTTTATAGAAACTTCATGATAACCATAAGAAGAGATGAAACATAATACCCCTCCTATATCATATTTTACAGAATGAAAATTTATGGGTGCTATTTTTAAGGTGGTGACCGTAATGACCAAAAAATTTAAAAATTAATCTCACATTTCAAATGAATAAATTCTTCTTGATTAATATATTTATATAGAACATGGGAAGTTCTCAGGTTATTTTGAATTAGTATATAATATAAGAATTAATATATAATTTTTTTAGTGTCATAAGTATAGATAATAACAATATTTTATATTCACCATTATGCATAATATATATAAATTGTTTTGATAAAATATAATTGATTCAAATTAAAGAATTGATGGCATAAACCTATAGGATATTAACGAATGAAAATAATTTTTTAGAGCTTTTGTGGGATATAGAATCACTACGCTTTTCCCATGTCCATCCCAATAAAATATCCAATAACTAAGGATCAATCGATAAAATTTATTGGATAATTTACCACATATCAAGACGAAAACCCATTCAGAATTTTATGCACCACCCCATGAGAGAACCACAATTGCATTCCATAACAATAATATGTATACATGTGTAATATGGAGTTACTACACAGAAATATGCGATAGAAATATATATATATATATTTTATAATAAAAATTAATATATTTATCTCCTTTTGCAATTACATTAAATATGATTATATAATTAATTTGATAAAAATTATAATTTTATATGAAGAAATATTTATTGTACTATTAGAAATATATAGTTTCAAATTAGAATCTATTTTGATACATTCAACAATCTCTACGATAAATGATACTTTTTAAAATACTACTATTGCATAAAATTATTAACTAAAAATGATAAATTATTTATTAAAGGCCAATGTAGTTCTTATAAAGGTTAAAAAAGAATAAAACCATAAAAATAGTATATTTATGTAAAAATAGATTAAAATTTGAATGAAAAAATTATAATATTTAAAAAATTATTTGGATAACAAATATATTATTTTGGAAAAAAATTAGAAATTAAATAATGTTAAATTTGACCTAATTTTATGAGAAATTTTACTTTATGGATAATAAATATTAATTTTATAAATGTATGATATGATTTATAGCCTCATAAAACATAAAAAGTGAGGTAATAAATTTTATAATGAGAATCCAATAAAATATTTTGTGCATTTTAATAAAATATATTCTTGAATTTATTTGATTAATTTCTTAATCCCATAATGAAAATTCAACAACCTATATCATATTTTATTGTATAAAATTTAATTCATTATGTGCCTGTCACACTTCCACATCCCCAAGGGTTTTATTGAAATATTTTTGATTTTTTGGATTATAAATATGTTAAAGTAAATATTATTTTGTAGAAAACAAGGATATAATTGATGAGACTGCTTTTGGTTTTGATTATTCTATCATATAGATTCCAAAACCGCATTTTATAAATTATTAATGAATTTACCTCTTTTGGGATAATCATTCCCACCCACACACCCTCTATTGTATTCTCGAAGCCCTTTGACCAAAAAACACCTCTCCATATTCTTCTGAAAAAACATCCCATGGTGTTCTAGATCATTTAATAAGATCCTATCTATATTTCCTTATCCCGATGTAAAGGTAATGGTTCAAATCATCCTTCTCTTCATTCAAGCACATCGTTTATACTTTGACTTTTTATTTCTGATTTTTCAAATTGGAACATATTTTTTAAAATTCCCAATAACATCATTGTGATGTGAAGTGGAATAGAACTCCACATTAACTCAAAATAAATTTTCCCATTAATCAATATCAACGTCCATTTTTCTGAAGAAAATAACAAGTTATTTTTCATGCCCAACATTTTTGTTATCTATAATAATCCGTATTTCAAATCAGGGTATTAAACTACTTGTACATATCTTTAATTGACTTGGTAAATTCATGTTTGAAATTAAAACTCTTCAATAATGTGGTTAAAATTATTGAAATATTTTATTATGTTTTAGGATCTATGTGGTATACAAATGTATGTACATTATATGAATGTGAAGGGGGTGCTCATAATTAAATATCATTCAATTGAATTTTGAAATGTTTTTAACACTAGAGATACAATGTATGGTGAACATGATGTTGTCCTAACATCACTATGTTTTGAGGTATTAATGGTTATCCATGACTTATATTTATTATGGAATTTTTTATATCATGTCTATGATTTAATGTAAATATCTTGATAACATCTTTTACGATGATTCCTTGTTCATGAATGTTATTATCACCTATCTATTTAATTATGTAATTTCTCTTGACCCATATGTCAAAATTTACTATATGTTATTTTTTATTCCCTACCTATGGCTTATATATCAGAGATTTCTTATCTATGTCCCAACGTTATCCAATAATGTGTTAGAAGATAAATTAAATTTATAGATAATTTGGATATTCAAATAATTCTGTTGTATCTATGTTTATATAATTTATATTATCTATCTAATCTCTCAATGACCCTAGAAATTTTGATCATTTTGTTTCAAATTATGCTTCTCTTTTTGTAAAAAATCCGGAATTAATGTGTATTTAAGACATGTGTTTTCCTATTTATTGAAAATAATTGTTCAATGACGAGTCATGTATGTTATTAGTTAGACATTTTTAGATTTTAATTAAGTAATTAATCACAAATAGTATATAATTTTATAAAAAAAATACAAACAAAATACCAAATATCCGAATTATTGTAGAAATCTATGTTTTCAAAATTATTTGTTTTGGGCAGTCATACAATTATGAAGGCCAAAACATGCTAAAAACCCCATCCTAAACATAATAAGTGAATCATTATTGAGTATCCTTATAAAAAATAATAAATAATCTATACAATATCTCATATATTAATGTAATCATCATAAAGTGTTATATATTACATGACATGGATAATTTCCCAAATAAGTACTTCAGGAGAAATATTTACTTCACAAAATTTCATGTTCATGATGCACGCCACATTATTTTTTAAATAATTCCATGATTCCTCATGCTTAAAACAAATTTATTTCCTATGAGAACTAGAGATGTTAAATAAATATAATTATAATATTTTCTAGTCACTGAAATGATCTGTCATTACTAGTTTGAAATAATAATCCCATTTCCTATAAGGTTGTAATATAGAGATATGATGTTCTAATGTGGAAGTATAACATTTGTTATTAAATAGTATCAATGCATCAGAAAAATATTTGGAGCTTGATCAATAATCATGTTTTGGTAAATCATACTGATATAAAATTGGTATTAAATAGAAAACTAGCCAAAGAAGGTAATGTAAATACCTATAAAGAATGTTTATTAGAAAAAATGATTAAATAGTTTCATGGAGTTGTATAAGATGTATCATTTACTATATTTTCAATTTTTAAATCCATATAATCATATATAACATAGAGTATTTACTAATCAATCATATTTTTTAGATGATTTTCAACACATATTTCCGTAATGAAAATCTCCACCCAGATGTCCTTATGAAACAAGAAGAATGCGTTTTGACTCCATGAAATGCAAATAATAATTTTAGGATTCCAATATCCATTTGTTGATTAATTCTAGAATCATGGTCAGGGAGTATTTTGTTTGATAAATACTATAATATTGTCGATTTAATAGTGGATGAATGTGAATCATAGATATATAGGTTTTTTAGGGGGAGTGTGTTCATATTCATAGTACCATGTGTTTTTTAAGGGTTACATATTAGAAATGATATACCAGTTTTAGTGTAAATTAATGACTATTTAAATAATAGTTTCATGAGGAATGATGTAGGTAATGTATTTTATATCCATGGAGTCAATATTATTCAGTAGTGATCTAAAATATCAATAAGAAACATAAAATTATATAAATTTTTGACATACTAAAGATATTTTATATAGGATAATCGATTATTGTATTGGTTCTAGTTTCCCATGGTTTACATTAATCTGGGAAAATGATTTCTCAGACACATAATAAAATAGATATTGTGAATGAGAAAGATGCCAAAAATTATTTTATGGAAGGGTCAATCATTTATTACATAACTCAAAAATAATTTATATTTCATATAACTGAAGCATGAACAAGGCCGATTCAATAGAATCCTACAAAAAATTAATGTCACCCAATACATTAAGTCAAGGACCATCTTTCCATCATGATTATTCTAGTTTTGAATTAGATAAACAATAAAAACTTTTTAAATTTCATTCTAGATCCCATATTTTCCCTCATATTCCATAATAATTGTATCTAAATCACTTATTTAATTTATTCATATTTCCATAGAAGATTTATAATAAATATTCAAGGAAATAATTATGAAAATGAATTTATATTGTAGCTCAATATGCAAGAGGAAAGGATTCCCAGAGGGAATCTTACATGGTGACATACAAATTAGTCTTCTGAGGGAAGTCTAATAATCCCATAGTAAACCATATAAAATTATCGAAAAATACTTAATTAATATATTTAAAACATTCTATATTACTTTTCTTTCTCCAATGTAGATATGTTTTATTTTAAAAAAGATTTTTTATGATATGTTGAACAAGTTTTGTGTGTGATACCATACTTTTCCATATGATTTTTTTAACATATTGGTCTAAATTTAAGTCCCAATTTAAGTAATCAATTAATTTAGTAAATCAATCCTAGAAAATATGTTCTTTTATGTAAAATGTGATTTAATTTCTGGATTGGTTATTTGGTTGATCATTTTTCTAAAACTACATTTAAATATAATAAATCTCAACTAAAATATATTAATTTTCATAGGAGGAAGGAGTATGTACCTTCATGATTATCATTTGAACGTAAAATACTTCTACATGTTTAATTACATTTTGGGGAAGCTATTAATTCTTATCCATGGTACCATGTCATTGGAAATTTCCACATCAAAAAATAAGAGATCATATTACATTAAACATTGTATTAATATATATACTATATAGTAAAACATTTTGAGAAGTTCTCTAATGAACATGGTGACAAACCTAAGATGATGAATGAAAAATATCCAAAAATTGTTATGTTCTGTTATCAGGAATTCATCATTTAATTATTATATCATAACACAAATATAAAAATATAGGATAATCCAAAAAATTAATTATTATATGTGAATAAATTATTCTGCTATTTTTTACAAATTATTGTATGTTTAATTCAAAGGTAATGGAATTCAAAAGTGAATTTAAATAATTAGGATCTCTTTTTAGATATTGTGAATATATTTTATCCTAGAAAATAAGATTTTATATCTCTTGATTCAACACATTGTGTATTTTCCCACTGAAAAAAATGATCTACCAAGACATTTTCATTCCGATGTTTATCCTCAATAACTATGATATTTTGTAGATATATTAATATTCAGATCCTTATTGGGGGTTTGTTTTATTTCATAGAAGTCATATGCATATGCAATGAATTGTTTTTGAAAATAGATTATACTGACTCAATATGACTCTTTGTATACCATTCTAATTAATATACCACTTCCAAAATTTATATTTATGTTATATTGCAACACATATCATCTTTATCAAGAAATAATCTAGAATAATAGATAAAATGTAAATTATTCTCATTCTGGTTGGCCTAAATCATCTCCCATAGTAATTTCTCTCGTATCAATCATGATTTTAAAATGGATCTCCAAATTCGGGGATGTAAAAATGGTTTAATATATAATTTTTCATGTAATAAAATTTATAGAATGTTGACTTTCTCATGTAATATAAATTGAGTTTCTTTAACAAGAATTGAATTAAGTGGGTTATTATTAATTGAATAATATTTTTTATCTCAACAATAGTATAAAAATTCATAAATTCTATCAAATAAATTTTTCATTTTTAGGTAGAGTTATCTTTTGAATGACATCAATATTTTCCATATTATCATCTATACCATTATTATAAAACACATGTCCCAACATAATTACCTCAATTACCTTGATTTGGTAATTTTTCCTTATTCATTAAATGGGTTATCTATTAACATAATAAAAAATAAGAAAATAGATGGTTCAAAAACATATCAAAATCATAACTCATTATATAGAGGACATCCATGAACACTTCAATAGATCTACCAATCATATTATAAATAATTGTCATCATTCTGAATTAAAAATTTCCATGGGTTCCAGAGAAATCAAAAATGAAATGTTTTATAAGAAATTGTACCAATTGTGCATGTTAATGTGTTTTAATCAAATTAATTATTTGAAATGAGAATATGATTCTAACAAAAAATAAATAATAAAATTTAAAATTATTTATCATCCAAAATCACCATTATCATGTCTAAAACAAAATTAGATAATGGTTTTTTATGGAGAAATAGTTTTTTTTTTCAAAAATATTTATAGAACCACAATTTTTTTTTTAATTTCAAAATTGAATATAGTCAATCACTTCAAGAGTGATCACTTTAACTCCACTGTTCTTTGGGAAAACATGAACATACTTTTCCCATGGGCTATTAGAAGTTGAAAATATTATTACATCATCAATGAGGTGAATAAGATATTCTTGAATAACTTTCATCATGTTGTGTTTCAGTCGTCATTGAGCTTCCACAATTATTTAATAGTTGGATTCCATGGGAATATTTTTCATGAAAAAATTTGATCATAAACCATTGATATCAACAATATACCAGCCAATAATATTTTCATACATTCTCATAAGTACATTAATTTTATACTAATACTATTCATTCAATTTTGAAGAAATTCTTATTTGTATTAATTTTCCTCCCCCAAACAATTACTATTACAGATGAACTAGCAGAGGGTTGTTCTCCATGTTGTTTTGAACTTGGATATAGGGATGACAATTGGGTATGAGGGGTCTAAATTCACAATTTTTTCTCGTTAAATATAAATTTTATAATTTATTTTCTTCATTTTAATTTTTGTCAGAAATTTATTATACTGATATTGGCTCCTCAAATGTGGTCGAAATTTTCTCTACATCCAATTCATCTTTGCGATATGGTAATTCCCCATAAAAATAATCCATGGTATTATTTTCCATGATAAAAAATAAAAATGAAATTTTTTATATGAAACACATGAGTATCGTTTATTTTTTGAATCATCTGTAAAAATGGTTATTTTTCCCCATCTAAACACTCATCAATACGTACAAGATAAGGTATTGTCATTGAATTTCTAGAAGGTGGTTCATTAAATTTTTTAAAAGCATTATGCTCTTCCAATTTTCCTTAATGTTTGAAAATTTATTTTCAATCAAAATAACAATTACCACTCCTAGTAGATATAATGTGACTTCCATCAATAATTGATGCCACATGGTCAAAATAGTTATCAAAAAAGAAAAAATATTAGGGAAAATAGATAACAACTCTACCTCAATATTTGACTACAATACAATCTATGTATGTAATGGGTTAATCTAAAATCTTCAAAATAAATGTATTAGTTAGTGGGACCCCTGTCTCAATTTATATTACAAGTAAAATGTAACCAGTTTTATAGATTCATAAAGATCACCTAATTAATTACATTGGATAACCCTATCACCAAAATTTGACGGAATGAAAAAATCCCTGGATCATTAGTTATTAAAGGTATTATATTCTACATGACTACACTTGACTCATTTATGAGGTTATAAGTGGAAAACTCATCCACGAATTTCTTACATGAACAAATTTTCTATAGAGATATTTTATAGGATTGGATTTGAATAACCACCACCAGAAAACGAATGTCAATGATTATATTCTTCACATACAATAAAATTGGAATAGTTCAGAATCATGATTTTCTATCCTAATACTTTGATGGAATGGAATTAATCACACAATAAAAACTATATGAATTTTTTCATCATCCTATAAAATCTATTTTTCCCTTTTTTATTTTAGTATTTCAAAAAATCATTCAGTTAATTTTTATCTGGTAAAATATAACATGATGAAATTTTGGTAGGGCTATTTGAATTTATAAATATGGTTGCTTTCATTCTCTATTATGGATATTAATTTGGGGAAAAATCCTACCGGTGACTACCATGCAATTATCATTTCGATTTGATGCAGTGGTACTAGGATGCTCCCCTTTCTCTATAACCCCTATAATTCTAAATAATTATCCAACTAGAAACACAATATTTTTAATGAAATTATAATTCCATGACTAAAAAAATAACTAATAGTTTTTAATCATAGAACTCACCCATCAATTATTTCAAATACACATTGAGATAATCTTGTGAACTTAACAACATAGCTCTTGGTTTTGCATGGAATTCTGGTGTATTATGGGGAAAATAATGGGCATGGCCAGTTTTATCACTCTCTTCTCTTCAAAGTTATGTTGGAATTGTTTAAATATCCTTATTTATAATTATTTTTCCAATTATCATATATTTTCTATATCTTAATGCAATACCTACCAATGACTTAATTTTTATTGAATTATAATTACATATCAATTTTATGGAAGTAGTGTCGTTTATGGAAAATCATCAAACATTAAAGACAATATTCTCTAAGAGAAAATTTTATTTTTTCATTATAAAAACATGTAGATTATTCTAGAATATGGTTATTTGTTTTGTATTCCTTCTTAAAAATGGTCCTTATTCTTGAAAATTTGTGTTTCTAATTTTATGAATTTTTTTAGAAAATCGATTTGACATCTTTGGAAATTTTATTAGAGTATCTGTTTCTAATTTTATGAATTTTTTTAGAAAATCGATTTGACATCTTCGGCAATTTTATTAGAGTATTCTTAGCCAGATGACTAATAAACATGTTTTTCATGGTATTGTGGGATACTATTATAAAATGTATCCATGTGAAACAAGGGTTTACATTTATGGTTTTGAAACAATATATGCATCCCCTAGAGTATGTATGATGCTTGATGGAAAAATTCACCATCATCTTTTATGAAATAAAAGATATAATAATATCATTTTGATATTGTTCCCCCCTACTATAACTTCATGAAAAATGAATAATATAGTTTCTCACATGTACAAAATTAGTAATCTTCCCATTTTTGAAACTAAACTCTTCCATTTCAATTTCATAAATAATGGAAGAACATTAAATTTTAGTTTCTCCTCACACAATACTCTTTGTGAAAATAGTTAGAGAGTTCCATAGAATGCATTGATGAAATAAAGTGAATCTTCAATGGGTAATCCATGATAATATAGTATCATTGAGAGGTGAGATAACATATTTTCATAGTTACTATTTCACAAACCAAATGCGGGTCCCAACTGAAACCGGCACCAAACTCAGCTTGTGACAAGGACCAAAGGGAATTCCAGATCCCCAAGGGCTGGTACACGTTCTTGTGTATCTTTAAATGATAATTTGGAATGGTTTAACCGAGTTTATAAACATAAAACAACAAATGAATCTAATATAATAGATCTACGTTTTTCAAGCCAAACTATGATTAATAAAATTCATTACTGAATTACATAGTTTAAATCAACTCACTTGGGACTATAAGAAAGGACCAAAACCAAATGGAAATAGCCCAAGAACCCTCTTGGAAAGGGGAACTGCCATCAAGCCCTCTCTATAAGACTTCACAACCAAGGACCTGCTAAAAACCCCGAACCACTGGCACTAAAAACTGTACCCAACACACAATAACAAAAATAAACAAGTCTACGTACAAACATGGATATAAGTAGGGTGTGTGCTAATGGCCATTTGGATTCCACCACTAAAATAATCCATGTGATATAAATTTAAAGATGAAAAGTTTAAATTTTTTCCTAAACATGAAATGTTGATAAAAATTTCTAAAAGATGAAATATAAAAAATTAAAATATTTTTCATGTTGGATAACATTTTAAATAAAAACTATTAAAAATAATTTCAACAATATTGAATTTTCCAGCCAACCATACAGCATGCCGATGGTAAGAACAAAGTAACCAATGAGCACAAGCAATAGGAAACAACACATAGGCACTAGCTCGTTACGGTTCCTAGGTACCTCATATATCAGTGAGAGTAAGCATCAAAATATTTGTTCTCGTGCACAAGACAGTAGTAGGGAAGATAAAAATATCCTAGTGTTCTCCAATAATCATCATCATAGTTTAGATATTCTTGTAAGTGTCAATCATATTACGTGAAACTAAGACCAAACCCCATGGATTCACTAGAATACAAGTACACGTCCTACCACCTACTTACATGAGTTTCCCCTTGTGCTCAAACAAGTTAAACAAGTTACGAAATATAATTACCATATTAAAATATAATTTCCACATCATAAGTTCACCCAATAGCCCACATGTACATCACACATGTCACAAACTCCAATTTTTCATTCTAATGCATTTTGAAATCATACTAACTCCAAAAATAGCTCACAACACTTTTCACATAACATTAACACTTACAGAAATCCACTAAACAATTTTATAAAACCATTCCAAGACATTATAACACACATAACAGTGCACACAAATATCATATAATACTTCAATCATCATCAAAATTCATTTTTCACAAGACACTCACACAAAACAGCCCGAAACACAGTTTCACAGCTCTCTTGCCATTTGCGAAAACATTTCATCATTTTATAAAACATTGAAAAAAATATTTTACATCTTAAGTAACCAACATACCATAAAAAAGCTATATTGTGTGAAAAAACCAACCAAAAAGTATATATACACCCTTTTCCCCCCATTTTTTAAACAAGAAAACCCTTCAAACTTTTCATAATACAACCCCAAAGTGTGTAACACTGCTACGCACACAAAGCCCATTTTAAACCCCTGATTCAATTCTAAAATTCTAAAAATACCAATAAACAACAGAATTTATATCCATATTACCATATATTAAACTACCCCCATGTGTAATAAAGATATCTCAATAAACACCAAAAAAGACACACAGAAAGACAAATGTTATCATAAATCATCTCAAAGAAGGAAAACTTGGATTTACTCCGTTAACCCATTCAAAAACCCCATTTCAAGGTCTACGTGACACTATGGAATTAAAAACCATGAATTTTCAGCTCCATTAAACTCCAATAATTCACTTTCATTTGATATTAAAAACACCCAAACTTTACCCCAAGAGTCATCCATGAAAAGTAACCAATTTCAAGCCATAACGCATCTATAAAATTAAACGCCTAAGAATATCCATCAAAAATAGTTTTCCCACTTCAATAATCATATTAGGAACATTAAAACCAGTAATTCAATCACGATAAGTCATCAAAAATTGCATACACATGGGACCACCTACCTTTTCATTCAAAACCCTTGATTCTTTGTGAGAAACATGAGATGCCCCTCTATTGCACCACAAAGAAGAGAAAAAAACCCTAAACAATATGATTTAACCAAAAAAGTCCCCAAATAAAACCATAGGTATGAAACCTAACTTATTGACACCTTATTAATTATTTAATGAGGGAGGAAATTACAATGAGAAATATTGAAATAAAGAGAGAAAAATGTACTGAAATAAATATTGAAGAAAACGGACCTAATAAACTAGTTTATGAATTTAAAAAAACAATGAATGCATAGAAGGTTCATTTAATTATTATGAGGTCATTTAGGAACTAGAATGGGATAAAAAGTGTAAAAATAGAAGGAATTATGAAATGATCAATTTACGTCTTCCAATTTGGATGATTGGTGAAATCTAGATATGTATCGCCCAAAATTTCATTTTAATAGAGCTCTAAATTGGGTGATGAGTGAATGAGGATGCACCTTGGGTAAGTGGTCTCGAGTTACATTTGAATCATCGAATCAACATATATATTGACTAATATATTAATGAATTTAAAAAAATATTTATAACAGGAATTGGTCTTTTGGGACGTCCTAATACCTTAATAAAACACTGAAATAGATCATTATTTTGGATTTATATGCGGTCGAAATAGATATGGTGGATTAAAAATATCATGATAATACAATTGTGAATTTGAATGGGTGGAAAATGTTGAAAAATTAAATATTTGTAAATGAAAAAAAATTTATTTTTAAATCTAGAAATGGGCTCCTGGTTTTGTCCAAATTTTGAAAACCCACTATTTCCACTGAATTCATGGAAAACCCACATAACAAAGTCAGGATGGAAAATAAAAGAAATATGACTTTAAAAGAACACCTATTATGACAATTTACCCCCCCCCCATAAAACATTCTTCCCCCGGAATGTCACAAGCCCTATAGTGACCAATTAAGGAAGGAATACTCGCACAAACCAAAGCATACATGAATTTTCAAAAATTATGAAGAACATTTAGAAGTTCACCCCCAAAGGAAACTCATAAAATAATATATGAACAAGACTCATGTAATCTACCTATATGAACAGACACAATGATCCAGGTTACACTTACATTGCTTTAACTAAACCGTTGGGAACTATCAAATCCAAAAGTTTACCCCAGTAAGATGTTGGTGGTTAGATATATCTAAATGAGACTACCTCCCACCAGGCCAAGATCATGGGAAAATTAGATTTACTAGAATGGGGAGACAAAAATATTCTACAAACAATAAGATACAACTTAACGTTTCCCTAGACAGATTCATGACACTAATAGGGGAGGTTTGAAGGGACTCCCCAGTTCAAGCGGTAGACTTCCACCAGACCATTAAAAAAAGTTATAAAACTCATATTGTGTCTCCCCACTATATAAAAAAAACAAAAATATTGAAGAGCGTGAGATGGTAAAGAATGGACACAAAATTTAATGAGCTGGGATAGTCGAATAATTAGTTTTCATTGTTTGTGAAATTATGCGCTAACCATGGCGATCCGTCTATCTACAGGGTTTTTTAGGTCATGGTAACTACTAAACATTTTTAAATTGTTCACTCATCTTGTCTAGATAATCATCAAATAATTCTCTAAATACCTAGTAGAAACCAAAGGGTGAAAGTATGTACACATGATACATCATGTAAATGAGTTTCTCCCACCTCAACCATCAAACAGATAAAAATGGAACAATATGATAACGCCAGAGGATTAAATTATTCCTATCATTCAAACTGAGGACGGGACATTGTACAAGTGTTCGAATGACCATGGGATTTCCCTTGACTATGTTCCAGCTTCACTCTACGACCTATGAATATATCTCAAATGATTGTAGCATATTCTGCTTCGTAGTTGGTCATAGGAAACCACCTGAAAAAAACATCTTATTCCAGTGATACAAACAACCGCACTGTAATCTCATATAAGATTACTAAGGCATAACTAATTCCAAAATTACATTACCCTAACACAAAATTTCTCAAAAACATGGTCTTAAAAGATGTACACACATCACAACAAGATTATTCAGGTGAGAAACAAAAACAAATAAAGTATGCATATAAACACCTTCTTCTGAAACAGAGGATTATGACATTTTTTCAAGGGAGAAATACTCCCTACATAAAAGATACTCTCAGAGGATTTCACAACCTTCAAATTTATAGTCAAACGAGCACATGAAATCACAAGGCATCACCGAACATGACCATTTCCAATGATAGAAACAATACATGGAATGAGACAATATACAAAGTCCCTAAATAACAAACATGTCCAGAAAGTGTCCACAATAGCCTCTCATGACAAAATTTCCAAAATTGGTTGTTTAACATGAACTCATTATTTAAATAATCTATGATTAATATAGAGGCCCTCTTAGACACCATCGAGATGCTCATCCACACTTACAACCACATACCACATCCACCTTCAATGAATCTTTTATCATAAGAAATTGGGATCTCTTTCAACCTTCCACGAATACTCTCCTGCTACAATAGGATCCAAAAATCTATGAAAATAATGGGTTTACACTCATTCGAAAATGATTGATAAAATATTCCTTATATTGATCAACTGAAGGCTTTTCCAATGGTGAAACAATCTAGGTTGAACATCATTTATGCATTTACCCTTTATGGGGGTGTATCTTATCTAATGAGAGAAACCAAGGACTCATCCAAGATAGTCCATTGGTCAAAACATGCCACAAAACAGATTCAAACACGTGAATGGACCCACTGTTGAGGTTTCCTGATATATATCTCAGAAGAGACTACTAACATGTCCATCTTCCCTACTTACAGACCAAACCCAAATCAAAAACAGGATTCTAACAGGGAGGTTTATTGGACTCAAAACATCCCACCAAATAAATTTTTTCTAAAAACACATAATATGTACCATCACAAACAATTCATCAAGAAATCAGGTTTTTCTTTAAAAAAAATTTATTGAAAACAAATTGTTTAATGGTTAGTGTATCCACCAATGGTACCCCATGGGCCTCACAGATGCATTTTTTTGTGCCACACAGAGCACCCTACTCATATCCATCCCATAACTCATCCATTCATGCCACCAACCTACCATCATCCCATATATCTCCATGCATGTGGTCTCCCCTAGAAATACCACAGGATAAAAAAAATTCTTTCCACGTTTCAAAACCAAAATGGTCAACCAAGAAAACATTTTTCCTAAAACCAAAACCACGAGTTCTAAATCCAAATTCACATTTTAGAAAAATTATCAGAAATAAACAACCATTTATAAAGGAAAGCACTTTCAAGTAATTCATATAAATATAAAAACATCTCATCCCATTAAAACACCCATTGATTGTTTAGATAACTTTATTTGAAACACTTTTTCAAAACCAACGTCAATATAGTTTATGAATTCGAAATATGTGTGATCACACCATTTCCCTTTTCAAAACAATTATAAAAATTCAGTTCCACCATTTCATAAATCATACCATTCCCTATTTATTTTAAAATCAAGGCACAAAAACATTATTCTTCCTAAAACCAACTCACTTTAAAACCAAAGTAACATGATATCAAAACTAATGAACACAAGAAAATGTGAGAGGAAACCACTTTTAGTGGGTTAGATGGACATATGGTTGGTATCAATATTCCAAAAACTTCACCAACACATAGAGTGTTCTAGGTATAATTCTCGGCTCCACATGGTTTTTCAGGCCCTACATGCTCATTGGACCTATTAACCCAACTATCTTTTCATTTCCCCTAATCATCATCAAACCCGGAAAATTAAAAGTCTTAGTTAAATCTTGAATACCCCTTGAAACTGGAATCCCATAATAAGATGTGGTGTTCAAGAACAATTACCATAACTGGAATACCAAGTCCTGATAATCCCAACTATATACTATCCCGACTCATCCCCAAAATAACATGACCCAAAGAGTTAACCTAAACCTCTTTAGATACCAATTTTGTCGCAAACCAAATCTGGTCGCACAGAAACTGGGGCCAAACCTAGCCTGTGACATGCCCTGAAGGGAGTTCCAGATTACAATAGGCTGGTAGAAGTTCCAGCCTTCCATAACATAGAGATTGGGGACGATTTACCTATATTTATAAACATAAAAAAACTAATGAATCAAATAAAACGAATCTGGTTATTTCAAACCATGAAATCTTTTATAAAAATTCAGAACTGAATTATATAGTTTAAAACAACTCTCAAAGACTATAAAAAAGGTTCATAACAAAAATAAAACATCCCAAGAACCCTAATGGGAAGGGGTACTACCCTAAAGCCATCACCACAAGACTTCCCCACCAAGGACCTGTAAGAATCTCAGACCTCTGGTACTTAAAATTGTACCCAACGTATGACAAAAAATATAACCATGTTTACTTACACCTAAGGGTATAAGTAGGTTGGATCCAATTCAAAGTAGCATACCAACAATAATATATTCCATGTGATAAACATTCAATGATGAATAGCTATCAATTTTTCATAAACACGAAATGCTAGTTACAATTTAACAAATATGAAACTATAAAATTAAAACTGTTTTCATGTTGGCAATCATTATAAATCAACACTTTTTAAAAAAAATTCAAAACTACTGAATTTTCCAGCCAACCACATTGTATGATGACGGTATGCACAAAGTAACTAATGAGAAAATTCAACAGGAATTAACCCCTAGGCACTAGCTCGGTGTGGGTACTAGGTACCTCTTATCTCGATGAGAGTAACTGTCACAATATCTGTTCTCGTTCCCGTTCCATTAGTAGGGAACAAACACATAACCAAGTAGCCCCTATCACCATAATAATAGTTTATTTAGTATTCTAAGTGTCAATATATCAATGTGAAATAGTGCCAAACCCCACAGATTCATTAGCATTATGGTACACATCCACCCACCTAGATACTCAGGTTTCCCTCCTATGATCAAACAAGGTCAAAAAGTTATGAAATAAACATTCCAAATTTAAATATAATTTCCATATCACAAGCTCCCCAAACAGTACACATTTACATCACAAAAGTCACGAAGTCCACTTTCTCATTCAAATGCATTTTGAAATCATACTAAAAAAACCAACACCACATTTCACATTTCATTAACACTTCAACAAATTCTTTAAACAATTTAATAAAACCATTCAAAGGCACTATAACTCACATAAAATCCCAATCAAATATCATATAATACATCTTTCATCAGCAAAATTCTTTTTTCAAAGCACACTCACACAAAACATCCCAGAACCATGTTTCACAGCTGTTATTCCATTTTCTAAAACATTTCATCACTTTATAAAACATTTAAAAAATATTTGTCATCTTAAAGAAACAACTTAAATTTAGAAAATCCCATTATAGGTTAACACAGCCAATAAAAATTACATTTACACCCATTTTCCCACTTTCTTTAACCAAACAAAACAGTTAAAATTATCATAAAACAAACCCAAGGGGTATAACTATGCTTCGCACAGAAAACCCTTTTAAAAATCCCTCATTAAACTCCAAAATCATACCAATACCAATCCATAACATAATTTTAAGACCTAACAACATTTATTAAACTACCCTATATGTTATAAAAATACCTCAATTAACACCAAAAAAGACACATATGAAAAACACGTTTTTTCATAAACCAATTCCAAGAAGTATAACATGGTTTTACATGTTGGACCCATTCAAAAACCATATTTGAATCCCCACATAAAAAAAATTAATTACAAAACATAATTTTCATCCCCATTAAACACCAATAAGTCACTTTCATGTGTTATAAAATAAACAGAAACATTTCCCAAAGAGTCACCCATGGAATGCACCCAATTTAAATCCATAATGCAACTATAAAATTAAACACCTACGAAAATCCATCAAAAATGGGTTTTACATCACAATCAAAATATGTGGAAAATTTTAACCAGTAAGTCAAGAAAGCTAACTCATCTAAAATTACATAAACATGGAACCACCTTCTTTTTAGTCAAAACCCTTGAATCTTGGTGAAAAACCTCAACTGCAGCTCCACTGCACCACAACATAGTGATAACAAACCCTAAACCATAATATTTAACCAAACAGTCCTAAAAAAACAATAGGTATGAACCCTAACTTCTCTAGACTCTATAAATTCAAGAAAGTGGGAAGAAACCCTTAAGAAATGGAATGGAATGAAGAGAGAAATACATACAAAAATAAATCTTGATAAAATGACACAAATACACTAGTATCAAAATTTTAAAACAACAATAAATGATGGTGATGTTTTAATAAGGCCGAGGAATTCATGTATGAACTAGAATGGGAGATAAAGAGTAAAAATAGAATGTGTTGTGAAAGGATCAATTTACTTATTCAAATCTGGGTGATTTGTGTAATCTATAGATGTTTCACCCAAATTCACGTTTCAATTGACCTCCAAATTGGGGGAGGAGGGAATGTGGGCACGCTATAGGTACATGGGCTCAGGTTGGATTGGGAATCACCTAAAAACATAAAATTCAATGAGATAATAATGAATTTAAAAAAAATATTTGATGCAAGAAATGGGATTTTAGGCTGGCCCCACACCATAATTTAAAACCCAAATCAATCATTAATATGGATTTATATGAGGTCCAAATGTATATGATGGTTATAATATATCGGGTTATTCCAATTGAGAAATGGAATGGTTGTAAAATTTTTAAAAATGAAACTATTTTAAAAAACAAAATTTATTTTTACGTATGGAAATGTGCTCATGGTTTGGCCCAAATTTTGAAAACCCGCCATTTCCA
Source organism: Viscum album (assembly GCA_963277665.1). NCBI lineage: Eukaryota > Viridiplantae > Streptophyta > Magnoliopsida > Santalales > Viscaceae > Viscum > Viscum album. The sequence goes on from OY728157.1 coordinate 603,447,321, forward strand.
CGAAATGCCTGGAAAACCACGATACCAAAGTAAGGATGGAAATTAAATTAAAATTTAAATTAAAATATTTCATTGATGTGACATACTAGGATATCTGATTCTACTTAATACATTACATATTATTTGAAAAAGTAGGCACATAAAACTCACTAATCCTCACTCTATCAATTAATATATCTCTAATTTGTGGGGGTTAATAATTTGTACAAGGTATAAATTTATATATTCATAATTTAATTACACTTCCCCGCAATGGTCCTTAATGAATTTCTTCTTAATTTTAAATGTACTCATATGTATTTTAAATACATGGATGAATTATTCTAGGAAAATAGATGACGAATGATTTTTCATTCAATAACTATGAAAAATTATGATAAGGTACGATGTTTAAAAAACAATAATGTTCTCAGATTCCTTCCCTTGAAAATGACAGTAATGTTTGGCCACAAGGATGGTTCCAAACAAGGATTGGGAAAATTAATTATTTATATACCCAATATAAGATTGATGTATTGATGAGCTGGGGTTGATCGTGCCAGATGTAATTTTGTATAAGGTGTGTTGCATGAGGCTATTTAAAATATAAATAAAACCATTATAAAAAAAATAAAATATGTAGTAATGGTGTTATTGCTCATGGTGATGAGGATGATCGAATGAAGAATATTAGATAAGATACCAAAAAAGGTTGACAACATTCTAAATGAGGAGAGAACATAAAGAGATAAATATGTTGGATAAATTGAAGAGATAGAACATGGGTTGTTTTTCCAAAATATTGATTATTTTAATAGGTTATTTTTTTTAATATATTTTCATGTGTCACTCATTTTTATTTACTGTAGGAATATGATTTTTTTTAAATTCCCATTAATTGCCAACAAAAATTCAAAATGGGCCCTTAGTTTTGAAACTAAATAATTAATTTCCCTCTCATTGGGTCAACTAGGTGACAAGTAATTGGGGGTTGTATACACCTATAATATGGTATTATAGTAGATAATTTAATAACATCTTCAAAAAAAAAGAAAATATCTCAAAGAGATTGGATTGTTAAAGATAATAAATTACACGCCTAGTAAAGAAGGGGTGGGATCCAACAACTCTGACCACATTTGTGAGGTTAATGAAACACCAAGATCAACCTCATTCCACAATTTATTTATATAATAGTATATTAACAAAAATAATCATTGTATATGAATTGTTTTTGTGGGTCATAGAAGAAAATTGAAAACATTGACATCAATAAATCCACAACAGGTGCCTCAAAACATTATGATAATTTTGAAGCTCCCTCTCTAATCATTTTTGATTGATTTGTGTTCATTTTTTTATCCTCCCAATACATATATTTACAATTCTCCCTACAACATTTTATCTATAAAAATATCATTAAAAATTAAATTTTCAAAACATCATCTCACTAGAATAATTACAACCATTGTACACTTCTTTTTTAGTTTTAAAATTTTGAGTCTAAACTTCCCCATTATAGGACATGCATGTTTGAATGGTTGAAATTATAGTTTTACAGCTTTCAGGATCCTTCCTATAATATTGAAAAATCCAATTTTATATCAAATTTATAATTTTATATACTTATGCATTTTGAGGTTCATATATAAATTGACTATGTTTGTGTTTTTTTAATTTGGTGTTTAGAGAAATGTAGTTGAATGGTCAATGTAGTAGTTTTTCCACTTATCCACAACTTTTCACATAATAAACTAGGATATGTACATTAATTACCATTAATGAAATTACATTAATGTTGGAATGTTTTTTAATGTATATGATTCTAGAAAAATGTGTATCAGCTTCGTATTGGAATCATCACGTAGTAGGTTATGTTCACCTATGAAATTTCACATGTTTCCATGACCACCATGTATCTGAATCTCCATATTGATGGTTTTGTTGATGTACATAGTTTACATAGTATCCATTTTACTTCATTACTCAATTAGTCAATTTTAACTCATACATTATTGGGATCTTCCCTAAGATCGTAAATAATATAGTTCTCTACATTTATGTAATAATAAGCATAGAACATCATCCCATGAATTAGATCCAATATAATTAGTAGAAGATAATAACTAGTTTTATAATATTTATGTCTACACTATAGTATTAAATATATGATATATCTTCCAGGGATTACGATTTTGGTGATAATATCACTTTAAAATTAATATAACTCTTTTCATTCAGTATTTTTATTTAGATGAGTCTTGCTCTGTATTCCCAAGTGGAATCCTATTCTCCTCCCTCCACAATGGTAGGTCCAACACAATCATCTACGACAACATCAAGGAGTCCATTATCAAGATCTTCTATAAAGAGGGATTAGAAATGGGTTCAGATCCTTTTTTATGTTATAATATAGGTTAACCTATTACTCCTTATCATTAGAGCAATATAAATTTTGATATAATATTAATTAACACCTCAATATAGCTCACCAATTACTTATTATATGAAAAGGAATAACCACTAATTTAAAACAAGATAAAAAACCCCACAAAAAGTACATTTGACATAAAAAACAATGAACCAAAAAATATTTAATTCTTCCAGTATTAAACAATTAACAGTTATAATAATAATATTATTATCTAATAATGATTTAACTAATAAAAAGAGATGTTTTATGGTGGATAAAATAGTGGAACATCAACCTCATACGTATTTCATGGTACATGGTGATTCTGAGAATCTAAGTATTACATCACTATGATCCATATTATATCTGTCATTATGGGAAGAAATAAATTAATTTTTTAGAATATATGGATTATAGTTGGTGGTGGGAGTCCATTGATTAACTCCTTTTTGTCTAGATAAATTTGATGTCATTTTATTTTGATGATTACCTCCATGGATCATGCAGTATGAGATGCCTTGGCTTATATTTTTTCTAATTCATCTAACACGGGTTGAATATGTTATTTATGATATTAGGCATCACAATACAATTTTTTGATAAATTATAGATTATATATAATGTTTTCTTGCATTGATTTTGAACATTATCATGCACTTTTATACAGAGTAGATATATTTATAGACAGAACTAGTGGATTCATAATGAGTTGTTCCCACAACCTAGTATACCTAGATATAGTACCGTAAAATACTTCACTAATTTTAGTATATGATATGGAAAATAAAATTTATAATTATGGTTTATTTTTATATAGTATGTACAATGTGATAAGAGACAAATTTTGGAATCAGAACTACTTTTCTAGAGATTCCTTATTTTATCCCAATAATTACATTTTGGATATTGATTTGAATTATACTTCTTGTATGTATAATTTTCCTGAATTATCTAGATATTTTTTATTACAAGTGATATGTGATTTAGTAACATGTGCCTTGAAGTATTGTGTTTTACTTATCTTTATTTTCTTGATTATAATTTATCCCAATGTTAGTATACACTAATATTAATTTTAGTCTCCACAATAGATCACCATAAACCCTCACTACTAGTTTATATTTAATGCCATACATGGAGGTTTACCTATTGTATTTAACATTGATATTATGGACAATATAGACTATTCATTGATTTGGGATATCATAGTGGACTTATAGACACATTTCTAATTAATGTACCAATATCCATATTCAAACCATGGAATTTACTCACCCCAAAATACTATGTCAGGTTTAAGAGACCAAGAATTTAACAAAAATAATGAGTATATTGGTTTCAAGTAGTTTTCCAGAAACACCATATATATATTATAATATTTAAAACCCCATTTTTTGGTCACAACCACAACCAAATTGTTTCAAAATATTATGTATTTGGTCCTCCATAATTATATTAAACACCAACACCACATTAAGATAAATTTTTATATGATACACCTACAACATGATGAATATAAATCAATATTTTCAGTATAATATGTTCACATGGCCCTGAAAACCTTATCATAAGTAATGATTGGTATCCCAAATATCTATAACCCCACCATTCCAAACTGTCATGAAATCTTGTTGTAATGTTCAATACCATATTTAAAATATTTATGAACCTCAATAACCCCATTCTCAATGATTATTACCACAAAAAATCACAAAGGCTTGATCCAAAAATTCCAATGTAACATCATCATACATTTCAACAAAAGCATCCCGACTTTACAACACATGGAATGAGGCCTATAATTATGTCACCCAACACCACTAGGAAACCATGTCTTAACTGATCATTTATATCATTGACTATTTCGAACAATCGCCAATAATATCTTAAGGCAGATAGAATACCCATTTTATTTGGTCATCATTCACACATGATAAACCCTACCCAGTTATATTCATTACACATTGTATAACACAAATGAGTTAGTGGATGTAGTTGGACACTTCCTTGATTGTGTATGTATAAATAAAAATATTCACAAAAAACATATGATATGAATTTATTCAATATAAACTTTAATGTATAATAATCCCACTTCATTATAATACACAATATCAATAATAGGGAAATGGGGGGAAATACATGAATTAAATTCCAATGGTTAGCATTCATTAATTACATATACACCATTGGAAAACATTTATAAAGAACAAGAAATGAAAAATAATGAAAGATCATGGAGATGAAGAGAATAATGAGCGAATCAAAACATGAATAAAAATATTTTTTCCAGTCAAGAATTCATGTAAACTTTTAATATTCAAAATACAATACATAAATAATAATTTCATTAAAAAAGAAGAAAAATACTAATCAATGAAAAATTTAACAATATCTATGATTTCCAAAAACATATATATCATTGTTTCCATTATGTTTAGTTCTAAAATAACCCATAAACAATAACCCTATCATAGAAAAACATATCATGTCACCAAATAAAACATTACATATTTTCTATGTTTGTTTTCCCCCATTTGTAAGATTTTAATAATTTCAAAATCTAAAGATGTAATATAATTATTTAATATGAAATATTTTTCCGTCCATGTGTACTATATTTGATTCCAAATAAATGTTTTTGTATTATAATAAAACACAATAATGTATCATAATTAGGGTCATTTTTAATATATATTCACACGTTAATATTTTGAATGAATCAAGAACTCATACTCAATTATTTTTAATATGTAATATATTTTAAAAAATTGTAGGATATTTGACATTGTGATTTTTTTTCATTTGTATCGTTAAATTCGTAAAAAAAATATAATCATACAAAACAATACAAAAAATTTAGTATATAGAATATTTTACAAACATAAAAAAAATAATTCATATACAAGAAAAATATTATTATTACATACAATAGTTACTAAAACAATGAGATATCTATTACAACTTCCAAAAACCCCTAAAAATCAATAATGCCAATGAATCCATTCCATGTATTTATCAACACCTAAATATGATAATATTAATGACATAAAATGTTATAAATTCATCAAATTTTAGAATTTTATGATGATTAAGCACTAACTCATGAGATTCGGCATATCTCCTATATTGTTACCATGACACCTATTAGAGTTCCATACTCACTTGGTCGAACCATGATATAACCATAATAAATATTATAAATAACTGAGACATTAATCCATCCAGAACACCATTGAATATGTCATCCTCCATATATCTCTACCACATAATAAAAAACATAGTCTAATCCTTGATGACCGAACCACATCTCACCCAATAAATAATTATGGATCCAATGAAAAATATATTGATCCATTAAATGTGTAATCCCTTAATTAGTATACATTACACTATTTCCTAAAATCATCCACGATCACATTGACATCGACCACCCCCTCCATAGATCCCATTACGTCATGCATCCCTCATGCGAATTAATCCTATTATCATCATGAATAATTTTTTATTCTAAATTCAAACCATTACATGTTCATTTCCATTATCAATTACAGACATCATGCACATGTACTCTACATATCATTTAAAACACAAAAATATTGGTGTTAGTCTAATAATGGATAACTCCCCTACAATCATTAAATTTGTCAAAATGATCATATGAAACTAAATCGAAGACGACAGACCTGATTTTTTTCATCAATATAAAAACATATTCGCAACCTATAACAACCCAATATACATTATAATATATCTAATATCATGTACCAATAAGGAAAATGTGTCTAATATACTTTATTTCATTACTCCTCTCAAGAAATTGTCAAATATGTTCCTTTTTTTCTAAATGATATCTCTTAACTAGTAAATATGCCTGTCATTGAATCCTCTCCAAATATCAAATCTCACTAAAAATAGGCAATACTTTAGTATCCAATCACACTAAGCCCTATCATTTCTATCACCCAAAACTAAAAACACATCATCGATGATCCACACTATATGGGAATCATCCATAGTCTTCACAAACTGTGATATATGGACTCTCCATTTAATGACCCACCAATTCTCATTGGTTTGAGAGTACAACGAGTCATTACTAGGCTATAAGAGACATCCCCAAGATGCTAATGGCTGGCAATAAATGCTAAAGGGTTTCAAATACAATGGGTGGATTATTTATCCATTAATAAATAAAACAATAAACCTACCAACCGTAACCAACATTCACTATATAATACATGAAAAAACAAAAGACAACTCAACAACATCATGTATCTCAAAACCACATCAAAGTGAGAAACAATGGAAGAATTACCATGTATCAATGTACAAAGTCGAAAAACTACACAAGAATATCTCAATACTCCATGATCCACAAGCACCAAGCTCTAAAATCTCCAAACAACCCAATCATCAAGAGGTAGTTCTAACCATTTATGAATCATTACCTTTTCCATTGTCCTGGAAGAAAGCATCTTCAAAATCACCAAAGTGCCAAATTAGGGGTGAGTATAAAACTCGGTAGGTTTTCCCCAATGACTTCCCTACTAATTCCACTAGGATAGAACTATTAACAACAACAATATAAAATAGTTTATATAAAATATTTTCTGAAAAACAGTTACTAACTAAATATAAACATGTTTCCAAAACCATTCATTACCAATGCATACAAGTTCAATTGGAACCAATTTTTCACATCAATATATTTTTTCTAAAAATAACTAAACAATCCATACAACCTTTCAAAAAAATCTGTTTATCTGCATACCCAACCATTCCTCAAATCCATGCTACCAACCATGCATGCTACGTTATGACAGTTCCATACTCATGAGTGGTATCACGTTGATCTACAAGTTGTCATAAGGTAATTTTTTCCCATGTAACATTAACCCTTTTGAACCGAGCATAAGGTCATATCTCAACTAAGCCCCGTGTACAAAATTCTTGTGTTCCATCAATCCTTTGGAACTAAGAAGAAGGTCATATTTCAACCAATCACTATATATGAAACATGACCACACATGACATATTCACAAAAATCATGCCAAAACATCCCTTTAAATAAAAACACATTTGTATTGAAAACCATTTTCGTCAAAACCATTTCAATGCCATACAATTTCCATTCCAAAACATTTCAAAAAATATATATATTTTCTGAAAACCATTTATATTTAAAATATATTTTCCATAAGCCGTTAAGCAATTTCAAGAAATCCATAATTTTAAATCATTATTTTAAATTCATGAAATTAAACTCCCTTTCCAGAACTATTCACCAAGACAACACAATTTCATAAAAACCATAACTCATCACAAGTGAAGTTTTTTTTGGGAATTTCACAATCAATAAAAAAATTTGAATATAATCCAGAAAATTATATAAATATGAGTTGAGAGGGAAGCCACCTACCTTGATGGTTTTGATGATACATTGACAACAGACGAAAAACGCAAAAGATACCTGGTTGATTCTCCAAGAATGGACATTGTTCTCTTATCCTAAAAAGATCACGACTCAATGTTGAATTATTTAGCGTAAAAAAATGTAGATCTACCCAATATATGTTCATATTTGAGAAAAATAGAGATCATAGTAGTAGATCTATCCACATCCAATTAAACATGACAAATCCAGAAAGAATAGTGACATACATCAAGAATTAGACTCATAATCACCAAGGGAAGGCTATGGGATGGATCCAAATCATGAAGGGAGGGTTCTAAAGCCTTATAGAGAGAGTAATATTGAAATTGGATTCCTTTTAAGCCAAAACAAAAATTATAGAGAAAAAATGAGTAATATCGTAGAAAATAGGATCTAGATTTGACCTCTGCACAAGGTTTGACCACAAGGTTTGGGGAAACCATGTATAGATCATGCATCCTTCAATTAGGTACCAAAACTCCTAATAAAACCACCAAACTCTCCCATACTTTACCTTTATCCTATTTTGGAAACACATTTTTTAGGGAAACATGCCACTTTATGGAAACACCCCACTTATGGAAACAAACCACTTTATGGAAACACCCACTTTATGGAAGTACCCTATATTAAAGAAAAACGTACATTATGGAAACAACCAACAATATGGAAACACCACACATAATGGAAACTCACTATATTAAGGAAACTCTATATTTTTTTGAAACTCCCAATTTTTTTGAAACTCTCTATTTTATGGAAACTCTATATTTTATACACAAACAAATTAAGAAAAAATACGTGAGGAAAGGGGTTATGTACCCGATAAAAGGGGTAATACATTCTACCCACCATATGTCTTTCTATCCCCAGAAAGTAGAATCCCTGACAGACCAAAAAGAGTTCTGCCCACTACTCTTTCATTTCCTTCTCACGTTCCCAATTATCTTCCTAAATCTGACCATGTTTCCATAAAACTCACATTAGGCCGAAGTTTTTCCCATGAAGGACATTATATGTTTTATCCATGATCTACATTGGGATATATACCAATGATGCATCCGGTTCTAGCTCAATGTGATCCCATCTAATCTAATGGTCAGGATCACAGTGATACATTTTCAACTGGGATACACAGAACACATTATGCACCGAACTAAACCGTGGTGGTAATGTCAAGAGATATGTCACCTCTACAACCAGTTCTAGTATCTCAAAAGGACAATGTTTCTAGTAGAAAACATTACCTGCTTCTCAAAGCGGTGATATCCAAGCCTTGGAGAGACCCTCAAGAAGACATGATCACCCTCAGTGAACAACAACTGACATCGATGGTGATCTACATAAGATTTATGAAAACTCTATGTTTTCTCCATCCTCTATCAAATCAAATAGATCTTCTCCATTGTTTCTTGGACAATACTGGGACCGACTAGTGTTGTTTCTCCTGTTTCCACCCAGCATAGTGGATAATGCCATGGAAGCCCATACAATTCATCAATCGGTGCCATTTGTATCGAGACGTGACAGCTTTTACTGTATGATAACTCCAATAAGGGTATATGATTCTACCATGAGCAACCAAAATCCATTACACAATCCTGAAACATGCCTTCCAAAAAAAAATTTCATCCTCCTCGATTTCCCTTTCATCTAAGGATTATACGTTGTGATCATATTCAACTGAGTCCCAAAGGCTGGCTGTATGGATTTCCAAAAACAATACGTGAACATCAGATCTATATCTAAGACTATAGACAATGGAACACCATCACTCTTTACCAATTCTAATATAAAAATTTTAGAATGATACTCGACAATATAGGTTTCACAAATAAGGATAATTTGGGCCGACATGGTTAGACAATCCACTATCAACCAAATTGAAACTTGTTTCTGGACCGTTCTTGGAAGACCTGTATCAAATTCCATTGCAATCTGATCCCACTTTCACATAGGTATGGGAAATTTTTGTATCATACCATATGGTCAGTTATGCACTTCTTTAACTTGCTGAAAAGTTAAGCACCGCAAAAATAACTTGGTCACCTTCCTTTTCATGTCTCTCCACCAAAACTGTTCCATAAATGCATTATAAATCTTTTGTGTACTAGGATGTACAACCCATCTCGAATGGTGGTATGCATGAAGGAATTTTTCCGGAAAAACCATATGTACAACCATTCAATCTCTGAAACACAAAAATGAACACCCATTAATATTTTATCCTTCAATGGTCTCCCCACCATTAAGTTTTGAACTTACAACCAAACATTCTGCATTAGATGTTTGTGCCTCTTTAATCATTTTTACTAAATAAAGAACAAACATAGCTGAAAAGGAAACCGAAACATCACCTCGGTACTTCACATTCCACATGCATTCCTTCTAAGACCGACATCAACTTCCATTCATCAAATGCTTATTTAACTAATTAAGCATATGAATTTCTACTCATTGCATCTGCCACCGAATTTCCTTTCCTTGGTGTGTACATCAACTCAAAGTCAAACATTTATAGATACTCTATCCATCTCCTTTTCCTCAGATTCAAATCTCACTTTGAGAAAATGTTATTCAAGATTTTTCAATATGTGACACAGTAAATTTCTCATCAAAGAGATAATGTCTCCATGATTTCAAAGCATGGATGACTACTGATAACTCCAAATCATGTGTTGGGTAATTCTTCTCATGTACCCTCAACTTCCTTGAACTATAATAAACCACATGACATATTTATAGGTGAACATAAGCCAACCCTGATCCGAAAGCATCACAATACACCACATACCACTTTCATAATTCTAGAAAGATCATGATAGGTGCCTATGTATGCCGAACATTTAGTTCATAGAAAGTCTTCTGAAATTCCTCCATCCATTGAAATTGTGCATTCTCTTTTGTCAAATAATTCATTGGTGAAGATAGTCATGAGTATTCACACAAAAACTTTATTAGTCAATAGATATACTGAGAAAACTACGTATCTCGAAAACAGTCTTTAGTGGTTTCCGAGTGATAATAGCTTTTATCATTTCAGGATCAACAAAAATGCCTTTCATAGAATTGAAATGGGAAAGAAAACATACATCCTGTATCCAAAATTTATATATTGATAATTTGGCATAGAAACAATGACCTCTCACGATTTGTAATAGTGTTTCCAGGTGCACCTCATGATCAGCACTTGTCTTTTAATAATCTAAAATTGCTTCCAAAAACACAAAAAAAAAGTATATAGAGACTATAGAAATATCTGATTCCTCAATTAAATGAATACTACTGGTACATTTGTTAGACCGAAAGGCCTAACAACATATTCATATGGCCTTATCTACTTTAGAAAGCTAATTTGGAATATACTTTTTTCAAACACTCAATTAGTGAAATTTTGATCAGAAGAAAATATTGGATAACCACTGAGCTCCCCTTAATTGATTGAAAATATCATCAATACATCGATGTGGAGATCTAATATTTATCGTAATTTGGTAATTCTTACGATAATAAACCAATAACATAAGATTTCCATATACCTTCTTCACGAACAAAACTGGTGATGCCCATAGAGATGTACTTGGTCGAATAAAACCCCTGCTGTCCAGCTCCTCTAATTGCACATTCAATTCATGTAATTAAGTTGGTTCCATCCTATAAGACATAAGGGATATAAGACTAGTCCACAGAAGGTGATCAATTTTAATCTCCACTTCCCATAGAGGTGGTAACCTAGAGAAGTTCTTTGGAAAGTCATTTGTAAGATGATCCATAGTATCTAGAAAACTAATTTCCTCGGTCTCTTCCATTGATGCGAAAGTCAATGCTTCCAATTGATAAGATTTTATTTCCAGTATTGGTTCCAACACGCTCTTTTCATCCATTTTTACAATCATCTCTTTTGTAAAGAGATGATTAATTTCTTCCTCAGTCATGTAACTAATTTTTCTCCTATATCAGTCGATTTTATCCTAGAACTTTGTTAGACAATCCATACCCAGGATTTTATCTTAGACATACATATCTAACATCGATAACTTCTATATTAGATCAGATCCATCAACAGTTATAACACATTCTATTCACACAAATTCTTGACATTCTCATTCACCGAGAGGAGTTTTCAGTTTCAAAATAGAAGGCATCATTTCCGATTTTAAACATTGCAAGTCAGTAGCATGTGATGAAATGAAGTAATGTGATGCACCTGAATCAAACAACACTTGAACAATGGTAGACTTAAAAAGAATCATACCTTTAACTGTAGATGGTCCATCCTGATCATCGACAATCATCTACTCAGCTCCATAAAACACTTTCTTCACTACGTTGTTCTCCTTTTTTTCTTTCTAAGGTTTCCATGGATGAAGTGTCATGGTATTTCATGAATCATTATGGCTATATCTTCTCTACTGACAAGAATGATTCTGTTGTCCACTTCCAGTCAACGTATATGATTCTTGCGACACCAGAGAAGTGTCTCAAGAACCTAAATATGGAGCACTGGGACAATAGCGTTGAAGATGTAGCATATTGTTGCAATTATGACATGATCTAGGTTGTGTTGTAAAATATAACTTTATATTGTCAAGATAATCAAATTGAAAACAACTTTCTTTTCTCTAGGGTCATAGAGGAAGGTTTACTAATCCAGTTTTCTGGTATGGATTTCCACCTAGAACTTGGAAATAGGTGTCCCTTTTCCACGTGTTCATAGTAGATGAGATCCCACTGTTTTCTGTAGGAATCATCATGCCTCCTCCAATAGATCTTGAGATATCACGATCTTCCACAATCGCTCAGTTCACCATCTCTGTATAATCTGTAATACAATGTACTAAAATCTTTGATTGAATCTCATTTCGTAGCCCTAATTCGATGACGTGTCCCTTCAAAGAGGCACTTGCCACAACTTCTGGTGTATAGCATACTACGTTCATGAACTTGTTCATGTACTCTATGATAGAGAGACTCTCTTGATTCAATTATAAGAACTTTTTCGTCTTCTGGATCTTGAACATGTGAGGATAAAATGGTTTGATGAAAATTTCCTCAAAATCCTACCATGTAATTCCTTTATCCAATTTAGAATTCTCTACTAAATCCCACCACTAACCCGCAACATCCTCGAGCATATATGTTTCATGTTTGACCTTTAGCTATATCGTAGTGCTGATGAATTCTAAGATACGATTAATCATATACAGCCACACCTCATCCTTCTCGGGTTCATAATCCCCTAAAAATTATGTAGATTATGCTTCATGATTTCGATGGTAAGATCATCTTTTCATGGCTCATTCCACCTATTCCATGAGTCCATAGCAGGAAAATATTGGAAAATACTCTGAACCATCTCTTGGTTCACACATGGTTCTGGTGGAACAACATTCTCCGTATATTTTTCGTGTTGGTTTCGATGACGCCTACCTGGAGCCATTTTCTAAACAAACAGCAAACTGTTTTAATCTCACTCTCTGGAAATAGTTGGCTTAGAATTTCAAATTCAATCACATCAACTATCAAAATATTTTTTTCCAAAACAACCATTTTCCAATGTTCAACTATTTTTTAAACCGCTTCACATGATTTTGAAAATTATTCCATTTTCAAAATACGATAAGAAATCACTTTTTCAAAATCATTCATTTAAAAACCAATTCCATAATTTTTCAAAAATATAAATATTTTTTCACATCATGAATCATTCCTCTAAAAGAGGTATGAACTCCTAGTGGGATGTCATTCTTGTACAATGCATGTCATGCTCATCTCATTGGCTAAACCCATGACAATGTCAATCCAAAATCCTAGAAGTGTCTCCAAACACTTATTTACCCAACACCCTGTTAACATGATGATCAACCTAAAAGGGTTTGCTAATCCATTTTATGTTATAAATTTCATGTTCTATGAATCATACTCTTTTCTATGATTCCCACCCATGGAATAGACAAGAAGTGATTTCATCTCCAAAACAAGGAAAATAGATAACTACTTGTTAGGAAAGGACCAAACATGATGATACCACTTGTAATGACCATCCAATTATCATTTCTTTGAGACTACAATGAGTCTTTACTAGGCCTTAAGAGACATCCCAAGGACCCCAAAGGATAGAAATAAATTATGAAGTGTTTCAAATAAAAATTGGGGATGATTTAACATTTATGAAATAATCCAATAAACCTAGCAACCATAACCAACATTCAGTATATGATGCATGACCAAATGAAAGACAACTCAACAACTTCAGGTATCTCATAACCACAACAATGTAAGAAACTGTGGAAGCATAACCAAGTATCAAAGTACACAGCATGAAAACTGCATAAGACTCTCTCGAGAATATATGGTTCACAAGCTCCTTGCTCCAAAATCTCTGAACATCCCAAACATAATGAGGTAGTGCTAAAAATGTGTGAAACATTACCTTGTCCCTTGGCCCATAAGACAACATTGGTAAAAGCCCCAATGTACCCAAGAATGGGTGAGATTAAAACTCAGTAGGTTCTTCCCAATGACTTCACTAATCAAACCACTAGTATTGAAGAGTTAACAACAATTATATAAAACAATTTATATAAAAAAATTCTCAAAAACAGTTTATAACTAAATATAAAAAAGTTTCCAAAACCATTCATTTCAAATGCATACAAGTGAAATTGAAAACAATTTTCCCCATCAAGATATTTTTCTTGAAGATTATCTAAAAAATCATTACAACTGTTCTAAAATATCCCTTTATCAGCATATTGAAACATTCCTCAAACCCATGCAACCAACCATGCATGCTATGTTATGACAATTCCATACCCATGAGCGATTTCTCATCGATCTACCAAGTCGTCACAAGGTAATTGTTTCCCATTTTCTATTAACCCTTTGGCATTGAGCACAAGGTCATATTTCAACCAAGACATGTGTATGAAATTCCCATGTGCCATTAAACCTTTGGAACCAAGCACAAGTTCATATTTCTACCAATACCCATATATCATACATGAACACACACCACATATTCCCAATAATCAAGCCAAAATAACCCTTTCAATAAAAGTCATTTTTATTGAAAACCATTTCCGTCAAAACCATTTCAATATTGAACCATTAAATTACAAAACATTTTAATAAAACTACATTTTTGGTTGAAAACCATTTCTGTTGAAAATATATTTTCCATTAACCATTTAGCAATTATAGAAATTCCATAATTTAAAATCAATATTTCAAATTCATGAAATGAATCCCCCTTTAAACAACTATTTACCAAGATCACATAATTTTACAGAAACAATAAATCATCAAAAATGATAACTTTTCCATGAATTAGATAATCAATAAACTAATTTGAATCTACGAAAAACAATTCTATTAAGAAGAGTTGAAAGAGATGGCACCTGCCTTGAAGGTTTTGATGAAACTTTGACCACAGACAAAAAACACAGAAGATAATGGTTTGATTCTCCAAGAACGACCTTAGATATGATATCCTAGAATGATCACAACTCAATATTAAATTATTTGGCTTCCATATAAGTAGATCTATCCACAATAGGTTCAGATCTGAGAAAGAATGGTGATCAAAGGAGTAGATCTAAGAAGATCCCAGAATACACGACTAATTTATAAAGAATGGTGACATACCTCAAGAATCAGACTAAAAATCACCAAGGGATGTCTCTAGGTTGTCTAAATCTCATTTGGGGAGGGTTCTACAACCATCTAGGTAGAGTAATCTTGAAATAGGTTCATTTTGAAGAAAAACCGAAATATATAGAGCAAAAATGGGTAAACACCACGAAAATAGGATATAGGTTTGAGCTTTGTACAAGGATTGACCACAATGTTTGGGCTAACAATGTATGAATCATGCAACCTTCCTTTTGGTCCTGACACTCTTTATAAAACACCCAAACTCTCTCATCCTTCACCTTTAACATTTTTATGGAAACATGTTATTTGGAAACATCCCACTTTATGGAAGCACCCCACTTTATTGAAATAACCAACATTATGGAAGTACCCAAGATAATGGAAACTCTCTGTATTATGGAAAAATTATATTTTATAGAAACTATATATTTTATAGAATCTCTCTATTTTATGGAAACTTTCTATTTTTACACACAAATTTAAAAAGAATATTAGGAATGGGGTTATGTTCCCGTAATCGGGGGTACTACACTCCATGCCCCTTCTTTATTCAAATGAATGATCTACTACCAGTCCTTATAGAGTCCACTATCAAGATTTTAATAATAAAATGTAATTGGTTATTCTCTTCTCTACCTATCTGGTTCTCTATAGTCTATAAACTTTTCATACCAATAAAATTTTTCCATTACCTTAATATAATTTTAAAAATAATTTAAAAATCAACACATCATTACAATATCATGTAAGGAAAGTATCAACACAAACCATAGTATATTTGTGAACCTCATGACCTATGAAATGAATTATGTCTCATTGCATACAAAAAAATATATTATCTATATCTATATACAATAAAAATCTTTTGAATTATCACATATAAATTACATTCATGTCCATCCATGTCAACCCTTGTGTCAAACATCTACCACTAATATATCCCACGAGTATTCTTCTAGTCCCATGATTTTATAATCAATAATTTAAATCCCCCAAAGGGGAATCATCATTCAATATCACATCTTCATAGAAAATAATAGATTGGGTAAAAAATTATAGAGAAACAAATGAGGAATATATGACTAAAACTTAGGGTTCATTTATTCCAATGATATATCAATAAAATAGTCTATCTAGTTAATACAATAGACATATCCTGTTACTAATGTCCAAAAAAATTCATTCAAACACCTCTAAAAATTTTATGGAATTTTTGGCTGAACATCCCCCTCCACAAATCGAGATTTTCCCCATTCACCCCCATCACTCTATTGCCTTAGGTAGTGCACTATTATGTGGCACCACATCGCCGCCCTTTAGATTCTTCATTAATTTATTTCATGGTGGTCTTTGAAAGTGAATCAAATTTCATGAAATTTACATATATACAAGTCTATAAATAAAAAATATTAACAATGTGTACATATAGTATGATCCACTATGTCGTACAGTTATTTATCAAAAACATGTATATTCCAAATTTACACAGGGACTCTCTTTCCCATTGATGGGTAATTAAGGACACAACCCACACACATATATGTTTAAAATTATTAGGTAGGTTATGTAGAATTAATCTATGAATAAAAAAAGGAAAATTATTTATATTTTTTTTCAAACACATTAAACAAAAATAACCTATTTCACTCCTAAATTAACTACACATCGTATGTTAGATGAGTAGAACTCCACCAAGATACCATAAATGAAACAACTATCAATATTTGAATTCAAAACTATACAGATAGAGCCATTTTCTTATTTACGTTCCAAAATATTTATTATAAAAAATATATAGATTTCTTATGATCCTTAAAAATTAAAAATGTAAAATAAACAAAGCAAAAATTATAATGGTGATAAGTGTAAAAGAGTTAAATAAATTTCATCAAATACAGACTTATCTAACACAAATAATGCCTGCGGGGGCTGGGTGAGTTGGTTCAAGGCGGTGGCGTCCCGTCGTCGAGGTTCCGGGTTCGAGTCCTCGTAATGGCAATGCGCACCATACGCCAGTGATCCTCTCGTCCCCTCGACTCTACAGGAACTGGACCAATCCCAAGGGTTGGCCACCTTAGACCTAGCTGGGGGCGTGCGGCGCGCAGGTGGGCAAGGCTAAGCCCTATACATCGTTACCCAACAACATGTTTGAAGAAATGATCTTCTTCTACTCGAAGATAGCGATGCGGGAACCCTAGTGTATGCTGAATGAGGCTTTTCCCCCCCTTCCTGGCGGCGGAATGGGGGATGATGATCTAATTCTTCTGCCATTGAATCCCCAGAGTCCCTTTGTGCCATTTACTTACCCTAACAGTATTCCAGATTTTCCATCGATTTCTTTAAACCTGAAGGTGCCTGATCTTCATTATCGAAACCCTCATCTTCTGATCTCGATGTCAGAGTTCTCCGAAGTGACGAAGCACCATAATCTGACGATGGTGGCTCGCTTATGTTCGTGAAGGCTATCTATTGATGACTTTGATCGGTTTTTGTCTTCCAAATGGGAATTGTGGGATCGAGCAGTGGTTGGACTCCTTGATAATCATCCTATTATGATCTGTTTTTTCTATGATAAAGACCTGGTTTGTGCTTGGTCTAGCGCCCCTTAGCATTGTAATGGTTGCATGTTTTTTCTATTTTGGTGGACGAATTGGCTACTCAATGAACCGGGATCCTACTGCCTTTTCGATCTGGGTATGTCTCCCGAATTTTCCTTTACCCTTTCAAAATCCAGCAATTTTTCGTATTCTTGGGAACATGATAGGACGTTTCTTATGTTCTGCGGTGCGTACATCTACTCTGAGCCATCCGATTAACCCCCAGTGCTGCATTGAGGAGGAAATTTATAGACCACCGGTGGAATGGGACTGGATCTTAGTCAGGGAGGATTTTCGATGGAATCAGCCTGTTATCTACGAGTCCTGGGTGGATTATTGCTCAAGCTACAAGAAATTGGGTCACCCTGTTTCAAGATGTCATGCTGGAATTCCGAGCAGGAGGTCACCATAACCGAGTTCATCTATATAGAATATGGGACCTATTGTGGTTGATTTTGCGACATGAGGTCTGGGATCTCAGGGGCATTTTGTATGTTGACACTTCCATGGGTGCTCCTCCAAACCCTCTGGTGTCTGATGTGTTCACACGGCTAAGGTCAGATTTGAATGGGGGGGAAGGGCCTAAATAGTTTTGATACTAAGGGTACTAGCCGTGGTGGTGCAGCATGCCCTTCAGATGAACACCCTGCTACAGACCTTCAGCAGGAGACCGAGACCTCTGTTGTGCCGGGGAGGGAAGTCCGTGCTCAATTCAGTCTGTCTGATGCTGGTGCAGATAATCAATGGAAGGGGAATAATAATGAGGCTGTGTGTAAAGGAAATAAAGGGTCTGCATCGATGTCGGAAATGGATCACATGCAGGGGTTTACTCTTGTGGTGAAGAATATGAATTCTACTGGTGGCAAGGATAACAAAATCATGGGTACTATTGACAACTGTGGTGGGCAGGATATTGTTGCTAATGGTGTGATGTTTGCCGTACCCATAAGGAATAGTTTTGAATAGTTAGGCATGGAGAATGGGGATAAGATTCATCCTTTATGTGGCAGTGGAAGCATGCATAATGCGTTAAAAGAGGATGAAGTAATACGCAATGGTGGGTTTGATGCTGAGGATACAATGGTGGAGCAGCCTCAATGTTTGGATATGATTGACATGAATAACCAATTTCAGCAAAAACTGTTAGTGAGGTATTAAGAGATGCAGTACCATGGTAAATTGGGGGACCTTGCTGACTGTGATAAGGAGAACCTTGGAGACATGATGAGGTCATATTACAATGAGATTGTTCGAGTGGGGGACAAGGCGTTGCCGGTGATCCAGAACAAGGTGATAACCTCTCCGTGAGGAAGGATTATGAAGGACTACTCACATTTTTCAAAGCTGATGCCTACCAGATCTACTGTTAGAAGTATGAAATCTCCAAACGAGTTTCTTGAGTTGGAGCGGCTGAATATGAGGAGAAAGTATGCCATGGTTCTGAGGCATCATGAGAATTCGGTGTGGGAAACAGCGACTGGGGAAGAGTCTGTTTATCATGGAGGTGGTGAGGGGTGTGATTTTGAGGATTTGCAGTGACTGTTCAGGGAATGTAATGGTTTTTTACTATCTTTTCATTTATTTAAATAAATGGTCAGGGGTTCTACCTCTGTATATGCTTTCCTGGTAACACAAATAACTAAAATAAATCACCAACAACCAAAAAAATTCCTATTTTCACATGCACCAATGAATTTAGGCCACACTTATATTCTCCAAATAGGTATTTCGATGTCCATCCCATATAATGACACATTTTTAGTCCTCCAGTATAATTTAGTATAAATTTTTTAAAAATTAACGTTTTATACATTAATTCTACCTTATCTAATACATAATTATACGTTCTTATTACAAATCACTTTATATTATCTAGGGAATAGTGTCACATGAATTTGGTTTTGTCTCCTGATATTTCAAATTCTACCAACATAAAGAGTGTATACATGTGAATATTAGGGATACTCTTCCATTTGAAGATAAAAAAATACAACACCAAAAACAACATAATAAATATAAATAAAAAATTAATCATTGAAAAATAGATAACATAATTTCCATGACTATTATACTATGCCCACTATAAAAAAATCATATAAGAATGTATAAGATAAAAAATATGAAAATATTATATTTACATACACAATGTGAAAAAAAAAATTCAGTTTCCTGACATTGAGGAACCACATGACATTTTTACAACCACTATATCTACAATTTTCTCCATAAGTATATTCACCTCCATAAAACACCAAAATATGATCCTCTACCATTATCTAGGTTGTAGGTAATTATTTTTTCACATATCTTATATATCTCATATAGGGTGAATACCATATCATATATGGAGAACTTTATTAATGACCTATCTAATATAAATTCATATAATAATTTATTAAATTATACAAAACAATTCCTAAATTGATAATACAACTTTCTCAACTCATACTCAACCAGAATTATCTGTAAATTAATTTAACTCGACCAGTGCCCCTACAGAATAAAAATTTCATAGTCAATAAAATGAACCACACTCATGGACTAACAATAAATTTATCATCTCTAACATCCAAATAATCAATTCAATTTGGATACACCAACAACAATTCTAGAATAATATAACAACTATAAAGTGCTCTTATACACTTTTCTATCTATTTTCTCAATAGCCCAATAAAACCCTAGAAAAATTATCATCCAAATCCTTCACATCTATCTTAGTTTACCTAACATATTAATATACATTTATTGAATCCCACTTCCATTTTATGGTCTGGCAACCCCATCCATATACAATGACCATTTATGTACCCTACAGTTATCTCACACAACAAAAGATTTGAATGGTTATAGTGTATCACCAACTATATATTGATGGTCAACACTATCATTGTTTGACACTAAATATATTAATGATATATTCTCTATAGGTGAATTAAACCAACTCACAGGATGAACAATTTTTTCAGATGACCCCATCGACCTCATCCAAAAAGGTGTGTGGCATCAAAAATATCTATTTCCAATCATTGGTGAACCATAATCACTTCCAAAAACAATGGTCAATACTATTTTCATCTTATTATTAAACCATTATCACTCCATTAATTTTGATCATCACCACTCGTAGTGACATGAATTTTTTCTAAAAAATTGCAAGGAATTAAATTTTTTAACTCAATCTAAGAATCACAACATTACAACACACGACATCATTCCCATCAAAATGTGATCCGAAAATACCTATAAAGCATTATATAAAATATTATATCCATAACATTCTATATAATAATATTCCCAATTATTTATTATATAATATGGGAACCCCATATGGTTATGTTTTATGTCACACTTATAAAACACATCCCAATCTATGTCATTATTTTTATAATAACACTCATTTAATAAACGAAATTTTAAGGTACAACCAACGATAATTATGTAAGACACCACTGGAAAATAAATCCATGAAAAAGTGGATATAACGGAATAATCCTCAAAATTTTAGTAACCTGTATATTATTAATTACATGATAGAAAATATAGATAAAATGAGAAAATCAACTATTAGACACGTATAGGTTTTTATCATTTCCCCCATTACTCTCTAAAAATAGATTATTGATCTAGTAAGGAAGGGGACAAAAAATGTTTTGGATAAAAATGCAATTAGTTAATCAAAAACAAAGATTCAAGATTTTTATTTTGTTCATTAAACATTTCCCCCATTTATAAACATAATAAAACAATTAATAATAATTATATGAAAATGTCATTAAAATTATCCTCACATATAAATTTTTATATTCTCATTGATATAAAAATATTTATACAACCATAAAACACTTATATTATATTACAAAATGCATATAAAAAACTATTACACAATAAATAACACATTTTCACAATTTAAAAACTATAGATATAACATATTTAATTTTTCCCACATGCATTTCGTTTTTAACTTGTAAAAATTTTGATATGTATTATAATTCACCTATATATATTATATTTCAAACCATAGATAATATATTTTTCAAATTTATATATTTTTTTACTTAAACTAAAAAATGAATACCTAATATAGATGGATACTATCGAAGGGGCGAGCGGGGATAAGGCGAGCGGTGAAAACCCTAGCCAGGGTGATGCTTCTCAAGCGGGGAAAGTTGATGCCAAAGAGGAGGATGTGGATCTAATAGGTCATCGTGATATTTTCTCACTCTGTGCAGAGCGGAATACTGGAAAATCGAGTGGTATTGATGTTTCGAACCAGAGTAAAAGCTTTGCGGAGGTGCTTAAACAAAATGGGGGATTTTCCTTTATGATTTGTGATGATGACAGTGCTGGGAGAATCATCAGAAAAGGGCGCATTGCACATGTATCTGCAAATCAAGCTGCAGTTGAAGAGCATGTCAGGCTATTCAAATTCTCAATTATTGGGCGGGTGATTATTCCAAAAGGTATTAAGCCATGGAAATTTCATGAATTGACAGGCATGTTGGCGGAGATATGGGGATTCAGTGACTGGAAGATGACGACCATGGGGAAAGGGTTCTATCATATCAGCTGCCCTACTAATGATTGCAAGAGGCATGCGTGGAGTCTGGGGTCTATCTTGCTGAACCCTGGTTATCTTTGGATTCATGAGTGGGATAGAAATTTTGATCCCAGTTTTGTCAGGAACCCCTTCGCACAGGTATGGATCAAAATTCATATGTTTTGTTGGTTATACTGGCATCCTCATATTCTTTGGGACATTGCTTCATCTGTTGGCAATCCCATTATATTAGATAAACAAACTGATAATTCCATCATTGGTCATTATGCTACAATACTGGTAGAGGATGAAATGGCTAGTACTCTAGTTGGACAAGTTGTTTTCACTGATAGGGATAATAGTATCACTCTATATATTGGATATGAAAGGAAACCCAAATTCTGTTCAAACTGTCACATTTTTGAACACACACTTCCTGAGTGTAACCGAAATAAATTCTGTTCATCTTGCAAAATCAAGGGGCATGATGATTTTCAATATAGATGGAAAGGGAAAGGGGTTTACTTGGTCCTTCCTGAGGCTGTGCAGGCCCCTGATGGTGAACAGGATCAGATTCACAAAGAACCAGTAGTAGTGACTGTGGAGGATTCTGCTCTAGGAACAACATGAGGTTACTATGCAGACCCTTGATGGTGAACAGGGTGAGGTTCACAAAGAACCAGTGGCAGTGGCTGTGGAGGCTCCTGTTCTAGAACAAGATAGTTTTAATGACCCCCCTAAGAATGATGAGGAAGGGAAAGGTTTAGATGATTGTGAGAAGGAAAAAGGGGTTGAGGGGAACTCTGAAATTGTTCAAGCTGTATATAGGCCCCTGGATGTGACTTCCTCTGAACCTAATTCTACAACTATGCTTAAAGAGCAAGTGACTGTGCAGGCTGATCAGGGGAAAATCAGTAATGATAGGACTAAGATGATGATAATAAAAGAAACCAGTGAAACTGCTAGGATTTTCTCCCAAGTGAAATACTCAAAGGTTGTAAGGAGGAAGCTCCCTTCCACCTTAATAGACCCAATCAGATCAGATAATAGGTTTTTATCATTGTCTGATGATGACATTGCCAGTGCCCGTGATGGAGGCTCCCCAAATAAGGATGGAGAGGATAGTATGGAAGAACCAAAGGTAAGTTTAATATCTGGTTATTCTGGTCCCTTGATGAGACAACGTACTTTTCATCAATGAAAGCCCTCTTTTGGAACTGTTAGGGTCTGGGGAATTCCCCTACGGTCAAGGCCCATAAGCATATCATCATGAACAGTAGTCCAATGTTTATTGGCATAGCTGAGCCCAGAATGAAGTTTTCCAATTAGATGTCTTTCAATTGGTCAAATTTAGGATACTATTTTTTTGCTGCAAATAAATATAATTCTGATATAGAATCTTTATGGGTGTTAAAGCATAACACCGTGACTATTGAATCCTCTCTAACTGATCACCAATTTGTTTCTCTAACTTGCCTTTTTCAGTCAGGTTCATTTTGTGTAACTTTAGCCTATGCTTTTAGCAAGTATATTAGGAGAATAATTTTATTAAATAAATTTTGAGTATTGTAGAGAATACGAATAAAAGATAGATCATTCTTGGTAAATTCAACACAGGTTTGAGGCCAAAGGAGAAAACTGGGAGTAACTTCTGCCTTGCTACAGCCAGGGACTTCTCAACATGTATTGATCAATGTAGATTGATTGAAATTCCTATACTGGGTGATGATTATACCTGGAATAGATTCACTCACAATGGAAGGTAATCTAGTAAACATGATAGATTCTTGGTGCAAATTGATGAGCATGGTGATGAAATGGAAGTATCTGTAATCACTTTGTCTAGATTACATTCTGATCATCATCCGATTTTAATTGATATTTGTGTGAATACTCTAAGGTCAGAACCCCTGCACATTAAGTTTCACAATGCTTGGCTGATGGTTCCTGGATGTAGGGAGACTATTTTGGAGGCATGGAAGGAGTCTTTCCAGGGCAGTGCGTTGTATATTCTGGTTAGGAAATTGAAAATTGTTAAGGCTCAAATATGGGAATGGAATAAAAAATCATTCTCTACACTTGACCAGAATATCAAAGAGGATGATTCACATCTGTATGATGGTCAACAAGGCAATATGTCCCAAGATACTATATCTTCACAAGAAGTGCAGGCAGTCTCAAGGCTTTATAAATTGTTAAATCTTAAGGAAAACCTATCTAGGAATCAGTTTAGTGCGTGATGGCTGAAAGAAGGTAATAGGAATTCTCGGTTTTTTTACTGCATGCACAGGGAGAAAAATGTAAGATAGAATATCAAGGCGTTAAGAATTGGGGATATCTTGTATACATCTAATGATGATATTGTTGACTTTGTGCCACACTATTTTGAAAATCTCTATTCTGATTGTGGGGGGGGGATAATTCAGATAGAGTTTTAATATGTATTAAACCAAGATTGGATGATGTGTAGAATAAAAAACTTATTGAAATCCTTGCAATAAAAGAAATTCATGATGCTCTATTTTCATTGAATATGGATAGTGTGGCTGGACCTGATGGTTTCTCCAATAAATTTTTCATGTTCTACTAGAATATCTTAAATAAGGAAGTGACAGAAGCAGTAAGGGGGTTCTTTTATCACTCCTACATGCCTTTTGGAATGAATTCAGATTTTATTGCTCTGATACCCAAGAAGTAAAATTCCCTTGATATAAAAGACTTCAAACCAGTTTCCATTGGTAATTCTATCCATAATGTTATTATCAAAATCATGGCTACAAGACTTGGTGGTATTTCTAGGTCTCTCATTTCCCTTAACCAATTTGGTTTTTCACCTGGCAGAAATATACAGAATTGTCTCTTCACTGCATCATAATGTGTTAATATAATGAAAATTAAGGACAAGATTGGAAATATGGCACTCAAAGTGGATATATCAAAGGTCTTTGATACTATTAGGTGGGACTTTATCTTCACTGTTTTGAATATGCGTGTTTTCTCAAGTAAATTTATTGGCTTGGTTAAAGCCATTTTGGAAAGTGCTAGATTATCCATATTGATCAATGGATCACCAAGGGGTTTCTTTGAGTGCTCCATGGGTGTAAGGCAGGGTGATCCTTTATCTGGATTATTATTTTCCATGTCTGAGGATTATTTTAGCCTTTGTATTAATGACCTTGTTAATTCTGGGATTTATCAGAGAATGATGTATGAGAGGAATTTCTTCACTCCTTCACACCTTTTTTATGTTGACGAAATTCTTCTCTTCTCTAAAGCTGATAGGAAAACTATCACCACTATTAAGACTATTTTCAATCACTATGATAATGTTTCAGGTCAGGTTGTAATTTAGAGTAAATCTTTTGTAATATTTGGTGAAGGGGATCGAGCTAGAAAGAAAAAGAGAGTGGAAAATTGGCTTGGTGTTAAAAGGGGTGCATTACCCTTTACTTATCTTGGACTGCCCATGTTTTGGGGAAGGGTTAAGAGGGTTAACTTGGAAGGTATCTCTCTTAAAATCATCAATCAATTGGCTAGTTGGAAAGGGAAATCAATATCCCAGGCTGGTAGGATCTGCCTTGTGAATTCAGTCATCACCTCAATGTTTGTGTATTCCGTTTCACTCTACAAGTGGACTACTGCTTTGATTAAGGAACTAGATGGCATGATCAAAAAATTTATCTGGACTGGCTCTACTCGACAAAGGAAATAGATTACTATGAAATGGATGGAATGTATCAAGCCTCTCTCAAGTGGTGGAATGGGAGTTAAGGATGTCAGGATTTTTAATGATGCTTTGCACAAAAAATTCACATGGAGACTCATTACAGGTTCTGACTTCTCCCTGGAATTTTGTTCTGAAAGATTTTCAAACAGGTTACATAGGAGGTAGATGATATATTTGAGATCCTCTGTCTAGCCATCTATTAGGATCACTTATAATGATCTTATGGAACTTTCTAAATGGATGGTTTGTCCCAGTTCCCAATTGAATTTCTATACAAAAAAGTGGTTATCCTGTCCTATTGAGAATACAACTAATATACCATTATCTTTGAGAAACATCGCTGTCTCTGATCTGCATGGAAATGCACTGGCTCAAGGGGTTCTTCCTCCTAATCTATAAATTGAAATCTCTTCTTATGAATATATGGATCAAGACACTCTGATTTGGGAACCTGATATTAATGGCTTGTCCTCAAGACGGCTGTCATATGACATGCGGTGTGGGAATGTGGAATCAATTCCTGCTCGGGTTATGGGGGTTAGGAAGGCTTTCATCCTTCCAGCTAATTCCCTTCTTATCTGGCCCATCTGAAAAAACAGGATGCCAATCCAATCTTCCCTTCAAAGAAAAGGTTTTAATCTGGCCCCGATATGCTTTTTCTATCTAAATGTTGATGAATCTAATGATCACATCTTTATCAACTGATCCTTTACTACTTGGTTATGGAGGTATTTGATGGATATTTTTCACTATCACATTGGATTTAACTCTGTTGGCTCCTTGCTCAATTCTGTTATGCATGAAGAGAACAATGATAAGGTTCACTCCTTGCTCATTGTTGCTGCTGTTTCTATCATCTCTTATATTTGGAAATCCCGGAATAATATTGTTTTCAATGGTGGAAGGACCTCCTTCAAGGAGGGGATGGTGGCAATTCACAGAAGCATTAAACTTGCTTCAGTGAAGTAGTATGGCTCTATGAACAATAATATATCTTATTTTATATTATTGAGAGATCTTGGTGTGAGTGGTAAGGCAAGGAAGCCTAAGGTGACAAAATATATCAGATGGATCCATCCAATCAATGACTACATAAAGGTTAATGTTGATGGAGCTGCTTCTGGCACACTGGGTCCTACTGGATGTGGAGGCAGCTTTAGGACATCTCGCGGATTTGTAAAGGGATGTTTCTTTCATTACATTGGCAATAGCTACTCTCTTGAGGCGGAGCTCTGGGCTATGGTAAAGGTAATCAGGTATGATACTATTTATGGTTGGAGGAAGATTTGGATAAAATTGGACTCTTCTGTTGCTGTACAGATCCTCAAAGAGCGGTCCAGGAATGTACCATGGAGGATGATTCCTGTTTGGACTGGTTCTTTAAAAGGGCATTTCTGGAGGTGAGCTCTAGTTGGTTCTTTGTTCTTCTTGAGCAGTGAAATGATCTTGTGTGCAATGATAGAATTGGCACTGTGTATACAAGACTATGTAAAGCTCCCCCTTCCTGAGTGGTTTGTACTGTTTAAACTTTTTCTTATTTAATTTTATGGGAGCAGGTTTCACCTGGATCTCGGGCTTTTTCGGTAAATACCTAATAGATTTTACCCCATACATATTATAAATGAAAGCATTATGTTATTTACATAGACATAAAATACAATATGTAATATTTTTAGTTTATATAATATATATTTCATTCATATATATGATATATGTGTTATCCATTTTCTTCACATATATCATTTTATTTATATTAAATGTATTTAATTTAATATCACAAAAAAATTTATATATAATTTAACAACATAAAAAATGAATCAAAGACATGAAAATTTTACTATTACTCACTATAGTTTTCAAAATACTGATATATCTAATACATCATTTTAGAAAAATAGAAAAAGTAAATAATAATTATGTTATAATTTCGAAAAAAATTCAAATTGTAAATATTATTAAATCTATTATAAAACACCAGAAACATTATATAATATTAATAAATTTATTTTTTATTATAGGAAATCTCTACAACCATTGATTATTATCAATATATACACCAATCACTACTAGGATGTCTAAATTCCCATGATTAGTCATTGATCTAAAATGGATCACTATTTATGAATAAGTGGGCCTTATAATCACTCAAAATTTCTAGATTGGTATCTAATTAGAATGTTGTATTTTTTTCATCAAATATCGATTTGAACTTTCCATGGTTTGGGTGTTATAATATTGGTAATTTACGTTTCATAGGACCAAGAGTCTAATATGATTGGTTTCCCATTTATTTTGTAGTTTTTTTATTATCATCATGAAATCACATTTATTAAAAGTCATTTTTACATTGTTTATTATATTTAAATTTTAGATTACATTCAAAATTTTATATGATGATCTTCAAAATACCTATCAACATAGGAAATTTTAATTTGACCCAGAACATTTATGGAAAAAAAATTAACATGTAAGAAAACATTATTTTTCAGTTATATATATATTTGTGATGTAAAAATTAAAACGGAATGTTGAAAATATATTTAACAATTGAGGAAACATAATTTTTAATTCAGTTATATAAATAAATGATTTTTATGTAAAAAAAGATAAAATAAATTTATAATAATTACATAACATTAAAGAAATAATAAAATTACAATTATTACAATACAAATATTAAATAAAAATAGTAGTGTTAATATTTGTCAATATTATTTGTGATAACAATAATTTCCTCCAACAATATAGATCATTTCATGATATTAATTTGATTAAAAATGAGAAACTCATGGTGCATATTTAGCACTACATTATAGATCTTGTAGAGAGACATAATTATAACTGAAAGTGTCATATTAATATATAATGGAAAATCATAAAACACATTGTATATCATGAAACAATTATCAAAAAAATACAACATGACGTTTTTAATAATATTGTGATTGACTTAGTGGCTAATATCAGGTGCCCCGAGCCATGTCATCACGTGACCTCAGGCACATCTCGCTGTATGCAAGAGGCTACCAACTAGAGGCACAAGTATATGAGGAAATGTTGGGGATACTATAACTAATTATCCAGTGGAATTTTATAGGGGAAATAATTTAAACAGTTAAAATGACCAGAAAAAATAAATAAATTGATTAGGAGGGAAACTTCCCACATGTTACCAAATTAGCACATGCTACAACAACCAATGGATTACACTACATGGCAGGAAGTCATACAAAATAAATGAAAACAAAACTACCAAAAAATCTCAGAACCCAGAACAAATTCATAACCTGGTCCTAACCTCCCATGCTCAAATATGTCATCACATAGACACCCAATCATCAGGTAGGTGTCTCAAACCTCTATCAAATTCCATGTAGCATCTGGTTAGGTGCCCATGTTCCATAGAGGCCTGAGAAGGGTCTGAGTACAACGTCGTATGCCACACACAATGGTTTCTAAATAAATACACTTTCTGAACATTAGTATAATAAGATAATAAAGTGCACAAAGTAAGTCATTTAATTGATTATCTAATATCCAATTTATGTATTAGGTTCTCTTGATTCAACTTATACACTAAACTTACTCTAATCAAACTGGTTACAAAATCCATAACATAAGGGGTTCATATACATATAATCACAAGGGGATATTATGTAACGCCCCGACCCCAGTTACCCAGAGTCGGTGCATTATTGTGTAACATTGGAATGATAAAAAAAGATCAACTCTCGAAAGACCGATTAGTATAGTAGCCTTGGGAACACTAGATACATTTATAAATGTTACATTACCTCATAAAGTGAAAAACTAAAATAACAAAGTCTCCATATTCCACACACATATCCTCTTCTTACTATCCCTGCAAGTCATTCATAAAATACTTCTTCACATCCTGGAAAATATTAAAACATTGAATGGCGTGAAATCAGATGCTCAGTAAGGATAACAATATAGCGGAAGCTTTCATGAATATACATTAACATTTAAGGCAATGTATAACTAAAACAAAAGCCTTTAAAACATGAACATCAGCATAATATGGAAAAAATAAAATGAAATAATGCCATTTACTTATTCACATGGATATTCTACTAGTCGAATAATAACATCCAATATCAATAACAACTTTCATAATGATGGAATGAATAATGCCAGACTACCATAACCATTTATCCAAGGCTGTGTGCCAAGACTAAAAATAATATTTTGTCAAGGCCACATGCCGAGACACTAGTTTGTCTCATGAGACCTACCTATGCATCGAGGAGCTATAGCGGGCTCCACCCATCACTTATTAAGTTCAATGCATTTCTCAGATGAATAGGTTTAAACATATCATAAACCATAACATAATCGTATCACATAAAAAATGCATAAAGGAAACATAACATTTCCACATTTCAATCACAAGATATCAATACAACACATTGATATAATAAAAACACTTTCCAACCAATTTCCAATTCCAAAATAAAAGAAAATTAAAACATTGTATTTATTTTACATTTTAAAATATGTTATGGCTTTTAGAGGAAGTTGAAACTCAAATAATGGTCACGGCGGTGGGGAAGTCATTTTCGCCACATATGAAAGACAAAGAATTCCTTTTGTCATTTATTAAAAACGATTTGTATTAAAATATTCCTTTTGAATAAAAGTAAAAGTCAACGGGGTTTATACACTGTATAAAAGAAAGATGTGTATAAAGAAAAATATGCCTCAATGAAAGAAGATTGAGACGAAGTCCTTTACAAAGATCATTTTTTAAATAAAATAGATCTATTATGTGTATTAACTATAATTAAACATAAAGAAAGTACAAATACAAAATAGAACATAATAATATCATGACATAATTTGAAAGTAATAGATTAACCCAAAGAACGGAAATTGGGTTAAGAAGTTCCCTTACCTCGTGTCCGACTTGACTCGATCGTTCTTTAACCTCCTGAATATTAAAGTAGAGTTAATTTATAATTTATTAAGAAAAATTTTAAAGTTCATTATTCCTTTTATATCACTTATTACCATGTTATTAACTTTATGTAATTATTTAAGTTAATAACGGTCGTTTTTTCGATCTTTGGTACTTGAGTCAAAAATAAACTTCTTATAATTACAAGTTGTTCATGTGGTGAAATATAAATTATATCCATAATTATATTCATGATTTAGATATCATATATATCATATATATCCATTATATACATTCATTTGTAATATTACATAACATTTATAGGTAAGAAATTAAATGCATCTTTCAGGGAGACGATAAGTCGTACGTACGGATGAACGCTACTTTCATTTCTATTTCGTATTTAATGAAATAAAATTATAATTATACAAAGTTATAATATAATTAAAGTATAATATAATGTATAATACTATTTAATCCATCCTTTATACATCCCACATATGGCATTAACGATTCAAATAACTTTGAGGGGGCGGTAGTCCACACTTCCTAAAATGAAAATATCGTGTTTACCCATAATTGAAACCATAAAGGTATTCCATAAATGAAAAATAAATAAGATTTAGTAAAACATAAAAATATTATATATCATATATAAATATAGTGGCGTCTTAATGGCCACCTTTTAAGATGTTATATGTGTGTTGAACAATCATTGTTTCGTGAGGCAGAAATTCGCCATCCACAGAAACAGTATGGTCTTTAACCATTAGATGTATGTGTGTGAAAGTGTAGCTAGAATACTAATTATAAAAACATCCTAGTATATTTATTATAATTTTTTTTGTTAAAAAAGAAATGAATAAAAAATGTTTAGGGTGTTGGAGAAGAAAAATAAATCATATGGACACAAGAGAAAACACTACCTTTAAAACGGGTAACTATTTTTGATTTGAGCTCAAAGGCATCCTTGGGAAGCCTTCTGCCCAAAGTGAGGATTCTAGGAGTAATAGTGGGATGTGGAGAGACAAAATGGGCAGGGTATAGCCTAGCCAAACTCTTATAAGGTGTGAATAAGGTCGTAGTGCTGGGGGCCTTTTATAAGTGGAGAGGAGGGGCACTCTTGGAAAGTCATGAAATGTTACTTTATTATATAACGAGTTTCGGATATTAGAGGTCCCACACTTATATATTTCTAGGTTAAGGTGACAAGGGTTCGAAATATACTCATACAATAAGTTTTTTACAAGTTTAAGTCCTAGATTTTACATTATCTTTTTATTTTATTTAAATCGTTAATTAATGTGGTAATCACTGCATCATCATGATGTCATAAATTATTTAATTTATTTAATTTCTAAAAATTATAAAAAAATATAATGATGTAGGAAATATTTTTGGATTTACAATTAATATTTATAGTCGAAAAGTTATCTTATATAACCCCTTGTAATAATTCTTTTAGTAAAACAACTCCGGTTTGTGGCAATTTTATTTTTACTTTAAATAAAAAGTTATTATTGTCATTTTCATACCCAAGTGGCTCCATGGGGTCCCCAAGTTCACAAATGGATTTTCATGGTCGTCCATGACTCATCCAATAAGTTTAGGACAAGTGTAAAGGTATTTCCATATTTTTATAATATCATTTGTATCTTAAATTTCACTAATTACCTTTAATCGCGATTAATTAAACATAAAAGTTACTATTCACCAAAAATTATATCAATCCCATTGAACCAAATTTTACTTCCTAATGACAAACATGTATGTCGGATTTTTGAAAATCAAATCACAAAAGTGGTAATGTCTCATTTATATGGAAAATCAGTTTTTTAACTACCACTTAGTGGTTTCAATATTCATAAAAAATTGACGTTTTTCAGAACAATGCCAAAATTTCAACCTAACCGATAATTGATATTCCAAATTCAAAAATGATTTCTATTTTAAAAAATTCCAAATATATATGTTTCAATAATTAATTTTATAATTAATTCCCGCTGCCACAACAAATAGCGTGTTTTCAAGAAACAAGATATATCAAAAGATTGACAATTGTTTATGACCAATTTCAAAGTGAAATTAATTCTAATGACCACCATTGGATAAAATGGTAAAAATATATTCTAATTATACTTTAAAACCACTCAATATTATAATTTATCAAAATAAGTTATTTTTATTAAAAAAGTTGTTTTTAAGTATTTTTCACTGTTCATAAAAAATTGGAAGTTCTTAGAAAAATACCAAAAATTTAACATAGGGTAATTTTGATATTCCGAATCCAAAAATGAAGTCCATTTTTAAATATAAAATATATATAATTTCAAAAAGTGGGTATTACTATTCATAATGACTATTTTGATTGGTCGCGGTGTGTTAGAACCTCGAATACGCATATAATGCAAGCTATTGCATTATTGAAAGAGAAGCGTATCGTGGAAGCTCAGGGAGTAATATTCTCCCCTCCTTCAATAAATTTCATCCTCGCAATTTGAAAATATTCTTTGAAAATAAAAGGATGAAAATAGAAAATACCTTTGTGGAAAACCCACATCGTAAATAAGGTTAAAAAAATTTATCCTTAATAAGAGGGAAAGGGAAATGAAAAAGTCACCACAAATTATGATCTTGATAAGGAATAAATTAGTGGAAATTAGACACATATAATTGGAGGAAAAACGTAAATATTTTTCTGGAGTGATTAAGGTCATCAATCACAAACAAGTGTAAAATTGAGGGCCTCAAAGCCTTCAATCTATGTTGATTTAAAATATTATCAGTTCAACAAGACATAAGTTATTAAGATAACACATTTTTTGTTTTAATATCCCTTTATTAAATTTTAAGAATTAATTTATTCATATAATAAGAGATAGGTATATATATATTTATGCTTGACAAGTAGATTTTCAACCTTCAAATAATTTCTACCACAAACTCATCATTCACTCAAAAAGATAATAGAACTCAAAAATATTATATTTATCCTAGTCGTACAAGGTTCAAAATATTAACACATACCATTTATATTAGGAAAAATATTTTGTAATAACCATGGAATTCCTGTAGGCTAGTTGTAGGTAATAATGGAATGTCGCACTATGGTTGTGGGTTCGATTCATGCAGCTTTTTCCGACGTGACGGGTTATCCCCCGACCTGAAGGTTGTCATTTTCGTAAAATTATAGTATTATAATATTCCAAAAATAATATTCATAAATTTTTTAACATTAAACAATACTATCCAAGGTTCAACATAATCCATTCCAACATTTATAGTTATCCAAAATACTTCTGTCCAACTCACAGTCAAAATTTTATAAGGAAGGTAAAAATAATGAAGATCCTTTTTTCCACATAATAAAATGTGAACACCTTCAACATGTATTCTTTTAAAACACTGCAACATCCTGAATTTCCAAAAATCCATATTTATTACATTCATGATCCTTTATTCCTTATAGAATATTAGATATACTCCATCTATCCAAAAACTTATTCAAATCATTAATCAGTTTCAAGGAAGTTAAGAATATCGAATATAATTTATCCAAATCAATCATGTATTATTCAAAAATCACTATCTCAGTATTAGAACCATATTATGGTTTATCAATCTCTCAACAATATATTTTCCAAAAATTTAACCTATTTTGGAGTCAATTTTCTTGGTTCCACACAATCTCAACTCCTTGATGAAATAGTACTACAGTACAATCCTTATATACTCCATAATTTTTATAACCAGTACATCATTGATACAACACTCAAATGAAAAAATTATTTAATAACAACATACGAACTCTAATCATTCCTCCTCATCTGTGGTAGTATCCTAACTTTATTATTATCCAATAACATCATTTGGGTCATACTCTGATGATTTGGACATTGGTTTGCATAGTGTCCCCACTCCTTGAAGATGAAGCATTGTACACATGAAACCTTTTTCTTACCCTTGCAGTCACGCACATGGTGTCCTTTTTTTCCACACTTATAACAAACTCACATTCCCTTCAGGCATGTTCCAAGGTGTTTCTTCCCACAGTTATCACATATTGTAAAATTCTTTTTTTCCCTCGTCCCTTTATCCATCATTCTCTCTTCCATCCTTTTCTTCTCTTTCTTCCCTTCAAAGCCATAAGATTCAGATAATTCTTTACATATCTTATTAACACATGATACTATTTCTTCATATGTTGAGAACACATGGGATACTATTTCCCTTCTAAATTTTGGCTTAATACTATGAAAGATATGATTCTTATTACTTTTTTTATCATATGTATTTATGGAGTTCACATTCCTTCTACTGGGCGCCATTTCTATACAATGGCATAAACTAGGTTAGTTTATGAATTACAATGAATAATTCCAAACATGTAAAATACATAATTTAAATTGAACGGTTTATGGATATAATCCATAATCATAAAAAAAAATTTCTTTGAGGAAGTATATACTCATAAACCCTTTATAATGGTTTGTAAAAAATGATAATTATCCTAAGAATATCCCTCGGGTGTTTTGTAACCAAGAGTGCAGCAAGGCCCATTGTCGTGCACCAGTTCCCATTCCAATCTAGCTCAAAGCAGTGTTTTTGGGTTTTACCTCTAGGTACATCTGTTCTAGAGCAACCTCTACCTGCTCGTATCCAAAGAGAGATGTATTTCTCGAAAAACTCACAAAATATCTATAATACCAAAATTCTAGGAAGTTGTTTTATACTAATCCTCAAAGTCTATCTTAGGGATATGTGTTCTAATCAGAGTTTAACTAAATATGGCATCCATGTTTAGTACTATACTGCCTCTGATACCAACTGTAACGCCCGGACCCCAGTTACACAGAGTTGGTGCATTATTGTGTAACATTGGAATGATCACAAAAGATCAAGTCTGGAAAGACTGATTAGTTTAGTTTCCTTGAAAACACTAGATACATTCATAAATGTTACATTACATCATAAAGTGAAAAACTACAATAACAAAGTCTTCATAGTCCAAACTCATATCCTCTTCTGACTATCTATGTAGGTCATTCATAAAATACTTCTTCACATCATGGAAAATATTAAAACATTGAAAGGGGTGAGTTCATATGCTCATTAAGGATAACAATATAGCGAAAGCTTTCATAAATAAACATTAACATTTAAGGTAATGTATAACTAAAACAAAAGCCTTTAAAACATGAACTTCAACATAATATGGAAAAAAAATTAAATAATTCCATTTACTTTTTCACATGGATATTCTACTAGTCGAATAATCACATGCAATATCAATAACCACTTTCATAATGATTGAATGCATAATGCCAGACTATCATAATCACGTAGCCATGGTCTTGTGCCAAGACTACAAATAATATTTTTTCAAGGCCTCGTGACAAGACACAAGTTTGTCTCATGAGACTTGCCGATGAATCGAGGAGCTATAGCGGGCTCCACCCGTCACTTATTAAGTCTAATTCATTCCTCATATGAATAGGTTTAAACATATCATAAACCATAACATAATCATATCACATAAAACATGCATAAAGGAAACATAACATTTCCACATTTCAATCAATATATATCAACACAACACATTGATATAATAAAAACACTTTCAAAACAATTTTCAATACCAAAATAAGTGAAAATTAAAACATTGTATTTATTTTACATTTTAAAAAAAGTTATGGCTTGTAGAGGAAGCCGAATTTCAAATAATGGTCACGGAGGGGGGGAATTCATTGCCTCCACATACCTAAGACAAAACAATCGTTTTGTCATTTACTAAAAATGCATCGTATAAAAATATTCCTTTTGAATAAATGTAAAAGTTGAAGGGGTTTATACATTGTATAAAAGAAGGTTGTGTATAAAACAAAATATGCCTCAATGACAGAAGATTGAGACGAAGTCCCTTACAATGATCATTTTTAAATAAAATAGATCTATTATGTGTATTCACTATAAGTACACATAAAGAATGTACAAATACAAAATAGAACATAATAATATCATGACATAATTTGAAAGTAGGAGATTAACCCAAAGAACAAAAATTGGGTTAAGAAGTTCCCTTACCTTGTCTCCGACTTGACTCGATTGTTCTTTAACCTCCAGAATAATAAACTAGAGTTAGTTTCTAATTGATTAAGAAACTTTTTCATGTTCATTATTCCTTTTATATTACTTATTACCATGTTATAAAATTATGTAATTATTTAAGTTAAAAACTGTCGTTTTTTCGATCTTTGGTACTTGATTCAAAACTAAACTTCTTATAATTACAAGTTGTTCATGTGTTGAAATATAAATTATATCCAAAATTATATTAATGATGTAGATATCATATATATCATATATATCCAGTATATACATTCATTTATAATATTACAAAACATTTACAGGTAAGAAATAAAATGCACCGTTCATGGAGACGGTAAGCCGTACGTACGCATGAACGCTACGTTCATTTTTATTTCATATTTAATGGAATGAAATTATAATTATATAAAGGTATAATATAATTACAGTATAATAAAATGTATAATACCATTTACTCTATCCTTTATACATCCCATATATGGCATTAACGATTAAAATCACTTTGAGGGGGCGGTAGTCCGCACTTCCTAAAATGAAAATATCGTGTTTACCCATAATGGAAACCATAAAGGTATGTCATAAATGAAAAATATAGAAGCATACGTAAAAAAATACATATTATATATCATATATAAATATAGTGACATCTTAATGGCCACTATTGAAGGTGTTATATGAGTGTTGAACAGTCATCGTTTCGTGAGGCAGAAATTCTCCATCCACAGAAACAGTATGTTCTTTAACCAATAAATGTTGGTGTGTGTAAGTGTAGCTCGAATACTTCTTATAAAAACATCCTAGTGTATTGAGGATAATGGTTTTGTTAAAAAAGAAGTTAATAAAAAGAGTTTATGGGGTTGGAGAGTCAAAATAAAACATAAGAACACAAGAGAAAACACTACCATTAAAACGGGTAACTCTTTTTGAATTGAGCTCAAAGACTTTCTTGGGAAGACTTCTGCCCAAAGTGACGCTTCTAGGAGTAGTATTGGGATGTGGAGAGACCAAATGGGCAGGGGGTGTCTGATCCAAAGGCTTGAAAGGTGTGAATAAGGTGGTAGTGGTGGGAGCCTTTTATAAGAGGAGACGAGGGGCACTCTTGGAAAGTCATGAAATGTTGCATAATTATATAATGAGTTTCAGATTTTAAAGGCCCCACACTAATATATTTCAAGGCTAAGGTGATAATGGTTCGACATATACTCATAAAACATGTTTTTGAAAAGTTTATGTCTTAGATTTTACATTACCTTTTTATTTTATTTAAATCGTTAATTAATGAGGTGATCGCTGCATCATCATGGTGTCATGAATTATTTAATTTATTTAATGTCTAAAAATTATAGAAAATATCATGATGTAGGAAATATGTTTGGCTTTCCGATTAATATTTATAGTGGAAACGTTACTTTATATAACCCCATGTAATAATTGTTTTAGTAAAACAACTCATGTTTGTGACAATTTTATTTTTACTTTAAATAAAAAGTTATTATTGTCATTTTCTTACCCAAGGGGCTCCATGGGGTCCCTAAGTTCACCCATGGATTTTATTGGTTGGCCATGAATCATAAAATATGTGTAGGACAAGTGTAAATGTATTTCCATATTTTTATAATATCATTTGTACCTTAAATTTCACTAATTACCTTTAATCGTGATTAATTAAACTTAAAAGTTACTATTCACCAAAAATTATTTTAATCCCATTGAACCAAATTTTACTTCCTAATTACAACGATGTATGTCGGATTTTGGAAAATCAAATCACAGAAGTGGTAATTTTTCATTTAAATGAAAAATCAGTTTTTAACTACCACTTAGTGGTTTCACTATTCAACAAAAAATTGATGTTTTTCAAAACAATGCCAAAATTTCACCCTAATCTATAATTGGTATTACAACTTCAAAAATGATGTATATTTTAAAAAATTCCAAAAATATAAGTTTCATTAATTAATTTTATAATTAATTTCTTCTGTCACAACAAATAGCGTGTTTTCAATAAATAATATTTATCAAAAGATTGACAATTGTTTATGTCCAATTTCAAATTGAAATTAATTCTAATGACCACCATTTGATAAAATGGTAAAAATATATTCTAATTATGCTTTAAAATCAATCAATAGTATAATTTTTCACTATAAATTATTTTTATTAAAAAATTTGTTTTTGTGTATTTTTTACTATTCAAAAAAAGGAAGTTCTCAGAAAAATACCAAAAATTCAACATAGGCTAATTTCTGTAGGATAAAAATAGTGATGTAGAAGATCAATTTAGAAGAGGGGGTGGGGGTGAATTTTATACTTTAAAAATTTCTTTGGAACCCTTAATGTTAGCTACGAATAACTATGTTTTCCTTAAGAAAAGGAAAAGGCTAAGTTTAACAAAGTTAAACTTACCAAATTCACAACACCTCTAGCACCGAATGCAAACTTGGAAAGAGATTCCGAAAGTAGGTTCCGGAAATATGGTTCCAGAAATTGAAACTTAACAAAATATTACAATATGAGATTCTACCTTAAATAGTATAGAATCTAAATGAAAAAGAGTACAAAAAAGGAAGTATAAGAAAGTTATACTTTCCTTACAATACAATATGCAGCGGAAAAATAAACAAGTAGTTTAACTACAAGTAACAAGATATAAGTCTTTTAGCCCAAAGAGAAGGGTATCCAACAACCTTGGATAAAGGTCCCTTGATATATACTTTCAAGCAAGTCTGTCTTACCCACACCAGGGTAAGCCCTCGATACAAAGATCGGAGTCTCTGTCTTGCTATCCCTGCAAGCCCTCAACTTCAAGGTAGTTGGAAACCTCTGTCTTCCTCAGCATGGAAGCCCTCGAACTTTAAGGTAGTTGGCACCTCTGTCTTCCTATCCCCAGAAGCCCTCGAATGTAATCACCAACATTCGGAGTTGCACGAAGCTTTGAGAGTTTATAAGAGCCTCTCTCTCTAGAAATCACTTAAAGCAGATTAGTCAGCCTTTCAGTAGCACTTCCACACCGAGCACTTTCAAATGAGCTCCTATTTATAGGTAAGGTCGGCTCCTTCTCCAATGGTCATATTTTCCTTAAAGATCGGAGGGACCTGTACACGTGTCACTTAGACAACGGTTAGTTTATAACAAAATAGATGACATCGTTTTATAACAAAACAAGTGTAGTAGAATGTATGACATCGTTTTAAAAACTAACTCAGAAGGTCAGAATGAATGCTTCAGAGTGAGGGTTCGGAGTGTAATGAAAATAATAAAGAGTAGAAAAATTATAGATGTGTAAGCAGAATAAAAGTTCGGAGTCTATCCAAAATAATTTTCGGAGTCTGAATTAATTCAGAGTGTATAAAACAAAGATGATCAGATTCTGTTTAATAGGTGAATTCGGAATGAGAATTCAGAATGAGAATTCTTTATCAGAATTCGTTATAAGAATTCTTCATTAGAATTCGTAATGAGAATTTTTCATTAGAGTTCGTAATGAGAATTCGTCATCAGAATTCATAATCGAACTTCATAAGAATTCGTATCCTGAATCTGGATTAAAACTGTATCCGGAATTCAGAATGAAACTTTTTCATAGTTCTCATTTTGGATTTCGGAATGTAACTATATCACAGTTATTATCCAGAATTCGGATCCTAAAACAGAATACTTCATATCAATGTTTCAAGACATTCCGAGAAAATAGAAATGAATCCGAATCATATACTTAAGAAAAATCTAGATGATAATATGATAAGGATAGTTTTTCTTATAAAAGCAATTTTCCTTATAAAAGAAATTTTTCTTATAAAAGAAATTTTCCTAAAGATAAGGTGTTTGTGATTTTCAAAACAAGAAGGAATGGAAAATTCATAAGGAAAACCTTATTGACTCAACAATCTCCCCCTTTTTGGAAAGCACAAACATCATTATGAAAAAGAAATTCTAAGAAGAAATAAAAACATTAAGGCTTATCTCCCTTGACTTTAAGGAAATTGATGAATATGACTAACTCCCCCTTAGGCTTTGAAACACTAAGGATCATATTCTAGATTTCTGGAGTGACATTTCATTACGAAAAAAAATCTTCTTTAATGAAAAACTCTCCCTTAGATAGACTCTTAATATAGTTCTTTTTCCTTTAAGGATCCTTTCCTTCTCCCCTTTAGATAAACTCTCATTTGAGTTCTTCTTTTTCTTAAGGATCTTTTCCTTCTCCCCCTTTTTGATTTTCAAAAAGAAATTGAGAGAATGGGAAAAAGTAACAAAGTACCTGAAAAATTAGTAATAACAACAAACGAAACGAGAGGCACAATTTTCATTAGGTTTAAAATACCAGCAACAGAGAAAATTAGATACAACAAAAGGATCAGATTTAGTAATTTCGGATCTTTTTCCTTCGACATGAGCCCCTTATGAATAGTCTTGATCTTCTTCAGGTCTTTATTATATTCTTCAGATTGCTTCTCTAAGACCACTATTCTTGCAGATTGAGCATTAATCTTTTCTTCTTGGGCTTTCGGCTTTTCTTCCTGAGACTTCATCATCTTTTCAAACTCAATCTGATGATCCCTTTCAAACTTCCAGTTTTGAGAAACGGAATTCAGCTTCCCATTCAGATATCTGGCTTCTTGAATCCGGAAGTTCTTTTCATCTGTCAGCTTCTCTTCAATGGATGAAGTTAACTCATTTGTCTTCCTGTCCTCGGTCTCAAAAGCATCTTTATCATTTTCTTGAAACTCATCGAATAGCCTCATCTATTCCACAGTCTTCCTCGACCATCATGTCATTCTCTTGCAATATCTTTTGTGGGCTTCATAGCCAACAAGAAAAGATTTTAATTCAGCTTCTATCTCGACATACTTATCCATGACTAAGGATACGAAATCTGATTTCTGATTCAGAGCATGTTGGAGAATTTGGCATCTTGAGTCTATAGTCGAGATGCTCAGAATGGAAGCAACTAGATTCCTCAAAGATTGAACAACAAAGTCATTTTCCAACTAGGATGACTACGAATCTGAAACTTTACATGGA
Source organism: Viscum album (assembly GCA_963277665.1). Lineage (NCBI taxonomy): Eukaryota > Viridiplantae > Streptophyta > Magnoliopsida > Santalales > Viscaceae > Viscum > Viscum album. The sequence continues at coordinate 603,489,721 of OY728157.1, forward strand.
GAATTATCTTCCTCAATAAGCTCCAACTTCCTTTTAGAAGAATCACCAAATTCTCTTTTCTTGCTAGCCACTGATTTCAGAGTCTCAACAAGGAGTTTCTTTCCGTTGTCCTTTTTCGGAATCGATTCTTGATCCGGAGTTTTCTACTCGCCAGTAGACACTTGAATAATATCATCAACAACTTTTTGGACAACATCTTCCTCATTCTTATCCTTCTCATGAGTTACTAACATAGAGGATTTAGCCTATGAATTTTGGAGTCATAGGTGTTCCGAAGGCGACCCTTTATACTCATCTACTTCTTTCAATAAGTCTCTTATTTCACCACTTCATTCAGCAACTTCTTCTTCCTCTACCACTTGTTGAATCTGGTCATGTTGCTCAACATGTTCAGTTGTAATCTCTTCCGGAAAATCAAGGTTTCTTCCTGGAGTCTCAGGTAGAGATTCCAAGGAGAAAGATCTCAGAACTGGAATGCTTCCGGATACTATCTCATTAAACATTAACAATTCTTGGACTGCCTCGGCTTCTGTCATCTTCTTTTTGAGATTCTATTCCTTTACTTGTTTTTGAAGCTCATCAGTAGTTCTCTCCTTCAATGCCTTAGCCTCCACAGGGTCCAATCCGAACTACGGATCCCCTTCTTTCCTTTTCTCTTTATCTTCTCTCCACTTCTCAACAACTTCATCAGGATAGGCTTTCTCTTTCTTTGGTTTGGGAGGTGCGGTTTGAACTTCCTTAGCTTTAGGATCATCAACTTCAACTACAACTTCTTTCAACATTCTTTTCTTTACTGGTTTTGATGATTCCGGTTCAGCAACCTTCGGAGCCACTTCTTCTTGATTAGGAAAATCGAAGAACTCACCAGTCTCCTTGTTGAAAGCCACATCCATCCTCTTAAGAGTACCATCGATCACCAGCATAATCTTGCAAACTCTTGGTTTAGATTTTCAAGCCTCCTTGAAATACTCAAGGCAGCGAACTATCAACTTCGAGAGTATTGCTGGATACATAATAATCTGAGCTCTCAGGTTTCCTTTCTTTAAATTTTCAAGAGTGATAAGAATGTGCTTCATCAAGTTAAACTTCCTTAGATTTATCAGGAAATCTAAGATATAGATCTCACTCTTCTTCAAACTGTATTTATCACCTTTCCTAAGTACGATAAGCCCTTGCACCCACAATTCTAGATCCGGAAATTTGTAGATAAACTTGAAATCTTCGGAGCCTTGTCATCAGCCAGTCCAAGAGTTTCTAAGGCTTTTTCCTTGTCGAAGCTACCCTTAGAGTCCGGAAAAATGTGAGATATGAACTCTGCTTCTCCTTCACAGGTCATCCCTACCAAGCTTGATGCCTTGGTATAAGAAAGCTTGTAAGTCTTTCCATAAGACTTAAAATAAACCTTCTCCCTATTATCTTCCTTAAATAAGGAAACTGATTCATAGAACTCAACAAGTAACTCTGAAAATACATCGTCTTGATTCCCCGGTTTGGATACAGCAATATCTTCCCTGCCATTAAACTTAATGTTCTTTGAAATAAGAGAATCGTAGTTGTTGAAGAAATCCGGATGGACTAGCATTTCTCTGTAAACTAACCATTCTGAAATAGGTTTGGTGGATGACATCTCTTGAGATGCTAACTACGCAGACATTCGGATCTGAAGTCCTCTGAGAAGTTCGGAACAGAGAAGTCTGATGTTCGGAATGGATTTAAAACAGAGAGGCAGAGATTCGGGACGTGAGAGCTTTAAATCGATGTGGGACAAGTATTTGGGTCCCCATTATAGGCAATCGAACGACGGTTCAACTTCCTCGGTTGATCTAACGGTTGGGATAAGCTGAGATCAGATCTGACGATTGAAAACTTGAATCCGATCTTTTTGAGGTTTTTATTAAAACAAAGAATTAAGAAAACTATAATCCGAAAACACAATACAAGAAAATGCCAGCAAGTAATGTATGACTACGAAAACTTGAGTAAGGAAATCATACCTTTCGGATTGGCTTAGGATGATTATTCGTAATTGGTACCATTTTTAGGAAAAAAAACCATTACTACGAAATATTTTACAAAACTCATTACGAAAAATAAACTCAATAAGGAAAAACTTAGTTCGAAAGTTTCATAAAAAAACATTATGAAGGATTCGGTATGAAAATCCCATTATGAAAATACTAGTACGAAATTTTCCTTTGTGAAAATTTTCAATACGAAAACTTTCATTCCATATGTATTCTGTACGAACATGTCCATTCTGGAAAAATTGTAGTTCCGGAAATGCAATTCCAGAAATCTTCGTTCCGAAATGTTTTAAAAAAAATTGAAAAAACTTTATTAAACTAATAATCAAATGTACACCCCCTAAGAAAAGGAGTTTATTGCTGTAAAGAGACTTTTTAAACAGAATGTTAGTTTAGGAGGATTACCTTATGGTTATCATTCCTAACTTATGTTTAGTATATTCAAATCTATCAGAAGTCAATGATTTTGTGAAAATATCAGCAAGTTGATCTTGCGTTCCAATAAACTGAAGAATATTATCTCTTTTAAGTGTATGATCCCTAAGAAAGTGATGCCTAATATCTATGTGTTTTTCATGGGATTGATGTGCAGGGTTCTTACTACGGGAAATGGCACTTATGTTATCACACAAAATTTGAGTTTTAGTAAAACTCAAGCCATAGTCTGTGAGTGTGTGTTGCATCCACAACACTTGAGCACAACAACTTCCAGCTGCTACATATTCAGCTTCAGCAGTGGAAAGTTCTACAGAATATTGCTTCTTGCAGGACCAAGAAACTAGTGAATCTCATAAGAAATGACAGGTTCCGGATGTACTCTTTCTATCCGTTCTACATCCACCAAAATCAGCATCAGAAAATATTTTTAGAACAAAATCATTTCCAGAAGTATAAAATAATCCTAGATCCATAATTCCCTTAAGGTAGCGAAAAATTCTTTTTACCGCCTTTAAGTGAGATTCCTTAGGATTGGATTGATATTTAGTACATAAGCATACTGAAAACATTAAGTCTGGTCGACTAGCTGTTATGTAAAGTAAACTTCCTATCATACCTCTAAAAGATGTTTGATCTACTAGTTTCCCAGCTTCATCGAGATCTAAATAGTTTTAGGTACCAATGGGAGTACTTATACGTTTAGTGTTGTCATAACCATAATTTTTAAGAAGATCTTTAATATATTTATATTGAGATATGTTGGTTCCTTATGGTTTTTGAGAAATTTGAAAGCCAAGGAAAAATATTAACTCAACCATCATACTCATTTCAAACTCAGATTTCATTAGACTGGAAAAAGCGTCAGTCAAAGATTGCTGAGTTGAACCAAATATAATGTCATCAACATAAATTTGAACAATCAAAAAAAATTTCTTATCTTTCTTTATAAAAATGGTTGGATCTTCATTTCCCTTAACATAGTTATTTTGAAGCAAAAAACCAGTGAGTCTATCATACCATGCTCGTGGGGCTTGTTTAAGACCATACAAAGCTTTGGTAAGTCTAAAAACATGATCCGGATGTTTTGTATCTTCAAAGCCAGGAGGTTGTTCAACAAAAACTTCCTCTTGAACATAACCATTAAGAAAATCACATTTCACATCCATTTGAAAAAGTTTAAAATTAAAGAATGCTGCAAAATCAAGTAGAATACGGATAGATTCAAGTCTAGCTACTGTAGCATATGATTTTTCATAGTCTATCCCCTCTTTCGGATTATAGCCTTTAGCAACAAGTCTAGCTTTAATTATAACAATGACTCCATTTCCATCACATTTATTTCTGAAGATCCATTTTAATCCAATAACAGAAGTTTCCTTAGGTCTTTCAACCAAGGTCCAGACTTTATTCCTGTCGAATTCATTTAGTTCATCATGCATTGCTTTGATCCAATCATCATCACCTAAAGCTTCATCAGTGCTTTTAGGTTCTAATTGAGAAAGAAATGATAGATGTTCTACTTCATTTCTTAAGGAACATCTAGTCCTTAGAGGTGGATTTACATCACCAATGACACTATCACTTGGATGATTCTTAAGAAACACCTAATTTGGGTTTTATAAAGCATTTTCATCAACATAGGGTAGAAAGTCTTCTGGGTTAAATATTTCAGAAGTATCTTCTTGAACAATTTCCTTATCAGAAGTTTATTCTATCAAAGGGTGATAATCAGTTTTTGAAAACACATCCGAAGATGTAGGTTTAGGTGGTTTAAAAACAAAAGGATCTGACTCATCAAATTTTACATGTACTGTTTCCTCGACAGTACAAGTGTTTTTATTAAAAACACCATAAGCCTTAGATGTTGTGGAATAACCTATGAAAATTCCTTCATCAGATTTTGGTGAGAATTTATGTAAGATAACTTAGAATTCAAAATGAATACTTTGCAACCAAAAACCATGAAGTAGGATAGACTTGGTTTTCTACCATTCCATAACTCATAAGGAGTTTTATTAATAAAAGGTTTGATCAAAACTCGATTTATAGTATAACAAGCAGTACTTACAGCTTCAGCCCAGAAATGTCTATCTATAGAATATTCAGTCAACATGGTTCTAGTTATCTCTTGAAGAATTATATTTCTTCTTTCAACTACACCGTTCTGTAGAGGAGTTCTAGGTGCTAAAAAGTTGAGAGTAATACCTTTTTTACTACAAAAATTTTCGAAATCAGAATTTTGAAATTCTCCTCCATGATCACTATGAATATTTTTCAATGGAAGGTTTTTCTCATTTTTATCTTCAGCTCTAAAACAATTGAAATAGGAAAAATCTTCAGACTTCTTTTCTAGAAAATAGACCCAAGTAAATCTAGTGTAATCATCAACTAGAACAAACACATAGTATTTTCCTCCAATACTTACAGTTTGTGTTGGACCAAAAAGATCCATGTGCAGTAACTATAATGTATCGGTTGTTGAGACTTCACCGATTGACTTAAAACTAGATTTTTGTTGCTTGCCATATTGACAAGGATCACAAAAATTAGAAGAATCAAATCTATGCTCTGGTAGATCCTTAACTAGTTTCTTCTTTTAGAGTTTACATAGGTTTCTAAGATTACAGTGTCCTAGTCTTCTATGTCATAACCAGGAATGATCTTCCATTGCACTTAGGCAGGGTAAATCTTGACTCCTAGGGTCTTCTAGGTTCAAAGTGTATACATTCTCTTGCCTATTGGCTGAGAGAATAAAATCTTCCTTGGAATTATGAACTAAACATTTATCATTCCTAAAATTCACAAGGTATCCTTCATCACATAACTGACTTATGCTAATGAGGTTGTGCTTAAATCCCTTAACAAAAAGAACATTTGAAATCAAAGTTTTACCAAGAAGAACAATATAACCAATACCAACAAACTCACCCATAGAATTATCTCTGAAAGTAACCTTTCCTCCTTTCGTTTTGATAATATTTTCAAAATAGCTTTTGTTACAAATCATGTGTCGGGAACATCCACTATCCATGTACCATGTATTGTTGCTGGTACTCTCTTTATTTTCCTGAAATCAAGAAGAAAATTAGACTTTTGGAATCCAAACTTGTTTGGATCCGAGATTTCCAGACAATAATATTTTAGGGACCCACATCTTCTTAGAAAATTATGCTTTGTGAAATCTTAAAGATTGGGTTTTGTTTAAGGAACAATTCTTTGTCCAGTGACCACCACGTTGACATTTAGTACAAAATGGGTCACTTTGAGGAAAAAAATAATTGTTACTAAAAATTTGTTTTTCATGGGTATAACCAAATCCGGATTTATTTCTTAAAGGTCGTATTTGGGAATACATCTTATCAAAATTTTCCTTACCATGGGTAAAATTTGATAAACACTTCTTTAAGGAAAAAATTTCGGACTTGAGTTTTATAACCAAGTTTTTATCCCCAAAGTCATTAGTTTTAGAACTAGAGCTAGGCTCGAAAACATTTTTATTAGAAATTACTTTTTCTAATTCTGTAGAAAGATTGTTCTTCTTAGAACTTACTTCCTCATGATTTTTTGAAATACTTTCAAAATCAGCATTTTTCCTATCAAGATCTTTAGAAAGATCTGATATCTCTTAGGTAAGAATATAATTCCTAGAGTTTTCCTTATCAAGTTTCTTATTGAGTTTAGAATTCTCAATCTCAAGAAGTTCAGCAAACCTAGAGACTTGTTCATAAGTATGTAAAGTATTTTCTTCATCAGAACAAGATTCTTCATTAGAAGAGTTATAATACTTACTATCATTAGAATTTAAGGAATCATTGGTCAATGATCCAACATTTCGTACCTTATCCATAAAACAATGATTATCAATGGGTAATCTGGCTATAAGACCAAGATTCTTCTGTCCTGAAGATTCATAATCAGAAGATTCATATGAAGAGTCACCACCACTGGCACTCCAAGTGTCATTAGCTTTCAGAAATTTCTTAGCTTTGGCATTATAATACTTCTTTCTATTCCTGTCTGAATGCCTTTCTTTTCTTTCTTTCTTTTTGAGCATAGGGAAATATGGTCTAATATGTCTAGCTCTTTTGCACTCATAACAAGTAACTTCTCCATCTTTCTTATCTTTCCTTTCCTTTTTCTTATACTTAGATTGAAAATTTCTCTGGCCAGCTATCTTGTTCATCCTTCGAGCATGATTTGCTAATTCATTTTCTGATACTTCACTCTCACTAGATTCGGATTGGAAAATAAATTTCTTAGACTTGGATCTGGTTACTCTCTCAGGAGTATTAGCTTTCATCTGATTTGAAGTTGTAGTAAAATCAATAATACCATTTCCATTCTTCTGCTTGATGTTGTCAGCATCTCTCTTCATTCTGGTTTCATGTTGTAGAAGAGTTCCAAACAGCTCATCAAGAGTAATTTGAGTGACCTTCCTGTTCTCATCTATAGCTATTCTCTTGGACTCCCACTCATTGGGCATAATATCAATTATCTTATCCACAAGAGCTTCATCATCTAGAAATTTCTCTCCCATAGATTGTAGATTGATGACTATAGTCATGAATCTCTGTTGCACTTTACAGATTGGTTCACCATAAGGAAAATTGAAGCCATGATATTAAGCTCTAAACATAGCTCTTCTAGTCTCAATCACTTTAGAAGTTCCAAAGTGTGTACCCTCTAACTTCTTCCATATACAATTAGCTGCTTCACAAGAATAAATTTGGCTATATATATTTCTAGTCATTGAACAAAGTAGAGTATTGCGTAGCTTATAATTGAGTTGATATTCTTACTTTTCCTGGTTAGTAAAAGCTCTAACTTCCTTGTCAGGAATTTTATAATCACCAGTAAGAATAACAAAGTTTTCCACTCCAGTGTTGATAACAAAATTCTTCATGCGATCTCTCCAGTACTCATAATCATTACCATCAAATATGGGTGGTCCTGTAGGATTTATATTATCAATTGAACCAAAATTAATTCCTTCCATACTAAAAATAACCTTCGGCACACAAACATGTTAGTAGCAAATGTTTTGTTAATAACAATGTTTAGAATGAGAATGTTCGGAATGACAAAGTGAGCAAGAAAAACTTATTCGTAAGTATAAGTATTTCAGAAACCTGCTCTGATACTAATTGTAGGATCTAAATAGTGATGTAGATGCTCAATTTACAAGAGGGGGGGTGAATTGTATACTTTAAAAATTTCTTTGTAACCCTTAATGTTAGTTAAGAATAACTATGTTTTCCTTAATAAAAGGAAAAGGCTAAGTTTAACAAAGTTAAACTTACAAAATTCACAACACCTCTAACACCAAATGCAAACTTGGAAAGAGATTTCGAAAGTAGGTTTCAGAAATATGGTTCCGGAAATTGAAACTTAACAAAAGATTATAATATGAGATTATACCTTAAAGCATATAGAATCTAAATGAAACAGAGTACAAATAAGGAAGTATAAGAAATTTATACTTTCCTTACAATACAATTTGCAGCGGAAAAATAAACAAGTAGTTAAACTACATGTAACAAGATATAAGTCTTTTAACCCAAAGATAAGGGTATCCAACAACCTTGGATAAAGGTCCCTTGATTTATACTTTAAAGCAACTCTGTCTTACCCACACAAGGAAAAGCCCTTGATACGAAGATCGGAGTCTCTGTCTTGATATCCCCGCAAGCCCTCATCTTCAATGTAGTTGGCAACCTCTGTCTTCCTCTGCATGGAAGCCCTCGAACTTCAAGGTAGTCGGCACCTCTGTCTGCCTATCCCCGGAAGCCCTCGAATGTAATCACCAACATTCGGAGTCGCACGAATCTTTGAGAGTTAATAAGACCCTCTCTCTCTAGAAATCTCTTCAAGCAGATTAGTCAGCCTTTCAGCAGCACTTCAACACCGAGATCTTTCAAATGAGCTCCTATTTATACGTAAGGTCAGCTCCTTCTCTAACGGTCATATTTTCCTTAAAGATCGGAGGGACCTGTACACGTGTCACTTAGACAACGGTTAGTTTATAACAAGATAGACGACATCGTTTTATAACAAAACAAGTGTAGTAGAATGTACGACATCGTTTTAAAAACTAACTCAAAAGTTCGGAATGAACGCTTTGGAGTGAGGGTTCGTAGTGTAATGTAAATAATAAAGAGTAGACAAATTGTAGAAGTGTAAGAAGAATAAAGGTTCAGAGTCTAACCAAAATATTTTTCGGAGTCTGAATTAATTCAGAGTGTATAAAACAAAGATGATCATATTCTATTTAATAGGTGAATTCTGAATGAGAATTCGGAATGAGAATTCTTCATTAGAATTCGTAATAAGAATTCTTCATCAAAATTCGTAATGAGAATTCTTCATTAGAGTTCGTAATGAGAATTCGTCATCAGAATTCGTAATCGATCTTCATAATATTTCGTATCCTGAATCTGGATTAAAACTGTATCCGGAATTCAGAATGAAACTTTTTCAAAGTTCTCATTCTGGATTTCGGAGTGAAACATTATCACAGTTCGTATCCAGAATTCAGATCCTAAAACAGAATACTTCATATCAAAGTTTCAAGTAATTCTGAGAAAATAGAAATGAATCCGAATCTTATACTTAAGAAAAATCTTGATGAAAATATGATAAGGATAGTTTTTCTTATAAAAGTGATTTTCCTTATAAAAGAAATTTTTCTTATAAAAGAAATTTCCCTTATAAAAGAAATTTTCTTAAAGATAAGGTGTTTGTGATTTTCAAAATAAGAAGGAATGGAAAAGTCATAAGGAAAACCTTATTGACACAACAATTTCGATATTCCAAATTCAAAAATTAAGTCCATTTTTAAATATAAAATATACATAATTTCAAAAAGTGGGTATTCCTATTCATAATGGCTATTTTGATTATTCACGGTGTGTTAGAATCTCGAATATGCGTACAATGCAAGTTATTGCATTATTGAAAGGGAAGCGTATCGTGGATGCTTGGGGTGTTATATATTATGAATCACACATTATTAGATAACCATTATTTAAAAATATTCAATTACTCATTTTCATCATTTAACCCATGGGTTGGTCATTTACATCATTTACGCTATGGATTAAGATGGTCAATTATCTTGCACAATCTGATAATTCATTATCCCTATCTACAAGGGGAAATGATACTGTAATAATATGTTTCACGGTTATCTTAGAGCCTCGATCCGAGTTTCATCATTAAATAAAATTGTATGGGGGATATAGCATCAATTCCATTCCTTTTCCTTAGCATTATATGAGTGTGGTTTATAGCCTTAGTCTAACACGAACAATGGTCTTAGATCCTCATATTAAATACCCCAAACTGCCAAGCCATGTGGAAGTGATTATATATGTATATATATATATATATATCCATTCACCACAAATACCATATAACAAACTATACACAAACAATAAAAATATCATTTTCAATTATTGTGACATGAAACATAGGAATCTTCATCAAGACAAAACTGATTTTCATATTTACCATTAACATAGCATATCCCATTTAACATAATTCCCTCATTCAGACATTAACTCATTTATAATACTCATCGATTCACATCCATTACCCATTTTATGTATTCTAATTTTAAAAACTCATGAGACTTTTGGGATTTTTATTTTATTCCATTTTACTCTTTATCACATTATTCCAAAAATTCCCTTATGCAATATCTTCACCTAAGGACAATCATCATTTAGTTAATTTCATAATCATTTTACCATGCCAACATACATGTTTTTCATTCTTTTTTAGTTCCCCATATGTTTTCTGGATTAATATATCTCATTCAGACTGTTTTGAAATACATCAACTCATTAATAAAATATTAATAAACTTTTGAATAAATTTAGAATACACCACCTTAAAAAAGATTTTATACTATATAAAACTAAATAATTCCCAAACTATTTTATTTCCACTTGAATCCATTCAAAACAATCATCACACATTCTCAAATGAAAAGGTACCCACTACTATTATAAATCATCATTTAAATTTAACAAGGAAACACCCATTTTTTGAATTATTTGAGTTCAAGAACACCTTTAAAAATATTATCACATTCCAATATCAATTATTTCCTTAAACAATCATAGTCGGGTCAATAACCCAAAACACATTTCTAACCCCATTTAAAAATCCACATCAAAACATCACAAATTTAATGTATACTAAAATCAATTTTACCTTTTATTTTTGCACAAAAATTGATTACAATTTACAATACATCACTCTCAAAATTCATTTATCTCATTGCTCACTAACATAATTTACCATTTCAAGGGTTTGACATGCACCATGTGTTGCCGAAGGTTCCCTCTCACATCAGTAATGAACCCAATATGCTCCATGATGGTGGTTTCACCTCATTATACGGTATAATAGACATTTCGTAATCAATATCATTATCATGCAATATGTCATCACATTTACACAACTGAATACACATATAACACGTCAATACTATGTGAATAATATTTAATACCATCTACCTAATGCAAGACGATGGTTACTCATCCAAACACATCCTTCAAATTGAATTGATGCCCCCATTAAATATCCTACTTATATTCTCCTAGAAAAGTGAGGGTTTTAGGGATTCTGATGTAGAGATGCGATTCTACAAGCTCTAATCTAAAAATAGTGAAAAAAGGTTAGTTAGAATAACCCGGATATTCGATTCAAATACAAAAACACTATGAAATCATTTGAATAAAATAATATTGACCCATTTTGTAGGGGGGGGGCTTCTTCTTTATCATCCTTGTAATAGGTGTAGAAATGGTAGAAAATAGTGAATAAAGAAATATATACATAAGGGATAATTTTATAAAATAGTTTTTTAATGGCCAAAGGGTTTGGCTGCACAGTTATCCAAACAACGATCCAACCATTCGGCTACTTCTACCCAAGAGGGTCCAAGCTACACAGTTTCCAGGGAGCACCCATATGATTTTTCAGGATGTTCAAGAATTATGCACTATCCTCTATCTGAATGGTCCCCTAGCCGTAGGATTTTAGTGGCTAGGCACACTATTTTATCTAATAATGGACCAGTCGTGTTGTTTACACTTTTTAACCATTTTCATCTACATAATGTCCCAAACCCCTCAGGACACCCCAAAAAATCTCATACACCTTATATCCAATGCATTAGTATAAAAAAAAGATGATTAACAAAATTTTAAACATTATTTAACTTTTATGGAATTTAAGGATTAAAAAACCTCCCAAATATATAATGGATCATCCTCAATATATAATTTGAATACTTACTGATTCCCCATGTATATGGATCAGGACTTGGAACCCACCTACCTACATTATTTTTCGATGATTTCACCTAAACACGGACTTTCCGTCACTTTAATTTGATGATGAAAACATTCATACATGAATGGAAATTATCTACTACATCCATGACTACATAGCTGATGCTTTTTAGTGACACAACGATCTCATATCTTCATAACCTACAATGAAGACAACATGATGGTTCGAGTAACACCACCAAACAACCATGAAAATGATACCAATAAAGTAACAACGTTATCCTAAGAGAGAAAAATAGAACACCCTCAATCCAATAATCCCCTAAAAACATGACCCAAATTGCTTGGCAGAATCTCACATAGTTCATCAAATCTCTATCGATGACTAAATCCCAACATCACTTAAATGAATGTTCTGATTACATCATCATTTTTGAATGATCCTGATCTGAAAATCAAGGCACAAAAACCTCACACCATATCCATTCATTCATATAAAAAGTCACGTAGAACCTCATCCCCATGGAAATGAATAAGTTGATTCCCAAGATGTATATTTTTAATAAAAAAACACCAAAAAACACTCAAATGAGGCCATCCATCCCATACTACATATCACATTGTCCACCAACCATTTTCACACCGTGGTTCTATGTTCCACAATCTTTATCTCCATACCACCTTTTTTTTATTGAGAACATTTTCCATCGAAAAGGTGACTAACATGTCCTCAACTCAACCTACACAACATACCTTATGTGTCATCAAACTCATCTCACCTAAACATCAATAGAAACTCTACTTAAGCTTGGAATTAATCCATTTCACTGAGAACACCTAGATTAGTCATGATTTTATCTTATACATGTCAACACATGATAATGTGGTTCTTCCCTAAGCCCTTGTATCACATTGGATCAGACATAACATCTCGGTATAACTGAGATGGTGTAAGTCCTACATTATCCATTCTATTTTACTCCATTGAGTTATACCGTCCTGTCTGACACACATCGTTGGTTCCCAAAATCAACTGTTGGTATGTTTTCCTCTCCCTTGACAATACTCCTTCTCAATTAAGGAATATAAAATCACATAAATACACCAACCAGAGCTCGTTTCTGACCTTCGATGAAACTCATCCACCATTGAATCTACTAATCCATGAACCAATTTTTTTTCTATAGAACCCACCAAAATGTACCATTGTAATGAATAAGATTACCTATAATACTAAACTGTGTTTGAATATGTCACTCGACTTGATGTACAACTATGCAAAATGCCCATTGTTATTTCCCCAGGAATCCAAACTTTCCTTTATTGGGTACTAATTGGAATTTGGATGCCACATTATCCAGTCCATAGTTTTCTTCTTTCATATGGGTCTAACATATAACCCCCTACATAAGAATACAGTTCCCACTATATTTATCTATCTATATCAACCACTACCCATCACACTTTGATCAGTTTTCTATACTTGATTATAGATGTGGTTTTTTTATCTTTTCCTGGAACGGGAAAACCATCATCAACTACCAACTGTTTTGGGGTTATACGATCACCATCAATGGAATAATTCAACATTTGGCCCTTTCTGTTGAAAAATATTGTAATTTTTCTTTGTTATTATTCCCAAAACACAATTCTACATGAGTTTTACTAAGAGAAGGAAGCCAAATATGTCAAAAATAAAACCAAAACCTAATTAAGTCTCTAAATGTAAATCTAGATATTTCTCAGCGTACCTAACATGATGTAATGATATTGGACATGAATGAAACTAACTAAATGTGTTAAATAAAATATTCTAGAATCACCCCCAATAACCACCTAGATCCTAGGTAACATTTTTTAATATGAAAAAAATAACATAATTCCAGTTTCAGGCTTTTATTCCCACAAACATCTCATCTATATCAAACACCATAACTCATAAAAGAATTTCCAACCAAAAATCACTAACATAAAATAACCCTTGGATAAGAGTTTTCTTCCCAAAATTTTTTTGGAACTAGTTCCATTACCACATTAGACTTGTTCTTTCATGACAATAGTGATATTCATGGACACACATTAACCCCTTCTCTAATTAAAAAACAAATTATCAGCCTCACTAATTAGGAATCCCACTGCGATCAAACAAAAATACCACATGAATTTATCCCAATCCATATCTTTATCAATCATAGACATCATCTTGAAATTCCCAAAACGAGCCCACATTTGGAACCCCTTAGGGGCTTGATGGTTTCATACATTCAAATGAACACATAATGAACATGACTATATACCACATGGGTCATACATCACCTGAATTTTTCCTAACTATATATCACTCTTTTGAAAATTCCTACATATACATAAAACTCATAGGAATCATGGAATTTTAAACATTCTCACCCAACGATCCATCCATTCATATTTTCATGACTAAACCCGTGAACACCACCTCCCCTTGGCGTCTACTATATTCTTTTGTCACTATTGTCATCTTTGTCCAAAAATGAAATTCATTTCCTACATCAACAACAATAAATAAAACATGAAAATGCTCCTAATGTCCATGCCTCATCAAAATAAACAACCTCACAACCAGAAAAAAGTGTCATAGGAATTGTGAGAATGAAAATATTTTATAATCATACAATTTCACTACACTTGATGACACAAAATGTTCATTGAACCTACCTCTAAGGAAAAAACTAATGCATTACATCTTACTAAACCATCAACAATGGGCCAACCATCTTTGAGGTTTTCCCATCCTCCCAATCATATCCACTCATTATCCACACAAGAGTTATATTTAAAAAAACCATTAAACTGCATGATTATCCATTAACGTCTATAATTTAACCTAAAGGCTAAAATCTATCTACAAACCACTCTATGCATGCCACTGCCGAGGTCCAAAATGTCTTCATGTGTCATTCATACCAAAAAGAACTAATAACCTATCCAGACACTCTCACATGTCATCATTGATGATAAAACAATACCAATTCCAAAAACTAGAGTCACATCAATAAAATGGCACTGGTTCTCTCACTCTAATCGATAAACAACTGAATTCATCACACACGTTTTCCATAGTGGCACTCCTTCCCCCAATCCAAAACATATGGAATCTAACGCACCCTATATACATTTACTCTAGGTATCAAACTATGAACGTCCACAGATATATAGTCCACACAATCCCTACACACACCAAATGATCTAAAAAAATATGCATGATTACAGCACATAAGAATTACCACATTGAAATTTTAGGATTAAAACTCATAACCTATGATCATAGCCTTGTAAAGTCCACGAAATTAAATTCTCTTTGACCATATAAATAATCCCAAAAAATAATCATGGCCCAGAACTAAGTCTCATACAAGGGAACTCTCACTACTCAAAAAAACCACACAGAGGGTCTGATCATGACACTAGGGTACCCATTTCTAATATCCAAACTAGTTTTATCATGTTTCATCTCCCTTCATAATTGATCTGTAAAAATTAATATAAAATATTTCACATTTCAAAAAATTTTGTTTTCAAACCACGAATTATTTACACTTTTATAACACTTTTTATAGACCATGCATGTCACTAATCCAACAATTATTCAAATTCAAATTTCAAAAAAAATCATTTATCAATTAGTTCAAGGGAAACCCAATAATAAAAATTTACCAAATAGAATAACACTATAACCATATGAATCCAAATGTTCTATCAATAACATGAAACATACCGATAACCACCCAAACCAATGTTTCTTTCAAGATTCGTGAACACATACACACTCAACTGAGTTACCTTGACAATATTTTGACCACATAAATATGTAAAATCACATTCAGGTTAGCCAAATTATATGGAAATAAAATCTAAACATAAAAAAAAATTTAGCATCAATCCCCTCCCATGGAACATGTATTTTCCCTCATATGTAGGATATATGAACCTAAAAACTAACTCCTTACCAAACATTGAAAAGATCATAGTATCTTATCTACCATTCATGAAATAGAAAGACAAAATACATGCTCTAATACCACTCTATAAAATCATTTACATTGTTATAAGGCCCTAGCCTTAAACCTTACTTAATATTGAATTAAATGAATAAATCAAATTGTGGATTATTTCAGGTTTAGTGTTTTAGAGAATTAGGAAATAACTATTACGTCTCAAAAACAATAAAAAGAAGACACTTATACTATGTTTTCATAAAGTAAAAACTATTAAAAAGAAACATGTCTAGTTCCACATTTTATATAGCATGACTTTCCCTGGATCCCATCCTTCACCCTACTCCACATTCGTCTTGTGAAAAACATTTCAAAAAAACTTGGGGTGAGCATAACAAGCTCAATAAAGGATACACAAAGAAGGGAAACTGTTAGTTTTTCAAAACAACAAGTAAACCATGAATACTTTACCAACGTAATACTTTTCACCTTTATGAAGTAGTAAAAACTCTTCACTGAATAAAATAACATTACTTTCCCTTTTATAACCAAAAGATTACCATAAAAACCATATAAAGAACACATAACATAAAAAGGTTACTTGGAACATAATCATAATTAAATGGAATAACCATATGGTTGACTTCCACACATACTTAATGGAATAGCCATATGGACGACTTCCATACCCAATGCATTGGAGGTTATAACGTAACCACCCGTCCTGGTATTCACGGCACCACCCGTCATATAGTTTATCACGTAACCACCCGTAAAATGTCCATGTACCATCATTACACATAAAATATTGAAAATATAATCATTTCAATAACAACATTTCATTTGCAATCAAAATAAGTAATTCCACGATATTTAATTAATCAATCCACTTCCAAAAATCATATAAAAGAGATTTTTGAATCAAAGTGTCCCATACCACTTTGAATAATTTATTGGAATTGTAATTTTAATACACTAATTTCCATATAAACAAATAATGAAAACCATTTTTAAAACATGGACATTATGGATAAAGATTTAGAATAATTAATCTTTAAAACATCTAAAACTATATTTATTGTAAAGAGTTTTTAACAAAATGATATACTCTTGAATACAAATAATTGAGGAATAACATTTAATCTGAGATTTATAATATCATGAGAATAAAAAGATTCATGATATAATATGTCAAGGGATAGTATACACACCATATAAGAGTTAATTGGTGCATAACAACAATGAAGTCTCAATAGAAATGTAAATTGAGATGAAATCCATTATAATAATGGTATCCTTAAATTATGGATAAATCTATCACATAATTATGTGTGAGAAATATAAATACACCAAATATAAGTGTATATTAAGTGTGAAAAAATAAGAGGTAATTCACACATATTCATAGGATGACATGTTCAAGAAGTACAAGTTGATCCCAAAGAAATCCTAATTGGGTTAAGACATTCCCTTGTAAAAATTTGACAGCCTAACGACGTGACTTCAAAAATCAAAAAATTAGTCGATGAGAGAGTGAATGGTATATCATCACATAGAAATAATATTTACATCAATAAAGATATATAATAACATATCCCAACATAATAATATGTAAATTAAAATACATAACAAAAGAAGACTTTTAAAAAGAGGAGGGTGAAAGGTACCCTTACCGATTTCGGTATCTTTCGAAACGTACACCCCATTGAAGAAGGGTCATACAATGAATATATAAATACCCATAAATTAAATTATATTACACAAAGAGTATCATAATGGGATGAACATACACCACTCAATGGAAATTGTGGCAAATGTAGCATAAATCTCACAGGAATAAATGTGAGAAGAAAAATCCCATACGAAAACTCGGCAGCCTAACGACGCCACTTAAAACGTCCAAATATGTATTTATGAGATCAAATAAGGTATCTAATTATATGAAAATAAAAAAGTAATGTATTTGGAATATAAAATAACATCCAAAAACATAAGAAATATGAGCTTAAAAGAAATGACATAAAATATAGTACTTAAAAAGAAAGAGAGAGGTTGGATCCCTTACCTCGTATCCGACTTGGCTCGATCGTTCGTTTATCTCATGAATAATAAACATGATTTTATTTATACTTTATTAAGAGCCTTTTTCAATTTCATTATTCCTTTTATATCACTTATTACCATGTCATGAACACTATGTAATTATTTAAGTTAATAACGGTCGTTTTAACGATCATTGCTACTTGAGTAAAAAATAAACTCTTTTAAATTACATGTTTGTTCATGGGGTAAAATATCCATTATATCCAGATTTATATTCATTAAGTAGATATCATAAATATAATATATATCCATTATATACATGAATTAAAAATATTACATAACATTTATAGGTAAGAAATGAAATGCGCTGTTCATGGATATGGTAAGCCGTACGTACGCATGAATGCTACTTCCATTTCAATTTCATATTTAATAGAATTAAAACATAATGATAAATAATATTACTATAATTCCAGTATGGTATCATATATAATATAATTAAATATATCATTTATATGCCCCACATATGGTATTAATGAATCAAATCACTTTGAGGGGGCGGTAGTCTGCATTTCCAAAAATGAAGATATCGTGTTTACCCAAAATGGAAACCATAATGGAATTCCATGAATGAAAAATACATAAGCTTAAGGAAAACATAAAAATATTATATATCATATATAAATATAGTGACATCTTAATTTCCTCCTTTTAAGGTGTTAAAAGAATATTGAACAATCATCGTCTCATGAGGCAGAAATTCACCATCCACAGAAACATTATGTTCTCTAACCATTAGATGTGGGTGTGTGTAAGTGTAGCTCGAATCCTTATTATAGAAACATTTTATTATATGAAAGATACTGGTGTTTTTAAAAAATAAATGAATAAATTTTTTTTAGGGGGTTGGAGAAGCAAAATAAAACAAAAGAGCACAAGTGAAGATGTTACCTTAAAATCTGGTAACTCCCTTTGGTTTGAACCAAAAGGGTTTCTTGAAGAGCTTCCTACGTAAGTTAAGGCTTCAAGGATGAGGAGAAAGATGTGTAGAGACAAAAAAAATAATATATTGGCTGAACCAAAGGCTTGAGAAGTGTGGGTAAGGTGGTAGAGATGGAGCCTTTTATAAGAAGAGAGGAGGGGACTCTTGTAAAAGTATAAAATGTTACATTATTTGCAAATGAGTTTCAGATTTTAAAGGTCTCACATTGATGTATTTCGAGGATAAGGTGATAAGAGTTCTAAGTACACCCATCCAATAGGTTTTTTCACATGTTTAGGTCGTATATTTTACATTATCTTTTTCATTTTATTTAAATCATTAAATAATGAGGTAATCGTTGCATCATCTTGATGTCATAATTAATTTAATTTATTTAATGTCTAAAAATTATAAAAAAATAAAATGATGTAGGAAATATTTTTATATTTCCAATTACTATTTATATTCAAAATTTTTACTTGTATAACCCCATGTAAAAGTTGTTTTAGTAAAACAATACATGTTTGTGTCATTTTAACTTTTACTTTAAATAAACGGCATAAATGTCATTATCTTACCCAAGTGGCTCCATGGGGTCCCAAAAATTGACAAATGGGTTGTATGGTTCGGCCATGACTCGTAAAATAGGGTTAGGACAAGTGTCAAGATATTTCCATTTTAATATAATTTCATTTTACCTTAAATGACACTAATTACCTTTAATTGCGATTAGTAAAACCTAAAAGTCACTTTTCATCAAAAATTATTTTAATCCCATTGAACAACATTTTACTTAATAATAAAAATCATTTAAATTGGATTTTTTATATTCAAATCACAGAAGTGGAAAATTTCTATTTAAACGAAAAATCAGTTTTTGTAACTACCACTTTGTGGTTTCACTATTTATCAAAAATTAAGGTTTTTCAGATAAATACAATAAATTCACCCTAATATATATTTGATATTCCGAATTCAAAAATGATTCCTATTTTACCAGATTCATAACATAGATGTTGAATTAATTAATTTTATAATTAAATCCCGCTGTCAAATCAAATAGCGTGTTTTTAAGAAACAATATCTATCAAATTATTGACACTCGTTTATGTCCAATCTCAAAGTGATATTAATTTCAATGACCACCATTTGATTAAATGGTAAAAATATATTATAATTTCACTTTAAAACCAATTCAAAAGATAAACTAATAATATAAATAAATTATATTTAAAATAGGTTTTGAATTAAAATACAACAGTATTCACTATTCATTAAAAATGAACTTTATCGGAAAAATACCAAAAATTTACACAAAGTAAATTTTGATGTCCCAATTCTAAAGAAGAATTTTATATTGTCAAATATAACACATAACATTTTAAAAAAGTGAATTTAAAAGAGGTTCATCTTTAAAAGCCAGTTAATCGACCTTTTAAAAAATATTAGAATGATTACCCTTAAAATAGGATTCATTTACATTTTTAATCCTCTAACATTTATTGAAAAAAGTAAAAAAATTTGAAAAACATATATAATAATTTTGTAGTTAGTTCTATTCATTCTCGTCATTACAATGTCTAGGTGTTAACTACCATTTAAAATAAAATTATTTTATTATTAGAGTGCAACGTAAGATTTCAAAGGAACTAGTTGTTGCGTATTGGGTAATCCATCGAGCATAGTGTTCCCTTTAAATTAATATTAATTTTTTTAAAAAAAATTGGGATAAATATAAAACGTTCATATTATTTATTTACATGTGGTGTCACATCCTTCCCTCCTTTTGAGAATTTCATCTTCGCAATTTTAAAATTTGGCTCAAAAACTTCATTGAAAGCCCCACATCCGACACGACGGGTTGTCACACGGTCTGCGTGTTGCCCTTTTTATAAAACTACATAAATAACCCTAACATGTTTTATCCTCAATAGTTTCATTATACCTCCCATTTTCATCCAAATTCATTACGATCTAAACATCTTAATTCTTGAAGTCTTATTTCACCACCATAAAATAAAATGATTCCCAAAATGAATAACAACATACCTTGATTATGGCGTCCACTCGGTTTCATCGTCATCTTGTTCACATAGGTAGAAATCACATACATTACAACAATGATTTAGAGATCCTTAAAAATCCTTTGCTTCCTCCGTCCAGATACACCTTGTACAACATGGGTCATATGGGTGTTCACAGAAAAATAGTTTTGGTAAATAATCAAGTATTACATATAATTCCAAAACATCTGATAAAACTGGATTTCTATAAAATAGTCGGACAGATTTTGAGTTGAAACATTCTATTATTGGTCCTTTTAAAATACCATAAGAATGTGCTGAGAGACTATATTTTAAAAGAAAATATAAATAGGTTTTGCAAGGGTCTCCTTACTTAGCACCATTTTAAAAATCATAATATGCTTCAAATTATTGTGATAAGGTAAAATAATTGAAAATACCAAGATAATATTTAACTTTCATGAAAATATGAGAATATTGTAAAAATAGTATTTGTCTAAATAGAACCCCTGATCCACGATGATAATGAGGTATAGTGGAGGTGTTTGATATCTCAAACAACTGCTTGCAAGTGAGTTGTATGCTAGAAAAAGTTTCACAATCATCCGAACATGAATTTGCAATAATTATTGCAATCATGTCTTCAGGAAGAGATAAGAATATCGTTTCAGATCATCCTCCTTCCATTCATAACTGAATTTACATGACCTGATAAAAGATATAAAAAAAGGATTTAACTGAAATAATACATATAGGGACTAACCATGTGTCTATCAAAAACTCCTAATCCCTAAAGTTTTCTAAAACGACATTTGATACCAACTATAATGCCCCGGCCTTGAACCATACATAATATTTAATTAAATGTAAAATTCACACTGAGGATATTTTCAGGTTTATAGTTTTAGAGAATTAGGACATAACTATTACATCTCAAAATGATTTCAAACAAGACACTTCTACTAAGTATCCATAAAATAAAAACTCTTAAAGAGAAACATGTCTAGTTATGAGTTTTATATAGCTTGACTTTCCCTTGATCCCATCCTTGACTCGACTCCACATTAAGTCCTGTGAAAAACATTTAAAAAAACATGGGGTGAGCATAACAATCTCAGTAAAGGATACACAAAGAAAGAAAACTGTTAATCTTTCAAAACAACAAGTAAACCATGAATACATTACAAATGTAATACATTTCACCTTTATGAAGTAGTAAAAACTCTTCACTGAATAAAAGACCATTACATACCCTTTTGTAACCAAAAGATTACCATAAAACCCATATAAAGAACACATAACATAAAAAGGTAACTTGGGACATAAACACACTTAAATGTAATAACCATACGATCATATTCTACACATACTTAATGGAATAGCCATATGGCCGACTTCCATACCCAATGCATTAGAGGTTATAACGTAACCACCCGTCCTGGTATTCACGACACCACCCGTCATATGGTCTGTCACGTAACCACCCGTAAAATGTCCAAGTACCATCATTAAACATAAAATATTGAATATATAAACATTTATATAACAACATTTCATTTACAATCACAATAAGGAATTCCAATATATTGAATTAATCGATCCATTTCCAAAAATCATTTAAAAGGGATTTTTGAATCAAAGTGTACCATACCAATTTGAAGCTTTTAATGGAATTATAATTATAAATCAATGATTTCAATATAATAAAATACTTAAAACCATTTAGAAAACATGGACATTAAAGATAAATATTTAGAATAATTAACCATTAAAACATTTAAAACTATATTATTGTTAAAGAGTTTTTAACAAAATGAGAGACTCTTGAATAAAAATAATTGCAGAATAACATTTATTCCTAGCTTTATAATATCATGAGAATAAAGGTATTCATGATATAATATGTAGAAGGACATTATACACACCATATAAGAGTGAATTGGTGCATAACAACAATGAAGTCTCAATGGAAATGTAAATTGAGATTAAATCCATTATAAAGTTGGTATCCTTAAATTAATGATAAATATATCACATAATTATGTGTGAGAAATACAAATAAAACCAATATAAGTGTATATTAATTGTGACACAATCATAGGTCATTCAAATATATTCATAGTATTACATGTTCAATAAGTACATGTTTAACCCAAAGAAATCGAAATTGGGTTAAGACGCTCCCTTGTAAAAATTCGACAGCCTAACGGCGTCACTTCAAAATTCAGAAAATTAGTCGATGAGAGAGTGAATGGTATCTCATCACATGGACATAAACTTGACATAAATAAGGAAATAGAAGAACATATCCCAACATAATAATACGTAAATTAAAAGACATATCAAAAGAAGGATTATAAAAAGAGAAGGGTGAAAGGTCCCCTTACCGATTAGGGTAACATTCGAAACGTACACCCCATTGAAGAAGGGTCATAAAATGAATATGTAAATACCCATAAATGAAATTATATTACAAAAAGAGTGTCATAATGGTCATAACATACACCAATCAAAGTAAATGGTGGCAAATGTAGCATAAATCTCACTAGAATAAAAGTGAGAAGAAAAATCCCTTACGAAAACTCGACAGCCTAACGACGCCACTTAAAACTTCAAAAAATGTATTTATGAGATCAAATAGGGTATCTCATAATATGAAAATAAAATGTACAGTCTGAGGAATATAAAATAACTTCCCCAAACATAAGAAATATGAGTTTAAAATAAATGACATAAAAGAGAGTACTTAAAAAGAAAGAGAGAGGTTGGATCCCTTATGTGGTATTCGACTTGACTCAATCGTTATTTTATCTCATGAATAATAAACTTGAGTTAATTTATACTTTCTTAAGAATCTTTTTCAAGTTAATTATTCCTTTTATATCACTTATTACCTTTTCATGAACACTATTTAATTATTTAAGTTAATAATAGTGGTTTTAACGATCATTGCTACTTGAGTCAAAAATGAACTCTTTGTAATTACAAGTTTTTTCATGGGGTAAAATATCCATTATATCCAGAATTATATTCATTATGTAGATATAATATATATAATTTTTTTCCATTATATACATGCATTTATAATATTACATAACATTTATAGGTAAGAAATGAAATGCACCATTCATGGAGACGGTAAGTCGTACGTACGCATGAACGTTACTTCCATTTCTATTTCATATTTAATTGAACTAAAACATAATTATTCATAATAGTATTTTAATTCCAGTATGGTATCATATATATTATCATTAAATATATCCTTTATACATACCACATTTGGTATTAACGAATCAAATCACATTGAGGGGGCGGTAGTCCGCACTTCCTAAAATGAAGATATCGTGTTTACCCATAATGGAAACCATAAAGGTATGAATTAATGAAAAATACATAAGATTAAGGAAAACATAAACATATTATATATCATATATAAATATAGTGACATCTTAATGGCCACCATTGAAGTTGTTAGTCGAATATTGAACCATCATTGTTTCATGAGGCAGAAATTCACCATCCACAGAAACTGTGTATTCGTTAACCATTAGATGTAGGTGTGTGTAAGTGTAGATCAAATCATTCTTATAACAACATAATACTATATGTAAGATACTGGTGTTGTTACAAAATAAATGAAGAAAAAGATTTAATGGGGTTGGAGAATAAAGATAAAACAAAATAGCACAAGTGAAGACGTTACCTTAAAATCTGGTAACTCCCTTTGGTTTGAACCAAAAGGGTTTCTTGATCAGCTTCCTGCATAAGGTAAGGATTCTAGGATTAGTAGAGGGATGTGGATAGTAAAAATGATCAGATATTGGCCGAGCCAAAGGCTTGTGAGGTGTGGGTAAGGTGGTAGAGGTGGGGCCCTTTTATAAGAGGAGAGAAGGGGCACTATTGGAAAGTATAAAATGTTACTTTATTTTCAAATGAGTTTCAGATTTTAAAGGTCCCACATTGATGTATATAGAGGATAAGGTGATAAGATTTCTAAATCCATCCATACAATAGTTTTTTCACATGTTTATGTTTTATATTGTACATTATCTATTCATTTTATTTAAATCGTTAAATAATGAGGTAATTGCTGCATCATCATGATGTCACAAATAATTTAATTTATTTAATGTCTAAAAATTATAAAAAATACTATGATGTAGGAAATAATTTTATATTTTCAATTAATATTTATATTAAAATATCTGACTTGTATAACCCCATGTAAAATTTGTTTAATAAAACAATACATGTTTGTGTTATTTTTTACTTTTACTTTAAATAAAATGCATAAATGTCATTATCTTACCCAGGTGGATCCATGGGGTCCCAAAAATAGACTCATGGGTTGTCTTGGTCGGACATGACTCATCCAATAGGGTTTGGACAAGTGTCAAGATATAATCATTTTATTATAATATCATTTTTAACTTAAATCACACTAATTACCTTTAATCGCAATTAATAAAACATAAAAGTTACTTTTCATCAAAAATTATTTTCATCCCATTGAACCAAATTTTACTTAATAATAAAAATCATTTAAATTAGATTTTTGAAATTCAAATCATAGAAGTTGTAAATTTTTATTTAAACAAAAAATCAGTTTTTGTAACTACCACCTTGTGGTTTCACTATTCATCAAAAATTAAGGTTTTTCAGAAAAATACCAAAAATTCACCCTAAGATATTTTTGATATTCAGAATTAAAAAATGATGTCTATTTTACCAAATTCATAACATAGAAGTTTCATTAATTAATTTTATAATTAAATCCCTCTGTCAAATCAAATAGCGGGTTTTTAATAAACAATATCTATTAAAAGATTGACACTCGTTTATGTCCAATATCAAAGTGATATTAATTTAAATGAACACCATTGAATTAAATGGTAAAAATATATTCTAATTTAACTTTAATACCAATTCAAAAGATAATCTATTCACACAAATAAATTTGATTAAAAAGATGTTTTGAATTAATATACAACATTTTTCACTATTTATTAAAAAATGAACTTTATCGGAAAAATACCAAAATTTACACATAGTAAATTTTAATGTCCCAATTCTCAAGAGGAATTTTATTTTGTCAAATATAACACATTAAATTGTCAAAAAGTGAATTTAAAAGATTTTCTTCCTGAAAAGGTAGTTAATCGACCTTTTAAAAAATATTAGAATGTTTACGCTTAAAATTGGATTCATTCACATTTTTAATCCTCTAACATTTATTAAAAAAAGTAAAAATATTTGACAAACATATATAATCATTTTTTAGTTACTTTTTTCATTCCAGTCATTACAACGGCTAGGTGTTAACTACCATTTAAAATAAAATTATTTTATTATTAGAGTGCAACATAAGATTTCAAAGGAACTCGTTGTTGCGTATTGGGTAAGCCATCGAGCATAGAGTTCCCTTTAAATTAATATTAACATTTTATTCACAAATAGGAATAAATATAAAAATGTCATATTCTTTATTTACCTGGGGTGTTACAATTGTAGCCACTATCGGGTTCCCCAAGCTAAGTCATCAAATCATCTTAGGTTTGCCTTCCAGTACACTAGAGGCAGAGGACATGTAACATTCCACTATTTCAGATATATTACACAAAATAAATAATATCAAAAAATAATGTAACCATTGGAAAAAAATAAATCTATAGAAATCAGTAATAGGAAAAGGTAACCAAGTAACACATGGTATAAATACATCTTTAGTGAACTATATTTTAGTCATTCATACCACATAAAATAAAATTAAACTACCAAATCACACTAAACATGTAATTGTGTCTTAACATAGTCCTGAACTGATATGCTCTGTCATATCATCCCATATATATCCAAACACCAGGCCACTGAGCTAAACCTATATAAGAAAACATTTAGCATCTGATTGGGTTTCCATGTGTCATAACATCCCATGCAGTGTGTGAGTACAACACTATATGACAATTGTAATGGTTTCAAAATCAATAATCAGTCCATTAATTAATGTTTGATGATGATTTGGTGTACCAAGTAAACACGGAAATAAAGATGTTGTTTATGTAATTATTGAATAAAAATTTCATCCATTTTATTATCAACATTCATCCAATCTAAAAAAATAACATTTTCCACATCGAGGACTAATGATATAACATATGGAGTATACAATCATTTAATAACATGGGTAAATCACTATGAAAAATTGTTACACTCCCATTATTTAACAATATTCAATTACATATTTTTATCATTTTTCACAAGGACTATGACTTCGAATAATTTATAATATGACATATAATGATCAATTATCTTGAAAAATGGGTGATTTCAAGTTATCTCTCTCACTAGGGGTATAAATGTCCTAAAAATATAACAAACCTACCTTGGATCCTTGTTATAATTAGTCTCATAAAAAGAAACCACTATGGGTCGAGAACATAAATCCCCTTCCCTAGCCAGTGCATCAGAGGGGTGGGGGTTGTGCATTGTCCTAACCTGACCCATTTACATAAATCATCAAAAAAATGCCCTACAAGACCAATTCTTGTAAACACGATTATATATATATATATCCATTTTCTATATCTCCTATATCACAAACAATACACAACCAAAAAATAACATTTACAATTCATGTTGAACACAACATAGGAATCATCATTAATTCTTAAACCCTTATTCCAATTACAATTTACTTATCATACCCCGTTCAACCCATTTCCCTTTTTCATACCTTAAATCATTCATTATATAATCTATTCATATACACTAACCCATTCATTTATTCCCATTTTATAAACTCATGAGTATTTTAAAACATTCACATTATTCCTTTTATCCCATTTTCCCATCATGCCAAACATACCCTTATGATATATCTTCAACTAAGAAACATCATCCTTTGGTTCATTTCATTATTTTGTTAACATGCCAACATACTCTTTATGGGTTCTATTTCACTAACCCTTATGTTCTTTTGATTACTATGGTCCATTAAAAATATTTTAACCAATATAATGTCATTTTTAAAATATAACTAATATTTTAATAACAATTTTTATCCAACACATTTAATATTCGTATTCCTCCTTGCAAAAATAAATCTATCCCAATGGAATTTATTTCCATTTCCAACCATTCAAAAAAATCATCTATCATTTTCACAAGGAATGGTATATACATATATTTAAAATAATCATTTAAAATTAAATAATAATATTATATTTTAAATAATTTTTTGTCATAAATTCTTTTCAAAACATTATTCACATTGAATCATCAACTTTAACATTAAAAACCACTATTGGGTGAAAACCCCAAATACAATTAAAAAAAATTATAAAATACCCTTTAGAAAATCATAAATAGGTTGTATAATAAAATTAATTTTACCTTTTATCAAATACCACACAAACAATTAAAATTTCAACATATCAATCCAACCTTTACCTTATCTCAATGTTTTTTAAATTATTTTACATTTTCTAGGGTTCGTCACACTGAATGGGTAGCCCTAGGATTGATCTCAAATCATCATAAAAACCATCTGTGTCAAAGAAGAGTTCACATGTCTATATAATATCTAACTCACATTCCATAACCAAACAAATTATAATTAAACAAGGAAACACATTGACATGACCACATCCTCATGTAAAACATCAAGACTATGTGAAAAAAGAATTGAGATCACATACATCATTCTCAAATATCATTAATCTCCCACACACATTGTTGGATTCAAACTCAAATATCTATTAAATCCCATATTCAATGTCTAGAAAAAAGGCATGGTTTTATAGATTCATTAAGTGGGTAGAGATTACATAATGCATAATCCAAAAAATATTGGAAATGGGAATGTTAGATTCACCCAGATCTTCGATTCACAACCCAATTCACTCTAAATGCCTAATAATATAAGGGGATTCTCCCGTGGAGGAGGAGGGGGAACCATGATCATCAAGAATTAAATTTGGTTTCAAATGGTGTAAAAAATTTGGAAAAAATAAATAGATTCATGAAGGAAAATGGTGAAAATATAGTTTAAATGGATGTACAGTTTGGATGATTACTTAGACAAAACATGCTCCAATTGTGAAGCTCCATCATTCCAAGAGATGTCAAGCCATACTTTTCATGGGATCACTTACATTGTTTTTCTCACAGTGTTGTATCCATGTTCTATTATATGTCCATAGGGTCCCCAGGAAACATGATTTATTGGGCCATACATATAGTTTTCTCTAACTGTCTGACAACAGTGCATGTCATACTATTTGGCCACATGTATCCCCCATTCGTGTCCCTCACCCCCATGACACCGCCAAAAAGTCTCATACTCATGAAAAAACTATATTATCATAAAATTTGGTTTGAAATAAAATTTAAATAGGGGTGTTCCAATGCTATTTCCGGTATCCTACATTACCATTTTATGTCAACTAAATAATGAACACGGTATAGACATAGAATTATAACGGGATTGAAATATATGATTCATAAAAAAATTTATAGTAATGAGTTTAATGTTATTATATAATATAGATAAATTTACTCCTAATTATTATTAATTCATTAGTGGGAAAAATTTGAAATGACCAGATTTGAAACACGAAAAAATGAGCATCCACACACTTTTAAAAATTCCATCATTAGTTTTAACCACTTTATTTCTAAAATCACACATCAAAAGTATATTATTAATTTTTATTTTGATAAAGTAATATAGTATGAATATATTTTTTTAATATGTTTTATTAAATATAGTTTTTATGTTATTTTCATGTCAGTTTATTTAAAACAATAAATAAACGACCGATGTGGAATGCTATTTTTATTCTCATGAATGTGGTGTGTTATGGAGGCTTAGTTTTATTATATTATTTTTATTAATTTTCATAACTTTATATATATACATTATAGATGAAATATGTTCCAAATTTTATCTATAGTGGTGAATATTTGATTTTATTTTTAAATTTATGAACACATGATTTAATAAGAAATTAGCATTGAGTATCTTTTATTTGTAAAATGTTTTTACGATATATATTATGATAATTTACTAATATACATTACTATTATTATAATGATATTGGTATATTATTGTTTTTATTAATTTATAATTTGGTTATCCCTCATTATAATATTTTTAACATATCATTATTAATTAGAGGGGATATTAACTTATCCTTTAATGATTATATAATTTTTTAATGGAATTAATTCAAGGAGTTATTTTATATGAAAACTGTAACAATTGTAATATTAAAATTCTTAAATACCTGAATCATATTAAAACAACAATTTTCATTTTCCTAGAAGAGATCAAATTATTTCATTAAAATGATGTTTTTAGTTTTATATTTTTAGATATTAAAGACATAAACCTCTTATAAATTAATATTACACCACATGTTGGAATCTTATAATTTTTTTCTATTTTTTCTACAAATCCATACATAAAATATATTACAAGTTTTTATTTCATGAAACAAATAAATAAATATCATCTTGATATATTACATTGACCTTTGTATTCTTAAAATCCCATGATAAACATTTAAAAATGTGCGATAAAGAAAAATATCTTAATAATTGGATACAAAATATCATTTTAGTCAATCTTAGAACTAAGAGACCATAAAAATATTTTCTATTTAACATAATATAATTTGATGAAAAAATAATCATTTACCTTCACATGAAATAAATTTTTTTTTAAAAAATGCATAACACATATATTATGAAAATAATGGATACAATATAATCATTAGTTTATATTGGATATTTTAGTACCCTTGAAAACTTTTTTCATAACAACATTTATTTTTATCATAAATGCGTTTAATTATTCTTTAAAAATTTTTACAATCATTAATTTTTTATAAAATTATGTAAATAAAATATTTATATTTCTTTGAAAAGTAATGTGTGTACCTTGTGATATATTTGTAATATAACCCTTTTAATGACCCTTATAGGAACCCGCACAATTTTATTAACCATATAGTATGCATCAAGAAGAATAATATGAAGAAAATTATCATTATCCAATGATTTCGTGTGTTATATAGTGATTATAAGATCATTATATATTCAATGGACTATATCAACTAACAATAATGTTCTATAGATAAATAAGTAACTCATTTTTAGCAATTAATATATCCATTTTCATAAAAATTGTTTTCAATGAAATAGCCCCAAGAAAAAGGGATGGGGGGTTTTTCTTTGGCAAGAATATAAAAAAATATTATGTAAGAAAAACATTTAAGAAATGTTAAAATAATGGGTAATTTTTTGGAATCCGTATAAATTAAAAGAAAACATTTTTCTTCTTTTTTCAAAATCAAAATTTTCAATATAAAATATATAAAAAGATTTGTTTTAAAAACCCTTAAATGAACGTAATAAATATATAATATTTAATTTAGATTTAATTTATTTAAAAAAATATATAAATAATATATTTTTTATAATATAAAAATGTATAGAAAAAATTTACTAAATAAATTATTAAAATATGTAAAATAATGGTTTAAATTAAACACACTTTTACCATGTGTCGAACACATCACATATAGTATATATCTTATAGAATAATAATTTTTCTCTTTATTTTCTTTTTATGAATGTTTTTCATTTTTACTATTCATTTTATTTTATTTATTATTGTCTTACATTAAATTACATAATTATTTTAGTTCATGTCGGACGTTTTGAATATATCAAACTCATATCTCACAAATGACTATAGTAGACTATCTTTGGTTAAAATGTAATTATTTAATTTTGTCTTGAATAATTACTCGGAAAAAAATTATTTTAAAAAATATAATATACTTTATATACAACCATAAAATATAATTTATATTAGTGGACTATACTAAAATCATGGAGACTATATAGAGAACGTATTCATTTGTAACATTTCTATTTTCAGTGATCATGATTGAATGAAGGTAAGTTGTATTTTTTCATTAGAGAATGATAATTAAATCTTAAATTCCATTTTATTTATTTCAATAAAATTATACATACTGATCATTTGATTTGGTGATGATAAAAATAACATTGATTCTCTAAAGTGGAAATCCACACAAATTTATGAATGGCCCTATCAGCATTCATTGACTAGAATGGTAAGAAAAAGATTATATGTTAAATTAAAATAGTTAAAAATATTTCAATAATATCATAAATTTATATTGAACCCATAATTATAAATATTCATAAACGGTGGTGATGGAATACTAATTACATCCATTTGCGATGTGGTAATCCACCGTACCCATGAGAAATTGATTCATTTCCCATTAAACGGATGTGTTTATGGATATTGGTCATTTTATTAACATAATTAACTTTTATAATTAATAAAATTTTTATTTTATTATTTAAAAATTTTAGGAATTTCCTATGTAGTTTTTAGAATAAATAAAACTAATATTTTTAAGAGAAAACTGTAATGCTTCTTTGGACAACTTCTTAATGTGAACACTACACAAATTCCCAGGACAATTTGCTGATAAATTAATATCTTCTATGATGTTATGAAGTATGTAATGAAGTTATTTTTGGAATGTATGGGATGAACCTAAAAAATTATTATATGTGAATAATAGTCAAGATTAGGTTAAATTTTATAAGAGAGGTGATGGTTATTCTAGGAATTTAGTAATAAATTACATTAATATAATTTAATTCTCCAGTTAAAATAGATTAAAATATATATTATTGTATTATAAGACGATGATGAGTCTCAATAATCTATTCAAATATAAATTCAACGTGTTAATCTCATATTTTAGAATTATCATTTTTTCAAACCCCATATTAACCATTTTACAATTAATGTTATGACAATGCACTTTAGAATTTTGGAATAGGGAAATTTATTATATAAAAGGGGAATTACATCATAAATTGACCGTGGATTATATTTTTAATAATATAAAAATAACATGGCCATGTATGGTATATTTAAAAATACCCATTTATTAAAATAATAATAATTTTAAAATATCATTAATTTAATTTTTAGAAAAATTTATTTAATTCATCCTTGATAACTACATGAATACAATGTAATTTATATTGAATATATTTAAGCATATCAAATATATTTGAGTTTCTAATTATTTATTTTTCACATACTAAATTACCAAAAAAAATATTGTTTGTTATATTTTTTTATATCATCTATATGATTTAGCAACTTATTTGGCATTCATTATTTTAGCAATAAGTAAGTATTTTTTATAATTATTCAATGAAATAATAATTTCAATAAATTTACCTTATTAAAAATGATAATAAATATTTAAAATAAATTTTATAACTAAACATAATTTTTCTAATCCCAATAAAAAATTATTTTAGATATTAAAAAAATAATGTGATATTTCATGTAGTTTATTTAACATAAATATTATAATGGCCATAATAATTGAAATATGTCACATCATGTCCATATTTTATGAAATTGATGAAAATATGAGAAATAAACTAATCTAAATGGATAATGATATATGTTAGCATCATTTTTAAAACTTATCTTGACATTTTAACTTTAATTACCTATGTTACCTTGATAATGGTGATAATTATTTACCATAATTATTATTTATAATAAACAAGAAAAAATGTAATTCCTTAAAAAATAAGAAATAATGATTCAAAATACGGAATACATGTTTTTTGATATTATTTATATTATATTCTAAATTTTATTAAGTATTAATACTAAAAAAATGATGAAATATGTTAGTTATGGAAATTTCATTCTATGTATAAAAATGATTCCATAAAAAATTCAAGTGTAAAACTCATTCTAATTAATAGAAATTTAATCAAAAAAATTAATTAATTAATTTTATCAATATATAAAAAGTACAATTTATATTTTTAAATACTTTGTTATTAAAATAAATGTTTTTTTAAGTCATTATTTTTCAATATTCATTGAAAATCTGCCTCTTCAGAAATTTCTCAAACATTAATAAAAATATAAATCTATATTTATGAATTAAAAATTTAAATGAATTTTAATAATTATATTTATATTTTTAAAATATTTATATTTTAATTAAAACCATATAATGACGGAAACACATAATTCATTAAAACAAGTTTCTTATCATTTTATATTGAAATATTAACTTATATTATTCTAATAAATTAAAATCTATAAACTATAATTAATTAACATTAATAATAAAATGTATTATTGAAGAACTCCTATTATAGTAATTGGAAAAAAGAATATTTATATTCCTAAAGAAGCACAGTTGCTGACTAGGTTCGTCTCTCATGTGGACTATCGCAGTTGGTTCAAAAACATACTGCACTTCATATAATCAAATTAATATTTGGTTTTATATTTATTTATTTAAAAAATTGTTCATTTAGTAGATATTTAATTAAAATAATGAAATTTATAATTGAAATATAAATGATGATGCATACAAATTGCAGATCAGAAACAATGGTCTTGGTATAGGGTTTGATAACACGTGTTCAATTGTAATTTATTTTCTCTTTAAATTCAATTTAATAATTCATATTATGGATCCCCAATAAATAATTTTGTTACATTGATTTATTGTGTCTCTGATTTTATAATGAAATTGTGCAATAAATGACACCACCTCCATTAGTCAAATAGTATAACTCATCAACTGAGATTTCAATTCCTAAGAGACTTGGATTCACTGTATGTCGTTTTATCCATTCACGAAACCCAAACTCCACTGTATAAAGTGTTTTCCTATGATAATTGAGGGAAAATATTTAATAAACTAAAAGTAATGAAATTTGATATTTAATCAAGGTGGAAGACCACCTCACCTATGATATACTCTCACATCCTCTTCAAATATTTTTTATACATGTTGAACTGAAATGAAATTACAAATAATGCCATGAAACCACCACTAGGGATATGCCTTAGGTTAGTCACATTCCATTGAAAAGTGAAAAGATATCGTAGCATAAAAATGAATGTGTTATGTAATTATATGAATATTTTAAGTGAAACTCATGTGGATGGAAACAACGGTAAATTACTTAATAAAAATATGAATGTGTTACTTCTGAAATGAAAACTAAAATAAATAGAAACTAGTGAAAAATATTTATGTATAAATGTTATCTCGACATCTAGACCTCGTCTATATATACTTAAATACATCCATATCCACTTATTTATAAGCATTTATGTGTCCTTATGAGATATAACAGACCATTTAATTGCTTTTGGGTCATATTGGGATGTCTATGATTGAAAATCCTTCTCTGAATTATTCTTAAAAAGTTACCATTTTGTAACCCCCTTGATTTGGATGAATAGTTTAATGGAGCCTTCTAAGACGATGTTACACAATATGTTCTCCATTCGACAACCGTGTATCATATAAATTCTACCCATGTTGAAGATGATATATTCTAATTACTCCATGATTTAATTTAGTTCCAATTCATCTTTAATCACCAATTGATGTTGAGCATTTAATGGCTACATTAATGTGTAAAAAATAACACCAACTATAATAGATAAATAATTATATGAGTCCCCTTTCAAATACAGTTGTAATCCCCTCAATTAGAGGTGTGTATCTTGGTTTAAACCTTATTTCTAGTGTTGGGGTCCACTCTGTCTGCACGAATGGGTTTTGTCTTGATTGGTTTTATCGGGACTCCATATGTTAAAATAATAACCTTCCCCAAAATATATTTTCTAAGAAAATAAATAATTGAATATTAAAAAATCACTCTAATTGAAATAATATTTTAAAAGTCGTTCCCAATATAAAAAATATATTAAAATATATTAAATTCCTTGATTTAAGAAATTTAATGATTTTAGTACAAAACAACTCATAAATCTCAAAACGATTGAAATCATCTCAAATTAATAAATTTGAAGGGTCAAAATAATTTCAATACATATAAAAAATGGGAAAATTTTTATCTCTAAATATTCCATAACAAATAAACCATTCTTGTGCCCAATCATAATATTTCCACACGGAATTCAAAAGGAAACAATGTTACTAATATTCTAATTCTAGAGAAATTCAATCAAATAAAAATTAATGTCAAATAAAATTTTAAAAAATACATATAAAATATACATTTCATATCTCAAATATTCAAAGAGAAAATAAATTCATATATTTTACATTTCCCCATTGAAAAATGATGTAAATTTTCTATTAATTCATTCAACCCCCTTCATTCATAAATATTTATGATTCCAAATCATGATCGTCATATCTTCTGAATCAATTATCTCAGAACTCATGAAAGATTTTAAGTATAGTTACGATCATATAATTGGAAAATTATCCTTATCCATAAGATGTTATATTAACTACTTCCTCCACTTTTTAAATATAAAAGTCATCTAAAATAATTAGGGAATTTATTAAAGGTTCAACTGACTCTGATGCATAAGGTTAATAGAAATTAATTTCATAGAATTAAGTATCGAGGACATGGTTTATCTATCATTTACAATACATGATATGAAAAATAAAATTTTAATGAAATTCTCCCCTTAAATATAGAATCTTCCTCTTACCCAACACCTAATATAATGTTTATGATCAAATAAATCATAATGAATTATTTTTTCAACCACACCTGTAATGTGGTATTTAATGGTTTCGATTGTTTAAAGAAGGATTTTTTAAAAGTCGGTTGTTTAATTATAAAGGCTTATCAAATGATTCCTAGATCAATTTAAATGTGTTTTTTCATTTTCAAATCATTGAAATGATCAAATGTACGTTCTTGTCAATGATATGTCCCATGATCACTCAAGAAATATAATCATGAATAAACATGAAGTTTGTGGTCAATAACTAATCTCATGAATAAGATATATGATTTGGGACAATCACTCATGGAATGAATAATATTTAAAAATCAATTCAAATAAATTTCATAAATTCAATGTATGAATAATATAAATGAAAATATAATTTAGATGAATAAATAAATTCAGTAAAATCATTAGTCATATTTTTAATGTATATGCTTCACTTTAATAATTAAATTAACCAATTTACTAATTATATATCAATAATTTTGAAATATATAACATTGGATCACATGGTTTTTATGAATCTCATGTCTTCTATATAAGACAACTAAAGCAGAATTCATGTCATGTCATGAAATTAAAACATTAAATATCAAAACATGTTGTTGGAATAAATTTTAAGGGGTTTATAAGATAAATTCAAAAAATGGGACTCTATTTTGATATAGATATTCTATCCACATCCTACCTTGTTTGGGGACTTCTTCTGTCGTAATGATTGTATAATATAAAATTACTCAATTAATCACACGTTTCATTTAATTTAATCAAAAAATGAAAAGTGGGAGTGGGAAAATTGATATACTAATTTCAAAAAGTATATTTAAATTTAAAATCGTTCAAATCCTAAAATGATAAATCTTCTTGTGGTCTCCCATGTGGGAACTATATTTTTTACTACCATTAGAAGAAAGTACCAGCTGTTATCCATAGTCTGTTAGTGGGTGGTGTTTCTTGGACATGTACCACCATATGTTTTTCTTTACATCATTCATTTAATTAATCATTTTGAAGAGAATTACTTTTAGTGTGTACACTGGTTCCAGTCCCATCACAATGTGGTACATCATGAATGGTGGAAAAATGATGAAGTGTGGAACATCATCCTCCTTAATTTTTACTTTAAGAAACATTCTATTTCTCTTCTAATACACTCTTTATTGAATATTCAATGTCTTCTATGAGTTCTATATGTTTCTCATGATGCTAGAATTATTTTTCCTCATCATCCTTCTGGTCATAATAAGCGTTACATAATTCAGAGCATTTCAAAAATTTTGGAGTAATACTGAAATTAGATACAATAAAATTAAATGATTTTGAGTGTATGAATAAATCATCCCCATGGGTATGTTTGACTTGAATATCAACTTCGATGGAAGGTTCCTCTAAGATATTACCAGTAATCGATAGAGGTAGATAGCCATGTCCTCCATTTTGAGTATTTCCTCAACATATCATATTTATATAGTGATATTGGGGGAACCCACTTGCACTTATTTCTTACCATAAGATATTTTTAAATAAGTTTTGAGTTCATTGATCATGATCATAAATCCTTGTGGCTTGATACATGTCTGTTGACCGGTTTGAAACTATTTGAACATTATCATTATAAAATCCATCATTCATTCAAAATCATCCTCAGTATAATATATTTCTTATTATTTCAACTATGAGTAATCTTCCATGCATAATAATTTGAATTTTAATAAATCATGGAAAAATGATTTTTCATATGGTTTTTTATCATAGAAAACATATTTTAAAAAGAAATTGTTATTTTAAAAAAACTGTTCGAAATAACTATTTAGATTCCAAAAATGGTGCTTGTTTTTATTATTTCCTATCATATGGAATGGAATAAAGGAAATGTATACTTATAATGAAACACACTGGCTATCAAGGATTATCTCACATGAGGAGTTCCACAGTTAGTTCAGTCTCTAGTTCTAGTTCACCTATTTTAATTATATATTGTTTTCTTATTGAGAAAATTGTTTTTATTTTTTAGTAAATACTAAATTTTTAAAATTTAATTTTTTATGGAAATCTATATGAAGATTCAGAAAAAATTATATTTGAATGAAATTTATTGGTCTAATGTTTGATAATGTTGGTTCATTCGTTATTTTTTTTTCTAAATTCATTTTTATCATTTTTTTTGTTAACCACTCATTAAAGAATTACATTAC
This sequence comes from Viscum album, assembly GCA_963277665.1. NCBI lineage: Eukaryota > Viridiplantae > Streptophyta > Magnoliopsida > Santalales > Viscaceae > Viscum > Viscum album. The sequence goes on from OY728157.1 coordinate 603,528,319, forward strand.
ATTAATATATTTAGTGTGTGATTTTAGTATTCCATCTATTCACGAATCCACACCTTAATCAATATTAATAGAGCACAACACCACAACTTAGAATTCTGTTCCTAATAGACATGGCTCCACCGTATATTGTTTCATCTCATCAGGAAACCCCAAATCCCCCGTATTATTGGATTTCCAGTGAGAAGGGAGGGAGAGATAATTAATCATATATGTGGAAAGAAATTGGTAATGATTCCACAGTGTATTATTCCTCACCTATGAAATACTATTTTATCCTCTACAAATATATTTAAAGTATGTTGAATTGAAGCACAATTAGGGAGAACATTGTGAAAACTCTATCAGGCCCAATCCTAAGGGTTTTCACATTCAATTTCATTGTTATGAAGATATATCAAAAGTAATATTTAAGAGGGGAAAAATTATATTAATATTTGACGTGAAAAATTGGTGGAATATGAAATATGAAGAAATATTAAAAAAAGATAATTATATTACATGTAAAATAGAAAAATTTTAAAGTAAACAAATTAAAATACCCAATAATGGATATCATATGAGCATCAATATCTTTTCTATATAATCTTAAATATACCCTAAAATCCTATTTATAGGCCTTTATGTGGCCTTGGGGTGTTATAGTGTACTTTTTAATGTGTTTTGAGTCATAATGGGCAATCGACGGTTGAAAATATTACTACAAAATAATTTTCCATAATAATCTGCTTGGTACCACCATAGTTTGAACGAATCATCAAATGCTGTGTTCTATAAAATTTTAATAATTTTTTTAAATCAACCTCAAATTTCAGCTTAATCTTCGATTACTATAAGACATTTTTTAAAAAATACTCCATGAATTTATTATGTATGAATGCATTAGGAATCACCCTTTAATGGAAAGCATCTGATTGCCTCATTAATGTGTTAAATTATTCTACAAAATTAATCTTTAAATGCATATATGAGTCCTATTTCAATAACTATTTTACTCAAATATATTGGAGGTGTGTACCCTGATTTATTCTTTATTTTTAGAGGTGGGGTCAACTCTATCCCCAAAACTAATTTTAACTTGATTTATTTTTTTAGGCCTCTATATATTTGAATTAGATCATGGTCTAAAATATAATGATTAAAAATAAATGTCATAGAATCAAAATAATAATAATTATATTAATTATAATAATTTATTAAATATTATTCTCAAAATAAAAAAGTAATTAAATTTTTTTATATTTCCAAAATTAATAAATCATCTAATTTTAACCAAAAGTAACCCCTAAATAAAATTTTGACACAAATAAAATCAAGTGGATGAATTTTAGTTATTTCAGAATTTTAAATAAATTTAAAATTTATTGAAAATATTATCTTTAAGAATTATATATAATTACTTTAACTAGGTTTTTACATTATTCAACTCTATTTAAAATTGCCACCTGACAAATTTATGCACTAATTAAAAAAATGTTCATATATTACCCTTTTATCATTTTCATATTACTATCTAAATTATTAAACCAAAATGTAATTTCAAAAACCAATAAAATGATTAAATAAATTATTCCATGAAACATTATCCCTATTATCATGTGTTTAAGATCACATTTTCGTATTATAAATGTTTTCTTCCAACTAAACTACATCATGTATCAAAGTATGTGATTAATTCAGAACCTTTTTTATTCATATAAAATCATGAAATATGTTATAATAAAAGGATAAACTAAATGTTCAGGCCACATTTTATAAACCTGAACCATTTTCCCAAGGACTACATATTGTGTAATGAACCATGGACATAACTTATCTTTTTTTTCAAAAACTCTTAACACATTTCCATGGATATAATTTAATAAAAACATGATTTACTACATTGAATGTATTATATATTATTTTTTTATGAAAAAAATTGTCGACACTACTATAATCATTTGTAATATGTTGACGAATAACATTGAACATATAAAATATTTCATCAACACTCGCTGGTCCCAATAATTTTTTCCCTACATCTACGAAAAATGAAAGAACATAAAATCACATTCCATATATTGCTTAAAAAAATTTAATCATATACATGAATGAATATTTTTATTATATGAAAATGAAAGAAATAGAAAATTTTGATCCCAATATATTTTATAATACATTGTAAAATAACTAATATTGTCTTATAGGGTTTAAATCTTTCTTTCAGAATATCATTCAGATTGAGAAATAGGAATTACACTTAAATTTAATTAAGTATTTAATGTAATATGAATCCCTTGGAAGAAATAAAAGAAAATATTTTATGATTATTCTCATATAAAATAGACGGAGAAACTCTATGTTACATGAATATATACTTGAGGTACATTTGAGAATAATAATTTAAATATATTTTATATTGAATGGGAATAAAATGAAAATACTTAGTCAATTGATTAAAATTTAACAAAATTTAATTATTTCCACAAGATTTATATTGAATCCCCACAAAAAAATCCATGTATATATTTTCCCATTTTTAATCATGAATTAACAAAGATTGATTTATCTACTTCAATAATTTTCATTCTATATTATCCTTCTAGAAAAGAGAATATTAAAGGGTAAATTTAGTAATATCTATTTTTATTCCATCCCACTTATAATACACCTGAATGATTTTTTATATTATATTACTTATATGATGAATGGGAAATATGGATATTTGAGAATTACTAAATAATTAATTCTTAAATTTCTAATCACAATGAACAAAAAAAATTACAATTCTCAAAACATCTCCATGATCAATTTTAAACTCTATAAAAACACCCTTATTAAAAAATGATAACATTTCAAGTATAATATAATCATCATTATGATATTTAATAATTATTTTTAATATATATGATGGTATTAACAACTTCTATAGAAAAAAGGACGTTATTTTAATTGTAATTTCTTTCAATAATATATGAAATCATTATCCAAAATTATATATTCAAAACTAACATAGTTAATAATAAATTTAATTTTATACTCTTAAAAAAAATTTATACATTTATAAGATGTCGATGAATTTTGAAGTCATAATCCTAAATTAGTTCCATAAATATTTTCAACCTTATCTTTAACATTTTTCACGGGGAATATATTATTTTTAAATTTATATTAAATATATATTTCACAAATTAAATCATAAAAATTATGAATAAAATAATTAAAAAAACACTGAAGAAATATACATATCTTCTATTGGAAAATTTAGCATGTGGGCTTTCTACTAGAATTAACCATAATGAATTAACTAGGCTTTATTACATCAATGGAAAAAAATACCTTAAATGAAGCATAACTGTGGATAGAAATTCACCGTATCTATACGATAGATCCTAAACTAGGGCATTCACCAATCATATTTTTGGTTCCTAGAAATAATTATCACATAATTTTATCCACATGAGTAACTCATTTTTGAGTAACAAAGTCTTTTTTCTAGAAAACTAAGTATTGATTTCAATAAACCGCCTATAGTAACCAAGTCATATATGAAAACGTTAAATCTATATGAAATTTTAAGTTCTTATATATTAATTGGGATCAGTTCATTAATACGGTTCAAAAATTATTCCATATTTGGTAACTGTTTATCTAAAAAATAAATATATTGAAATCATATTTTTAACTAACTAAATTTTCTATGTATCTTATTATTTTGTAAGGATTAAAATAATAATGTACTTGTATTTAATGTACCTAGGGATTTTAAGAATATAGAAAAATATTATCATTAAACAGAACCAAAAAATCAATTTAGAAGGTATGGAAAATATTTTCCCCTCACTTGCTAATACAGATGGTTCATTAGTCAACCTAATGAAAATTAATACAAACTACAATGCAAGAATGTTTTCTAAATCAATTTCATTGGTATATCTACCTCCTTCGCATTAAACTGATGGTATCTTGTAATTAGATCAATATCCAAAAATCATTTTTCCCACTAAAGGTAATCAACAATGTCATTGATATGAAGAAAATGAAACGTATTTATAATAGTCATGTTATCCATCAATCAATTATTATTAAATCATATAATTTAACCAACATTTTATAAACAAATAAAATCAGGTAACACATAGTGAATATCTTAGTTGAATTATACCTTTATCTAGAAACTATTGCAATTGAATTTTCAATTCCTCATGTTTTATTTAAACAATTTGATAATTTAGTTTTAAATAGACATATAATTAGGTACTAATTCAACATTAAATTAATATTCCTTATCCTGAATAACATCAGAATCATTTATATGAAATACATAAACATATTCATTACCTAATTGAACATGACTAATGCTAAAATTTTATTTCTTTAAAGAACATGATTTAGGTATCATTCATTTCCATCTCAAATCATTTTATTACATTCTAATTAGTTTGTAAAAAGAATGAAATCATTTATTAAAGAACTCTTGTATCTATAATCTATCAAAGAATACTAATATAAAACCAAAAACCATTCCATGAATAATATCAATTTTTATTATGGTCAGTTCAATAAGATTTTTAAGGCATACCATCATACTAGTAACAACACGTTTATATAAATAAATATTGGTTTATAATATTTTGCACCCAAATTTTTCAATAAAATTATAATCATTAATTCATGAAGTCATATTCACATTAGACATAAAAATTTCATTTAAATAATGGAAGGAAAAAATTAGTAATCAAAATGAGAAGTGATATAATGTGAATAAACTTGTCCCATTCTTGGAACAGATTCATCATATATACATACATAAAAAATTATATTAGTATATAATTTTTAAAAAAATAAATTGCTATGATTTCTTCCATAACTGATTTTATATTGACACTTGTTTTGATAATTTCCCAAATAATTTATATTTAATCATCTTTATTTCAACATGTAAATATTTGGTGGATAATTTTACCTTTATTCATTATACAAAAACCTCATCATTCCACATTGGAAATACTAACCAGATTATAAAATATATTTATTGGATTATTTTTTCCCTGAAATTAATAAAATTGGATCATGATATTCTTACATCAAAAATTATTTACTAAATTTTTCCCCATTTTCATTCATCGATACCTTTTGTTATGGTTTTTTACGGTATACATTATCATTGAAAAAATCCATGTTTAATTTTTTGAGTCCATAATGCATTTGAATCATTTTTTCCTTTATATAAAATATTCTTCCTAAATGTAGTTTTGGTGAAGCAATATAGTCATATTATCATACTTTAATAACCATAAATAAGAATATATGAAGTCTATTTAAATTTAATATCATAACCTATTAGAATATATATATAAAATTCTAATACCATATGTTACAATCGAAAACTTATTTAATCCATATTTTTCATTTTTCAATAAATAATAACATTCCCACATTTCAATGAATTTAGTAGGTATCCAGTTTTATAGAATCAGGCCTTCATGCATAAATTTAAAAAACATTAAATCAAGAATTATGGATATTTAATTGGTTTCTAATTATCCATTATATTCAATAAACAAATTTTGACATTACATTTTTTTCAGGAAATATCTTCTCACATTTCATCATGATGTCATACTATCCCTTAATCATCATTACATCCCTATGAAAAAAATAAAAAATCATGGGAATAGAATAAAATTATTAGGGAGGGTCATAAATGATAATAGAATGTAACATGATATTTCATTTTAAAACCATGATATCTCAAAAATAATTTTTTCAATAAAAATATTAAGGTAAAAATATTAAATTTATTACAAATCCAAATACAATTTATAATTAATGATTGATATTAAATATGGTATATGATATCATAATTTAAAAAACATAATAATCTAGTTTTCTAAGAAAACATGATTAACCACAATGAAATTTTCATAAAAATAATCCTATTTAACATATATTTGTATAATCCTTCCATTATAAATATATTTATCTTATAAAAATTATTTTCATATCTTTTGAAATAAAATAATTTTCATGTTAACTCATTAGAAAGAATATAAAATTAATATTAGTCCCTTTCTATATTATAAATTCATTACCCTTACCAAAACCCTTACATGAACCCTTATAATCGGAATAACCATAAAATTGACATCCAACATAATTAGACATAAAACATAACCAATAAATAATAAATTGGAGAGATATAACTGGATCACATGATCATAAATAATATCTTGACTATAACTTGTATAAATCCCAAAATTATAATAAACACGTCTTTTCAAACCAATTTTTTAGACATTTTCAGTTATTGACATAATGATTTTCATTTAAAATTTTCAAAACTAAATTACCTGGAATATATACAAGTAGTATTTATGATTTAAGATAAAAGGGATGATTATAAGATAATAAATGAATAAAAAATTGTTTTATCAGAAGTAAAATCTAGGTATTCTATATAAAATTAATTAAAACCTTCATTTTGTATTCATTATATAATCTCATATTTTCATTATAAAATATGTAAAAAGATTCATTTTGAAATCCCATGAATAACAATCAAAAGTGACATAATTGTTTTAATTATTCCTTTATATCTATATAAATACATATAAATTTTATTTTTTAGAATATTTTCATTTAGGATTATTAATTAAGAAATAAGCCCTTAAAACATTTATAGTGTGATTTTTCATGCAATTTGTCCCTTACCATGACTATGACCTGACACATATGCTATTTTTATTGAGAAATATTATATTTATGATATATATATATACATGGCAGGCCCCATTTTTAATTTTATTTATTCTATTTATATTATTTATTACAATGTTATATTCAATTACTTAGTCATTATATTTTATTATTGATGTTTTTTATGATATTTAGATCATATGACTAAATGAAATCAATAGGTTGAATATGGTGAATGTGGTCATTATTACATTATCTCCATAAATATAATAGATCCATAATTTCCATTTTTATTGATAAATTTATCATTTTAATCCATCCATTAATGATTGTTATGAAAATTTAACTATATAACAATCATGAAGATGGTATGTCATATGTATGTAGTAGTAACATTTCCACTTTTCACTGATAATGATGAAAATTAGATAGGAATTATATTATTTATGAATTATTTTAATTATATATTAAATAAAATATTATTTAATTAGGTGAGAATATATATTATCCATGTGAAATTCTGATAAAAACGAATCACATTGCATTATGGGGTGGGTATTCCACTTCTATGCATTAATGACTTTATTTATATTTTAGTGGTTGGAATGGAATGAAATTATTTATTTATTAATTTCTAAGAATTTTATTCATGTCATTATTTATATATATATATTATAGAAATCCTTTTAACCATTCATGATAGTTGGTGATGGACAATGAATTACATCGATTCATGAGGTTGTAGTCCACTATACAGATGAATGATTATTTTATTTCTAATATTATGAAATGTGAGATGCATATTGGTTATTAGAATAAAATAATAGAACATTAGTGTATTTATGAACCAACTTTTATTATTTAATAATTGTTTAATATGATTTTATAGAAGAATAATGAAAACACTAAGTTAAGAATTATATCACTTTGATAGAAAACCTCTAACGATTTAAAATAAAATATTTAAAATGATAAAATAATGATACAAAAGTGGAATATAGGTTCTAGGAATGAATTTAATGAATGAAATTTTATAATGATTAGATGAAGTCTCGCTCCTTTATTTTCAATTCCATGATTTTTTATTTCAAATCCACTTTTGGTTCATAGTTTTCTCATGGTTTTCAGATGTTCCATGTTTAAATTTTGGTGTCCCTTTTGTTCTTGATCTATGTAATTATTAATTGATGTATAGGCTCATAAAGGGCCATGTATTTGGTCATGGGGATGGTATGATGATGAAGTTTCTTGGAGTCTAATTTGAGACACTCCTAGTAAAACCTTATGTGGGGTGTGTTGTTGGGGTGGTTTATACACTTTAGTTAGATGTGTCTTGGGGTGAAAAAGTAGTTTTATTTATGGTTTTATTACCACATATCCTTGGACTATCCCTAACACATGAAATTTACCTAGTAACCCGTTATATTTTTATAAATATGGGCATGTTTTGTGTGTCCAGAACGTGCCCCACGGTTTGGCTGCAGAGTTTGATAAACCCTACATCCAAACCATGCAGGAATGTCCACAACAATTAAAACCTTTTCTAATTACCATTTTTCCCTTCCATAATAAACCCAAATCATCTCATTTATTCCCCATTTATACCCTAACATCCATGGTAGGAATCCATGCTCCCCAAACCTCCCATTGAACACATTTTAAGGGGTTTTTTGGGGGGAGTAACCCCAAGATCTTTCAAGTTAGTGAATTATTTATTTGAATCTACCATATTCCATAGGGTTTCATGCATTTTCTTGAAGTTACCATTTTTCCAGCAGGTAAGGTTCATACCTATGGTTTTATTTTGTGTTTCATTGTTAAATTATTATTGTTTATGGTTTTATTCCATTCATGTGTGGTGCGGTAGTGGTGTGATTGAATGTTCACACAATGTTTTTGTGTTTTGAAATTTTTCGTAGGTGATTACATGTGTATGAATTTCATGAAAAGTTATCTTGTTTTTCTATATATAATTTTTTTGATATGTTATTTTCGGTGCGATAAATATTTTCGGTAGCATTGGTTGAGATATTAATTTTAAAGTATCATTTTTTGTGTAAAAAATGTTTGTTTGTCTTCTGTATTCAATGTTGTACCACTAGGGGATATTTTATTGTTCATGAAATGGTTTTATTTATTTGTTATTGGTCTTCCAATTATTGTTTAATGTAATATTTGAACTAATATGGTTTCAAATAAGGGGTTTTAAATGTATTTTATGTTAAAATATTTGTTACACAGCATGGAATTGTTTTATGAGGTTTTTAAATGGTTTATTGATTTTTGTAAGAGGTGAAACATTGATGGAAAAATGATTTGTAGGTGTTTACATTTAAAATGCACCATTTTATTGTCAAAGGATTATTATGTGATGAAAACTATCGTGGAAATTTTTTTATAATTTTTTTAATGTATTTATTGAAGTGTTATTGACATGTGAAACACTTTGTGGTCTGTCTTGGTGAGAGTATGGATTCAAAATGAATTTTAAAGAAAAAAGAAATTATGTATCATATGTTTGGGATTTTGTGAGTATCTATGATTTTTAAATGGTATTTGAATGTGAAAATTGTATTTTTTTTATTTTAAATATTGGTTCAGAACAAGATGGGAATCAATGGTATCTAGTTGCGAGGATTTGTACTAGTATGCTAGTGATCTCATGGGGTTGGCCCCTGTTTCACGTAGAATATATAATGATTAAAACACTAACTAAAATATTATATTGACGACTATGGTGGACCAATTTTTTATGGTTATGATCCCTACTAGTGGCTCCTGAGCATCAGAATAGATATTTTTATGGTTACTTTCAGTCATATATGAGGTACCTAGGGCCCATAATAAGCTAGTGTCTAGGGGTGTTCTCGTTGCTACTGCTCATTGGACATTTTACAGTAATCATAGTAATATGATGTGTTTGAATGGAAAAATTATGTATCATGGGAATTTTATTTAAAATTGTTTATTATATATTATGTCCCACTTGAAAACTAATTTTATTTAACGATCCATTTCTTAATGATTTTTACTAGCATTTCTTGTTTACAAAACATGAATGTTTTTTGTATTATAATGATTACCACATCGAATATTTTTTAGGAGGCATCCTACTAGGATTTTTTCCACATCCTATATAAATATTTGTGTGTATGTAGACCTGGTAATATTTTTTTCAGGTTTTGGTGAAGCTCTTAGAACTGGTGGGTTAGGTTTCTAGTCATCCTTCATGGTGTGTTATTGTAGAGATGGATTGAGGATGATTCCACATGACTTGAGAAGGTTCTTGAACTGTACATGTTTTCATTCTTCTTTTGATGTAGTCATTGGGATTTTTATAATCATTTATTCACAATTATGAATTTTATTAAAGGCTTGTTCAGGGAAAATTTTCAGATTCAGTTTATTTATTGTATTTGTTGTCTTATGTTTTTTAACTTGGGAAAATCATTCCCAAATACTCATACATGATTCTCATGAACTTTTTCTAACCATTGGGTATTTGGAAAACCCTTCGGGTATTTCAACAAACCAGGTCAGGTGCCGGTTTTTATGGCGAACAGATCTGGTTTGTGATAAAATGGTATCAAAGGAGGTTTCCTCTCATGGGTCATGTTATTTTGGGAAATAGTTGGCATATAAAAAAGCTAGGGTTTTCATTAGTGTAAATTTTTATTACATGTATAATTCTTAGATTTTACACATATTTAAGGGACACAAGACTCCAAGGAAGTCAGGTTTTATATGAGTTCTTTGGTTATCGTGGTTTGAAGATGACTAGGGGTAATTAAAAAAGAGTCTGGCCAATTGTCTTAGTGAGCTCCTAGGGACATGAAAGCCATGTGGTGCCGAGGATATTTATCTAGAACACTCTTAGTTATAGTTATGTGTTTGGAGTATGGCCACTAACCATATATGCAAGTCACCCACAAAAACTAGTTTCCTCATGCATTATCTTGTGTTTCCTTATGTAAGAATCGTGAAAACATGGTTTTATTATTACAAATGACATGATTTTATGAAATTTCAGTTTTTTGGACAAATTTTATAATAAAATAGAAATCGTATGAATTTTGAAATGGTGGAAATGAATTTTTAGAACTATTTTTTAAATGGTAAATGTGGTGTCTACACCTCCTCTTAAAGTAGAAATAATGTTAAATGGGGTTTTGAAAATATTTTCCAAATAGATTTATCAGAATTATAAAAATGTTTTTTTGAGTAGAATCATGTTTTTTGGAAATATATTTGTTGGGTTTGAAGATATAATTTTATTTGGTAACTTGTGGGATTTTGGGATGTTTCACAAACATTTGAAAACCATTTTTAAATGAAAATAAATGGGGATTTAAATGAGTGGGTATGGGTGAAATGGAGTTGTTGTAATATTGGGTGGGTTTAAAGATAGATGAAATATTTTTAAATTGTTATGCATGATTAAAAGTGAAAATTTATTTGAATGATTGGTGCGTTTATGAAATTTTTACTAATTTTTAAATTGAGTTTTTATTTTGTGGTTAGTGGTATGGAAAAAAAATTGTATCAGTTGACAGTTTTGGTTTTGAAAAGTGGAATGAAATTTTCTTTTTACCTTTGGTATTTCCATGAGTGACCATGTGCATGGGATTACTAGGTATGATGGGTGGCTAATTTCATGACTGAAAGAGTACTGGGATGGATATAGGGAGGTTTATTTGTGTCATACAAAAACATGCATGTCTGAGGACCATGGGATACTATTGGTAGAAGCTGAACCAACCAACCCTATTTTTTTAAAATCACCATTATGGAATGGATTGTGTTTTTATAATTCCTGATTTGGAGGTGTAGATCATGTGTTTTCTTGATTTTCATTGTGGGTTGTTTTGAGTTCTAGAACCACACATGTTTGTTCGATTTTTTGGGATTATGATTCACTGGTACATTGGAATGTCGTTTTAGTCATTCGTATCGTTTGAGAAATGTCTAGGAGGCCTTTTTCGTGGATCCCCTCATCTGTTAGGTTCTGGTTTGTGGGATTTTTGGTCCAAAGGGCCATCCTTGTTAGGTTGATGTGTTTTCTTGATTTATACAATACACCCCCATAAAGAGTTAATTCAATATTGATGTGTGGCAAATGGTAATTTATTATTGGATGGTCCTCCATTCGATCGACATCAGTACTGTGTTCTTGATCATTGGAGATATTGTCTACCCATTTTCTATTTTCGTTATCTACATCCCCTTGTAGAGGGAGACATGTTGTGGGAGGTTCATAACACCTTAGATTCTTATGTTACCTGATATGTAAAATATGAATGTAATTTGGGGTTTTTAGTGAAAGATGTTGTCATAGAGGTACTCTAGGTTCTCTGTCTGTCTCATCATAGAAAAGATTCATGTTAGGTGACCAGTGTGGAATATATGGTCTTTTGAAGCTATTATGGTTGCTTGTGGAAGTCTCTTCATAAAAGGAACTCTATCACAGGGTCCATTATAGGCAGTGTCTCTATCAAATGATAAGGTGATTTTCGGTGATGTATTTAGTTGTTTTGTTTTATTCTAGGTACATAAGTTGATGTAGCAGAACCTTTTTATGTATTCTTATTAAAGAGAAGAATGTACTTCTTTGATGAATTTATAATTCCTTGTTCTATGTGTAGGATTATTTCATGTGCTTTCCTTTTTCTATTTCTTATTCTAGGTAAAGAGGTCATGCATGTACATTAAATAATTCCTTGTCTTAGTGAAGGTGACATGAGAAGTTAAGTGGAAGGAGATATGTGTTGTGCTCTAGATATAATGTTGGATCTAGGTGTAAACCATATGACACCATAGGAAGAAGTTCCATTTCAACGATTTCTAAAGCCTCACTATAAAGAAAGATAAGCTTCCATCATCTGAGCTCCATCTATTTGTCCCAGGGTGAAGCTAGCGCATAGTTAGGGAAATCCCAGGTTTGTTAAATACTTTAGTCTACTTTGTGTCCTCAGTATGAAGGACGAGAACTGTTTAAACATCTCATTTAGTCATCTTTCCCTTGTTATTCTCGTTATTTGGAATGAGGTGGTCGGATCTCTTTCCCACATAATATTTTATGTTCATGATTTCCCCCATTGAAATAATTTGAGTATGGAAGGATGGATTGAAATTTTTCTAGATAGGTTGAAGCACACTTATTCCCAAGTTTAGTAGTAACTGTGTGATAGGAAATTGTGCAGACATAACGATTCATGCAGTTAGCAAACAGTTTCCCAAACCCTACAGACTAATATTTCTACCATGTGAACACATTAATTTTTTGGTTACTTTCGTTTTGGAAATCGCTAGCCAGTTATAATGGTTGGGTTCTATGGGAGGAGACACAACATGGGTCTTCTGTATGTTATTTTAAAAAAGTGTAATCAATGTCTTCCCCTTATGAAGGGGAGTCTGCTTGGTCCTCCCCAATTAGGGTTCAGATTCTGTCTCAGAAAACAATTATGTTGTCTCTTATGGTGGGGATGTCAATTGTGTCTCCTTGTATTAGTGAATCATTTTTCCCCTGGACTTGTATTTCCAATAAGTTTTTGTGAATGGAGATTTTTAAAAACCAACTTCCTCATTGGGTTAACATTGTTATTAGAGTACTCCCAATGATTTTGTTGAAGTGGGACTGTAGTAACCCTGTTTAATTTTTTTTTCTTTTACAAAAATTGATTGATCATAGTTCAGAGAGTGTATTTGGTTTTTTATTTTGTGAATAAGATAGAATATTCTTGATCATTTTAGGAAAGAGGTGTTAGTTTTGGTTGGTGAGAGTATTCCTTCCTTGATTCATCAACTGGAGATATCTTAGTCTTTTGGGGGCATGCGAAACATGGGAAAAGAGTCCATTTTGGCTTTCAGTTCCGTTTAGTTTTTTCTATTCACATTTTTGTGACATTCCAAGCGTGGATAGCCTATGGGGGGGATTTCAAACCCTAATTTTCTATTCCATGATACGTTTCGAATCATCTTTGGGTCCACAGTTTTCTATTGGTTTTGTGGTGTTCCAAGTTTAATTTTCAGTGTCTCCGGTATTCCAGAACTAATTCATTAGTCTTTGAATTCTTGGGTATTACACGACGTTGACTTTGATCAAGGGGGTGTTATGAAGATGATGTTTCTTGGGGTTGAATTTGTGACAATCCTTGTGGAACCTTTTGTAGGGGATGTTGTTGGGGTTGTTTATACCCTTGAGTTATATGAGTAATGGGTTGGTGTGGTGGATTTCCATATGTTATTATTTCCTTATAAACATTCCATATATATCCCCCTTGAAATACAAAAATTTAATTTGTATGAAAATTTCCAGGTTTTTGGTGACCAGAACATGCCACATAGTTTGGCGGTAAGGTTGGATAAATCATGATTCCAAATCGTGAATCCCTATCCAACTCATTATTATTTTTTTAATTCCCAGTTTTTCATTTTGGAATAAATCCATATCCACTCATTTGATTTCTCTTTCGACTCTAATAGCCATGTGACTTCTCTAAACTCCACAAACCTCCCTTGAAACTCATTAATAATGGATTTTTATTGTGGAAAAACTTCAAGATCATTCATGTATGTGAATTCATTATTTGTATCATACATCTTCTGCTGGTTTTATTTATATTTCATCCAAATAACATTTTTCCAGTTTCTAGGGTTCATACCTTGGGTTTCATTTCATGTTTCATGGTTCGAATCTTGTGGTTTGAGGTTCATTTATATCCACATGTGGGGAAGTGGTGGTTTGATGCATGTTTCACCCAATGTTTTGGTGTTTTGACATCTATGGTAGGTGATTCCATGTGTATTAATTTCTTTATGCTTTTTCCCTCTTCATTTATTTGTTTATAAATTTCATAATACATTTTTTGTTGTATATCAACTTTTTTTCTATTTTAGTGATTGAGTGGTTAATTTTAATGTATTTTTTTAAAAAACAATTCTTTTTCTTGGGAATTCCATGTTTTACCCAACGAAGCTATTATATGGTCCATGAAATGGATTTATTAAATAGTTATAGGGATTACAATTCGGGTTTAATGCTGTATTGTCATGAATTTGGTTTCAAAATAGGGGTTTTAGATTGATTTTCTGTGAAAATCGTGGTTACAATACTTGGAATAGTTTTATGAAGGATTTTAATGGTTTCTTAATTTATGTAAGAGGTGAAAATATGTTGGAGAACAATTTTGGAAGTATAATACTTTGGAAATGGTCCATTATAATGTGAAAGGGCTATTATGTTATGTGTAATTTCTTGGAAATGTTTTATAAATTTTTTTAATGTATTTATTGATGTGTCAAAGAGATGTGAAATACATTGTGGGTTGTTTTGGTGTGAGAATGATTTCATAATGAATGTGAATAATAATGAAAATTATTTGACATATGTGGGGGTTGTTTGGTGTGAGTTTAGTTTGGAAATTGTACTTCAAAATGGTATTTAATTTCATGTACAACTTTTTTGAGCAGAAGAGGAAAAACTGAGTATCTAGGTGGGTGGACGTGTACTAGAATGGTAGTTATCCTATGGGGTTTGGACCTAGCATTACGTACCAATTTTGATGATGAAAACACTAACTAAATGATGATGATGATTTTTAGGGGACAATATGTTATTGTTATGATCCTTACTAGTGGCTAGGGTGCGTGAGAACATATATTATTATCGTTGCTTTAACCAAGATACGAGGTACCTGGGACTTGCAATTAGATAGTTCCAAGGGGTGTTCTGGTTGCTATTACTCATTGGAAATTGTACACTCATTGTATGAATATTCTATTTTTGGAGGTAAAAATTCATTGGATTGTGAATATTTTTCACAAGTTTTGATTCTCTAAAATAGACCACTTTAAAACTAATTTTATTTGTAGTTTCATTTCCTAAAATGTTTTAACCGAATTTCTTATTTGCAATCCTTTCCCGATTTTTGTCTTATAATGATTATCACATGGAATATTTTTTGGGGGGGAATACTAATGATATTTTTCTCACACCCTACTTACACCATAGAGTGTATGTAGACCTATTAATATTTGTTACAGGTTTGGGTAATGCTCTTAGAACTGGTGGTTTGGGTTTCTAGCAGTCCTTAGCAGTGTGGTATTGTGAAGATGGCTTGAGGTTGATTCCCCTTAACCATGAGGTGGTTCTTGGGATATCCATTTTGGTTTTATAATTTTCTTATAGTAATTTGTATTTTTATATACCTTGTTTCCAATTTTTAAATATTATTAATTCCTTGTTTGGTGTAAAATTTCAGATTCATTATATTTATTGTATTTGGTTTTCTTATGTTTCTAAACATCGATAAATCATTCCCAAACACTCAAATATTATACCCAGGTAATTTTCCCCTCACATGGAGATTGGGAATTCCCTTCGGGTCATATCATAGTCTAGGTCAGGTGCTGGATTTGAAGGCAACCAGATCTAGTTTGTAACATGAATCAATAGTCTTATACACTATGAAGAAAAAGGGATAAATCATCCACTTTAATAGGATTGGGAAAAGGAATTTTTGAAATCCATAAATTATTTAAAATAATTAAAATATTTTTCCATTTAAAATGTTCAAAATATATATTATTATAATCAATGATTAGGATGAGAGAAAATTGAAAAAATAATTTTTTTCTTTCTTTTTTTATGTGATTTTATTAAAAATATAATTTTTTTCTAACCCATTACCAACCCATTAGACAATTATGATTTTACTAATTTTCATTATAGTTTAGAAGTATGAGTGTTTATTTTAAAAGGATAATTGAATAATAAATGGGCCCATGAGAAATATTAAATTGTATATTAAACTATTGCATAATTTTATTGTATTTAGGAATTTATAATCAGTTAATAATATATTATTTATTACCAAATATCATTATGTAATTTTATTGAATTGATAAAAAAATTACATAAAAAATAAAAGAAAATAATTAAATTATAATATAATTCTTAAAAACAACCCTAATATGTTATTTTACTTAAAAAATTCTAGTCACACATTAACCTATTGAAACTATATTTCATTAAAGTGTTTATAAAATCATTTTCATGGATATTATAATACATATAAAAACTCTATGTCAGTGATTTTTATGAATTTTTTATAAATATTTAGTCACTAAAAATTAGAAAAAAATAAATGCAAAAAAAATTTCTTTTTCTCTTAAATAAAAATTTCAAATTCTAGATAATTTTTTTATTCGTTGCCCAAAAATTTAATGACATCGATAAAATATAAATTTGTGTATTATATTTTACATAAATATTATCAAAATAAAATTCAATAAAATATTTAATTATTTTTTCATATGTATGAAATTTGTTTGTAAAGGATTGACGTAAACTCATCCAATATGATAAACTAAACTTTTAGTGTCATGTTTGATTGCTAATATTGTTATTATTAAACTAAATTACTTGATATACCCCAACCATGGTTAATATTGTTTATTATATTTAATATTCATAATTGTAAAAAAAATAATAGATAATTATTTACCAAATATATACCTCTAGTTTATAAATATGGTACAAGCTTTTTTCAAATTCATTTTCAAGATGTATAAGATTTTAATGTATAATTAAATATATAAAATGTGAGTAAAATAATTTTTTACATTGAAATGACTTTTATTTATTTAATTTTTTCATTCATAATTATATTCTAAAAAAAATTGGAATAATATAATCATATCATTATTAATCAGAAGAAATAAATAAAATTTTAAATATAATAAAAAATATAAGTATTCATTGTTATTAATTTAAAATTGAAATACAATATTCAATAGAATTCATAATTTTTCTTATTTCATTAAAAAAATCCATTCTTTAAATTTGGAAAAAAATATTCCAAATATAATTTAAAAATAAAAATATAAAACCAAAAAATTGTTTTTATATAATACAATTGTATAAATTCAAAGTTTTTTTAATAATCTAATATAATGCATGAAAAAAAAAATTTAATTTCAAACATATCTTTTATAAATTTTTACTATAAAAATAATAATTATTTTTAAATTAATATATTCCGTAAAATATAATTAATTAATATTAATTATAAATTAAATATGATTTATATTTTCCTAAAATTATTTATTACAATTATTGTATTATTTTATGTCAACAACGTCCCCAAATATTATAATCAAGCATTACATATGATTTTAACTTTATACGGCTTGGATAATTTGTGATGATATACTTAGTTGATGATTTTAGTACACCATATAATGCACTTACCTAGTGTTGATTTTATGTGATGTGAAAATAAATATGGATCATAGTAGTAAAAATTATTATATTAGTAGAAGTGATAACACCAAAAATTTAAAAGGCATTCATTTTGTCTCCTTTTACCACAATAAAATTATGCTAATTGAATATGATCATTTTAAAAAAAATCTCTTAATTTTGGATAATCTATGTGTAATGATATTCTAATATTATTTGTAATTGTGTAAAATCATTCTAACAACTGATTCAACGAAGGATAAATATAATAGCACAATCAATTTAGTCATATTATTATGAAATTTTATGCATAATAAGCCATCAAATACAATCTAAGGATCGTAATGTATAGTTTGTTTATAATATTACCTTCAAAATATGAAATCCTGAAACCGAAATAAAAATATCTTTTATTTGATCTTCAAAATGATCTAATAACAACCTATAATCTTTCCAGGACTTGCCTTCACTAAGATGAGGGAAGGGACAACAAACTGCCAGACCATTACTTCTTCATGTTGAAGGATAGATAATGACCTCCTAGTCCCACCGTTTATTGGCCCCAGATTGGTGACTAGAACTAATGGTATAAAATCATAGGTGATATGGAAGGAACTAACCATTTTTTTGGAAATGGAGTAGTATATAAGACAGTAAATACCAAAAAAGAGAAAAATTGAAAGTTAAATTTAATCAACAAACCATCCATTCCCATGTGCATTTTCCAATGTAACGAGATACATGTACAATTATACTCCAAAGGGAAGTACCAAAAGAAATGACAAGCACCAACACTAATCCTCCAAGCGTCATAGATATGATGGTCTTGCATGGTCCCCGTGGTCCTCAAGAAAACATGAAAATTATTTTATATACATAGTGTGGGAATACACTTATACTTAGTAAAGAAAACCAAAATCTTGCATGAACAAGTGGGGAGGCATTCAAATTACCCTTGAGAAAAGAAGATAACTGAAGCACCTAGAAAGGTAATGATCCACCCAAACCTAAGCAAGGAACACTACCAAAAAAACGCAAGTACTATAAAGTAATAGTAGTAACACATCAATTTTTGGGTGACTCGCACCACTTTCCCACTTAGTATTGAAGGCATACAAGGTAGTATACCTTCCCCGCCAATTTCATATATTATCACTCTCGCCCAAGAAACAACCTTTTGGGCCACCCCAACCATGCATCCCGCCATCAAGCATCATGGCCTTAACAACCACACACATACCCGCCCACAGAAACCTCATCCACAATGTCTACCACCACGCTCGAAGACACATGGGCCCGAAAAACTACCGTCATGCCCAAAGACACCTAGGCCTCATCCAGAAGAGACATCAGATACAAAATACACTGACACACCAGGTCCAACCACCAAAAATATCATTCTTGAACAATATTGGGGTGGAATGGGTCTCAGGCCATTACACCCTTCCTAAAGTGTCTTAGGATACAAAGGAAATAGAGCAGAAAGGGAGCTAATATCCAGCCACTCATATGAGTGTTGGGAAAACACCATCTCCCATTAAATTGGGTTGTTCGGGACGAAGTGCACAACTTTAGAGTGGTGTGAATAAGAAACATAATAATAAAATCAGATATATATGTCAACAAGAACTTATCCTAAACATGGGGTTCCAAAACTAGCCCAAACATGATCACCAACGTTACTATTCATTCGAAAAAAGCACAACTACCACAACGTCTACCACCACGCCCAAAGGCACATGGACCAGAAAAAATACTGCCATTCCCAAAGACACCTAGGCCCCATCATG
The DNA here is from genome assembly GCA_963277665.1 of Viscum album. Taxonomy (NCBI): domain Eukaryota; kingdom Viridiplantae; phylum Streptophyta; class Magnoliopsida; order Santalales; family Viscaceae; genus Viscum; species Viscum album. Next base: position 603,548,026 of record OY728157.1, read on the forward strand.
ACGATACTTTAGAAAAAAACTGCCTACACACACCTAGTCCAACCACCACAACTACAATTCTTGAATAATATTGGGGTGTAATGGGTCTCAGGCCATTACACCCTACCGATAGTGTCTTGGGCTACTCATGAAAGAGAGAAGAAAGGGATCTAATATCAAGCCTCTCAAATGAGTGTGGGAAAAACACCATATCCCATGAAATGGGGTTCTTCGGCACGAAGTGCTCAACATCGGTTGTGTGAGAATAATAAACATAAGAACAAAATCATACATACAACTAAACAAGAACTTATCCCAACCATGGGGTTCCAAAACTAGCCCATACACCACACCCTTGTGACTATTCATTCAAAAAAAGAACAATAGCCACAACAAACTCACAACTCCTCCCAATAAATTAATTCCCCATTGAACCCACTCTTGTTATCAAGTTAATGTGGATCTATTTAAATAATTATTCACTACCAGGAAACTAACAGAAATAGACACAAGACAAGGAAGGAAATACATCCAAGAAAAAAATTAATCATTAACACCTGGTTCCAATATAATGCAACAACAACAAAAGATATCTGTGAGATATCTCAGAGTACTGGAACAAAACCAAGCCCCAACATATAGCCCCACACATCACAAAATCCATAAACTGAAAACTTCACAACAGGGGTTCCCATAGCCATCCATGTCACCTCACAAGAATCAAGCAGAACAATAATACAAATCACCAGAATATATAAAATGATTTTTTAGATTTAAACACACCATTCCATTAGTTCCTTCCTTCCATTTGGTGAACTGGGGTGACCAGACATGTATTATTATTCATTCAGAATCCATTTCATCAACTGAGATTATGTGATTATCCAGTTTCCATATTACATCCATTAAATAACATAATTATCCAGAAAATAGAGGTTCATTAGTTCACAAGAAGGCACCACCAATGGCCACAGTTTTTAGTGGACATAAGCCCATACAATTCACAACATATAATAAAAGATAATAGTTTAATGCAACATCATAAAACAAACCACATCATTCATTAGAAACAATTTTTTATCTTTCTTAAGGTTTGGGTTTATCCATCTCCATAAGAACATTATCATACCAAACTCGCATGATACACAGTAAAGGGAGAAGAATGAAGACACCTACTTTGATGATCAATGATTGATGTTTTTCTCCATATACCATGAACTAGGGATGCACATCATGCATGGGAGGGACTCTTAGGACTCCAAGAGTGAACAGGAAAGGCTCCACCCTAGGTGAACCACTATTCTCGATATGGTGGACTCTAAACTCACCTAGGAATAGAAGAGATCAGACAAGAAGAAGAAAGAATCACCGTGTGATAAGAGGTGATATCCTGGATTTATTGGATGTGAAATATTGAACATCTTTAAAGGAGGAAAATGGTTTCTCCAAGGGGTTGGTTGGTTACATATTATGGAATTATGTTTCATTTCATAATTCCCAACAAAGAGGTGATCATAACATCTTTTAGATAAAGATTATTCTTTAAAAGTGGAAAACATATAATAAGGGAGGAGATTGCATGTACGGGAAAAGGGTGTGATACTTGTTAAAGAGACACATGTTTTATTAAGTCAGGGGTCACCCAGATCTAGGTGGATTTTAGATATCATTTAATGGTCATTTAATGGTTTTAAAATTGATATTAAAACAATTTAACATAAAATGATACATTTGTGGGGGAGGAACAAGCAAACATCACCAACAAAAAAAATCAAAGGGTGGGACACCATTTGGTGACACACAGTAATGGTGCCACTGTTATGGTCCCACCTTCTCGGTTCCATGATCACGGTGCCACCCTATGCAGTGCCACCATCACGGTGCCACCGGTACAGTGGAAAACAATAAGCAATGGCATAATTTTAGTGTGCAACCATGACGGTGCAACTACTACGGTTCCACTGTTACAGTGAAACCATCACGGTGCCACCGTTTCGATGTGTGACTATGATTAGTTCCACCATCATGGTACCTCTGTAACTGGTGCCACCATTTCGGTGGAACTATTTGATGGAAATGAGTTTTGGGAAATCTCAAAAATGTGTGCACTATCCAAGAAATTACATCAGATACCTCTCAAACTATTCTCTCCCTCGAGAATTGAAACTGGACCCAAAGAAAATAGAGGGGTCTGAAAAATCACCATGAATTATTCCTCTATAGAGTAAACCTCATCAACATCGAGGAACACCTCTCCATAATCTATCTTCTGAACAACCACAGATACACTACCTCTTTTCTCCCCCAAATTACCATACAAACCTGTAAAGGTCGTAATGTCCAGTCATTTGGATTATGGAGTCCCCTCCTCCATGTCAAGATATTATCCACATTGTGTGGCACTAACTCGCCCACATGGGTTTAACCGCATCCACATTAATTATCTTTAATATGGATTAGGTATTTGCCTCCCCATAGTTAGGAATCTTCACACAAAACCTGAGTATAAGGGAAAAATTCCTTTTCATAATTATCATGGTAAAACACTACCTCACAACAAGTACAAAAAAAAACAAACAAAAAAAACATATTTGGATTATGGGCATGAATTTGTTCTTGTCGTTCCCCGATACACTCCAAGAGGCAACCATCCCTCCATTCCACATGAAGAAAGGGTTCTGTTTGACTACGAAGATCCTTCTCCTCACGATCCTCGATCATCACTGGTCTCTCTACAATCATCATTTCATTCTCAATAACCAGCCTCCCATAATCGAGGACATGTGATTAATCGTGTATATACTATCAGAGCAGAGAAAAATGGATGAAATCATGGACCATTAGTAGTGATAGTGGTAGCACCAACTGATAAGCCACTTCACTGACCCGCCGCAACACCTCGAAGGGTCCAACGAACTTGGGAAAATCGTACATCGCCAACCAAAACATCATTTCCGACGATCAGGGGAGACCTTCAAGAACACATGGTCCCGCACCTGGAACTCCAAGGGTGTCCACCGATTATTGGAATAATACATATGTCATCTTGGAGCCGCATTCATCCTCTCTCATATAAGCTGGAATGACTCTGTTGTGCTCTACACCACCACCTAGCCAAGAAAACAGACTTTCCCAACCAATTTCTAACACAAGGGTGAGCGACACGACCTCCTGTACAAGGAATAAAAACTATCCATGCCAATGGTAGAGTGGTAGCTAATGTTGTAGGAAAACTCTACCAAAGGCATGTGTCGTACCCACGATTCCGAAATTTCAACACACATGCCCATAAAATATCATCAAACATTTGGATGGTCCACTTTTTCTTCACATTTTTCTCGGGGTAGAAAGAAGTGATAAGGCATTACTGGGTGCAAAAATCTTGTTTCAAACCATTCAAACATGTAACGTAAACTGAGTATCCTGATTTGAGACTATGGAACTCGGAAATCTTTGCAACTTCACAACCTCTTCCACGTACCTCTATTCTAAGTCATCCACTGCATTCAACTCTTTGATTTCAAGGATGTTAGCTGATTTCATTCGCCAGTCCACCAATATCGAGATAGCATAAAACACCCCTTGAACACTAGGTATTCTCATGAAGACATTGATCGAGATTTCATCCTATTTCAACCCAGAGACACCTAATTATTGTAACATAACTCCTCATATGTGGTGTTTAGCCTTCATATGATGACACATTAGGATCTTTTCCACAAACTCTACCAATGACTACTTCAACCCGGCCACCATTATTGAAAACTGAAACCCCGGTACATCTTGTAATCTATTATGTGTACCGGAAGGGGTGAATTGTGGAACTCACCAAGAACCATGTTGGGTATTTCCATCGAGATGAACAACTTCCCAAGAAACAACATCTCATTTTGGCCGGTCTAACATGATCGTGCATAACATCATCCCCTATGTCCCACATGGAGACTCCTCCACCTATTACAAAACAAAGGTCTGTAATATCTTTTGAAAGAGACTATCATTACCTTCCTCCACCCTTGCTTCCAGTTGTCAGGAAGTGAACTACTCCATCACCTTCCATGAATCTTTAGATTCTCGAACCATGTCCTTCTGTAACTCTCTTCTCAAGGAATCATCCACCACATTCATCTTACCATCAGTGCAAGTGATTTCAAAGTCTTTGTCTGGGATAAACTATATCCACCATCTCTTCCCAAGTTCATGTCCTGCTGGGAGATGATATACCTAAAGTTTTTCTAATCTGTGAAGACTAGAAAGTGCTCCCCGATGAGGTAATTCTGCCACAACATTAGTGCGAACATGAACGCTTCATGTTCCAGATTGTGGGAGGCATAGTTACACTCATAGAGATGTAACTTCCTAGAGCCATAATATATCACCCCAATTGTAGCATCAACACACACCCCACAACATTTACTGAAGCATCAAAGAACACCTCAAACGTCACCCCATCTTCTAGAAACCGTAGTACTGGTGTACTAACAAGATTCCCTTTCAGATAACTGAACGTTGCATAAAACTGCTCACTCCATATAAAATCCTTGTCATTATTGGTCAAGGATAAATTGTGCTACAACATGGGGGAAGTTGGGAACGTATCTCAGTTATTATCTCGATGGACCTAGGAAACCTTGAACCTCTACCACGTTTGTAGATGCTTCCCATTAAACAATTGCATCGACCACATAAAGGTCCACATCATTCCCCTTCTCGGACACCACATGTCTATGAAAGTGCACCTATCGCGTCCAGAACATGCACTTGTACAACATCCCATAGAGATGGTGTTGTTGGATGACCTTTAAAACCATCATCAGATGCTCAACATGATCATCCTATAATCTTGAGTAGATCAGGTTGTCATCAATAAACATGACTACGTACCAGTCCAGATATTCCCGGAAGAAGGAGTTCATGAGCCCAAGAACATGGCTGGTGCAGTCGTAATGCCAAACAACATGACTACAAACTCAATGTGCCCATATCTACACATTATGGGAGTTTCCAAGATGTCTCCTCCTTCACCCTCAACTGGTTATATCATGTCCGCAAATTGATCTTGGTGAACTATCCTTCCCCCTTCAACTGATCTAAAAGATTGTTGATTCTCAAGAGGGGGTTATGGTTCATGATTGTAACCTGTTTCCGCCTCTGGTAGCCTATACACAGCCTGAGACCACTATATTCCTTCTATGAGAACAAGACTGAAGCAACCCAAGGTGATGCTCTTGGTCGAACAAAAATGATTCTTCATTTGTTCATCAATATGAATTTGTAACTCCTACAACTCAGAAGGCGTCATCTGATATGGATCCATCGATATTGGACAAGCACCGAGATGCATTTCTATCTCGAACATGACTTCATGTCAATGGGGGTAGAGTCACCACCTATCATAGGAAGATGTGCAGGAACTCACTGACAATCCATGGGACATACAACTTCTCTATATCTACTAACTCCACTCACAGCTTAGCTAACAAGGATTGAAGGGGCTCTTCTCTTTGGCTGCCTTCCTTGAATCCCAACTCACTGATAAAAGTCACACATTTTCTGCCCATATCTGAAAACAAAACCCTTCTTCAGAAAAATTTTATAATGGAACATCTAGTGGATAGATAGTTGATGCCTAGAATGACATCATATGGCTGAATCTATAGCATGGATGGTCCCCACAAGACTTATGTCGTCACAACATCAGTCTACATTCCAAGAAAACATGAAAAAAGTTGGTATGTCCTCCATCTGATGTACTCAAAACCAGGGGGACATGAAGCCTCTCTGTATCTAGACCCAAAGAATGGGATATACTGTGTGAAACAAAGGAGTGTGAAGCTCCTGAATCAATATTGGTGCATACACATGTTCTAAACAAGCTGACCATACCTCGAACAACCTCTAGACCTGCTGAAACTAATTCCACTATGGTGTAAAACATCCCACACCCTGCTCCTCTACCCCTCAGTTGTCGATCTCCACCCTGACCACTCCCTGGTAGCGGTCCCTAAGGTGCTCCCTGAGGTTGACATCCTCCTGTAATGTATGCTCCTAAAAGAGAATGAGCTCATTTTCCCTACAACTGCTGCTACTGAAAGGGTATGGCTAGAAACTATTGATTTTGGGGTGGGAGCCGAACCTACCCACCCCCACTATACTGCACTCAATCTGAGCACTGATTCTGAAGGAGTGCACGACTTCCACAAATGAATCATCTCAGTCCTAAACCCGCAAAGAAGGGTCGAGGACCAAGAGATTGAAACTGGGACTGCTAGGGTCTACTTCTCACTAGTTGAAACATGGAAGGCTATAATGATAGTGGCCTACTACTAATGGCCTTCACCTTTGGTGAACCCAATGGGCGCCCCTCTTGAAGTACACCTCCCAACCTTTGCATCCTCTCAAACCCTTTATCCTTCTTCTGGTCCTTCATGTACATAGGTAGAGTTAATTGAGTAACAACATACTGAAGAGAAGGTCAGAGTCCCTCCTCTAAACTTCTCTCTCGAGACTCCTAATCCGGAAATAGGTTTTCAGAAAAGAGATAGAGATCCATGCACATGATCCTCAACACCCTCACTGACATACTCCCAGGCAGAAGGTATATTATCTCATGCCTCTTCTTATCCATCATCATGGAAGAGATGAATTCTACATAGTATTCCCTCTCAAAGCCATCCCACAAAACCTCAGCCTCCCTCTTCCTCCAATGATAAAAAATACAACATTTCCACGCCACCCTCCGCATTTGGATCACAACCAGAGAAACCCGTTACTCCGTCGGGGCCTAGATCAAGATGAAGGATATCACCATCTGTTTGAGCCAGCTCTCAATCTCTATGTCTGAGATGGTTCCCTCATACATCCCGAAGTGCTTCCACTGAAACACACAAAGCATCCTCTTCAATTGTATGTCCTCCTCCTATCAATAATCCCTCTACTAATCATTCAATGCAGCCTCCTGGGCACCGATAGATTGCCCTACCCTAGGTCTTCTTTCAGGTTCCAAAGGTGCATGGTAAAGATAGAATTCCTTAGCATGAGAAGGGTATAAGATTTCTATTCAATTTTTCATGGAATTTTTATCTAATTTAATTCCACAAAATACCCACGACACACAATAACCCAATTCATTTTCATTAATGTACCTTTCCTAGAGTCTCTACCTTGAAATCAGTGTAACGTTACATGTTCGTTTGGTAGGTCCAGAGTCCATGTATCAGATAATGGGGGCCCTAAAATAATGCATCCTATATGGTCTTCCCTAACCTATTTCGTGAAACAAGACTGCCTAACATCATTTCCCTACCATCCCATGAAATACCCACTATTTCGAACATCAGAATCCATCATTTCTCTCTTAACCATTATCTCGGATACCATTCTATCACGAGCCTCCATCACCAAGATGATGGATGTGATAGAAAACTGCAAGACCCTTCCTTGTTTTTGTTGAAGGATAGATAATGACCCTTGAGTCCCAACTTCAATAGGCCCCAGAGTAGTGACTAGCACCATGGATATAAAATATAATGTTATATGGAAGGCATGAACCTTTTTTTGAAAAGCATCAGGAGATAATAAAGTAAATACCAACCAAAACCTAACTGGAAGTGAAATTATACCAAAAAACAATCCATACCCATATGTATGTTCTAATATAAAGGGCTACAAGTACAAGAAATGTCCAAAGAAATGTTCCAAATAAAAAGGAATGCAAAAAAACTAACAGTCCTAGCGTCTAAGAAAATTCAGTTCTCCATGGTCCAGGAAGTCATCCTGGATACCTAAAAATAGATTTATATACATAGTGTGAGTATTCAGGTTTATTTAGTAGGGAAAACAAAAATCTCTCTTGTACAAATGGGGATGCATTATAATGACCTATGAGAAAAGAAGATAACCAATTCACCTATGAAAGAAACTATCTACACAAACCTCACCAAAGGCACACTACCCAAATAACACAAATCAAGTAATGTAATAGTAAAAACACATTGAGGTTTGGTTACCCTAAACCACTTTTTCACTAGTTATTTAAGACATCCAACACATCAGACCACCCCCATCAATTTCACTGCAGTCTCACTACCAAACGAACTACAACATTCTGGGCCACCAAAACCACACATCCCTCCTACAGACACATGGGAGACACCAACAACACACATCCCTTCTTACAGACACCTGGGCCACAACTACTACCACAACGCCCGAAGACACCTCTTCAAGAACAACTACTGCTACACATGAAGACACCTGGGCCACATCTCAAAGACACTTGGGAAAAAAACTTCGCACACACACAAGGGTCGACAACCACAGCTAATCTACCCAAAGAATCTTGGAATAGAATGAACCTCAAGCTGTCATATCCTACCCAAAATATCTTGGACTACTTTGGAAAGGGACCAAAAAAGTAGCTAATAATGAGCCACTCATAGGAGTGTTGGAATGAAATCTCCCTAAGATATTGGTGTGTTCAGCACGAGGTGCTCAAATTGGGTGGGCATGAATAAGATACATAAAAACTAAATTATACATATAGATAAAACAAGTGCTTATCCCAACCTAGTGGTTTCAAAACCAGACCATACAAAAACAGCCTCACCACTATTCTGTCATTAAAAGCACAACAACCACAACCATTCCACAACTCATTCCCAGAAAACAAATCTACATTGAACCAATTCTGGTTATCACACTCAAGTTGTTATATTTAAATAACACTTCACCAATGGGAATATAACATCCATAGTCACAAGCCCATGAAGGAAAAATATCCACGAAACTAATTAAGAATTCACACCAAATACTCTTGTAAAGTCCCCACAATAAAATGGGTCTGTGAGATCCCTTGATGTATTGGAACTAAACCAATCCACATCAAACGGCCCAAAATGACCCCCAAATCCACAAACTAACAAATTTACAATAGGGGATCCCATCCCCAACAATGTCACTTCACAAGAATCATGAAGAACAACCATTCACATCACTAGAACATAGAAATCGAGTTTTCAAATTTATACACATCATTTCCGTAGTTCTGTCATTGCATTTGGTTAACTGGGGTGACCACACAAGAATTATCATTCATTGGACATTCATTTAATCAAGAGTGTTTAAGTGATTATCTAGATTAAATGTTACATCCATTTAGTCACTAAATTAGCAAGAAAATTGAGTTTTATTAGTACCCAATTTGGTACAATCAGTGACAATGATTTTATCTGGACATAAGACCATACGAATCACTGCATATTAGAAAAGATAAAATAGTACATAAGTATCATACAATAAACACCATCATTCTTTAAAACCCATTTATTATCTTCATTATGTTTTGGTCTCATCAAAACCCTATAGTAACACTATCATACCCACCACACATGATACACAGTAAAAACAGACGAAGGAAAAAACCCTACATGGAAGATCAAAGAATGATGTTTTTCTCCCCATTCCATGAACTATTGATGCACGACTTGTAGGGGAGGAACTCCGACGACACCATTAGTGAGAAGGAATAGCTCCAACATAGGTGCACTACTATCCTCGAGAAGGGGGACTCGAAATGCACCGATGATGGGAACACACCAGTTACGAAGAAGAAGAAATCCCTATGGGATAAATGTTGATATCCATGATTTACGTGATCCGAATTATTAAATAGAATTAATGGTGGATCAAGTTTTCTCCACATGTATGGGTGGTTAAACATGATGAAATTAATTATCATTCAATTATTCTCATCGGATATGTGGCTATATCAAGTTTGAGTTAAAGGGTTTCCTTTAAACAGTGGAACACATAAAATAGGGGCAGAAATGGAATGTATAGGAAAAGGGTGTGACACTGATGAAAAAGACACACGTTTTGGTATCTCAACTATTAACTATCTCTTGGGGAAATTTAGATTTAATTGATGATATATTTATGTCTTTGAAATTGGTATTAAAACAATTTCACATCAAAAGATACGTTGTAGTGGCAGAAATGGAAAAATTCAGAAAATAGGAAAAAGACATGTGGTTGGACACCATTTGGTGAGATACTGTAATGGTGCCACCTTCACAATGCCACCATAAGCGGTGCCATTGTTTCATTGTGTGTCCATGACAGTGTGACCACTATAGTTCCACATGGTTGGTAGAACACCATGAGCACAGTCACAGGGCCACTGGTTCGGTGGAACACCGTAATCTTATAAAAGAAGATGCAATTTTTTTAATTAATATTATATTTATTCATTTTTAATAAAAACTAAATAAATAACATAAATCGTGGTTCAAACATTGTTTTACTCTTATTTTCATGTATCATGCCTCTCACATATTATCATAATTATATTTAATATCTTATGTAATTTATTTTGTTTTCAGTTTCATGTTTTCAACCAAATGCGACATTAAACATTTCTTCTTTTGACTATTGTTCCAACATGTCATGCCTCAGTCAATATAGTGAATTCCTAAATTCAGTATATTCATTTGTTATACACATTTCCGAACATTTTTATAATTTTTTTTCAATATTATTTTTAACATATTCACATCACCATTTTTTCTCATCAACTAGGTTTTTGTTATTAAATTATTCTTTTCACTATTTCATATATTTTTCTACTATATTTTTTCAATGTCATCATTATTGCCATCAATATATATTATCATTATTTTTAAATGATTATATTATTGATTATTAGTTATCACGCCACATTAATTACTTTATATATCACATCCATTTTTTATATCTTTTTTTGTTTTTCCTTTTCTATTGTAATAATTTTAATTTTTATCATTCTCTTTTTTGGTCTAATTCATTACTCTTTTATTCAATCACAACTTGTTTTGGCAGTTCATGATTGTCTTAATTTTATATTAATATAAATATACATATTCAAATGTATTTTTTATTTGATTTATCATTATAATAAACACATCACATTTTATATAAAAATAAAATTACAATTTTTAAAAATGTATAAGGTTTTTATTCTTGAATAAATTCATATTTTCATTATATTAATATATATATTAAATAAAAATCACATATTTTATTCTATATTGCTATAAATTCGTTGTAATATTATATACATTTGTTATTTCAAAAATATCATAAAACAAAATCATTATTATAATTTAATATTTTTATAAAAATATGTTATCGTAATAATAATAGTAATTTTCATAAAAAAGATTAGCACATAATTATTAATATTATTTAAATATTAAAGAAAACTAAAATTAGTATCATTAATATTATATAATTAATTATAAATATATTTTATCATTTAAATTATTCAAACCAATTAAGTTAATTAAATATTTTATTTTTATAAATATAATCAACAATATATTTTTATGTTAAAATAATCATTTAAATGAATTAATATAGAATTAAAAAAATTAAATATTAAATAATAAATATTATGTTTTATGTTTTTTTAAAATAGATTTATATAAATAAAAATATGATTTTATAAAATGTAGTAGATTATATAAATATATTTTTTTATAAAAAATTTATTAAAAATATTATTAATTAGTTTTAAAATATAAAAAAAAAAATCAATTAACACTTAATTAACATTTCAATTTATTGGTGTGTTTCATTTTCCCCTGTAATGGAATTATATCCCTGTAATTCATTCATACACACATGGAAAACAATGTTGCAGAAGAATTATTTATAATTTTTTTCTACGTATTTAAATTTATTCTAATTTTTTGAAATTAACTAGATTGTTCCTCTTATACCAATTATAACAACATGATATTAAGACCATGGTTTAGTTGTTAAAAATACTGTGTAATTTTTTATTAATAGATACTTGAATAAATACATAGCATTAAATAGAATAGAGAACTGTTTACCAATCTAGTGTTTGGAAAATTAGATAGATGCCTTACACTAAAACAATATTAACAAATGGACAATTAAATAAACTATGATTCATTAGACCTATGATTCAACAAATGAAATTTCATTGAATATTAACTGAAAAACCTGTAAATGTGTTTATAAAATGTAGTATTAGAATAAAGTTCCCAATAAAAGAGTTTTAAAAATAAATAATAAAATTTATCCCAATAAATTTCTTGAAAATAATAGTATGAACCATAAAATATATTCTCTCTATTCCTGAGAATTAATATATTGGAAAACATTGATTTAAAAATTAATTATATTTTGAATTCCATCATAAATTCTCATTTAAAATAAAATATTTCATTGGGTCATTAACAATACATGGCTGTCTATGTCTTAAATTAGTACATAAGGTCACTAGTCATATGTAGGATACATGAGTTCAATCATAGTAACATCCCACAATCTATAAGTGTACATATTTCGAAAACATTTTCGCATTAACTTGTATTTCCCATCGATTACCCAAAAACATTTCCAATATACCTATATGTTAGAATTTTTAGTAAAATATAATATGTATTCTAATCACATTTCATTAAAAGTTTCTTAAAATATTAGAAAATCATTTTAGTAATAATCACATTCTTTTAATGATACATTATTACAAGGAAACTAAAAAATTCATTATTACATAAAAACTAAAATTGTATAAAACATGGGTTTATATTCATGTATTGAAACATAATTCATGGGATTTCATATATGTTATAGATGATTTCAATACCTAATCGTGCATGACATGCTTGTAGTTGAATATTTGAGTTCACACCTAAAATATTAACATGACACATAATTATACAAAAAATGATAAGAATTGTCTTGTGAAATTATTTAATTAAGGGGAATATAGGAATTTAATCATTTATAAATTATTAAACAGTAGATTGTTGGTTGATAAATAAAATTTATAAATATTAACTAAATGGAAAGGAATAACTATACTTATGGTGTTCATATTTATAAGTGTGTATATGTGTGTATAATATACATATTTAAAAATTTATATACAGAATTTTTATTATGTTTCTTAGATTTGAAGGCATTAATCCCCTTGATCTGTTGGTCTTCAAAACTATGATTTGAAAACAAATACTCTATTATATGAACTTACACAAAAATGTGTACATATATATGTTTGTATTTGCATGAACATACACACAAACACAAAAAAACACACACACACACACATATATATATATATCACCTTTGTATCATCAATTTAAAAACTATGGCATTCCCATATTCACATTAGTTTTAGATATAAAATTTATGTCAATAGAAAAAAATAACTCTCACACACACAAATATATATATATACACATATTGAAAATAGTATGCTATATATGTGTATATATTCATGTATATACACATATATATAAATGTCATGTTAAAATGATCATAAAATTACGCAATTACTGTGATATGTTTTTTGAAAACAAATCCTTTAAATCATGAAAATATATCATATATGACCTTTTAATTTGAGATATAAGAAATTACATAAATATATATATGTGATTGCGTCTGTGTCTATTTATTTGTAATGCAGATTATCAAAAAAAAGAACCCTTATAAAATCAATTGAAAATAATGAAATCCCTTACTATTTAGAGGAAACCTATGTGATGAGGAAAACGTCTTCCAGATTGTGAACATGAACCACAGAGAGGTTTTGGATTGGGTCCTGAATCCATGGATGATGGTTCTCCCTTAATATCATATTCTTATAAAAACCTATGTTTTATAATCTTATCAAAGAAGACAATATTTTTTAATTGTTAATAATTATTATTATTATTAGACCAAACTAGTAAATATACTCAATAATAGGTCAAAAAATGTTTTCATCAACCTTACATGTATCACACCACTCACATATTGTTATCATATTATTTAATATATTTTTAAATTGAGTGTATATTAACTTTTACATCTTCCACCAAAGGCTACTTTAAAACTTTTCCCCATTTCCCTTTTGTTCCAACATGCCACACATAACCCTTCCTAATGAATTAATCAGTTCACTATTTCCATTTGTGGAACACATGTTAAATAAATATTCATTATCATTTATCATAATTTTGGTTTTTAACATATTCAGATCACAATTTTTTTCTCTTCAAAAGCGTTTTTGTTATTTTATTATTATTTTTACTATTTCATGTATTTGAATACTATATTTTTTCAATGTAATCATTATTTACATCAATATAGATTATAATTATTTTTTTAAATAATTTTATTTTACTATAATTGTTGTCAAACTACATACAATATTTTATATATCATTTTCTTATTTACTGGTTTTATGTTTTACTTTATGTTGTAGTCATTTAAATTTTATTCATTCCCTATTTTGTATAAATTATAATCACTTTCTTCTATCATGTCTCCTTATTTTTTCATTCAATGATTGTCTTAAATTTATATTATTATACAAAAACATTTTAAGAAGTATGTTTTTTATTTGAATTGTCATTTTAATAAACACATCATGTTATATATAAAATCTAATAACCTTTTTTTTAAAACATGAAATGATTTTATTCAGGAATAAATTCATATTCGTAATATATTTATATATATATTAAATAAATAATGTTTATTTTTTTATATATAGGTATAAATCTTATTCCCTCAAATTATATTTTTTTAATTCCATAAATTTCAAAAAACAAAAACATTAATATAATTTAATATATTTATAAAATATATAATAATAATAATAATAATATTTTTATTAAAAAAGATGTACACATTTATATATTTACTATTATTATTATTATTAAAATATTCAAATAAAATCAAATTAGTTTTATAAATATTAGTTATTTATATATTTATATATTTATCATTTTAAATTTCCAAACCATTTTTGTTATTTAAATCTTTTATTTATAGAAATATATTCCTCTATATGTATTTATATTATAATAATATTTTAAATAAATTAATACCTCATTCAAAAACATTTAATATTACAAAAAATACTTATTAATAAATATAATGTTATTTAAAAATACATTTAGTTTAAGAAAATATGATTTATTGAATGTATTATTTTATAAGAATATTTTATGTTAAACTTTTGTATTGAAACCACTATTCATTCATTATAAACTATAAATAAATTCTTCGATAAACACTTCATTAATATTTTAATTTCTTGGGGAGTATGAATGATTCATAATGGCCTTTTAAATTTGATATACTACAATAAATCCAATATAGTGTATGATTTTCTTCTATAAATTAAATATTACAATGAATTTAAATAATTTTCAAGGGGAATATTAATTAAAAAAGTTTGTTTGGTTACACTTATAGTCATACCCACATAATGAAACACATCCCTGAGATTCCCTTCTATGGATGGTAAAGTCTCATTTGAGAATAGTTGTTGTCATTCAGCACGTATGCGGTCTTCTCACTCCCCGGAATCTTCCTACACACATTTTTTCTACCATAACATCCACACTAGAGGAACCGACCAACCTTTAAGTGCATTCATTCAATTCCTAAATATGAATAGGATGTACCTCATTGGAAATTTCTACCCTAAACTAAACATCATCATGATAAAAAAATGATATTGTTCTAAATACTATCAGTGAATTTCTGAAAAAACAAAAATGTTGTGAATATCCTATTATTGATAAGAAAATTTTATGAAATTTACAAGGCACACCTATCTCCTGAGAATCAAAATTTTGAATTAAATTGGAGGAAATATTCAATTTCTATTTAATCCATTTATTCCCCAACCTAGGTGAAAGACAAATGAAATTGTGACTCTCCACCTCGAAATATAGATGATGTATGTAACAATTATCCTATGAATTCATACTAGATTTATAAGTGGACATTCAATATATGATCATATATGCATTCTCATAATTATAATAAATGATACATGGTGTGTTAATTGATTCCTCGCCTACCCATAATCACAACAAAGGTGAACCAAAAAACAAACCAAATAAGGGTTCGTAGGGTTCTATACGTGTCTTCACTAGAATGATGTAATTATATTAAAATTAAATAGGATTTATATTTTCATCCTATTATATTCCAAAATAAATTAAAAATTTATAAATAATGTCTATGTAACCTATATAATTTGCATAAAATAATCATCAATTTTTGGATGAAATGATCTTTTCAAAAGATCCTTCATTCCAAATTTCTTTTGTAACTACTAATAGAACCTCGACTGGAAATTAGAATTCTTATCTTAAACAATATTATTAGGTATCTAGTATAAGTATATAATATCATGTTCATATATTATTCTAATATCATTTTCTAACAATTTCTAAGTAATCAGTAAAAAGTGAGTTACCATAATTTGTTATTCGAATATCACCTATACTACATCACATCCTGTGGAGGATCTCGACAAAACAATCCCTAATTAGAATGTGAAATCACACCATTTACACCAAGTAATGGGTAAATGATGTAGAATATATATTATTTGTTGGTGATTCATTCACTTTTATATAGGTGGATGACCAAGTAACAAAACTTTATATCAAAATTTTCATATTATTCCAACAATAAAAGTGACATAACTCATGATATGTCTTTGTATGACCAGGAAGTAAAATCTGAGAATACTATTGAGAATCCTACATCAATTCCCCACTAATACCAGTAGAAATAACCATGTTTTAGTGGATGTGAATGATATTAACATTGTAAATTATAGGTTCCCAATTCGAATCATCATAAAAAACATCCTCCCTTAGGAAACAACAATGGGGTTCATATAACTTCCTCACCTTAACACGCTTTTTAATTGAGGAGACCACTACTCTAAATGGAATTACATACTATCGAACATGGTTCTAAATAGATAAATACTTCCAAATAATAGGGAAAAATATACCATTAACCATTGGCTCCAGAATTACCTGATTTTGATTTCTTCTTCTCAAATCATATGTTACTACATTTTCATTCAATGTCTTAGCGAAACGATCAACGTCCAATTTCTAAAGGTATTTATCCAAAAATTGTTTTTTGAGATTCATGTAATGTCAAATAGAGATATACCTCAACATTTTTTGGATCATAATCACTAAAAAGGATCTTCCAGGATGTAAGTCCCTAAACCAAAAAGGGATCGAACTCCATTTTCCAACTCAAAATCATGTATCATGTAATTTCTCTCATGCTGTATCAAATGCTGTGACAATTTCACCATGAATCAATCTTACTTAATTATAAATATTCCAAGACTGATACTCTAGGAATAACTATAGAATGTATTTATTATAACAAGGTTTATAAGAATCAAGTTATATAATGAATGGGGACCCCCTTTCTCCCCATGAAAGGTTATCTCACTAGATTTTTCACAAAATAACATCACAAGATTGTTAGTCCTTCCATTATAGGTGATTCTAGGTGTGAAAATTAATTTGTTAAGAACATTTAATATTCTCCCATCCCCAAGAAACTACATATGTAATAAAAGTTTTTTGGATACTCCCCATTAACTATAGAAATAATTTTCTATATGTCAACTTATACTCTCACTTCTAAGATAATGTTACCAAAGAAGTCCTCTTTATCGATCAAGAAGTTATATTTAGGGAGAATGGCATATAACTATTGTTGTATTAATATATTCAAGACTATATAATGATGATTGGAATGGTTGTGTCTAGTATTAGAATACATCAAGATGTTATCCACATAGTCTCCAATACTCAAATCCCAAAAATGTTAAAAAACCATGTTCATTACATCCTAGAAAAGGGTGAGCTCATTCGTTAGACCATACAAGAAAACAAGATACAAAAAATACCAAACCATCTATGGAATATTTTATGATGTATATATGTTTGTATTAACACAAGGTGGTGATCAGAGTACATCATAAGGATCATTGAAAATATCTGAGATCCTAAGCGCACATCACTGATGTATGTGGTAAGAATGTTACCCATTCTTCATAGTTAGCCGATTCAACTTATGGTAATCGAAAAAAATAATTCTATTTCCAAACAACTTCATTTAAAAAATTATTTGTTAACTATAGGGATATCTACAAGGGCCCATAAAACCCTAGTATTTAAATTCCTCCATCCATATCTTGTTAATATGCAACTCGGTATTAGCCATCATATTAGGAGGCATGGACAATGTTGTGTCTGCTTGAACCTGATTTGAAGTTATCTACACCTACTTATTGGGATATAAAATCGAATTTCACTCTAGGTAGACACCCATAATATTATCCACTATAAGATAAAATTAAACTTATTGTAATCATTGATCATATATATGTGGTAAAGAAAATTAGTCTGTCATGCCGTCCAACCCGTGATCCTCTAGTAATGCTGAAGATGTTAATACATCACACTCATGCTATTGACTATTAATACACCTATGTAGTAATATATATGATAACTTATTGAGATATATATATACATATTCATGATACGTAACTAACACATCGATAATAATAATTACATCAATGATCATCATAACATTGAAAATTATGTTCCACAAAAAAATGATTACCACCTAACTCAACAAGGAACTCCTTAAAATTTCATACACAATATGAATGATTTATCAAAAGTGTGTAATAAGTTATCATCCCATATAATTACATACCATTAAATATCTTTCAGTCCATGATATCTATAAATATAAATTATTTTGAAACCCAAGATTTAAACTATTTATATACCAAGAAAGATGTTACTAAAATCATATATCTTTTTATATAATGTATCGAACTATACAATGCATAAACCTATCCCAGTCTATTTCCATATGATACATCATGGATTCCATGAGTAGGCATGCTCTACAGACGTAGTGAAGCTGCTTTCTAGATTCCCCAACAATGAACACCTCCCTAGCCGAACCAATTGGAATCACAGTACCTCCATATCTAACATGATGTTGTATATCCTTGATTAGAACCAAAATATAGTGTTGATCCTTCCTCACTATCCAATATATAGAGTATTATAAACATTTATATTAATTTCATGTAACTCCACTTGGTCAACACTCAATTGGGGCCCCCTCACATTGATGTTTCACCTGGACCTCCTTCCTATACTAATGATATTCTATAAAGCATTAATTATGTGAAATATTTCGGGTACATCCCAAATGGGAGGTCTCTATACAATGAATCATGTTAAAATATATCATACTAATCGTTAAAAAAAGGTTGTGTTTGTTCTTGGAAGCTTGAATTACACATTACATATTTGGAAATTAGAGTCTGGTGTACTAATTTAGATATGTTATTCCACTAGAAAAAAATCACATGGGATTAAATATCATGTGTTATACCATCATGAAAACATATCTATATCTCACTTCTACCATAATAGTATAGAAATGAACAAATCATTGATGATATATAATATGAGATAAATGACAAATTATATATATATATATATATATCATTGTGGTAGAATCATTAACTCCTTGGAAAGATCATCCCTCAAAGACCCACGAAAAATGCAGTCCTATAAGACTATCTAAAAACATTCTCACGACATACCGTAATGGATATTTTCCTAAAATATTACATCAAACCTATATAGTGGAGTCTCGGATATTATACATATTGATCATCACTCTCCTATCATGAGTTTTCTCTATTATCTTGAAGACAATCATTGTGTCTTATAGCCATGACTCTACAAAACTAGGACTATCATCCCTCAAAAATCCCGACTATATGCTACTAGTGGAACTATCACATCGATAGTTCCATCGAAGATGAATGTTGTTGAGTTCAATCTATAGTATGAATATGATAATAAAATTCCCTTTAAACCCTGTCCTCATCACACATGACAGTAATTAGAGGATGGGGAATAGGATCCACAACTAGAGGTAACACTAGCGACTTAGTGCCTTTAACCTCTAGATCAGGGTCATCACCACCCTCTTAGTTTTCTCTCATCAGCATCATGGTGGAATAACTATAAAATTTCAAATAAAAACCCTCAAATATGAGTTATTAATGATAATAACGCAAATATAATAATATGATAGGTACAATCATTCCTATTTAAAATTCACTCCTTTGTTCCGAAATAAAATTTCTTGATTGGGTGATATGGACAACCAAAATGAATATAACACACAATGTATTCTACCACACTAAAGATGGGTGTAGGATCGATTCTTTTTTCCATGGAAGGTTCCAGTTATATGGAATATTAGTTTAACATTTCCATAAAAAAAGCTATAATAACCCTAGATTTTTAAACATTTATATTAATTATTTTTTATGGAATATTTATTTCTATACATAACTAAATGAATAAGAATCAAAATTGTTTAGTTCCTTTATAAACATGGAAACATAAAAAGTAGTTTGTTATTGACGTATGTCACATCCAAATACATTCTTCATAACTATTACTATTTTTAGAAATAGCATACATAAAACATCTTCTCCTAAAATAGGCAATGTAAACATAAGAATGAGTGGGACCATATTCCACATATGGGAAAACATGGGAGATAAATTACCATAAAATAAACATAATAGAATTAGAACCTGATTATAAAATATTGAATACCATACCTTGAATAATAATAACCACAATCATGATCCACAATATAAATATTAGTAGTTCATAATCCATTATTCATATGGAAATAAAATAAAATGATCCATGAGATAATAAGACATTGAATTTTTGAAATATATATATATATATATATATATTCATATAAAATCACATGTTAAGGATAACTACTAAAAAGATCAAAACAAATTAGTATTGGTCTTTCCACTCATTTACCTACTTTGGGATTGTGCTGACCACACATGAACATTCTTTTTTAGGCTTGGGAAGACTACTTGTACACCTTCCTTTTTGGGAATCGGCTAACTACTCAAGCACCCTCCTTTTGGAGTTGGAAAAAAACCCATATACCATTATATTTGTAATTTTTATAAACACTCATGTACCCCCATATTTTTACAAAGGCTCTACACTCAGGTATCCAAAACATTGGCCTTGGGATAAACATCAATGTAACCTCAGAGCACACATGGAATTTATCATTACCTAATGAATAAAATCTCTATCTGTGTGCATCCATCATGTAAACTAAAATGGGCTCACCTTATACTATCTGGGACACCCCATAATATATGTTGTAACTTTCTCACCAAGCGAAATATATGATTATCCATCATATATGTTGTAGTGGGCTTACGTGATACTATATTGGACTTCCTATCATATAGTATATATCTATGAATGATGAAATTTATAATGTGAAATTAGAAGGAATAGCACCACAAAAACCATTTTAATACAATCATAATGTAATCATAACTTGTTTAAGCCACTGAAAAGAAATGGGTTTCATTAAAATCTATTTGGAAATTAAACATGTTCAACACAAATCATTCCATTAATACATAATCCATTCAGTTAAAAAATATGAATGGAATCCATTCATTATATCCCTAATAATGTATAAGTAAATGTAATGTATTTGATCATAGAAGAAATTTTTTTTTAAAGGATCTTTAAAATTATTTATTGAGGAAAATATTAATTCCCATTTTAAAAATTCATTAAAAATATAAATCATTTTGAATACCATTTTCATTGAAAAAATTAGTACAAAAAAATAAAAGAATATATGAATTTAATTTTAATAAACTTTTAAATCCTAAAATATATGAAAATAATTTTTTATCAATATGATCATAAAATATGATTAAAAAATAAATATAATTTTTTTTTTTGAAAACATGGTTTTTGATAAAAAATCGATTTCTGACCATAGATATGAATATTTTTGGCACTTCCATAAAATATTTCATTAAATTCCATTAGTACTAAAGATATTAAATATGGTACAAATATATTATTATTTTTTCGAACAACCATATTATAATAAAATTAATTATATTTTTTTAAATTTATAGATAATAATATATCATGAATTGAATAATAATCATAAAAAATCTCTTTAAACCATTATATTATTGGGATAAACAATTACTAATTTGGTAAATTTGAATCATAATTTCGATGTAATAATATCATTACATAAATCTTAAAATATAATTAATATCATGATATTTCTAAAATAACATGTCATATGTGGTGTATATACACCACATAAATGAATATATCTCTATAATGTAACATGTGCCTCAAAGATGAAATTTTTTTCTAAAAATTATCTTATGGATTTGGTAACGTAAATATAGTAACCCCATGAATGAGTTATCATAAAATTTATGTATAAATACCAAAAAAATTAATAGAATCATAAATTTCATTAATTTTTATTATAGTCAAAACATATAAGAAATAGGTTGTGAATATAGCTTGTGTCTCACAAAAGTACAAAGTGAGATCAAAACACCTTGCCTTATGCATTGACTAACATCATTCATGGTCAACCATGTTGTATAATATATATATATATATATATATATATATATTAGTAATGATCCATAGAAAAAATAACATCTAAATTATACCATATATGACTTTATTATGAATTTTCATGACCTGTTTAAGAAAAATTCCCTATTAAAGTTATGCTTTGAGTAATAACTGCATTGTTTTAATACATGTTTTTACGTGTTATTCTTAATCCTATTGCATATATCATGACTTAATCATATTACATATGGTATCAATTTTATAAAATATATATATTAAATATATATTTACATATTTCAATCTATCAAATTTAGTTACAGTAATTAAATACACCATTCATGGTGATATTAGACTGAACATACGGATGTACATTATTCTTATTTTCTTTCCATGTTGAATGATAATATATATATATATATATATTATAATTAAATTTTATTATCTATTCTATAAATGTTTTTTTATTTTAAATTTTTTTTTATTAAATTATTTGTATTATGTAATTAAATCAAATCACATTGTATGGTTGTTGTCAACGGTACACACGAACAACATTATCATATTCTCAACAATGATGATATATGTTATAATAAAACTCAAAAACAAAATTCATAAAAATAATTAATATCGTATATAATTAGTATTTCAAAAATTATTATTGACCATGAATGGTAGTAATTTGTTAAAATGACATTGGTTCTTAAGGTAGTTGTCCACCAAACACACAGAGGACAATTTCATGACACATTTGATGGGAATGTGTGTAGTTATAGGTCAGACTGATAGAATAACAACATATCAATATATTTTACATACCTATGTCATTATATAAAAATGATATATATATAATTTTATGTATTTGAGGAAGAAATAAAATCTTTCACTGATGAAGGTTACCTCTTCTTCAGGATTCTCTTTTTGGTTCACACCAATAGAAATCCTATTTGGAATTTTGTCCCAATATGAGTCTTTTTGGATTAAATTAGGGCTGTGAAAGAAGTGAAATGGTTAGGTATTTCTAAATTGAATTTCCCTTTTGGGTTTCAATACAGTGGGAGAGGGGTGACCTTTTATAAGTTGGGAAATGAAAACATTTGGTATTTTTCAAAATAAATTTATGTGAACACTCATTTCTACCAAAAAAGAATCCACTCTTGCATGAAACTATATATTCAAAGGTAAAATGACAAAATATATTGATTAAATGAGTTTTTACATTGTTTTCGGAAATTTTTCCCATTATGAATATTGTTTAGCCCCTTGGTAAAATTGTTTTTCACTTCATCCATGTGATTAATTTTTATCGATTTCACTAAAAACGTTTGTCAAAAACTATGTTTTCATTATTGTAAATTATAAATTATGTTGATTACAAATATAGAATACCATATTTTTAAATTAATTTTATATTGGTCTCAAAATATTATTTCAAATTAATCCAATAGACAGAATATAAAATCTCAAATTTAAAGTGAAAAAGTGTAAATATAGAAAGGTTATGATATCCAATTTAAATATGAAGTCGATTAAAATTAAATAAATTGGACTAATATGTTTTTTAAACTATTTAGGAATTAAAAATAATTTATAATTAAATTTATCTATAAAAATATTTTCTACAAGAAGGCGGTATTCAGTTAAAAATCAATGCTTTTCACTATTCATTCATAATGAATCTGCTTATAAAAATAACAAACCCTAACCGATTATTCTAATTATTATTTAAAAACATATGTTTACATTATTAAATATAATATATGATATTAAAAAAAAGTAAAATATGTTTTCTATTATAGGTAGGTAAAACTCTATTTTCAAAAATTATTCTTTTTATGGATAAATTTGATTAATATTTTTATCTTTTCTACAATGCACATATGGTGAATATTAAATATTTTATTAAATTTATAATATATAAATTTACATAAAATTATTTAACAAAATCGTTTTTTAATTTATTGAGATAAAACATGTTTTTCCTTTGAAAAATATTTTCCCGGAAAATGAAATTATTTATTTGCATAGAGTTCTAAGATTAATTTAAAATTATTTTGTAATAAAATAACATATTTTATAATATTTTATAAAAAAATTTATAAATTATTTATTCACTGTAATATAAACTATTAAAAATGTTATGTCATAACTATAATAATATTTTAATAGTATTTTAAATTTCATTTAAACTCAGTGTTGTGTGTAATGCATTCTATGATAATTGTTCCTTGTTAAAATTTCAATACATGTTATATCATGTAACAGTCGTAAGACTTTGTTATTTATGTATTATAACCTAAACTCAATTTTTCTTTGTTGCACAAGATTTACATAGTGTTGCATATAAAGAATGCTTAAGTTGGTGTAGCATTCAGTTGATGCCATTAAATAATTAAAATTTAGTCCATAAAAATTCCTAAAAAATTCGAGGATTTACATTCTACCCCCATTAAACATTTTTTTTCTATAAATTTTACTATGTCTTCAATGTTTTAATACATTAATGTTTATTTCAAAAAAAATTATCATAAAAATTAATAATGAAACCCATATTGAAAAAGGTAATTTTATAGACTTAATGGATACCCTAATTAATTAAAAATTATGATTCAAAATTAGATAACATAGGTGGGATGTTAATAATTGGTTATAGAATAAATGTCCAAATAATTATAGAGAGTGAAAAAAATAATATATCCAAAGAATGTGGGTGATCAAGATATAGAATGTAGACACAATATAAAAGAACCCATATCTTCATCTTAGTAGTGGATTTAGATTTCTAGTGTTTTTGAGAAAAAGAGGAGAATATGGAAATTGAAGGGGTACACGCCGTGTACTTGGGAGTACATACTAAGTAGCTGGTTTCTACATGTGACCATGTACAGGCCTTGTAACGGCTGAGTACATGGCCATGTGAGGTGACATGGAGACCACCTAATGCATGGCCCGTTAAAGGCATATACATGACGTTTCAATTAAAATAACATGTCGTATACTTTTATTTTTTTGTTAAATTAGACTGGGGTCATGTATAATTGGCAGAAATGCAATTTTCTAAACTTGTCTCATCCAAGAGTGACCCTAGGTTGCGATTCTTCTATGAACCCTCGTTAGACCATTAATTCTATGAATCTACCACCATTGATTGCATTTGAATCTCCATGATTAGTTATTCCTTTTTATAGTGCCAAGTTCTTCGATTTATCATATTTCGCGATATATCCAAGGTTGAGAATTTTTAGATGTTTTTGTAGATCTATGAAATTAAAGGATGATTCAAGGGATGATGCAAGAGTATATCGATCGTACAATGCTGTGGTAGGTGGATTGTTCCTTCCCATAGATTGTATATGAATTATTTGTTCAAAATGTCATAATACCCTATTTTTTTATATTTCGTGTTTCATGGTTTAAGCCAATTGATGCTAATATGATTTTTTACCGGAGTTGGGACTCAGGTTTATAAATAGAGTTAGTTTTTCATGACATGGAAGTGTTTTCCCATGTTTGATTTGATATTGACTATTTGTACTACTATTGGCTATTAAGATGATTGATTTCCATGACTAGTGTTGTTAGGATGGAGTAATCTATCTAATAATATGATATTATTTGTAGTTGTTTATCAATATAGAAAGTTTAGGTACACTTTGGCTGTTGAACATCGTTTGTGCACAATTTCTTTACATAGGGTAGTGGTAACCTGCTTTAGTGAGACCATAGTGGAAATTAACATTGAGGGCTTCCCCATAGTGTCTATTATTCATTATCATGATTGAAGACCAGAGTGGGGATTGAAATTGAGTGATCCCTCAGAGTTTCTATAGTTTCCATTTTGAGACCATAGGAGGGATTGACATAGAGTGCTCCCTCAGAGTGTCTATAGTTACCATTACGAGACCACATGAGGAATTTACATTCATTTCTTTCTCAGAGTGTTTTGAGTTTATATTTAAAATAATATAGGGGAATAGAAGGTGATTTATTCTTAAATAATTAAATGTTTAAATGATAATAAATGGGTTAGACCGTTTGGGCATACCCAGGAGGTCGTTGTATCATTGAATATGTTTATCCAGAGGGGTTACGCTATAAGAACATACCCAGAGGGTTACATGAGATTGATTAGTTGAACCAGAGGGGATATGATATGAGATCACACTAGAGGGTTTTTTGTTTTCATTCGGTTGAGTGATAGAAGAATGTAAATGAATGTAATTGAAACTGTAGGAATATTTAATTTTGATTACTTCCTTTTTTATTGATTTATTTTTTCTTATTTACTGCCATATAAATTTATAAACTGTTAGGCACATATCATTGTGTGGTTCTCAACTGGGATTCGCCTCACACTTAGTTTGGGTCACACATTTGGGCCCACATAGATAATATTGCTACAGGTATAGATAAGTGAAATCACACTTCTAGTTTATGTACTTTATTATTGTAGATCTCGATAGCATGCTACCAAGATGAGTCATGCAATGCTGCTATAGTTATTTAAATGTTTTTATTGTAATTTGGTTTTGTACTGTATTCTCGAATTGTGACTTGTTTGGCTACATTCCTAGATATATGTGACTTGCATCATCATTGATATATATATATATATATGCTGCAGTTGCTTATTTACTTCTAGTCTTCCATTGTTTACTACTGTATGATATTCTTATTTCATTCACTACTATTATCTGTTTCTTTTCACTGCATTACTCTTCCAATGTGGGCCTAGTGTCCCCAAAATCACACCCACGACCCTCATTGTTAGTGGGCATCCTCTGGAATTTGGGGAAATGAGCTTGAGGCCATGTGACCAATAGAGTGTGGGGAACCTCTAGGTGGCACACGAAGCTTGGTTGTTACAATGTTTTATGAGAGGAAATTATTTTCTTCTTGACATACTATTTGGAGCCTATAGATAGGTAAAAGAAGAAATACGTAGTTGTTAATAAGCTCTACTTGGGAGTAGTTAAATCATGTACATGGAAAAGCCAATTTACCTCTTATATTTCAATTTTTTTCTTAATTTTTCAAATATTACAGTTCATTTGATATCACCATTGGGTGATTCACATGTTTTTTCATTTAACGTTTATAATATCGAGGTTTTATTTATGTTTCATCCTAATGAGATGAGTGAATTACATCTCATACATCATATAACAACATGCTAGTGTTCACATATCTTACATTGTTTCCTCTCCATATAGGGTGAATTGCATATTGTATGTTGTTGTGATATATTTTGAGCTATATATGAATTATATTCTAGTAACTTCCATGATATAATACTTAATATTTGATAGGGTATTGGATTGAGTATGTTTTGGTTTTAATGAATTCCATACATTGGATCTTGAGGTGTTATGGCCCCTCGTGGATCAATATTTGGGGGATCATTGCACTGTTATTCTTGAATATGACATGTATATGATTCAAAACATTGATTCAAAGGATGTATGGGCCCTCATAGTTCAGAATGCGGAACTTCAATGTTCATTTTAGTGTTTTTCTGGGTCATGGAGCAGTTTTTGGGATTACTCTTCGGAAAAACCCAAAATAAATGTTGTGTGTTGATGAATACATGACACGTATCATTCTATTCGGGAAGGAACTATTTTTCTTAGGTACATGACTTGTACTGTATCTACATGCCATCTAGTCTCTTATTGTGTATCTAGCTATTTGGGAAGAGACATTGGGTTGGGAAATCCTTCAAATAATATGTCATGTATCGTATGTAAATGTAGTGTTGTAGGGATAGTGTGTCCACACATGTGACTAATGAAACTTAGGGATAAATCTTAATTTATACATGCCATGGAAATTTTGAACACTCCGTGTAGAGTAAACCATGTATCCGGACATGTGACTAACATCATGGGTCAGTGAAATCCTTATAGTACATGTGATGTATGGAATGAATGAGTTGTGAAGTATCATTCTAGGAGAACCATGTGGGTTTGTCATGTAGAATACCTCGCGCTGGGGAAAACAATTAAAGTACCCTCCCTGCCATGGGAGAACATGCCGTGTGAATGGGGTTGTACATGACCAGTGTTGGTAGGAGTACACACCCATGTAAAGGCTTAATGGAACACACCATGTAGGGTCATACACACCGAGTATCCCAGTTTTAAAAAACATGAATTTTTTCCTTCACATGTTCCATTATTTCACTTATTAGATTATGTCCTTGATAATCATGAACTAAGGTGTGAGCTTGACCTTGTAGAGTCATACCTCCATGACATCCATCTATTGTACCCTTGATATAGGGAAATGATCAGACACCTGACATGGTAGATTAGGGTTTACCAGTAGACCATCACATCATGCATGTCTTGGAACCAGTCATCAATCCAGATACATGTGTCGATGCAATGTTCTGAGAAGGATTTATGAGGTTTATGAAGACTATTCAGGTAGCACCACATCATGCCCTGTCTATGGAAGAGTTGACGTGGGTCTTCTAGAAGTAGCATCCAAACACTAACTTTGGGGATGGAGGACCACATGCTACTGAGTCATGGTTAATAGACATTTAATCTATCTTTATGAATTTGGAGATGCCACCAGACTGGAGGGTGAATATCTCTACATATTTTCACCTTGAATCTGCCAAGTGATGGTGGGATGTGATCTCACAGGAAATACATCACCAGGTAATGGCATTTAAGGAGTTGTAGTGTATCTTCTACAATTACTTCTAACTGTATACATTGGGGGTTGATCAAGCCTGAGTGTTCATGAATTTGGAGCATGGTAATCTCTTGGTCATGATGTATTCTTCTTGCTTCATATATGTCTATCATTTCACACCCATTCTTGGGGGTGATGAGCTCTACCAATGAAGGATGTTTGATGATGGTCTCAGGAATGAAATCCAATCTCTGGTGAACATTTTTAGGTTGATAACCATATCATCTATAGTAAATTAGGCACTGATAACATTGTTAAAACTGAAATATTTTGATGGTTTGTCCCATGGATGTTAAGAATCCAATGATTGTGCTTCTTTGGCTGACAGTGGGAAGTAACGTAGGGAGTCTACACTTGGAGATCAGAGTTGGTGAGATACACCATCAAGTACACATGTGGTATGCCAAAAGTGTGGGAAGGGTAGGTGTACAAGGACACATTGCCTGAAAAACCTAATGAAGTGTTGATATTGTGGTATGATGGGTCATCTTAAGCGTTTCTGTTAGTTCTTCATACCAGCATCGGGTGACAGAGGTTCTTCTCTGACTCCATGTTATAGGGCCGGACCACCAGTTTATCATTAGTCTAGGAACTAGTGTTTTTCTGGCCTTTCAAGCTGTGGTAGCAAGTCTTCAGATATTCAGCGCAACATGGTGGATCAACTCAAGGTGGTCAGTCAAGGTCAAAGGGTCATAGTATAAGCCATAACTTTTCATCGGAGCAGGCACACCAGGAGTAGGATCTCTAACCCTCTACAATTTGAGGAATTATTCTCATTTCCTTTGTTATATCTTCTGCACTTTTCAATATAGGATCATCCAATTATTTCATATTTGTTGTTGTTGTGGAGAGCCTTGGGATTTGTATCAATACTTCTAATGATGAATTGATCATGGACACTCCGTTGGGGAGAATGACTACTATTTTACGTCAGTTCAATGAGTTCCCACATGAGGTTGGTCGGTGTCAGTTATTCAGGGACATTTATGCCCTAGAGATGACAGTCTATGATGTCATTATCAGAATTGACTATTCAGTTCCCTTCTAAACTGTTGTTCACATCGATCATTGTTAGGTGAGTTTTACACCAGCAGATGGAGATTTGTTCATACATAAGGAAGAATGGGATGTCCAATAATGCAGATCATGACCCAAGCATCATGGGTTGGGATGAGTTATATCTAGATTTCTGTCTATATCTAGATGACCCTAATACTACACAGGTGGAATTTCGTCCAATGGTGGGTCATTTTAGTGATGTCATTCCAGAGGAATTTTCAACAATTACATTGGAGTGAGAGGTGGAAATTAATATTGAGTTTGTACTAGGAGTGGAACTGGTGTCCATTCCTCCTTATATAATTGATACACCAAATGTAGGAGCCCAGGAAGCAATTAGAAGGGTTACATGCAAAGGGTTTCATCCGATCCAACACGTCTCCTTGGGGTTCACCATTCAAATTTGCAAAGAAGGCAGACATTACTCTCAGAAATTGTATGTATTATAAAAATCTGAACTATTTGATGTTCAAAAATATACATCCCTTGTCTAGGATTGATTAACTATTTGATTAGCATTGAGGATCCCTGGTGTTCTTGATGGTCAACTTGAGATCTGGTTTTCATTAGTTGCATGTTTGACAATCAGATACACCTCTTACAACCGTTCAGAGCAGGTATGGTCTATATGAGTATATGGTTATGTCGTTTGGTCTCACTAACATGCATGATGATTTCATGGCACTGATGAAATGAGTTTTCTATACATACATGGATTCATTTGTGGAAGTCATTGTGGATGATATCTTGGTGTACTATCACAATTGACATGACCATGCCGCACATCTGAAGATCATTTTGAGAACACTGATAGAGCATCAGTTCTAAGCTATGCTCTAAATATGCCACTTTTGTATGGGCCAAAATTCATTCATGGGTCATGTTATCTCAGATATAGGGGTATCAGTAGACCCAGAAAATGTTAGAGAAATAGTTTCGTAGAAGAAACTGAAGAACCGATTTGAGGTATGAGGATTTATAAGGATAGCTTGTTACTAAAGATGTTTTATATAGGAATTTTCATTCTTAGTAATGCCACTAATGGGACTGACTAATAAGAGTGTGGAATACCTATGGAAAGATTCATGTGATTCATCTTTTCATCAGCTGATAAGGAGGTTGAATTCAGTCGCAATATACGTTTTTTCATATGAGGTAAAGAGATCCAATATATAATGTGATGCATCATGTGCTGGGATGGGGGAACTGCCCATACAGGGGGAAGGATTCGTTGCGTACGGGTCTCAACAGTTGATTTCACATGAGAGGAATTACCTAACACACGATCTCTAGTTGGGTGTAGTAGTTCACTATTTATGCTATTGGAGACATTTTCTATTGGGAGAGAATATTGTGGTTTTCAGTAACCAAAAAATGTCTCATGTATATCTTTATTCATCATGAACTAAATTTGAGACAGTGAAGGTGCTTGTGTACCTTAATTACATTAATTTTGAGTTTTCCTACATGATAGGGAAATGCAACGAAGTAGCTGGTGCATTGACCTGGAGGACTCAGATACAGGAATATCAGGAGGCCAGAAGTGAGTCAATGCATGTGGCATTGTTTTCTGATATGAATTTGGAAGTTCATGATAGACAAGGGATGTTGTTTCTTTCTTCGGTGGTTGTTACCTTTACTATACATGATCTAGTTCGAATAAAGAATCTATATTATTTAAAGGCTGGGTTTTACATGAGACTATTTCATTAGAAGACACAATTCCAAGATAGATTGTAGTCTAGTATGAGATCATTCACTTTCATGGGTGCGTATGGGTGTTAGAAGACATTCGTGAGGAGATGAGGTAGGATTTTCATTATTCAGTTAGGGGAGTTCATCCTGGCATCACTAAGATTCATTGAAATCTACACTGTAAGTATTGGTGGCACGGTGTGAAAATATATGTTGTAGGGTTTTCCATGAGGCGTTCCACCTGTCAGCAGGTGCAGGCAGAGCGTTATATGCAAAGAGAGATTTTGTAGCAGTTACCCATTCCTGAGTGGAAGTGGAATGATGTCGTTATGGAATTCATGATTGTATTACCAATGTTGCCTCAAGATAATGATTTAGTTTGGGTTTTCATTGACATAGTCACGAAGGATTCGTACTTTTTACCAACCAATGATACATTTAGTGTTTATGGGATGGAAAGGTTTTATATCTAAGAGATCATACATTTTCATGGGGTTCCTCGCTCAATAGATTTTGAAGTGAATTCCCATTTTAAATCTCTGGTCTGGTAGGGACTATAGAGGGCGTTGGTTATAGAGGTACTTTTGAGTACATCTTACCATTTCCAAATAGGTGGAATGTCTGAGTGTACTATTTAGGTGAATAGAGAACATGCTTAGATCATTCGTCCTATATATTAGAGGTTCTTGGGTGAAGAACATTTTTCATGTAATGTTTGCCTTCAATAATAGTTTCCAAGAACTTATTCTGATGGGACCTTCTGAGTCCTTGTACGGTAGTACATGCCGATCACCCCTATGTGGGATAGAGGCTAGAGATCTTGTTGTGATGTGATATTTTTTTCTCCAGGAGACCACATGACAGATAGAGTTGATTCATAATAGGATGGTTACTGAAAAATCATGACAAAAAGCTTATGCTCATAGACGGAGATGACCTCTAGAGTTTGAGGTCGGAGATCATTTTTTTCTACATGTCACACCAGGGATGGGACACAGGAGGGATATGAGATAGATAAATCTTTCCCCAATATTTGTTAGATCGTTTGAGGTTTTTGAAAGGGTTAGTCTGTGTCCTATCAAATTCATTTACCTCATTGGTACTGGGATATACATGACGTCTTCCCCATTTCTCAGCAACGAAATTACCTCTTAGACTCATCTCATATTTTTTAACTTGAGGAGGTTGACCTGGAGGTGTATGAATCATTCTAGGACCATCATATCCAAATTTTTTATCACAATGTTAAGGTTCTCTATGGCTGGTCTGTTGCTCAGGTATGGGTGATATGGAAGAGCCTGTGAGTACAAGATGAGACGTTAGATAAGGAAGCCAATATGTGATCACAATGCCCGAAGTAGTTTGAAGATTCTTCTTCATCATTTCCTCCTTTATAGGGAAATGTAGGGACCAATTTATTTAAAGGGGGATGATTTTTAGAACTTGGATCTTCTTATCAGTTATGTATCATGATTTCTGTTGTTTTCAACAAAAAGAGGAGACTCTGGAAATTTAAGGTGTACATGTTGTGTATGTAGGAGTTCACATCGTGTACCCCATTTCTTGGGGGTGACTGTGTACTATCCGTGTAACAGCCGAGTACAAGTCCATGTGGGGTGAAACGCCTTCTTCTCGAAGCAGGGTCGTGTATAATTTAAAGAAACGCCTTCTTCTCGACAGGTCTCATCCAGGAGCAACCATAGGATGTGATTCTTATCTGATCCCCCGATCGACCATCCATTACTTGAATAAACTGTCTCTGATTGTGCTCAAATCGCCACGGTAAGATATTACATATTCTAGATCATTGATCCTTGATTTCTCATCTTTCGTGATATATCCAAGGTTTGTGGTTTGTGCCTTTCCATAGTTATTAATTGAATTATATGTGAAAAACTACCCAATTCCCTCGTTTTAGGAATTTCAGGTTAAGGGATTTTAACCCTATTGATGCCTGCTATGCTTGTTTTATTGAGTTATAAATCATGTTTGTAAATTGGGTTATTTTTCCATTCTATGAAAGTGTTTTCCCATTTTTTATTTGATATTTACCATTTGGTCTAGTTTTGAATCTTAGGATGGTTGATTTCAATGCCTAATGTTGTTAAGATGGAGTGATATATCTGATGATGTGATATGATTTGTAGTTGTTCAGCCAAGAAGTACTTTTAGTATTACTTGGATATCAACCATTTTTTTGCATGATTTCATTACCCAGGGTGGTGGGAACCTGGTGTACTAAGACCATATATGGAATTGATGTTGAGAGCTTCCTCGAAGTATCTATTATTCATTATCACGGTGCGAGACTATATGAGGGGTTGATGTTGAGTTCTCCCTCAATGTGTTTATAGATACTATTGAGAGTCCATTGGGTGGATTAATGTTGATTTCTCCCTTAGAATGTCTATAGTTATCATTATGAGACCCCAATGGGAATTTACATTGATCTGTTTCTTAGAGTGTCTGTAGATTATCGTTAAAAGACTATAGGGGGAATTGACGGTCAGTGCATCCTTATAGAGACTTTTTTTTCCTGAGACCAAAGGGGTTAGACCATGTGAGCTTACCCAGGATGTCATTGTATCATTGTATATGTTGAACTAGAGGGTTTATTTAACATACCTAGAAGGTTACATGAGATTAATTGGGTAAACCATAGGGGGCGGGTTGTGAGAACTTCTTAGTGGGTTGTTTGATTTTGTTTGTTTGATTTATTGACGAATGTAAATGAATGTTATTGAAACAATATGATTGATTACTTTTGAGTACTACATTGTTTATTTATTCATTTTTTATTGCCTGCCATATATATTCCCTGATTTATAGGCACATATCTTTGGGTGGATGCCTATTGTTTTTTATCTCACACCCTGTTTGGGTCATGCTTTTGGGCCCAAACTGATTATATTGCTGCAGGTATAGATTGTAGAGACCCGAATCTTGACGTACATGGACATTACATTACATTTGCGGAATACTTAGTACATAACAAAAACACACACACAAGGATCGTAATAGTTTAGTGTCTTTGGAAACTCGGAACGTAATCTTCTAATCGTGGTGAAAGATCTTCAACATCTCCTATAAAGATCCTCCTTTTTTTTACCTAAAACATTTCTTTATATCCTGGGGAAAATAAAACATAAAAGGGTGAGCTCAAATGCTCAGTAAGGGTAAACAAAAGAAATATCAATCACATCGTATTCATAAGAACATAACATTTTAGAAATCTTCACCAGCAAAAGAGAGCATAATTTCATAACATGGGATAAATCGTGGCAGTGAAATGTAATCACAATAATCATAACTTAAAACATGATACTTTGTTTCATACACACATAATCATAGAGAATCATTTCTTGTTAGTCAAGACTCATTTCCAAGACTATCTTAGTGGACAAAGTCCATTTCAGAATCGAGTGACCCTTGTTTCAGTCCTGTTTCACTGAACCGGTATAACCTACCATTCCAGCCATGTCTATCTCATGAGATATAAAATCTTTACCCAATGCATTGGAGGGAGATATAGGTCCCACCCATCTCATAATTATACCATTCTTATGTGTGCCACAAAATCATAAATCATACATCATTGCATAACCCATGTAATAAAAATGGGATTCTTAAACAACATGACATCATAAAACAATTCATATAAGATAAAGGAATTCATAAAAATATTTCCATCAAAACATAATCAAATAAATGTAATAATAGGGATAGAAACAGAACCCTTTATTATCTTAGATGGAAAATAATTTTGATAAAACACTTGAAATCCATTCTTGAGGAAAATATCCTTTCTACTTCAAAAACATTTTCCTTTCTTAACATGAATTACAATTTAAAACTAAAATAAGTTGATTAAAAATAAACTTGAAAACTTGTAAAGTATTCTTCTTAGATATAATGTTTTAAAAATCCATTCATGCCGTATAAGTTAAAAAAAACATTCTTCGTACTTTTTTCGGAAAAGTCAAAAAGTACCTCGTACGACAAAAGATTTCATTCATAGATATTACTAAAAACTCACCGAATGGTAAAAATGGATTTAAACAATTGTATGTGGATGGAAATAATATTACATATTGATGAAACATGGATGTGGATGATAAAATACACCCCAGTAAATACTTATGAATAAACAATCTCGGATAAAAATGAGATTGTGATATTTCCCTTACCTTAGGTCCGATTTTCTTTGTACGTGTCCGAAGCTCCTGTATAATGGTTTAAATAATTTTATTGACTTATTCCAGAATCATAAATATTGATATGATATCATATATGGTCATATTCTTAGCTTCTTGTTAGTAATATTTCATTGTTACTTGTTACTCAGGTCTTTATTGCCTTTTGTTCTTATGCGTGTTTTTCTGAATACATTCTTATTCTTCTTTTAAGGTTATAGATACCTTATATCCATAATGGTATTAGTGTAACATATATCATATTTATTCATTCAATTCATTTATATAATTACTATGTAATGATGATCATGTAGAACGAGTCGCATCACATCGTGGAGACGATATTCCGTACGTACGCACGAGTGATGATATCATTCCTATGATCGTGGAACTATATTGCAGTATATATATATTATTTCAGTATCAATATTACTTTATAATAATAATAAATAGTTACTCATTACACCATTATACCCATCCTTTAAATGTGATGGTGGAAAAATATATTACACCACGGCGTGGAGACGGTATTCGGTACGTACGCACGCGCGGTGATTTCATTTTTCCGTGGGATGGATAGAAGGTGAATTATGGTTGTTTCATATTTATAATAACATATCAGTATGTAGGTAATACTGATGTTTTTACTTTATCATGAAACAACTAAAGAAGAAGAAGTTGAAGAAGAAAGAAATTGAAAAGATCGGTAATGGATATTACCTCTTCTTTGGAACGCCTCTTTGAACCCTCCACTTAGGGAACTATGATTGGTCTTTGAAGAAGACCAGGACCTCTAGAATTATTCTAGGGATGTGGAGAGGAGAAAATGGTAGGGGTTGGCCGAGCCTGAGTGCTCAAATTGGTGTGAGGAGGAGGGGGAGGAGGTTCCCTTTTATAAGGGAGGAGAGGGGCACCTTAGGGATATCTCAAAATATTATTTTATATTAAAGTCAAAATCGGTTTATAATGGTTCCAAAGGGTCTTATTTCGAAGCTAAAGTGGGGATGGGTAGAAATCCTATCAAACAATAGGATTTAGACAAGTTTGGGGTATTATTTTAACCTTATAAATTAGATTTAACTCTAAGTTAAATAATTTAACTTTTACCGTGCATTTTTGTTTTCTTTCACTATATGGTTAATAAACTTACAATAACATTCCAAACGAACCCCAAATTGTTTATTATTAATATATATATCCTTAGCTAAGTCATTTGGCCGAAACTTAGATTTTTAGGAATACAATAACAATTAATAATATAATATTTGATTTAAAAACTATTTTGTGTCAATTTTGACACTATTTGATATATGATTTTTTTGAAAGTCATAACAGAATTATATGTCCGAACCAAGTTGATTAAATCAAAATTAATATATCATAGTAATCTAGAAAATTAGTGGATTTCATAAAAAGTCTCAAATTACATTTATTTTGGTGTTTATAACATCAATTATGTCAATATTTCATTAATAAGATAATTATTTCATCATCGTTGTGTCATAAATAAATTAAGTTATTTAATGTCTAAAAATTACAAATAAAATACCATTATGTAGGAAATCTTTTTATATTTCTAATGAATATTTATAGTCGAATTTATCTTATTTATAACCCCATATTTAAAATGATTTACTTATTAAACATTGATTTTAACTATTTTAATCCTTCTTTAAATAAATTAATAATAAATGTCCTAATCTAATCCAAGTGGGCCTAAATGGTCATATTTTTATTCCTAAGTTTGTTTTTGGTCGAATTACACTTGTCCAATAGAATTAGTACATGTGTTAGGGTAATATTAATATCATATTTACCCTTAGTTACCCTATTTACTATTAACCGCGGTAAAAAAAGTAAAAAGTTACTATTCACCAAAAAATTATTTTTATCTCATTGAACCAAATTTTACTTACTAATATCAACCGGGTCTGTCGGATTTTTGAAATTCCATTCACAGAAGCGGTAAAATTAAGTTTTATGCAAAATTTAGTTTTTAACCTACCACTTAGTGGTTTCACTATTCATCAAAAATTGAAAGTTTTCAGAAAAATACCAAAATTTCACCCTAGGCTAATTTCGATATTCTGAGTCCAAAAATGAAGTCCATTTTGAAAAATAAAATTTATAAAATTTAAAAAAGTGGTTATTACTATTCATAACGGATAGTTTTAATAGCATATTGTTGTTTAGTGAAACTCGGTATTGCGTATGACGCACACTATCGAGGAAGGTTGTGATTGCTTGTAATGAAAGGCAAGTCAAGGATGCGTGTTGTGCAAGCTCCTTTTTGTGTTGCGTACAACACAAGACATTAGTGAAATTAAAAAGAATATTTTTCATAAAATCTTGGGCTGTTACATTCTACCCCACTTAAAATGAATTTCGCCCTCGAAATTCGTCGGGGTTATAAATGGTTTACTATTCGAAAGTTTCATTAATAGAAACCCACATCGTAAAAAGGAATACCAAAACCAATATTTTAAAACAAAAGTATGAAACTTAAAGGTTACCCAAATAAACTAATCACTGGGTTTCCATCATGTTCTGATGGAGAGTGGTAGAGAACATGGCTATGGAAAAGCCAACAATCACAAATCCATAAATTTGTGACGATCTAAGGTACCATCCGATTCATCAGGTATAAGATCACTAGGACAACATTTTTGGTTTTCCACTTCATCTCTTAAATAAATGAAGTTGAATTTGTTATTCGTGAAGTGTTAGCAGATCATGTGAGAGAATGACGGGTCATTCCATCTATCTCAAACAAAAGGTTAGCAAAAATTATATACATAAGTCGATCTATAGTGAGATTAATCACATATGGTTCCTAAAATGGACTTATACTTCATATATCATTCTACTTAATATAATAAAACTAGTTTCTACTAAACAGGGACTTCCTGTAGGCCAGTGGTAGGCGATAAAGGCCAGTCGCACTTCGGTTGTGGGTTCGATTCCCACAGCCTTGTCTGAAGCAATGGGCTGTCGCCCGTCCTGCAGGTTGTCCTTTTTCTAAAACTAAATTACTATAACATCCCATCAATAATATCAAGAAAACTTCTATCCTTAAACAATACTAACTTATGTCCAACATAATCTATTCTAATCTTTAGGCTTATCCATAATACTGCAGTCCACTCTCATAACATAGTGAAAATGATTACCAGAGATTTAACACCATCGTCGATCCCCATATATCATAAGATATGTTTTTTTGGTCACATTCCAAACATTCAAAGGCCTTAATAATGTATTATCTTGAATACCCATTGATCCTTAGTGAAAACATGAATGCAGTTAAACGTTAACTCTTTCCACATACCAAAACCCAAAAATTCTCTATACTCAAACCATGATATAACCTTCTCCTTATATCAGTCATGAGCTCATGAATAAAATCAAACACCTCATTATCTTATTATTCCTTCATTATGCGCATATCATCTAAATTATAAAAATATCTGAATAACCTTTCATGGATAGTGGTACCATTAATCATAAACTTTCATAACTCTCGGAAAGACAAACAGTGTAACAATCCTTAGATGTCTCTTTATTCCATAGTAGCATGAGATTTCTTATACAACATTACACATGATAAACATGTAATCATTCCACTACACTCTTAAACCATTGACCGAGCTTCAACAATTCTTTCATCTAACATATTATTTGTAGTCTCTTCATCATCATCAACATAAATACTTCCCATATGACCATACTGATTATCTTCATGAGACTTTCCCTTAGGGCATTGGTTTGCATAATGCCCGTACATTCCACATTTAAAACATTTAACCATTGTTGATGTCGTAGCAATACCATTATCCTCATCCATAGTGTTAACTGAACCTTTTCCTTTGCACTTACTTGCTTTGTGTCCTTCTTTTCCACACCCAAAGCATCTTCCAGTTCCTTTGAAACATTCTCCTTGATTCTTCTTCCCACATGATTTACATAGGGGAAATTAAACTTTCTTTCCTCTATGATCATCATGAAACTCCATCTTTCTCTTTTTAGCCGAGTTTGGAAACTTACCAAATTTTACTTTATTGATCATATTATGAGATTGCTGATTCGGCATAATAATGATGTTTGGACTTCGAAATCCCATTTCATTATGAAGAATATCATTCCATTGTCCATCATATCCTCCATTATCGTGAATCATCTTGTTTCCAGCCATTTTCTAAAACCCAAAAAAAATAGTGTGAGAGGCAAAAATCATGCTAGGGAAAACAACATAATAAAGGGGGAGTACCCTCAATATATAACATCTTATGTTAAATTCTATGATCTTTACCGTAGTTCTAGGACTGTATCCTATACGTATACTTATACTTAGGGACATCCCTAGACATACATTATAAATATCTCTACGGATCTCACTAAAGTTCTCGCATCCTAGTTTCCAATGGTTGACTAAACCTTTCCTCTGATACCAACTGTAGAGACCCGAATCTTGACGTACATGGAAATTACATTACATTTTCGGAATACTTAGTACATAACAAAAACACACACACAAGGATCGTAATAGTTTAGTGTCTTTGGAAACTCAGAACGTAATCTTCTAATCATGGTGAAAGATAATCAACATCTCCTATAAAGATCCTCCTTTTTTACCTAAAACCATTATTTATATCCTGGGGAAAAGAAAAAATAAAAGGGTGAGCTCAAATGCTCAGTAAGGGTAAACAAAAGAAATATCAATCAGATCGTATTCATAAGAACATAACATTTTGGAAATCTTAACCTGCAAAAGAGAGCATAATTTCATAACATGGGATAAATCATGGCAGTGAAATGTAATCACAATAATCATAACATAAAACATGAAACTTTATGGCATACACAAATAATCATAGAGAATCGTTTCTTGTTAGTGAAGACTCATTGACAAGACTATCTTAGTGGATAAAGTCCATTTCTGAATCGAGTGACCCTCGTTTCAGTCCTGTTTCACTGAACTGGTATAACCTACCATTCCAGCCATGTCTATCTCATGAGATATAAAATCTTTACCCAATGCATTGGAGGGAGATATAGGTCCCACCCATCTCATAATGATACCATTCTTATGTGTGCCACAAAATCATAAATCATACATCATTGCATAACCCATGTAATAAAAATGGGATTCTTAAACAACATG
This sequence comes from Viscum album, assembly GCA_963277665.1. Classification (NCBI taxonomy): domain Eukaryota; kingdom Viridiplantae; phylum Streptophyta; class Magnoliopsida; order Santalales; family Viscaceae; genus Viscum; species Viscum album. The sequence goes on from OY728157.1 coordinate 603,589,161, forward strand.
ACATCATAAAACAATTCATATAAGAGAAAGGAATTCATAAAAATATTTCCATCACAACATAATCAAATAAATGTAATAATAGGGATAGAAACAGAACCCTTTATTATCTTAGATGGAAAATAATTTTGATAAAACACTTGAAATCCATTCTTGAGGAAAATATCCATTCTAGTTCAAAAACATTTTCCTTTCATAACATGTCTTACAATTTAAAACTAAAATAAGTTGATTAAAAATAAACTTGAAAACTGGTAATGTATTCTTCTTAGAAATAATGTTTTAAAAATCCATTCATGCCGTATAAGTTAAAAAAACATTCTTCGTACTTTTGTCGGAAAAGTCAAAAAGTACCTTGTACGACAAAAGATTCCTTTCATAGATATTACTAAAAACTCACCGAAGGGTAAAAATGGATTTAAACAATTGTAGGTGGATGGAAATAATATTACATATTGATGAAACATGGATGTGGATGATAAAACACACCCCAGTAAATACTTATGAATAAACAATCTCGGATAAAAATGAGATTGTGATATTTCACTTACCTTAGGTCCGATTTGATTTGTACATGTCCAAAGCTCCTGTATAATGGTTTAAATAATGTTATTGACTTATTCCAGAATCATATATATTTATATGATATCATATATGGTCATATTCGTAGCTTCTTGTTAGTAATATTTCATTGTTACTTGTTACTCGAGTCTTTATTGCCTTTTGTTCTTATGCGTGTTTTGCCGAATACATTCTTATTCTTTTTTAAGGTTATAGATACCTTATATCCAGAATGGTATTAGTGTAACATATATCATATTTATTCATTCAATTCATTTATATAATTACTATGTAATGATGATCATGTAGAACGAGTCGCATCACATCGTGGAGACGGTATTCTGTACGTACGCACGAGTGATGATATCGTTCCTATGATCGTGGAACTGTATTGGAGTATATATATATTATTTCAGTATCAATATTACTTTATAATAATCATAAATAGTTACTAATTACTCCATTATACCCATCCTTGTAAAGTGATGGTGGAAAAATAGATTACACCACGGCGTGGAGACGGTATTCCGTACGTACGCACGCGCGGTGATTTCATTTTTCCATGGGATGGATAGAAGGTGAATTAGGGTTGTTTCATATTTATAATAACATATCAGTATGTAAGTAATACTAATGTTATTACTTTATCCTGAAACAACTAAAGAAGAAGAAGTTGAAGAAGAAAGAAAGTGAAAAGATCGGTAATGGATATTACCTCTTCTTTGGAACGCCTCTTTGAATCCTCCACTTCGGGAACTAAGATTGGTCATTGAAGAAGACCAGGACCTCTAGGATTATTCTAGGGAAGTGGAGAGGAGAAAATGTCAGGGGTTGAAAGAGATTGAGTGCTCAAATTGGTGTGAGGAGGAGGGGGAGGAGGTGCCCTTTTATAAGGGAGGAGAGGGGCACCTTAGGAATATCTCAAAATATTATTTTATATTAAAGTCAAAATCGGTTTAAAATGGTTCCAAAGGGTCTTATTTCGAAGCTAAAGTGGGGATGGGTCGAAATCCTATCAACCAATAGGATTTAGACAAGTTTAGGGTATTATTTTAACCTTATCAATTAGATTTACCTCTAAGTTAAATAATTTAACTTTTACCGTGTCTTTTTGTTTTCTTTCACTATATGGTTAATACACTTACTATAACATGCCAAACGAACCCCAGATTGTTTATTATTAATATATATATATCCTCATCTAAGTCATTTGGCCGAACCTTAGATTTTAAGGAATACAATAAAAATTAATAATATTTTATTTTATTTAAAAACTATTTTTTGTCAATTTTGACACTATTTGATATTTGATTTTTGTGAAAGTCATAACAGAATTATATGTTCGAACCAAGTTGATTAAATAAAAATTAATATATCATAGTAATCTAGAAAATTAGTGGAATTCATAAAATGTCTCAAATTACATTTATTTTGGTGTTTATAACATCAATTATGTCAATATTTTATTAATAAGATAATTACTGCATCATCGTTGTGTCATAAATAAATTAAATTATTTAATGTCTAAAAATTACAAATAAAATACCATTATGTAGGAAATATTTTTATATTTCTAATGAATATTTATAGTCGAATTTATCTTATGTATAACCCCATATTTAAAATGATTTACTTATTAAACATTGATTTTAACTATTTTAACCCTTCTTTAAATAAATTAATAATAAATGTCCTAATCTAATCCAAGTGGGCCTAAATGGTCATATTTTTATTCCTAAGTTTGTTTTTGGTCGAATTACACTTGTCCAATAGAATTAGTACATGTGTTAGGGTAATATTAATATCATATTTACCCTTAGTTACCCTATTTTCTATTAACCGCGGTAAAAAAAGTAAAAAGTTACTATTCACCAAAAAATTATTTTTATCTCATTGAACCACATTTTACTTACTGATATCAACCGTGTCTATCGTATTTTTGAAATTCCATTCACAGAAGCGGTAAAATTAAGTTTTATGCAAAATTCAGTTTTTAACCTACCACTTAATGGTTTCACTATTCATCAAAAATTGAATATTTTCAGAAAAATACCAAAATTTCACCCTAGGCTAATTTCGATATTCTAAGTCCAAAAATGAAGTCCATTTTGAAAAATAAAATTTATAAAATTTCAAAAAGTGGTTATTACTATTCATAACGGCTAGTTTTAATAGCATATTGTTGTTTAGTGAAACTCGGTATTGCATACGACGCATGCTATCGAGGAAGGTTGTGATTGCGTGTAATGCAAGGCAAGTCAAGGATGCGTGTTGTGCAAGCTCCTTTTTGTGTTGCGTACAACACAATACATTAGTGAAATTAAAAAGAATATTTTTCATAAAATCCTGGGTTGTTACATAGATAAGGGAAAAGACCCTTCATCATTAGGTGCATGATTGTTGTGGAGATGGAGAGCATTGGACCCTACAGGGGATAGGGATGTTGTAAGAGTTATTTACCTGTTTTCTATGTAAATTGGTTTAGTAATGTATTCAAGATTTTTGACTTGTTTGGAACCTTTACTAGATACTTGTGACATGAATCATTATTGACATATATTTATATTGCTCAATTTTTTATTTACTTCTAGCCTTTTTTCTTTTTTACTTACGTATTTTATTCATATTTATTCCTCTACTATTATTCGTTTCATTTCACTTCATTACTCTTACATTAAGGGCATAGTTTCACCACTGTTGAATCCAATGACCTCAATTCTAGTCGGCAACCACTGGTATTCGTGGAAATACACTTGTGGCCATGTGACCAACTAGGTATGGGACACCCCTGGTGGAACTCAAGACTATGAAATTATAGAAAACCACAACCAAATTAAAATGGAAAGGTCAATGTAATAATAACATGTTATGATAATATGAAAAAAATATTTAAAAATCAAATTACTAATCTGGATGAACTTTCATGGGATGATATACATACTTCATTTCATTCAATTTTAAATAGAACAGTCTCATCACATGATTGTGCCTTGATCAATTTCCACATAATAAATTACTATATGAAATGAAGGTGAATTTTCAATACCATAAGTACTAACAGATCACAATACCCATAAGTTGAATTATAAGTCAATATTTATATCTTTAGATATCATTTGATGAAATATTTAACTATTTTTTATAAGAAATCATGAATTTTTAAGTAATACACTAATCAACAATCCTCATTTTGGGATTAATTTAGACAAATCCATAAATGGATGACTCTATTACCCTCTAAAAATTCACAATTTGTAATTAATTTCTCATAATATCAATGGAATATCATAAAATTATTCTTCTAAATATCAATAAGCAGCACATAATAGTCACATGAAATATATTTGAATAAAATGATCATATATTCTCTTTAGCTAGGGTAATTACCAACAAAACATTAAATATATCTTAAAATATCCTTAATTGGGAAACATCATATCATATAAAAGATAGAGAGGTGGGCCAAAAATATTTAAATTATTACCAACCATAAACTTACAATCCCATGATAGAATCCCTAACACTTATTTTAATATTACCTAGATACAAATATACATACAGGCATTAATTCACATTTTATTATATATGAAATATTTTATATTAAAAAATCAATGTAAATATTTTGCTCAACAATATAGTAATTGAATATTTTATTTCATTTTTCCTTAATATATGTAGATAATTAAATTAAATTTCACTAATTCATGTACAAAAATATTTCAATAACGTGCTCATTCATAAAAAATTAAACATGAAACCTCAATATATTAGGGAAAGTTATGTGTCCCATATTTATTATTTTCAATAACATTTGTTATGATGGAATAAAAACTTCCTATATTATTTTTCTTCTTAGGTTGTTGTAGTGTATTATCCTCTTTAGTCCTTGGATTGGGGAAATTGTTTTCATAATGACCAATAACATTTCAATTGAAATACCAAATTGTGGGTGGTTTATTCCAGTGATCTCTCATAGTATAATAATCATTCAATTCCTTCTTTCACCAATTTTGAATTCATCCATAATGGGACCATCTTTCCATATATAAACCATTTACAAGTCCCATAAAGTCAATTATATTCATGTTTCATCCTAAAAATTATGCATAATTATAATCTCATATTCTCGTCTATATGGTTCTTAAATTTCTCATAAAATCTCATTTTTTTCTTCTTATGAAAAACATTATAACGATATGTGACCATAACTTCCAATTAAACAGTGATTTCACGTCATAAAATCTATCTATAGAAACTGTAGTCCATTATGGATAATTTCAATTAGAGATTTGGTTTTATGACACTGAAGAATCCCTTAATTATACTCTTCGGATGAATAATATTACCCAAATAGTACACCAACATTATTCTAAAAAAATCATAGGAACCAACATTTTAATCATCCCAATGCATGGGCACTATGTTTTCGTCCATTATTATTGTATACTAAATATAATGTATGTACATATAAAACTCATATGAATTCATGGTTTATATTTCATCTTTTTTTCTCATATTCATGATAGTATCCCAGGATTGATCCAACTCAAATTCATGTTGGTTTATAAGAATAGTGACTTTTCAGGCTCTGAATAATAGAGAATGGAAAAAATATCTAGTGCTACTAATGAATTTCACAGAAACAAACACATTAAGAAAACCACTGAATGAAGGTGGGCCCTACCTCATTAAGCACTTAATAGAGTTTGTTCCATCCTTTCTCATTTGTTTATTCCCCATTATTCACAACATGATAACGTTTTGTTAACATAAACATGTGGTTTTACATTTAATCTCAAATAACATTATGTTTCTCTTTTGGAAAATCACTTCATTTTCCATTGCATTCCTCACAAACACAGTTCATTCAAGTTCATTCCTTTTTCTAGAATAAAAATCTTATTCTGAGAAACAATAATCATAGTTTTAAAACAAATATTAATTAAAATTTACATATAGGATAATTAAATCAAGAAACATTATTATTTAATATTTTATATATTAGGATTATCCTGTGTTATTTATAGTAGATTTCTATTAAAATTATTATTGATGGATTGCAAAGTGTTTTTATATTTCTAATGTGTATCCCCAGCATGTGTCAAACCCAATGTACAGAAATTCCCATTGTCAAGGACCCGTTCTCGATTTTGTCTTGCATAGTACCGTTATTTTGTGGGGGTTTCCCCTAGGAACATTTTTTCCAAATCTATATCCATGTATTGTATCTAAATTGGAATATTAGAAGGAAACCACTTGTTTTTTCATTTTACAAAATTTTGATACATTTTGTTATATATATTTAATTATCCTTAGACTCATCCTTAGTCATATCCATTGGGATCCTAGTAAGGTTTTATAATCCTAGTTTCCAATATTTAACTATACTTTTTCTCAGATTTATACTGTAACCACCCTTGCCTTTTCATTACAATATATTACCTAATTGTTTTGTGGAATATTTATCTAATTATTCAAATAAATTCCTGAGAACCAGAATACTTTAGATCCTTTAGATACTTGGAAACCAAATTAATGGAGAATATGTGAGAAATTTTATCTCCCATTATATTCTTCATAATTATAACACATGATAGGAATATCATAAATAATTCATATCCTCGTAATATGGGGAATGGAAATATAAGAAATTGCGATCCTAGACGGTCAATTTGGGGAAAATGTAAGATTTGTATGCCAACCATAAACATAGATTTATTAGAACATGAGCATGAAATTTCTAATCCATACCCATCATATCATAGATCATAACCATGAGTCATTTCATTATGATTTTATGTTTTTTATACACGATACATACAAAAATCAAACACCATGAACCCTGAGAGGATTACACATGGAATTTTTAGAATACATATACGAACAAAAAATCATATGTCAAGGATACCCATTAATATGTTCATGATATGTTAGGAATCAGATAACAACACATGGCCCTACATTGGTCTTTCAATGACACACCATGCATCATCCTTTTTGGGCGTGGGTTTCTCACCAATTCACCCTCTTGTTTGGGATTGGGTTGACGACCCATCCCCCATCCTTTTATAACATGGGATAAAGACTGACATACCCTCATATTTGGGATTATTATACGCACTTGTGCACCATCATCGTTGGACATGAGATAAATACCATTATACCTTTTTCGTTAGGCTTGGGATAAGCAACCGTATACCCTCTAAAATCATTTTTTATTTATCATAACACATTTAATTAAATTTTTATCAAGGTGAACCAGTATTTTAACATATAATGGGATCATGTGGCGCTTTCAAGGCCACCACATCATATAATATATAACGGGATTACTTATTTCTATCCATTCCCCTCAATAATATCAGCCCTAATAGGCTTACCCAAAGAAATCTATGACCCCCAATTCTGTATGAATTTCCAAAAATCGTGTCCCAAATAATGTACAATGAGCCTTCATCATATCATAAAAATAATAAAAATAATTATTATAACATAACTATATTTTACTATTGAATTTATGTGGGTTTCGTAACGACAAAATTTTTTTAAAATTGAAATTAATTTTTTATAAGTACGTCATAAAATCACATGAAAACACAAAATAATAAACTAATAAGTGCTAACTGACTTATATATATTTGTTTTCACTTCAGTGTTTGGAATATAGATAATCTGACATACATGGTTGAAATCGGTATGTTATTTTGAGTCCGATAAGAAAATCATATTTTTTTCTGAATAGTAACCTACCCTAATGAATAGTAACAAACTCTTAAGAATAGTGATATACCCTTATGAATAGTAATCTTACCAATGATAATTAGGAGACATAGGATCATTCAATCCAACTCCCAGAAAAATTTTATTATTAACAAAAGTAAAGAAATAAAAATGGAAGAAACATGGAATCAATAAAAACGCGTGTACACATCACCACATGCATCGGCAGCAACCAAGCCACAATAGAAGGTTGGAGTAACAAATGACCACATAGAACATGCATCCTCCATAGAATGCTTGGATAAAGCTCCAGAAACATGATTTTCCTCCCTATAATCATGTGTGACAACCAAACAATCCTACTCCACATCGGAAGAAAATCATCACAGGGAGAAAGCATCTTCCAACGGACATTCCTTGAGCAATTTATAAGAATATCAACCACCAAAAGTGAATAAGACTCCATATATATATTCAGCCAACCATGAAAAGGGGAATACCAGATAGCCTTAATCATACCCCATAATTCTGCCAAAATCAACAAGCCATTCAATAAATAGTGGAGGAAACAACCTTTAACAAAGAACCTATAAGTTCTAAAAACACCACCACAACCCGAAGTCCCCAGTGCACCTGAAGCCACTCCATCCACATTAACATTCAGGCACCGAGAGATCACGACACTTCCAAATCCTCCACAAAAGCAAATACTGAGCCGGTGGACTAAAGGAAGAATGAAACATATGTAGCCAAGAAAGAACCACCAGAGGCTCATCACACATTGATCTATAATCTTCCTTAGTGCTGAACAATCTAGTAAGACTAGGGAACCATATCAATGTGTCCATCATAGAATAATGGTAACGTTCCAATTCCCATTTCAGAGGATCAAAATGAAACCCTTGAGCCATGGTATTATTTTGAAAGTTAGCAATAGAATGATCCTTCAATGCATAAGGAATCTCAGTATCGTCAGCAATGGAACATGATAACCAAACAGTCTTCCAACAATTCAATGAAGAACATCGACGAACCACCCTTTTAGAGGATTGTGAAATACTACATTAAGAATGCTTAACTGAGGGCAATATCGGGGAAGGGACATAAAGAGAATAACCATTTAGCAGCCTGGATCCCACTCTTTTAGTCAGAAGTTCCAATGAATAATCACCAAAAGACAAAAGTGACCATGTAAAATTTTTAAAGAGAGATTCGATAAAGAGATTAAGGTCCTTAATCCCCATGCCTCCCATCTCAACAGGCCGAATGCAATCATTCCAGGAAATAGAAATAATCTTCCATTCATGAATCGAACCAATCCAAATAAAATTCCGCATCTACCGTTGTAAATCCTTAATAAGAGTTCTAGGACATCTATATAAATAAAAATCATAGTCACATAATGAAGTGATAACCGAATTAACAAGACAAAAACTCCTTTCCTGGGACATAGATTTACCCTTCTAGGTAGCCATATGATTAAAAATATTAAGATAAATATTTTCTGAATGACATCATTTCACAGTACCCCAGAATAAAGGAACCCCAAGGTAATTAAAGGGTAGAGACCCCCTTTTAACCCCATGCTTCTGGGAAACTCTGTTTTGCTTTGAAGAAGTAACCCTTTCTCCAAAAAACATAGAGGATTTCTCCCAACTGATAACCAGACCAGTAACATCCTCATAATGATCAATGGAAGACTTGTTATAAAGGATTCAAGACCTATCAACATTCCCAAACAATAGAATGGAATCCACATAAAAGAGATGTGAAGGAGATAATATACCTCTCCCAAGAGTAATTTTCTGATAAAATCCATCCTGGACAAGATCTGAAAGGAAAATACTCAAATAATCCTCATAAATAGCAAAAAGAAGTCCAGATAAAGGATCACCTTGTCTCACACCCCTGGAGTATTTAATGAATCCTATAGGAGAGCCATTTACAAGGACAGATAGCATAGAACTGTGAATAATGCAGCTAATCAACAAAATGAAACAATTAAAAAAACCATTCATTATTAACACCGAAAAAATGAAACTCCACTTCTCATATCAAAAGCCATTGATATGTCAACTATCAGAGCCATATTCCCAAACTTCACCTTTCTCCTCAAAACATTAACACATTCAGATGTCATGTACAAACAATTCAAAATTTTCCTTCCAGGCACAATCCCAAATTGATTTGTAGAAATAAAATTTCTTATCAACACATCCCAATCTATTCTCTAGGACTTTGCTGATAACTTTTGGAATAGTATTCACTATAGCCATGGACCTGAAATCCTGGATATCAAGGGAATTTTCCTTCATTGGAATTAATGTAATGAAGCTAGAATTGTCACCAAACGGAAAATTATAATGATAAATGCAATCTCGAACTGCATTCAAAAACTCGGTGTGGATAATATCCCAATAAGTCGTGAAAACCCTATTGCTAAAACCATCTTTACTGACACACTATCAGCATTCATTGAAAAAATCACCTTCCTGATTTCCTCCTCTGAGGGTATACAAGTACACTTTTCATTCTGTGAATATCTAACCGAGGGAGAAATATTCCTGAATATTTTATGAGCGTTATCATGCCCTGACTCATTGTATAGCTTTTCAAAATAACTACAAGAGGCATCAGAGATTTCATTTTTAGAACTGAAAAGAACTCCATCACCCAAAAGGGAATTTATGATACTTTAATCATATCTATGATAGTATATAAATATAATCCATGTTGAATGTATGATAAACCTATATTTTAGAATAACTAAATGAATGTTTTATAATTAGGTTTGATAATAAATAATGTTCTTAATAAAATATTAAAATAATAATATTTAGATTTTTTTTTTTAAAAATGGACTTCAGTTTTGGATTCTAAACATTGATAAATGGTAAGGGTGAATTTTTGAGGTTTTTTTGAAATACATGAATATTAGATGAATTGTAAAAATACGATAATTTACAATAAATGCTAAATAATGGATTTACAAAGTCGTTTATGATGTTTTGCTGATGTAAGACCTATTTGGTTCATGATAAAATGATAAAATTACTATTCCTAGTCATGGATGAATCTCCATTCCTTGTCATGTGGTGAAATAATAAATTAATGAATTTTATATTGAGAAATCCCCTCTATCCTCCACCATAAACCCCCCTTAACTCCCTCTTCTCTTCACTCATCTCAAGACATGTACATTTCCATTATTATACCCAAATATCTCCCCAAGATCCTCCCCCACTTCTAAAATCTCATAGCCTCTTCAAAATATCATAACCTCCTCCCTTAAGAAGAATTCAAAGGGGGAAGTCTCAATAGGAAAATTACTCTTTCAAATTCCTTCATTACTTTTAAGTTCTTTACATTTTGGTTCGTTCATCACCTCCCCTCACCCAAATAGTATGATTAATCTAGTAATAAATATGTATTGGAATGTTTTAATTATATTGGGATATTTTATTATCTTCTCTCCTTTCCCAATCCTTTTATTTCAAATGAAATGAAAGCACCTTCTGAGATGTGCAAATTCTGCACATTCAAGGACAACAATTTATCAATTTCTAATATAATCCATAATTTTGGTCATGAATCCATTTGGGTTATGGTTGAACCAGATTATTATATATGTAGTATATCCTATTATTAGTTCTAACATACTTTTTTAACAATGGTAATATGTTATAAATGAAAACATGTTTTTTTAATCAAACCCATCAATTAACAAAAACAGTTTTCACTATGGTTTTATATAATAATTCGACTACAATATAAGAATCCAAATTAATTTTAATAACAAAAAATATCTTGTCTGTTCAATAATAGCAGATAACATAATTTCTATAAAACCACTTCTATCTGTCATGTTTATCCAAAACATGAATGTAAGTGAACCGATCTTTTAAAACCACATAATCAAACGAGCTCGATCAATGAAATTGAATATTATAACTAATCAAGAACGCCTTGAATGAACTAAAATTTGTTATAATAAATAAATTACATATAGAAGAGGTTATATACAGGTTAATTAATAATCTTAATTTGGTTATTTAGGTCTTTAATAACTTGTTGAGAACCCCAACAGATTTAAGGTAAGGGTTCCTCTCCAGTTCTCTCTTAAATAAGATTGTCCTCTATGCTATGCTTTTGATCTGTAATACCAAATGATGGGAAATGTTTTTTCATCTCCCCCAAGATGAAAAAATGTTTTATAATTTATGATAATACCATTATCTCTCTCATCATGAACTCATTGTATTACCTTATACCATACCGATAAACAGTAAAGAAATCTACATGAACTTCCATTATTCCTTTGGGTTGCTCTATCATTGTTTTTAACAAAATGTAGTTGTATTTTAATCTTATATAAAACATATACATTCTATTTATATTCTCCAAAATCATTCTCAAAGATCCATCTCTCATTCCCTTCAAGGATATACATGCATTTAAGTTAATCCCTCATTGATATATCCCAATAAGCACACTCGTTTAAGAGAACTTCCAAAATAAATACGTGATTTCATGTTCACTATATCCCCTGTTTGAACACATCATTGCCTTTATGAAATATTTATTTTTAATTTGAAAACCATCATGGTTCAATTCTGGTTTTATATAAAATAATGTCTTATTTAGTATTTTAAAATCTCTAGAGTATTTTCCTTATAACCGCACTAAAATTATTTAATGCTAGTGTTTCTCAAATACATTTCTTACATGTAGTCAGTTATATTTTTCAGCACCTACCATGTTATATGTCTATATTACAATATGAATGTCCATGTATGTTCTAATCCCTTTCTTTCATGGTCACCATCATGATACACTCCTTGGTTATGCTATAGGTCATGATTGTGGTACCCAATTATTTCAATGGTTATCCTTATGTTTATGAATGATTGATTAGTTATGATTATTTTTGTGGAGAGAATATTTATTTGGCATGATTATTTAGGTGGCAATAATACTCATGAAATTGTTGAAATGGGTGCGCCTAGATAGCATTGCAATGCATTGTGTAAAGTTACTTCTCATGAGATGCGTTGTGAAATGAGATTGGTGGTTAGCCTTGACTCGTACTAAAATGGTAAACGAGATTGGAAATTATCCTTGACCTAAAATAAAGAAATGATCAATTATTCTTACAAATTTATATGATTTCATGTTTATATGAACCCATTCATATACGATATTATTTCATATGTTCTATGATTTGGATATCTTTATGTCATGTCTCCTAACTCATGTTCTTAAGATGTATCCTTCTGTTCATTACCTTACTGGGATTTTCACCTCACCAATTTGTTCATGTGTTCCCTAGTGTACCCTATGAGATGTAAGGGATCAAAAGAAGTTATAATATCTTTATGGAGATTAAATAAATAATTGTTTTTTAGCACCATGTATTATGTTATATGTACCTAGTCTTCCTAGACACTAGACATAATGATCCTTGGAATGTACTCGGATGTCTAATTATGCTGAAAGTCATGTAATGTTGTATGTAAAAGGGTTGGGTCTATGAGTTGGTATAAGAGGATGGATCTGTTTTTTTTTTGAGATTAAGAATAGTGCACCTTAGTTAGAACCTTAGAGATGAGACTGGGTATAAGAAAACATTCCTAAATTATGGGGAGTATTGAGTAAGAGGTTTATCATGTAAATACATCCCTTCCTGCCTACGAGCAAATACAAGAGGATCTGGCACATATGTTTCTAGGGGGAATACCTGAAAACACTACATTGAGCTAGAATCAGACATGAACTCGTGCACAACAATGGGCATTGCTACACTCTTGGTTATGACACTCTCAGGTAGTATGATTTTGTAGATTCACGAGCATAGTACTAACTATTGCAAAGGGGCAAAAAATCCCATATAAATATATGTCAAGATGTTGATCGAGAATAATATAGATATAAACCAAAGGAATCACAAGTTTCGATATATTTCTTCATTATATGTTTATCTTTTTATGTACAATGTTTCCTTTTTTATGATCAATAGCTATGTATTAAATACCTCTAATTATATGTTATTTTTCATTGTTAATGGAGGGAAATAGAAGAAAATGTTCCAAACACCAATGCGATAGGAAATATGAGGATTTCCCTAATGATATGCCTTATATGACGTAAATAGTTGCTCAAAAAATAATGACAGTACATGCTTAGTCGGACCGAGTTTTAAATAATAACTTGAATCCGTCGGAGCACCCTCCTCTTCCATGGAAAGAGAATGTTATCGTATAATCTTGTATGTGGAAAAGGACTCCAATGTTTTGTGGATCTTTTATCCCCTCCTAATGGAACAATGGATTAACTTTATTGAAATGATATTCCCCATCCTCCTGTTCTAGGATGACGAGATGGTGGTTCTAGTAGTCTATCGTTTTGATGGGGAAGCTGATCAGTGGTGGAAACTGATCACCAATACAACATCCCAAGTGGAAATTGACTCCATTTAATGGGCATAAAGAAGATGTTTTAAAAATAATAATTTTCTCGAACCCTCCATCCTAAGATGGAAAAATAGTTCCACATACCCATGTAGAAGGAATATGAGACCATTGGGGTGTGTGAATCAAACATTAGAAGGCTTCTAAGGTACGCCTCAGGTATGGTCATGAACACCTAAATCATGGTGGATCACCTATTTAGAGGACTAAATCCGAGTCTATGAAAAGCATTGGTGATTCAAGACTTCGATAGTTATGGGAAGAATTTCTGTTGTGCCCTTGAGGTTAAAATTGAGATTCGAGACTCTCAGTGGTCTCGTAGGAACAATGACTAGAACAAGAAACTGGAGAACAACATGGGTGGTTAATCAAACAATTCTCATGATGGAAGGAAGCCAGAATTTTCATATTAAAAAAATTGCGGGAAGAAGCATCTTGGTAAATGTCTGAAGGGAACCAATAATTTCTTCAAATGTTGAAGGTTTGGTCATCTGGACAAGAACTACTGAAGGGATATTAAGAATTCCTCTAATGCAGATGAAAAAAGGAAGGTTCAAATCAAAAAACATCATACAGTGTAGTGTTACAATTACATTGAGCATGGGCATTATGCGAACAATTTCCCTATGTCGTGGGTTTTTAGAGGTAATCATCACAAATCTCTAAGGAAACAAGGAAGGGCTTATCATATCCCTACTTCTGAGGTGAAGCAGAGCTACTATGTGGTGATAGGTAAGCTAGGTATTCATTCAAGAATAGTTAACATAGTGTTTTATTATGGTTCTACACATTCTTTAATATCTTGCAAGTTTAGTAGAACTATTTAAACCCCGTATCCATATTTGGATGTATTGTTATCTGTGAGAATAAAAAATGGATAAATTAATGCATTAATGGTTTATAACTCCTCATTGGTTAATGGTTGTGGACTGAACCTCCCAGAAAATCTCGTTATACTTCTTTTAGTTGAGTTTGATAGTATCTTGGGCATGGAGTTGCTGTCTTTATACAAATACAACATCAATTTTCAGGAAAGGTAGATCACTCATCACATCCCAAAGATTCCACCAATTCTATACAAGTGTGAGGAGGATGATGAATCACCTTTTGGATCATTTTCTCATGTGTGGATATTTCTTCCTTATGAGAAAGCATATCTTGGTCAAATGATTGAGACAAAGGAGAGAATTAAGATTGATCACATGCCCATTGTGAGGGATCACACTGAGGTAATCCTTGAAGAGTTGTATGGTCTTCTTCCTGACTGAGAGTTTGAGTTCTCAATTGAACTTATCCCTGGATCTCTACCTATCTCAAAGAAATCATACAGAATTTCCACCATAGAGCTAGAAGAGTTGAAGAAGCAGTTACATGTGAATATGGAGAAGGGTTTTATACAACCATGTGCTTCACCATGGGGTGTGTCGGTCCACTTTTTTAAGAATAATTATGGATCAATGAGCCTCTGCAATGATTATCGTGAGCTCAATAAAATCATGATAAATAAACAGTATCCCATTCCATAGATAGATGTCATGTTCAATCAGCTTTGTAGGCTAGTAATTTCTCTATGGTAGTCATTTGGTCGGGATATCATGAATTAATTTTGAGGAAGGAAGATATTTCCATGACATCCTTTCGAATGAATTGTGGACACTATGACTTCATAGTGATGCCCTTAGGACCCACTAATGCTCCATAAATTTTCATAGATTTAATGAATAAATTATTTAGAGATTACCTCACAAAATTTGTGGTAACCTTCATTGATGATATTCTGATATACTCCAAGAGCAAGTAGGAACATGAGAGGCATTGGAAAACTGTGTTAAATAATATGAGATGGGAGAAGTTGTTTGAAAAGTACAATAAATGAGAGTTCAATAAGGAGGATGTCTCATTCTTTGGGCATGTTATCACCAGCAAATGAATATTTGTGGACCCTTCCAAGATGAAAGTAATTGAAGAGTTTCCTAGTTCAACTTCTATAATCGAGATCCACCACATTTTGGGTATATCTAGGTAATATCGATGATTTTTGAAGAACTATTCCCCATTGTCAAACCAAATTACTAAGCTGACACAGAAGGGAGTAATGTTTTTCTAGACATAGAAATGTGAAAACTGTTTCAAGGAGTTTAAAAAGAGGCTTATCGCTTCGCCAGTACTCACACTCTTTTAAAGTGAAGAACTCCTTGTGGTATATAGTGATGATTCTATGAAAGGATTAGGTTGTCTGCTGAGGCAAAATGATAAAGTGGTATCCTATGCATCAAGTCAGTTGAAAATCAATGAGAAAAACTATACCATGCATGATTTTGAGTTGGCAACTGTGATCATTTTGTTGACAATCAGGTGGAATTATCTTTATGTGGAGAAATGAAAGATACATACTGAGCACAAGAGTCTCAAATATATATTCACACAGAAATTCTTAATATGTGCCATCAAAGATAGATAGGCCTCATAAAGGATTATGAATTCTCAATCCACATCCATCCCGGAAAGGCCATCAAGGTAGAGGATGATCTTTTTAGAATGGATACTGCATCTTTATCAATGATGAGATTTTAAAATGAACTGATCTTATAGATTTTAAAAGGATGGACATAAGAATCATTAAGGGAGGAATATAATCAATCCTTTTTTAAATGATTTCTCAACCTTCCCTCATTGAGAAAATAATGGATGCTCAAATAAAATATGTGGAAATTTAGAAAAGGTTGGATGTTGTTAAAAATGGGAAATCCTCCAATTACAAAATTGATGAAAAAGGATTTGTATGATTTGAAACACAATTATGTGTTCCATCTGATGTAGATATAACGAAGGATCTACTAAACGATGCACAAATCTCAACCTTCTATAACCACCTAGGGTTCACAAAGATGTATCGAGATCACTGGTAAAACATTTGGTGGGGCAATATGAAAAGTGGGATTGTTGAATATACATCAAAGTTCCTGGAATATCAGCAAGTGAAGGATGAGAGGCAAAAGTCAAAGGGGATGATGCAACCACTACCCATACCAGCATATATGTGGGAGAACATTACCATGGAAATTGTCACCAAAAATCCAAGGAAATCCAGATGAAATAATACTATATGGGTCATTGTGGATCATCTTACAATGACAACTCACTTTATCACTATTTTAAGGGACATATCATTGGATCAACTTGCATGGATTTATATCAATGAAGTGGTATGGCTTAATAGAGTACCACTATCTATTGTATCTGATCGTGATCAGAGATTCACCTCGAAGTTCTTGAAAATTATCCAACATGCTCTTAGGACTAAACTGAACATTAGTACGGTCTATCATCATCAAACTGATGGCCAATTTGATCAAAAATTCAGACACATGAAGACATGTTGAAATCATTTTATATGGAATTTAAAGGA
Source organism: Viscum album (assembly GCA_963277665.1). NCBI lineage: Eukaryota > Viridiplantae > Streptophyta > Magnoliopsida > Santalales > Viscaceae > Viscum > Viscum album. Next base: position 603,606,315 of record OY728157.1, read on the forward strand.
GTATGGGTCCAATATCATTCACTGGTTGAATTATCCTAAAACAACAGTATCCACTCGAGAATCAGAATTGCACTATATGAATCCCAATATGGAAAAGGTACAGAACACCGATGTGTTCGGATGAATTTGGTGAGTGTAAGCTGCTAGGAACAAAAATGATCGACGAAACAGTGGAGAGGGTGAAAACAATTAGGCAGGATATCAAGGAATACCAAAGATAACAAAAGAGTTATGCAGATAACTACCGATGAGGCATTCAGTTCAATGTTAGAGACATGATATTTCTACGCTTATCTCCGTGGAAGAAGATCATGATATTTGGTAGGAATGTGAAGTTATGTCCTAGGTATATAGGGCCCTTAGAGATCCTTGATCGAGTCAGAGATTTGGATTATAGACTAGCACTTCCACCTAATATGTAGAAAGTACATGATGTCTATCATGTATCCCTCTTAATGATGTACATACCAGAACCTTCACATCATCTATATTTGGAGATGGTGTAGGTGGAGGATGATATCTCTTACGAGAAGTAGCCAGTGAAGATCTTTGATCATAGAGAGAATTTTAAATGCAAAACGACTACTCATGTAGTCAAGGTACATTGGATAAACCATAAGTATGAAGAGGAATCATGGGAACTAGAGGAATAAGTGAAGGAAAAGTACACACAACTGGTTTTATATAAGAACTTTAAACAAAACTTCAAGAGTGAAATTTTATAACGGAGGAAGAATGTAACGACACAATTTTTTATAAATGGAAATTCCTTTTTATATAATAATTTCATAAAATCACATGAAAACACAAAATAATGAACTACTAAGTTCTAAGTTACTTTTAAACATAAGTTTGTCAATTCTATGTTTGGGATTTCAAAAATCTGACATACATGGTGGTAATCATTATGTTATTTGGAGTCCGATAAAAAACATAATTTTTGGTGAATATTAATATAACCCTAATGAATAGTAAAATATCCTTAATATTAGTTATATACTCTAATGAATATATTCCTAAGCTATGGTTGTATATAAATATTATTTAAGTTGAATGTATGATATAACTATATTTTAAAATTAGTAAATGAATGTTTTCATACTAGTTTGGAAAATAAATTATGATTTTATTTAAATATTAAAATAATCATGATTATAAAATTATATTCAAAAAATGGACTTAATTTATGGATTCTATATATCAAAAAATGGTGAGGGTGAATTTTTCAGATTTTTCAAAAATACAAGAATTTTTTATGAATAGTAAAAATACAAAAATTTACAATAAATACTAAATAATGGATTAATTGAGTCATTGATGACGTTTTTTTGATGTAATAACAATAAGATTGATATATCATGATAAAATTACGATTCTTGGTAATGGAAGACTCACTATTCATTTTCTTGTGGGGACATAACAAATTAATGAATTTTATATTGAGAAATCCCCTCTCCCCTCCATCAATGTTTAATTTTTTATTAAAACAATTTTTAGGAAAAATGGGAAACCAAAGTTCCCAAAGAGTTTCCACTACATGATAAAAGTCCTCACAAACTAGTTATCCCCAAGACTAATGTTACTTACCCAACCTATTATATAAAGTTCCCAATGCAAGAAACTAACCTGGATACCTAGATCCTCTCTGATGAGCTCTTCAAGAGGGGAGATCATCCTTTCCATTGTCTGAAAAAATTCTTCTGAGTTGATTTTACTCTGGTTAACGCCTTGGTCCAGACTTCTATCTTGATTATCTATATAGACTTCTTGATCCATTGTAGCATCAACTTGAAACCTTCATTCATAAATCTTCTTGAGTTCCTCTTCTGATACATTGGGTCATAAGTCTTGCTCAAGCATGTCTTCGTTGGAGTACAGAATTAGTTGCAAGCACTCCCCCTCTTCTCCCATCTTTCCTTTATTTCATTCATTCTTGGCCGATTGAGTTTCCATAGGTTTTGTTAGGTGAGAGTAATCTTTTCCTCCCTTTTCCTTTTCCCCTGAACTACTATACATTTTCCTAAGTCCTTAATACTTTTCTTCGCCATCTTCCTACGAGGGATGTGAGGACCTTTACCTTGACATCAGTCAATGTTATGCCCTAAAGGTATTCTATTACATTAATCCCATGGGGATTAATCCTCCTCATCCTCCTTGACTTCTGAATTCTCCTAGAAACATCAAAATACCAAAACCTTTACCCTTAAGAGGTTCTCAAATGAGGAAGTCTCAAGAGGTAAATTCCACTTTCCAATTCCTTATTTTCATTTTAGTTCTTTTCTATTTGTTTCTTTCCTCACCTCCCATCACACAAATTGTATGATAACTACAGTAACATACATTTACTAGAATTTTTTAATGCTAATGTGATGTTTCGTTATCTTCTCTCTATTGACCACCTTTTATTTGAAGATATAAAAGAACCGTTTGAGATGTGCTAATTTTACATATTCAAGGACATCAATTTGTCAATTTCTATTATAATCCTTAATTCTGGTCATGAAACCATTTTATTTATGGTCGAACCAGATTATTATAAATTAAATATATCCTATTTTTAGTTTATTATTCCTATAGTACACATGGTATTATGTTATAATGAAAAACATATCATTTGTCATCAAACCCATCGATTAACAAAAACGGTTCTCACCATGGTTTTATATAATAATTTGATTTCAATATAAGATACCAAATTAAATTTAAAACCATTTAATATCCTTTATTTTTAATAATATCATATAATTTCATTTCTGGACAAACACTTCCATCTTTCATTTTTATCCAATGTTGAATATAAGTGAACTGATCTTTTAAAACCAAGTAAACAAATGAGAATGAACAATAAAATTGATCATTATAACTAATCATGACTGCCTATAATGAACTAAAAAGTGTTATAATAAATCAATGAAGTATAAAATAGTTTCTAGAAATATTAATTAATAATTATAATTTGGTTATTTAGGACTTTTATAACCAAAGGAGAAGACCAACGGATTTAAGGTAAGTGATACCCTCCATTTCATTCTTAACCAAGATTGTCCTCTATGTTATGCTTTTTATGTGTAATCCCAAATGATGGGGTATGTTTTTGAACCACCCCATACTTCTATAATGTTTTATAAGTTATTATAAAACCCTTATCTCTTTCATAAATCCACATTAGTTACACCTGATACCATGTCGACAAACCGTAATGAATTCTACCCGAACATACATTATTCATTCGGGTAGCACAATCATTATTTTTAACAAAATGTATTTTTCATTTCATTTTATCTAAAACTTATAAATACTATTTATATTCTTCAAACTGATTTTCCATGATCCATCTATCATTCTCTTTTGGGATATACATGCTTTTAAGTGAATCCATCCTCGATACTTCCCAATAAGCACATGCGTTTAATGAAACTTCCTGAATTATTACCCAATTTCAAGTGCACTCTATCCTCTGTTTTAAGACAAAATTGTCATTAAAATTTTATAATATTTATTATGAAAACCTTATTGGTTAAATTCTAGTTTTATATAAAGGAATTTCCTCTTTTTTATTTTATAATCTCTATAGTATTTTCTATAAAATCGCCCAAAAATGTTATCATTCTAATGTTTCTCAAATACATTTCATATATGTTTTCACTTATATTTTTCACCACCTACCATGTTATATGCCTATATTACCATATTAACATCCATTTATGTTTTAATCCTTTTATTTCATTGAACCTTTCATGATACACTCATTGATTATTCCTTATGTCTTGATTGTGGAACCCAATTGTTTCCATGGGTATCCTTATGTATATGAACGATTGATTATGTATGATTATTTACGTGGAATGAATATTTATGTGGAAATAATACTAATGAAAATTATGATATGGGTGAACCCAGATATCACTCCAATGCGTTGGGTAAAGTTAAGTCTCATGAGAAGCAATGTGAAACATGATTTTCGGTTTGTCCTAACCCATACTAAAATGTGAAACGGGATTAGAGTTCAGCCTTGACCCATAATAATGAAATGTTCTAGGATTCTTCCACATTTATATGATTCCATGTTTATATGAACCCACTCCTATATGATATGATTTCATATGTTCCATTCTTTAATATCCTTATGTAATGTATCATAACTCATGTGGTTCAGATGTACCAATATGTTCATTCCCTTACTGACCTTTTCAACTCACCCGTTTTTTCATGAGTTCCCTATGGTACCCTATGGAGATTTAAGGGATCATTGGAAGTTATTATTTCTTTTTGGAGATTAAATAATGAAGTTTTTTTAGACCCATGTTTTATGTTATATGTATCTAGTCAAACAAGACACTAGACGTAATGATCCTTGGCTAGTACTCGGATGTATAATTATTCTTAAAATCATATATTGTTATATGTAATAGGATTGGGTCTCTATAGGTTTCATTTCTATCTCATTAAAACATGATTAATCAGTGTAGAATAAAATGGTTCTATAAAAATCAAGACATAAATACATAAACCATTCAGAGAAAAAATATGACTGGTATAATTTGGTCATAAACCACATAAGGCATAGGTTACACCATCATAAGTCACATTGGATGGAATATAATTTTCAATGGATCATCTAAATAATGTCTTCATAAAAATCTCATTTCCATATTTAAAAATTATTTTAAAAACAGAAATCATTTTGGAAATCTTATTTTGTGAAAATAAGATTGAAATTTTATACAGAGATATTTCAAACCGATTTTAAAAAAATTTTAAAATATAGATCAATTTTAAATTAATTTTTCTTTTATTTATTAAAATATCAATAAAAACATTTTTAAAACGTTTTTAGAGAACATGGTGATTGAATAAAACTAATTTCCAAGTGAATATTGAAATAATATAATTTTTTAGAAAAACTATTTCCTAATGATCATAAGGATAAAATTTTAGAAAAAAATGTACCAATAAATTAATATTTAATGATTAACCATATAAAAATTAAATTATGGGGAAATCATGAGATATGGATAAAAATCATTTATTAATGGAATGCTATTAGTAAACTAACATGGTAAATGCTGAGATTATAGAAATAAGAAATTAATAGTTTAGTTACCTAGAATAATAAACCTCATGAAATAATTATATTACATGAAGTTTGAAATATCATGACAATATTGATATTCTTGATATTAAATTACAATGGGGCTTTATATACACCACATAAAATAATTCAAGGTGAATATCATTTCACCTGTGTCAATTAAATAAAATTAATACCTAATTCCCTTAATGCATTTATAACATTGAATTCATAACCACAAGAAAGAGAGATCCCAAAATGGTTTTCTTAATTAAAAAATTGAATTTTAAGAACCATAATGTAAATTCGAGGGTTTTATATACACCACATAGAAGTAATATTTGTTGAATATATCATGTGTTTCGCAAAAGAAAAATGTTAGTCTGAAATCCATTAAATTAGGTATTGAATTTTTAATACACATTAAATAATCATGTATGATAATTAAAATATTACAATAAATATATCAATTAACCATATTAATTTATATCATACCATAATGATATTATTACGTCTTTATATTGCCCTTTTATTTACAATTCCATTGGAAAATTGTATATCAATTATTAACTGTTTAGTTTTTCATACATATTTTGACATTCTATTCATGGTCCACATACATAGATAATAATTTAATTATATAAGTAATTTTAAAAATTTTAAATTTTTTTAAAAATTCAGTATAAATTTATTTACTACAATCCATAGTATTTAATATTTGGAAATGAAATTAAAAGTTCATAATGATTTTTGGTTGTGTATATGCATGAACACTGTTTCACATTTCATATCATATTGAAAAATGAAAATTAAATTATATATATATATTATCATTATAATTTAATTTTTATTATATATATATATAATATTTTTATTATAATATAACTTAATACGTTTCATTTAAAATATTTAAAAACTCACATTGCTTCGCAAAGCTGTAGTACGTCGTACAGATGAACAACGTTATCGTATTCTAAGAAATTAGAAAAAATGAATTAATATGTGATATAAAAACATAAAACCCATAATAAAATCAAAAAACTAAAAAATATAATATATAAATAATATTTCCATCTATATTCCCATGATTGAATGTTGGTAATGGAAAAAATTACGAGATCGATTCGTAAGGCCGTAGACAGCCTTAAACATGAATAATCATATTAAAACCATTATAATGGATGGGTGTGTTGTAGTAGAACATAAAATAAAAAAACATCTTATTATATAGAAATATTATGAATACTATATAACCCTGACATAAAAATAATTCCTTCAGTTATATTAGGAAACAAAAAAAACATTCGTTGATGAACATATCCTTTTATTTGTGTGTCTCCATTTGGATTTCCAAAATAATACCTTTATTAGAATTTTTTCCCAAAAATAAGGAATCTATGTTAAGATTGCATATGTAAATACTTTTTTTTCCAATTTCATGTTCTAACCATTTTATTGATCATTTCAAATGAGGTTGGAGACCTTTTGTAAGTACGGGGACATACATGGTATTTTACCAAATAATGTTATCTAAAACATCTTTTCTTATATAAACTGATACAATAATGAATCCATTTAGATATTAAATTAAATTAGGTTGAAATATGGCCATCCAATTTCTTTTAGAAATTTTCATCGGTCATTTGGACCCATAATTTAAAGAATAGTCTCACGGTATAATTGTTTTTCTATTATTCACCATGACTGCTTTTAACCGCTATCAAAAATAAAATTACTACCAAATAAACTTGTAATTATTAAAGATTATAAATTATTATAATTCCAAATATATAATATATTTTTTCAAATTAATGTCACATATGTTTAAATGATTTATTTAAAATTAATCCAACAAATTCTTCGAGAAGACAGGTTTTTAAAGAGATAATTTCAAAATATTGAAAATGCTTTATATCCAATTTCAATGTTAAATTGACTATAATCGCATAAATTAGGTTAATATATTTATTAATTTTATAAATAAACATTTAAAAAAATTTAAAATATTATTTAACTATTTATATAATATATCCAAAAAGTTATGTTTTTCATTTATTATTTGTTATTTTTCATTATTCATCAAAAAATTATTATTCTATGATAAATAATAAAAATTACCATAAAATATTTTTGAAATTCCTCATTGAAAAAATTATGTTTAAATTTTTCATATATAATTTAAAAAAATGTGAAAATTTAGTTTTAAAATAAGTGTTCCATTAATGAGCTGTAAAATGCCTTTTTGAAATATACATATTTTTATGCATAAAATTGGATTTAATTTCATATATTGATTAAAAATAATATAAGATGAATGTTAAATAATATATTGAACTTTTAATATATACATTTCAATAAAATAATTTATTAGAAGTTGTTTGTTTAATTTATTGATATAAATCATAATTGTGGCGTGAAAAATAGTATTTCAAAAAATTAAAATCATAATCTTTAAATTGTTATAAATTGAATTTATTGATAATTGGTCACTAAAATAAATCCTTTTATAAAAATTAATAAACCATATTTTTATAATACATTTAATCTTTTTCATACCACATTTCCCAAAATATGGTTTTAGCTATAATAATATTTTAATAATATTTATTGTTATGTTTAATCTCAATGGTGTGTGTCATTCAAGACAAGATGAGTGTTTCATGTGACACAATCTAAATATTGTATTTAAAGTTACACAAGATAAACCCAGAATTTTTAGAAATAGTATATAATATTAGTTTTGTCTGTAGAATAATCTTACCTTTTTGTTATGTATGAATCATGCTTAACATGTTGTGGCATGCAATACAAGCCTTAAATGAATTTTAGTTTTTAAAAAATCATAAAAACTATTGGTGTTAAATAATCCATTAAGTATCATTTTGAGACCCCATTTTATGTAGATAATATTAAAATTAAACATTTATCAATTCATTCATTTAGAAAATAGACCAAATATCTGAATTACCCGTCTGAATTTACATAAGTACAAGATTTATAAATTTTAATGGGTTGATCATATAACTACATCCAAACCATTAAATTAGATTGTGTAATGCAACCAGAATGGTATGATGATTTGAATACGTAAATCATCATTACCTATATACAAAGGAACAATCACTCTCTAATTAAAAATTAAATTCATGAATGAAATGTAAACTAATGTTCTAGTCTTGGTTACTTTAGATACACAACTAAAATATGTGAAAATTGATTAGATATGTCTCTATTATCATCTTATATATGAGAACCACAAATATATTGATCTATATAAATTAATAACTAATTATATATCAAATTTTCCAATATTAATTTTAATTCCTTATGAGATGTATCACTCATGGTTTATAAAATAATTATTATGAAATCCATAAATGCAACTTACATGGAATGGAATAATTCACTACATATTAATCTTATTAGGTTCCAAAAATGATTCTCGTTCAATTTTCAATTTCCATATTTCGCAAAGGGAAAAACTAAATGCATAATAATAATAATAATAATAATAATAATAATAATAATAACATCATCGCATATAATATGTCTCACGAAATGGATGAATTCCAAAAACAATAATAGGAATAAACCAGAACATCAATCCCCATACAAGAGAATTTGAATTTTAAATGTACATAGGATAGCTACTCCCAAGCATCGACACATTACCAAATTATGACATTTTATAGTCTCCTTTCTATCATCCTAATACTATGTGATTGGGAAACGAAAACTATTTTAAAAATTTGTAAGTTCCTAGACTTAGTTCTCTCATGTGTAATAGAACATTGTCCTCCATTAGTTCTCAAGCACATCTTCTCATCTTATATAGGTTTATAAATATCAATAATGGTCTACGTTGGTATGTTGTGTAAACAATACAATATCAATCAAAGTAACACATCAGTTCAATTAATAGTTAATAAAACATGTGAACCATAATAAAAACAGACAATGAAAATTATAGAAATAAACCATTTGGATTATTAAAATAAACAAGCCTTTAAAATAAATAACAGGGAACTTGTACATAATGATGTAATTTCGGGTATGTAATCCTAAAATAAATGAACTGATATGGAAGAAATCATACATATATACAGTTATACAAAAATTACAAATATTACCAAAATATAATATACAAATATCATCAGGAGAAATATCTAAGTCCTATTCTCCACCACACCCACGTAAGAATCACTCAGTAATCAGAAACTAGGTGATTCCACATTTCCCTACCTCCCTCATTGGAATCCTTAAGGTACCTATCGATGGACTGAACATGGAGTCAGATATACTAAGTTGGCCACCACAAAAAGTGTCTAAAAAAATTAATCCTATGAATTTAATATATAATAATTTGACAGTATATCAATTAATACGCAATGTAACTAACAATATTCAAGTCCAAGATAATAATATGTAATAAAACATGTGATAAGAGTATGAATCAGAATATATATGATTTTTAAATAGTAGTATATAACCATCTCAGCATACATCACATAAGAAAAGTGTATCAGTCTGACTTAGAATACGTCTTAAGGTGTATCCCAAGGTGATCTACATCATGATATGTAAAGAATACATGAGATTTAGGAGTCATACCTCAATCATCCACATTGCATCCATACCATGAATAATAATTTATTGGGCATTTATTTACCATACCATGATCCCCTAATCAGTTCCATATTGAAAAAACCATACTTAGGGGTCAATTGTTTCATACCTCGATCCCAATGTTGTTTTCATACAAAATATCAATAGGTAATATATATTCATAAGATGTATATTGTATACCAAGATCTATATTATCATTAATTTATATAAAATTAATGGGTTCTATTAGTGTACATACCCTCTTAAAATCATCATTATAAAAAGGAACAAGACAATAGACTGTCCTTCTCATTTCACATTGTCCGTCATATTACCATTATATCATTTTAACATTTTACTGACATTGAATAATATTGAAATGTATTCATGATAATCTCCAACTAAATAATATAAATTAATGTGGCCCCCAATATAATGGTAATGAGATAAAAATACAAAATTGGTGGTTTAAAAATATTAATATAAATGAAATCACCTAATTGGTGGCTCTATTTTTGGATGACAAGAACAATCCATGATTAGGTGATACAAGGGAGTCTATGAAAGAGTGATATAATTAATTTAAGGATAAATATTTAACGTAGAAGTAATGAAAGGAATGTATTGTGTGTGTAACAATTGTGTTATAAATATTTATTACCAAACCATAGAGAAATGGAATATACCATAAATCTTAGGACGATAGAAGAGTAATCACCCATTATTTTCCTTAATATTAGTTCAGATTAGATGCCAATGGAAAGTAGAAAAAATCCATGAAATAATTCCAAAGAGATCAAAAATAACCTAACTCCATCAACATGAATAATCATTTTTAAGGTAACTAATTTAATTTGGAGAATACAATTAGGGATCAAATTTAATAAATGGCATTTGATTTAATGTATAGATTGTATAATAGGATAAAAGCCATTTTTTAGGCCAGGTAAGGAATCCTACAGAGGAGGTACTATAAAAGACATAAAATTTGAGATATGGGTAAAGAAAAAAATTAAAATGTTGTATAACCCTAAAAATTTCCTTGGTACCTACATGTTTGGTACGTTATTACACATCGTGTAATTCTTTGGTTCTCCCCACTCTAGGAAACCCCGTTTTACAACATGAATTAGCACTACTAGACAAATACATATTGTGCATTGAATAAATTCCATGTGATTTTATATAAATTGGGTATTTAAAAAAACTCCTGAATTTTTTCTGTATCTAAACTACAAATCACATCTAAATTCCATCCAAATAAAATCCACCTCCCTTTAGGGGATGTTTCTAGGTTTAATCCAATAAACAACCTATGTAATTCATTAAACAAAATTTAATGGGTCCATACCACTCATGATATGATATGAACACACTAATGTGTATTAGAAAATCATAAATGGAATTATATAAATATTTATATTATTATAATATATTTAAATTTTAACTATATTTATTATATATGATTTTGAAATTATTATAATGAATGTATAGACATATAGAAGTGGATTTATATCTCAATTTTATTGGTTATGAAAGAACTTTTATTTTAACCACATGATTCTTTTATTTGGTGTACATAATCCAATGAATTTATTTTATGAATCATATAATTAACGCTATTAATAATTCTATATACATTTTTGGGATTATATTTAATGGGGATATCAGTAAAACATGTATCAAATTGGTACATGATTTATTTCACAATATACATTATTTGGGAGATATGATTATGTTATACAAATATCTTCTAATATAGAGTGCATATACAACCAAATTGACTTGTAGTATAAATAATTTTTTTATCATCAAATTATTTATTGATTCCATTGTTGGTATTGATTTATAGGTATTACACATCAACGTTGACAAACAGGAAAATATTTTATGTTATAGTCTCATAATTGACCATGATTTGTTATGATTTTTCTTCTATGGTTGGAATTATAGAATACCTACCAGAATAAACCCATAAAATCTATTTTCTATTTTTTTCTATCACTTGAATAGATATATCTAATTTATTTTTACTGCATTATATAATCAACTTTTAAAAAATAATGTTTTATGAAAAACAATATAATTGGTCGGAAAACCAATTTTTTACAAAAAACCTGTATTTTAAAAATATTTTCAATTTTGTTAATTTTTTTTAAAATGATTTATTAATGAAATTATAATAGTTGTTTTTCTATAATTAAATATTTTTAAATTAAATATTCATTTCATATTATAAAACAGTAGTTTGTTTTGAATTTAATGAATGTGAGAAGAGAATATCTGTTTTAATATGCAATCAATTAAAAATATTTCCCACCATCATGAAATTTGTTTTATGTGAATATATATGTATTAATTTTAATTTTTTTCCACGATATTAATAATAAAAATTATATTTTCAAAAAGTTATCTGAAAATAAAATTCATCTTCTTCAACAAATTTTCCATGTGATTTATTTTAATTAATAATTCCTTATCTAATATGATATCATTGGTTGAGACTTATGATTTTCTTTGGAATATGAATAAAATATGTTGTTATTATTCTTACCAGGAAAGCTCTGCATTAGAAAAAGTCACATTCAATTTATTAAAATAAAATAAAAGTACCTCAAGCAAGAATCACAAGCCTGATAAAATGAATACATATCATAAAAACCATCCCTATCACCATATACATGATCCATTACATCATATGGTGTAGTAGATTCCCACTATGAGCATCCATAATGCATCATAGTATAAGTATACATACTTATGAGATATAAATTTTCCAAATATAGAAACTCCTTAGAATACTTGATACCTTTTCCCTTGTTGACAGAAGACCTGGTAAGCATCAGTTTCTTCATATAAGAATAGTCTTTCCTCTTCTTTATTTTCTTTGGATTAGTCACAAATTCTCCATTTCCTTGAAAATTCTTCATTCCACCCTGAACAATGTCACCATAAGAGGTTCAATCCTTTCCACCAACATTCTTCATTTCAATATCAGAGAAGTCCCCCCATTTTCCAAATATATGAACCTCCTAGTAACCATCAATAACTCCCCATTCATGCTCATTTTGAATATTTGTATCAATCACTTATAAACCTTTTGGGTGTTCCAAACATAGAGAGTTATCAGTTCAAATTGGAGACTCATTCTCCATTGTCTCCTCCACAGGTCCACTTTTATTAGTGGCTACACCATACGAAACGACACCATCTCTCACATGGGGATCTCCCATCTCCAGTACCAACTCCTCATTCTCCAAATATTCAATGCGATTGCTGGTCATAAATCCCCCAGATTTATGAGTACCTATATTAATAGCCTCATAATCACAATATCCATTGGAAAAAGGAACCTCAGAGCGAGGAACCAACTACAGATGGCACACACTACCCTAAACCGTAGATTGGGACCCAACTACAAGGTCACCCTTCAGTCTGTCAAAAAAATGCATCACTATTGGATTCAGAGGTGCCTGCAACGTCTTCATACCACATACAATACACAACACACCAAAAAGAAGAGCCATCCTCATCTCCCTATCCATAGTTCCATCAGGTTTCCCTTCAACCATTGCAACTGGAGTGAAAGGAGATTATAACTAGGATCCCTGCCAAGAAGATCATCCAGAATTTGAACACACAATGGATTAAACAGGGGAACTCCTACCCACATCCATGTATCAACATTCAAATAGAGATTCCCCAAGGCCTTCTTTCACCACCACCTGAACTGGCCTCTCGGCCTCACAGACATCATGACCACCACAACTTTCCCTTTGCACCAACTATGAGGTGATACTAATTCATTCACTAAAAAAAAATCCTCCAGATTCCCAAACCATCTTCACTTCACCCAGAATTGCATCCATGACTTGAAGACAACCTCTTGCATCCAGTAGAACATTTTCACATTAGTAATCCAGACACAACCCACTTGAGGCCTTCCAACATCGACCACAACATAGATCTGCAAACACATTGTATGTGACATAGACTCAGTTTGGGTATCAAAGCATAAATATATCCCAATAATATTTCCAATTTCATAGAGAATATAAGGATCGTAGAAAGAATACAGAAGTATAGGTTAACTTACAGTGATCCGAAAAATAACCATTATGTGTCTCTGGTAAAGAAACCTGACGATCCTATGCTCATGAAGCTCTCATGATTCAGAGCTGAACTAGGAAAATTCTTTCACCGATGGTTGTTGAGTGATAAAATGAGCCACTAAGGTATACATATAATGATCCGAATATCCATTGAGTTCCTCCAAGAGAATAGATAATTGGGTCTCCTCTTGGAAGAGATGTGGAACTTTCGGGGAATTAGATATCTCAGGGAAGGGCATAGAAGATCCATGGTATGAAGAAGTGTTATCCCTCCCAAGCACCAGAGAACGCGAGACTCCCCCATCAATAGGGAGGGGGAACTGGTCCTGACAGCATGCATCTAGGTAATTTCTACGACAGGGTGACAACACGTCTCAACACATGTTATTATTCATACAATCAATTTTTATTGAAGAAGATTGGATTATGGAACCCATATCTATTCCATGTGTTATACCATGATAAATTTCTATGACACTAACTTCTTTTTACACAAGATATGCGATGATGAAATGAAGAAATGATTATGAAACATGTATATAATCCATATGTTATGTTGTGATGAATTGTTTATGATACAAATTATATTTCATGTTTTATGATAATATGAATTTATTATGTTATTTTGGTTTATAATCATTTGATTTTCATTATATGATAGGTGTGACATATGTTTCCATCCAATTCTTAGGGTAACGAATTTAATGTCATGATATATACTATAAGGGAATAAAGGGTCAAATCAATTTAGTAAGGGGTTTTTTCTTTTTTATGTTGGTCATGTGACTTTACCATGACTACTATGGTGGTTTAGGTTTTGTACACATAAACAATAATATCTATTGTAATAGTATTTGACTATTATAGGAATACTTTTCTATGATTATGTGTAGACCCTATCTTTTTGTCATATACCAATGTTATGATCTCATGTATTATGTTCAATTATTTCAATATAATTCATGTCTTTTGAATGACCACACTTTATTCACAGACTCATAATAATTATTTTTTATATTCAATGTATATATTTAAATATTTATTCTCATGTCCTCATACACAAATATTCATATTACTCTTAAGTATCTCTCTTATTTACCCTTAATGTTAATATAAGAACACCGTTTCTTATATATATATTCCCAGGTCATTAAAATGGGTATATGAAGGGTAGGTATTTGAATATCACCATGGGAAAATCTATTTATCAGATATATTGAAAAATTATCACCAAATTTTATCATTTTGTACTTAGTATCCAAAGATACGAAACTATTACAGTCCTTATTCATTTTTCAGTGTAACGTTTTGAATATTAATATTATAATATGTAATTACTATTAATGATAATAATTAGTCATTATAATTTCATAACATTCTCAGAGACACTATGGCGTTAGATTAAGTATGTTTAACAAGCCAAGGATATCACCGTGGGACCAGAGGATCGACAATGTGAAATTATTTATTTATATCCAAATGTTACTTTTATTGTAATGAAAATGTTACGTGCATAAAAATATTTTACTAATGGTGTTCAAAACCACATTTATAGTTTCTCACTATGTTATAAACTCAAAACCATAATGGGTATCCATTTCACGTAGGAACAAAAGAATACCCACTTATTATATATTCATGTTGTGATCAATCATGTTATTTAATTATCGAGTTGGATAGATTTGATATGAAGAGGGTCTAGGATACGGTGAGGCATATGGATTATACCAAACCCCCATGTATATAATATAATATTTATTTTTTACATGAGATCAAATTATTGGTAAATCGATTATGTATGCTTATGGGTAATGATTTTGTATCTTATTATTATTGATAGATGTTTTTTCATTCAAAAGTATCTATTAAAATAAATTACTTTTGATGATTTTTTGTTATTTTTATTTGATATTATATAGTCTCATAAACTGGTAATGTATATCTGCAATACTAACCTAGACCCCCCAACTATTGTTACTAACCTCAATAAAATGGGAAAATGCACCTGAGTTCTACCATGCCTCCGATCCGGGTGCTTATGAGTGGTACACGGTTAGGGGAATCACCATATTCAAAGAGTCTATGTTTATCTCACCCATATTATCGATATTTTTATTTTTTAAATAACTGATATATTTTCTCTTTTTTATGTTACCCAAACACTCAATGGGTTTCCCCAACAATTCTATAATTAATGGAGTTAACCACAATTATATGGGATAGTTTTCCAACATGATGGTATTCGGATATTTTTAGACATTTATCACCACCCCAAGAGGATCGATGTCACCAAAAAACTCTATGAAGTGAAAAATTCCACATTTGTTACGTAACCACTATTTTATCAGTAAAATATTCTTAGTAATAATATTTTTGTTACAAGATTAATTCAGTATAATGACCCATTACTAGTAAGTGGAAATTCCAAGGAAATATATATCCATAGGCGTAAAAATAATGAAAAATAAAATAACTAGTCTATTAATTCATATCAATTGAAAATAAAAATTCATTTCTATTAATATTATCTTATATCACATTATAATCATCAAAAACATTATAAACCATTATTTATACCCATATCCTCAATAGAAATTTGAATTTTTATTCATTTAAAATAATTTAAAAAACAACTGAATATACCTATAGAATTTTATTAATGTTAAATCCAAAACATTACTTTTTTGTTCCATAAAAGAATCTCCTAATCTCATAAAAAATTATGTAAGCATATTATCCCCATTGGACAATACAACTCAAAAGAATAAATAGAAAATGACGGAAACAACCACACCAATAATTAATTAATGATAAGTAAAATTACTTATATTACCTCCATTTTCAAAATATATTATCTTACTTGGAATAGTTTCTCATAATTATCACATTATTAATGTTTATTAGATGTTGCACTTCATGTTTTTTTGTAAAATGTATTTTTATTCAAGGATACTTTCATTAAAAAAATCATCTTTTTTAAATTGATATATTATTATTGTAGCGACCCAAATATTTATGTACATGGAAATTAAAATACTTTAGAGAATACATAATACATTAAAAAACAAATTCCCAATGACCGTATTAGTTTAGTGACTTTGGAAACTTGGAACATAAACTTATAATCATGTTGAAAGATACTCAACTTCTCCCATAAAGTTATTCCCCTTTTGTTTTCTTACCTAAAACCTTAATTTATATCCTGGGGAAAAGAAAACATAAAAATAGTGAGCTCAAATACATAGTAAGGGTAAACATTGAGAACATATAAACAATCCATAAACATTTTTATGTAAAAACATGAACATAATACATCAAAATCGCGAGCAATGACATGAATCATGGTAGTACATAAGGAATAGATCATAATGGAACATCAATAATGATAAAATAGCATGGTAATAAAACATTTAACTTTGTAAAATCATTAATCACATGATATTATATCCATAGTATCCAAGCAATTTCTGCCAAGACAATCATAGTGGACAATTTCCATTACTGAATTGGGTTTACCTGCCGTTTCGGCCATGAATTAATGTACTAGATTTACTTTCCGTTACATTAATTTCTATCTCATTAGATATAAATCTTTACCCAATACATTTGAAGGAGATATAGGTCCAAACCATCTCATAATGAAACCATTCTTACATGTGACACAACATACACATAAATCATTCATCATAACCCAATGAATAAAATGGGTTTCATAAACATCATCCCATCATAACATAATCTATATAAAAAAATGGATATCATTGCATCATAAGAAAATTCAATCCATTTAAATAATAGAGACATTATACTTGAAACATACATATATGAAATAATTTCATCTTAGATGTAGAATTGTTTAGATAAAACACTTGAAATGAATTCTTGATGAAAATATCCTTTCTTCTACAAAATAATTTTCTTTTTACAAAATGGCATGCAATTTTAAAAAAAAAATTTGTAGAAAATTTTTATGAAATCATGTAGAGTATGCTTCATGAAAATACGGAGTTATAGATACTGTAAAAATCCATTCATGTCATATAAGTTAAAATAACATTCTCCTCGTACTTTTAACGGAAAAGTCAAAAAGTATCACTTATGGTAAAAAAGGAAATATTCTTTCCTTAACATAAATTAAAAGTCAAAGAGAGGTAAACATGAAATTAAAAATTCATGGAAGAAGATTAAACACTTTATGAATAACATTTATATGGACATGGATGAAAAATATAACCCCCATAAATACTTATGTATAAGAAATCTCGGATAAAAATGAGATTGAAAAATTATCCCTTACCATATGTCCAATTTCTTCCATATGTATCTGAGACTCCTATATAGTGGGTTTAAAAATATTATTAACTTTTAATAGAACCATATTAATATTTATGATATCATATATGATTTACTTACGACTTTATATTACTCGTTCATTTGTCAATTCCATGTGAAAGTAGTGTTTTGGGTAAAATCGTTTCATTTATCGTATGTGTTTGGACATGTTGTTATTGATATTATGAATTATATCCTGATTTACATAATTCCAGAATGTAAAACATGATTTATATATAATATATATTCATCATATAAAAATATATGATAGATCGTTAAATGGAATGAAATACACCGTTCATGGAGACGGTTGGTGGTACGTACACATGAACGCTGTTTTCGTTTCCTTATTGAATTGAATGGAATTAAGTAAATGAAGCATATATGTACATAAATCCAGTATCATTATTATATAATACATCCAGGATTATTTATTATATATACATTATAACCATACTTGAATGGTTAATCATGGAAAATGAATCTCATCGCGTTCGTGGAGATAGTGGTCAGTACGTACGCATGAACGTTGTTTTCGTTTCCTTATTGAATTGAATGGAATTAAGTAAATGAAACATATATGTACATAAAACCTGTATCATTATTATGTAATATAATTCATGATAATTAATTATATATACTGTATAATCATACATTAATGGTTAATCATGGAAAATGAATCTCGTCGTGTTCGTGGAGACGGTAGTCCGTACGTACGCACGAGCGATGATATCATTCTTTTGAAATTAATATCGTATATAATTGGATGGTATATCAAATATAAATCATCATAATAATGTTATATTTATTATTTATATCATTTATAATAATTATTTTACTCATCCAAATGATGAATTGTTTGAATAACTAACTACACCACGACGTGGAGACGGTAAGCCGTATATACGCACATGTGATGACTTTTTAATTCATAGGATCTATAAAATAAATAATATGTTTTTAAAATTTTTATAATGACATAACATTATATATAATATAATGGATTTATTATTTTATAATGGAAACAACAAAGAAGGAGGAAGTGGAAGAAGAAAAGAACATGATATAGGTGGTGAGATATTTACCTCTTATTCAGGTTTTTCCATTTTATTAGATCAAAATGGATACCTAGTATGTCTTTATGAATAAATAAAGGCCTATATGATGAAGTGGGATTATTTAGAGGGTATTTGGTCAGGTTTTTTCCGAGCCAAATGGCTTCGGAAGTGTGCATTAGAGAGAAGGGGGAGTGCCATTTTATAAGAGGGGTGAGGGGTACCATAAGAATAACATAAAATATTAGTTTATAATAAATTAATATTCGGTTTTAATGGTCCAAAAGAGTGTTATTTAAAAGATATGGTGGGTATGGGTTCAAATCATTTCAATCAATAGGTTTTAGACATTTTTAGGTTAGGATTTTAACCTTATCATTTAGATTTAACTATATGTTAAATAATTTAACTTTTACAGTGTCTTCTTGTATTCTTACACTATATGGTTAATAAACATACCATAAATAGACAATACAACCCCAATTGGTTCATTAATGTCATATATATAATTATATAAGACTTTTGGCTGATATTTATATTTTTAGGACCATTATATCAATTAATAATACAATATTTGTTTTAAAAACACTTTAATGTCTATTTTGACACTTTTTGGTATTTTTTCTCTAAATTTATAACAGTCATATTACTTCGGAATAAATTCATCTAATAAACCCTAATATTTTATATTAACCAATGAAATTATTTTAATTCATCAACAGTCTCGAATTACATTTATTTGGGTATTTATAATATCAATTATGTTAATATTTCATTAATAAGGTATTTACTACATCATCATTGTGTCATAAATAAATTAAATTCTTTAATTAATTAAAATATAAATAAAATAACATTATATAGGAACACTTTTTATCTTTATAAGGAATATTTATAGTCTAATTTATATTATGTGTAAGCATATATTAAAAATATTTTAGTTATTAAATGTTGATTTTACCCATTTTAACTCTCCTTTAAATAAAATAATAATTAGTGTCCTAATCTAATCCAAGTGGACCAAAGAGTTTCATATATTATTCATAATGTTTTTTTGGGTCTAATTATACTTATCCAATAGAATTAGGCCATGTTTTAGTGTAATAATAATATCATTTTTACCCTTAATTACCATATTTATTTTTAACCGTGGTAAAAAGAAGTAAAACGTAACAATTCACCAAAAAAAAATTTTAACTTATTGAAACACATTTAACTCCTTGATATTAAACTTGACTCTCGTATTTTTTAAAATCATCACATAGAAGCGGTGAAATTATGTTTTATGTAAATTTGCAAATGCTCCTAGGAGGTGGGTAAAAGATGGTAGAAAGTTCAATAAAATTTGTATATATCTAAAATTATTATAAAATGAATCCAATTAATTACATTGACCCTATATAGGTATTATGTATCTATTATGACCTAAAATAAATATAAAATTAAATAAATAATTATTTAAATAAAAAGTCGGTTTTAACCAATAACTCACTGTTTTCACTATTCATCAAAAATTGAAAGATTCCATCAAAATACCAAAAATTCACCCTAGGATAATTTCGATATTCTGAATCCAAAAATTATGCCCATTTTAAAATTTAAAATTAATAAAATTTTAAAAAGTGGGTATTACAATTTATAACGGCAATTTTATATAATATTTTAATAAGATATCATTTTTTAGTGAAACTCGATATTGCGTACAACGCAAGCTATCGAGGAAGGTTGCTCTTGCGTGTAATGAAAGCTAATAATAGTGTTGTGTATACTACAAGATAATATGGTGTTGCGTATTGTGTATGATAATCTTGGTGTAGTGTGCAACAAAAGTCATCAAATAAATTTAAAAGAATAATTCTCATAAATTCTCTGGGTGTTACATTCAACCCCCCATAAAATGAATCTCGCCTTCAAAATTAGTCAAATTTATAAAAGTTTTTCTACATTAATGTTTCTTTCATTGGAAACCACATCATAAAAAGGAATACTGAAACATCATTTTAAAAAGGATCGTTAGAAACAAAATTGATACCCAATGTAACTCATCACTGGGTTTCCACATAGAAGAATATTGGTGAAAATATGGTTTTGGAAGAGAAATCTAACCATCAAGTTCTGATAGAGAGTGGTAGAGAACATGGATATGAAAATCCCGACAATCATAAATCCATAAATTTGTGATGATCTAATGTACCATCTGATTCATCAGATATGATGGTAATTGGACAACATTTTTGGTTTTCAAGATCATTTCCCTAAACTTAAATGTTTTAAAATAGAAGAAATACTTACATGATTTTGGTACAATCTCGTTGTTGGTCATTCCATGAACAATTTACACTTCATATCATAAATAAATGAAGTTGAATTTTACATTCGTGAAATGTTAGTAGATCATGTGATTGAATGATGGGTCATTCCATCTGTCTGAAACAAAAGGTTAGAAAAAGTTATCAAATATACATAAGTCCATCTATGGTGAAGTTAATCGTATATTATTCAAAAAATGGACATATAATTTATCTATCATAAAACTTAATAAAATAAAACTAGTTTCTCCTATCCAGGGAATTCTTGTAGTCCAGAGTTAGGCGATAAAGGCCTGTCGCACTTTGCTTGTCGGTTCGACTAACGCAACCTTGTCCGACGTGACGGGTTGTCGCCCATCCTGCAGGTTCTCCCTATTTCTAAAACTACATTATTATAACATTCCTGCAATAATATCGAAAACATTTGTAGACTTAAACAATACTATATTATGTCTAACATAATTCATTCCAATCTTTTGGATTATCCAAAAGACTTTGGTCCAATCTCATTGTATAATGAAAATGATTACATGAAAGGTAACAAAACAAGAACGTGAATACCATCATTTATCCCCCATATATCATAAGGTATATCTTGTTGGTCACATTCCAAAAATGTGAATACCTTAATCATGAATTCTTTTGAAACATGATTTAAAATAGAACCATAGTGAAAACATGAATGTTGTTAATAGTTTACTCTTTCCACATACCAATATCCCAAAATTTTTATATACTCAAACCATGATATCACTTTGTCATTATATCAGTCATGAGCTCATTAATACTATCAAACATATCATTTTCTCTTTATCTCATCATTATGCACATATCATGTGCTTTCCAAAAATATTTCAATCACTTATCATGGTTACCGATACCATAAAATTATTGAAAACCACAATAGATCAATACATAAATATTCCAATATTCCACGATATTATATACCACATTATTTTGGAATCCCATAACATAAAAACTTAATCATTCCACCACATCATTTTCATATTCATCATCACCAATAGTGATCGCATGTGACTTCCCTTTTTTCCTTTTCCTTAAGAGGTTATTGATGTCGATCATCATTAACCCTTGGATTAGGTCATTGATTAGCATAATGCCCTATTTCCTTGCACATGTTGCATTGAATTGTTGGTGGTGCGTTCTCTATAGTATTTTCTATATTCACATCATTAGCTAACCTTTTTCCATTACATCGACACTCAGCTGCTCGATGACATTATTTTCCATACTTAAAATATTTTCTAGTCTCTTTAAGAAAATCTACACTATGATTCTTTCCACACTTTGACCATAAAAAACATTCATCTTCTTACCATTGTTTTGAGATTTTTCCTTGAACTCCATATTTCATTTCATGAATAACCCATGAGATGGATTTGTAACCCCAACATCCAGTTCTACCATGATAGCATGACACACAATTTCATCATAGCTATAGAAGTATCTTATAGCTAATCCCCTTCGAAGACTTGGTTTAAAGCCACTGAAGAATAGATCAACTATACTCTCAGGTTGGATGATAAAGCCAGATGCATACCTTGCAAGCCTTGTAAATTTCACCTCATATATACCAACAGATTCATCATCCTTTTTCATAAGCTCAAGGAACTCCTTTTCCATCTTTTTTCAATGAATATAAGGGATGTACTTATTGAAAAACAATTTCTTGAACTCGTCCCATTCCATAGATTCAATATCACCTTGGGGCCTTTTATTCTTAATTAGACTCCAACACTGGTCTTCTTCACCATCTAAATGGTAATCAACCAGAATGAATTTTTCATCTTCCAAACATCGATGTATGGAAAATATCTTTTCAATGGTACTGATCCGTTGTTCACCAACAAGTGGATCAGAAGACCCACCGAAATAAGGTGGACGTTACCTCATGAATGACTCAATAGAATATTGTTCACTAATCTGCTCATTTGGATGTACAAAATGATTCATAGATTGTGTAATTATAGCAATAATATTTTTCCCTCCATCTCCAATAACATTGGTTTGTTAGGGAGGAAAATCATTGAATTTGTAATTACATTGATCCACATGGTTCCTTCGGGTTCCAGCCATCATTTAAGACCCAAAAAGAATAGTGTAAGAGGAAAAATCATGCTAGGAAAACAACATAATAAATATGGATTACCTTCAATATATAACATCTCAGGTTTAATTCTATGATTTTTACCGTAATTCTAGGACTATAACCTATACATATACTTAACCATAGAGACATCCCTAGAAATACCGTAGAAATATCTCTAGGGATCTCTCTAAAGTATTCATGTCCTAGTTTCCAAAGGTTAACTAAACCTTTTCTCTGATACCAAATGGAGAGACCCAAAGATTTACGTACATGGACATTACATTACATTTGCAGAATACATAATACATCAATAAATGCCCAATGACAGTATTAGTTTAGTATATTTGGAATCTTCGATCATAAACATCTAATCATGTTGAAAGATATTCAACATCTCCTATAAAGATCTTCCCCTTTTTTCTTACCTAAACCATTTCATTATACCCTTGGGAAAAAACATATAATGGGTGAGATCAATTTATATGTAACTTTAAATATTGAGAACATATAAAAAATCCATAAACATTTAAAGTAAAAAACATGAACATAAAACATCAAAATCATGAGCCATGACATGTATGTTGGTAGTACATAAGGCATAGATCATAATGGAAAATCAATAAGGACAAAATAGCATGGGAATAAAACATATAATTGTGGGAAACCATTAAAAACATGATATTATTTCCATAGTATCCAAGGCATTGCTGCCAAGACCATCATAGTGGACATAGTCCATTACTGAATCAGGATTACGTGCTGTTCCAGCCCTGTATTACTATACATGATTTACTTGTTGTTACATCAATGCCAATCTCCTGAGATATAAATCTTAACAAATACATTGGATGGAGATATAGGTCCCACCCATCTCATAATTAAATCATTTTTATGTGTTCCACAACATAATCCTAAACCATTCATCATAACCCAAAGAATACAATGGGTTTAATAAACATCATCTCATAATAACATGATCCATTTAAAACAAATAGATATCATTTCATAATAAGAAAAATCAATCTATGTAAATAATAGATAAATTATACTTGAAACAAACATATATAAAATAATTTCATCTTTGATGGAAAACGGTTTTGATAAAACACTTGAAATGATTTCTTAAGGAAAATATCCTTTCTTTTTCAAAATAATTTTCTATTCACAAAATGTCATGGAATTTAAAAAGAAAATTATTTTGTTGAAAATATTCATGAAATCTTGTAAAGTAATCTTCATGAAAATAAGCTTTTATGAAAATGTAAAAATCTGTTAATTCTGTCTAAGTTAAAAAACATTATCCTCGTACTTTTAACGAAAAAGTCAAAAATACTACATATGGTTAAAAAAGAAAGATTCCTTCCATAACGAAAAGTAAAAGTGAAAGAGGGGTAAAAATGACTTTAAATATACATGGAATAATATTAAACACTTTATGAAAAACATTTTTATGGACATGGATGAAAAATATAACCCCAGTAAATAATTACGTATAAGAAGTCTCAGAAAAAAATGAGATTGGAAATTTATCCCTTACCTTATGTCAAATTTCATCCATATTTTTCCAAGACTCCTGTGTAGTGGGTTTAAAAATATTATTAGCATGTAACAGAACCATAATAATTTTTATGATTCATATATGATTCATGTATGACTTTATATTACCCATTCATTTGTCAATCCAATGTTAAAGCCGCATTTTGGGTAAAATCATTTCATTTATCGTACGTGTTTTGACTTGTTTTTCATGATATTATTACTTATATCTTGATTTACATAATTACATAATGTAAGACATGATTTATATATAATATATAATCATTATATTAGTATATATTATAGGTCAATAAATGGAATGAATTACACCGTTCATGGAGACGGTAGGTCGTACGTACGCATGAATGCTGTTTTTGTTTCCTTATTGAATTGAATGGAATTAAGTAAATAAAAAATATATGTACATAAATACAGTATCATTATTATGTAATATATTTAATTATCATTTATTACATATAATTTATAACCATTATTTAAGGTTTAATCATGGAAAATGAATCTAATCACATTCGTGGAGACGGTAGTCCGTACGTACGCATGAACGTTGTTTTCGTTTTCTTATTGAATTGAATGGAATTAAATAAATGAAACAAATATGTACATAAATACAGTATCATTATTATGTAATATCTTTCCTGATTATTTATTATATATACTTTATAATCATACATGAATGGTTAATCATGGAAAATGAATCTCATCACGTTCGTGGAGATAGTAGTCTGTATGTACGCACGAGCGATTATATCATTCTTTTGATATTAATATCTTATATAATTGGATGGTATATCATATATAAAAAATCATAATAATGTTATATTTATTATTTTTATCATTTATAATAAATATTATAACCATTCAAATAATGAAATGATTGAATAACAGACTACACCACGATGGGGAGACGGTAAGCCGTAAATACGCACGTGTGGTGACTTTTTCATTTATAGGATTGATAAAATAACAAATATGGTTATACAGTTATTATAATACCTTCACATTATATAGAAGATACATGAGTTATTATTTTACATTATAAATAACAATGAAGGAGGAAGTAGATGAAAAAAGGAACTTGAAATATGTGGTGAGATATTTACCTCTTCTTCGTGTTATTCATTTTGATTTGATCAAAAGGGCTCCTTATGATCGCTTTCTAACTAAAGGAGTTCCTATAGGATGAAGGGAGGCTTGTTTAGAGGGTATTTGGGAAGGTTTTGGCTGAGTAAAATGTCTTTAAAGGGTAAATTAGTGATAAGGGGGTGTGCCCTTTTATAAGAGGGGTGAGGGGCACCTTAGGAAAAACATAAAATACTATTTTATAATAAATTCATATTCAATTTATAATGATTCTGAAGTGTCCTATTTCGAGGATAAGGTGGGGATGGGTTGAAATATTCTCAACCAATACGATTTATACATGTTTAGGATACCATTTTAACTTTATCATTTAGATTTACCTCTAAGGTAAATAATTTAACTTCTTCGATGTCTTCTTGTATTCATACAAAATATGGTTAATAAACATACTATAAACAAACAATAGAACCCTAATTGGTTCATTAATGTCATACATATTTTTATTTATGTCTTTTTTCCAAGTCTTAGATTTGTAGGACCATTATATAAATTAATAATATAATATTTGTTTTAAAACCTCTTTATGTCAATTTTTGACAATATTTGGTATTTTCTTTTCTCTAAATTCATAATAGCTATATTACTACGAAGAAAATTCATCTAACCAACCCTAATATGTTTTATTAACCTATAATATTATTTTAATTAATATAAAGACTCATATTACATTTATTTGGGTATTTATAATATTAATTATGTTAATATTTCATTGATAAGGTAATTAGTACATCATCATTGTGTCATAAATATATTAAATTATATAATTTCTAAAAAATATAAATAATATACCATTGTGAAAGAAATATTTTTATCTTTCTAAAGAATATTTATAGTCGAATTTATCTTATGTATAACCCTATATCAAAAATGATTTATTTATGAAACATTGATTTTAACTATTTTAGCTCTTCATTAAATAAAATAATAATAAGTGTCCTAATATAATCCAAGTGGACCAAATAAGATCATATTTTATTTGTTTGGTTATTTTTGGTTGAATTATACTTTTCCGTAGAATTGGGACATGTTTTAGGGTAATAATATTATTATTTTTACCCTTAATTACCCTATTTTCTTTTAACCGTGGTAAATAAAAGTAAAAAGATACTATTCACCAAAAAAAGTTATCTTATTAATCCACATTTTACTCCTTCATATTAACCGTGTCTCTCAGATTTTTGAAATTCAACTTACAGAAGCGGTAAAATTATGTTTTATGTAAATTTGCAAATGCTCCTAGGAGGTGGGTAGAAGACGGTAAAATGTTCATAAAATTTTAATATATATCTAAAATTATTATAAAATTATTAAAATGAATTAGATTGAACCTATATAGGTATTTTGTATCTATTTTGACCTAAAATAAACTTAAATAAAATAAATTATTGTTTAAATAAAAAGTCTATTTTAAGTAATAACTCAGTGTTTTTAGTATTCATCAAAAATTGAATGTTTTTCAAAAAATAAAAAAATTCACCATAGGCTAATTTCGATATTCTAAATCCAAAAATGAAGACCATTTTGAAAGATAAAATTTATAAAATTTCAAAAACTGGGTATTACTATTCATAAGCGCTAGTTTATATAATATTTAAATAACATATCGTTGTTTAGTGAAACTCGGTATTGTGTACAACACAAGCTATCGAGGAAGGATTCTCTTGTGTGTAAGTCAAGACAAAAATATAGTTTTGTATACTTCAAGCTAATATGGTGTTGCTTATACCACATGATAATCTTTGTGTAGCATACAACAACAGATATCAATGGAATTAAAAATAATTATTTTCATAAAATCTCAGGGTGTTAAATTCTACCCCCTTAAAATGAATTTCACCCTCAAAATTCGCCGGGGTTATAAATGGTATTCTAGTTGAATTTTTTTTTCATCGAAACCCACATCGTAAAAAGAAATTCTAAATCTTCATTTAAAAGTATCATTAGAAACATAATGGATACCCAAAATAACTCATTACTGGGTTTCCAAATATGAGAATATAGTTGAAAATATGGAGATGGGAGAGAAATCTAACCATCGAGTTCTGATAGAGAGTGTTAGAGAACATGGCTATTAAAAATCCTACAATCACAAAGCCATAAATTTTTGATTATCTAAGGTACCATCTGATTCATCGAATATGAGGGTACTAGGAAAAAGTTTATGGTTTTCAAGATCATTTCCCTAAAGTTGAAAATTTTAAATTAGAAGAAATACTTACTTGATTTTGATACAATCTCGTCGTTGGTCATTCCCTGAACAATTTCCACTACATATCTTTAAGAAATGACATTGAATTTGTAATTGATGAAGTGTTAGAAGATCATGTGACAGAATGATGGGTCATTCCATCTATCTCAATCAGAAGTTTAGAAAATGTTTTCAAATATACATAATTCTATATATTTTGAGGCTAATCATATATGATTCCAAAAATGGACTTATATGTTATCTATCATACTGCTTAATAAAAATAAAACTACTTTATACTAACCAGGGACATCCTATAAGCCAGAGTTTGGCGATAATGGCATGTCACACTTTGGTTGTGGGTTTGATTCCCGCAACCTTGTCTGATGCGATGGGTTGTCTCCCGTCCTACAGGTTCTCCAATTTTCTAAAACTACATTATTATAACATTCCTGCAATAATATCTCAAAATGTTCTAGACTTAAACAATACTATATTATGACTAACTTAATTCATTCCCGTCTTTAGGATTATCCAAAATACTTCGATCTAAGCTCATTGTATAAAGAAAATGATTACTTGAAAGGTCACACAACAAGCACGTGAATTCCATCATTTATCCCGAATATATCACAAGATATATCTTGTTGGTCACAATCGAAACATGGGAATACCATAATCATGTATTCTTTTGAAACATGAAATACCATAGAACCTTAGTGAAAACAAGAATGCTATCAAAAGTTAACTATTTCCACATACCAAAATCCCAAAATTTCTACATACTCAATCCATGATATCACTTTGTCCTTATATATTTCGTGAGCTCATGAATACTATCAATAATTTCATTTTCTATTTATACCTTCATTATGCACATATCTTCTACTTTCCAAAAACATTTCAATCACTTTTCTTGGTTACTGGTACCATAAAATTATTGAAACCCATAATCGACCAATACATAAATATTTCAATATTCCATTATAATATATACAAAATTATTTGGGAATCCCATTACATAAACACTTAATCATTCCACCAAATCATTGTAATATTCAACATCGCAAATATTGAACGCATGTGACATCCCATTCTCCTCTTCCTTAAAAGGTTGTTGATGTCGATCATCATTAACTATTGGATTAGGGAACTAATTAGCATAATGCCCAATTTCCTTGCACTTGTAGCATTGAAGTGTTGGTGTTGTGTTCTCCGTAGTCTTTTCTCTATTCACATCATTAGCTACCCTTTATCCATTACATCGATACTTAGATGCTCGATGACCTTCTTTTCCACAATTAAAACATTTTCTAGTCCCTTTAAGACAATCTCCATGATGCTTCTTTCCACACATTGAGCATAATGAAACATTCGACATATTTTCACCACTGTTTTGAGAATTTTCCTTGAACTCCATATTTATTTTCTTGTGAAAACCATGAGATGGATATGTAACACCAACTTCGTATTCTAACTTGATAGCACAACGCACAATTTCTTCATAGCTATAGAAGTCTCTTATAGATATTTCCCTTTGAAGACTTGGTTTTAGGCCACTGAAGAATCGATCAACATTACTCTCAGGTTGGATGGTAAAGCCAGATTCATACCTTGGAATCCATGTAAAATTATCCTCCTATATACAAACTGATTCATTATCCTTTTTCTAATTCTCAAGGAACTCATTTTACATCTTAGTTAAATGAATACGAGGGATTTACTTGACGATAAACAATTTCTTAAACTCGTCTCATTCCATGGATTCAATTTCACCTTGGGGCCTTGTAATCTTAATTATAGTCCACCACTGGTATGATTCACCTTTTCAACGGTAAAAATCCAGAATGACTTTTTCTTGTTCAAGAAATCGAAGTATGGACGATATCATTTCAATGGTACTGATCCATTGTTCAGCAAAAAGTGGATCAAAAGACCCACTGAAAGAAGGTGGATGTTGCCTCATGAAGGACTTAATAGAATATTGTTCCCTTCTCTGCTCATTTGGTAGTTCAGAATGATTCATAGCTTCTGTAAGTATAGCCACAAGATTTTTCACTCCATCTACCAAAACATTGGTTTTTTCCAGAGGGCAATCATTGCATTTACCATTACATTGATCAACATGGTTCCTTCAGGTTCCAGCCATCATCTAAAACCCAAAAAAATAGTGTAAGAGGAAACTATAATGATAGGAAAACAAAATAATAATGGGGGGGTACCTTCAATATATAACATCTTAGGATTAATTATATGATTGTACCATAATTCTAGGACTATGACATACACTTATACTAAACCTTAGAGACATCCCTAGACATACCATAGAAATATCACTTGGGATCTCTCTATTGTTTTCGCATCCTAGTTTCCAAAGGATAACTAAACCTTCACTCTGATACCAACTGTAGAGTCCCAAAGCATGACGTACATGGACGTTACATTACTTTTGAGAAATAATTAAATCATTACAAAACAAATGCCCAATGTCCGTATTAGTTTTGTGTCTTTAGAATCTTGGAACATAATCTTCTAATCTTGTTGTAAGATCCTCAACATCTCCCATAATGATCTTCTCGTTTTGTTTTCTTACATAAAACCATTATTTATATCTTGGGGAAAATAAAATATAAAAAGGGTGAGCTCAAATTCTCAGTAATGGTAAACATTGAGAACATATAAACAGTCCATTATCATTGGATTGTTAAAACATGAACATAAAACATTAAAATCATGAGCAATGACATGTATCTTGGTAGTACATAAGGCATAGATCATAATGGAACATTAATAATAAAAAAATAGCATGGGAATAAAACATATAATTGTGGAAAACCATTATGCACATGATATGATTTCCATAGTAGCCAAGGAATTGCTGACAAGACCATGATAGTAGACAAAGTCCAATACTGAATCGGGTTTATCTGTCGTTCCAGCCCTGTATTACTGTACCCGATTTACTAGCCGTTACAACCATGTCTATCTCATGAGATATAAATTTTTACCCAATGCATTGGAGGGTGATATAGGTATCACCCATCTCATAATGAAATCATCTTTACGTGTTCCACAACATAGAATAAATCATTCATCATAACCCAAGGAATAAAATGGGTTTCAGAAATGTTATCCCATCATAAAATAATCAATATAAAACAAATGGATATAATTATTATCATATGAAAAATAAATCCATGTAAATAATAGATACATTATATTTGAAACATTCACATATCAAATAATGTCATCTAAGATGGAAAATGGTTTTGATAAATTACTTGAAATGAATTCTTGAGGAAAATATCATTTCTTCTTCAAAAATATTTTCCTTTTCAAAAAATTTCATGCAATTTTAAAAGAAAAATATTTTGTTGAAAATAGTCATGAAATATTGTAGAGTATACTTCATTAAAATAATGCATTATGAAACCGTAAAAAACAATTCATGCCGTATAATTTAAAAAAACATTCTCCTCATACTTCTAACGGAATAGTAAAAAACTACCACATATGGAAAACAAAAGTAAGATTCCTTCCGTAAAACAAAGTAAAAGTCAAAGAGGGATAAACATGACTTTATAAATACATGGAACAATATTAAAAACTTTATAAAAAACATTCATATTGACATGGATGAAAAATATAACCCCAGTAAATACTTACGTATAAGCAATCTCGGAAAAAAATGAGATTCCCAATTTATCCCTTAACTTATGTACAATTTCTTCTTTATGTGTCCAAGACTACTGTATAGTGGGTTAAAACATATTATTAACTTGTAAAAAAAATATAATAATATTTGTTATATCATATATGATTCACTTACGACTTTATATTACTTGTTCATTTGTAAATTCCATGTTAGAGCAGCGTTTTGGATAAAATCGTTTCATTTATCGTACATGTTTCGACTTGTTGTTCTTGATATCATTAATTATATCCGGATTTACTTAATTCCATAATTTAAAACATTATTTATATTTAATACATATTCATCATATAAATATATATGATAGATCGATAAATGAGATGAAATACACCATTCATGGATACGGTAGGTCGTACGTACGTATGAAAACTTTTTTCATTTCCTTATTAAATTGAATGGAATTAAGTAAATGAAAAATATATGTACATAAATAAATTATCATTACTATTTAATATGTTTCCAGATTATTTATTATATATACTTTCTAACCATACTTGAATGGTTAATCATGGAAAATGAATGCCATCACGTTTGTGGACACTGTAGTCTGTACCTACATATGAACATTGTTCTCATTTCCTTATTGAATTGAATGGAATTAAGTAATTGAAAAATATATGTACATAAATCTAGTATCATTATTATGTAATATCTTTCTTTATTATTTATTATATATACATTATAATCATACTTGAATGGTTAATGATGGAAAATGACTCTCATCGTGTTTTTGGAGATGGTAGTCCGTACAAACACTCGAGCGATGATATCATTCTTTTGAACATAAAATCCAATATAATTGGATGGTATATAATATATAAAGAATCATAATAATGTTATATTTATTATTTAAATCCTTTATACTCATTATAATACCCATCTAAATGATGAAATGTTTGAATATCATACTATACCATGACGTGGATATGGCAAGCCGTACGTACGCACGTGTTGAGACTTTTTCATTAATAGGTAGGATAAAATAAATAATATGGTGGTAAAAGTTTTATAATAACATCAAAATATATTAAATATACTACATTTATTATTTTAGAATGTAAAGAACAATGAAGGTGTAAGTGGACGAAGAAAGGAACTTGAAATAGGTGGTGAGATATTTATCTCTTATTTGGGTTCTTCCTTTTGATTTGATCAAAAGGGCTCCTTAGGATGGATTTATAACTAATAGAAGGCCTATAGGATGAAGGTAGGATAGTTTAGAGGGTATTTCTTCAGGGTTTGGCCGAGATAAATGGATTTTTCAGTGTGAAATAGAGGGAAGGGTGAGTTCCCTTTTATAAGAGAGGTGAGGGGTACCTTAGAAAAAACCTAAAATATTATTTGATAACAAATTCATATTCGGTATATAATGGATCCAATGTGCCTAATTTTGTGGATAGGGTTGGGAGGGGTTGAAATCTTCTCAACCAATTTGTTTTAGACAACTTTAGGTTACCATTTTAACCATATCATTTATATTTAACTCTAAGTTAAATAATTTTACTTTTATCGTGTCTTCATGTATTCTTACACTATATGGTTAATAAACATACTATAAACTGCCAATCGAACTCTAATTTGTTAACTAATGAAATATATATTATTATATAAGTATTTTGGACGAACCATAGTTTTTTAGTACCATTATATCAATTAATATTATAATATTTGTTTTAAAAACTCTTTTATGTCAATTTTGACACTATTTGGTATTTTGTTTTCTCAAAATTAATAACAGCTATATTACTTCGAAAAAATTTCATCTAACCAAATCTAACATTCTTTATTAACCTATTTAATTAGTTTAAGTAATAAAAAGTCTCAAATTACATTTATTTGGGTATTTATTATATCAATTAGGTTTATATTTCATTAATAAGGTAATTACTGCATCATCATTGTGTCACTAATAAATTAATTATTTAATGTTTAAAAAATATAAATAATATACCATTATGTATAAAATCTTTTTATCTTTATAATGAATATTTGTAGTCGAATTTATCTTATGTATAACCCTATATTAAATTTTTTTCAGTTATTAAACTTTTGTTTTACCTGTTTTAATTCTTCTTTAAATAAAATATTAATAAGTGTCCTAATCTAATAAAAGTGGACCAAAGAGGTTCATATTTTATTCCTAATGTTGTTTTTGGTCTAATTATAATTATCCAATAGAAGTAGGACATGTGTTAGGGTAATAATAATTTCATTTTTACCCTTAATTACCTTATTTACTTTTAACCGTGGTAAATAAAATAAAAAAGTTACTATTTAACAAAAATTATTTTCATCTTATTGAACAATATTTTACTCGTTGATAATAACTGTGTCTCTCAGATTTTCGAAATTCAACTCACATAAGAGGTAAAATTAGGTTTTTTGTAAATTTTCAAATGTTCCTAGGAGGTGGGTAAAATACGGTAAAAAGTTCAATAAAATTTTTATATATCTAAAATTATTATAAAATGACTCCAATGAAATATCTTGAACCTATATAGGTATTATGTATCTATTTTTACCTAAAAAAAATTTAAATAAAATAATTGATTATTTACATAGAAAGTCTGTTGTAACCAATAACTCAATGTTTTTAGTATTCATCGAAAATTGATTTTTTTTAGAAAAACACCAAAAATTCACCCTATGCTAATTTCGACATTTTGAATCCAAAAATGAAGTCCATTTTGAAAGATAAAATTTATAATATTTCAAAAAGTGGTTATTACTATTCATAATGACTAGTTTATATAATATTTTAATAACATATCGTTATTTAGTGACACACGGTATTGCGTACAACACAAGCTATCGAGGAAGGTTTCTCTTATGTGTAATGCAAGCCATGAATAGTGTTTCATTTACTATAAGATAATACGGTGTAGAATATAGTGAAAAATAATCAGGCTGTAGCATACAACAAAAGACATCAATGAAATTAAAAAGAATAAATCTCATAAAATTTTTGGGTGTTACAATAATTATAATTTTAAATCACCTTATCAAATAATGAAGTATGATTTACTAAAATAAAATTTATCTGTACATGATTAATTACTTAATAATATTAATTCATACTAAAATTTATAATTACACATAGACCACATGTATTGGATTGTGTTATTCCATGATTTTATGTTATTCTAAACTAAAATTTAATAAGATCACAATTGATTTGATCACAAACATTAAATTTCTCTTCACAATCATATTGAGTTCAAATTAATTCGTCTTTTTAGAAAAATCACCATATATATTTGAGTGATTAAAATATTAAAATGATTTAAAATTTATTTTTTAAAATCACTATAAAAAAATTAATCAAGTTTATAATAACAAATATATGAAAAATAATTTATAATTACAAAACATTTTACTTTTAATAAAAAAATTAAAATATCTGTATCATCATGATAATCTTTATCGTATTTATGTATTAATCCATTTTATATAAATAGAACATATATTTGTTCAAATAAATT
Organism: Viscum album; assembly: GCA_963277665.1. Taxonomy (NCBI): domain Eukaryota; kingdom Viridiplantae; phylum Streptophyta; class Magnoliopsida; order Santalales; family Viscaceae; genus Viscum; species Viscum album. Next base: position 603,641,988 of record OY728157.1, read on the forward strand.
ATTTTCAATTATTATAATTTTATTACAACCTCCATCCCCCAAAATTTAATGAACATTATTCAATGGATTTTCATTACAATTTTTAATATTCATATGGGAATCTATTGTATTTGAGATTTAAAAAAATTATTAAATATATATAAATAAAAATTTATATTTTATTTTAATATAAATGATTAAAAGTAATTAAACATTCTTTTACATCGTGGACTTTTTAGTTTCCTTAACCACTAAAATCCTTGAAGAAATCAATGAAAATCCATAATCTCATAATACGATCAAATTGTATAAAAGTAATTTTCATCATTTATTGGGGGGTTATATCCAAAAATATAATTAATTTATTAAAAATAAATAATATTAAACGTAATATAATTTAAATTGTGTTGTAAATTAATTATTTTTATTGCAACTAGTGGTCCAATAACATCCAATGATCATAATGCTTCTCATTAAAATGTATGTTTTCATTTCCTAACAGTTTTTGGAGTTAGATATTATATTTTGAATATATTATTTAAAAATTAATTGGATCCTTAGGGGTTTTTTATATATATTATACATATTATTTATATTCTAATATATCTTATATTTAACTTATATTATTTCAAAAAAAAAAGAACTTTATAAAAGTTATGATGTTGAAATTCAAAATTTTCAGAAAAATATTAATTATTTTTTCCATTAAATTAAATTATGAATTAATATGTAACAAACCATAACATTTATTATTCATGGTATTATAACACAAGACACCATTGGTGGGTGGATGGATTTGTGTTTTAATAGATTTAATTTTTTCACCTCCACCCTGTTCCTTTTGATTATGTTCCATATTTTGAATATATAAATAAATTTTTTATTAACATATAATTACCAAATTAATATATAAAGAACAACTAAAACGTGTGTAAAATATAAATCATATTTAGAAAAGAATATTTTTCTTCGATCACCTGTTCTTTGAAAAATCAAAATAGAATAAACTCAGTCATTTTTTATTTTACAAAAAAAGTACTAAGTAATAAAATTTTGTTTAATACAGTAGTGTCCCGCCTCAGATTCCAAATAACGGGGCCCTGAGATGGTAGGACACAATAAATAATGCATTCCTACTGAAATTTCATAGGTTTCCCGCAAGATTCAAGGTAATAGGGTGTTCCTTAAGGAGACAATTCCTTCATATATTAGAGTATGCACAGTGATAAACCTGATATAATAGATACCTAAACCATAAACACAAATATTAAAATATTAAAATTATTAAAATAAATTATTCAATAGAAATATAAAACTATTGGATGTATAATACCAATTATGGATTCAATAATAATGATGTTCAAGATGCTATAAAATAACAAGATTTTAAAAGAGAAAGATGAGATACATTTATATACTACAAGGTATACAAATACTGACCAAAAGTAAAAAAAATACTAAAATAAGAATCTTGTGTATAGGCTCATTCCTCATCCCCCAATACCCATTATAATGCTGTAAATTAGTCATGCAAAAGATGTTTTACACTTCCCTTTATCCATACATATGATCACAAAATCTATGTTGGTGCCAAGGGTGGACAAATTAGGGTTTCTAATGAAATATTAGAAACCCAAAGCTTCATGGAAAATTAATTTAAATCATTAAAATAATGGATGACTTCCACGAAAATAAATTTAGGGAAATAACCAATTAATCAACAAACACCACAGTCCTAGGTTCCATAATTTACACCCAAACGATACCAACTGCTTCAACCTAATCGACATTTCTCAAAAAACAAGCACATGCGGAAGTCATATTATGTATACCGGATCCATAATGAAAAAATCAACTAATGAATACATAACCCTAATCTTGTGCCTTTACATTGGGACTGATTTTCATTTCATGTGAACTTATTGTCCATCATAAATTATAGAAAACAGATATAGAATAAGCAATATCCCTATTAAATCCATGGGTGTATTCTCATTCCTATCCATGGTGAAATAAAATGAATCCCAAGGGTTGGTTCATGTGTCTCCAATAGAAACAACATAATGTCATTCATCCTTGGAAACACAAAATGGTGTCCCTTATATCACTCATGGCATGGGTACTATGAGTACACAGAAAGTTTCTCACATGTGGGACATGATATCACCTAAGGCAAGGCATATCAATCCTTCCAACAAGTTTATCTTTATTTTCTCAATAATGGTACCAGTGTCACTCATGTGATTAGAGAAACAACTTGGGGAACCAGTATGTATAAATCCAATACAAAACTCTCGACACATCATGTAGACAAATCATGAATGGCGAGCCATTCAATGGATCCCATAAATCTAGAATCCTGGTCTCTCACGGTCCGTAATAGGAGAAACAACGAAACAAATCACATATTTAAAGGCAATTAATATATAATAACATTTCATCAACAAGGAATTACTATATCTCTACATAATAATTTCACCAAATGAATCTATCCAACCCATTAAACAGCATATAAGGAATTAGTCACAACTATATGCTCAATGATTCACGTAATGATAATTAGGATACATGAAATAATAATATGAAATGTAATTACTAATGTGTGTGTAATCATTTTTAAATTATAATCTCATGGATCATCATTAATTTAAACTCATATTTCTAACTATGTCATTGGAATACTTGGGCATAAAATGTTGTAAAATCTAAATCGATAGAAAAATGATGAGAAGGACACCCCTCAGATGTGTTTCACAATGAGGTGGGTTCATACATCAATTCTATGAATAATTTAATCGATTTATTGAATTAATATAATGAATCGCTATTAGGGTATGATGACCATAACAGTGACACATCTTATAAAAAAATATATTGAAGGACTGGAGACATATGAAGACAAAAATAAATTTATGTAGTAGTGGTGCACTCATCCTTTATATTTTCATTAATCATCATATAGTGATAAAAAATTAGTAAATCATAAGACAACAAAAAAATGGCAAAAAAATTTCATGTAAACCGTGAAACAGTCGGACGAGTAACCGTAAAATTAATAATAGAAGAAGAAGGTGCTTACAGATATAGATACTATGTTTGTAATGAAAAGTTATTCTAGCGTCATATGAAGGAGATAGATCAAACCCTATGGAGTGTAAGGATAAGTCGCACATAGAAATGGAGAATCAGATAACAATTAAAGGTGAGTAAAAAATAATAATAAAAGAATAAAATAATTAGAGTAATGAAAATTTTTATTATTACCCACACACATAACTACAAATAGTTTGTCCACATGGTTTGAAAAACTGTGAGCCAACTGTGAATCAGTTATTCCATTAAAAGGGTACACTATATGGTTAGGCACAAAATTTGAAAATCATTTCAAAAACCATGAGAAATTGATTTTTCCAAAACCTGGAGGTGGTCACATAATAATGCACCGTGGTTTGTATGGTTGTAGATAAAATGTGTATCCCCCATGATCCCACTTTATACAAATGCATGGTATAGGGAAACCATGTGGGTTTTGGTGATAAATCTCTACCAACTATGTGGCCTATTAATTTATTCCCACATAAGGACTCAAGGCCTTGATCAATCCCTAGATTCACCAATGACCACCTCAAAAATTTTAAGAAACCTATTTTTTATTCTTTGATGTAATTATTTGTAACAAGAAATTCTATTCCTTTAGAAAAAATAAGGGACATTACAATCCTCCCTTTGTAAGAATAATATTCTCCATATTTCACATTCAATGTATGTGGTACATCATTATAATAGAGTTCCTATCATGTTACATGTAAATTGTCCTCTCTCTCCCTAGTTTCGTCATGTACATGTATGTGATGCCATAGTACCTGGAACAAAGGAACTAAACTTTCATGAGAAACCATCACGTTATGATCTATGATGCTTAGAATATGATCCTCAAAAGAGGCATCTACCTACTACTCGATGTCCTTTGGGTAGAATGAATTAGATATGTATGGATGATTTTGTGGATTCTGAAAAACATGGAATACACCATGCATGGTAAGGTAAGGTTACAACAATAAATAGTATAACATATATCTTTTATCAACTATCTGGAAAGGCCTGACATATCAAGGTAATAATTTTCGCTATTCAATTATTCTTCTAAAACCCAATCTAAGTGATACATTTAGAAATAATTGATGTCATACCTCAAACTCAAGAGGTCTAGGATGATGATTGGGTTTATATTTTTTATGGGCTATGTTATGTCCAAATGATTCTGAATCAATTGGACGTTCTCGGAAGTATCATCAACAATATGAGGATCCAATATAGATACCTCACATACCACTAGCCAGCACATAGGTGAACGGTACTATACACCTAGATATCCTCTTACGGAGCCATAAAAATTGTTCCCTAAATGATTTTTTTTGGAAAACTCAACCATTGGAATATGTTTTAAAAATAAACCTCTAAAATCTTGGATACATTTTTGTTTAAAATCACAATACAATTGAATTTATTGCATAGAATATACATAGATATGAGGGTATTATGTTGTAATGAAGATAACATGTGAAATAAATTCCTTTTGAAACCCATTCCAGAACTATGAGGTAATATGGGTTTCGTTGTTTGAAATTATGGAACAACCAACATAAGGAAGTCACAATATAGCCTACATATAAATTCTTCTTATGAAATCAATATAGAAGCTTTCATGAATCATCTAAATGAGTGAAACCATTCTCAGCCTATTATGATCAACTATAATTAATCACTAACTCAATTGGATCCCAAAAATTATATCATGATTTCTGTGGTGACTTCATTCAATGTACACTATGGAATAAAGAGATGCTATATAATTATAGTGAGTTGATGGTGATCTTATTTCTCCTGCTAACAGGTGGATCATTGAGTGATAAATATATATATATGCCTTTCATACATGGACACCAATACTGAAAACAGATGACTTGGTACATTATTACAAGACTTGGGTAAAATGGACAAATAGATTCATGTGATTCCCTCCCCAACAATTACCATAATCCATATGGCACCCTTACACTACCACAATGTGTATATTTTCACATCCATTAACATCCGAACTTGGATGAAGGTTATCTCTTGTGATTGTCTCCACCCAAACAAGGACCATCGAATACAAAAGAAGCCAAATACATTCCTACACTAGAAGGGAGGATTTCATATCCAATGATGCTAAAACTAGGTTCTTATGTTGTTCATTAACCTCAATATGAATCTCGAAGAAAAAAAATCCACATCCACTCTCAACTGGAATCCGTTAATATTTGTTTCTGAGTCATCTAGTTTATGGAATCAGATATTGCATTTCCCTTTTTAGGTGTGCAAGTAAGATAAAAATAAAAATGACTCCATCTATTCCACCAAACATTACTGCCTCTGATTTAATTATATCTATATAGAGATATATTTGATTCTATTATGGTCTTCATAGAAAAATAACGGTTCACCCAATAGATAGGGACTCCAATGATACAAATCATGAACCACAACTTCTAGAACAATGTCATGCATCATATAACTCATTTAATGAGGCCTCAGTTGGTAGGATACATACTCTATAACATGATCACACTATATAAGAAATCAATAAATTAAATCCTCAAAGAATTGTAGTTGAATTTATAACTTCCTCCCACCAATGTCAAAATTAAGATCAATGTGAAGATGATACATCACATTAACTCCTTAAAAAATATTTCACAATCTTCAATATAGTTAAATATCATAGAACCAATATTCATATCCAATAAGTGTCACATTAAGGTCTGATAAGTACGAAATGAAACACATATAATAGCCAACCCGCACTAAGAAGAGTCGTATATTGAATACGTTCTTGGGATGCTCACATGAAACCACAACGTTCACCTTCTCAGGTTTAAAGATATTCCTACCTCAGTTATGATATGACATAAAAAGTGATAGTTTCTTATCCAAAAGTGGTAATTACATAGCATTGAATATAAAATGTTATCTATAAGAGTACACAACACAATATAATGGTTTTTGGAATGGTCTTGTCGGGTGCGTGAGTACACTATGATATCGTCTTTAATGAAAATAAAAATGGAATCATGGTAAGGGAGGAAAAAGTGATTCATTAAATTCATAAAATTTATAATGAATACTTGTGTAGTCTTTAAGCAGAATTATATATCTAGATTCTCGTACATTCCAGGGATTCTTTAGAACACTACATGTAGTATTCTGATGTCCTCACACAAACCTGATGGTAGAAAACCCTCAAATATATCTTGATGTAAACAATTTCTCCTTCGATATGGATGAATATGTCATCTATATGTGGTAGTGGAAACTGATTCTTCACAATAAGCTAGTTCAATCATTGGTAATTCATTAAAAACATGAGCATACCATCTTGATTCTTGGAAAAAGGAAAGATGAACCCCAGAGAGATGTGCATGGTCTAAGAAATATCATAGCATAATGATCTTCATGGTGCTTCCTAAGTTCCTAATGCTCTATTGGTTCCATTATATATGGATCAATTAGAATTGGTGATACAAATGGAACTAGCTCTATGCTAAAATTGATCTATATCTTAGGAGGCATGTTGGAAAAATCATCATGGAATATTTCATCAAAATGATCCACTACATGAGGGGACTCTACAAGAATTATTCTAAGATCTCTCGTGAAGAGTCTTTCTATCTAGGTTTTCACTAAAACTTGCCTCACAGTCTTGGGTATATCTCGTTACACTAAGACATTCAATTTACTCTTATAGATATATCTGTTTCCCATAATGTTATGTGAATGAAACCATGTGATGATTGAAATCCACTTCGGCACGATACTGAATAATACAGTATATACTGTGAATGATTTTTATGATCGTCATCTCAAGGATGAATAAAATACAAAATAAATGGTATCCACCACTCTCAATGGGGAACTCCTAAAATTGGAATATTAAATCTAATCAGAAACCTTAAAGAGTGTTCAGAGACACAACACCACATTAGTAAACAATTTCTTGACCAAGGCATTCCACATTCAGAGAATATATCAATGTGTGTGACTCAACTGTATAGAAATTAGTAGGAAATAAAGTCGATGTCCCCATAATTGTATCTATAGTAATTAATTTAATGATATTATAGTCTTCATGCATAATATATGCTTTAAAAATATATCATAATCCATGAAACAGACATGATTCTTGACTATACTGAGCATTTCAATTTTGTTGTAGTACAAAATATCTGACCTGACTACCTCAGCCATGACCACTAACTTCTCATCCGAATCGTCTTGTAGAAAATCAAATTGCATTCTAGAATGGATTTTAATATAACATACCTAATAATGTTGATGATATGAATCCACAATCACTGGATTCTAGTGGATGAAAATGAACAAATTGTTTTAGGTCACCAATCATACCATAAGATCGTCACTCAATTAGGCTACAAATGAAATGGGTACACTTATTGACAAACAATCTATATTGATGAAACACTATGGAGAAATTTCATGTCACCTAGATAGAATCACCACCATGTTCACCCTCAAAATAGTTCTTTCTACTTCCTGATGAACCATCTCCATGCCTTGGATGATAACCTACACATATCCCATTACAAGAATATCTAATATTCTATTTGGTAATTATGGCTTGTTTCACTCTCTATATAACATTTCTCAACCAAATAATGATCACCTACTATGGGAAAACATATCCTAGACCCTCTTAATGTTCCTAACAGTTATTACCTCGTCTTTGGACATGGATGGATAGAAAATATGGAGCATAGTGAAGCCATACTAATACTAAAGTATAGTTATAATGACTTTATGGTGATCCATGTTCCCCCTAGAGTGACATTCCCTCAATGTCTATGTGAACAAGTGATTGTATAATTTTTTTTAGAACAATACCCTAATGACACACAACCTGATATTTGATATCCCAACATCACATGAAAGAATTGAGTACTATGTAAGTAGGGAACATGATCATCTGCTGTAGAGGAATCCCAATATGGTAGAAGATAGATACCATAGCCGCCAGCCATAACCTAGTAGCCTAGGGTCCTCCATCCCTTGATAACGTGGGATGATACTTCTACCAGATGTCTTCAGTCAAATCATCTATAGTATAGGTTGGATGCAAAGAAAAATTAACTAACTGTAATAACTGATGAAAGGTTGTGCATAATTGAGCATCAAGGATGAATATAATATTATAATGATTTTCCTTATGCGGATATTTATGAGGTATCAGGGGTGGCTCTCTACCCACCACCTCTGTGAGGTTCCCATCACCAATCACTTGGTGTACAACAAGAAAACGTCATATTTAAATAACATTGACATCGGAATATGAACTCCTCAAACATGACTTATATCATATAAGGAAAGATAATAAGGACTCGATATAGAAAGTATGGTATAATCCCTCCCTGAAACACGATGTGACCCAAAAAACCCGACTATTTCCATGTCTAGTTGATAAAACTCACATAAGTTGTACAAGAGACATGCCCTATTTCCCATAAATATGCATGGGTCATAGTCAAGGAATCACATACTCATCTAAGGTGTACATTTTATTTTAATGGTCCTTTTCATTTTAATTACTATATACATTTAGCTCCCTTTAAATTTTCAGGAATTATGAGGATCGTCATTCCAATTTATATTGGCCCATAACCCATATAAATCCAAATTGGGTGTCCACTTAATCAAAAAAAATTCCACTAAAAGAAGAAATGGTCCATTTATATATTTAAATTCATCAAAGACATACATGACAGAACAACAATAACATGTGAACTTGGAAATGAATGCAGCATATATATATGGAAATGAATAATGCATGAAAATTAAATTCAATTATGCCTAGTATCATTCATGCTTAATTTATCCATCATATCATCAGGTTGAAATAGTAAAAAATGAACTCGATAATACCAATGTAATAAGATCAAAAAAAAGTATGTCACCCTATGATGAATTAATATCAACCACAATTAGAATAATCAATAATTTCTATTCCTCAACCTAATAAATTTGGGTTTCCCCTATACATGGGTTTGCTACATTCAAGCCCAGGGTAAATTGAAAATTACAATGCACTAGTATCCTATCTAAACCCAAATGATAATTAAAATGGAAAATATCGTTGATACTACTTCGTAATATCCCACCCCAAATTCCACTTAACGGTTCCCCAAGACGGTTGGGACAAATTATATAAAACACACCTCCCCGCACTCCAGAGGTTTACAACTAGTAGCGAGGAAATATGGTGTGTAAATGGGGATATTATGATCTCATATATTAAAGTATACAATGTGGTAAAAATGAGATAAATATTATAATAATCATAAATAAAATCTACATATGTGGTAGCATTGAAATAAACAATGCAAGAGATGTTGATTACTGGAGGACACCAAATATAAATAATGTATACTATAAAAATAATTTTTATGAAACTAAAAAAATGTCAGTACATGATTAATAAAGGGAACATACATATTCTTCATGCTACAAAAAACAACCAAAAAGAACAAGAACTATTACCACCTAATTCTCGACCATGGGCCAGGTCTTCTTCACCCAACCTCCATCCAAAATATTTAAATCAATGAATCATTGGATGATTTAAACATCAATTATCCATACATATAATCATAAAATCTTCTTGTGTGTCATGGCCATCCCATTGAGGTTGTGTGATGCAATTATCATAATCTACCACACACTGTGTCTAGGACAATAAATTTCACTAAATTAATTAATAAAAATGTTCCATAATAATAAATGAAGAGAAATAAGAAATTAAAAAATTATCAAAATGGTCTTGGGATCATAAATTAAAAAATGACTGATACCACCTACATCATCCTAAGCTAGATATCTTGAAATGATTGACATGTGAATGTCATAATATGTATAACGTGTCCGTAGTGAATAATGAAACTAAGGAATTCATAACCCTTATATTTTTCATTAGAAAAAGTTCTCTATATAACTACATCATAAAGTTATACTACAATAAAAGTAGGACAAACAACATATAACACAAACAATAATCTTTTAAAATCCATTGTTGTAGTCCAGATCCCATAAAAATTGGTCTAAATAGAACCTCAAGGGTTTCTATAACTGTCTCTGATCAACCCAATTACACTATATATGTTCATTCAAGGTAAAACATAATGGTGTCTTGTATATCACTCATGACAAAGAGAGCTTGAGTTTGTATTATTTTTCTTGCATAGGGGAGTAGTTATCAACCCAATCATGATGATTTCATATTTCTAATGGATTCATTTATATTTCTTCGCCTAGGGAAAAAATTTCACACATGATTATATGCAAAAATTACTAGAGAGCCTATAGAGGATATGTTGATGTAACACTCTCAGTGCATAATGTTGATACAACCAAGCATGGTGAGTCCATCCACGACATCATTAAATTGGGACCCATGTTCTTTCAAAGATTATTTAAGGTTTATCCTAGAAAAAAAAGAACACATAAAAAGGAATTAAATATATATTTACATTAAATATATATATAATTTAAATTAATCTTGTTAATATAAATTCAAAATTACACAATTCAATCCATTAATCATGGCATAATACATTAAGAATGAATGGATGCTCAATTATTCTGTGAAATATTACTAGGAAACAAACAATAATCATAAGCAATGAAGTCTATAATGTGGGAGTAATCAATACCAATGGCCAATAAAATGGTTCACCATTCAATTATTCTCATATTATAATATCTGGAATGGGAAATATAGGTCATAAGAAGTGGGCACACCCAAATGGGGTGCTATGAGACGAACACCCCTCAAATTGGATTCCTTGTGTGGTAGAGTAACACATAAATTGGAAACCCAATTTAATTAATTTATAAAACTAATTTGAAACATCAATTGAAGGTTACAATGATTATCACAATACAGAATCATTTAAAAATGATTCAAAATGATAGGGAATGAAATATAAATCATTCCTCGAGGTATTATCACTCAAAACATACACTATTGATTCATAAATTTACGTAGACCATGATAAAATAACCAAATTCAAAATCAAAATGAAAATATTGAGAAAACATTTGTATATAATTTTCACAATGGATGGAATAGTAAAATTGAAATATATTAGAGTGTAAGAAGGATCTTATTGAGAGAGATATGGTGCATATGATAATGATTGATTGAATCATCATTTGAGGGATATAAATCAAAACTATATTGAGAAGAAGGAGAAGGCTCACACATGTTGAGGGAGGAGAAAATCATTGGTAGGGTGAAAAATATATGATTTGAAAAGAATAAAATCATTACATGAGGGAATATTTTTTATTTCTGCCACGCATATTACTGAAAATTATTTGGCTGCATGATTTTACAAACCCTACACACCTCATGGAACATTTACTACTTGGAAGTGGCACACTACAATGTTGGGTGCATTGTTTGACTAACCAGGAGTCAAACATGTGAAAATTCTATATCCAAAACATGTAGGGGGTTGCATAGTCCAGATATCTTGGTAGCATGGATATATACAAACTATTTGGGCACAGGTTCCCAAAATATGGGACTGCACCGATTATAGAAATAGAGTGGGTGAGATGTCATAGTTTCTACTAATACTGTTCCATAGTCATTTCGTCATACTTTGGGGATCTGGGCTCTATACGAGCCACAAATTCACCTGATACCTCCTTGATCAATTTTAGAAATACATATAGTTCCATAAAATGTAAATTGAATGAAATGAAAATGTTCCAAACCATTATCAAAGGGGTTTATATTAAAAATTCCATGTTTTGGTGAATTCATTCCACAGTAAGTTCCACATCCAAAATAAGTTTAGCTAAAATCATGCCTTACTAAGGATGTAACGCCCCAACCCCAGCTACCCTATAACAACCCGAGATTTTATGAAAAATATTCTTTTCATTAATGTCTTGTGTTGTACGCTACACCAAAAGGAGCTTGCACAACACGCATCCTTGACTTGCCTTGCATTACACGCAAGCGCGACCTTCCTCTATATCGTGTGTAGTACGCAATACCGAGTTTCACTAAACAACGATATGCTATTAAAATATTATTAAAACTAGCCGTTATGAATATTAATAACCACCTTTTAAAATTTTAGAAATTTTATCTCTCAAAATGGACTTTATTTTTTTGATTCGGAGTATTGAATTTAGCCTAAGGTGAAATTTTGGTACTTTTCGGATAACTTTCATATTCTAATGAATAGTGAAAATTACTAAATTTTAATTAAAAACAACTGTTTTAATCAAAATAATTAATAGTGATAAATTATTAATTTGAGTGGTTTTAATGTATATTTATAATATTTTTTTACAATTTAATACAATGTTGGTCATTGGATGTAATTTCACATTTAAACCAGTTATAAACAAGTGTCAATCTTTTGATAGTTATTATCTCTTAAAAACACGTCATTTGTTTTGACAATGAGAATTAATTTTTAAATTAGTTAATGTAACTGATATGTTTTCAATTTGGTAAAATAGACATCATTTTTGAATTCATAATATCAAATATAGCTTAGGCCTAATTTTTGGTATTTTTCTGGAAACATTCATTTTTTGATGAATAGTGAAACCACTAAGTGGTAGTTAAAAAAATTGAATTTTTCATAAAACTTAATTTTACCGCTTATGTGAGTGGAATTTAAAAAATCCGAGAGACACGGTTAATGTCACTAAGTACAATGTGGTTCAATGAGATGAAAATAATTTTTGGTGAATAGTAACTTTTTACTTTTTTACCACGGTTAAAAGTAAATAGGGTAATTAAGGGTAAAAATGATATTACAATTAACCTAACACATGTTCTAATTCTATTGTACAAGTGTAATTCGACCTAAAACAACCATTGGAATAAAATATGACCATTTAGGCCCACATGGATTAGATTAGGACATTTATTATTAATTTATTTAAAGAAGGGTTAAAATAATTAAAATCAAAGTTTAATAAGTAAATCATTTTAAATATGGGGTTATACATAAGATAAATTAGACTATAAATATTCATTAGAAATATAAAATCATTTCCTACATAATAGTATTTTATCTGTAATTTGTAGAAATTAAATAATTTAATTTATTTATGACACAACGATGATGCAGTAATTATCTTATTAATGAAATATTGACATAATTGATGTTATAAATACCCAAATAAATGTAATTTGAGACTTTTTATGAATTAAACTAATTTTTCAGGTTAATATCACATGGTGGTATTGATTTTATTAACTTTGTTCGAACTTATCATTCTGTTATTAGTTTCAAAAAAATCAATTACTAAAAAGTGTCAAAATTGACATAAAATAGTTTTTAAAACAAATATTATATTATTAATTATTATTTTATTCCTAAAAATATAAGGTTCAGCCAAATGACTTATATAAGGTTATATATATTAATAATAAACAAATTGGGTGTCGTTTGTCTTGATATAGTAAGTTTATTAACCTTATAGTATAAGAACACAAGAAGAGACGGTAAAAGTAAAATTATTTAACCTAATGTTAAATCTACATGATAAGGTTAAAATAGGAACCTAAACTTGTCTAAATTATATTGAATGAGAGGATTTCGAACCATCCCCACCTTATCCTCGAAATAAATCAATTTGGAGATATTTAAAACCGAACATGACTATATAATAAAATAATATTTTTAGTTATTTCAATGGTGCCCCTCTCCTCCCTTATAAAAGGGCACCTCCCCCCCCTCTTCATCACACCACTTTGAGCCTTCATGCTCGGACAAACCCTGCCACTTTCTCCTATCCACATCCCTAAAGAAATCTTAGAGGTCCTGGTCTTCTTCAAAGACCAATTTTAGTGCCCTAAAAGAAGGTCTCAAAGAAGCACTTCAGAGAAGAGGTAATGTCTGTTACCGATTCATTCACCTTTATTTCTTCTTCCACTTCTTCTTATAAGGTGGTTTCATTATGAAGTAATAACATAAGTATCACTAATATACTGATATGTTATTATAAGTATTAAACAACCCTATTTCACCATCTATCCCTCCTACGGAAAAAGAAATCACTGCGCGTGCGTACGTACGGAATACCGTCTCCACGCCGTGGTGTAATCTATTTTCCACCACCACCTTACTTGGATGGGTATAATGGTGTATATAATAACTATATATGATTATTGTAATGTGAAATTGATTCTTTAATAGTATACATACACTCCAATAAAATTCCACGATCATGGGAACGATATCATTGCACGTGCGTACGTACGGAATACCGTCTCCACGACGCGATGAGATTCATTCTCAATGATTAACCATTCATGAATGATTATAAAGTATATATAATAATTAATCATGAAATATATGACATATTAATACTGGATATATATATATATATGTATGTATGTCATCCACAAAATTCCATTCAACTTAATAAGGAAACGAAAACAGCATTCATGCATACGTACGGTCTACCGTCTCCATGAACGGTGTATTTCTTTCCATTTACTGATCTATTATATATATGAATATTATGAATATATATTATATATAAATAATTTTTTATTTTATCGAATAGAGTAATCATGATCTATGTAATCATTTGAATAATGACAAGTCAAAACACGGACGAAAAATAAAACGATTTTACCCAAAACACTCTTTAAAATGGAATTTACAAAAGAACGGTTAATATAAAGTCATAAGTGAACCATATATGATATCATAATAATGATTATGATTCTGGAATATGTCAATGACATTATTTAAATCATTATACAGGAGGTTCAGACACTTACAAAGCAAATCAGACCTAAGGTAAGGGAAATATCACAATCTCATTTTTATCTGAGATTGTTTATACATTGAAATTTACTGGGGTGTATTTTTATCATCCACATCCATGTTTCCTCAATATGTAATGTTATTTCCATCTAACTACAATTGTTTAAATCCAATTTTACCCTTCGGTGATTTTTTAGTAAAAGATATGAAAGGAGTCTTTTGTCGTTTTTCGTATGAGGTACTTTTTGACTTTTCTGACAGAAGTACGAGAAGAATGTTTTTTTAACTTATACGGCATGAATGTATTTTTAAAACATTATTTCCAAGAAGCTTCCATTACAAATTTTCATGTTTATTTTTCATAAACTCCTTTTATTTTAGAATTGTATGACATGTTATTAATGGAAAAGTGTTTTTAAAGAAGAAATGATATTTTCCTCAAGAATGGAGTTCAAGTGTTTTATCAAAATTATTTTCCATCTAAGATAATAAAGGGTTATGTTTCTATCCCTATTATTACATTTATTTGAATATATTGTGATGGAATTATTTTTATGAATTCCATTATCTTATATGAATTTTTTTATGATGTCCCGATGTTTAAGATTCACATTTTTATTACATGGGTTATGATATGATGTATGATTTAAGATTTTGTGGAACACATAAGAATGATATCATTATGAGATGGGTGGGACCTACATACCCCTCCAATGCATTGGGTAAAGATTTTATATCTCATGAGATAGACATGGCTGGAACGATAGGTTATACCAGTTCAGTGAAATAGGACTGAAACGAGGAATGAACTCGGTTCAGAACGGGACTTTGTCCACTAAGATAGTCTTGGAAATGAGTCTTGACTAACAAAAAATTATTCTCTATGATTATGTGCGTATGCCACAAAGTTTCATGTTTTATGTTATGATTATTGGGATTACATTTCACTACCATGATTTATCCCATGTTATGAAATTATGATCTCTTTTGCAGGTTAAGATTTCCAAAACATATGTTCTTATGAAAATAATGTGATTGATATTTATTTCTTTTACCCTTACTAAGCATTTGAGGTCACCCTTTTATGTTTTCTTTTCCCCAGGATTTAAAGAAAGGTTATAGGTAAGGGAAAAAAGGGAAGATCTTTATGGGAGATGATGAAGATCTTTCACCATGATTAAAAGATTATATTCCGAGTTTCCAAAGACACTAAACTATTACGATCATTGTGTGTGTGTTTTTGTAATGTACTAAGTATTCCGCAAAAGTAATGTAATGTCCATGTACGTTAAGATTCGGGTCTCTACAGTTGGTATTAGAGGAAAGGTTTAGTCAACCTTTGGAAACTAGGATGCGAGAACTTTAGTGAAATCCATAGAGATATTTCTAAGGTATGTCTAGGGATGTCCCTAAGGTTAAGTATACATATAGGTTATAGTTCTAGAATTATGATAACAATCATATAATTAAACCTATGATGTTAGATATTGAAGTTACTCCCCCTTTATTATGATTTTTTCCTCTCACATTATTCTTTTTGGGTTTTAGAAAATGGCTGGAAACAAGATGATTCACGATAATGGAGGATATGATGGACAATGGAATGATATTATTCATGAGAAACCAAATGAAATTGGATTTGGAAGTCCAACCATAATTATTATGCCGAATCAGCAATCTCATAATATTATCAATAAAGTAAAATTTGGTAAGTTTCCAGACTCGGCTAATAAGAGAAAGATGGAGTTTCATGATGATCATAGAGGAAAGAAAGGTCAATTTCCCCTATGTAAATCATGTGGGAAGAGGCATCAAGGAGAATGATTAAAAGGAACTGGAAGATGCTTTGGGTGTGGAAAAGAAGGACACAAAGCCAGTAAGTGCAAAGGAAAAGGTTCAGTTAACACCAGGGATGAAGATAATGGTATTGCTACGACATCAACAATGGTTAAATGTTTTAAATGTGGAATGTACGGGAATTATGCAAACCAGTGCCCTAAGGTAAAGTCTCGTGAAGAGAATCAGTATGGTCGTATGTGTAGTATTTATGTTGATGATGATGAAGAGACTACAAATGATATGTGAGATGAAAGAACAGTTGAAGCTCGGTCAATGGTTTAAGAATGTAGTGGAATGATTACATGTTTATCATGTGTAATGTTGTATAAGTAATCTCATGGTACTGTGGAATAAAGATACATCTAAAGATTGTTACACTGTTGTCTTTCCTTGAGTTTTGAAAGTGTATGATTAATGGTACCAGTATCTGTGAATGGTTATTCAGATATTTTTGGAATGTAGATGATATGCGTATAATGAAGGGATAATGAGAAAATTAATTGATTGATAGTATTCATGAGCTCATGACTGATATAAGGAGAAGGTTATATCATGTTTGAGTATATAGAATTTTTGGATTTTTGTATGAGTTAACTTTTTACAGCATTCATGTTTTCACTAAGGTTTAATGGGTATTAATTTCCCAAGAGAATACATTATTAAGGTATTCACATGATTGGAATGTGACCAACAAGATATTAAGGGGATAAATGATGGTATTCACATGCTTGGTTAACGATAATTCAAGTAATCATTTTCTTTATACTATGAGTTGGGACCGAAGTATTTTGGATAAGCCTAAAGATTGGAATGGATTATGTTGGACATAAGTTAGTATTGTTTAAGGGTAAATGTTTTTTTTGATATTATTTATGGGATGTTATAGTAATGTAGTCCTAGAAAAAGGACAACCTGCAGGATGGGCGACAGCCCATCGCGTCAGACAAGGCTGTGGGAATCGAACCCACAACTGAAGTGCGACTGGCCTTTATCGCCTACCACTGGCGTACATGAAGTCCCTGTTTTGTAGAAACTAGTTTTATTATATTATGCAGTATGATATATGAAGTATAAGTCCATTTTAGGAACTATATATGATAAATCTCACTAAAGATTAACTTATGTATTTTTTGATAACTTTTCTAACCATTTGTTTGAGACAGATGGAATGACCCATCATTCTATCACATGATCTGCTAACACATCACGAATGACAAATTCAACCTCAATTTGTTAAGAGATGAAGTGGAAATTGTCCAAAGAACGAAAAACGGTGAGACTATACCAAAATCACGAAAGTATTTCTTCTAATTCCAATTTCATCAACTTTAGGGAAACGATCTTGAAAACCAAAAATGTTGTCCTAATGCTCTTATATCTGATGAATCAGATGGTAACTTAGATCGTCACAAATTTATGGCTTTGTCATTTCTGGCTTTTCTATAGCCATTTTCTCTACCACTCTCCATCAGAACATGATGGTTAGATTTGTCTTCCATATCCATATTTTCACCTATGTGGAAACCCAGTGATTAGTTTATTTGGGTAACCGTTACGTTTCATACTTTTGTTTTTAAAGATTGGTTTTGGAATTCCTTTTTACGATGTGGGTTTCTATCAAAGAAACTTTCGAATAGTAAACCATTTATAACCCCGACGAATTTCGAGGGAAAAATTCATTTTAAGGGGGGTAGAATGTAACACCTCGATATTTTATGAAAAATATTCTTTTCATTAATGTCTTGTGTTGTATGCTACACCAAAAGGAGCTTGCAAAACACTCATCCTTAACTTGCCTTTCATTACACACAATCACGACCTTCCTCGATATCGTGTGTAGTACGCAATACCGAGTTTCACTAAACAACGATATGCTATTAAAATATTATTAAAACTAGCCGTTATGAATAGTAATAACGACTTTTTAAAATTTTAGAAATTTTATCTCTCAAAATGGACTTTATTTTTTGATTCGGAGTATCGAATTTAGCTTAAGGTTAAATTTTGGTACTTTTCGGATAACTTTCATATTCTAATGAATAGTGAAAATTACTAAATTTTAATTAAAACCAACTTTTTTTATCAAAATAATTAATAGTGATAAATTATTAATTTGAGTGGTTTTAAAGTATATTTAGAATATATTTTTACAATATAATACAAATTTTGTCATTGGATGTAATTTCACATTTAAACCAGTTATAAACAAGTGTCAATCTTTTGATAGTTATTATCTCTTAAAAACACGCCATTTGTTTTGACGACGAGAATTAATTTTTAAATTAGTTAATATAACTGATATGTTTTTAATTTGGTAAAATAGACATCATTTTTAAATTCATAATATCATATATAGCTTAGGCCTATTTTTTTGTATTTTTCTGGAAACTTTCATTTTTTGATGAATAGTGAAACCACTAAGTGGTAGTTAAAAAAAATGAATTTTTCATAAAACATAATTTTACCACTTCTGTGAGTGGAATTTAAAAAATCCTAGAGACACAGTTAATGTCAGTATGTATAATGTGCTTCAATGAGATGAAAATAATTTTTGGTGAATAGTAACTTTTTACTTTTTTACCACGGTTAAAAGTAAATAGGGTAATTAAGGGTAAAAATGATATTAATATTACCCTAACACATGTACTAATTCTGTTGGAAAAGTTTAATTCAACCTAAAACAACCTTAGGAATACAATATGACCATTTAGGCCCACTTGGATTAGATTAGGAAATTTATTATTAATTTATTTAAAGAAGGGTTAAAATAGTTAAAATCAAAGTTTAATAAGTAAATCATTTTTAATATGGGGTTATACATAAGATAAATTCGACTATAAATATTCATTATAAAGATAAAAAAATTTCCTACATAATAGTATTTTATCTGTAATTTTTAGACATTAAATAATTTAATTTATTTATGACACAACGATGATGCAGTAATTATCTTATTAATGAAATATTGACATAATTGATGTTATAAATACCAATATAAATGTAATATGAGCGTTTTTATGAATTACACTAATTTTCTAGGTTAATATGACATGTTAGTATTGATTTTATTAACTTTTTTCGAACTTATCATTCTGTTATTAGTTTCACAAAAATCAATTACTAAATAGTGTCAAAATTGACATAAAATAGTTTTTAAAACAAATATTATATTATTAATTGTTATTTTATTCCTAAAAATCTAAAGTTCGGCCAAATGACTTAGATAAGGTTATATATATTAATAATAAACAACTTGGGGTTCGTTTGGCTTGATATAGTAAGTTTATTAACCTTATAGTATAAGAACACAAGAAGACACGGTAAAAGTAAAATTATTTAACTTAATGTTAAATCTACATGATAAGGTTAAAATAGGAACCTAAACTTGTATAAATTCTATTTTATGAGAGGATTTAGACACATACCCACCTTATCCTTGAAATAGATCAATTTGGAAATATTTAAAACCGAACGTGACTTTATAATAAAATAATATTTTTAGTTATTCCAAAGGTGCCCCTCTCCTCCCTTATAAAAGGGCACCTCCTCCCCCTCTTCCTCACACCACATTGAGCCTTCATGCCCAGAAAAACCCTACCAATTTCTCCTCTCCACTTCTCTATAGACATCCTAGAGGTCTTGTTCTTATTCAAAGACCAATTTTAGTTCCCTAAAATAAGGTCTCAAAGAAGCACTTCAAAGAAGAGGTAATGTCTGTTACCGATTCTTTCAACTTTATTTCTTCTTCCACTTACTCTTATAAGGTGGTTTCATTATGAAGTAATAACATCAGTATCACTAATATACTGATATGTTATTATATGTATGAAACAACCCTATTTCTCCATATATCCATCCTACGGAAAAAGAAATCACCGCGCGTGTGTACGTACGGAATACCGTCTCCACGCCGTGGTGTAATCTATTCTCCACCACCACCTTACATGGATGGGTATAATGGTGTAAATAAAAACTATATATGATTATTGTAAAGTGATATTGATTCTGTAATAGTATACATACACTCCAATAAAATTCCACAATCATTGGAATGATATCATCGCTCGTGCGTATGTACGGAATACCGTCTCCACGACACGATGAGATTCATTCTCAATGATAAACCATTCATGAATGATTATAAAGTATATATAATAAGTAATCATGAAATATATGACCTAATAATACTGGATTTATGTATATATTAATTTATTTCATCCACTTAATCCCATTCAACTCAATAAGGAAACGAAAACATCGTTCATGCGTACATACGGTCTACCGTCTCCATGAACTGTGTATTTCTTTCCATTTACTGATCTATTATATATATGTATATTCTGAATATATATTATATATAAATAATGTTTTATATTCTGGAATTAAGTAATAATGATCTAAGTAATCATATGAATAAATACAAGTCAAAACACGGACAAAAAATGAAACGATTTTACCCAAAACACTCTTTAACATTGAATTTACAAAAAAACGGTTAATATAATGTCATAAGTGAACCATATATGATATCATAATAATGAGTATGATTATGGAATAAGTCAATGACATTATTTAAATCATTATACAGGAGGTTCGGACACTTACAAAGAAAATCAGACCTAAGGTAAGGGAAATATCACAACCTCATTTTTATCTGAGATTGTTTATACTTTGAAATTTACTGGGGTGTATTTTTATCATCCACATCCATGTTTCCTCAATATTTAATGTTATTTCCATCCAACTACAATTGTTTAAAACCAATTTTACCCTTCGGTTATTTTTTAGTAAAAGATATGAAAGGAATCTTTTGTCATTTTTCGTATGAGGTACTTTTTGACTTTTCCGACAAAAGTACGAGAAGAATGTTTTTTTAATATATACGGCATGAATGGATTTTTAAAACATTATTTCCAAGAAGCTTCCTTTACAAGTTTTCAAGTTTATTTTTAATCAACTCCTTTTAGTTTAGAATTGTATGCCATGTTATGAAAGGAAAAGTGTTTTTAAAGAAGAAAGGATATTTTCCTTAAGAATGGAGTTCAAGTGTTTTATCAAAATTATTTTCCATCTAAGATAATAAAGGGTTCTGTTTCTATCCCTATTATTACATTTATTTTACTATATTGTGATGGAATTATTTTTATATGTTCCTTTATCATATATGAATTTTTTTATGATGTCCCGATGTTCAA
Organism: Viscum album; assembly: GCA_963277665.1. Classification (NCBI taxonomy): domain Eukaryota; kingdom Viridiplantae; phylum Streptophyta; class Magnoliopsida; order Santalales; family Viscaceae; genus Viscum; species Viscum album. Next base: position 603,663,862 of record OY728157.1, read on the forward strand.
GATTCCCATTTTTGTTACAGGGGTTATTCTATGATGTATGGTTAAAGATTTTGTGGCACACTTAAGAATGGAATCATTATGAGATGGGTGGGACCTATATCTCCCTCAAATGCATTGGGTAAAGATTTTATATCTCATGAGATAGACATGGCTGGAATGGTATGTTATACCGGTTCAGTGAAACAGGACTGAAACGAGGAATGAACTCGGTTCAGAAAGGGACTTTGTCCACTAAGATAGTCTTGGCAATGAGTCTTGACTAACAAGAAATGATTCTCTATGATTATTATCTGTATGCAACAAAGTTTTATGTTTTAAGTTATGATTACTGGGATTAAATTTCACCACTATGATTTATCCCATGTTATGAAATTATGATCTCTTTTGCAGGTTAAGATTTCCAAAAGATATGTTCTTATGAATATGATGTGATTGATATTTATTTTGTTTACCCTTACTGAGCATTTGAGCTCACCCTTTTATGTTTTCTTTTCCCCAGGATTTAAAGAAAGGTTTTAGGTATGAAAAAAAGAGAAGATCTTAATGGGAGATGTTAAAGATCTTTCACCACGATTAGAAGATTATATTTCGAGTTTCCAAAGACAATGAACTATTACGGTCCTTGTGTTTGTGTTTTTGTAATGTACTAAGTATTCCTTATAAGTAATGTAATGTCCATGTACGTTAAGATTTAGGTCTCTACATACTCAGAGTCGGTGCATTACTTCGTAACATTGGCATGATCACAAATGATCAAGTCTCAAAATACCGATTAGTTTAGTAGTCTTGGAAACACTAGATGCATTCATAAGTATTCCATTACATCATAAAGTAAAAAAAATACAATAACATGGTCTTCATAGTCCACACTCATATCCCTTTCTGACTATCCCTGCAGTTCATTCATAAAATACTTCTTCACATCCTGGAAAATATTAAAACATTGAAAGGGGTGAGCTCAGATGCTCAGTAAGGATAACAATATTGCGGAAGCTTTCAAAAATAAACATTAACATTTAAGGCAATGTATAAATAAAAAAAATATCCTTTTTAATCTTTAACTTCACCATAATATGACAAAAATAAAATTAAATAATTCCATTTACTTACTCACATGGATATTCTACTAGTCGAATAATCACATGCAATATCAATAACCACTATCATAATGATGGAATGCATAATTCCAGACTATCATAACCACGTAGCCAAGGCCTCGTGCCAAGACCACAAATAATATTTTGTCAAGGCCTCGTGCCAAGACACTAGTTTGTCTCATGAGAACTACTGATGCATCGAGGAGATATAGCGGGCTCCACCTGTCACTTATTAAGTCCAATGCATTCTTCATATGAACAGGTTTAAACATATCATAAACCATAACATAATCGTATCAAATAAAACATGCATAAAGGAAATATAAAATCTCCACATTTCAATCACAAGATATCAATACAACACATTGATAAAATAAAAACACTTTCAAAACAATTTTCAATACCAAAATAAAAGAAAAGTAAAACATGGTATTTACTTTTCTTTTAAAAAAAGTAATGGCTTGTACAGGAAGCCGAAACTCAAATAGTGCTCACGGAGGCGGAGAAGTCGTTGTCACCGCATACGTACGACAAGAAAAACATTCCTTTTTTTCATTTAGTAAAATTCTTCATATAAAAAAGATTCCTTTTGAATAAACGTAAAAGTCAAAGGGGATTATACACCTTATAAAAGAAAGTTGTGTATAAAACAGAATATGCCTCAATGAAAGGAGATTGAGACGAAGTCCTTACCAATATAATTTTTTTAAATAAAATAGATCTATTATTTTCATTCAATAAATAGACATAAAGAAATTAAAAATACATGATAGGACATAATAATATCATAACATAATTTGAAAGTAGGACATTAACCCAAAGAATCGAAATTGGGTTACGAAATTCCCTTACCTCGTGTCCGAATTCACTCGACCATTCTTTGATCTCCTGAATAAAAACTAGAGTTAGTCTCTACCTTCTTATGAACCTTTTTCAAGTTCATTATTCCTTTTATATCACTTATTACCATGTTATGAACATTATGTAATTATTTAAGTTAATAACGGTCGTTTTGACGATCATTGATACTTGAGTCATAAATAAACTTCTTATCATTACAAGTTGTTCATGTGGTGATATATCCATTATATACAGAATTATATTCATGATATTGAAATCATATATCTCATATATATCCAGTATATACATGCATTTATAATATTCCATAACGTTTAGAGGTAAGAAATGAAATGCACCGTTCATGGAGACGGTAAGCCGTACGTACGCATGAACGCTACTTTCATTTCTATATCATATTTAATGGAATGAAGTTATAATTATATAAAGGTATAATATAATTCCAGTATAATATAATGTATAAACCATATACTCCATCCTTTATACATCCCACATATGGCATTAACGATTCAAATCACATTGAGGGGGCGGTAGTCCGCACTTCCTAAAATGAAATTATCGCGTTTACCCATAATGGAAATCATAAAGTATGCCACAAATGAGAAATACAGAAGCATAAGGAAAAATTAAACATAATATATATATCATATATGAAAATAGTGTCATAAAAATGGCCACCATTAGAGGTGTTAAAGGAATATTGAACAATCATCGTTTCGTGAGGAAGTATTTTTCCATCCACAGAAACAGTATGTTTTTTAACCATTAGACGAAGGTGTGTGTAATTTTAAACCAAATCATTATCATAACAACATCCTAGTATATTGTAGATACTGGTTTTGTTACATAATAAAGGAATCAAAATAGTTATGGGGTTGGAGAAGAAAAATAAAACAAAACAACATTAGATAAGGCATTACCTTAAAATCGGGTAACTCTTTTTGATTTGAGCCAAAGGATTCCTTGGGAAGAATTCTGCCCAAAGTGTGGCTTCTAGGAGTGATATAGAGTAGTTGGGAGAGTATTTTGGTAGTGTTTGGCCGAGAAAAATGGCTTGAAAGTGTGAATAAGTTGGTAGTGGTGGGGGCCTTTTATAAGTGGAGAGGAGGGGCACTCTTGGAAACTAATAAAATGTTACTTTATTATACAATGAATTTCGGTTTCTAAAGGTCCCAGACTTATATAATTCGAGGCTAAGGTGATAAGGGTTCGAAATATACTTATACAATAGATTTTTGACAAGTGTAAGCCTTGGATTTTACATTTTCTTTTCATTTTATTTAAATCGTTAATTAATGAGGTAATCGTTGAATCATCATGGTGTCATAAATAATTTAATTTATATAATGTCTAAAAATTATAAAAAAAATATCAATATGTAGGAAATCTTTTTATCTTCCTAATTAATATTTATAGTCAAAAATATGACTTGTATAACCCCATTTAAAAATTGTTTTATTAAAACAACTTATGTTTGTGACATTTTTATTTTAACTTTAAATAAAAGTTATTTATGTAATTTTCCTATCAATGTTGCTCCATGGGGTCCCCAAGTTGACCCATGGATTTTTTTGGTCGTCCATGACACATCAAATAGGGGTAGGACATGTGTAATGATATTTTCATATTTTTATCATATCATTTTTACCTTAAATTTCACTAATTATCTTTAATCACAATTAATTAAATTTAAAAGTTACTATTCACCAAAAATTATTTTAATCCTATTGAACCACATTTTACTTCCTAATGACAACCATGTATGTAGGATTTTTGAAAATCAAATCACAGAAGTGGTAATGTTTCATATAAACGAAAAATCGGTTTTTTAACTACCGCTTAGTGGTTTCACTATTCATCAAAAATTGAAGTTTTTCAGAAACATGCCAAAATTTCACCGTAAGCTATAATTGATATTCCGAATCAATAATGATGTCTATATTACAAAATTCCAAACATATAAGTTGCATGAATGAATTTTATAATTAACTCCCGCTGTCACTACAAATAGCGTGTTTTCAAGAAACAACATATATTAAAAGATTGACAATTGTTTATGTCCAATTTCAATGTTAAATTAATTCTAATGACCACCATTGGAAAAAATGGTAAAAATATATTATAATTATACATTAAAACCACTTAATAGTATAATTTATCACTATAAATTATTGTGATTAAAAAATTTGTTTTATGTATTTTGCACTATTCATAAAAAATTGAATGTTCTCAGAAAACTACAAAAAATTAAACTTAGGATAATTTCGATATTACGAATACAAAAATTAAGTCCATTTTGAAGTATAAAATTTCTATAATTTTAAAAAGTGGGTTTTACTATTCATAACGGCTACATTGATTTGTCGCGGTGTGTTAGAATCTCGAACTTGCGTACAATGCAAGCTATTGCATTGAAAGAGAAGTATATCGTGAAAGCTTGGGGTTTTACATTCTCCCCTACTTGAATAAATTTCGTCCTCGCAATTTGAAATTTTTCTTTCAAAATAAAAGTTTGAAGATAGGAAATACCTTTGTGGAAAACCCACATCGGAAAAAAGGTTAATAAAAATATAACTTTAAAAGATAGAAAGATAAGTACAAATGTCACCAGAGATAGCCCATACTAGGATTCTATGAAAATATTGATATGGAAGAAAAAAAAACCATCATAGTCTCATGGAGAGGCGTAGAAAACTGGATTAGGAGAATGTTAACCATAAAAAACTCACAAACCTGTGATTGGTTAAATAGTCATTGAATCCCCATTAAGAAAAGATAACCGGAAACGTTTTTGTTTTATGTTACCTTTTATAAAGTTGAGGAATTTATTTAGGAGATTTAATAAGAACATAAGGGAAAATACATACTTGTCATGTAGACTTTCATTCTTTAATAAATTTTTACCACATACCCATCTTTCACTCTAAAAGGTAATAGAACTCAAAAATATTCTATTTATCCATATTTTATAAGGTTCCAAATATTAACACATACCATTTAGATTAGGAAACCTTTTTGTAATAACCAGGGACTTCCTGTAGGCTAGTGGTATGTAATAAAGGCATGTCGCACTATGGTTGTGGGTTCGATTCCTGTAGCTTTTTCCGACGCAAATGGTTATGCCCCACCCTGCAGGTTGTCCTTTTCCTAAAACTATAGTATTATAATATTTCAAAAATAATCTTAAGAAATGTTTTAACCATAAACAATACTATCCAAATATCAACTTAATCCATTCCAACCTTTATAGTTATCCATAATACCTCTATCCAGACTTTCTCTAAAAGGTCTCTAAATTCCAAAATCAATTGTAAAATCAGATTCTCCAAACAATGTAAAGTTTCTATTATTGTCACATACTAAAAATATTATTACCTTCATCATATTAAATCCTTAATGAAAAAAAAACAAGTACTACAGTACAATCCTTATATATGTCACATTATCCTTATACCCAAAATATAATCCATGAGTCTAAAAGCACCAATATATTAATTATTCCACTTCTAATATAGTAATAGCATAAGATTGTCCTTGATCCCTTGGCCTTTTCTGAGGTAAGTTTCCCTGACGCTTAAGTCATTCATTTGCATAATGCCCCATTTCCCTACAATTGTAGCATTCAACATTGATAGCCTCTTTCTTTCCCTTACAATCACGATCCTGGTGACCTTTTTCTCCACATTTGTAACAAATTCCCATTCCTTTTAGGCAAGTACCAGGGTGATTCTTCCCACAATTACCGCATAATGGAAAATCCTTCTTTCCCTTTTTCCCTTTATCTGTCTCTTGTTCAACCGTTCTCTTCTTCTCTTGCTTTAATTTGTTGTCATAAGACATAGAGAATTCCTTTTCTGACTTGATATAACACGAGACTATATCTTCGTACGTTGAGAAAGATTGTGATACTAATGCTCGACGGAGAAATTGTTTTAACCCATCAAATAAATGATCAATCTTACTTCTTGGGTTACGTATATAATCTGCAACATGCCTCGCTAACCTTGTAAAGTTGGCCTCATAATTTGCGACATTCTCATCCTCCTTTTGTCTCAGACTCAAAAATTATCATTCCATATCTTCTCGATGGTCACAAGGATAGTATTTTTCTAGGGAAGGATCTTTGAACTCTCTCCATTCCATATTTGATACTTCTTCATCTTCCTTTGTGTTTTGAATCAGCGACCACCATTGATCAGCATCTCCAGTGAGGCGGTAGACTGCCATGACAACCGTCTCCCTTTCGCTACTCCCCAAGGAATGGAATATTTTTTCTAAGGAGTTTATCCATTGCTCAGATACTAATGGATTTGTACCCCCATTAAATGTTGGTGGTTGTTGCCTCATGAAGCGGCCTAACATTGATCCTCCACGTTGCAGATAAGGGTGCTCCATACGAGTAAGGTTATTATTCATAACCTGAGTGAGTTGTCTCAGTATGGTAATAAGTTGATCACCACCAGTTGTATCTCCAGATCCACAATAATTATCTTGAGCAGGAGGGTAATACCTACATGGAGTGCGTGCATTTATACGGTTTACATTCCTTCCACTAGGCGCCATTTCGAAACAATGGCATAAACTAGATTAGTTTATGAAACAAAATACATAATTCCATAATTGTAAAATAAATAACATAAATTGGACTATTTATGGATATAATCCATAAAAATGTTTTCATTGAGGAAGTATATACTCATAACCCTTCATAGTGGTTTTTAAAAAAAACAAGAATTATCTTAAGCATATCCCCCTGGAGTGTCGTAACCAAGAGTGCAGCAAGGCCCGTTTTCGTGCACCAGTTCTCGTTCGAGTCTAGATCAAAGCGGTGTTTTGGGGTTTTACCCCTAGGTACATCTGTGCCAGATCTGCCTCTACCTGATCATGTCCAGACAGGGATGTATTTCTCGGAAAACTCACAAAATCTCTAAAATACCAAAATTCTAGGAAGTTCTTCTATACTAATCCTCAAAGTCTATCATTAGGCTATGTGCTCTAATCAGAGTTTATCTAAATCTATCTTCCAAGGTTAGTACTAAACTGCCTATGATACCAACTATAATGCCCCGACCCCAGCTACCCATAGTCGGTGCATTACTTCGTAACATTGGAATGATCACAAATGATCAAGTCTCAAAAGACCGATTAGTTTAGTAGACTTGGAAACACTAGAGACATTCATAAGACTATAATTACATCATAAAGTAAAAAAAACTACAATAACATTGACTTCATAGTCCACACTCATATCCCTTTCTGACTATCCCTGCAGGTCATTCATAATATTTTTCTTCACATCCTGAAAAATATTAAAACATTGAAAGGGGTGAGCTCATATGCTCAGTAAGGATAAAAATATTGCTGAAGCTTTCGGAAATAAACATTTACATTTATGGAAATGTATAACTAAAACAAAATCCTTTTTAAAAATTAACTTCAGCATAATATGGAAAAAATAAAATTCTATAATTCTATTTACTTACTCACATGGATATTCTTCTAGTCGAATAATCACATGAAATATCAATAACCACTTTCATAATGATGGAATGTATAATGCAAGACTGTCATAACCACGTAGCCAAGGCCTCGTGCTAAGACCAAATATAAGATTTTGTCAAGGCCTCGTGCCAAGACACTAGTTTGTCTCATTAGACCTACCGATGCATTGAGGAGCTATAGAGGGCTCCACTCGTCACATATTAAGTCCAATTCATTCCTCATATGAACAGGTTTAAACATATCATAAACGATAACATAATCGTATCAAATAAAACATGCATAAAGGAAACATAAAATGTCCACATTTCAATCACAAGATATCAATACAACACATTGATATAATAAAAACACATTCAAAACCATTTTAAATACCAAAATAAAAGAAAATTACAACATGGTATTTATTTTTATTTTAAAAAAAAGTTATGGCTTGTAGAGGAAGTCGAAACTCAAATAGTGCTCATGGAGGTGGAGAAGTCATTGTCGCTGCATACATATGACATGAAAAACATTCCTTTTTGTAGTTTAGTAAAATTCTTCGTATAAAAAAGATTCCTTTTGAATAAACATAAATGTCAAAGGGGTTTATACACCGTATAAAAGAAAGTTGTGTATAAAACAAAATATGCCTCAATAAAAGGAGATTGAGACGATGTACTTACCAAGGTCGTTTTTTAAATAAAATAGATCTATTATGTGCATTCAATAAAAGTACATATAACAAAATTACAAATACAAGATAGGAGATAATAATATCATAACATAATTTGAAAGTAGGAGATTAACCCAAAGAATGGAAATTGGGTTAAGAAATTCCCTTACCACATGTCCGAATTCACTCGACCGTTCTTTGATCTCCTGAATAAAAAAATAGAGTTAATCTCTACCTTCTTAAGAACCTTTTTCAAGTTCATTATTCCTTTTATATCACTTATCACCATGTTATGAACATTATGTAATTTTTTAAGTTCATAATGGTCGTTTTGTCGATCTTTGGTACTTGAGTAAAAAATAAACATCATATAATTACAAGTTGTTCATGTGGTGATATATCTATTATATCCAGAATTATATTCATGATATTGAAATCATATATCTCATATATATCCAGTATATACATGCATTTATAATATTACATAACGTTTAGAGGTTAGAAAAGAAATGCACCATTCATGGAGACGGTAAGCCGTACGTACGCATGAACGCTACTTTCATTTCTATTTCATATTTAATGGAATTAAGTTATAATTATATAAAGGTATAATATAATTCCAGTATAATATAATGTATAATACCATATAATCCATCCTTTATACATCCCACATATGGCATTAACGATTCAAATCACTTTGAGGGGGTGGTAGTCCGCACTTCCGAAAATGAAATTATCGCTTTTACCCATAATAGAAATCATAAAGTATGCCACAAATTAGAAATACAGAAGCATAAGGAAAATATAAACATAATATATATATCATATATGAAAATAGATTCATCAAAATGGCCACCATTGGAGGTGTTAAAAGAATATTGAACAATCATCGTTTTGTGAGGCAGTATTTCGCCATCCACAGAAACAGTATGTTCTTTAACCATTAGACGAAGGTGTATGTAATTTTAAACCAAATACTTAGCATAACAGCATCATAGAATATTTTAGATACTGTATTTGTTACAAAATAAAGGAATTAAAAGATTTTAAGGGGCTGGAGAAGAAAAATAAAAGAAAACAACATTAGAGAAGACATTACCTTAAAATCGGGTAACTCTTTTTGATCTGATCCAAAGGCTTCCTTGGGAAGAATTATGCCCAAAGTGTGGCTTCTAAGAGTAATAGAGGAAAGTTGTGAGAGTATTTTGGCAGAGGTTAGCCGAGCCAAATGGCTTGAAAGTGTGAATAAGGTGGTAGTGGTGGGGGCCTTTTATAAGTGGAGAGGAGGGGCACTCTTGGAAAGTAATAAAATGTTACTTTATTATACAATGATTTTAGGATTCTAATGGTCCCACACATATATAATTAGAGTATAAGGTTATAATAGATCTAAATCTATTCATCCAATAAGTTTTTGACAAATTTAAGCCTTGGATTTTACATTATCTTTTCATTTTATTTAAATCGTTAATTAATGAGGTAATCGCTGCATCATCATGGTGTCATAAATAATTTAATTTATTTAATGTCTAAAAATTATAAAAAAATATCATTATGTATGAAATCTTTTTAAATTTATAATTAATATTTATAGTCAAAAATATGACTTGTATAACCCCATTTAAAAATTGTTTTAGTAAAACAACTTATGTTTGTGACATTTTTATATTAACTTTAAATAAAAGTTATTTATGTCATATTCCTACCAAAGTGGCTCCATGGGGTCCCCAAGTTGACCAATGGATTTTCATTGTCGACCATGACACATCCAATAGGGGTAGGACAAGTGTAAAGGTATTTTCATATTTTTATAATATCATTTTTACCTTAAATTTCACTAATTACCTTTAATCGCGATTAATTAAACTTAAAAGTTACTATTCAACAAAAAATTATTTTAATCCCATTGAACCAAATTTTACTTTCTAATGAAAACCATATATGACGGATTTTTGAAAATTTAATCACAGAAGTGGTAATGATTCATTTAAACGAATAATCAGTTTTTTAACTATGACTTTGTGGTTTCACTATTCATCAAAAATTGAAGATTTTCATAAAAATGCCAAAATTTCACCCTAAGATATTATTGATATTCTGAATTAAAAAAATATGTCTATTTTACAAAATTCCAATCATATAATTTTCATTAATTAATTTTATAATTAACTCCCACTGTCACAACAAATAGCGTGTTTTCAAGAAACAATATATATCAAAAGATTGACATTTGTTTATGTCCAATTTCAATGTTAAATTAATTCTAATGACCACAATTGGATAAAATGGTAAAAATATATTATAATTATACTATAAAACCAATTAATAGTATAATGTATCACTATAAATTATTTTGATTAAAAAAGTTGTTTTATGTATTTTTCACTATTCATAAAAAATTGAAAGTTCTCAGAAAACTACAAAAAATTCAACTTCGTATAATTTCGATATTACGAATAAAAAAATGAAGTCCATTTTGAAATATAAAATTTCTATAATTTTAAAAAGTGGGTATTACTATTCATAACGGCTACTTTGATTAGTCGCGGCGTGTTAGAATCTCGAACATGCGTACAATGCAAGCTACTGCATTGAAAGAGAAGTGTATCCTGACTGCTTGGGGTGTTACAAAGGATCACATTCTAATAAGATATCTATAAATAGATCAATAAATATAGAATTATTATGGAGACATAAATCCTCCACAATGATCAAAACATATTGATTTATTTATTGAATATCTCACTTCATAAAAAATGATTATGCCAATTTCAACCCACCACATAATGCTCCCTACCTTCCCTATAAGAACCTCTAACCCAATCTAGAAACTATTGAAAATAATGTACATTTATGTAATATATTTTATACAGACTATTATTACCAAATAATAACATACTAAAATTTAAATTATTTTCAAAACATAAAAATTATATCTCACTCATAAATATATGATTCTTTAACCAAAAAATTAATTGAATTTTTGGACCAGCTGTAGTAATAAATTAAATCACATAATATATTAAACATATCCATCAAATAATATAATCTCATTTTATATATATATATAATACCTTATAATTTTAATCATCTCCACATGAATATAAGTATATTAAGAGTATTTGTTAAATGATATGTTTATGAAAAAAATATAAATTCATTAGAATTATTATATCACAAAATTTTTATAAAAAAATATATTTTATGAAATGTCTACGTATATGGGATATATAATCAATATAATATTCTCAAAAAGAATAAAATATGATATATACCATTAATCTATAATATATATACCACTTTGAAATAATGTGAATAAATAATATAATAATCATGACACATGGAGCAATAATTTTCATGTGGAATAACATAGAATGTGGTATAAGAAAAAGAATGGGAAAACATTTCATGGTCAATGTTGATAATTATAATCATATACACACTTTAACACGATGATATTTCTTCCCAAAATCCTATAATGCTACATTCAATCATGACCATATATAAACTTCTAATCAAAATTACATGTTAGAATGTCCATGCACAACATTAAGAACAAAGATACCCATAATCAGTTATACAAACAATATCTTATCCCAATGAGATATAATAAATTATCAAATGTTTTGGAGAAAAATGTAAATCCATCCTATCATATAAATATAAACAGTACATAAATGTTCCAAATTAATTCTATATAGATATTATCACAAAAATACTAGAGGAATGAAAATTATTAACATAACGCTTGAAATACCAACCCTAATGAAAACATCATGATTTAAATATACTGATAATAAAAATTATATCTCCCAAAAAAATATACCATAAGACAACTTATATCAATATTCATGAAAATAAATCTATATGAGTTATAACTTTTTAATATATGGATTAAATGGTAGAAAAATGTTGGATGAGTTATCGAAATATATTATTAATGTTATTTAATGAAATAAAATTAGTAGAAAATTTTAAAAATAAAAATCAATATGTTAATACAATGAATATTTATAATATTAATTTCAAAGTTATATATAACAATTAAACAATTAAAAATATTTTATGGTAATTGTGTAGTGGGTGAAAAAAAAATATGAATGTTATTCGAAGTAGATTTTTGTGTTTTTGGGAATGTATAAGATAACACCAACATCCAGAAAAATATTATAAAACATCTTCTTAAAAAGGGATAAAGTTATATAAAACCGATTATAGAAGCTAAAAAATATTATTATTTAAATAAAATAAAATAATACATTTCTTGTAAGAAATTATAGATAAAATGAGGACAATGAGGTGATAGAGGGAATGATAATTATAATTAAAAATATATTATTTTTATAATGAAATGATTCCATAAATGAAGATGATTTTGAAATGAAATTATACAATTCCTTGAGAAAGAAAAATAGCAAACAAGATACTGAAATGGAATAATATTACCAACATAGAGTAACATAATCCAATAAGAATGTATATGACCCAATTTGAATATATAGATTTAAATACAATAATATTTATCTAGTAACAATTTTACCATAATTAAAATAATTCACAGAATAATGATAAAATAAATTACTAAATTAAAAAAGTAATACATATAGTGGATAATTATTATATAAGATTAAATTTGACGTAGTAAAATGTGATCATATAGATATAATTTAAAATTATAATCACTCAATGAAATTAAATTATTTCAATAAATCCATTAAAACATTGGTAATATTGTAAAAAATTGTATATGATTCAGGTATAATGGTATGTAATTGTATAAAAAATGAGTAATACATGAATAATGATTAGACAAGTCAATAGGTGTAACAATTACTATATATGAATGAGAATTAGTTCTATAATGCTAAATATTTCTCATTAAAGAGAAATTGATATGAAAAACTATTACCTTGGATAAATTATTGTAATAATGTTATATAATATTTTGTATAAAAAATAATGTTTTAAATTTACTACATCTCAAAACTATATTTTAATTATTTTTTCTTAATATAAAAAATATATTATTTTTTATTTCCAATTTAATAATAATAATTTGCAAAAATTAATATTTGGGTTTTATTTTCCCAATTTCTTTTGTACTAGAACCAGTATGATTGTTATAGTTCATGATACATGATATTGTTTTTATCATGACCCTTCCTCAAGGAACGTGCCATGACTACGCCAAACCCGCCTTTCATAGGGCAGGGGCTAGTGACTAGCACCAATGGCGTAATCCCGATAAAAGGGAAGAAATTGACTTTTGACCTGTAACACACACATAGACTGAACACAAGCTGTAGTGCCACCAATTACTAAAGTGGAAAAGTAAGGTGTGATGATAGTAAGTGGGCCAGTATACAAAACCAACTGAACAACAGGTACAAGTAGAAGAAAGAAAATAGCTCCCAAATCACCCACTGGTGAATCCTACCTAAAGGGTAGGTACCGAACTCGAACAACTTGTCCCTACCATACGTCTCATCTAGTCCCGCTCCGAGAAGCCTCCTGTCTGTCACCCTCAACCTCGATCACTGTGGTCCATTGTCTGCACAGAACACAATAAGGTGCAGGAGAATCCCGTGCAGGGGTGAGTATAACAATTCTCAACAGGGGACCCCGAGACCCCCAATGCTCTCCCAGAATCCACAAAGGATAAACCAAAGTAGAAAGATACAATCATGAAGTATCAACCAACCCTACTTAGGTATATGACAATACATATACCTAAGTTACCAATCACAGTCTGGCTCTAACTCTTGAGCCCAAACACAACCCAGTACACAATGGAAGTAAAGTCAATCACATCGATGATAATTATTGAAATACAAGACTCAGCTCACACATGAATATATATTTCATATAGTGATAAAAATGATCATATATAGGCACTGATTCATCTATGTTGTCGGACCCAGACATGATACAGGACCATCTAAGCTGTCGGACCCACAAAGGATACATGACCAGCTATTCTGTCAGACCCACACAGTATACAGGAATAGAAGTCAGAACTGTAAGACCCACAGAGGATCCCGATATAGTAGTAATCACTGTCGAACCCACTGAGGATTCCAGTTCAGTAGTCATCATTGTCGAACCCCCAGAGGATTCTGGTACTATAGTCATCATAGTCGCAGCCACGCTTAGGGTTCCCGGACACAGCATGCTTGATTCCCGGAGGGTCCACTCCTCAAGCCATGTGTTGATACATCAACTATTATGAAGTCATGAGTTGATGTATCTTGTAGTTTCGTATCATCATAAGGAAGTCAACGCCATAGATAGCGTGTCAATTGGATTCCAGGTCAGAGAGTTATTGGCATTTCAGTTCTAGGGGCCCGTTTTGATTTAAGCTCAATCCACCAAATTTGTTCGCATCTCACAAAGAGTATCCCAAACGGACAACCTCTCCGTGAGGGTCCCAATGTCGCAGACAGAGGATCAATCAGACCTGCGGTCTAGGTGTTATTCACATTTAAGAGAATATGGGCCCGACCCGTCAAGACCAGTGGGCTGGTGGGTCGGCCCGACCCAGATCGACGGGTCCAACCCGGCTGGGGGTTGGCATGGTCAAACCGTGGACCCAGCCTATGCTTTGGGCTGGTCCGGTTCTCTTGGCGGCACCAAGCGGCATCTCCTCCCCGTCTACCCGGTCGGCCATAGCCGGCAGGTTCATCCCGATGCACACGGCCCGCGCTGCGGGCCACGTCTCTTTGCACGCGGCGCTAGAGGGCGCCGTGGTTCTCCAGCCCGACCGTCAGGTAGCCGGATGGTTTGTTTGTCCAAGATTCCATTGGAAGCAGGCCGCGTCCTCCTCTATGCAGCGCATGTGGGCGCTGTGGTCCTCCAGCGAGCCGGCCGATCATCCTGTGGTCCAGCTCCATGGCAGATAGCTCGGCCAGCCGCCTTTGCACGTCCACCGTGGCCTGATGATGTCGTGGTCCAGCTGCCCTCCATGCGGCACGACGGCACAGATCCCCCACCGCCATGGCACGACCTGTCCGCAGCCTTCAGATCTACCTCGTGGCGCGTCGGCGCCGTGCATCTTCATCCGCTGTGGCCATCCTGGCCGCAGTTCGTCTTTCGTCTGCCGCAGTTCTTCTCCAGGGATGTGCAACGACACCACGCCCTTTTTACTCTACCTCAGTTGTCAACCATACAAGATTAAACGGAGGGAAGTCAGGCAGTTTTTGTTCATCCAATTCCCTCCACGTTAGGTGGTAACAATTTGGCCACCATCAATCCAAAAATAAACTTCAAAGTACATGAGAATATTTCATACATAAAAATAATCCTATTTCCCCTACCTAGATTCGAAGTTCGTTGTCCTAGTCCCGGAAATAAGGCGGACATCGATCCATTGTTGTAAAGAAACATCTGAGTATGAAGCATCATAGACATTCCTCGTGGGAAGATCCTTCTCTTTTGGGTTGGTCGAAGATCGTGGATGGTATCGTCATTATACGGAGATGAGGAGAATTCTTCGTCAAGAGGATGATGTTCTTCCAACCCAACTCTCCAACAATTTTTCCAACCCAGAATAAAATAAGCATATCCCTTATTTTAATAGTTGTCATGATTTCAAAATAATTCAAATCAATTATTTAATTTAAATTAGAATCCCCATGAAATTAACTCCTAATCACGATAAAACGTAACTGTGGTAAAGGAGTTCTTAAGAAAATATCGGCACTCTGAGTTCAACAGTGCCCTCAGAATTCAATTCCTAGCACTACATCAAAATATATAAAATCCCACATGCATGTTAACTAAATGTACAAGAAAAAAACTTCATAATTTGATTTCGGGCACACTGGGCATCAGAATCAGGCTCCATGAAAAACCACGGACTCATAAAGTTGACATGTATTTATGAAAAAATATTCCACATGATTTTGGGGTCTTTACATTCTCCCCACCTCAGGGATTTACGTCCCCGTAAGCTACTACACACACAAGGGAAACAAATGGGGGTACTAAGAATGTATCTGAGCCTCTCGCTTCTATGTTCTCTCCTGGAGGTTCCTGTGCTGCCAGTGAACGTGCACTAGAGGAAACGTCTATGAAGGAACCACTCTTATCGATCCTTAATCTCCATTGGAACCTCTTTGAATGTCTCCACATCATCCATGACTATCTCCCCTTTGTTGATGATGTGGGATGGGTCATGCAAGTATCTCTTCATCTGAGATACGTGGAAGACATCTTTCACTCGGTGCAACTGTGATAGAAGAGCCAGGGGTTAAGCCACCTCGCCTACACTACTGTGGATCTGGAATGGTCTAATGAATCGCGGAGATAACTTGTAGCCTCATCCAAATCTCTATAGACCTCATCGAGGTGATACCCATAAGAAGATATGGTCTCCATCCTTGAACTCCAGTGGTCTCCGTATCCTATCAGCATATGAATTATGTCTGCTATGTGCAGTCTTAATCCACTCCTGGATGATCTACACGTTATCTGTCATGGCCTACAACATCTCTTGTCCTACAAGTGTAGACTCCCCGGGGTCCTTCTAGCATAGAGGCGATCTACACGGTCGGTCATATATTTCCTCTTAGGGTTCCATCCCGATGATAGAGTGGTAGATGTTGTATTACACAAACTATACCATGGGAAAGTGATCCTCCCAGCAGCAACCAAAGTTGAGGTTGCATGCACGTAGCATGTCCTCGAGTGTCGGAGTGGTCCTCTTAGTCTGGCAATCCGTCTAAGGATAGAAGGTGGTGTTCAAGCCAAGCTATGTCCTGAGAGCCTCCTATAACCCCTTCCATCGCTGAGAAGTGAAACAGGAATCTTGATCAGAGACGATCGTCAATGGAACCCCATGAAGCTATACGATCTCCACTATGTAAAGGCTTACCAAGCTCTATACTCAGCCCTGCTATCTGATCATTAGTAAGTGGGCCGACATGGTAAGTCAGTTGAGAATCACCCAGATAGAGTCATGTCCCCTAGATGTATGTGGAAGTCCCATCAAGAAATCCATGGATATCATGTCCCACTTCCACTCTGGGACCTCTAATGGCTGAACCAAGGCTTCTAGAACCTGGTGCACCGCATTCACTTGCTAACAAGTGAGGAATCGTGAGACAACAATAGCCACCACCTTCTTCATACCCAGCCACATGTGCTGTCTTCTGAGGTCCTGATACATCTTCGCCACTCCTGGATGTACCTATAGATGGGGAGTGTGGAAGTCCCTCAACACCACCTTCTATAGTGAAACTAGTACCATGGTACGTCATCTGAAGAGGATGATGTGCTCTCAACCTTCAGAAAACCCATCAGGTGCCTACCTTGTGGATATCTGAGCATGTTATGTCTCACAGTCAATGTACCCACACTGTGCCTCCCTGACTCACTGAAGAAGTGGTGGACTGA
Organism: Viscum album; assembly: GCA_963277665.1. Taxonomy (NCBI): domain Eukaryota; kingdom Viridiplantae; phylum Streptophyta; class Magnoliopsida; order Santalales; family Viscaceae; genus Viscum; species Viscum album. The sequence continues at coordinate 603,681,364 of OY728157.1, forward strand.
ATGTGAGAGACTATAAAAAGGATGCTCCATCCCTATCCACAATGAATATAAGCAACGCGGCCAGCTGCTCTGTCGCCTCTGCTAGCAGGTGAATTCCTGATCTCTTGCTGAGATCATCTTCTACAATGTTTCCATTCCTAGGAGTATATACTATCTCAAAGTCATAGTCCTGGAAGAACTCGAGCCATTGTCGATATCTCAGGTTCAGGTCCTTCTACGAGAAGATGTACCTAAGACTCTAGTGGTTAGAGTATACTATTAAATGTTCTTCCATAAGATTGTGTCACCACATCTTCAAGAAGAAGACCACTGATTCTAACTCCAGGTTATTGGTAGCGTAGTTCTGCTCATGTTGTCTCAACTACTGAGAACCATACAAGACCACTGATCGCTAATTCATCAGGACACGCCCGAGTTTGTTCCCGGATGTGTCGCAGTAAACTACGTACCCAACGCTGTCCTCCAGTATCCTTAAGATGGGAGAACTATTCAACCTCTACCTCAGAACTTGAATGCTCTACTGGCATCTATCTGACCACATGAAGGGTTTCTCCTTCTTCGCCAATGCTGAAAGTGGTGCAGAATCTCTGGAGAAGTCTGGCATAGATCTAAGATACTACCCATCCAGTCCCAGATAACTACGTACTTTTGTCACACTCCTGGGTGTCTCTCATGAATGAACTTCCTCGATCTTTGCTAGATCCACTGTAACTCTAGCCACTGAGATAACATGTGCCAGAAATTGAACCTCTCGAATCCAGAACTAGCACTTCGATAGCTTATCATAAATATAGTGCTCTCGGACGGTGTCTAGTACTACCTGTAAATGGTAGTCATGCTCTTCCTCAGTAGTCGAGTAGATCAGTATTTCATCGATGAAGATTACGACAAAGAGATCGTGGTAAGGATAGAAGATCATGTTAATGAGACTCATGATTACTGCTGGTGCATTGGTTACGCCGAAGGTCATAACCAAGAACTCATAGTGACCATACAGACACCTAAAGGTCGTCTTCTGCACATCCTCTTCTCAAACTCTGAGCTGGTGATTGCCTAACCTGAGGTCTATCTTCGAGAACCATTGTTCTCCATTGAGCAGATCATAGAGATCATCAATCCTCGATAGTGGTTACTTGTTCTCTACGGTCAATGGATTCAAGAAACTGTAGTCGACACAACATCTCAAGTTCCCATCTGTCTTCTAAGCGAACAAAATCGGATATTCCCAGGGTGGAACACTGGGTCAGAAAAATACCTTCTCCTATAATTCCACTAGCAGTACCCGTAGCTCATGAAGCTCTGTAGGAGCCATCTGATATGCTGTAGTAGATATTTGTGTCGTCCCGGGGTACATGTCAATGTAGAAGTCTACAAATCTACGAGGAGGTAGTTCTAGAACGTTGTTATGGAAAACATCCACGTACTGATCCACCACAATAGGTTAACTCCGACTCCACATATCAACGGCTCCAAGGATGAGACTAGCCAACTGATGTGTGATCGGCTACCCCCTCATCTGTGTAAGTCCATCTTGTACTGCAAAGGCTCCCCTCTATCTGGTGAAGGTGAACCTAGTCCCATCTGTGCGGATACACCACACTTTGCGCCTAATAAATTCAATCTAAGCATGAACTGTGGATAACTGGTCCATAAGCAAGGTGACGTCATAAGGCCTCGACGCCGCTACAATAAGATCTCAGCCGATGCTCATCCCTCCTAGATTTATCTCACACTTCCAGCACCAGTGCGTAATAGTCTATTCTACTCCCGTAATATTCTATAGCCATAAGGATCATGGCAATGACTCCATAGGAATTTCTGAGCTCTGAACAAGGGCAGTGTCAATAAAAGAATGACTTGCACCTATGCTTATAAGTACTACAGCAAGGGTGGAGTAGACACAGATAGTACCTGATTCATCTCTGGCACGCTGTGGTCATAGACCTCGAATGCCTGGAGCTGAGCCCACCTCTGTCCCCCAGCTGCATGTGGTTGGGGTGGACCTCCTGGTAGTGGTGGTGGTAGAGCCTCGAAATATCATCCACCACTCGCTCCTTGTCCAGCTCCTCTGCCACATCCTCTTACTCTTGACAGACCACCATGGTTGATCCTATGCCTCTTCTTGGGAGGACCCTCTAATGTTTTGTGCTCATCTACATAGCGGGTCAGGTTGTCACGAGCCATGTGGCCCTGTCCGCCACATGCATAGAACCGCCTTCTCCTCGTATAGATGGCCATGTCTCGTGTGCGCCGCACAACCAATCCTATATCCTAGGGTCTCCCAGCTGATGGCTTGGTTCGCTTGGACCTATGCGTCATCTATCTACTTCCGGCTGCAAAAGACTCCGCAACATGTTGACCTGTGGTTGTTATCACTACTGGTGACTGCTCAGTGAGAAAACTCTCTAATTGAAGGGCTTGCTCCAGCACCCCCGCCTGCGTCGAGATGCGGAGGGGGATCATCGAAGCCCTAATCTCATGCTTGAGTCACTACTCGAAGTTTCAGACCCGGAAAAAAGGGTCCTGCACCATATCTGTGGAGTAGCTCGAGAGGTCGGTGAACCTAGCTGAGTACTAGGCTACTGTCATGCTGCCCTGCTGCAGATGAAGTAACTCGTGAATCTGCACTGCACGAAGGGTGGCTGGAACAAGCTCCGAGTGAAAGAGACTCTCGAAATCTATCCAGAGTACTGATGCCTTCTCATGCACCTGGAGCATCAGGCTCCACAATATTCCTGATGGTGCATGTAGGAGACTCGCGTCAAGGATCACCATGAGGTCGGCTGGTGTCCCTACCACTCTGAAGTCTTTCATGACAGCCTCCAACCAATCCTCAACTGCATGTTGGTCCGTCTCTCCCCGGAACCTGGGTGGCCTCGGGCGCTGGAACTCGTGAAAGGCAGTCATAAGGCATGAAATCTATGTTGTTGGAGCAGGTGGTATTGGTGGCCTCGTGGGTAGTGGTACCGATGGTACCTCCGCTGGGACGGTGCCCTCTAATGAGGCATCGTCGCTCGGTGGGCTACCATCTAGTACGAAACTCGGAACCCTAACTGGAAACCTTTGTGGGGAAATCCTGAAAAGAAAAAGATGCACCATGGTTAAAATAGTATACTTGGTGATTTGACATAATATAATCACGATGAATTTTTTTTTCAAAGGATACACACAAGCAATCAGTGTTTTCGTGCACCGAGTCAGAGATCAGAAGTCAGATTCCAAGTGTATGGATATGCCGGCCGCCGCACCAACACCGGTTTCCATAAACTAATAACCACACCCAAAACACTGAACATTATTTCCGTCAAAAGTATCAGATTCCATGTTTTACGATTGAATCGACTCCTCAGATACCAATTTGTCACAACCCGTCCTCGGGGCCCGTGCCGTGACTACCCCAAGCTCGCCATCAATAGGCCAGGAGCTGGCGACATGCACCAAAGGCGTAATCCTGATTAAAGGGATGGAATTTCCTTTTATCCTGTAACACACACATAGTCTGAACGCAACCAGTAGAGAGAACAAGTACTAAAATAGAAATGTATGGTGTGTTGAATGTATGTGGGCCAGTATACAAACCCAACTGAACAACAAGTATAAGTAAAAAAATGAAAACAGCTCCTGGATCGTCCGTTGGGGAATCCTACCTGAAGGGTAGGTACAAAACTCTAACAACCCATACCTGCGGTATGTCCTATCTAGTCCTGCTCCAGGAAGCCTCTCATCTATCACCCTCATCCTCGATTATTGTTGTCTGTCATTGGCACAGAACAAAAAAAGTTGTGCGTGAAGCCCGTGAAGGGGTGAGTATAACAATACTCAGTAGGGGACCTCGAGACCCCCAATGGTCTCTCATAATCCACAAAGGATAAACCAGAGTAGAAAGATACAATCACATAGTATCAACCGACCCTACTTAGGTATATTTCCTTATATATACCTAAGTTACCAGTCACAGTCTGGCTCAAAATGTAGATCCCAAACACACCTAGTCCACAAATGAAGTAAAGTCAATCACATCGTTGATAATGATTGAAATTCATGAGTCAGCTCACATAGGTATACATCTTTCGTAAATTTATAGAGTTGATCAGATGTAGTCACTGATTCATCTAAGATGTCAGACCCACATAGGATATAGGACCAGCTATACTATCGGACACACATAGGATACAGGACCAGCTATTCGGTCAGACAGTGACATGATGCAGGAACCGAAGTCAGAACTGTCAGACCCACGGAGGATCCCCATACAGTAGTCATCACTATCGGACCCATGGAGGATTCCAGTTCAGTAGTAATCGATGTCAAACCCATGGAGGATTCCGATACTGCAGTCATCGATGTCGCAGCCAGCCCTATGGTTATCCCACACATCACGCTCAATTCTGGGAGGGTCCTCTCCTCCAGCCAAGTGTCGATACATCAACTATCACGATGATCTGAGATGATGTATCATGTTGTTCCATGTCATCATATGAACTCAATAAGACAGACAACATGTCAATCGGATGCCCGGTCTGAGAGTTATTGGCATTTTCGTTCCAGGTGCCCGGTTGGATTTACTCTCGATCTAAACCCGATCGTTTTCCAAATTTGTTCGAAACTCACTTAGAGTAACCCAAAAGGACAACATCATCGCGAGGGATCGAGTACTATAGACGGCGCATCAATCGGACGTGAGGTGTCGGTGTTATTTGCATTTAAGAAAAGATGGGCCATGCCTGTCAAGCCCAGTGGGCTGGTGGGTTGGCCCAAACCAGCATGACGGGAATGACCCGGATGGGGGTCGGCCCGGACCGGTGGGGCGTGGCCCACCCGTGGACAGAGCCAGTGCTACGGGCCAATCCGGTTCGCCCGGCGGTGCCAAGCGGCGCTTCCTCCTCCCCTGCCCGGCCAGCCGTAGCCGACCAGTTCGGCTTGGCGCATGCGGCCTGTGATGCGGGCCCCAGTTCTTCCGACAAGGTGCTTGGGGGTGCCACGGTTCTCCATCCTGGACGGCACCCACCTGGCCAGTTCTTTCATCCAATCAGCCCACAGACGCGGGTCGCATCCTCTTCTACATAGCGAATGAGGGTGTCGCGGTCCTCCAATGGGTAAGACATTTGTCCTGCGGTCCGGCTCCATGGCAGCAAGCTCGTCCTGCCGCCTCCACACCTCCCCCACGGTGCGACGACACCGAGGTCCTGCTTCCCTCCGTGTTGCACGATGGCACCGCGCCACCACCGCTGCAGCTCGACCTCGCCGTGTCCTTCGGCACCCTCGCACGGCACGTCAGCACCACAATTCTTCACCCACCGCGGCCCTCCCAACCGCAGTTCCTCTTTTTTCCACCACGGTTCTTTTCCGGTGTTGTGTGACCAAACCACGCCCTTTAGACTCCTCCTTCGATGTCAACCAAACTAGATTCAATGGAGGGACATCGGGCTATGTTTGTTTCTCTCGCGCCCTCCACGTTATGTGATAACAATTTGTCCACCATCAATCCAAAAATAAACATCGAAGTACGTGGGAATATTTAATATATAAAAATAATCCATTTTCCACCTACCTCGATTCTAAGTACATTTTCTATGTCATGGAAAGAGGGAGGACATCGATTTTTTGACATCGGGAAACATCTGAGTATGTAGCATCGTCGACGTTCCTCGTGGGTGGCTCATTCTCTTGTGACATGGTCAAAGATCGTGGACGGTATCATCGTTCTTCGAAGATAAAGAGTGTTCTTCGTCAAGAGGATGATTTTCTTCCAGCCAAAATCTCGAACGATTATTCAAACCCAAAATAAAATAATCTTATCACTTATTTTAATGGTTGGAATGAGTTCAAAATATTTCAAATTAATTAAGTTGGTTCAATAAATTTAATGAATGGAGTTGGCATGAATTTCATGTTACTCAAATAATTAATTACAAGAGAGTGTTGGCACATTAATGAGAAGTCCAAGAGTTTCCCCTATTAATGGGGATCTCAAGGGTTTAAATGGGGTGATTAGAGGTGTTAAAGGGTTTGGGTGGGCCCCACCCTAAAACATCTCCAAAGGGTGGTTAGGGTGTGATGGGTCTGACCCCCAGCATCCCTTTGGAGTATTAAATACCTTTAAAATAAAATTTCTTTCACCGATTTTTATTTAATTTTATTTAGAAACCCCAAGAAATTAACACCCAATCATGATAAAAGACAACTGCTGTAAAGGTCTCTTTACGAAAATACCAGCGCTGCGAGTTCAACAGTGCCCTCAGATTTTAATTTCGAGCACCGAATCAAAAGATATAAAATCCCGCACGTACATTTACTGAACATACCCGATGAAAACATCAGAAATTGATTTCAACCACATTAGGCCCCAGAATCAGGTGCCGTCAGAAACTGCAGACTCGTAAAATTCCCATGTATATAGGCAGAAAAATTCCACTGGATTTCTGGGTCTTTATAGTTTTCATCAAATATATTGTTTTCATGGAGGTCACATTTGAATTTTTGTGATATTTTTTAATTCCAAAAGTCGGTTTATGGTAGATTTAAAGGATGTTCATTGTGAATTATTAAAATATGTTTTTTTTATTTTGATTCATCAAAAAGAATAGGCGTTGTAAATTAATTAAATTATATATATTCAGACTTCATAATTGAGAAATAAAATATAATTATTAACTATTATATCATTCTATAGTTAACTATATTCCCATAATCATTCCAGGTATAAATACTATTACATCAATCATGTAGGTGGTATAGTGGATCTAATAAAACCCCTTTTACTAATAGAATGAGTAAAAAATATATTATTTTTCGTAATAATAACACGTTTCTTGAAGCATAGTACTTTAAAAAGGTTATTGGTGTTATAAATAAGATATAATATGTTTCTAATGATTATGACAACGAGTAAAAATTATGGGGAATATAAAACATATATTAAGGACATGAATATCCTATTAGAGAGATTTTTTGAATTGAAGGATAAGGGTTTCTTTCCATTGACGAATGGTTACATGAAATGGGATAGGAATTATAGGGGATAATTGGAATAGTTATTTAATAGAAACTCCATGGATGTTTTTTAGGGTGGTTATTGTAGGTTTTCCTTTATAGGTGAATATTCATGTCAATTATGAAAATACACATTCATTAATGAATAAGGAATGTAATTTCTCATGAAATGTATTTAAAAATTGATAAAATCATAGAGATAAGATATGTGTTGGTTTATAATAACCATATCCAATAATTTATGGATAATGATTCAAGATTTTTTAGTCCCTTACAAAATATATAAATATTCTTACCTTATATTACCTTCACAGTTTATAGTAAATTAATAACCCAGTAAATCATTTTTTATATAAATATATATAACCATAAGACCAAATGTGAACAATATAAATCAAAAATATTTAATCAATTATATTTCATTCAATATATGAATGTGTGGAAAATTTATTTAAATGTAAAAAATTCATAATCTGTAATTTTTTTAGAAACATGTATTTAAATACTAAAATATATTTGAAGAACTATATTTAATTATTATAATTCCTTGTATTTTAATAATAATTAGATCAATAATAATCTATTTGATCATATATATTAAAAATAAGTAATTTAAAAATAATTTCCTTTTTGGATAAATTATAGAAAAAAATGACTAACATAAAAATAATTCCTTATATAATATTCCATTTAACTTCATGTGATTTCATTAAAACATATATAAAATTAATAAACAATTCAATGATATTTATATGATTGTTAACAGTAAATTTTTTCTGACACCCCAATTTCATATTTTCTATGTGTATATGATTGATGTCTTTCACCCATGAGTATGAGTTTATTGGCCAAAATGTGTGGAAATTTGTGGAATTATTCCTGGAAACAATGTTAATTTTTATGTTTAAACTATATATACATTAAATATGTGGTACCACTACAAATTTTAATTAATGTTATATAATAAATTAAAACAAATATTTATGAAATTTGATAGTAAATCATGAAACCCACTAAAAGGGGGGAACATTTTTCTTTTGAGAATACTTTCAATTGGGGTTTCCTCCCATTGCTACACCATTTTTATTCCCCCAACTAAAATACCTCACACATCAATCTATAATTCCCATGATCACACAATATGAATTCATGATAGCTTCATGGTGATTCAATAGACATAATTAATTGATTGGGTTTTCTTCTCCTTTTTTGTGGATTTCCATTAGTTATCTCTATTCACTCTAAACCCAATGACCACAGTTTTTTGATTTCAATACCCTATGTTGTTCAAAAATTAAGGTGTGAACATCTATGTGTTTTGATACAACCTTAGGTACCCAATATAGTAATTTTTGTCATTGGTGATGTGATTTCTCAACATGAGGTAAGTCTTTCAATTTCATTGTTTTTTATTTAAGAGTTACATGAATTCTTGGATTCCTGTAATCATTTTTTTATTCATTATTTTTATTTAGGTTATATATATTAGGTATCATAATGTATTAATTAAAATCACAAAATTTTCTTATAGTTTAAATGATATAATATAGTCTCTAAATAGAACAATGAAAACAATTGGTATTTTATTCACTCTAAATGTTTGATAATATAATATTTATGGTTTTATAAAAATAATCATTTTTTTTTCAATTCATATGTTGTTTTTAATGTGGTTTTATATTTTTGGGTTGTGAGGTTTCCAGGATTTTAAATGGGTGATGTTGTCTTGTGAAATAAATTTGAGATTACATTATGTTGAGGGGAAATGATTATCATTGAATATGATATCCTAGCATTGGTGTTTGGATACAAAATATTAATTAAATTTTATTTCCTAATGTATGGATTATAATTGATATGGATGAGGCCATATAGTATCCGTTGAAAATGTTGTTTGGATTCATTTTCTTTGTTCCCCTATTAAGACCCAATGTGGATGTTTAGAATTTAATGTGTGTCCATGTGACATATGTTGGTGATGTGATTCATGATATTCTTATGAGTTATGAATCATTATAAAGTAAATGTTGGAGGTTGGATGGATATGGTTTTGATGCTGGCCTTTTGGGTTTATTTTATTCTTAGGATAAAATTTTATTTCAAAGTGTTAAAAATTTCTTATAATTAATTGAAGAACACTTTGAATATATTTTATAATTTATGATAAATTTCAATGGATGTTGATATTTTTCACATTATAGTTTCCCATTTTATACTCAATCCTTGACATCAGTAGGATTAGTGACGTGAATATCAATAGAGTGATTTTGAACATGGATATGAGATTGTCAACCTAAAAAATATATTCCAAACTATACAATTCTTGTGATTTCAAAATTATTACCTCTTGTTATTCCACATAAAAGGTATCCAGTGATATGAATTTTATCATTTAATATAAAATGTTTTTATTATTACAAGGATGGACTTTCATTGATATTTTTTTCCTCATGTGATTTTCTCCTCATGTTGAATATTGTAATTCCATATTTTTCTTGAGTTTATATATGAATTTTTATTGTTTTGATTTATTTATAGTTTTAATTTATTCCTTAATTTTTACTTAGCTTCTTGAATGCAATATTTTAAATTAATGGGTAATGTTTTTTTACATTCTATATTTGTTATTTAAAATTACACAGTAATGTTTATAACCATTTGAGTGGATTTTTAAAAATATTGATTTCATATAAATATATTAAATGGATTTGAGATGGAAATGTATTTGGTGAAAATATTTTTCTATTATGTTTTAGAGAAATAGTTTATTTAGAATGTGCACGTTATATATTTCATTTATCAATATATAATGTAATGGAAATGAATTACTATATTTTTTTTATTAATTTCAAACTCTTAATTTTGGATTCTATTATAAATGAAATTAAAAAGACTCATGGTGGTTTCCAACATGAATTTCGATCACACTATAAAAATTTAGAGAGGTGGGTTTGTATGATCATGTCCTATAAATGTTTAATTATGTCTTGGAATATGTGTTTGTTTTGATTAAATAATCCTTTGGAAGTGGATTTATTTTTGTGATTATGGAGGTGACTTGATAGTCAAATGTAGATGGTGGTATATACCTGGTTTCATAGATCATATTTCCTCATTTTATGCTTTACATTCTTTGGACTCCTATTTTGTTTCCTTCAGTTTACAGTTTTATTGTAGTGTTATATTAATTTATTATTTTCTGGAATAATATTTTTACACATTTATTATTATTTATAAATTTTACATAATATTTTGGAACATTTTATTAGGATTATTATGTTCAAAACTATCCATAACATTTATTATCATTGTTTCTGGCCCTTGTCCCTCGATCCGTGGGGTCATTGACACCCATCAGGTCAGTGAAGGGTCATCTTGCTTGCAGGACTATTTTCTTTCCTGGGACAGTTAGTTATAAATTTCATCATTGTAAAGGTTTCCATGAATGGGAATTTTATTGAGATTCGCTATATTGTTATTTTGGGTTCCGTTGTAGATAAATGATAAGATAGTCGAGACTTGGTTGGTAGGTACGTGAATGTTATTGGAATGCTCTCAAATATACAAAAACACGAGTTAACATGGATTATTGATTGTTTTATTTTTATTTGTGGATTATTTATTTTGTAATTTTTTGATATATTATTTTTATTTTTCAATTAATATGATTTTTAGGGAGATATAATCATATTCTCCATGAAATTATCCATTCAAGTGCATAATTAGAAGAGATTAAGAGGAATTATGGATAATTTGAATGATTTCAAAACAATGTAAACCCTATAAAGATCATTTTAGATACATCTAGTTGAAACCTAAAGGATAGAACTTGTTTTGAAAAACAATTTGGAAATCAGATTATATTTGATAATTTTTTTTGAAATTTTTTATTTTTACCATTTATTGATTTAAAATTCATCTATATTTGGGTGTTTTTTAGGTATGATTCATAGAAATTTCTGGGAAATTATATTTGAATAATAATGTATTAAATATAATGCTTTAGGATTTATCAAGTTTTCTTATAAAAAAACACATTCTAGCTGACTACGGTGTTATTATGAATATTATTACACAAATATTACAAGTGATTTATTGAATGGCAGTGATCTTAAGGCTCACTATACATTTGTTAAGATTTGGGTGTGTGGTATGAATGGTATCCATGTATATTTTGGTAATCGTTTTAATGGTGTTATATAATGATTTTTTGGTTGATTTAATATTTTCTTCTCATGTTAGGAATTTTGGAATTGATTTTTAATATTGATTATCTTTTATATTGGTAACTATGATCATGTTAAAAAATAATTATATTTTTGATTGTTTTTTGTGAAGTTATAGAATGAACTCCATTGGAATGACCCAAAAAGTTTCTAAAAACCACCTATTGTAATAGTCCTTGTAAGCCAAGAGTTCTCCTTCTGGCCCCTAACATTGTGAAAAATCAGTATGGAGTAGCAGTGTCATTTTTTATCTTCTAAAAAATCATATTTGAATATCTAATCTTTTATCATCATGTATTAATTGGAGATTAAATAACTCATGAGGAAATTGAATGGATAGTAAAATTTGATGATACTTTCAACATTCAATAATCTAATGATTCATATATAGGATCACCATTACATTTTTCAAAGGATTTGTTTTAGTGTAGTGGAAATGTAGAATTCCTGATGAACTATTTGGGTATCTAACCTCAATATTTTTTTTGTTGTCTTTTATTCAACAGTTTTATACTATAGACATGAGTATTGAAAACATGATTTTATTTTAGGGATCACTCTTGGTTGATCAGTCATTTAAAGATAGTGTTTATAATTTCATTGGTTTGGACCCCTTCTCTAAATAGTTTTTCATTGGCCTTTCAATGATGGAAATGTTATTTTAAAGGGTCCTTTGTCCAAATTTACATTATTTAATTATTTTGTTTACCAAGTCAATGTAAATTGATTTTTTTATAAGGATATACTCATTAAGGAATATATATATATATAATTTATATAAGGATATGATTTAACCTTAGCTAGATTTATTAATGATTCTATGGCTAGTGATAATGGGAAATAGGGAATTTATAATTATTTCAACCCATCTTCTAAACCTAATATTAATGTTATAATAATGAAAATTTCATTTCTGTTTTTACATGGTGGTATATATGGATAGGTTAGGCTCACATGACAATAAACTCCAGAAATCATATGTGTGGTAACAATTATAATCACATTCGATGGATTTTTATGGTTCACATGATTCCTAATTAATGTCACATATATGCATGGTTTTTAGTGGTCCTTTTTCACATCCATTACTGAGTTAGATTATCACAGTTGTTTTTTTTCAAAAAAAAATATTTTTTTAATATTTATATGTTTTAAAACATTTCAAATATTTTTTCCAATTTATATAATGTGATAAATGGTTGTATGTGGAATGAACCAATTTTTTATATTTTTACATGTCCATTCCTCATTAATTGTTTATTTTTATAAATTTTAAACATGGCATAGAAAATGGTTGGATATCATCATATTGGATGACATGGGTATAATTGGTTTGAGCATTTGAAGCATGGATAAATTTTATATTTTTCATTAGAATGTAAGAGATACATTGTAAAATATTTTTTCTAAATCACAATGAGTGATAATTATAAGATTATAGAACTGTATTATACTCTATGTAGTTTCATGGCCCAATTTGGGAACTATGACTTTCCATGTTGAACAATGGTTCATGTGGTGTAGATCCATTATTTCATGGAGTGCATTTTCTTAGTGATAAGATCATATAATCTTTAGGTTGATTTCATGTTTATTCACTATTGTGGTGTTTTGAGATTTTATAGTGGTTAGATGAATCATTTTTCCTTAGGGGAGATCGTCCATTTTTATGCACCTAGATAATTTTTCACCTTCATAATAAAATTCAAAATGTTATGAATACCAATTTAAGGTCAATAATTATTTTTTCTAAACCCTAATAAGTTTAACTTTGGGATTACATTCTTAGTTTTTTTTCAATCATTTGGATCTATAATACTAGGATGATCTAAATGTGGTTTCTTTATTATATGATGTTCTATAGGTTAGTATATATGAGGATCATAGTATCATTGACCAATTTATTGATTCTCTCTATCTCAAGAAGATTATATGAAAAACTATACCAAATTTAAATTTTCAGTCTATACTTATTTGTTTATTGTAATTTTTTCATCTAAAGAACACTAGATAATTTTTGGAGGGTGAATTGATGTATTTTAGCAGTGTTTATCTTGGGTAATGGGTTGCTCATGTCTCATTTTAATAGAATAATTTTTTATAGTCAGTTATAATTTTTGTCAACTTTAGAGAGAATATAATCTTGGAATTGATAATATTTCCTTATTTTAAGGCATTATTTGGTTGAAAATTGTATCAATGGGAGTTGGGGAAAACCTAATGTCACATTATTCGTACATTATTTCATGGATAAAATTTATCCTTTATTTTGAGGTGTTTCAAGTAGAAATGTGTAAAAAACATCATGGCATTACTGAAAAAACATGAAAAAAATGTAAACTAATAGTGTATCCAATGTATGAATCCCCAACACTTTTTAAAAGTTGATAGATGCGTGTTTTCTGCATTGTTTTGGAAACTATGTGGGTAATTTTTTCAATCCAATCAAATTGGGATTTTTTCCCCTTCTAGATTATTTTTAATTGGGGTTTCATTTAACAAATTCCCCATTTGTTTTTCCACTATAATTGATGGCTTTAGCTATCTTTTCTCTCTCTACTATGGTCATCCATTTTTCATTTGGTATGGTGTCTTCCTAATTACTCACCCTAAAGGAAATAATATCATTCCCTTAACCGACTTCTCAGTTCAATTGTAATCTTTTTGGTCCATTCCTAGTATCCCTGGATGGATCATATACATACCTAGGGGTTTTCTAAAATTTGGATGGTTCCTTCTAGGTGATATGATACCTCTTTGAGAACTAAACCATGTATTTTTTTATAAATGATATTATTTACCAACATGCTGTAGGAAATTTAATTTAATTTACATTTATATATGTTTTCAAAGGATTATAAGCTCTATAAATTCATCTTTTTAATTTCCCATCATTAACCAAGGTACAAACCATATAATTTTAAGTCATTTTCCATACAGTGGCCAATGGAACGTGATTTCAAGGGTTGTTATAGGTCCCATGTAGCTAATAATTTTATTTTAAATGGTTTCATTTGATTTATGGGAAATAAATCTTCGCGTTTCTGCACAATGTTTCAAGTAAAAATAATTAAAATTATTATAGATGATTAAAATAATTGTAATGGGAATTTTAAAAAAGAAAAGGGATAAAAAAAATAAAAAAATAAACATGATTTGAGGAAATTAATTATAAATAAAATCAGATTAACCCATTTTTATAACTTTTTTTCCTTTCTCCCTCATTTTTTATTATTTGGTTTTTTTGTCTTTTCCCCTTAGTTCTTTCATTCATATTGATTTTTCCTCTCCTCCTCTCTTCTCTCCATCTTACCTCTATGCAAAAAACCATTGAAATAGTCATGTCATGTTATACTCCTCATCGTCCATTAGATCCCCACTTCTCCCCCTTCTCTCTTCATTTTTAATATCGATAGAAGCATAGTGAAACTCTGACAGTGGATAATATGCCACACTAAGAATCATCGAGTTTCATCCAAACTATGTCTCACAATATTTCGTGGAATGTTGTTATTAGAAATTGTATTTCTTCTAATATCCTCCAATTTCCTCCTTTTTATTCCAAATCAACAGTTTCCTCAGGGATTGTGATATACAAAGACAATGTGGTAGCTCATCTATTACCCTTCCCAGCGTTCTGTATCTTTGTTCAATTTTCACTGTTGTGTCGCTCATCAGTGCCTATAAGGAAATATAAAATAATAGATATAAATTCAATTAATTTATATAGATATGATAGTTTTGACATATTTTTAGGTTGAACACCATTGTAGGTTGTTTCCACACTCTTGGACACCCTTTTGGGCCTATTTATTTTTATAATTCCCCATTTAATTTATCAATTAAGTGTGCACGTGTCATAAATTTATCTTACGGTTCTGAATTTAATATTAT
Source organism: Viscum album (assembly GCA_963277665.1). Classification (NCBI taxonomy): domain Eukaryota; kingdom Viridiplantae; phylum Streptophyta; class Magnoliopsida; order Santalales; family Viscaceae; genus Viscum; species Viscum album. The sequence goes on from OY728157.1 coordinate 603,696,477, forward strand.
TATTTAAGATGAATTATTAACTAGGAATTTGGGCTTCCTTTAAGTTGATTCCTAAATAATTGTCACTATAAGACATTTTGTGTTTTCTTGTAATTAAAAGTCTCTTAATCTATTTTCACTAATAAGATAATGTTTTGTTTAATTTTTTGTTATGATTAATAATTGTGACTATTGAAACTGATTGAATGGAATATGTGGAAATAAATGGTTAATTAGATGGCTGTAATTATAAAGTTTCTTCTATAATATATATATATACATATATATTCCTCTCTTGTTGTTTAAAATAATCTCATGCCAGGGAGAAAATGTGGGCATAAATATAAGAAACCACAATTGAAATAACCATTCACCATAGGATATAGAAAAATGGAATAGTAAAGAGATGTTCAAGGATCACCAGGAATGATATTGACTTGGGATTTTTTAAAAACTATTTGGTGAAACCATGTCCCTAAGTCGAAACTAGAGCAGATTTGATAGAAAAATGGCATCGCCAAGCCTCAGATGATACTCGATCTCTTACGTGCGATACCTGGGATGGACTCATAGATTAAATCCATGATAAGTTAATGGAAATTAGAAAGTATTTCCTTGTATGGACTCATGTAATTGTATATAATTTGTTGGATATGTCGTAGTGTTACATTCGAGACGGGCTGAGACTCCACCTCCATATTGTCGGTTTTAATATAAATTCCTCAGTTGTTTTTATTGATACTTCATAGAGATTACTTATTCCTTCTGATAACTCTCATACACCTATAATACACCACTTTTGACTTATATATTAGATCCCATGTCAGTGGATAGTCTTGGGTGTATTATCTTTTCATAAGTCTGTAATATAACTATGGACTAGCTAAATATATATTGTATTCTCTATAGGGTATATCATTCAGACTTCCATCTTATGAAAAAGTATGCAGTATGGGGTAGGTTTCATATTGGTATCCTAAAACAAGTAATAATTATATTTAATTATTTATTTTTCTTGCATTTGTTATATATATTGCACAATGCTATTTTTCTGTAGTATAAAATGGAAATCTCTAGACACCTAAGGTGCTGACCTGATGAGAATATATCACACTCTCTAATTTGGATATATTTAATACCTAAGTAGAATTCATGTTCATATGTATGGATTCAGGTAAATATTCCACTTCTAATGCTGGACTACATTATTGTATAGGATGGAGCATTGGGTCGAAGATGAAACCTGGCTTGAGATGGAGGGTTGTAGTTTTTATTTGATCCTTTGGTATTTCGTTCGCCATAGAACATATTGGTGTACCTAATACCCCTATAATTTTATATATTTACTTTTATAATCATTCATTGATATCATTATGGTATCTATTATGACTATTAAACTTCTACAGGTATTTTTGGGGGTCATTTATCTGCTTCTATGGATGTATCCATACTCATTATGCTTCGACAACATGTACATATAGTTTCCTATATGTATCACCTTATTTTATGAGTGAATAGTCTCCCAATAGACTTACCCAAGGACATAATATTTATTTGGATCCCTATGTCATGTGGGGAGATGTTTTTGGGGTCATTCAGCCCACCGTCTCATGGGCAATTTAGTGGCACTATCGGCATGACGCTATAATGTGGTATCGAGGTAGGTCAATTTTTCATGTGTCTTACAGTTTGGGGTAGAAAGGAGACTAGGAAATATGAATTTGGAATTTACCCTCTGTATGGATGTAGCTAACCCATGAATAGGGTAGAAGTAAATTTCTTGGGTTGGGATTTCAGTTGTTGATTATGCCATTTTTTGTTGATATGACTTTAGCATTGGGTAGAAGACTATATTTATATATATTAATTGTATTTTTATTATTGATATAATGATTTTGAAAATTTGAGCTCGATGATATTAGGAAATATTATTTACATTCATCATATTAGGCATCCTAGGGATTAAAATGACATTCATATTAAGATAACATTTTTATTTTAAGTTTGAATATTATTATTTTTAATGTGAGTGATATTGTGATTTATTGTAATACTTCAATGTCATGTTTCTTATAAATATAAATTGTCTTTGTGCCTTAGTGATCCATCTATGACCTTTTATCTTTATACCTATAATCGGATCGTGGAGTAGGTTGACTTTTCTATAAAACTGAGAGGTTAGCCATGTAACATTTTTGTTATTTTCTATCCTTACATATTATTCCTTTGTAAAAGGGGACATTCCCCTTCCATTTTTACAATACTTAACATTTAATTTTTTACATATTCTATAATATAATATAGTCTGACAGGTGTGTATGAAAATGTTAGAGAAATTCCACCGTAATTATTCATGGAATTCTCCAGAAGAGTGGTGATAGAAACATTCTAATGTTGGTTGGTCTGGAACCACCTGTAGTTATTCCTGTGGAACCACATATAGTTCCTCCTATTGTTACACATTCGGTACCTCCTCCTGTTATTTATTTGCGCGAAAATGCACAATTCAGGGATAATATTTTTTGGGTTATACAGTCCATTCAGAGTGTTACAGATCCTTCCTGAAGTAAGGAAAATTTTACACAGGAAATTCTGTGGAAGCATCCTCCCATATTCTGGGATATGGATGTCCCATTTCTAAAGATTCATGGATAGACTCCATTAAATTCATCTTCAATATCCTTGAGATGCTTCTAGAGTGAAGGGTCTGACTTTTTTTTTATTACGCTTCGCGACTCATCCAAGCGTCAGTTGAATTTAATTTTTCAGTCAGAGAAATCCCAATACATAGTGTGGGGCGACTTTTATATTTCATTATATGATCACTTAATTCCATAGACTATACACGAATATTATTCCATAGAGTTCATTCATCTTTAGCAGGGTTATTTGAAACTATTATAGTATTCTACCAATTTCATTAAGCTATATAGTTCTATTCCATCTCTGATGGGATATGAAAAGATTATTTTGATACATTTAGAGGATGGATTGGGGTATCCTATCCACTAATAGGTGAACATATTTTTTTTCCATTATAGAGTTATTTAATCATGACCCAATTTGGGAATGAAATCATATGGAAGCAGATCCTGTGAGCCAGGGTGGTTCAGTTCCAAAATACGGTAATGATTCTTCATGAAGTAAGAAGAGTCATTTTGAGGGTGAATGTGGGGGTAATCCCAGACAAATGACACAAATTAAAAGAACATTCATAAGTCATCTGTTAAATAGGGTTGATCATAAGAAACCCCAATGCAAGAGGAACCCGATGGAGTGCCAAGCAGCAAAAAATATGGGTCACCTTCAACATTTTATCAGTTATTTACCTTCAATATCTAGATGAAGATGATTTTTTGTAGAACCACCATCACGTATGGGATTTATGGATCCATGTCAGAATGGGATTACATTTTCCGTAGGCTAATCAGGTTGATGTAGTGGAGGTCATGGCTATGGTAACAAGGTTCCTAAATACCAATGTCAGCATAATGGACCTGTTCGGACTAATAAGGTGCACCATAGGGTAGATGATAATTCCATATGTATGTAGTGTAGACAGATTTATTAGAGTATAGTCTACGCACCTCTACGGTTAGAGGTACTATACTTTTATCATCTAATTATGATTCAACAATTGTTATACTCGTTCTTTAAACCCTTTCAAATCTGCCGCAATTGTTCAGAGATTAGATCTTTTAATTGATTACTTTAGTGGATTTATGTCACCCAACACTCTTATTAGGGCCTGAATATAGAGAATAAAAAAGTTCCAGGAGTCCAACCTTGGCATATGTGGGTATTGTTTCCTCTAGAATTTCTTCATCCTTGAGATGACCGACATTGAGAGAATTATTTATATGGAGTAGATCATCTATTTTTTTCTTGACCAAGATTATTGTTATCATCGATAAATGTGCTTCACAACACATGAGTGTTGAACGTATATACCCATTTGATAAGGGGATATCCCTTCAGTAGATGCTGGACCAATGTGTTATAGGATAGGCTGATGGATAGCTCAGCTAGCATGTCTCTTTATGAGTTATCATGGATTGTTGATTTGGGATTTACCTCCCATTATGGAAATTTAGTTCACTTCCATGTTTGTGTGAGGTTTGGAACTAGTGTCCATTCCATTTTAGAGGATGGAACTGAATGAGATAAAAAACTAAAAAAAATCTTGAATATCATTAAGGGAAGGGTTTCATTAAAACTCATAGATCCTCGTGGGGATCACCAGTCCATTTTTCCAACAAGGTGAATGGTACCCATATAAAATGTCTATATTACCACAGACACAACTACATTATGGTAGAGTATCATTATTTTTTTCTCAAATATATGACCTCTTAGTCCATCTCTAAGGGGAAAATAATTTATCCCACATCGATATCGGGTCAGTCTCTCATCATGTGTGTGCGAGAAAATTTGATATACCATGTATTAATTTAAAACATATGTATGACATGTATGTGTTCTTGGGTATGATATTGGTTTTGATGAGTTTACCATCAAATTTAATGGATATGATTATTTGGATTTCCCACCAATAACATTATACCTTTTTGGCAGTCTTTATAGATTACATTTGGAGTATTCGTACCCCCAAAACAACCATGGAACCCTTCTTGAGATCCTGATTAGTACACCGATAGAAAACCATCTATAAAAAAAGCACAATTAATACAACTTTTGGATCAATAAGGATAACTTCTTAGGACATATCATATCAATGAAAGGTGTATTAATTTACCATAGAAAAAGTGAGAGTAATATTTTTCCAGGAAAATCCCCTTAATTTATTTGACTTGCACCGTTTCTTTATGAGTGGTTGGATAATATAGATATTTAATCTAGGATATATCTTAAATAGTAAGTCATCTTTCCACAACGACAATAAAGTGTGTGAATTTCATCTAGTTATAAATATGTGATAATGCTTTTATGGAGTTAAATGGAATACTCACAATATCTCTGATCCTAATTCTACCTGATCCATGAAGAAGTTATACTATTTATTGTAATTCCTATGGTGTCAAATATGGTGTTTTTATGATTCATAGTGTTTGATTCATGGCTTATGGATCCCATTGGATAAGGATTCATGAGTAAAACTATCTGACAGAACATATTTAACTAGAATTTGTGGTTCATGCTCCACATAATTGGAGTCTCTACTTTTTGGGAGAAATACTCGTTGTTTACACGAATCATAAAAGCATCATATTTTTCTCTACACAGTTGGAGTTAAATTTGAGGTAGTTTTGGTGGATCAAATACCTTCAATCATTTAACTTTGATCTTGATTACACCCATAGAATGGGTAATAACAAGGATGAATCTCAGAGGCACAAGAAAAAAACCCAAGCCATCCAAGTTTCCAATAGTTAGTGGGAGATGATGGATTCATTTTCTGAGATGCATGTAGAGGTTATGGAATTGCATAAACAACCAGTTCTAGATACCCTAATAGTGACATCCACTCTTTTATAGTGATTTCACATGTGAAAATTATATAATCTAGAGGGGATCTTTTTTAGGGAATTCATCACATGCGAGAACCCACCCCGAGGTTGAGTTGTTGCCAGTAGTGAAACTATTCTCTACCTTTACCATGTATGTGTCCCCTCTGATATTTAAGAAGAGATGATGAGGGAACCTAAAGAATATGATTTATATTGTTATTATAGACATTAAAATATGTATATAAATATGTTTCATCAGTAATGGTGGCAATGTAGGAAGAATAAAATAGTAGGTTTCATTACCCGATGCTCAACGTATCAGTATCAGCAGGTGAAGGTAGAGCACCAGTGACCTGCAAAGATATACCTTCACATTCCATTCATGAATTGAAATTGAATGATAGAACCATGAATTTATTATAGGCTTTCTGAGATCCATGTTAGGAGAAATGAATAATTTGTGATCATTAATTGGTTTTGGAATGTCAAGAACTTCCTACCTATATGAGATACCTTCTCTATTGGTGAGTTGGGGTGGCTCAATATTCAGGAGATCATTCAACTTTATCGAATTACCTGTTCTATCATTTTGGGCTGAGAAACCCATTTTACATCACAATTCTAGAAAGGGTTGCTGAAGGAAATTGGTTAATAGTTGATTTTGTGTAATGTGTATCACCCCATACATATGTGATGTTTGAGTGGACCATTCAGGTGCTAGAGGATACATTGCAATCATGAGTCATTGATTTTGGTTGTTATTGGGAGACTCATATTTCTATTATTTATATTTACTATAATAATAGCTTTGTAGAAATAATTACTATCGATCCATTTGATTCCCTCTATGGTAGACTGTGTCATTCACCTCTATGTTGACTTGATGCAGTTGAGGCCACTCTTCTGGATCCCCATCAAATTCATTAGACTTAAGAGCATGTCCAGTATATTCAAAAGCGTATGTCTATAGCTCAGTAAAGATAAAATTCATATACTTATCATCATCATTCACTACTAGAGTTTGAGTTGATACCTCATGACATTCAGGGTGTTTCACCAAGATTGGGTTATAAGAGAATAAAGTGACATAGAATATTACCACCAAGATATGTCGGGCCGTTCAGGATAGTGGAAAGAGACGGGCTAGTGGCCTATCAGGTTTTCTTACCTCATAGGTATTATGTCATGCATGATGTCTTCCAAGACTCCCATAATCAAAATTATCATCATGAATCTTTTCATTTGTTTATTTTTATCGACATTGAGCATGAAGTGTATTCATAATTTGAGGAGTGTCTGATTTATATCAACGACCTTATCATGAAGGTTCTATGAGGAATGTTATTTTCTATGCTTAGAGTATTATTTAACCACATATGGGGTTTGGTTTAGACATTGGAGAAGGAGATATATGTTCATACTAAGTGGACAAAACTTTTCCCAGATGAAATTACCCTGGCCTCAGAAGGAAAACATGAGGTTGAGGTTATTAAAGAGTGGAAGATTTAGCAACATGGATATAACCATGTTAAACCATTTAATTATAAGTCATTTTCATAAAGCGACAATGCGAGGTCACCTTACTTGCATACTACTTTCACGAAAAGTTGTTAATTTTTTTAAATGGTTTCATTGGATTTATTTAAAATAATACATCATTCCCCAACACAATGTTTCAGGATGAAAATAATTAAATGGAAAAAATGGGAATAAAAATAATTTTAAGGAAATTAAAATAATTTAAGATGTGATAAATATAAATAATAAAATAAAAATGGTTGGATAAAATTAAATATAATTAACATAGGTGTAACCCTTTTTATATTAATTTTTCTTTTTCACATCCTTTTTGTTATTATATTTTCCTTTATTTATTTAATTACTTTGTTTTTTTATCCCCTAACTTCTCTCCCTCTCCCCTCCGTGCATTGTGCCCCTACCCTAGCTAGGTGATGTGACACACCTCCTCCACCTTTGTATCACTGATACACCTTCTTCTCTTTCATAGATTCATAATCATATGATTTATAGTGAAGCTATTTGAAAGGCTAATATTCCACATGATGAATAATTTAGGTTCATCCACTCTCTTTCAAGAAACCTTAAATGGATGGTTTTTACCCAAATTTGGGTTTTTAAAAAGCTTATGATTTCATCCCATTTATGTCTAATTAGAGTTTTTTAATGTAAAAGGGATATAATAAGAATATTAGGTAAGGAATCAATGATGTTTCCCATCATTTTGATACTTTGTTCAACTTTCATCATTGTTCCACACAGCAACGGATATAAATGAATCTCAAATAATGCACTTCAATTTAATTAAACTATTAATCTTTGATCAATGTGAAATTTTTTTAGGTTGAACAACATAAAAGGATGTTTCTATTCCATTGGAAACCCCTTTGGGCATACCATCATAATGGTTATATTTATCATTAGACTTATTCAATTAATTTATCAATTATATGGTCATGTTTAATAAATTATGATTAAGGTTTTGAGTGGAATAAAATTATTTATGATGAGTCATAATCTATGAATTTCGTTTTCCATGATGTTGATGCCTAAATTATTATTTCTATAAAACGATTCCTGTTTCAACATTATTAAATTTCATAGCCTCCCCTTACACAGATATGTGAATGTCATGTTTGTTTTACTGTTATTATTAATATATGTGGATTTTTGATTGAATAATTTATAGGCATAGAATTAAATTGTTAATGGGATGTTTACAATCCTGAATGATTTAATGTGATATATATTCCTCTCTTGGTGATTTATATAAACTTGGGATGGGGAGATAATGTGGGTATCATATTAAGAACCCACTATTGGACTCTCCATTCTCAGTAGGTTACAATAGAGCACACGAATAAGGCATTGTTTTTGGACAACCAGGAAAGTGATTTCCCTAATCTTTTTACTATAATAATGGGGGAATAAGGTTCCCCAAGGAGAAAAAAATTTGTGGATCTATTTGGAAAATGTGGTCGGCATGCCTCAGATGATACGTGATTCCTTATGGATGATACCCAGAAAGTACTCATGGTTTCCATCCATGAGAAACACATGGTATTTCAAAATAATAACCTTTCATAGTCTTGTGTAATTATATATATTTTTTGAATTTAAAATATATATACCTTCGGTATGCGCTTCTACTCCACCTCTAATATTTTCTGTTTTAATATAAATTAGTGAGATGTTTTGATTGACACTAAAAAGAGTTTCCTTTTCCATTTTGATACATTTCTTTCCCAAGTAGTGTGAATGGTTGGACTAATGGATTAGACCCAAGATAATATACAATCTAAGGGGTTATTTTTATTTATATTATCTTCAATTTTAATATGACCTTGTTTAATATATATATTATACATCACCCGGTATCTCATTCAGACTTTTGGCTACTGCCAAAGAATTTTGTATGGGATGCATGTCTACTAGGGTACCCAGACCGGGATATAATTATTATTATTTATTTAATTTTATGTCATTTATTATATATATAGTACACTAGTAGTTCTCTACCGCACAAAATGTAAATGGCTAGACACCATCAGTTCCAGCCTTCTGAGATTATATCTCACTCATTACCAAGGTTCCGTTTAGAACCCGAGTAGGATTTATGTTACAATTTATCGATTCATGGATGCATTCCACATTAGATGAATGATTTTTTTACCAGAAGGAGATTTTTGGTAGAGGACCGAGGCTTTCTCGAGGTACCGTTTTGTAGGTTTCATTGGAATTTTAGATGTTTTTTATAAAAAAACCTATGATTTTACCTGGTACCCCTACATATTTAATTATTTACATTTGGATTAATATATTGAAAAAATCATATTATCTGTTATGAATATTAATCTTCCATTGATATTATTTATTTATTTTCGGTCATTTATTACTTTTGTTGTTGTTTTCACACTCTTTATTCATCCACTACTTGTATATATTGTTTTTTATTTTTTATTTCCTTATCTTGTGAGGTTGTAGTCTCCCAAAATACTTATTCAAGTCCCACACTACTAGTCAGCTGGATCTAGTGTTTGGGGATATGATCTTGAGGTCTTGTGTCCCACCTTCTCTGGGCCCGATTCATTGGCACTTAGGGCTGGATGCTCCATCATTAAAAAAGATAAGTATGATGTGGGATATATAAATTGGGTTCTCAGTGTTTTATTTAACATTAAATAAAATTTATTTGGTTTAATGTATTTAATATCTTGTTTAAATGGATATTTTATGTTAAATTATTTTTATTCATTCCATTTTTTTTGTAAAATTATGTCGTTGGATTTCTATAATATTTTTTTTTAATTTTGCCTTTTGAAAAATTTGATTTTCAACAATAGTTTCTCTTTTTTGTTTAATGGGACTTCATGTTATAAAATCAATAGTGTAATTAAAATTAATTCATTAGAGATTACATTGAGCTACAAGGTTGTGATTATTTACTAGGATTTCCCTTTGATTGGTGTTTTCATTCCATATTATTTGAAAATGTGATTACCAAACGTATATATTATTATTGATTTGTGAATATTCAATTTGTAAACATGTAATGTGTTTATTATTTTATTATTTAATATTACCATGTTTTCCCCATTTTATTATATGATAATGTTTTTATGCATCCATGTTATTGATGTTTGTGATGTGAATAATGACATTCTTATGGGTTGGGGATCATTTTAAGGGTAATGTGAGAGGCAAAAAACAAGGAATTTTATGTTACCTATTGGGAATTATTATATCCATTGGATGAATGTTTCTATAATAGTTTCACACCTCCTTTACTAATACCATTTTTGACCAATAGTTTCATAATGGTATCTTATGCGGTATATATAGGGTAGTTGATATTATTCAATATCTATATCCCTTAGTTTTATATTATTATTTCTAATTGGATTGTCTCTGATGAGACATGGTATGTCCTAGATCTAGCATTACATGTATTGTACTTTTCCCATTATTTTTATTAATAATTAACCCTAATATATTTCTATGATACGAGTTTTGTTATTAATTATCATTTTTGTATCTTATTTCTTATAAATACTTTTATAGATGTAAGGATACAAATCGTATTTATTATTGATATTGACTAGTGTCCATACATATATTTAGTGGATTTCTTTATAGATTTTTATGGTTCCAATTCTTTATTGTAATCCTTATGTCGATTCTAACAATTGATTTGGGTATGTTAAATATTTTAAAAGAAAGGGGATATTCCATTTTTAATGTTCTAGTATTTATTGTTAAATCCATTGACTTTTTTGAACCATGCGGGGGTTTTTTTAATGTTCAATGTTTTAATGATGGATAAATTGGTTTTTTCAGTTGTACATGGAAAAACATGTTGAAGATATGTTTTTTAAATGAACATTATTTAATAATATAGATGTTTGGTATTTTTTTATTCAGATATCATGTGTAGGATATGAAAACTAAATTTAAATATTAATTTAAAACTGTATGTTTTCGATTATTTTATAAATAAAATTTAAAACAATCAAGCTCATATCCTATCGGGGTTTTCCTCAAACCATAAATTCCCATGTGAGTGGGCGTGTAGTCTTCAGGTCCTCTAGAGATTTCATCATGTCATTGATTTAATGTTATTTTTGGTTATATCATCATTGGGGAATATATTATTTTTTGGGATTATAACAGTTATATGATAGTCACATGTATATGGTGATCAGACCTGAAATTAATGGAATTAGTTTTCCCATGATTTGTTTCAGCCTATATGTCCTCATTTTTAGTTTCTTTCTGTTTTTAGTAATTTTTTTGTAATACTTAATGAAATTATAATTTAATAAAAATGTATTTATTTTATGTTATTATTAATTATAAATTTCTATCATTGTGGAAATTTTTTATGATCATGAAGGTGAATCCATCCCCATCTTTTATGTTCAAAAACCTTGAAACATTTTCTAATAGATGGGGATTATGGATTCTATTCTGTTCAGCAGCCAACTAGCTAACTCATTGGTCTGGTTGGTGTCTCGGGGTGGTTCATTACATTTTGTTTTTAGAAAAATGATTTTAATTAAAATAAATTCAGTTTTAAAATCTAAATATAATGAAAATTGTAAATTTATAAATATACACATAATACTTTATGTATGTAAATATATTAAATTATTTTAATTTTGAAATTTTTATTTCTTCTTATTATCTACATTAAACCCCCTAAAAACTGACTTGAACGAATCTATTGTAATTTTATTAATGGATGTAGTTGTAGGAGGAGACCAAGAAAACATGGAGCCCATTTTTATTTCTAATAGCTTTGACGACTCTTATAAAAGAATTATCTCCATATATGCTTGTTAATGTTTTTCTGGGGCTTAATCTAAAAAAATCTATTTATACGGATGATAATTTACAATTATTGAATTATGGGTCTCAAAGTTAAGACATATAATACATAATGTAATTTAATCTCCATTATTTATGGAATTAGTAATGAAATTACCCTATTTTACACTAATAAAATTAAGGTCTGTGTAATAATAATAAAATTTTAATCAATTTCCAGTAATTAAAAATTCTAATTTCAGATGATTTTTAAAGGTATTATAATCCTAATGGCTAGGAAACCGCAGTGAATAGCAATGTTGAATGGGAATTTCATATCCAATTTTTTATATATCTTTGGATAATTATCAAAATTCATTCTTCATATTTATTTACATCATTCATAAAATATTACAATTATCCTAAAATTTATTCCATCTCTAAAAATTCAAATTCATATATATGATCATTGATGAAAACTATAAAGATGATGATTTTATAAAGTGGTAATTTTAATTACATGGAATTTTATTACTCATGTGGTTTTATTTATGATGTTTCATATTACATTTTCATACTGATTTAATGTTTATAAGGCATTGAAATATTTTAACTCGACAAAATATATCATGCTTAAATCTAGTTCAGTGATTCATATATTATATAATGGTTAAAATGTACTAAAATCATGGGATTTAACATTCTCCCCACTATACATATTTCTTCCCCGTAGTCTATGATATCAATCTGATATGTAATTAATGATAAAATAGAACAAAAAAACATAATTTTTTCATTATTTTTATTAGGAAAAAATTATATCTCAAAACAATTTATCACCGTCCCAAGAACATAAGGTTTATGGTCTGGGCTGACTAATTTATGCATCGTATTATATAACATTTTTAAGAATTTGTGCATAATAAAGAAACACTAGTCTCTCTTATAGACTTAAAATATGTTATAATCACCTTTATATCATAATAAATGAGATGATAAGAAATGGGTGAGATAAAATATTGGGTAAGGGAAATATTATCACTACATCATCAATGGTTGGATATTAATAAATATGATAAAACATATGAAGGGGTTGATGTTTTGTTAAATGAAAATGGAATAATGAGAAATTCCATGAGCCATGATATAAAAACATATAATTTTGGACATACAACATTTAAAAAGGGTTTGGTTTCATGAAATAAAAAATGTGCGATGAAGTATAATTATATGCAAAAAATGGAAATGAAAAATTTCATCGAGGAATTCAATAATAGTGACTTTGAAAATAAACATACCCATAGAGTATGAGCATGTTGTATGAATATTTAATAAGGAACACTATTTCGTGTGGCTGAATTACCAAGAAGGAACTCCAATTAATATATGATTATATCTGTGATGTGTTATGGTTTTGATTTTTATCATGTCTAAGAAGGTTTACTCTTCATTATTTCTAATAATATATAACAATAACAAATGCATTAGTGGGTTTTATATGAAACTATCCATCAATCACCCATTCATAAGTTCAGCATAATATAAAAATAATTACATCATTTCATGAAACACTATGAGAATAAAATGGTTTTTATTCATCACATCATGAAAAAATGGAATGTAAATAAGAATTGATTAAATTTAGAATTTGTCTGGAAAAATGTAACTTTCAAAAACAATTGTGAATAAAAAAAACCAATATAAGATGTTTTAAATATAATTAAATGTATATTTTGAAATTTTAAATTGATAACATTGGGAAAAATCATTAAAAATAATCTTCAAAAAAATTTGTTGAAAATATACAATTTTTACCAAATGGAATTGGGTTATGAAGATAAATCATGTGACTATAATTTGAGGGAAGAAATTTTCAATATATTGAAATATCTATTTTTTAAACATAGTTAATATAAAAAGTAACTAAATAAAATTTAAAATAATGTGAAGATAATCATAAGGGTATCATGGAAAGTAATATAGTTGGGTTTAGATATACGATGGAAATGATTTCCATGAATAGGAATCATAAAAAAGAGTTCGAAGCATTGTCTAGAAAAATAAAAATTATCAGCATAATGTATAAAGTTATTATAATGAAATTTATGAATGTAATTATTTAGAAAATGAATTAAAATTTCCCCAGAAAAATGAGGCATTAAACCGTAATAATATAACATAAGTAAACAGAATTCTAAAAAATATAAAAATTAACATTATATGTTATGAAATGAATACAAGTCTTGAAAAACACATTCCATAGTTCCTGATTCATTCTAAAAATATCTTAACATCATTGATAAACATAGATATTTAATTCAATATATTCTATAAATCCAAATTCATATATATATATATATAATTATTATTCCCCAATTAAATTCATATATTATTTATATTTTTAATATAACATCATATTTATTCTGTCACTTGAGGTTGTTTTGTCAATTAGTTTGTATTGATTTTGGTTTTTGGACTAGAGAAAAAGTTATTGTGATGTATCTTCATGATATATAAAAATTTGTTTGTTTATATAATTTTTTGTTACATTTCCATAAAACATATTAAATTACCTTGGATTAATATATTGTAATCCACGAAATAATGGTGTTTTGATATGTTGATTTATTTCAATTAAAATTAAAATAACAAGTTAGTATTAATATTATTGATAGATTATAAAATATTTTCCTTTTATATGATAAATAGATTCATAATATTATTTCTTATTCCATATTTTTTTAAAAAATAATCAATTTTGGTAGGTAATTGAAAATTTTTATTTTCCATACTTTAGATACAGTAGTATGCATATTTACGAATGGTGCGATCATTTTTCATAGAATGTGAAAGGGCATATTAAGAAAAGTACCATTTCAAAATCATAATTATGTTATAATTTTTATTATTTAATTAAATAACTATTTTGGGACTTCCATGTGAAGCCATTGTGAAGAAATAGAACACAATGTTCATATCGGTGGAAGTATGCAAAAAAACATGTAGATATTTATTTTTTTCCATTGGTTTTGGAGAATGTTAAAAATCTATATTCTAATAGGATGATAATTTTATGATTATTAATAATACCTAGGTTATCTGAATTTCATTACAACTAATTTTTGAAATAAACTATATGATCTTGGTTGAGAGAAACTACTTATCTCTTAGGATGTTATCCATTTTCGTAACACCATTACTCTCTATGGTTTTAATGTTTGGAAACTGAATTTTTAATTCTAAATGAGAATAGTGTTATGGGGAAACTGTGGTATAGTTTTGGTAAATCTAATTAATCAATTTTTTTTTATAAATATAGTTGATGTGATCTATTTTTATTAGTGTGTTAAAATGGATATCATGTAAATACCTATTACATATCAATGATCACAAGAAGAAATTAATTTCATTATTTATCCAGAATATATAAATAATGAATACTGGGGTTAGTAATGGTTGATAAATCCCCAACCACTCGCTTTTACACTTGTATGAAATATATTTCACCTCATTTAACTATATCTATTTACATTTTACCATAATTTATTTTTACAAAAGAAACATTTTTTTAATATATAATATATTTTTTATTTAAAATTTATAAAATAAAACATCCTATAAAATTTGGGTGTGATGAAAAATGATATATAATTTTTTTAAATAAATTTAAAATATAATTAATTAATACCTAATATTTAAAAATATTAATAAAATATTCTATATAAAAATTGTCTTTTCAAAAAATAATATTTTTTCATTATTCTATTATAATCGTATATATCATTGGTTTATAATTAAAAGTGTGAAAATATATTGACATCATCATATGATTTATATAATTTAGAGAATATATTAACATACATAAATTAATATTAAATTTTTTTAAAAAATAATACTTATACCATTGTCTTGCTAAATAAAATTAAACATAGAAACCATATTTATAGGCTAATATATGTAATGGTCATATTTAAATAAATTGAAACTAAAAATTTCATATTTAATATCCATCTTACACAATAAATTTTCTATGAGTTATAGAAATATAATTTTTCATATTATCACACTTAATTCGTAAATATAATTTTTTAGAAAATGTTTATTTCCATGCCATAAATCAACATTGATTTATTATAAATTTTAAATCAATTACTTAAGTTTGTTACATTTTATTTATAATATATTATTTTATTACTATAAAATAATGATCATATTTAATAATTTTATTTTATATTGTGTCATGGTTTTCATTTGTGAATTTTCTTATGTAGAATACATGATTATAAATAGAATTTTTGGAAATTTATTTACTAAAATAATGGGTTATTACATTTAACCCCTATAAGAGGAATTTTTTCATCTAATGTTTTATACTATTAAGGAAGCATGTGATGTCAATTTTATCTCATAACATCCATGGGATCTCACATATAATTTTCTAGAGTATTATTCTAACATATAAAAATGATTAGATGATTATTAATGTTACATAATACTTCTTCTCTCAGACCATCAATTTCCAATAGTTATTACTCATATGCGAGATCTTGTTCTAGTTTTATAGAATATATGTTTAGTATAATAGTATGTCCTTGATTGGACTTTCTCTAAAAGTAAATCTTTAAAAACATCATTTAAATAGGATATATCAATTTAGAGTGATAAAAGATAACATATAATCATTTAATGGTTATATATCTCAATGGAACCGCAATACATATAACTCAGTCTAACTTCATTCAAAAATCTCATGGATTAATTCTAAGGAGATATCTTGAGGGATAACATGTCATTTTCTTGAAACTCTTGTTCTCATAAGTGATTTTTACAATGGAACTCTTACTTTTGTTGTGGTGATTCTATATATCCAAAATTGGTTTTATCATTCCAAAAAAATTGACGAGGAATGGTCCTATTTTTTTACCATCTCTAATATCATCCTAGCATGAAATATTCTGAATAATATTACTATACAAAGCCTCACAAGGTTTCAATTTAATGAAAAATTGAAAGTATTATTATATGTTATCTATAGATGGGGAAGGTGTCAATCATGAAATTCACGTAAATAAATCGGAAAATATTTAAAAAATTTATTCAAGAGTTTAAATGGTTTAATTAGACTTCCCATTTATCTATGGGTGGTAATAATTTTTAGACACACCTCTATCTTTAATGCACACATTATAATTTTCTAAAACCTCTATGTAATAATCAAATATATATTTGATGGAACAACTATTTTTTCCTTTATATATCCATATCAAATCCATTATGTATATCATGGGGGAGTTAGTAACTTAATTTTTATTGTATAAGGGAAATTAAATGTACTATAATTTTAAGGTGATAGAATATAAGCAACATGTATTTATATTTTTTTTTTGGATTCCAATTATTAAATACATTGTGATGTATTCCATGTTCTATTGTAGTATGAGAAATAAATTCATCAACCCTTATATTTTATTCATTTATCCTTAAATTGTGGAAATTTCACACACTGATATATATTTTCTATAATCTTCTTATTCATGTTATACACTATAAGATTTTCTATTGTTATATATAACTATTTATTATTTAGGAATAAATAGAGAATCATCATCTATGAGAATCACAAAAAAATACTACCTTAGTTTCAGTTTTGATGGAACATTTAGATGGGATATAAGTCATATGTCTCCATCCCTTTCAATGATAAACGTTTAAATACAAATTATGTGTATTTTATAGCTCCAAATCATACTATTTATATTGTTGACCTTTTAGTGATATATATTTTTGATGTTATTTCAGAATAATTGGATTTCTCACTAGCCATTATGAATCTAATATTGATACATTTAAAAGCTATACCTATAGTGTTTTTTTTCATTCGTCATCATGGATACGGTCTTATGATGTTTTTTCATAGTGAATTATCCATCTTATATTCCTCCAATCTATGGTAATTTATTTAATCGAGATAATATTTCATTTATTCTAATAATTACCTTTAGTAAACTGTCAAATCATTCTTTTAGAATATATATTTCAATATCTTGTGGTTAGTAGGTAAATAAATCTTTTCAATATAGAGATATTTTCACGATGACATTATGGAAAATACAACAGTATCCAACTCCAAATAATTCATCATATAATGTAATTTATTACACAATAATTATCAGGAAGAGTATCAAAGTACCTTATAGATCTACATGATGGAACATCTAAATATACTTGATTAATAATCAAAAAAATATTTTTAACTTTTCCCACCCATAGGGTAATTTATGTATAAGTGAAATTATTAAAAACATATTTACTTGTATGAATCATTCGACACATTCAGAATTTCTAATGAACATCAATAACTTCCTTGTTAAAAAATAAAGTTGATTTTATATCCATGATGATTTTTTCTATATGCATCGATAGTACCCATCTAAACTACAAGAACGTAGATTAATTATTATTAGGGTTAGTTTAGTTTATTTATAAATAATATTAATCATGGATTTATCTACATATATTATCTCATGTATCAATACTTTTCCCAATAATGTTCATATTTTTTGGCAAAAAATCTTTTTCTCTCTATGTGGAGTATAATTATATATTCATAAGGCCTTCAACAGAATCTATAAATTATAATTTTGGTATTCATATCCATTTTAATAAATAATAATATTATTCATAAAGACACCTAATTTTGTAAATGTATTCTCTAAATTTATTATTAATTAGATTAATGAGTTTATAGGGATAATTTGGTTGTCATGATGCAATCCGTATAATTTCATAGAGTCTATTGATTTTATAGAACACTTTGAAATAAATATCCTCCCTTTTGGCCCTTAATCGATGATATCCATATTAAATGTTAGTACTTGAGATGAGTTGATATCATATTAGTTTATAAAAATGATCATCGAAATCATGTAGGTGGAATTTTAAATCATTATTTTATAAATACTATGATAATAAATTCAATGTCACAATAAACCACTAATATTTCATTCATTGAGGATGGGTTCATCCTTTGAAAAAAGATTGGGTAATATAAATCACATGTCACGAAAGTACTCTAACTCAATAAGTAATTATTCCATAATAATGGGGGTCACCATACATAGACACAATTATATATTCATGGATTTGGTTATGAGATCAATTGAAATATCTAAATCACACTATTGGGTAAGCCAAGTCAATTCACCCATAAATATATAAATATAATCCCATACAATTTTCATGTCAATAATGCTAATTCCAGAGCAATAATATTACTGATATGTCTCAATATTTTCGGAAGATGACCCATATTTTAGAATTTTTAAATCAAGGGGGTTTAAAATATTCTATATATTATATTTGACAAAATCAGGATTTCGAATAAGAAATGAATTTTATTTATATAGAAAATAGATTTTCGGTCTATGTCATGAATGATAATCCATATCAAATATTATTTCATCTTCAAACATGGGAAGTGGAACATAATTATAATGAAGTATCATATCAAAAACATCTACTAGAGTAGAGTTATATATATTATACATGATCATTTTACCACTAGGCATTTTCAAAAATAGTTAAATATATGATACATATGTTGGTAAATATATATTTTTGGAAAACCTTCATCATAGGAAAGAATGTAATGAAATTTACTCAAATAATGCATTCAAATGTGTTGATTCCATAATGAATGTATATGGAATCTCTTTAATAGTGTGATCCTCCGTAGTGATAGTGATAAAAAATAACCATCCTTGCATTTTTGGTTTAGGATATTGCATAGGAATACTCAATTATATAGTAGATTTGATAAGGTACTGATTCTTGCAATTCCAATTATAATGTAATATTATTTGTAAATGTATTGGTGGTAAATAAGTTAGAATATTATTTTCCCAGGTTGAATATAATGGCCTATTTATCTCATTAAATAAATCATTACCATTACGGCTGATCTTCTAATATATAAAACACTAAAATAATATTTATATGATGTTTACCAGGTTCTTCCTTCAACATTATTTAGATTTAGGTATTGGAACATTATTTCCACCATATATATTTTCATAATATTTAATATGAAACTATACTATCCGTTTTCACTAGAGTATAATGATATTATTCAGTTTATATCTCTATATTTAGTACACACATAACCATCGAATTAAATCTTCCAATTTCACTAATTTATAATTCCCTTTGAATAAATTTATTTAGAAATATATTTAAATGATTAAAATTAATCTCAGGATCATAGATAATTACAAATATAAACATAGGGATCATCATGAAGATGTCTTATTTTTATCAAATCAATTCAACTACATTTTCTCATCACTATGATAATTGTTTTTGTCATTATGTGAAGAGTATATTTAAAATACATAGTGATGAACATTTTCTCAAATTCCTTCAATCCTAGAGTGTCTATATCCCACCTTTATATAATACTCATAATGATAGTCCACTAATGGTGAGTTTTAATTTCTATACAAAAAATTATTAGCATAATGTTCTCTTGATCTGAGTGCTAGATAATAGAAAATAACAATTTCATATCTTATATCATTTCATTATTAATATATATATATTAGATAGTACATTAACATATTATAGATGAAAAATAAAATATTATATTGAAATATCCAACATCCATGTTTTATTAAAGAATTCAATATGGTTTTCATTGATATGCAGAGAAATGGATATTAGAATGAGAATAAAAAAATATTATAGACTCCCACACCCAACCAATTTGGCTGTTTAATATTTTTAATAGTCATATTTCTCATTAAACACACTGATAATAAATATTTCCATGTTCATGAAAATTATTATATAATTAAAGGATAATGAAAATTATACTAAACATAAATCAGAAAATAGATGATACAATGAAATAATTAACAAGGGACATAAATTTATATGTTTGAATTTGGTTTATTAATCTTTTATCTCCAATTACCTCCAATGAACAAAACATTAATATTATCACAAATCTATAATAATGGTTTCTTATATAAGATATAATTTTGAATTAATATCCCTAATAAGTGTCCAACATGATGTGCAGTTTTATGGAAATTCCTAATAGAAATTGTAAATATTTTATTGATTCTCATCTTTTCCATATCATGGTTATATGTCCAAGGTTAAATGTTGCCACAACTTCATCCTACTATATTGAAAAGTCAGAGGTGTAATTTCCATGAAAACAAGAAATCTTTCATTTAACAAATTCTAAAGATGTTATCCCAAAAATATAATCTCCATTTCACATATCCTTTTTCATTTAACTAATTTATTATCATCATAATCCCAATAATAATAATAACTTTCCTCAAAAATAACGAAATCATTCTCTGATACAAACTATAACAAGACAATATAATCACAAGATAATTGTAAATCACATGCATAAGATAAAAATTATATAAATAAAAATATTATCACAATACCAAAAATGGAATGTTTAGTTTGATTGATGAATAGTTATATTAGCAACATATTCTATAATAGTAGTGAAAATTAATCTACAATTAAACTACACTATACTAAGTTCAAGATATTAAATAAAATATAATTACAATTATAAGACATGGACCATATACATAAAAAGTGGTAGATATGAAACACATAGTAAGGGAATACTTATAATAATGTCATGAATTTTTAGATAAAATGAATAATAAATAACATCATACGTAGAGAAAAATCATATGAAAATAACAAGGAACCAAGAGTTTTTCCTATGATGAATGATAGAATAATATATAAGAGAAAATACATACCATGGAAGAAGATTATTGGAATTGTTAGAAAATTTTTCTGATACAAGGATGAAAATAATAGTTCTATAGAATGGAAATGATACATACACATGATACATATAATTATAGTTTATTTTGTGAAAAACATAAAAATAAGGTCACTTTATATCATGATCACTTGCATGAAGGATGACTATTTAGTTTATTATCATAAAAAATAAGGGTTAAAATTTATTTTTGGATCATCTTTATTAATACACACAAATTATTTTGTGATAATATCCATGAATACTCAACCTAAAACATCTAATGAGATAGAAAATCATAAATAAACTAATTATAAAACAATATTGATACCCATCCATCAATAATCCTTTAATATTTATTAAATAATATATCAATATTCTAAAAAAGAAATGATATTCTAAGGAAATTAAATTAGATTCCTTTATAATATCATAAACACCTCACAAAATAGAATATGGGATTCACCAAATGTCAAAATGTTAAAACCAAAATTCAACTTTCGTTAAAAATTAATTAATATCCATAAATTAAATCACATTAAAATATTATTTGATAACGAAATTTATAGATTGAATCATTAAATATAACTACTAGTGAATTGAAAATACTTTTAAGGAAGAGAGATTTAATTTAGTGAATAAATAAATTATTTTATATAAAAATATTTTAACACTGTCATAAATGATGATGTTTTTGAAAAAAATCAACCTAAATCATTGTGAATGTGGTGTGAAAAAATGGAAAATACTTTTATTTACAAGGAATATCCAATATTGGATCCATTAAAATATATAATGTTTATAAAAATATATTTTTTAGTGCACGATAAATTATTCAACTATCAATCTATGGAAACCCATTTAAAACTTTTGAAATAAATTTACTGAAAACCCACATCATAAAAATCATGACCCAAATATTTCCAAAAATAAGTGATGGAAAATATATGGGTAACATAAAATATAGATTCCTTCCTATACTCATCATATATAGAAGGTGTAAGAACATTACTTGGACATATGTGACATCGCCAATATGAAAATGGCTCGCAAAAAATGTCAGAGGGATTTAATACACACGGTGGACTATTTTCCATTTGAAAATAAAGCATCCAACCATACATTCAATGACTCGAATAACCCAATATTTGATTCATTATTTCAATAAATTAAAAATAAAAATTTTTCAAATATCCAGACCAAAAAAAAGTTTTCTGAAATAGAGTACTACAGAAAACTATGATTATAGTAGACGACACCTCAAAAACCTCCAATACACCAATAACACCAAATCATCAACCTGTTCTATAAGAAACTACAAAATAAAACTCAATTATCACTACGAACCACTAGAAAAGTGTGAAAATTTTTCATTTTCCATTTATCGATAAGAAAATATCTACAAAAGAACCAATGTTCAAAGACATGGGTCTGTCATGAAATTGTGTAGATTCTCCCCCCAATAACATCAATACTCATGCAGCTATGGTAGAGCTGGTTAGCATATTATATATAATAAAATATTAAAAAATTCATATAAAAAATTTATAACTATATATATACATGTTCCTTAAAAAAATTGTTTTATCAAAACAATATTAACTTATAAAGAAAGTATCCAAACAATTTCCTTAAACAATTTCTTAAATTCCATTTGTCATAACTCATCCAAATCCAAAACTAACACATCCCCAGATGCAAGCTTCATTATGACGGTTCCATACTCATGAGAGGATTCTATTAAGTATTACATTTTATCATAGGGTAATTAAATCAAATGGTCTATAGCATCATTGGATAGAATCACATTTCTACATTCCAACCAACCAACATAATGCAATATTAACACATAGTGCTATGTATTCGAAAAAACCATTCCAAAAAATCATGAAAAAAATATTCAATGCCAAAACCATTTCAATGAGATAAACATTTCAATAAAAATAATTTTTATTGAAATCATATTTCTATTAATCAACAATAGAATCTATTTTAAAATCATCACATTAAAATCATTTATCAATGAACATTGCACAAAAAACCATAATTCCCCAAAAATCAGGAAACCATTACTAAAGACGATTGTTATCATTATTTTAACAGTAATTATATTATAAATTTATTCAATTTGAATATATTTCATCATTTCAGAAATAAAATATTTGATATTTAAGCCATTTACTTTGATATTTATGGATAAAATGAAGAACCACATTCAAAGGACAATGAAATGGGGATGAAACTCCAAAAATAAAACATATAAATTTTCACACTACATTAAAAAGACCATGTATAATCATATATGGAACCCAATATCTTTGATCTTTCCATTGTTTATGTGAATCTAGGAAACCAAGAGAGATAGAGAAGTAGACCTAATATTATCCACTAATAGAAACCAAGAACGATGACATGCCATGAGAATCCTTCTATAAATCAACCGGAGAAACTTTTAGATCACATACAGTTCAATGGGAGAAGAATTAACTACATTTGGTAAGATAGAATATTTAATTAATGACACATTAGAGGAAAAATGAGTTTTTTAGAGTAAAAAAATGATATCCACAATTTTACAATCCCACATTTAACACATTCTTGGTTAGTCACATAGTTAGGAAAACAATGCGCTAAAAGCGAGATAATCACTCAATTAAAGATGAACCTCGCATTGATGGTTTTCACAATTTCCATACCATGAACCATCCACGAAAAAGATCATTGTATCATACTTCATGATCTTCCATGGCTGTTTCATGGTTTTGAAAAACCATGTGCATTCTGTGTGCCTTACCCTTATCCCCATTCTTCATTTTTGTTTCATGTAATAACAATACAATATAGCAAAATGAACCTATATAAATCCCCAAAGAACCCTAAAAAAGATCTAAAAACACTCCCAAACGTTACCCATATACATTAAATACTTAAAACTCACAATTAGATGATTAGGTACATGAAAGGTGGGGTGATACATTATCCCTACGATTGGACTTTCCATCATTATAATGTAGAAAACCAACAAAACCCAACAATAGTTCATTAAATTTCTCTTCCATTTCCTTCTCCCATTCCCACATCTCATCCTGAATAAGACCATGTTTCCTCAAAATCCAAATAAGAATATTGATTTTTCCTTAGAATACGTTCTATTTCTTATCCTCACCCAACAATGGCATGTGCACTAAGAGATCTTTTGACTCTAATTTAGCATGATCCCATCGAATAAAATGGTCATGATTTGGTTGATAATTATTTCAATAGAGATATATGGAACACTTAATTTACCACACTAATACTTGTTGGTATGACCAATTGATATTCCAAATCACCAACTAGTTCATGAATCTCAAAAGGGTCAATATATCTATGAGATAAAATTCCATTATTCCCAAAATATTGATGGTCATGCCATGGAGTAATCCTTATGAATATGTGATGACTCATTGACAATGAAAATGACTATTTATGATTATCCACATAGGATATCTTATGAGTCAATTTTGTCTTCATCTATTTTTGGGTCAACATAATCAATTCCATTATCTATTTGACATTGATCTTCCCAACCAGTGACATGTCACACATTTCCTCCCAAAAATGTGGAGAGAAGCAATGATTCCTATACAATTTTTAAAAAAGATACATATGTACCATGTCTTGATATATGTTGTTTTATGATAACTCCACTAAAATAATATTCTCATCCCATTAGCATCAAAAATCTATTACATGAGCTTGAAAAATTTATCCAACGATTTATATCATCTATCATGTTTCCCATCTATCTGAGGATGATGTGTCGTACTCATAGTCAACTGAGTCACGATGGATTTCTATATGGATCTAAAAATGAGTTTGAAATAATGGATCTCTATTTAACATGATCGAAATTGGTATTTCATTCTTCCTTACCACATATCGGATATGGATATTAGACATGTACTACAATGTTTTAGATTCATGAAAAGGAATGAAATGACACAACCTGGTTAGCTAATTCACTAATGACCATATAGAATCGTGTATCCGAACCGTTCATGAGTGAACTGTTACAAAATACATGGAAATATACTTCTATTTATAATGTTGTATTGTTAAATAATGTGACCCATCTATTGGTCATGTTTTCTCTCCCATAACGTTTTGAAAGGTAAAAAATCTCAGAAAATAAACTCAGCTACCTTTCCAATAAAACAGTTCCACCAGAACAGTGCCACAAATCCCATATAAATCTTATGTATTCTAGTTTTAACAACTAATAACGAATGGGTTTAATAATAAAGTGTATTTTAATAACAATACATTGGTATAACCATTTTATTTCTGAACCACAATACTGAAATCATATACAGTTTCTATCCCACAATGGTATCACCACCATTATGTTTCCACAATGTAAAATCCCATTCTGTTGCTGATTTCTATGGCTCTTTTTATCTTCATTGTATCAGGAAGGAAAAATATATAAATAAAACAATAACATCACTTTAGTCTTAAAATTATTAGTGTATATTGGCTATGACTGAAATAAATTTCTAATCATATTATGATTCTTTCTCCAACTGAGAAAATGACCTGATGATTAATCCATATATCATAGAATTACATTTTACTATTGTATACATCATGCCACCATAAAATATGTTTCAAATAATAAATCATTATTTTTTGTCATTTTTATGTCCCTTTGTGGGAAGATATTTTTCAAGATATTATCATTTGTAGACATAGAAAATTTCCCACCCATGAGGTAATAACACCTAGTTGTCAAAGCATGGACTTGGACAATGAGATCTAAAATTTTCATCAGCTATTTATTATAATGAAATCAAAACAACCTTGAGAAATATGAAATATCATGATATCCATCCATGAGTACACTCCCCAACCCAGATCTTGAATCATCACAATGCACCACATACCATCATCATTAATTTTGAGAAATGAAGATTGGTTCTCATGTATGGAAAACTATAATCTCTTGAAAAATGTATTACAGTCTACATTCAATTATAATGGTATATTATTCTTCATATGTGCCATTATTGGAGGAGATGATCATGAAAAATCATTCCCAACACATCTATAATAACCAGCCTATATATGAAAAATGTGATTGGTAATGACGTTCATTGGTGGTTTCCAAAAGATGATAAACATAATATTTTTTTGGATCCTAAGATACAAATTTTAGAGATAATTTATATCCATGGAAGAACACTTATTTTATCAAAAAATTATCATTTTAATATTTTTTCATATAGATATTGATCACATAGGAATCCCAACACATTTATTAGGTGTTTCTCATTCTCACCCCTGGTCCTTGAATACACCAATATGTCATCACCAACACCAAAACAAAAGAATATAGATATCTATGAAATATCTTATACATCAATACATAATGTATTTTAGTTAATTTTCTAGACCATAAGGCATATACACATATTCATAATGGATATACCAACTACTGAAATTTGTCACATGAATATCCTCCTTCCAAACATGCAATTGGTGATAGCTTCTTCACAATTCAATCTTATAGAATCATTAAGATCCTATTAATTAATGAATCAGATCATCAATTTGGGTAATTTGATATTGATTCATTATCATAAATTTTTTTATCTTAATCTAATCCACACACAACCATAGAGTTACAATAACATTTTTCATAAAGAAAGACTAGTGTTGCTCATAGAGTTGTGCTAAACTAAATAACCCTATGTATTATACATTGTTCATATTTACATAAAATTCCCTTAATTATATAGGTTATATCAGGTAATATGGAAGGGAAATATGATTAGTCCACAAAATAAGGTGAATAATAAACACCACTTTTAAAATATGTGGAAACCATGCGATGTTATTGGGAAACAAATTTGAGAACAGATCAACCATTTCTAGAAAAATATTATTCCCAATATATTCCATTAATTTCAAGTAAAAATTTTGTTAACTTGTATGAGGTCATTTCTATTGATTTTTCCTACAGACCTATTTAACCTACCATTAAACTAAAATCTCCTAAAATGATAAGCTCGACACCATATTCATTTTAAAAATTAACTATTATGGTATAATATTTTATCTGATCCTTAAATATTGTCAACCAATCAATACTCATGTTTATATCAATGATTTCTATATCAAGATCAATGAAATCCAAAATCCAATAATCTCCATCTATAGTTATTGATCATTATTTATACATAATTTCTCAACAATGTCTTAATCTGGTAGGATTTTAATGTTTTATCATAGAAGGAATCATCTATTTTTTTAAACACATAAAATAAGTTACACTAAAATAAATAAAGGAGTAGTATGCACCCATACGAATAAAAATCATTCATAATGGGAGGGATCAAAAGAATCAAACATCACAAAGTCGATTGTACTAACCGACCATCCACAATAACCTACTCACTACTATATAATTACCATCTCTATTGATAGTATCCTTTGCTATATTGTTGAGATTACTTAGCATGAGGAGTCATAGTATTCCTTGAATTAGAACAGATTACCCTATTTTGTAGAACATATTTATTTTGAGGTCCTCATCCCAAAAAAGCATACGATGCATGTTCCACATTAGGAGTCACACAAATAGATAACCTCATAGCACAAAAAATATAACACTAAATATTCCCCATCTCATTTGAATTGTCAAATTCTATTTGTGGTGTGGAATATAGTAGCTTTATTTGACTCAGATTACCACAGTAAAACATAAAATAATTATCTTTTGTCTTGAGTAAAGTTAATTAATCCAATGGTTGGATTAATATGTGTTCTGCATTCCTATAGATAGGTATACACATTCTTCTCTTAATTAATGGTATAGTTATCATCTCCTCATGTGAAGGCAACCATACTTCCCCCACTTGGATTTTTAGTACTGACATAATTCATTAAAATAGTATCTTGTTGAATTCAAGACCCAATAGTATTAAAAAAATGAAGTATACATTGAACTAAATGTAGGTTTATCTATGGCTTATGGGAAACCACATTCTTAACATTATCTTCTAACTCGTTCCAATGACACCTATTGGGTTTCTATTTCTAGATACACAACATGCACACTATACGACTAAATCACATTTATATAAAGGATTATAATTTAATATTATACCAAATAATACTATAAATACATTAATTTACAATATTCAATATTTTCCTCATTGAACCAATTTTAGAAAATTCACCATGGTTTTGGAAATCATACCTTTTAAAAAAAACCTAGTGATTCTATTTTTCCAAACATTTCATTCTAATGAAATTTCATCAATTTTAAAAAAATCAATACATTACATCATTTCATTTATCATTTCAGAAAATAATGTATTCACTCTTTATAGGGAATCATTCCTCTAATGAATTTTATTATTCACCCATTATCTAAACACTAGAAAATGTGATTCCGATTCAGGTACGTTTCTCCAAAACAAATATGTACCCAATTCCCTAGTAAGTTGATGTTTAGTAGAAAAAGATCAGCTACATATTTTTATTCTATACATTTTATGTGATAAAATTCCTACACCATTATACAATCCAAAAAAAAAAGAATAGATCATGATGGATTTCAACTCTTAGACTATCAAAATACATGAAAATTTATTATACATTGATTAAATAAGACGATAACACTTATCTCAAACAGATTTTTAAACAAAAAAACGGATTCCACATGTAACATCAATCCACTTCTCATTATGTTGAGAATTCATAGGACCATTACATGGCCTTGAGTGAAATCCCCAAGATTCTAAAGGGTGGAATGAAATGTCATAGGGCTTCAATACATGTCTGGGATGATTATGAATTTTAAAATAAAACAATAAACCAAATATTCCATAACCCAAATAACCAACTATATGATGCATGATATCAATAAAGGGAAACTAAAATTTTTATTTATATCAAAACCATCATAAATAGAACCACATTAGAATACTATTAAAAAACCAAGTGTATAGTTGAAGACAACACAATAAAAATGAAAGATAATAACATCTATAAATATCCATCCCACTCCATGATACATTCCAAAAAAATACCCAAGATAAACTAAGCTCTACTAGGTAAGTGTGATAAATTATATATTCACTTTTTTAGGTAAAAACATCTACAAAATAACACTAGTTTTTAATTAGGGGTGTGGAATGAATCTCAATAGAATTTTCCCAATGGATTCCATACTCACGCTCTAGTGATAGAACTAATTATAACATTTTATAGAACAATTTACATAGAAAATTTCAATAATTATTTTATAAATAAATATAAATGACATACATTGTAATATTCATTCTCAAAATAAGAAAGAATACCATGGAATGAAACCAAAGTTTTTTCGAATATTATTGCATAACATCCATAAAGAATGACCGAGTCCAATCCACAACCCACATATCCAAACATGCAAGTTATGTTATGATCAATCCATTCACATGAGTAGTTTCTCATATATTTTTAATGTCATCATATTGTAATAAAACAACATGTGTCGTTTCTAATTTTGCACTAATAACAAGGTCATATTTCAACCAATCCTCGTAATTAAACATGAACATACACCTCCATGTATGCCCCAAAAAATATACAATACAGTAATAATAAAAATATTTAAACATCCAAGAAAACCATTATAACAAAAAAATTAATGAATTTTTTTTTCATATTTAAATCCCAGAATTTTTTTTAAAATCAATATTTTAAATTCATTTAACAATGAAAATTTAAAATAAAATAAACAATTCCTCTACAATCCATAAACTATAACTAAGTAAGGTTTTTATAATTATTTTCACGCCAATTTATTAGTAAATTAATATAAATTAAATAAATTTTAAATTAAAAAAAATCATGTTTCAAATAACAGATTCTAGTTTGAAGCCAGCAATAATGGGATTTATGGATGAAAAAGCCATAATCAAACACCAACAAGATTGGGTTTAAACTCCAAACCCCACCATAGATCTATTCCCCTAGCATATACAGGAACATATAAAATCATATTTGGAATTAGATATATTATATATATTTATATATAAATATCCATAGGGGATTTATATCTAAGAAACCCATGAAGATAGAGAAGTAAATATTAGATAGAACACCAAGTACAACCATGATAGTTTACATTCAAATTGATTCGGGATTCAAATCACCATGAGAAGCCTTTAGATCACCTTCAGATTTGTGGTAGAAGCTTTATTATCCTTTGGGAATATAGAATATAGTGTTAGTGCTGTATAAGTGATAAATCAAGGGTGTTAGAGACCGAGACATGTAAGATCCACAATTTTAAGATCTCAACTTTAACCCATGTATGTCCAATTGCAGAGCTAGGGAAACCTTGCAAGAACAATATTCCATCCATTACCTCAAGCAAAAAACATTCATGGTCAGATCACATGTTTTCAAGCCCGTTCTCCTTCCCCTTTTCCCCTTTTATTATTGTGAATGGCTTCCAATAGGTGTTTTAGGGTTTTTCTAAACTGTTTGATGGTCTTGCACATGTAGAAAAGCACGAAAACACTATATATGTTCTACAAACACTCTAGAACATCACCAATATATTTTACATTCGAAAAATCATTAAAAAGGGTCACTAACATGATGTCAAGGGTTCTACATAAGATAACTCATAACTGTGTTACCAAATAAAATGGATTATTATTTTTGATAATTTGAAATATGGTCATGAAGGTGAATTCATCTTTAAAGAGAATGATAATAATTTTTAAAAATGTTTTATATTTTAGAATGAAATCAAATAAATTGAATATTTCAATTATAAATTAATAAAATATAGAGGGATGAGGAAATAGAGAATTAATATTTAATAGAATAAGTATTTCTTTTAAAACTGGGGTCGAAAAAGAATCAATTTTATTAAGGAAAAGATGTTGGGTCAATGAAAACCCGTACCTAAGGTCCTAATTATTTTTTCATGTTCCCGTACTGTCTTAGATAATAAAATCTTGTTTGCAAAATGAATTACTAATAGCCTTGTTCATCTGTATTAATTTTTTATTTCCTATTAATTTCCAGTTTTTATTATTATTAATATAATATCATCTTATATCAATTACTTAAGGTGGATTGGTTAAATTATCCTCATAAATTATTTTTTTTATGTGTTATAATTAATTTTTAAATATCATCATTATATGTATATATATTTAAATGTATTTTATTAATTAGTTAGTAATACATAAACAATATATAATTTTAATAATTGACTGTAAATTAATAAATTTTATATTATATGTTAATTTGAGGATATTAAAGTTACAATACTTATTTATTATTAATATTACAAAAGGATTTACTATCAAATTTGAGAGAGTTCATCTTCCTGATTCCTTTCCCATAAATTCGTATATATATTGAGGAAATCTTACCAAAAAAATTGGTTCATGGTTTAAATCAAAGGATAGGTTAAATATGCTCATTTCCATCAATCTATCATATAATGTAACATTAAAGACATTCCATGATCAAAGGACCAGATTCAGATCACAACGATGGGGAATCTAAAATTTCTCCTAACTAAGGTAAGTTTTATACAACTATTCAATGGGTATATGATCATAAATTGAGTCAAATAATGAGAATAAGGCTTAATAATTTCATCTTCGTTTTATAATAATTATACATTTACTTGAAAAAAATTAACTCTATTAGTTTTAGTGAAAAAATCAATATTTTTCCATATAATTTCATTAGTCATGAAATTACTCCATAGGTATATTGTGTGTCATATATCTAAGCTAAAATATTCCTGTTATATAATTTTTAATATGATTAGTTTTTATAGGGGAATAACCTCTAAGTGGTAATAGAGTGGTCACATTAAATGTATACTAATACAATAGCCATTGATCGATTAAAATGTTTAAAATATTTATATCATTTAATGAAATTATGTATTATAATACAATTATCACATTATCATCATCTACTATAAGTTTCTCTCCCTTGTAACCTTGTACAGGTTAACATTTAAAGAATAACTTGTAAATAATCCATCTAGAGCAGATGGAAATCCTGCCTATATTGTACAGTGGTACATTCTATGAATTCTTTTAAACTATGAAAATATATATGAATATTTTTATTTGTCTTTATGAAATAATAAAAGTAAAATTTATTAAACACAAACCATGGGTTAACTATAATATGATTTCAAAAGAAATGATGGATAACAATACATAAATTTTTTTACTAGTTGTATAGTCCACACACATTTGATGTAGAAAAAACGTGCTAAAATATGCATCATATATATATTACATGAATCAAAAGTACAAAAAATCATATACCAAGGATATTACAATACATATACAATATTTACACCTCAGTAAACTTATAAAGGATGTCAAAAATATACATTTTCAGTATTTAGATGTGTATCATGTTTATATGATGGGTGTGATTGTCATATTGAAAGAAATTATAATCATAGGGTTCTAAACATGTTTACATAGAGAATAAAAAATTAATTTATTTCAAAATAAAACTATTTATAATGGATTCCATGAATCATTTATTTCCTCATATTATCCATGGGATAGGTTTCATATAACATTAAATGTTAAAATCTATTGTGTAAATGTTTTTACTTATATTGTATTGTCATAAATTGTTGACTATTGTACAATTATTTAAAGTATTACATGCAATAATAACATGCACATGTTCCATAGATAATATATTAAATTTCACATGATGTGTAATTACATGAAAAATAAGGACAATACATAGTAATGAGAAAACTATATATGAAATCAATACATGTTGTGTTGCTCAAAAAGATAATTTCCTTGTTTAATAAAATTAAAATATGTTGACTTGTGTGACTAAATTTTATATAATATTATTATTTTATATGTATTTAAATAAAAAAAGCATACATATTTGACGAAGATTACAATTATTTGACAAAAATTGATAATTAAATAAATAATTTGATGATTTGTTATATTTTTTATATTAGAAAAGAAAAGAAATTTAATTAATTCCATCCATTTATTGTTACATTTGAATTCATCAAACAAGTGGATGATTATGAGAATAGTATGATATGTCTATGAAGATTTTATTTTATTTAATAATAATTATTTCAATTAAATTAAATAAATATCTTGTAATTAATCCTTTATTACATATTTTGAATGTTTTTATGAGTCTATTATTTCTTTTCAAAAATCGAATTTCTAGTTCCCTTCACCAACATGTGATGTAAATGAATTGTAATAATGAGGTTCCCAATCACAAGGAGTGGAATTAAGAATGAAATAAGGTGAATCCATGATTAGGAGATACTCATGACAGATATAGAATGACACTACATGATCCAATACTGGTTTAGGGACATTTTTTCCGGTTCTAAGGGTTTATTTATTTCTCCCGAAATAAATAAAAATATAGTTAATTTTCATGATATTTAATGTATTGTAATCTCTATATTGGATGAATTATTTATTTATTCTGTTGAATACCATGAAAAAATTAATAAATAAATTCACTGTAAAATATGATAAAAAATATAATAAATATGTAATAGTATATATTTGTACATGGATAACAAAAAAGAAAATTTACATTTATATTAACACCAAATTTAAAAGTTAAAATATGGATATTTCTATATATATAAATAAATTATATCATGTTAATATTAATTCATTATTTCTCTAATTAACCGAGTAAAAATGGACCTATAGATAATGTTTCATTTTATTCCCCTAACACGTGAAATTTTAATTATCGATAAATCTAAAAAATTATGGAGGGTCCTAATAAGCAGACATTTGTTGGATTTAGTGGCAAATCAATTCAATAAAAAGTTGGATTTAACAATTGATGAAATGTGAGGAATGATTATATGATTGTATTGTCCACATAATAGAACAAGGACCTAGAAAACTTTATTTATCAATAATACAAACCAATAAAAGGTTTTTATAATATTTATGGATTTTTCTAGATTTTAAGAAGGGAAATATGGAAACATTTCATAATAATTCCTAGGTGATGTGACATTCTTTGTTTAATAATGACTATCTTTGAGACTTTAAAAAATATTTGTAGTATCACTACAATTTATAATTTGGTTCATCTTAATAATTTTTATAATAATGTGAAGTACCATAATAATTTTGAATATTATTATTAAAAATAGAATGTGATTCCATGATAAACATAGTGGAAATTATTTAAGCATATGAAATATGATAATAATAATAATTTTGACATAGTGAGAGTGAATTATGTCATTTTTATATTTTAAGAGAATATTATCTATTTTATATAATACTAATTCATAATTTTCTACAATATTAATCCTGAAATTCTCATAATAATGTCCATATGAGAATCATGGAGGCTGAGTATCATGTTTGATGCATTATACAATTTTATATATATATATAGATCATATAGTGAATCATATCATCATAAATTCTTACACCATGAAGTCTCATATCCATAACCTAAAAATATAATATGAGACACTTTAGAGAATTGGGATTTCCAATACAATAGTTTAGTCTAAACAGGAAATAGGGAACTTGATGATTTCTATGTTTTTAAATGTATTAAATTCATTCATATGTTACAATGAATTTTATTCCATTGTGAGATGGAATTATCAAATAATATTTTTTAACCATTCCCCCAAAATAGTGTATCCTTATTCATCAATGATTTTATGAACAATATGGATAAATCACTAAGAAATATTTTTACTCTCCATTATTAGAAAATATATATCTTTGTTGTAAATATTTCCTCATTATTTATTATCGTAATGAGAAGGATAAAAATCATATACTAGTATAATGTCAATAACCAATGTATGAAATCCTTCTTTGATAAATATCATTAATGGAGAAATTAATTAACATGAAGTTGTTTTATTCCCAGGTGAATAGAAAGTTCATTAGAAAGATAATTTAAATTAATTGATCAAGAAGCAATAAAATTACTCAACATTGTTTATATGTTCATTGTAAAATGTACATTATTTGGGGACATATAGTTTATTTATTTCCACAAATATTTGTATTTTAAAAAATATAATCCAAGTAGTTGTAGAAGTACTATAAAATGTATCTATAATTTTCAATTTAACCAAATAAGTTTAATTCTTAGATAATAAATGGTATGTTCAAAAAAATTGAGTTTAACAAGTGAATAATTCAAGTCACTGTATCTTTTTATTACCAGAAACAACTATCTTAAAGACTATATTATTTAAAATGAGTATATATTTATAATTTTGAATAAATATTATCATGTTATATAATACCAGACTAAAAATTTATTAATTATATAATAATAATTATCCATTCAATAAAATGATGAGCACATATATATATGATGATGGAATACATGATTCGGAAAAAATAATTCAATTACAACAAGAATTTATATTAGTTGACATTTTCATATCCATAAAATTTGATTGAGTCTCTATTGTCAAATAATACTAGGTAAACTATTAGATTACATATTATGATTTAGACCACTAATCCATTATAAATAAGGGTATGTAAAAATAATTTTACATTTATTCTAACAAGGATAAACTACCATTATAAATTTGGTGGAAAATTAATATAAATTATTAGATTCTATTATAAAATTTTATAAATTCT
The DNA here is from genome assembly GCA_963277665.1 of Viscum album. Classification (NCBI taxonomy): domain Eukaryota; kingdom Viridiplantae; phylum Streptophyta; class Magnoliopsida; order Santalales; family Viscaceae; genus Viscum; species Viscum album. The sequence goes on from OY728157.1 coordinate 603,732,740, forward strand.
TATAGATGTAAATTAGTGAACATATTAAAGATAGAAAAACATTTGTACATGTTCTTTAGATTTGATATCATATATGCGATCATTGATCATTTACATGTTGAGTAAATGTATTACTAGGTATAGAGTTCCATAAATAAATAAATACGGTGATTTTAAAAAATATAGGATTAATATGATTCCTTATATATACTAAAAACATTACATAATATCTTGGATAACATATTTTCCAAATAGTATTGAAACAACTTAAGAATATCTTGTTATCTTAAATATTATATTTCATATAAAATTTATATGATATGAAACCATTAGTTCACTATTACAGAATTTTTTTGAATTTTCATTGATATAAAATATGTTTTTTTGATATAAAGTTTCATTAAACAATTAGAGATTTTTACATAATAATAACTTATCCTCTATTATCATTAACATTTATTCATGATATATTATATTTCAATAATGGAATCATATTTAATTAATTATACTGTGATATGAATTATATTATATGCAATATGTCTCTGGATGAACATAAGTTCTCATAGGAATTGTAGACTCCAATATACTCAATTGGAGGATTTTTTGGGATGCACACACTCTGTTGGATTCCATAAACAATGGGGTTTTCATGTTTACCATGGTCCTTGATTCATATATATTTTTCTCAAATTATTAATTCTATAAATAAGTAGTTAATTTAAATATTCTATGATTTTCAATTACTTATGACTTCAACAATCGATTCACTATATCATTATTCATGGACAATATATTTGGTTGTTTATATGTCATGATATATATAGATTGAATTTATGAGAAACTAGACATGGATTTTTTTAAAAAAAATATCAACATAAAATGAGTTATTCTTGAAATTGTTTATTTATTATGAAGCCTATAGAACAAAAATCATGACTAACAACTTATTTGAATATTACTTCTCCAGCCATACATCTATCAACATCATATAATTCTATTGATTATCAAGAAAACATATATTATAGAAATACATATGTAATATTTCAATGTAGAATGGCCAAGAGGAGAACATATAGAATTTTTCTACATGGAATAACTATAATGGATGTATGAGATCAGTAAATTATAAATTTTTTCATTATATAAATTAATTTGTGGAAATATAATCCATAGTGGTCATAGTAAAATCATTCTGTAAATGTAGGAGTTCTATGTTTCTCTAATAGGCTAGTGGGATAAATGTTGATATCAACATAGATATGTTAATTATATATGAAAAAAATTGTTAATATTTTTTTTATTCTATGAAATGAATTTAACCCAAAATTCCATAATGTAGACACCAAATTATAGAGAATCATATTTATAAAATAGATCTATGTATTTTCCAAAGCAAGTCATAGTATATAAAATAAAATGTATTGTATAATATTTCAGGGAAACTATTATGAACATAATAATTTTTTGGATATTTTAATTCTTATGGATCATTAATAAGAACATAATAAATTAATTAGGCAAAATAATTTCACAAGTCAAATTAAATTTTTTTAGTCTAATTATTCATGATTTATAAAAATATAAGAAATTTATAATTCAGAATTAAAATTCAGTGAATTTAATATATATCCAAGAAAATATCATGTGATTGATGATATAACTGTCTAATAGTACATGAAAATATTTTAATTTATTTGTTCCTGGTGTCTATAAATGTTGGAATACTATTGATTATGTGAAATGAAAATTTATCTTTAAATATATCAATTATATATACTATCATAGTAAGTATAAAATAATATGAAATATAAATTTCATAGAAAAAGTGGTTTAGATATCTAAAATATATGAGTATATTAATGCTTTTCACTGTAAATAATAATTTGTTCCAAAACATCATAATATTATTTAGGGTTTTACTAAAACTATGGTATTTATCAAATTTATGATATTATTATATAATGGAAATATGGTTTCAGATAGTGAAGCATGAAGTTGAATCTCATTAATATCAACACATGATGTACTTTCTCAATGTAGTGATATCATAGTAATGAGATTCTCCACACAGAAAGGTGGATAAATAAAACTTATCCACAAAAATTTCTTATTCCAATTAGCTGTAGCCACACTCCATTAATATTGTCGAATAAATTATTGTTAACTAATAGTTATTAGTTTTCTCAAGTTAATGATGGTGTATATTGATTTTGGTTCCTTAGAAAGAACTACATATATTTCATATTTACCATATAATCATTGATTAAAATATATGTAAATACTATATTACATATTGTCTATACATATGGGTTACATTAATATGATAAATTCATAGAATATCAGTCACACTTAAATAGTCATACGAGGATCCCCACAATGATAAAAACATTTATAGTCAATGAATATGTTAATAAATCTTATTTTATGGTCAGATATCATTGTATTATGGGACAAATAGTATATTGACAGCCATATTTGAGAACTTGTAAGGATATGATACATCATTTCATTTAATTTTAACTTTGTAATATTTAAGACCATATTAGTTTATAATTGTACCACCTTAATGAATTTCATATGTTTGTTTTTTATAAGATTTAAATTTACATTATTTTTTTAATGATATTTAATTTTTATTATTTATCTATTCCATATTAGTACAATTAGATGTTGTTGTTAAATCATAAACTATGTAGGCATATATTCTCCAGGAAGATGGACAGATTGGGTGCATCGTGAATGATATATTATCAATGAATAATTTAGTGATGGGTTCTTCCATTTCATATTTATGGAAGTAAATATAAATAAAATTTTATCTAAATTAATTTGATTTAATAAATACTATTTAAATGTTTAGATGCCTTGTTTTTTTAATATATTCAATGAATTATGTATCTTTAACATACGTTAAAGGCATGAATGTGAGATATTCTTGTTGAAAATTTATTACATATAGATTATATTTCCCATTGTTTTTATTATATTTTATTTTTAATTGTTGTATATAATCCTCATATATAGTGATTTTTAGAATAATCATATAGTCATCATAGAAATTAGGCAAGATTCCCTAATTCCACTCAAGAAGAAGTCTTGAGGGTCAAACTTAATTGGTTTCTATTGATATGAGAAAAACATTATTTATATTCAATGGATTGAATAAATACAGTTGTAAAATATAATAAGTTATATTTTCGAAGTATTTAGCAATCCCAATAAATAAAAGAATATTTATTTTCTATGTAATTACTTTATTACAATGATAAATATTTTTTTTTTTTCAGTAATCCAGTGATAAATATTTTTGAATAATTATTATTTATTTTAATTTTAGAATATTTAATAAATATTTCTTTCTCCAATTCATGAACATAATTTTTTTCATTTGGTGAATATATTTTTTTTTCATGGTATTAAATTAGTAATAAATAATTATTTTACAATAAATATATTATTCCGTTAAATGAATATTGAAATAATAGATTTTATTCAAGAGATGAAAAATTTAATTTTTTATAATATAAATATTTTTTAAAATATTAAATAATAGTTACTTAATATTAGTGGACCTCGTTATTGGTCTAGTAAAATATAATGATTTACTACATTTTAAAAAGTATATATATGTGTTCGTGTTTGAGGACATTATGAAATAAATTAATATTATGTTTATTTTTAAATAAAATAGGGTTCATTATGGGTTTAAGATATTACTAAGGTATATTATAAATTAAATAATTTTTCATTAATCCCTAGGTCCCTAAACAGACTTATCTGAGAATTTTGAGTGGTTTTTTTACACTATATTGTCTTTCCAAAAAAATTATCTATCAATAATGGTCAACTTTCTGGTTCTTCACACCTGTTATAGGGATTGTATCCTCTGAAATCCATTCCTATCAAGTTAATGATACTAGTAGGTGGTCCTTAATGATAGAAAAGGTTCATTGGGATCAATTATATTCATTAAAAATTTCATGGAAACATATATTGGGTTCAACTAAAAACTAAACATTATATTTTGAAAATAGTTTATGCTAATAATTTATAGATATTTTCCTATTACAATCATTCAATTCATTAAAAAAATTAGTCAGTACACATTCTGAAACAATTGAATAATTTAAATATAAATTTTAAAATTATTATTTATATTTAATAACACAATTAACATTACTAAATAAATTATCAACAATGTTTTATTTATAAATTATTCCTAACATAGATAAAAAATGAGAAAACGTAAGCTCCACATCAAGAAGTATATAATTATATTCAGTATGCTCTACCCTATAATTATGGAATCAAAATTCAAATATAAGTTTCTCTAAAATGGAATACTTTTTAAAAATACCATCAATAGAACTAACATAGACATATTTTACTAGAATAATAATTATTTTATTATAAACTCTATAATATGATCAATTATTTGTGTACCCCAAAATAATTCTTCACAATTTAAGAAATTTTTATTAAGTATTACATTTTATTTATAATAAAAAATTTCACTCAATATAATTGAAATAAAAATCAATTTGTATGTGATTTGAAAGTTCATAAGAACATTTATTAAAAAAATATATTTTAGACATTATTGAAATTGTAAATATTATATTTAATATATTTGGAAAATAAGGCCCAATTTAGATTATAATTAATTAATATAGTTCTATACATTGTAATTAAATGACTATGTTTATGTTGAATACCACAATATTATTACTAGGTTCGAGGAGTTGAAAATTTATGAAAGTTAACTTTTTCAAAATAAATAATTAAAATTCATAAATACTATTGTCAACATCATTTTCACTATTATTATCAATATTTATATAGCTATATTTCTTTTTAACTACTTTACACATAAAATTAGATAATGTTTCGTTTTTAAGACATTAAATAAATATATATAAACACAATAAAATCTTTTAATATCGCAAAAAAATATTTATTACATCATACACTAGAATCATATATAAAACCAAATAAATCTAAATCAATATGTAGTAACTTTATATTAGTTATAATGTATTTAATATACATAAAACTAATCTTATTTTATTTACCTTTTGAAAAATAATCAATCATAAAATTCATGATAAAATTCAAACCAATTAGTTTTGGAAAATTCCATTTATTTTTATGTATTGGTAATAATATTAATTCCACATTTCCTAGAATAATATTAAAAAGGATATTATATACATTCATGGAATTAAATATTATGAAATTTTTATTTATTTTTTCAAAAAACTAAATATATTTCTTATATCATATTTCATCAAAATAGTGTTTCAGTTTTTTAAATGTTTTTCATTTATTACCTTGAAATTTAACATTCATTATAGAATCAAATAATTTTGAAAACATATAAATATTATCATTAAAACATCAATGTTTATTGAATTAGAAATTAAATCAATAGTATAAATAAATATATCACCAAATATTTTATACTTTCATTTTTAAAAATAAAAAATTTCACAGAGTCACTATCACATTGAATATAATATATACACATTTATGGATATCTAGTAATGTTTCTAGAGAAGTTGTTTTCCATGTACAATTTTTTTATACTAATAATGACCAATTTTTTTAAATATTATTTAAAAATTTAAAAATTTTTAAACCCGTCTATATTTATTCCAATCAGGTTGGTATAAATTTTTTTTCTAGGATGGTTTTGATCCCAAGAATAATGGAGAGAGAAACCCTAACTCTCCTTCGCAACAATGGTGATTCGCAGCTTTTAGATCTTTTTTCCTAAGTCTATCTATGGATTCGTTCAATCAAGAGTTGGAAGCGGCCTATACGGGAAATCTACATGTCTCAAAAAATAGACTGCATGTTCTCTGGATCTTAGGACTCCTCAAATCTATGAAGGAGAATCTTTTCCTTTGAGGAAGTTCTTTCTGGGTCTATAAATATGATAAAGGAGGATTCACCTAAACCCTCAAATATCATCAGATTAGATAATGGTAGATTCTAGGTGGTGGCTGATCCGGATGCTTTGCAACAATGGTTATACCAATACAAGTTTACCTTACTCGGTTGTATGATCTATTAAAAAGGAGACAAACCTTGGTCTCATGTTAATCTCAAAAACAGAATTTCACACTGATGGGGCATAAGTGTTTGGAGGTTAATCTCAATTGGAAGGGGATATTTTCACATCATTTTCAATTCATCCGAATATTTAAATTCCTCTTGGAGTCTGGGAAACCTACAACTCAATCCTGGAATTTTATGATTATTTGATTAGGATTTTAATTTTCGTGCTTTTACTCTTAAACATTCGAATGGAAAAATTTGGGTAAGGTTTCATGGTTTAAATTGGGTATATTGGAGCCCTATAATTTTGATTGACATTGCATCATGTCTTGGCACCACAATTAGGTGGGATCAACGTAAATTGGATGGTGAAATTGGCTTCTTTGATAGAATACTAGTAGACATTAATCTGGAAGTTAAAAGCACTATTTTTAATCTTTTTAATGCTAATGTATTGAAAACAGATATTAGATTGGAATATGAAAATGTTCCCTACTATTGTGATGTTTGAAAAATTGAAGGGCACATGGTTTTTAATTGTAGGGTGATTCAATGAAATCCTATTACTACAACCAAATCCTCCGATTGGACTGAGGTTAATAGGAGAAAAAAGACTAAAACTATATTTGTTTAGAAAAATGGGATTCTAAAAAATCCATTGGTCCCTTATGTCCAAGACCAATCTGCTTCTTATATTGCAAAGGTTCCTGGTACAAATCAATTTGTTCCTTTCTATTCACATAAGGTCTCATGGTTTGACATTGATTAGGAGGAAGAACAAAATTTTAGAATCCCCATGAAAGGATATACAACCTGTGAAACTTGTCATTGAATGGGACTGTAAGGATGATTTGGAAGTTTTTACTGAACTGTGTAATGATTTTTATAATAGTGTTACAGCCTCAGAGAAAGAATATGAGGAGAACCAACTTTATCTGACTTTTATAAATATATTATTTTTCTTGTGGTGTCCTTACATGATAGTAATGAGGATGTAATTATTAACTATGATGATGCATTGATCAGGAATGAATCTTCATCTAATGTGGCTGCTAGGTTGGTATGCATTTCTTCTTCTGATCCAAATCCTGTTCTCAATGCCTTACATTCTATTCAAGGGAAACCTCATATTTCCATCCTCTAGTCAACCTGCAGTTATTTGAATTCTACTAAATTTTTTTTGACTATCCTATCTGCTTTGAGCTCTGTCAGAACAGATTTATCTACTCTTGTTTCAGTATGCAATATATTACCTTATACAAACATGTCTTTTACGACACACAAGACTATGGATGCAATAACTCCTCCTAATCTAGATGAGAATATATTGGAAAATTATGCATATAAAAACTTTTTAATTAAATAAAACCTCAACTGTTTTGGGGCACACTTTTCTGATCAATCTGTTGCTATTCAGACTGGTTCAGATCCTTCTAATACATCTTTGATCCCTTCTAAAATAGTGTATGTCATGGCTGTATGAATATATTTATTAACTGAATCTGAGACTTCTTCTAGCTTAACCTCTATGCCCATTTCGGGTAACCGAAATGATCCTCCATCTAAGATGACTCCTTTTTGTGAGGAACAAAGTAACACCTTCAATGGGCAGGAAAAATGTTTCAATGATAAGATGTCCCCTGAAATTCAATAGAAAGACAATTTCAAGGTCTCAAATATTTATGATCTTCTTAAAGATGCCAAAGGGTCAAAAACATGCTAAAGGAAAGTAGGAAGACCCCCTAAGGCAAGAAAAATCAATGAGAATGTATAAAAAAATGGGGTTCCATCCCTATCATTATGTTTAAATGAATATCTTGTATTGGAACTATCATGGGATTGGCCAATACCAACACCATGAGATCCCTTAAATCATTTTTTACAACACATACCTCTTCTTATTGGAATTTATGAACCCAAAATGATTTTCTCTTAATACATTGCTAGTTTGGATTCTCTTGAATTTCACTTAGTGTACTATAATCTCTATTTCTATGAAGTCAAAATTCTAGGGATTCTGGCTCATTCATCTTTAACTGACATGACTCTAGTTGATAATTGTGGACAACATGTGACTTGTTCCTTCAAAGTATCTGGTCTCCAGCATTATTTCTCTTTTGATTAAGCCAGTAACTGTTATTAAGATCAGAGGAGACTATGGATGGATATTGATGTCCTTAGCTCTTTCATCTCTGGTCCTTGGATTATTCTTGGGGACTTTAACACCATTATTCATCCGGATGAAAAAATGGGTGCAATGTTAAATGCTATCTCTTTTAGGGAATTTAAGTCTTGCATTGATTCCAATGATTATCATGAGACTTATTTGGATGGGGCTAAATTCACATGGTATAAGAGTTTTTTAAATAGAGTTGTTTCTAGTAGGATTGACTATGATTTTATTAATGAAGTCTCTCTTGACCACTAGGGATACATTTCTTACATAACTCGTCATAGAATTAACTCTAATCATCATCAAATTCTATAGAATCTATGTAGTAAGGAATCTAGGCATCCACTGCCCTTCCAATTTAACAAGGCATGGTTAATAATCTTGAATGTGCCTCTATTGTTCAAAATACCTTGAATTCTATCAGTTCAGGTCATAATGTATTTTTTGTCATAGAAAATCAAAAAGCCCTTAAAAGATCTTTCAGAACATGGAGTAAAGAGAAATTTATCTTTATTGATCAAGATATCTCATCTAATGAAGACTATCTCCAGCATTTTCAGGTTCAAAATACAATGAATAACATTTCTAATGTGATCAAGGAATATTATGAGATTGTTCAAAAGCTCAACGACCTCATTAATATAATAGATTCCTTGAAAAGGGACATTTTCATGTCTAAATGGTTGAAGGATGGAGACATGAATACAAAATTCTTCAACTCTTTAAAGAGAATCAAGATGGTTTATAAACCTCTCTCGATGATCATTAATGGGGATTAAATTATTTACAATGACATGGATCTTTCAGAACATTTCATCACCTATTTCAAGGATCTGTTTAGTTTCCCTACCTCAATTAATGATCCAGTGGAGGGTATCATTTCCAAAATGGTCAGTCCTTATGATAATATCAATCTCACTTATATTCCATTGAGCATTGAAATCAAAGATGTTGTCTTCAGCCTCAAATCTGAATGCTCCCCAGGACCAGATGGTTTTGGTAACTTCTTCTTTCAATCATACTGGGACATTATTCAATATGATGTTTGTAAACATGTGATTCATTTCTTTAAGGATGGGGACCACCCTTATGGAATAAATTCTCAGTTCCTTTCTCTTATCCCAAAGACTGATAATGCTATCAAAATTCATTTTTTCAGACCTGTTTCTTTAGTCAACACCATTTAAAAAATCATTATTAAAATCATTGCCACAAGACTCACATCAATTGTTAGTAGGATTGTTTCCCATAATCAATTTGGTTTTATCAAGGGAATACCTATTCAATATTGTATCATTACAACCTATGAATGTGAAAATTTTCATAAGAAACCCACATTAGGTGGTTGTATTTCCCTTCAACTTGATGTCAGAAAGGCCTTTGATAATATGAATTGGGGTTTTGTTTTCAATGTTCTTATTATGCTTGGGTTCAATGTTGTTTTCATTACTTGGATCATGAAAATATTATGTTTTTCCTAGATTTAAATTCTTATCAATAGACCCCCTCGTGGTTTTTTTGATTGCTCTACAGGGGTTAGACAAGGTGATCCCCTTTCTGCAATATTTTCTCTATTGTATATTACTATCTGAGTAGGCTATAATCTATCATGTCTAAAAATGTGAGGATGAAGTCTATTAATATTGGTTGAGGTACTTGTTACCCCACTCATCTTTTATATGCATATGATATCATTATTGTCAGTACGGGAGATAAGAGAAACATCAAGAAAATAAAACGGTTTCTTTTTCACTATGATAATGTCTCTGGCCATGATATCAACTGGGGGGAATTATCTATCTACTTTGGTAAGAACATTACTGGTCACAGCAAAATATTTATTTTTCATGAGCTAAACGTTAAGGAAGGATCTCTTCCCTTCAAATATCTAGGGTTTCCCTTATTTTTGTGAAAGATGAAAGCTTTTTATTCCACCGAGATTGTCAGTAAGGTCAGAAGGAATCTTTCTACCGGGAAAGGAAAATCTCTCTCCATGGCTAGCAGTGTCTATTTTTTTAAATATATTATTATCTCTAATCTTGTGTACTCCTTTATGGTTTACAAATGGCCTATTCTTCTTATAAAAAGTATCAATGCCGCTCTTAGGAATTTTATTTGGATAGGTAGTATCTAAAAAAAGTTGGCTACACTTCCTTTGTATGATTATTTCAAACCATATTATGCTGGGGGATTGGGTATCAAAAATATTGTTCTCTTTAATGATTATTTGTAGGATTCCTTCATTTGGACACTTTTTAACGGAAAATCTGATAGTTTACACTTCCCTTGGGTAAAATTCATGAACATGCTGAATATGGGGTCTTTTAATCATCATGATTCCTCTATTTGGCCTGCATTCAAGCACATATTTTCCTCAATTGATTCTCATTATATATGGCTTGTCTCAAAAGACTCATCCCTTAATTTCTGGAAAAGAAAATGGAATGATTAACCACTGATATATTTGGTGATGTGGATCTGGATAATAACATCATGGATCAACTTGAAGCCTTTGAATGTATTCCAAGATACATTATTAGAATTGTTAAAAAAATTGTTTCTCAAACAAGAAGTATTTTTGGGCATTGGAGCCTGTGGCTAATGGTATTATATCTTCAAATCATTATTACAAGTGTCCTTGAATTCCATCTTTGGTACCAAATGGATGGGGAACTTGCATAAAAACTATATCAGAACATCTCACTCCAATTTGGTTTGGAGAATTTCTCATCGAAAGATTCCAACTAATTATTATCTTAAACATTGTGGTATCTCATAATGTTCATCATTCATTATTTTCCATCAACACAGAGAGGATTCTGATCATTTGTTTCTCTGTTGTTCCACTATAGACTCAATGTGGATGTTTATAGCTGAGGCCTTCGAAATATCACATTCTATGATGACCTCCATTATGGACATTATTTAATGATGGAGATCTCTTGATCATTATTCACAATTACTAGATTTATTTCAGGTTTCTGCGTCTGAATAGCTACATTATTTATGGTTCTATTGGAATCATATTATTCATGAGAACCATCCCTTCTCGGTCACTTCTTCTCTCCCACAATTTCTTGTTGAGATGCGTGCTGCATGCCTACCTAAAAAAGTATTATTACTTCAATACCATTAATGATTTCTCTATTCTTTATAGAATTGGTGTAAAAGTTAATTTTAAACCTTCATATGGAGCTTTTGAGGTCCTATGGAAAGATCCTATTTTTGGTTGGTTAAATGTTAATTCGGATGGTACATTGAAAGGGAATCCAGGTCCTTCTGGTTATGGTTCTGTGTTCAGGGATCATAAGGGACTAGTTATTGGTTGTTTTCATGGCACTTCTGGTATCGCCTCTTCAATTGAATCAGAGATGATGAGTATTAATGTTGTAGTGGAATAGGCCAAAAAGCATGGTTGGAATAATCACTGGATTGAGAGTGATTCTACTAGGATTGTCTGGGCCATAAGGGATTGTTAATGTAATCTATCATGTAAACCTAATAATCGGTGGGTTAGCTATGTAGAATCCATTAAATATATGAATTATATCATTACACATGTCTACAGGGAAGCTAATTTTGTCACAGATGGATTGGCTAACAAAGGAGTTGAAGGTGCTGACCTCATTCAGTTTGATAATCTTCCTGATGTTTTTTTCACCACATGAAAAATGATTTCGATAAATCTATTATTCTAAAGATCATGTAAGTCCAAATTTTTATTTTAATAAAGGAAACTTTATTTTTTGGGAAAGGTCTCATATTATTTAAAAAAAAATAAGTATTCTTTTCTACCCAAATACATTTTAAACGTGTATTCATGTGTAAATAAGAAGTTAAATTATTTGAAAAAGTATATCAAGAATAGAAAAAACAATGAGGAAAATCAATGGGAACACATTAGAAATATGATCATTAATACCACATCTAATGTATGTGAGATTATAAAAACATCATTTCGAATTATGGTCAATGTCCTTTTTATAAAACATAGTAATTTTTTTATTACAACCATGTCCATATATATGTTTGTTCTCATTCATCATATACATCATTTTAGTATATTTTTCTTTTTCAATAATAATTGTAAATTTACTTTTATCCAAATATATAATTAATTTATAATATTTTTCCCATATTTAAAATGATCTCAATCAATAACATATACCATTGATTAAAAATTTTAATTCTTAAACTGTTCGTTTTCACCAGATTTTTTTTATGAAATTCATTATATTCATTAAAATCATTATATAAATCCACATTTTCATGTGTATCAGTCTATAAATTTTCTTAATTTTCAATTATTTATTATATACTAGGTTATACAGATATGTAATAATATAAACAATAATAATAAAATAGAAAAGATCTTTCAAAATAATCAACCTTATAAAAATTTTAGTCAAAATGTTTTGTCTTCTAGTTTCCATAATTTTGTAAGATTTTTCGTAGAAATATTATATAATAATCAGTTATCAATTTTACTTATTATTATATTTTTTATCCTTTTCTCAAATACATTTTCTTTTATGATTTAATCATTATTCCTTCCATATTATTTCAGTATCAAATTATTTTTGGAAACTTCATTATAATCGACATTAACTTCCTTTTATCTATCATCATTGCGTTTATCCATTTTAACTCATTTACTTAATCATATACTTCATTTCATCATTTATAATAACACCATAAATTATTTTTTAAAATTTATTTCTCACTTTCTTATGATTCAAAATAAAACGAGTTTTTTTAAAACAAAATTCCATGAAAACTAAATGCATCTCTCATTTTAATTATCCCTTTACAATATGTTATTTATTTATCATTCATAATAATTAAATAAACAATTGATTTCATCTAATATATATTCATTAATATATTTGAATTAATAGACTGATATTTTATTCACAACATCTTTATTTATTAGATCTAGAAATACACTATCCAAAATAATTGTCTTTATTAAATTTTATCATATGTAATTGCATTATTTAATCATGTTTATCAATAAATAGAATATTTTTTTATTCTCTTCCCACTTCATATGTGGAAATAAAATCACTGACCCTGAATATTTTTTAACATTGACCAAAAATGTCTATTTATGCTTATGGGAGTGGGACTGAAAATCATCAAAACTAGAAGAGTTAGAATACATATAGATACATGACTAAAATATATATGTTAATCACAATACATAAAATATTCATTATTATGTAACTCTTAAAATAATAAGATGGATCAATTCAAGTAATATTTCAAGGGTCTGAATAATATAGATAATATAGTTTTACCATTTTAGGCATGCTTTTAGTAATGCGTTGTTTTACGTGTTCCTCCAATCATGGTTTCTAGTAACCATAATTTTTTCCATTAAAGTGTAGTGTATTATGAAGAACACATCCATACATTATATTCATTCATTGAATAATTAAACGGTATAGTCCTTTCAACTGTGAGGACTATGATATTTTAATTATCATTTAATTAAATTAAAAATAGTTGAATCTATATCCAAGAGGAACATAATATATTACTAATTGATATGTGGGATATGGGGATGTTAGAAGGATTATAGGGGGTGAATAGAGAAATGAAAAAAAATTATGTAGTTGAATTAAGTTTATAAGATAATTATCAATGTAAAATTATAGATGATAATTATCATTAACTATAGATTATAATATTATGTATAAAAGTAATAAATGAACCAAATAAATTTTAAATTAGTTTTCCAATAGTTGATCTACATATACTCATATGCCTCTATAGTTGATGATAGATTGTTTGTTCTCTATAAATATTTTTTTGATTGGGTTTCATAAATGGTTACCCTCAAATGGTTTCCACAATGGGTTTAACTAAAAAAAGTCTCATTTTAATGGGGGTCAAAACAATAACAATACATACATTTTGAGAATGGTATAATATATAACAACATTATATTCTAAATGTTTGATCATGAATAACAAAATGTTAAAATATATTAGTCTAGAATGGATAGAGCTTTAGAGTGATAATTAAGTATTATTAAATCATTACTAAGATGTTAAATTTATTAAAAAATGAATTATCATTGGTCCATGATTAGTATACTACTATGTAGTTCAATGTTAGTAATTATTATCATAGATGTTTTTCTTCCTATTGAGATATCATATTTTTTGATATAACATTACTCAGAAATGATCAAATAGATGTTTTGATGTTTAATTAATTATAGGTGACATTGATTATTTTGAGTTTCATCGTAAAAATTAAAAGTATTTCAAAGGGTTTCATTAATATCATGTAGTTTTCAGTAATCATTTTATAAGAAATAAAACTATAGAACCACATTATTTTGAAAAAATAATTCATAATAATAAATAATATCTTCTTAATTTTTTAGATGTAGAAAATAGTATATAGAATTGTCAACATTATTTTTATTTTAATTATAAATCTACTAATTGTGAAAAATAATTATTTGACGAAATTAAAAAATATCTTCAAATTAATTGGTCAAATATCATCCCTTAAATGATGCATTGTAGTTCTTTAGTAGAATATGAATTAAAAAATAGATATTTTAAAATTGTAACAATATTAATTCATCAATACATTTATAAAAAATATAATTTAATTATATGTTCATAAAGTAATAATAAATAGTTTTCAATATAACCATTATAATTTTATATTTATTTATTATAAATAATCAATAAAATCAAATAAAATTAAAAAATTTAAACAATTTAATTTTTTTGTTGTACGTTATGGTGAAAAGTGAAAATAATTAATCTTCATTGGTAGATAATTAAAATAAAAAATTAACTTTTCATGTATTAAAAAAAATTAAGAGTTAATAGAGTAAAAAACCATTTAAAATTTTTAATTTTACATTAAATAAATCAAAGAAATAAAAGTGTAACTCCCATTGATTATTTTTAATTTTGGGATAATTTGAGTAATAAAATTTATCCATTATGTTTTTAGTCACTAATGGTAGGGATTTTCAGGAGGATGGTTTTTAATAAATAATGGGTTCTGAATTGAAGGCGGAACAATGCAGAGCAAAAGTCCTTGAGGCAGTAGGAAAACATACATTGACTCACATATAGTACCCATAGGCCATCCACTGGGGTTATAGTTGGTCTGAAATTTTCAATTGTCCCAACATGATGACCAGTGGCTAAGGTATAATCCCTAACATTCATCTATGAACACTTTGAAACTGGTTACCTAATACCCCCAAACTAGTGTTCGCACCATCACACAGGTGGGGCCAACTAGGTTTGTGGTTCATCCAGTGCAATGTTGAAATTAATGAACCACATTTAATTTTAATTACATGTGATGTTGACCATATTTAATTAAAAAATGAAACATTAATAGATGTGAAGTGGTTCTAAAACATCATATATTTAATTTTTCCACTCTCATTAACCTCATCAGGTCTCTCCTTCAGTAGAATGATTCGAAAATGCTTAATCGATGAGTTTTTCGAAAATCTATACTAAATTATTCATCCATTTTATGTTATTTTAATGGATATGTGTTTTAAAAATTATTATTATCATTATCCAATTATGAGTTATTCGTTTGTCTATATATTGGTGGAGGATCTACTATGTTAAACACATTTCATAATCTAATCGAGATATACCATAAAAAATATATGTTAAATAGGTAAGTTTTCTTGAATCGTCATCATATAAATCTTAATAATATCAATTTGATGACAGAACATCAAAATTTAATTATAATGTTCACACATGGGTGAAGGATCAGATCTATCTGTGATAAAACCTATATAATATATCAAGAATTCTAAAAATCACTAGTATTTTATTGAAATTATTTATAGAAAACCCATCCACATAAATTCTTAATATTTAACCTCATTTGGAAAAACTTTTTTTTGACGTTGAATGCATAAAAGTAATTTTTTTCTAGACTATAGGTCATCTTCAATAATATACATTTAATTTTGAATCCCTTTTTTATCAACAAAAGATTCTGTGAATTTCCAATCCATTATTCAACATAAATGTAAATTAACATTATTGATGGATTAGTAAAGGTATGTTAGTCTAGAATGATGTTAATTTATTCTAATTATATTGAGTCACTATTATGTACAATATTAATTTTAAAATAGAACTATTGCAATAAATATTTGATGTGAGAGTCATTCCATGTCACTGTCTAATGTGTTTTTTCTCTGATTACACTACAATTATTCCAATTATTTATCGACAACCATGAGGTTGGATGTCCCTTTACTCTTGGGTATCATTTTACACTTTTTGCAATGATGTCATTATTATGTTGAGATTTTTTTATATTCATGCATGTATTTTTTATTGGGGTTCAAAATAGGTGGGCCTTTATTATATGATTACATAATATAGATAGATAGAATTAATTTTTTTGGTGCAGATGATACTGGAATCATACCCACTGTAGAAGAATGATTCCAATTTAGAAAAGACAAATATTTCATAATGATGATACCAAGAATACATATTGAAAATTATTTTATAAAGGAAATCTAGTACATTATTAGTGTTTTACCTTGTGGAAAAAAACAAGATTTGATTCCCTATGAACAATATATAACTTATAATTTTCTTTGTTGATAGTTGTTGTTATATTCCTAAAAATTTTCCATCCATTCTGTATGTTGAATAAGATTGTATGTTCAGGGTACGATGTGCCCTGATTATCACATGAGTGCTCATTATAGATTGTTATGATTATATGGATATTTATTAATATCATGTAAAAAACATAATAAACATGCTCACATTATTTGTAGATTAACTGGTGTTTTTGTATTAGGTATTTCACTAACACTGTGTGTGAGCATTTGGATGTGCGTGAAGTCATCTTGTATAAGGAATTGAGAAAGGGAAAGGGGCCCATGTTAGGGACATGAGCCAAATAGTGTGGATCATAGATTTATAATTTTATGTACATTTAAGGATACAACTATATTATTTATATATTACATAGAACTATATATACAATTATTTGTAATTTCACATAGTGACCATTTTGTTTTTTTAATACACTTATTTCATATGATATTATTTTCATCTGATATTTTAATTATGAGTTAATTTTTTTATTTTTATTTATGTTATGACATGATAAAAAGGGTAGAGCCACCCAACATTCGGAAACCATACTCTCACTACTACATTCAATCCTGTTCCATATAGGGAGATGTATATGAGGTCATTTGGCACACTATATCGGGCACATTGTTTCTAATTGGAGCATTAAAAATTGTTATCATAGATTATACTCTTCATATTTTACTAAACATAGTCAGGGTAGTAAAAGTATGATGTGTTCGACTCATGAATGGGAGTTTCCATGATCCTAACCAAATCTTTTGTAATATTCATTTGTGTTTCTACTAATGGTATTTATATACTATTCAATGATTTTTTTGGGTGTGTTTATGAGTCGAGGATAGTTATCCAGGGTCACATGACTTATATATATTACAATTTTCATGCAACATATTAGATTATAATTTAAATCTGTGATATATTCTATCTTTTTTCAACATACATGTATTACCTGATTGTTTGATAAATCTATTTCCAGGGTATTTTAATGTAGAATTATTTTCATTTAATAGTAAAAAATGTGACTAATATTGTGTTTATTGTATATAATGATATTTAATAGTGATTATGACAAGACCATTGTTACTGTTGGATAGGTTATATGTAGGGTTGTCGATAACCTCATAGCTTTTAAATTTTGTAACAACTTTGACTAATTCAAATAATTCATAATGAATGAATATTACGAATTTATTATATAAAATATTTATCCTCCTAAATTACCAATGAGACCTCTATATGAATTTAGTTGGGGTACCCTAACTATGGAGGAATCCCCTATTCCCCATCATTCTTTTCTGGAGGGTTCTATTGAGCACATTTCTGATCCTGCATTAGTTATATGGGTAGATTTATAACACCAGCTATGAGTCAATAAGCTTATTCCATCCAAGGGAATTGAGTCACCAAGGTCCATTGTGGAATATTCTATAGATTTAACAGTCCAACATCATACATATTTTTAGATCCTTGATGGACTGTTGGATTATATGTTCTTGAGAAACAACATCAATTGTTTCCTTGATGTCATTAAGTCACATGATGACCATGGAATGTAAATTGAATTGTTAATGAAAAAGATACAAAATAATAATTATTGGGATTTCATGATACATTCTAGAATAATTTAATTTCATAACATGGATTTCTTCATTGATGTTTTCTTTGGGGAATTATTTCCCAACTCATTGATTCATGATCAATCATAGGAGTTCTTTGAGAAACAAAAAAGTTTCCGTGAAAGGACCAAGATAATCAACATATTTTATATAACATAATCTCACTAATCTGGTAATGTCTTAAACAGGAACATATTTCTAGAAAATATGAGACTATAATTCATTATTCTATCAAAATTAAAATTAAATAAATCGATCGACTGCCATAAATATATGTTTTAATAAGATATTGAGCATAAATAGGAATCTATATGAGGATTGAGCATCTGGTATTATTTCTTCATTAGTTACACAAGAAGGTGGAACATCTACTTTTTCAACAATGGTCACATTATATTGTAAAAAAGAATAATACAAGGAATGGGATTTTGTTTATTTATATGTAGGCAGTGTAGATTGTGTCATATTCATCTACTTATAGAGGTGTTCCATGATTGTTTAATTAATAGAATGTCTAGAATTATAAAAAGTTATTTATAATACATCATACCACCTATCAATTGTGTGATATGATAAAGAGTGTAGAATTTTTTTTATATATTTAATTAAGGAAAATGATCAATAGTGGTGGGAAAACATGATCTATAACTATGGGATCCCCTGTGTTCCTTAAAAGTGGATAAAAATAATAAATTTTATTGTTCATAAATCACCAGATCAGGGTCGTGTAGTTGAAGAAATCCATGAAAATATATTTCTCCAAAATATAAAAAAATTTGTATGAGTGAGCATTTCCATTTTAATTTTTAGATCTAGTAAGAAAAAAAATATGAAAAAACTTTTTTTAATATTGGCACTTCACATACCATCATATCATCACATGTTGTTGTTAGACATGTCAAATAGGTCATGTCAAACTCTGATTTACATTTCCTTGATACACCATTGGGCATAAAAGTTTACCTTCATTAGTTATTCCCACAGTGTATTAAAAATGGTAGTGGAGATCTATGGAACATCACGATTATAGAGATGATGAGATTCTATGTGATTTTTGGTAGGTATTCTCTCTCCCAAATTCATGATTTGTTGTGATTCCCAATATGTAATGAATTCCTAGAATCCAAGATAATATTGAATTCCATCATATATTTTTATAATTTATATCATCAAATGAATAGAAGAGTGTTATGAATAGATAATGGGATATATAATTCTGTAGAGTTGATCTATACTTGATTATACTTGGGTACTCATGAAATATATTATAAGTGTTCCTCTATAGATGGAATACATGGAATCCCCCAAATCATTTACAATGGCTATAGATTTATATCTAGATGTACTCCCTTAAAATTTTATATGATTTACCTCCCAAATAGTTTAGTTGAATAAGAAATAGTTATTTGGAAAATTTTGAAACCTATTATGAAGCCACATTATTGGATCACAATATATTATTTGATGGAGATTAATTAAAAACAAATGGACTTGGATTAAAATTGGTTTATTTTATCCTGTACTTCACTATAGGGTGGTCCTATTCAGATATCCAAAATTAAAATGATAAACATTGAATATTTTTAGATTATCCGATACTTCATCAAATTATTGGTAATTATAGATATATATTGAATAGTATTGCACATCTATTTTATCATTTATGGGTTTCATAGTGGTTCTTTATGATTGATAGTTAATCTAGATACCACTAGTTATGTGTCAAAGTGGATAAAATCATAATGGATCTATTTCAAACAATAAATGCGTAAATGTATAATTAGAAACAACATTTGTATTGTTGGATTTAACATTAGTTTTTATGATTATCGTGTACTAGAAATTTCCAGCTATATGATTACTTTTTCATTGTGTTATTCATTTATGAAGTCATCATTTACTCATTAGGGACACTAAAAAATTCTCAAAACCATGAGACATTTATCTAAATGTTTAAATCACATCAGCATTATGAAAAGTTAATAATGTGTAAATTATATGTTCTAAGGGGAAAATTCATAGGAATTTATGTGTCTTAGATAAGTATATCCATGGAAAGAGAGAAAATTGAGACATTAATGTATTTAATAGGTCAACATAATGAGTTTGAGATAATGTTCTTTCTACTTTTAATTGTATAATACTGCTATTATTTCCATGAAATCTCTAGTTTATCAAAACTGATGACTGCATTGAATATTAAAAGACTAATGTTCTAATTACAAGATAAGTTTGAACATACATTTCATATGCCGAATAAAAGGTTGGGTAAATCTCAGGTATGTATTCCTTCTGATAATAGTATCAATTTTTTTCTACTATAATGAATATAATGCTAGTATGGTAGTAATAATGATATACTAGTGGTTGGTAGTATCTTATGATACCCATAATCTAGGACCCACTGAGTATAACTATCCTAATCATAAATGGATATAGAATCACTGGTCAATTCATTTATGTGTTAGAAATACCATATATTTGACATGATTTTTATAATAAATAATAATGACTAGGGACAATATTATATCTTCGTATTGTAGGATGTGAATATGAGGTAGTAGTGTATGATATTGGTACTATAAAATCATGAATTTGGGATTGTTTATACAATAATAAATGCTAATATATTCGAATATCTTCTTAGCCTTATGACTTAGGTATCATTGGAGCTTTGAGAATGACCTTTAGGATAATAGTTTAATCAGATGAACTTGTGCGTGACTAGAAGAATGATGATTATGAGGATATATATTCATTTATTTGTTATCATTTTCATTATGTATTGTCCATAGTACTCCATTTAATTTATATACATGAGACTAACCTAGATTGTATTGTGATGTTGGAAAAACACACTAAATGTGAAAAGTTATTACTATGTTTAATGTGTGATGATTATGTGACCCATATAAAATAAAGAGTTAATGAAAACATTTCAACTAGTTTGTATATGATTATAAAATTCAATAAATCTAATCAGGTGGTACATCAGGCCACAATAATGATGAACTAGTATTTGTGTGGCTATATAAGTTTATCATGGTTAATGATGTGCATTAGCAATTTTGTTTTCCGATAACACATGTGTCATTGGATAAAGGTAAATCACCTATGTTAGGTTTACTTACATCATCCACTTTCTAGAACCATATGTTTATTGGTGGAAATGTCAATAAAAATTTATATTGGGCTACCCAGGACGCAAACGAGTAATTAGATTTTATATTTTATTGTCGATCTGTTGTTGATTTTTTTACATTTTCATGACAAAATATGAAACTCAATCCATAAAAATTAGGGTAAATTTACATTTTACAGATGTATTAATCTTATATTGAGATTCATTGAGTATCATTATATCATAGACATACATTTTACCATTTTGTTTCGGAAGGGCATACAGAAAGTCGTTGGGACTCGGTTGAGATTGAGAAAATCATTCCATCCACATACTAATGGGTTTTGTAGATGAATGATTCATATAATGTTGATCAAAAATAAGGATTCTGTAATAGAAATATAAAATTCTTACTATGATCTCATTTTCATGGTTGCGTTTATGAAAAACAATGGTTACACATCTTTGATTTTCATGGTGCCTATGGAGGCAAATTACAAGAGGCCATGTTGTCCACCTCTTTATTGGAAATATGTTAGTGAGGTAATTGTGGTGGGTACTATAATGGTACATGATACCTGAAAAAAAATTTAATTGATCCATAAGTGGTTAATCACATCTCAAAACCAATAGATGTTGTATTTTAACCATAAGAGGATTCATTTGGAGTTAAATGGTGGATATCATTTTTTTCTGAAAGCAACTCATTGATTAGACCACCAAAATTTTTTACTGAAAAAGAAGTCATAATCATGCTATATTGGACCAATTTTGACCCAATAGTGGGTTATAATACTGACATACCATCATGATCATCGATATCACTACTAAGTTACAAAAAATATGTCTTATGAGCCTCACCTCCAGAGGTACATTCTTGATATGATTATCGACATTGATTGTGAAGAAATCTAGCTTGAGACCTATTATTTGTATGTGTAGATTCAAATTTGGATCATATACTATAGATATAATGTCATTTAATGGAATATTATACACATATAAGTATTATATGTAATTACGGATGGATCATAGAGGACAGGGACGTATGAGGATAAATTTCATAAAAATGTCATGAGTTATTCAAAAGAACCCATTAAATGTTCTTCTTAAGGAAATATGTTGTTATATGTTGAGAATTTAGAAACATAAATTTATTTCAAAATATGATAAATGTTTAGTGCATAAATTTTAAATTTATGTTATTTTATTATATTTTATTGGTTGTGAATTGTTTTAAGATTTCTGACCAAGGAACTCTGAATTGAAGGTGAAGTGTTTAAGAGGGAAATCTCATAAGTTGGATTAAAAATATAAAATAGAAAAATTATTGGGTTCTAGAGGGTATTTATAGTTATGAATTATGAACTAGATAGCCAGTGATAGCCACTAGACAATAGGTGGTCGAGGAATAATTCATACATTTTTTCGTAGCACAATAGTCAAATAGTAGCCCATCATCATCCAATAAGTCTGTCCCACAAGTTCAGGGGTATTCACATCCTAGAGGTGAAATTAATGCACCGTATTATGTAACATAGTTTTAACCCTTTAAATCCATAATATAAATGACATACAAATAATTTTAATTCTAAATCTATACTCCATTATATTGGAACTTCAACTCTTCTCAACATGGATCTCCTTCATTGGAATAATCTGAAAACCCTTAATCAAAGAGTTCTTCTTTGATATGTAATGAATTATTCATACTACACATGATATGTGTTTAGATATATAGTTTATTTTGGATTTATTTCAATATATCATGATCAATTCTCCATCAATTCATATTTTGGTAGATGATCTAGTTTTATTAAAATGATTTCTGTTTGAATCGAGATATAACAATGAAAATAGACTATGAATGAGAATTTATTCATGAATAAACCATATATCACACTTTATGAAAATGTATTTATGTTGAAATATTAATCTACAGGTGATATCCTATTTTATGGGATGACGATTCAACATGTTTATAATAAACCCAATGTTTTTGAATTAAAATTCTCAAGATTCGTGATTTTTTGGGTAATTCAATATATATAAATAATCATGAGAAATTATCCTTCATGAATCACATACAGAATCATTTTTATATTTATGTATTGATGATGTATGGTCGATCACTATATAGAATTGAGGAACTATTGAAGAATATACAGTGTATTCACAATATTTTATTTGACTAATGAAGAATTTAGTGAATTTTCATTGATTCCTCCATCATTCCTTAGAACAATGTCAAATGAAAAAGTAATTATAGTATGTGATTATATAATGGAATTCATTATATAAAATTCCCTATAGTATGTATTTTAAACAGCTATTATGATGATCCAGAATTGGAGGTAATCATTTGTTATAAGTGACACATTTTCCATAAAACCATATATTCCATATTTTTCTACAAATATATTAGCCAGTATCACATTGATCATCAACAACATGATAACTATAAATCATATGTTCCTAAAGTCTTTCTTCACTATCCACCTTCATAAATTTCCCTCCTTCATCTTATCACATACCTTTATTGTCTTTTCATGTAATAAGAATTTTATAAATTTTTTATTCCCAACTTCTATTTAAATTTCCTATTTAGATATTTAAATTTCAAATTCATATTAAAAAAAATTAAATTCCTTGAACATTCACAAATTAAAATTCACATTTGGAATCAACAAACATAATCATCTATATATAATCAAACCATTAGAAAATTACACAAGAAATATCTATGATTGATATTAATCAATATAGTTAATGGATGTTCCAAAAAATATTAATCCTACATGGGAATCCAAATCATATTTTATTCAAACACTCCAAATTATATAAATTATGGTGTGGTAATATAAATCAAGTCCTTATTGTCAAATATACATTCTATTTTTTATTTAAAAATGAATTTCATCATGACGTGAAATATATATTCATAGATTAAGAGAATTATTTTATTTAAAATAGCATAAACAATAATTTTTTGGCCTTTCACCTTGATTATGTTCTAAAAATTCTGATGTGGTTTTTTAATTATTTCCTTCCTTTGAATCATAATGTTTTTATTTCAGGATATCTTCATCCACCATTATTATTGCACCAAGACTCACTTCCTAGATGTGAGAATAATATAAAATATAGAACCACTATAAACCCAAAATATTCTCCCTAACATAACATCATTCCCATAATGATCCCCATAGAATAGATCAAATAATTAAAGGTAATAAACCTCATTTTATTCCTTTATTCACTATATAATAGAACTATAGTTCTTATATGTATTTTACATTCCTGACATGGAAACATGGGATTTGTGAATATTATTTATTTTCCTCTTATATAGTTATATGATATTTTTTCAAAAACACTCCCACTCTAGATAATATCTCTATATATGGGGACATGAAAAACATTCCCACTTTTTACATCTTTAAAAAAAATATAATATCAAAAAAACAATATATTTTATACATAATGAATTTCATAACATAGTGAAGTCATCTAAAGTCCATAAATCTAATCATTAAATTTTCATTCTCATAATAACTTTAATTTTTTCCTAGAAACACATTCAAAACCCTCTTATGTTATAACTTATATATTGGAGATCAAATTATATAAATTAATATATGGAATTATAAATGAAATAAATCCATTTTTATATTTCTTGGATCCATGTATACAATTTTAGTCTTCATAAGTACTATTATAAACGAATGATTAATCCTTATATATGAATATTCCTTACATTTTGAAAATAACTACATATTGAGTAAACTAATGTTCTGTATATTAATCATCACAATCATTTTCAGATTATACATTTATAGAAGATAAAACAACTGGAAAATATAAAAATAATATCCACTTCCTTCTCTAATGAATCTTCAGAAGAAATATCTAACAATTACAAAAAAATTATCACTAAATAGTAATAATATGCACTTACAATTTCATTGAAAATTCCATCATAAAATCCATGATTTATTTAGAGAAATAAATTATACCATCACATATATAAAATAATCCATCATCATCCAGTTATATTGACTTTAGAAACATTATTACTTGAAGATTTTCGACAATATTCAGAGGTTTGATCTTCGGTATATACACATTCATTCCCCCATTTTAATAAATTTTACTAGGATATATTCACACTATTTTATCCCCCTAAATTTTCAATCAACTGGTAGAAATTTTCAAGAGAAGTTGTCATTTTCTCCATACTTGAATTACCTCCACATTTGGATATACTATTACCCCAAAATAATCACTTCAATTATTTAATAGATTAAACATAATTGTACCATGAGATCTTTTTGATATATAAATATAAAATATAAATATAGGGATTTTGAAAACATTTATTTGTAATCCCCTATGTTTATCGCATCCATCCTCTTTCTTTATCATTCAAAATATAAAGTTAGTTTACAAAATTTTTTAAATCATGATGAAATTATAGTTTCTTTTTATTATATTTCATTACAACCCTAATTTTATATAATTTTAATAATTTAATAATATTCTACCAACTAAATTCTCTTCTTCATATTTTCACCAATAATTTTTTATCAAATAATGATTCTATGTACAATATAGGAAATATCAATGTTGGGACACATGTTTTTGTAACCAACTACAATATTATCAATGTCACTAAATAATTTCCATAAACACTTCCATATTTTATAGTAATGTTCTTCAATGAAAATACTCTTCAGATCTCAATCCATCACACACATGACTATTAACTAATAATCAATAAATAAAAATTGTACGAGTCAAAAAATGATAAAACATGTTATATCACACTATCCAGAGAATCTAGTGATTCCCCTTGATATCCACAATCCCCATTTCCTCATTTGGATTCTCAACTCATTTTGGATAACAAAATATTCTCATTAAATCTCTATATCTTGAATAGTAAAAATGTCATATTATAGAGAATGATAAAAACTAAATAGAAAATCAATTACATTCATAACATATATTTAATCCCATTAGTATGGTATTACTTCTCAATAGAGTCAATCATATTATGATCAGATTCCGGATACAATAATCTTTTATTCTGAAATTATCTCGAATTTTTTTTAAAACTATTATATTATATTGAAAGTAATTTTACAATAAATTATTATCTATAAAATTTTAAAATTATCCTCCTAAAGTATATATACAACATGATGAAATGATTTCCATGGTATAAACATGATATCAATTAAAGAACATGATTTACTAGAAAGAACAAAAAATACATCAACATTATATGTATCTCCAAATATAAAATTTTATCTTATTATGCATGTTCACAATACTTATTGGTTTATATTTCACTCTAGAAACCATTGTAGTAAATTCTAATGCGGCATCTTCATTTTACCTTTTTTCAATGTAATCATTGCATCGGAAAAAAATCAGCCTCTTATTATCCATTCATCTGCTTTCAATAGACATATACCATTTTAATGTATACACTACATGGATTGTATCTCCCCATTAAAAATTTATAATTAAAAATATTTTATATAATATATAATATCATGAGGAGATAAGTAAATCATCATTATTTGGAGCCCATATATTCAAAACTAATACTACTTCTTTTTAAATCAATATTAAATAAATTTCTAAAACACACACTTAATGACCATAATAATTTATTTACTTTTAGAGGATAGTTACATGATCAGATAACATGGTGAATGATCTTGAAAATATCCCATAATGATATTCCACTTTAATACCCCTCTTAAAAATAACCTATAGAAAATCATCCATCATTATATGAGTAATGAAAACCTAAGAAAATATGAGTTGAGATGATAAGATATATTAAGAAAGTGACTTTTAAATTATAAAATATGACTAATATGATCACAAGGGTACGATAACACTATATTATCATTTCAAAACCACATAATTCAATAAAATGACCACAATATTGAGGTGTTGGAAAGAACATTATAGTTAATAATCGAAGAATCATAATGAAATCAATGACCATGATCCTTAAGAGTAGCCATAAGTCATATATCTGTAGAATAATCATTAGATTATACCATTTTGAACCTGTATTTATAGAAAAAAAAATTAATTATGTTATTTAAATGAAATAATTTCCTCTTATGAATATATGTACTTGATACCATGTCTACACAAAAAAGTAATTATATTAAAGAAGGTCGATGCATGAGAATGTGAGCATTTAATCAGGATCATGAATATCATTATGAACATGTAATTATGTTTATAAATAAAATTGTGAACAAGTAATCATGTTTATGAATAACAATATGAAAAATTAAAAAGGTTCACACATATAATTATATCCATGAATGAATTGTCATAGCATAATATCATAATAATAAAGGTTCACTCACATGACCATTATTGTAGGCATATTCCCTTAATAAACTGAGGTCACTATCTTTTCCAATCATTTATATCTCGTGGGATATAAATCATTACCCAATGGAATAAAAGGATATATAGGTGTTAGATATAACATAATAAAAATCATATGTATGGTTCACGTAAGATGATATAAAATTAATCATATCATAACCCATGAAATGAATTACATTTCAAAAACATTTTATTGTATCATAATCATGGGAAAAAGGGAGAGGCTTTATTATGACATCATATTTTCATGATAGTATAATACATAAAAATTAGAATTTTACTTAGTTTTCTATCATAGTAAAACATGTATAATAGAATCAATTATCTTATTTTAGAATAATCATTAATATAAACCATTCAAATGAATAATATTAATTTCATCATGTGATAACATCCATAGTAAATAATTAGTAATCTTGTTGTCTTTCATTTTTTATGAAAAAAAATTTTAATGATAAATCACATGGAATGGCTCTTGAGAAAAAGAGTCATTCACAAAAAATATCATATCAAAACATAACACATTTTGTAAATAAATTTCTTTTGAAAATAATATTTAAACCGTATAAAACTGACTTAAAATTTATTTACATCATTTCATCAAGAAACTCTTCATTCCGCTCTGAAAAAAACATTTAAAAATGAATATAAATTCAAAATAATTTATACTTTGAAATAATTAATTTCATATCAAAGAAATTATAAAATTTTAAAGAAATCATTATTAGTTGAAAATATTTTGGAAAACATATATTGGAATCATTAAATCTCTTAGTGTCCATGATTGAGAAAAACATTATTCATATAGTGCATGTTATGAAAAAAATTGATTTTTTTCACATTCTCTGTTAAAACAATATTAGAAAATTTTGGAAAATGATTTGTGTATTCCCTACACATGATTTTATAAAAATTAAAACCTTTGTAAACATTTATCTTCATAATAATTCTATAGTTGAAAATTAAATTTTAAAAACATTTTTTCGAAAACATTATTTTATAATAAATCATATTTTTAAATGAGGATTGAAATATTTATTAATATTCATAAAAACATTTCTCAATAATTTAATGTACCAAATTGTGTAAAAATGTAATATAAATCAAAAAAATTTCTAATCTATATAGGATAAAAAATATCATGACTTTATTTTGGTATTTAAAATATTATTTTGTAATAAAAATATATTCATAAAAATGTTAAAAATTATTAGATTGTAACATAATATCAATACCTCATTTTTATCATCTAATAATTATCACCAAGATTTAATACCATTATATTTATCATTAAATATCCCATTTAATAATAAATTCATGATATTAATTTTAAAAGGAGTTTCATATATTCTCAGTTAAATAATTCAGGTGTATAAAATATCAAACATCATAAAGAATATAAATTGAGCGAAAATTACCATATACCATTAGAAAATTTTCAATCTCAAAGATTATAAAATAGTTACATAAAATTACAAATTTAATATAACTATATACAAGATATTAGTGATATAATATATTGAATGGATAGTATAGATGAAATGTTGATGAAAAGTGTTTTGAATTTTCATTTTCCCCAGAAATAAAAAAGTGAAAAGAAAATCACATACCTTATGTGTTGAATTCCACAGTAAAAATATAAAACTCACATATAATAAATATAACATTATTATAATTCTATCGAAGAACCGTATTCATATATATAACACAATATATTATTTGTTATAACCCTTCATTATCCTTTTATTAACAACTCCATGTTAATGTCACGTTTCGGGAAATAACAATACTATTTTTCATGTAATTGTTTGAAATATTATATTTGTTATTCTTATTTAGATCATTATATAAATATGATATAAATATATGATATATTTAATTATATTGGTTGATTTAATTTTTTGTTATAAATTGAAATACACCATTAATGGAGACGCTGGGCCGATCAAACTTATTATCATTATTTCTATTTATATATTACATTGAAAGAAAAAATGTAAACAAAATATATGTTAAAATTATATTACAATTTTTATATCATTAAAATTAAATATTTTTATTAATTCTGTTATAGATATATTACATGTAATGAAAGGATAATCACATCGCTTCACAATGTTGTAATATGTTTTGAACATGAGTTTTGTTTTTGTTTTTTTCAAAAAAAGATGTATAATGTATTGTATGATATAAATATAATATAATAATAATAAAATAATATAGATAATATATATAATTAATTAAATCCCATTTTATAACCATTATCGAGTGGTGCTAATCTAATAACGAATGACATTGGTTCACAAGGCGGTAGTCTTACATACACCAGAATGATGATTTCATAACTCATTTTGTGGAAGTGGAGATGGTTTTAGGTCATGAAAATAAAATTACAACCTCATAGTATATATATTACAGTATGATCACTATATCAGAATAATATAATAAATATTTTATAGGGTGGATGAAAAAATAAAACAAAAACACAACTTAAGGAACATTATATAATCATTTATCATCCTCCATAAGTTTGTAGAAAAGGATTAAATAGGTATGATTTATGAAAATAATATTTATTTTTAAATATATTATTTATGATAAAATAATATTTTGTATGTTCATGTCCAATACAAATTGTTTTTATGGTGTGAAGAAGAGTAGAGAGCAAGTGAATTTTATAATAATGGTTTGTGGATGATTTGTGGTTTTTTTTAAAAAATATTCCACCTATGGTATATATCAAGTTAAAAAGGATAAAAATATTTTTTATTCATAATAATAATTTAGAAAACGTCTTTATATTTCCATAAAAGGAATGTTGGTAATGTTGATAGGCCATTCAAAGACTTTTATTTATTTTTTACTCCCTAAAAATTCAGTTGGTACCTTAACCAAGTTAATTTATTTTTAATACTTTCACTAATTATTTTGTTAATAAATTAATATCACCTTAATATAAATTATAAATTATTATATTTAAAAACATTTAATACTTGTTTCTAAATTAAATTCATATAAGTGGAAAATTATAATTAAAAAAATCATGTAGATGTGAAAGCAATGTCGGTTTCTAAATATAAAAAATTTGAATTTGTGAGATGATTTTATTTACAAATTAAATTATAAATATTATAAACTCACTAAAACATGATAAATAGATAATTAATTCTTATAAATTAAAATTAAAACATATTTTTGATATAATATACATTTAAAAAATTAATGAAAAAGAAATTTTGAATTAAAATGAATTATTTTTCAATCTTATTATTAAAGTGAATATATTCAGAAAATTACAAAAAAGTGACCAACATATAAATTTTTTATTATGATTTAAAAATGTAATTTGTTATTTTTTTATATAAATTTTCTAAAAGTTTTATAAAATAATTTTTAAAAAAATTCCACAAATGAAATAATTATGTTTAGAAAAAATAGTTTGGAGCATTAAATTTTATTTATTCAAGTATCTTATATATATAATACATAATATAAATATTCATATATTTAGTGAATTTATAATTTATAAATTTTAGTAAAATAATTTTAAACAACTCATTTTATCATTTATTTATGGAAAATATGTTTATTTGAATAAAAATAGATTTTTTATCAAACTATATAAAATATTTCTAAATGTTTTTATCATCATTTATTATCATTTGGTCCCAAAAGTTTTCATCATATATATCAGTGTGAAACAAGATTTCGTCTAATGCTTGTTAAATATGGTATTTTGTAAAACAAAATACAAACATAGTGTTTTGTGTAATTAAATAGAAACTCATTGTCATTAGGAACGTAAGGAAAACTCAATCATTCATGTTATTCAAAATATAATAAGATTAAATAAATTTTTTTAATAATATTTTGTTTAAATTTCTTTCTGAAACATTATACCCCCATAAATTAATTTATTCTAAAAAATTTCCTGCTCCTTTACTAGAAACTACTGAATATTCTATCTAATTATATCCTTAGGTTCCCATTTCACATCATTATGCTAGCACCTAAACCATAAAACATTGACAAGATAAGAGGTATTGTTACATATAAAAATCTCTATTTGATATAATATTTATATGAGTGATTCCTTATAATAAATATCACACTCAAAAGGTATGACCAATTATTTTAGTATATGTGATGGATCATGTATAAAATTACTCTTAAGTGATATATAGAACCGATTATTAACTTGAGGGATGATCGGTGGAATGTACAAATGATATATTACTATCATGAAATGAACACTTATATTAATTGTAGTGATATATGTTAGGATTAATTTTCATTTCATTCATCTAAATATAAATTCATAAAATGTCATTTATAACAACATTAACATATTAATCACATCAATTATTATCTGTATAACAATTATGTCAACATTGTGAGTTACATTAATGTTTCTAAATGAGTATAACCATCATTGGAAACATATATTCTATCTAGGGTCCCAAAATCAATCACTCTACAACTGAAATTCCATACATATAAAGGGATTCATAAATATCCATCCAAATTCATGAGTGAATGCTATTAGTCAGAGGAAACATAATTGAATGATTTGGAAATACAAAACACATTTAAATCTATTGAAAAAAATATCTTCACTTATCATTTAATGTTTGAATTGATTATAAATTTAGGAAAACTAACTCTATATCAAGAGCATGGTTATAATTTTATAAAACCATTATAGTAAACATTATATCTCGATCATATAGAATTGAATGTGCTACTCCATGAATATTTATGAATTTCATATTGTATATCCAAAAAAATCCCTATAGAAAAATATTACACAATATAGATTAATTGTATTGATATTATAAGATTCTCGAATTAATCCCATGAATAATTATTCACTTTATATATTTTATGGAGTCTAATGAAAAATTCCCCAGTAATTTCATCCCATTTAATTCATGTATGGATAATGGTTGTTGTGTCCTTTTAGACCATTTTATCTTATTATTGTCATGAAAAATTACTAATAAAAATATTCTATTATATACCGATATATATTTTAACAAAAAAATTAAATTTTAATAAATGTTAGTGGTAGGTTTCATACCTTTGTCACCCAACTGTTTTGGATTTAAGAACTGTGGAATTTCTCGATGAAGTAGATTATCTTTGGCCTATAGGTTATCCTTTTTCTCAATAGATATTAATAAAAGTTATTTAAAATTTTATTAACCCACAATTACAATATAATCATATGCAAGTTAAAAAATAATTTTTACCAATGCCATCAATCATATAAAAATTATTCCCTCTTCATGTATCAATAGTTTTCTTTCGTAAAATGCCTCTTAATACACCCTTAATCAAGAAAAACTATAACCACAATAAAATTTATCAGCGGTGTTTATGATTATGATTTTATGATCCACCTCAAAATTATATTATCATAATTGAATCTATAATTTTTATTAATATCTTATCTAAAGACATAAATTCTTCAATAAAGAACATAATTCCCATATGTTTCATGATTCATATAATAGAAATACAATTCGGAAAATATATCTACAAGCTATCTATAAATACCTTGATATAAATACATCAACCCTTCCCCTTCAATTATTTACATAGAATATGTCCTCTATTTTTCTAGATGATAATTCTTGTTTTAGGGATTGAGTTGTATAATTCTAATGTTCCTCAAATATAATACATTGACTCCTCTTGTCAATATATGTTGTACATTTCAAAACAAATAACATATTCCCTTCCATTTTAGATATTCTTCTTAGTTCTATGTCCCATCATATTTACATATATGAATATAAATTTCCTTCTCACTATGATTATTACCTCATAAACATCCAAAAATGATCATATTCTTATTATTTGGAAATACATAAATTTCATATATTATCACATTTTTTATAATATATGATGATATTTTATTAGGCATAATCCGCATATCTATCCCTCTAATCTAAATCAAATTTTTATTACTATATTGATTAAATTTCCCTTATATTTGGTTTTAACATTATTCCTTCTATATAATGTGATTGACTATAAACACAAATATTGTGAGAGAAAAACTAATCATAATGGGTAACTAAATTATCAGGAATATAACTAATAAGATTAATAAATCATTACACATTCACTTATAATATATGAAACTATAGGTTTTTCCTAGATTAAAAATAATAATCATCTATTTAAATCCTTCATGATGATTTTTAATGATTTTTTGAATTTCCAAAGAATATTCGTATTTAGTATCAAACTAGCTATTAAAAAATCCACATTTTCATGAATAAGGTGACTACCGATTCATGAAAAATGAACAATTTTAAAAGGTATTTCCCCATGGTAACTCTGTGATAGAACTACACCCAGTTTTTGTATCCAGGCCACAATGAAATGTTTTAAAATCACTCAATATATACATTACTAATACATCATTACAATTCCCAATACATTGACCCATCCATTGTCTTATACATAGATACATACATAATAGATCATTTGAAATAAACCTAGGTATTTACCATATGTTTTCTCATACTAGTTTCCAATGGTAAAGTAAACCATTCATTTGATATGAACTATAGGTACCTAATAATTTCAAATATAATGGTTACAGATTTTCAGTTCGAAATTTAATAAATTACTAAATAACATGATGAAGGAATGTAATAGTTTAGTGTATTTTTAGACAAGGTACACTTTCATCTTAAATGGAGAAATATCTTAAACACACCTGAGGATGATCAACCACATTAGTCGTATTCATAATCAAATATTACATAAAATTTTTCTTCATAACATATGGAGTGGAAACATATAAAAGGGTGATCTATGATTCACAATAAGTTTAATAAAGTAATATGTCAATGATCACATAAATATGACACAAGAATAAGGGTATGAGAAATTTAGCATAACATTGGAAAACAATACCATAAAAAACCAAACTCATAATCATGAGGCATCACATAGAACAAACCATATCATTAGACACAAATCTTAATTAGATCAAATAACATTATCCATGAGAGTATAAAATAACCACTACACATTGATTTGTGGAAGAAACATAATATTTTAAAATTGTGAATATGTATAAATAGAAAATTTACACTCATTATGTAATAGTCCAAAAATTAGGTCCTCGCATGAAATTATAAACATGAAATCTGGTCCACTCAAAAAATTATAGACATAAAATAAAAGTTCACACATTATAATGTGAAAAAATAATTAGGTTCACGTATAAAATTATTATAATGTAATATGATTCATTTATAACATTATAGAAATTAATTAAAGGTCCACATATAATATCATAGTATTCAAGGATCACACTCATGACTATCATTGTGGAAAAGGACATTACTAAGGTAGGTTCACTTTCCAATCCATTCATGTATACCACCTCTGATATATATCATTAACGAATACAATTGATAGAGATATAGGTACAACCCTTCATATAATGAAATCATATATATATTTCGCACATTATCATAAAAAACCATCAAGTAATAACACATTTAATGAAATGATCTTCATCAATAACTGACCATATCATATGCTATGGAAAATAGACTATCATCAAAATAAATTAATAATTTCATCATACTAAAACACATGAAAAGAATAGGTTTTCATAAGAGTTATATATTGTCGTAACATGTGGAATTTAAATATTTTTCATATACAATGAATCATAAAAACGATAAACCATTCATGGAAAGAATAATAATGTTATTCTTGGATCATATACCTAGTAATGCATAAGTAACCTCAAAACATTTCATGTTAGAGGAGAAATTATTTTGAATGATAAATCACATTGATAGATTCTTCATGATGACAAAATATCATTGAAAATAACTTCATAAAAAATTAAATATTTTTTAAACCTTATTCAATGATAATTTAAATGAAAACAAATAATGAAATCATTAAAATTCATTTAACATGTTTGTTTTTTGAAATATTTGTTCCACTTTGAAAAAAATAAAACATAAGGATTTTTTTACACCATTATAATCATGAAAATATTTATTTGAAATGAAAATAAATTCCCAAAATTAAGGATTTTTTTTAAAAAGTGATATGGAATCCAATAAAGGATATAATGGTGGATGTCCAAGCATTACATGAAAGGATTACCTCAACATTGATTTTATCCTACTTCATGTGAAATATTATAATCTAATCCCATATTTTGTGCTCATGAATTCATGAATTTCAATTTTAATAATTATTTGGTAATTTAAAAAAAGAAATAACTTCTTAAAAATGATGTACATAAATGGTAAT
The DNA here is from genome assembly GCA_963277665.1 of Viscum album. Taxonomy (NCBI): domain Eukaryota; kingdom Viridiplantae; phylum Streptophyta; class Magnoliopsida; order Santalales; family Viscaceae; genus Viscum; species Viscum album. The sequence goes on from OY728157.1 coordinate 603,769,049, forward strand.
AGAATGGGGATATACGATTAATTCCATGCATGTTAAGTGAACAAATATTATTTTATCCTATATTGTAAAATCCAAATGTACATTTTCATTTAAAAAACAAGCATAATACAATAATGAAAGTTAAAATTACTACCATGGGAATAAATGATATTTTAAACACATAGGTGAGTAGTAAAGAATTATGAAATCAGTTTTAGAAAACCTTTTTTGGAGGAAAAAATATTTCTGAACGGATATATAAAACATGTCAGTTTTTCAAAAAAAATTAATTATTTTAAGTACCAATGAGTATAAAATTACAATATTTCATCAAAATATAATGCATAAAAAGGGTAAAAAATTTCATGGGTTTCATGATATATTAATCATATGATATTATCATCAACAATAAAATAATAATTATTCATGATAAATGAATATATTGTGCATTACCACTATGGTAACATTAAATCATAATCCCCATTAATGAATAAAAATAGAAATAGAAATATAATGATGGAAAATAGATTCATGATAATTCAATATAATGGGGATTTATATACACATATTTAAATAATATAGGTGTATAACATAATATAATTCATAATGAATGAAAATTGAGATAAAATTCATTACCAATTTTATAATAATTAGAATAATAATCCCAAAAAAATAATCTATAATTAAAAATAAAATACCATGAAAATATTGAAATTCATTGAATAATTTTCCTAAGGGGTATTATAGACACTGAACTAATGAAACTAGTGGTGTTTCTTTATATGTCTCTGTGAAAAAATATAAACACTAGAAAATCATGTACCACATATCTTCACATAGGGCATACACATTCAGAAAAACAATATAATAAATATTTTTAATTATATATGTATTAATGAACCGTATTCATAAGAATTATACCGTATAGTATTTTATAATGGAATTTTATTACCCTTTTATTAACACTTCAATGTTAATGTTAACTTTCATGCAATAAAAACTTTGTGATTCATGTTTTTTTATGTTTTTATTTTCAATCACCATAAAATGGTCATGATTTAATCATATAAAAGATCGTATCCATGATATAAATTTCATATATATTCCTTATATATATATACTTCTAATAATGAAAAAATTTTGTTGATATAAAATAAAATATTTTGTTCATGGAGAAAATTGGCCATACATATGCATCAATACAATTTCAATTTTCTTATTATATTGAATGAAATGAAATTAAATCATATATATATATTATCATTAAAAAATAAATTTTTTAATATATATCTAATATTATCATTAAATAAATCATTTATATGTCTTTTTTAAATCTTTGATGAGTAACATGGTTTCATGAGGCCATTTGAGGTCATGCACACTAGTGACAAAATCATATTATCATAAAATGAATAGTATGTTAGAAATTATGACTTATTAATTAGGGAGTCACTGTAATATCATAAATATTATATATAATAAATAAATCCATCTATATTACTATCTTTGAGATATTGTAATAGAAAACAGAATGACATCAATTCACAAGGTTGTAGTATGTCATACACATGAATAATGAATTCGTAACACATTCAGTGGATGTGGAGTTGGTTGTAATATTTTCACATAAAAAAACTACGTATATATATATGATAATAATGTTATTATATTTTTATTATATATCAATAATTATTTTATGTTGAGGAAGGAAAAAATTAATTTTTAATAATGATATATCTTATTTTAGTATAATCATATACACGCACTGAAATCCTTCAGAGGTAGTATTTAATTAAAAAAATGTAATAAAAATAGAGATTATTGATGTTTTGAAGTGATTTTTAGATTTCCTCTCTAAACAAAATGAGTTTTATTGTTTCAATATTATAGGACTATGTGTATCCTTTTATAAGTGAGGTAACTGGCATATTTGTAATTTTTTTGAATGAAATATTTCTACCAATATTTTTCAATTGAAAATGATCTAAAATGGATCAACATCAATTTAAGGAGAGAATTTTTCACATTATTTTGGCTAATGGGTTTCTAAAATATTTTCAGGTGCTTTTTAAAATTTATATTCTTAGTCTAACCCTCAGAAAAAACAATTCAAACCTTACCCATGCAAAATAATTTATCATATTTTAATTATGTCATATTATCAAAATTTAAGACTAAATTATTAAATATTATTAAATATTATGATACCAAATAGGGAATCCATTCTCTGAAGTGAAATTATGCAATGTGGAAATATAAAATTAAATAATGAACCCACAGGCAAATATGAGAAAGAAGGTTCTTAACAGAAGATGATCATATTTTTCAGTTGTTTTTATATCGAACATCACTATAAAATTGATTAAAATTCAATCAAACATATTAATTAATTTATAATTGAGTTAATTTTACTTTAATAAAAATAATTATATAACATAACAATACAAAAAATTTAAATGAAAGTTAATTTAAATTTAAATTAATTAAATTTTTAGTATTCATCAAGAAATAATATGTTCTAAAAATATCCAAACAAATCATCATAAGATAATTTTAATATTATAATTTGAAAATAAAGATAATTTATTCAATAAGAATTTTGTAATTTTGTGATAATTAATCTTTACATTAGTGTGTTGAAGGTGATAAAAAATATTGTTGATAATACAATTGTATACAAGAAATTAGATTTATTATTATATTATATCTAGAAAACACAAAGGATTAATGTTAAAAAATTTATTGAATATATAATTAAAAAATTTCTATGAATAATTTCTAGATATTTGAAAATTTTTAATTTATTGATGAAAAAATATTTAATGGGAATAAACACCATTTTTTGGAAAATGATTTCCTATATTTTCAATAACATTTTTAAATTTAAAATTATTGTGTCACTAAATATTTCATTATATTTTGATGTGTAATCAATATATTTTCCGCATTTTGTAAATCATACATATAGAAAACATTCCATGTTATATTTAATTTATATCATGATAAGTATTGTTATTTTATGACTAGTTCCCTTTTTGTATAATCACTGTGTCATGTAAAACAAAAGCTAAAAATAGTAATGTATGTGATAGAAGAAATTATTTTTGAATGTAACATATTATGATTTCATTTTAATATGTAACACAACCTAATCAAAGGGTTTATGACATTAAAAAATTTAATAAAGATTAAATTAAATAAAAATAATAATTTTGCATTATTTTATGGTGTTACAAAATCATCAAGTTGATTATATTTTTTTATGAACAAAACAACTATTTTAATTAGTAATTCATGAATTATTTGAGTTATCTCTCTAAATGATACAACATATTCAATATTATTCACATATTTGTTCACCATATGTATTCTTATCCAATAAATTCATGTACATTTCCATTGTTGAATTTTTATAGGATTCCAAAGGTGCATACTTCCTTCATTTTTAAGAAAAAAGTTCTCCCACCTATTATATAAGTTTCATATTGTTATTTTAATTTATAATTTTTTATTTACTTTTGTATTTTCATCATATTTTAATGTCATCATAATTTATTCCCCATTATTCATAATTTTGAACAATATTTTTCCTTCCAAATAATTTTTTTGTTCAATAATATCCTTTAATGACTAGAAAAACATACATTCATTGACTATATAATCATTCTTCAATCAATTTATTATAATAATTAATATAACATGTTATCATTCCCATATAAAATTATTTATATATTTCATATGAGGAGTGTTCATACTCATTATTCCTTCTCTACTCATATTAAAATATATTGAAATATTTTAATTGAAACCACACCCATTATATATTTTTTTTAAATGATCACTACTTATTCATATTATCCACAAAATCCATCCGAAAAATTAAATTCCATAAATTATTTCTTAAAATATCTTATAGTCCATAATAAAATTAAATTTATCAGTAATGAATTTCATTAATTTATTTATTTTTGATCCATTTTCATCTTATGTTTGCATATATTGTCGATGTAACTAACATTGTAATAAAAATATTTATAATATTATGTACAAGATTAATATCTTCACGAAATTGGTTTGGATGAAATAGATATTCATTTTTATTTATAATCAAACTATTAAACCAATATCTTCTTTAAGGAAGATTAATATTCTTCCATGAAACCCATAATTGAACCATATTTTTTCATATATATTTTTTTATATTTTTTTTGATACAACCACATTATTTTCAATTTTAAATATATTCAATTAAATTTCATTTAAAATATTCATAACTAACACTTTCAATTCGTTGTAGGGTAATTAATTTTTTTGGATGATAATTTTTAATTATCATGCTTCTCCTACCCATATGTGTTTTCATTGATCCTTATGTAACTCCCCAATGATTCTATATGAATTAAATAAATGTACAATATTTTTACTCTTCTAGAAAAATTATAGTATGATTGTTAAACACATCTTCCAAAAAGGACGATCCTATTAAAATGATATCACATATATATAAAGTAATTTTCTTCTTCTTATTAGTCAATTTTTATCATCCCCATGTTTTCATTATTCACATATTGTAAAAGAACTATTTCATATTTGTATTTGTTAATTCTTTTTCAATATAAAATGTTATATACATTTATAATTCATGATTTCATTTTTAATATTTTGTCTACTTCATTAAAAAAAATTTCATATCCATTTTGAGGTATTTAAATATAACTCAATTATTATCACCCATCAACTGATTCTGAAGACTTACTTATTGAACATTAAATATAATTAGATTCATAATAGTATCTTTCAATTATCTCATCGATCTGTGCTTGTAGTTTTCAATAGATTCATTGTATTTTATGATCTTCCTCAAATTAGTTCATTGAAACCTAGAAAATATCTTCATTATTTATAAAACTTTAATCAAAAAGTTCATCGTATTATTTGGTAAAGTCTCCAGAAGATAAAATTTAAATAAAAATATTTTTATGAAATCCAATTATTCCCTCATTATAATGGAAGAATCATTTTTATTTAGGGTATTAATGAAAAAAATTCCTCAATTGCTATACTAAATTTTTTATAACCATAACTAAATAATTTAACTTTTTTTTAAAATTTTGTATTTAATATGACTCCTTATGAATATAAATATATTATTAATATTCTTAGTCATATTAGGTCCAACCATCCTCAAATATTTCTACATACTTATAGAACTCAATCAAAAGTCGCATAATATATTGTTTTTTGTTACAAGGAATATTTTTTTCACAAAGGGAACCTGCACATTATAATTCATTATCAATAAATCCCTATAAGTCAATATCATATTCCATCATAATCATATCCTATAATTATATAAGGATAGAGAAAATTGAATAACATATCATCATGGTAAAATTTTTAAAATATAACATTTACAAACTGATACGACATTGTGTAACTAAAGATACCCTAAGAGGTGGAGATTGGGGGTGATATAATATTCAAATGTTTTCACAATTATTCAAACCACTTTAGTTTTCCCCTTTTTAAATTATTATAGTTTCAAACTTATATGAATTTCTCTTTATCGGATGCCTCTAAAAATAAAATAATGAATAGATGTATAATGTAAAAAATAATTCCAAACACTATTTTTTCTTGGTTCACCATTACTAGAATTCATTCGCATAGGTTTCATGTAGAATTTTTATTGTATTAAAAAAATTTTATGAAAATAATTTTTTTGATGAGAATTTGTTTTGGTTTTTTCACTTATCACTAAGGTAAACAGACATTATAGGCCTGGGTGATGCCAAAACTTACTAACTGTCACTATTTTTTTTATTGATTTAGAAAATAAATCATGATATCCCATGGGATAATCCATTATCCACTTTTTTACACCACTCCAAAATCTATACATTTATGTATTTTTTCACTATGAATTTTATAGACATTATGGTTGGACCATGATAAAAAAGAGTTGCGTAAAAGAAAATAAAAAAATTTAAACCCTATTGAATACCTTCTATTTATCCCAGTACAATTACTTGACAATAAAATAGACTTATGAGATGAGTTAAATATTATATCATGAACAAATACTTACACAATATCAACATATTCTCTCTATATTGAATAATTCTAATATATAAATTATATTTATTAATTTTTTCCTTCTATTCTCCTAAAAACTAGATGTATGAATATGATTTAAAAAATCTGATCATCAATGTATCAATATTTAAATGAAACCTAATATTCTTATTTCAAATACTTGATAAATTCCTTATTGATCCAATTCCACTATCTTCATTATAATTTTTCTTTCCATGTATCTCTTTTTTTTATGACTATTTAAGAAAACCAATTCATTTTTTATTTCTGCCTTATCTCTTTTCATTGATTTATAGATATTTTAATTTATAATTAAAATTAAATAAATTATCTACATTGAACATCTTATGATTCAAATGATAGCCTCATATCTAATAACATTTTCATTGTCATTAAATACAACATCTTTTTCCGAACAATGTGAATATAAAAAAATTACAATCCATATGTTAGTAAATGAATGCTACATAAACATCTCAACCATATGGTGCAACACTAATGGGCCTATAATTCTAAATAATATCAATTTCATAAATAAATATGTGATAATACTCATTACGGTATCACTAATTGATTCCATAACCAATTGTTCTTTAACTACCATTTTCATCCACAATTGAGATAAATATTCAAGATATCACATAATTTTTCATCAAAAAAACTTCAATAACATTAACTTTTATATCCCCCATTCATATCTTCATAAATATCTGTTCTTATATAACCACAATGTCCTCCCCAAATAATGCACTCATTGACATTCCAAACAATTCAAATTATAAAATAAGCCATCTCTCCAACATTCCAACAGGTAACAATATATCAATTTATAGACCTCTTGAGCTACAATATCCAAACACATAACCTTTTCATGATCATCCATTAGTAATTTTATTTCATTTAAGGTTGTTAACAAAACAAACATAACATCTCAATGTAGAAAAACATGTTCTATAAATTTGTTATTTAATCCCAAATCATTTATCTATAATATTTAAATACCCCTATCTTTCATGGACAAATCTAAAAACCATCATAACATTTATGAAATATAAATTTCACAAATTTACATGATTATATGATTGTATATATTTAATTTTATATTTTTATTTCCTATTTTCATTATTTATAATTTTATTTATTTGATACTCATTCATTTTATTAACCCAATAACTAAAATATTAGATATTTCATTATTCTCACTAAGATATAAACATTTAATATAAATCATATTAATTAATATTTTTGGCTTATGATTATCATTTGATGATATTCTTATCTCGCATTATACATCCTTTATTTTATTTTATCTTGAAAAACCTTAAATAAAATTAATTAATCCAATTAATGTTATAAACTTTTAAATAGAAAACTTATTATAATATTAATATTTTATCTTTAATTCAAATAATTTTTTTACTATCGATATCATCAGCATTTTTAAGTTAGTAATTCAATTTAATCATCTAATTATATTTTTCAATGGATGAGTCATGTTTAATATTTTTTAACACGTCATTTAACATGTATGTGATTTATGTTTCTGAATTATTATAATTTTTTTTGACATATACATTTCAAATATCATCTTTCTAAATATTTTTTTATCGATGTTTCACACACCCATAATTTATGAAATCATTATTTGGAAAACATATTCACTGAATATCTTATGTAATCATTTTGAATCAATATATCATCGTTGAGTTCTTGATAATTATCCATTAACAATTATGATTTTAAGAAAAAATTATTAAATTTTTCTAACATAATTATTTTATTTATAATAATTCAATAAAATAATATTATTTATCTCTGTAATAATAATTTTTTCTATTATAACCATACCATGAAATACCCTAAACCACTAAAATGAAATAAATTATTGGATGAATTTATCTTATGACATAAATTGTATTTTATCCTATTACATTAGAGAAAATATATTATATTATTATAGATTAAATATTACTCTTTTAAAAAATCATTGAATGGATACATTTTATTATTTTTTTAATAATGAAATTTGATTTTAACATAAATCTAATATATATTTAATTAAAATTCTTATATTAAAATATTATATATTTGAAAACTTATAAAAAATATGAATATATGGAAGATAATAAATGATAGAATGATCTATGTATTCATCATTAATTTCTATACATACTGATTCACATCTTTAAAAAAATATTAGGCATATTATTAATTAATATTGAAGCCTGTGGATTCCCATATTAAATTGCAATAGTTTAAATTATCTTACTAATGAAATAGAAAACTTTATTAGATATTAATAATCCATAATGAGTCTATTATCAAAATCCATTTCGTAAATTTGATGTTTTCCATGATGAAAAGTTTATCACAATTATATATATATCATTTAAAAAACATAAAAAATGATATCATCTTCTATAATTCCATATTTATAAAATACATTTAAATTGATGAAACCAATATATAATTTCTTCTAAATACATTGATTTTTAAATTCATTCCCATGATTTTACTTATTTTTTCTCCATAAAAAATATAAATAATCTATTATTGATGAATTAGTTCAAGTTTACGATGACTAACACAATATAAGAAACCATACACTATAAGTTTGTATATTCACCTCAAAACAATCAATGTCCATATTTTGGTAATTGATAATTTGAATAAAATAGAATCCTAAAGGACATGAGTCTTAAATAAAAACAAAATTACTTAATTTGTAAAATTTAAGATATACATCTCTCTTTATGAAAAATGGAAACTTTTTCTAGAGAGACATTATAAAACTATATAGAGGACATGTATGCAACACTTTTGGATTCTACTCAATCCACCAAGAAATGTAATTCTTACAATATATGTATGAAATCAATTAAATTTTAACATAAATATTTATAAAATCAAATGTTCCACAACATCCATATCTATGATATATGTGTTTGGATTGTGATAATATTCAGAAAAATGTATAATGTATTAGATTCCATCAATAATTTATTCCATTATTTCTTCATTGAATCCTTGAAAACACTAATAATATATTGTATTTCTATATTAGTATAAAAATATTAACCATAATATTAATAAACTCATTTCATGGAATACTTACATCGACTATAACTATTAATCCATATCCTATCATACATATATTTCCATTAGACCTAAATCCTATATTATATTTTACCAATATCATCCAATTCTTAGTCCGTATAATTTTTTGTGGAAATATAAGGAATTAAATGTAAATAGTGACACTAATATTCCATATCATAATCAAATTCCATATATATATTCCATAATAATACTTTCAGAGTGGTTTTGAGTCTTTTATATAAATCATAGCATTAATCATGGTTGTGTGGTGGATGTATGTTAACCCATTGAATATAGAGAAAATTGTTTTCCATCCAAATTATTAATAGGTCCTCATATATAAAAAATCATACAATTATTGATATGTACTGATTGAATAATCATGGGAATATTTTATAAAATCCATTACATTGTCGGTTCATGGATAATATAGCTCAATTTAATACAAAATTAACTTATAGAAAGACTCTGTAGTAGGATAAAAAATTATATATTTTCAATGAATCAACAATTCATTTGAAACATTAAAGAAAGAAATTAATTATTAAAATCATCTTGTGGAATTGTGCTCTCCTTAAAATTTAATTTTTCATATATTATCAAAGTAAACTTTTACTGTAGGTTATAAAAAATACTATATTAAAGTTCTTGAAACATGGGATCATGTCATAAGTTCTACCCATAAAAATTTTATGTTACTTTTTAATGCTTAAATTACTAAATCATCATGCCCCAAAATAAACTTATCTGAATGAATAAAATAGTATTCAACCAAAATATTGTAAATAATTAAGGTAATATATTGTACCAATTAGTAATTCATAAAATTATTGTGATAAATATTAGTACAGTAACAAACAAAATTAATTAGGTGTGCATTTATGCATTAAAATTATAGAACATCTGAAATGATACCATCGAATAAATCCATCTAGATTGTTTGATAATAAAAAAAATAATCTCATTGGAGAGACTATATAGATGATTTCATGGACTAATTATTCAATTTATTTTTTTATAATGTTAGATCCCCAAGAAATATATTTTATAGGAACAATCTTTAGTGATTCTCCATAGTAAGTAATTTGAAGTGATTTTTTAACGGATATGTAGTTCTTGATTCCTAGAACCAATACCATTAAATGATAATATGATATACTACATAAAAAAAATAAAAAAATGTTCTCTATAACATTATAAGTTAAATAAATGATGGTCATGTATCTACACAAGACTCACATCATGATTAATTAAAATTTCTATGAAATTTGTTAAAAAATATACTAAATTATTTAAACATTCATGAGGCTCAGCATACCGACTCCAATTCATATTATCAAATACATTCCTTATGTTATGCATTAGTAAAATATCACCTCATATATGATTCTTCATATGGAGAATTATACATTATGATATAAGGATGCTGAATTATTATACAACCTTAATATTTTTTGTTTTTTGTTTTTAATTGAACATTATTTTGGACAGAGTACATCGCATGTTAGCCCGATATTAACCGAAAAAATTTATATTTTTAAAATATTAATCATATTACAATGATGTTAGAATGGTGATCATATAAAATAAATATTCTATTATAAAATATTTTTATACGATCATTCCTTAATTAAATAAACAATCAATCAAACAAATACTATGAATTAGAATTAAATTATTTTAAAAACAATTTCTCTAAAACAAGTAAGTTTTCATAAAAAAGTTTTTTCTGTCCATTTTATCTTAACCTTAATAGATTTAATTAATAAATATTATTAAATGAATCTAATTATTATTATAATATAAATTAAATTTGATAAAATAACATTGATTCAATTATATTTATTAGGTTTGTAATGAGATAAATTAATTATATTCTTCTAAAAACATTTCAACAAAAATGATTTCTATTGCATTTTTTGGTAGTTATTATAATTAATATATGATATTTTTTATTATATTTCAAAAAATTAAAAACAATTTTCTTGTAAAAATCTAATCATATGATTGGTATTAATTTTTCAGATTATTTTTAATTTATTTATTTTTGAGGGAATAGATAAAATTACAATTTTTTTATAAAAATTATTTATTTTCTAAAATTCATGTCATATAATACTTCCAAAATATTATCAATATCTGTATAATTTATCATAGTTTCCAATTTATTTATAATAATATGTTAAATTCAATACGATTAAATATAATATTTGATTTTGGTATAATTTCATTTTTATGTTAAAAATTGTAATTTTCTTGAATATTTTATCAAATAATTTCCCATACATATGTTAATATAAATATACAAAAATTATAATAATTTTATTTTTACAAATGCAATTAATATTTATTGTCATTGTAGAAACATTATTAAATAATGAAAATTTATTTTTCTTCATAATGTATAATAACCATGGATGAATATTAACATTATTGTTATTGAAAAAAAGAACATAAATGTTTAAAGTATGGGATTATATCAAATAATTAAACTATATTTTGTATTTATTTAATTGTATAAGGATATTTCTACCAAACATATTATAAATTTTAAAATATTTCATTATGGATCCACTTGATGTAGAGTAAGATGATTATTTTATTTTAAGAGAGGGTTAATTACAAAATGAAACCATCCCTCGATTATTATGTTATAATAATAATGTTATATATTAAAATTTCCAATTAATGGATCAGTAAGTCAAAATTTATAATTATGAATCTATATTTAGGATATTGTCTTCATTTTAATTTTTATAGATATAATTTTGATTCATGAATGCTTACGAAATATCAACGAATCACTTGTCTATGGAGTTTTAAAATCATATAAATGATTTTAAAAACATTAACTGTTGTGTATTTTAAATTAATATATTTTTCCCTTGATTTATTGGATAGTTATATTTTATATGTTATGTTTAATGATTTTATATTCTAATTCGATTATTATCATGATGTCTTTATATTAATGATATGTAAATTGTCGCAAAATTTAATTAAAATTAAATATAATAAATACATAATATTTATAATTAATAATAAAATTAAAAAATAATAGTACTAAATTAGAAGTAAATTTATTTACACAATATTTTGTGATTCATGTTTGTTCTACTAAATATTTTTAGAATAACATTTATAACTCTAAATGGTTGAAAATTTTGTTTCAACAATTATGGATAACCTAGGCAATGAGGTTGTTAATCCCAAATATAATGTTTAAAATGGAACATAATGTAACAAACTAAAACAGGTTACCCTTAATACTAGAACTATACTTGATCTACTAGTGTGTTGAAGGGTGTTCTCAATCCTCCTAGGCATTCCACTATCACTCGATCATCAAAATGATAACTAGGGGAACACATTTTCACAATATGAACAAGATATATGTAATATATAAATATTTAATAATGATAATATAATGAAAAACTATAAAGAATATATGAAAGAACAAAAGTAAAATAGTGGTATGGTTATAACATAAATACCATAATCACACAAAAAGTATTTTTTCTGATCAAAATATTAGGACAACAAAAACAGAAAACAGTTATTCATATGTTATGATGGCATTGTCCTCTTATTTCAACACCACATACTCATAGTTATAAGAAAAAGGATTTTAACATCAATCATACAGATTTCCATTGTCTGTATCAAAAGAAATAGACCGGTCTACACAGCACCAAAGTGGTTTGGGGTGTGAGATAAACATTCCATGTGGGATCTCACCCAGATGTTCCATGTTTATTATATATACAAATAATAAGTTTATTATCAATTAAAAAAACATGATAATCATTATATTAGTTTCATATAGAAACATGTAAAATATTTTCATTTTTCTCTATGTTCTAATAAATAACAAGTAATTTCCTTTCAAGGAACAATTACATAACCAATTATAAAAAACAAAACCATATATAATAAATCTATAATAGTATTAGAGAAGAAACATATCAATAATTTCATGAATCTAAATATTTTTATCTGGAAGACTAATCATACTATAATACATTACTAGTATAGACTAAAATCTACAGAACAACTCCTATAGATCAAAATTACACACCATGAATAATCTCCAAAACATTTTCAACAAAAATTCCTTCAAAAACCAATCAATGGTATTGGAGAAGCATCTGGTGACCTAACCCCAGATAATGAAATGTATTGTGCCACTATGTAACTCCTTCCACCTAAGTCCCATAGTCATTAAATCTTCTAAATTTCATAATTAATTTCAAATAACATTTCCCAAAAAATTCAACAACAACATTATTCAACAGAAAATTTATTTAGGAACAATTTCATAAAATATTTATAATGATTTGAATACATAATTTCATTTCCAATTTTATGTAGAAAAGTTTTTTATGACAAATCCAATTAATCATTAAAAACCCCATGGAAATTTATTTATATTTTAATGAAAACAAATAAAATATGTAATTTTCAACATATGGTACAAACTAAACAAAAAACCTCATACATGAATCGAACACTACTGATAATAGAAATGAAAGAACACTAAATATGATGTAGGGAGTAAATAGAAGGTCCAAATAATTATTACCATATCATGGTATAATTATCTAAAAAAAATCATTAGGATAGATTATATCACAAATTATTTTGGAACCACACACACCAAATTACAGTTAATATAATTTTCATCATCTAGGAGATGATCTCCCTAGAAATATAGATATAATATAGTAATAATTATCCTCACTTGATTAACCCCTCAATAATTTCATAAAATTTCAGAAACCATGGAAAATTGAAATAAAGATGTTTAAATTTCTCTTACTAAGATAAATATATTACAATCCCAATAGAGATTGAAAGTAGAAAAATTGATCTTGAAGAGGAGGAAGAACACAATATTCCCTCAAATAAGAACCGGTTAAAGTTAGGAATGTGTAAATCGAATGAGATGAGAGTCACTCATGTACTGTGATAAAACATATATATCAAGAAAAATAAACATCCAGAACAATGGATTCATGATGTGAAATGTATATGATTTTTGTATGATGAAAAAGGAATCAATTTGGTTCCAATATTAACAAATTAACATTTTATAAAATGGAGGTTATATAAGGATTCTACAGTTTCCATGCATTGATTATTATTTATGGATATTTAATTATGAATTTTTTCAATAAATAGTTATTTTCACATCATGGATGTGTCTTATAGAAATACCTCATCCACGATCCATTATAAACTCATAATTGAATTTAAAGCCCTTTAAACCCTTTGTAGTATCCCTTATAAATATTAAAGAGGGTGTAAAATTATCTATGATGTGAATATAACAGCACTATAGGACATTATTTCATGGGGATTTCATGTTGGTGAAGGATTATTTGGTTAAATGGTTGTCCACATCTCTATCACATCTATTTCATGCTCTTATATCTCATGCCAATACGATATGTTCTACTTTAGCAGGATTAAAAAATTGTGTATAAATCCCACATAAGAATTTCACATATGAGTAAATGATCTAAAATGGTTGATCCTCAAATTAAAAATAATATTCGAAGTTGAACATTTCTAAACACTCTAAATGAGTGGGGTCATGGTGGTACATACTGATATGTGATATATGTAAATCATACTGAATATATATCAAATTTTCATAAAATTAAAACCATTCTAAAACCATATCATACAACTCGATGAATTGAAATGGTTAAATATATATTGATTGAGTCTTATTGACCTAATAAACTAAGGGTAACCTGAATGAGGGGAATCATTAATTAAATGTTTCCCACCAATAAAAAACATAAAGGGATGATATTTATGATCTCAATATGGTTTCTACTAATTCTATAAAGTAACTAGATGTTAACATATACCATTAATCCATAATGAAATTTCCAATCTTATAATTGTTCCAAATTAAGAGGCATCACCAGCATCATATAAATAATATGGTAACCTACATTGGTGACCATAAAAATAATTCAACGGTTTCATTCATAATGAAAACTAGTAGATAATTTTTTATGACAACTCAAATAGTTTTATATGGATATTCCTCGATCCAATATAATTTTAGAAGTTTACCCATAGTTTATCCTAAAAATATGAATAAAATATTCAATTTAATCATCTATTTATGTATGATATGTTGAACTCAACCAAACATGATTCCTCATTTGCACTTGGAGGCTCTTATCAAACATGAATGGTATCTCAGGATACTAGAATGAAATTATTTCATATGGAAATCCATGAAATCTCATAATCCAGAGAACATATATTTGAGTCATAACATAGTCATTAGTGGTGTCCTTGAATAGAATGAACTGAGTGGTTTTCATTAATCGATCACCCACCACTTGATATAATTCTTCCCATAGGTAGTTTATGGATGATAGAAAACAATGCCTATATACAAATTTTCTAATTTCCAAATGGGAACCATAAGGTTCAGGTTGATCCGAAAATGTTTTCAATGGTTTCTCAACATAATTTTAAAGGTTTAATAGTTTGAATCCAAATCAATAATTTCATGCTTCATACACAACAACCAGAATCGTTGGGTTGTGGAAAGATAAATCATCATAGATACTAAAAGAATGCCTCAGGAAAAGGCTATGATAGTAACCCAAAACTGAATTTTTCAATTATGATAGGATATAAACTGATTCCATATGGGGAGACTACTAAGATAAAGAAGATACCATACGGAAATAATATCTCACCCATAAAGGGTTTCTCTGATAACTCTAAAATCGTCATCTTACAATAAACATTGCATTATTTATTCAATGAAGAATTTTGATCAATAAACACCAGTTAGAACTATACTTAATGTATCCTCTTGATAAATCAAATAAAATTGAGTTTGTATCCCAATATGTCTCTACAATTTAATTGATTAAAATACATCTTGCGATGATAATTTTATATGAAGATCATCCAAAATGAAATTCCCCTCCCCTGAGGTGTCGGTGTTGTCAAAATAACACATATATAGGTAATCCACTGACCTCATTTTTCTGAGATTCATGTATTTTTTTTGAAAATGTATAAATCAGAATATTATTGAATGAAATATTTCTAAGTCTCTCCCAAAAAATATAAATCCAATAACACATATGTGAATTCATAACTGAGGTAAGATCCAAGTATTTAATTTTTCAAATATTCACATGTAATCAAATCTGTTTAGAGTCATAAGAAAATACACGACAATCCTGTATAAGGAGAAGAAATTGAACATTGCCAAATGCAATGTAGTATATCATATAGCACATAACATAAATAGGAAAGATAAGAATTGTTTTTTTTTGTCAGAAGGCGTTCAAAATCATTACTATAATACTAACACTTAACATCACATATGAATTTAACAAACTCCCTGGTAAGAGTAGTCAATAGATACTCTGTCAATGAATAATTAAGGATAAAGTACTGATAGTATATAGAATGGAACAATAATATTAAAATCATGAAGTTGTTTTATTTCTCCCCCTTGTCAAATAAACTATAATATTCTCACTATAAATAGAAATTCTACAAAAACTATCATGTGCACCAATATTATCACTAATTGAATTAGGAAATTTCATTTTTAATGAATTCCATATTCATCGTGACTTTACATGATCTTGAGAACCAAACATAGATTGTTATCACCCTCACAATAAGATCATGAATAATATTGAATATCATCCATGAACAAACAAAAAATCCCTAAATATTGATCGAAACTAATGTTGATAAAAGAAATAAAATATAAAGTGTAATTATTTAGATTAAAATCTATCCCAATATACACATACTGATTATACCTTCTTTTGAAATTTATCTTTTATATTTCATACTCCCTAACCCAAGACTAATGTTAACCAAAATAATGAGTTGTCATAGAATACCACTTCTCCCCATTTAAATGATCAATAAATTCGTCCAAACTAAAAAAATACTTATTATTATCCATAAATGGGTTCAACTACTAATATTAAACAAATGCATTACATGAAACACCAGCCTTGTTGAAAATTATAATGGGGGCTTCCCATGTCAAAGGACATGGGAGAATAAATCCATTCATCATTATATAGTCTAACTAGATATTGATATACATCAGCTCTACTAGAACAATTCAATAAATTGGTATTGAGATATGTTTCTTACCCAGAACGTGATCAAATATAAACACCGCAACAATATTGAAAAATACTGTATAATTAATCTAGAAAAATGTTTAAAAAGTATAACTAAATATTTTTATTATCATATTGGAAAGAAAACTCATATGGATCAAAAACAATAGTAGAAAACACTCAAACTCTAAGGGTTGGAAGGTCATTTATGACTACACCTAAAATCCCATTATCCAAAAAACCCAAGTTATCACTCATCATAAAAATGACACATGACATGATAAAAATGAAAAATATATCTTATAAGGATTATAAACATGACAATACACCATATAATGTCATCAAAAAAATCTATTTTGAGGATAAAGAAAACCCTAGTCTAACTCAGTATTATCCATCGATATTGAATAAAGACACTAAAACACCAACTATTTTTTTGTTCAAATATGTGTCACTATTATTATGAAAAATAACAAAATCTCCATTAGAATATTCTAAAAATGTATGCATTAATGGGGCCACCTATATGAAATAAATATGATAATATGGAAGATGAATAACATATGGTACATCAAATTATCACCTAACCTGCAATAACCTCCACTAGAGACTCATCCACTACATGATGTTTCTTCACTCTTAACGCATATGGATGAAACCCTCTAGAATTTGAATCTTATTAATGCAATGAATTAACATTTGTACTTGAAATTACGTGACCATAGAGATACATATACATGGAAGGGCATAACCTGTATAGATTATTGTAGAGGACAAATTCATTACAAATCATTATAGTGGATGGATAATAACACAAAGTGTCCCTAATCATTCCTCAATGTTAAAAAGTACAAGGAACACTATTTTTATTTTAATTTTTTTAGAGGGGGAACATTGATTATAACCACCTCTATTTTTTTTCTAATCATACTAGTTCCTATTATTTAATTGTGTACAATTTATGCTACCAATAGATGGAAGAGGAGGGATAAGATATAATATTGTTCCTAAAATTCAATTTATACTATAAATTCTATGTATTATATATATATATATATATGTAAATGGATTTAGCATTATTACAAATAATTTTATATCTGGATGTAGTTCATGTTGGTAATTCTGATTCTAGATATAATCATTATATTCCACCTCTTGATAAAAACTAACCATCTCCATAAACCAATTTGTATTCTCCAATAACGAATGCTCTCCATGTTTTGATGATATGATGTCTAATGTCATTTCCATAATTTGATAATATAAGTAGATAAAATGAAAAATGATAATATTGAAGCTCTTATAATCTAACACCATGTCCCCTCCTTCACCTAAGAGGACCAGAACAACTAGTTTCTAGACAAGTGGAATATGTTTGTCCATGATAAGGATTGATAACATGATATACCTTATAAAAATATAATCTAAATGTTGATTCCCATGGGGGGGAATCCACTGCATGCACCTTCAGAACCTGTGGGAGATGGATTAGTGGTATTCCCCTACAGTCAATAAATTAAAAAATTCAGAAAACTAGATGGTCTTAATTTAAATAGGAAAATCATAAGAAAAATATAATATTAAGATTAATGATCAACACAAGTGAAAAAAATCCAAAAATCCATTGTTTATTTACGTCTCATTTTGGAATGATATGGATAGGATATAACCACAACAGATCTATAAAATAGTAACAATATATCTATGGTCTTTAAAATGAACAAAAATAAGAACTATTGAACTCAAAACAGCCTTACATTCTATTTTTATATGAATTTTCCTTGATCACCCCATAATAGAGGTAAGCATCGTAATCCTATACTAACCTGAAAAGAATTCTCAGTCCCCATGGGTCGATGACTAGCAGTGATGAATGAAACAAAAAAACAATATGAAATTTTTTTTGAAACCGTGACAATATATGTGGAATATATACACATGAAAAAAATAACACCAAAATAAAAACAATATAAATATATAGTATAACTAAAAGAAATTACAATTTTTTATATAACACAAAATCCAAAATAAAACTAATTGGAGATGCTCTAAAAAATAGAAAAAAATATAAAAAAAATAATCATGTAAAATGTTGTAAATATCCCACCACCTAAACAAAAAATACAATAACCTGGCAGATAAAAACCTCACAACATCACTATGAATATGGACATTTGTTTACATCAATGGGCATGACTTTTCCTACACACTATTGAAGGGGTTCATATAATGAGAGGTAAATAGTCCATATAGGATCCCAACTAGGTTTTCAATATATATCTTTTATATAAATAATTCATGTATTCTCCTTTTAATTCTTACATGGATTGATAAGTTGTACGAAAATAGTATATCAAAATATGCTATATATTTTCATTTTTCATATAGTACTAGAAATACATTGTAAAACATATTAAAAGAATAATTCAATTTCCATTTTTTAAAATCCAATTTATGAATGTCAAATGCATAATAGAAAATTTTAATTCATGGGTTAATCATACTAAAAGACATAGTTGGTCTTCCTATAAAACTACTCATATATTAATCAACTAAATGTGTTATACCAATTCCATAGGACATAGAATCAAAGAGAAACTAAATATGAAATGTTGTATCCCTTGTAACATTCAATTACAAGTCCCTAAAAATAGTTTTAGGAAGAAGATGATCTCCCCATTAGTGAACACCCATAAAATAAAATTTACATTGACCATAAGATACATCTTATACTAATTTAATTAATGTGTAAAATTTAGTTCATTTATAAAATTATTTCATAGGATTTCTCATTTCACATGCAATAACATAACCCCTTAAATCCCTAAAAATATGTTTGAAAAAGTATTTTATAAATCATTTTTTAGACCTTGAAAATAGAATTTGTTTTTCAAAATTTTTGGGAAACTTGTTTTAAAAAAACATTTAACAACTCAAAAAAGGAATGTCAATTAATTTATTAATTAAATTCATAACCAAAAGAGAAATATGGTTCATCCAACACTAGCTTAAGATATAACCACTTACCTAAAAATCATATTTAATGCCACCCGCAATAAAAATACTCCAACACCAGAAATAATGATGAAATAAAATAATACTAATAACGATTCATATATCTCAGAATCTATATCCATAACAAATATTATCCAAAAAATATGATATATAACACAAAACATGTGAACCATAAATGATGATCCATGGTCAAAGAAAGGGTTGAGACTTTTTTGTATATCATGTAATGTATCTACAAATAATCCCAGAGGAATCATCATCACATGATCAAATAATTAAAGAACACATCCAAATACCTAAATGTTGAATATTAAATTTGATAAACATGATGGGATTCATATTACGAGAAATTCAATGCATCCACTATGGAGTAAATTTTATAAAAAATCAATATTGAACTGAAGGAAGAACCAATAATCTTATAGAAGATCATAGGGTTCGTGGTCATGTGGTATAATCCCAATTATAGGAATTTTATGTGTTTAGAATTTCAAAACATAATGTTCATGAACCAAAATCATTTTGAATTAATGTTTCAGATAATTGGTCCAAAGATTTTATGGATTCTGATAAGGAATCACATTGTCTTAAATAATCTCAATTGACCATTTCATGACATGAATCTGATTCCCTGATTGAAAAATCTTCATGATATGAAAGCAATTCATGACTTTTTCCAAGGTATATACTCATGTTGTCAATAATATCCATAATTTCAACATGCCTTATAGGAAACACTCATCCCATTTCTTATAAAAAGACCCAATTGACATAAATTTCCTCAAAACCTAATGTACAACACTTTTAAACATTAAATAATAAATACCTTTAACTATACTATAAGTCCCCAGCCTTAAACATTACATAAATCTGGAGTTATTACCAGAATACACATTGAGGATCTATTCAGGTTTAGAGTTTGAGAGAATTAGATCATAAATCATACATTACATTCGACATTTAAACAAGGTGATTGCATAACAGAAAATATACATTTTTCCCATAAAATGAGACGCATTTAAAATAAATCATGGATTCTTTCTTGATAATTCATCGACACTATCATCACATCATGTACTTTTCCCATGCCATGTGATGAACATTTCAAAAACATGGGATAAGCATACAAAGCTTAGTAAGAGATAAAAAAATATGGAAGGAGAACATTAGTCGACTTATACATAAGAGTCAATGAAATAATACATTATTTATAAAATATAATCACTTTAACATACCTCATGAAATCATAATATTTATGAATAACTCATAGAAATGAAAGACATAAAGGTAGCTTAAGGCATTCATAACATTCTTACGTATGGAGTACCCTCACGGTTACGTTTGGAATACCAATTACAGTTTATTCCCTAAATCTATAAAGAGAAACCTTAGCATTTAACCCCTTTGCATTACCCAATGCATTGGAGAGCTATATCGGGATCACTCGCCCTTAGTTTATCACGGAACCACCCGTCATCATAAAAAATTTCCAAGAACCATAACATAATCATATCACATAAAACATGTATAAAGGAAACATAACATTTCCACATTTCAATCATAAGATAGCAATACAACACAATGATACAACAAAAAAATTATTAAATCCATTTTCCCTACAAAAATAAATGAATAGTAAAACATGGTATTTATTTTTCATTTAAAAAATGTTATGTCTTGTAGAGGAAGCTGAATCTCAAATAATGGTCACGTCGGCGGTGAAATCATTGTCACCGCATACGTAAGACAAAAAATTCCATTTTTCGTATAGTAAAACGCTTCGTACAAAAATATTACTTTTGAATAAAGTAAAATTCAAAATGGATTATACATTGTACAAAAGAAAGTTGTGTATAAAATAAAATGTGCCTCAATAAAAGGAGATTGAGACGAAGTCCCTTACCTCTTATCCAACATGACTCGATCATTCTTTAATCTCTTGAATATGAAACTAAAGTTAATTTATACTTTCTTAAAAACCTTTTTCCAGTTCATTATTCCTTTTATATCACTTATTACCATGTTATAAACATTATGTAATCATTTTTTTTAATATTGTTCGTTTTGTCGATATTTTTTACTGAAGTAAAAAATAGACTTCTTAAAATTACATGTTGTTCATGTGGTCAAAGGTTTATTATATACCGAATGATATTAATTATTTGGATATCATATATATCATATATATATGGAATATACATTATTTATAATAGTACATAACATTTAGACATAAGAAATGAAATCCACCGTTCATGGAGAAGGTAAGTCGTACGTACGCATTAACACTACCATCATTTATATTTCATAATTAAGGGAATGGAATTATAATTATATAAAGGTACATTTTAATTCTAGTATAATATCATATATAATATTATTAACTCCATCCTTTACACGTCCCGCATATGGAATTAATGATTCAAATCACCTTAAGGGGGCGATAGTCCGTACTTCCAAAAAATGAAATTATCGCATTTATCCATAATGGTAACCATAATGGAATGCCATAAATGAAAAATAAAGAATCATAAGTTAAACATAAACATAATATATATCTTATATAAATATAGTGATATCTTAATGGACACCATGAAAGGGGTTAAAAGAAGATTGAACAATCATCGTTACGTGAGGCAGTAATTTTCCATCCACAAAAATAGTATGTTTTTTAACCATTATACAAAGGTGTGTGTATGTGTAGCTCAAATACTTCTAATAAAAACATACTAGTATATTTATGATACTGTTTTTGTCACAAATTAAAGGAATAAAAATATTTTAGGGGGATGGAGAAGCAATATAAAATAAAAAAACATTAGAGAAGACTTTACCTTTAAATCGGGTAACTCCCCTTTGTTTGAACCAAGAGGGTTTCATGGAGAGATTTATGCCTAAGGTAAGGCTTCTAGGATTAAGAGAGGGATGTGGATAGATAATATGAGCTGAGTGTTTCTAATCTAATGGCTTGAAAGGTGTGGGTAAGAAGGTATAGGTGGGGGCCTTTTATAAGAGGGAGGATGGGCACTTTTGGAAAGTTATGAAATGTTACTTTATTTTAAAATGAGTTTCACATTTTAAAGGACCAAAAATGATATATTTTGAGGATACGATGATAAGGGTTCGAACTCCACCCATCCAATAGGTTTATCAAAAGTGTAATTCTTATATTTTACATTATCTTTTCATTTTATTTAAATTGTTCATTAATGAGGTAATCATTTCATCATCATGGTGTCATTTATAAATTAATTTATTTAATGTCTAAAAAATAAAAAAAAATATGATGTAGGAAATCTATTTAGCCTTCAAATGAATATTTATAGTCTAAGATATTGTTTACACAGACAAAACAAAAAAATTTTTACATAGGTGTTACATACTTTTGTGATATTTTCCTTGATTTAAAAATATAATGATAAAGTGTT
The DNA here is from genome assembly GCA_963277665.1 of Viscum album. NCBI lineage: Eukaryota > Viridiplantae > Streptophyta > Magnoliopsida > Santalales > Viscaceae > Viscum > Viscum album. The sequence goes on from OY728157.1 coordinate 603,792,801, forward strand.
ACTATCATCCAAAAGTGATTCCATGGGGTCACTAAGTTTGGCACAAGGCATACCATGGTCAGCCATGACACAACCATTGGCATGAAGACACATGATGGGGTCATTTGTTATTATTATGATATTATTTTATTATCTTTAACTACCAGATTACTAATTAATCATGATAATTAAAGATAATTACTGTCATTACTATTCATAATGTCCAAAAACAAAAGATTCGTAATTACATAATTTGGACCTCTTGATTCCAAATATGGAATCAATTTTACCAAATTCCAAATACATAAATTGCAGTAATTTTTTTGAAAAATAATTCACGTTGTCAAAACAAATAGCGGGTTTTTTTGAAACAATGTCTATGAAATGTTTTTCACTTGTGTATGCATAATTCCAAAGTAAAATTATTTATAATGACCACCATTCGATTAAATAGAAAAATTATATTCTAATTACACTTTAATACCAATTAAAAATATAATCTATCTATATAATTAAATTAGATGAAAAAGCAGTTTTCTAGTAAAATGCATCGTTTTTCACAATTCATTAAAAAATGATAATTGTTAGAAAAATACCAAAAATTTATCCAAGGTAAAGTTCAATTTCCCAATTATAATGAATAATTTTATATTGGAAAATATATCTTATAAATTTGTCAATATTAATATTTAAAAATGTTTTACTATTAAAAGGCTGTAAAACAATCTTTTTAAAAGTATTAGAGTATTCTATTCTTATGATTCGATTTTCACTCAATTTAATCCTCTAAAACACTATCAAATTAATAAATAAACATAGATAATAAAATATAATTTTCATTACTTACTTGATATGTTACATCCTTCCCCCCATTAGAAAATTGTGTCCCTGCAATTTATTTACTTATCGAATAAGTGGGGGTATTTATCCCTCATTGCATTTTCATATTTCCATGTTGCATATTCAATCATGTGGTTTTTTAAAAAAAACATTTACTTGATCAATCACCTTTTTCCATAATACATGCCACCTATGGTCAATAATCTTGACCAGTTGTTGCTTATAAGATAGATTCTCTTCCAGCAAAACTACCACTGGACTCAAAACTTGAGTTGGATCTAGCATGTACTTACTTAACATTGAAACATGAAAAACATTGTGTACCTGAGATAAACCCGGATGTAAAGAAACTCTATATGCAACGAATCCAACTCTATCCAGAATTTAATATTGTCTAATGATCATTGGACTCAACTTTCCATTCTTACCAAATTGCATCACACTCTTCCATGGTGATACTTTGAGGAAGACATCATCACCTACCTCAAAAGAAAGATCCTTCCTCCGATTATCTGCATAACTTTTCTACCGACTCTGAGCTATTCTCATGTGCTTCTAAATCTGTTGAACTTTTTCTACCAACTCTTCTACCAATTCTGGTCCCATCAACTTCCTTTCACCCACTTCATCCCAAAATACTAGAGTTCAACACTACTTCCCATATAATGTCTCAAATGGTGCCATCTGTATACTAGAATGAAAACTTTTATTATATGAAAACTCAACCAAATAAATATGTTGGTCTGAACTTCCCTGATAATCCATAAAAAAATCACGTAGCATATCCTCTAGAGTGTGAATTGTACATTCTGACTTCCCATCTTATTGAGGATGAAAAGATTTACTAAAATTTATTTCAATAACCAACGACTTCTAAAGGACTTTCCAAAAGATAGAAGTAAACCTGAGATCAGGATCAGATACAATGGAGAGGGGAACTCTATGTAACCAAACTACCTCTTCAATATACAAACGATAATGTTGATCTAGTGAAAAAGTATCTCCTATAGCAAGGAAATGATCAAATTTAGTCAAGAGATCAACAATATCCTAGGTTGCATTTTTACCTCGTGGTGTCTTCGGCAATCCCACAACGAAGTCCATAGATATATTCTCCCATTTCCACTCTGGCACTAGTAAAGGCAGAAGCATTCCTTTCGGTAACCGCCGCTCTGCTTTAACCTATTGAAAAGTCAAACACTTCACAACCAAATAATCCATATCTCTTTTAATTTCTTCCCACCAGTAATACTTTTGAAGATCTCTATACATCATAGTACTGGCTGGATGAACTGAAAACGAAGAACTGTGACCTTCACATAACTACTCTCTCTCCAACTATGAATCACAAGGCACACACAATCTCTTCAAAAATATAAAAACAAAATCATTATCAATGATTAATTAAGGAAACTTACCCTTCGGAACTAGATCTACCTTTTTCTACATCTCACTGTCATACTTTTGTGCTTTCTTAATTCTGTCTGATAGAGAGGATTTTTCTGATAACTGAAACAAAACAGAAGAACATCCTGCACCAACAAATTTTATGCCAATGTTCATCAAGTACTTAACCAAAGTATCATGTTCCAAATGTATCATGGTTAATGAAGCATTACTTTTTCTACTCAAAGTATCATCCACTTTATTTGTTTTCTCCAGATGGTAATGAATTGTACAATCATAATCCTTGATTAATTTTATGCATCTCTTCTATCTAATGTTCAATTATTTCTAAGTGAATATATACATTATACTTATTTTATCAGTATATATTTCACACTTTACTCCATACTAATGATGCCTTCAAATTTTTAAAGTGAAAAAAACAACAGCTAATTCCAAATCATGTCTAGGGTAATTTTCCTCATGAGTTTTCAAATGATGTGAAGCATAAGAAATTACGTGATCATTCTGCATTAAGACGCAACCAAGTCCTTTTAATGAAGCATCATTGTAGATAAAAAACTCACCATTCTTGGAAGGTAGTGCCAAAACTAGATCATTCATCAATCTTATTTTTAATTCCTGAAAACAATCATCACTTTCTTTTGTCCAGATAAAATTAATACCCTTCCGAGTTAGCTTAGTCATTTGACTGGATAACCATGAAATTTTATTAAAAATCCTTTTGTAATAGACTACCAAACCAAGAAAACTAAAAATCCCGGTTACATTTGTGGTTCATGGTCATTCTTCAACAAATTTTGTTTTTGAAGGATAAATAGTTATTTTATCTTTAGAAACAATGTGACCAAGGAAAGAAATTTGTTGAAACCAAAACTCACACTTGATGAATTTCCCATACAATTTCTTTTATTTTATGGTTGAAAAAATAAACCTTAAATCTATTTAATTCTCATCTTTACTTTTTGAAAACACCAAAATATCATCAATGAAAACATCAACAAACATGTCCAATAACTAATGGAAAATTCTTTTCATAAGGTCCATGAATACAGTAGGTGCATTGGTTATCCCAAAAGGCATAACTATAAATTCATAGTGGCCATATCGTGTACGAAATATAGTCATCAGAATATTTTCTTCCATTACCTTCAACTGATGGTACCCCGATCGCCAGTCAATCTTTGAAAAATATTGATCTCCCTAGAGCTGATCAAATAAATCATCGATATGAGGCAAAGGATATTTGTTCTTAACAGTGATGTTATTCAAGGTTCTATTATCAATTAAAATTCTCATTGAACCATCTTTATTTTTAAAAAATAAGACAAGAGCATGTCATGGTGATGTGCTAGGTCGAATGAAACCTTTCTTTAATAAATATTTCAATTTCTCCTTCAACTCTAAAAGTTCAATTTGATCCATTCGATAAAGGGGTTTTGAAATTGGATTACCATCATGAACTAAGTCAACAGTAAATACAACTTTTCGAACTGGTATTATTCAAGGAAACTCATTAGGATAAACATCAGGATATTAATTTACCAATGGAACACCATTAATCTGAATGGTTCCATTGTTTTCAACAATATGTGCAAGGTAGCATTCATTTCCATCTTTTACATGTTTCTCCGCCTCTTGATATGTTATCAACAGTAAGGGTACATTCATGTACACATACTGAAAGTCTTTCTGAAAAGAAACTTCTCTAGCTCTACATTCAATCATAGCATGGTAAACAGAGATCCAATCCATACCCAAGAATACATCAAACTCTACTAAAGGTAAAACAATAAGGTTTTCAAGTAGGTTCTTTCCACAAATAAGGATAGGAATATTCTTATAAATTATTTTTGCCTCAAAATTTCCCCCAGGTGTTTTTACCCAAAGTTCATGATTCATTTCTTGAGATGGTATTCCCAATTTAATAGAAAAATTTACAGAGATGAAATAATGTTTAGACCCTGAATCAATCAACACACTGGCTTAATCTGAAAAAAAAGAAGTACCTGATACCACTTCATCTGATGGCCCAACATCTGCTGATGAAGTTCGAAATTATTTCACCACCCCATTCTGAATGTATTCTTGACTGCTTCCTATCATTCATGATCTTCTTCGGACACTCATTTTCATAATTAACCATCTCATTGTACTTGAAACATTTCACTAACTGTAAATCAAATTTGGTCTTACCATCACATCAATCTTTTCCAGTGCAATCACGAGCCTTATGTCCCATATAACCACATCAGTAGCACGTTAGAAAATTCAAAAGACATTCCGTAGCATGCATTTTATCGCATTTATCACAAACTAAAAACTTAGTTTTCTTACCATCAGACCTTTTTGAATGATTCTACCCATTCTATTGCCTCCTCAGTCTTTTCTTCTGTTGGTTGTTATAGAACACTTGATCATCAACAAACTTCATTTCCACCATCTCAGCACATCGAACAAGATTTTCATAACTTTTGAACTCACGAGAAGCTAATGCCCTTTGATATTTTGGCTTTAATACAAAGTAAAAACGATTGATTTTACTATCAAGGTCTTGGATAAAATTTAGAGCATTCCTTCCCAATCGAGTGAACCTTTCTTCATAAGCATCCACTGTGTCATCCTCTTTCCTCAATTCAAATTTTTTTTCCATCCTATGTCGAACAGCCTTAGGAAAATATTTATCGAGAAACATACATTTGAATTCATCCCAGTCAAGAGCATCATTCTCATCAGTTTCCATGATATTTTTAACCATCGACCACCATTGATCTGCTTCACACTTCAAACGGTAAATTGAAAGACTAACCTTTTGATTGTCTAAACACCCCATGACATCGAAAATCTTTTCCAGTGCTTTAATCCACCCTTCAGCTAACACAGTGTCAGATGATACTTTGAATGATGGGGGACTTTACCTCATGAAATGTTCCACCACTCACGTGTTCCATTGCTGATTATCAGGCTGATCTAGTGCATGGATACCACCACCATTTATCGCTTCAGTCAACTGAGCCATTGCTACCACAAACTGTTCAGTTCCAATTCCGACTATCTCAGGATTCTGATTCGGAAGGTCATTTCCTTTTGTATGTCTTCCTATTACTGCTTCCCTATTTCCACCTCGGAAAACCATTCTGAACAAACATGTCTTAGATGAAGCAACATGGTAATCGTCAAATGCTATATCATTTCAATTTGAAAATAAAAAATATTTTTGGATAATCATTTAATAGAATTCCCACTCCTAATGTTATCTAAACTGTCCTTTGATACCAACTATAATTCCCCAACCTTAAACATTACTTAAATACTGAGTTATTACAAGAATACACATTGAGTATCTCTTCTGGTTTAGAGTATTATAGAATTATATCATAAATCATGCATTACATTCCACATTTAAACAAACTAGTTACATAAAAGACAGTATTCATTTTTCCCATCATAGGATACATATTTAAAATAAAACAGGGATTACTTTTTGACACTTCCTCGACACTATCATCAAATCAGGTACTTTTCCCTTCACCTATGAAAAACATTTCAAAAAATTTGGATGATCATACAAAGCTCAGTAAGGGATATAAAAATACGGAATGATAACATTAGTCCATATATACATAAGAATAAATGAAATAATACATTATTTATAACATATAATAACATTAACATACCTCCTGAAATCATAATATTTATGAATAACTCATATAAATCATAAGACATAAAGGTCATGTGAGGCATTCATAACATTCTTACGTAGAGAGTCATGGTTACGTATGGAATACCAATCACAGTATATTCCCTACATCTCTTCATAGAAACCTTAGCGTTTAACCCCTTCGCATTACCCAATGATTTGGAGAGCTATATCCCGATCACCCTCCCATATTTTATCATGGAACCACCCATCTTCATAAATAATTCCCAAGAACTATAACCTAATCGTATCACATAAAACATGTATAAAGGAAACATAACATTTCCACATTTCAATCAGAAGATATCAATATAAAACACTGATATAATAAAAACATTATCAATCCCATTTTCAATACCAAAATAAAAGAAAAGTAAAACATGGTATTTATTTTTCTTTTAAAATAGTTATCGCTTGTAGAGGAAGTTGGAACAAAAATAATGGTCACGGCGTCAGAGAAGTCATTGTCGCCGCATACGTAAGACAAAACATTCCTTTTTTCATTTAGTAAAACGCTTTCTACAAAAATATTCCTTTTGAATAATGTAAAAGTCAAATGGGTTTATACACCGTATAAAAGAACATTGTGTATAAAACAAAATATGCCTCAATGGAAGGAGATTGAGATGAAGTCCCTTCCCTCATGTCCAACATGACTTGATCGTTCTTTAATCTCTAGAATAACAAACTACAGTTAATTTCTACTTTCTTAAGAACCTTTTTCAAGTACATTGTTCCTTTTATATCACTTATTAAAATGTAATAAACCTTATGTTATCATTCAAGTTAATAATTTTCATTTTTTCGATATTTGGTACTTATGTCAAAAATGGACTTCTTACAATTACATGTTGCTCATGTGGTCAAAGTTCAGTTATATCCAGAATGATATTCATGATTTGGATATAATATATATCATATATATCTAGCATATACATGTATTTATAATAGTATATAACATTTAGAGGTAAGAAATGAAATGCACCATTCATGGAGATGGTAAGCTGTACGTACACATGAATGCTACCTTCATTTCTATTTCATATTTAATGGAATGGAATCAAAATTATATAGAGGTAAATTATAATTTCATTATAATATCATATATAATATTATTAAATCCATCCTTTACATGTCCCACATATGGCATTAACAATTCAAATCACATTGACGGGGTCATAGTCCGCACTTCCAAAAAATGAAATTATCGTATTTATCCATAATGGGAAACATAAAGGTATTCCAAAAATGAAAAATAAAGAATAATAAGGAAAACTTAAAGATAATATATATCATATATAAATATTTTGACATCTTAATGGTAACCATGAAAGGTGTTAAAAGAAGATTGAACAATCATCATTTCGTGAGGCATTAATTCGCCATCCAGAGAAACAATATGTTCTTTAACCATTAGACAGAGGTGTGTGTATGTTTTGCTCGAATAAATCTCATAAAAACATACTAGTATATTTAATATACTGGAATTTTAATAAAAGGAAGGAATAAAAAGGGTTTAGGTGGTTGGAGAAGCAATATAAAACAAAATAACATTATAGAAGACTTTGACTTTAAATCGGGTAACTCCCCTTTGTTTGAACCAAAAGTGTTTCTTGAAGAGACTTCTGCCTTAGGTAAGGCTTCTAGGATGATTAGAGGGATATGTAGAAATAAAATGAGTAGATTCGGGCTGTGATAATGGCTTGAGAGGTGTGGGTAAGGAGGTGTAGGTGCAGGCCTTTTATAAGAGGGTGGAGGGGAACTCTTGGAAAGTCATGAAATGATACATTATTTTAAAATGAGTTTCGGGTTTTACTGGTCCCACAATGATATATTTCAAGGATAAGGTGATAGGGGTTCGAAATTCACCCATCCAATAGGTTTTTGACAATTTTATGTCTTATATTTTACATTATCTTTTGATTTTATTTAAGTCATTCATTAATGGGGTAATCGATGCATCATCATGGTGTCATAAAAAATTAATATATTTAATGTCTAAAAATTTTAAAAAAAATACTATGATGTAGGAAATATTTTTAGCTTTCCAGTTACTATTTATAGTTTAAGATATCATTTACACATACAAAACCAAAATTTTTTTACTCAGGTGTTACATACTTTTGTGATATTATCCTTCCTTTAAAAATAAAATGAAAAAGTGTCACTATCACCCAAAAGTGATTACATGGGGTCCCTAAGTTTGGAACAAGGAATCCAATGGTCGGAAATGACACAACCAGTAGCATTAGGACACATAGTGTGGTAATTTTTTATTATTATGATATTATTTTATTATCCTTAACTACACGATTTCTAATAAATCACGATAATTAAAGATAATTACCATCGTTACTATTCATAATGTCCAAAAAAAGAGTATTAAGTACATAATTTGGACATTCTGATTCCAAATATGGAATCCATTTTACCAAATTCCAAACATAGAAACTGAAGTAATTTATTTAAATATAATAATTCTCGTTGTCAAAACCAATAGCGATTTTTTAAAAAAATATCTATGAAAAGTTGGGCACATGTTTATGCCCAATTCCAAAGTGAAATTAATTCTTATGACCACCATTAAATTAAATGGTAATTTTGTATTCAAATTACACATTAAAGACAATTAAAATGATAATCAAACTATATAAATAAATTAGATAAAATATTTGTTTTGTTGTAAAATGCAGTATTTTTCACTATTTATTAAAAAATAAACATTATCAGAAAAATATCAAAAAAATTTCCAAGTTTACTTTTAATGTCCCGATTATAATGAATTTGATTAATTTGAGAAATAGAGCTTATAAAATTATCAATAATTCGATTAAAAAATGGTTTTCAATCAAAACGAAGTAAAACAATATTTTTAAAAATATTACAGTATTCTATGCTTAAGATTGGATTTATTCTCATTTTAATCCTCTAAAACACTATCTAATTCATAAATAGACATAGATAAGAAAATATATTATTCATTTATTACTTGGGATGTTACATATACCTTTACACATAATCGTGTCTAATAATTATTGGATTATTATATTTTAATAATCTTATCATTATCATTATTTCTATGGAATTTTGGGGATGTTTAACACATGTTATAGAAATATTATATATTAATATTTCATGTACATAAATTTATTATGCTCACATCACTTATAAAAGGTCACATAATATGAAATTTTATTTTGAAAACATATGCCACAGAGATCAACCAAGAAATTCTAATGTAATATTCTATATTTCATTCCCACATACAAGAGTTTATTTTCATACCTTACTATTATCCTTTTAATGAATAACGTGTTATCTCAATGTGGATACAAATAATGGTGAAGAACAATTTACCTGGTATGTTTATTTTTTTCATCTTTTAAATCCATAAATTTTATCCAATTAATGGTGATATAAAAATATATGTAAATTATATATGCATAAATTATTTAATGTGGAAGAAGTAACTCATATTCAATAGTTTTTTTTCATGAAATGTAAAATGATATTGGGTCTCATCTGTATGTGCGACTACCTCTTCAACATTTCTATGTTATTCATTAATCATATATTTATTAAATTGAATTTATAAACAATGGATTTCATTTCATCAATATGATATATACAAAATGATACTGATTATAGAAGGGTGATGTATTAATTTTCATTATTTCATTTGTTCTATTGAAATGTTGACACATCATTCACATGTTCCTAGGAACTACCATCTCTACGAAGTTATATGATTCATTTTTGATCCCCACATTATTGGGTTGATTATAAAATTTTATATATCAAATAAAATTTATTAATTTTTTATAATTAAAATTCACAAGATAATGAAACAAATAATATAGTCAAAGGATAGAGCCATGAATCCAAAACATGATTGGAAAAAAGATGAGTTTTCACCAGAAACATTAATTTTTAAAAAATTTATTAATTCAAATATGAGGATCTATTTTATGTGAATAATTTATTTTAGTATAAATATGAATACAGTTGTATTATAGATATATAATAAATTTATATTTATAATTATTGGTCATATAATAATGTATGAAAAATTCATGAATTCATGTTTCATATTTCTGTTATAAACTCAAATTTTTATTTTAAATTTAGTCCCTTTTTGTATTAATAAACAACGTGTAAGTCCCATGTAAGGGATGGAGACTTTATTTTATTATTTTTTTCAAAATTATTTTCCTTCCATATCAGTTTTCATTAAATTTTTTAATATAATATTATAACTATCAATGTAATGTTTTTATAAGATAAATTTCATTGAAATTAACATTTTTTATAGTATTGAAAAAAATTTATTATTAATTTTTTCTACGAGTAATTTTTCACATTCTCTACCAATGTTTTAAAACAAAATTTTCAACATTTACCACATAAATAGATTTTCCCCCTACCATAATAAAAATTTAATTACATATTAAATAACATGTATCCAAAAAAAATTTCAACAATAATATTTTTCACTTTCTCATTTGAATTTTTACGAAATAGTTATCAATATAAATGTGTATTGATTTATTTATAGAATGATAATAATTTTCACTCTCATTTATATCATTTATTTTACATAAATTTACAAGGTTGTCTTTTTTAATAGTCACTTTAACATAATTTTATATTTTAATATTACTTTTATTACTATAATACATTCATTTCATATGTATTTATAACCATAATTAATCATTTATTGATATATGGTTCTTTACTCATTATCATTCAAATACTGAATCTCCCTATCACACATTATCACTTTATTTGGAATTATTTTATCCTCTATGTCATTATTTTTTGTATCATGGATTTATATGTTATGAATTTTATAGTTTTGATATTATCCTAAATATATAACATTTTATTATATAGTTTTATATGATTATATAGTATTAATAATTTTAGTTAACATATTTTTAATATATTATATATTTTTTATTGAGGCTTGTTAAATATTTTATTATATGAAATATTCAGAATGAATTCTATTGGGAATCCAATATATTGTGAATGGATGCAGAATGTAATTGTTCAGTGGGGGTCATCTATAGATATACACAAGATGAATCTATGTTTCACATTAAACAAAACTATTTTTCATGATAAGTAGCCTAAGACTCTAAAATAATTTATTAATAATTTATTATTTGATAAATTAATTATTTATGTGTCCATTGTTGATTAAGAGGCCATAAAAATATTCAAGATGAAATAGAAAAAATAAAAATTATTTTTTTAATAATTATAATAAATATAAGAGATGAATATGTGGGATGAAATTGTTGATGAATCGTTAGAATATGTTGATCAGCTTGATGATGATATTGAAAGACTAGAAGAACTTGTGAACATACAATCACGAATACTTGAATGCATAAATGGAGTAGTGGAACTAAAAATAATAATTGAAGAATATAAAAATGAAATTAAAGAAATTAATATGTTATTGGAAGAAAAAACCAATACTATTGATAGGGTCCACATATATGTTGGTACTCTTTGATGTAATCTTGAAGTAGATCAAGCATCAAAGAATTAATGAAGATAATAATGTTAGGAAAATATTAAAATGAAGAATTGTGGACGAGAGATGTGTGTGGTTATGAAGAGGAGGAAAATACTATGAATTATCAAAGATCATATTTCATGGGAAATAGTGGAATAATTTATGATGGTAAAATATCACATGATTATATAATGTTTTCCAGAATAAAGTCAAGATGAAAATTAGTCTTGTTGAAATGTCAGTTGAAATAATAAAAAAGAAACCCTCAATTTAATCGGAAAGATAAAATGATGATTTTCCCCATGTATCCTGAAGTGATAGGAACCATAACAGTGTTCATATAGAAGGATACATTAAAGTAATTGAAATAAGAAGAAATTTCCACCGGGGAAATCATATTTATGTTGTTATATTTTCCATAGCATGTCATATTACAAAGGGATAAGGGGATATTTTAATGAAGAAGATATAAGAGCTCAACAAATGAGTACATACTCATATCCTACATCTTATAGAAGAAATAATTTCTATGGATACCCTTTATAGTGTTCTATCCTTGGTCCCAAATCTATATATTTCATGTAGATGACTGATAAAATAAATTCATACAATTCTATGAGATAGGTTAATATTTGACAACCAAACGGTTCATCTATTTCGATGAAGTTTTCTCCTGTGGAAGAAGATTATGAGTATGAATAACCAAATTACATGGAATAAATAATTTAAGGTTCATTTTTGTCTTATTCTAAATCCAATACCTTATGGGAAGAAAAGAGGAATATTCATAAATTCAACCATGCCGAAGTAGCTCTCATATAAACCAAGTGTATCATCATCTGGATTCATGGAAGTTGATGTTTATCTTACATGGAAGATGATGATGAACTATTATAAAATGTTAATAAAATGGTTGATTGAATCGTGAGTTTAATTAATGATGATGCATTAAAGATCAAAAGTAGTGGGAGTACGAAACTTTCCCAAGGTTAGATGAAGAAAACTGAAGTTCTTTATTAATATGGATTACATCATAATATTCTTAGTGTTAGTAAACATTGTGAATCATGACTAAATGAGAAATTCTACCAGAAGTGTTGTAATATAAGAGGAAATACAAGGAATATTCTTATGAATTGATGAATAACATAAGGGAACTTGTATGAGGTTGACACTAAGGAAAAAATTCTCTACATGATCACTGAAGAAGAAAAAAATTTGTTGAGTTAAAGATTAGGGAAATTTATTGTCAATACATTGAAATTATATCAAGGAGGAATATATTCATAGATATTTCTAACCTAAAGAGTGAAAAAAAAATCATGTGATGTATGCATGCATGGGGAGCTGGTATGAAGTACATATTGGCCAAAGATGACCAGGGCATTATATCTGCTTCATCACGGCCATACAGATATATGTTGGCTGATAAAATATGATGGAATTCATGTAAAAAGGTAAATTTTTATTTCAATGATGATTATAGTAGAATGGAATGTGTGATAGTTATACCCATGAAACATCATGTTCTTGATTTAATGAAAACTTTTCGAATAATTGTCGCGATTGATACTACGCAAACAATCAATGTTTTGTGATCTCAAAATCAATGGGAATACACACCTATTGAGTTTTAATATAACCTAAAAATGAATGTAAATCAAATTTATGTGGACACTATGAGAACCCCGTAAAAAATTATTTTTTGAGCATAAGAATCGATAGTTGAATAGTATGTCCAAAACAATACTAATGGAGGGTCGTTTCTTTCTTAATTATTTCAAATAGTACGTTCAAGCTGCATTTTTTATTTAAAACCAAACTGGGATGTATATCGGAGGAATGAAGAGTCCATATGAGTTTTGGAATGGAAGGAATATCTAGTAGAAATATTTCTATATTTTATTAAGTAAATGTTTCATATGTAATAAAGAAGTAAATCAAGGAATGTATGGTGATGCGGTAGATGACGGAATATTCATTGGATATTCAATGAATATCCAAGCATAAAAATTATTAAACAAGAAAAATATATCAATTTTTGAATGAATTGATTTAATAATAGTTGAATTGATGATATCAAATACTATGAGTGGATCTTATGCAGATGCGATTGATGATGAAAAATTGAGAGGGTGTATAATAGATTTAAATCATGATGTGTATGAAGATGATCAACAGATTTAGGATCCTCAATATCATGTTGACACTAAATAAGTTTTAGAAGGGGAAACCATGGATGGAGAGAATTAAGTTGAGGCTCAATGGAATAATAATATAAGACATATTGATCAATCCAACATCATCGTGGATGGGACTACAACTGCACAAACAAGGAGAATGATAAACAATGCTCAATTAGTATTCCTATCAATTCTGGAATCAGTCTATTTTGAAGAAGCTGTAAAGGATGAATCATGTTTTAATGCTATGAATGAAGAGCTGGACTGGATTAACAACATTAAAACATGGTACCTAGTTAATAGACCATTAATCCACAATGTGATTTCTAAAAAGTCAATTTTCACGATAAAAAATTATGATCTATGCAATATGATATTAAAAATTTCATGAAATTGGTGTAAAGGATATTCACAAATTGAAGGAATTGATGTTGAGGAAAAATTTTATCAATTTGATAGACTAGAGTTAATAAGGATATTTCGTTCAATAGAGATGTGAATAATATATAAAATATATCAAATGGATGTGAAGTAAACATTATTGAATGGTATTAATGATGAAGAATTCTACATTGAAAAAGAAGTGGGATTCATTCATGGAAATAGTGAAATGATGGTTTGTAGACTAATGAAATCATGTTGTGGTCTGAATCAGTCACCTTGGGAATTGTGTTCATGTCTAGATTCATATCTAGGGAAGAAAAAATATATAGGAGTAAGACTAGACCACAATATCTAGGTATATAATTATCTGAATGATCAGTTCACGGTACTTGTGTATGTTGATGATATAATTTTCGGTTTGAGTAAAAAGTGATTAGTGGATTAATTTTCCATAACATGAAATTAGAATTGTAAATTTCTATGATTGGTGAGATCACATATTTATTGGGACATCATTTGATATAAAGGAAGGACTACATATTCATTTCCTAGGAAAATTATGCAAGAGATCATATGAAGATATTAAAAATTGATGACTCCAAACCAATGTCGACACTAATTACGGTTGGAACCAGACACTGAATGCATAAGGATGGAATGAATCCTCTTCCACAACACTGGAATCATCATACATGTACAAGGTATGTATCTTCTATCACTATAGTTAAACCCTTTTTTTGATATCATACATGAGTCATCTTACACTAATGTTGAAACATTATATAGGAATATGGAATGGGACCTCTATTTTACAATAGAGTGGAACCCACATGTTGGGATAAGATATGGTTCTTAAATCTATTTATCAAGAGTGAATCACTCATGTTTTCCTAGGGAATGGGTCTTTAATGATCCCATATACAGGATCAGCCTTTTTAACATTGGAAATGGGGCTACTATATATATAAAAAGCGGAACCCTCCTTTTATACCATACAATGGGTCCTATATCTAGATTTTGTGTCCTCTAAATAGTGAGACACAATGTCATGGTTTTTATTCACATTGATCCTTCTTATATAAAATACCATATATGTTGGAAAATGATGATATACCGGTGGAACTGCAATATGACCCTTTTATTAGGGTGGGGTTTGCGATAGAGATCTCATTTCACTTTAGTTTGTGCTTAGCTTTGGATCGTATATATATCTATATCCATTATTTTTTATTGTGTTACTCTATTACTATGATTTAAGCTATGCACACCTATCATTTCACTTGCTGCAGCTCCCTTAAGTATTCGGGGTGTCCTGCTGGGTAGGTATATAAACTACCATGCTTGGAATTTTCCCCATGTGTTATTTTTTATGTTTATTATAGAAATGTTGGTTATGATTATAGTGGAACATATATATACATTTTTCATTAAACTACATATGGTAGTCGGGGCTTTGATATCTCAGGTCAGTCTCTCTCAACATAATCTAATTTCAAATTTTCCATTTCTGGACACATTTCAGTATGGGAATGTATTTTTCCTCTTTTTAATTTATAGTGCATGTTTTAATGGTCTGGTATGCCCTATATTATGTTACATTCAAATTCTTTTATGTAGACGTGCAATATTTTATTATTATTTCAATTTTTATTGAGATATTTGGGAATGTTTGTGTATTAGAATGTAGGAAAATTCATCCTATATTAGTAATTCCATTTGGATAATGTCCTTATATACTAGCCTATGGAGGTGTTATATGGGTAGTTTTTTCTTGAAACACATTAGGTAGGGTCATAAATAATAGTACATGGCCCGAAGTATATGGTAATGACCAAGTACTGGAGGAAACATTGTTTATCATACTGCACAAGCACTAGAATGTTTACACCAACACGCCCTGGATCATGGGCAGTTCCCTGAGTGACTGAGGCCGACTTTGAAGTCCCTTTTCATTTCATGTATGGATATATGGTGAGTGGGGCATGTACTTCCAATGACATGCCAATGTACCATGGCAGAACCACATGTCATGTGGGTCCCCTTACATGTTGTGTACCGCCTATTTTTTATGAATCATCCACCTCTCAAGCCTCTTTTCATTGGACTCAGATTTTGTCCCTTCAATACCCTATACTAAGTAGTTTTTCACATTGAACATAATTTATTAATTATTTGTGTTTTTTGAGATACATTGTTGTATTTTCCAAGTGTGATGCTTTTTTTGGGGATCTTCGATGAAAACACTAATCGGATAGTAGCAAACCTACTCGAATAGAAAATGGTTCCTCTACACTATAGTTGAATCGACCATTGGTGTCAAAGAATGGGTCATATACCACTAGAGTGGAACACTCCTACATTTTTAGGGACTGGTTTATCTACCACTACATTCAAAACCTCCCTTTAATATTTGGAATGGGTCATTTACCCCTAGAGTAGAACACTAATTCTTACATAGTGAATGGGTTCTCTATCAATCTAAAAAGTGTAACCCTCCTATTTGAACATGGTTTACGTAATCCATAACACTACAAAGAGGGGAACCATTCTTTTTCACTAGAGAATGGGTCCTCAATATAACCATATAGTTAACCACATATATTGGAATAGGGAATGGTCATTTATATATCTATTATGTGAAGCCTCCATTTTTACCTAGTTATGGGCCTTATACCTATAGTTTTCAGCCACTCCACAATGGTACATAATGATGTGGTGTGGCATGGCATAACATCTTAATTATTTAGATGTACAAGATGATGGGAATCATTGATTGGACTCTTGGATGTTTTGGGAGAAACATTTCTGAGGGTGGGCTATGAGATATAGATCCCCTTTCTCTCTCAGTTAGGATTCTTTGTTGAGAACACACACACACACCCATATATATATATATATCCTTAATGTATTAGTTTATTACTCAATATCAATGGGTTGAGCCGCCAATTCCTATTTTTTCTTTTACTACACACATTTTTATTCAGGGCATTGAACTGGTTATGTATATTTTCACACATGCATGGGATTTATCCATGACTGCCTTATATTATAATGTAATTTGATAAATCAGTGTAAATTATAAAGAATCATAAGGGTTCTTGGAGAATTATAATGTGTTTGGTGGGTGAGTCTTTGATATCTGGTGCTAGACTCTCAGTATAGTCATTTTTATGTCTTGTTAGGTTGGGACATCATTTTTCATGGGCACATATTTTCCCCTTTTTATTTACCAATTTAGGTTTTCTTACTCAATTATTTTCTAGATGTTGTTACAGTCATGGTTATTATTTATATATTTCATCTTTAATCATTATTTCTCTTCACCAAATCATAATGAATGATTAGTGCATGTGTATAGGATCATAGGAAAAGGTCTCCAATATTAGATATTCTTTTCAACGCTTGTCTCTAACCCATGGAATATAATGATTATGCCAGTACTTGACATTTATTAATGAATTTATCTTAATAGATAATTGTTAAACTATGATAACACATAATGTAATTAATTTTATATAGATAGAATGATGTAGTGATTGTTTCTAATATTTGAGTAAAATACTAGAAACTGTTCTTATGTTGACCTTGTATGAAATGATTTAATTTTCAATTATAATGATTTATTAATGAAAATAAGTACATTTAACTAAATATAAAATTATTTGGTTTTACGTAAAGGTTAAAACCATTTTTATCCTTGTAAAAACAAATTCTCACATGAATCATAATTAATTGGTATTTGTTTTCATACCAATGTATATAAGAAGAGGATACCTATATATATATAATAGTGATAAATCCATAATAAATATATATATGATATAAATATTAACTAAAAAAGTGTAATATATATGAAAATATTTAATATTCTATAAATCATCATCATTATATGACTGAAAAAAAATTCATAAATGATAAATCATGGAATTATCATGTTGTTCTATCCTTGTTAAGGATAAAATATTATACAATAATAAATGTATAGTATCGAAAAACATGACATCTATGATGAAAGGTTCTTTATAACCAATTTTCCTTGTAAATATTTACCAATTTTTAATGCCTCATAAAAATATTCTAAGAGAAATTAACACTTGGTTACCAAATAAATTAACTATTATTCAAAATGGAATAATTATTAAATTCATAATAAAAAATGGTTGAATAATTAGTTTTGAAATAGATGTAGCGTGATGTTTTTATAATAGTTTAAGTCAAAAATATTTTATAAATCTTATAAATTTAATTTCACTATTCAGCCAAATTACATAAAGAGTTATAAATATTTTTTATATTTTTTTGGGGTAAAAGAGAAAACTACATTTAGTTAACTACAATATATTTTGAATAAGAATCTGTTGCTCAATGAGATTATGAAATCTAACACATAGATTATTATGATAAGAGGAAAATTTTAATATTTATTTCTAATTGAAAATCTAAATTTTTTATTTTAATATAGTATTGAATGGGTTATTATTGAGTTTTTAACCGAGTATTTATAAATTTTCTAGATATTATGGTATTTATATACCATGTAAAATTCCTAACTTTATAATTGGTAACTAATTCTATGCATTCATTCAAAACAACATCAAATAGCCCTATGTGAGATTCATAATAAATTGTAAAAATAGTCTTAATAGTATCTACAGTTTCCAAAACATTACACCTTCACCTATGAAGAATTAAAAATAGTAATGTTTCTTATAATGAATAACATATATGAATCGGGTTGGTTTAATTTTTTTTAATAAGGACCTGTTACATAACATATGTGCCTTTACATGGACGTTCATGATTGAGTTTTTATTGGGCGTTCTATTTGGTAACTAGTTTGTGTACATGGTTTTCGTTTCTATTTATTTCCACAAAACTAAAGTTTTATTATTATTAGAATATTAAGAATAACAAATTCTGATTATAAAATTAGAAAAATAAGTTTACCTTTTAGTAATTTAATTTTGATGTCAATTTTTTTGTTCACTTCAATGGTTTTTAAGAAACATGTATACATATAATCCCAATTAAATGAGTATACAAGATTAAATATCTAGAAAATAAATTCAATGATTAAAAAACATATCGTTTATTATTTTAGAGGTTGAAATAAATATGATATTAACAAAACTATTGTAAAAGAAATGTTTTAAAAAATTAATATATATTCAACCATATGAATTTATAGTGGGAAAATGTTCTAAATTATTATATATTAGACTAATTTTTTTTTAAATGTAATTATTTGGAATTGAACTAATGTAAGGGATAATTATGAACTTATCATCCATTAAATAAAAATAATTAAATAATATGTATATATCGTAGTTTTTTCAAAATTTGAGAAAGGATGTGTAGTTACATATATAGTTTAATTTTTTCTTGAATATATCACAACATAATAAATTTATAGTATTTTTAAGTGTCCAAACATAAGAAAAAGATATATTTCACCCTAAAAACAGTGATATATCATTTATTTATGTAATATTTATAATTAAGAAAATTCTAATATACAAGATATATTTGAAAGTATTATTCTAAAAAAATAAATTCTTAATCCTATTTCTTTACTTAGTAACATAGTATTTTAATATAAATATAAATTATTTTATAATGAAAAATTATATCATTTATTTATCAAAAATAAATATATGATGTGTAATTGAATGAATAATTAAGTGTACTTGATGTATAAGAATAAAAATTTTGTTGATCTACTATGGTATCCTGGTTGTAATAAAATAAATTTGACCATAATTATTTAGGGAATTTGTTTAAATTTCAATTTATAGAATGTTTTTTTTAATAGAGGATGTTAAAAATGACAAAAAAGTGATCTTATAAATAATTATATAATTTATAATATTTTTTGGTAATAAAAAATTAATAAGTTATCATTCATTTACATTATTTTATAGAAAAAAATATTTTTATAACATAAGATATTATAATTTGATTGTAAATTATAATTAAGGGTAGAAAATATTTTTTCTATTAGTTATTAATATATATCATGTCTACAAGAATAAAAATTAGTAAAAAGTATTTTATTATGCTTTAAACAAAATATATTTATATATATGAAAAAAAATATTTAAGTATTTTTTAATTAGGGTTTTCATTTGAGAGAATTTATCAGAATTCAATAGTATTAAGTCATTTTGAATCACTATTTAGAAATGGATAACAAATTCATTAACAGTAATCAATGTGTGATCACTAGAAGATTAAGATATGTGTTTCAAAATATATATTTATTTTATATAAAAAATGATTACAGATCCATAAATTATAGTGTTATCAAAGTTGTATTTCAAATAATAAATATATTTATCTATAATCAATCTTAATATTCATGTCAAGAATAAAAAATATATTTATTTAAAAAAATTAAATTAAACAATTATTTTATTTATACATACATATTTATTTTATTTAATTTTTTTTTCAATCAATTATTTACTTCATCAATAATATAATAGGGTGATTATTTGGATATTTTTCATAACTGGAAAAATAATAATAGGTACAGTGAAATATATAGAAAAAAATAGAAGAAATAATATTGTAAATATGCCAATTAATTAAATCAGTAAACATGTAAGTCACATATAAATTCTTCACACAAATGTTATAAAATATTTTTTATAAATAACACATCTTAGTTAAATTCAACTATCAAAATTACCAGTATGATACCAAACTATCTGGATATTATTTATCTTCAAGGGTGATATATCAATTTCATATAAAGATATTTATTTTCATGATAGAAATATTATCTTATTATTTATAATTGATTATTATTAAACTAAACATTTGAGTATAAAATATAAGTAATGATTTACACCCTGTATTGTATACAAGGATTATTAATGTAAAGACCTTATATTTTATAAATTTATATTTTTTGAATTAAAATACTCTTTCATATATTTTACATTTAACGTAACATTGAATATATCCTACGTTATATGAAAGATCCATTTTAATCCAGCTTTTTATGCAACACCATATCAATCTATTACTACACACAACACATTGATTGGATTTTAGTACATGAAAAAATATGTTTATATTGAGTTACACACAATCATGGGTTCCTTGAATGACTTGTGTGTTACATAATACCTAGTTATAAAAAAATAAAATATTTTATGAATATCATGACTAAATTATTATTATTGTTTTCACATATTTATTGGTATAATGGTTATGAATAACTTTAATTAAATTATGAAAGTATGGTTTACTCATGTATATAAGACTAATTATAAGCTGACTAATTTAATATAAATGAATATAAAACCCTTTGAGAATATAAGAAATATTTTGAATGAAATATATATTTATGAAATCAAACATGTTTTACCGTAATAAAATAATTAAACCAATTTTTCTATATTATTATATATATATATTATTCATTCCATTATTTTACTATCCTCTTATCTTATTTCTAGAAAATATATACGAATAAATATACCCTTAAGCATAACTATATATATTCTTTCAAAAACAAAATATAAACACCTTCTAATGTTGCATATGTATTAAATAAAATTTTTATCAATTCTATAAGGAATATTTTAGGAAATAAAATTCATTTTTCAGAACAAAAAGTCTCTATTATCATGGGGTGAATTTTTAATCAATTTATGATAAGTTTTATATTTGGATAAAATGTGATAAATAAGGAATTTTAATTGAAAAATTATCTTTCATCTAATTAATAAGATATATTATTATAATTTTAATTTTTTTATAAAGTAAAATTATAACACTAATACATAAATTTATACAATATATATCATTTGAATCAATTTTATATTTAAATTCTATAAAAATTCATTTCCCACTTTTTAAAAGTTTTAATTTACAATCCATTACCTCGTCTCATGTATGGGATTAATTTTATTTTTATTTCTTCCAATTATATCCTTGGAAGTTGTAAAAATTGATTCTATATTATAATTTATATTAACTAATATTCTAGAGTATAGTCAACATTTTTTTTAGAAAATATATTATTGAAACTAATTATAATATTTCATAATGATTAAGGTCCTAACAGGTTTACATAATTGTTAAATATTAAACATAAGGGGCTACATAACCAATAAATTTGATAAAGATAAATTTTATGTACAATTATAGTTAATATAGTTCCTTTTTTGGAAAATGAACCATTATTGGTGGAACCCGATGTATGTTATGTATCTCAATAGTTATTATCATTTTCTATTTATAGGAATGCCACTCCCCCACCGATTGTAAATTTTAAATCACCTCATCACTTATTTACACCTATCAAGAAAATTTCCTCAACAAAAAAATTCCAAAATAGGAACTAAAATTTCATCCTCTCATACTAAAATCATTACATTGGGAATCAATAAAACCATATTAGTCCTTTCGTGAATAATAATGGGAATTACCCAAAGAAGAAGTAATATCCTATAACAAGAAATATTTTTTTCACTATCCACACTATAAAATAATATTATTACATTATTATATAATAACCTCAGTATCAAAAGAATAATTTAATTTTTTGATATTTATTGTTTTACCTACACCTTTATAAGAATTCAAATAATGAGAATCACAATCATCATTCAACTATACAGCAAACTACTATGTCGTGAACTGATGTATATCATTCATCCATTACCACCAATTAAAGTTGAAAATAAGGTTCTTATTACTATTTTAATATTATATTAATGATATTTTTTATTTCATTATTGTTATATAATTTTAATATATCTCATTCTTTTATTCATTACATTTTAATGGAATATGATATCTTGGTTTGAGGATATATTGACCACTGCATCCCTAAAGTGATGTGATTCACTCAAACATTAAATGGAATGTATAAAAGGTGGGTAAAGTAAAAATATATGATATTAATACAATAATAATTCTACTATAATTATAATATATACACTTATATTTAATTTACATACTTTATTTCAATACAATAAGAATACATAAATTACATTCATGCATATATACAACCTACCATCTCCCTGAACTGTGTATTCCATTCTAAATTTCTATATTTTATGGATTTGTATAAATATATATTTACAAAATATATCTAATATTTAGGTCATTATAATTGTTATCATTGTTATATAATAATTATATAATAATATGACTAATAATATAACAAATCTAAACATATGTGAAAAAATAGTTTTTTACCTAAAACATAACATTACCCATGAATTGTTAATGACTACATAATATAACGAGATATTAAAATCATTATATGATATATTTTATAATTATTTTCACTTTTATTTTATTTAAAATAAAAACTTAATATTTATATATGTGTTATAAAAGAGTCAAAATAATGTAAATACTTTTGGTAATGGTTTTATGGTATCAGTTTTATTTTTTGTGAGATATGTTTTATATTCAACACATATTTATATTGTATTCTATATTTACTTCACTTTTACATGTTATATAAAGAATTTAAATTATTTAATAATATTAAATGTTTCAATTGAAGTTAATATTTAATGGATTTCATGATTCAATAATTACTCAAGTAGTAAAAGGACTTCTAGTCTGAATTTTATTTCTGCGAGCCTAATTCTATATTAAACACTTGATACTTTTACAATTTTTATGTAATAAACATGTGTGTATTATATGAGTATTAAAAAAATATTTATGTCTATTTAATGATAAATTTAAATATTTCTTTTTCATGGGGTTTATGGATGAAATGTTACCAAATTATAGAAGTATGTTCATTAATTATTTTCTTTATTTGGGACACATTCAATTATATGATCCTATATTCTTCTATGAGGAATATATACATCCAAATTACATGTTATATGATGAATATCACTATTTATTGATATTTTATGATTGATTTAATGTTATTATATGATGGGGATTTTTATTCGACGTGTTAAAAGTTTATATATAAATTATCATTATTTATTGAAAATATTTTGGATTATACTTCCATTGATGAAATATTATGATCCATATCTCAAGAAATAACATTAATTTTATTCTTCAATGGTTGTATAAGAAATATTTATATAATTGTAACATCTTTTTCTCTAATTAACGTAAGATAATTATGATATTTCCTTTTAAGAAAATGTAATTTAATACCTTAATCGTGTAAAATAAATGTTTTATCCCCAATTTATTTGTTATAAGAATGTTCTATAATATTTTTTTACATTATATTTTATGCTCATGTTCATGGAAAAAAATGTGTTTACATTTTTTTGTTTTAAAAAGGCATTTTAAATGGTATTCAATTCATCATATATAAGTTTTTAATGTTATTTTCAAATAATTATTTTCAAATTGGTTTATTATTTAAAATATTAATGTTAAGTGGAATGTGTATTTTAATCAATATATTTTCTATATTATTCTTAAATGATATATAATAGGATTTCATAGTGGTTTTCATGGAAACAAGTTTTGAAACTATTTTATTTTATAAATAAAATTATATATAATGAAATAATATTTTGCCATATGAAATAATCCAAGTCATATTTAAAATTCCTTCATCAGATAAGATAAAATCCATTAATACAGTATTTAATTTACATTAAATATGGTCTTAGTACACTATTCTTATTACTCATTTGAATATTTTATGTTTATGAATAAAAGTGTTTTATGGAACTCAATTCTATTCAAGAATATATTATCCAATATAAATAAATCATGTAAAATAAAATATATATATATATATATATATATATTAATTATTCTTATTTACCACTACCAAATAAGATACAATTTTATATTTTGAATAATATCAAATAATTTAAAAAATCATAAGGAAAAATACATTGGAATAGTTGAATAATGAATAAATAAATTAACCAATATAAATTTATCATGTGGTACTTATAATTGATGATTAATACATATTATAATCGATGATAAAACCACAACATTGGAAACATAATAATATGTTGATCAATGAAGACTAATTAGTGGATTGGGATGTGTTTTAATTTGTATCACTGATATGGGTGGATATTTTACTAATGATTATATGTGTGCACATTGGGTCCACCAAATCTATGAATACATTCTGTAGTTTCCAATGTTAGCAGGTAATTATGTGTGTTTATGGACATTTTAGTTCTCATCAGACCAAAACACTATTATCTACACAACGATGATCAAATTTGTATGTATGTGATTACAACCATTATAAAAGTTCTTGAAAATACATAAAATTACTTCTTTATACCTATATTATTATAGAAATTTTGTGATTCAATTACATTTATATTGGATTATGAGTAATGTGAAATGCTTACGACAATGTATAAAATCCAATATCATATTAAAAGTTATTATTAATGTGAGATCAGGTAAATCTAGGGATGAATTTCAAACATCACTAGAAAATCCACTTTGGTATCATGGTAGATATCTTCAAAAAATCTTTTTTGAAAAATATATAATGGATGATCTATAGAATGTATGTAATGATAATATGTTCATAACCAATTGGAATTATAACACCTTTATTTTTCATGTATATAAATCTTAATCAAGAAACATTTATCATTATATTTGTACTAGTCCATGTCATGATTTTCCATATTTTAGATTGCATCGATATAGAGGAGTAAAAACATTACATATGTTACCTGATTGAATTATTGTATGTAGGGATTCATGTTTAATGTTATTTGTTCTAAAATAATAATTTTACATTCCATATGAGTTATATAAAATTTTGATGAATATATACAACATCATAATGTACCAATGAATAAGGATGGGGCTTCCAGCAATTCAAAAATCCACGATAAATTCAAATTTTTCCTATATTATGAACTCACCAAGATGATTATCTTTAATGATAATGAATTTTATGAATAATACACATTAATGATTAATTATATGATTTTGTACTAGATAAAGATATCGGTATGTCCACCATTATCAAATAATATGTATTATAATACATTTCATGAAAATCCATGGTCCTATAGATAATTTAGCTATGACATTATTATGTTCTTTTTCAATATCATATAACTCATGTGTGGATGTTATATTAAAATATGGGGTGCAAGGATAATAACATCAGGATCATCATTCCATCAAATTGATATGGTAAATAAAAGTTATTCCACTATTATCGAATCAGGATATTTTCTTACTGAGATGTGATTCTGATGGACACAACCTTTTGTATAATAGAGGATTTTTTACTCAATAACCCCCAACAACCGTGATCCTAACGTTTGTAGAAGTGGGGGGATATGACTATTCATGATATGTTTATCCCAAAATAGGGATATAACATCCAATAAATTTATTTCATACGAGAGGCACATGGGATTTAATAGGTGCTTTAACAAATAAACATTAACAACAGAGAGATACGAGGTACATTAATATTTTCATCAGTTGAGAATAAAATATTTATATTACAAGTACTTGGTTTATAATAAAATAACTCAAAAAACAAAATTTTAGTATTTAATAAATATTCACCTATAAAAAATAAAATTAAAAATACAGATGTTCTGAAGTTACTATTACATTTAAATATTAGAAAAATGAAATAAAATTTTAAACATATAACCAATATGTATCAATTTATTTCAAAATATTGTAGGCATATATCTCATCACACTCTTATCATAATAAGGTATACCCAAATAACAAAAATAAAATAGTGTGTGGGGTTATATAAATGTATAGGGATAATCAGAATAAACATGAGGATCAGATGTCATAAAAGCAAATTAATCATTTCCTAGGAGCATATAGTAATGTAAAAATATTATAAAAACCTACTATATTATTTATTATATCATTAAAAAGTAGATATTATTAGCATCATCATAATAATATATATATATATAACATTACATCATAATCAAATTTAAAGGTTCACTTCTATTACATCATATAATTATCTGACGAATAATATTCTACTAAATGAATATAATTTATAATGAGAAGAAATTATTAAAAAACAAATTTTGTGTTTGTGTAATAAATGGATGACTTGTGACATCGATTTATTTCATGTAAATGTGTTACGTAAGTAAAACATATCATATTAGAGCTATTACTTAAATAACCATCATAAGGACTAGTATTGCATATTTCTTTCATGGAATATAAACTAATGATGTATCATGTTTGTTCCCAAGAAAAAAGTGATTAGTGTATACAGAGGATCATGTGTGAAAAAATAATGATATAGAATATATGTTGGGATACATTAATCAAAATACATATGAAATAAACAAAAATTTGTTTCATAATGAATACTAATTAATTTTATTTTATTTTAACATCAAAACACAAGAGAATGGAAATGAAAGAAGGTTATTTTCATAGAAAATTTATTGAAACTTTATAATTTATATATAAAAAATGAGGTCTTAAATAGCATAAATCGAGTAGTCAATAGAGGAGTGATACATGAAATGAAATAAGATAGGTAAATATTTCAAATTATAATATTTATTTATATATATTATTAGAGGTGAATATTAGTATAAATTGAATCCCTAGAAAAGTATGGGAAAATTAAGTAATTTTATTCATGTATTGACATAGCTAAAAAATTATATATGAATGATAAATAAATATATAAAATGGAAAATAAGGATAATGAATGTGTTCCCCCATATTGTGGACATATTGTGTGAATTACGAATATAAAATAATAGTACTTATATTAGTAGTGACTAAAAAATAATAATAAAATTGGAATTTATAAAATAAATTTGTTTGAGAAAATAAAATTAATATAATTTTTTAAATAGGGACATAAAACATGAAAATAATTGATATTTGAAAAAAAAAACACATTTAACTATAAAATCATGAAAAAATTTATCTAATGAAACATGTTGAACAAAAATATGTAAGTACATTACTTACATATTTAAAAATAATATTACCATAGATGTTAATTTTTTCCATCCATTTTATTCAAAAATTATTCATCTATTAGATACGTTTTTAAGTTATTATTTTAGTTTTTTAAATATGTATTTTTAAAAATAATTTTTATAATGTTAAAAATCATATATCATATTCTCGAATTGTAAATATTATATCGTATACTGGTGACAATCATCAGTGTAAAATAAAGATTATATGGTTTTTTTAGGTATTAATAATATATATTTTTTAATTATTCTCATGTATTTGGAGTTTATGATACATCATGGAATTGATTTAATGTCATTACAATTCAATAGAATGATTGAATAATTACTGAAAAATATTAATAAACCATGACATGTTTCTCTGAAATATTTTTTGACATACTAACCCAACAATAATGGATTATTTATAATATCATTACTATAATGAATTTTTTTATCATTGGATAATTATAAATACATATTTAAAATAATATATTTTAATAATACATTAAACACATTGTGTAGCCATGTATGATAGGAAAAAATGAAATTGAACACCATCATTATGAAATATTGTATATACATAAGATGGGAACGAGTTTGTTTGAAGAGATATGTAAAATGGATTTTCATTAATATTATTATTTTATAATTAAATAAAATTTAAAATTATATGTTGATAAGATGTGTTTATAATTGTAAAATAATATTTATATGGTGTAATATTTAAAAGAATCTAAAATGAATAAATGTATCATAAATTTACCCTCTTTAATTCACAACAATCAGAAAAGTCCACATGGCATTGAATGAAAATAATTATTTTTGAATATTGATTCCACAAAATTTTCATGATGTTTTAGCAAGTCAATATATTATATCATAAAATAATGAAAACTTTTTACATTCAGTGGAAATATGTGGATGATGGTTGAATTTAAATTTATAGGGAAGTTGGGGTTTGGAATAAAATATTGATTTCATCATAAATTTGAAAAATATGGTTTGTTGAATATATATATATATATATTTTATTATAAATTCGAATAATATATTACTCTTTCATACTTATTTAGTACATCAAGGATGATATTTTTGTTCTATTATTTTGCATAATACATAATCATATTTTTTAATATATATTACTGTTCATCTCATTAATTATCTTTTTATAAAAATTTTAAAGACCTCACCATTGATATTTTTAGAGAATTCAATGGATAGAATGAATTATATGTAAATATATTTTGTTCGAATGTTTAGATCCACGAGAAACCCACCTAGTCTAGTAGTAACTTGAATGAGGAACATTAAGGACCTATACACCAGGTTATGGAATATAGAATAGATACAATATTGAATAAAAAATGTCAGATTAGTATTCCTATAAAAAGACATAAAATTAATAAAAATTCAATATAAATTCATATCCTTGTACAAAAAAATTATAAATTAAACTTAATGGTATAACAACACATGTGTAGAACATTTTTTAACACAAATCTCTGAAGGAAATCTCTAAAGGAGAAATAAATGGGAAGAATAAAAAATCCAAATGTAATATTTTATTCTGGAATATGAAAAAACATATTCTATTTAATGAAACCTATAATAAAATATATTTCAAATAATCTATCCCATAAATAACCATTTTATTCAATTATAGGGAACCTCTAACTCCATTATCCCTAGTAGTTCAATTTATATCAATGAATTGTTTAATATACCATTAAACATGACCCATCCAATCATAAGACACGCAATATAGTGAATATAAATTTACCAACCTGGATATACCAAAAAATGATTTATACCAAAAATCCAATTATAACTAGTGACCAATGGAGACTCGTGAAGAATAATACAATGGAAAAACTAATTATGCTTTATGATCAAGATTGAAAAAAATGCATAATTGAAATAGTTATTTCATAGTTCCCCAAATTATCTTATCATATAGAAACAATATATTTTAGAGTAAGAAATATATTTAATTTTACATTCATTATCCAGTTATCAATATTATCTATATAGATTAGGCAATGTCCTAACATGTCTTTAGCATCCCAATTAAGCCGAAAAATTTTTATGGGACAAATTATTCAAGAATACCCAAACTCCCTCACCCATATTTCATATACCTAATAAATAAATAAAAAAATTAATAGGGTAGCAATGAAATTTTTTAATACACATTACTCATGAATTTTATAGGAAAATATTGGTGACCCCCACCCTAGAGGAATTGGTTCTCCCCAATAAAGCTATTTTTACACTCTATAAGGGAAAACCCCACACACCATCACATTGAATAGGTACATAATCAAGTAAATAAAAACTGAGACTCCAACAATCCAGGTGCTTTTAAACATATGAGTTTCACTTTTTCGATTATATGTTTTTTTCTTCTTAAATATGTAATTATGTTATCACAACTAACATGGTACAACTATTGGAACACCATAATAATAAATATAACACGATGATGAAATAAGAATAAACATTTTATAATGGAAGTCTTTATTAGAATATAATAGTAAAAATTACTTAAATAGTACCTATGATTAGGGATATGAAGAATAATAAAACATTTATAGTATATTGAGTTACCATGTATGGTATATTGATTTCTAAACACTTCAGTATGATGGTCATTTAATTTTATCTCCCAAATCATATGATTCCAAAAAGCACTTCATATTTAGAAAAGAACACATAGTATTGGTAATACATGGATACATATCATGTATAACCAATTCACATTGGGCCACTTTTCCTAGGATAAAAATTCCTATAAAGGTATAGATGATGTGTAATTCCGCAGTATAAACCAATTTTGTGTGTGTGTGTGTTTGAATGTGTTGTACATGAAAGGTCACAAAATATAACAATACATGGTTTCTGACTTATATTCAAAAGGAATGTTAAATTTTATATCATTAAATATCATAATGAAACCATGTATGAGTAACATGATGAGATATTTAGGATTACATATTGGGATGTATTTATTCAAATGATGAATTTTTTTAACGGAATCATAAATGGAATGCGACATGGGTTTACATTCTACATAGTCACAAAAATTGTTTAAAACCCATCCTCGATAGACAAAAATCAGAATCAGATTCATTAAATTGGAATTATATTCACAAAATCACTTCCAAAATGATATAATAGTGTGGGAGTAATAGAAAACTAGATATATATTTGAGTGATCCATATTATTTGAAAACGAAAATTATGATTAAATTTTTTTCTTGATGAAAATAATTTCAGGAACCATATATTTGAATGTCAATCATATTAATATACATGTAATCCTTCAAAATGGTTTGATTATAGGGGTGAGAAAAAATTATAAACAAGGGTTTCGTATGGTCATATATTATAAGAATCAATAAGAATATTCACAATGG
Organism: Viscum album; assembly: GCA_963277665.1. Taxonomy (NCBI): domain Eukaryota; kingdom Viridiplantae; phylum Streptophyta; class Magnoliopsida; order Santalales; family Viscaceae; genus Viscum; species Viscum album. Next base: position 603,824,165 of record OY728157.1, read on the forward strand.
AATGGTTGATAAATAAACACATATTCTATTTAAATAAATAGATAATGAATAATCAATATGGTAAGGTAAATAACTGGGAACACATACCAATTATTCCACAACTATGAAATAAATTACTCAATAGATAATATCATTATGAAAATATAATGGATAACATTAAATAAATTTTATTTTGTTGAAATGATAAAATATAGGACATCATGTCTGATGAACATGCTACATCTACTATAAAGATCTATCCTTAGGGAATTTTGATAATCATGGGTAGAAACTCATTCATCTAAAGATATCCAACAATTTCATAAATTGACACAAGTAAATGATTTAATGTTATATCTATAATCAGTCCCCATATATGTTTTCATTTCCACAGAATTCCCCATATATCATGTAGTCTATTTAATTCATGAACAATTTACCTTTCAATTAAGTATTTGTATTAATTAAATAATATGTGTTCCCAATATTTCATCAGAGGATCAAAAGAAATTCAATGTAAAACTATATTTTTTGAAAAGAGATATGATTTAATAAATAATAAAATATTAGATAAATAATATATTTATATATATATTCATGGAATATTTAATGTCTCATTCTCAAATTATGGATAAAAATATTAAAGCCATGATTTTACAACATTTATCCTCTCATATAATACCAACTCATGTGATAACTTAAATTGCCCAAAAAGTTATTTCATATAGTACGAATAATATAAAATCACGTAGAGTTGAAAAAAACCCTTTATAAATGAAGAATGAATGAAATAAGCATCTTTTTTAGAAATTATGGAATATATATCAATGAAATGTAATTTGACCATTGGAATTATAATATGACCAATAGGAATAGTAATTTGGCCAATAAAATTCTATAATCAACAATGATAGTATAAAAAATGTAAGAATCTTATCATTGGTAATATGATATAATTATATAATTGTACGAGTAAAAAAATGTTTTATAAACTATAAATTAAGTGCTAATGTTTTTAATAAACATAAATATTTATTAACATATTTTTAATATATAAATTAATTTCAAGAAATTTTTTTTCCTAAATATTTTCATAAATATTATTTTATTTCTTATTAGTATTAATTAATGTTGTGAAACTTTAAGTAATTTTTCAATAAATATTAAAATCAATTATATTTTAAAATTTAGTATTTCCTATATAAATAAAGATTATATTTTAAAAAAACATTTATCATATTATGTAATATATTTGGATAAAATGGAGTTCATTTTTTAATTATAACTGTCTATGAATATTTAGGGTGAATTTTTTGTATTTTCTTAAAGTTCTAGTTTTTTTGGTGAATTTTGAAATAATGTAATGTTTTTCATATAAACAATAGATATTAAATACATTATTCAATCACTTTCTAATGATTAAATCACCATAATATCGAAATAAATTTCATTATTTTAAATTATTTATTGGTAATTATACAAATACTCATGGAATTGCATAGAAATAATAACTAATTATTAAAATAATGAGAAAAAACTCATCTCGTCCACTATAAATAGAATGCATCACAACCTATTCACCACACACCTTATAATCCATGAATATTTTCTAATCCCTATATAATAATCTTCCCGTGTTACTTCTCCACATCCATTAGACTTTGGTCTCACCAAAATACAAATCCCATCTTCCATTACGATGTTCTCATGGATAAGAAATTCAATAGTCAAAATCCACTTTAGTTTTCCATTATTTTCTTTTCAATTTCGTTTATCTCATTATCCTTACCTCTCATCCTATATACAAATATGAATTATGAATAAATATTCTTATAGATACATTAATTAAATTTTCTCAATATAGAATCAGTCATCAAACACCTTGTTCTCTCCCTCTTTTTATAAAAATTAAAATATATTTTGGAATGTGTCAATTTAATGCCACCATGGATGATGCATTTCCATTTTACATTATGGCATTCCAAGAAAATCATGAAAAAATTATTATGGATAAATAATATTTTATTACACATATTTAAAATCAATCAATGTTTTAGATCAATTATATATTCAAAATAATAATTAGTAAAACAAAAGTAGTTTGTGATAATATAAAAATATCAAAAATAAATTTATCTTCATCATTAGTGTTTTATATAATTTTTTACCCTCATATATGAATAAAAATTATTTTTATGATCATTTAATCCATGGAAAGAAAAAAAATATAAATTCAACTCAATAGAATTAATCCCATTTTACCAGATCATTCATACATATATACAAGAGAAATATTCCTAAAAACTAAATACACAAACACAACCAAATGACAAAATTGAATCATATAACTCATAAAAGGCCATAAATTATCATAAATAATACAACAAAAAATAATTTTTAATACGTTTTTAATTAAATTATTATTTCATCTAGTTTCAAAAATTGTACATTATGTATATTTGAAGAACACTTTCATAAATAGTTTAAGGGATTCTTCCTGAACCTCCATTTTCATTCATGTTACACATTCTATATTATTATTGAAATTTAATTCATATTTAATCTATGTAATTATCCTAAAATTTGTTTGTATGTGCAAAAAATATTTTCCTCACTTAATTAATCATTATATTATGGAGAAATATTGAATTTAAAATAATCATTATTTAATTTCCTCGCTATAAGGGATCCTAATTTTAGGAAACATTCCAATTTCATAAATTTTTTTATGTATACTCGATAATCCATTTTAATAAATAAAATCTATTATAAAATAAATATTTTTACCTTCAAAACTATGTGATTTAATTTTTATTTTTATCAATATAATAAATCATTTATCCATTTTAAAGGCTCATTAATATTTATACTTAAATTTCCCAATAGTGTCATTTAATAATGATTTTTAAAAACACTTTTTAAATGTTTTTACTTTTTTTGGTAAATAGTTTTCATGATATAATCCCACATTCACATATTAATTTAATCCTATGAATTAATTTCATTCTTTCATGGATACCATTTTCATATTCTGTTTATTTACTCCTAATTCATCACATTTTCTATATGTGTGGAGTATGCATACTACTCTTTTATTTTATCATCATCATTCATTAAATATAAATAATAATTTTATCGTGGAAATTATTATTACAATTATCATATAATAATTTTACATATGTTGATGTTACTAAATTTAATCAAAGAAAAAATAATTTTTTCCGCTTTCAATGAAGGGTGGGTCATATATTTTCAAATCACTTCAATGCATCGAAATATCTCATGAGGAAAAAATATTTAACGACAAACCCATCATGTTTATTTAGAAATTGAATCAGATGTGTTTTTACACATAGAAATAAATACCCTTCTTGGTTTAATGTATTGGGTTCAAGATATATGATATCCAATAAATAATAATATTCATCATCTAGTATTATTTTATTACATCCCATTAGTATTTAATTATGAAAAATTTCGTGGGTGAATTTTAATTCAATGTATTCTGATGGAATTTGATTTTAAGATTATTTACTATTCTGTAATGTGCATACATTATTGAAATATATTAATTTATTATTATCTTATATAATTTTTACTAAGCATTTTAACTCCCCATTTTTTGTTTTCCTTCCGAAGACTACGAATATAAAATCATTAAATAAGTGAAAAGAATTAATTTTTTTATGCTCTATGTTTTTTTAGAAATGTAATATGGGAACCATATATATATATATTTAATCAATACTACTAAACTAATAGATACATGTTAATGTAATATCTTGTATCTATGCCATTGTAAAAAAATGACCACCGACTTTAGGTTTATGTGGTTGTGGTTGTTACATTTGTTATCAGAGAATGATTGGTGTAATCCATGATAAGTTGATCTTAAATAAACATGGTAATTATAATAACTCAATGTGGTGAATTTTTTTTCCCAATAATAATAATGATTATGTGAATACATAGTGTGTGCCATTATTTTAGGATGGAACCTAAGGGATATAACAAAATCATTACATGGAGACAAACTATGGATAGTTTTACTGTGAATTAAAACAAAATTACTGTTTTTAGTAGAGAAGATCATTTCTATATTATGACAGCTTAAAATTGTTTTGTTGAATAATCATATTACACCGAAGTAATACCTTTTCATGTGAAAAATACCCAATATTTTTTAGGACTAATAATCCATTGCTTTCTAGAATGGGGACCCAATACATTGAAAATATTTTTTTAGTGGGATCAGATGAAAATGAAAAGGACGTATTGAATGTTTATTGTCTCAAGAGATATTATGATAAATAGTGTTATTTGATTTCAACTGTTAATGAAGAATGAAGATTGAATAAATAGAATTTGGAAATTTAAAGGAAACATCCTTGAAAAAAAATTCATTAAAAGAAAAAGAATAAAATGAAGAGAAAATTCATTAGCTTAATGAAAACGTAATTATAGTGTATTGAAGTGTATGATGATAAATTAACAAGACTATCATGGTATTATATTGATTATATGAATTATTCAGAAGACAATATTGCTTATTTAATTGAAGGTATAATCCCATGTCCCTGAAGGGAAATTGATTCTAAAACATTTTCATCTTATGATGAAATAGTACTAACTGTCATCTAGAAGTGGAAATAATTTTTCTAGATCATATATGTTCAAGGGAAAACAAGAGAAGAATATGTCTTCTAATATCCATGTAAAAGGTGAAACATCAAAGAAGAATAAGGGAATTAAGAAATTTCCATTATAAGGAAATTTTGGGAAGAATCAACCTTTTATGTAAATTAATGAAATATTATTTTTCTATAAATATAGAGAAAGGGATATCAAGATAATTACTATCATGGGAAGAAAAAAATAAATGATTTGCAATGCTTTAATTGTAATAAAATGGGGAATTTTTCAAATTAATGTCTAAAGTGTTATACAATCTACCATATAAGATTCCTTGTATAGATGATAAACCTTATGTGATCACTACAACTAAGGTAGAAGTTCGTAATGAAGAGGTGGAAGGTTTTGTAATCTTACCATCAGATATAGAAAATTATTTATTTGATTATGGATCATCACACTCTTCTATATCTAATTATTTTTTATGAAAATTAGAACAATGAATTTTGATTTTGTAAGAGAGTTTTCAGAAAAAAATATTAATTGATGTCTAGTTGAATCAAATATGTGCCGATCAGTCCATTATATGCCCCAAAAAATGTTTTACTTAACGACCTTTTCATCATACCCATGGTTTTTTATAAAAACTAATCTGTACATGATTGTAATATATGAAGAAAAAGAGTATTACAATAATAAGGGAATAATAGTTTGTCTGAAAGATATCAAATATCATATCAGTATATGAGAAAACTCATTATCATATAACTATATTTATCCACCCCTTGTAAACCTACTGAATGAAATTATTATGGAGGAAAATAAATAATCATATAGGTGTGTGGAAATACAAAATCCAAAATCATAATGTGCCATTTGTTCAATAATACATTAATGTATTTCTTAAAGAGTTACATGAACACCCCCAGAGCTCGACAATGAGATTACGATTGATCTAATCCCTAATTCAGGAACAACATAAAATACACTATAAGGAATGAAATCTGTGGAATTGTTTTAGATGAATAATCAAATAGAGGTTATAAGTAATAATGTATTAATTTTCACCAGTGTTTATCCATTAGGATCACATGACCAATATGTTATAAAGATTCAACGATACTTGAACTGTTCATTGATTATCAAGAAATAAATACTACAAAAATAATTAACAAATATAATCTTTCTCACCTTTATGACATATTTGATCAAATACATAGATCACTGTATTTCTTTAATACTGACCTTTATTCTGGGTATCATCATTTTCGACTAATGGAGGAATATATTCTGAACACATCGTTATAGACAATGTATGGAAATTATTATTTTACCGTAATTCTATTTGGATTGACTACTAAACTCTATATTTTAGTGTATCTAATTAAAATATAATTCAAGGAATATCTTGATGAATTCATTGTATTATTAAATGATTATATTTTATAAAATTCTATGATATTTGATGCCCACATTAATCAGTTGCATATTATTCTTGATACTCTCAAGAAAAAATAGGTCTATTATTGATTTTTAAATTGTGAAATATACCATTATGAAATTTATTTTCATTGAAATATTGTATGAATATTTATAATCTCAGTTTTTCTTATGAATAAAATGGTAATCCATGAATTTCCAATACCAATGAACCTTACTGAGGAATATGGATTCATTGGTTTAGTTGATTACTATTGGTATATTGTTTATAAAATTTCTTTATTGGCTAACCTATTAACCAAGACCACATGTATAGGGGTTTTGTTCTTATGGAAAAAATATTGTGTATGATGGTTTGAAGAATTTAAGATAATGTTAGTCAATTTTACAAATATAACTATACCATTAAGGAAGGATATGTTTTTCATCTAAAGAGATTAATCTATGAAAGGACATGGTTTTGTCCTTGTGGAAAATAATAAATTTATTTAATACTCATCAAGGTAAATGAAGAACCATAAAAAAATTATCTAACTCTTGATCTCGAGTTAGCATCCATAATATATGAAATGAATATATGATTATACTCAATGTATGGGGAAATATTTTAGATATATACATATTATAATATATAAAAATACATATTTACACACAATTAACTCTATATTATTCAATGGATATGGCTTGAATTACTCAATGATTTTAATTTCTCAATACCCTACCATCATGGTAAAGTAGATAAGGAATCATATGGGTTAACTAATAATGATAATGGACGTCATTCCCAAATAAGAAGGGAAAGATTTATATTATTGAATTTAGTAAATATGGATATGGAATTTTTGAGAAAAGGTAATCAATAGTAATTTATAAAATTATTGTTATACTATATTTTCGGGGGAAGATAAAATGTTGTTAATCTAATTATGAGAATTTTCAAAACAAAATTAACTGTGTTTAAGAAGTACGATTGTCAGACATCATGTATAAAGATGCAATTTAATAAATTGGAAAGAGGATATGTGTTATATTAAAAATTGATCTAAATTGGTTACTATTATACTATTCTAATAGAACATGTTTCTCTAAACACCCTCGAAGTACCATGATTTTTAGATATCTAAAGGAATAATTGAAGTTGAATAATATGATATTGGAAATTGCTAATTATGTTTCTAGGTGTCTAGTTTATTATTAATTGAAGGAAAAGATACAAAACCCTAGAGGATTCATGAATCCTATTTGAATTATTTTATAGATGTCTGATTACATTACATTGCACATTGTCACCTGACTACCATGTACACCTTGAATGAATGATGAAATATGATTCCCTGATCATACCATTAAAAATAAGAACATTTTCTTTCTATAAGAGAATATTTACCTTTTGAGAACTAATTAAGAATCAATATTAATGAATTTTTAATATATCATAGTTCAACTCTATCTATTGTTTCTAATAAATATCACTATATTGCATCTAAATTATGGAAGTATATTTAGTATTCCCAGGATACTAAGCTTTATTTGAGTACTACTTATCAATATCAAACTGATAGATAGTCCAAAAGGTCTATTTAATCATAGGAAAACCTGAGGAAATCATTATCACCGGACTTTCAAGGTATGTGGGATAATCATTTAACATTAGCGGTGTTTTCAAATAATAAAATTTTCCATTCTATTATTCAAATGGGTCCATATGCATTATTATGTGGAATAATATGTTGAATTCCAAAATGTTTGGATGAAGTTGAAGAGAAAAAACTTGTAAGAACAAATATTATTGAATGTACAATTAAAATGGTAATGATTATTATGGATTATATTAAAACAACTAATATTGGAAGAAATAGTTATGCATACTTCTAAAGAAATGATTTGGAATTTCAACTCGGATATCAACCCTTTCTGAATGTATCTCCCTAGAAGGGTGTCTTATGTTTTGGTAGATAGGAATACTGAGCCTAGTAACATCATAAAATTATAAATTATAGAATGATTTGGATACATAGCTTACTGATTAGAAATTCGTCCATGTGTCTCCAATGATAATGATGTGTTCCACTTCACATTTACGAAGAATTAAATTCCAAGTGCAAATCTTGTACTCACCTATGAATAGATAGAACTAAAATATGATTTTTCTAACTATGAAGAGCCAATTGATATTCTTGAAAATAGATATTATGTATTTAAAAATAACAAAACTCAATAAGATAAGGGTATTTAGAGAAAACATAAAATGGAATAAGCTACATGGGAACCTGAAGATTTTACGGAGAAGAACTCCCGACATCTATTTTGAGAGAAATATTCATGAATATTTTATATGATGAAATTTTGGAATGATTGGTGACTTTGACACCACAATATTTTATGGTATATATCTTATTAAATAATTTCAATTCATTTGATAACATACATTGTACACAAATTTATTTAATATATTATAAATCATATAAAATTAAATCGTGAATAGAAAAAAATTATAACTGAATAATGTCATTAATAAATTTTTTCTCAAAAAACTAATCCTCAAATGCAAATGAAATAGAAACATGACTTTTGAATAGTATTATGATATAGGAGAATAGTAATTATGCCAATGAAATAGTATACTCACATATAAACGTATAAATAAAATTTATTCATCTTATATAAGGCAATATGATATAATTATATAATATTACATGTAAATATATCATTGAATATTTTTAATAACGTGTTGATATATTTTATAAACTGAAATAATAGTTTTCAATTTTATTATAAATGAATAATTTAAAAGAATTTTTTTTCTTAATATATATCCATAAATTATTATTTTTCATCTTATTATGATAAGATATGTTTATGGTACCTTAATTAATATTTTAGTGTGTTATAAAATAAGTTAAAATTTTAAAATATCATTTTCTATGTTATTGATGAATTTATTTAAAAGATCAAATTTCTCGTATTTAGAATAATATTTTCATAAAATGTATTTAATTTATTATTTTTCACATCAAAAAACTATAGAGGTAAATTTCATGGATTTTTCTAAAATACTTTTAATTTTATGTTAATATTGAAATATGGTAAATTGTATTATATATTCATTAAAAGTAAAATAAAATATATCCTGGTTCATGGCTGATGTAACCAATATAATATTGAACTCAACATCATAATTTTTATATAATTTTTTATAATTCTCATACTATTCAATGTCCTGAGTAAATATATTAAACTAATGAATAAAAAATGAGAAAACATGTATCTCCTCTACTATAATTACCACCCCTAACCAACCCCTTTTCTCATACATCTTAATCCTTGTGGATTGTCCAGTTCCTACTGAATAATCATCAAAAGTATAATACTAACGTTTTTCCCTTCTTTCTCACAAAGTTCCTATACCAATATTATTAAGAGGGATCTCATGGAGAATAAATTGTAGAGGTAAAATCATCTTTCATTATCCATTATTTTCTGTTCAATTTCGTTTCTTTTTATATCCTTCTCTTACATCCCCTATCTAAACATTCATGATTATTTAAATATATTATATTATATATAATTATTTTTGTTAATGGATAATAAATAACCAATCCCCTTATCATATATAATTTCTTCTGAAAATTAAAATATCATTAATGATGTATCGGTTTACTGCCATCATGGATGATGTGTTTCCGTTTTCCAATACCACCTTCATGTCTAGTCATAAAATCATTATTAAGGTAAAATAAAATTTTATTATACATATTAAAATTCATATAATGTCTTGTATCTAGTATATATATATAATATTAAAAAATAAAACAAGGCTACTTCGTGATAATCTAAAATTCACTAAAATAAAATCACATTCATCATTAATGTTTAATCAAATGATTCCTCCACCTATCTTGAAAAATTGATATATATCACATAATCTTCATGATGTTTATTGATATCATATAATTTTAATTTTGGACAATTAATACAATTTTACATGATCTCTCACTCACATATATTTGTGATCCAATATAGAAAACTAAGGACATGAACACCCCTGAACCAAATAATTAAATCTTAATACTAATCAAAAAGGACATAAATGAACTAAATAAAATTATAATTAATATATATATTATTAATATGTACTGAATTAAATTATAAATTAATATAAACTCATTACGTGGAGCATTATGTGCATGTGTAGAACACTTTCAGATAGAAGGTAAGGGACTCTACCTCGCCATACATTTTTCATTAAGTTTACTAATTCACTGTCTTTACCCCAATGTAATTCATAATTAATCTTATCTAATAATACAAAATTGTGTTTGTATGTTCCAAAGATATTTTATAAGAAAAATTCTTCTTCCATTTATCGGAAAATACATGTTTTAAAATGTTCATTTGTTAATTTCTCTCGATACACATGTTCTATTTAAGAGAACATTAAAATTTATTACCTTTTATAATGTAGATTCCATAATATGTTTGGATCAGCAAATATTCTTATACAAAAATGATTTTTTATACAAATTATCATATTTTGTTTTTTATGTAAATAATTAGTCCTATTTTCTTTTTTATGACACTTTCATGTTCTACCTTAAGCCTCACTAAATTAATTATTTTCTAAAGATACCTAAAAACACTTTTTACATGTTTTCAAATCAGTTGGACATCATTTATCATGATATATGTATATTTTCCACTATGAATGAATAATTATGATTCAAATGAATTCTTTCATGGCTACCACTATGATTTTCACTGTTTTTATACCTTATTCACAGGCTTTTCCAGGTGTGTGAAGTATGTATAGTTAAATTTTATTTATGATAATCATTCCTTAAATATCCATATTTCATGTATTATGGGAATGATTATTATCTTATACATATTTCCTTATTAGATAAGGTGTTGTTATTAAATTGAATCTATGTATGAATAATAATTTGGGCATTCAGGTATGGGTTGGGACTTGTTATATATATCCCCTCAATGATCGGCAGGTCTCATGAGAAAAAACAGTTGGTGACAAACCCTTAGTGTCTATTTCTAAATAGAATTAGCTGGGTTTTTACCCATAGTCAGAAACCATATTAATTGTTTATGGAATCATATTCTATATACAAAAAGTCCAATAAATAAGCATTCTATTAATTCAATATTCAGTTATTACATTCTATTAGGTTTTCATTATGAGAAAATCTGTCGGCGGATTTTCATTCTCATTATAATAATGGAATATTTTTTCAATTTATTTACCTTGAAAATTATGCCTACCCCTAATTTATTTTTATTCATTTATTAATTTCTCATAGAAAACTTATATATCATTTCATCCCACCATTTTATTTTCATTCCATCACTGGGTTGTGAATATTAAATCTTTAAATTATTGTAAATAATGAGTTTATTTTCTTTTGTTATGTTATAGGTTTAAATGGAAATATAATAAGGGATACATGCATGAATATATCTCTTTAATAAAACAGAACTAATAAATCCATTATGACGTCATCTCTGGAATCATTAACATTTTAATAAAATGACGAGGCATTAGGATACATGGGTTGGGGTTTTTATAAATAATTCCAGAGGATATTAAGGTCTAAAAAATCATATAAGTGAATTTCAATACATTCATTAATAAAAAATATCATAATACATTCATATAAATAATAAATATATTATAAATAAATCATATACACATCGAGAAATAAAAAAAAGGTATTCTCATTGAGGAATAAAAATTCCATAAAAATATTTTTAAAATCATTCATGAGGAATATATCAATTTCATTTAAAAAATATATTTTTATAACAAAGAGATAATGAATTTTTCTAACATATTTTTTTTTGAAAATAATGGATGAAACATATAATGTAATTTTTGATCAAATTTATTTCTCATGATGAATTAAAATTCCATTCATGTAATGTACTTTCAAATGAGGATTACTTTAATATTTTCTAAAAATGAATAGTGGCCATTTTTTTAAAAATGACATAAATACTCATTTTAAAAAATATTTTTAAAATTTGTAATGGGTAAAAAATATTTACTATATTTTTTTTAAAATGATAAATTAACTTTTGCAAACATTTTTTGAAATAATGGTTTTTGAAGAATAAGGAATACCAATTGAAGTTAATAATGAATATATATTTTCATCAAAAGAAATTCTAAATTAAATTCATTAAAATCATTTAAATAATTTTAATATTACATTAAACCATATTTAATTCTAGGAGGATGTGAAAATGAAATTGTTTAGGTGAAATATTAAATAAAAAAATGCTCAATAAGAATGAGATTGTCAAATTAACCTGGAAATGATCATAACAATTATAATGGATGAAACATTAATTATAAGGACCTGGCCATAGTACAATACAAATTATTGAAATAAATGAATAATTCACATTGAGAATCTTTTTAGGTTTCTATTTTTAGAGAATTAGGACATAACTATTACATCTCATAGATTACAAGGTAGACACATCTACTCAGTTTCAAATTTTTTCACAAAATATAAACTCTTGAACACAAGAGTCATGTCAAGTTCCATGTTTTAGTCATTATGACATTTCCTTGATCCCATCCTTGAACGTATTATACTTTATGTCTTGTGGAAAACATTTCAAAAACATGGGATGATCATAAAAAGATCAGTAAGGGTTATAAAAATACAGAAATAAAACATTATTCCATGTATATATAATAATCAATGAAATCATACTTTACTCATAAAACATAAGCACTTTAACATACCTCATTAAATCATAATATTTAGGAATAACTGTAAAGACCCGAAAATTTCAAGCAATTTTATTTCTTAATTTTCATTGGAATTTTACAAGAAAGAATTTTCTGACGGCGCCTGATTCTGAGGTTCGGTATGACCAGAATCATTTTCCAAAGTTTGTCTTGGGTACGTTCAGTGAACGAATGAGCGGGAATTCCTATCTTTTGAACCGGAGCTCGGAATCGAATTATGAGGGCACTGATGGAACTGCAGCGCCGGTAATTGATTAGGAACCCCATTTTCGGAGTTGCGTTTTCACGAGAGAAGATGATAAAAATTGTGGAAGTTTAATTTATAAATTAACTACAATTTTTATTTTCTTTTAGTGGTTTAAGGCGTTGGGTGGAAGTTGGTTAACTACCCAACTTCCCAAGGGAGGTTATGAGAGTGGTGGGGACCACACGAACCCCACCCCTTCATATTCATTAACTCTTTCAACTCACATTTTAATTTGATAACATAAGTTTTGATAACTTATGATATTAATGAAGTGTGTTTAATGTGAGTGTTTGAATTTCAAACTCTTGAATTTCATACATTAGGTTGTGTTAATAAAATAAGTAAGGGACTTATTTTATTTTGGGTTGGAGGCTTGTTGCTTGAGAGATTTGGGAGAAAATATAAGGGAGACTTTAGTTTCTTCATCCTCTTCTTTGAAGAACGCGAAGAACGCCAGATTCCCCGGAGATCGATGTCTTCTTTTGCGATGTCTCCTTCTGCGACTCCTCTTACCGTGATACCGACGACATCTTCTTTCGCGACGTCTCTTTCTGCGATGAATCCTCGTTCGACGAACCTCTGTTCAAGCAATGTCGAGGTAGGGAATTTTTTTGTGAATATTAATGGACCCCATGTTAATTCCTTCTATATCAAAGAACGTTGATCAACTAAACATCAAGTTGATCCGTGAAAAATATGTTGCGGGTTGGGAATTCTTGTTTGTTGGAAAACTGTAGGGGTTATTTAATTAATTTTTTCATGTTTACCACCTTATTGTTCTTCGTGAAAATACGACCAAATGCTATCGATTAACGAGAGGGGGACGGACCGCACAAACACGGCCGACCCTCCTCCCTTATACGTGTGTTTGTTTCTTTGTGGTTTGAAACGAGAATGGCGTAGTGTCATCGCACCGCGTGTGATCATGCGACAAGGAAGGCACGGCACCATCGCGCCACGTCGGAGAAATCGAAAGACATCGCAGACGGAGCGGGGCCACGGTGGAAGAGTACGGCGCCATCGCGACACACTGGAAGACCAAGGTCGCGGCCGGTTCCGGGCCGCGGCGAAGCAGGGTGACAGGCGGCCGGAGACGGGCCGCCGGCGTCGAAGCAGGGAGGGGACCGGCCATCGCTGGTCCCATGGAGATAGAACCGGCCGGCCAGGGCAGGCCGGCTGGACAGGGGAAGAGCCGGGGGTCAAAACACCCGGCTGGCCAGCTGAGCGTCCCCTTAATTGGGGTCGCAGTTTCCGAATGGTGAGGGGCAACACCCCCCCCCCCCCCCACATAACCCAACGGCTGGGCCGTTCGGCCGAGCTAGCTGGCGCCGCCCGCCAGCGCGCCGGGCCGTCGGGCCGGGCCGACCCGGACATGGGTCGGGTCGACCCAGTTCGGGCCGACCCAGGGGGTCTCAGGCCGGGTCGGTCCGGGCCCGAAACCCCCGTTTTCAGACCCTTTTCGTTCTTTTGCCCATATCATGGGCTACGGACCTCCGATCGATGCAACGTCAGCGGCAATGCGATCTTTGGATCGAGAAGGTCGTTTCGACATATCTCACTAAAGGTTTTGGTATATATTGAGTTCGTCCAAGTTCATTCGTTCACAAAACCAACTGGGCCCCTAGAACGGAAAAGCTGATATCTTTCAGACTAGATGTCCGTTTGACGAACCATCGGTAGCGTTGGAAATCACATTAAGAAACGGTCCCTATGAGTATACCCTATGAGAGTTCGGTGTACAGTTGAGATATGACCGGGTTGGTTTGCTCACGAAACCAACCGGGCCCCTGGGACGAAAAAACTAATAACTCAAAGACCGGGCGTCCGATTGACACGCCGTCTGTTGTGTTGAGACCCCTATGACGAGGCAGTCCATTGAGATACATCTTCTTAGGACTTTGAGATACTTGGAGTATCGACCTGTAGCTCGTGGAGCGGACCCTCCCAGAGACGATCGTGCAGAGTACGGAGACCATGTAGTCGACTGAGACCTGACAACTACTTGACCGACTCGACTTGGTGTGAGTCGACTAGCCCAGTGGACGGTGCACTAATTTGTTTGGGTGCAGACCCATGGAGGACGGAGCACTACCTATTTGACAGTGAAGACCCATGGTACTCGTTCGGAGAGTACCTCAGCAGGCTACTAGGGGGTGTGCACTACTATGTTTGGGTGAGGTACCCCGGCGGGAAGCACTACTGTGTTTGGGTGGCTGGCCCACGGTACTCGACAGGAGAAGTAATTCAGCAGTCTTAGGTTAGTGAGCAGTAACTTGGAGTCGTGACAGGACCACTTTACAATCCAGAGACGGAGCTCTTCAGCAGTTACGGTTCCAATAATTAAAATCCTGGTTTGAGCTGATACTTTTGACATTGTGATTACCTCATGATTGAGATGGGTAACTTGATAACTTAGGTATATGTATGGGCATATACCTGGGTAGGGGATATCTGTTGATTCCATGATCTTGGTGTTTTTCCCCATGATTGAGATGGATTACTTGATAACTTAGGTATATGCATGAGCATATACCTAAGTAGAGGTTATCTGTTGAGATCTTATTTGTGGTTATCCTTGTTGGTTTTAATGAGACCATGAGGGTCTCGGGGTCCCTAATGAATATTGTTATACTCACCCCTACACGGGCTATGCTTGCACCTCGTTTTGTTGGTTGTAGATGATGGGCAGTGCTGACGGAGGACGAGTGTTCGAGGACTGGACGGTACCCGGAGGTGGACTACACGACGAGTCAGTACCCAAAGGTGAACTACACGATGAGTCAATATCTGGAGGTGGACTTCACGGAGAAACGACACTCGGAGGAGGTTGACGGGAGAGAGCGTTGTGGAGGCTATCAATACCTACCCTTCAGGTAGGATCCGTGGTGAACGATCTAGGAGTTGCGCCATCTGTACCTACCCTTCAGGTAGGATCCGAGAAGGACGACCCAGGAGCCACTTCCGTTCTTCCAGCTATTGTCTTATTCTATTGTACTATGTTCAGTTGTAGTTGTACTTTATTTTGGGTTGTATTCTGGCCCATTTACCTTCCAGAACATCTCTTTGTACTTAGTGTTTTAATTCCTCTTGTACTCTGTGGTGTTTGTTTACTTTTATAAAGGCAATGCCTTCCTAGTTATCGGGATTTATTCCTTTGGTGCTTGTCGCCAGCGCCTGGCCTATGGAAGGCGATCATGGGGTAGTCAAGGGATGGGCCCTGAGGACGGGTCGTGACAAATTGGTATCAGAGGAGTCAGTTCTACCGCAGAACTTATAACTCTGAAACTTTCTTTTTGTGAAGCAATTGTGTTAAGAGTACCGAGTGTGGTTTTCAGTTCAGGGAGTCCAGTGTTGGTGCGGGCGGCTGACGTATCCATATACCAGGACCTTGACAACTGATTTTTGACGTTGTGCATGAAAACACTGATTGTGTGTGTGTTTCCAAAAGTTTTTAAATGTCATCTCAAACCAGGTTAGCTCACCAGGTATTAATCGTTTGACCGTGTCACGTGGTTTCTTTTAGGATGCCTTTTCACGGAAGACCAGCTAGAGCCCAGAGGGATGTGCGTGATGACAGCCTGTCGAGCGTCGAGGTTTCGGTACAGGGCCCTCTTGCAGTTGAGGCACCGGTGGTACTACCATACGTTGGGCCACCGATGCCACCAGCCTCAGCAATATACAATTCATGACACTTGAGTGCGCTGCACGAGTTCCAGCACCAGAGTCCACCTTGGTTCCAGGGAGAGACGGACCCGTAGCAGGCTGAGGATTGGCTGTAAGCAGTGGTGAGAGTCTTCAGGCTAGTGGGTACGCCTGCAGACTTCATGGTGATCTTTGCTGCCAGCCTTCTTCAAGGAGAAGCAGGCAGGTGGTGGAGCCACTTGTTCCAGTTTTTCGACGGGGTGACCTTTACATGGGTATACATCGAGACCTTCTTCAGGGTGGAGTTTGTTCCAGTAGCTCTACACCCTGAGCATGTTCAAGAGCTGCTGCCTTTGTCTCGTGTTTTTTGATCAGTAGCTAAGTCATCTGTGGGTAGTAGACAGATGATGGAGAGGTCCAGGAGGACCAGACCAGCAGTTGGGTGATCTCGGGTTTTAGGACCAGTGGTGCGGGGCACCCGAGGTGGGTCAGAGCTTGGCATTCCAGAAATGGATAGTGTTACTCTTGCTATAGGAAGGGTCACCTGGCACGTGACTGTCCGACCCCCCGCATAGTTGATCCGAAGGCGTTGGAGGAGCCACCAAGGCAAAAGGAGTGGCATGTGCTTGAGCAACATCCGGACAGTGGACAAGGCAGTAGAGCTCCGTGAGTGGGTGGAAAGGAGCGAAACTAGAGGATACGTACCTTGTACTTCTAGTTCCATATTGCTGTTTTATTCGTGTCTTTTTACTATGAGCTGCAATAATAAAAAAAACTTATCTTTGTGATATTTGCTTTCCTGTCCTTTTTGTTTGGTTGATACTGAGTGGTCCTGGTTAAAACTATTGACTTGACCCTCACCTTCGAGATTTCTACTGGAGGAGACCCAGTGACCTCACACTGATGCCGACAGCGTGACTCGACCCTTGGAGGCAAGAGTGACAGTTGGATCTCTTAGTAGTTACATCGTGACCTTACGACGTAATCCATGGAATGAATGCATAATTCATGTTAAGATTGATTGTATTAGGCAATGGGTGTGGTTCATCCAGGGGATGAGGCCGAGTTTCTCTTTTTGGCATGGAGAAATTTTAGCAGCTCTTTCAGATCGTAGGAAAAGAAGGTGTAGATCATCTAGGAGTGGATGAAGACTGCACTGTGCAGTAAGAAACAGGAAACTGGCGCCAGTCTTAGAGACTCGAGCGTATTAAATGTTTCAAGAATATGAATCTTTAAGGAGAAATGAGTCTGCGAAGTAGTAGACGTGGAGGTAGAGCTAGGAGAGCAACATGAGGTGGTGTACATTTTAACATGCTACAACCACCCACCTTAGTTATCTCCTCCAGGCTCAGGGAGCTGGAGGGAGGAGGAAGAGTGCAGCTGTATGCGGTCAAGGAGTGTGACCCAATGGCTCTAAAAATGATTCAAGGGACAGTCTGTGTCCACTACTATCTGTTGTAGTAACAGACGTCAATATGAATCATTCCATTCTTTCACAAATCTTGTTCTAGACCTAGAGTTTCTGGAAAGCCATGGAATTGCCCCTCACGTCTGGAGATACATTGGGAGGAGACACGATAATCACACTTATGCAGATGGTGTGTTCAGACCCTCGAGGCGAGAGTTTCGGTTGGAATATCTTGGAGACAACGTCGAGGCCTTACGACGTTAGTTTGAGTATAGAATGGGAAATAACAGTTCATACTCAAATTGACAGTTTTAGGAAAACGTTGGGATGTGTTTTCCTTGTTCAGTGAAAAGGAATCCCCAGGAACCACATGATAACTCATGCACAGGAGGGTGCGACCGATCACTCTTGAGTCCGTCAACCTTACCCTAATGGCAGCAGTCCTTTTTTAGTTCCAGTTCTAACAAGAATTGGAGACCTCTGGAGTTTGAGGATGACGATCACATCCTTATATGGGTCTCACCTCGATGAGGTTTACGGAGATGTGACCAAGGCGGCATGTTATCTCCGAGGTTCAGTGGACCTTCTTAGGTCCTCAGCTGGGTAGGCATAGTGGTTTACCGCTTGACCCATCCACCTCTATTGCACCAGGTGCACGAAGACCTCCACGTATCCCAATTGAGGAGATACGTGCTCGACCCTTCGCATATCATCGACCATGAGGAGCAAGACGATGGCGATGGGGTTACTTCCACAGAGGTTCCAGTGGGGATCGAGGATCGAAAGGAGCAGATCCTATGAGGACGGTCGATTCCTCGGATGCGTTTTCTTTGCCAGTACGGGAATCTCTTGGTAAGCACATGGGAGCGGAAGGCTCAGATGTGTGATCAATACTGCTTTTGTGACCCTAGTTTGTGTTGAAGCTTTACGGGGATGTAAAGCCCTGAGGTGGGAATAATGTAAAGACCCAGAAATTTCAAAGAATTTTTTTTTATTTTTCTTTGGAATTTTACAAGAACGCAATTTTTGACGGCGCCTGATTCCGAGGAACAGTGTTCCCGAAATCATTTTCTGAAGATTGGCTTGGGTACGTTCAGTGAACAAATGATCAGGAATCCCTATCTTTTGAACCGTTGCTCGGAATCGAATTCTGAGGGCACCGATGGAACCGAAAAGCCAGTAATTGCTTAGGAACGCCATTTCTGGAGTTTCATTTTCACGACAGAAGATGATAAAAATTGTGGAAGTTTAATTTATAAATTAACTACAATTTTTATTTTCTTTTAGTGGATTAAGGCTTTGGGTGGAAGTTGGGTAACTACCCAACATCCCAAGGGAGATTATGAGAGTAGTGGGGCCCACTCTAACCCCACCCCTTCACATTCCTTAACTCCCTCAACTCACATTTTAATTTGATAACTTAAGTTTTGATAAATTATGATATTAATTAAGTGTGTTTAATGTGAGTTTTTGAATTTCAAACTCTTGAATTTCAAACCTTAAGTTGTGTTAATAAAATAAGTAAGGTACTTATTTTATTTTGGGTTAGAGGTTTGTTTCTTGAGAGCTTTGGGAGAAAATATAAGGGAGACGTGAGTATCTTCATCCTCTTTGTCGAAGAATGCAAAGAATGCGAAGAACTCCAGATTCCTCGGAGGTCGACATCTTCTTCCGCGACGTCTCCTTCCGCGACGCCTCTTACCGTGATGCCGATGATATCTTCTTTCGCGACGTCTCCTTCCGTGACGAATCCTTGTTCCACGAACCTCCGTTCAAGAAACGTCGAGGTAGGGAATTGTTTTGTGAATATTAATGGACCCCATGTTACTTCCTTCTAAATCAAATAACATGTATCAACTAAAAATCAAGTTGATCTACGAAAAATATGTTTCGGGATGTGAATTCTTGTTTGCGGGAAAACATTATGGGTTATTTAATTAATTTTTTCGTTTTTACCACCTTGTTGTTCTTCGTGAAAATATGACCAAATGATATAAATTAACGAGAGGGGGCCAGACCGCACAAACAAGGCCGACCCTCCTCTCTTATCCATGTGTTTTTTCTTTGTGGTTTGAAACGAGAATGTAGTGGTGTCGTCGCACCGCGTGTGATCGTGCGACAAGGAATGCGCGGCGCCGTCGCGCCATGCCGTGGAAACGAACAAGGACACAAAGCTGTCGCGCCACGTCGGAGAAACCCAAAGACACTTCGGCCGGAGCGGGGATGCGGTGGAAGATAACGGCGTCGTCGAGCCGCACCGGACGACCAAGGCCGTGGTCGGTTCCGGGCCACCGGTTTCGAAGCAAGGAGGGGACTGACCATCGACGGTCCCATGGATCAAGAACCGACCGGCCAGGGCAGGACGGCCTGACAGGGGAAGAGCTGGGGGTCAAAACCCCCGGCTGGCCAGCTGAGCGGCCCCTTAATTGGGGTCGCGGTTTCTTAATGGCGGGGGGCAGCCCCCCCCCCCCCCCCCCCCCGCATAACCCAATGGCTCGGCTGTTCGGCCGATCCAGCTAGCACCGCGCACCTGAACGCCGGGCCGTTGGGCCGGGCCGTGCCCAGCCGGGCCGACCCGGACCTGGGTCGGGTTGACCTGGTTCTAGCCGACCCAGGGGGTCTCGTGTCGGGTCGGTCTAGGCCCGAAACCCTCGTTTTCGGACCCTCTTTGGTCTTTTTCCAATATCATGGGCTACGGACCTCCAATCGACGCACCGTCAGTGGATATTCGATCCTTGGATCGAGGCGGTCGTTTCGACATATCACACTCATGGTTTTGAAATACTTTGAGTTCAGCCGGGTTGGTACGTTCACGAAACCAACCGGGCCCCTGGAACAGAAAAACTGATATCTTTCAGACTGGACTTTCTTTTGACGAACCATCAGTGGAGTTGGTAATCACGTTGAGAAACGGTCCCTATGAGTATACCCTATGAGTGTTCGGGGTACAGTTGAGAAATGGCCGGGTTGGTTCCCTCACGAAACCAACCGGTCCCCTAGGATAAAAAAAGCTAATAACTCACAGACCGAGCGTCCGATTGACGCGCCGTCTATTGTGTTGAGACCCCTATGACGAGTCGGTCCATTGAGATACTTCTTCGTGGGAATTTGAGATACTTTGAGTATCGACCTGTATCTCGTGGAGCGGACCCTCCAAGAGACGAGCGTGCGGAGTACGAAGACCGTGTAGCCGACTGAGACCTGACGACTACTTGACCGACTCGACTTGGAGTGAGTCTACTAGCCCGGTGGATGGAGCACTACTTTGTTTGGGTGCAGACCCATAGAGGACGGAGCACTACCTGTGTGACAGTGCATACCTGCGGTGCTCGTCCAGAGAATACCTCAGCATGCTACTAGGGGGTGTACACTACTGTGTTTGGGTGACATACCCCGGCGGGAAGCACTACTGTGTTTGGGTGGCTGGCCTGCGGTACTCAACAAGAGGAGTAACTCAGCAGTCTTAGGTTAGTGAGCAGTACCTTAGAGTCGTGACAGGACCACTGTACACTCCAGAGATGGAGCACTTCAGCAGTTAAGGTTTCGATAATGAAAATCCTTTTTTGAGCTGAGACTTTTGACCTTTGTGATTACCTCATGATTGAGATGGGTCACTTGATAACTTAGGTATATGTATGAGCATATACCTGGGTAGGGGTTATCCGTTGATTTCATGATCTTAGTGTTTTGCCTCATGATTGAGATGGATCACTTGATAACTTAGGTATATGCATGAGCATATACCTATGTAGAGGTTATCTGTTGAGATATTATTTCTGGTTATACTTGTTGGTTTTAGTGAGACGTTGAGGGTATCTGGGTCCATACTAAGTATCATTATACTCACCCCTACACGGGCTATGCCCGCACCTCGTTGTGTTGGCTTCAGACGACGAGCAGTGCTGACGGAGGCTGAGTGTTTGAGGAATAGACGGTACCCGGAGGTGGACTACACGACGAGTCAGTACACGGAGGTGGACTACACGACGAGTCAGTATCTAGAGGTGGACTTCACGGAGAAACGACACTCGGAGGAGGTTGACGGGGGAGAGCGTTGTGAAGGATATCTGTACCTACCCTTCTGGTAGGATCTGTGGTGGACGATCTAGGAGCTACGCCATCTGTACCTACCCTTCAGGTAGGATCCGAGGAGGACGACCCAGGAGCCGCTTCCGTTCTTCCGGCTATTGTCTTATTTTGTTGTACTTTTTTTAGTTTTAGTTGTACTTTATTTTGTGTCTGTATTCTGGCCCATTTACCTTCCAGCACTTCTCTTTGTACTTAGTGTTTTACTTCCGCTTGTACTCTGTGGTGTTTGTTTACTTTTATAAAGGCAATGCCTTCCCAGTTATCGAGATTTATGCCTCTAGTGCTAGTCGCCATCCCCTGTCCTATGGAAGGCGGGCGTTGGGTAGTCACGGCACGGGCCCCGAGGACGGTCCGTGACAATAACTCATAGAAATAATAAGACATAAAGGTAACTTGAGGCATTAATAACATTCTTATGTAGGGAGTAACCCCCTTAGTTACATTTGGAATACACATCACAGTATATTCCCTAAATCGCTTCAGATAAACCTTAGCATTTAACACCATTTCATTACCCAATGCCTTGGAGAGCTATATCGGGCTCACCCGCCCTTAGTTTATCACGGAACCACCGGTCATCATAAATGATTCCCAAGAAACATAAAAATTTCATAGAACATAACAGAAGCATAAATGAAAGATATCATTCCCACATTGCATTTACAATTATAAATTTTATGATATTGAAATAATGAATCCATTCTAAAAACCATTTTCAAAACCATTTAAAACATTTAATAAAGAGATTTTTGAATCAAAGTGTCTCATACCACTTTGAAGCTTTAATCATTTTAAACCATTAATATCCATATAAATAAATCATTAAAACCATTTTGAAAACATGTATATTAATGATAAATATTTATAAGAATAAATCATTAAAACATTTAAAAAGGTATTTTAGTTAAAGGGTTTTTAACAAAATGAGAGACACTTGAATACAAATAATTGAGGAATAACATTTAATCAGAACTTTATAATATCATGTGAATAAAGGCATTCATGATATAATATTCCAGAGGACATTATATACACCATATAAGAGTGAATTGGTGCATAAAAACAATGAAGTATCAATAGAAATGTAAAATTAGTTGAAATCCCTTATAAAGAAGGTATCCTTAAATTAAGGATAAATCAATACAATGATAATGTGTGAAAAATATAAATACACCCAATATAAGTGGATATTATGTGTAAAACAACCACTGGTCATTCACACATATTCATTGGATGATATATTCAATAACTACAAGTTGAACCCAAAGAAATCGAAATTGGGTTAAGAAGTTCCCTTGTAAAAATTTGATAGCCTAACAGCGTCACATTAAAATATTGAAAACGATTTGATGAGACAAAAAGGGTATCTCATCACTTGAAAATATATTTTACAACAATAAGGATATATAATAACATATCTGAACATAATAATATGTAAATTAAAAGACCTATCAAAAGATGTATTTTAAAAAGAAGAGGGTGAAAGGTTCCCTTACCGACTTGGGTACCTTTCGAAACGTACACCCCATGAAAGAAGGAATGTACAACATTGATGTAAATACTCATAAATGAATGTATATTACAAAAAGAGTATAATAATGGGTAGTATATACACCACTCAAAGTAAAAGGAGGCAAATGTAGCATAAATCTCAGGGGAATAAAAGTGAGATGAAAAATCTCTTACGAAAACTCAACAACCTAACGACGCCACTTAAAGCTTCCAAAAATTAGATTGATGAATAAAATAGTGTATCTCATCATATTAAAATAGAAATTAAAGTAAGAGGAATATAATATAACATCCCCCAACATAAGAAATAGGATCTTAAAAGAAACGACATAAAAGAGAGTACTTAAAAAGAAAGAGATATGTAGGATCCCTTACCTGAGGTCGGACTTGTCTTGTTCATTTATTTATATTCCTGAATAAATAAATTGGGTCAATTTTTAATTTAATAAGGACCTCCTTTAAAGATTATTATTCAGTTCATATCACATATTATAATGTTATAATAATTGCTTAATAATGTGAGTTCATATCAGTCGTTTTTGTCGATGTTTGGTTCATGAGTCAAAAATGAACTTGTTTGAAAATGATTGTCCATGTAGTTATAAGTAAATCATCTCCAGAATAATATTAATTATTTAAATATCATATATATCCAGTACATCTTCATTTTATAATATTCCATAACATTTGGAGATAAAATGAAAAGAAATGCACCGTTCATTGAGACGGTAGGCCGTACGTACGCATGAACGCTACTTTCTTTTCATTGTCATATTAATTGAATTAAAAATAAATGGGAGATATATATATTATAATTAGAGTATAATATATATGTTATATAGGTAATATATTTTCATTAATCTCATTATTTATACATTCCATGTATTGAATGAACGAGTCACATCATTTGAGGGGGCGGTAGTCCACACATCCTCGTATTAAATTATCGCATTTGCACAACGTGCAAAGCATAAAGGTATTTTTTAAATATAAAATACAGAATAATAGAGAGTACATAAATATAATATATATCATATAAAAATATTTCCATCATAATGGACTCTATGAGAGGTGGTAGGAGAAGATAGAACAGTCATCGTTTCGTGAGGTAGTAATTCGCCATCCACAGAAACAATATGTTATTTAACCATTAGACGGAAGTGTGTTTATGTGTAGCTCGAATAATTATAATAATAACATCCTAGTACATTTAAAATACTGTTTTTGTTACAAAATAATGGAATAAAAATAGTTTAGGGGGTTGGATAAGAAAAATAAAACAAAAGAACCTTAGGGAAGACTTTACCATTAAATCGGGTAACTCCCCTTGGTTTGAACGAAAACGGTTTCATAAAGAGCGTTATGCCTAAGGTAAGGCCTCTAGGATGAGCAGAGGGATGTGGAGAGATAAAATGGGTAGATATTGGCCGAGCCAATGGCTTGAGAGTTGTGGGTAAGGTGGTAGAGGTGGGGGCCTTTTATAAGAGAAGAGGAGAGGAACTCATGGAATGTTATAAAATATTACTTTATTATAAAATGATTTTCGGATTTTAAAGGTCCCAAAAGTATATATTTCGAGGATAAGGTGATAAGGTTTAGAAATCCACCCATCAAATAGGTTTTTGACAAGATTAAGACTTAGATTTTACCCTATCATTTCATTTTATTCAAATAAATCATTTATGAGGTAATCACTGCATCATCACGGTGTCATAATTAAATTAATTTATTTAATGTATAAAAAATTTAAAAAAAAATGTTGTAGGAAATATTTGTATATTTTTAATGAATATTTATAGTCAAAAATATGACTTTTATAACCCCATGTAAAAATTGTTTTAGTAAAAAAATACATGTTTGTGACATTTTAATTTTAACATTAAATAAAAAGCTATTAATGTCATTTTCCTACCAAAGTGGCTCCATGGGGTCCCCAAGTTGACCCATGGATTTTCAGGGTCTCCCATGACTCATCCAATATGTTTAGGACAAGTTTCAATGTCATTTCATATTATTATAACATTATCTTTACCATAAATTACACTAATTACCTTTAATCGCGATTAATAATACGTAAAAGTTACTATTTATCAAAAAATTATTTTAATCCCATTGAACCAAATTTTACATCCTAATTAAAACCATTTATGTGGTATTTTTTAAATTCAAATCACAAAAGTGGAAAAGTTTCATTTAAATGAAAAATCATTTTTTTAACTACCACTTAGTGGTTTCACTATTTATCAAAAATTTAAGTTTTTCAGAAAAAATATCAAAAATTCACCCTATGATATACTTGATATTATGAATTAAAAAATGATTACTATTTTTATAAATTCAAAACATATAAGTATAATTAATTAATTTAATAATTAATTCTGTTGTCAGAACAAATAGCGTGTGTTTATGAAACAATATATATCAAAAGATAAACAATAGTTTAAGTCCAATTTCAAAGTGAAATTAATAATAATGACCTCCATTGGATTAAATGGTAAAAATATATTATAATTGTACTTTAAAACCAATTCAAAAGATAATATAATCATATACATAAATTTGATTAAAAAGGAGTTTTGAATTAAAATACAACATTTTTCACTATTTATTAAAAATGAACTTTATCGGAAAAATACCAAAAATTTACACTAAGTAAATTTTCATGTCCCGATTCTAAAGAAAAATTATATTTGGTCCAATAGAATTTAATAGAATGACCAAAACTATATTAATGAGGGTTCACCATCAAAAGGTGATAAATCAACCTTTTAGTGAATTTTAGAATATTTATACTTAAAATTGAATTATTTTCTTATTTTAAACCTTTATCTTTTATTGAATAAATGTAAAACCATTTAACAAACATATAAAATCATATTTTAGTTATTTATATTCATTCCTGCCAATAAAGCGTCTAGACGTTAACTACCACTTAAAATAATATTATTATATTATAAGTGTGCAACGTAAGATTTCAAAGAAACTCGTTGTTGCATATTGGGTACGCCATCGAGCATAGCATTACATTTGAAGTAATATTAATATTTTATTCACAAAAATTAATAAATATAAAATTTTAGTATTCTTTATTTACCTGGGATGTTACATCCTTCCCCCCTTTTGGGAATTGTGTCCTCGCAATTTTAAAACTGGGCTTGGAAACATCGTTGAAAGCCCCACATCGGAAAAGGAGTAAATTAAACTGTCGATTTAAAAGAATGAAAGGGATGTAAAAAGGTCACCCAGGTTAACCCATACTAGGATTCCATGTAGGAAATCATGTACATGGAAGAGAAAACAAAGGGTCATGTTCTGATTGAGAGTAATAGAAAACATGATTAGGAGAAAGTTAACCACGAGAAGATCACAAACTTGTGATGGGTTAAACGGTATTTGATAAAGGAAACCATTTTTTTAAGTTACTTTTTATTGGGGAATTTATTTATGATCTTAACTAAAACATAAGAAAACATACTTACTTGTCATGTTTACTTTCAACTTTTATTAGATTTCTACAGAAACACATATTTTCTCCAAAAGAAGACTATTTAGGAAGACTTGATCACATTAAGTGTACTATAATCAACTTCATGATAATCATCTAATACACAAAAGAGAACTATATATTTCTCATTTTTGTAGACGTTAACCAAAACAAAAACCAAAAAGGTTAGTATAAGATCATATATTCCCCAAAACCGATAATCCTTTATAAAAAAATCTATTCTTAATCTCCAAAATTTGTCCAATAAAACCCAAAGTTCAACAAAGACCATTCGATAAACAATTATCCATAAATTTCTTCAAAGTTATCCAAACTAAGATTGAAACCCAAATCATCGAATGATTTAATCACATAGTCTTCCAAGATAAATCTTTACATTTATCTCCAAATAACATCAGTTACTATTAAGGTCTCATATTGAAAGGTAATTTACCTAATCACATATCCTCCATGATTGGTTAATAATTTCCATAGATAACCCAAAATCAACTCATTCTAGATTCATAAGATCATATATAAAAAAATAATTAGTCAAACTAACCAAGGACATCACGTAGTCCAGTGGTAGAAGATAAATACTAGTCACACTTTGGTTGTGGGTTTGATTCCCGCAGCTTCGTCCGACATGACAGGTTGTCACACGGTCTATGTGTTGTCCTTTTTCCAAAACTACATATTTCAAATAAAATTCCCAAAAAGAGATAAAATATTCAAAAAT
Organism: Viscum album; assembly: GCA_963277665.1. NCBI lineage: Eukaryota > Viridiplantae > Streptophyta > Magnoliopsida > Santalales > Viscaceae > Viscum > Viscum album. The sequence continues at coordinate 603,852,109 of OY728157.1, forward strand.
AACCATAACATATTTTTACCTCAAGTTTATCTCATTCCTTTCATATTCCATCATATCATGTAGTAACCCATAATTACCTCAAAATTAAGAATCATATAAACCAAAATGGTTACCTTTATAATTATTACATTAACTTCCACATCGAGTTGGTTCTCTCGTACATGTTTCATTAGAGAACTCACCAAGGTTCAAGTGGTTAATCAGGACTCCTTGATAGTTAGTTTAGAATAACCACGAGATTCCTCATTGTATCCCCCATTTCATCGAGTCTCTTAATCAGAGAACCACCATAGTTTCCTTCAATCCCATTTTCACATTGGTTCCAGCTAGATCCATCCATTTACTAAAACCAAAAATGTCAGTGTGAGTATATCAAAAAAATCATTATGTACTAATGAGGAAGATAAACACTAAGATATACTTACTCATTCACTTTATTTAAAAACTATGACTCTCTCTGAAATCCTAACCATTATGGTAATGTAACTTATGTTTAAAGAATGCCCTAACCACTAAAGACATCTAAACCGACCATTGATACCAACTATAAGGACCTGACCTTAGTACAATACATATTCATGAAGTAAATGAATAATTCACATTGAGGATATTTTTAGGTTTAGTGTTTTAGCGAATTAGGACATAACTATTACATCACAATGATTACAAGGTAGATAAATATACTCAGTTTAAAAAAATTCAGAAAATATAAACTCTTGAACAAAACAATCATGTCCAGTTCCATGTTTTAGACATCATGACATTTCCTTGATCCAATCCTTGACCATATTCCACTTTATGTTCTGTGAAAAACATTTCAAAAACATGGGATGAGCATAAAAATATTAGTAAGGGTTATAACAATACGGAAAGAAAACATTAGTCCATGTATACATAAGAATCAATGAAATCAATCATTACTCATAAAACATAAGTACTTTAACATACCTCATTAAATCAAAAGATTTAGGAATATCACATAGAAATCATAAGAAATAAAGGTAACAGGAGGCATTCATAACATTATTACGTAGGGAGTAACCCCCATGGTTATGTTTGGAATACCCATCACAGTATATTCCCAAAATCTCTTCAGAGAAATCTTAGCAGTTAACTCTTTCGTGTTACCCAATGCATTGGAGAGCTATCGGGCTCACCCACCCTTAGCTTATCACGAAACCACCCATCTTCATAAACGATGCCCAAGAAAAATAACATAATCATAGAAAATAAATTAAGCATAAATGAAAGATAACATTCCAACATTGGAATTACAATATAACATTTTAAGATATTGAAATAATGAATCCATTCTAAAAACCATTTTCAATACCATTTCAATCATTTAATAAATATATTTTGAATCAATGTGTCCCATACCACTTTACAGCTTTTAACATTTTAAACCAATAATATCAATATAAATAAATCCATAAAACCATTTTGAAAACATGTATATTAATGAGAAATAATTATATGAATATATCATTAAAAAATTTAAAACGATATTTTAGTTAAAGGGTGTTTAAAAAAATGAGAGACACTTGAATACAAATAATTGAGGAATAAAATTTAATCATAACTTTATAATATCATGAAAATAAATGGATTCATGATATAATATGCGAAAGGACAGTATATACACCATATAAGAGTGAATTGGTGCATAACAACAATGAAGTCTCAATAGAAATGTAAAATGAGATAAAATCTCTTATAAAGAAGGTATCCTTAAATTAAGGATAAATCAATATCATGATTATGTGTGAAAAATATAAATACACCCAATATAAGTGGATATTTAGTGTAAAAAAACCAGAGTTCATTCACACATATTCATAGGATGATATATTAAACAACTACAAGTTGAACCCAAAGAAATCGAAATTGGGTTAAGAAGTTCCATTGTAAATATTTGATAGCCTAACGGCGTCAAATTAAAATCGAGAAAACGAGTTGATGAGACAAAAAGGGTATATAATCACATGTAAATATATTTTACATCAATAAGGATATATAATAACATATCCCAACATAATAATATGTAAATTAAAATACCCATAAAAGAATTCTTTTAAAAAGAGGAGGGTGAAAGGTTCCCTTACCGACTTGGGTAACTTACGAAACGTACACCCCATGAAAGAAGGACTATAAATAATTGATGTAAATAATCATAAATGATATTATATTACAAAAATAGTAGAATAATGGGTAGTACATAAACCACTAAAAGTAAATGGCGGAAAATGTATCATAAATCACAAGGGAATAAAAGTGAGATAAAAAATCCCTTACGAAAGCTCGGCAGCCAAACAACGCCACTTAAAACATCCAAAAAGTGGATTGATGAAATAAAATAGGGTATCTAATCATATTAACATATAAATTAGAGTAATAGGAATATAAAAGAATATCCACCAACATAAAAAATAGGAGCTTAAAAGAAACGACGTAAAAGAGAGTACTTAAAAAGAAAGAACTTGGTATGATCCCTTACCTCATGTCCGAGTTGTCTTGTTCGTTTCTTTATAATCCTGAATAATAAACATTTGTCAATTTATAATTTTTTAAGGACCTCCTTTAATGATTATTATGAAGTTAATATCACATATTATAATACTATAATAATTGGTTAATAATGTGAGTTCATATCAGTCATTTTTGTCGATGTTTGGTACATGAGTCAAAAATGAACTTGTTTGAAAATGATTGTCGATGTAGTTATAAGTAAATAATCTCCAGAATAGTATTAATTATTTATGTATCATATATATCCAGTATATATTCATTTTATACTATTCGATAACATTTGGAGATAAAAAGAAATGAAATGAACCGTTCATGGAGACGGTAGGCCGTACGTACGCATGAATGCTAATTTTATTTGTTTGTCATATTAATGGAATTAAAAATAAATGAGAGCTATATATATTATAATTACAGTATAATATATATTTTATATATTTCACATATGTTCATTAATCTCATTCATTATACATTCCATGTATGTCATGAACGAGTCACATCACTTGTGGGGGTGGTAGTCAACACTTCCTCGTATGAAATTATTGCATTTGCACAACATGAAAAGAATAAAGGTATGTTTTAAATATAAAATAAATTATAATAGAGAGGGAATGAATTTAATATATATATTATAAAAATAGTTCCGTCATAATGGCTACCATGAGAGGTGGTAGAAGAAGATAGAACAATCATCATTTCATGAGGCAGTAATTCACTATCCAGAGAAACAATATGTTATTTAACCATTAGACTGAGGTGTGTGTAATTGTAGCTCGAATATTTCTCATAAAAACATCCTAGTATATTTAAGAAACCGGTGTTGTAACAAAATAAAGGAATAAAAATAGTTAATGGGGTTGGATAAGCAAAATAAAACAAAAGAACATTAGGGAAGACTTTACCTTTAAATCGGGTAACTCCCCTTGGTTTGAACCAAAATGTTTTCATGAAGAGCTTTCGTCCAAAAGAAAAGGCTTCTAGGATTAGGAGAGGGAATTGGAGAGATAAAATGGTCAGAGCATGGCCGATCCAATGTCTTGAGAGGTGTAAGTAAGGTGGTAGAGGTGGGGTCCTTTTATAAGAGAAGAGGAGGGGCACTCTTGGAATGCTATAAAATATTACTTTATTATAAAATGAAATTCGGATTTTAAAGGTCCCAAAAGGATATATTTCGAGGATAAGGTTATAAGATTTAGAAATACACCCATAAAATAGGTTTGTGACAAGTGTAAGACTTATATGTTTCCCCATCTTCCCATTTTATTTAAATCGTTCATTTATGAGGTAATCACTGCATCATCACGGTGTCATTAATAAATTAATTTATATAATGTCTAAAAATTGTAAAAAACTATCATGATGTAGGAAATAATTTTAGATTTCCAATTAATATTTATAGCAAAAAAATGACTTGAATATCCCCATGTAAAAAATCTTTTAGTAAAATAATACATGTTTGTGACATTTTAATTTTAACTTTAAATAAAAAGTTATTAATGTGATTTTCCTACAAAAGTGGTTCCATGGGGTCCCCAAGTTGACCCATGGATTTTCATGGTTGGCCATGACTCATAAGATAAAGTTAGGACATGTGTCAAGGTCATTTATTATTATTATAACATTATCTTTACCTTAAATTACACTAATTACCTTTAATCGCGATTAATAAAACTTAAAGTTACTATTCAAAAAAATTTATTTTAATCCCATTGAACGAAATTTTACATCCTAATGACAACCATGTATGTCGGATTTTTAAAATTCAAATCACAGAAGTGGTAATGTTTCATATAAATGAAAAATCTGTTTTTAACTACCACTTAGTGATTTCACTATTCATCCAAAATTGAAGTTTTTCAGAAAAATACCAAATATTCACCCTAAGCTATATTTGATATTAAGAATTAAAAAATGATGTATATTTAAAAAAATTAAAAAATATAAGATTCATTAATTAATTTAATAATTAATTCCTATTTCCAGAACAAATTGCTTGTTTTTATGAAACAATATATATCAAAAGATTGACACTAGTTTAAGTCCAATTTCAAAGTGAAATTAATTCTAATGACCACTATTGGATTAAATGGTAAAAATATATTATAATTGGAATTTAAAACCAATTCAAAAGATAATATAATCTTATAAATAAATTATATTCAAATGAGGTTTTGAATTAAAATACCACATTTTCACTATTCATTAAAAAATGAACTTTATCGGAAAGATACCAAAAATTTATAAAAAGTAAATTTTGATGTCCCGATTCTAAATAGTAATTTTATTTGGTCCAATAGAATGTATAAGAGTGATAAAAACTATATTAAAGAGGTTTCACCATCAAAAGGCGATAAATCGACCTTTTTGTGAATTTTAGAGTATTTATGCTTAAAATTGAATTCTTTTCTTATTTTAAAACTTTTTGTTTTATTGGATAAATGTAAAAACATTTAATAAACATATAAAATCATATTTTAGTTATTTATATTCATTCCCACCAATACAATGGCTAGGCGTTAACTACCATTTAAAATAATATTATTTTATTATTAGAGCGCAACGTAAGATTTCAAAGAAACTCATTGTTGCGTATTGGTTATGCCATCGAGCATAGATTTCCCTTTAATGTAATATTAATATTTTATTCACAAATATTAATAATTATGAAAAACTAATATTCTTTATTTACCTTGGATGATACTTTACTAGTCCATTACTTTGTGAAATTCTTATATTCCTTAGCATTGGTGTTGGTGGAAGCTTGTCAACATGGTGTTACATATCGGTGACACTAATCGGTCTCAATGATCGGTTCCACACATCAGTCTCACCGATTGGGTCCACTGATCTGTCTCACCGATCCTTCCCACAAATCTAATCCACTGTTTGGTTTCACCGATCTGATTCACCAATCATTCTCACTGGTCAGTCTCACTGATTAGCTCCACCCATCAGAATCACTGATACGCTTCACAGATCTGCTCCACCAATCTGCTTCTCCTGTCATCTTCCCCAATAGGCTCCATCGATCAGTCTAATTGATCTGTTTTACCAACCAGATCAATGATCAGCTTCACCGATCATCTCCACCAACAGGTATCACCGATCTGGCTCACTAATCTACTCTACTGATCATATTCACTGACCAGCTGCACTGATCTTCACCACTAATCCACTTCACTGATCAACTTGACCAATCAGCTCCATCGATCAGCTTCACTGATCAACTCCACTAATCATTCTCACTGATTGGCTCCACTGATTCGTCTCACCCATCGGTTCCACCAATCGACCAATGTGAAGTATCTGGTTTCTTTCTAGTTTCCCTCTAATAATTCCCCCTTTTACATTCATACATTATAAAAGCCACGTTTCAAGTAGTTTTAGCCCGTTTCAAATCCCACAAGTCATGCCATCAAATTCATAACTATTATGAGTGGGTTAAAAAACGAAACGTGTGGAACCACCCACCCTCAAGGTCAATCCAAGACCTCTTGTTCTTGTGATTTGATACAGTATATCCTATAACTCTTGGATCATGATTTATCACTATGATATTCTTCCTTGGTCTCTTTTGTAACCTTTGGATGTGATGTAATTACATCCTCAGGAGAAAATCCATGCTCTATATGGAGGCCATTCTCACTCAGCCTTGGTAGGTATTTTCATTCAAGTCACATTATCTGCATTTATTTCCACAGTGATAAATTTTTTATCATTGATCATCCATGTAGGGTTTTTTATTTTACCTCTAGTTATTTTTCATCATAAGGGGTGTGTGTGATAATGATTCTTTGAGACGTGGATGGAACCAACATTAACAAAGATAATAAATGGAATGATAAAGAATTAATGGAGGGAATGTTTGTGATTTTGATGTGTTATCTCTTGTTCTTATGTTGTAAATTTTATGGTCTAATTTCCACTAAATATCATGCCTATTGGTGGTCTTTTCTTTTACCCTAATAAAGCCCTGTTTTTCTTGAAAAATATTGTGATTGAATGAATCTTAAATGGAAACTGGTTATTCATGTATTCATGGATGATTGAATGTATTCCCAATGAATAAGAACCCATCTGTGTTCTTCATAGTTAACCAAATTGAAATAAGGAACTCAACAAATGGTGTTGACTAAATTGGTAAGCTTCTTTCCTTGTTCTATTGATATGTATAATTAATCTATATGGTGCTTTGTGGGCTGACTTGAATGTGGATGGGAACTATGGTTGTTCAGTTATTGGTTTTTGAATTAGAGGCCATGTGGAGCATGTATTCATGGGTCGGGTATGGTTCTAGTACTTAGAGAGATCTCACATATCTCTTTTGTTGTTAGGACTTTATAGAATAACAGGGTGTGAATATTTAAAGGCACGCTTGTTCGTTTTTCCTTCAGTTGTGGTTTTGGCTTGTGGTTATTCCAGTTAGTAGTCCAGTAGTAGAGGAATATTTTAATAGTAATCACATGAACATTATAATCAGAATGATTACAATGCGGAATTCTTTTCCAAAAATGGGTTCTGTTCTGGTTGTGGTTGTCACGTATTAGTGAATCATGGGATAACAACAATGGTGATGGTGTTCGGGCTAGTTGTTGGTTTCAGAACCCTTATGTTGGGATGGTTGCTTGATTACCTATATCTATAACATTTACATTTTTGTTTCTTATACGAACCCCAACCATGTCTTCCACATCATTCCAAAAACCCCCATTTTATGGGGAATGGTTCTTTTCCCAACATTCCTAAGAATGGATGATTATTAGCCCCTTTTTCTCACTCTTCCAGGAATCCCAAGATTCTTTGGGATGTTTTTGATGACCTACAGTTAATTATGGCCAAGGAAACATTGGGTGGGGAGTTTTAGGGTGGTTGGCCTAAGTGTTTGTGGGCAGGATATTTTCTCAAATATATCTGGGAGGAGACACATGTGTCTTCTGGCATGGCATGGTTGTTCTGGCTCAGTTCTCTTCGGGCGTGGTGGTGGCCATTGTACCCCAATTGTCAGTCGGTGTGGTTGCCTATGGTTTTTGTTCCCTGGGTGTCTATAGGTGGAATTTTTGGATGGGATGACCCATAATGTTGTTGTTGGGGGTGGAAGTGTGACAGTAGTGGGATTGGTAGGGTATGTCTTACGAGTGGGATGTACTAATATTCCAGTGGGATAGGGTTGTGGGAAACCCCAATATTTATATGTTAATTATATTATTTTACTTGGATTGTGTTTTTTTGGGGTGTGTTCCTTCGTGATATTGGATTGGTAGTTTTTGTTGTTAGCTGTTTTGGTTACATTTACTTCCTCATGGGGCATTCGAATGAATCTCTGCTTGTACAACTGAGCATTTTGTTTTCCCTACTGAATATACATGTATACTCACCCAATGTATATAATACTATTTTCATGGGTTTAGGAGGACATTGGGGACTGTGATAGACTTTACTAGCATGGGTGTTGGGATAAATATCCTTTTTTTCATTTCTTTTGTGTATTTTCTAGTGATGTTTTCTTGTACTCGTAATACATTATTCTGAGCATGCATATGGAAAAGGGTTTCAAGATTTACTTTTATGTTAGTATATGGATTTTATTGGGATTTACATTCATCTCTCCCAATCTTATAAAATAAAATGGGTAATTTCTTCCATATTAGGTGAGATTATATAATCATAGTGGTAGTTTCTACGCTGTGACCTATTGATGGTGGGAATCAGGAGGATATTAACTCTCCTTCAACATGAATAATGAAGAGGTTGGTTGTTTCATATACCCTCCCTCATCTGGGTGAAGGTGGGTCATGAATGAATGGTATCAATGGATGATGGTTGATAGATAAGATTGATTTAAGGGTTAATCATAGTGAGGATTGTAATAGATGGTATGTAAAATATGTATGGAGTTCATGGGGTATGAAATAGGTCACAAAAGACAGGCTGTGACACATGATTTTAGGGCCCCCGTGATCTGACGGAAGGACTCTAGGCCTACTGAATGATCAGGTGAGGCTACACCGATTGAAGGGTAGATACATTATGAATTTTACTTGCATCATAATGATATTTTTACTTGGGGGTCATGGGTGTCTTGTTACGTTATGAGAAAAAAAAATTGAATAAAAATTTAAATGGAATATTCTATATTACTTAGGATTATGAATTTCTTGATTACCTTGCATCTATGGCACCCAGATGATGTCCATGAGTACTGTGGGTGATCGAGGACAAGGAGGATGATTTGATCAATTCGCAGGGGAATTACTGAGTGGAAGAGGATGAAAATTATCAAAAGACTCTACATTCTTTCTAGCAGCAGAACCTCATGAAGTACAACGACAATATTTCTGACATAGAGATAGAGGGATGGCATGAGAAACTTGTGATAACCATTACATTGATCCATGCTCCATGTGAGTGCTAGTTTCCATTGGAAGTCATTCAAATGAGGGGAACAATGATTTAGTGGTGGAAGCTCTAACTCAGATAGAGGATGGAGACTAGGGTTTTCTGGATAGGATTTGAGAAGGAGTTCCTCATGGAATTTCATTCATATAAGATGAATGCTAAAAAGAGGAGGGAGCATCTATCCCTATATCAGGTGATTATGTCAGTATGGGAGTTGGGTATCATGTTCAAGGATCTCCATAGTTTCAATCCATACCTCTTCTTGGATCAGAAGTCACGGGAATGATTCTTATAGGAGTCACTCTAACATTCCCTTGAGTATGTTGTTACTCTATTCACTATAAAAACATACATGGAGGTCCAGAATAAGGTTGAGGATGTAGTAAAGATTCACACACTAGGAGGTGTTACTCAAGTGGGGAAACGATTGAAGTATTCAAAAGGGAAGACCGTTAGTAGCTGGCCTCCAGTATTAAGGACCTCATGGTTTCATCCGATGGGGAGAAGACCTCAGCAGTTCAAGTTTCGGTCTCCCAGTACACTCTCTTTTACCATGGTCCTGATACTGAGGTGATTTTCTTTTGGTGGTTTTGTGTACATCCATATTCAGTTCTCGGTTCGATCTCAGTTTAGTGGGGTGGGAGGTTTCACTGCCCATCACAGATTCACCAGTTTCCAACCAGACCATTTCATCAGTAGTACATAAAATGAGCTCCTGGTCCACTATGGGAGGATGGTGCCAGAGGAGGCTGACCTTTGGGAGATCCTCAGGGACCTACACAAGGTCGTGGTCAGGGAGGCAGCTAATAGAAGAGGAGAAGAGGAGTTGGGTGTGGGCAGTTTCACATCATAGAGGAAGTAGTTATAGTAGGGCCAATGGTCTTTAAAGGTATGATCATTATGTTTAGTAATCTTTCCCATTACTTGTTTGATTTTGGACATTCATACTCTTGTGTTTCACCCTGTCCTTCCCATGCCATGGTTCTAGATGTAGAGAGACATTCCATTCCCTTGGGGTTGAGCACTGTAGTTCATCTTTTTTGAGGTTTTTTTGGGCATGGAGACTGATGTTAGGGATGCATTGGTCTAGTAAGGGCCTTCTTTTTCTGTAGATTCATCCGTACGATGTTATCCTAGGCATTTACTAGTTTTTTTTGTGCATTCTATTTTTGAATACCTCCCGTGAAAGGTCATGTTCTCTGACATGGGTGGCCAGTGTGTAGCTTTTTTGATGAGTGGGGTTACCATGGGAGAAACCGGCGTGTGGATCCCCATCATTCCTTGGTAGCTGATCAATTAGTGGAATCATCTAACTCATAGCTGGTGAATGTTTTCGGTAAATTTGGTGTGTTCGTGGAGATCTTCCCTAAGAGGTTGTGACTCTACCCCCTAGACATGATGTTGACTTTGGGATAGACTTAAAGAACAGTGCCTATCATATTTTGATGTCTCACTATTTAATGGAGCCTTCAGAGTTGCCGGTGTATTATATTCATGATGATGAATTGATGAATAAGGGATTTATCCGATGTAGTGTGTCATCATGGGGAGCACCAGTCTTGTTTGTGAGGAAGAAATAAGGCGGTATCAGGCTGTATATAGACAACCGAAGACAGAATCAGTTAAGAGTCAAGAACATTTACCCCTCCTAAAAAATGACATTTTTACCATTTTAAGGAGGAATTCTGGTTTTATAAGATTGACATGTGTTCTGGATATCACCAGTCTAGGGTTATGTAGGGTGATATCTCGAAGACATATTTCAAGTGATGGTATGGGATCTTTGAGTACATTGACTTGTTGTAATGTTTTTTTAATTCACAAGTTGTGTTCATGGAGATCATGAAAACTATTTTCCTCAAGCATCAGGATCGGTTTGTAGTCTTATTCATCAATGAAATCCTGATCTAATCTGGATCATAGGATGATCACCCCGAGCATCTAAAGTTACTTTTGGAGGTCCTCTGACCCCCCAGCTCTAAGGAATGTAATCCAAGTGCATGTTTTGGACATGAGAGGTGTGATTCCTCAAACAGTTGTTGTATTAGATGGGAATACTGGTGGACTCATCAATGGTCAAATCATTTGTTTAATGGAAAGAAACCAAGAACATAATTGAGGCTTAATGTTTATTGGGACTTGAAGGTTACTATTGTTGATTCGTTCCTAACATCTCTCGAGTTACATCACCTATGAAGGCATTGACTAAAAATACCATGCCTTAGTATGGAGTGAACAATGCAATGAGGCTTTTAGTTACATGAAATGGAATCATGTTAGTGCCCAAATGCTGAGGTTTCCAAAGGTAGAAGTACCGTATGATGTGATCTGTGATTTTTCTATCTAGGATTGGGTTGTGTGCTGATGAAACAATGAGGAGTGATTTTTTATGGGTCTAGGTAGTAAAATCCTCCAAAATGTAACTATTCCACCAAAAACCTGGAGCCTATAGAAATCTTGTTCGTGCTGAAGTCATGACAGCATTACCTCATCGGGGAATGATTTGTGTTCTTCACAGATCATAAGATCATTATGTATGTTTTCTCCCAATGAGACCTGAACATGAGAATGCAATGGTGGATGAGGTTACTTCATGACATTGACATTAAGATCTTCTACACCTCATTAATGGGGAATGTATTGGTTGATTAAATGAATAGGAAGTCACAAAAGGATGTGGTTCGAGATTCAACAGATTCTTGGAAGGTAAGGGACGTGTTGGATTCTTTAAATCTGGAAATGACAATGGAGAATGGTAGATGTTGTATTTCTCAGATGAAAATTCCCTCTTTCTAGGTACTACATGTGGAGGGGTCTCAGTGAGGAGAATCAAAGTTTGAAGTAATGTGTGATCATGTTAGCCATTTTGACGCTATAGAAGGATGGTCAGTGGATGGACAGAATCGTATGATTTTCCACAAGAAGCTTTTTTTAGGGATGATGCGTGATAGAGTTATAAGTGAGTTCTATAAACCACCCATGTTGGTACACCCAATAAATTTTATGATGTTCCAGTGCTTGAGTGGTCAGTTTTGGTGGCCCTGTGTGAAGTGGACATTGGCAGAGTTTATGTAAATGTTCCTCATGTTTCAGCAGGTGAACGTTGAACAACATGTTCTTGGTGGACAATTGCAACCCTTAGACATTCTATAGTTTACGTTATATGATATCTTGATGGATTTCATCATAGGACTATCCAATTCTGAGTGAGGCTGAGATGCCATCGTGGTACTGTTAGACTGTTTAATGAAATCTGCTCACTTCAATGTCATCACAGAGTCATGTGTGGTGAATTCCTTAGCACGAGGATACATGGATAAGGTGGTGCAGTTTCCATGAAGGTATGAGGTCTGTAGTCTTGGATTGGGATGCACAGTTTACCTCACTTTTATGTAGGGGATTGAATCATGATTTTGGCACCCATCAACACCTTATCACCGCTTTCCACCCCCATACATATGAGATGAGAGAGAAGACTATACAAAAATAGAGGAAATTCTATAGGAATGTGTTTTTGGACTTCTAGTGGTCATGTGTGTGACATTATCCCTCAGTACAGAATGATTACAATAATAGCTATCACTCTACTTTTGGAAAGAAACATTTTTAAGCCGTGTATGAGAGGTCGTGTCTTTCTCCTGACTATTGGATTGAGGATTGGGAGGCAGATTTTTTGGCCTAGCTTTTGTGTAGGGAACAAAAGAGGATAATCATATTTTGTGTCAGAGGATGAAGGCATCCCAGGACTGGTTGATGTCGTATGGTGATCATTGGTGGAGGCCCTTGGAGTTGGAGGTTAGATACCAGGTGTTTGTTAAGGTTTCCCCTCGACATGGGAAGTGATGGTTCGGAAAGGGGATTATACTCTCTCCTAGTTTCATTGGGACTTTAGAAGTGTTGGGGAGAGTTAGTGATGTGGCATATCAAAATATAATTTCCACCATAGATAGAAAGTATCCAAGATGTTTTCTACATCTCATAGATTTTCCGTTATCTACATGATGACATCCATATCATTGATTGTGGAGAGGTGGATATATGAGGTGTTCCTACATTTGTGGAGTGACCAATAAGGATAGATGATCAAAAGGAGAATGGTATTCCTGGACGAACCATCACATTGTTCATGTGTTGTGTATGAATAGTGGACTCAAGGAAAGTACTTGGGAGAAAGGAGCATAGATGCGCACCTAGTACCGAGAGCTATTTTGAGTTTCTATTAGGATCCTTCAATGATGTTCTTGTATTTTTGACATGATATGATGTAATTATGACCTTTTTTGGTTAATCGATGAATTTGTTCCATTACTTGGTAATTTTTTTTTGAAATTTATCGATTTGAGGGGAAGGGAAAATCTGATTCGTAATCACGATTCCTCAGTGTAGATGCGATTAAAATCGTGTGTGTGAGTCAGTGGCACCCAAAGTGGATAGTATCTTGACACGGAGAAAATAACTATCTAATATGTGTGTTGAGGTTTCGTTCCAACTATTGATCAACTCGGTGTGGTTGGTCCTTCAGAGGTATATAATGAGGTGGTTGTTAGGACCCACCTCATTTCACCAAGGTTACTATTAATACACGAGGATTAGAAAAGTATTATAGGTATCCAATGTAATTTCCCAGACATTATTAGTCGATTACCTTCTCAAAATATGTTATTACAGGGCATCAGTTATGGTTGCAATGAGTCACCATGGTGTCACCTCTGGGGGCCAATAATCGGTCTCATTGATTGGTTCCACCCATCAGTCTTACAGATCAGTCTCACCTATCTGCTCCAGAAATTGGCTTCACTAATCAGATTTACTGATCAGTCTCACCGATCAGTCACATCAATCAGATTTTGATATTTCACACTGATTTAGTTCACTAATATGCTCCACTGACCGACATCACTGATCTGCTCCACTGATCGGCTTCACCAACCAACTCCACCTATCAGTCTCACTAATCATATCCACAAATCCGCTTTATAGATCTGCTCCACCAATAAGCTTAACTGATTATATCAAATGATCCTCTTCATCGATCAGGCTCACCGATCTTCTCCACTGATCCTCTCCACCTATCCGCTTCACTGAACCATTCAACTGATCAGATTCACTGATCCTCTCCACAGATCTACTTCACTGATCCTTTCCACTGATCCACTTCACTGATCATCTCCATGAATTTGCTTCACTTATCAGCTCCACTGATCTCTCTCTCTCAGATCCTCTCCACTGATCGGTCTCACCGATTGGTTCCACTGATCGACCACTACAGAGTATCAGGTTTCTTTTTAGTTTCCCTACCGTTGTGCCTCCATTGAAAATAAAACAAATTAAAAGTCACATATAGGGCATCATTAAGCCATTTCAAATCCCACCATTAATCCCTCCATATTCTTAATTATTAGGCATGGTTTCTTAAATGAAATCTATGAAACTTCCCACCTGTTTTGTCATTCCACGACCCATTTTTCAAGCTCTTTGAAATGATCTATCATGTATCTCTTGGATCAGGAATTTATCACCAAGATCTTCTTCTTCATTCAATTTTCTTCCCTTCAGATGCGCTTTAATTACTTCCCCAAGAGAGGAGTCGAGCACTTGTTCTGGATCACTTCTCACTCAGCCATCGGGGGGTTTTTCTTATAAGTCGTGTCATCCTTAGTTCATTCCGCAATGAGTATTGTGCATCATGTGGGGTGGGAATGTTGATGATCCTTTTGAGACGTGGATGAATCCAAATATAACAAAGATAATAAGTAGACTGCTAATGAATTATGTTGTGAGAATGATGGGGATGTAGCTATGTTATACATTTTATTTATATTGTGAATTTTATGGGATTATGTCCTCAAAAAAATTGTTGTTGTTGGTGGTCCTTTAAAGCACACTAATGAAGCCCTATTTTTTATGGAAATATTTTGATTTATTGAATTTAACATGGGAAGTAGTTAATCAGTTAAACACGGATCATTCAATGGATTTACAATGTATAATAACCCTTGTTTGATCACTATGAATAATGAAATGGAATGAGGTAACTCAATGATTGGTGTTGACTAAATTTGGAAACATATGGCTTTGTTCGGGTGATATATATGGTTGCTTAGTCTGATGATTTGTGGGGTGACGTGAATGGGGATGGGGCCACTAGTTTTTCAGTTTTTGGATAGTGAATCTAAGGCAGTGTGGAGCAGGTATGTTGGCGCTTGGTTTGGTTCCATTACATCGAGGGATCTCACTGATTCCTTTTGTTATTGTTTCTTAACAGGGGAACCGGGTGTGAAAGCTTAAAAGCATTCTTGGTCATTTTTATTTCTGTTGTAGTTTTTTCAAATGGTTATTCCTGTTAGTATCATGGTAGTGAAGTAGGTTTTTAAAAGGAATCACTAGAACATGATAACGTGAATGGGTACAATGGTGGAATTTTTTCAAGAAATGGGTTGTGTATTGTTTGTGGTTTTCGTGTATTTGTGCATATAGGGATAGCTGGAAGTGTGATGGTGTTTGAGGTAGTTGTTGGTTTCTGAACCCTTAGGTTGGTATTAGTGGTAGTTAACATATATGTATAATATTTTCTTTTTTTTCTTATATGCACCCCACCAATGATGGGAACTTCGTTCCAAACACCCCCATTTCACGGGGGATGGTGTTTTTTCCCACATCACTAAGAGTGACTGGTTGTCAAATATTTTATTCTCCCTCTGCCAGGTATCCCAAGACTCTTCGGGAAGGTTGTGACAGACTATGGTTTATTATGTACCATGATTCTTTAGGTATGAGGATTTGTGATGGTTGGCCTAGGTGTGTGTGGGAAATTCTGATTCCCATGTGTCTCCAGGATAAGGCCCAGGTGTCTACAGGCATTGAAGTGGTTGATGTGGCCCAGTTCTCTTCAAGCATGGTGGTGGATGTTGGGGCCCAAGTGTTGTGGGCATGGTTATGTGTGGTTGTGGTGGGTATGGTGTCTTGGGGCTGAATATTCGGTTTGGATTTCCAACATGGATGTTGTTTGGGGCAGTTGGGGGACTACATTGATATTTTTAGGGGAGGTCTGACACATTGGATGTTATAAATAACCAATGGTAATGTTGTTTGGGGTACCCAAATATTGATGTGATATTTTTATTAGTTCACCTGGTTTGCGTTATTTAGGGAGTGTGCCTTGGTGCGACTGGGTAGGCCATTTTCCTTGTTAAGAGTTTTGGATACCTTTACATTATCACGGGGCATTAGAATGTATCCCCACTTGTGCATGACATGTAATGGATTTCTCTATTTAGTATACCTATATACACAACCAACATATATAAAAATTCTTTCATTCTTATGGGATTTCTTTGGGGACCATGCCAGACCTTACTAGCTCGGGTGTCAGGATAATTATTGTTGATGTTTTCCTTTGTTATGGGTACTTCAATTTGGAGTTTCTAGTACTTGTAACCTATTATTTTGAACATTATTTTGGAAAAAGGGTTTGTGGATTTTGTTTTATTTTAGTCTTTGGTGTTTTTTGGTAATTACCATCTTATCACCGTATATTATTAAATAAAAAGGGTATTGCCTTCATTACTACATTAGATTATATACCCTTGGTGATAGTATCCATTTTTGGGCCTATCGAAGGCGGGACTTAGGGGTCATTACCTCTCAATTATCATTAAGAAGGAAGGGTCTGGATGTTTTCTGTTCCTTCCATCATTTTGGAGAAGGCGGGTCGTAATAATAATGATATGAGGATTAATCAAATAATCAATTTTTCTAATAACTAGTAACTCAATAAAAACAAGTTTATATTAATTATAATAAAATAAAGTTCAAATAAAAAATAATCACTACATTACAAAATAAATAAAGTAAAAGTTTATCCCATTTAATGTAAATTGATTTATCAAAATGATTACCTCACATTTCATTTTCGTTGAACATGCACTAACCTCCTATAAAGTAGTTTAAAAATTGTTATTAAAACAAAAAACCCATATGAATATATATAATATCATTATTATCCATTTATAACATCTTATCACCAATTCATTAATAATAAATCAATATATATATTGTATCGAATCTTAATTTCATTTTTTTCTCATTACAACATTATTCGAAATTTTAAGTTCATGTGTGTAATGACCCGAATTCGGAGCCCCTCCACTGGTTCCCCGAACCCGATGCGCCACTTGACCTCAAGCGTGTTCCCCCAAACACCAGAGGCTGCCAACTAGAAGTGAGGGCCTTCGTGAGTCGGTGGGAAAACTATGACCTCATTCAGTAAGGTATTCAAGGTAAGGAAGGAAACAATCAAGAGCGGAAGAAATAACAACATACATAACAACTGAAACCAACAGTGGAAGCAATGAATACATATAGTAATGATGAAAATGGTGCAATAGGTACAAGTATATAAGGAAAACAGCAAAGACAACAACATGTTGAAATACAACTGAATCCAAGTGCAAAAGAAAAACAATGTAGACTCCCCAACATCGCGAGCCACGGCTCGCTCCCATGCACTCCAGCTCCAGTGTAATCAAGAACCTGATGTAGAAGCGTGCTTTAACTTATCTATACCTGCAACAACATAGTATTCTTGGGCCCAAAAGAAATGGCCAAACAGGGTGTGAGATTCAATCCCAGTAGGCAATCACCCAAAGATCTGTGCCTAACAATCAATGAATTCATGGCAGTAATAAATCAAGAAGCAGTAAATAAGATATCACAAGTAGCTACAATCCACAGTTCTGACATGTAAAGAACACATGTAACATCCAAAACAAGAAGTAAGCATGTAACCCTCTGGGTAGCTCTCACAGCCTAACCCCTATGGTTCAACCCACAAGCACTAACAACCCTCTAGGTGGCACACAGAGTCCCACCCATCTGGTTCAGATAAAAAGTAGACTCTCTGGGGAAGCACTCACCATCAATTCCCCCTATAGTCTCGTATCTTACTAAAGGCTCTCTGGGGAAGCACTCAACGTCACATTCCCCCTGCTTCCACCATCAAGGAACTACAGACTCTCTGAGGAAGCAGTCATTGTCAATTCCCTTCTCTGGTCTCAAATCGTATTAAAAGACACTCTAGAGAAGCTCTTACATCGATTATTCCTATGGTCTGCTACACTAGGCTCTCACAGTCCTGTGTGGAAAAGTAAAACATGCTCAGCATGCGTGCATCATCCAAGTAAACCTTAAGAACTACGTGGCTATCAACTAAGGCTCATAAGGATATCAAAGAAACAGTTCCACTATCCTACAACAAGGTATGTAAACTGAAAAAACGCCCAACAGGGAAAAAAAGCATGGAAAAGAAACCTGAGTAGAAAATAAATTACTCTACACACAAGGAATAAACTCTACTAAGGCAATCATGCAAAGCATGAAAACATCAAGGGAAAAACTGGAAACACGCAATACCCCATTCAAGGGTATTGGTGGAATTTACACATCATACTCATTAGCGTTCTAATGAAAGGAACAAACCACCTACCTCGATCCTAGGAGATCAATATACGTGAACCACAACAACAGATTCCTCTTAGAATGACATAGATCAGAGAAAACGCACAAAACGTTCAACCCACAATATCTTGGAAACAAGGAGGAATCTAGAAACAAGGCTCAAGAAAAAGGAAGAACTCACCGCTGTGATTCCACACAATCGATGGCAGCTAGAACGGAGGTCAGATAGAGAGGCGGGAGCTCAGGGAATATTCGGATGTATGGGTCGCTCTCGGTCTAACCAGCCCTAGAAGAAGACAAATATCACGATGAGACACGACCCCGGTCCGTTAAATGAAAATATTGAAAGTACACGACGTGTAATTATTGAGTACACGGTGTGTACTTCAGTTTTCCATTCTCTAAATTAATCAGTCTCAACCTCAAACTTACACAACTTGTGTTTGTCCCGGACACAGCCAGCACACGGCTTCAAGCGGGGAAGGGAGTACACGGTGTGTACTTATAAAGTACACAGGGTGTACTTAAAAAATCTCCAAAAAGATTATCTTTCTCAAAAAATCCAGAAAAGGAAAAAACGTACCTGAAAAAAAGATCTGGATTCTTACAAACTCCCCCCTTAAATAAATTCATCCTCGAATTTCCCTAACGTGGAGGAGAAAGAGAAACCCCGAACAGCTCCAGCCACTGCGATTGTACATCAGTCTCCCTCTCCCAGGTCTCGTCTTGTACTCGCCCGTGATTCCATACGACTCGTACCAAAGGAATAGACCGCCCGCAGAAGACCTCCATACTACAATCGACAATATGGATAGGGTGGTCCGTGAATGACACATCCGCTTCACGCTCAACTTCCTCATGCTGACAGACATGAGATGGGACTGAAAAGTAACGTCGATGCTATGAGAGGTGGAAGACATCGTGCATGGACCGATACCTCTGAGGTAGCTGCAACCGATAGGTGACCGGCCCAACTCTCTCCAAGACCTCAAATGGCCTGACGTACTGCGGTGAATGCTTACCCAATCTCTGAAAATTTTTGTGTCCCAACCTCAGTGTGACATGTAGGAAAACATGATCTCCGACCTCGAACTCCATAGGTCATCTCCGCTGATCAGCATAAGACTTCTGTCGAGACTGTGCTGTATCCATCCGCTTCTGAATCAGCTCTATCTTCTCTGAAGTCTCCTGTACAAGAAGAGGTCCCAGCAAAGCTGCCTCTCTTGCCTCTATCCAGCATAAGGGTGATCGACATGGACTACCATAAAAAGCCTCATATGGTGCCATCTGAAAGGTCACCTGAAAAATGTTGTTGTAGGACAACTCCACTAATGGAATATGATTCTCCCATAAACCGCCAAATTCTAGAATGCAAGCATGGAGCATATCCTCAAGCACCTGGATTGTGCGCTCGGACTGGCCATCAGTCTGGGGATGGTATGATGTACTCAAAAGTACCGGTGTTCCCAAGGCCTTCTGAAGTCCCTGCCAGAAACGGGAGGTAAAGCGTGCATCTCTGTCTGAAAAAATTGGGCGTGGAACTCCATGCAGATGAATGATCTCTCTGATTTAAAGTCATCCCAGATCATCGACACTGATGGTATCCTTGATCGGCAAGAAGTGAGCAGCCTCCGTAAGCCTGTCGACGAAAACACAAAGAGAATTGTTTCCCCAAGGCGATCTCAGCAACCCGGTCATGAATTCCATCGCAACATCATTCCACTTATACTCCAGAATGGTTACCTACTATAAAAGCCCCGCTGGTCGCTGATGCTCTGCTTTCACATGCTGACAAGTAGAACATCTCATGAAAAAACCAGCAACATCCTTCTTCATACCTGGCCACATGTATTGGCGATGAAGGTCCCGATACATATTGGTGACGCCAGGTTGAACGTCCCAAAAAGAGGAATGGAAATCCCATATCAGCTCCTCGTGTATGTCTGCTGGCACCCATACGTGTCCCTGGAAATGAAATATCTCATCCTCACCCACTGTCTATCTAGGAAGAGGTTCCTATCTGGACACACTCTCCCACATGACTAAGCCTTCTGAGTCTGATAGCTGCCTCATCCGTACCCTATCAAATAGCATGGAGGTAACAGTTACAGAAGATGGAAAATCTGTCCCCGTCTATCGTGAACCTCTAGATGCATCTCATAGAACAGATCCATTAGCTTCCACTCACTAATGGCTTTCTAAACTACCTGAATCGTAGTTCTCATGCTCAACACATCTTCCACGGTGTTGCCCTTTCACGTCGTATTGTCAAGATCGAAATCAAAAGACTGATGATACTCAACCCACCTGTGCCGCCTCAAATTCAGATCACACTGAGTGATGAAATATTTGATACTCTTGTGGTTAGTGATAACCAAAATGTGATCTCCCAAAAGTTAGTGTCTCCAATTGCGCAAGGCAGGAAAAACAGCTGCCAACTTCAGATCGTGCGGAGGGAAGTTCCTCTCATGTGGCCTCAACATCCGAGACCCGTACACAACGAATACATCACCCTGCATAAGCGCAGCTCCTAGACCGATACCTAGAGCATCACAGTAGACTGTATAGTTCGTGCATGAATCTAGAAAGACTAATATCTGTGCCGAAATTAACCTCTCTTTCAGCTCATGAAAGGCTGACTCACAAGAATCTGACTATAAGAACTTCTCTCCTTTCTTGGTCAGACGGGTCAAAAGTGCTTCTAGACGAGAAAAGTCCTGAATGAAGCATCGGTAGAGTCCAGCCAGCTCTATGATGCTACATACCTCAAAGACGTTCTTCGGCTGCTCCCAGGAAACTACAGCTCTCACTTTCTCTGGGTCCACTAACACTCCTGCCTCTGAGATGACATGACCCATGAAGTGAATCTGATCCATCTAGAAGTGGCCCTCTGAGAGTTTAGCATAAAGTCGATTCTCTCTCAGTGTACTTAGAACGATCTCAAGATGTGTGGCATGGTCGTGTCGATTGTGAGAGTACACCAAGATATCATCCACGAAGACCAGAACGAAAGAGTCCATGTAAAGATGGAACACTCAGTTCATCAGTTCCATGAAAACTGCAGGTGCGTTCGTGAGACCGAACGGCATGACTGTATACTTGTAAAGTCCGTACCTACTCCTGAAGTCTTTTAGAGGTATATCTAATGGTCTAACATGAAACTGATGATTACCAGAACTCAAGTCAATCATTGAGAACACCCGGGCTCCTTGTAGTTGATCGAAAAGGTCATCAATCCGTGGTAAGGGATATCAGTTCTTGACTACCAACTGGTTTAGCTTCCGATAGTCCACACAAAGTTGAAGGTTACCGTATTCCTTCATCGCAAACAGAACAGGAGAACCGCAAGGGGAAGTACTGGGTCAGATGAAACCGTTAGCCTTTAGCTCGTCCAACTACTTCTTGAGCTCCTAAAACTCAGGTGTGGCCATCATATATGGAGGAATGGACACCGGTGACACTCCTTGCATGAGCTCAATAGAGAATTCAACCTCACACTCTGGAGGAAAACCTAAAAAGTCCTCAGGAAAGATGCCCATGAAAAGATCCACCAATGGAGGAATGTAAAACTGTGGAGGCCACTGATCATTTAGATAAAGGATATAAATTGGGGATGTCCTCCGTCCTAGCCCAAGATGCTCGAGTCCCGCCTGACTCGCCCGAACGTCCCATTTTCCTATATGAAGAAAATATTCACCCTCTGGTGAGATGAAACTGACTCAACAGTGATAACAGTCAATGACTGCCTGGAAGGGAATAAACTAGTCCATGCTGAGGATGACATCATAGCCTGTCATTTCTTGGACATAAAGATCCCATAAGAAGTGATACCCTGCAACCTCGAGAGGTCACTCTCTACAAAAGCGTACACTAGATGTCCTCTTTCTCAAAGGTGTGGCTAATGTCAACGAGTCGGCATAAGAAAAGATGTAGAGTCTAAGGCTCTCCACAACAGCAACAGGGATAATGCTATGCATATCACCAGTATCGAAAAGTTCTGAAGATAAAACTGAGGCTACTAAAATCATACCTTTTATAGTAGAAGGGATGGGATCCTGCTACTAATAAGTCTTCTCCATGGTGAAAGACTGGCCTATAATGTGGCCCTGTGACCCTGGCTGACCACTCTTAGCTAAACCGCCCTACTGGTGCTGAGGAACTGGTGGCTAACCGCCATGGCCTTGACCTCCACCTCGGCATGAACGGACGGAACAAATCCTGTTTCTCAACTGGTGAGAAACTGGTGGGGCATCTCTTGAACGAGGATTCATAGAAGAACCCCAGTCACCAGCTGCTGGTGAGAAAACCTGATAGAAATGCAGATGGTGACCCATCATGTCGCAAGATCGGAACTCCACGGGGTCTCTCTATCATTGCAGGCTCATGTGCCCTATCCAGCCACACTGGTAGCATGTCACCTAGATGCCTAATGATGCATCTCGTTTCCTTGAATCACTACCTGTAGACTCCCTACGACAGTTCTTGCTATCATGTGGAGGGAAGTTAACTCTGGATGTAGAACCGCCCTGTCACGTATCTGAGGAGTCTCTCAGATTGTGCTCTGCAATCAGTTCCTCATTGATGATGGAAGTGATGGAAGTCAACTGGATGATGTTCACCTGCGAGCAGATCTCTTTCTTGAGCCCCTCCTCAAACATCCTCACCAAGAAAACCCCACTCCCATCCCAAAGGTGTTTCAAATGCTGAAGATCAGTAAAACGAGAGGAATACTCCATGACAGATATATTACCATGATCTATGCTCATTAACTCCCAGTATCGATCGGCCCTTAGGGTCTCTGGGTACGAGTAGTCGTAGAAGACACGATGGAACTCCTCCCAAGCCATACCGTACTGATGCTCCACCAGTGAGATCACGTCCCACCACATCTTGGTGGATTCTCGGAGCATGTAGGTGGCAAGCCTGACCCGCCTCTCTGTAGGCGTCTCCAGTTGCTCGAAGATAGTCAGCATGGATTCCAGCCATGACTCTGTAGCCTAAGGTCCTCCTTCCCTTGAGAACGAGGGAGGATGCTGCTGTAGGAAAACCCGCCTCATGTCTGCCATAGACGTGGCAGAAGGCGGCGCTCCCTAGAAGGCCTGCATCATCCTCATGAAACCTTCGCTGAACTGCGCATCAGCAACTGCAACTGGTATAACATTCGGTGCCAAGGCTGGCCCGACTGGAGGATCGGTAGGAAGTCCTTGATCATCTCTGTCTGGCGTCTGATCACAGCCTGACGACAGATATACGACCAGAGGATGTCTCGGAGGTATAGCTCTGAAAGATCAAAGTACACCTTAGATCAAAAAAACAAGGACATAGAACACAATGGTACTAAATAAGAACATGGGAAGAAAACACAAAAGACTACAAAACACGAATACACGGCATGTATAAAAAAACTAAATGGCGTGTCTTCTTAAACCACTGACATGGGCGTGTAATCCTTCCCTACAAGTCGTGTACACCTCATACCACACGACGTGTTGACCCAAACATAGGACGCGTACAAGAAAACAAATCCCCTGCTCGAGTCTCTTTACACTGCTAACCCACATGGTCCAACTTAACCCGAGACTACACAGCGTGTTCTAAACACACATGACGTGTACTGGACAAGGCTTTGGTGGCCCCTGTTGTTCAGCACATGGCTTTCTACACGGCTGGGCCTTACAAAAAATGTTCCGAACAAACACGACGTGTATAGGTGAAGCCAACACCATCCAGTGTTGTTCGTGACACTGTCGGGTACCTTGGAAAGACTACACGACGTGTTCCGCACAAAAACGGCGTGTGGAAAAGAAGGTAACTCTGGCCCGTGTTGTTCAGGACACAGCCAGGTACCTGGACAGGACTTCACGACGTGTTCCCTATGGACACGACATGTTCTACCCGAGCTTCCTCGACCCGTGTTGTTGATGACATGGTCGTGTACACGACTCCGAGCATACACGACGTGTATCTATCGTACACAGCGTTTTCCAGAAGTTACTTTCACGACACCGTGTTCTTCCCACACGATAAGTGACATGGCCTGAAAACTACACGCCATGTATCCAAAAAGTACACGCCTTGTGTTCTAGGTTTTTTTAGGTAGTAGCTCAAAAACTACACAGAATCCCAGAAACACTAAAAATGTGGGAAAGAGGTGTGATGTATTGATCCGTGAGGGCCCATAACACCTCAAGAACCAAAATTTGGCATTCACCTTAAGTAATAAGAAAACCACCGATTTTCTAACATGATAGCATAGAATCTATCAAGCTTCTATCACAAAAGCATGCATAATATACAAAAAATCTATCACAACAGCATGAAATCTCTAATGCACCCTAGATGGCATGGCAAGAATGCATGGCATGTGATTTCTAAAAGTTCCTATAGAATGAATGAGAAGTAATACCCTCATCACATCGGGTTGCGACAGAAATAGAACTGCAATATCAAAACAGTAATAACACAAGCCATGTGAATAACTCTAGTTGAAATCGGGTCAACTATAAAACCTCAAAATCAGAAATTGCAATTAACGAGGTAGTATTTCTCTTCCCTATACATGGGTTAGCTACTCACAAGAACACCTTAATGCCAAGTATCGAATCTTTCCTATCCCTCCCTAAGGTCCTTACATATTAAAGTAAGAGAAATGAACTCCTCTAATACCATTTTGTAACGACCTGAATCCGGAGCCCCTCCACTGGTGCCCCGTACCCGGTGCACCACATGACCTCAAGCGCGTTTCCAAAAATTCCAGAGGCTGCCGACTAGCAGAGAGGGCCTTGGTGAGTCAGTGGGGAAACTATGCCCTCATTATTTATGGTATAAAAGGTACGGAAGACAACAATCAAGAGTAGAAGCAATAACAACATACATAACAACTTAAACCAACAACGGAAGCAATGAATACATACAGTAATGATGATAATGATGCAGCCAGTACAAGTATCTAAGGAATGAAGAAAAGACAGAAATGTGCTGAAATACAACTGAAACCATGTATTAAAGAAAAAATAAGTAGAATCCCCAACATCGCGATCCACGGCTCGGTCCCATGCTCTCCAGATCCAGTGCAATCAAGAACCTGATGTAGAATGGCGCTTGCCATTATATATCCTTACAGCAACATAGTCTTCATGGGCCCAAAAGCATGGCCCAAACATGGTGTGAGATACAATCCCAGTAGATAATCACCCAATGTTCTTGTGCCTAACAGACAATGAATACATGGCAGTAATAAAACAAGAAGCACTAAACAAGATAGCACAAGCAGCTACAATCCACAGTTCTAACATGTAAAGTACACAAGTAACATCCAAACAAGAAGTAATCAGGTAACCCTCTGGGTAGATCTCACAGCCTAACCCCTATGGTTCAACCCACAAGCACTAGCAACCCTCAGGGAGGAACACACAGTCTCTCCCCTCTGGTTCAGCTAAAAAGTATACTCTCTGGGGAAGCACTCTCCGTCAATTCCCCCTATAATCTCGTATCGTACTAAAGGCTCTCTGGGGAAGTACTCAACATCTTATTCCCCTAATGGCCCATGTCGAGGAACTACACACTCTCTGAGGAAGCACTCATCATCAATACCCCATGTGGTCTCGCATCGTATTAAAAGACACTCTAGAGAAGCCCTTACATCGATTATTTCTATGGTCTGCTACACTAGGCTCTCACAGTCTTGTGTGGAAATGTAAAACATGCTCAACACACATGCATCATCTAAGAAAACCTTAATAACTACTTGGATATCAACTAAGGCTCAGCAACATATCAACGAAACAGTTCCACTATCCTACAACAAGGTATGGCAACTGGTAAAACGCCCAACAGGAAAAACAAGCATGGAAAAGCAACCTGAGCACAAAATAAATTACTCTACTCAAAATAAATAAACTCTACTAATGCAATCAGGAAAAGCAGAAAAACAGCTGTGGATAAACAGGAAACATGTAATACCCTACTCAAGAGTGTTAGTGGAATTTTCACATAATACTAATTAACGTTCTACGTAAAGGTACAAACCACCTACCTCGATCCTTGGAAATCGATATACGTGAACCAAAAAAACAGATTCCTCTTAGAACGATGTAGATCTGATAAAACGCACAAAACTTTCCACCCATGATAACTTGGAAACAAAAAGGAATCAAGAAACAATGCCCAAGTAGAAGGAAGAACTCACCGCTGTGATTCCAACGCAATTGACGATGGCTGGAACGGAGGTCGGACGGAGAGGCGGGAGCATGGGGAAGATTCAGCTGTATGGGTCGCTCTCAGTCAAAACAGACCTACTAGAAGAAAAATATCGTGATGAGGCGCGGCCCCAGTCTGTTTAATGAAAGAAAATAAAGTGCACGGAATGTACTTTAGTTTTACGTACTCTGAATTAACCGGCCTCCACCTCACCCTTACAAACCGCGTGTGTGGTCCGGACATGTCCAACACACACCTTAGAGATAAAAAGGGAGTACAAGACGTGTACTCATAAAGTACACGGCGTGTACTTCAAAAATTTCCAGAAAGTTCATCTTTCTCAAAAACTTCAGAAAAAGGGAAAAGCATACCTGAAAAAAAGATCTAGGTTCTTACAATTTGAAAATGATATCGTTTTATCATATGGAAAATAATAATAATCATGAAATAATAACACTTTTATTCATCAATTATACATTATTACTTATTATGAAAAATGATTTTGATAAATGAAGTATGTTGTGATCATGGAGCTTAATGTACAAATATAAGCTTGAGTAACAAGTCCATTTTTCAAAAATAATTATCAAGAATGTTATATAATTTTTCATCACAAAATAATGTAAATTATATCATAAATAACATATTATTATTTTAAATATCCACAGACACACAGACACACACAAAAACATATATATATATATATATATATATATATATATATATATATATGTTTTTCGAGTGGTGTCATGTCGAAAACTGAGTCACATCTCTTTGTGAAGGCCATAGTACAAACCCATATGAACAATGTTATCATTTATTAGTTAATTAATGAAAAATAAATATCATATTTTATGAAATAGAAATATTAATTTATTACAATAATTGTGTAATATATTCATTATATATTTTCATATTACCTTGAATGTGATTTTTTTCTGAATTACAAATCGCATCACTTCACGGGGTGGTAATCCACTGTAAACAAAAGTGATGTTTTCATATATACTACAGAATGGAATTTATAAATATTTATATGATATAATGACTCTAGTGGTATAATTATTTCATTAATATAATAGTATACTATATATCCATTACCATAAACTACCAAAATAGACGGTTATTGAAAAATGAATGACATCAGTTCGTGCAGTTGTAGTCCACTAAAGAGAATAATGATGATTTATTAACACATTTGATTGAATTAGGGATGTTTATTGGATAATAAAATAAAATAATTGTATCATATTTTATGTAATATTTTTGATATTATTTTATCAGTAATTATTACTGATAATTTAAATATGTCAACGAAGACATTGTATAAAAATTCTTATTGAAGAACATTATCTCTTCTTTACTTATCGTATATGGGATTGTCATAAAATTCTTCCAAGGATAGGCTTATGTAAAATAAAAGGATTATAGAATGAGAGGACTGATGTTGGTATTTTATATGTATATTCATTAAATGAAAAAATAGTATGTGACAATTTGAAGAAGTGTGGATAGGGGTTTTCCTATTATTAGTGAGGTGAGTCAGAAACATGTAATTTTTTAGAAGAATAAGGAATTAACGCACTTCTCACATTCCAAAAAGATACAATTAATTATTATCTACTCATAGAAATTTAAATATATAAATATTTCCATCACAAAAATTATACAATATTTTAGTTCATTTTATTCCTTGTCGTTTTAGTTTATCCCAACTATATATCATTTTTTACAAGAACCGTGCTGAATAAATTGTGTATAGTTTTAATTATTTCTTAATGAAAATAAAATTTTAACATATAATAAATAAAATAATTAATATTCAAAACAGAAAATATATTTTCCCAATTTCTATTCATACAAATGATAAATTTTAATATAAAAATAATACTATAGACACGATGACAAAATGGCATTTTTAAAAGTAATTGATCAATGGTTACAATATTTTTATATCAATATTAAAATTTAAAATGATTAAAATTACCAAACTCGTTTTAATAGAAATATAATTGATCTATGATTTCATTAAAACCAATTTATAATATAATTTTACATTAAAAATAATTTCAAATAAATGGATTTTTTCAACAAAATTTAATATTTTTCCGTATTAATCAATGATATTAAAGTGACCAAATTTATTGAATGTAATATTTGTGTTGTAATTTTGGTCAATACATTTGTTTGATAAAAATTCATAGTGACATTAAAATTTCAAGGTGAAATTAGTTTTTGTATGGAATTTCTTCCATTAAATTGTTTTGGATTTCTAACTATATTTTAATTTGATGAAGATTTTATTGTTAAGGATACATTTAAATGTGAATATTATAGAAATTTTCTTAATTTCCAACATGTTTGAAAATGGAAATAAAACATTTCACATTGTTAAATCTAATTTAGGGAAATCATTACATGTTGATTTTATAATGATTGATGAATGGGTTAATTGAATGAAGAATGATATTATATTTATACCTATTGAATGTTGAATATTTGAAGAAGAAATGATTGGATATTTTTATTGTTATTTTACTCATGAATGATTTTGTGTTGAATTATAGTGATTAGAAATTTTTTATTTCCTTTATTTAAACTTATTTCATTGAAAGTCTGTAACCAATGTAGTGATAGAAAGGGAAACATATGAGAGTTATATTTGTTGTTGTAAGATTCCATTTTCGGTGAAAACACATTTCATTAGAGTTCTCACATAGGTTGTTGCCAGCACAGTAACAGAGTGCTCAATAACTGATTTCTGAGACAAATGACCTACATCCTATAATATGGAGAAGTAAAAAATTTCATGTCGTTTTGATGTGGGATCATGGAATGTAGAACAGAAATTAACCAAAAGAGTGTGATAAGTCTATTTGTTATCTGGGCCATCTAATCATCTCTCCATGTTACTAAACCGTGAGATCTATTCGACGAATGTTATGATATAATTGACGAAGTGTGGGATGTTATCTTCTACATTAATACTCTTCTAATAGTTTTTCAAATGTTCATAAACCATTTGATTACTTGTTATATTTTTTTGTTCATTGATAATATCATCATGTTACTCTATCATCCGATATGATGAATGGTTCATCATGGTCATCCATTTTATTATATCAGTTTCTTATTCCACGAGGATGATTTGAGAGACATAAATTCAAAGGGTTATATCCAAACTTGACCTATGTTGTTCTCCCCATTTTTATAAAATCCTGAAAACATAATTTTGATGGGGAAAAAATTATGATTTGTTTACATGATTTTGATAATGATAAAAGAAAGACATTATGATATTCATAAGAATATTTTTGTGGAATATATATATTTTTTTATCGTAAAGGAAAGACAATAGATGAATCTATAATCTCCAAACATCACCTAATTATTTTAATGATCTAAATCAAATTGAAATACCAGGAAACTACAATTTCCTAAAATAATTATGGTAAAACATTGGTTTTTAGTGTAGGTAAATTATTTTCAGTGAGAGTGATGTTTTTTGATAAGTAACTCGAACACATATATTTATTTATCAATTAACAAATTAATCCTTATTTTAATCAATGTTAATGAGATAGTGTAGTTTTCTATAATAATTGGTGGCTAAACACATTTGAAATATGGGTTTATCTCTCATTTAAGAGATGAAACCAAATATTGAGGGATAACATTTGGTTCACAAAAAAACAGTTTTGTGAGGAGAAATTTTATGAAACACATTCTTTTGTGAAGGAGGCTGCGAGTGGATTACCTATGCATATTACAATAATTCTGCTTTGTGAAGACACATGATTTCTGGATTCCATTTGGGATAGTGCATTATGTTTCTCCTTTTGATGTCCAATGATATTTGAGAATTCATTCATCCCCATTAATTCATGAAGACAACATATCAAACATGTGCGAATAGATTTGATAATATTCTTTGTCTTCATGTCATTTTAATGATGATTTCGTAATGATCTATCGCAAAGTGTGAATGTTTATGGGGTTTGTTTGAGCCAAAAATACACACACACACAGTGAATAAAAGGTTATAATATTTGTATTATCAAGGTATGTATATTTTTCATGATGAATGTTGAGTATGTTATTGTTAATTTGGTTAGTTTTTGTTTCATGAACACACTATGTATATTGTAGAGAATGTTACATTTCATATTTGAAGACAATAATATTATGCTACTCATATGTGAAAAAGTAATGATATTGAATGTTGTGATTTTTATGTGAGTCATGATATGAATAATATGTCTATTCTTGTTTAGGATAATACATGCATGAATAACCACATGTTAAAATTGAAGTAATATACTCAAAGGAATCTTATGATAAGTTGTTCTTACACTGGGATGTGAACGAGAGAAGACTATGAATTGTTTAAAAATTTATTAAGAAGTAGGAAATCCTTGTATTTTATGTCATACATGGTACACATATTGATATGAATTCACAGATAAGGTAATGTGTATTGCAATCGAATTAGTGCCAGTGTGTGTGTGTGGTGGATTCATGGGATATTATAAAAACATTTCACTAACATCTAATTCGATCTATGAAAATGATAACCAACAATATATATAAAGGAGGTCATATAACGACCCACACTTTACATACATTGTTAATACTTCAAAATTGAAGCACCCTTATTACAACATATGACAAAACCACAAAGGACCGTATAGGTATAGTGTCTTTAGAAACTGGGAAACATAAACAACTGGTTCATAAATCTTCTACAGTGTCTCCCATTTATTTCATCATATCTAGGGTCCCTTTTAGCATATTCTACTTAATATCCATCTTCCTGACCTGGGGAAAAGAAAACATAAAAGGGTGAGCTCAAATGCTCAGCAAGGGCAAATAAAGGAAATAAAAATCATATCATATCTTTATGAAAATCAAAACCTGCAAAAGAGATCATAATATCTTAACATGGAATAAATCATAGAAGTGAAAATGAGATCCCCATAATCATAACATAAAACTTGAAACTTTGTGGCATGCACACATAATCATGGAAAATCATTTCTTGTTAGTCATGACTCATTGCCAAGACTATCTTAGTGGACAAAGTCCCTTTCTGAACCGAGTTCACTCCTCGTTTCAGTCATGTATCACTGAACCGAAATAACCTTCCGTTCCAGCCATGTCTATCTCATGAGATATAAAATCATTACCCAATGCATTGGAGGGAGATATAGGTCCCACCCATCTTATAATGAATCCTTTCTTATGTGTGCCATATAATCATAAAACATACATCATCGCATAACACATGTAACAAAAATGGGATTCTTGAAACATCATGACATCATAAATCAATTCATATAAGATAAAGGAATTCATAAACATAATTCCATCACAACATAGTCAAATCAATGTAAAAATATGGATAGAAACAGAACCCTTTATTATCTTAGATGGAAAATAATTTTGATAAAACACTTGAATTGAATTCTTGAGGAAAATATCCTTTCTTCTTTAAAATCAATTTCTTTTCACAAAACATCATGCAATTTTAAAAGAAAGAGGTTTTATTGAAAATAGTCATGAAATCTTTTAGAGGAAGATTCATGAAAATAAGGCTTTATAAAACAGTAGAAATCCGTTCGTGCCGTATAAGTTAAAAAAAACATTCTTCATACTTTTGTCGGAAAAGTCAAAAAGTACCTCGTACGAAAAACGACAAAAGATTTCTTTCATACGTATTACTAAAAACTCACCGAAGGGTAAAAATGGATTTAAACAATTTTAGGTGGATGGAAATAATATTACATATTGAGTAAACATGGATGTGGATGATAAAATACACCCCAGTAAATACTTACGAATAAACAATCTCGGATAAAAATGAGATTGTGATATCTCCCTTACCTTAGGTCCGATTTGCTTTGTTCGTGTCCGAAGCTCCTGTATAATGGTTTAGATAATGTTATTGACTTATTCCAGAATCATACATATTGATATGAGATCATATATGGTCATATTATTAGCTTCTTGTTAGTAATATTTCATTGTTACTTGTTACTCGGGTCTTTATAACTTTTTGTCCTTATGCGTGTTTTGTCGAATAAATTCTTATTCTTATCTTTAGGTTATAGATAATTCATTTCCAGAATGGTATTAGTGTAGTATATACCATATTCATTCATTCAATTCATTTATATAATCATTATGAAATGAAGATCATGTAGAACGAGTCGCATCACATCGTGGAGACGGTATTCCGTACGTACGCACGAGTGATGATATCGTTCCTATGATCGTGGAATTGTATTGGAGTATATATATATATTATTTCAGTATCAATATTACTTAATAATAATCATATATAGTTACTCATTACACCATTATACCCATCCTTGTAAGGTGATGGTGGAAAATAGATTACACCACGGCGTGGAGACGGTATTCCGTACGTACGCACGCGCGGTGATTTCATTTTTCCGTAGGATGGATAGAAGGTGAATTAGGGTTGTTTCATATTTATAATAACATATCAGTATGTAAGTAATAATGATGTTATTACTTTATCATGAAACAACTAAAGAAGAAGAAGTTGAAGAAGAAAGAAATTGAAAAGATCGGTAATGGATATTACCTCTTCTTTGGAACGCCTCTTTGAATCCTCCACTTAAGGAACTAAGATTGGTCTTTGGAGAAGACCAGGACCTCTAGGATTATTCTAGGGAAGTGGAGAGGAGAAAATGTCAGGGGTTGGCCGAGCTTGAGTGCTCAAATTGGTGTGAGGAGGAGGGGGAGGAGGTGCCCTTTTATAAGGGAGGAGAGGGGCACCTTAGGAATATCTCAAAATATTATTTTATATTAAAGTCAAAATCGGTTTATAATGGTTCCAAAGGGTCTTATTTCGAAGCTAAAGTGGGTATGGGTCGCAATCCTATCAACCAATAGGATTTAGACAAGTTTAGGGTATTATTTTAACCTTATCAATTAGATTTAACTCTAAGTTAATTAATTTAACTTTTACCGTGTCTTTTTGTTTTCTTTCACTATATGGTTAATACACTTACTATAACATGCCAAACGAACCAAAAATTGTTTATTATTAATATATATATCCTTATCTAAGTCATTTGGCCGAACCTTATATTTTTAGGAATAAAATAACAATTAATAATATAATATTTGATTTAAAAACTATTTTGTGTCAATTTTGACACTATTTGATATATGATTTTTGTGAAAGTCATAACAGAATTATATGTTCTAACCAAGTTGATTAAATCAACAATAATATATCATAGTAACCTATAAAATTAGTGGAATTCATAAAAAGTCTCAAATTACATTTATTTTGGTATTTATATTATCAATTTTGTCAATATTTCATTAATAAGATAATTACTGCATCATCTTTGTGTCATAAATAAATTAAATTATTTGATGTCTAAAAATTACAAATAAAATACCATCATGTAGGAAATCTTTTTAGCTTTCTAATGAATATTTACAATCTAATTTATCTTATGTATAACCCCATATTAAAAAATGATTTACTTATTAAACATTGATTTTAACTATTTTAACCCTTCTTTAAATAAATTAATAATAAATGTCCTAATCTAATCCAAGCGGGCCTAAATGGTCATATTTTATTCCTAAGTTTGTTTTTGGTCGAATTACACTTGTCCAATAGAATTAGGACATGTGTTAGGGAAATATTGATATCATATTTACCCTTAGTTACCCTATTTACTATTAACCGCGGTAAAAATAGTAAAAAGTTACTATTCACCAAAAAATTATTTTCATCTCATTGAACCACATTTTAGTCCTTGATATTAACCATGTCTCTCGGATTTTTGAAATTCCATTCACAGAAGCGGTAAAATTAAGTTTTATGCAAAATTCA
Source organism: Viscum album (assembly GCA_963277665.1). Lineage (NCBI taxonomy): Eukaryota > Viridiplantae > Streptophyta > Magnoliopsida > Santalales > Viscaceae > Viscum > Viscum album. Next base: position 603,886,568 of record OY728157.1, read on the forward strand.
GTTTTTAACCTACCACTTAGTTGTTTCACTATTCATCAAAAATTGAAAGTTTTCAGAAAAATACCAAAATTTCACCCTAGGCTAATTTCGATATTCTGAGTCCAAAAATGAAGTCCATTTTGAAAAATAAAATTTATAAAATTTTAAAAAGTGGTTATTACTATTCATAACGGCTAGTTTTAATAGCATATTGTTGTTTAGTGAAACTCGGTATTGCGTACGACGCAAGCTATCGAGGAAGGTCGCGATTGCGTGCAAAGAAAGCCAAGAAAGTATTGTGTAGAAAAAGATTCCTTTGATGGTATAACATAAAAGTCTCGGGTGTTATATTCTTCCCCCCTTAAAAAGAATTTCTCCCTCGAAATTCTTCACTTTGTAACAAACAAATGAGGATACTTCTCCCTCATCATATCCTCAAGCTCCCATGTAGCTTCTTCAAGTTGGTGGTTCCTCCATAAAACTTTCACCAAGCGAGTGGTCTTGTTTCGTAGGACTTTTTCGCTATGATCCAGAATCTCTATCAGCTGTTCTTCATAAGAAAGATCTTGCTCCAGCGGTACAACTTCTGAGCTGAGTACATGTGAAGGATCTGGTATGTACTTTCTCAGGAGAGATACGTGGAACACATCGTGAACTTGAGAGAGATTCGGTGGAAGCGCCAATCGGTAAGCTACCTTCCCAACATGATCCAGTATTTCAAAAGGACCGATATATCTAGGGCTCAACTTCCCCTTCTTTCCAAATCTCATAACCCTCTTCCAGGGAGATATTCGTAAGAACACTTTATCACCCACTTCAAACTCTAGGTCTTTTCTTCGGTTGTTGGAAAAACTTTTCTGTCGACTCTGAGCTGCTCTTATGTGTTGTTGAATAGATCTGACCTTTTCTGCCATTTCATCAACGAGATCAGGTCCTAATAGCTTTCTTTCCCCAACTTCATCCCAACAAGTTGGAGTCCTGCATTTCTTTCCATAGAGAGCTTCATAAGTAGCCATCTGAATACTGGAGTGAAAGCTATTATTATAAGAAAATTCCACCAAAGGTAGGTGTTGATCCAAACCTCCTTTGAAATCCATAGAGCAAGCTCTCAACATATCTTCTAGGGTTTGAATTGTTCTCTCAGACTGACCGTCTGTCTGGGGATGATAAGCAGTGCTGAAACTCAACTCTGTATCCAGAGTATGTTGAAGACTTCGCCAGAACTTCGAGGTAAATCTCGGATCTCGATCAGATATAATAGAAAGTGGTACTCCATGCAATCTTACCACTTCCTTTATATATATCCTGGCAAGCTGATCTAGAGAGAAATCCTCTCTAATAGCAATGAATTGTGCAGACTTTGTAAGACGATCAACTATGACCCAGATAGCATTATTGCCTTTGGATGTTTTAGGAAGTCCTGTGACAAAGTCCATAGTGATGTTTTCCCATTTCCATTCGGGTATGGGTAATGGTTGTAACATCCCCTTAGACTTCTGTCTCTCAGCTTTAACTTGTTGACAAACCAAGCATCGAGAGACATATTCAGCAACATCTCTTTTCATGCCATCCCACCAGAAGTACTCTTTCAGGTCCCTATACATCTTCGTGCTTCCAGGATGAATAGAGAATGAAGAACTATGAGCCTCATCCAGCATCTCTTTCTTTAATTCGGGGATGGGAGGAACGCAAACCCGATTCCTGAACTTTATTATCCCATCACAATCAAGGTTGAATTCAGGAACATTTCTCACCTTCTTTTGTAACTCGACATCTTCTTTCTGTGCCTCTTTAATCATCACATGTATAGATGGTTGAACATTCATTTGAGAAAGATAAGTTTTTTCCCCTTCCATTATAATTCCAAGATCCATCCTTTGTAAATCCATAAATATTGGATCTTTTGTGATCCTCATCATGGATAAACTAGCATGGTCTTGTCGACTTAATGCATCTGCCACCTTGTTTTCTTTCCCCGGGTGGTAATGGATTGAGCAGTCATAATCCTTAATCAGCTCCAACCATCTTCTTTGGCGCATATTCAGCTCCTTTTGTGTGACAATATACTTTAAAATTTTATGATCAGTATAAATATCACACCTTTCACCATAAAGGTAATGCCTCCAAATCTTTAATGCAAAGATTACCGCAGCCAACTCCAAATCATGTGTTGGGTAATTTTGCTCATGGATTTTCAACTGTCGTGAGGCATAAGCTATCACCATATCATTTTTCATAAGAACACACCCCAATCCCTTCTTGGATGCATCACTGTAGATCACAAACCTTTCTCCACTACAAGGCAGTGTGAGCACAGGTGCACTAGATAACCTTCTTTTCAACTCCTTGAAATTCTCTTCACATTCCTCTGTCCAGACAAACTTAACTCCTTTCCGAGTCAACTTGGTGAGTGGATTAGATAATCGTGAAAAATCTTTTACAAAACGTCGATAATATCCAGCCAAACCAAGAAAACTTCGGATCTCAGTTACTGTTGTTGGTCTTGACCATCTTTCGATAACCTCTGTTTTTGCTGGATCCACAGATATCCCCTCTTTTGAGATTATGTGACCCAAAAATGCAACTTTTTGAAGCCAAAATTCACACTTGGTAAATTTGGCATAAAGCTTCTCCTTTCTCAGGGTCTTCAATATTATTCTCAAGTGATCTTCATGCTCTTCCTTGCTCTTTGAATAGACAAGAATATCGTCTATAAAGACTACCACAAATTGATCAAGATAGTCTCTAAAGACTCTATTCATTAGATCCATGAAGATAGCAGGGGCATTAGTAAGACCAAATGGCATCACTATAAATTCATAGTGTCCATACCTTGTACGGAAAGCCGTATTTGGTATATCCTCCCTTTTGACCCTTAATTGATGATACCCTGAATGAAGATCAATCTTGGAAAAGTATTGAGCTCCGCGTAGTTGGTCAAATAAGTCATCAATGCGTGGGAGAGGATATTTGTTCTTGATAGTGATCTTGTTATGTTCTCGATAATCAATGCAGAGTCTCATTGATCCATCTTTCTTCTTAACAAATAGAACAGGTGCTCCCCAAGGTGACACACTAGGGCGTATGAATCCCTTATCAAGATTCTCTTGGAGTTGCTTCTTCAATTCCTGCAACTCAATTGGGGCCATTCTATAAGGTGTCTTTGAAATAGGCAAAGCACCCGGTACGAGTTCTATTGAAAACTCAACTTCACGATTTGGTGGAAGACCCGATAATTCCTCTGGAAAGACATCATAAAACTCCCGTACAATGGGCATATTCATAATCGTGAGTTTCTCACCAACTATTTGAGATAAATAACCTTCATTTAGTGGAATCAATACCCATAAGATGGAAGAAATTTCCACTGGAAGGTTGTGTTCATCCTTGCATTGATAGACGATCGTAGGTTGATCTGGAATATGAAATGTGACTTCCCTTCTTTGGCAATTGATACGAGCTCCATGTAGAGAAAGCCAATCCATGCCAAGAATCACATCAAATTCCACCAAAGGAAGGATCACAAGATTTGTAGGAATCACTTTCCCACAAACTTCGATCAGAGAAGAATTATAAACTTCTGATGCGATTGATGTGCCATTAGGTGTTGTCACAGCTAACTCAACATCTAATTGTTGAGGTAATACGGTGATACCCTTAGAAAATTTTTCAGAAATAAAAGAGTGGGTGGATCCAGAATCAAATAAAACATTTGCTACTTTAGAGTGGATGGTAAGTGTACCTTTCACCACATCGTTATCGTACTCCACATTGCTGATAGAAATTGCATGTGACTTTCCTTTGTCTTTAGCCTTAAGAGTTTGTTGACGTCGACCATCATTATCAACCCTTGGATTTGGGCATTGATTGGCATAATGCCCCATCTCCTTGCACTTGAAACATTGAAGTGTAGTAGGTTCATTCTGTGTATCCCTTCCTTTGTTTGCATCATTAGACATCTTCTTCCCATTATCACGGTATGCAAATGCCCGATGACCTTCCTTTCCACATTTAAAACATTTACTTATCCCTTTAAGACAACTCCCTCCATGTTTCTTTCCACACTTTGAGCATAAGGGAAAGTTCATCTTCTTTTCCGTGTGCTCTTTAGATTTTTCTTTGAATTCCATCTTCCTCTTCTTATCAAACCCATGTGACTGATGGGTTACTCCAATCTCCATCTCGACTTTGAGAGCACATCGAACGATTTCCTCGTAGCTATTGAAGTCCCTTATGGCTAACGCCCTTCAAAGACTTGGTTTTAAGCCACTAAAGAATCGATCGATCTTACTCTCAGGTTGGATAATAATACCAGAAGCGTACCTTTCAAGTCTTGTAAAATTTGCTTCATAGGTACTAACAGATTCATCATCCCTTTGCTTCAGTTCAAAGAAATCTTTCTCCATCTTTGTTCGGAGAATACGAGGTAAGTACTTATTGAAAAATAAGTTCTTGAACTCGTCCCATTCCATAGACTCAATTTCATCCCTTTGCCTCGTATTCTTAACAAGATTCCACCATTGATCCGCATCTCCTTCCAAACGATACACTACTAGGATGACTTTATCATGCTCAGAACATTGAAGAAGTGAAAATATCTTTTCAGTAGTACTAATCCATTGTTCAGCAACTAATGGATCAGTAGACCCGCTGAAAGATGGTGGACGCTGCCTCATGAAGGATTCAACAGAATGTTGCTCCCTCCTTTGTTCGTTTGGAAATCCTGCATGATTCATAGCTTGAGAAAGTTGTGTGAGCATGGATACAAGATTTTGCATTCCAGCTCCCATATCGTTTGGTTGCTCAGGGGGACAATCATTGCATTGCCCATCGCATTCCGCATTAACACGGTTCCTTCGGGTTCCATCCATTGACTAAAACCAAGACGAATAGTGTGAGCAACACTAATTATAATAGGAAACCACATAATTCAAGAAAAAAAAAATTTTCATGCTTATGGTCTTATCCTAGGTTATTCATGGCCATTTCTAAGATTGTGTTCTATGCTTAGACTTATCCTTAGGGTTCTTACTAAGGCTTTCACATCCTAGTTTCCAAAGGTTGACTATACCTTTCCTCTGATACCAACTATAACGACCCACACTTTACATACATTGTTAATACTTAAAAATTGAAGCACCCTTATTACAACTTATGACAAAACCACAAAGGACCGTATAGGTATAGTGTCTTTAGAAACTGGGAAACATAAACAACTGGTTCATAAATCTTCTACAGTGTCTCCCATTTATTTCATCATATCTAGGGTCCCTTTTAGCATATTCTACTTAATATCCATCTTCCTGACCTGGGGAAAAGAAAACATAAAAGGGTGAGCTCAAATGCTCAGCAAGGGCAAATAAAGGAAATAAAAATCATATCATATCTTTATGAAAATCAAAACCTGCAAAAGAGATCATAATATCTTAACATGGAATAAATCATAGAAGTGAAAATGAGATCCCCATAATCATAACATAAAACTTGAAACTTTGTGGCATGCACACATAATCATGGAAAATCATTTCTTGTTAGTCATGACTCATTGCCAAGACTATCTTAGTGGACAAAGTCCCTTTCTGAACCGAGTTCACTCCTCGTTTCAGTCCTGTATCACTGAACCGAAATAACCTTCCGTTCCAGCCATGTCTATCTCATGAGATATAAAATCAATACCCAATGCATTTGAGGGAGATATAGGTCCCACCCATCTTATAATGAATCCTTTCTTATGTGTGCCATATAATCATAAAACATACATCATCGCATAACACATGTAACAAAAATGGGATTCTTGAAACATCATGAAATCATAAATCAATTCATATAAGATAAAGGAATTCATAAACATAATTCCATCACAACATAGTCAAATCAATGTAAAAATATGGATAGAAACAGAACCCTTTATTATCTTAGATGGAAAATAATTTTGATAAAACACTTGAATTGAATTCTTGAGGAAAATATCCGTTCTTCTTTAAAATCAATTTCTTTTCACAAAACATCATGCAATTTTAAAAGAAAGAGATTTTATTGAAAATAGTCATGAAATATTTTAGAGGAAGCTTCATGAAAATAAGGCTTTATAAAACAGTAGAAATCCGTTCGTGCCGTATAAGTTAAAAAAACATTCTTCATACTTTTGTCGGAAAAGTCAAAAAGTACCTCGTACGAAAAACGACAAAAGATTCCTTTCATACGTATTACTAAAAACTCAACGAAGGGTAAAAATGGATTTAAACAATTTTAGGTGGATGGAAATAATATTACATATTGAGTAAACATGGATGTGGATGATAAAATACACCCCAGTAAATACTTACGAATAAACAATCTCGGATAAAAATGAGATTGTGATATTTCCCTTACCTTAGGTCCGATATGCTTTGTTCGTGTCCGAAGCTCCTGTATAATGGTTTAAATAATGTTATTGACTTATTCCAGAATCATACATATTGATATGAGATCATATATGGTCATATTATTAGCTTCTTGTTAGTAATATTTCATTGTTACTTGTTACTCGGGTCTTTATAACTTTTTGTTCTTATGCGTGTTTTGTCGAATAAATTCTTATTCTTATCTTTAGGTTATAGATAATTCATTTCCAGAATGGTATTAGTGTAGTATATACCATATTCATTCATTCAATTCATTTATATAATCATTATGAAATTAAGATCATGTAGAACGAGTCGCATCACATCGTGGAGACGGTATTCCGTACGTACGCACGAGTGATGATATCGTTCCTATGATCGTGGAATTGTATTGGAGTATAGATATATATTATTTCAGTATCAATATTACTTAATAATAATCATATATAGTTACTCATTACACCATTATACCCATCCTTGTAAGGTGATGGTGGAAAATAGATTACACCACGGCGTGGAGACGGTATTCCGTACGTACGCACGCGTGGTGATTTCATTTTTCCGTAGGATGGATAGAAGGTGAATTAGGGTTGTTTCATATTTATAATAACATATTAGTATGTAATTAATACTGATGTTATTACTTTATCATGAAACAACTAAAGAAGAAGAAGTTGAAGAAGAAAGAAATTGAAAAGATCGGTAATGGATATTACCTCTTCTTTGGAATGCCTCTTTGAATCCTCCACTTAAGGAACTAAGATTGGTCTTTGGAGAAGACCAGGACCTCTAGTATTATTCTAGAGAAGTGGAGAGGAGAAAATGGCAGGGGTTGGCCGAGCTTGAGTTCTCAAATTGGTGTGAGGAGGAGGGGGAGGAGGTGCCCTTTTATAAGGGAGGAGAGGGGCACCTTAGGAATATCTCAAAATATTATTTTATATTAAAGTCAAAATCGGTTTATAATGGTTCCAAAGGGTCTTATTTCGAAGCTAAAGTGGGGATGGGTCGAAATCCTATCAAACAATAGGATTTATACAAGTTTAGGGTATTATTTTAACCTTATCAATTAGATTTAACTCTATGTTAATTAATTTAACTTTTACCGTGTCTTTTTGTTTTCTTTACTATATGGTTAATACACTTAATATAACATGCCAAACGAACCCCAAATTGTTTATTATTAATATATATATCCTTTTCTAAGTCATTTGGCCGAACCTTAGATTTTTAGGAATAAAATAACAATTAATAATATTTTATTTTATTTAAAAACTATTTTGTGTCAATTTTGACACTATTTGATATATGATTTTTGTGAAAGTCAAAACAGAATTATATGTTCGAACCAAGTTGATTAAATCAACAATAATAAATCATAGTAACCTAGAAAATTAGTGGAATTCATAAAAAGTCTCAAATTACATTTATTTCGGTATTTATATTATCAATTTTGTCAATATTTCATTAATAAGATAATTATTGCATCATCTTTGTGTCATAAATAAATTAAATTATTTGATGTCTAAAAATTACAAATAAACTACCATCATGTAGGAAATCTTTTTAGCTTTCTAATGAATATTTACAATCGAATTTATCTTATGTATAACCCCATATTAAAAAATGATTTACTTATTAAACTTTGATTTTAACTATATTAACCCTTCTTTAAATAAATTAATAATAAATGTCCTAATCTAATCCAAGTGGGCCTAAATGGTCATATTTTATTCCTAAGTTTGTTTTTGGTCGAATTACACTTGTCCAATAGAATTAGGACATGTGTTAGGGTAATATTGATATCATATTTACCCTTAGTTACCCTATTTACTATTAACCGCGGTAAAAATAGTAAAAAGTTACTATTCACCAAAAATTATTTTCATCTCATTGAACCACATTTTAGTCCTTGATATTAAAGGTGTCTCTCGGATTTTTGAAATTCCATTCACAGAAGCGGTAAAATTAAGTTTTATGCAAAATTCAGTTTTTAACCTACCACTTAGTGGTTTCACTATTCATAAAAAATTGAAAGTTTTCAGAAAAATACCAAAATTTCACCCTAGGCTAATTTCGATATTCTGGGTCCAAAAATGAAGTCCATTTTGAAAAATAAAATTTATAAAATTTTAAAAAGTGGTTATTACTATTCATAACGGCTAGTTTTAATAGCATATTGTTGTTTAGTGAAACTCGGTATTGCGTACGACTTAAGCTATCGAGGAAGGTCGTGATTGCGTGCAAAGCAAGCCAAGCAAGTATTGTGTAGAAAAAGATTCCTTTGATGGTATAACATAAAAGTCTCGGGTGTTACAGGTCACACAATATATTTGGATTTAATGAAGGTGTATGATTTGTATACATTCATAATGAAGATTAATAGTGTTCAATGTGTTGTGAATATATATTTTTTAAAAATTTGAAATATAAATATTTTGGATAGTTACATGAAATAAGTATTCATTATTTGATAAAAATAATTATATTATTGGATAACAAATGATCTTTACGTTTTTAGGATTTTAGTTGATTTGACTTCTAATTTTTAGTAATGAACATAATAATACAAGTTACAATTCGTTGTGGAATCATCAGTTGTTCATTATACTATTGTAGTGAGTTAAAGTGGAAGTGATAACATCATCTAAATCAGATGGATATAATGAAAAATATTTCATGTAGGGTTGTTGATAATATTTTCTAGTTGTCATCGATTTTCAGTTGAAGTGAGTAAGTGCTCAATCATTCTATAATTATTCGATCAAAGTGGATGATTAGTTTTGTGTGGCAGTGGTATCCTAATGTTCTTGTGAAATATTTTATGGTACATGGTTTTGAATTAGTGAAACACTAGTGGGATACATATATAATTAATAGTAGTGGGATACCATTTTAAATTGGGAAAAGGATCATACAGAACCACAATGTTTTCTAGGGTGATACCTCACAAACCCACATATAATTGGTGAGTCTTTCATGGTAGATAATATATCTCTCATATCATCCTGATCATATCAAGTATGTTGTCACCCACATCAGGGGTGAACCTTGTAAAAATATTATGTTTTGTGATTTATTTATATTTAATCAATAATGTGGTATAATTGTGATCCTAAATAAGAACAATCTATTCACTATAAAAAATAGATGAAAGAATTAATAATGATCTTAGAGAAAAGAAAAGAAAATTTGTTAACAATTTTGTGCTCTGATTTACCCCCATCTCAATATACACAAATGATTCACTGGGCACTTTAATTAGTTTTAGAGAATAGGTTACACCTTTGATTGGAACTATCTTATTGGCCCAATTGTTTATATAAAAGTTATTTGACATAATGATTTGATTTTATAAAGTAACATATTTTAGTCAAATGAATAAATCAATTGATATATTTATATGTTCCAAGAAGGATGATTCTGTAAAAACCATAGAGAGAATATATATGATTGATGCATGAGATATGAGGAATAATTTGATTAATAAATATAGTTCTACATTATCTGAATACCGATTGAATATTTTTCTATCAAAAGTGTATATTAAATGGGAAATTAATGGTCTATTTTAAGGGTATAGTTTATCAAATTATGATGATGAATTTATTCAAAACACGGAATGATTTGTATTACAAAATCCAAAATTATTTGATAAATGTTCCTACCTAGTTTGTCATGTACGTATTCAAATTTATAAAGGGGTTATATGACGAAAATTTACAAGATTTGGATGATGAAAAGGCTGAGGGATTATGATGTGTTGAAGATTATTTTTTCAGCGAGATTCATTTTTTTTCATGATGGAAAGTCAGTATCATAAGAAATGATCTCTAAATATCATATGAGTAGTCTGAATATATGAATCTATAATAAAAATCTTGCAACAATATTTTCCTGAAATAATGTAGATCGAATAGTGGATTTAGTGTGTCAGAAAAATAATTTCGATGACAGTGATATCTTGATATATGTAATTGAACGATAGTGAATTCATTATAAAAACCTAACTAATCCCTATGTTATTCGATGGTTCGAAGATGGTTAATTTTAAATTAAATATTGTAGGACACCCTCATTTGATTTTGGTGTTTATCCATCATCCGAGATGACCTTGTACTGATTTTTGATATAGTGAGAATGTGTAGGGGGTCTGTTTGGATCAAACAAAACCTTTGAAAACAAGTGCAAACTGTATTCTTTATCTATGACTATATATTTATGCATGATAAATGGTGGGTATGCAATTATAAAGAGGGTATGATTATGTTTCACACACATAGTGTGAATCTAAGAGTTAGTGTTACATTACTTGTGTGAAGACACAAATATTCCACTAAACATGTGTACAGATGTATTGAGATTGAATAAGGTATATGTTTATGTGAATTATATTTGGATTAATGAGTGTATGATTGTGTATACTCATAAATAAATGCCTATGCACATGTAAAAAATAATTGAAGTAGTACATTTGATGGATAGTTGTGAGAAGTTGTTTTTAATAGTGGAAAATGAACTTTAAAAAACTATTAATTCCTTACACATGCACGAAGATGTATGGAATCCATTATTTTTATGTCATACATTATATACACTTTGATATGCATTGGTATAAAAGGAAATTTTTAATGGTAATTGATGTAATGAATGAATGTGGTGTCTTTGTCTGATTTTCTAAAATGATTTCAATCAGACCTATTGAGGTTAATGAAATGGTTGATCAATGAGTTCTACAAAGGAGGTCACACAATATAATGTGTTTAAATGAATGATTATGATTTTTATTTGTTCTTTAATAATATTATAAGAACACACAATGTTGTGAATTTGTTATTCCATAAAGAAGACAATATAATAGATGGGATAATAACCTGAACTAATAATTTTCCATGTCATGAAGAGATTTACACACTTAAATAATAGACAATGTTTATGCACATAATGATTGAGTTCAGATAATTTGATATTATTTAGTGAAGCGAAGATGATGACACCTTACTGTTCATTGAGGAATCATCAATTTTTCATTATGGTATTGCATTGAGTTAATGTGGAAGTGGTAACACAGACTGATTCTGAAGGATATACTCAACCAACTTGAATATAGGGTTGTAGATAATATTCAGTGAAATCAGTAGATTTTTAGTTTAATTGTGAATGTGATGAATCAATCTATAAATATTTTCTTAAAGAGAAAGATCAGTTTTGTGTTTTTGTGGAACCATGAAGTTCTTATGATAATATTTATTATACTAAATGTTTTATTTTTAAAACACTAGTGGGATACTAGTATAAAGAACCAAGTTGGGAGGCTAGTATAATTTAGTAAATTGTTCATATCTACCCAAAATTATTTCATGGTGATGGCTATCCAACCATCTTATAATTGATTATTCATTCATAAAATTGAATCTATGTATCATATCATCTTAAACATATTATGGATTGAGTCACTCACATCATGGGAGAACATTGAAAAAATTATTTATGATGTGAATCACTTAAATTATATCTTTCATGTGGAATATGTGTGCTTGTAAAGAGGGATGATATATTCACTCTAACATGTTTATAGTTTCGAATTAAAAAATGGGGCCTGAGAAAAGAAAATAACATTGGATAATACATGTGTACACTATTTCACCCCAAACAAGTGTACATACTAGATTCATTGAAAACCGAAAAAAATATTTCAAAAAAATCACAAAAACTAAACCTACTATTAATTTTTATTTCTGATATAAAAAATTATGGTTTTTTAATATTTTTTTAATATTTTTTAAACATAATTATATTTTTTTTAAAGGATAAAAAACTGTTTTTTGAAAAATATAGACTTTCAAAATAAATATTAAAGATTTTTATTTTATTTAAAATTTATAAGTAAACTAAAAATTAATAATTTCTTCAGTACTATTCATAAATTCCTTTTTAATTACATGGTATAGTATATTACATTTCACATTGAATATATGTTTTGTGTTCTACATGATAGTAAAGAAACTATATTTAATGAAATATATTTCATGGGATGGTTAATATCAGGGAAACGTATGGAATATGATTTGAAAAACAATGGTCTTATTTTAAAACATGTGGTTGTTAAAATCTCTATAAAAAAAATTGTTTCCTCATAAGTTAAACATGATCTCAGTAATCAAGTTTTTGTCATTGGAATATTATATTTATTAAATAAAAAATTCATAAATATTTTTTAGGATATAAACTTAATAATATAGAAAGGGATTTAAATATTTCATAGGTAATTACAAAAAAATATGATTCAATGTAGAAGAACATTGATAGATGGTGATGATATGGATATAGATGTATTGGTAAATGGAATGTTGGGGGAACTCAAAACTATAGACATATGAAGATTTAAAAGACCCTCTGACTCATTGGATATGAATATAACAAGATAAATTTTTTGTTTCAAGATAAATTTCCTAATGTTGAGGAATTGTTATACCATTTGTTAATATAAGAAATTACACTTACCTAATATGTTTATATTTTTTTAATAAAAATTTCATTCATTGGTTGTGTTTCAATCAATTTTCAATTCATCTATTACTTCAATAAATTATTTTCCTTAAATTATTTTATCATGTATGCAACACTAATTTTTTTTAATGGTTTCTTAGTATATATATATGATTGGAAATTATTTATTTACTCAAATATCTATTTTCAAAAGATAATATGGTCTTTTATAGTTGTCCAATATTGTATATTAATATGTAATCACCATCATTAACACCTATGTGTTGCCTTTAATATTTATTTTTCAAATTGATTAATTAATGAAATATTAACCATAATATCACATAGTCCAATTGTAGGAGTTAAACCTTTATCATCCTTATATCATGGGTTATATCCCCCATGGCCTTACAAAAAGTGAAGAGTTGTTACCCAACATGCATTATGTTCCTTATGTAAACTATATTATTACAACTCCTATAACCCTCCATAAAAAATATGATTGATATTATTGAAATAAAATTAATCCTATAAACATTTTAATATTGTTTTAAATACATTTTTTTGAAAGGAATGTGTAATATTCATATTTTATTGTTATTACAATGTAATTAATAATCACATTAACCCAAAAAGTTGTAAATAAATTTAAATTTCAAGGAATATAACTTCATAGAATCCACTAAAACATATATTTCAACATATATCTCTACAAATATCCTTAATCTTTCTAGAATCCAATCACATAAAACGCATTAAGTGATTCTTAATAATTTAGAATTATGAGGATCATTATAATAATTAACCCATATAAGTATCAATAATTCATTAGTTATTGACAACACATATTCTTCTAATATTTAACATAGTTCATATATTTATCATTATTCTCGTAAGAGAAAAAAAATATGTAGAGTACATTAATAATCTATTTCATGAATCACAATGCATAAATTTGTCATCCATTTATTTTCAACATAGTTCCTTCCATGGTCTCCTATATAACATTTTGATGAGGGAATTGAGTCAAGTTATTCCTAGGATCTCCAAATTTAAAAAATAATAATTACAAAATGATCCTTTTGAGGATATTAGTTTCCTTCCATTGCAATAATCATATTTTCTATGAAATTCATTAATTAATTTCCTTTTACAAAATAAAAAATTTCCCCACTCCTTTGAAATTCCATATTTCCAATCTAACAAAATTTTTTTTTAATAGAGGCCATTCATATTTATAATAGATTAAAATAATTCAAAATAGATTTTAAAGAAAAAATTTATTATCTTAATAATATCCCTGAGATTTGTCCAATTATGAGTGTTATAAATCATGTTATCTTTCACTTTGTAGACAATGGGCCAATCCCAATGTGGCCATTTTTGTTTTATTACCCCTACATGCATATATTCAATTATTATGTCCAATTTTTGTGTTTTTAGAGGTTTATATGGTAATGAATACCCACTTATTCTATACCGTACCAAAATATTAAGATATTATTCTATAATTTTGTTCAATGACTATAATAGGGTTATGTTTCCAAATCTATGTTTTCCTTATTGGTGTTCCCAATGATTCTTTTAATTCTCCTCAAATATCAACTATAGGGACCTTTCCACCAGTAACTCGAGACGGTTATTAATTAATACAATGAAAATATATTAAATTAATCATGACATGATGTTTTGAATATTTTATTATTCATTGTAAACCAGATACATAATTGAGTATTACATCACGTTTGAAAACAGAGATTACAACAATGTGTTTTTGAAATAGCACAATTCAATCATGAATATTCATCAACATCAATCATAGTATAATTCAAGGAATTTGGTGGAAATGAATCAAAATAATAGTGATATACTGTTATCAGTAATAGTTATATGCAGCAGATGATATCCTGAATCAATAAGTATAACTGAAATGGAAAGGTAAATAACTAAATTGAAATGTGATATAATGTAATAATCAATATTAAATGGTACCTAAAATAAATAAATTTCATTTTAATCAATAAAATGTAAATGAAATTCCATTCAATATAATATTATTCTACAAATCTTATGGATCTTAGTTAAAAAATTTTGAATGAAGATATTTCTTAATTATTGGATGTCATGTCTCATGCACAAGACACATATACGATCACGATTGATCCTAAAAACATTTTATCACTAATATGAAAAAACCCATTTAATGAGGTCTAGCCAACTGTTTTAGTCATGATACCCATTTATGCATCAAGGGGTTATCAATAACCCATACCCACCCATGTATTTATATCCATAATTATCCTCATATTATTAATAATTGATTAAATTCATGAACAATGTTCCTTTCAATTAAAAATACATATTGAATAAATAATAGGGATTATCAATATAACGCCTCTCAATCTCATAACAATCTAATTAAAATCCATATGTATAAATGACATAGGATATAATGAAATATTAATTCCCATGACAAATAATATAATATTAACAATAAATTTAATTTTTAATGATCAAATTAATGTGAATAATTCAATGAAATGTTAATCAGAAAAGAAGGAATCAAGGAAGTGAATTTCAATTATTTTCTTTCTCCAAATGTTAGTAAAACAGTGGATTAATTAATAAGCATAGTATCAATCAAAAATAAAATAGCTAGGGTTAGAAGAATTTGTTTTTTCAATGATGAATGAATGTAAAATAAAAATATTTTTAGAAATAACATTGAGGAATATATCCATTTCATTTTGAAAATGACTATTTAGAACTATAATTTCTCAAAAATTTCAAAAAAAATCATTATAAATAATATTTGAATAATATAATGGATTATATAAAAAATATGACTGGACATTATGGTCGTAAATTATTTAAATCCCAATTATGATAAAATAATGATTTTAACCAAATTTTCAGTCAATAAAAACTTGATTTTTTGGAAAATGACATGATTTGTTCATTAAAAACATTTCATAAATAGAAAAAAATGGAAAAAAATTCATTAATAAATAATTTTTATACTGATAAAAAAAAATTTTGACTCAATTTTTTCAAAATCTTTTTTAAGTAAACAATTTTCTAACAAAAGGGATAAATGAATAGATATTTTTATAAAATCATTATCTGAATTATTTTAAGAAACTAATATTGAAAAAATTATACAATTATATTAAAATATCGCTAATAACATGAGGTTGAAAAAATGACTTGGGTTTCTAGAAAAATGTTAAATAATAAACAATTTCAATTATATTGAAATTTTATAATATATCACTACAATGATCAAAATATTAATGCATGTACAAATGAATGAATCAATTATCCACATCAACTTTAAATACATGTAAATCAAGATTATATACATCTTAGGATAATAATATTACATTAAAAATTTAATCATAGAATTTCATAATCATTCATGTAGAAATTTTATCAAATGAAAGGATAGTTAGTTTTGAAATATCATAACTCATGGGTTTTTTGCGTGAATGTGCCTTAACCTCAGATATACTAGTTTTAAATAAGTCATTTAATTTCACCAGAAACATATTAAAATTTATAGGATCATATATTATCCTTTTGTAACATTATATCAATCCTTATTTACTAATTTTTTACTTTTTTATTTTTTTCTCTTGTTAATTTCATATCATTCTCATTGATTCGTTATCATGAATGTTATTGTTATTGTGAATAATATATAGTTTTATCATCTATTGAATGGTAATGAAAAATAAATAATTTACATTAATATACATAAATTATATTTTCTATAAATATCACAAAATATATCTTTGATAAATAATGTATGTTATAATCAGGGAGATAATATGACATATGCAAACATATGTAATGTTTTTATTTTTAAATGATCATTTTGGAAAGGTGATCATTTACATTCCATAATTATAGTATGATTATAATATAATTAATAACTTATTATATATATATATATATATATATATAATTTTATATATCATCTAATTTTTTGTGATTAAAATATAGTTACATTCTTTCATTAAGGTTGTAGTCCACATGTACCAAAACGATTTGATCATTATTTAGTGGATAAAGTAAATGAAATATTATAATTTCAGAATAGAAATTATTGTTTTAATTTATTTATTATGTGATTTATAGTAAATAAATTCATTAAAATATTCCTAATTACCTTCCAATTAAATTATTTGGGAAATAAGAGTCACATCCCTTCCTAAGGTGGCCTTCCAGTGTAAAGAACAATGACTTTATGATATCTACTATACAATAGAAATTAAAAAAGAAATATCTGACATAACAAATCTGGATGTGAAATTATGTTAAAATTTTAATATATAGGTCACATCCATCGTCAAACGAATCAATGAGGGGTTTTAAAATAAAAAATAAATAAAATCAGTTCCCAGAGAGGTAGTCTGTCATACACAGAAGAATTATTTTTTAATCCATTTTATGTAAGTTTATATGGTTATAGGACATAACCCTATTAATTATTTGAATGAAACTCATGTTATTATATAATAAAATTTCAATATGAATTAAATTAGTTATGGAAAAATAATATAACATTTTTTTATAGAGGAACTCTACCACTTCAACATGTTGCTTCCCTATGATTGCACCAAATGAAATCCAATGTTGGATTTATTAAAAAAATATGTATTAGATGATGATAGTATAGATTTTTTGTATTTATATTATCAGGTCTTGGAAAATTCATAGTGGTTTGATGGTGTCAATAAGAGTTGAGTGGGGAGTCCTTTTTTATGTGAGGTGAGTGGAACACTTTTAATTATTGGAAGGAAAAAGGTGTACCAACATTTTTCAAATGATGAAATGGTCAAAATAGTATATTATCAATATATAGAAATTATAGGTTTATAATATGGGAATAAATTAGATTTTTTTCAGGATGTTTGGTAATGTTAAAAGTAATATGTCTGGTTTAACACCGTTAGAAAATCATGTTTTACATTATCTATTGTAATAATTTTATTAATTAACTATTCATTTTTGTTAAATTATATGTTAATTTTTTTATAAATATAAATTATTACGATTCCAAATATGAAAAAATTTTAAACATTATATTCACATAGTTGGATGAATATAATTAAAAATTAATGTAATAACCCAATTATTCCCACTATCATGGGAATACAATGAATAATTACTAGAACATAAGATACTTCCCCAAATGGAATATGAAAGAAATAAATGTTGAAGGGATTAAAATGAAAATGGGGGACTATTTTTCCATTAATAAATAAACCAGTAAACAAACATCAATTATATGATTCATGGTTAAAACAAGACTAGTCAGCCATAACGTTTATAATAGAACCACACAAAAGTGTAAAAAATGGATGTTAAAGAAACTATCAATGTAACGAATGGAAGACAACCACAGGAACATCAAGAAATCCATACGAATCTATCATTCACAATATCTATGATCCAATAACACAAAAATTCACATCTATTATGATGTTGTTCTAAATACGTGTGAGAATCTACCTTTTCCAGTGTCCCCAAAGAGATCATCTACAAATGATTCAATGTTCCAATGTAGGGGTCAGTATAAAACTCATTAGGCTTTCCCAAATTACTTTCATACTTATTCCACTAGGACAGAAATGTTAGAAATATTTATATAAAATATTTTATATAAAACAATTTCTTAATATAATTTATCTCTAAATATAAACAAGTTCTAAAACCATTTATAACCAAATGATAATAAGTGCTATTTCCAACCTATTTCAAGAAAATTCAAATTTCTTGAAAATAACTAAAAAAACCTTTACAAAAATTTCTCAAAAAAATTTCAAAAAAAATTCATTCCTCTTCCTCACACACCGAACAATGTGTGTAACCTGAAACTACATATACTCGCGATCAATGTATTATCTTCGACTAGGAATTCACATACTGGACATGTTTTATGGTCTTAAATCACACCCTTATCTATCACATCCCTATTATAGGTGTCATTAACTCTGGTATACATCCCAATAAATATTGACACACCCCACATCCCATGCCAACCCATGCCAACAACTAATGTGTTCAACCAATTCAACCTATTTCAATAAAACCGTTCTTTTTTTGTAAACCATTAAAGAACCAATTTCAAACATCCATTCCGTATTAAAAAAATCATTCCTTTTATTGAAATTTTTTATTGACCTCCATTTATCATTATTACAGAAATATCCCATTTTTAAATCATTATTGCAAAATAAAAAATCAAGCACTTTTTACAAGAACACTTGTTTTCTATATTTCCATAAACCACAAATCAACAATGTTTCAAAAAATCATCAACAACAAATTAATCATCTTTTCAACATAATTAAATCAATTTTAAATCATTCCAATATGTTCTACTAAGTGGGGTTGAGAATGAAGCCACATAACTTAAATGTTTTGGTGACAAACAAAAACGGAAGAAAATGTTCATCACAACCAAGTCGATTCTCACGAAAACCACCATAGATATCTTATCCAACCAAGATCAAGACCAAATATCAAAATATATGGAATTATATATCGTAGATATACCCATAATGGATTTAGATCTCGGAAGTCAATCCTTAAACAAAAGTATATCTATGTAGATATAAAATACTAATCGAGAACGATGAAGAATGATCACATTCCACAACAATCCACCATAAAATTTACAAGGGAAGCCTTTAGATAGACTTTCAATCATTGGGAGAACTTTATTTTAATTATTATAAGAAAACAACCATGTTATAACCAGTTTGTTAAAATATAGGGTGTATTAGTGGAAACGCCAACCTAGATCCACTTTTTAACGAGGTGGTTTTTAACCTTCGCATTATTAGTCTACATAGTTTGGAAAAACATACACAAACTGTGAATTAGATAATACCATTTAGGTCACCCCACATGGCCTCCTCACAAGGTATCCCTAACCATTTTCACTCCATTCCAAAGTTGTAGTCCAAAAGCGTAAACATCTCAAGGATCCTACAAGGATTTCTACATGGTTTGGACAAACAATGTGCATTCCAATCAACCCCTTTATCACAAAAAACATTTTTAATTTTCACCAAAATATCCCATAATTCATTCATATACATTATAAACATATGAATCACAACTTATTGGTTACATAATGTAAATTGGGAGTATTGCATTATCCCCACCATTAGATTTTATATCCTCAGAAAGTGAAAAAACATTTTTTACACTGAAAGTGTTCCAGGCATTCACTTTAACTTACATAGCACGTTACTAAGTCTCTTCATTAATCTGGACATGTTTCCATAAAAATCACTATTAATATTTTTTTCGACTCATGAATTTCTCTTCATATTCCAAAATATCACCTAGATATCTTCTAACAAATCAAAAAACTCTAAGTCAACATGATGCCATCTGATCACATAGTCAGGATAGAGCTAAAAAAATTTCAACTATTATACCTACAAGACATTATGCACCAAACTAAACAATGGTGGAAATTCCAACCAATATGACACCTCTTTAACTTATTCTAATATCTCATAAAGGCCAATATATCGAGGAGACAACTGGCCCTACTTCCCAAAATAAATATTTCTATGCCTTAGAGAGATCAGAAAGAACACATGATCAATCACAATGAATGAAAAAAGTCTTATGTGATGACGCACAGACGATTTCTAATGACTATATGCCATCACCATCATCTTTCAGAAAAACTAAAACATCTCCATTATTTCATGGAAAAGGCTCGACCCCAAAAGTTAAGTCTCATATATTTCTCTCCCAACTATGTAGAGATTGAAAAAATGCCCATTCAATGATTAAAAATGTTGAATATATATTGAGGCCCAATAGCTATTATTATATGAGAAATTATAATGAACTAGTCTTTTGTAAATAAAATTTCTCCTTTGTTGTAGTAATAACATGTAGTATGATCACATAAAATCATATTATGAAACACAGTGACACATTAGGATTAAATGAACATATAAATCATATGTTTAATTTAAAAATAATATTTGTACATATGTGATTTTAATTTCAAATATTTTACATAAATGGTTTCGATGGGTATGATGTTTGGGGTTTGATAGGAAAAACATAATTTTGGGTGAATAGTAGCATACACCTATAAATAGTAATGTTACACTTACAAATAGTAATATGACCCTTATGAATGTTCAATTAGATACGTATATAAGAACCTTACAAATGTTAGTATAACTAATATATATCAATCTCATAAGTGGCAATATGATATAATTATATTATAGTTCTGGTATTTCCATAAGTCATGAATATTTAATTATTAATATCACAATTTAAATTAAAATTTATTTACATAAAATTTATTCATAATCTTGTTCTTTTATGTATTATTATCATAATCTATTTTTATGTTATGTTAATTATTATTTCAATGCATTAGAAAAGTTTATTTAATTTTAAAATATCGATTTTTTAAATATAATATGATTTTATTTAAAAGTAGAATTAGTCTTCTTATGAAATTTATTTTCATAAAATAGATTTCATTTTTGGATTTGAAATGTAAAAAAAATTATTGTGATTCAATGATATATTTATGAAATAATTTAATTTTTTAGGAATAATAAATTTCATTAATTTACATAATATGACGAACAAATGAATTTCTACATCAGGCATGTGTCCGAAGTAATGAAAATGTCCTTTGGTTAGAAATCACATTCCCCATCACACTATCTAGTCATGCATTCATCAATATTTCTTGTCTAGTTGAGAAGTAATAAATTAATTAAACTAATAGAAAGAAAAACCATCTCCCCATCACTATATATACATCCCATCTCCCCTTCACTATAAATACTACCCCTCACAACCTCATTGATTCAAAAAATTCAAGCATTCTTCATACACTAATGTCTGCTCAAAACTATTACCAAACTCCTCCCCCACATCTATCAAAACAGGGACACATAAAAATTCCAAAACCTCTCTTCAAAAGAGGCTCCCATATATTATATATTCGAGAGGAAATTTATCTCTCTTTTCATTCAATTTCTATTCAAATTTCATTTCAACTCTTCTTTTTTCATTAAAATCCATTGTAAAAATGTCTTGATAACTCCAGTATGATCGATATAATTTTATGATATCATGTTA
Organism: Viscum album; assembly: GCA_963277665.1. Lineage (NCBI taxonomy): Eukaryota > Viridiplantae > Streptophyta > Magnoliopsida > Santalales > Viscaceae > Viscum > Viscum album. The sequence goes on from OY728157.1 coordinate 603,908,563, forward strand.
ATTTATTATTATTCATTAAAATAATCCCTCATTTTATTTTTTTTATGAAACCAAAATTTTCGTCTGTGTTGTTTTATTTTTCCTACGTCATGGGTGATGCACATCCATTTTCCTTCAACTCCTCCAAGGATATCAATAAACCCATTATATGGTTGGAAACAAATTAATATTTATGTTTTAAAACCATATATGTTCTAGAAACAATTTTATACACAATACTAAATGATAAAACAAAACATGTCCTTTGTGATGTAAAAACCACCAAAAATAACCTAAATCGATCATCATTAAATTTTATGAAATGATTGATCCTCATGTAATATAAAAAAAATAATTATAAAATAATTTATTCTTTGTGAATATCATTAATAAAATGTAATATAAATTCTTCATTTTTGTCATAGTTTTACATGAACATCAATTCATGTGTACAAGTGAACTGTTCTTGAAATCTATGAAAAAAACACTCCCGACCAATAAATTTAAACTCTTTAACTCATAAAATGGTTTATAAAAGAAATTAATAAAACCACAAATAATCACATACATATATAAAAAGTGTACATAATTGTTGATCAATGAATCTAATATCATTACAAAGGATATTAATGTAATGAATGCGTTCAGATACAAGTTATGGGCGGTTATAAAACCCAATGTTCTGTATTTAGTTATTCCATATTTCGCCCATTTTTCAGAATATTTATTCCATAAAAATAATTTCGTCATCATTATATTAATTTTTCTGGGATATACACATTTTTCAATATAGTTTATGTCAAACACAATGTTTTACAAATGAAAAATTATTTACAAACACACCATTTAATTCTCACTCAAGGTTGATGGTTCTGGTATCATATATGATATTCCCTCACTCATTTTGGATCCCAAATTCCAGGAATGATTTCATTTTGAAGAGAATCACATTCCTTTATATGGGTTTTTTATGTTCAATATGTATATATATTCCATTTTCCATGCATGATATTGTAAATGTTTTGATATGTTAGGTGTGCCAGAAAATATATAGGTGTCCAATGAATCGAGTAATGTGAAGAACCTCATGAGTAATGTAGTGTATGTGTAAACATTATACTATCATTTTTAAAATAAATGTTTTGTATTTTACCACTAAGACATGATGCTTCAATTTTATGCATTACTACCTTCAATTTTATTTTCTAATACTTCTTCTCATGATTTTGATGATGATGTTATAATCACCCAATATCACATTGTATCATGTTAATATCTATCCTTTTAGTGGAATTTTAGATTATCCCACTTTGATGTATATCCTCAGGTGACTACTGGAACAAAGGATAATTAAAGAGAAGATAAGATTCTAGAAAATATGGAACTAAATAAATTTATTTGTTCTATGTAGTAAAAGTAATGTATGGTCCATGTTTTCCCCTGACACTATACCGTTGAATCATCCTGGTGTATAATTTATGTCTTTTATCACTAAAATGATATAAAAGTATTGTATGGAATGTTGGGTCATTGTTGTTTTTATCAAAGGCATGGTTTAGTTAATTTTCAAATTATGGATAAAGAACCTTAGTAAAAATGCTATCATGAGACCAATTTTATGTAAGAACACAAGAATAGTTACTAAACAAAGGGACCCCATATATATGATTTTATGGTAGTGATCCCAATGTAATAACATATTTATTCATGACTTTTGAATAATGTTTTCTTAAAACATATTATATTTAAGAAAAATTTGGGAATCTAGAGAAACTAGGCCATCAACCTATACGAGGGTCAATGCATGGATTTCATGAATGATATAACAAATGTATTGGAAGGTGGAGTTCGAAAAAACATGTTGATGATTACCCAACTATCTCGAGTTATGAATAATATACTGAATAATGTAGAACTTCCTCCTTTATCTAAGTGGGTGTAACTGCTTGTCGAGTGTTTTATGAGGCAACGAACACTGGTGTTTAGTGGATCTTCTAAACCACTATTTGCATAACAGTGGGTCAAATCGAGAGTGAATATCTTTTCCTTGTTTCACTATCCTTATATAGGTAAGTTGACTCAAGTCATTTATTGTCTTGATGAAGAGGCTGGCCAGTGGTGGGTTTGATTAAGAACACCATACTGAGAGATGTAATTGAACGGATGGAGTGGGATGACATTAGGGTAACATTTCATAAAAATTATTTCCCATTAAATCATTATACATATATAAAGATGTAATTAATAGAGATAAAGAAAAATGATAGAGAATATTGCACGACCTATGAATCATATTTAAAGAAAATCAATGTACGCTTTAGGAATTTACATCAAAAAATATTGAAAAAATGATAGATTTTTAGAGGATTAAAACCACACCATTGATAGGATATTGTAATTTAATACATTGGGTGTTATTAATAAGTTGTTCGATGTCCTATAAATGTGGATATTTAGTTTATAGAATGATCTTATGTCTTTGGTTATATGAAACAAAAGATATACTTTCATGTTATAGGATCTAATGAAAATGTTGGAATGAAAACTAAACCACAAACATTTTAAAAATGTGTTATGAACCATCATGTGAATTCCGAATATGGGATGGAAAATGCTTTATGAGTGGGAAAGAAGTCCACCATACTCGTGAAATTTTGAAAAGATATGAGAATGGTCGATATTTTGGTGGGGGAATGGAGAGAACCAACCATGGTCTAATGATACAACTTTAGGGAGAAATGGCACAATGAAAGCCAGTGAACTAATCCTCGATTCCATGAGGGTAATTAGCCTCATGAGCCACCAAAGGAAAATGAGAAATGGGAGGCGTATACCATCACTAATTTAGAAGTTGAGTAAGACATTAAATTTGTAATTGGAACACAAATTATTAAATCTTGAATTTAAAACGTCATATTTTATTATGGTTCTATGAATTATTTTATGTCATACTAGTTTTTTTATATCAATATAATCGATTCCCTGAAACATTAATGTGGATATATCTATTAAAATACCAATTAGTGCAATCATTTCAACCCATGTGTTGGAATATTCTATTGTTGGAGTATGTGGGATGGTTCTTATAGAGAATCTCGTGATAGTTTCCTTGGTGGAATTCGATGCTATAAATGGGAATAGATTGGATCTCATTATATAGAGAAATATCATCTTATTTGGAAAGTAAAAATATTTTCATATTCTAAACCATACAAAGCTATCATGAATCTCCTCTTAAATATACTTCAATGGTGTGGATGTTTATTCCCTATGAAGAATCATACCTCACTCAAATGGTTGAGTAAATGGATTTTTTCCACCTTGGGTAAATTCCCATAACGAGAGAATACTTTGATGTATTTCATGAATAGATACCCGGTTTTCCCGTAGATCTCGAGGTGAAGTTATCAGTATAACTCATACATAGAGCTACTCTTATCTCAATGTATCCCTATATGATGACTCTTATTGAACATGGGGGGGGGTTAAAGATACTAGTGCAAGAGAATTTTGACAAAGGGTTCATATGTCCTAGTTCATCACCTTGTGGTGTTCTAGTGCTTTTCTATGTAGGATAATTATTGATCAATATGGATGTGTTTTGATTATAAGGAACTCAAAAAGATCACTATAAATAACATGTATCCTCTCCAAAGGATGGATAACATGTTTGATCAACTGCATGGAGTTCAGTACTTCTCAAAGAGGGATCTTCTTTCTGGATATCATTGGATAAAGGTGAAGAATGAATATATTTAGAATACATAATTCTGTCCAAGTTTTGGGAACTATGTGTTTCGGGTGATGGCCTTCATACATTCTAATCCCCTGGAAATCATCATGGATTTGATAAATAGTCTATAATCATTACCTCGACGAAATTTTTTTATCAATTATTATAGATTCCACTCCAAGATAAAGGAGAATCATGAAGAACATATAATGATTATATTTGAGTTATTGAGAAAGGAAAATATTTACACATAATTACGGAAGTAAGAATTATGAATGAATCAAATAATGTTAATGGGAAATGTGATCACAAGTGAGAGTTTTTTTGAGGACCCTTAAAAAAAGGCAATTGAGGATTGGACCAGACCCTCAAGTGTCACATAAATCTATATTTTGCAGGGATTTGGTGGGAATTACCGATATTTTGTGAGACATTTCTAATGATAATCAAGTGCAATAAATAAGATAACAAGGAAAGGGATAAAATATTTCTGAATGGAAGAATCTGAGGAAATCAACATGGAGAAAAGGAGATGGAAAATCACATCACACGTACTAACATTAATAATAGTGGAGAACATTTTGTGAGATACAATGATTATTCAAAGAAAATCTAGGGTTGTGTGATAATAAAAAATTATAATGTGATTTCCTATGTACCATGGTAGTTGAAGATAAATTAGATGAACTACGTGAAGTATGATGTGGAGATAATAGCTATGACTTATGTAATGAAAATATGGCAGTAGTACATCTATGGTGAGAACCGAGACTTTATAATGATCAAAAGAGTCGCAAATATATATTAACATAAAAGGATATCAACATGCATCAATGGAGATTTTTAGAGTTAATAAAAGACTATGATTTCTCTATTCAATATCATATTGTCAAGGAAAATAAGGTTTCTGATTCTCTTAGTTGACAAGACCTTCTCCTCTATCCATGATGTGGATTGAGAAAGAACTTATCTTCATGGATATGCATAGTAGGGATTTGGAAGACATAATAGTATGGAAAATATCCTTCCTTGAACAAAGTATTTCTCAATTATCTGTCCATGATAAGATGAAGGATGCATGAAGGGATGATCCAGAGTTGTAAAAGTTGATGAATACAGTAAATTATGGGATTCTTACAGAGTTCCATATCGACGAGGATGGTATGATTCAGTTTGAAACATGTATTGATGTTCCTTCATACCAGGGATAATGAATTAGATATTTTATAATGCACATATCTCACCTTTCTCTATCCAGAATGTTATAACTAATATGTACAATGATATCTGAGAACACATCTGGTGGTACAACATAATGATGCAGATTTATGAGTATATCTCAAGTTTCTTGATATGTAAGCAATTTAAAGATGAGTGAACGAATTACAAAGGGATGATGAAAGCATGGCCTATACCCTTGTGGAAATGGGAGAATTCCACTATGGTCTTTCTCAAGGGTCTCCCAAATTCATCAAAACGACATAATGTGATATGGTTTGGGGTGCACCAATTCCACGACTACCTACATTATCACTCTTCATATGATCTCCCTCTTAAAAACATGATAAAATATATGTGAAAGAAGTGGTCAGACTACCTGGGGTTTTACTCTCAATTGTCTCGGATCATGATCCAGGGTTCAGATCTACATTCTAGAGGTGTCTCCAATATTCCATGAGTACTAAATATAATTTCACCATAGCCTATCACCACCAAAATGATGGATAGTGAGAGAGGACTTTTTAGATGTTCGATGATATGTGAAGATCTATATCTTTTGAATATAAATGTTTATGGGATAAAAATATACCATCGGTTCAGTTATAATACATCAATAGATTCCACAGTAGTATTTATATACATCTATATGAATCATTGTATTAAATGAGATGTAAAATTCTAACATGTTGTGATGAAGTTGGAAAAATGAAAGCAACATGGACCATATCATGAGGAAGGGATGAAATGAACATGAAAATCCTCAATAAACGTATAAATTCTTCTCTTACTTGAAAAAATGGTTATCTTGTCAACTATTTAAGGAATATGTATATTTATGAAGAAGATATACTCTTCTTTCATATATCTCAATGTAAGAGAGCATGTGGTTTGGAATAAAAGGGATGTTATGCCCAATATAAATTTGACCTTTTGAGATCCTTGACCATATAAGAGAAGTTGTCTATCGGATTTCACTTCCACCAAATATGGATTAAGTATATGATGTGTTTTACATATTTATCCTGATGAAGTATATACAATATCCCTCACATTTACTAATCTCAGAGGTGGTACAACTAAATGATTATTTCTCTTATGAGGAGAAGTTAGTAACAATTCTGGACTAGTGAGATATAGATCTATGAAAGAAGAAAACATTCCTTGTCAAAGAGTGGTAGAGGAATCTTAATTTTGAATAATCAACTTGTGAACTAGAGGATGCGATGAAGTAGAATTACCTTCACATATTTATGAAAAATTTAATTTAGAGGGAGAAATTTCAAAACATCGGAATAATGTAACGACAAAAACATTTATCAACAAAATTTACTCCTTGTTTTATTAATTTTATATATTATAATCAGATAAAATAAAATTATGAAAAAAAATTACACCTCATACTTAAATAAACTACTAAATTATATGTGGACATTAAACATAATATTTTAACTTCTAAAATCTGATATACACAATTGTGATCAATAAGAGGTTTGGTGTATGATTGGACAATATTAATTTTTTGGGTAATAGTAACATACCCTTATGAATAGTAACTCCACCCTTATGAAAAAAATATGACCACTATGAATAGAAAATAAGTCATGTAAAAAGGAAACTTACAAATGGTAGTATAAATAAAATATTTCAAACATATAGGTGAATATATGATATAATTATTTTATAGTGTTGGTAATTTTGTAAGTCATGACTATTGAATAATAATTTAATAATTTAAATAAAAATTATATTTATAAAAATTTTCATAAACTATTATATTGATGTCTTTTTATTATAAGATAATTTTGTGAGATGTTAATTAATTTTTCATGAAGTTAGAAAAAAAGATTAATTTTTAAAATTTATAATTTTCAACTAAATTATGATTATAATTAATAATTAATTTACTATTATTTTGAAATATAATTTTATAAAATTAATTCCATATTTTTATTCTACACATTGAAAATTTTATAGGGGGAATTTTTTATATTTTTCGGAAATACAATAATTTTTGGTGAATAGTGAAATTTGAAAATTTACAAAATATGATAAATAAATGAATTTCTGCTTACCTCTTGATACATGGATGATGTAAATGGACATTTTTATGAACTCAAATTTTCTAATTACTATATTTAGTCATGGAATAATCATTATTTGTGTTCTTGTTGTGAAATACAAAATTAATAAAATCAATATTGAGAAACCCCTTCTCTCCTACACTATAAACACCACCCATTAGAACCACATTATCTCACACCTCCCTTGCCTTATTCCAACTAAAATTTATGATCAAATATCTTTCTAAAATCCCCCCCCCCCATCTAGAAGCCCTTGGTCTCATAAAAAGTTAAAACCAATCCTCTATAGAGTCTCTCAATGATGAAATATTCAGGAGGTCATTTATCTATATATTATTTCAATTTCCTTTCAAATTTCATTTATATTACTCTCTTATACTATGATTCTCATATAATAATGTCATGATAACATTATTATGATTGATATACTAGTATTATATCATGTTAATATATGAATATTAATTATAATCCTCCCCCATCTCTCTTTGTTTATAAAAATGAAATTGTCACCCATTACATGTTAATTAACTTATATTGTGGGTGATGCACATCCATTATTCTTAAAAAACATCAAGGATATCAAAAAATCATTGAATTGTTGAAGGGAAATTTTATTATATATGCACTAACCCATTTTATGTTCTGGGAAAAAATATATACAAAATACTAAATTATAAATCAAATCATGTTAATTGGGTTTTAAAAACTTCCCAAATTAACCTAAAATGATTATCATTAAATTTTAACTAATGATTCATCCCCATTGTATATAAAAATATAATATTTTACACAAACAAACATTTATTTGAATAATTGAACCGGTCCTGAAAACTAAGAATAAGAGAACTCCAGAACAATGAATTTAAACTCTATGACTCTTACATAGAACTATAAAAGAAATTAATAAAAACCACAATAAATCATATTCATATATATAAGTCTCGAAAATTGTTAATTAATAAATCTAAGGTCGTTATAAAATTCATTAATTTGATGAAAGCATTTGGATACCAGGTAATGGGAATTCTCAAACCCAACATTCATTATTCAAGTTTTACTACTTTCACTCAATTTTCGCAATGGTTATTCTTCCAAAATCATTTTTTCATCATTATCTTACCTTATCTAGGATATACATTTTTCCACTGGAGTTTATGTAAAACACAATAGTTTTTCAAAATAACTCTAGTTTCAAAAACAATTCTTTTATATCTCACACAAGGTTGATGGTTCTTGTTTCAATTTTGTTATTCATTATATTATTTGGGAACCCAATGTTCATGAATGTGTGATTTATGAAGTGAAAATAATTCCACTATATGGATATTATTATGTTTAATATTGATACATGTTCTGATTGTCTTGAATGACAATGTATATGTTATGCTGTGATGGGTGTGCTCAGAATTATATAGTTCATCAATTCATTGGGTAATGTGAAGAACCTCAAGTGTAAAGTTATGTATGTGTGGACATGAGTTTATATTTGTTCCCAATTATATGTGGTAGTTGACCACTATGATATGATGTTTTATTTTTTTGAATTTCCACTTTATAAGATATTATCGAATTCATATTCTAGTGATTATGGTGATGATGTTATGATCAACCCATGATACATTGATTCCTATTCTCATCTATCATCTTACTAGTATTTCATCCCACCCCTTTTTGATGTATATCATAACCTGACTTCTTGTACTATGTTGAAGTCAAGTGCCAATAAGAAGATAGGGAAGAAGTTATTCAATACATGTTTATGTTTTATGTTGTAAATGTTTTTAAGAACCTACATGGATCATGACACTAAACCTTTGTATCCTTGTAGTGTAATGTTTTATTTGATGGTTATTTGTAAAATGATATAATAGAAATGTTATAATAGAAGGGTCACTATTAAAATACACTAAGGGTATTTTCTATTCACATGAGACACTAAAATACATTATAGAAGCCCACAACATGACTTTTATTGTCTGCATCATCATTTTTGATTGCACATACATCTGATGATGATACACTATAGTCATTGTCATTTGAGTCCCAATAAATTTATATAAGGATTTCTTGAAACAAGACGTGAAACTTGGATCTCTGTTTGACAGGATTGAATATTGTTTTACAGGTCACTTCACCATTTCATGGATATATATTTTTTCCATATCCAGCACCGATTGAGGTTCAATAATAGTTATGAAATATCCTGAACTATAAAAATGATCCCCTATGACCCATATAGAATCTGGTTTCCAAACTGTTCTTGGGAGAGCGGTAAAAAATCTGTTGCAACCTGCTCCCATTTTCACACTGGAATAGTTAAACACAACAACATACCCCCCAATGTCTAATTTTTTTCATTAACAATATTACATGTCATGAAATATTAAATGAACTCAAACACATTCCTTTAAAAGATGATCCATAAAATTTTTCCTTTAATTAATTATCCATCTTTTTTCATTCTCGTTGGTATATCCCATCTTAAATGTTGGTATGCATGAATAATTTTCTAATGAAAGGAAATATGAAAAACTAACAAATCTCTGAACCACAAAAATAAACCCCCATCGAGTTTCTATCCCTCAGTGGTATCCCTACCATTTATTTTTCAACTATTAACAAGGCATTTTCATTTGATATTTGGGCCTCTTTGACCGACATTAAGAAATATGGAACCACTGATACTAAAAAGAAAACCATAGCACCACCATAATCTTGACATTTCTCATGCATTTCAGCTAGGTCGAACATTAAGTAAAACTCATCTGAAGATTCTTTTTCCAACAATGAATATGAATTTTAACTTAATTCATCATCCATCAAATAACCTTTTCCGAATGTAAACATAATTTCTGTGTAAAATATATAATGATACTCCATTAATCCCATTTGACTTAGATTCAAATCCCATTATGTGAAAATGTGTTTCAATCTCTCATGATCCATAATCAAAGTAAATTTCTCACCGAATAGATAATGATGCCAAGCCTTCAAGGAATAGACAAATGCAGCTAATACCAAATCATTTGTTGTGTAAATTTTCTCATGCACTATCAATTCCCATGTAACATAAGTAACAACATGGTCTATTTAATGAGAACAAATCCAAACCCATATCTAAAATAATCACAATACACTACATACCTTTATCGATGTTTTGGAAAAATCAAGATATGTTGTGATGTAAGACGAACCATCCCCTATTGGAATGACTTCTATAATTTCTAGGACCATTTAAATAAAACATTATTCTTAGACAAAATATATCATCGACAAATATATTCATGATATTTAAAGCATAAGGAATCATTAATAAATATCTATACCACAAAATATTCATATTTTAAATACATTATTTGGGGGTTTCCAAGAGAAAACATCGTCTATTTTTTTAGGAAACACTAAAACAACTTTTTAAAAAATTACATGGCCATGAATGCGTATCTTATTAATCTAAAAATCACACATGGATAGTAATTCATACAAATGATTGTTTATAATGAATCAAAACACATTCTTCAAGTGTTTCTCATGATCACGCATTGTCCATGAATACACTAATTTGACATCCACAAACACCTCAACAAAATAATCTAAATATCACTTAAATATCAGATTCATCAATTCCGTAGTAATCATTTGTGTATTTGAATGTGTGGAAGGGATGAATATGTATTCATAGTGGCCATATATATTTATAAAATTTATCTTCAGAATGTCTTCATTCCAAAACTCACAATTGATGTTATCTGGATCACAAGTAAATTTTTGAGAACCACTAGGTTCCCCTAAATTGATCAAATGGATCATTAATGAATAGATTTGGATATATATTATTTACCAACTAATTGTTATTCTTATGATAATCAGTGCATAGTTTAAGTGTTCTGTATTATTTATTTACAAAGAACATTGGTTCTACCCACATGAACGTTCATGGCCAAATGAAACAATTTTGTTTCATCACCACTACTTGAACATTAAATTCTCATCAATCCATTGGTTCTATCTTATAATATAAAAGAGAAATAGGACTAGTCCTCGGAAAGAGATCCATCGTAAACTCAATTTCCCTTATATGTGATTACTATGATTGGTTTTCAGGAAACACATTAGGAAATTGTTCCACAACTACGGGAAAAATATTATCCTCAATCTCTTCAATCGATGCTAAATTCATTGCATCCAACATGTAAGTGATTATTCCCACTAATGGTAGAAACAACCCCACATCACCTATATTTATAATGCTTTTTCCTTGTAATATATTCTCGATGTCATCATCATATTTGTAAAAAACACTTCTACTATAATATTCTTTGTGATAATTGAACATTGTCAACCAATCCATACCTAGGATTACATAATATAAATCCACTTCCAATATTGAGAATTACCACTTCTTATCATCTCCATCACAGGTTATAAAATAGTATCTACACAAAAATTCCAGACATTCTCTTTTACCAACAATAGTTTAATGCTTTAACACAGAGGGAACAATCCAATTTTTTAACCCTATAAAATTAAAACCTTGAAAAAAATGAAGGAATGTGTTGAACCGGTATCAAATAATACTTTAATATTTGTATAATTAAAATGAATCATACATTCCTCAATGATTTTCCATCTTGATCATCAACCACCATCTACACAACTCCATATAATTTCTTCATTGTTTCACTATCCTCCTGGTGGCCTTGATATGATTTCCCTTTGGGAGGAGCCATGGTTTTTTAGGATAACAAATTTTATCTTTGTTTCAATTATGAGTCTGATTCTTCATCACTCGTCCAATTGAATCATATGATGGTTGGGACACCTGAGAAGTTTCTCGAACACTGGATCTCATAAAACAAAGAAAATAACGATGAGATTCCCCATCATATTGAACCTGTGACATTATGTAGATTTTTTGTACACTCTTCCAATAAATGGTCAAGATAACCACATTAGACATAGACCACATTGCTCTTAGGTCATGGAGAAAGGATCACTAATATCGCCTTATGTTTTTATTCCTACTCCCACAATGGAAATAGGTTTAATTATTCCTCATTATCCTAGCACTCATGTTCCCACCATTTATTATAAGTATCATCATATATCCACCACCCATAACTCCTGAGATATCATATTCATAAACTGCCCCTCCATTCACCATATCAATATAATATGTAATATATAGCAATAAAATATTCGATCAAATATATTTCCATAGATCTGATTCAAATATGTGTGACATAAAGACATAGTATCCACAACCTCAAATACAAATGAACTAAATTCATGAATTTAACCACAAATTCTATGAAATAGAGATATTATTTCTTTTGGCTGAAAAAGATGTCATTTTCAAGATCATGAATGTGTGAGGATAAAATTGTTTGTTGAACACTTCTTCAAAATCCTACCAACATAGACTGTGATCTAGTTTATCTTGCACCACTAAATCGAACCATTGGAATGAACGATCCTTTACTATATAATTAACAATCATTAAATTCATCACTGATGGTGTTTTGATGATATTGATGATATTGTTCATCTTATTCAGCCACCCCTATACCATTTTGTGTTTAGAATACCCACATAAGATGTGGAGATTTTGCTTTATTAACTAGTTAGAATTATCCAAAAGCCTTTGATCATCCCTATAGATCCCAATATCGAATGTTTTGAATTAATGAATGAAACTCTAAACCAGAACTTGCTTCACCTGTGGCTCAAGTGAAACCTCATTCTCCGTATATTCTTCTGATGGGTTTCTACGATGCCTACCATGTTCCATTTTCTAAATAGAAAAAAAATCTATATGTATCACTCTAATGAAATTTATGTCTTAGAATTTCCAATTATTACACATCAACTATAATATAATTTCATTCAAAAACATACTCTTACATATTTCACCATTTTTTTAACATTCAATTCCTGATTTTTAAAATTAATACTTTTCCAAAATTCATCTTCCATCACCTTTTCAAAATAATTCATTGGAAAAAATTGAAATTTTTTTCAATGAACCTCACCATGGAAAAAGAATAATAAATCTTCACTCCAAAATTAAATATGAAATCCTAGTGGGAATTAATTCTTGTAGAACTAATCTATTACTCATCTCATTTTCTAAACCCATGACAATGAGATCACATGATCTTATAAGTTTCATCAAAACACTAATGTACACAACTCCATGGTAACATGAAATTTAACATAAAATGGTTTGATATTTCCTTATTAATCTGTACATTTCATGTACAAATTATCCTAATCTTTTATATGATCACAACCATTGTACTAGAAAAGAATGACTTCCAACTCCATGAATGTGAAAACTGATGAATACTTGTTCCATAAAGAACAACCAATTTAATACAACATGTGAATTCCCACTCAATCTCATTGTCTTGAGAATACCATGAATCCTTACAAGTTCTTCAGTGATATCCCCATGACTCCAAAGGATTGTAATAAATTTTGAAGGGTTTAAAAAAGAGGTGAGGATGATTTACACATTAATAAATAAACCACTAACTAATCAACCGTTATATTACAAATGTTAAAAATATGAAAGGTCAATTATCATCTTTATAACAAAACCACACCAATGTATAGTAAAATGGAAGACCATGAAACTATCAATGAAAATAGTAGAAGATAACTACAATAACTATAAGACAATTAGATGACTCCATGATCACCATAATCTTTTACCTAACATCGCTATGAAACCCAAGTATCATGACGTGGGGCTAAATACATGTGATAAAAAACAATTTTCTATGTCCCATATGGTAACATCTAAAAATCACAAAGACCCTAAGTATGGTAGAGTATAAAACTAAACTTGCATTCACCAATGACTTCCCTACCCACGATAGTAGGAAAGAAATGTTAACAACATTTACATTAAATATTTTCTATAAAACAATTATCGAAAACATTTTATAATTAAATATAAAAATATTCGAAAAATATTTATAAGGAAATTTAAACAAGTTCTATTACAACATGTTCATATACATTTTTAATTCTAATTTGATCACAATGAAATTTGTTAAATTAATATATTTTTATAATTAAGTTTAATTTCAAAAAATTGAAAATATATGTTATGATTATAAATAATTTAATGAAATTTTTTTTTTCATTAAAAATGTAGTATTTTTCAATATTCATCAAAAAAGAAAATATTTCAAAAAAAAAATCACCTAAGATAATTTTCCTATTTTCATTTTGAATATTAAAATCATTTTATCCAAAAATATTATAGTATTAGTATGTATGAATTTTAAATTCGGTTCTCAATGAGAGACTAATGGATCATGTAGTAAAACATTGTTTCCAAAAAAATATATATTTTTTAATTAAAAAAATCTTATTTTAATTCTATTTAATAATTTCAAAATGTTTAAAAATATTGTAACTTCTACTCTTGTCTGTCGATATAATGATTGTGTGTACTATATTACAGTTCACTTCGACTTGGGACTTCATGTTCCACTAGATATCAAAGGGATTAAGATTAATGTTATATGTGTTATTGGTTGTTTAAGATCGATATTTATTTTACCACATGTTGTCGAATACAATTTTATTATTTAAAATTTTTTTTGAGTTAGATGAATAATTTATTTTAAATTGTAAAATCTATTTTATCATTTTTTTCTAGAAACACTTTTGGGACCCATACTCTAGTATATTGTTAGTACATTATAATATATACCATTTTCATAAGATAATATTAATAAAGTCACAAAGGCCAAAAAATTTTAGCCTTTCTAAATTATATACATTCATGAGTACAAAATTAAATTTTAATACACCAATTGAAACATAATATCATTTTAATTACTAAAATTATTCGATATATCTGATCCATAAATATCTATCATATTAAACAACAAGAAATTATAGGTAATGTAAAAAATAAGGATAAGATCATATTCCAATTAACGGTAACGTACATTAGAAAAAATCATGAATTTGTAAATAATAATTAATAAGGAATGAATGATATGAAATAGTAAATATCTAAAAAAAATTAAATTTAAATTAATGATTAATATTATCATGGGAAAAGAATTTAATTGAAAACAAAATCCATTTAATCAACCAACTGTCTATCGTAACTAGGTATGGAAGAATTAATATCGAAATGTTAATAACTAAAAACATATACCATTGATAAATAATTGATAATGAAATTCAGCTTGACATAAAATCATTATAAATATTTAAGGGTAATAATAAATTAATTATAAATTTAAAAAATTATTAATTAATAAATTTCATGTTTCCCCAATAATTGATACATTTACTATCAGGAAAATTCAACATGTAGTTAAAATTATACATTTTGAAAGCATAGTTTTTTAAGGATAACATAATGATTTATCCAATTAGACTATTGGTGTGTATAGTGGAATTATATAATCGATCCTAAAATCATTCCATTCATGTCCAAATAATTCAGGGTATAAGGAATAGTCAATTTAATTCACAATAAATTTGATTTATAATCAAATATTTGGATTCAATAAGTAATATGGATATATCAATATTTCCACATATGAACAAATAAAATTCATATTAAATATCATATGTTAATTTTTTTTAATATTTTTGACATAAACATAACTATGAAAAATATTTTGGTCATTCATGTTACATTAAATGTATATGGATCACATTAAAATGAATATTTTAAGGAAATGATAATGATGACATAAAATAAAAAAGAAACTGAATGTAAATAATCTCCATGGAAAAATAATTATAAAACATATAAAGAAAGAATAATTATTGTTTTGACATATACTCATTGGAGTAACTATATAATGATTTTTAATTAATGAATAAAAATACTGAAAATAGATATTTATTAAAATTGGTGAGAAATGTATTATTTTAATTTTGATATGAAATTGAAAAAACATTTCAATGAAAATCACTAAAAATGATTTTTTTTTCAAATACCAACATAAACATAAAAATGAGTATTTAAGGAAATTATTATCCGTATTTAAGGTAATTCAATACATTCTAAAAAAGGAAAAAACATCATTCATATTTCACTATAAAAAAATACAATGTTCCTTTTTCATAAAATGAGATGAATATTCAGTTCCCATTTTATGGTAAAATGAAATGGATATTTCATTGAAAACAAAATTATATTCCTTTGAAATGAATATTTATTTACTAAATATGGGTTAAAATATATTTAATAAAACATTTTCACAACGTCAAAAACATTTTAAAAATCATATATTGAAAGAAATTTTTACGATAAAAATATATTATGTAACAATAATAGAATATTTGTTGGATTTTATAAAAAACATTTTATCAATTATTTTATGTTATAGTTAGAGTAAAAAATGGGTTCGACTAAAACAATATAATCAAAATAAAAATACGATAATAATATTAAAAGGTTTAATAACAAATTAAAAAATAATTTCTTTTAATAAAATTACATGTATAAACTATTTAGATTAAAATTTTATTGTGATGTAAACCCTAGAATGAATCAAAATATAAAATCAATAATATAAAATGAATAAATTATGTGTGTCAACTAAATATAAAGATAAAAATCTCGTGAATATAAAATTTAATATAATTAAAATTAAATATAAATATAAAAACAGAATACCAAAGATAAAGAAGAAGTAATATAACCCAACGAAAATAAATTGTGATAGAAATTTTTTACAACATGGTAATCCATAATTCAAAACCCATTTATTTCGTAATTCAAAATAAAACAAAAAAATGAATGAATTATTCAAGATATTACATGTCAAATTGGTTTTAAATATACATTATTAATTCAATTAGTGCTATAATATAACAATGTATCTCAATGAATTTGTTTAAAATAATATTAATATATTATTTAATGCAATTAGTATTTATAATTTCTTATATGATCCTTTTAAGTCATCTTATTA
The DNA here is from genome assembly GCA_963277665.1 of Viscum album. Lineage (NCBI taxonomy): Eukaryota > Viridiplantae > Streptophyta > Magnoliopsida > Santalales > Viscaceae > Viscum > Viscum album. The sequence continues at coordinate 603,925,539 of OY728157.1, forward strand.
CCCATTCTTTTATTACCATTAATTATTTTCGTTGCATTTTTTGTTAGATACATTGTTTTACATTCTGCGTGTCTCTATAATGGAGTTGGTTATTACCCATATTATATAGTTATATCCTCACTAGAAGAATATTCATCAAATATTATTCAATTTTTCAAATAAATGATTCTTTAAAAACAATGATGTGTGGTGGGAATTCAAAAATTAGTATGTTACAATCATGGGGATGTTAAGTCATATGTGTGAATAAGTAATGTTTTAACTTTTCATAGATCATTATAGAAAATGGAAATTAATATTTTACCTATATATATTTATCATTGTTTAATATATAAAATATTATAAACTAATATATATTTTCCCTATTTTTGGGGGATGAAAAGAGTGTCATAGAATCATAAGGATGGTAGTCTACACATATATGAACGATTTTGTCTACATTATGCGAGTGTAATGGAATTATATATAATGACATATATTAACCTTATTGCATGATATATATGAAATTAATTTCAAAATTATTTTATATATATGTCATATAATCATTAAATTTATCTTTATCACCATCCATGTTAATTGTCAGTGAGATAAATCGCATCGCTTTGTTAGGCGGTAGTCTGCCTTCAACAATAGTGACATTATTATATATCCTACGGAGGTTAATATAAAGTGACATATATGCCATAATAACACTATAGGTATAAATATTTTATTAATATCATATATATACTCTATATCAAGAATCATACCCAATCATGATAACAAGAAATGGTGAAATCAACGACATTGATTTCATGATGTGGTAGGCCACCATAAACACAAATACTGATTTTATAACCCATTTGATGAAATTTATAATTATTTTAGTCCATTCCATTATTATAAAACCATTATATTATAATTAATATGTTTATTTTACTATATCCTTTTATTATTATAAAAATTTATAGATGTGGAGAAAGAGGTAAAATTGAGAGGCACGTTGACAAACATTACATCTTCAATATAATTTTACTTAGGATTGCACTAAATCTTTAAATGGTGGATTTATACCAAAAATAAGGATTCTAAGATGAGTGGGGGGATGTTTTTATGTAATTTGTGAATGTAATGTCTCAACCAATGGGTTTTTATTATGTGAATAAGAGAACATAGTGGGTGACGTTTGGTAATTGGGGGAGAGGAATCACTTGGATTTTTCAAATGAATTTCGTAATCTAATTTTTTTCATATTTCATAATATTCCATGATAGATAATTATTTAAAAATAGATTTTTAATAGTATAAATATTTCCATAAAATAGTTTTTCGAAACATTTTTTGGTAATTTTACACTTATATTTTCAGATTTAATACCAAAAAATCGATGTTTACATTAACCATGGAAATTAATTATTACAATATTCACTATTCATTTCCCTAAAAAATATATATTAACATATTATAAATCATAAATTATTCGATCTAAAAGCATGGAAACACATATTTCAAATTAAATTCAAATATATAATAAAATTTAAATTAAAACTAATCATGTGGATGTAATGAGAATGCAAGTTTTAAAAGTGAATATATTCAAGTCATTGCAATGATTTTTATCAAAAATAGATATGATAATAATTTTAATCAGATAAATTTAATTGGATGAGATAAAATTTATCTACTGTCACATTAATAACAATTCAGAACAAAATTTAGCTTTTAAATTTTTTTAATTGAAAAGGATCCTTTCAAATAATAAATTTTATTTTCTCTATTCATTAAAAATTATAAATTTACAAAAAATCAGAACAATAATAATAATAATGGTATATTATTGTTTAGTAAAACATTGTATTTAGTGTAACATAAGATATTAACGAAAATCACTATTGTGTGTATCATAATCAATCAATGAAAATAAATTTATTCATAAAATATATTTTAAAGTTCTGGGGTGTTATATTTTATTCTATGATGGATGTTCCTTGCTTGGTAGAATAATGAATAAAATTAAAATCTTGTAACATTTTTTGTTTATACAATCTCCCCAACATAAATAAATTTAATCTTAGTTATTTAATCTTGATATTATAATCAATAAGTAAATATTTTAATATTGATTTTTTAAAAAAACCCACATCATAAAAGGTATAATAAGACACCTTTATAATAAGAGAGAAAATTGATGTACAATTTTATTATGGAATAACATACAATTATGTTTCTACACAATAGAACCTTGGTGAAATGTAAAGAATTTGGCATAGATGAAAATAATCTCTAATTATAAAGAGAAATTGAGTTTATTTATCACATGAAAATGGGTGATCAATTGAAATTTTAGGGCATCAAGACAAAAAATCCTCGACAATTTAATAGAATATCTCAATTTTAAATTATTTAGTTTGAGCATGTATAAGTTTTCTTTTAGAAAAAATATAGTTTTCTAGAAAACTGGTCTTTATCATTTTAACGATACACAATTTTTAAAATTATCAATAGATAATTTAAAAAAATGTGTCAAATTCATATTTTCATAACAAGGATAGTCTAATGAATATCGTCCATTCAAACATCTTTGTAAAAATTCTTATATAAAATAATAATAATAATGGTATATTATTGTTCAGTAAAACATGGTATTTAGTGTAACATAAGATATGAAGGAAAATCACTTTTGTGTGTATCATAAAAAATCAATGAAAATAAATTTATTCATAAAATATATTTTAAAGTACTGGGGTGTATATTTTATTCTAAGATAGTTGTTTTCTGTTTGGTAGAATATTGAATAAAATTAAAATCTTTTATCATTTTTGGGTGTTAAAATCTCACCAACATAAATAAATTGCATCTTTATTATTTAATCCTGATATTATAATCAGAAATTTAATATTTTAAAATGTGTTTTTTAAAAAACCCACATCATAAAAGGGATAATAAAACACCTTCATAATAAGATTGAAAATTGAAGTACATGTTTAATATGGAATAACATAAAATTATGTTTCTGCACAAGAGAACCCTGGTTAGATGTAAAGAAGTTCACATAGATGAAAATAAACTCTAATTATAAAGATCAATTGAGTTTATTGATCACATGAAAATGGGTTATCAATTTAAATTTAAGGGCCACAAGAAAAAAAATATTTGACAGTTTAAAAGTCTATCTCAATTTTAAATTATTAACTTAGAGCATGTACAAGTTGTCTTTTAGAAAAAATATTGTTTTTTAGAAAATATGACTTTATCATTTTAATGATACCCAATTTTATAAATAATCAATAGATAATTAATAAAAATGTGTCAAATTCATTTTTTCATAACAAGGATAGTCCAATGAATATCTCCCAATCAAACATCTTTGTAAAAATTATTATATAAAATAATAATAATAATTTTATATTATTGTTCAGTAAAACATGGTATTTAGTGTAAGATACGATATGAAAGAAAAATAATTGTTTGGTGTATCATAATCAATCAATGAAAACAAATTTATTCATAAAATATATTTTAATGTACTAGGGTGTTATATTTTATTCTAAGATTGTTGTTTTCCTGTTTGGTAGAATATTGAATAAAATTGCAATCTTTTAACATTTTTGGGTATTACAATCTCCCTAAAATAAATAAATTGCATCTTCATTATTTAATCCTGATATTATAATCCAAAAGTTAATATTTTGAAATTTATTTTAAAAAAACCCCTTTTCATAAAAGATATAATAAAACACCTTCATAATAAGAGGGAAAATTGAAGTACAAGTTTAATATGGAATAACATGCAATTATTTTTCTACACAAGGGAACCTTGGTGAAATGTAATGAAGTTCGCATAGATGAAAAGCATCTCTAATTATAAAGATAAATTGAGTTTATTGATAACATGAAAATTGGTGATAAATTGAAATTTATGGGCCTCAAGAAAAAAAATCTTTGACAGTTTAAAAGACCATCTCATTCATATTATATGACTGTAATATTAAAAAAAATCTTTCCAGAACCATTTGTAAATGAGGAGTAAGAATATTATTATCATGGAAAATATGGAAATATTTTTGAATTATTTGTTTCTATTTTATAAGATCAATTAAATTTTTTATTTGGGCTTCAATCAAATTTCAATTCAACCCTTACTCTAAGAAATGAATATCCATGAAAATATTTGTTAAGCATGGAGAAATAATATTCAATTTTAATATATCGTAATATCCATAAAAGAGTGATATGTCCTTCCAATTATCTATAACTATATTCAAAAAACAATAAGGTTAACACATAATACCCTTAATATTTTCTATTATCTTCAAGAGTAACACCACTAGATAATCAATAATATTTATTTTTCAAATCATTTAACTAGAAAAAGAAATTATTTTCCAGGGCATTGTGTAGGCCATAGGCAGACATGTAATACGTATCATTATTTATTCATTTGGTTCATCACTAGCAACTTTAATGAATGTGACAAATTTTAACATATCATAATGGTTTTACATTTTCTAAACTATATTAATATAATTCATATAACATTCCTTAAACAATTATATGGAAATACTAGATATAAAATTAATCATATAATATCATATTTAATGAGGATTTCAATACAAATTGTTTTTTAACAATATATAATAATACTATTTGATTATTATTAAAATGTCCTTAATGATCATATCAACCATAAATAACTAAAACACCATTAATCTTATCTCATTATGATGTCAATTATTTATTCAAAAAATAAGTATTTCTATAATACATTTATTAATGAAATTGTATTTATTAGATATTTTTTACCCAAAATAACATTAATCATAAGACATTCCTACCACATTTTTCTAAAACTGGTGTTTATGTCTTTGAAAATATGATCAATCATAATCACATTATCATATTATGGTATGAATAACTCTAAATTTATGTTATGTATATATTCATTTTAAAATAAACACAATACAATGATATTTTTTGATTCTTATACCAAATTTCCATTGAAAAATTACTTATACCATTTAGTTATGGAATCCCAATTCACAAATAAATCATGGTGTCACAACACATTCCTCGGGGCCCAGGCCGTGACAACCTTAAGCCAACTGCTCGAAGGCTTGGGGTTGGCGACTTGCATCAAAGGAGTAAACCTACTTGTGGGTGGAATTTTACTGGACACATGTAAGCACACGCAAACCCTACTAAGTACCAACTCACAATACAATAGATAGTATACCATTGAGAGAAAATTATGTATGGTCACAGCTGAAAGTAAGTGGGCCAAAATACAATCCCAAATAGAATGTACTAAAAACAGTATAATACAGAATTTTCTAATGGCCATCCATAAGAAAACCCCACCTAATCATAGGAGTAGTGTAGCTACTAGAGGATGAGGGAGTATGCCTGGCCTATTAGATCTCATTGTGTCCCACCTAGTCCAATGACACCAAGTCCATCGCCAAAGTGTCGATTGTCAGCATGGGACATAGCACACATGTGGGCGAGGCCTGTGCAGGGGTTGAGTAACACTAAACACAGTAGGGACCCCCAAAACAACAAAGAAAGGCCACACATAAACCATGAAGTATTGCATGAAGCAATGTACACAACAGAAGTTATCTCACACAAGGTATCACTTTAGGTCAAGGATAGAAGAATCATCATATCGTCAAACTCCTTGGATACTGTATAATTCTTCCTCTGATGTGCATCATGTGCCTACTGTGTCACGTAGAGCCTCCTTCCACTACACATGGACTGTTGTGGTACTCATCCCTGATAGGTACTGTGGGAATGTTAGGTCGCACCATGCTACATCCCACCATGGGCCTACTTGTCACACAAAGACCCTTCCAACTAACCATGGAATGATGTGGTACAAATCATAGTTAGGAACCGTGGGCATGCCAGGTTACACAGAGCTGCTTCCCACCATAGACCAGCTTGGACACACAGAGCTGCTTCCCACCTTGGACGGGCTGAGGTACGCATCCCATATGGGTACCATGGGGGTTCTAGGACATGCCGAGATGTTTCCCTCCGTGGGCCTTCTGGGTCAAACAGAGCCATATCCCACTGGGCCAGTCGTAATGTTGAAAGGTGTCGAAGGTCAACAATCCTCAGGTCTTAGTCAGTTGAAGGGTTCCGTATATAGACTTCTAGGGAGAACCTCCCCTCAGGACACTCTCTGAATCATGAAATACCAAGAAGTCTCTATAAACTATGAAAAAAGTTCTATGTCCTCAAGAGAGTCCCAAAGCTACAAATGACCCATCAATCAGATGCACGGTTCACAAGATACAGTCCTTTTAGTGTCGAGGGCCTGGTAGGATTTATGTTTTATCCAACCTGGACATACACCAACATTCTCTAAAACTCAAGCGGTGTATCTAGAAAATACCACATTGTCCTATGGGTCCGGACACTGTAGTCTGTTCATCAAATGGACGTCTAGTTTAGATGTTGTAGCCTGTTTTGTGTAACTAGTTGGTACTAGTTCTGGGTCTGGTCTGCCTCAGTCGGACAGCCCTGACGAGGTTCGGCATGGGCCGATCCAGATTGATCTTGTTCGATTTGGCATGACCCGAGTCCGACTCGACCTGGGTCAACCTGGCCCGCTATGCTCGGCCCGACCCGGGTAGGTCACTGGTCACCCCACTGGGTGGCAGGTTGGTTTGTCGGTTTAGCCAAGTGGTGCCACCATCCTGGTGGCATGGGGCACCAGGGACACTCGGATGCGAAATATCTAGGTAGGGCTGACGTGGAACAGAGCCACGTCAGCGGATCAACCCATGGGGGTTGACCCAACGCAGCACCACGAAGCACCATGGGTCCCTGCGTGTCACGTCTGATGGGCAGCATCATCATCAGGTGCGCCACTGGAACCGGTGTTGGTGGTAAGATGTTATTCGGGTAGCAGGTGGCACACCGGGGGCCCGTTTCCTACACTGTTTGTGCCTATGGCCACCTGTGATCTAATTTTCCACTACTATAGTCCCTGGCTTATCTTGTCACAATCTTCAAATTGGGGAATCAAAATAAACGCACAAGCGGAGGGGCTCATGCCTTTTTTGTGTTGGCCCGCTCCCTCCACAGTAGAGAATAATCCTAGGGTGTTTTGTGGAAGATTTTTTCAACAGGATTTCTTGCCTCGATCTCACATCAACACTCACTAGAACTGGCTCCTTCTTTCTATAGTTTGGTATCTCGGTACTCCTTCTGCACTTCGTTTCTTTGTGAAGCCATGTCATCACTTTCCCCATGCTCCATATAAATAATAGAGGGGAGGGTATATAACGACGAGGGGAATTAATGGGGGAAAATTAATTAGGAACCTTCCTAATTCCCTAGTGACTTCATTACATAGAATTGGATTGATATTCTATTTATTGGATTCACACATCGCTGGCCCCACCATGCGTGTCTGTTGGAGGATATGAAATAAAATAATCCAATTACATTATTTCATTTCATTTAAGAAGACAAAAAACAGAACATTTTCTCTGGACCTACAATGGTTAAATTAAATCTTCCCTTATGAAAATCCTGGCAATACAGAATCAACTATGCCCTCAGATTTTTTTTCCGAGCAATGATTAAAAAGCTAAGAAACGCCGCTCACACATTTATTGAACGTACATTAAAAAACGTTCAGAAATTTATTCTGAGTATTTTGGTCCTCATAATCAAACTCCATCAATTTTTCCTGACTCGTAATAATTCTATATAATTTAAAAAAATAAATGGAATATATGGGTCTTTACATTATCCCCACCTTAGCGATTTTCTTCCCCGAATGCCACAACATAGACTATGTAAAAAAAGGGGTACTAAGAACTAATCTAAGCATCCCTATCCCATGTGCTTTCCTAGAGGTTCCCATGTTTCATGCGAACGCGAACCAGGGGTATCGACCGCCCACAAATGGATCACTCCTATCGATCCTCAATCTCTAATAGAACCTTAGTAAAGGTTGCCCCATTGTCCAAGTCTAGATCTCCATGGATGATGATATGAGATGGGTCTTGCACATATCTCCTCAGATAAGATATGTGGAAGACATCATGCACCCTCTCCTTTTATGGTAGAAGTTCCAAGCGGTATTCCACCTCGACTCTCCTCCAATGTAACAGAAATGGTCAGATAAACCTTGGTTATAAATTGTCACCTAGGAAAAATCTCCATAGACCACGCCAAGGGGAGAATCACAAGAAAATTTGGTCTCCCTCTTTGATCTCCAACGGTCTCCATATCATGTCAGAATAGGAATTCTATCTACTCTGCATAGTCATCATCCACTCCTAGATGATTTGCATCTTCTCAGTAGTATCCTATACCATCTCTAGACCCAAAATTGTAGGCTCCCCTCGATCCCTCTTACGTAGTGGGGATCAACAAGGTCGATAGTATATGGCCTTGATTGGAGCCATACTGATAGTGGAGCAATAAATTTTATTGTAAGAAAACTCCACCAGGGTAATTGATCCTCCAAACTACGACCAAAATCTAGGACGCATGCACAAATAATGCCCTCCAGTGTCAAACTGGTCTGCTCCGTCTGACCATCTGTCTGAGGATGAAAGGCGGTGCTCAAACGTAGCTATGTCCCGAATGCCTCCTTCAATACCCTCCACAAACAGGACGTAAAACATGTGTCATGGTCAGATACGATCCTCTAAAGAACCTCATGATTTCACAAAATCTCTTACAGTAGTGGCATCCCAAACCATCTACGATTCCGTACTCTTGGATAGGTAGGAAGTGGGCCTGCTTGGTGATTCGGTCAACGATCACCCAGATACGGTCATGTCCACTAGATGTATGGGGAAGCCCAGTCACAAATTCTAGGTAGATCTTATCCCACTTCTACACTGGGACCTCTAATGGTTCAGCTAAACCAGCTAGAACCTGATTCTAGGTATTAAATTGCTGGCAAGTGATGAACAGTTAAACAAACCTTTACACTGCCGTCTTCATCCTTGGCCACTAGTACTGACACCAAAGGTCCTAGAACATATTTTCCACACGATGATGTACCACCAGAGAAGATGTATGGAACTCCCTCAACACCTCCTATCGTAGCGCCACTAGTACCATGGTAAGTCTTCTGATGAATATGATGTGCTCCCTGCCTTCAGAAAATCAATTAGCTGCATGTCTTGAGAATATCATAGCACATAAAACCTCTCAGTCAAAGTATTTATGTTGCACCTCCCTGACCTGCTGAATGAGTGGGGGAGTGACTATAATAGACTGAGGTAAGATGATCCATCTCTATCTACGAAGGATATATGCATCTCGGCACGGTTCATCGTCGCCTCACTCCGAAACTGTAGACCAGACCTCCTGCTGAGTGTATCTACTTCCACGTTCCCCTTCCCAGGAGTATAGACTATCTAAAATTCGAGTCTGGGAGGAACTCTATCCATCATCATTGTCTCAGGTTCGGCTCCATCTGAGAGACGATATACTAGGACCTTTTTGATCATATAAGACTGTAAAATTTTCACCCATCATGTAATGTTGCCAAATATATAAGGTGAAGACCACTACTACTAACTCCCTGTTCGGGGTAGCGTAGTTCTTCTCATGTTGTATCGGATTTCGAGATCCATGGTCGACCACTACTCTCTCCGAGATCATGACACACCCAAGTTTGGTCCCTGATGTTTTGTAGTAGACTACATTCCCAACACCCACTTCTTGTAGCCTCAAGATGGGGGCACTTGTCAGTCCCTACCTCAGATTCACAAAAATATACTAGCATCTATCCATCCACACGAAGGGCTACCCCTTCTTCGTCGACAGTAGATAGGGTTTTGTAACACTATAAAATACAATCATGAATCTCTGGTAGTATCCATCCAACCCCAAAAAACTCTTCACCTCAGTCACACTCTTGGGTGACTCCCAAGAAAGTACTACCTCTATCTTTGCTGGATCCACTGCAACTCCATCTTCAAAGATAATGTGTACCAGAAAGTGGACCTCTCATATCCAAAACTGGCACATCGAGAGCATACCATAAAGATGGTGCTCTATGAGTGTATCCAAAACTATATGCAGAAGATAGGCATGCTCCTCCTACGTCACTGAGTATATCAAGATGTCATCAATGAAAACCTCCACAATGTGATCAAGGTAAGGGTGAAAGATCATGTTCATGAGTCCCATGAACACTGTCAGGGCTTTGGTCATGAACAAAGGCATAAAAAAGTACTCATAGTGTCCATACCAACATCTAATGGCTATCTTCTACACATCCACATCTTGTATCCTGAAATGAAGATAGCCTGATCATAGGTCTACCTTTGAAAACCAATGAGCTCCCTTCAGCTGATAAAAAAGGTCATCAACCATAGGAAGTGGATACTTGTTCATAAAGGTCCCCTTGTTCAGGCGATGATAGTCCACACATAGTCCCAAACTCCCATATTCCCTATTGGAGAACAAAATTGTGGCTGCCCATGGAGAAACACTGGGCCTTATGAACCCATTCCCATGAAAGTCCTCCAACTATACCTGTAACTCACAACGCTCTGCTGGACCCATTCGATATCCTAGTGTAGATATAATTGTCATCCCATGGTACATATAGAGGTAAATCTCTACCTCTATTCTTGGAAGAAGACACAAAACATCATTAAAAAGGACATTTACATACTGGCCCACCACTACAGGGTAGCTTGGACTCTCAAAATCAACTATTGTTAGGTTATGGCTAGCCAACTGATGAGTTATTGGTTGCACCCTCTTCTGGAAAAGTCTATCTTGTGCTGCAATGGTTCCCTTCTCACTGGTGAAGGAAAACTATGTCCCATTCATGTGGACACACCACACATTGTGCCTAATATATTCAATTTGAGCATGGATGGTGGATAAATAGTACATAACCAAAATGTAGTCATTAAGCCATGATGCCGCAACTAAGAGATCCTAGATGAAGCTCTCACCTCCTAGAGTAATATCACATTGTCAGCACAAGCGTGTAATTGTTGAATCTTCTCTCGATGGAGTCTCTTTATGAACGTTTCGAGCCAATGGCTATCTCAGAATCTTGGAGCTCCAAATGAGTAATGTGGCAATAAAAGAGTGACTGCCGCCTGTGTCTATAAGTACAACAACTATGCTGGAATATACACTTCTCATACCTCTAATCATCTCCGGAGTGTCATGGTGGTAGGATTCAGCTTCTTAGAGCTGAGCTCGTCCCCATCCTCCTACTCCCTGTGGTGGGGGTAGACCACCTGGTGGCGGTGGCAATAGAAGATCAAAATTCCACACACCGCCTATTACACGGTCAGCTCCTCTACCTCATCCGCCACACTATGGACCTCCCTGCTCAAACCTCTACCTCAGCCTCTGGAGCCCCTCGACCATCTGTTGGTCATACGTATGATGGGTCGGGCAGTAGTGAGCCATGTCACCCTGCCCACCACACATATTGCACTATATGGCTCCCTACTGACTCCATTTAGACTAGGAGGATCGTAATGCTGACCAAGAGTCCTCGTGTCACCTTTTGAAAGTCCTGGCCCACTTGGGACCATGATCTTGATGCCTACTGCATGATGGAGAATCTACTACCTGGGGTCTGGTGGTGAATCTAGAATTCCGTGCTTTCTCCATCAAGAATCAATCTGCAAGAAGATCCTGCTCCAGCACCCCAACCTGGGTTGGGATGCTAAGGATCGCCACTAAAGCCCGGATCTACCTCTAGATCCCCGTCTAAATGTCTTGAGCCCTAAATAAAGGGTCTCTCATCTTATATGTATTGTCGCGGAAAATCTCTATGAACCTTGCTGAGTTCTCGGCCACTGTCATGCTGCCCGACAAAAGGTGAAGCAACTCCTGAATGTGCACAGAGTGCAACATCGCATGGAAAAAATCCACAGAAAAAAAATCGCAATGTCATACCATGTGAGGGTTATCTCATCATGAACATGGATTTTTAAACACCACCATCTCGCAGCCAATCCCTGCTGAATTCGCACCGCCATGATCTCCACAGGGTCAGGCGGTGTCCTCACTAAGAGGAAATCCCAAGTCACGACCTCTTTCGAGACCTCAACAACTCGAGGATCTATATCTGCACTGAACATGGGAGGTCTATAACTCTGAAACTCATGTAGGGAACTAAGCCAACGAATGTTCTATATTGGAATAGCCAGAAGCGAGGGATGACCTTCAGGTGGTGATGACACTAGGGAACCACCCGATGGGGCCATCTCAATCAATGGTCCCTATATGGACGCCTCATCTCTATGAGATCTATCTACACACATCTAGATCATGGATGGTCATCCTCTTGGAGGATGCCTGATATTAAATGAATATGTTCTATAGTTAGAACATTATACCTTTTGAAACAACATTTATTCGAATTCACAAAATGAAAACCCAACCAGTAGTTTCATAAATTGAGCTGAAATGTAGGACTCAAGGTTCCAGTGTATGGATATGTCATCCATAACACCAACCCTAGATTCCTCGAACCTGAAGGACTGACTCGCTACACTCAACACAGTCACATTAAAACTATTGCACAAACTCATAGTAATTTAGGTAGAACTGGCCACCTCTGATACCACATTGTCACGATCTGTCCCCCTGGGGCCCCTGTTGTGACTACCCCATGCCTGAAACCAGGTGGATAGGGGTTGGTGAAAAGTGATGAAGGCGTAAACCTTCAAGTGGGAGGCGTTTTCCCAGATAAGTTTACACACATGCAAAGCCAACCAAGTACCAACATAGAATAAATTAGATAGTATTCCACTTCGTGAAAACATTGTGCAGTCATAGCTGAAAGTAAGTGGACTAGAATAAAAACCCAAAAATAACGTACTAAAAATAGTAAAATATGAGATTGCACTAATGGCCATCAGTAGAAAACCCCACCTGATTGTAGGAGTACTATAGCTATTGGAAGCTAATGGAGTACATCTCATCTATTGGATCTCACTATGGCCAACCTGGTCCAACACCACCATGTCCATTATCGAATAATCAATTATCATCTTTAGACATGACAAACATGTGGGAAAGGCCCGTGTATGGGGTGAGTAACACTAACCTGATTTGGGACCCCAAATCAATAAAGAAATACCACACATCAAATAGAAACTATATCATGATGCAATGTACACAACACAAGTCAGCTCACACCAGGTATCACTTCAGGTTAAGGATAGAACAATCATTGGATTTTTGTAACTCCTAAGCTACTAGTGAACTCCTCCTATGATGAGCATCATGTTCGTTCCGTGTCATATAAAGCTACATTCCATTATAATTGGATTACATTGGTACTTATCCTTGATGGCTACCATGGGAATTCCTGGTCACATAGAGATGGTTCCCACCATGGGCCTACAAGGTCCCACAGAGCCGCTTCCCAATAACCTCATACTACTGTGGTACACATCACTGATGGGTACTAGGGGCATGCTAGGTAACATAGATATTCTTCCTACTGTGGGCCTGCTGGGTCACATAGAGCCGCTTCCCACCTTCTACAGACTATGGTACACATGGGTGTGATGGTCACAAAGAGCCTCTTCCCTCCTTGGGCCTATTGGGTCACCCAATGCCACTTCCCACTGATCCAGTCATTGAGTCGTAAGGAATCATAGGTCAATAGTCATAAGGTCTATGTTATCCATAGGGTTCCGTACATAGTCTTCCTAGGAGAACCACCCCTCAATCCCATCACTATATCTTGGTATCCTTATAAGTTTCTAAAAATTATGATACAATAACCTTTTCCTAAATTGAGTTTAAATGCTACAAATGTATCATCAATCGGATGTACGGTTTAAAATTTATTAATGTTTTAGTGCCGATGGACTAGTTGGATTCGTTGGTGATCCAAACTAGCCATACCCCAAATTTCAGCAAAAATCATGTAGAGTATCTCAAAAGGACAGCCTAGTCTAAAGCATCCCAGTGCCACTGAATGTTCATCAAACAAAAGTATTTTATAGAAGTTAGGGCTCGTTTTGTGTAATGGGTCAGTACTGGGTCCGGGTTCATTCCACCTCTGTCAGACAGGCCCGACCCAGTTCAGCATGGGCCAATCTGGAGGGATATGGTTCGACCCACCCAACTTGGTTCTTACCCGACCATGCTACGCAAGGCCCGCTGGGCCCGGCTCGACCTGGCTGGGCCATAGGTCACCCCGCTGGGCTACTGTTCTGCAAGCTAGGTGGTGGGTCGGTTTTCTAGGTCTGCCCGTGGGTGCCACCCACCTGATGGCGGGGGCCGCCAGGGACACCAGGAAGCGAGGCATCTGGGTAGGGCAGAGATAGCGCAGAGGTGTGTTAGCAGGTAAACCAATGGGGTTGACCAATGCGAATCCACCTGGCGTCGCTGGTCCCTCCATGCCACGGATGACGGACAACAGCTTCGCCACCGGTTGCAACACTATCACCGGTGCCGCTACCAGAGTGCTCATCTCGCCGCTAGTAATTCACTGGTAGCCCATTTCTTACACTGTCTGTGTATGCGGCTTCATGGGATCGCATTCTTCACTATAGTAGGCCCTAATTCATATTTTCACCATCTTCAATTTTGTTTTGTGATCACAATAAGTGCACAAGAAAAGGGGATCAGGCCTTGTTGATGTTGGCTCACTCATTCCGCATTAGAGATAAATCTGACGGTTCGGTGGAGAGTTGTTCAAACGGATTTCCTGCCTTGATTTTAATCACGATCCCAACAATAAAACAAACCCTCCCACATATATTTAGAATAATGGATCAAATCCTTCATGATTTGATCCGAACTTATCATTTTATAATGGGTTGTGGGGTTATTCTAAAATAATCACCACCACCCCTATCTCGAATCATTAGAGAGCACTCATGATTGAGTATGTTTCCTTATTCGTCCTCCCCAAAAAAAGTCACAATTTTCACCGCTCAAACGTCGTTATCTATTTCAGTATTTTATTATCGCATGTCCTTGTTCTCCAGAACAACCTCTTTCCTTCAAGAGTTTTGTGTCTTGGTACTCTTTCATCACTTTGCTGCTTGGTGAAGTCATTCAATCTCATCCCCCCAATCCCCATATGAATTTGAGAGGGGGAGGGTAAGTAACGATGTGTGGAATTAATTGTGGATCATTAATTATGAACTTTCCTAATTCACCAACGACGTAGTTTCATCGGATTTGTAAGACAAGACCTTTTTGAATTGACAAATCGCTTGCCTCACCCTTCTTGGCTGTTGAAGGATATGATATAAAATAAAATAATTATTTTATTTCTTTACTTTTAAAAAGTCAGAAAACATAAAATTTTCTTCGGAACTACTTCAGTCGAATAAAATCATCCCTTATTAGAATCTCAGCACTGCGGATTCAACGGTGCCATTGGATTTTTAATCTAAGGAATGGTTCACATGTTAGAAAACATCGTTCAAGTTTTTACTAAACATGCCATAAAAAAGTTTGGAAATTCATTTTGGGCACTCTGTGGCTCAAAATCAGGAACCGTCAATTTTTTCACACTCGTAATAATTTCATAAAATTTAAATAAATATTATATGGAATATTTGGTTTTTTAAACAGGGTTTAATTTGAACATAGGTAATGACCTTGTCTATGCATTGACCTTTATAAGGGGACATTGAATTAGATAATCAACATGTTATCCTCATTTATGATAATAAACAATAAATGGATCGTTGGGAGGAAATTTATTTATATAAACAATATTATTCATTAAAATGATTTATAAGAAAGAACGGAGATAATATTTCGTTAAAAACATCCCAAATTCAAGGTTTTGGTAAATTTAATAGTTATATTATCTTAGAATATATTCAAATTATTCTTGTCTTTATTTAAAAAAAATGTTGAGTTCACTCAATAGCTTGTGTTATAAGTAAGACCGTGTTTTAACCAATAACAGTATATTATAAAAATATTAATATTTAATAGAATAAGATGATTCGTATCGATTAAATTATAATATATTACTAGTATTATCTAATAAATAAATATATATATATATTTCATTTGATAGATTCATTGGTTACCAATTAATTAAAAATGACAATTCACACCAATTGAATATAAAGGGATCATTTTTATTTTAGTGCTCCCAAAGTCATCTTCCCTTAATAAATTAAATTAATTAAAATTATTTAATGATATTAATGAAATATATATGGTTATTATTAAATATAATGTTTTTTAAAAATTATCTAACATATTTTATTAGTATATGATTAGAAACAACCAAATTTCAAGAATGAAAACACATAATTTTTATAAGGGTAATTTTATCACCTTTAATTGGAGATTGATTTTTAAATAAACTTTTTGAAACATTTATATATACTATATGAAAAAATTCCACAATAAAAAATGAATATAAAAATTTACATTGAATTTTTTTTTATTTTACTTTTATATTTCACGTTTGATGCATAACAAGAAAAAGAAAATTTTAATTGAAAAAAATGCATCTTCACAAAAAAATTATTATATTGAATTATATATTATGTATTTTTAAAGTAAAATTATATAATTTTTTATATTCTAATAAAATATATTTCATTTTCATCAATGTTACCATGAACATAGGTATAAAAACATTTCAATATTTTTCTTATTTTAACTTTAACAACTCTTTTCTCAACCCATCAACAGAATCAATTCTAAATTAACTGATTCAAATTAAGTGTTTATAATTTGGAAAAATTGAATCCATATTTCAAATTAGATGTTCAAAATTATTTGATTAGTTTTTAGTTATTATTTAGAATTCTAAATGGAGACATTAATTTTTTTAACAAGATTAATTGTAAATCGAGTTATTATGTGCATAAAAAATTAAATTATAAATAAAATAATATTACAAGAACACTTGTCTTAATTTGATGGATGATTTTTTTCATCCAAAATCATCAATGGGAGAAAATTATAACCCTTTTAATCCACTTGTATAATTGTATATATTTTATTAAATATTATTTGTTGAAATGTTAAATGTGTCATATTAGTATTTCTAATAACTATACCATTTATTAAATTGGCTTTTACAGAAGATAAATTAAACTATAAATAATAATTTTAAAGCTAATTTTTGTTTCATGGGAGTTTATTTTTAATTTTTACAAAATAAATAAAATCATAATGTCTTCTATAATGATGATGCCAAAATTTATTATTTAATGAAAATACCATCTAAATGATATTCAAAATACTAAATATTAATATTATTTTATACAATTAATATCATTCATAAATTTTAATGACAACTTCAACATGTTAATTATTATTAAATAATTTTTTTTTGAATATATCATGGTTTTATGATATGTTTAAATAGGAAAATTATGAATAATGTCAAAATTGACACGAATTAAAGTTTATGGAAGAAATATATTATTAAATTATTCAAAATATATAAAAATAGTAAATAAAAACAGGGGGATTATTTATTTTCTAAAATATAGTAAATTTACCAAATAAGGGTCTAATTGACAATTTATATGTTAAAATTACAATCTCTTTATAATAAATGTTTTTTACATAGTTAAATATAAAATATGGAAACTAAATATTAATATAAAATATAAGTTCTAAAATTATAAAAAACATATATGAAATATATTATTTGATGATGTAAAAATATTATCTCAGATAAAATTGTCATCCTTGGCCTGTTAAAGGAATTTTTATTGAGATTAAATTTATTATAAATCCATTTTTTAAAATATATTCCAAAAGTGCCCCTCACTTTAATTATAAAAGTGAACATCCTCTCTCTCTTTTTCAAACCACATTGAATCTTATATAATGACTAAACAATGCCATTTTATTTCTTAAATTACCTATCCACATTCTTGAAGTTATGTTATTCCATGTGGAAAAACTCTAGAGTCATTCAAAAGTAATCTAAAGAAGTCATTCTAAAGAATATGAAATTAGTCTAACCGATCATTATCTTTTTGTATTTTTCTATACCTCTTATAAATCTATGATATATATCATAAAATAATTATTTCATATTCATATATATTCTGATAATGTATTATGGTTATTAACACACCATTATACAGTTTCTTTCATAACATTATATAGGTTTTTTCACATCAATTTAAAAAAATTATATTATCACTAATGTGTACATAGAACTTACCCTATCCAGATATCGATATAATTCATTTTCCAGCACTATATTATATGATTGATAATTATTATGGGTTTAATATTCATATTTCATATTTATTATATATTTATATTTATGTAATTCAAATATAATTTGTACATTTTATTCATGCATATAATATTTAGGAAAAATGATGGTGTTGCTCATGTGTGTGTAAGGAATACCATACCTATCATGTGATGTGATTCTTTATTCACCTATATTTCACATGAATGGTAATTAGGATTTAAGTTATGAATATATATGTTGTATATCAAAACAAAATTATTTTTTAATGATAATATATCATATTATTTCCCTTATTTAAACTTAATAAGAAAATGAAAACATCATTCATGCATATGTAGGACCTATCATCATGAAGAATAATGTATTTTATTTTATATCTATAAATTTTATTTGAAAATTTGAATAAATCTATAATGAATATTTTTATGATTTTTTTATTATTAAAATCGTTATGTTTATTATGAAATCATGATTTATGTAAGGGGACTGAGGAACAAATTCCAATCATGAATGAAAAACAATTTAGATATTAATTGAACAAAAACATTAACAAGAATTATTAATATATGTGAAATATAAATTCACAAGGAAATAATACATGAAATATATATATATGTTAATATGATTCTACGGTAGATTTATATTAATAAAATATTTCTTATATATGATATTTTAATGTGGGTGAAATAAGTCAATACTTGTAGTAAGGGATTTCCAAGTCACTTTAATTGTTCATGAGATAAAATACATGTTCCGATACTATTTTCTATATTTTTTTTATTCTACAAATTAATGTATTTTAATGGAATTATTTTTATATTTATGGGTATTTAAATATCCATGTTATGATCTCTCTTTTCTGGGGATTATGGTTTAAAAATTCCAAAACCTGTATGGATATTTTGTCTCAAATTTCATTACATGGGGCATATATTTACGATATTCAGCTATTCAATTTTTTGATGTGTATATACATTCTGTATACTTTTTTTCATTATTATCCTATTTTTATGATATTATAAATATCATGTAAATTTATTCTCCATTCAGTCAAAATTTTGTGATCCTTTAAAATACTTTTTTCTGAAAGTGTTTTTAAAGTGTTTTAAAGGATCTAATATACATATTCAAGGAAAAACAATCTACATGACGTCTTAATATCGTTTTTTAAAAAATAAAAATATGATTTCATAGTTATTTTAATTGAAATGGATTTGCGAAATGTTTTAAGATTTAAAAATAAATTTTCACAGAGAAAATGATATTTTCCTTAACAATTAATTAAATTGATATTTGATAACCATTTTCCATAAATGATAACATTATTTTATGTTAACTGTGATTTATAATGTTTTTTATTCAAGGATTGTATTATTATTATTTATCTGAACGAGTTATTCTTATTTTAGAATGATAGATATGAACCAAATTTGTTTGACAAAGATTATGTAATTATTAACATACGTTTATGAATCCCACTTCATTGAATGAGTTCTAATATCATGAATGACATATGGTATTCCAGAAAAAAAAATTGATTTCATTAAATGATGGGTGGGACCAATATATCCTACCAATGCATTAGATTATGATGTATATATCATGAAGTGTAAAGGAATAAAACATGGAATGAACACTATTTAATAAAGGACTTTGTCTATTATGATAGTCTTGGTATTGATCATCGAATACCAGGATGGTCTTGGGAGTTAAACATGATAAATAATATTGTCAGGTCATTGAACCATGTCTATGAAGATGGTATGGGAGTGAACCCATACTACTAAGATTTCCATAGCGATGATGACTTTATTTTTAAAAGAAAATTATATACTTATATCTCTGCCACAAATTTCTTTTCATATTATATTTTATGTATTATTGGCTATTTATTTGATTCCATTATGATTTGTGCCTTATAAATTCCATGAATAATTCCCTGAATAATGATTTTTATATATGTTAAACATGGAATTATTTGCAATGTTACGTTCATGTTTATAAATTCTTATACTCAAGTTTTTCTTGATATTCTCCGAGTTTATTGTTAATGAGTATCTAACCTCAACCCTTTTAATTTTTTCATTTTATATAGAATATGAAGAATTTTTTTAGGTATTTGTAATAAAGGGGAATATATTTTTGGTAAATATTGTTGAAATTTCACCATATTACAATTTTATATTCCATGTTTCCTAAAGAAATAAATTAATATTATATTTGGGAATCAGTTTTTTTCATTTGTTAATGATTACGGAAATGTCATGTAATTTTAATGTATTTCAATCTAGGGTTTATATAATTTGTATTTATAAAAAAAAATTTCTAAAAAATTGGAATCTATGATGATAAATCAATAGCGAGACCCCTAACTATATTTCTATGGAATATTTTTAGGATAATGAAATTCTCATTGAATTTCGGAAAATGATAAAGTCAGTGGTATCATTGAAACAAATCTGTTTGTATATAACACAATTGTATGTGGCTATAGAATAGTTGTACCTATGGGTAAAAACTCGGAATATTTTGTTCGTGTCTGACTCGAGCATAACATTCTACATGACAATGTGCATTTCACCACACCTAGTATGAAACTCCTGATATATATTCATAGGGAATTCAAAAAATATTTACAAACTACCATTAAGGATATATATATATATGTGTGTGTGTGTGTGTGTTATATAGGAATAATCTAGTATTAAACATTGATTTCAGAGATTTATATTTTATAAATATTTTTCCTTTAATACAAGGATTTACTAGTATGACAAGTGTTACTCATAATATTAATTTAAGTTTTAAAAAATTAATGAATCCCTATGGAACAATGTTAATGATAAATACAATGGTAAATTCAACTATTTCCTTCTAATCTACCAAATGTGGTAGGATGTGTAAGTAAATATCTTATTGTTATACTCACACAAGATATAAGTCATGATGGAATTCCATATTATTAGAGGTGGGAAAATTTCTTATTTAGTCCTTTATGATGAAATTTCCACCTTATTTATGTATATCTTCTTATCCATTGGTTTCTAAATTATGCACTAGTACTGTAGTGAAAGTATTTTCCATCCTTCAATTAAAAAATCATGGAAAATTTGTTTCGGTTTTTTTATGGTGAATATGAGCTATGGTGGACTCTTATTAACAACAAAAGCGATCAAGAAAATGTTAAATATATAGAATGGGAAGAGTTTAGGTGAATATTTTTTCGTAATTACATCTATCATAATCAAATAAAAAATATGGAGAAAGAATTCATTTAACTGATGGAAAATGATGATTATTCCATTAGTTCCAATGGGGAAAATATTACAATCCTTATGTGGTAGTATTTGATATTATCAACCATTATGAATATATATTTGATCGATTCTTCAGTGGCTATATGTCATGTCTCATAAGAGAGTTAACCATAAAAGAAAATAGTAGCTATGAGGAGATAATAAGTAGTGAAATACAGGTTTAAATAGAGGTTAGAGTTACATACCATCCTCAGGGTTTTGAAAATAAGAGGAATATGGAATTAAAAGGAAAATATATAATATATAAAGAATAGAAAATTATGTTTCATTTATTGTCTATGTGTGGAAAGCATCATAGAGGAAATTGCATTAAGGAGTCTAATAAATATTCTACCTATGGAAAGGATGTTTATTGGGCATTTGAATGCCGAAGTGTAGTGATAATGTTAGATAATAAATATAATGGAGACAACGATTTACATAATGAACCTCCACCACTTCAATGATAAAATTTTATCTATAATGGAAATTAGGATAACATGTTCCCAAATAAAAGGGGTGGGGAAGATGTTGAATTTAAGAAACATTTGTTGATATGGGAAATGGAAAATATAATTCAATCGTTGATGGATATGTGTAGTATGACAATGAATATTTTGAATGATTATGTATTTATGCAATGGAATTAATGAATTATGTTATATAATTACATTTCAGGTATTAGGGATCAATGAAAAAACATTGTATTAGTCCATAGTATTTTTATCATATGTATTTTAGAGTATAATCTGAATGGTACTAGTAATAAGGAAAATATATTAAGGTAATACGATACTATTTTTGGAAAAAACATAATTATTTGAAAGATAAACCTTATTCAGTGAATGATGTTGAGATATCCATATTTGGATAATGATAATATGGACAGGAATTGTTAAATTGGATGGTATTGATTTCATTGGAATTGATTAATGATTTGACGAAAGGTGTTTTATGCTATCATGGATGAAATATAAAAAAATTGAATTAAGGAATATATCCAATAATCATTATAATAAAAAACATTCATGTTTTTAAAAAGGATTAATGGAAATTTTTGTTATTAACATGTTTGAATAATATTTAATGATTGTATTCCCATGTTTGGAAAGTGAATAAATAGGAGATGCCTTATGATATAAGGGGTATAATTGTTATGCTAATTTAGTGCACTTCATTAAAATTTTATCGAATTTCTACTTTTGAAAGGGTTATAAGGAAAACTACACATGAAATGGTATAAGATAATATTTGGTTGAGGATTTAGATATTAAATAATTAATTCATTATATGAGGATTTATGAATATATGATAACTATTGATAAGTTTGTTTTGTGATAAAGACAATGGAATGACTGAACATTATACATCTATATATCAAGATCTACTAACTCCCTAGGAATGAAAATGTCTCCTTTTAATAAAACTGGTTATGAACAAATGGGATATGTTGTACTGAAATCATGTTGTTTTTTCTTATCTAGAAAATCATTCATCTATATGGAATTGATCTTGAAGTAATAAATGTTATCCTAATAACTTGTTTTTTGATTAATCAATAGGTCACTTAGATCATCACTGATTTTTGAGATTTTGATTGGTAACATTCCCATAACCATATTCCCTATAATTCACTATCGGAATAGGATAGTTATATTTCTCTTATATTATCAAGTCCTCACTTCCCAACTATGTTCTCATAGGTGGAATCCTAGTTAAGAGTGATTTTTGGTAACCTTTATGTTTCGAAATATTGTTTTTAAAAATTAAAGTATTAGTATTAATATTTACAATGTGGGTTTCGATGAATGTATCCTTCAAATGTTAAATCTTTTATAACCTAGAACAATTTTGAGAGATATATTCAATTCATGGGGGTATAATGTGACACACCTACATTTAGGGGAAAAAATTTATAGTTAATTTAACCACATTAAATCTTCTAATTTCACATAACAGAGAATATAACATATTTTATATGATAGAACCAAGTTTGTATTTCTTTATAGACAAAATATAATTTTTCTGATACAGATAAAATTAAATTAGAATTTGGTATATGAAATAATATTATTGTTGTTGGTTAAATTTTTTTTGAGTTCTCTCTATAGCTTGTGTTACATGAAAGACCTTGTTATACTGAACAACAATGTATTACTGAAATATTATTATTAAATTAAATAAGATATAATGTTTAAATTAAACAATCTTGTATAACTATTATTGTCTGAAATATGATATAATATGGTTTATAATAGGAATTCAATGATTAATAATTAATTAGAAGTAAAATTATACATGAATTCATCGTAAATGAATTATTATTAATTTTTTTGCATCTAAAGTAGTCTTGTCTTAATAAATTAAGTAAATTAAAATTATAGGATGATATTAATCAAATATAAATATTATATATTCAAACACATATTTCTGATATTTATCCAGATGATTTTATTTTCGTATGATAAGAGAAACCCAATTTCAGGCATAAAACATTATATTTTTCAAAAGTGTAATTTAATCACCTATTATTGCATAACACAATTTAAGTCCAATTCCTGACACTTTTATACATACAGTTCGGAAATATAAAAATATTCTTTTATAATTTAATATAAAAATTTACTTTCATGTTTTGGTATTTTTCTTATAAGATTCATGTTCTAATGAATAGTAAAAAATACTAAATTTTAATCTAAATTTATTTTTCATCCAAATAAGTTATAGTGTTAAATTATATTAATGATTTTTTTGAATGTATATTTAGATATATATTTTAGTTAATATAATTTAGGTCATGGTATCAATTTTATATTGAATTTTGATATAAAAACATTTCAATATTTTACTTGTTTTATCTTTTATAACTTATCTTCTCACGTCGTCAGTGATATTAATTTTAAATTAATTATGGAATGTATTTTGTGTTGAATTTTATAAAATGGAATCCATAATTTATATCATATGGTGAAAAATATTTAAAATGTTCTATTTTATTTTTTGGGCATTATGAATAGTTAATGAAATTGTTTTAATATGGTAAAAGGTAAATTAGGTATTTAAAGATATAAATTAATATTATAAATGAATGAAAATTATTGTCAGAGATTTCATAATTTCATTGGATGAGTGAGTTTCAACCCAAATTTTCATTGGGATGAATTGATAACATATTTAAGAAACATTTATCAGAGTAAGATATTTATTATATATTATTTAAAAAATTGTTATAGATATCTTACTAGTATTTTAAATAACTATACCATTATTAATATAGTGTTTCACCTATGTAAAATTAAACTATAAATTTGAATTTGAAATCAATATTATATTTCTTTTTCAAGGTAATAAATTTTTAATTTTTAGGAAATAAATACATACCTTAATGGATTTTACAATGATTATGTAATAATTATTTAATTAAAGGACATACAAAAAAATGTTATAAATAATATTACAATAAATTAAATTTGATATAATCAATTTATTACCTGAATTTTATAGAGGATTTTGACATGCTATGGTTTTATTAATATATTTGGTTTTATGATATTCTTTTTGTTTAGATATTTTCTAGAAGTCAGATTACAAATATGGTTAAAATAAAAAATAATAATATTTTATGAATGGAATATATTATTATATTGTTTAAAAACTATAAAAATATAATACATGGTCTAGGGGGATGAGATATGGTTGGAAATTTCACAAATTTTACAATTATGTTGTATGTTTTAAGTCATATGTAAAAATTACATTTTCTTATCATCAACAACATTTTTAACATAGCTAAATTTATAATAGTTTAATAATGGGTTAATAAAAACGATATGGATTAAACTTTCAAAAAAAATATCTAAAATATATTGGTTGATGTGTTGAAAAAATTATATCATATTATAATTAAATCTATTGATTTTTTTATGTATTTTAAATGAGAGTAATTTTATTATAATTTCATAATTTTTGAAATTTCAAAAGTGCCCAGCAAAAAAATTAAAAGGGAACCTCCTATCTCAGTTCTTTAATAAAATTCTTCCTTCTATCTTAACTAACCCCTGACCATTTTCCTTTAATAATTTCATAGATACATTTTATACGGTTCGGTCTTCCCAAATTAGTATCTCCAAATTCTTTTAAAGGATATCTAAATGAGTCGTTCCAATGAATAGGTAATTGAAATAACCGATCATTATATTTTTCTACTCTTATATACCCCCTATAAATATATTAAACATATCATTAGATAATAAATTCATCATACTAAATGTAGTTAAATTGTTGTATGATTATCAACAAAACATTATAATGTTACATTCCCATCAAACAAAAAAATGAGAGTATCCATAGATTGAACGCATGACTTACCATCTCCACATAGTGATACAATTAATTTTCCATAAACATATCAAACAATATAATAGTTAGAGGAAAATTAAAATTTTGGAAAGATTATTTCATTTCTAATTTTTTTATATCTATAAAATATTTCAGATATATTATAACATCGTTCATGAGTATGTATGGCTTACCTTCTTAATGTTGTGATGTTATTCAATAATGATATTTATTTCATATGCATGGTAATAAGGATAAATTTTATGAAAATATACGTTTTCTATGATATATAAATTATTATCGAACTGTAATATATCATATAATTTCCTTTATTTTAACCTGTGAAGAAATAAAAACCACATTAATGCATATGTACGACTTACTGTCTCCATGAATGATGTATTTAATATATATATCCATATTTTTTTATTCAATCTGAATATATATAAGGAATATATATAATATTTATATAATTATTATCATTTTTTATTTTATTAAATCGTGATCTATGTAAGAGGACCAAGGATAAGAAGTCAAATAATGCATGAAAAACAAAGCTGGTATTACCTGAATCATTTCATTAACAATAAATTACTAATAAGTGGGGAATATTGAATCATAAGTAAATAACATAATATATATATATATATTTGAATATGATTATATGTTTATATATCATAAAATTCTATTTATTATATAGGAGGTTTCAATGTGTATGAAAGAAGTAAAGACTTCCGTTAAGGTATTTCCATATCACATTAATTTCCTATGAGATTCAAGCCATATTCACCACATATTTATTATATTATATAAATACAAATCCCATTATTTCCTTTTTTCAGTATTATCATTAAATTTATTGTTATTTAAAGATCCATTTGATAATATTTATTTCATGTGATTTATTGTAAAAAATTACCACATCTGCAGGGAAGTTTTATCTCAATTTTATTTATTTTAGAAACATGTTATATTATTCACCTATAATATTTTAGAAGGTGTATATAATTGCCTTTGTAGTTTTCTGTCTGTAATCTCTATATCTTCATTATATTATAATTTTCCTGTAATATTGTTCTCTCTTCGGGTCGAAATATTTTTTTCTTTTAAACAATGTTTTCATAAAGTGTTTTAAATGTTTTTTTAAGTATATTTTATAGATTTTCTGGGAAAAATTATTTTTAGAGATGCATTAATGTGGATTGTAGATAATAATTATATTTTTTCAAGGTTATTTTTTATGAAAATTGTTTCCATATTATTTAATTTTAAAAAAAATTCAAAGGGTAATGTATATTTTCATCAAGAATTACATCAATTGGTCATTCAATACCATTTCAATTATACGATAAAATTATGTGATGATACATATTATTTATTAAGAGTATGAATCAACGATTATATTCTAATTATTCTTAAAATATTTTAATATTATGATGGTATGTTATTTATAGAACCCATTTATTTTCATTGGGTAATGTTCTGTTTGAATGATGTTTATGAAACCTATATCACTCCATGGGTATGATATGATGAATTGCTTATTTACATGTGGAAAGGATATGTATGAACTAATTATGAGATTCATGGTAGAAATATCTACCTCCAAATTAAATGTTAAAATATTAATATCAGATTATGTGCCCAAGAATAGAACGGGGAGGGAATCGATTTAGTAAAAGGAATACGTCATCCATGATAGTATTGGGAGAAAACCTTTCCTACTATGATGGTATTACAAGTGATTCTTTTCTACTAATATGGATATGGGACAGAACCAAGAGTACAAATATGGTATGGTAATTGACACATACTAATAAGAGAGACTTGGAAGTGATTCCTTGACTACTATGGAAACCATTTTATTTGATTTTGAGTATCTCACAAATTTCATGTTATACTCATTGTTAAGATTTGTGGGATTATTGTCTTTATTAATTAATGATTTAATTCTTAGGAAATTCCAATTATTATTTTTTGATTCTTAATTTTTATATATTTTATACTTGGTTTACTTGTAAACGTAATGTTCATATTCATACATTCTTATGATTGTTTTTTGATGATTTTATCCCTTTTAAACAATACTCAGCATATGAACTCATCCATTTCATTTTTATTATTTCCCTAGGATACAAATATAGGTTTTATGTGGGGATACTAATGTGGACGATATTTTTGGTAAATATTGATGACTATTCACCAGCTTACATGTTTATGTTCCGTGCTTCTAAAGAAACTATTCTAATATTGTATGTGGGGATTTATTATAATATCGGGTAAAGTATTCCGTAAATGTTATGTTATTTTCCAATACATCATGCTTGTTTTATTATATTTCCTTTTAAAATCATTGATTTATTCTCTTCCTTTACACACATAAATAATTTTTCTCTTCTATGGAGATAATTTTTTTGGATGTCATCATATAAATTTATAACATAATGGAAATGGGTCATTCTATTCTCTATGGATTCTATCACTCAAGCTATTAGAAAACATGATCGTTATTTTTTTCATTGAGTCTAACAATTAGTTTATGTATAGGTTCATAATCATGTTTTTGGGTAATATATTTGGAATAATTATGATATCATTCAATATTATCATCATGCCATATGGTTTCTATTATTCTCCCTATTCTCATTCATGTTCAATGTTATAGTGATATCTTAGGCTTCCGTCAATTTAATAAAGAATATATATATTATGAGAAAAAATAATTACATTGGTAAATCCATATAATCATTTAATGGGTTTCTAAATTATGGCATGTAATGACCCATCCCTTGAGGTCCGAGCTATTACTATACCAAGCCTGCCTCTTGAAGGATAGGGGTTTTCGACTAACACTGAATGCATCAACCTATATGTGGGAGGTATTTTCATGAGTACCTTTAAGAACACATAAACCAAACCTTCTCCCACACACTAACCAAGGAATCATGTATCACTATAAACAATGTTGAGTACAAATAATTAATGTGGGTCAAAATACAAACCCCATTAGAGAACTAGAAACAGCCATGTACGCAAATTAAACTCGGACCACTTTCTATGGAAAACCATAATAGATCATTAGATTTGTGTAGATACTAGAAGCCAGAATATAATGTCATGTCCACCTGATCTTACTAGGCATCACCTGGTCCTAGGACACCAAGTCCACCGTCATAACATTTGTCAGTGTCATCCCCCTAAGGACCTCTTGGTCTTGGTCCACCAATGCCTTTGTCGAAACATCGAATGTCTATACCAGAAAAAACATGTCTGGGCGAATCCCATGAAGGGGTGAGTAAAATATTACTCATTAGGGACCCCAAAATAAAATGGAAGGACTATACCAAAATCATAAAATTAAATCTCAAATTAAAATACATCTTACAAGAAGTATACATATAGGGTAGTGATTAGAGAATCATCAGTCACATCATCAACCACCTCAGTTGTTAGATAAAAACATGTCTAACAAGTACATTAGGCCTTTTAAGTCATGATTAAGTACATCCCAATATCCTTGTACCACTTAGGTACACCACCCTAATTCCTGCAATTGGCCTGCAAAGTCACAAAGATGTTATTCCCACAAATCATGGCCAAATGATGTACTCCACCTCATCGCGTACTGTTGGAATATAGTGTCACAAAGAATTGATTCCCTCCATGGGCATAAAAATTCAATGAAATGTTCATCCCACTAAGCCAATGTCTATTCATATAGAGTCTAATATCAGCAGTAATTAGGTTTCAGCCAACCTTAGGGTTTTATATGCAACGTGCCCAGGAAAATTGTTCCTCAAGCCAGTCGTCAAAGCTAAACATTCATGAATGTAACAATAATAAATTCCAATAGATCCTTTACACTGAGGGGATCCCAAAATTGAAAATGGAACCATATTTGGATGTTCGGTTTTAAATTTATTAGACATTAATTAACTGGGGAAGATTGTGTCTCGTCCTGGTCAAACCCGGTCAAACCAATCCAACCAACCCATCCAAGGTGTCCTACAATGCCCATTTTAAATTTAAATGACTTTTCTAGACCCAATTAGAGTCTGGGTCAGCCCATTATAGTATGGCTTGTGGGGCATGCCTAATAGGACGTACTCGACCTAACATGGTTTGGTCGAGCTTCCAACCCACTGGGTCGCCCGGTGACTCGGTCTAGACTTGCCCTTCCCAAAAGGCACGTGTCAGGACTTCTAGCGAGGTTTTGGTATGATAGGTGTAGTTCATATGCTCTAGTATGGGTTTGGCCTAATGGGACCCATGTCTCGCCCACCGGTGTTGGTCCAGCCAGCTGGTTGGGTGCACAGCCTGCCAGCACGAATCTCGACCCACACTGTACAAACTCGTGGTGCACCCCCTGTTCGGGATGCGGTAGTCGGCTGTGTCCCACCCAAACATTCCCTCACGGACGTGCGAGGACCCTTCTTCCATGGTCGAGAGACCACGGCATGACACCTCATGCTGTCTCAAATGTGGGACACCCATCAACGTAGCGCTCTCTAGTCTATGTGACTTCCTGTGGTCGGTGCGGCATACCGAAAGGCCCACTGACATCGTCCTTTGTGGCTAGTGAGGGTCAGAAGCCTCCTCTAATGCGACAAAGATTGGAACCACCCTCTCTATTTGGCTGGCATGGGCTAACCAGTGTTGTCGCACTGGTGGTGCCCCGTTAGCCACTAGAGTTTCATATGTGGTCCATTTTCCAATATGTTTGCATCTATGGGATTTTTGAGTCATAGCCATTTCTACCTTGGCTCCAAGTTGTTCATTCCACAACATTGATGATACATCCACAATTAATGCAGACATCAGAGGTTCTCAGGCCATGATCGCATTGGAAAGAACTTTCCACCATAGAGGATCACCAAAATTAGAGGTATGAGGGTTTCAAGTCAATCATCAAATGACAACTTCAATCCCGGGAAAAGAAAATACCAAAAATAAATTTACCCTCCCGCATAAAATTACAATTTCTGAATTAACCTATTCATGGGATAATCTATATTATTCGTTTAGAATTTGAATGGGGAAGAATCATAATGAAAAATAACCCCTACCGCTTTAACATTTTTTGTGGTGGTACTTCTTCCTCGTTGTTATTATATGTCAACAATTATTTTTGGCTTTGCCTCAAATCATTGAGGGGCATCGAAGATGTTTACATCCCTCAGTATTCGTCATTTTTTATTCTTCATTGGAGGGTGATTTTTCTATAGGTTCATCAGAAATTCCTCATGTTTGTTAATTCCCATCTCTAATAGGATTGATGATTAACAGAAAAAATGTTCAATGTTATTGCGCCCATTACTGACATTCATTAAATTATCCACATTTTGCAAAACACATATAATGAGACACATTTAATGATCATTTATGGTAATAGTGTCATAGTTATAAGCGATACATTATCGACCCTCCATTAATGTTCCTTGTCAACACCTCATCATTGCATTGTAGCATCGATGTCTACCACTCATAGGTGTGAAAATATAAAATAATTTTATTAAATAATTTTATTATTTTTCTATAAATGAATGAAAAATAAATTTTCTGCTCGGAACTTTCTGGCCCAATGTAAAGTTATTTATTGTAGTATATTTTCATTATGTGTTCAATGTTGGCCTCAAATTTTTTTTATATGAAACATTTCAAAATTTAGACAATACTGCCCACACATTTACTAATCGTACCTTAAAAAAGCTCATAATTTTGTTCATGGCTTACCAATCCTTAGAATCACATGGCATCAAAGTGTTCAGGTCTTATAACAATTTCATAAAAATAAATAAAAAATTACAAAAAATTTTAGAGACATTAAATTCTCCCCTCCATAGGAATATATGTCCCTAAAATGCGAAACATAAACTAATCAATCAGATGGGGGTACAAAGAAAAAATCTGAGCCACCCTATATAATTTGACTCATGGAGATTCTCGTGTTTCCACCGAATGTTCACCAATGGAATCAACCAACCTTGTAAGACCCACTCATTTCAATCCCCTATCTACAAAGGGAACTCAGACAATTTAACCCCATCGTCATTGACCAGCATGTCACATTCAATGATTTGTGATGGATCATACAAGTACATCCATTGTTGTGACATGTGGAAAACACATTGAACATGGTGCATCTATGGGGGAAGTGCTAGGCGGTACACCACCTTTCCAACTATGCTCGGGATCTGAAACGTTCACATGATCCTCATAGATTGCTTGCTACCATAATGAAATCTCTAAAATCCCCATCAGGGAGAGACTCAATGGAAAACATCATCACCCACCTCAAACTCTAAGGGTCTCTATATTTTGTGGGCATAAGACTTCTACCAGATCAATGGATTCCTCATCTTCTCCTAGATGACCAGCAACATCAAGATGGTAGCCTGTACCAACTCCGTACCCATCAGTACCAGATCCACTAGGTCTATCCAGCATAGGAGTAATCAATATGGTCTCCCATAAAAGGCGTCAAAGGATTCTAGGCTAATAGTTTTGTGAAATCTGTTGTTATATAGAAACTCCACTAGTGGAAGATGGTCCTACCAACAATGACCAAAATCAATGATTCATGCACAAATCATGTCTTCCAAAGTCTGTATTTGTTGTTCCGTCTCACCATCTGTCTGTGGATGAAATGTGGTTCTCATGTTTAGGTGCATTCCAAAATCATCCTACAATCCCCTCCATAGATATGATGTAAAGCGAGCATCACGATCTGATATGATTTTCAAAGGCACCACGTCAAAATGGAATAACACTGGGAGGTAGAGGCATCACAAGACCTCTACAGTTCCAAGACTTGGATGGGTATTATGTGAGCCGACATGGTGATTCAATCAACAAAAACCCAGATAGTGTCACAATCTCTTTATGTACAAGGTAACCCCATCATAAAGCCTATCGAGATACCTTCCCACTTCCAAAAGGGTGCCTCATGAGGTTGGGTCATGCCAGATGATAATTGATCTCGTATTTCCTCGTAGTCAACATCCAATAATTGTACCTCCCTGAATCATTTTATTACTTAGGGAGTGACAATCATCGACTAAATATAAGAATATTCACTATCATCCATGGAGTATATCTATATCATGGTAAACTGCTTCGTCACCTCACTCAGAAGCTGCAAACTCATCCTCCAACGAAGCACATCTTCCACCATGTTCCCCATAGAAGGAACATATACTATCTCTATATCATTTTCATGGAGGAACTCTATTCATCCCCGCTATCACATGAATATTTCCTTTTGGGAAATATACACTTGATTCTCTTATGGTCGGAGTAAACCTTATATTGTTCATCCATCAAGTAGTGTCTCCACATATTCATGTAAAATACCACTACTGATAACTCCATTTCATGGGACACCTTGTTCCTATCATGATACCTCAACTGAAATGAGCTATTTGGCGATCACTGCTTTCTTTAGTATCGGGACACAACCCAGTTTGGTCCCCGAGGTGTCTTCGTATACTACATACCCAACACCCTCCTATAGTTGTCTCAAGATGCAAACACTACTCATTCTCTTCCTTAGCTCTTGGAAACTCTAAAGACATTTCAAAGTCCACACGAATGGTTTTCCCTTCCATATTAATGATGATAATAGATCTTCTACACAAGATTGGTCGGTCATGAAACTCTGATAGTAACCATCCAACCCCAATAATCTCTAAACCTCAGTCACAAACTTGGGTGGCTCCCAAAAAAGCACCTCCTCTATCATTTCCAAATCCAATACATCTACAACATTTGAGATGATGTGTCCCAAAAAGTGGGCATCCTTGATCCAAAACATACACTTCAAAATATTTCCATAAATCTGGTTCTCCCTGAGTGTATCTAGGACAGTCTACATGTGTGTAGCATATTCCACCTCTAACACTGAGTACACCAAGATTCCATCAATGAAGACCACAACAAACAGGTCATGGTAAAGATATAACATCATGTTCATGAGACCAATGAACACCATTGGGGTGTTGGTCACAGTGAAATGTGTCAAAAGGAACTCATAGTGGTCATACTAAAACCTTAAGGTTGCCTTTAGTACAACCTCATCGAGTACCCGAAGAAGCTGATAGCCTGTTTAGAGGTCTATCATTGAGAACCGCTACACTACCATCATCTAGTTGAATAGGTCATCAATTCTGGGTAGTGGACACTTTTTCTTAATAGCCACCTTATTCTGGCATAGAAAGACCACTCAAATTGGCATACTCCAGTATGCCTTCTTTGCAAAATGCTTCGGGGTTTCCCATGGAGAAACTATGGGACTTATTAACCCCTTTTCCTTTAAGTCATCCAATTATACCCTTAGATTTTGAATCTCAGTGCGAGCCATGTGATATTATATATTGGATATAGGTTTCATCCTGAGGTACAGGTTGATGAAGATGTCTACCTCACTATGAAGAGGTAGTCTCGAAACATCCATAGGAAAAACATCTTAGTACTCATCCACCACTACAGGGAAGCATGGACACATCTCATCATCTATACTGAGGGTGATGCAAGAAATCTCATGATTAATTTCTTCCACCCTCCTCTGAGAATGTTCAGCCTTCACTGGAAGAGATTTCTTCTATCTGGTGAACGAAAAACAGGGACCTATCTCCATGGAAACACGACATTGTATGACTAAAATAGTCGATATGAGCATGGAATGTGGATAACTAGTCCTTACAAATGATGACATCGTAAGGCCATGACATTGCTAATAGGATATCCCATCCGTTGCTCTCACCATTTAGAGTAAGGATACACTGTGAGAACTAGTGTCTAATTGTCAAATCCCCTTCCGTAGGGGTCTATAGACGTATGGATCAAGCCAATGGATCCCCTATAATCTACTATCTCCAAATGAGAGTTGTGGCATGGAAAGAGTGACTAGAACCTCTTTCTATAAGTACTGAAGCTAAGGTGGAAAATACATTTATTATACCTCGGATCAGCTCTTGAGCTCCACGGACATAAGCCTCCTATACTTGATGTATTTCTCCCCCTATCTACCTTCTCTCTAGGGTTGGGGTGGACCACCTGGTGCTTGTTATAGTGACACATAAAACTATCACCAATTGCCTGCTACTCGACCTACTTCTCTATAACCTCTATCATCCTAAGGAACGCCTCTCTTGAACCACTGCCTCTACCCCAGTGGCCCCTTGACTGTTTGTTTTTCATTTATACAGCGACCGAAGAAGTCATGTTCATGTGTCCATTGCTACCACATGAGTAACAAATCCTGGTCCCTGGATGACTCCCTCTAGTTTGGAAAACTCGTACTTCCAACCCCGAGTCCTAGGGTTTTCCATTGAATGTACTAGCCCACATGGGCCCTTGCATCTATTTTCTACCACATGTCAAAGAATCTTCCATATAGGGTCTGTCGGTAGCTCTAGTTTTTGGTTCCATCATCTCCAAGAAGTTCTCTACTAGAAGGGATCAATCGAGCACCCCGGCCTCAGTAGGGATGATGAGAGACAACACTGACACCTTGATCTCCCAACTGAGCCACTACTCAATGGATCAAGATCCGATGAATAGTTATTGTACCATATTTTTCGAGTAACGAAATACATAAGTGAACCACAAAGAGAAATATTCCACCATTATGCCATCTTGTTGTATGTGATGATGCTCTTGAGTTCTCCCATACGTCATGGTCGCATGGAAATGTGTCTCCCCAAAGATCCTCTGGAAGTATGCCCTTGTGATGGTTACCTCATCATGCATCTGGGAGGTCATGCTCCCCAATTCTCATACTGATCCCTGCAGATGGCTTGCTTATAATATATGCATCTGGTTAGGTAGTGTTCTTACTAAGTGGGAGACTCATGTCACTGCCTCCAGCCATTACTCTGTGAAATGAGGATCTGTATCTCACCAGAACCATGGAGGTATCTATCTATGAAACTCATGCAGGGGACTGAGTCTATTAGGTCCACTATCGTAACCACTAGCAGTAGATTCAGACAATCGGGATGTGGTAGCACTGGTGCACCACCCGGTGCGACCATCTCTAGAACATGTCCTAGAATGGAGGCCTCATCACTAGGATGGTTCTCATCTTGTCCTTGTATCCAAATCATATATGGATGTCTGCATGGAGGAATCCTAAAATAGATCATGATGAACTATAGAAAAAACGTAATACCTAGTGAGCTGACTTTTATTAAAAAGAATAAACGCAGAAACTTATACAAAAATTGATTTGATTTATAGAGCTAAAAACTAGAATTCAAGGTCCTGGTGTAAAGATACGTCGACCTACTCCCCAACATCGGACTCCCTTAATTTTAATGTCGAAATTGAAAAACATAAACCTGTGGCCCCATAACAAAACAATAGAATACAGGTCTTTTTGGTTGGATATAAATCCCTCTAATGAAACTTTTTTCACGACCCATCTCCAGGGATCCTTTTTATTACCACCCCATTCTGAACTCCCGAATACCAGGGGTTGGTGAGTATCACTAAAGGTATAAACCTGCAAGTTTGAGAAATATGCCTAAGTATCTATATGAACACACGCTCAACCATTTCCCACAAACTAACCATGTTAAAAAGTATCATTGAAAACATTGTAGAGTAACACTTTTAATAGTGGTCCAGAATACAAACCCAATGATAGAACTAAAAATATAAATGTACCCAAAAAAACTATTACGAATATCTCTGGAAATAGCCACCTGACAATGATTGTAGTGTTTCTACTAGAATCCAGTGTAGAATGTCTTTCTCACCCAATCATATTGGGCCGTACTGAGTCCTTGGACACCAGATCCACTATCATAATGCCTCTCAGTCGTCTCTCCTTGAGAATCACTAGGTTCTGGTCCACCATAGTCTTTGTCGTAACCTCAATCATCCGAACATGACACAACATGTGAGGGAGATTATTGTGAAGGGGTGAGTAATAATGTACTCAGTAGGGAAACCAATACAAAAATGAAGGACCACACCATAATACTAAAAGTATATCACGATGCATAAGACAACTACCACCATGTATGCATATTATGTAGTGATAGGAGAATCATCAGTCACATCATTGAAATCATCATCTGCTTCAGATATCTTCCTCTAACGAGTACAATGGCCCAACCAAGTAATGAAAAAGATCTTCCCTGTAACATGGGAATAATTAAGTACACATCCCAAGAATGTTCATTGGGCATGCAAAGTAATATAGAAGTGATTCGCACATATCTGGGACTACTGAAGTGCTCCACCTTGTCATATACAATGAGACCACAAAGTCACAGAGAATTACTTCTCAACATGGTCCTACAAATTCACATTGAAAATTTCCCACTGGGCCATAGTCGAGTCAAATAGGGTCGAATGTTACCTGTTGTCAGATGTTAGCCAACTACAGGGTTTCAAATGTAGAATGTCTCATAGAACCAATCGTCCTTCTTGTAATTTCATCTCAACATCCATAGATGTCAACATAGATCAGGGAAATATATCCACCTCTTCAAGAGGGTCCCAACGTTGCAAATAACATGTCAATCATATACATGATTTTCATGCTATAAGAATTTTAACTAATAGGGTTCATTTGCATCTGGGCCTGGTCCGACCCATTTGGACCGACCTGACCAACACGGCCCATGGGTCCTACATACCATAGTTTAAATTCGGCTGACTCGACCTAACTGAGATGGGGTCTGGGTTATTCTACTCTATTCTAGCCAGTGGTTCATGACCCATGGGCCATACTCGACCCAACAAAATTTGGTCGGTGGTTCAGTCCACCGGGTCACCTGTCGACCCTATCTAGTCTATCCTAGATTAAAGGGTGTGGTTTGTGCCCGCTGTTGAGCATCTGTTCGGCTGGGTGTGGGTACATATCGACGGCCCGGCTGCAGCCTGCTGGGTGTGGGCCCTACCTACCGGCGTGGGTCTGGTATGCTGAGCCACTTAACCGACCCACTGGTGTGGGCCTGGCCCGATGAATGGGGGGGTGCGTCCCACCGTCCCGTAGGGCGGCCTACGTAGTGCTAGCCGAGACATGGAACCCGGCCAATTCAGGGCCCTTCTATACCCTCAGACAAGTGGGGCCTCATCTTCCTCAATCTAACATCTATGGAACAACTCTTCCGAGAGGCCCGAACATGGGGAACCCATCCACGTGGCACCCTCTTGGCACCACATGATCCCACAGATCCCGAAGCACGCTGACTGGCGGGATTCCATCCTCCATCGTGGTTAGAGAGGCTTGGTCGTACGTACTCATAAATGTAGTTTCAGTTTTCAAATCGTATTGAATGGAAGTAAGTGAGTGGGATTAATGTAAATACACACACACACACACACACACACACATATATATATATAAATATATATCTAGTAGCATTATTATGTCATCTATTACATACTTATTAATAATATATATTTTTATAAATATTGTTGAATGGTGAATGTGGAAATGAATCTCATCGCGCCGTGGAGACGGTAATCCGTAGCTATGCACGACCAAAAATATCATTATATTGAGGATGAAATTGTATAAAATTTGATGTTATATCATATATAAAGAATCACTAACATGTTATATTTATTATTTACATCAATTATACTCATTATTATACCCATCCAAATAGTGAAATGTTGAATGACAGACTACCCCACGACGTGGAGATGGTAATCCGTACATACGCACATATGATGACTTTGTCATTTATAGGATGGAGAGAATAACGAATATGGTTGTACCATATTTATAATAACATCAATGTATGTAGAAGGTATTAGAGTAATTACATTACTATGGAACCAAAAAAGGAAGAAGAATTGGAAGAATAAATGAACATGAAAGATGGTGGTGAAATTATTACCTCTTCCTCAGGTGTTTCCATTTGAGTTGATCAAAAGGGATCATTAGGTAGGCATTCTGACCAAAATAAGGCCTCTAGGATTATGTGAGGGATGTTTAGAGGATATTTCAGTTGGGTTTGTCCAATAAAAATGTCTTTGAAGTTGTGAATTTTAGGTAAGGGGGGTTCCCTTTTATAAGAGGGGTGAGGGGAACCGTAGGAAAATATTGAAATATTATTTTATAATAAAATAATTTTTGGTTTCTAATGGCTCCAAAATGATTTATTTCGAGGATATAGTGGGTATGGGTCGAGAACTACTCAACCAGTAGAACCTCAAGTGTTTTCTTTAATGACATATATAATATTATTTCAGACCTTTGTAATAATCATAGTTTTTTAGGAAGAGAATGTCAATTAATAATATAATTTTTGTTTTAAAAACTCTTTTATGTCAATTATTAACACTATTTTGTATTTTGTTTTTTCTAAATTTATAAAAGCATTATTACTTCAAAAAAAATTCATTTAATCAACCCAAATATGAAATATTAACCTAGAAAAGTATTGGAATTCTAAAAAACTCTCAAATTACAGTTATTTTGGTATTTATTATATAAATTATTTTAATATTTCATTAATTAAGTATTTTTTGAATAATCATTTTTT
This sequence comes from Viscum album, assembly GCA_963277665.1. Lineage (NCBI taxonomy): Eukaryota > Viridiplantae > Streptophyta > Magnoliopsida > Santalales > Viscaceae > Viscum > Viscum album. The sequence continues at coordinate 603,964,847 of OY728157.1, forward strand.
CATAAATAATGAAATTATTTAATGTGTAAAATTTATAAATAAAATACAATTATGTAAGAAATATTTTTATCTTTCTAATTAATATTTATTGTTGAATTTATCTTATGTGTAACTCTATATTAAAAATTGTTTAGTTATTAAATTTTGAATTTAACACTTTTAACTCTTTTTTGAATAAAAAAATAGTAAATGTCATAATCTTATAAAATTGGACCTAATGGATCATATTTTATCCATAAGGTTGTTTTTGGTTGAATTACACTTTTATAATAGAATTAGGACCTCTGTTAGTGTAATAATAATATCATTTTTACCTTTACTTACCCTATTTAATTTTAACCGTGTTAAATAAAAGTCAAAAGTTTTTATTCACCAAAAATTATTTTTATCTTATTAAACAAAATTTTTATTACTGATATCAACCGTGTCTATCGAATATTTTAAATTCATATTACAGATGTTGTAAAATTATGTTTTACACAAATTTGGAAATGCTCATAGGAGGTGGGTAAAATACAATAAAAAGTCCGATAAAATTTTCTATATCTAAACTCATTATAATATGACTATAATGAATTAAATTGAACATATATAGTTATTATATATCTATTTTGACCTAAAATAAATTTAAATAAATTAAATAAATATTTACATAAAAAGTCAGTTTGAAACTATAATGCAGTGTTTTCACTATTCATCAAGATTTTAATGTTCTCAGAAAAATACCAAAAATTCACCCGATTATAATTTTTATATTTTGAATAAAAAAATGAATTCAATTTTACCAATTTCAAAACATAGAAGTTTCATTAATTAATTTAAAATTAATTCTCATCGCCATGACCGAAATGCATATTTATAATAAATAATAACTATCAAAAGATTGACAGTTATTTAAGACATATTTCAAATAAAAATTACTTCTAATTACCAACATTGGATTAAATGGTAAAAATATAATCTAATTATAATTCGTAACCATTAAAATGTATAATTTTAAACTATAAATTATTTTGATTAACATAGTTGTTTTCAGTTAAAATAAAGTATTTTCACTATTCACCAAAAAATAAATGTTATCAGAAAAAGAAAAAAAAAATATTATTGAAACTAAATTTTTATTCTCTCATTCGGAAGAAGAATTTAATTTTGTTAAAATAAATATATTAAAGTTTCAAATATTGGATTTAAAAAGGGTTCTCCATGAAATGGTGGTAAAGATTCATTTTTTTAAAAATACTTCTTTTATTTGAGAAAAAATGAATTTGTTCTTACAATATGTCTAAGAAACAGATAATATGGATTCTAAAATTATAAGGATGATATAATATTCAAAATTTATTTAATACTATTTATAACCACTTTTGAAAGGATAGTTTGGTTAGTCGTGGTGCGCTTGAACTCGGTGTTGCGTGTAGTACAAGTTATTGAATTACTTTGATGAAATAACGTACAATGAAATCTTGGGGTGTTACATTAAATGAAATTTAGAATAGATATAAAATACTATTTATAATACTTTTATATCCTTATAAATAGTTTTGTAAAACAATATCATGAATAATGATATAGTGTAAAATATTTTGAAATTAAATATTTAAACATTAAAGTTATCCCATAACACATTGACCATTTAATAATAAGTCCCTTAAAATAATAATCAATATCAAAACATTAAATAAAATTATAATATTACTGGAACCTCCTTGGATGGAGTATGTTTGACATCTGTTATTTAGATTCTCAATAAACACAATTCATTTAGTAAAAATGTTTCACATGTAGAATTATAGAATTTTATATAATCATATTTCATCTATAACCTTTATGTTAAGACTTATTAGAAGAAACCATTGGTTGAAAGTCACTGATACAACCAGACTCAAATCAGCATTACATCTTGGATGAGCTTCCACCAGACTCAAATCACCATTACCACTAGGATGGGCTAAAACCAGACAGATATTATCAATACCTCCATGATGATCTAATACACCACACAAGTCACCATTAATGCCAGGATTAGAAACCACCATAAGAGGGTCACTACATTTTCTAGAAGAAAGTCACTGATACCTCCAAAGGAGTTACCTTAAGTGGAGTCACTACTAGAATCTATGTCACTCTCAAAAACTTTGTTATTATTTCATTCTGAGATCTTTTGTTCGAATGACTCAACAACATGATGACCATGTCTTTAAAGACTTAGTATACAAGAATATGTAAAAAGTGGATCTCTTTCATCAGGCACTACTAAACATTTAAAAAGAATCTATATATATATATATAAATATATATATATATCTAGACATAACGATGCTTTAGTAATACAATGACTACCAATGACTAATAAAATTGTGCGATCGAATTTGAAAATTCACATAAACTTATTTATACACATTCTTTAAAGATCAACAACATTTAAGCACTAATCCCACTACATCTATTGATTGATATAATAGATATATGAAATAAGAATAATTCTGGTAGATTACAATGAGCCATTATTCAATTTCCGTATTTTCGAACAAATCCCAGTCTCTTCACTACTACTGAAATAAGGATTTTAATCATAAAAACACATTATAGTAATAATTTTTTTATTTTTTCTATTTGTTTTCCTATTGAATAGTGTGTTCTTTTTCTATTAACCAACACCCATTCTCTCGTTCATATTCATGGATAATACTTTTTATTCTCTTCTTGATCTATAATTTTCCCACTATGTTTGTGGAAGAGGTCAATATATGACCACTGCTTTTCATAAATCTCATGTATAGATATGGAAGACACTTTTCAGACTGGAAAACATATAGATATTGTCTGTATACCAAATCTGGGTTATTGATTTGGTTGTTTATATTTATATTCTTCTTGACAACATGTGATAGCCAAGTAGAGGGTATTAGTTCTAACCTTGAGACTAAAGCACTTGATTATTCCACTATATCACCATATATGTTTTTTCTATATTACTCATGATAACATATCATTTAAAAAAATAGAAAAAAAATTGATAATTATTCCTAACTAGTGTTTATATACAATTTTATCTATGTATATTGATATCAAAAGTTAGGGTATTTCTAAACCATATTTTAGGTGATAAATAATCCCTATTTAAAAAATAATTTAAAAATATATATCCTATATAAATATACTATTTTTATTAATCTTCTAGTTTAATATCACTAATTTTTATTGGGAAATCAATTCAACCCCCCTTTAGTTACTGTCTCTGACCAAAATTAGGTTTGAAATGAGTACTTAAAATTTTCATCTCTTTACTGTGATTTTTGTTTTATTATAATGATCTCAAATTTCATAAATTCCTATATTTCAGTTCTTTAATGTCAATAGGCAAGAAAGATCTTCTACTATTGACCATATAATTTTAATGTCAACAACTATGATCAACTAAAAATAAAAAGGATGTTGTGTTTGGAAAGTATAGGTTTTGGCCTATGTACTATAATAGAATATCAATATGAAATAAAACAAATTCATAGAAGTGATTGGAGCAATGTAGAAAATTTGTTAAAATAATATTTGTAATGTTATAAGTTATTTGTTATGTTCTTTAGAAGATGGTGATTTCTATAGAATATCTGCAGGAAAATATTTTTCAGGAATATGGGATACCTTATATAACACACATAATGGAAAATAATATGTCATGTAATTGAGGCTAAATACATATAACATCATGTATAATACATTTAAAATGAAATTCTAGGAACCTATTTCATATAATTATATCTTGGTCAATGAATTGGTGAATACAATTCATTCACATAGAATGAATGTTTGTAATGTCCCTGAATTTTTGTATAATTTTTTAAATTATATATGTTATTTAATGACCATGAATTCAGGTTTACGTGATTCCGATGCCCGGAGTGCCCAAAATGATCTATTGTTGTTTTTTCATGCTTTACTTAGCACACATAAGATGTTTTCATGAAAAAAATTTAATAACTCTTTAATGGTTTCATGAATCAAAAATCGGAGGGCACCAATGCATTCAAGGTGGTAGTTTTTCCATAGGCGTGGCTTAAATTTTTCTAGTGCAGGTCTCTTGTGAGAAAACAAAAAAATTGAATAACCCTAAATAAAATATGAAAATAAAGAAATTTTCATTTTCCTATACTTATAACTAATGAATAGTGACTCAGAATAAAAATCTGAGATCACCACTAAGCTTGTTAGGGTATTCTTTATTTAGGTATATATTAACATTGGCTGGTGTAGGCCAATAGTGGAAGTTAGTTTTTGGACGTAAATAAGATAATTATGTGACAGTTATTTTATAATTAAAATACATAACTTTTAAAATATAAATCGGATCAAAAATCAAAGAGTACTGATGCGTGCTTTAAGGTGTGTTCTTCTTATGCGGATCATAACTTCGACTGACGTGGGTCAAGAGTGTTCGCTAATGATTTATTTATCTTTGTTTAGATATGTTTAGTAAATGGGAGAGCGGAGTTTTCCAAATTTTTAATTGGTTCTTGGGATTAAGAAATCTGAGGACACCGTTTAATCCACAGAGTTAGGATTTCCATAAGGGAGGTTTCAATTCTACCGCAATAGGTCTGGGGAAAAAGTGAGATTTTTGGTCTTTTTAATAGAATAAATAAAATTAATTTGTCATTTTTATTTCATTCTTTCTCCTCCATTGGACAAGAGGCATTGTTGGACCATCAATGAGTCAAGCCAATAAATGTTTTGACAATTCAATCCTATGTAAATTCAATGTTGGGGTATTAGGATGGTTCCTAATTAATCAGCCCCCATTAATTACCAATGTCGTTACATACCATTCACCACTTCTATATATATGGATATTTGGGAGAGGTATCAGCACAAATACACCATGAAATGAAGAGATGATAAATAAGGGGCCGCGACTGAAGATGCGACAGATGAAGGTGCAGCCGGAACAATGGTTGGCCATGAGGAAAGAGGCAGTGCACCCACGCCTCTGGAGGAACCGAACGAGGCTCGTCAGCTATGTTGGTTAGAGGAGGAGGCCGACACATCAGCCGGATATAGAAGGAAAGGGTTGTGTTACCAGCGCACCCCCAGTGAGCAAAGGGGCTGCGGGGGAGGTGGAACCTATGCCTCCGGTGGGTTCCGCAATGACTAATTGATGCCTATGGGGAGCCATCGCTTCACAAACATTTTGGAATCTAGGCCCTTCGGGAGACCGGGGGCTCACCCCCCACACTAGAAAGGGTGAAATAAACTATAGGCCAGGCTGGTGGGCTATATCCAGATGGGTCGGGAAGCCCCCTTGCGGGCAGGGCAACCCTAGTGGGTCGGGCCTCCACCATGGCAGTCGGGCGGCCCCATTCGGGCTGGGAAATCCCTCGCTGGTCGGGCTGCTTCTCGGTGTCCGAGCATCTCTGACTAGAACCAATCCCAATAAGATGTAGAATAACATAAAAGGCCATATCTTGAAAACCAGACGTCAGTTTGATGAAGCCTCTATGGCGATGTGATCCTTGGATCAAGACGGTTCTTTTGGTATATTCCCCATGAGTTTGTAAGTAGTTTGGGTATGTATGGGTTGGATCAAACCTAAATCCCACTGGACCCTTGGAACCAAAACCTTTATCACTCACAGACTAGGTCCCCAATTGACGCACCGTCTGTCGTGTTAGAACCCTTAATACATGGTCGTCCTTTGGGTTACTACAATATGAAGCTTAGTGGTTATCGAAGTACAACCTATATCTTGAGAGGAATATTATATGGAACTCGAGCACACTGGGTGTGAGGAATCTAGTGGCTAGATGTGACGTGAAGAAAGACCATTGATCATGTGTGGGTCTGCATCTATTGATCATGTGTCAGTCAGAATCTATTGATCCTTTGTGGGTCAGTATCTATTAGATCATGTGTTGGTTTCCACTAAATGATCATGTGTGGGTTAGCTCATACCAATCAAATGTAGGTCAGGTCCAGTGTGGGTAAGTGGGGGATATTACCTATCTATCCTGTGTGGGTCAGCAATAGTTCTTCATAATAGAATAAGATTATCATGATTACGATTAATCATCTATAATTCTGTACGTATGTTATACATGGTGTGAGATAATTCTTTTACCAGTTTGGTGTTATATGTTTGGTACGTGTACCTTTTTGGTGTTACATGTGTGGTACTTCTACCATCATGGTGTTATCTACATGGTGTTACCTATGTGGTACATCTATCTTTGTGGTGTTACCTATGTGGTACATCATCCTTCGTGGTGTTATCACTATGGTGTTACCTGTGTGGTACATCTACCGTCGTGGTGTTTTCATGGGGGTGTTAAATGTGTGGTACTTCTATTTTCATGGTGTTACCTATATGGTACTTCTACCATTGTGGTGTTACCTTCATGGTGTTACCATCGTAGTGTTACCCTCGTAGTTTTACCTTCGTGGTGTTACCATCATAGTGTTATCTTCGTGCTATTACTTGTGTCATAATTCTATGTTTGTGGTGTAACCAATGTGTTACTTCAACCTTCGTGGTGTCATCTTCGTGGTGTAAGCTATGTGGTACTTCTAACTTCGTGGTGTTATCTTCGTGGTGTTACTTGTTTGGTACTTCTACCTTCATGTGTTACCTATGTGGTACATGTATATTCGTGGTGTTATCTGTGTGGTACTTCTACCTTCATGGTGTTACGTTTTTGGTATTATTCCCCCATATTTGATATGAGTATATCTTGATGACATAGGTATATTTATTGGAAAATACCTAAGTATAGTTGAAGTCATTCATTGTGGAGTTTTTTCTTTCATTGAACATTGGAAGACCTATGGGGGTCTCGAGATACCTATAGAGTATTGTTATACTCAACCCTTCCCGGGATTCACCCGCACATTGTTTTGTCTTGTGAAGATGATAGATAGTATTGATTGAGTCCGAGGGAGCATGGACTGGACGATAATCGGAGGTGGACCATTTGGCGTGATGTGATGTGGGGACTATTGACTATGAGTTGTACCTACATTTCAGTTAGGATCCTTGGTGAACAGTCCATGAGTTTTTTTTTTCACTTTTCAGCTGTATTTTTAAATTTCAGTTGTACTTGTACATTTATTTGGGCTTGTATTCCAATCCCATTAATTTCATCACTCTTTTGCTACATCTGTTTACATTTTGGTCCCTTCTTGTTGTTTTCTGGGATAGTGTGTCTATTCAGGCAAAAAAGACAATGCATTCCCATATTAGGGACACACCTTTCATGTACTAGTCGCAAACCCCTTTCCTATGGAAGGAAGGCTTGGAGAAGTCAAGAAACGGTCCTTGATGGACGGGTCGTGACAAAGTGTTATCATAGGAGTCATTTCTATCGAAGAACTAGGACTATACTGTTTCCTATGTTGGAATAATGTTAAGTGTTATGAGTGTGGTTTTATATTTGGGGAATCCAGAGTTGGTGCGATGGATGACGTATCCATACACCAGGACCCTGAATTCTAATTTCTGAATGTGTGATTGAAAAAACTTATTGCATATTTATTGAAATATTTATCTTTTTTATCTCTTATTTCTAGTCACCATGAATAACTTATTGACTATGGAACATCTGTTCCATATTAGGAAGTCGCCTTGTTTATAGACAGCTAGGATTGATGAGTGATTACACGATGAGGGTCCACCGAGTGACGAGGCACTGGTTTAGGGCCCTCTTATTGTGTTGGCACCTTCCGGTGGTGTACGAGAATTGAACCATCGATTGGGCACCAATTACCACCAGCGACCTTGGTAGATGGTGCATGCTGACTGACTACGTTGCATGAGTTCCAGTGGTAGAGGCCTCTAAGGTTTCAAGGCATGAGCAATCCCTAAACAACCAAGGATTGGCTGGAGGCTGTGGTTAAAGATTTTCTCCTAGTTTGGAGACCAACTGATTAGATGGTGATCCTATCTTCCATTAGTTATTAGTGTGTGACCAAGAGAATGGTTTGTGTGGTGATGAGGGATTTATATATAAATTTTTGCCCAATATGGTACATTTAGACAATGTTCCACCTATAACACTACTTGTTGGACTTGTTTCCATCTAGCCATGGAACCATTCATCCAGATGGATGTCCTGGTAGAGAGCCTTCTATGTGGCTCAGCAAGACAATGACAGGGTTTAGGTTACCCAGATCTGGCAAAGAGGTGATTTTTTATGGACAAGCTTTATAATATTCCTCAATTAGGGGGGCCCTCTTTCCATAAAGAGTTGTGGGAAGAGAGTTCCCTAGAGATTCTACAGCATAGAAGAAAATATATATCAGTAGATAATTATTCAACATGGTGTACTAACCATTACAGGTATGCGATGAATACAGTACGGTCAGTGCTTCAGGGCTCAAACTTCTGTTCAAGGGTTGTTTAGGGGCATCTAAACTAGAATTATTCCACATTTCATTCCTACATTTGTTTGGGTGCTAGAGAGTACATTTGGGGTTGAATGTACTTTGGTTGAGCGAATACAACAAATGAATTTGGCAGTGTGAAAGTAGGAATATGATGTCAGTCTCTGTGACATGGGCATGGAAGATTTTTCATAAAAAGGATTTTATAGGGACAAGTGAATCTGTATGGAAGAAAACGTGGAAGAGGAGCTTGGAGAGAAGCACGAGGGGGTACACATTTTGTCATTTACAACCACCACCCTAATGTTTTCCCTAGCAGTCTCAGGGAGCTGGAGGAAAGTCAATGGAGTAGCTGTATACATACATGTAGTGTGACCCATGGGCTCCAGGAATGATTAGAGGTACTATCTGTGTCTATTACTATCTTCCATAATAATAGACATAGAAAATAAACATTCATTCATTCCCTAAATCTTGTTCCAGATGTAGAGTTTCTGGTTTTACCATTGACTTGACCCATACATCTGATGATACCTTCAGGAGGACACTATGTAATCAAAATTATGCCAATGGTGTGATATAACCCTTGAGGTGATAGTTTCAGTTGGAGCATCTTAGTGGCAGCGTCGAGGCCTTATGAAATTAGTTTGGATGTGTACTGGACATCCACAGTTCATACAAATATTGAATGTGTTAATTAAAAATAATTTGGTTTATATACAATGTTGTAATGTGGTTTTCCTTGGTCGGCGAAAAAAAACCCAGGCAGCACATGATAAACTCATGCATAAGAGGGTGTAGAAAATCATTCCTGAGTCAGACAGCATTACCCTCCTGGCAGCATGAGTTTTGAGTTCTCAGTTCAAAACAAGAGTGTCATAGTCTGGGGACATCTATTCAAAAGTTGTTTCCAGGATTACCTCCCTGATGGGAGATGTATTCTACTTTGGATGGGTACCACCTAAGATTTGAACCGGACTTCTCTAGCATAGTGGAACCACAAACAACAATAACGAAGAAGGGGGGGCCTTTCTGCTAGATGAAGAAGTGTCAATAGATATTTCTAGTGCTAAAACATAGACGATGGAAAGAGTTTAACTAGGATGATGACTTTGAGATAGTATATACTCCTAGTTAGGTGAACGTGGTAGAATACACAGTTAGTAGGAGGTCTGGTCTGTAGCTGCTGAGTGAGGAATCAAAGTAGCTAGTCGCAATGCAGAAATCCATCATGGATAAATATGGAACATCTCACCTTCAGTCTATGACGTTCACTCGCCCAATTATTTAGAAAAATCAAGAGGCACCACATTAGACGTTGATTGTGAAGCCTAGTGTGCTACGATATCATTAGGATTATATCCTGAAAATTTTTTGAAGGTGGGGGCACACCATCCTTTGTAGAGGATGCACCATGGTGCCAGTGGCGCTTTTGGAGGAGGTGTTGATCAAGATCAATACATCCCCTTTAATGGTACATCCTGGAGTGCCGAAGATGTACCAAGGCATCCGACATTAGTACTGGTGGACAGGGATAGAGGAAGCAGCTGCAGAGTTTGTATCATGATGCCCCATTTGTCCACAAGTGAATAATCCATCGATTTGGATGATGTCTTATATCGATAGAAGATGACGATCCTTGTATTTCGATGAGGGAGACTTTGTCTTCTTACGAGTCTCACCCTGAAGAAGATTGAGGAGGAGTGTATGGGGCGACAAGCAATCTACGAGGTTCATCAAACCCTTAAAGATTCCCAACATTGTTAATGAGGTCGAATACCATCTATCTCATTCCCCACAGATGCTCTAGGAAGATAATGATTTTCAATGTGTCATAGATGTGGAGATTCGTGCATTATCCATCGAACGTTATCGACTAGGGCGTGATGGACTTTGAATATGAGGTGACATTTACAGTGTTTCCGGTAGAGATAACGGATATATTGGAGTGATTCCTTTGTGAATGGTCAATCACTCTAGTTCGAGTTCACGGGGAATCAAAGGGATCTCAAGGAGAGCATATTGAAGCATGAGGCAGATATTTGTTCTCAATACCCTCATTTTTTTTCTTTGACATTGTTTTGTATTTTGGGGTCGTAATACCCTTAGGTGGAGATAATGTAATGACCCATAATTTCTGTATAATTATTATTAATTTATAGATGTATTTCAAGACAGGATAATCTAGTGGCTCATGCGTCCAAGGCCCGAAGTGCCCAGAATGATGCGTCAATTTTTTTAAACATTAGTTAGCTCACATAAGTAATTTTCCTGAAAATGTGGAACAACAATTAAACGGTTTCCTATATCAAATATATGAGTGTGTTGACGAGTTCAGTATGGTGGGATTATGCCTGGCACAACATAAATTTACTCGGTGCAGACCTCATGTGTGAAACCCATAAAATGGAATAACCATACATGACATAATTAAATAATGTTATTTTATTTTTTAAATGCTTATAACTCAAAAATGGGGACTCTGATTAACAATATGTACCAACTATGAACTCATGAGGGAATGATTTATTTAGGAAAATATTAATATTCTTCGGGGATGGATAATAGTGGAGGTTAGTTTTAGGTTGTAAATTAGATAATTAAATAACAATTATTTTATTGGTAAAATCCATAACATATAAATGGTTACTCAGATCAAAAATCTGAGAGTACTATTGAGTTTTTTGGAGTGCGTTAACCTTAGATACAGCCTAAGCATAGCTGGTGTAGGTTGAGGGTGGACATTAATAATTTATTAAACTTTTTAGGTGCATTCAGTAAATGCGTGAGTGGAATTTTCTATCTTTTGAACCAATGATCAGATTAAAAATATGAGGACATCGTAGAATCTATACTACTGAGATTCACATAAAGTAGGATTCACATCAACTACAGTAGGAATAGAGAATAGATATATTATGGGATTTTTTAAATGAATAAATAAAATTACTTTGTTATTTTACATAAATTCTTTTTTCTCTAATGGAAACGCGGCAAAGTGGGACCAGCAACATGTAATGCCAATAAATGTATTTACCTTTCAATCATAAGTAACAAAAATGTTGGAAAAATATGGAGGTTCATAATTAATGATCCCCCGTTAATTTCCAACGTCGTTACTTAAAATCCCCCACTCATATATATATGGAGATTAGGGAGAGGAATAAACACAACTTCATGAATAAATGATGTGATGATAATGTGTCGTGATGCCAAACCCTTAGAGGATGGAGCTGGTTTCGACATGTTGTGATGATCAACACTGAAACCCCGAACCGAAGATTGATGATCAAGTGACATCATTGGAGGCAAGTTACGGGGGATGAAGAAGACTGGCCCACTTCCTCAATCACTAGAATTTCTACATCTTTCAGGAGTTAGGGTTTTCTTTTGGTTTCAATTTCATTTTTTGTAGAATATTTTTCATCCCCTGTGAAGATTAAAAGCTAATGAGGAGGGAATGGGATGAACTAAATTTTCAAAAACCGTCTACTACCTTGCTACCCTTGCAGTGTCTGTGGATGACCGTTGACGCAATGACACCATCCGGCTATGATGGAGGCGGTGTGTTATCGCGCTCCACTAGAAGAGGTCACGACACTATGCTGCAATAGTCAATAGAGTGGCTGACACCGACCTTCCGTTGAGGAGGTGCGATGTACCGTTTTGAGCTACCGATGAAAAAGGGGTTTCAGCCGAAGCCCCCAAGGGATGAAGGCTGCGACGAGCATACCAGCCGGCCATGAGGAAGGAGGAGGCTGCCCACACCCCTGAGGAATCGGTAGAGGCTCATTAGTCGTGGTAGTCAAAGAATGTGGCCGAAACATCGATCGACCACAGAAGGTAATGGCGGCGTGACCAGCGAGCTGTCAGTGTGCAAAGGGGTTGTAGACAAAGTCGTGGGAGAGGAGGTTCTCGTGCCTCTAGTGGGTTCTGCAGTGACTAGGTGGCTCATACGGGGTGTCGCTGCATCACAAACTGAACGTCATCTGATCTGTTCGAGAGACAGGGGTCCCCCCTTCGGCCGTGGTGGACCCCACGACAGGTTGGGCCACCAACTAGAGGGTCGGGCCACCCCTCGTGGGTCGCACCGCCTCTCGTGAGTCTGGCCTCCCCTCATAGGTGGGGCTTCCCCTTGCAGGTGGGCCGCACCAGCCACGGTCAGGCCCAGACAGGTTGGCCCCTTTCTGATCGGATCTAGATCGGGATGTGTCGGGTCAGGTCGGACTAACCTGGGCGGACCAGACCTAGAAACACTTAAAGGGTCAAATCTTGAGGAGAAGATGTCTGTTTGACAAATGGTATATGGTTATAATATCCTTTTATTGAGGAGGTACTTTTTATACTCCACTTGTGTTTTGAAAAAATTGGGAGTATGGTCGGGTTGGATTGAACATGAATCCAACCAGGCCCTTGGATCTAAAATGCTTATAACTCATAGATCAAGCATCTGATTGACACAATATCTATCGTGTTGGAATCCTTACCACATGGCAGTCCTTTGGGTTACTCCATTGTGGAGATTACTGGAATTTGTTGTACGAATGATATCTCGAGGTGATGATTCTATGGAACTCGAGCGCACTGGGTGCGTGGAATCTCGTGGCTGGATGTAAAGTGAAAATAAAACATCGATCCTATGTGGTTCAACTTCTTTTGATCCTGTGTGGGTTAGAATATGTCGATCGTGTGACGATCGATATCTATCAGATCCTCTATGGGTCAATGCACAATGATCCTGTATAAGATAGCACACACTGATCCTGTGTGGGTTAGATCCTATGTGGGTCAGTGTGGGTTAGTATCTATTTATCATGTTTGGGTCATCAGCTATTCTTATAAACACAATAAGATGATCTAGCTTATGATTAATCATTTGTACTTATGTACAAAAATTATTCCTGGCGTGAGTTAATTGATTTACCTTTTTTGGTGTAAATTTTGAGGTACTTCTACCTTTTTGGTGTTAACTGTGTGGTACATATACCTTTGTGGTATTATCTTTGTGGTGTTACCTGTGTGGTACATCTATATTCATGGTTTTATCTATGTGGTACTTCTACCTTTGTGGTGTTATCTTTATGGTGTTACATGTGTCATAAAACTACCTTCATGGTGTTATCTTTGTGGTGTTACCATTGTGGTACTTCTATCTCTGTGGTGTTACCTAACTAGAATATCTACCTTCATAGCGTTACCTTTGAGATGTTATCATTGTGTTGTTACCTGTGTGGTACTTCTATCTTTGTGGTGTTACCTTTGTGGAACTTCTACCTTCATAGTGTTATCATCGTGGTGTTTCCTATGTAGTACTTCTTCCTTCGTGGTGTAATATTCTGGGTGTTACATGTGTGGTACATCCATATTCATGTGTTACATGTGTGGTACTTCTATCTTTGTGATGTTATCTGTGTGGTACTTATTCCATCTTAGTGTTACGTTTCTGATATACTTACCTAATGTATTAGATGACTAAATCTTGATAACATAAGTATACATATATACATATACCTATGTAGAGTTGAAGTCAAGCTTCATGGATTTTTTCCTTCTTTTAACTATGGGACAACTATCAGGGTCTCATGGTCCCTTCTCAGTATTTTTATACACACCCCAGCATAGGCTTCACCCGCACATTGTTGTGTCTTGTGCAAATGACATACAACATTGATAGAGGCTGGGGGAGAAAGGACTAGACGGTACTCGAAGGTGGACCCTTTGGTGTGATGTGACGTAGGTACTACAGATCATGAGCTATACCTACCCTTCTTGTAGGATCCCCGATGGATGATCCAGAAGCTATTTTTTACTTTTCAATTGTATTTGTACATTTCAATTGTACTTGTACATTCAATTGAGCTTGTATTCCGACCCCTTTTCTTTCATAACTCTTTACTACAACTGTTTACATCATGGTTTCTTGTTTTTTTGTTTTTGGACTGTGTGTCTGTACATGTTAAAAATGAAATTCCTTCCCATATTAGGGATACGACATTACTATGCTAGTCACCTACACGTGTCCTATTGAAGGCGGGCTAGGGGGAGTCATGGCCCGAGCACCGTGGGAGGGTTGTGATAATGTTACAGACAATGATCAATTGTTGAGACTGCTTTGATGCATAGAAAATATGCGGATTGGAACATATATATCAATCATAGATTATTGTGTTGTGTGAAAACTATATATCAATGAACTCTTAGATAATTTAATGATGTATGTAGAAGTGATTAAAGTCATCTAATAAATTGATGAAGATGAACCAAAAATAAAATCAGTACCTAGGAAATATACTACCTCCAGACAAAATAAAATGTTCAAACAAATGATTCTAGTGGAGACGGATCTCTTGATTATTGTGATACATATATGGCACACATGAACCAAAGATTCAAAAAACCCAATAATAAATATGTATTTATTCATGTAATTAAATTTGAGAGGATATTATGATAATAAAAGAAAGTGGGAAAATTAGTTTAAAAAAGGATTGGAAAAAGGATAATACTCAAAATGTAGTTACTTGTTATGAATGTAAGAGTAAAGGCCACATTAAAGCTGATTGTCCAATATTAAAATATAAAAATATGTATCAGGATAAGGGTAGGATATACCAAAATCACATGAAAGCAACATGGAGTTAGTGTGAAGGTAGTGCAAGATATTCAAACACTTGTTAAGAAGATAGTTTTGATAGATCCAACATGTGATTTACTTAAAAAAACATTATATGCACAAAATTCTCTTGATGATTCTCATAGTATTGTTACATACATTTACGAGAATTATGAAAATAATGATAATAAGGAAAAAATAACAAGAAAATTTCTGTATGATTATTGTAACATGCTAGAATAAGTTATTCATGAATTGAAAGATAAAGAAAAATCACTAAATAAATAACATACATTACTGAAAATATTTAAAGTAGTATTTTTATTGAAAAATGGAAATATTTTCTACTGTAAAAATGATACAATGAATTAGAATCTTAAAATGAACTTTTAAATAATGAAATTTGAAAATGTACCATTGTAAAGAAATCATTTAGTCATAAAATAGGGGAAAAGGTTTCTCCCATGTATAAACCTGGAATAGAATACCAGCCATGGTATATAAAAATTAGAAATTCTTGGTTTATATCACATTAAATTGTAGATTGTTCATACAATGAAAACATCTACTCAACAGGACAAAATAAGGGTTATACATCTAGAAATAATCAATCTCTTTATAAGAAACCTATTAGACAATTTTGGATACCAAAATATATTTTTATTAACATATCAGTAACGTAGAGTGTATGTGTAACAAAAAAAATTTCACAAACATTGTGTTATAGAATACATGTTTGAAAATCTCAAAAAAATATTATTGTATCTAAAAAGTGGATATTCTAGACACATAACTAGTGGGTATTCCAACATCTAGAATTTTATTAATGTTTATAGTGGAATGTCACATTCGGGGATAATGGAAAATGTGAAATCGTAATCCTTATCCAAATTGGTAATTATAATATAGTTTTCATTTCAATAAATTCATATGTAGATTGTTCAAAATAAAATCACCATATTATATCCCCATAATGTTATGATGGATTTTATCTTTTAGATAAACACTATTCCAATTATATTTTTAATGATAACAAGGATTTAATTTTTACTACATCGAGAAATGAAAATATTTAACAAATTGAATTAATTTATTTAAATTAAAATAAAATTCCATCTCCATTGAGTTTTATATAGAATCAAGGCTTCGGAATAGTAGACTAGTCTATTTTAATATTCACTCACTTATAAAGCTAACTATGAAAGGGTTGGTTAGAGACGTACCAAGGCATTAATTATCAAATGATATAGTTTTTAATCCATACTAGAAATGAAAAATTCATAATATTTATTTTAAATATTAGAAAAAAGTTTAATCCTCTCAATATCTACAGATAATTTATTTATACCACTTCGGATCTTCCACAATCTCTAGTCTAAATGGAAAACACTATGTCAATGTCTTTGTACATGACTTCTCTACTTGATCATGGTAATTTTTCTAGCTTATAGAAAGTGGTGAATTTTCATAATTTATTATGTATTATTTTTCTATATAAAACTATTATAGACATAGGATTACAAACATATGTAATGATCATGGTAGTGAAATTGAAAATCTAGATTTTGAGACATTCTAATAACAAAATGGTTGTAATCATAACTATTTATGTCCTAGGACACCAAATCAAAAAAGTATGGTAGAAAGATGAAATAGGATTTTTTTAGAGATATCCCAAACCATTTTAAATGTTCCTGACAAACCTACTATCATTTGGGATAAAGATGTTAATGTATCCTATTGTAAAATTAATTGTGTTCTTACTAGAAATCTCTTAATGACAACTCCTTATAAATTATAGAATAATTGAAAACCAATGATTAATTATTTTAGATCTTTTTGGTTGAAATGTGTTTATTATTAATAATATGGAATATTTGGACAAAGTTTCTTCCATGTGTGATGATGTAGTTTTATATTGATATACAACTTCTAGAAATGCCTATATATTTTTTAACAATAAAACCAAAACAATTGAATAAAATTTTTATATAATGAATAATAAAAGCAATCACAATTAAGTTATGACCATCTTCTAAGACCTTAAGAATAATTGGTCATCATTGAATATCAAATCTAAACCTTCGAAAAGTTATTTTAAACTAATTGGAAATACATCCAGTGAAATGCAAGAACTATAATAGGAAGAAAACTCTGATCCTATCATCCCTTATTCTCAAGGAACCATTAAAATTTATAAAAATCACCCTTTAGGTACAGTAATAAGTAACATAGATATATGAAAAACAACTATAGCTTCCTTGAGAAATCAAATTGAAAATGAAACCATCCTATCAGAAATTAAGCCTAAGAAAATAAATGATTTCACACATAAGGAAATATGTATAATAGCTATACAAGAAGAAAATAATCATTTTGAACGAAAAATAGTTTGGGAACTTTTTGACTGACCTAATTATATATTGATGATTGACACAATGTGGGATTCTAGAAACAAAGTTGATAAATTTGACACAATAGTAATAAATACATATAGATTAGTTAAACAAGGTAATAATAATGAAAATGGTACTGATTATATATAATCTTTTTCACCTGTAGCAACACATGAAGCAATTAGGATACTGCTTTTCTATGCAACATATATGGGTTTCAATATTTATCAAATTTATGTTAAATGTATATTATTAAATGGATTTATTGTTGAGGATATTTTTTCAAAAAAAAAACCATAGAATTAAAAACCATCATTTTCCAAATCATGTTTTAAAATAATCAGAATTAATGTATGGTTTACGATATGCATCGAGAACTTTGTATGATAGGATTACCTCACTATTATTTCAAAATGTTTTTCAAAATTAATAGATGACCCAACTCCTTTATAAAATTATTTTCGGAAGATATTTTTATATTTTAAATTTATGTGGATGATATTTTTTAGATCTATTATATATTACTTAATTTCTAATTTTTCAGAATTATTTCAATGTGAATTAGAAATTATTTTAATTGGTGTACTAACATTCTATATTGGATTTTATATTTTTCAATCTAAAAATATAGATTTATTTTAATTAAATTTAAAAATAGTAATGATATTTAAAACATTTTGGCATTGAATAGACCATTAGTAGTGATACTCATTGGAGTACGACATGTGATCTAGACCATGAAAAAATTGGGGAATATTTAAATCAAACATGATTCAGTGGTATGATTGGATTTCATATATACTTAACTACAATTCTGCCTCATTTTATGTTTAGTGTATGTACATGTGATCACATTCAAGAAAATCCAAAAATAATCACATTTATTAGCTATCAAAATAATTTTTAACGAGCCACCATTAACGAGTTTGTGTTATGAGTCACCATTGGAGAATCACTGTTGATGAGTCACCATTGATGAGACATTGTTGATGAGTCACCATTGAATGAGTCATCATTTATTTTAATTGAACCATTATTTATATTACCATTAGGATTCTTTCATACAATTTAAACTTTTATAATTATTCTTTTTATATCCATAAGGTTAAAAACATCAAGATTACTCAAATTGTATTGACATCCTCTAAACCATGAAATATGTATCCCGTTCAATCCCCATGAAAAGATCTATTATATTCCTTGCTTCATAACACTTCAAATGATTCGAACGTCCGAGAAAAACAGAGTTACCAAATCAAATCCTAAAGTGGCGAGGCTTTCAAAGAGATGACGGCTATCCACGAGCAGTTTGAAATTGTTTCCAATTAACAAAAACTTGGAGGACCATGTAGTTAAAGCAAAAAACAATATTTATGCACAATTTATTCAAACTAGATATACTATTGTGTTATAGGTAATATAAAAACAAAGATGGATAGACTATACTTCCTCAAATCATAGAGTGTTTTACCTGAGGAATGATTTTAAATTTTATCAGAATTTTTTTTATTTGGGATTAATGTATAAAGAATTCATAATAATATATATAGAGAAGAGATATATTTCTCTTCATTAAATTGTGAAAATGATTAATGATTCCTAGAATATGTTTATAAGATGATTTACAAGGTAGTAAAACAAATAACAATTTATAGGAGGATTATCGTAGAAATAACTTGAAATAGAACTAATATGAGACCAAAAGATGTAGAGATTGATGGTGAGTGAAAGCTACTGTTTATGAGTTATCAGGATAATTCATTTCCAAGGAAAGTGGAATTCATCACAACAATAGTTAACGATGTATACTTCCTATATTTGATAATAAAATTGAAAATAATAAATCACTATATATTTTCGATGGCGCATATGCATGAGTTGTGAAAGAATAACTCACTATAAAATTCATTAATCGATCCAAAAATGATCTCATCATGTTATATTCTAAGGTATATGTTATGCATGGAGAGGAAAATAAGGAAAAAATGGATGGGTTTTGCGTATCCATGTCACTTAGAAACAGATTGAAAGTAAATTGGAATCCTTAAAAGAGATATTGGGTTAGGGAATGTGACAATTTATATGATTATTTTAACCATAGAGATCACCCAACTAGACCAATGGATATTGTAGATCCTAGTTTTTATCCAGATGGGATACCTTAACATTCTATTACATATATTGCTAGAATAGTTAAAGGATAATAAGATTTTTCAGTTGAAGAAATAAGTTATACATATATCCTAAAACCTCCACCGAGAGTATCTTCTGAGCCTTTAAGTTATATAGGCTCTATACCATATATAGAAACAATCATACTAGATCATGATGAAGAAGAAGATATAGATGTTTTTAGAGAAGCTCAGTTTAAATTATACACCTATAAGACATCATGAAAATAAATTAAATATAGTATAAACGATATTGATTATAATAAGGTAGAGGTAGAGGTTATGGTATTTGAGAAACTAGATGAATCATTGAGTGGGGTTACTAAGGAAAAAGTGGAAGAAGATATTAAATAGATTCCTATTAATTTAAATAAAGGAAGTAGTGGCGATCATAGAGTTAATCATGTCAAAGAAGGTGATTATGATCATTATTAAATTGAAAATAATGTTGTTGATCATTCCACACAATTAGTTCATTTAAGAGATAAAGATGTTTTATGCCAAGGGGAGGGAAACTCCCAATTCGGATGAGCAGTTAATTGAACAATCTTAGACGGAATCATTGTATACCATGGGAACCAATACGATATAAGTTCTACTAGCTAGAACCTGGGGATTGTTTCCAATAGTTCAAAAAAATCTCTTGGTTCTAGTGGATCAAATTTAACAAACAACGAATTTGAAACATCCAAAAATAACACATATTGCTTCAATATTTGATGATGGCAAGATTTCTCGGAAACCACATGACACACATATTATTCCATTTTTCAGATCATAATTTAGAGGATATGATGAATGCTATAAATATCTATGTTTTGTTTGACATAGGCTAACAAACATTGATTTAGATGAGGAATCAGAAATATGATGATATGGATTGAAAATGAATTAGATAAATGAAGCTATTGAGTTACCAAATTTTGTTCCTAAGGACTCAAATAGAGTAGATGAGGATAAAATATCTCATGTGAAATAAAAATGTCTCACTACTTCATCGGGGTTTCATCCAAATTATGTAACCCAATATGATTTATATTTTTCTAGAAATAATTCCATTAAATTATGGAAAACATTAGAATTAATTTGATATATGACTTCTCACAATTCCTCAAGAATAAACAAAATACTTATGCTTGAATTAATGAGGAAGGTGTTGGATATATAGATGATCTAGTGATATCTCATATTCAACTCAAAGAAAATTTTCCAATTAAAAAAATGAATTTGAAAATAGAATATTTTCAGATGAGATAGCATGTCCGAAATCATCAATGGAAGATCGGAAAGATTAATTTAATTATATTTTATGAGTATAATTGCATTGATGTTGGATAGTTTGGATTCTATTACCTCTACATCATCTGTACCTCCTCCTTCAAATGTACATTGTGATAATGATATTTCAAAACACTTATTATGAGACGAATTCCAATATGCATTACGTTTTGTTAGTACTCATGATGATCAGATAAGGAAGATACAACTTTTTGGTGAAAATATCATTCTGTTCATAAAAGAGTATGATTGTGATCTCTAACAAAGTAAGAAAGTGATCAAAAAATCCATAAAATATTAATTTTCAAGGATCTACACGAAAAAAAACATTTTTTATAATTTCAAATCTCTTTCTGAGAATAGGAATATTCAACCAGTGACAAATTTCATTAAAGAACATGTGATTCAGTTAATGGTTCTCAAACCAGCTCTTCATAGATTTATGGATAAAAATGATGAATTCGTTAATGAAACTGAATGAGGAGTCTAAATAATTACAGTCTTCATATATATTATGATACCATAACTCCATATCCATAAATTGAATTTTATTACCATGAAAGATTTCATGGTTTCACCAAATTTTTCAAATACAATGATAGGATCTGTTTAGTTCGGTTAAGACCCGCATTATTATCTCAAACAACTATTTTTAGGCCTCAAACTCTCCATCCACTAATTTTTTTCACCATTTGAATCTATAAGACAACTCCTACCAATTATTTTCATAGAAACACTACCTCCTTCTACAACTCTACCATCTATTACAAAATTTACCCCAAAATATACCATATCAGTATCTTCTCAGTATGATGATAGAGAAAGGAAAAACCCAAAAAAATTTGAAATATGACCACCTACCATACTTTAAGGAATGATACTACTTTGAGGTAATATCTTTGATTAAGATTTTGTAAATTCTTCTGTTCATCATTATATTATTTAATTTTGGCACCATTTTAATGCCATTATATTGTGTTATTTTACATTTTTCAATTTTATTTCTATTTTATTTTCAGTTTGATAACCAAACAGTGTAAATAATTTTGGATTTATTTACAAGTATTTTGTTCTAACAAACATCTATCTCTAATCATTTTTGAATACATATTCATTGCATTCTTTATAAAATTCCATATTTTGTGATCATCAAAAAGGGGTCAATGTTGGTACCTCCATCAATGTGGTATATTTGACATATTTTTTTTATAATTAAAAACCTTGATTAATTTATTAGTAATGATTCACATGTTGTATGATAGTATTTTATATGAACATATTCATTCTATAATATTTCTAATAAGGCTTATGGAATGAAATGTTTTCTTGAGAGTCACCTTTACTGCCAGACTCAAGTCACGGTTACAACTAGGATGAGCATCTGTCAGACTCAGGTCACTGTTAATGCCTAGATGAGAAACCCCCAAACTCAAGTCACTATAACTATCAGGATGTGCTACCACGAGACTGAATTCACCATAACCGCTAGGATGAGCTACATCCAGAATTGATTCACCACTAATGACAAATGGAATTCACCACTGCCACCAAAGTCATTACCTTAAAAATAGTCACCCCAAAAATTTGTGTCACCACGAATGTATTTGTTACCATTTCAAATTGAGATCTTCGACATGGATAACTGAACAAGATGATGATAAATTATTAATATACTAAATAAAATATGATCTGAAAAATGTGCATCTCATTGAAAAATAGATTCTATATATTCATGACGGATATCCCTCCCTCAAAATAAATATGGTGTTGTTATACAATTATTATTGAAGTCAAAAAAAATTATGTGATAGAATTTTTTGAGTTCTATTAAACATGAGGAATCACATTCAATGATGACCGGTGATATTGATGCATTGAACACACTACTGAGATTGATTAAGACAACATATATAGATCATCTAAAGCATTCTTGATGATTTTTACTATCCTCTGTTCTGTTTCAATATTTCAAAACAAATCACAGGCTCTTCACCGCTACTGACCTGAGTATTACATGAATATAAAACACATTAGACTATGATTTCTCATTTTATTTTATCTATTTTACATTTTCTCAGTGTGTTGTTATCCTATTTAACAAAAATCGAGTTATCCTATGTATTATTGGATAATACATGTTATTTTATTCCTCCTCTATATGTTTATAGTTAAGTTAGTGGAATTGGTAGTTGTGTGACCTCTTCTTTTCTATTATTCCACGTATAACTTTAGAAGAATCGTTCTTCTCCTATACATCATATATCTTATCTATGATTACATAATCATGATTGGGGATTTGTTTGATTTTCTTTATAATATTCTGGGAAGCGGCTGATTACAATGTGGAGGGCATTATGTATCACCTTAAGACTGAACCACTTGTTTAATATTCTGTTTAACTGTGTTATTTGTTTTTTTCAATCTTATTCTAGATAAAATATCATTAAAAAACAATTTCTTTGATTATTAATATTTACTAGTGTTTATATATGTTTCTATATAATTAAATTTATCAGAAATGTCATGTTTTTATAAACTATATTTTAAATAAGACCAAATAACTCTTTAAGAAATCTTTTAAAAGGATAGATCTTATATAAATATGTTTTTTTTATTAATTGGCCAGTTTATTTACAGAATTTTTTATTGGGAACTCAATTCACCAACATTTTGTAACTGTATCTGACTAATAGATACATTAATTAATGATTTGATATATCCATGGGGGATTTTATATACATCTCATAAAATTTGGTCGTTGTATATCATCAAAATATTCCTTAATGTAAGGAGATTATGATAAGGTTCATTACCATGTGTACAAATCATCATGTACAATCATTATAATACTAAATAATAAAAATAGGATAGTTATTCACATTATTCAGAACCTTTTTCATGTTTATTATTCCTTTTATATCAATTATGATAATGATATTACAATTACTTAATTATTTATGTTCATGTCCGTCTTTTTTATGATATTTGACACATAATTCAAAATGAATTTGGTATGATGATTGTATCAAAAAGTATCCATTAGTACCACATATTTAGAATATTATTAATGAAATAAAAATAATTTTTATTAATGATTTTTAATTTTAAATAGATCTATTTAATATGAATTAGAAAATCTATGTATGATACAATTATGGAGACAATAAGTTGTACTCATGCATGATAATGTGTTCATTTTTCAATTATCATTATAGAAAGATAAAAATTAATATTAAATTTTTAAAAAATTATAATAATATAGTCAATATAATATCAATAATAAATATATACACACAAATATATCTATTATCTATTTTATGTTTTTATTAAAATTGAATAACATTAATTTGTAGAGTTGATAGTTCTCATTTACGCAAGAATGAAAATATCATTTTTATATGCATGGAAAGGTAAGAATGTAAATGATATATTATAATTAAATAAAAAATTTATTCAATGAATATCTTACATATATATATATAAAATTATGTCCAACAATTTAACCATTATTTAGAGACATTTATGGACGATGAATCATATTAATTCGTGATGTCGTAGTCCTCCATACAAACATACGATTAATTATTTTCCCATTTGATGTAAGTGGTGCTGGATTTAGGTGATGATATTAGAATAATGAACTCTAAATATATTTATGATAATATATTTATTATTTGATAATGGTTCCAGAATATTAGATGATATGGAAGAAGAAATAAAATAGAATAAATTGAGTAAAAACGATACATTTTCTTCATACAATCATCTCTTATTAACATCTTAAGACTACTACGGATGATGTTAAGCCAAATATAATAGCTCTAGAATCCAGGGATGCATTACAAAAAGATATTTTTCTAGTTATAGGGGAAACAAATTGTTTATTAAGTATGATGTAAAGTGATTAAGAGTTTCTCTTTTATAATATATGAGAGGGGAAATTTTAGAATTTCTCAAAATATTAAAATAATATAAAATAATTATCTAATATTAATGGGTCCTAATAGATTTATATATAATATAGGATTATTATGGGTAAAAATCAACACTACTGGAAATGAATGGTATACCAACGGCTGAAAACCGTTGGTATAGGTTGGAGAACCATTATTATAGATTATACCAACAGTTTTAGAATCTGATGCCAAGTAAGCCATGACAATAGACCTATACAAATGGTTTGAGATAAACTATTAGTACATGTGAAGAAACCTACCCTATATCAACGGTTTATGTAAACTGTTGGTATATAGTTCTTATACAACAAATATTCCAACAGTTTCAAAACCATTGGTATATCTATTTTGGTCATCCATTCACCCCTATACCAATGGTTTGAAATGTTGGAAAGGTTTTTACCATCGGTTCATAACCATTGGTAAAAAATGTATACAGAACCTATAATAATGGTTTAAAATCGTTGGTATAGGCTTTGCTGTACGATTCACCTAGCAGCCTGCTCTGTCTGCTGTTGTGTGAATTATACAACAATAAATGCATAATACAATACAATACAGAATAAGGTTCCATAATGAAAAACTGATAATTATAAGGATACGTAATTTAATAATCCATTATGAATACAATAAATTAACAACTAAATACTTTATTATATGTGATACAGAATTACAAATATTTATAAAATGAAATTTTTTATAACACATAGATGATTGAATTCGGAAATTAGAAACTAATAACCCAAAATAAGGAAATGCATAAATGAATTCAACCAAACACAAATATAATGACATGGTTTGGGGTCGGTGTCTTTGAACATAGTTATGATGATAATGGGTTTGTATCAATGAGCTTGTGTGACTTAGAGAAAATAGTGGTCCTTGGTGTATTAAATGTCATGTGTTATAGAATAAGTTTTGGATTTCTTCACGTGATAAGTGGATTGTGTGAGGCTAGACCATGGATCGTTGTCCTAAAGTATCAAAAAAATCTGAATACGTTTGGTCAGTTTTTCATATGCTAGTTGCTTTTA
This sequence comes from Viscum album, assembly GCA_963277665.1. NCBI lineage: Eukaryota > Viridiplantae > Streptophyta > Magnoliopsida > Santalales > Viscaceae > Viscum > Viscum album. The sequence goes on from OY728157.1 coordinate 603,990,665, forward strand.
CATAAAATGATGTTTATTTTAATCAAAATATAGATAGTTAGAGTGATACCAGCAAACATTGTGCCTCAGATTGAGGTGAGGATGACTCGTACATGTCACATATTACCCGTGGATTTTTTTCCTAATGTATCAATACAATCTGAATTAGTTTGGTTGGTTATACGTATTCCAGTTATTGTTTTCACTTACAATTTTCTCCATTTCAAATAAAAGTGAGACACATTGAGTGGTACCGGCCACAATGCGCCATGAAATGAGGCTCAGTTGACTCGTACACGCCATAAATGACCCATGGATTGTTGTGATAAAGTATCAACACAATCCACATACGTTTTGTTGGTTTTATGTATGTCAGTTGTTTTTTACTTAAAATAGTGTCCATTTTAAACAAAAAAGAGACACATAGAGTGTTACCGGCTACACCGTTGCTCGGATTGAGGTGGGGATGACTCTTACAGGTCAGAAATGACTAATAGATCGTTTTCCTAATGTGTCAATAGAATCCCAATGTGTTTGGTCGGTTTTCTGTATGCCAGTTTTGGTTTTCATTTAAGTTGTCGATCATTTCAAATAAAGGTGAGACACTTTGAGTTGTACTGGACACACCGTGCCTCAGATTGAGGTGTGGTTTACTTATACACATCAAAAAATGAATAATGGATTTTTTTCCTAAAGTATCCATAGAATCTGAATAGGCTTGTTCTGTTATCTGTATTCCAGTTGTTGTATTCACTTAATTTGATGTCGAATTTAAACAAAAAAGAGTTATATAGAGTGGTACCGGCCACACCTTTTTTCTGATTGATGCAGGTTTGACTCGTACACATCAAAAATGTTCCATTGATCGTTTTCCTAAAGTATCAACATAATTTGAATATGTTTGGTTTTTTTATCTATTCGAGTTGTTGTTTTAAATTAAAATGTTGTCCATTTCAAATAAAAGTGCGACACTTTGAGTAGTACCAACCACACTGCTCCTTGGATTGATGCGGGGTTGAGTCGTACGTGTCACATATGACTAGTGGACTATTTTACTAAAGTATCAACATAATCTGAATACCTTTGGTCTCTGTATGCTAGTTGTTTTTACTTAAAATAGTGTCCATTTTAAACAAAAGAGAGACTCATTGAGTGTTGCTGGCCACACCATACCTCGGATTGAGGTAGGGTTGACTCTTACATGTCACATATAACTCATGGATCATTTCCCTAAAGTATTAACTCGATACAAATGCGTTTGGTTTGTTTTTCATATGTCAATTGTTGTTTTCACTTAAAATGATGTCCATTTTAAACAAAATAGATACATTTAGTGTGGTACCAGCAACAATGTGAGTAGGATTGATGCGGGGTTGACTCAAACACGTTAAAAATTTCCCAGGGATCATTTTCCTAATGTATCAACACAATCCGAATGCATTTGGTTTGTTTTCTACATGCTAGTTTTTGTTTTCACTTAAAATGATGTCCATTGTAAACAAAAGAGAGACATTAAGAGTGGTACCGGCCACACCATGCCTCATATTTTGGTGGGGCTGACTCATACATATCAAAAATGTACCATGGATCATTTTCATTAAGTATCAACACAATCTGAATACATTTGGTCGGTTTTCCATACGCTAGTTGTTTTTTTGCTTAAAACATTGTATATTTTAAACAAAAGAAAGACACTTAAAGTGGTACTTTCCACACAGTTCCTTGGATTGGTGTGGGGTAGACATGTACACATCCCAAATGTACTATTTATATTTTTCCTAAAGTATCAACAGAATCCTAATTCGTTTGGTTTCTATTTCATATTTTAGTTGTTTTTTCACTTAAAATGGTGATCATTTAATATAAAGGTGAGACACATTGAGTGGTTTCGGAAACAATGTATCTTAGATGGATGCGGGGTTGACTCCTACATGTCTAATATGTCTCATAGATTTTTGTTCTAATGTATCAAGATATTATTAATATGTTTTTTAATTTTCTGAATGTGAGTTGTTGTTTTTACTTAAAATGTTGTCCAATTCAAATTAAGTTAAACACATTGAGTGGTACCGGACAAACCATGCCTCAGATCGAGTTGGGGTTGAGTCGTACACATCACATATGACCCATGGATAATTTTCCTAAAGTATCAACACAATCCAAATATGTTTTTTGGTTTTACATATGCCAATTTTTTTTAATTAAAAAGGTGTCCCTTTTAATCAAAAGAGAGACACTTTGAGTGGTATCAGCCACACCATGCCTCAGATTGAGATGGGGTTGAGTCGTGCACATCACAAAATACTTATGGATCATTTTCTTAAAGTATAAACCCAATCGGAATGCATTTAGTTGGTTTCCGTATGCCAGTGAGGCAAATCGTGTAATAACAGTGACAATATCTTATACTAAAATTATACACATTGTGCATGATGTGCATCCCTAGATGCATGGTTATGGAAAATCATGCACATTGCATCTATTATATAGAACTATATGTTTTCTAGATAAATTGTGTGATGGACATGAATATTTTACTAACCATGAGGCAGTGTGTTTTTCTACACCAACCGAGGTTCCGAGTTCCGATCAAGCCCCAGAAGTCCCAGAAGCCCCATAAACCATTATAACATCATTAGGCTTCCATATTTGGTAAAAAAATACAGAGTTATAATAAATTCTAAAATATACATACCAGAGTAAAAACATATGTTTTTATAGTCTTTCAATTTAAAGGAACTCATCCTGAAGTAAATCTTTATTGGGATGTAAAAATTTATTTGACAAGAATTGTTTTCTAGGGTTGTTTGGGGTCTAGGGGGATATTGGCGGGGATCTCTGGGGGATGTCTAGGGGCCTTCCATGGTCCAGGGAGGAGGGTGGGGGAGGGGGGGCTGTTCGGTGGGCTGTCTAGGGGTTTTTCTATGGGGATTTTCGGGGTCCAGGGAGGAGGGTAGGGGCTATCCGGGGTGCACTCCGCGGTCCAGGGTGGAGGTATGGGGTTGTCCAAGGGGTTTTCTTGGTTCTAGGGCGGAGGGAGGGGTGCTGTCTAGAGAGCTCTCCAGGGGGTTGTCTGGGATGCTGTTTTGAGGGATGTCCATGGTCTAGGGAGGAGGTTGGGGGGCTGTGATTGGTGTGTTCAAGGTGTGCTAGGCTTTGATGTAGAACGACACATCCATATTAAAAAAAATCAAATGGCATAAATATCAGTAAAAATGTAATGGATCAATCTGCCCCTTATCACCATCACCATCACCACTGTCATCATCAGCCTCATCCTTGCTGCCATATCTATCATCATCGTTGTACTCGTCATTGTCCTCATGCTCATCCTCGTTCCCATTCTCTCCCTCATCCTCATCCTCATCCTCTCCATCACCCTCACCATTATCCTCGCCCTCGATCTCATAATCTACATCATCACCAATGTCTTCCTCTTGAGCATCCTCATAATCACCAGGAACGTCATCATCTTGACCGCCAGTAGAAATACTGCCTGATGTATTGGAAAATGCTCCCATCGACGACATGTATGTCTGACAAGCCGCGCTGGCCTCTGGTGGAAGTGATGAAGATAAGGCTTTGATCAGTTTCATAAATTCTTTCTCCCTCATTTGAACAAGTTCTTCCAACTCTGTGGCCCTTTTATTATAATGTCTTTCATGGTCCTTTATCTGTTCCAACTTGGTGGTACTATAATGGATACCTGGAGGGGACTAATACCTTGTCCGGACTATATTCTTACCCGGTCGGTAGCATACTTGACCAGAGTGATCATCTCCCAAAACATGATATAAATGATCGTGTGGCCCAAAATTGTCAGGCTCCTGGGCATCAAAGAGCCTCTAAAGAATCTTGTTAAAAATATTAAAAGATTATTAGATTTCAAAATAGATATTAAACATTGATATAAACAAATTAAAACATACAATCTTTTCTTGTGTATGTTCATTAAACGCGGTTCCATCTTTTTTCATTCTACTCGAGAAAAACAATTTTCCATGAGGGAGACGTCCTTCAATATTCAATTATTTATTCTGTAATGACATTGAAACAATATAATGTGAAATTATAATCATATATTAAATATTCGATAAATCACCTAATTTATGTACGAAACAATAAAAAGGGAAAGTCCTAACAAAATTTTATAAACAACTATATTGTACCAGCTGCCTCTCATGATCTGACATAGTAGTGCGCCCCAGTGTGTGGAGGTATTTCATTGAATCAATGTTTTTTTGTTTACTGGTGGATTTATAAATAACGATTAACCAGAAATACGATAATATTAATGAAAAATATGAAAATTGTCATTTAAATACCTCATATGGTATTAATAACTTAAATTTGGCACTCGCCCAATGGGAATTCATTTGGCGATATTGCTCTATCGGGCATTGATCCCTAATAGGTACTGTCTCCAACTCCATGCACACTATATCACACCAGCCAGCATACAACTCATGCTTATAAGCTCTCCAAAGCTCTCATAGATCCTTTAAAAGTGCTGGTCATGTACCCTCGCCATCAGCGATGTTAAACCGAAGCTGACACCTAATAGATTAATACATATAAATCCAAAAAATACTACATTAAATCCAATAGATCTGTTACCCATATTTGTTCCCAAGAATTTTCCATGACGTCATGTGGAGTATGTATCCAAGAGGGAGGGGTGACCGGAATGTTGTCAGAGTATTTCGCTAGCGTCGCCAAAAAACCTCGAAATTCCTTCCCAGATTTATCAATCATTTTTCCATCATCATTGTATTCAACCATCAACTGTGTCTAGAAGTTCCATACCGCATGCAAGCTAGTATGACCCCTCCACCACCTCCTATAACTAGGTGAATATTATATTAATGAAAACAAATATCAGTGGAAGTTAAAATAAAAATAGATATTTGTATAAATATTGGTTAGAGATATATAAATATTCATGTGGTAGTCGCATAAATGGGTGTCACTTGATGTGTAGAAGCTAAAGAAAAATCCTGTATAGGTGGAGTGTCCCCTGGTGTATGATCCTCAGAAAGATACTGTGCCAGAGTAGGATTAGATGAAGGTGGAATATAATAGCTCAGAGATAATGAAACAGAAGAAAAAGATAATGGAACATACCTCTGGCAAACTTGTACTGTAAACATCAGATGCCAAAATATCACGTGTGTCCCTAAAGTCACAACAGGATCAAAATGGGGTGTAGAATATATGTCTGTGGTATGGGCACAGTCCAATCAGGTACGACCAGAGGATCTTCTAACTCTCTCACCACGACCCCTTATACCACCAGCCTCAGTACTGCGACCACAAGATGATCGTCTAACTCAGACACAACCCCCTCCTACCACCAACCTCTGTAATGGGAGAAATATCAGGCTCCTCGTTAGATATCTCTTGTCTAGGGGGTGGATAATGAAAGACATTTTAACACAAAAGTAAACACATTATATTATAAGTTATTGAAATATATATATTTGAAATAAAATACTCACAATAGGGATGAGTGGAGGAGCACCCATCTGTGTCATGTGACGATTATTTTCTGTTGTCTTTTTCCACCGCATCTCTTCAATGGGTGTCATTTCCTGAAATGAAAAAAAATATGAAAGCTATTAGTAACATATAACTAATGTGTGACCCAAAAAAATATCAAAAAACCTTTCGCATAAAAAATAATAAAGAAACAGAAGATTTATGGTTGTTTGAAGCTACATACTAGGATACACACTCTGAATGATGTAGGCGAAACATATATGTGAGCACAAGACTACATGATTTTATATATTTCCCTCCACAATGATGGGTTCACAATCGACTCTAACAATTGAGCTATTGGAGTCATCATAAGTAATAAATAAATTTCTTCCAATTGTAGTAGGGATAGTGTGAACTTCATCATCACCAAAATCAAAAAAATGTATTGGATTTACTTCAATAATTACACCAAATTTAGAATGATGATGATCTTTGACCTAAAAAACTTGTTTCACCATTGATTCCAATACATATGGTTCATCGGTGGCAAGTGTGTGAGTCATGTCAATAACTCAAAATACACAATCATCAGTAAAGGTGCATTACTCCTCGTTGAATCAAACCATTGACATTTAATCATTGTGACTCGACAATGAGTGTAGAGACCCGAAGCTTGACGTACATGAACATTACATTAATTTTGCGGAAAACTTAATAAATAACAAAAACAGACACACAAGGAACGTAATAGTTTAGTGTCTTTGGAAACTTGGAACGTAATCTTCTAATTGTGGTAAAAGATCTTCAACATATCCCATAATGATCTTCCCTTTTTTTCATACCTAAAATATTTCTTTATATCCAGGGGAAAAGAAATCATAAAAATGGTGTTCTCAAATTCTCATTAGGGTATGCATGGATAAAATAAAACATACCTTATACATTTGAACTTAAAAACATGAACATAATGTTTAAACATAAAAAGCTTGAGCAATGACATAAAACATGGAAGTACGTAAGGCATAGATCATAAAGACACATTAGTAATGATAAAATAGAATGGTAATAAAACATGTAATTGTGGAAACCCTTAATCACATGATATGATTTCCATAGTATCCAAGGCATTGCTGCCAAGACCATCATAGTGGAAAAAGTCCCTTTCTGAATCGAGTTCACTCCTCTTTCCAGTCCTGTATTACTGAACCGGTTTAACTTGCCATTGTAGCCATGTTTATCTCAGGAGATATAAATCCTTAGCCATTTCATTGGAGGGAGATATAGGTCCTACCCATCTCATAATGAAATCATTATTACTTGTGCCACAAAATAAACATACATCATTCATAATAACTCAATAAATAAAATGGGTTTCATAAACATCATCCCATCATCACATAATCCATATAAAAGAAATGGATATCATTTCATAATAAGAAAAGTGAAACCATGTAAATCATAGATAAATTACACTTGAATCATACATATGTGAAATAATGTCATCTTAGATGAAAATGGTTTTGATAAAACACTTTAAATGAATTCTTGAGGAAAATATCCTTTTTTCTTCAAAATAATTTTCTTTTCACAAAATGTCATGAAATTTTAGAAGAAACGGTTTTTGTTGATAATAGTCATGAAATATTTTGAAGGAAGCTTCATGATAATAAGCCTTTATAAGACCATAAAAATCATTTCATGTCGTATACGTAAAAAAACATTCTTATCGTACTTTTGTCGGAAAAGTCAAAAAAATAACTCGTAACATAAACAAAAGAAAGATTCATTACATACCATGTAGTAAAATTAAAAAGTGGTTAAAAAGGAATTTAAACATACATGAAACCATTTTTAGGAAACAAGGACATGGATGATAATAATAACCCCAGAAAATAATTATGAATAAGAAATCTCAGATAAAAATGAGATTTGCAAAATTATCCCTTACCTTAGGTTCGATATGCTTCGTACGTATCTGAAACCGCTGTATAATGATTTAAATAATGTTATTTACTTATAATATTCATTGTTATTATATCATATATGGTTCACTTATGACTTTATATTACCCGTTATTTTGTAAATTCATGTTGAAGTAGTGTTTTGGGTAAAATCGTCTCATTTTTCATTCGTGTTTTAACTTGTAATTATTCATGTGATTACTTAGATCATGATTAATTATATCCAGAATGTAAAACATGATTTATATATAATATATATTCAGAATATACATATATATAATATATCGATAAATGGAAGGAAATACACTGTTCATGGAGACGGTAGGTCGTACGTACGCATGAACGTTGTTTTCATTTCCTCGTTGAATTGAATGGAATTAAGTAGATGACATACATATATATACATAAATCCAGTATCATTATTATGTAATACATTTCATGATTACTTATTATATATACTTTATAATCATTCATGAATGGTTAATCATTGAGAATGAATCTCATGGCGTCGTGGAGACGGTAGTCCGTACGTACGCACGAGCGATGATATCACTCCCATGAACATGGAATTATATTCAAGTGTATGTATAATATTTAAGAATCAATATCACTTTACAATAATCATATATAGTCATTACTTACACCATTATACCCATCCCAGTAAGGTGGTGGTGGAAAATTGATTACACCACGGCGTGGAGACGATATTCCGTATGTACGCACACACAGTGATTTCGTTTTCCATAGGATGGATAAATTGTTAAATAGAGTTGTTTCATACTTATAATAACATATCAGTATATTATTGATACTGATGTTATTACTTCATAATGAAACAACTAAATAAGAAGAAGTGGAAGAAGAAATAATGTTGAAAGAATCGGTAACGAACATTACCTCTTCTTTGAAGCGCCTCTTTGAAACCTCCTCTTAGGGCACTAAAATTGGTCTTTGAAGAAGAACATGACCTCTAGGATGTGTCTAGGGAATTTTAGAAGAGAATTTGGCAGGGGTTGGCCGAGCATGAAGGCTCAAATTGGTGTGAGTAAGAGAGGGAGAAGGTGCCCTTTTATAAGGGAGGAGAGGGGCTCCTTTGGAATTCTTAAAAATATTAATTTATAATAAATATAACCCCACTTAAATACCACCAAAAATGACTAGTATTCGAATATAAGATGATATAGGGTTTTAATATCATAAACCAATAAAATTTAGACATTTTAGAAAATTATTTTAAACATTATCAACTTGATTTATCCTTACTTAATCAATTTAATTTTATTTGTGCTAATAAAATTCTAAATTTTAAATTATAACAAAAAATTACATATTTGTGGTGAATTGTCCATAATTGGATAATTTATAACATTTTAGACCATATAAATTTAAATTTATAATTTTTTAATATTAATGTGATTTTTAAACAATTTTATAATATGTTATTTTTATAAAATAACAATAGTGTCAATTTTGACACTATTCATTTATATGAATTTAAATAAAATATGTACAGAAGATATGTTCGAAATAAAAGCTTTAATAGATTAATAAAAGGCCATATGTAACTATAAATTTTGTGTAGTACATTAAATAGTTCATATAATATTTATTTTATAATTCTTAAAACTATTTCTTTGGTTTATCTCTTAATAAAATAATTACTACAGCATTTTTGTATAATTATTTAATATACTTATTTGTTGCATAAAAATTAAAAATAAAATCCTATGATGAAGATAAATATATTAAAATTTACAATAATAGTTTTACTAGAATTTATCATCTTAAAATCACAATAGTTAAATTGTTATATTTATTAAATTATGAAGGTGACAACTTTGGCATCATTTAAAATAAAATAATATAAGTGTCATAATCACCTTAATAAGGATCCAAATGGTAAAAATTTTGTCAATTGGATGATTAGGGTTTATATATACACTAATTATAAGTTTTTTTCAGATTTTTGGGCCTTTGGATATGTATTAATATTTCAATAATAACTATATTAATGATTTTTCACTAAATAAATAATTTATGCATCATTAATATATAAGATAATAAGGTAATTAAATAACTCATAATAATTAAAAATAAATTACCATGATAGAGAAAAACATTTTATATTTCAATTGAGTATTTATAACCGAATTTAGATTCTGTATAAACTTATATTAAAAATACTTTAATTATTAAAGTTGAGTGAGACATATTTCACTTTCCTTTAAATAAAATAAACTAAAGGTCTTAATCACCTCCAAGTGGGTTCTAATGGATTCCATTTCGACCCAAATATGACTTAAGACAAATTATAATCATCCAATTGTATTAATACAAGTATTAGGATAATTTTATAATATTATATTTACCCTTAATTACACAATTTACCTTTTACTACGGTAAATAAAATTTATCGTTGTTACTATTGATAAAGCCCAAAAAAAAAGTATTCTATTAATATAATTTGGACCCACTGATTCCAAATATGGAATCCATTTTTCCAAATTCAATACACAAATGTTGCAGAAATTAAATTAAAATTAATCCTGTTGTTAAAAGAAAACGGGTTTTTGTTTAAAACATTGCAAAAGATTGAATTTATTTAACCTACAAATTCAACATAAAATCATGTATAATGACATAAATTATATTAAATTTTAAAAATATATTCTATTTATACTTTAAAAACATTTAATATTATTATTTGACCACAAATGATATTATGATGAAAAAAGTTGTTTTTAATTCAAATATAGTGTGTCTTTACTATTCATTAAAATATGAAAGTTATCAGAATAATATGAAAAATTTATCCAAGGTAAAATTATATATCCTAATTCCAAATAAAAATTTCATTCTGTAAAATTTCACCTATAAACATGCCAAAAACTAGATTTAAAGTGGGTTCTCCATCAAAAGGTGGCAAAACTACATTTTTTTAAAAATAATTATTTTACCTGAAAAATTTATTTTGTTCTTATACTATGTTCTACAAAATGTGTAAGATGAATAAAAATGTTATAAAATTCAAAATTTAGTTAATACTATTCATAATGGCTAGTTCATAATAATATTATAATAATATATCGTTGTTTAGTAAAACCCGGTATTGCGTACAACAAACGCTATCGAGGAAGGTCGCGATTGCGTGTAATGCAAGCCAAGTCAATGTTGCGTGTTGTGAAAGAATCATTCATGGTTTCGTATAATAGAATCCAACCATATTTCATTTATACATTGAATATATATATATATATATATACACACTCAACGTTGCGTATAATGACTATTATAAAATGAATATGAAATTGTGTGTAACAAGATCCAAGAATAGTGTTGCGTATACTGAAAGCTAATACGGTGTTGCGTATAGTACAAGATAAACTTGGTGTGTTTTATAATAGAATACATCAATGAAAGTAAAATAAAATTTTTCATAAAATCTCGGGGTGTTACATTCTACACCCCTTAAAATGAATTTCGCCCTCAAAATTCTTCGGGATTATAAATCGTTTACTATTCATAGAAACCCACATTGTAAAAAAGAATACTAAAACAAAATTTTAAAAAATAAAGTTTGATATGCAATGATTACCCAATGTAACTCATCATTGGGTTTCCATATAGGAGAACATAGGTGAAAATATGGATATGGAAGAAAAATATAACCATCAAGTTCTGATGGAGAGTGCTAGAGGACATGGCTATGAAAAAGACAACAATCACAAAGCCATAAATTTGTGATGATCTAGGGTACCATCTGATTCATCAGATATAAGGGCACTAGTACAAATTTTTCTGATTTCAAGATCATTTCCCTAAAGTTGAAGAATTTGAAATAGAATAAATACTTACCTTATTTTGGTACAATCTCACTGTTGTTCGTGCCTTGAACAATTTCCACTTCATCTCTTAAAGAAATGAAGTTGAATTTGTCATTTGTGAAGTGTTTGTAGATCATGTGATAGAATGATGGGTCGTTCCATCTATCTCAAACAAAATGTTAGAATAAGTTCTTAAATATACATAAGTCGATCTATAGTGAGACTAATCATATATGTTTCCAAAAATGGACTTATACATCATATATCATACTGCTTAATATAATAGAACTAGATTCTACTAACCAGGGACTACCTGTAGGCTAGTGGTATGCGATAAAGGCCAGTCGTACTTCGGTTGTGGGATTGATTCGCACAGCCTTGTCCGACACGATGTGTTGTCGCCCGTCCTATAGGTTGTGCTTTTTCCAAAACTACATTACTATAACATCCCATAAATAATATCGAAAAAAGGTTCTATCCTTAAACAATAATAACTTATGTCCAACATAATCCATTCCAATCTTTATCCTTATCTACAATACCTCGGTCCAATATCATAGTATAAAGAAAATGATTACTTGAAATGTCATATAACAATCACGTGAATGACATCATTTATCCCCCAAATACCATAAGATATATCTTGTTGGTCAAATTACAAACATGTGAATAACTTAATCATGTATTCTCTTGAAAAATGAATACAGATTTAACCTTAGTGAAAACATGAATGCTGTCAAAAGGTAACTCTTTCCACATACCAAAATCCCAAAATTTCTATATAATCAAACCATAATATCACTTAGTCCATATATCAGTAATGAGCTCATGAATACAATCAAACATCTCATTATCTTCTTATCCCTTCATTATGCACATATCATCTACTTTCCAAAAATACCGGTACCATTCATCACACACTTTCAAAACTTAAGGAAATACAACAGTGTAACAATCCTTAGATGTATCTTTATTCCATATTACCATGAGATTACATATATAACATTACAATTGATAAAATTGCAATCATTCCACTACCTTCTTAAACCATTGGCCGAGCTTCAACAATTATTTCATCTCACATATCATTTGTAGTCTCTTCATCATCAAAAACATAAATATTACCCATACGACCATATTGATTCTCATCATGAGACTTTACCTTAGGAAATTGGTTTTCATAATGCCCATACATTCCACATTTAAAACATTTAACAATTGTTGATGTCATGGCAATACCATTATCCTCATCCATTGTGTTAACCGAACCTTTTCCTTTGCACTTACTGGCTTTATGTCCTTTTCCACACAGAAAGAATCTTCCAGTTCCTTTGAAACATTCTCTTTGATGCCTCTTCCCACATGATTTACATAGGGGAAATTGAACATTCCTTCCTCTATGATCATTATGAAACTCCATATTTCTCTTATTATCCGAGTCAGGAAACTTAAAAAATTTGAGTTTATTGATCATATTATGAGATTGCTGATTCGGCATAATAATAATGCTTAGTCTTCCAAATCCAGTTTCATTTGGTTACTCATGAAGAATATCATTCAATTGTCCGTTATATCCTCCATTATCGTGGATATTGTTGTTTCCAACCATTTTCTAAAACCCAAAAAGAATAGTGTGAGAGGAAAAAATCATGCTAGGGAAAACAACATAGTAATGGGGGAGTACCCTCAATATCTAACATCTTAGGTTAAATTCTATGATCATTACCGTAGTTCTAGGACTCTATCATATACGTATACTTATCCTTAGTGACATCCAAAGACATACCTTAGAAATATCTCTGGGGATCTCACTAACGTTTTCGCATCCTAGTTTTCAATGGTTGACTAAACCATTCCTCTGATACCAACTGTAGAGACCCGAAGATTGACGTACATGAACATTAAATTAATTTTGCGGAAAACTAAATACATAACAAAAATAGACACACAAGGACCGTAATAGTTTAGTGTCTTTGGAAACATGGAACATAATCTTCTAATCGTGGTGAAAGATCTTCAACATCTCCCATAATGATCTTCCCTTTTTTTCTTACCTAAAACCTTTGTTTATATCCTAGGGAAAAAAAATTAATAGGGTGAGCTCAAATGCTCAGTAAGGGTAATCATGGATAAAATAAAACATACCTTATACATTTGAACTTAAAAACATGAACATAATGTTTAAACATCAAAAGAGTGAGCAATGACATAAAACATGGATGTACGTAAGGCATAGATCATAAAGAAACATTAAGAATGATAAAATAGCATGGGAATAAATCATGTTATTGTGGCAACCATTAAGCACATGAAATTATTTACATAGTAGCAAAGGCATTTCTTCCAAGACCATCTTAATGGACAAATTCCCTTTCTGAATCGAGTTCACTCCTTTTTCCAGTCCTGTATTACTGAACCGGTTTAACTTGCCGTTCCAGCCATGTCTATCTAATGAGATATAAATCTTTACCCAATGAATTGGAGGTATATATAGGTACCACCCATCTCATAATGAAATCATTCTTACTTGTGACACAAAATAAACATACATCATTCATAATAACCCAATAAATAAAATGGGTTTCATAAACATCATCCCATCATCACATAATCCATATAAAAGAAATAGATATCATTTCATAATAAGAAAAGTGAAACCATGTAAATCATAGATACATTACACTTGAAACATACACATTTGAAATAATGGCATCTTAGATGAAAATGGTTTTGATAAAACACTTTAAATTAATTCATGAGGAAAATATCTTTTTTTCTTCAAAATCATTTTCTTTTCACAAAATGTCATGCAATTTTAGAAGAAAATATTTTTGATGAAATTAGTCTTGAAATATTTTGAAGCAAGCTTCATGAAAATAAATATTTATAAAACCATAAAAATCATTTCATGACGTATACGTAAAAAAACATTCTTATCGTACTTTTGTCGGAATAGTCAAAAAAGTACCTCGTAACGTAAACAAAAGAAATATTCATTACATACACTTTAGTAAAAGTCAAAAGATGGTAAAAAGGACTTTAAACATACATGAAACCATTTTTAGGTATCATGGACATGGATGATAACAATAACCCCAGAAAATAATTACGAATAAGCAATCTCGGATAAAAATGAGATTTGCAAAATTATCCCTTACCTTAGGTCTGATATGCTTCGTACCTATCAGAAACCCCTGTATAATGATTTAAATAATGTTATTTACTTATTACAGAATCATATTCATTGTTATTATATCATATATGGTTCACTTATGACTTTATATTACCCGTTATTTTGTAAATTCATGTTAAAGTAGCGTTTTGGGTAAAATTGTCTCATTTGTCATTCGTGTTTTAACTTGTAATTATTCATGTTATTACATAGATCGTGATTAATTAGATCCAGAATGTACAACATGATTTATATATAATATATATTCATAATATACATATATATATAATATATCGATAAATGGAATGAAATACACCGTTCATGGAGACGGAAGGCCGTACGTACGCATGAACGCTGTTTTCGTTTCCTTATTGAATTGAATGAAATTAAGTAGATGACATACATATATATATATACATAAATCCAGTATCATTATTATGTCATATATTTCATTATTACTTATTATATATACTTTATAATCATTCATTAATGGTTAATCATTGAGAATGAATCTCATCGCGTCGTGGAGACGGTAGTCCGTACGTACGCACGAGCGATGATATCATTCCCATGAACATAGAATTATATTAAAGTGTATGTATAATATATAAGAATCAATATCACTTTAAAATAATCATATATAGTCATTATTTACACCATTTAACCCATCCATGTAAGGTGGTGGTGGAAAATTGATTACACCACGGCGTGGAGACGATATTCCGTATGTACGCACGTGCAATGATTTCATTTTCCGTAGGATGGATAAATTGTGAAATAGAGTTGTTTCATAATTATAATAACATATCAGTATATTAGTGATACTGATGTTTTTACTTCATAATAAAACAACTAAATAATAAGTAGTGTAAGAAGAAATAAAGTTGAAAGAATCAGTAACGAACATTACCTCTTCTTTGAAGCGCCTCTTTGAGACCTCCTCTTAGGGCACTACAATTGGTCTTTGAATAATACCAGGACCTCTAGGATGTTTCTAGGGAAGTGTAGAATAGAATTTGGTAGGGGTTGGCCGAGCATGAAGGCTCAAATTGGTGTGAGGAAGAGATGGAGGAGGTGCCTTTTTATAAGGGAGGAGAGGGGCTCCTTTGGAATTCATACAAATATTAATTTATAATAAATCTAACCCCACTTAAAAACCTCCAAAAATGACTCATATTCGAATATAAGATGATATAGGGTTTTAATATCATCAACAAATAAAATTTAGACATGTTGGAAAATTATTTTAAACATTATCAACTTGATTTATCCTTACTTAATCAATTTAATTTTATTTGTGCTAATAAAATTCTAAATTTTAAATTATAACAAAAAATTACATATTTGTTGTGAATTGTACATAATTGGATACTTTATAACATTTCATACAATATAAATATAAATTTATAATTTTTAAATATTTATGTGATTTTTAAAAAAATTTATAATATGTTATTTTTATAAAATAACAATAGTGTCAATTTTGATAATATACATTTATATGAATTTATATAAACAATATAAAGTTGATATGTTCGAAATAAAAGCTTTAATAGATTAATAAAAGTCCATATGTATCTATAAAATTATTCGATCACATTAAATAGTTCATATAATATTTATTTTATAATTCTTAAAACTATTTCTTTGGTTTATCTCTTAATAAAATAATTACTACAACATTTTTGTATAATTTTTTAATATACATATTTGTTGCATAAAAATTAAAAATAAAATCCTATGATGAAGATAAATCTATTAAAATTCACAATAATACTTTTACTAGAATTTATCATCTTAAAATCACAATAGTTAAACTGTTATATTTATTAAATTATGAAGGTGACAACTTTGGCATCATTTAAAATAAAATAATATAAGTGTCATAATCACCTTAATAAGGATCCAAATGGTCAATAATTAGGCCAGTGGATGATTAGGGTTTATATGTACACTAATAATAAGTTTTGTGCAGATTTTTGGGCCTTTGGATATGTATTAATATTTCAATAATAACTATATTATTGATTTTTCACTAAATAAAAAATTTTTGCATCATTAATATATAAGATAATAAGGTAATTAAATAACTCTTAAAAATTACAAATAAATTACCATGATAGAGAAAAACATTTTATATTTCAATTGAGTATTTATAACCAAATTTAGATTCTGTATAAACTTATATTAAAAATACATTAATTATTAAAGTTGAGTGAGACATATTTCACTTTCCTTAAAATGAAATAAACTAAAGGTCTTAATCACCTCCAAGTGGGTTCTAATGGATTCAATTTCGACCCAAATATGACTTAAGACAAATTATAATCATCCAATTGTATTAATACAAGTATTATGATAATTTTATAGTATTATATTTACCCTTAATTACACAATTTACCTTTTACTACGGTAAATAAAATTTATCGTTGTTACTATTCATAAAGCCCAAAAATAAAGAGTAGTATATTAATATAATTTGGACCCACTGATTCCAAATATGGAATCCATTTTACCAAATTAAATACACAAATGTTGCAGAAATTAAATTAAAATTAATCCTGTTGTCGAAAGAAAACGGGTTTTTGTTTAAAACATTGCAAAAGATTGAATTTATTTAACCTACAAATTCAACATAAAATCATGTATAATGACATACATTATGTTAAATTTTAAAATTATATTATATTTATACTTTAATACCATTAAATATTATTATTTGACCACATATGATATTATGATGAAAAAATTTGTTTTTAATTAAAATATAGCGTGTTTTTACTATTCATTAAAATATGAATGTTATCAGAATAATATGAAAAATTTATCCAAGGTAAAAATATATATCCTAATTCCAAATAAAAATTTTATTTTGTAAAATTAAACATATAAACATGTCAAAAACTAGATTTAAAGTGGGTACGCCATCAAAAGGCGGCAAAACTACATTTTTTTAAAAATACTTATTTTACCCGAAAAATTTATTTTGTTCTTATACTATGTTCTAAAAAATGGATAAGATGAATAAAAATGTTATAAAATTCAAAATTTAGTTAATAATATTCATAACGGCTAGTTCATAATAATATTATAACAATATATCGTTGTTTAGTAAAACCCAGTATTACGTACAACACACGCTATCGAGGAAGGTCGTGATTGCGTGTAATGCAAGCCAAGTCAAGGATGCGTGTTGTGAAAGAATCCTTTGTGGTTTTGTATAATATAATCCAACCATATTTCATTTATACATTGAATATATATATATATAAACACTCAACGTTGCGTAGAATGACTATTATAAAACGAATATGAAATTGTGTGTAACACGATCCAAGAATAGTGTTGCGTATACTGCAAGCTAATACGGTGTTGCGTACAGTACAAGATAAACTTGGTGTGTTGTATAATAGAATACATCAATGAAAGTAAAATAATATTTTTCATAAATTCTCAGGGTGTTACATTCTACCCCCCTTAAAATGATTTTCGCCCTCGAAATTCTTCGGGGTTATAAATCGTTTACTATTCATAGAAACCCACATTGTAAAATAGAATACTAAAACTTAATTTTAAAAACTAATGTTTGATATGCAATGATTACCCAAAGTAACTCATCATTGGGTTTCCATATAGGAGAACATAGGTGAAAATATGGATATGGAAAAAAAATCTAACCATCAAGTTCTGATGGAGAGTGGTAGAGGACATGGCTATGAAAAAGCCAACAATCAGAAAGCCATAAATTTGTGATGATCTAGGGTACCATCTGATTCATCGGATATAAGGGCACTAGTACAACATTTTTTGATTTCAAGATCATTTCCCTAAAGTTGAAGAATTTGAATTAGAATAAATACTTAATTTATTTTGGTACAATCTCACTGTTGTTCGTGCCTTGAACAATTTCTGCTTCATCTCTTAATGAAATGAAGTTGAATTTGTCATTCGTGAAGTGTTCGTAGATCATGTGATAGAATGATGGGTCGTTCCATCTATCTCAAACAAAATGCTAGAAAATGTTCTTAAATATACATAAGTCGATCTATAGTGAGATTAACCATATATGTTTCCTAAAATGGACTTATACATCATATATCATACTGCTTAATATAATAAAACTAGTTTCTACTAACCAGGGACTTCCTGTAGGCCAGTGGTATACGATAAAGGCCAGTCGTACTTCAGTTGTGGGATCGATTCTCACAGCATTGTCTGACACGATGGGTTGTCATCCGTCCTACAGGTTGACCTTTTTCTAAAACTACATTACTATAACATCCCATCAATAATATCAAAAAAGGTTCTATCCTTAAACAATACTAACTTATGTCCAACATAATCCATTCCAATCTTTAGCCATATCTAAAATACTTCGGTCCAAGCTCATTGTATAAATAAAATGATTACTTGAAATGTCACATAACAATCACGTGAATTCCATCATTTATCCCCCATATACCATAGGATATATCTTGTTGGTCAAATTACAAACATGTGAATAACATAATCATGTATTCTCTTGAAAAATGAATACAGATTTAACCTTAGTGAAAACATGAATGCTGTCAAAAGTTAACTCTTTCCACATACCAAAATCCCAAAAATATCTATATAATCAAACCATAATATCACTTAGTCCTTATATCAGTCATGATCTCATGAATACAATCAAACATCTCATTATCTTCTTATCCCCTTATTATGCGCATATCATATACTTTCCAAAAATACAGGTACCATTCATCACACACTTTCAAAACGTAAGGAAATACAATAGTGTAACAATCCTTAGATGTCTCTTTATTCCATAGTACCCTAAGATTACTTATATAACATTACAGTTGATAAACATGTAATCATTCCACTACCTTCTTAATCCATTGACCAAGCTTCAACAATTCTTTCATCTCACATATCATTTGTAGTCTCTCCCTCATCATCAACATAAATATTACCCATTGGACCATATTGATTCTCTTTATGAGACTTTACCTTAGGGAATTGGTTTGAATAATTCCCGTACATTCCACATTTAAAACATTTAACAATTTTTGATGTCGTAGCAATACCATTATCCTCGTCCATGGTGTTAACTGAACCTTTTCCTTTGCACTTACTGGCTTTATGTCCTTTTCCACACCGAAAGCATCTTCCAGTTCCTTTGAAACATTCTCTTTGATGCCTCTTCCCACATGATATACATAGGGGAAATTGAACTTCCTTTCCTCTATGATCATCATAAAACTCCATCTTTTTCTTATTAGCCGAGTCAGTAAACTTACAAAATTTGAGTTTATTGATCATATTATGAGATTGCTGAATCGTCATAATAATGATGTTTGGACTTCCAAATCCATTTTAATTTTGTTACTCATGAAGAATATCATTCAATTTTCCATTATATCATCCATTATCGTGAATCTTCCTGTTTCCATCCATTTTCTAAACCCCAAAAAGAATAGTGTGAGAGGCAAAAATCATGCTAGGGAAAACAACATAGTAAAGGGGGAGTACCCTCAATATCTAACATCTTAGGTTAAATTCTATGATCATTACCTTAGTTCTAGGACTATATCCTATACGTATACTTATCCTTAGGGACATCCCAAGACATACCTTAGAAATATCTCTGGGGATCTCACTAACGTTTTCGCATCGTACTTTCCAATGGTTGACTAAACCATTCCTCTGATACCAACTGTAGAGACCCGAAGCATGACGTACATGAACATTACATTAATTTTGTGGAAAACTTAATACATAACAAAAACAGACACAGAAGGACCGTAATAGTTTAGTGTCTTTGGAAACACGGAATGTAATCTTCTAATCGTGGTGAAATATCTTCAACATCTCCCATAAAGATCTTCCCATTTTTTCTTACCTAAAACCTTTCTTTATATCCTGGGGAAAAAACATAAAAGTGTGATATCAAATGATCATTAAGGGTAAGCATGGATAAAATAAAACATACCTTATACATTTGAACTTAAAAACATGAACATAATGTTTAAACATCAAAAGCTTCAGCAATGACATAAATCATGGAAGTACGTAACACATAGATCATAAAGAAATATTAAGAATGATAAAATAGCATTGGAATAAAACATTTAATTATGGAAACCATTAAGCACATGATATTATTTCCATAGTATCCAAGGCATTTCTGCCAAGACTATCTTTGTGGACAAATTCCCTTTCTGAATCGAGTTCACTCCTCTTTCCAGTCCTGTATTACTGAACCGGTTTAACTTGCCATTCCAGCCATGTCTATCTAATGAGATATAAATATTTACCCAATGCATTGGAGGGAGATATAGGTCCCAACCATCTCATAATGAAATCAATCTTACTTGTGCCACAAAATAAACATACATCATTCATAATAATCCAATAAATAAAATGGGTTTCATAAACATCATCTCATCATCACATAATCCATATAAAAGAAATGGATATCATTTCATAATAAGAAAAGTGAAACCATGTAAATCATAGAGAAATTCCACTTGAAACATACACATGTGAAATAATGTCATCTTAGATGAAAATGGTTTTGATAAAACACTTTAAATGAATTCTTGAGGAAAATATCTTTTTTTCTTCAAAATCATTTTCTTTTCAAAAATTGTCAGGAAATTTTAGAAGAAAATGTTTTTTTTGAAAATAGTCATGAAATATTTGGAAGGAAGCTTCATTAAAATAAAGATTTATAAAACCATAAAAATCTTTTAATTCCGTACACGTAAAAAAACATTCTTATCGTACTTTTGTCAGAAAAGTCAAAAAAGTACCTCGTAACGTAAACAAAAGAAATATTCCTTACATACAATGTAGTAAAATTCAAAGTGGGTAAAAAGGACTTTAAACATACATGAAACCATTTTTATGAAACATGGAAATGGATGATAACAATAATCCCTGAAAATAATTACGAATAAGCAATCTCGGATAAAAATGAGATTTGAAAAATTATCCCTTACCTTAGGTCTGATATGTTTCGTACGTATCTGAAACCCATGTATAATGATTTAAATAATTTTATTTACTTATTACATAATCATATTCATTGTTATTATATCATATATGGTTCACTTATGACTTTATATTACCCGTTATTTTGTAAATTCATGTTAAAGTAGCATTTTGGGTAAAATCGTCTCATTTGTCATTCGTGTTTTAACTTGTAATTATTCATGTGATTACTTAGATCATGATTAACTATATCCAGAATTTAAAACAGGATTTATATATAATATATATTCAGAATATACATATATATAATATAATGATAATTGGAAATAAATACACCGTTCATGGAGACGGTAGGCCGTACGTAGGCATGAACGCTGTTTTCGTTTCATTATTGAATTAAAGGGAATTAAGTAGATGAAATAAATATATATATACATAAATCCAGTATCATTATTATGTCATATATTTCAGGATTACTTATTATATATACTTTATAATCATTCATGAATGGTTAATCATTGAGAATGAATCTCATCGCGTCGTGGAGACGGTAGTCCGTACGTACGCACGAGCGATGATATCATTCCCATGAACATGTAATTATATTCAAGTGTATGTATAATATTTAAGAATCAATATCACTTTACAATAATCATATATAGTCATTAATTACACCATTATACCCATCCAAGTAAGGTGGTGGTGGAAAATAGATTACACCACGGCGTGGAGACGATATTCCGTATGTACGCACGCGTAGTGATTTCTTTTTTCGTAGGATGGATAAGTTGTGAAATAGAGTTGTTTCATACTTATAATAACATATAAGTATATTAGTGATACTTATGTTATTACTTCATAATGAAACAACAAAAAAAGAAGAAGTGGAAGAAGAAATAAAGTTGAAAGAATCGGTAACGAACATTACCTCTTCTTTGAAGCGCCTCTTTGAGACCTCCTCTTAGGGCACTACAATTGGTCTTTGAAGAAGACCAGGACCTCTAGGATGTTTCTAGGTAAGTGTAGAAGATAATTTGGCAGGGGTTTCCAATCATGAAGGCTCAAATTGGTGTGAGGAAGAGAGGGAGGAGGTGCCCTTTTATAAGGGAGGAGAGGGGATCCTTTGGAATTCTTAAAAATATAAATATATAATAAATCTAACCCCACTTAAAAACCTCCAAAAATGACTCATATTCAAATATAAGATTATATAGGGTTTTAATATCATCAACCAATAAAATTTATACATGTTTTAAAATTATTTTAAACATTATCAACTTGATTTATCCTTACTTAATCAATTTAATTTTATTTGTGCTAATAAAATTCTGAATTTTAAATTATAACAAAAAATTACTTATTTGATGTGAATTGTCCATAATTGGATACGTTATAACATTATAGACCATATAAATATAAATTTATAATTTTTAAATATTTATTTGATTTTGAAACAATTTTATAATATGTTTTGTTTATAAAATAACAATAGTGTCAATTTTGACACTATTCATTTATATAAATTTAAATAAAATATATACAGAAGTAATGTTCGAAATAAAAGCTTTAATAGATTAATAAAAGGCCATATGTTTCTAGAAAATTAGTAGAGAACATTAAATAGTTCATATAATATTTATTTTATAATTCTTAAAACTATTTCTTTGGATTATCTCTTAATAAAATAATTACTACAACATTTTTGTATAATTTTTTAATAAACTTATTTGTTTTAAAAAAATTAGAAATAAAATCCTATGATGAATATATTCTATTAAAATTCACAATAATACTTTTACTAGAATTTATAATCTTAAAATCACAATAGTTAAATTGTTATATTTATTAAATTATAAAGGTGACAACTTTGGCATCATTTAAAATAAAAAAATTTAAGTGTCATAATCACCTTAATAAGGATCCAAATGGTCAAAAATTATGCCAGTGGATGCTTAGGATTTATATATACACTAATAATAAGTTTTGTGAAGATTTTTGGGCCTTTTTATATGTATTAATATTTCAATAATAACTATATTATTGATTTTTCACTAAATAAATAATTTCTGCATCATTAATATATAAGATAATAAGGTAATTAAATAACTCTTAAAAATTACAAATAAATTACCATGATATAGAAAAACATTTTATATTTCAATTGATTATTTATAACTGAATTTATATTCTGTATAAACTTTTATTAAAAATACTTTAATTATTAAAGTTGAGTGAGACATATTTAACTTTCCTTTAAATAAAATAAACTAAAGGTCTTAATCACCTCCAAGTGGGTTCTAATGGATTCCATTTCGACCCAAATATGACTTAAGACAAATTATAATCATCCAATTGTATTAATACAAGTATTAGGATAATTTTATAATATTATATTTACCCTTAATTACACAATTTACCTTTTACTACGGTAAATAAAATTTATCGTTGTTACTATTCATAAAGCCCAAAAATAAAAAGTAGTCTATTAATATAATTTGGACCCACGGATTCCAAATATGGAATCCATTTTAAAAAATTCAATAAAAAAATGTTGCAGAAATTAAATTAAAATTAATCCCGTTGTCGAAAGAAAACAGGTTTTTGTTTAAAACAGTGCAAAAGATTGAACTTATTTAACCTACAAATTCAACGTAAAATCATGGCTAATGACATAAATTATATTAAATGTTAAAAATATATTCTATTTATACTTTAAAACCATTCAATATTATTATTTGACCACATATGATATTATGATGAAAAAAGTTGTTTTTAATTAAAATATAGTGTGTTTTTACTATTCATTAAAATATGAATGCTATCAGAATAATATGAAAAATTAATCCAATGTAAAATTATATATCCTGATTCCAAATAAAAATTTTATTTTGTAAAATTGAACTTATAAACATGTCAAAAATTTGATTTAATGTGGGTGCGCCTACAAATGGAGGCAAAACTACATTTTTTTAAAAATACTTATTTTACCCGAAAAATTTATTTTGTTCTTATACTATGTTCTACAAAATCTGTAAGATGAATAAAAATGTTATAAAATTCAAATTTTAGTTAATACTATTCATAACAGATAGTTCATAATAATATTATAATAATGTATCGTTGTTTAGTAAAACCCGGTATTGCGTACAACACACGCTATCGAGGAAGGTCGTGATTGCGTGTAATGCAAGCCAAGTCAGGGTTGCATGTTATGAAAGAATCCTTTGTGGTTTCGTATAACAGAATCCAACCATATTTCATTTATACATTGAATATATATATATATATATATATATACACTCAACGTTGGGTAGAATGACTATTATAAAACAAACATGAAATTGTGTGTAACATAATCCAAGAATAGCGTTGCGTATACTGCAAGCTAATACGGTGTTGTGTATAGTACAAGATAAACTTGGTGTGTTGTATAATAGAATAAATCAATGAAAGTAAAATAATATTTTTTTATAATCTCGGGGTGTTACATTCTACCCCCCTTAAAATGAATTTCGCCCTCAAAATTCTTCGGGGTTATAAAGTGTTTACTATTCATAGAAACCCACATTGTAAAAAAGAATACTAAAAATTAATTTTAAAAACTACAGTTTTATATGCAATTATTACCCAAAGTAACTCATCATTGGGTTTCCATATAGGAGAAAATAGGTGAAAATATGGATATGGAAGAAAAATATAACCATCAAGTTCTGATGGAGAGTGGTAGAGGACATGGCTATGAAAAAGTCAACAATCACAAAGCCATAAATTTGTGATGATTAGGGTACCATCTGATTCATAGGATATAAGGGCACTAGTACAACATTTTTTGTTTTCAAGATCATTTCCCTAAAGTTGAAGAATTTGAATTAGAATAAATACTTACTTTATTTTGGTACAATCTCACTGTTTTTCATGCCTTGAACAATTTCCACTTCATCTCTTAAAGAAATGAAGTTGAATTTGTCATTCGTGAAGTGTTCGCAGATCATGTGATAGAATGATGGGTCGTTCCATCTATCTCAAACAAAATGTTAGAAAAAGTTCTTAAATATACATAAGTCGATCTATAGTGAGATTAATCATATATGTTTCCTAAAATGGACTTATACATCATATATCATACTTCTTAATATAATAAAACTAGTTTCTACTAACCAAGGACTTCCTGTAGGCCAGTGGTATGCGATAAAGGCCAGTCGTACTTTAGTTGTGGGATCGATTCCCACAGACTTGTCTGACGCGATGGGCTATCTCTCGTCCTACAGGTTTTCCTTTTTCTAAAACTACATTACTATAACATCCCATCAATAATATCGAAAAAAGGTTATATACTTAAACGATAATAACTTATGTCCAACATAATCCATTCCAATCTTTAGCCTTATCTACAATACTTCGGTCCAAGCTCATAGTATAAAGAAAATGATTCCTTGAAATGTCACATAACAATCACGTGAATTCCATCATTTATCCCCCATATACCATAAGATATATCTTTTTGGTTAAATTACAAACATGTGAATAACCTAATCATGTATTATCCTGAAAAACGAATACAGATTTAACCTTAGTGAAAACGTGAATGCTGTCAAAAGGTAACTCTTTCCACATACCAAAATCCCAAAATTTCTATATAATCAAACCATAATATCACTTAGTTATTATATCAGTCATGAGCTCATGAATACAATCAAACATCCCATTATCTTCTTATCCCTTCATTTTGCGCATATCATCTACTTTCCAAAAATATCGGTACCATTCATCACACACTTTCAAAACATAAGGAAATACAACAGTGTAAAAATCCTTAGATGTCTCTTTATTCTATAGTACCATGAGATAAATTATATAACATTACAGTTGATAATCTTGTAATCCTTCCACTTCCTTCTTAAACTATTGACTGAGCATCAACAATTCTTTCATCACAAATATTATTTATAGTCTCTTCATCATCATCAACATAAATATTACCCATACGACAATATCGATTATCTTCATGAGACTTTACCTTAGGCAATTGGTTTGCATAATGCCCGTACATTCCACATTTAAAACATTTTACAATTGTTGATGTCGTAGCAATACCATTATCCTCATCCATGGTGTTAACTGAACCTTTTCCTTTTCACTTACTGGCTTTATGTACTTTTCCACACCGAAAGCATCTTCCAGTTCCTTTGAAACATTCTCTTTGATGCATCTTCCCACATGATTTACATAGGGGAAATTGAACTTTCTTACCTCTATGATCATAATGAAACTCCATCTTTCTCTTATTAGCCGAGTCAGGAAACTTACAAAATTTGAGTTTATTGATCATATTATGAGATTGCTAATTCGGCATAACAATGATGTTTGGACTTCCAAATCCAGTTTCATTTGGTTACTCATGAAGAATATCATCCAATTGTCCGTTATATCCTCCATTATCGTGAATCATCCTGTTTCCATCCATTTTCTAAAACCCAAAAAGAATAGTGTGAGAGGAAAAAATCATGCTAGGGAAAACAACATAGTAAAGAGGCAATACCCTCAATATCTAACATCTTAGGTTAAATTATATGATCATTATCGTAGTTCTAGGACTATATCCTATACGTATACTTATCCTTAGGGACATCCCAAGACATACCTTAGAAATATCTATGGGGATCTCACTAACGTTTTCGCATCCTAGTTTCCAATGGTTGACTAAACCATTCCTCTTATACCAACTGTAGAGACCCGAAGCTTGACATACATGAACATTACATTAATTTTGCGGAAAACTTAATACATAAAAAAAACAGACACACAAGGACCGTAATAGTTTACTTTCTTTGGAAACATGGAACCTAATCTTCTAATCGTGGTGAAAGATCTTCAACATCTCCCATAAAGATCTTCCCTTTTTTTCTTACCTAAAACCATTCTTTATATCCTGGGTAAAAAAACAGGAAAAGGGTGAGCTCAAATGCTCAGTAAGGTTAAGCATGGATAAAATAAAACATACCTTATACATTTGAACTTAAAAACATGAACATAATGTTTAAACATCAAAAGCTTGAGAAATGACATTAAACATGGAAGTACGTAAGGCATAGATCATAAAGAAACATTAAGAATGATAAAATAGCATGGGAATATAACATGTAATTGTGGAAACCATTAAGCACATGATATTATTTCCATAGTAGCCAAGGCATTGCTGCCAAGACCATCTTTGTGGACAAATTCCCTTTCTGAATCGAGTTCACTCCTCTTTCCAGTCCTTTATTACTAAACCGGTTTAACTTTCCATTCCAGCCATGTCTATCTAATGAGATATAAATCTTTACCCAATGCATTAGAGGGAGATATAGGTCCCACCAATCTCATAATGAAATCATTCTTACTTGTGTCACAAAATAAACATACATCATTCATAATAACCCAATAAATAAAATGGGTTTCATAAACATCATCCCATCATCACATAATCCATATAAAAGAAATAGATATCATTTCATAATAACAAATGTGAAACCATGTAAATCATAGAGAAATTACACTTTAAACATACACATGTTAAATAAAGTCATCTTAGATGAAAATGGTTTTTTTAAAACACTTTAAATGAATTCTTGAGGGAAATATCTTTTTATCTTCAAAATCATTTTCTTTTCACAAAATGTCATGCAATTTAAGAAGAAAAGTTTTTTGTTAAAAATAGTCATGAAATATTTTGAAGGATTCTTCATGAAAATAAAGATTTATAAAACCATAAAAATCCTTTCCTGCCGTATACGTAAAAGAAATTATTATCGTACTTTTGTCGGAAAAGTCAAAAAAGTACCTCGTAACGTAAACAAAAGAAATATTCCTTACATACCATGTAGTAAAAGTAAAAAGTGGGTAAAAAGGATATTAAACATACATGAATCCATTTTTAGGAAACATGGACATGGATGATAACAATAACCCCAGAAAAAAATTACGACTAAGCAATCTCGGATAAAAATGAGATTTGCAAAATTATCCCTTACCTTATGTCCGATATGCTTTTTACGTATCTGGAACCCCTGTATAATGATTTAAATAATGTTATTTTCTTATTACAGAATCATATTCATTGTTATTATATCATATATAGTTCACTTATGACTTTATATTACCCCTTATTTTGTAAATTCATGTTAAAGTAGCGTTTTGGGTAAAATCGTCTCATTTTTCATTCGTGTTTTAAATTGTAATTATTCATGTGATTACATATATAATGATTAATTATATCCAGAATGTAAAACATGATTTATATATAATATATATTCAGAATATACATATATATAATATATCTATAAATGGAAAGAAATACACCGTTCATGGAGACGGTAGGCTGTACGTACGCATGAACGCTATTTTCGTTTCCTTATTGAATTGAATGTAATTAAGTAGATGAAATACATATATATATACATAAATCCAGTATCATTATTATGTCATATATTTCTTGATTACTTATTATATATACTTTATAATCATTCAGGAATGGTTAATCATTGAGAATGAATCTCATCGCGTCGTGGAGACGGTAGTCCGTACGTACGCACGAGCGATGATATCATTCCCACGAAAATGGAATTATATTCAAGTGTATGTATAATATTTAAGAATAAATATCACTTTACAATAATCATATATAGTCATTACTTACACAATTATACCCATCGAAGTATGTTGGTGGTGGAAAATAGATTACACCACCGCGTGGAGACGATATTCTGTATGTACGCACGCGCAGTGATTTCGTTTTTCATAGGATGGATAAATTTTGAAATAGGGTTGTTTCATACATATAATAACTCATCAGTATATTAGTGATATTGATGATATTACTTCATAATGAAACAACTAAATAAGAAGAAGTGAAAGAAGAAATAAAGTTGAAAGAATCGGTAACGAACATTACCTCTTCTTTGAAGCGCCTCTTTGAGACCTCCTCTTAGGGCACTAAAATTGGTCTTTGAAGAAGACCAGTACCTCTAAGATGTTTCTAGGGAAGTTTAGAAGATAATTTTATAGGGTTTGGCTGAGAATGAAGGCTCAAATTGGTGTGAGGAAGAGAGGGAGGAGGTTCCCTTTTATAAGGGAGGAGAGGGGCTCCTTTGGAATTCTTAAAAATATTAATTTATAATAAATCTAACCCCACTTAAAAACCTCAAAAAATGACTCAGATTCGAAAATAAGATTATATAGGGTTTTAATATCATCAACCCATAAAATTTAGACTTGTTAGAAAATTATTTTGAACATTATCAACTTGATTTATCCTTAATCAATTTAATTTTATTTGTGCTAATAAAATTCTAAATTTAAAATTATAAAAAAATTACTTATTTGTTGTGAATTGTCCATAATTGGATACTTTATAACATTTTAGTCCATATAAATTTAAATTTATAATTTTTAAATATTTATGTGATTTTTATACAATTTTATAATATGTTATTTTTTTAAAATAACAATAGTGTCAATTTTGACACTATTCATTTATATGAATTTAAATAAAATATATACAGAAGATATGTTCGAACTATAAGAATTAATAGATTAATAAAAGGCCATACGTATCTTGAAAATTAGTGGAGAATATTAAATAGTTTATATAATATTTATTTTATAATTCTTAAAACAATTTCTTTGGTTTATCTCTTAATAAAATAATTACTACAACATTTTTGTATAATTATTTAATATACTTATTTGTTGCATAAAAATTAAAAATAAAATCCTAGGATGAATATAAATCTATTAAAATTCACAATAATACTTTTACTGAAATTTATCATCTTAAAATCACAATAGTTAAATTGTTATATTTATTAAAATTATGAAGGTGACAACTTTGGCGTCATTTATAATAAAATAATATAAGTGTCATAATCACCTTAATAAGGATCCAAATGGTCAACAATTCGGCCAGTGGATGATTATGGTTTATATATACACTAATAATAATATTTTTTCAGATTTTTGGGCCTTTTGATATGTATTAATATTTCAATAATAACTATATTATTAATTTTTCACTAAATAAATAATTTCTGCATCATTAATATATAAGATAATAAGGTAATTAAATAACTCTTAAAAATTACAAATAAATTACCATGACAAAGAAAAAAAATTTATATTTCAATTGATTATTTATAATCGAATTTATATTCTGTATAAAATTATATTAAAAATACTTTAATTATAAAGTTGAGTGAGACATATTTCACTTTCCTTTAAATAAAATAAACTAAAGGTCTTAATCACCTCCAAGTGGGTTCTAATGGATTCCAATTCGACCCAAATATGACTTAGGACAAATTATAATCATCCAATTGTATTAATACAAGTATTAGGATAATTTTATAATTTTATATTTACCCTTAATTACACAATTTACCTTTTACTATGGTAAATAAAATTTATCGTTGTTACTATTCATAAATCCCAACAAAAAGTACACTATTAATATAATTTGGACCCACTGATTACAGATATGGAATCCATTTTTCCAAATTAAATACAAAAATTTTGCAGAAATTAAATTAAAATTAATCATGTTGTCGAAAGAAAACGGGTTTTTGTTTAAAACATTGCAAAAGATTGAATTTATTTAACCTACAAATTCAACGTAAAATCATGGATAATGACATAAATTATATTAAATGTTAAAAATATATTCTATTTATACTTTAAAACCATTCAATATTATTATTTGACCACATATGATATTATGATGAAAAAAGTTGTTTTTAATTAAAATACATTCTGTTTTTACTATTCATTAAAATATGAAAGTTATCTGAATAATATGAAAAATTTATCCAAGGTAAAATTATATATCCTGATTCCAAATAAAAATTTTATTTTGTAAAATTGAACTTATAAACATTTCAAAAACTTGATTTAAAGTGGGTGCGCCATCAAAAGGCCGCAAAACTACATTTTTTAAAAATACTTATTTTACCCGAAAAATTTATTTTGTTCTTATACTATTTTCTACAAAATGTGTAAGATGAATAAGAATGTTATAAAATTCAAAATTTAGTTAATAATATTCATAACGACTAGATCATAATAGTATTATAATAATGTATCGTTGTTTAGTAAAACTTTGTATTGCGTACAACACACGCTATCGAGGAAGGTTGCGATTGCGTGTAATGCAAGCCAAGTCAGGGTTGCGTGTTGTGAAAGAATCCTTCGTGGTTTCGTATAACAGAATCCAACCATATTTCATTTATACATTGAATATATATATATATATACACACACTCAACGTTGCGTGGAATGAATATTATAAAACGAACATGAAATTGTGTGTAACACGAT
Organism: Viscum album; assembly: GCA_963277665.1. Taxonomy (NCBI): domain Eukaryota; kingdom Viridiplantae; phylum Streptophyta; class Magnoliopsida; order Santalales; family Viscaceae; genus Viscum; species Viscum album. The sequence goes on from OY728157.1 coordinate 604,022,413, forward strand.
CCAAGAATAGCGTTGCGTGTACTGCAAGCTAATACGGTGTTGCGTATAGTACAAGATAAACTTGGTGTGTTGTATAATATAATATATCAATGAATGTAAAATAATATTTTTCATAAAATCTCGGGGTGTAACATTCTACCCCCCTTAAAATGAATTTCGCCCTCGAAATTTTTCGGGGTTATAAATCTTTTACTATTCATAGAAACCCACATTGTAAAAAAGAATACTAAACCATAATTTTAAAAACTAAAGTTTGAAATGCAATGATTACCCAAAGTAACTCATCATTGGTTTTCCATATAGGAGATCATAGGTGAAAATATGGATATGGAAGAAAAATCTAACCATCATGTTCTGATGGAGAGTGGTAGAGGACATGGCTATGAAAAATCCAACAATCACAAAGCCATAAATTTGTGATGATCTAGGGTACCATCTGATTCATCAGATATAAGGGCACTAATACAACATTTTTTGTTTTTGAGATCATTTCCCGAAAGTTGAAGAATTTGAATTACAATAAATAGTTATTTTTTTTTGGTACAATCTCACTGTTGTTCGTGCCTTGAACAATTTCCACTTCATCTCTTAAAGAAATGAAGTTGAATTTTTCATTCGTGAAGTGTTCACAGATCATGTGATAAAATGACGGGTCATTCCATCTATCTCAAACAAAAGGTTAGAAAAAGTTTTTAATTATACATAAGTCGATCTATAAGGAGATTAATCATATATGTTTCCTAAAATGGACTTATACATCATATATCATACTGCTTAATATAATAAAACTAGTTTCTACTAACCAGGGAATTCATGTAGGTCAGTGGTATGCGATAAAGGCCAGTCGTACTTCTGTTGTGGGATCAATTCCCACAGCCTTGTCCGACGTGATGGGTTGTCGCCCGTCCTATAGGTTGCCTTTTTTCTAAAACTACATTACTATAACATCCCATCAATAATATCGAAAAAAGGTTCTATCCTTAAACAATACTAACTTATGTCCAACATAATCCATTCCAATCTTTAGCCTTATCTACAATACTTCGGTCCATGCTCATAGTATAAAGAAAATGATTACTTGAAATGTCACATAACAATCACGTGAATGCCATCATTTATCCCCCATATATCATAAGATATATCTGGTTGGTCAAATTACAAACATGTGAATAACTTAATCATGTATTCTCTTGAAAAATGAATACAAATTTAACCTTAGTGAAAACATGAATGCTGTCAAAAGATAACTCTTTCCACATACCAAAATCCCAAAATTTCTATATAATAAAACCATAATATCACATAGTCCTTATATCAGTCAAGAGCTCATGAATACAATCAAACATCTCATTATCTTCTTATCCCTTCATTATGCGCATATCATCTACTTTCCAAAAATTCTGGTACCATTCATCACACACTTTCAAAACATAAGGAAATACAACAGTGTAACAATCCTTAGATGTCTCCTTATTCCATAGTACCATGAGATTACTTATATAACATTACAGTTGATAAACTTGTAATCATTCCACTACCTTCTTAAACCATTGATGGAGCTTCAACAATTCATTCATCTCACATATCATTTGTAGTCTCTTCATCATCATCAACATAAATATTACCCATATGACCATATTGATTCTCTTCATGAGACTTTACCTTAGGGAATTGGTTAGCATAATGCCCGTACAATCCACATTTAAAACATTTAACCATTTTTGATATCGTAGCAATACCATTATCCTCATCAATGGTGTTAAATGGACCTTTTTCTTTGCACTTACTGGATTTATGTCCTTTTCCACACCGAAAGCATCTTCCAGTTCCTTTGAAACATTTTCTTTTATGCCTCTTCCCACATGATTTACATAGGGGAAATTGATCTTTCTTTCCTCTATGATCATAATGAAACTCCATCTTTCTCTTATTAGCCGAGTCAGGAAACTTACAAAATTTGAGTTTATTGATCATATTATGAGATTGCTGATTCGGCATAATAATGATGTTTGGACTTCCAAATCCAGTTTCATTTGGTTACTCATGAATAATATCATTCAATTGTCCGTTATATCCTCCATTATCGTGAATCATCCTATTTCCAGCCATTTTCTAAAACCCAAAAAGAATAGTGTGAGAGGAAAAAATCATGCTAGGGAAAACAACATAGTAAAGAGGCAGTACCCTCAATATCTAACATCTTAGGTTAAATTATATGATCATTACCATAGTTCTAGGACTATATCCTATATGTATACTTATCCTTAGGGACATCCCAAGACATACCTTAGAAATATCTATGGGGATCTCACTAACGTTTTCGCATCCTAGTTTCCAATGGTTGACTAAACCATTCCTCTGATACCAACTGTAGAGACCCGAAGCTTGACGTACATGAACATTACATTAATTTTGCGGAAAACTTAATACATAACAAAAACAGACACACAAGGATAGTAATAGTTTAGTGTCTTTGGAGACATGGAACATAATCTTCTAATCGTGGTGAAAGATCTTCAACATATCCCACAATGATCTTCCCTTTTTTTTTTACCTAAAACCTTTCTTTATATCCTGGGGAAAAAACATAAAAAGGGTGAGCACAAATGCTCAGTAAGGGTAAGAATGGATAAAGTAAAACATACCTTATACATTTGAACTTAAAAACATGAACATAATATTTAAACATCACAAGCTTGAGCAATGACATAAAACATGGAAGTACGCAAGGCATAGATCATAAAGAAACATTAAAAATGATAAAATAGCATGGGAATAAAACATGTAATTGTGGAAACCATTAAGCACATGATATTATTTCCATAGTAGGCAAGGCATTGCTGCCAAGACCATCTTAGTGGACAAATTCTCTTTCTGAATCGAGTTCCCTCATCTTTCCAGTCCTGTATTACTGAACCGGTTTAACTTTCCATTACAGCCATGTCTATCAAATGAGATATAAATCATTACCCAATGCATTGGAGGGAGATATTGGTCCCACCCATCTCATAATGAAATCATTCATACTTGTGCCACAAAATAAACATACATCATTCATAATAACCCAATAAATAAAATGGGTTTCATAAACATCATCCCATCATCACATAATCTATATAAAAGAAATGGATATCATTTCATAATAAGAAAAGTGAAACCATGTAAATCATAGTGAAATTACACTTGAAACATAGACATGTGAAATAATTTCATCTTAGATGAAAATGGTTTTGATAAAACAGTTTAAATGAATTCTTGAAGAAAATATCTTTTTTTCTTCAAAATCATTTTCATTTCACAAAATGTCATTCAATTTTATAAGAAAAGGTTTTTGTTGAAAATAGTCATGAAATATTTTGAAGGAAGCTTCATGAAAATAAAGATTTAAAAAACCATAAAAATCCTTTCATGCCATATACCTAAAAAACATTCTTATCGTACTTTTGTCAGAAAAGTCAAAAAAGTACCTCGTAACGTAAACAAAAGAAATATTCCTTACATACCATGTAGTAAAAGTCAAAAGTGGGTAAAAAGGAAATTAAACATACATGAAACCATTTTTAGGAGTCGTGGACATGGATGATAAAAATAACCCCAGAAAATAATTACGAATAAGCAATCTCTGATAAAAATGAGATTTGCAAAATTATCCCATACCTTAGGTCCGTTATGCTTTGTACATATCTGAAACCCCTGTATAATGATTTAAATAATTTTATTTACTTATTACAGAATCATATTCATTGTTATTATATCATATATGGTTCACCTATGACTTTATATTACCCGTTCGTTTGTAAATTCATGTTAAAGTTGCGTTTTGGGTAAAATCGTCTCATTTGTCATTCGTGTTTTAACTTGTAATTATTCATATGATTACTTAGATCATGATTACTTATATCCAGAATTTAATACATGATTTATATATAATATATATTCAGAATATACATATATATAATATATCGATAAATGGAAAGAAATACACCGTTCATGGAGATGGTAGGCCGTACGTACGCATGAACACTATTTTCATTTCCTTATTGAATTGAATGGAATTAAGTAGATGACATACATATATACATATATAAATCCAGTATCATTATTATGTCATATATTTCTTGATTACGTATTATATATTCTTTATAATCATTCATTAATGGTTAATCATTGAGAATGAATCTCATCGCGTCGTGGAGACGGTAGTCCGTACGTACGCATGAGCGATGATATCATTCCCATGAACATGGAATTATATTGAAGTGTATTTATAATATTTAAGAATCAATATAAATTTAAAATAATCATATATAGTCATTATTTCAACCATTATACCCATCCATGTAAGGTGGTGGTGGAAAATAGATTACACAACGGCGTGGAGACGGTATTCCGTACATACGCACGCGCGGTGAATTCGTTTTCCGTAGGATGGATAAATTGTGAAATAGGGTTGTTTCATACTTATAAAAACATATCATTATATTAGTGATACTGATTTTATTACTTCATAATGAAACAACTAAATAAGAAGAAGTGGAAGAAAAAATAAAGATGAAAGAATCGGTAACGAACATTACCTCTTCTTTGAAGCGCCTCTTTGAGTCCTCCTCGTAGAGCACTAAAATTGGTCTTTGAAGAAGACCAGGACCTCTAGGAAGTTTCTAGAGAAGTTTAGAAGATAATTTGGCAGGGTTTTTCCGAGCTTGAAGGCTCAAATTGGTGCGAGGAAGAGAGGGAGGAGGTGCCCTTTTATAAGGGAGGAGAGGGTCACCTTTGGAATTCATAAAAATATTAATTTATAATAAATCTAACCCCACATAAAAACCTCAAAAAATGACACATATTCGAATATAAGATGATATAGGGTTGTAATATCATCAAAAAACAAAATTTAGACATGTTATGAAATTATTTTAAACATTATCAACTTGATTTATCCTTACTTAATCAATTTATTTTTATTTATGTTAATAAAATTCTATATTTTATATTATAACAAAAAATTACTTATATGTTGTGAATTGTCCATAATTGGACACTTTATAACATTTTATACCATATAAATATAAATTTATAATTTTTAAATATTTATGTGATTTTTAAACACTTTTATAATATGATATTTTTATAAAATAACAATAGTGTCAATTTTGACACTATTCATTTATATGAATTTAATTAAAATATATACAGTATATATGTACAAAATAAATTCTTTAATAGATTCTTAAAAGGCCATATGTATCTAGAAAATGTGTTGAGCACATTAAATAGTTCATATAATATTTATTTTATTATTATTAAAACCATTTCTTTGGTTTATCTCTTAATAAAATAATTACTAAAAATTTTTTGTATAATTATTTAATATACATATATGTTGCATAAAAATTAAAATTAAAATCCTATGATGAAGATAAATCTATTAACTTTTACAATAATACTTTTACTAGAATTTATCGTCTTGAAATCACAATAGTTAAATTGTTATATTTATTAAATTATGAAGGTGACAACTTTTCAATCATTTAAAATAAAATAATATAAGTTTCATAATCACCTTAATAAGGATCCAAATGGTTAGAAATTCGGCCAGTGGATGATTAAGGTTTATATATACACTAATAATAAGTTTTGTGTAGTTTTTTGGGCCATATTATATTTATTAATATTTCAATAAAAACGATATTATTGATTTTTCACTAAATAAATAATTTCTGCATCATTAATATATAAGATAGTAAGGTAATTAAATAACTCTTAAAAATTACAAATAAATTACCATGACAGAGAAAAAATTTTATATTTTAAATTAGTATTTATAACCGAATTTATATTCTGTATAAACTTATATTAAAAATACTTTAATTATTAAAGTTGAGTGAGACATATTTCACTTTCCATTAAATAAAATAAACTAAAGGTCTTAATCACCTCCAAGTGGGTTGTAATGGATTCTATTTCGACCCAAATATGACTCAGGACAAATTATAATCATCCAATTGTATTAAGACAAGTATTAGGATAATTTTATAATATTATATTTACTCTTAATTTCCCAATTTACCTTTTACTATGGTAAATAAAATTAAACATTGTTACTATTCATAAAGCCCAAAAATAAGTAGTCTGTTAATATAATTTGGACACACTAATTCCAAATATGGAATCCATTTTTCCAAATTCAATAAAAATAAGTTGATGAAATTAAATTAAAATTAATCCCGTTGTCGAAAGAAAATGGGTTTTTGTTTAAAAAATTGAAAAAGATTGAATTTATTTAACCTATGAATTCAACGTAAAATCAAGGCTAATGACATACATTATATTAAATGTAAAAAATATATTCTATTTATACTTTAAAACCATTCAATATTATTATTTAAACACACATGTTATTACGATGAAAAAAATTGTTTTTAATTAAAATATAGCGTGTTTTTACTATTCATTAAAATATGAAAGTTATCTATATAATATGAAAAATTTATCCAAGGTAAAATTTTATATCCTGATTCCAAATAAAAATTTTATTTTGTAAAATTGAACTTATAAACATGTCAAAAACAAGATTTAAAGTGGGTGTGCCATCAAAAAGCGGCAAAACTGCATTTTTTGAAAAATACTTATTTTACCCGAAAAAATTATTTTGTTCTTATACTATGTTATAGAAATTTTGTAAGATGAATAATAATGTTATAAAATTCAAAATTTAGTAAATACTATTCATAACGGCTAGTTCATAATAATATTATAATAATATATCGTTGTTTAGTAAAACCAAGAATTGCGTACAACACACGCTATCGAGGAAGGTCGCGATTGCGTGTAATGCAATCCAAGTCAGGGTTGCGTGTTGTGAAAGAATCCTTCGTTGTTTCGTATAAAAAAATCCGACCATATTTCATTTATACATTGAATATATATATATATATACACAAAATGTTTCATAGAATGACTATTAGAAAACGAACATGAAATTGTGTGTAACATGATCCAAGAATAGTGTTGCGTATACTGCAAGCTAATACGGTGTTGCGTATAGTATAAGCTAAACTTGGTGTGTTGTATAATAGAAGACATCAATGAAAGTTAAAAAATATTTTTCATAAAATCTCGAGGTGTTACAATGGGAGTAACAATCCAAAATTATAATTTCCTCCACGACCCCATAAAAAGCTAAATTTTCAGAATGTGGTCTATTATCTGATGAACTGGCATAGCAGTCTGTTGTGGAAATTAGCATAACACCATGATGATGTGTTCTCATGTTCCATGCACATTCGGTGATAATAAAATTGTATCCATTGATCAAATGTGACTTACATGCATAACCATGGTAATAGGACAAAAAGACAAAGCTCTTATTTCTAAAAAAACAGAGTCTATAGGAAAAAATCGTTACCTGAAATATAAATAAATAGTAAACTTAATTAAATATTATTTTTATTTAGTTATTACAGAAGTATTTTTACTTTCAATATCAACCAGGTAGAAAACCCTTTTCTATGCAAAGTCACATTCCTTCTCAAAGATAAATAACAATGCTTTCTATATATCAATTCTTTATGTTCCCTGTAGATAAAAATAATAATAGTTTAACAAATTTTTAAAATTAAAAGCGATAATATATGAGATACATTTACAATATACTTACTTGATATACTTATCGAACAAATCAAAATTTAAAACACTATGTGATGTTCCATCTCTCGCTCTTCAAGGCTTAATGTCATCAATGTAAATGATCCTAGAATTCCTCCTATATGATGATGTGATGGAAAAATGGGTTCAATTTCCTCATATTGTTCATATTCATTTCTCATTGGTCTGTTTATTCTCATAGTATGATCACACAAATACAAAGAGCATAAATCCATACATTCTTGATCCAAATAACTGTTCACAATAGAACCTTCAGGATAATTCCTATTCTGAACATATGATTTCAATGGGTTCATTTTTCTTTCAGTTGGATACATCCAACAGAAATCAACGGGTCCTCCACGAAGTATTTCAGTCTGATTATGGACAGTCTGATGCATCATGGATGTTAAAAATTATGGATGAAATATATTCTGTAACTCACACAAAATTAATGGTGTCTCTGCCAAAGGTTTTTATAATAATTATTTGGAAAAAAATTTAGAACAAATATTACTAAACAAATCACACAACTGATTAACTGAGACTCTTACATTATTGGACAAGAGATGATGGATTTTTATTGGAATCAAGTCATGCAAAATGACGTGATAATCACGAGTCATCAAATATTTTAGCTTCAACAATTTTTTGTTGACTCGTTTTGATATATTTCTTGAATAGCCATCAGGAACATTAATAGTCTCTAGGACTTCTAGAAATTGATTTTATTCAACAGGTGTCATCACTTAAGAAGCACATGGAAATTTCCATTTATTTTCACTAATACAGACAGTATGCAATTCTAGTCTGATCCCCCCAATATACCAAGTCACACCGAGATAGTAAATCATCTTTTGTATTCCTATTGACATTTAGAATAATCGAAATAAAAATTTCACATATATTATTTTAAATGATAATTACGTCTAAGCAATGATGTAACAAGTTGGTTGACCAGTACGACAACTCAATGAATATACTATTCTTCTTCCTATTGTAATAGGTATTGTTGGCAACATTTTTCCTCTTTATAGATTTCATTACACCCTTCCAAAATAATTAACTAAAATATTTAAATTCATTAATCACATCAGTTCCAGAAATATGCTATGGTGGATCGTCAGTCTCCATGGTATTGTCAAATCTTCGATGATTGTTTCTATATGTATGGTTCATTAGAAAGAATAGTCGATGTCCCATAAAACTAAAACAATGATGATATGTCAGTCTTTTAGATCATGTATTATTCATACAAACATGACATTATAGTTTTCCTTTTGTGATCCATCCATACATTATTTCATAAGCAGAAAAATCATTGATCATCCACAGAAGAGAAACACACATATGAAATGTATCTTTCGATCATGCATCTTTTGTGGGCACAATCACATTCAAACTAAGTTTCAACTCTTTTATTAAAGGATTCATGTATACATCTATATCATTGTTGGGATCAGAAGGGCTAGATATCAGTATACTCAAGAATGTGTTAGGATTCTTCATACACAAACATGTGGTATGGTTATAAATGGGTAAGAAAACTGGCAATGTAATGTTTGTAGTAAGAATCTACGAAAATGGATTAAATCCGTCACATGAAAGACCCAGTCTAACATTACACACGTCAGCTTCAAAATCAGAATATCAGGCATCAAATCTCTATCATTAAAATCAATCTGCAGGGTGAACCAACTATTTATTATTCATTTTTCTCTAGGTGTCATGACATCACATTTATTTTTGATATTTCATCAGACATGAAGAGGTTTTTTAATCTGGTGATCAATTGAAAGTGCCACATTACTTTTTGTGGCACACGAGATGGTGTTCTATCATCTTTTGGCTTCCATTAGGAGGTTCCAAATTTGATAAAATCATTTCTTTTAGCAATTTTAACCCAAAATAAGTTGTAATAATTAGGTCAAGTGTGAATATTTTTTGGGAATCCGTGTTCATCAACAAACTTCTATGCGATATAGTGGTTTTAGGTAATATCTACATTATCTGGAAGTATATCCTTCAAGAAGGTAAGAATTTAATTGATTGTAGTATTTGAAATCCCATACATAGTTTCCCTATGTAACAATCGGATTAAAAATTCCATCATTTCATTTTACCACATTGTCAGTATACTGGTGACGTCGCAGCATCATTCAGTTTTTTCACCCTATCAACATCATCATTTTTATTTGACACATCATGTGTGCTTGTATAGAAATATTTTTGGCTAGACACCCTTTCCATATTGTGATGCCGAATAAATGGAAACTGTTAATATATTGAATTCTTTAATTCAGTCCTATCATTTGAATCATCAAGATTTTAGGATTCTGTTTTCTCTCTATTGTGATTCCACACAGAAGTTTTTTTAGAAACTATATTTGGTTATATGATAGCTAACTACATAATGAATCTACCGTGTTCATACAACAGAATTATAACATGGGCAGTGTATGGGACCAGTAACTCAATCCTTGTCGATTTCAAAATATAAAACGTTGTTCAAATTATTCTGTAAATCGGTTGAAAAACGATCAGTTTCATACATCCAACTTCTTTCCTTTTGTAAAAAAATTTACAATAAGTCATTTCAAAGCAATTCAATATTATTGAAGTTCAATAAAAAAATATTTAGTTAATTGATAGTTTTTTACAATATATAAAAGAAAAAATGACACATTACTCTATATGAGAATCATATTAAGAAACACAAAAAAAATATATGTTATATAATAAAATAAGATACATAATTTATAATTCCTATATTAAAGGATTTCCCAGTAATATATTAGAAGAGGATCAAGGAATACATAATCATTAAGGGTCTTGTTGGGAGTACATGGGTTTTATACTTTAACATCTTCATGGAGATCAGGATGAGGGGTAGGACGAGGATCACTTCAAAAGTAGTTATGGAGTTATCAAGTATCACATTAGACATGGATTAAAGGATCCTAGGTTTAGTGACATAGATCATAGGTTGGTATGGTGTATTCATTGAATCATGTTCGAATTGATTTTGGAGAGGGACCTTAAAAAGTTATAGGTATGGATTTGATTATATTAATGTTATTATTTCCCTAATGTACTACTCGGTTTTTACAATCATTTATTTCTGATCTCATTTCTTGTTTTTTGTGGTTCTTGAAAGATTTCCTCCATTATTTTTAGGGCCTTAATAAAAGCCATTAGAAGAAGATGGATCATTATTAGAAATGACCAATGGTTCCTGTAGTGGTTATATGTTATAAACATCAATAGTATATCATGATCCATTATATTATGAATGTTGATGTTATTTTGGGTATGATAAAGTTTAAATATTATAAATATCACATGGTTTTTATAATTAGTGGATTTATTTTACCACCCCTAATGAAATAGAGTACATTATTTCTTGGGATTGAATCATAGAGGTCTGAAAAGTATTTCCATGCTGAGAAATGAAAGGGTCAATTATGGATTAGATGGTAGTTGTGGTTCTAAGAATGACGAGGCACTTATGTCTTGGCTATAACCTATAAACATGATTTAGTTTCAATGTTTCCAATCAGGTTTCTTGGTTCATTCAGTAAATTTCTTATTTAGAAACACATATAAAAAAGGATATCCAGGAATTGTGACATCCCTTACCAGGATTCCACTCATTAGTGACGTGAACCCAGATGGCCACATGGCCTAAAGCACATCTACCAAAATTTCAAATGTTATTGACTAAAAATGAGAGCCATTGGTGTGTCTGGGGGTGACTATTCCCTCAGTACATAAGTTTCAGAATTTTAATATTATGAGTTACAAAGTGGAAGAAAGATAACAATGGGATAATATTGGAAATGGATGAAAAAAACAAATCAGTAATAACAATTAATAAAAAAATCATTTACTGGATGATGGTAATGTATGTCTTGTATCAAGAGGAAAAACATAGTTACAACTAGTTTGAAGTAGTACTATACATGAGTATCAATAAATAATAAAATTTGACCTACCTTCTTGAGCTAAAACACAATCATCTACTACATGATCCATCTTATGTCATGTGAGTAGTCGTGAATCTGTAAGATGGTTATTCCCCTTATCTAAACAAATAATCATGTAGTTCATCTGGGTACTCAATGTAATCTTGATCAATTTGTGTGATACAATTAATGAAGGTGACCACCAAGAGTTACATAAATATCTAGTCTATTTATATAACATTTTAATATAATTATATGATAAAATAAAGTGACATCTAAAAAATATAAAATTGATTTCTATGGTTCTAGAGAAAAAATACCTTCATTTCCGATAGAGGGTAAAAGATTTAATTAATTAAATGGATTCGAATGAATAAATTCTAGGATAAATCAAAATAGAAAGGAAAACATATAAACATCAAAATCAAAACTAAAACTAAAATATTAGATAAATTACAATAAAAATAAGGTGCCGCTTAAGAAAATACCAAATTTTGGATGGGTAGGATGGAGATTCAGCAAGAGATTCAGCAGCTTGGATGGAATGGAGGAAGAGGAAGCCGAAGGAGCTCCTAGATTGCTGGAAGAGATGGTGCTGCTGAAAATTTTGGGGAAGTGCTCTAGTTTAGGGTTCTGTCTAACGAATGGGGGAGAGGAGGGGCTGTTTTTAATTTTGGGGAAACATTTTCCAATGGTTTTTAAAAACAGTTGGTAAAAATGTTAGGGCCACACATATACCAACCATTACATAGAACCATTGGTAAAAGGCCCCCAAAGCCATCCTTTAACCAATGGTTCTTTTTAAACCATTGGTAAATGTTTCTTATGAGGTGATTTACCAACTGTTTTAGGAAACTATTGGAAAAACCCTTCATTACCAACAGTTTTATGAAACTGTTGGTAAGGTTGTTATGGGAAAAACCCACATTCCTATAGTGCAAGTCATCAAAAAAATAGAATAAAAATTTGTTTTTTATTTTTTGAACATTTTTTTACCTTTATCCCATATTTAACATTTTCAATTCATAGTATAACAACATGTTCTTTTACTATTTCATTGTTTACGTATATAAAAAAATAAAATTATACCATAAATGAATTATCAATTACCCATTAAAATTTGTACAAATATTCTTACTAAATATTATATTATTAAGTATTTAATATCATTTAGTAAATAAATATTTTTTTATAAAATATCATTAATGGAAATTTTAACACCATTTATAACATATGTTTTTAAAAATATAATTGAAACAATATACAACCATAAAAACAATTTTAATGAATCCCTAATATACAAAGGGCATATGAAAAAATAATTTATCACACTAATTTTCAAAAATCCTATTGATTTTCAAATTTTTAATATCATTTATTTGGTTTTTTCAATATTTAAACTCTTATTATATCAGCTTTGGGATGATATAAAGTTAATTATTTATTCACTAAAAATAACACATAAATTTCCATGATAAATAAAAATATTTTTCAATTACAAATTTCATTTATAGTATTATCTATCATCTAAATTACCCAATATAAAAATATATATAGTTATTAAAGGATAACTACAAAATAATATATTATTCTTAAAAATAAAATACTTTTAACAGTCATAAAGTCATCCAAGTAGGACCAAGAGGTTATAAAATCTGTTCAATGCTTATTTTTGTTTGTAATAATTTATCCCTTTAAATTAGTATTTGTGTCCTGGAAATTCAACAATTTATCTAATATTATTAATACCATTAATTATTTTACTTACACTTAATTATGGATATAAAAATTATCAAAGTTACTATTTATATTATGTAAAAAATAAAAGGGACCTATTTACTAAATCCAGAAATTTATTATTTCAAATTTAGTAACAATATGTTAAATTTAAAATAATAGTTTATAATTATTTTAAAATTAATTATATATATGAAAGGCGAAAGGTCGTTATTAAATTTAAATCATTCAAAAGATTGAATTATGCTTGCACACAAAAACAAGGTGAAATTGAATTAAATGAACTCAATTAAATTATATAGTATAAAATTGATATTATTAATCTTTACAAAAAAATCCAATATGTAATTTAGCGTAATAAATTATTTAGTTGAATATTTTTCATTTAAAATTTATTATTTTTAACTATTCATCCATACATGAAAAACATAATAAAATTATCAAAAAATCATTCCATGATAAAATCGATTTTGAAATTCTAATAAATAACATTTTGTTTTAAATTATAATTTCATTTTACAAAAAAAAATTAAACAAAGGCACCATCAAAAGGGAAAAAACTACCATTTGATAAAATACAACTTTTTATGCTTAAATATGTATTCATTCAAATACAATGCCTATAAAATATATTGTATAAATTTGAATACATTTTTATTAACATATATAATATAGTTATTTATATTTATAGAATCAAATATAAGGTCTTGTAGATAAATTAAATATTAAATAATAATATTTAGTCGACCGTTTAAGGTCGATGTGATTTATCATGTATGCTATCAAACATAGTATTTTTATTTAAAAACTCCAGATGTTAGAAAGTGGGTGACATATTATTCTTCAATAATCAATATTATCTTTTATATCACATGTAATCATTGGATGCATATTTATTACATTCTATGTAAATTTTATGGGAAAAATGAATCTCATCACATTTCTAGGTTGTACAGTATCGTACAAACGAGTGTCATTATCATAGTATAAATGACATGGAATCTAAAAAGGTATATATGATATTATTATTAAATAACTATAATATTATTACAAATATAATATTAAATTTTTAAATCCATCATTATATCTATCTTTTAATGGTTTATATGGAAATGAGTGGCATCAGTCTATTAAGATGTAGTTCACCGCACACAAACTCAACTATTTTGATACCCATTTCATAGAAGATGAGTGATATAAGTCATTAACATAATATAAAAATTTATTAGTATATATAATATATTTAGGATATTATTTACTTTTTTTAATAATATTTGAATGAGTTGGATGAATAAAAAATTTAAAAATTATAGTTTATTAATATTAACTCTTCTATATACAACTTATTTAGGATTTCTGAAAAACAATTCCTATGGTGGATTTCAAATCAAACCAAGGGATATATGATTTTTGGAGTTAATTTATGATGTTATTTGGGTATGTATTTTCTGTTAAAAAGATCTCAGGAAGTGTGAATATTAGAGGAGTGGTGGTGGCCTTTTATAAGAGAGTGGATAATAGACATGAAATATTAGTAAACAATTAATTAAACCAACATTTTTATAATTTAATTATTCATTAAAATAGTCACTAAAATATATTAAATGATTTAAGGTTGGAATATTACTATTAATGAGGGTATTTAAATATTTTTATATAATTTAAATCAAAATATTTATTTACTTTAACCCTAGTAAATCAGAACAAACATTAACAACATTAAATAATTTTTACTGAAATTAATATTAATAATATAAAAAAATTACTTTTACATCATTAGATAATATAAATATTTATTAATAAAAATATATAATCATTTTTTTAATTTTTTTTCAATTATGTAAACAAATTCATTATAATAGTATACATGTATGGGCGACTAAAACACCGGGTTTTAGAGACAAAATTATAATAAGAATATAAGGATTTAATAAAAAACATAAAAAAGAAATTATTTAAAAATTAATTTACTAGTTTAATTGTAATATAATTATTATAAAGTTACTTAAGAACCAAATTGAAATTTAATCTATCCTATTTTATTTTTTTAAATGATAAGTTAGATTTTAATAAAAATCTATATATTTATCTATTCATTGTAAAATGAATCATTTTAGAAAAATTCCAATAATTCAATCTATGTTAGTTTTGATATTTTAATTTAAAAATTGTAGATAATTTTTGTTGATAAATATCATCTAAATGTATACAATTAACTTTGTCTTATGTACACAAAGGATGACTGAAAACCCTTTTACAAAAATAGATATATTTATATAAAATGTATTTTTCTTTTAAATGATTCATGTTTTATTTAAAATCAATAGATAAAAATTATTTTAAAAAAATATATATTAATATTCATAAATTTAATTTATCTTCAATGTTATAATGTTATAAATTACAATAGTTCATTTATACTCAGGGTTATGTGTTCTATGAGGTATCAATGAGATCAAATTTAAAGAGATATATTTCATTGTTTTAATAAGTTTACATATTCACGTCACATATGATATCGAATACAATGTTATTATTTTCTTGCTTTTGGGTGTTGAAAAATTAACACACACAGTAATGTAATTAATATTTCATTATTTATTAAATTTTAAATATCCCTTAATATTATAGAAGCTCTTTATTTCACTGAAATTTATATCTGGTGTATATAAATAATTTTGTGTTAAATTAAACCAATTAAATTGATTATGAGGTAAAAAAATGGTATACATTGAAATTTTACTGCATTTAATGGATCATTCCATTGAAACATATAATTAAATTATGGCCTAGTAATGAAACTTTTTTGGTGTCACATCCTATCAAAATATATACCAATCAATTCAGAGAAATGAATCAATATGAGATGATCAATAGTGGAGACCATATAAGAAAACCATGTATAAAATAACACCAATCGTTGTGTATATACAATTAAACTCTAATTTTCAAGTTCCGAATTTGAACGAGGATACGCCTATACTTAGAATTAAACATTATATCCTTAATATAGTAGTTGTGCTCATGTATCATATAAAAAAGACATATTATATAAATTAATATCATATTACACAACTAAAAAAAATAGTCCATATAAACAAAATTACATCCCACGGTCAATGATATACATATAATGATGAAAAAAGATAGTAGTATTAACATTATATAGGCTCATTGTCAATGAAACCATCATCAATATGATCTAACTCCAAACAATTAATATGAAATGAAATATCAACTACATGATAAATCATTTATATACCACTTGAAATACAAATAGAATTTCATACTCTACTATTGATCATAGTTATATAGAGGTATCTATATTTAAAATATTCTAAATAGAACACAATATTGTACTGTTATCCTCTTCAAAAAATCATGAAATAATAAAAACTATGATAAACCATAAATTACAATGTAATATTAAAATTGTATCCTTATATGTAAAATCAACCATGATCTATCGCAATGTGACCCCAAGAAACCACCATCATAACATGATTGAATAAAAGTACAAGAAATAGATAAATATAAACCTATATAATTATAGAATCACTACAAAATAGACAATCATCTTTTTCAAGAATTATAAAAAAAGGTTTCAAACACATTGAGAAATATATGGGTGTAATTGAAGTTGGTAAAAATTAAACAACTTATTTGATAAAACCCAACTATACAAAGTTCAGATACAAAGATATCTCCCATGTAAATATAGTATAATAATCCATAATGAGTGTGCCAACTACTAATGTTATCCTAATAAACTCGTCTGACATTAAAAATTATTACCAAGAGTATAATATAGTTGATCCCCAAATAAAATTTCTCAAAAATCAATCGTTAATGGGTATATTCTTTTTTGAATCATAAAATAGATACACGTATAGTTTTATTCATAATTAATTTTCTCAATTTAGTCAAAATACAACCAATAAATTCCATGGGTGATCACTCCCTATTTTTTTTAATTTATTGTTGAATTATATAATCCATAATTCTACATTAATAGATAACATAATCATTGAATAGTTTTTTTTACTTCAAAAATATGGAGATATCTATAATTATTCAATAACAATACCCACATTATATTTATCAATCATACACGAGGATGATGTATTTTATATTTTCAATAAATCATTACTTATTATAGGTTAATTTTGATGATTTTATTCAATAATGTACATGTGATAATTAATGAACACTATCAATTATAGTCTTAAATAATTTTTGTTAAAGTTTTGTAAATGATATATTAGGAATGTTTGAATTTAATTTCATTATTTTCATGGAATCATATAAATAATTTTCATGGATTATCCATGTAATTTTACAGATATTTAATTTTGTTAAAATTTTTTTGATCTCTTTTAGATGGCCTTAGAATATTTTGAATGTCTTGTACATCGTTTTGACTAATTTGTTAGATTCTATAATTATATTCGTAATAAAACAATTTAGTGTATGATAGACACATAAAAATATGATTTACTTTCTCATTTGATACAAAAACATACTATGGATGAGTAATTCTTATCATAGTTTTGAAATATTCCACCATGTTAGAAGAATCAACTATATATGATAAAGGAATTAAATAATTAAATATGAATTATATGATATTATATATCATAATAAATGATCATATAAAATTTTACAATGCATAATATGAGTATATTGTTTATGACAAATCTATGTAAGAATTATTCCTTCATAATATGAAATTTGTGTATGAATTAAATATCATATGAAAAATATCTTTATAACATATCAGTTAAATAATTTAATTGTACATTCAATTTTATATATTACTGTTTATGAAATAATATTATAAAAATCACATGTTATTAACTAAAATTAATCTAATGAGTAATTTTTATGATTTAATATTTGATAATGGATCAGTTTCTGATGTTGAGGAGAAATTCACAGTATAAGCGTTTCTAGGTCACTATGAATAGTATCATGTTGATGTGGAAGATGATTAAAACTGACTTATGTGTTGTTGTATTTTTGTATAATTTTACAACTTTTTATTCCATTATCACAGGGTAGTTAATTTGTCAATTATTATAAAATATTCAGTTAAGTATTAAAAAAATTAGGGAACAATAATATTTAAAACGATATAGTTGATTCTATGAATCAACGAGTTTTGAAAATTTTAAATTGGTAATAATATTATTGAAAAATGTCGACTAATAAAATAAGGTAATAAAATTAAATATTTTTATGACAGATGGAACAGCTTATCCACCGTGTGAAGAATAGTGATAACTAGTGTTTGGAGAAAGGGAATAATGATAGACAAGAAACACTATTGTTAGAAGTAGAAATTTATCACATTATATCAAGTATATATAAAATATTTATTTTTGGGATATTTATTCAGAGTTTTTTTATTGTATATATTCAATTAAAAATTCTTCAAACATTAATTTTTGGTGTGAAAATATTATGGTAGGTTCGTTGTCATACCAATTCATGTGGCTATTTTTTATATTCAATTTACATATCAATGGGTGGTGGATAGAAACAACTATATTAAAAGTAGTTATCCAATCAAAGGGAGGATACCCTAAATTACTAATTTTTTGAACAATATTACAATAATTCAATATTATTTGGTTGATAATACAATTACTATATAAGAAGAAGGTAATAAATAAAATTAAAAAAAAATATAATCAATGTTTCCAACTACTCCCCCACTAATATGTTCAAATAACAACCTTTTTGATCCTTAAAATTGATATTATATTTAGGATATCACTTAATGATCTCCTTTTTTTATCTTGTAACACTATAACTCAATTAATATGAATGGGATTATAACTATTAATTGAATATGCATTCATTTATGAATGGAAATAAGGATTCTTTAAATATTATCCATGGGAAATATGTTCATGATAAATTTATTCTTTTATTTATTATCTCAATCAATATTTATTCATGGTCTCTGAATAATAATAATAATGATGAAAATGATAGAAAATATAGGAATTTACAACATTATTAATTATCATTAATTGTGTTTCAAACGTTGATATGATTAAAAACTTATCATTAAGGATTGAAAAAAAATACAACTTATATGAAAGGAATAAGATGGAAAAGGGTGAAAACTGAAAAAAAAATCTAGAAAATAGTTTGATGTTATTGTGTTATAAGAAGACGACTCTATTGATTATTTTTTACAAGGTATAATGTTATTGTGAGCTCTATAAAATTCTATAGATAAAATAAAAATAATCATTATGTGTAAAATATTTAATGATAACGACAGCTAAAAAATTTCATGCCATGATCATAGAATTGAAGATAGTTATATTAATGAGTTAACTACAGATGAAATACACAACACACTCTCTAATTATAAGATAAAAACAATAATTGATATTAAAATAATAGAAAACAAATGGAGGGAATTATTATTCAAATAATTAAATGATATTAAAATATTATAAGAACATAATTATCATTTGGGGAAGAAGATATAGATAACTATGGTACTACTCATTACCTAATTTCATAAAATTTCTAAAAAGGAATACAAGGAAAGTAGGAATGAAAATTATTATTTCAATTTATAATCTTTTTCAAATGTGTTCATTGATTTTATAAATTACAAACGAAAATTGATCAAAATATTATGATGAAAAAATAGATATGATTTCATTCAACAAAGGATGATTGCAGTATTTAACTCAATCATTGTTGAATAATAAAACAATCAAAAATTGTGTTTTTAGAATAAAATTTTTAATATATAGGTGATTTTTTTTCAAACAGAGATGTGGGAAATAAATATGACAAGTCATATATAGAAGCAACAAATGTGTTCCATAGAACACAATAAATATAGTTGTGGTCTACAAAAAAAATATAATTCATTGGATAATAATTATTACATGGATACAAATGAAAATAAAAAAGAGAGAAAATTAATATATATATATATATAAATATATTAATAAAAATAATTGTAATGTTTAGATAAGATAGTTTCTAAATCATGTTGTTTCAGAAAATAATAATAAAATAGAGGTTGGGAATGATGACTATGTTGAGGAAGTGAAAAAATCTAGACATTAAAATGTGACAAGTAATATGATTGCTGACGATATAACCCCCACTATTTTCCTTTCGTATATGGATATTGATTTATTAAAACATTGAAATGAAGTGAAAAAAATAAAAATAAATAAATAAATAAAATACCACAAGAATTTTATTAATAGAATGTGTGAATATTAAAATATAAAAAAAATTCATCATTTTTATTGTTCATAATAGTTAATACAATTTTAAAAAAACATCATTTAGAATTTTTACAATGGAATTTCTGATCTCAAAGTATATATGGAAATAATAAGAATTAGTTTCAACAGAAAATATAGTGAAAATTTTCATATTTACCTATGCCAATGGAATGAAAATAATATTAAAATTTCTATGATAGTATTTTATTTTTAGGGATGGAATATACATGTTGTTTTTTAATAATACAAGACATTTTTGAATATCAAAATAAATAGATTCCTATACAAAAACATAATTTTTACCAAAAGAAAATATTATTGGGATTTTTTTTGTTCTCGTGCTCATGGTCATAATAGAAACAATTATCATTATCATATGTATCTTCCTAGAATAAAGAAAATGTAGTCATCTGTGATGTGTTAACAATAGTGGTTAGTGAAAAATTTCAAGCATAAGTTTTATAAAATGAAAACTTAATGGAAAGTTAGATTTTAATATATGAAAAAACTAAATGAGATGTTGTGGAGATATTGCTAAATCATATAAATTTACATTATTTATACTAGATAAATTTAAATGTCATCATAAAAAATCATGGTTTGTAGGATATTAAAGTAGTGTTTTGGTTTATTAGTTGTAAAACTGATAAGACATTGATTATATATAGTGAATTTTCTTTTCATATGTTCAGATATTTCAGAAACATGGTGGATGCATATAATTTTGAAAGAGGGAATGATAAATGTGGAAATGATGTCTCCCCTTAAATTATAGGCATTAATGTTGGAAAAATTATGAAAAATTGTAATTGTTTTAATAATGTGTCATATATTTATGGGATGAAGCAATAACTAATGAAAATTTATATACATTATGATCATTCAAAAATATTAAAACTAAAAAATATATTCATTATAATGGTATGTAAGAGATGATTTATTATGGAAAAGGGGGTAGAACTGAAATAAATGTATTTTGAATTAGGGATGCAAGATCAAATTTTTATTTGATCTTTTATGTTATGGATAACATAAAATATAGAAGTATCAGTAATCATGGAAGAAAGAAAAATAAATTTTCAATAAATTAATAGGATATTAGAATCATTATCATACAATCAAAAATACTTATTCCTCATATGTGTTCCTTATAGTGGGAATATTTATTTTTGACTATAATTTCCCCCCAATATCAAACCTTATTTGACGGAATGGATATTTGTGAAGGAAGTATATATCCTCAAGAAATTAATATGTTGATAGAATACTATTTTTATGGGTTTTGTTATATTTATCTTCTATATATCGGAAATCATTATTTATAGTGCTTACTATATGTGATGAGTTCAGTTCTAAATATATGAATTAGTACATGAATTCCATGAAAAACAATGTCAATACTAATATAACCCATATATAGCACACTCTATAATATTTACCTCTATATATCCACTCACCTCATGGAATTGTGTCTCCTTTATTATCCTCTTCACATATTGATTTATGCTTTTAAAAATCTAGATTATTACAAGGATGAATGTTTATCAGATTCACATGAGCTCTTTAATTCAGATAAATCATCAACATTGAGGTATTAAAATACATTATTAGAATATTAATTAATAAATTATAATTTGTACTATAAAATATTATTATTAATTTTACGTAAATAGTTTTAATTAGTTGTATGTTGATGTAAATAATAGTAATTAGTTATAATTATAATTATTTAGTTATAATTTGAAGTATCTAATTGTAATAAAAAAATAAATTATAATTGATTAATAAATAACTATATTTATTATAACCTAGAAAATATTAATAGATATAGATAATAATTAATAATAATTGACACTAATTACTAATTAGTAGTAATGTATAGTTTTTTAGTAATTAATGAGAGACATTAATAATTTTTAATAATTAGTAATAATTAACATTAATTAGTTGTAAATTGTTAAATTTATACTTAATTAATTAAAATTTGTATTAATTAAAAAACAATCGGTGGAAATTATAAAAAATATAATGGTAAATAGTATAAATTAGATAAAATTTGTGTTTATGATAACTGATTAGTAAAAATGTGTGGTAATTTGTAAAAATAGAGATAATTAAAAATATATACAAAAAATTAACTGTAATTAGTAAAAAAATATTGGTAATTGGTAAATATTAGTTGAAATTAAATTTAATTAGATTATATTACTAGTAATTAGAAATAATTAGCTAAAATTAGATATATTTGTTAGTAATTAGTAATAATTACTAATAAGTAGTCGTAATTTTTATAAATAAGTAATTATAAGACAAAATTAATGATAATAATAATTAATTATTTAAAATGTGTGTTAATTAATGGTATTTAATAATAATTATATGTTGCTATCACTAATTACAAAAAAAAATGGTAATTGGATAAAATTTGTACAAATTTTTAATAATTAATAGATAATAGAGGTACCAAATTTTAATTTTATATAATTAAATTTTGTTATATAAATTAGCTGATTTAGAAAAACATTTTTGCAAATTAGTTGTAATTTGTAAAAATTATCCATAATTAATATTAGTTAGTAAATATTATGAGTAACAAGATATAATTAATAATTGTTATCATTAATGAACTTCAATTAGTTTAATTAATGGTAATTATTAAAAAGAGTTGGTAATTAGTGAAAAATAGCTTCAACTAGAAAAAAACTAATAGAAATCCAAAAAACAATAGTGGAATAAAATAACAAAAATTATCCCTAATTATTCACAATTAACAATAATTAACAACAATTATTAATATATGGATGACTAAGGGGAATTAGTGAATCATAGTGTAGAGGGAATTATGTTGACCAAATAGAAAAAGGATTATAATTACCCTAGGTTTAGAGTTATATGTGGAGATAAATTTTTGGGTAAAAAATGAGTGATGTAATAGGAAATAGGTGTGAGAAATAATAATTTTAGTCTCATTGATATTCCTTCCATTTTTTTGTATAATCTCTCATCGTGATAAAAGAAGTTTTTACTGATAATCTTAATGTAAATACATATATATATATAAGAATATATTTTTTCTTAATGAATGATTTAACCAAAAATTATATATAATCCACTTAGTGTCTCATTTCATCAATCACATCTACTTCCTTATAAATAACATACATCTTTATCCATGAATTTAAATTCTCCAATTTGTCTAAACCTTGGAGTGCGGAAAATTCATTCCATCTGTTATCACCTATAACCCCTCCACTCCCTAAGTCTCTTAGGCCCATATGTCATAATTTTTTACCTTACTAGTAGTTATTAGTAATATGTTAAAATTAGTGATTACAAAATAATTCATGGAATTTTGATAGATTTGATAGAATTTATAAGAAAATTGAATTTTTTTATTTTATAATTTTTTTTGAAATAATCTCATCAAGATATCTAATGAATCACACTATTTTATTAATTTTTTTATAAAATGTTTTGGATCAATAATGAAGAAAAATATATTATTACATTATCTCCATTGAACATATCATAACAAAAATAAAAACAGTTAGAGTATATATATTTTATATATTATTGGTGTGGATGCACTTTTTTCATTATCTTCATCGAAACCAAAACAATTAAGAATGGAAAATTATGTGTCCATGTCTGAAATGTGTTTTAAGTATATATGAAACATTTACGATCATTGGTGTAATCTATTATGTTTTTATTTTTAAAAAGACTATGTTGTTGGTATCAATAAGGTGAAAAAATATCCCAATAAAATAATAATAATTTTATTACAAATCAATCATAGTTTCAAACATTACTATTTGTGGTTTTTCTATACATCTTTTAAACAAACTATTACTAATAATGATATTGATTATACTCATGATTTGTAACTGCATTTACTTATTGAGATCCTAATGTATTCTATGTATTCCTTATATCATAGATGGATGATTGTAAAATTTGAATAGGTTACTAAATTTATGGAAATTAAATATGATAAGAGAATTTAAAATCATTATATTGAACAGATATTCATATAGGTTATATCATTGTTTCAAAAAGGAAATGTGTTGCTTATAATTTTTTTTGAGAGTAAGTGTATTGTCCATAATTTGGGTATTGGTGATCAAAATATTAATTCACATTGAAATTATTTATACTTATATAATGATTAAAATGAGTACTCAGTCAGTTTTCTGACATGTTTTTATTCAATGTATAAAGGAGCTCAATAAGGGATGACTGGATTGTTTCCCCTTAAAAATTTTAAGTATTTATCACTTACACCATGTCTACAACATTTATTTATGGCACACAAAATAGTCACAATGATGGAAAATAAAAATGAAATATTTCAACTCATATAATTATAAATCTCCATATAGAGGGTGTTTCGTGGAAACATTTTGACAAGGTATATCCTACCATTATATCTGAAGCCTATAACGTATGATAAAAACTTTCGACTAATTGGTTCTGTGCATTTTTTTCTTATTATATTAAATATTCTTATTGTCCAATCTATATAACTCAGTACAACATACCTATAAAAATGTTGATGAATGATAGATATATGATTTTGACATTTTAATTTTAGGACATCCAATAATGAATATTGAATTTTATTTCAATCAATTGAGTGATGAGTTAAATTTACTACAGTTTAATGGTGTTAGTACATATAATGTTTTTAAAACAAAAACATCCAAAGGATATTTTTTATTAATGTGAAAAATAACATCACAACATGTGACATGTTATCTGGTAGGAGTAAAGAAGGTCAAAAATAATTTCCATGCTATATGAGTGATAGAACAAATTTATTCTATTCAATGGAATAAATTTGTTTTAAAAAAATCACATTTCTTCCAACTAATTGTCCCTTTTAAAGGAATTTAAATTACTTTATAATATTTATAATTCACGGGTATGGAACTCCAATAGTGATATCTTGTGTGGATTAAAAATCCCTTCTCTATATTATCTCCCATTATCTCTGGACTAATTATAATTGATAAAAAATGAGACTTTGGGAATGATCAAAATTGGATAAAACAATTTATTTTTGGGATCTTAAATATTTGTCAAATTAATTTTTATTTCACATGTGGTTTATAATTAATATTAAAAATAATTTTGTTTATATTACACTTTATAATGTTTTAGAGACACATAGAAATAACAAAGATAATTTAATGTCATGAATAGACCGTGAAAATTTTTACAGTCGACCCGAAATTGAGTTGTTTGAAAATGGAATATCCTTGAGCATGATAAAAATAAAGTCATATTACATATTCTCTGAAAAAAATATATTAATTTTATTATTACGTAAACATGTAAAACATTTTCATTGGTCATCCATAATTAATTATTAAATTTGATATTAAATTTTCAACATTAAAAAATAAGTAGAGGACTTGTATAGTTATGATGGATTTACCCACAAAAGTTATTCATGTAAAAATTGGAAAAAATTATATATAACAATGAATGATGGGTAGGTTTAAATGGAGAAGCTTATTTACTAGATAAAATTTCAATTTTTTATATTTTCCCATTATTATTAACTGAAATATCTATAATAATTAAAACGGGATATAATTAAATTTATTTTAATATTCATTGAACATTCAATTATCATCTTTTAATCAGTATAAAATTATCTTTGGTGGATTTCATTATTGTTGTATTTTAGACGATGAATGTCACATGCGTCATTCATAAGTTCTTCTCAACTGCGATGAAATGAAATGATTTTAATAGTGGAATAACCAATTACTTAATAAATAATCTTTTTTAAAATTAAATTTATTTAATTTTTATATTAGATTATACAATTATCATTACGAAAAAGTATTCCAAATATTTGAGTAATTTAACATGAAATGGACAACACCATAATTTTCCTTAAGATTTTTAAATAAAGGTAATGTAATTTTTTTTGTTTTACATTTGTAATTAAATTATGATTTTTTATATTTAAATTTATTTTAATATTTTTTTATTTCCAAAAAAACTGATTAAATTATTAATCGATTATTTGTATTGAGTAAAAAATTATCTAACATGGTTGGTTCATATAATTATTAGTTGGTGAATGGTTTTGGATTTCATAAACAAGAATAATATGAATAAAAAACAATAAATAGAGGAAGTTTCCTAAGATAATATCATCTTAGATAATGTGAATTGGACCTCTATAACATGAGGGATTAAATAATGAAACTTCTTTATAAAGGAATGAAATATGTAAAGATTCTAAAATCTTATTGGTCAGATACTGATGGAGGCTTTAATGTTATTCCACATGGTAGAATCGAGGTCACCAACTATAAAATACTTCTATTCGTAATGGGCCTATTATTATTATCTCATTAAAAACATTATAGTTACTATTAAAATTATTGTTCCTTTACAATATAATTAATTTATTTGTGGATAAAAATAAAAAATATCCTTGAAAAATCATTTCATTATAAGTAAATGTAGTTTTTCAGATGTTAATGGAATTGAAATTTATCCAGATACATATCCAATTACATGTATCTATGAAGATACATGGAAATTTATGATAAACCCTCATATATATGGGATGATGTTGATGATGTTGATGATTATGTAAAAATTGAATTTGAAAAAATAAGAGATGATGAAATTGAATTTTCTATATAAATTGATAATTTTTAAGAGGAAGATGAAGATGATAACAAAATAATATACGAATATCAGGATGTATAAGAATAATTACACAATTTCATGAATGTATATATATTATTATATATATATATACATTATTCAATATAAATTAAATTATGAAATATTTTTCAATGATTCGTATGGATGATAATTATTTTGATGATATGTTCCATAGATTCTATGTGGATGTGTTTCATAATGATGGGCCTGATGATTCACTATCTGAGACTCATGTTTCAATATTTTCATCATAATCTCATAGGGGTCATGGTCTTTAGATATTTTTAATTTTGGACCCAATTCATGAGCAACATTAACATCATGATTTCGATCCATGTATATAGAGGAATATGCATTTTTGTATTTTAGATTATTTTCATTATTTACCATTAATATTATTTACATAATTGATGTATTAATAGTTTTGTTATATTTTCTATTTTCCAATAGTAATTTTCATATTGTTTTATGTAATGTTAGATAAATTTTCCCCCATAAATTTCTAGTGCTTGGGTGACATGGGATTAGATTACCATTGATGTTTGGAACCTGATGTATGACCGTTAGATTGTATGAAAGTATATAATTTTTAATTTGATTTTTTTTTATTTTGTAACATTAAATTTTTTGTTATTTGTAGGGATTATGGTATCCCATTAAGAATATTATGATAAACATTATCTGGGAGTAGTGTGAGGAATGTATGCCTAAACGCTATTGTTATTTATTTTCAAAGTACCATGATGAGATCCATGATGAAAGATGGAGTCACTATTTTTATCAATCTTGCTGCATCCATCATCCAAATTACATATCCTCCCATGTTATATGATTTTTTGTTCTCATAATTCATTGGAGATAATTTTTAGAGGAAATCATCTTAATGTGGTATTAATTAGGGAGGGTTGGATGAAATTAATTGTGCTAGTTATCTAATAATTATTACTTATCGAAGAAATTTGGTATGTACTTTTATTTAATAATTCATAAAAAAATAAATTAATATAAATATTTAATATTCATATAGTAATTTGAGACTTATTATTTTATAGAGTTTTATTTTTATATGAGGGGTTACACAAATAAAATCATTAGAGATATTTTATGTGGTTCACAGTGTCATATTTGTGTAAGTAATTTGTTTTGAGTTAAAAAATTAAGTGGAAACAATAATAATAACCATTTTAAATTTAAATTTCATTTGAATGAATCATATATGGATGTATATTATCGTACACATGATGATATGTTGTCCATGACTATGTGATATACCATAAGTGTGTCAATATTTTAGGAAACTCTATGATTGTATGAAACTCAGAATACTTTTGATAAAGGCCATATAGATGGTATCAGTTTTTTATTAAATGTTGGAGGTTATTATGTTATTATTGCATGGGAATGATTATATCAAGGGGAACACTTATGAAGTCATCATAATTCAAAATGTGATATCATAAGGATTCATCGTCATTAGATTCAATGTATTAAGAGAATCTCATAGAATATATTTTTATTATATAAACCCTGTAAGGTGAGTGTGAAGAGGTTCAATGACTGTATCAATAGTAGCGGTAGGAAAACATCAATTGAAAATGAAACATAACGAGGAGATGATGGAGTACTTATGATGATTATAAAATGGATTTAGTATGGATTTACTTCCACAACCTCCTCTAGATTACACCCTTGATAGTGATTGACACATTTTATGAAAAGTTTATTTTTATAATCATTGAATGAAAATATTATGTATTATATTTTTATTTATTTAATTGTTTACAATTTTATATATTTTACTGTTGTTTATTTTTTTATTTTTTTATTTTATTTCATTACTTAAAATGTGATATTCTCACATTGCCTAAAGATATTTGTGAACAATTTTCTATTTTATTAAAAATAACTTTTTGTGACATGAAAAACTATCTTTTTAAATGATCACATATATATAACAAGTGGAAAATTATTTTGATGTGGGAATTAACCATTATAAAAAATATCATTGATGGGATGAACCACAAAAAATCATTTATGATTCATTTTTAGTAACATCCTACTTTCCATGAGAACACATAAAAAGTATCATGTCACAAATAACCCAATTCCAGTATTTTTTACATTAATTATTATTCTCATAAAAAATTATCTGTAGAAATTATAATTTTTTATTTTGATTTGATTATAGAAATATTAAAAAAATTATGTCATTTATTCTTAAATAATCCCATTATTTAATTTATAAAATTTTATAGCATGTCATATATGTTTTATGATGAGTTATGGTGCTAAATATTTCATTTTGGACATGTAAATATAATTTATATATATGATTTTTAGTGGTTTATTTGGTGAGGTACTGTCTTAAATTGTTAGACAAAGGTATCCCTTTGTTTATATGTGTTACATAAGGGTATGTATAGTTTTATAGTGTTGTGTGATGGTATCATAGGGATTACAATGGTTTCATAAAGACAACGTGATATTACTAGAGTTTTTTAAGGCTAAAAAACTGATGTGAAGTGTTGTGCAATGGTATATTAATAGTTTTTTAAGTTTATCATGTGAATCCTAATTCCTACCAAATGATAATCTCTTCACGATGTTTCAAGCAAAGGGTATATCCTTAGATGCATAATAGTATATATTTTATGATATTTTTTACAGGGATGATTTCTTTTACACGTAATGGCTAGCCAAACCAATGTAACAATTCCAAAAAATTTCGAGTACAAATGTATGGGTATCTTTAGTCTTTCATAATCGCCCCAAGCCATATTTAACACATGAATATGGTTAAATTGAGAATATAATCAAAATAATAAGAATCCTATAATAACTATTAAGGGGTAGTACGTTGGGAAAGGGTAAAACTATGTAACCCATATACGATGGGTATGAGTCTCATAGGATAGTAAAAATTTACTTATGTGAAAATTCATTTATGTGATTAAATTTTTTATGTAAATTATAATACATGAATTTATCTATGTGACAATTATCTATGGGAATATGTTTTTTTATGTTAAATACGCTATGTAAAAATATAAGATATAGAAAAATTATGGAATTTAATCATGAAATATTATATATGGTTTTCAAAAAATTTATTTATGATATTTGTTACCCGTGATTTATTATTAATATTTTTAGTTTTTTAATTATTAATATTTAATTGTTTTAATTGATTTAAAATTACTCATTAGGTTCCAGTAATCCATGAGACGTGTTTGTAAATGGATGTTGGATTAATTCATTATCATTCACAACGGAATAAGTTTGTATAAGATAATAACACATAGGTTTTTAAAACCTGAAATATTCAAATTCAAATCATTTTTAATATAAATAGTTAGTCTCACATATTATAATTTTTTTCATTGAAATTAATACAAAATTTACTACAATATTAATTGTTCATCTTTATCACAATTTATAAGATATAATTTTATTGTAATATTGAGGTAGAGACGCATGAATTTTATATTCCATTTATGAATAATTCTTAGAGGGAACATTATATAATAAATATATTTGAATAACTATTAATTTCTTACTTATGTTCCTATTTGAAACTCTTTTTCTTGGAAATACAATGAATCAATAATCTATAGATTTCAAATATGTTTTTCTTGATGAAACTCTATAAATATTTCTAATAGATGCAGTGATAGATAATGGGTTTGAGGATATTCATTAACTATGAAAGTGTGACTTACTTTTATTGATCAACTACTACTTCAAGATGAAACATAATCATTGGATCCATTAATAATAGAGTGTTGCATGCGACCTTGACCCAAATACATAGAAATGTTCTTCTGGTTCACTAGTTTTAAATAAATTTATTCCTTTTATGTGTGTAATTATGATGTTTAAAACTACCCATTAATTAGTATTTTAGTATGGTTTTGATAAAAAATGTTAGGAGTTATGCTGAACCTCATGTTTAGAAAAATGTATGGTAATTTAGGTTTTTTAGTAACCAGATAAAGGATGGGAATTTAGTTGTTCCGTAGATAGGTTTTATAAATTTTTTTTCTAAAACAATTTTTAAAGGTAGCTTCTGTGATAATCAAAATGGTGTGTAAAATGATGAAACTTTTATTGGGTATGTGGTTTTAAAAGATATCTATAAAATTGTAGTGATCACCCATAAAAATTCAGTGAGAATATTGTTATTTCTGTAATCATGTTTAGTTCAATAAGTGGGTATATATTTTATTAGGATCATTTAGGTACAAAATTATATAAATATATAATATTCATTTTTGATTTTTTATGTGTAATTAATTCTTAAAAGTCTACAATCATTAAATTTATTTGAAAAGATGAGTTTACCCATGGATATTAACTTATATTCCTAGTGGGACATACACCACTAGCCATCTGGTGATTTTTCTAGTTTTCTAGTCATTCTTCCTGGTTCCACTGGCCTATTTTTTAAATCCAGTTACTATCAAATGAGGTAGATTTTGATCAGTAATCATACTAATGTATTGTAAATCCACCTCAGTATCCCTCATTTAATTTAGTTTATCTCCTACAATGAACACTATTTAATGAAAATGAACTTTTGGGAACATGTGAGGAAATATTTTTCAATATAACCTTGAAAATTAATGGAAGGATGTGATGAATAAAGAGTTGAGTTTATTTATGTATGTTAATACATGAATTAAATGAGCATTTAACCATGAACATATCTCTAAATAAATAATATTGATTGATCCTTATTTTTCTTAGTAGTTATAATATTTCGTCATATTCATTTTTATACCTTCATGTCTCTATTTTTGAATCTCTTGATTAGTTTTGGTGCAACATTGAAAGAGGTGTCAGTTTTATAATCAAATTACCCTCAATTGAATTTTCATTCTTACATGATTATAAATGGATTTATAATTTATTAAAATATCCTGATTTCTGAATTTTGATAAATGTTTTATAAATTTAATGGCGTATGAGATTATAAATATATTGGAAAAAGGATTTTAAAAAAATATGTTGATTTATAAGAAGTTATCATAAATTGAAATAAAATAATTAATGAATGATTTTTTTACATTGAAGAAGATAAGGCATTAAATGTTTAATTAAATTTAAATTAAATGATTTTTTAAAAGGAATTATTTTTTATATAAATCCCATTTTTTGTATGGTTTTTAATTGAATATGATGTTTTGAATATTGATCATTGTCGGATTAAGTTTATTAGAGAATGATTGAATGAATGATGTCTTATTTAATTAACGATTTTCTTAAAAACAATTATGGGTATATTGAAGAAATTATATGTATTATAGGAATATATCATATGTACCTAGTAATGGATTTATGATGACAATGAAATCTAAAAATTAATAACTAATAGGGGTTTGGTCATTGGTGTTAATTATTAATCCCCACAGGATTGGTAAATATGGATTAAAACACACTCAGATCCATATTTTACTACGATTGTGTGTACCATTATTCCCCAATTTAACAAACATATTAATTTATAACAATGATCTTAAGATTTAAAAATATTTATCAATTTATGTGATTATGAAATGTATAGAACATTATTATTTCAGTAGAAATATTTAATATTTGTTTTTTAAAGGAAATGAAATTTTTCTACCAACGTTATGCTTTATATTAAAATTAATTTAATAGCATTTGTTACACATAATTGTGTTTAGATTACCATTTCACATTTTATATTAAATGCTTCATATTTGATTTATTTTTTTGGAAGTATATATCGAATTATCCAATGGTATCTTACTGGGATAGTGTATATGACCTACTACATATTCATTTAAGAATATTATATGTCATTTGGTAGGTCTATAAAAAATTTTATTTACACATGGAATAAATTTACCTAATTATAAATTTTTGGTGTCAGTATTCAATTCATTGATTAGCCCGTTGATTTAGATGAATTTGTACAAAATAATTGAGAATGTTTGGGTACTTTTTCATGGTCGCATATTTATTTAATATAGTTAAAATATCAATTCCACCTATTTAATGGACCCTTAAAATTGAATAATATCAAAAATAATGTTTACTAAATGGTGTCCTAAAATGCTAGGCTAAACTGTGAAATCCACTTAGAGATACAGATTTATTCCCTTTATATTCCATTTAATTGGGGTTTATTCATTTTACTCCCCATTTATTTTCCACCAATATAGCCTCCATTAATTGGGTTCTCACTCTTTTCAATTTATCTCCATGGATGAGTATTACATCTAGTTAGTAACTCATATCCAATATTGAATGTTTTAGGTAACATTCTAATTATTCTTTGAGTTTCCCAAGTTTATGTCTACTCCTATGACTTAACTGAACAAGGATGACTAATTTTTATACATGGGGCTTTTCTAAAATTTATTTGTTTCTATATAAGTGTTGTTATCTCGACTTTGGGACCTAATCTAGATGTTTTCACAAGTGGAGACATGATTTCAACACATGTATGCGGTGTTCCAATTTTACTATAATTTATTTACGAGTTCCTAGTATTCATGTATTTCATAATTGATAATTAATTTACATAATTATGGTGTGGGTTATTTAGGATTGGTTCATCAAACTTTTCATTAACTTCCCTTGGTTTCCATGTGGCTTAAGTGAATGAATTTCATAATTTAATAGAAAATTGATGTAAATATGTTTTTTATTCAGTTTACATGTTTGGAAAAATCCAAGGGAGTGTCTTCTATAATAAAAATTTTTTTTTGTGGATTTGAAGACAAAATTAATTATCAATACTATGTTTCTATTTTGTTTTAAATATTTTTATTGTATCGAAAGGTGGGTTAACATTATGAAATTATATTGTGATTACATTGAATTGGTGATTGACTTCCAAATGGAAAAGTAATTGACTATGAAAATGTATATAATATTTTTTTATAAGTGATAATCTTTGTAGGATCTTTTTTATGTTATTTTTTGATTAATTGGTTTGTGGTTCCCTTGTGAGGTTAATTTTTTTTATGTTTATGCTTAACCATGAGATGGATAATGTTATTTAGATTCATGATGTTTTTATATTTTAGGGATCAAAATGAGGGATGTTTTCGAGGTGGTATGGATATGAATGGGATTTTACACTTTGGATTTTTTATTATAATGGGTTGAAATTTATATTGAATATTTCCCACCTAATTTAGTTATTGAATGAGACAAATTATGTTATAATTTGGATAGTCATTGGATAATTCTATTCTAGTTGATATTGCACACTAATAAATTACCCAAAATTGTTTGTAATAAATGGAAAGAGGTCATGTCACTGATTAGACTTGTAAGGGTGATTTGATTTTCATATAAGCAATAGTTAAAAATCATCTAGTTGGTCTAACATGTGTCTATAACACTTCCCACATTACTCTTTATGGTGCTTCCTAGGGATATGTATCTTATGTTATTAACTGTAATATTTTTTAAAATGTGTGTTTTTTATGTCCAAGATAGAAATATTTTTATATATTAATCTTCTTGTGACCATGTCTTGATATTAATTGGTGTTGTTACACATATTATTTTAATCCATTACGAATTCCATATTTTTATTCATTATTTTATTCCCTTATTATTTTTTATACATTTATTTGTGTGTGTTATATATTTTAATGTAAAAGGGAATGATGTTTTTAAGTGATAGTTTTTAGTATAAATTCCATTGAATTTTTTAAATATTTATATGTTCTTTTAAAGAGTGGTTTCTTATTGATAAATTAATGGGTTGGAATTAGGATTTTTTTATTGATAACATCATTTTTCTAGGGTTTATAATGTTCTTATTTGAATGGGGAATGTTCTATATTTGTTTCATTCAATATCATGTAAAATAAAATGAGTACCCATAATTCCATATTAATAACATAGTAGCACTATTGTTTTCCATTATAAAAAAATGAATTAGAATAATGTTTTCATCCAACAAGACTTTGTTTCACACCCTACATATTCATGTTGGTGGGTATTGTGGTTTTCATGTATTATGTTGGTTTTTTTATGTCTTAGCCTTTGGAATTGATTCACTAAAACAATCCATTAGAAAGGGATTATTGTTGTGGTTTTGGTGGTGGCTCAATATTCCCAAGGATATAGTGGTTAGTCCATTGGTTTCTCGGAATTAGTGTGATCGAGTTGTATTAGAGCC
Organism: Viscum album; assembly: GCA_963277665.1. Lineage (NCBI taxonomy): Eukaryota > Viridiplantae > Streptophyta > Magnoliopsida > Santalales > Viscaceae > Viscum > Viscum album. Next base: position 604,057,893 of record OY728157.1, read on the forward strand.
ACTAAGTCCATGTTTTATATTTAATTTCGATTTATATGCATGGTATTTTAATCATTCCATGAGATGATATATTTTAAAAATTACATTGATGGAATCTATAATAATTAAAATTTTATTCAATTAGTGGATTAAAATGTTTGGATAGTTTATCGGGAACCCATACATAAAAATTATTATTGATTCCCCTGTAACAAGTCATCAGCTCGAGGGGATTGGGGATGACCTTATAAATATTGGAGGAATGGATTTGGAACCAATCATGATAATAATATTAGAATGATATTTAAAAATAAAATCTGGTCCAATATTTATTAAAACAATCCAAGTATTTTTAGATTATCCATATTGTTGATTTTTAATAACTAGATGAAAGGAGATAGGACCATTAGAATTTAGGTGGTTTGTTTGAGGATGTTATATTCCAACTCTAACTTTTTTAAAATATCATGATTCCAAGGGTAATTGAGTGTTTTTTTATAATTTTGGATGTTTTCATTATTTATGTTTTTGATAAATTTGTTATGGTTTTATATTAATATTAGTAATATATATATTTTGGTAGACGACATAGAAACATCCTTGTTTCTGATTGATGTTTGTAGGGTTTCAAAGGCCCAATGGTCTACTAAAATGTTTCTATGATGTGAGTAATATTTTATATAACCTATAGTGGTAATCATATGGTTGGTTCATGGTACAAATAACCATCATTGAAAACTATTCACATGGATTATTTTTTATTTTTTTCACCTATTTGATTTTTTGGGTTCATCTTATATTCATTGTGTTGGTTATTCATGTTTTCTTGAGATCCAATTTTTTTTAATTTACCTAAATAGTAGTATAACAATATTTTTTTTTAAATTATTAGTTTTCATTGATCAAAAAAAATATTTTTGGTTTGTTTTGGTGTTTTTAGAATTTTTTTATGTTATTTTTAGAGGATGGGATTTTCCGGTCATAATTGTTTGAATTTTTTTTAAAAGTGATATGTTTCTAAATATTATATGTAAAAATTTATAAGGTGGGACATTTTCCATGAGATTATTTTTTATGATTTTTTTCACATTTGAGGACATCTTAGGGGGAATGGTTATTTTGTGTTTATTTTTTTGTGTTAAAATATAATGTGGTTTTATTGAGTGCTTTATTTATTGATTTTGTAGAATAAATCACCCAGGAATGAAATTGGATTTTAAGAGGGGATGTTTTTTCAAGTTATTCATGGGTTTTTTTCTAATATCTAACTATAATATGACTCATGATATAATGGAATAGAAATATTCTTCATATATCATGAATCACATATGAATTTCTTTGAACTAATGACCCCCATATTTTTTAGATCAAGGATCTAATGAGAAGATTGAGTGGCTCTCAATGGTCTAGGTAATTTTAAAATAGATTGAATTTCCTAAATAACGTAGTGTGGGTTGATTTATTCACATGTATAACATACTTGGATTGGAGTGGTGGAAACTCACTTTTCAGACTCAACCATTTGAGGCTCTATGTCAAGGTTGATTTTATATCACCTTTATTAAGTGGTTTTACAATTATGAGTTGACAATTTAGAAGGTAATGATGTTTCTTAATATAATTATATGGGATAAGTTAGTGAAAGTATATATTAAATATTTATGTATACTATTACAATTCTATATAGTGTTTGCTTCTTCTAATTTATATAATTTTTAGTTTTTCTAAATAGACATTCATTCAAAACCATTCCCATTAGTTCTTTTAACTTTCCTATCAAACTAAATGGAAAAAAATTTAAGGAGAAAATTATTGAAAAATAATAGTAGGGTAACCAATTTAAAGTTATTTATTTACCTCAGGTTGATAGAGTATGGATGATCCAGCTAGTGAGATACAGAGATATTAATGTGATAATAATGGGAACCCATATAATCAACCTATAATTTTTTTTGTAAAGAAATGTTCTTCACACTTCTAATGTTTTTGAATTATTCACATGTTAATTTCTCATGTATCCAATCACTTAATATCATAAATTTTTGTTCTTATACAGGTTTCATTTGATTTTTTAGTGAGGTGGTTGTGAAATAGAAGAAAATTTTTCAGGGTTAGCATATATCTAGTTAATGTTCAACATTTTCACATATATTTGGGAGTTATATGTTGAGGGTTGTTTTCTGACCAAACACTTTTCAAACATTCATTTTGGTTTGGGACCTTCCCAATAATTTATACCCAATTAATTTTAATATATGGATTCAATGGCCTTTTGATGTTATTTTCATATATTTTTATATTTTCATTCCATCTTAATTCTTGATTCATGATGTCTATTATTCATGGAGGGAACTATGTGTTTAGATTTGTTTAATCGATTACATGGGGTGCCATTATTTTGGTAAAATGTAAACGTATTGAGTTATTTGTTTTGGGTAGGTTGTGATAGATACCAGATTCTTATTTTCATCAGGATATCAATGATTGTATATTTTTTTAGTTTATGCTTTAGTTACACTTAATGTATATTGTTGACATATGTTTTGAATCATGACATTCTATGTTTTGTAATGGTCATTTTTGGATATTCAAATTTTTCAATTATGTTATTCTCATGGTGATTGAGTATAGTTACATTTTATTTTTTCATGGGGATGTTCTCTCCAATACTGTTTTGATATTCAATGTTTTGTGAATGTAATCGTGTCTCTATGGTGAAAATAATACTTTTTGATTGTTTCAAGATAATTATTCACTATCATAGAAGAATAATAAATTGTGGGGATATTTTTATCCACTCTCCAGTGACAGTAGTAATTTTTTAGGTGATCTTTATATGTTTTCCTATGATATCATTTGTGATTCGAGAGGTTCATAGCTACAGTGGAAGATTTTATAATATTATTGATTGTAGAGAAGATCATATGAGTTGTTATCCCAATGAATTTTATTATTTTCTATTCCCTTTCATTGAATGAGGATTCTTCTTTTAAAAAACCGTTTATGTTATATATTGGTGAATTTATAATCACTTAGTTGTGGTTATCCTAATAAAAGATATGTGCATGTCCAATGTTCATGTTTTGGAAATTTAGTCAGTAGAAAATTCATCATTATAGGAATGGTATTCAATATATGGGCATACATCCTATATTTTCATAGTCTTTATAGTGGAATAAAAAATAATGTCTATGAGATTCTGAAATCCCAATGTCACTTCTATTAAATTGGTATTATGTTCATAGACTGGACCCTCCTGTTGGTTGTATCCAAGGCTGAAATGTTTGATATTTTGTTGACATTTTTCAAGATTCATGGATAGGATTATTATTTAATCTATCAATTTAAAATAATTGTGATTCCATTGTAATTTTTAATAGATTGTATCTATATAATTATCATATTATTTGGTAAAAAAAGTGGTTAACCTAGGGAAAACTATCTATGTAGGGAATTTTTCCATTTGGATTAATTTAATCAGGGATTCCTCAATTAGGTTCCCTGTTTATTCTCATCCAACATTGGAACCATATATATGGATCTCTCCCAACACATATAATCTATGAGGTGGATTTTAATTTTATCTTGGTGATTCATCACCGAGAATGAAATGTAATGGGTCAATTTTATTTCCTCATTTTTTTCTTTAAATTTTCAAAAATCTTAAAATCCATGTTGTCATGGGTTTCTGATTCACATAACTAGGGATGTTGTAATATTTAAACCACTTTACCAAGGGCTTTATCCCACATTTGAGACATAAATAGGTTGTTTTAAACATAGTTAACTTAATTTCACGAAATGAGGTTGGTGTTTCCAATTCACCATTACTTATTATGAGTTTTATGGAGGCATGGAATTCTAAATTATTTTTCTATTTAGATAATTATTCTTTGCGTGATCTTAATTTTGTTTATATATATTTTTATTATCTTCAAACTAATTTCATGTTTTATAATGATACAAATTTAAGAATATAATGGTACATTTATGTAAATTGGTTTTACATTTATTCTACAATATAGTTAAAATTACTACGATAGTTTGGTTTAAAAAACACTTATTTTTATTTCTTAATCATTTGTTGATTTTTAATGTAATTTTCCATATTCATTATAATTGGTTTACATGATTTAGTGAGATATTAAATTATTTTAGTAGTGATTTTATAGAATTAATTTTTGGAAATTAAAATATTTGGGAAATGATTTTTTAATATTTTTAAAATATATGATAACTGAAATTTTTTGTATGGACTTTGTTATTTGAAGTTTGAATAAATTTTTTGTTAATCCATTTTGATCCCAATTATATTTTTTCATGGTGTTTACATGTTTCCTTGTGATGTATGTTTTTTTATTCATGTTCGGGTTATGGATTGGGACTCATTTGGAGGGATGTGTGTGAGGTGGGTAGGATTTGATTTTGATTTTAATCAATGGGATTTATTATTTTAACCAAATTTAATTTACATTTAATGTGAATAATATAATATAATTATTCCTTGAGAAACCCTATGATAATTTTGGGGATATAATTGGATTTGAATAGAATTTTTGAGGAAGTCATCTCTCGATGTATGTTTTATCTTTTTAGTGGGAGCATCTATGATGTTACTATGTAAGAGTGATTTGATTGAAACATGTGTGAGACTTTCCTACTAATAGAATGACCAACATTTGTTTCTTTTAATTTTCTCACTGGTCACTAATGATTAGCATCATTATATATATATATACATCTTATGTTATTACTTTTATTATATAATATATTATTTGGTTCATATGGATGGGATATACATGATTTAATATACATATCTTCTTTTGACTTATTCTTATAATTAAATTGTATTATTCCTTCTACTTTTTTCTTTAGTAATGAATTATATTATTAATTAATTATTTACAATTTTACCTTGTTACTTTATTAAATTTCTATTTTATGTGTTAATGATTATAATTTTTTTGGGAGTATTATTTACTTATAATGGTCTTTATTAGAAATGATTTTGAGATGTTTTAAAACAGGTTGCCGATATATTTAAATGGGTGATGTTGTGGAGATAGAAAAATGGTTTTAAATTTTATTTTTCTCGGAAGAAATATTTATACCATGGTTTATAAATGTGATTTTATGAAATGTTCATGATTTGTGTTTTATAAATATATATATTTTACAAGAAAATTAATAAAATATTTCTTTTATGCTTTTATAAAATAAAATTTTTTGGTTTCTTTTATAAATAAATGGAATTAATTATATGGTGGTATCATAGTTGTATTTTTCTCACACTCTGTATAGTCACGTTGGTATGTGTGTAGTTTTCATATATTACATGGTATTCATTAGGTCTTGTCCTTTGTGTTTCATTCGGTTCTATCTTCCATTTGAAGGGGATGGTTTTTAGGTTTCTTGTAGTTACTCATAAGACATATGGATGTAGTGGTTGGTCGATTGGTTTCATGAAACTATTCAACTCCAGTTATGGTATGCCTATTTGGGGATCCTATTTAATTTATTTTAGTTTTCAATTTATGTTTCTGTAATCTTGTAATAAGTGGTAATTATATATATATTAAATTTATTTTTAGATATCCAAATTCATTTTTAATCTATGTTTGGTATTTTATGTTTTTGTTCATAAGGAGGAAACCATCTCCAATAGTTAGGATTGACCTATAATAATATTTTTTAGGATAGTGGATCAAGCGCTCCCCCAAGATTATTTTACGGTCAACTCGGTCGCTATTCTTCATATCATCAGAATTTTATTTATTTCAATAGGTTTTAGGTTTTATCCTTTATTAGAGCCTTTAAATTTGGATGTTTATTGGATGAGTATGTGATATAACTAATATATTTTATATTTTTTTGACTTGGTAATTTTTTTACGTGATTAGTTTTTTATTTTGTTAATATTATAGGATATATACATATATAAAATTTTGGTTTTTTTATTTTTCACACATTTGGAATACATAATATTTATGGATTATTATCTAAGACATTGTATTGAATTAATATTATTTTGGAGAAATAATTCCCTCTAGTGTTTTCATGATTCCCTATTTCTAGCTATCTGTTAATGAGTATTTGGATTTCTGCTATCCCATATGAATATTAATTTGGAGTCACCAATTAATGGTTATCTATATTTTCTTCTGAAACATTTTTTATTATCTATGATAATAATTATGCAATAAAAATGTCCAGGAATCTATTTCATCACTGTATGTTGAGAAACAATAGATATAAAGTATCATTTTCAAATGAAATTAGATAAAGGGATCTTCAATATCGAAATTTTTTCAATCAATGGAAAATATTTCAATAATTCTTAAAAATATCATTAGGACATACCAATTTTATAGTTTAGACTACAATTAATAGTGATTCTATAACCTCTAAACTATGTATTAAAATACATGTTTCTCTACCTGAATAATTAATTTAATATTATTAAGGATTTGTTTACATCATGGGAATAATTTTTTTCTCCATGTTAAGGAACTATTTTTATCTAGGTGTCAATTATTTCATGAATGAATATTTAAAATATTTTATTCCATTCTGATCTTAATGATTTGTAACCAATGTAATTTGTTATTTTTAATATTATCGGTGATTTAATTTATTAGTTTCCATTTAATATTGATCTTACTAAACTTTACATGAAGATAATTAATTCATGAATCATATTTTTTTATTAAATTTCTTCGTCTCTTGACTAAAATCACATTTTTTAATAAGGAGGTCAAAAATGATTGTTAGTGTCAAAAAAACCCAATTAATTGTATTATTGACCCCTAATAATGACGATTTTAATAAAATTAAATTCTTTTATACATTATACATGTGATGATTGATGAATGTTTCTTCATGAAAATAAATTCTCGTGATGAATGAACTCTATGTAAAACATTTTTAAATGAGTTTGGTATTGTTTTTATAATGGAGAGATTATTATAGGTTTTAATTATATGTTATTCATGAAAATGTTACTGTTAAAGAAAGTGGGGAGACTATATGAGTGAGAATGGGTCCTCTGAATGTCGTTTGATATTGGTTTTAGTTGGTGGAGATTACATTGGAAATTATTGAATAATATTTTTATATTATTAATTAATTTTATAAATGCTACACCTTTTTTGTATGAAAATACAATATTAATTATTTTTAGTTCCATGTAATATTTTTTTAATATGAAATGAAATCCTCAAAAAATTCAGTATAATGTAAGATTGTTTTTATGATTCCAAAATATAACAATTTTAATCCATATAATATTTAGGGGTCCAATGAAATATTATTTTTTACATGTTATTATATATAATATAAAATAATAGTGTAACAGATTCATGTTTGTATGAGGATTCATTATAATATGATTATAAAACAAAAATAACGGAGTTCATAGAAGATGATATCCATATAAATTACTAGTATGATATGATATATAATGTTATATGATATCAAAAATATTGTATCACACTCCATTTAACAAAAAACATTAAGAAAGTAAAAAACATTAGACGATTAGGTTGTGTTATTCCATAAAATAAATATTACATTGAAATATTGATATTCATGAAGAGATAATTGATCAAGTATACAACAAACCTTAATGAGTGTGATACTCCACAAAAAATCACATAAGTGATAATTATTGAGACAATTCAGACATGTGTTGAAATTTTAACTAGAGTAAATTTTATGACATACAAGGGGAATTTTCAATCACAGTAATCAAATACCATGATGAAATTAATATAGTATAGAATTGAGTAATATTTAATATTGAACTAAACATGAATATAATATGTTAGAATCATAATTCATATGAAATGAAACATTTGGGGAATCCTGGATTATTATACTATTCAAAATGAAAATAATGTTATAAAATGTCAAGTGAATATAATATGTCTATAAAATGGAGTCAATTTTTTCATTGATATGGGAAGAACTTTAAAATATGTGGAATATAGAGAATAAACATATTTTCAATGAATGTGTGGAGTAACTATTGAGAATGGATGTTGTGATAATTAGAACATTATCATGATTTGTCTAGTATATTGAGTCTTTTGATTTATATAGGGGATCATTCTTTGAATATTTATTGCTTTTTTATATTAGGTTAATAGTAGTAAAAAATTCATTTGGTTTTTGGGTCATTTTTTTAAGGACATAACCAAGCCATTTGAAAATTTTTAGTAGTGAATCAATATATGTATTTGATTACAACTGGAATCACTATTAATATGGGGTGTATTCATCCATAGGTATTTGAAAACCTTTAACAAATGAGCTCTATTGAATTTATTTGATTCTTAATTAATTATTTTTAGATATTATTATTAATTTTTTTTGAAGAGAAATAGCCTTCTAAATTTAATATGGTCACTCATTCTCTGACCACCTCTCAATATATATAATTACATATTTGATCCATATAATGTCAATTTTAAATAACAATATATGTTACCTTGTATGATTATGATTAATCACTAGTAAAAATTATCAAAATAGGTTAGACTAAGCCCAATGGAAATATTAATTCTAAAAAATCTACTAGATACTGACTAGATCCAAGAATATATATCTTCTATCATATAAGTAGTGTTAGATATAATTATGTCCTCTATTGATAATAGACATGAAATCTAGGAAACTAAAAAGAGTGACCCCAAGATATCATATAGGCTGACCTAATTCACATTAGTTATAACATTGGGTATTATATATTCCATTTTATATGTATCTCAATAAAAATTAATCATAAACCTTTGGATGGATAGATAAAAACAAAAAAAAGTACATCCTCAGTAGAAAAGTAAATTATCCATTTTTACCACATTGAGAATGTGGTCGTACACCTCATTATGAGCCCATATCTATATTTTATTTGTATGTTTATCCATTGGAATCCCAAACAATGAAATAAATATAAGGGAATGTTTCATGTTCTAACAACAATGAGAATGTGTCTATGAAAAAGACGAAAATCATACATAACAACATTCCCATCACTACCATTTTATAGTCACGTCCCATTTACCTTTACATTGGTCGGGAATACAACATGCACTAAAATTGTAACATCATGTTACCTTATTTTAGTTACTTATTCATCTTTTTTACTTATTATGGGTATATTCATATGTTTGTGCAGGTGATTTTTAAATAAAATAGTATTTTGATGGGTTTTCTTTATATTGGGAGCATTTTTTGGGAAACCAATGATGTTTGGTATTACAAAGCATCCTACCCATGTTGAGCCACTAGAAAGGGTCCTACGGTTCACTAAAATATATTTTCCACCCCACAAAACAATTCCCCTTTCGAAAAAGGCATTTTCATGGTTGGATTATGGTAAATTTAACTATGCTCCTAAACCGTGAATCCCACTAAGAACTCTTGTAGGGACTCATACATAGTATTCAATAATAGTAATAATCACTAGGTCGTTGACAATGAACCATGTATTCATGTTTTTACCCCTATAAATATTAATTAATAATATCAATACCTCCATTTAATATAGATAACATTCCCATATGACCATAATCTAAATGATTTTTTAGAGGCTCCCAAGAGAATTCAATGGCACATTAATCCTTTTATAATGTTAATTTAGTTACTGAATAAAGATATGGATCTTTCCCTACTATGTTTTCTCTACCTATATTTTGGGTATTTTTATCTGATATTTCAATAAATTTTATGATCGGCGGTTCATAACATTATTAATGTATTACTTCCATTTTTTGGGTAATGATTCTTGGATTACCACCTTGGTCTACATCCCCTTATGTATTCATTTTTGTTTCTCATTATAATTTTTTTAACACATTATGAAATGTAATTGGTTTTGTAATAATTATCCTATAATGAAAACCCTCATTGGATGATTTATTAGAAATGTGATTTTATTTATTTAAAAATTATGATTTATGACTATTTATATTAATGATTGAAATGTAATAGAATATGTGATGACACCCAATTTAAATGAGATGGAAATTAGTGTGTGTATTTGAAAAAAAATAACATCTTAAATTGATGGTTTATTTGATGAAATTATTTTATGTTATTTCTTTTAAACAATTGTCTAGAAATTAAATATGTTTTTAAATAGAATGAATTTTTTGAATCCCTATGAGTTGGTCTTGAAATTAAATTTCATGTTCAAATTTGAAATGATTAATTGAACTACGATTGATAGAATTAGATGAAATGATTCATTTATCATATTTAACTAATTGATATTATGATGATTATTTGAGATGATGTACTTTGTGGGTGATTAGGACTTACATGTCGGTTACTCGACACCCTAGAAATTGATTAATGGAGAAAACTCTAGCTAAAAAATATTTTGAATGATTTGACATTATGGGTACCCTAATGTCATATTGATTTATTTTTAATATAAGACCCCATGTTCGTTTGTTTATTTGACTGTGCACACATATCATTGTATATGATGATGATTTAGATTTTTAAGGATACTATTTTGAGAAACTAACGCGACACAGGGCTTTGGAGATAGGTGTGTTGTTTTTTTACATGATTACACTTACCATAGATTATATAAATATTTATCTCATTAAAATATCCTTATATATGATTTTATATAAAATTTTACTTGAATGTCTTTTTATATATCTTATATAATTTTAATTCAATGAATGTTTTTTGAGAATATTCCAATTAATTCACATGCCTTTTTTTAAAAAGACTAAATTCATAACGGCTTGTTTTTATGGAATTAAATAAGGAATATTTTATGGTGTCCTAATAGAAAAATATTCTTACAAAATTCACTAATGTTGGTTATTTTTTATAATTTGGTATTTCATGTCAATGAAATTAAAAAACCATATATAGATCTAGAAATGATACATGATTCTAAGGACATTTGAGATGGTTGAAGGTGATGTGATCCACCTATTAGGTGTGTTTTAGGAGGACTTAATTGAAATATATTGTATCTTCTGGTTATTTAATGTTCTAGTTTTGAGGAAAATATTTTATCGTTGTATATTTTCCTATAGGAATGTTGGCATACCAACTTTTATCAATTATATTATGCTGGTTTTTGTAATAATCACTCCCACTTAATTTTATTTGATTTCTGGTGCATGTCGCCAATCCCTGGAGATTTGAAATTTCATATGGTATATTATATTACTAGATTTTATATAAATAAAATGGGGTATCTAATATGGTTCATGAAAATGTTTTATGAAATATAGGATGATTTTATTTCAAAAATATTTGTATGTAGTTTAAGTATTCTATAATAAACATGAGCTAAAATTTTTGGGACTGAATAGGATTTCATGAAAATATTCTTAGTTATATGTAATTTTATTGAGACCAACCACACCATATGTAATTTTTAAAACTATATTTTAATAATAATTGTATCCGAGTATTTTATTTTCCAAACATTTTATTTAATTATTTTCAAATCCAAATTAGGAAATACATTATAAGAATTTTTTTTCTAATACCTATTATATGTATTTATGATATCATTATTAGTGATGTTGTTTTAGTGTTTTATATTTATATTGTATATCCTCATTCCATGGAAAATATATATTGATAGGTTTTAGGTCTAATTAGCCGGTGAACCACAATTTGATAATCCTTTATTAGACTAGAATCTTATTGAGATAGTGGTGCATATTGTACAATCAATATTAATAGTAACTATTAAAATTACGATAAAATCTATCGTACTGGATCAATGCAAGAATGAATCTTGATAAAATGGCCATGAGTTCCCTTTTCTGAAGCTAGTAAATTTCCTATGCTAAAATGATCTTCAATAGTTAAATGATTGGTTAATAAATATTTATCTACTTTATAAATTATTGGAAATACCTTGTGTGATAAATATAACTTGTGATACCTTCATGTTGGAAGGTCGAAGATGACGATAGCGATATTTGACGTTGACTATGAAGAAAAAAATTCCTAGAGTGTAAGAAATCTTTATTTAATTTCACCAATAGTTTTATCTAATTTTTTTTGTTTTAGAAATTTCTATGGAGTTCCATTGCATCTACCATGGTGACATGAATGTGACACAATATGAAAACTTATTTGATGAACCTTCAGTTTTCTCCAACATTCATGAGTAATTATAAAATAAAGGATTCAATATTTTAATGGGTATTCCATAAGATATTTGATCCATGTAATTCATTTGGAATCTAACTTATAATGTTGAAAAACTAGATAAAATATTGATGGGTGAAGATGACATGGAATGTATGTCCAAGTTCACTAGAGTTCACTTTATTCTTAATGAAAGTTATTTTAGTTGAATTAAACAAAAGGGAGATCATAATGATTCTTTTGGTGTTCCTATATAGAAAACATCATCCATTCCTCATTCTGTTTCTTATAAAACTCTATAATTTTGTTGTTTCAATGATGGAAATTCAAAACTAGATTTCACTGCGTAGCCCATGATTTGAAGTTTTCTCAGATAACTAATTTAGACACATAAGTGAAATCAAATATTTTTTACTATATATAATCTAACTAGAACATCATATTATAATACAACTATAGTGAAATTAAATTCATCAAGAACTAATTGTTTCATTTCATAGGTATCCAGGAAAAATATATATCATGTAGGGTAAGAGTATCTCAAGGAAGAGGAATGGGTGGAGAAACTTTGAGAGGTACCATCAATATATCTCTACCATTTGTGAGAACTATATATTATATTAGTGTGTCTAACTAATTTTTATAAACAAGTATTTTTTTATTTTCTAAAGCTACATAAGGTTATTTTTTCTAACCTGGTTGATATTACTACATATTTCATAATGAAAAGATCACATTGTCACTACTGTCCCTATTATTTTCTATATATCAATGATTGAAATAATCTAAATTATTTTCTAAGAATGAATCCTCCTAAATGTATTGTAATGAAGATGATTTTATTTCTCATAAATCCATGATGCATTTTTATCTTGGGTGGGTCTCATATATTTCTTCTAATTGGGTGGGTCATATTTTATGGATAATTTTAACCGAGGTCATGTAGAGAAAGACTATATTTTCCAGAATTTAGAGGGTAGTTTTGGTTATCTAATTTATTATAAATTATAAATATTTAGACGTAATCTCTATCTTTTTGTCATCAAATCTATCAAAATAAATTCATCTAATTTCACAATCATTCCACCTGTAATAGATATGGATTTATCCATATATTTAGTGTAACACCCCAAGATTTTATGAAAAATATTATTTTAATTTCATTAATGTCTTTTGTTGTATTCTACACCAAGATTACCTTGCGCTATACGCAACACCGTATTAGCTTGCAGTATACGCAACACTATTCTTGGACCGTGTTACACACAATTTTGATAATAGTTATTCTACGAAACACTGAGTATATATATATATATATATATATATATATTAAATGTATAAATGAAATATGGTTGGATTCTGTTATACGAAACAACGAAGGATTCTTTCACAACACGCAACCCTGATTTGGCTTGCATTACACACAATCGCGATCTTCCTCGATAGCGTGTGTTGTACGCAATATCAGGTTTTAATAAACAATGTTATATTATTATAATATTGTCATGAACTAGCCGTTATGAATAGTATTAACTAAATTTTGAATTTTATAACATTATTATTCATTTTACACATTTCAAGAACATGGTATAAGAACAAAATAAATTTTTCGGGTAAAATAAGAATTTTTAAAAAAATGCAGTTTTTCCGCCTTTTGATGGCGCACCCACTCTAAATCTAGTTTTTATATGTTTATAAGTTCAATTTGACAAAATAAAATTATTCTTTAGATTCATGAAATAAAAATTTACTTTGGATAAAATTTTCATATTATTCTGGTAACTTTCACATTTTAATGAATAGTAAAAACACGCTATATTTTAATTAAAAACAAATTTTTTCATCGTAATATCTTATGTGGTTAAATTATAATATTGAATGGTTTTAAAGTATAAATAGAATATATTTTTACCATTTAATATAATGCATGTCATTAGCATTGATTTTACCTTGAATTCGTAGGTTAAATCAATTCAATCTTTTGCAATGTTTTAAACAAAAACCTGTTTTTATTCGACAACGGGATTAATTTTAATTTAATTTCTGCAACTTCTGTGTTTTGAATTTTAAAAAATGGATTCCATATTTAGAATCAGTGGGTCCAAATTATGTTAATAGGATATTTTTTATTTTTGCGAATTATGAATAGTAACTACGGTAAATTTTATTTACCTTAGTTAAAGGTAAATCGGGTAATTAAGGGTAAATATAATATTTTAAAATTACCCTAAAAAATGTATAAATTCTATTGGATGACTAAAAAACGAATAATATCACCTATGGGTCGGATTAGATTAATTTAATTAAATTTTGTCAATGAAAATAATTTAGTTATTATTAAAACCAAAGAATGTGACAACATGTCACTTTCTTAAATCTTATAAGTATAATAATTTTAATCTAGTGATAAACTTCATGAAACTTCGAACATGAATAGTCTCCAGAAATCTAATACAATTATCTACATCATAGGAATTTATTTATAATTTTTAGGGATTAAATAATTATCATTTATTATGACAGAATGATAATGCAGTAATTGTCTTATTAATGAAATATTGACAGAATTGATGTTATAAATGCCCAAATAAATATAATTTGAGACTTTTAATGACTTAAACTAATTTTCTACGTTACTATGATATATTAGTGTTGATTTAATCAACTTGGTTCGGACATATAATTCTGTTATGACTTTCACAAAAATCATATATCAAATAGTGTAAAAATTGAACAAAATAGTTTTTAAATAAAATATTATATTATTAATTGTTATTTAATTCCTAAAAATCTAAGGTTCGGCTAAATGACTTAGATAAGGATATATATATTAATAATAAACAATTTGGGGTTCGTTTGGCATGTTATAGTAGTGTGTATTAACCATATAGTGAAAGAAAACAAAAAAGACACGGTAAAAGATAAATTATTTAACTTAGAGTTAAATCTAATTGATAAGGTTAAAATAATACCCTAAACAAGTCTAAATCTTATTGGTTGATAGGATTTCGACCCATCCCCACTTTACCTTCGAAATAATCCCCTTTGGAACCATTATAAACCGATTTTGACTTTAATATAAAATAAAATTTTGAGGTATTCCTAAGGTGCCCCTCTCCTCCCTTATAAAAGAACACCTCCTCCCCCTCCTCCTCACACCAATTTGAGCACTCAATCTCGGCCAACCCCTGAATAAATATCTTCTCAACTTCCCTAGTAACATCCTAGAGGTTCTGGTCTTACTCAAAGACCAATTTTAGTGCCCTAAGAGGAGGTCTCAAAGAGGCGCTTCAAAGAAGAGGTATTTACCGTTACCAATTCTTTCATCTTTATTTCTTCTTCCACTTCTTCTTTTTAGGTTGTTTCATTATGAAGTAATAACATCAGTATCACTCATATATTGATATGTTATTATAAGTATAAAACAACCCTATTTCACCATCTATCCATCCTACGGAAAAAGAAATCACCGCACGTGCGTACGTACGGAATACCGTCTCCACGCCGTGGTGTAATCTATTTTCCACCACCACCTTACATGGATGGGTATAATGGTGTAAAGAATAACTATAAATAGTTATTAAAACATCATATTTATTCTGATATATTGTATAATCCACTCCAATTCAAATCAATATTTATGGAAATGATATCATCGCTCGTGCGTACGTACGGACTACCGTCTCCACGACGCGATGGGATTCATTCTCCATGTTAACCATTTAAGAATGATTATAAAGTATATATAAGAAATAATAATGAAATATATGACATTATAAAGCTACTGGATTTATGTAAATATATATATATATGTATGTCATCTACTTACTTCCATTCAAGACAATAAGGAAAGGAAAACAGCGTTCATGCGTACGTACGGACTACCGTCTCCATGAACGGTGTTTTTCATTTCATTTATCTATCTATTATATATATATATACTGAATATATATGATATATATATCATATTTTATATTCTGGAAGTATGTAAATCATGATATAAGTAATAATAATGTCAAGAACAACAAGTCAAAACACCTATGATAAATGAAACGATTTTACCCAAAATGCTTCTTTAACATGGAATTTACAAAAGAACGGGTAATATAATATCATAAGTGAACCATATATGATATCATAACAATGAATATGAATCTTTAATAAGTCAATGACATTATTTAAATCATTATACATGAGTTTCGGACACATATGAAGCAAATCGGACCTAAGGTAAGGGAAAGATCACAATCTCATTTTTATCCGAGATTGTTTATTCATAATTATTTACTGTGGTGTATTTTATCATCCACATCCATGTTTCATCAATATGTAATATTATTTCCATCCACCTACAATTGTTTAAATCCATTTTTACCCTTCGGTGAGTTTTTAGTAATATCTATGAAAGGAATCTTTTGTCGTACGGGGTACTTTTTTACTTTTCCGACAAAAGTACGAAGAATGTTTTTTTAACTTATACTGCATGAATGGATTTTTAAAACATTATTTCCAAGAAGCATACTTTACAAGTTTTCAAGTTTATTTTTAATCAACTTCTTTTATTTTAAAGTCATATGACATGTTATGAAAGGAAAAATGTTTTTAAAGTAGAAAGGATATTTTCCTCAAGAATGGAGTTCATGTATTTTATCAAAATTATTTTCCATATAAGACAATAAAAGGGTTCTGTTTTTATACCTATTATTACATGGATTTGATTATGTTGTGATGGAAATATTTTTATGAATTCCTTTATCTTATATGAATTGTTTTATGATGTCATGTTGTTTAAGAATCCCATTTTTATTACATGGGTTACGCTATGATGTATGGTTTATGACTATGTGGAAAACATAAGAAATGATTCATTATAAGATGGGTGGGACCTATATCTCTCTCAAATGAATTGGGTAAAGATTTTATATCTCATGAGATAGACAGGGCTAGAACGGTAGGTTATACCGGTTCAGTGAAACAGAACTGAAACGAGGGTTACTCGATTCAGAAAGGGACTTTGTCCACTAAGATAGTCATGGCAATGAGTCTTGACTAACAATAAATGATTCTCTATGATTATGTGTGAATGTCACAAATTTTCATGTTTTATGTTATGATTATTATGATTAAATTTCACTGCCATGATTTATCCCATGTTATGAACTTATGATCTCTTTTGCAGGTTAAGATTTCCAAAAGTTATGTGCTTGTGTATATGATGTGATTGATATTTCTTTTTTTTACCCTTACTGAGCATTTGAGCTCACCCTTTTATGTTTTCTTTTCCCCAGGATATAAATAACGGTTTTAGGTAAAAAAAGGGGAAGATCTTTATGGGAGATATAGAAGATCTTTCACCACGATTAGAAGATTACGTTCTGAGTTTCCAAAGACACTAAACTATTACGATCCTTGTGTGTGTGTTTTTGTTATGTACCAAGTATTCCACAAAAGTAATGTAATGTACATGTACATCAAGCTTCGGGTCTCTACAGTTGGTATCAGAGGCAAAGGAGGTAGGAATTTATCCGATCCTTGGGAACTCTCACATGTGAGCGTTGGACGAAGTATGGCTCTCCGCCCAAGGGCTTCATGAGGAAATGGCTGCCACTGGGGATGGTGGTGTGTCCCGCCCAGGGGGTGTAGCTGCCCATGGAGTGCCCTGATAGGTATCGATTATAGTCCACTGGAAGTAATTCCAGACCATTATAGTTGGTATCAGAGGAAAGGTTTAGTCAACCTTTGGAAACTAGGATGCGAGAACTTTAGTGAGATCCCTAGAGATATTTATAAGGTATGTCTAGGGATGTCCCTAAGGATAAGTATACGTATAGGATACAGTCCTAGAACTACGGTAACGATCATATAATTTAACATAAGATGTTAGATATTGAGGGTACTCCCCCTTTATTGTGTTTTTTTCCCTAGCATGATTTTTTCCTCTCACACTATTCTTTTTTTGGGTTTTAGAAAATGGCTGGAAACAAGAAGATTCACGATAATGGAGGATATGATGGACAAGGGAATGATATTCTTCATAATGAAATGGGATTTGGAAGTCCAAACATAATTATAATGCTGAATCAGAAATCTCATAATATGACCAATAAAGTAAAATTTGGTAAGTTTCCTGACTCGGCTAATAAGAGAAAGATGGAGTTTCATGATGAGCATGGAGGAAAGAATGTTCAATTTCCCCTATGTAAATCATGTGGGAAGAGGCATCAAGGGGAATGTTTCAAAAGAACTGGAAGATGCTTTGGGTGTGGAAAAGAAGGACACAAAGAAAGTAAATGCAAAGGAAAAGGTTCAGTTAACAACTTGGATGAGGATAATGGTATTGCTACGACATAAACAATGGTTAAATGTTTTAAATGTGGAATGTACGGGCATTATGCAAACCAATGCCCTAAGGGAAAGTCTCATGAAGATAATCAGTATGGTCATATGGGAAGTATTTATGTGGATGATGATGAAGAGACTACAAATGATATGTAAGATGAAAGAATTGTTGAAGCTCGGTCAATGGTTTAAGAATGTAGTGGAATGATTACATGTTTATCATGTGTAATGTTGTATAAGTAATCTCATTGTACTATGGAATAAAGAGACATGTAAGGATTGTTACACTATTGTCTAATTAATGTTACCAGTATCGATGAAAGGTTATTCATATATTTTTGGAATGTAGATGATATCCACATAATGAAGGGATAAGGAGAAAATTAAATGTTTGATAGTATTCATGAGCTCATGACTGATATAAGGAGAAGGTTATATCATGGTTTTAGTATATAGAATTTTTGGATTTTGGTATGTGGAAAGAGTTAACTTTTGACAGTATTCATGTTTTCACTAAGGTTTAATGGGTATTCATTTTTTTTTCAAGAGAATACATCATTAAGGTATTCACATGATTGGAATGTGACCAACAAGATATATGGGGGATAAATGATGGTATTCACATGCTTGGTTGACGACATTTCAAGTAATCATTTTCTTTATACTATGATCTTGGACCGAAGTATTTTAGATAAGCCTAAAGATTTTAATGGATTATGTTAACCATAAGTTAGTATTGTTTAAGTATAGAACTTTTTTTGATATTATGTTATTGTAATGTAGTTTTAGAAAAAGGACAACCTACAGTACGGGCGACAACCCATCGCTTCGGACAAGGCTGTGGGAATCGAACCCACAACCGAAGTGCGACTGGCCTTTATCGCCTACCACTGACCTACAAGAAGTCCCTGTCTAGTAGAAACTAGTTTTATTATATTAATCAGTATGATATGTGAAGTATAAGTTCATTTTAGGAACCATATATGATTAATCTCAGTATAGATGGACTTATGTATTTTTTGATAACTTTTCTAACCTTTTGTTTGAGACAGATGGAATGACCCATCATTCTATCACATGATCTTCTAACACATCACGAATGAAAAATTCAACTTCATTTCTTTAAGAGATGAAGTGGAAATTGTCCAAAGAACGACAAACGGTGAGACTATACCAAAATCACGAAAGTATTTCTTCTAATTACAATTTCATCATCTTTAGGGAAATGATCTTGAAAACCAAAAATGTTGTCTTAGTGCTCTTATATCTGATTAATCAGATGGTACCTTAGATCATCACAAATTTATGGCTTTGTGATTGA
Source organism: Viscum album (assembly GCA_963277665.1). Taxonomy (NCBI): domain Eukaryota; kingdom Viridiplantae; phylum Streptophyta; class Magnoliopsida; order Santalales; family Viscaceae; genus Viscum; species Viscum album. Next base: position 604,077,667 of record OY728157.1, read on the forward strand.
TAGCTTTTCCATAGCCATGTTCTCTACCACTCTCCATCAGAACATGATGGTTAGATTTCTCTTCCATATCCATATTTTCACCTATGTGGAAACCCAGTGATTAGTTTATTTGGTTAACCGTTACGTTTCATACTTTTGTTTTTAAAAATAAGTTTTGGTATTCCTTTTTACGATGTGGGTTTCTATCAATGAAACTTTCAAATAGTAAACCATTTATAACCCCGACGAATTTCGAGGGCGAAATTCATTTTAAGGGGGGTAAAATGTAACACCCCGAGATTTTATGAAAAATATTATTTTAATTTCATTAATGTCTTTTGTTTTATTCTACACCAAGATTACCTTGCGCTATACGCAACACCGTATTAGCTTGCAGTATACACAACACTATTCTTGGACCGTGTTACACACAATTTTGATAATAGTTATTCTACGCAACATTGAGTATATATATATATATATATTAAATGTATAAATGAAATATGTTTGGATTCTGTTATACGAAACAACGAAGGATTCTTTCACAACACGCAACCCTGACTTGGCTTGCATTACACGCAATCGCGTCCTTCCTCGATAGCGTGTGTTGTACGCAATATCGGGTTTTAATAAACAATGTTATATTATTATAATATTGTCATGAACTAGCCGTTATGAATAGTATTAACTAAATTTTTAATTTTATAACATTATTATTCATCTTACACATTTCTAGAACATCGTATAAGAACAAAATAATTTTTTCGGGTAAAATAAGAATTTCTCAAAAAATGCAGTTTTGCCGCCTTTTGATGGCACACCCACTGTAAATATAGTTTTTGATATTTTTATAAGTTCAGTTTGACAAAATAAAATTCTTCTTTGGAATCATGAAATAAAAATTTACTTTGGATAAATTTTTCATATTATTCTGCTAACATTCACATTTTAATGAATAGTAAAAACACACTATATTTTAATTAAAAACAACTTTTTTCATCGTAATATCTTATGTGGTTAAATTATAATATTGAATGTTTTAAAGTATAAATAGAATATATTTTTACCATTTAATATAATGCATATAATTAGCATTTATTTTACCTTGAATTCGTAGGTTAAATCAATTCAATCTTTTGCAATGTTTTTAACAAAAACCTGTTTTTATTCGACAACGGGATTAATTTTAATTTAATTTCTGCAACTTATGTGTTTTGAATTTTAAAAAATGGATTCCATATTTGGAATCAGTGGGTCCAAATTATGTTAATAGGATATTTTTTATTTTTGCGAATTATGAATAGTAACTACGGTAAATTTTATTTACCATAGTTAAAGGTAAATCGGGTAATTAAGGGTAAATATAATATTTTAAAATTACCCTAACAAATGTAAAAATTATATTGGATGACTAAAAAACGACCCATATCACCTAAGGGTCGGATTATATTAATTTAATTAAATTTTTTCAATGAAAATAATTTAGTTATTATTAAAACCAAAGAATGTGACAACATGTCACTTTCTTAAATCTTATAAATATAATAATTTTAATCTAGTGATAAACTTCATGAAACTTAGAACATGAATAGTATCCAGAAAGCTAATACAATTATCTACATCATAGGAATTTATTTAGAATTTTTAGGGATTAAATAATTATCATTTATTATGACAGAATGATAATGCAGTAATTGTCTTATTAATTAAATATTGACAGAATTGATGTTATAAATTCCCAAATAAATGTAATTTGAGACTTTTTATGACTTAAACTAATTTTCTAGGTTATTTTGATATATTAGTGTTGATTTAATCTACTTGGTTCGAACATATAATTCTTTTATGACTTTCACAAAAATCATATATCAAATAGTGTCAAAATTGACACAAAATAGGTTTTAAATAAAATATTATATTATTAATTGTTATTTTATTCCTAAAAATCTAAGGTTCGGCCAAATGACTTAGATAAGGATATATATATTAATAATAAACAATTTGGGGTTCGTTTGTCATGTTATCATAAGTGTATTAACCATATAGTGAAAGAAAACAAAAAAGACACGGTAAAAGTTAAATTATTTAACTTAGAGTTAAACCTAATTGATAAGGTTAAAATAATACCCTAAACTTGTCTAAATCTTATTTGTTGATAGGATTTCGATCCATCCCAACTTTACCTTCTAAATAAGACACTTTGGAACCATTATAAACCGATTTTGACTTTAATATAAAATAATATTTTGAGGTATTCCTAAGGTGCCCCTCTCCTCCCTTATAAAAGGACACCTCCTCCCCCTCCACCTCACACCAATATGAGCACTCAAGCTCGGCCAACCCCTGACAAAATCTCTTTTCCGCTTCCCTAGAAACATCCTAGAGGTTCTGGTCGTCCTCAAAGACCAATTTTAGTGCCCTAAGAGGAGGTCTCAAAGAGGTGCTTCAAAGAAGTGGTAATTACCGTTACCAATTCTTTCATCATTATTTCTTCTTCCACTTCTTCTTCTTAGGTTGTTTCATTATTAAGTAATAACATCAGTATCAATCATATACTGATATGTTATTATAAGTATGAAACAACTGTATTTCACCATCTATCCATCCTACGGAAAAAGAAATCACCGCGTGTGCGTACGTACAGAATATCATCTCCACGCCGTGGTGTAATCTATTTTCCACCACCACCTTACATGGATGGGTATAATGGTGTAAAGAATAACTATACATAGTTATTAAAACATCATATTGATTCAGATATATTGTATAATCCACTCCAATTCAATTCAATATTTATGGAAATGATATCATCGCTCGTGCGTACGTACGGACTACCGTCTCCACGACGCGATGAGATTCATTCTCCATGTTAACCATTTAAGAATGATTATAAAGTATATATAAGAAATAATAATGAAATATATGACATTATAAAGCTACTGGATTTATGTATATATATATATATATGTATGTCATCTACTTACTTCCATTCAAGACAATAAGAAAGGAAAACAGCGTTCATGCGTACGTACGGACTACCGTCTCCATGAACGGTGTTTTTTATTTCATTTATCTATCTATTATATATATATATATACTGAATATATATGATATATAAATCATAGTTTATATTATGGAAGTATGTAAATCATGATATAAGTAATAATAATGTCAAGAATAACAATTCAAAACACCTACGATAAATGAAACGATTTTACCCAAAACGCTTCTTTAACATGGAATTTACAAAAGAACGGGTAATATAATGTCATAAGTGAACCATATATGATATCATAAAAATGAATATGATTCTGTAATAAGTCAATGGCATTATTTAAATCATTATACAGGAGGTTCGGACACATACAAAGCAAATCGGACCTAAGGTAAGGGAAATATCACAATCTCATTTTTATCCGAGATTGTTTATTCATAAGTATTTACTGGGGTGTATTTTATCATCCACATCCATGTTTCATCAATATGTAATATTATTTCCGTCCACCTACAATTGTTTAAATCCATTTTTACCCTTCGGTGAGTTTTTAGTAATATCTATGAAAGGAATCTTTTGTCGTACGAGGTACTTTTTGACTTTTCCGACAAAAGTACGAAGAATGGTTTTTTTAACTTATACGGCATGAATGGATTTTTAAAACATTATTTCTAAGAAGCTTCCTTTACAAGTTTTCAAGTTTATATTTAATCAACTTCTTTTATTTTAAAGTCATATGACATGTTATGAAAGGAAAAATGTTTTTAAAGTAGAAAGGATATTTTCCTCGAGAATGAATTTCAAGTATTTTATCAAAATTATTTTCCATCTAAGATAATAAAAGGGTTCTGTTTTTATCCCTATTATTACATAGATTTGATTATGTTGGGATGGAAATATTCTTATGAATTCCTTTATCTTATATGAATTGTTTTATGATGTCATGTTGTTTAAAAATCCCATTTTTATTACATGGGTTACGCTATGATGTATGGTTTATGACTATGTGGCACACATAAGAAAGGATTCATTATAAGATGGGTGGGACCTATATCTCCCTCCAATGCATTGGGTAAAGATTTTATATCTCATGAGATAGACAGGGCTGGAATGGTAGGTTATACCGGTTCAATGAAACAGGACTGAAACGAGGGTTACTCGATTCAGAAAGGGACTTTGTCCACTAAGATAGTCTTGGCAATGAGTTTTGACTAACAAGAAATGATTCTCTATGATTATGTGTGAATTCCACAAAGTTTCAAGTTTTAAGTTATGATTATTGTGATTACATTTCACTGCCATGATTTATCCCATGTTATGAACTTATGATCTCTTTTGCAAGTTAAGATTTCCAAAAGTTATGTGCTTGTGTATATGATGTGATTGATATTTCTTTTGTTTACCCTTACTGAGCATTTGAGCTCACCCTTTTATTTTTTCTTTTCCCCAGGATATAAAGAAAGGTTTTAGGTAAAAAAAGGGGAAGATCTTTATGGGAGATATAGAAGATCGTTCACCACGATTAGAAGATTAGGTTCTGAGTTTCCAAAGACACTAAACTATTACGATCCTTGTGTGTGTGTTTTTTTTATGTACCAAGTATTCCGCAAAAGTAATGTAATGTCCATGTACGTCAAGCTTCGGGTCTCTACATTTAGTTCCATGTATATATCCTATATTGATTCCGACATTCCAAATGGAACCAATAGTGCGAATGTATCTGAAAATATATATTTTTGGTCTAGAAATGAATTTCTCTATATTGTTAAGTATGTCACATTAGGTGGAATCTGGTATCTTTGTAAAGAATAATAATAGTGAAATTTACATTTTTTCTTTACAATAAACACAATAAACATACAATAAATATAATGCATCCATTACATCATATATATTATTTTTTTACCACCTGATGTGGTGAATTATCTCTGAATGATTGGAATTTATGAAGTTTTCACCAGTTGAGAATTAATACAACTGAAATCCAAAATATTGGCTTCATGTGTTGGTATGACCATTTAGAATACCGTGTTATTTAATTTTGTCTATCCATTGCTAATATTTTATTAATGGAATTATTGAAATGATATTCAATGAAAACCTTTAGTTGTTTTTGTTAGTATTTTTTGGTTCGAATTTTATATAAAACAATATCTAATGAATTCTGTGTGGGTAATTTTAAAGTAGATGTCTAAAGATTGAGAAACCATCAACATTACACGAACATTTCTAAATGTAAATGTTTAGTTTATGAAGTAATATTCTTGAGATGCGTGCTCTCAAAATATGGTAATTATGTTGACCATGAAATGGTAAAGGATATTATGAAATGGTATCTACCACATAACGTTTTTTTGAATCATATATTATTGTTCTTATGGGATATCAATATAGTTTAATTATGGATTCCTTAAATTCGGATTCTCCAATGAATACCCTCACTTAGGAAGGAGTTATTTTCATGTGATATGTCAAATATCACACTTATTCTGATGTGATAAAATTTCATATAGAATTTTTATAAATTGATTAAACATCCATAGGATTGGAAGGGATATATTGTATTTTGGGATTCATATAGTTTGGGATAGAGATGTATACATAAATGGATGATCATGTGGTTGACTTGGGTTCCTAATAAATTATTCCACGGGATAATAATTATCTAACACATGATCAAGAAATCATGATTATGATGCATTATCTTAATAGTTAGAATAATTAACTTTTATATAATTTGATACCTTTTATTTGGACTAAAAATGACTGAGTCAATTTTTTATATAGAAGATATTAACCTATGATAGATGAATCAGGTGGATTAACAAAAATCATTTGATTTAGATATTGAATATTCCTCAATTTAGGTTATTTTCATCATTGATGCTTTGAGTTGTAAACTCACAACCCAAGATATAATTAATTCATCAAAATTGTTTCATTGGATTATATATTTTCTTAAATTCAATTTGGGGTCAGAGCAGATGTGATCAATTTTTTCTTTTAGAATGTTATCAATCAACACATATTATTCTCTGGTTTATTCTTTATTAGTAGGATCTTGATTATTAATTCTTCTTCACTAGGGATTATTTTTTGATTTGGAGACCATTGGGGAGTTATATTTCTCTTAAATTTGTATCTTTTTTTTTCTAAAACTAGTACTTTGTAAAAAAATTAAGAAAATATATGATGATTTATTTAGATAATTTTTACTGTGTAGTGAACATTTGTCACACAAGTCTGTTATATAATAACAGATTATGAATCTGGTGGCTAAGAATGAGATGAGACAATATATTCCTTGATTATCATTTTTATTCATTCCATGATGTCATTGCGTAATACCAGAGACATTAGATATTGATTCAGTTTCCTCTAGTACTTACATGGATGTGGGAATCTTCCTCTATAAAATCTTTTGTCAGGTTGTCATTTACCCCATGAAATACAAATTTAATATGGGTTCACATTGAATTGATAATAAGTTGGATACCATTATACTTTTATAAGATATGACCAATTTTGTATGCTATATATTACCTAGGTGAATTATATTATCTGATTTCATGGTATTCATTTTCTAAAAGTCTCCAATAGGGATCTACATTTTACATATTAATTTTAGAGAAACCTATATGAGCAAACATGATCCTTGGTAAATTTGATCCGGACATATCATCCATAGATTTCTTGCTAGATTGGAAAATATATTTAGTTTTTTCAAAACAGGATGCATGCTTGTTTTATAAGAATTGGTGTATCTTAGAATTTCATTTTTGAAATGTTTGAGTACACCTATAAAAATAATTAATAATTAATAATTATTATGGATACATTTAATGGATTATATATACGTCCATGTCAATATAATCAATATTTTATAGAGATTATCCAAAAATCCATTGTTAGAACATATATAAAATTGGCCTTTTGATATGTAGATATTTAATCTTTTTAAATTTATATTCAAAAAAAATTACAAAAAAATGTCTGAGCAACATGATTGTTTTTTTCTTTGAATACTACATAAAAATAATATAATTTGGTGAATAATGTTTTGTGTCTCCAATAATGATATTATTTTTTAGTACTATTCACAAACATGCTTGATGAAAAACCAATCTTCATAACCAGGGGATTGGAAACATATCAAAGTCTGACATCCAATTATTATTAAGGTTAAAAAGGGGGAAAATAAGAATAACATTATCATAAGTGTATGATAACATGTTCATTAAATTTGAATACTATACCAAAAATATCAAATATCAGAATCATGAATCATGGATTAAATATTTTTATTTTTTAAGACATGAATCCATATTAAATAATAAAATTGAGACATGGGAGAATACAAATTTCATAAGACATGGAATTTTATTATTCAAAAAATTATTGAAAACAATTTCTATTATATTGAAGTCTAACTACAAAGGAAATACTAGATGAATGAGTTCATTCCAAAAACCATTATAGTTGTTAGGGATCAATTCCATGATCATCATAGATAAAAATGTACCTTATCAAAATGGGTTCACTCCATGTTCTAGTCTTGTTTATATCAAATGATATAAATCATTACCCAATTCATCTAAATGATATATAAGTCCCACACATCTTGGAAAAAAATATCCACCACCCTAAGTTATAAATAAACCTTCAACCATAGTAAAAACATTACCACCATAACAAAATGAAAATAAAAAATATGTGGTCCAAAAGGTCCGAAAACATTAATCATATTATAACCCATGAAATGAAATGGGTTTCCATAAATTTATACATATTTTATTGATTAAAAAATATAGGTTTCATTCTACATTAACAATTTTTTCACTACATAAAATACAAAAATAACGGGGCCTTAAAAGAGATCTATCATGGTATATACCATGGAATTTTAATGTGTTTCATAAACATCACATCATAGTACACATAATAAATATAGAAGAAGATTAAAAATGTCACCCTTTAATAATATCCCCTATAAGGAATCCATAACCTCTATAGATGACATCCTGAAAGAAGAAATATTTTGACAGAAAAATATTTTAGAAATAATTTTGACCAAAATAAACGTTATTTGATAGTAATTTTTAAGAATTACTTTTTATAAAAAAATATGAAAATAATATAATTGTATAATTAAAATGAAACACATTAGTTGATTCATTAAAAATCAATTAGAACATTTATAATTGAAATAGAATGTCCACAACAAAAAAACCATTATATAGAATAAAAAATTATGAAAATTAGTTTATCATATAGGTCATTTATTAAGAATAAAAATATTTAAAAAATAATAATGAAATTATTTTATTATATTAGAATATATGAATAATGTAAGGGATTAATGGTATCATTGAGTGATCAAGACATTTTGATAAATTAATTATAACATTTTATTGTTTATTTATAAAATGATGTATTTAATGAAAAATGAAATTTAAAGACCTGGAAATTTCAAGAAAATTTTTGTTCTTAATTTCTTTGGAATTTTCAGAGTACGCAGTTTTTGACGGTGGCTGATTCGTAGGCCCGATGATCCCAGAATCAATTTCTGAAGTTTAGCTCGGGTACGTTTAATTAACGAACGAGCGGGTTTTTCTATCTTTTGGATTGGTGCTCGAAATCAAATTTTGTGGGCACCGATGGAATCGCAGTGCTAGTAAATACTTAGGAATACCTTTCCCGGAGTTTCGTTTGCTCGGGTGGAGTTTTACATAATTGGGTTAACAAAATAATAATAATAATAAAATAAAATACTATGCAACAAATATTATTTTTATTCAAGGAAGTGTTAACCTATGCAAAGTGTTTGAGTGGGACCCAAATCCTAACTAATCCACTAGGTAGGATATTAGTGGGGTGGGGCCCACATGAGCTCCACCCTTTCAACTTCATCAACACCATTAAATTAAGGTAACGCACCTGCACCCCCTTTAAAGGAAGTCAACTCGTGCGTTTAATTAAATATTAAACGCCTCTATTAATTGTGAGGTTTAAATGTTGCAATTAATTCAATTAATTGTTTCATTCAATTTTGAATTTTTAAAACATTTTGCGTGAGTAATAAAATAAGGAAAACCTTATTTTATTGATGTTGGGCAGGTTGTACGGGAGGATTTTGGATAGAAAGGCTCAAGGTCTTGGAGTTCTTCTTCCTCGACGAAGAACATGAAGAACGCCAACCTCCGACGATGAACGAAGGTGAGAGACGCCTTCATTGTAGATCGATGACCTGACACTCATCCTTTCGTTCCTCCTTTCCACGTGAATGGAAGGAAGACACCATTCCTCCTCGGATGATCTCCGTCAACGTGTGCGAAACCTTCTTCTCTGACGATCAATTCTATGATGTCCCTTTCCGCAACAAACCTCATTCGACGACTATGCTCGAGGTAGGGGGATTATTTCATTTTGTTCCATATTTCTTCCATTAATGTTTTATAGTCTTATTTGGGCCACAAGTTATCGCAATAACGGAAGGAGGTCGGACTGCACGAACACAGCCGACCCTCCTCTCCCCTTGGTTGTTTTATTTTATTTGCGGCACGAGGAAGGAAACGCGGCGCCGAAGCACCACGCGGGAAAGATTAAAGGAATGGTATGGAAATGCAGCGCCATCGCGCCGCACCGTTAAGATGAACCAAACTGCGGAGTAGTCGCATCGCGCTAGATGGACAAAGGCCGCGGCAGAGAGGGAAACGGCGACCAGCTTCTAGCCGCCGGCGTCAGAGAAGGGGGACAGGACCGCCCCGGTCCTGTGGCTGCAGCACGGCCGGCCAGCCAGGCCGGCCGACATCCAAGAAAGTGTTGGGGATCGTAACCCCTGGCTGGCCAGCTGGAGGGCCCCCCACATGGGGGGCTGCGGTTTCACAACACAGGGGGAAGCCCCCCCCCCCGCATCGCACGGTTGTTACGGCCGAGCCTCCAAGCAGGGCCGGGCCGCGCCGGCCGTGCCGGGCCACGCCCTATTATGCTGGACCTGGACTCGGTTGGGGTCGCCCGGTTCGGGCCAACCAAAGGGGTATTGGGCCGGGTCAGACCAGGCCCGAACCCCCTATTTATGGAACTCTTACGGTATTTTTCCCATATCATGGTATATAGACCACCGATGGATGCATAGTTATCTGCGATACGACCCTTGGATCGAGACGGTCATTTCGGTATATTACACTAAAGGTTTCAGAGAAATTTGAGTGCGGCCGGGTTGGTTCGGATACGAAACCAACCGTGCCCTCAGAGCAGAAACTCTTATATCATGAGCTTCAGACGTCCGATTGACGTTCTGTCAACTTTTTTGGATTCCTCTTGATGAGAAGGAACTTTTGGAATACTTCTCCGGAGGTTTGGATGATGTTCGAGCATGGTCAGGTTATATTATACCTGAAATCCAACCGGGCCCCTAGAATGAAAAAGATGATAACTTTCAGACCAGACGTCTGTTTGACGAACCGTTAGTGGAATTGGTGATCACGTTGAGAAATGGTCCCTATGAGCATACCCTATGATAGTTCGGGGTATAGTTGAGATACGGACTGGTTGTTTCGCACACGAAACCAACCGGGCCCCGGGGACAAAAATGTTAATCACTCATAGACCGGGCGTCCGATTGACGCGTCATCTGTTTCATTGAGACCCCTATGACGAGGCGGTCCTTTGTGATACTTCTTCATGTAAATTTGAGATAATTGGAGTATCGACCAGTAGCTCATGGAGCAGACCCTCCTGGAGACGAGCGTGCGGAGTACGGAGACCGTGTAGCCGACTGAGACCTGATGACTGCTTGACCGACTTGACTTGGAGTGAATCGACTAGCCCAGTGGACGGATGACTGCTTTGTTTTGTTGCATAACCATGGCGTATGGAGCACTACTTGACTGGGTGCATACCCACGGTACTTGTCTGGAGAGTACCTCTGCAGGCTATTAGGGGGGGGGGGGTGCACTACAGTGTTTGGGTGGTAGACCCCTGCGGGATTCACTATTGTGTTTGGGTGGCTGACCTGCGGTACACGACAAGAGGAGTACCTCAACAGTCATAGGACAGTGAAATGTACCTTAGAGTCGTGAGAGAATCACCGTACACTCCAGAGATGGGGATCTTCATAAGTTACAGTTTCGATAAGGAAAATCCTGTTTTGAGATGAGTCTATGACCTTTGTGTTTATCTCATGATTGATATGGGTTTCTTGAGAACATCGATATAAGAAAGGGATAATTCCAAAGTAAGGGTTATATTTTGAGATTATACCTGTCCTTATCCTTTTTGGATTTAGAGAGAACTTTATGGTCTTGGGGTCCCTACTTAGTATCGTTATACTCAACCCTACATGGGCTATGCCCGAACCTTGTTGTGTTGGATGCAGACGACAGACAGTGCTAACTGAGGCTGAGTGTTCGAGGACTAGATGGTGCCCAATGGTGGACCTCACGACGAGTTAGTATTTGGGGGTGGACTTCACGACGAGACGATACTCAGAGGAGGTTGACAGGAGAGAGCATTGTGGAGGCTATGGGTAACTACCCTTTAGGTAGGATCCGTGGTGGACGATCCAGGAGCTGCGCTATATGTACCTACCCTTCAGGTAGGATCCAAGGAGGACGACCCAGGAGCTGCTTCCATTCATCCAGCTGTTTTCCTTTTCTTGTTTTACATTCATTCAGTTGTACCTATACTTTCAGATGGGTTTGTATTCTGGCCCACTTACTTTTCAGCACTGTATTTTGTTCTTAGTTTATTACTTCCGCTTGTACTCTGTGATGTTTGTTTACTTTATTATGGAAATTCCTTCCCAGTTATTGGAATTTACGTGTTGGGTGCTATTTTCCCGCCCCTGGCGTATGGAATGTGGGCTTGGGGTAGTCACGACACGGGCCCCGAGGACGGGTTGTGATAAATTGGTATCAGAGGAGTCGGTTCTACCACAGGAATTATTAATCTGATATTCCATTTCTGTGAAGTAATAGTGTTAAGGGTACCGATTGTGGTTTTCAGTTCAGGGAGTCCAGTGTTGGTGCAGCAGCCGACGTATCCGTACACCAGGACCCTGACTTCTGATTTCCGACATTGTGCACAAAAACACTGATTGGGTGTGTGTTTCCAAAAGTTTTAAAGTCAGCTCAAACCAGGTCAGATCACTAGGTATAAATCGTTGACCGTGTCGCATATGTTCAGGATGTCTCCACGCAGACAGTCAGTTTGAGTTTCCGAGAGAGTACTCGATGACGGCCCACCGAGCGACGAGACTCTGGTGCGGGGCCCTTTTTACTTTTTTTGCAATCTCGGGTGGTGTATCAGCAGCACCACCACATAATGGGAAGCAGATTCCACTTGCCATACTATCAGACGGTGTACGCTGACAGAGCGCGGAGATCCAGCAGTAGAGGCCTCCGAGGTTACAAGGCGAGGCAGATTCCCAGATAGTAGAGGACTGGCTGGAGGCAATTTCTAGAGTTTTCCGCCTAGATGAGACACCGGTAGAGTGGACTGTAGACTTGGCTACCAATGTTTTCCAGTGAGTGACGGTGAGGATGGTCCGCTTAGTGATGAGGCTTTGTTTCGTGGACCGATGCGTGATATAGTGCCTTCGAGTAGTGTGTTGGCTATACATCACAACATGTTGTTCAACTATTACAACTGGTGGTACCGGTAGGTGACACATGTAGGCTTACTGCCTTACACGTGTTCCAACATCAGATACCCTCAAGTTCTGAGGTGATCCCGACTCACAAGATGCTGAGGACTGGCTTGAGGAGGTAGCTGAGAGTTTTCTAGAGAACAACTTCAGGAAGTGGAGCTCCAGAAGCAGGTGGACATGAGCAGAACTAGTGGATGCCTTTTGTTCATGGTAGTTCTAGTTCCATGTTACTATGGTATTTGTGTCTTTGTACTTCGAGATGAAGTAATAAAAGACACTTATCTTCATGATTTTTACTTCCTTTCCTTTTTTTTGGTTGATATTGAGAGGTCCTGGTTAAAACTGTTGACTTGACCCTCACTTTAGAGATTCCTACTTGAGGAGACCCAGAGACCTCATGCTGATGCCAACAGCGTGACTCAACCCTTAGAGGCCATAGTGATGACTGGATATCTTGGTAGTAACGTCGAGACCTTACGATGTCATCCAGGGCAAGAATACATCATTCATGTCAGGATTGACTATATTAGGCAATGGGCATGGTTCATCCAGGGGATGAGACTGAGATTCTCTTTTCAGAAAAGGAGAAAACATAGTAGCTCTAATAGATCGAAGGCAAATAAGGGTGGCCGTTGACCGACTTGACATGTCGGAAAACTTCCTACCGACTAGAGATGGTACGAGTTACGATGAAGAAGGTGCAGATCATCCAGGAGCGGATGAAGACTGCACAACACAGTAAGAAACATGAAACTGGCACCAGTCTTGGAGACTTGGGCATGTAAATTTTTAAAGGAGTGTTAAGGAAAGATGAGTCTATAGAGCAGCGGACGTGGAGGCAGATCTAGGAGAGCAGCATGAGGTGGTGTACATTTCTACATGTTACAACCACCCGCCTTTGTTGTTCCCGCAAGGCTCATGGAGCTGGATGGCTGGGGAAGAGAGTAGTTGCATGCAATCAAGGAGAGTGATCCAATGGCTCTAAGAATGATTCGAGGGACAGTCTGTCTCCACTACTAGCTTCCGTAGTAACAGAAATTGATACAAATCATTCTTTCCTTCCACAAAACTGGACCCAAACATAGAGTTTCTGGTAAGCCGTAGACTTGACCCTCACGTCTGGAGATACCTTGTGAGGAGACTCGATAGTCACACTTATGCTGACAGTGTGGTCTGTCCCTCGAGGTGAGAGTTTCAGTTGGAATCTCTTGGTGGCAGCGTCGAGTCCTTACGATGTTGGTCTGGGTATAGATTGGATTCACGGTTCATACTTAGATTAACTATATTAGGCAAAAATGTTGTGGTTTTTTACGACGTTGCAATGGGTTTTCATTGGTCGGTGAAAAGGAAACCCCAGGAAGCACAGGATAAACTCATGCATCGGAGGGTGCGGCCGATCAATCATGAGTTGGTCAACCTTACCCTCGTGGTAGAAGGAGTTTTGAGTTTCAGTTATATACAGGAAATTGAGGTCTCTTGAGTTCGAGGATGACGATCAAGACCTTATACGGGTCTCACCTCGACGAGTTTTACGGAGATGAGGCCAAGGCGGCAATTGATCTCCGAGGTTCAGCGGACCATTTCATGTACTCATCAGGGTAGGCGAGGTGGCATACCGTTTGAACCATCCACCTCAGTTGCACCAGGTGCATGACGACTTCCACGTTTCTCAATTGGAGAGATACGTGCTTGACCCGACGCATATCATCGACCATGGGAAGCTGGACATTAGCGATGGGGTGACTTTTGTGGGGATTCAGTAGAGGTTGAGGATCGACAAGAACAAGTCCTACGAGGATGGTCGATTCCTCTAGTGAACTTTTGTTGGCAGCACGGGAACCTCCAGGTGGGAAAAAGGGATCAGAAGGCTTAGATGTGTGCTCAGTACCACTTTTGTTTCCATATTTTGTGTTATAGCTTTATGGGGACGTAAATCTATAAGGTGGGAGTAATGTAAAGACCCAGAAATTTCATGGAATTTTTTTGTAATTTATTTGGAATTTTACGAGTAATCAGTTTCTGACGGCGCCTGATTCCAAGGCCCGGTGAGCCCGAAATCAATGTCCGAAAGTTAGCTCGGGTACATTCAGTGAACGAACGAGCAAGATTTTCTATCTTTTGGACCGGTGCTCAGAATCTAATTCCAAGGGAACCGATGGAATCATAATGCTGATAAATGCTTAGGAAGACCTTTTTCTGGAGTTGTGTTTGCTCGGGTGGAGTTTTACTTAATTTGATTAGCAAATAATATTAAAAATAATAATATAAAATACTGTGAAAGAAATTTTATTTTTATTCAAGGATGTGTTAACCTAAGCTAAGTGGTTGAGTGGGACCCACATACTAAGTAATCCACTAGGTAGGATATTAGTGGGGTGGGCCCCAAATGAACCCCACCCTATCAACTTCCTCAACTCTTTTTAATTAAGGTAACGCACCCGCACCCCCATTTAAAAGAAGTCAACACGTGCGTTTAATTAAATATTAAACGCCTCTATTAATTGGGCCGATTAAATGTTGAAATTAATTCAATTTATTGTTTGATTCAATTTTGAATTTTCAAAACGTTTTCTGTGAGTAATAAAATAAGGCAAACCTTGTTTTATTGATGTTTCTCGGGTTTTACGGGAAGATTTTGGAGAGAACGGCTCAATGTCTTGGAGTTCTTCTTCCTCGATGAAGAACGCGAAGAACACCGACCTTTGACGACGAACGAAGGGAGAGACGCCATCCTCTGCGATCAAAAACCTGAAGCTCATCCTTTCATTCCTCCTTTCCGCGTCAACGGAAGGGAGACACCAATCTTCCTCGGATGATCTCCATCAACGTATGCGGAACCTTATTCCGCAACGATCAATTCCGCGACGTCCCTTTCCACAACAATCCTCGTTCGATGACTACGCTCGAGGTAGGGGATTATTTCTTTTTGTTGCGGATTTCTTCCATCAATGTTTTATCTTCTTATTTGGGACGCATGTTATTTCAATAACAGGAGGAGGTCGGACCGCACGAACACGACCGACCCTCCTCTCTCTTTGGTTGTTTGATTTTGTTTACGGCACGAGCAAGGCAACGTGGTGCCGAAGCACCGTGAAAGAAATATTAATGGAAGGGCAGGGATGCACGGAGCTGTCGCACTGCACCATTGAAGATGATCCAAACTGCGGCGCTGTCGCGCCGCGCTGGACGGACGAAGGCCGCGGCCTTTGGCCGCGCCGGAGTAGCGAACGGAGACCGGCTTCCGGCTGCCGGCATCAGAGCAGGGGGATGGGACCGCCCCGGTCCCGCTACAGCAGCACGACTGGCCGGATTTCGAGAAAGAGCAGCAGGTCGTAACCCCCGGCTGGCCAGCAGGAGCGGCCCCCCACATGGGAGCCGCAGCTTCATAACACGGGGGTAGCGCCCCCCCCCCCCACCTCATCGCACGGCCGACGGGCCAGGCCGAGCTGCCAGGCCGGGCCACGCCCAGGCCGGGCCGGGCAGCGCTCATTCCGGGTCGAGCCACGCCGGCTGGGTCGGGCCATGACCACCAGGCTAGGACATGCCTTATTAGGCTGATCCCGGAACCGGGTCGGGTCGACCCGGTTCGGGCCGACCCAGGGGTATCGGGCCGGGTCGGATTTGGCCCGAACCCCCTATTTGCGGACCTCTTACGATATTTTTCCCATCTTTTAGGCTAAGGACCTCCGATCTATGCACCATCAACTTTGATTCGATCCTTGGATGGAGATAGTCATTTCAGTATATTACACTATAAGTTTTTGTGAATTTTGAGTATGGCCGGGTTGGTTCGGATATGAAACCAATCAGGCCCTCGGAGCGGAAATGCTTATATCTTGAGCTCTGGACATCCGATTGAGGTGTCGTCAACTTGGATGGATTCCTCATGATGAGACTGAACTTTTGGATTACTTTTCCTGAGGTTTGGACGCATTTAGAGCATGTTCGGGTTGGATTATACCCGAAATCCAACTGAGCCCCTGGAACGGAAAAGCTGATAACTATCAGATCGGACGTCCTTTTGACAAACCATCAGCGGCTTTGGTGATCAAGATGAGAAACAGTCCCTATGAGAATACCCTATGAGTGTTTGGGGTATAGTTGAGATACGGCCGGGTTGGTTTGTACACGAAACCAACCGGGTCTCGGGGAAGAAAGGGCTAATAACTCACAGACTGGGCGTCCGATTGATGCGTCGTCTGTTGCGTTGAGACCCCTATGAAGAGGAGGTCCATTGGGATAATGATTTGTGGAACATTAATATACTTTCAGTATTGACAAGAAGCTCATGGATCGGAACCTCCAAGAGACGAGCGTGCAGAGTACGGGGACCTTGTAGCCGATTGAATCCTAACGACTGCTTGACCGACTCGACTTGAAGTGAGTCGACTAGCCCACTGGACAGAGTACTACATTGTTTTGGTGCAGACCCATGGCGAACGGAGCACTACTTGATTGGGTACAGACCCGCGATACTCATCCGGAGAGTACCTCTGAAGGCTATTAGGGGGGATGCAGTATTGTGTTTGGGTGGAAGACCCCGGTGGGAAGCACTACTATGTTTGGGTGGTGACATGCCGTACTCGGTAGGAGGAGTACCTCAACAATCTTTGGTTAGTGAGCAGTATCTCAGAGTCATGACAGGAACACTGTACACTCCAGAGATGGGTCTCTTCAGCAGTTACGGTTTCGTTAATGAAAATATTTGGTTTGAGCTGAGTTTATGCCCTTTGT
This sequence comes from Viscum album, assembly GCA_963277665.1. NCBI lineage: Eukaryota > Viridiplantae > Streptophyta > Magnoliopsida > Santalales > Viscaceae > Viscum > Viscum album. The sequence continues at coordinate 604,095,024 of OY728157.1, forward strand.
GTTTACCTCATGATTGAGATGGGTTACGTGATAACTTAGGTATAAGTATGGGCTTATACCTAAGTAAGGGTTATCTGTTGAGATTATGCGTTTGGTTATCCTTGTTGGATTTAGAGAGACCTTGAGGGTCTTTTGGTCCCTACTGAGTATCATTATACTCACCCCTGCACGGGCTTTTCCCACCCCTCGTTGTGTTGGATGCAGACGACGGACAACGCTGACTGAGGCCGAGTGTTCGAGGACTGGACGGTACCTGGAGGTGGACCTCATGACGAGTCATTATCTGGAGGTGGAATTCATGAAGAGACGATACTCAGAGGTGGTTTATAGGCAAAAGCATTGTTAAGGCTATCTGTACCTACCCTTTAGGTAGGATCCGTGGTGGACAATCCTGGAGCTGCGCTATCTGTACCTACACTTTAGGTAGGATCCGAGGAGGACAACCCAGGAGCTGATTCCATTCTTCTAGCTATTTTTCTTTTTCTATTTTACTTTTTTTGTAGTTTTAGTTGTACTTCTAGATGGGGTTATATTCTGGCCCACTTACTTTTCAGCACTTTATTTTGTTCTTAGTGTATTACTTCCCCTTGTACTCTGTGATGTTTGTTTACTTTATTAAGGAAATGCCTTCCCAGTTATTGGTATTTACGCCTTGGGTTCTAGTCGCTAGCCCCTGGCCTATGGATGGCGGGCTTGGGGTTGTCACAGAATGGGCCCCGAGGACGGGTCATGACAGGAATTTATACCTAAAATAGAAATATAATATATTTTTAAGAAAATAATTACATTGAATGATTGGTTATATAAAGGGAGGGAGGTAAAGGGATAAAATTATTCCACTTAAGTGACTTTATTATTGGAAAATTGTGTTTCTAGATATGTTTATAATGTTATTTCATTATTTGAAGCATAATCATGAGCAATTAAGAAAATTAGCGAAATTTTAAAATAAAAACAATAACAAATTAGTAAAATTGAATCATAATCCGCAAAAAAATTACATCAAATAAAACATATAACATCATGATAATAAAAATATCCATGATATTACCAATAAATTGGCTTTTATATATACCTCAAATATAATATTTAGAAATAACATTACATATGTGTCAAAGAAGAATTATTTTAACAATTACCCCTTACTGCTTGGGTATCTTATGATCGATAACACCATGAAAGAGATATCATAAAAGGGTATTTAAATACATATATTTATCATAATTTATAATATAAGATTCATTAAGGTAATATATATAGATCAAATATAGGAAATGGTTGGTGAATATGTTGTTTATCTCACAATAGAAATAAGTGATATGTAAATCTCTTACCACATTAGGAATATTTTGAATCGTATGGCCCTATAAATAATAAATTATAATGAAATATTTAATTTCATGAAAATAGTTATATTAATTATATACCATTTCAATGGGTAAATGTATAATCCATACAAAATAAACGTGTGGTGAATTTTGATATACCTCCACGAAATACTTGGGATAATAGAAATGTACAACAATATGTTTTCACTTCCTTCGAACATATTCAAAATCCCATTATAATAAATTAATTTTTATTTTAATTATATTGTATATCCATAAATATAAAAATTAAAAATTATATTATTTAATTATTTCTATTCATTACATAATATTACATATTATTTGTTAATTTATAGGTGTTATAACAAATGTGTTTATTCTACTAGTTTTGATTGGTAAATTTCTGTCCTATTTTCTTAATAATTTGTCAATAATTTCAAAAATAATAATCACGACAATAAAAAAAATTATTCATAATTTGAAATATTAATTTCAATAATTAATAATTGTTTTGATAAATCATGTATGTTATGATCATGTATATGGTAGGCCAAACATACACATGTGTAACATTTCAGTTTTACTATGATCATTATAGGAGGGATGTAATATTTTATGTTTCAATAATTATAAAAAAATAAAAAATAAAATATTATTTATATAGTTATACATATAAATATCCATATTGTGGTACGGTAATGAAAATTGAGAGTCACATCACTTGTGTATTTTGGTTCCCTATACAAAGATGAATATTGTTATCCTTATTCAGATAGTGAAAAGGTAAAAAGTAAAATGATATGTTATCTTTTTAGAAAGGTAAATATGTTAAGAATTTTATAATTATTTCTGGTATATAACACATATTAACTAGTAAATTTTTTTCTTTATCAGAATTCGTGTAAAGTGTTAGTGAACATTAATCATAAAGCTTTACATGGTGACATTCTACTGTAAACACGGGTGAGGATTGCATAAAACGTATTGAATGGAAATTAATAATGGTATATATATGATATAATGAATCTAGAAGCTTAATTATATTATAAATATAATATATATATATATTATTTATATACATCATCATACCCAACCGTGAGATGTGGTTATGGATTAATGACATTCATCAGTTTGGGACACTGTTGTAGAAGTACACACAAATTAGGAGTTTGTAGCACATTTGATGGAAGGTGATATGGTTGAGGAACCTTCTATTCAAAAGAATATATATGTGTATGGATGATACTATGGTTATTACACCTGAATTATTTACATTTAATTGAAGGAGGTGGATGGTGGAATTTAAAAAGGTATGCTTAATATTTATTCCTCTTTTCGGTTATCCTCATTCGGTTTTCCCTATTATCCATACTAGGTTGGATTTCAGACTGAATTATGTATTCTCAGATGAGATGGGGGAATTAGGGATGCAATTTGTTTATATAATTTCTAAAATAACTTGATTTTATAGTGTATATATGAGAGGGGGTGTTTTTTTTGTAAGTGAGGTGAGGGGAAACATTCTATTTTTTTAAAAAAAATTTATTCGCACTTATTGTCATTCAAAAATGACTTAAAAAATTAGTGTTATGTATAATTATATATTATTGTGTATAAATATTTCCATCCGATATTTTTTAGATATGTTATAGTTCATTTTAACCCTTATCTTTTTATATTAACCTCATGTAAAACCTTTATTTACCTTAACCTTAATAATTATTTTTTACATTTTTCAGTATATATTATAGGAAAACATTATTCAAAAAATATTATCTAATATAAATTATGTATATGTAAAATTTAGATTCAATTATTCTATATTCAATTAAAAAACATGGCCAAATTTAATTAAATATTAATCTCAGTGATTATATGAAGAAGTGGGTTTTAAAGGGGAAATTTTAAAAGGTTTTCGGGGTTTTAATATCCAAATTCAATATGATAATTATTCCAATGAACAAAATGAGATTATTGGAAGTGAAATTAAACTATTTTTCATAAAAAATATATTTATAATATAACATTACATTAAAATTTAATTACGAATAATGTTTAATTTTCAATTAGAATTCAATATTATTAACTATTCATAAATAAATCAGAAATCTCAAAAAATAAATCTATGATAATTACAATATTTGGATTAAATATATTATAATTATTTAAAAAATAATATTATATTAAAAAAATTATTAAATTTTTTAAAATATATGTTCAAAAATGTGAGAGATCAACATTTTCTATAAATATATTTTTAAGTTTAGATTTTGATTTATTCTTATCTGTTGTATAGGAAAAATATGATTTAAAAGAAAAATTAGTTGATTGAATATATAGTATAAAATTTATCATATGAAAACATGACATTAAGAACACTATAATCCAATGTGGTGGGAAAATTCATATATAGTGTTATATATAATTTATCATATGAAATTTGTTGATACATAGAAGGATACAAATAAGAACACTATAATCCAATGTGGTGGGAAAATTCATTAATATAATAAAAAGTTATAATAAAAGGAAATTTTTTTATTTAAATATTCTATTACTAATGTTACGGAATTCCATTTCCATTTCGACTGAGAACATATGAATATTTACCTAATGAAAATCTCAATATTTTATAGGCATAATTTCATCCTTTTGTGTTTCTTGATAAATTCATACATAATATCTTTTCATACATAATTATTTTGTTCATTAGTAAAAAACTACATATTACTCATAAAATAATGATATTCCATTCCATACATTAATAATTTTTAAAAATATGATATTTGGTTATTTAATATGGATAAATCATTATATGGTGATGAAATAATTAATTATTTAAATATAATCTATTTTTTATCATAATCCATTCCATTAATGGTTAATATTTTGAACCTTCAAAATTTAAAAAAAATTGAAAGAGTGTCACCAAATTTCCCAATTTCACCATTAATCCTGCTCATATAATTATAAAATCATAACGACATCATGAAAATTATGTGAATATCTTGGAAATATATGATTTTGAAGCAACGTAATAACCCAAGCTACAATAAAACAAAACCTGGATGTGTCCTAATAACTCCAATAAAACCAATGAATATTAAACATAACAATTATATATTATAATGAACAAATTTTAATTAATTATAAAATAAACCAAATTTTCAATAAATTATTTATTCGTACTAAGGTCACCAATATTATCCAATATAATTTATAGATATCAATTATATGATTAACTTGACAGAACACCATTTTCACAACCTCATGAACACACAAATTGTTTTCATCCTTCAATGAAGTGATTTACATTAAATATTATCATTCCATTAAATCACTTCTATATTTTATTTTTATTAATCTAGAATACCACTAATTAATATCATATACAGAACAATATTTATATATTTCATGAATCATATAACATAATTCATGAATTCTAATATATAATCACTCCAATCATCACAATTACCTCTCAATCCATTATCATTGCTTTTTCATCTTATTTATTTACACTTCTATTCATTAAAATTTCATTTTTAGTATATTTATCTTCCTAATTATAACCATTAGTCAAAATAAATTACTAATTCTCTTCATGCTATTTCACCTTAGATCATCAACGACCATACAATCCACATTTAAAACATTAATTAATTGAAGATACCATAGGAGGACCATTATTATTATCCATGTAATTACTACCACATTTCATTTTTTCTTTTCATTTACATTATTTCTTTCATAATTTTCCACACCCAAAAAATATTATCATCACTATGAGAGATTCCCTTAAGTGAATCATCTGAAATTATAGACATAAAATAAACTAATTATATTTTCCTCCATGGTTTCCACTACTCAAACTAATGATAATTAATATACTTATCTTATTTTGTGATTTTATGAGTAGGTTATGGTCGAAAATTTTAATAATGTTCTTTAATAACATATTAGGAATAATGAAAATTAATTCACTCTAGTTATAATACCATATAGATTCTCTTCATAATATTATCCATCACATTAAATGAAGACTAAGTTATTTATGGTTTTAGCCAATGAATAAAACCTAAATACATTGTTTGAGAAACTGTAACTATAATGGGAGACCAACTAATCATAAAAACCTCTTATATTATCTCTTAATCATGAATCTTTTTTTTTAATCTTTCACACCTTCTGTTTATCCTTGGTTATAAGTTGTTATCATTTTTAAATTATTCATGGTGGTTCATAAAGTGTTTATAATCTTCCAAATCATATTCCCCAAGAGTGTTAACTCATGGGTTACATAGGGCCCATTTTCATGGACATGATGATTATTTATTCTTGATAATTTCTCTTTTTCAGTATTATTACCCATAAGTACGTATATGATAGAGACACATTCAATTGTAGTATATAATTTAGGCTGCAATTTATTGAAAATCACCATATCTATCCTTTAGATAAATTCCATGTAAGTATACTATAATCTAACTCATCCTTACTGATATTATTAGATGCATACCAAATTTTTTTATTAGAAATATACATTGGTATCTCACTAATATATTATTAACATATTCTCTAACCATTAACTAGAAATTTCATCTGATAAAGACTATATCTATCATGGATATTTCAATAGTGTTATAACTTATTATTATATTAATATTCAATATTTTACCCAAATAAACACCTAAGGATTGTTATACATTAGTGTTTTTAGAAACATGATACCCAATTTTATACTTTAGGGGACAAGATTCAACATATTCTATAAACATTATCTCTTTTATTACTATTTACAATCATACCCTTATAAAAATATTCTTTATAACATGATTAAATAATGAATAAGATTGGTTAATATCGATTGCTCAATAATGGTAAATAAAGGACATCTGTAAATGTAATGTTGAGAAAAACTATTGATGACATGGGAATAACAAATGAAAACCATAACTGACATATCAAAGGTAAGAATCATGATTCATAGAATAATGAATGGATGTTCATAAGACATAAATAATATGTAAATAAAACAACATGATCATTTAAATTATAAAATTAGAATAATTCATGGAATTAGAAAATCTAATAAGTAGAGAAAATCATTTCCATTATAGTCAAGGATCACATTCGTGGCCATCAATATAAAATGGGACACCTACCTAAACCAAAAATGTAGTTTGGGTCCACTCTAAATATCATCTTCACAGAAAATATCCCTTAACAATTTGGGATAACTCCACATTCCATCTCTTTCTAATTAATGAGATGTGAATCAAAACCCAACACATGGGAGGGAGATATGGGTCCCACCCATATTGTTTTACAACATATCTAACTAAATAAGGAATAAAGTATCCATCGTCCTTTGTTTATACATAACCACCATCATATAATAAAAATAAAACATATTTTTTGATTAATATCATAAAATTTCATTCAAATCATAACATTTTTCATGAAATTTATTTCATAAAAGTGTCATCATATAACATCCTTCGGAAAATAGAATGGTTTCAAAATATTTTCATCATTTCCATATAGTAAAACCTGTGAGGTGGTTTGATTTTTATAATATTTCAATAATGGTATCACTCATGAAAAATAAATGATTTTTAATGATTATGGAAGCATTAAAATAATAAATTTAGAAAATAAATAAAATCTTTATCCATAGATCTTATCATATGTACAAGATATGTTATCTAAGATATTTTCATCTTAAAGTGATGAAAATTCTTAAACGAAAACATGTCATAATGTTTATTGAGGAAAATAAAATTTATTAAAAATTAAAATTTTATAAAAATATATTATTATTTTTTCGAAATAAGTTTCTTTTTAGATAAATAATAAATAATATAATTGAATTATTAAAAATAATTTAAAATATTTCTTGAAGAAAATTTACATTCTATATAAGAATACTATTTAACATATGAAAAAAAATTTAAAATAATTTTAACATTGAATTCACATATTTAGAATGTAAAAATTTCGCAAATAATAAGTGAAATTTTAATTTGAAATGATATATGAGAAATTTTATAAAAAACCAGAAATAATTGACTGGTAATGATAATGGGAAATACTATTTCTATTTTCCATTTCAAATATAAAGATACTTTTTACATTTTCGATTGAATCCAAATTAATTTTTTTTCAAGTGAATGAATATAATACATTAACATAACATAGTAAAAAAGTTAATAACAGGTAAATTATCATCAATAATTCATTTTTATAGTGTTAAAATCCTTTTTATATTTTTTACATAACATTTTTTTTAATGAAAAATGTTTTTTGAATTAAAAGGGAAATGAAGAATATTTTTGACAAAAAAATAATTCAAAAAATTTAATATGAAATTTTAGCAAAACTAAGGTAAATAAGGTATTCCCCATAATAATCCAAAATATTAGAAAACATTTATTTTCACGATAAGTATATCATAATATCTTATCATTTGAAATATAATCGTGGGAAATCCTAATAGATGGCGAGATTGTAACATTATAACCATACCAGCTCAGTAACATTGAATAATAATTCCCTTGAAATAATAGAATTAAATTAATGTTATAATATCTATAGCATAAAAAATCATACACTTCATGTAAATTAAGCTTAATATACATCTCATAAAACATATTGGTACAAAAAAATTGCATATATCACAAAAGAGGTAAATTGTGATAAAGATCCACTACCGCTTGGGTATCTTTAGAACCGTAAACCCCATGAAACCAAGATCCTAAAATTTATATTTAAATTTATATAATAAAAAAATATGTGAAATTAAAATAAAATCATGAGTTTTATGTACACCACATATATTATACAAATCATGAATATTTTAATGTATCTCACATAAGTAAAAATTGAGGCGGAAACCCCATTCCACATTAGTAATATTTTGAATCATATTACCCTATAAAAAATAACATATAATTTAACATTTAATATCATAGAATTTTGATAATAATGATATAAAAAGACAAAAAGTTAGTATGTACAATTCATTAAAGAAACGGGTGTTGAATTTCCTAATATCTCCTAAAAATAAATGAGGGAATTCAACTACCATACATGATGGTTTGATATACATTGTACAAGTTAGAACATCCATAATTATAAATATATATTTATAATTATTATTTTATATATCCATAAATATATATATTAAAAATTTATAATTGTCTTATGATAATTCATTACCTTCTGATCTCCACTTCCTTGTTAATATTATATTTTCAGTAATAACCATTTTGTTTTATGTATATGTTTTTATTTGATATTTTTTTCTCTTATAATTATTGAGGTTCAATAAAATCCCGAATAATAATCATTGAATAATTTTCATAGTAATTCATCAATAATTGTTTTATTATTATCATGATATTTTATTTTGAGAAATTATGTAAGATATAATATTGGATACATTCTGTTATATGTAAGAATATGAAACAAATCCTTTTTCCAGTGGTCATTTAGTAAATGAGTTAAGTATTACATTATCAATGTATAATTATTATTGTTTCTTAAATGAACTAAAATTAATTTCATTATACATATATATATCATATATGTTTGGTGGTTAAAATAATATCGAGTCATATCCGTGTATAAAGGTCGTTGTTCAGACATACATGATTGGAATTATCATATTTCATTTAGTGATAAGGTATGATATAAAATAATACTTTTTATTATCAAAATGATAAATTTTTCATTAATATAATAATAATTTCATGTATATCACATCCATATATTAATTTTATTCTTATTATCTTCCTTTTAAATCATTACTGATAATGAATCACATCACTTCACAAGGTGGCAGTATTTCATACACATGAGCAACATAATCGTATCACCTATATATTGGAATGTATAAAAAGTGGATATGATATTATAAATACATATCTATATTTCAGTTATAAATGTAATATATATTCTTTATATCTATCATTAGACCGAATTATTGGAGTTGGTAAAAGAAATATGAATGACATCAGTTCTTGAGGTGGTAAACCTCTATACATATGAAAAATGATTTCATAAACTATTTCATTTAAGATAAGAACATAGTACGTAGTGAAAATAATATTAAAAAATTTATATAATTATGAAATAAGGGATATTATACCATAATGGTATGATAAAAATTGATGTAGTGGGATGAATAAAAAAATTAAAAATTTCATCGATTAACGTTGCCTCTAATTCAAGTATCCTCATTATAGTTGCACCAAAAACCTACACATGATGTATTTATGCCAAAAATAAATAATAAAATTTTATAATAGGTATTAAGATAATATATTTGGAATTTCAATAAATAAACTAATGGGATTTACGGTATGAAGAAGCTAGAAGATGGGGTGGCATTTTGTGGGTGAGGTGACTCACACATTGGTAATTTTTTGAAATGAAAAATGTGCACCCATATTATTGATAGTAAAAAAGGAATAAAATAAGTATTATATAGAAAATCAAATTACATAGTCTAAATATATCCAGATAATATGTTATAGGCATTTTTTTCTCATTTTAACCATTATATTTTTCTAACCCCCCTATAAAATAATTTTCCAGTAACCATACTAATATATTTTTACTTTTTCCGCAATATATTTTGGTAAAAATTAATTTTAAAACATTATAAATTAGAAATCTTTTACTATTACATTTCTGTAATATATTTTGAAAAATTTAATTAACATAATTGGAAAAAATAATTTAAAAGTAATCGTTCAGTCATGATGAGAAAATGTGTTTTCAAAAAGAGAATTACAAAACAATTATAGGGGTTTTATATCAAAATTTAACATGAAAATGATTCCAATGATATTAATTTTTTTAATATATATATATATTTCATATAATTTTTGTATATATAAATTTTTTTAAAAAAATTATATTAAAAAATAATTTATATTAAAATGATGTATTCAATTAAAGATTAGTATTTTTTACTATTTATTTAAAAAATTATAAATTTTATAAAATTATTAAAAAAATTAACACTAATATATTTTTTATGATTAATTGTCAACTAAACCTTATTTCCCCCCCTAAATGTTTTTAATGTGTTAAAGATTAGTTTTAAATTATGTTTTTAAAATTTATCATTTTTAAGAAAACAACATTTTTAAGAGTTTATTTATATTAAATCATATCTTTTTCTTATAAAAAATGTAATATAAATACTAAAAAATTTATTGAACTTATTATATATAACATTAAAAAAAATAAACCACCAAAATTTGATTGTATCATTTACGGTGAAAATTTTTATTACATAAATTATATTTCTAGAAAAATATTTCCTTTATTTTAAAATTATTTATTTTTATAATTTTTAACAAATTTTTCACCATAAAATTCATTTCATAATAATATAAGGACTGTATATTTTCACAATTTATTTAATCTAATTAATACCTTCAATTACATTGGAAAATTGAAAATATAATATTATATATATATGAAACATTTCTTTTAAATGTAATGTTATGTGTAGTGAAGGCTAAACATAATGTTACAAGTAATAAAAAATAATAAAATTATTAAATTAAAATAAATAATATTTCACACAATCATGAAATATTATATATGTTTTTTAATCCATGATATGATAAAAAATATCTAGTTGATTAATTACAGAATGGTAATGACATAGAACTAGTATAAATCCTATATTGATTGATGTCATTGACCATTAATGTTTTTAGCTATAAACATAGTGTTTATAATTTTATAACCTTTGGTAGGCCACTTATGGCTAGTTAAATAAGAAAAACATGAATTGAGGATTATGGGTCACTTTTAGATTTTCAAGAAGCTGGGGAACATGGTGTACAGTTTGGAACATCCACCATAGATCACATCATTCAGAAATATTTCTTCGAAATATATTTTCTTGAAGTATAATTCAGAATATTATTATGTTATATGCATGGATTATTTTTATGTGGAAAAAATTAATTTATACCAATAAATGAATTCCATTTTTTTGACACTAAAACAAAGCATCATCAAGTGAAGATTTTATATTGGGTTTGCGTGATGTGGAAGAATGGTTCTGATTCCTATGTAACTTGAGAGTATAAGGCACTGATGAGAGATAAGATCCCTCATATCATTTAAATATGATCTTATTGATTTTATTTCAATGGATACAAATTGATTATATTCCGGTTGATATGATATCTCATTACATAATTTTAGTTTATATTCACTTTTTTTCCATTTTATTAGGATTTTTAGAATATATTAAGGTGGAGTTTTGAAAAAATTTAATATCCAATAGGACTACACATAGTGGGAACACAATTAGAGAAACCCCTTTGGTTTGACCTAGGAAGCCAAGAATCCGATTATGAGTTACTGATGGTGGTGTGTGGTATGTCCAAAACATGCTACCAACCCTCCCAATTTTTTACCATTGGATAATGAGGATTGTTATGGTTTGGGCACATTTATTTTAAACAAGAATCCAAATCTTTCATCTAGTCCATAAGTCATGAAGGGATGTGCATTTATTGTGTACTATTTCTTCAAACCCAAAAACCTATCTAGAAACCACTACATTCGATGTTTTAAACCCGATAAATATTTAATGGAATATCTTGTTTCCAATGTTTAGGGTACCATACACCCCTACTCAATAATAATATTATTATTTTATTTTTTGAGTCTCTCCAGAGGATTCATTTACACTTCAAACATCAAATTTTGTGAATTAAATAGTTTGGGGGTAGAACATAATTTTACTTTAGTATGTTTTAGTTAACGTAAATTTTATATCCCCCTTCAATAATTTTATCTCATTTGAAAGAAATAAATTACCATGTTTTTATTGATCATATCATTGATTTTGTTTTCATAGATTAACTTTTTTATTCTATGATCAATTTCACCATCTTTCATTTTTTATAGTATTGGTTGTAGTTACACTATATCATTTTATTAAATATCGATGGATATATATTAAATTTCTTATAATTTAATCCCTAAGATAAAGATAGATTTTTAACTAATTTTTAATTAATTAAAAATATGAATTCTAGATGATTCTATGTATGGTTTAAAAATGTCTTGGAAATTGTGAAATCCCCTAAACTCAATCGAATTGAAATTCTAAATTGAATTTAGGAAATAATAACATCTATATATTAATTTATATTTAATTCAATTATTTGATGTCTGATCATATGAAAATTTGATTAGAGGGAAAAAAATATTTGAATAAAATGAATTTAATGAAAAAATATTATTTTATTTTGAAATGAAATGTAATGTTAAAAATATAATTGGGAAATTTAATGGTGATAGATATAACTATTTGAATTTATTATTATACAAATCATTGATTTATTAATTATTGGATGAACATGTGATCATTGGTATTTAATTGGTCTTTTGAACATTCACAATAGGACTCTCAATCCCATGAAATTGGTTGATTATGACAATACAAACTATACAATGTATTGGATAATTTCGCATTATGGGTTCCATAATGGGGTGACTATTTATTTCATATAATTGGTCCTTTATTTGGTTCTTATTTGAGAATAAACACAAATCATAAGTTTTCATGACTATATGAAGGTGTGGTGATCCAATTTTGTTAAACAAAGGTGACTCAAGGATTTTTAGTATGACCCATTTATTGATTTATTATAAAATCTATTAATTACGGAACTATTTTAATCATGAAAACTATTTATATAAATAATTTATATAAAATTTTCATTAATGCTTATTTTGAAATACATTCCACATATTGAGTTTTTTGAACACTTTATAAATATATTAATGAATTATAATTACTAGATTTTTTAAAATTTAATGAATATATTTTTTATTTACAAGGAATTGGTTTTGGAATAATTGGGTGTATCTTACTAGGATTTTTTTATCAAACCCTCCCTATATTTACCATGGGAATTATAGATTTAATTATATATGTTCCATGAAAAGGGGAATATATATTTGTAGGTGGCAGTTGTAATCAATTTGTGATACATGGTTTTATGAAAGTGACAAATATAGATCTGATACACATGTCACATGTGTTTTATGAGTCTTTCATTGATATATATATTTTTTATTTTAATTATGTTCTATTTGGATTTTTTTTATTATGTTTCAAATAGTTATTGAGTTTCAAAATAATGACTTGTATAATTTATCATATGATGTTTCAGGGAACAAATTTCACTTTTTATTAATGTTTGATGCATTGTTATTACATCATACTCCAAGGGATGGACAATTTCCTTCGTTCCCTGACTATATTGGGTAAGGTATTAGTGTACTATTGTATCCTTGTTGTTCGTCAAAACAAAAAAGATGAAACTCAATCTATATACCATGATAAACTTTTCAATTCAATACAAATCAAAAAAAAATTTGGTCTATATAATACCTCATATGTATAAGAAAACACATTTGTAATCATTATTACATAAAAATGGGTCCAACATATTATTTTGAAATGTCATCCAAATGAATGATTTAATCATCTTGGGAATTATCCCATACTCAAATCATGATAGGATTATACTATTTTCATTTCAAATTTATGTTAATTAAATTATTTACTACATCATGATGGCTAATCTGTAACATCCCGATATTTTATAATATATATTTTACTTTATAAACTAATGTGTTCAATAGCTGGATTCTCATGTAATATAAAACCAATGGGAACTATAAAATGTTATATAACAATTAAAATATAGTCATATAGTTGGTGGGTGATAATATAAGTGACTGAATTATGGATATCTATAAACATAAAATTAATTTTCATTAATAGTATTAATAGAATGATAAAATCTAAAATATACTGATTTATACTACAAAGGGTAGACTTCTACAAAATTCATTTTTTTATTATACATATTTTGGAAAAATATAATGATATTATAAATATTTTGTTGATTAAAGTGTCATTAGTAATTTATTTTAATAATATTATGACTCTATAATATTTTTAAAACTAATACAGTCTTTTGAAATTTTATTCATTATTTTTTTATATTATTCTTTAATATAAATATTCTAAAAATTTAAAATTTTAATTTAAAAAGAAACATCATTTTATGATTCATTATTCCATTATTATATTGATATAAGTTTTTTAATATTTATAAAATAGTTCTTTTTTAGGTGAATAGTATATTTTTTTTACAAAAATTCTAATTATTATGAACATATTAAGACATACGAAAATCTAGAAGTATATTATTTGATTTAGTAGATAAGTATTTTCATTTAGTGTGTTAAAATATATTTCTTTTACCACAACTATTTATAAATTAGAAACCCATTTTTTATCATTTTGTATGCATTAGTAATATTTACTAATAAATGAAACTATTTTAGCATTTTCTCATTTATTAAAAAAAACATTATCTATTATTTATTCTCTGATTAAACTGAAAAGAAAATGTTTTTTTTCATAAACATCTAAATTTATATCATCAAAAACAGTTATAGTAAAATCCTCCAAAATAATTTTAATTATAAGAATAATTTTTTTTAAATGGGGCTTTTAATTTGACATGAATTGATAAAATTATTTTAGTATAAAATTATAATACTGAAAACAATTATAAAATCTTATGTTTCTTAATAAAAATATTTATATTTTTTAAGAGTGGAATTTTTTTTATTATTAATAAAAATATATTATCCTGGTAAATATTAATTAACATGGTAAAATGGTTATTATTCAAGGAATCATACTTTTTTTAATTATTAAATATTATATTATATTAAATGGATTAATTTTGAATTAAAACTATATTATGATGATTATACATATAGATAGAAATTATTATTTAATTGATAATTAATGTGAAATAAGATTAAAATACATAAAAATTAAAACATCTTCTATTTATAAACCCTATTTTCAGAAAACTACATTGTTTAACATAAATGGCCAGTCACTGAAGTAATTATAATGACTTAGGTTAAATTGAATACAAATTTTAATTTTGTAGATATAAATCTCATAAAAGATTCATCTTATTTTTTAGTGACTTATAAATTATCATGATTATTATTTAATTACGATTCATTAGATAAAATGGTTATTCTAATTCCACTATGATTTTAATAACTTGATTTCAAAAAACTAACTTATATATTTCTTTTTTTATTTTTTGAATGTAATAACTTCATGTATCACCAATAAATCTCTTCCAAATTCACCATCTTAACTAGACCAGCATAACCCATATATGCTAATATTTATACCCTTTTCCTAACTTAAATTATCATAAAAAAATACCCAATTTTATCCACTAAAAGGTTCTCTCATCCACTTATTCTCTCATCACTCTACAAAAAAACACATTGTTCATGAAATTATATTCCATCTCTTACTATAAATCCTCCAAAATGTGTTAATAATGTTCTTAAGAGTCCAACTAAAATTTGAGAAGCTACATCGAATGGCGAGGGTTCTCCACCACCACTTTTTTTATTCAATTCCACATTTTTGAGAAACCATTTTCATACATATATGATTATAAATCCAAGTGTCAATAGTAAAAAAAATTACTAGAATAATGATTCACAATTAACGAGATACATCCATCCCCACACATTAATCTCATTTTATTATCCATTTTTTATATCATTCATGTTTTCTAAATCAGACCAAGACTTTCTCTTTCAACTTTTTAATTCAACAACATCATTTTTTATAATCATTTTAATTTCAATATTAAAATAATTCTAAATATTCTCAATAAATACCTTATAATAAAAATTAATTTTAATTTATGATAGTCTATCCACTACCCCCATCGAACCCAATCAAAAATCCATTGTTTACATTGATGATGTATCTTAGGTCACTCCATCATTTTCTAGTAAATATTACCATACTTTAAACCTATTCATTTCAATGTGACTATTATATCATGTTTTTATAATAAATCCGTTACTTTTTATTTTTTTCCATTGATTGGATACTTTAATTCCACCTCATATAACCCATTCCAATATCTTTTTTATATACCTACCATGTAGATGAAATCATTTCTTGATTATTCATTCAATATATTCATTTTCAGAATGAAAAATTTTAATATCATTCAATGTTATCCATATAGCTATAGGAATAATTTATTTATTGTGAAATTACTTTTTTAAAACCTATGTTACTTTTCCTTTAATTAAACTAATACAATATTCTTATGTTCAACTAAGGTGGAACAAATATTAAAAGGAATTCGAATTGTGTGACTCATAGAAGTACAATACATTAGGTAATGTGTTAATATCTAGACATGAAATATTCATGATACTGTGATTTCATGAAAATGTAATCTTTTATGGTACATTTTTGAAAAATGGTTAATATTAATGTTGGACACAAATATTACTAAAATTACATTTCTAAAATATGATCTATAAATAATAATTGTTCATGAAACCTAGAATGAATGTGATGGTGATGTATCATGATAACATGGTGAATAACCACCATAATACTATTTTATGATAACTTATTAATGATTATTGGGGGGATATTATTATGAATATATAATGTTTCTGTTGTATCCACACTTTTTTGTTAGACACCATTTTTTTAATGTTCATATTCACATTTTATCCCATGTTTTACAAATCACGAAATGATAAAATAACATCAAATCCATTATGATAAATTCCTCAATCAATGATATTTGTTTCATATGAATACATGATTTATTGGGTATTAATTATTCATGATGAGTTCATTTTCAAGACCATACCCACAATAAAGTTATTGGATAGTATAAGGATGACATGAAACTTCTCAAATCCCACCTCTAGAGTCATGGGACTACAATTAATATTAAAATGTATGATTTTTAGGGGTGTTCTTTTCCGAAATTAATTTTATCCACACATAAAAACATCTCCTTGAAGATTTTAAAGTGATTAATAATAGACAACAATAATAACTATAATAAAAACCCATTTATTTTTAAATACATATTGATTAATAAGATTTCAGTAGGGTAATCCAAAATAAAAATGAAAAAAATACACACCCACCCACAAATGATGTCCCAACTTTAAAAAAACAAAAAATGATATGTTGATAGAGTCAAACTCCTAATCTACTAGACCGACAACCACCTGAATCCTACAATTCCAAATATCACTAAGATATTCTAAAATTGCCACAAATATATCTGTTATCATCATGAGACATGAAACATGCAGGTATTCCGCATGCACTGTTAAGTATATATTTCCCCAATAAGAGTCCATTAAAACTAAAGAGAGAGAGAAACAACATACATGAAAGATGTATATTGGTCATAGAAAAATAAGAGGAAAATTAAATCCAATGTCAAAGAAATATATAATTATAAATGAGACCAAGATGATATAGAAATGGGATCTCTATCTCATAGCTCCCTGAAAAGTATGATGAGTTTACCTAAATTTGAAATGGTCTATCATCGATGACCAATATATCAGAAGTATTTCAAATGATGTAAATATATGTAGGAACCATACCCCATCACCAATACTCATGGTTTATGGGGTACAACCTATATATTTATGAGTCACATCCTTTTTCATTTGGGTGGTTCCACTATGTAGATAATGGACCGGGACCTAGTCTTCCAAGGGTGCCACTTATTAGGTATATGACCTACTCCCTAGTCCGTGAGAGGGTACCACTTAGCAGATAATGGAAACACACCCTTGTTCAAAATGGGGTTTGGAACTCAGTACATATAAGACCCAAGACATAGTATTTTAGGGCGGTACCCCTCCATCGATTGATAGAGGAAACCTGCCCCTGTCTATTAGTGGGTCACCACATAGTTGAAAGAGAAATGACACCCTAGTCTGTTAGGGGTTACAACTCCGTAGAATTCTAGAGGCCCCACTCTATATTCTGTCATGTACATCACACATTAAATGGATAATGGATTCATAGTCTAGTTTTTTTTTGTTGGTGCCACTTTGCTCTCCCTCTAATAATTTTGCCCTATTATTTCCAGTCACTGAAGTCCACAGAAAAAATAATTTGAGTTTAAAATATGTATAATAAAATCTTAAATTTCCTCATAATGGACACTATCACATTGTATACTTTAAAATAATCCAGATAGGATACATATGAACTAAAATAATAGTATAGATGAATTACATAAAAGTGGTAGAAGATTCATAAAGAATTAAATGATAGTAATGTAGTTTATATAGCATGTGGGACTTATCATCTCCATGATCCTATCCATTCTAGAACATGGATTATTTCTATTTCCATAATACATATTATCTTTTTGTTTTTTACTACATGTATAGGAAAAATGGGGCCAGACTGGGTGCTCTTGTCCATAGTTGTATCCTTTAGGTTGTTTCTTTGTATCTGGCAGCATACATTTCTATATACTCTCAATGTACAATTTAGATCAACTACACTAGGTTACCATGAATGTGGGGTCCCCACATTTTATATGAGACATATAACCAAAAAACCATAGTGCATTAGAATAAAAATAACACACTATGTGTTCTTCTGAACAACATGGTATGTATTCATGATTTTCATAAAATTATTGAATCTTCATAATTTGATTTCAGATACATCATTTCCACTTCATTTCTTGCCACTATGCTCTATAAAATAGACACATAAAACCCCATCCAGTAATTTCAGCCCTTATTTGTCCGGAAATCCATAACAGATATTATCTAGTTGTATACATTGTGTCCCACAAAAGTGTTATCATTTTTGACTAGACTAGAATATTAGATCTATGGTATTCATCAAATACATAAAAAACATAACCCCGATCCATCCAAAAATATCCAATTAATTCTTTATGAATATAACTGTCATGAAAATGGGAACTAGATTGCACTCGAAACCACTTAAAAAGGTTAAACGATAACCATATAGGCCAGCAGGGATGAACATTAAGAATAATGTTATAGAATCACAATAACATGAGTGATAAAAATCATTGGACAAACATTATCAAAAAATTATTTCAATGAGATGATTCATGGGTGAGATCATGAAATTAAAATATATAGTAAATTGAATAAAAAATTATCATCTCTGGGTATCATATGATATGTAATATATAGATTCATAAAAATTTACAATCCATTCATTAATAATTTAATTAATTTGGAAATTAAAATACAATTATTTAGAAGATCCATGATTGATGTTAGTTCATTATTGAATAATTACATTTCCGATGATGTGGAATAACTTATGGGTCCACTTCCTATCGATATGTCTAGATCCAATAACCGAGTTTCACACAATCATGATTCACAAACATAGGTCATCGAAGAAACTCTAAAAAATCCCTAATAGTATTGTAGTTAACCCTTCGGATATATTATAAAGAAAAATTACTATTGGATTTCATTTTATGTCATTTAAATAAATATTAATAAATTAATTATCTATTATTATTTAAACACACACCCTGATGACTATCTCATATTAACATACTGAAATGACTAACTATATGTTAGGCCAAGGGTAAACTGAGTGATCCTAATCCCAAAATGGTCTCAAATTAATGATCGTAGAGTACATCATGGTTATAATACATTATTTCTAAAAAATATGGGTGTGTGATAAAAAAATATAATTAATACTTTAATAACACTAATTCGGGATCTCATTACCTCCAAATAGCACACAATATCATTAACAATATCCAAAACATTGTTAACATATATTAATGTTCTATAATGGGAAAAGTATCTAAATTATTCCATCCAAGATTTATTCCTTTTGTAGATTAAACTAATATAATGATGGGACACTAAGACAACATCTTTCTCTCCCTCTTCTAGGAACTCTCATTCATGACATAATGCTGACACATCATATGAACCAATGGAATCGTTCATCCATGTATGATCATCTTATAATGAGCCACTATTTCAACAAGGTTATGTGTGAATGTGGTCCATCCTCTATGTCAAACACAGTAATATAAATAAATTCCACAGGTTCATGCACACATTAATTGAGTTTCAATAAATAGAATATGAAAAACACCAGATCAAATTATGAGGGTACAGTGAGGTGGTGAAAAAAACCAATAACCCTCTATAGTATCTCAAATAGCCTCATGAATATCTGTGATGACATTACTCCCTAGAATAATATCTGTAATCATATTCATTGATGTATCTTAAGAAAACATAGTCGCCCTACTCAAAATCTCGGGTCCCAAGACATTAATCTGAAAATGATTTTTCCCACTCAATGATGTCCTTATCCACTCATAGATTACATTGATATTCTATGTCATCGAATGGACCATATATGTCACAGTAACAATGATCATAGTCTAGTTTAAAAATGATATTAATGGCCTTCCATATAGGTGATCAAAATACATACTAATAGAATAGTGGTAGATGTTATTATAACTAGAATTTACCATAGTTATGTGGATCTCCAACTCAATCCATTGTATAACACATAATCTATCTCCTTGTAGTGAACATGACATGGCTATTTAGATTTGGTGAATGATTATACTAATCATCTAATGGGGCTAAAATTCCTCATACATGCATATCTATAATCATGAAATGATAAATGAATCATGTTTGGATAAAATGGTTAAGGAAATAATCTGGAGGAACATATTTTATTTTATCTACAATAACCCAAAACACTACACCAAACGATACTCAGTGATAGAAATGATGTTTGATGACTTAGTGAGTCAGTGAGCTGTCACCAAAATGAAATCACAACTTCTCGCATCCCATAAAATCCAGATCACAAAGTCCAAGGAATGTTGGCATATTTCTTATATGGGGTCTCCTGAGGATACAAAAAAAATAGTTTGAAAATGGTGTCCCCAGATTCATCTAGTGACATTTGACACATCGAGAGATAAACTAAAGAAGTATATACCACAATATATCCTTCCAAAATTACGGATGAAGGACACTATTAATCTTCACTATAGTGGTATTTACTTCTAAAGAAAAAATGTGATACTCTCTTGTCACATCCACTGAAAAATGACCAAATCCACCATATAATATTTGAAAATGATGATATGATTATCTCCATCATAAAATCCAACTCTTTAATCTCACGAGGATATATATTTTCTTATGGTCTCTGAGTAGACATATAAAATTTTGCTTCCGTCATATGAGAAGTTGAGTAGTTTACACCATCAATAGATGATATGCCTCACCCTCCCCCTCTATCAAGGATAGCACAACAAATATATATTCTTAGATTCCTCCTCCAACAAGCGATACTAGGAAAACCAACAATGAGAATTTGTAACCACATTTTACTTATCTTTTGTTCACACTTTCTCAAATTAATATTCCTATAGGAACTCCAATCAACACCTCAATCCTTGGATCAAGTCAATAATCATGATGACCTACATAATATTCTGATGATGTGAATAGACAACCAAGAGATATCTTAGAAGGTATTTCCACTATATCCTATAAGAGAAGAGTACATATTTCAACACTAGGTTATAAATTACATAGTAATTCCAATGTCATATCAATAAAATCATCACATATATTATCAAATGATTCTTCTAGAGCTATATTTATCCATGTCATTCTCTATAGGCATCACAATACACAATTTACTCGACTCCCTCCTTGGGGAGTCTAAAAATAGATGTTGTTATCTACCTCATCCTCATCTTCTCAATGGCTCTGGGATACTACTCAATCATGGTAATCAACATCCCTTTCATTGTTAGGGTACTTAAATGGGTTGAAATACATGATCATCTAACCTTGAATTTTTTTTATTACCCTACCTATCCCAAAAAAACTTTGCACCACTAACAAAATTTTTGGAGGCTACCATGAACGCACCATATTGATTATCAGTTGGTTCAGGGATAATCCATATTTTAAATGAGTTTCAAATGAATTTAAACCCTTTGGATCCATAATTGTAACTTTTAGATCATACTATAAAGATGGTTCTCCAAAAACATGTCTTGGACCACCCTCATGTTCTTGATATAATCCTCTATTGATGTCATGTAGTTGAGTATTTCATCAATTAATTCAAAGTAAATTATTCCTAATATTCCGAGATGAACTCATTTATCAGGTCCAAAAACAAAAATGATGAATTTTTCAAACCAAATCTTATCAACATGATCACACAATGTCCATATCTACATCTATATTTCAAAATCAAAATAATTTCCCCCCAAACACTTAAATAGTGGAATTCAAACATAAAATTGATCAGAGAGAACCAACAATCACCACCCAAGTAATGAAATAGTATATCAATTCTTGGTGAAGGGTATTTTTTATTTATAATCGCACCATTTAGGTGATAATGATAAACACAATGTTGTAAGATCCTATCAACCATTTTCCCAAACAAAACATAAAAATCAACTAGAGAAGCAATAGGTCTGGTAAAGCGCTTCCCTTAAAGTCCCTCCAATTCTTCCCTCAACTCACAGATCTTTGTTGGGGCCATCCGATGTGCCAAATAAGATGTCAGTTTGATCATGGGGTTCATGTCGATGTATAACATTATATGCTTCTTATGATGTGGTTCCATAATGTACTATGGAAACATGACAATATAATCCTCCTAGACATAAGGAACCCAGATGCTTGAAGATTTCATTGTATTAATTGAAAAAATATACAACTTATTGGTGATGGGTTATAAGTTCCTGGTCCAAATACCCACCCTCAAACACATGAGTTCGCTATCACTCAAAATGAATATTTTATACCATATAACTAAAAGATTATGGCTTTTATATGGTGATATTAAATTTGAGATAGATATATTTAAAAAAAATTCATACCTAATATGATGTCATATTGTTTCATCATTATGACAAATATATCCCCTAAAGAACCCTCTCCCACAACTAGTTGCTCAAACTACTAATAAGATAAGAGATATCAACTAGGATTTCCCTATATGAAACTAAAACCAAATTTATTGGATATTGTTTATAGTATAATCACTAGATATAACATTATGAGATAAAAGATGAAGGAATGAATCACACATATGTTCTACTAGTACGTAAGAATGAGTTGAATAAAAATATATTGAACCTTTAATAATATTCTTTCCCATAGATTCGTATGAATCTATAGGATATATATTACAAAATCCCCAACCACTGTCTCCCCGAGCATGATGTGTGAGTTCTAGTGGCGGTCGTGGAAGGAGTGCGCATTATCACGAACCACTAGAAGATACTCCACAAGGGTCCCCATGTTTTATTCTCCCAACTTTGCCTCTATATGGGAATCCTTTTAAATGCTGTTAAAAACAATGATGTTTGTGTTTTTTTATCTATGGTGTTCTATACATTGTTACCCTTCACACCTCATCACATCATTTCATGAAATAATTTTTTTTGCAACTCAAAAAGTCAATTTCATACCATAAGAACTATATGTACTGACATGGTACACATAATTATCCATGGCCTACATTACTTCATTCTTGAGTTCAAGTGTAATGAGATCTTCTATTCCCGCCACTGTACAAGGGATACTACTTGTGGTTGGTGATTTATAAGGACTTGGCCTTAAACCATACATATAATTGAATTAAATGAATAATTCACATTGAGTATCATTTCATGTTTTGAGCTTTAAAGAATTATGACATAACTTTTACATCTCAAAAATTACAATGTAGACACTTCTACATAGTTTCCATTTTTTTACAAAACATAAAATATAGAAAAAAAGAGTCATGTCTAGTTCCATGTTTAAGACAACATTACTTTTCCTTGATCCCATCCTTAACCCTATTCCACATTATGTCATGTGAAATACATTTAAAAATGTGGGATGAGCATAAAAAGATCAGTAAGGTATACACAAAAAAGAATAACTATTAGTTTTTCAACACAACAGGTAAACCATGAATACATTATCATATATAATACATTTCACCTTTATGAAATAGTAAATACTCTTCATTAAATAAAAGGAAATTACTAAACATTTTTAACCAAAAGGTTACCATAAAACCCATATGAAGAACACCTAATGTATAAATTTATCATGGGACATAAACATACTTAAATGGAATACCCATACGGTCGACATCCACACATATCACAAAATGGAATTGTCATACGACTGACTTCATTATCCAATGCATTGGAGGTTATAACGTAACCGCCGATCCTACTATTCACAGTACCACCCTTCATTTTTTTATCAATTAAACACCCATCAAATGTCCATGTAGCATTATAAAAACATAACACATAAAATATTAAAAATATAAACATTCCACTAATAACATTTAATTTGAAGTCACAAGAAAATAATTTCAAGATATTGAAATAATCTATCCATTTCAAGAACCATTTTCAATACCAAAACACCCCAAAATAGAATAGGTGATTTACTTTTCATTTTGGAAAACATTAGGGCTTATAGAGGAATCCAAATAACGATTATGGCGGCGGATAGTTCATTCTCGTTGTAAGCATTAAAAACATTTTGTTTGTTGTTTAGTTAAACGATTCGTAGAAAAAGGATTCCATTTGAATTAATGTAAAGGTCAAAGGGTTTTATTATAAACCATTAAAAAGAAGAAATTATATATTATCTAAATATGCCTCAACGAAAGGTGATTGAGACGAAGTCCCTTACCTCATATACCACTTGACTCGATCGTTCTTTAATCTCCTGAATAATAAACTACATTTAATTTCTACTTGCATAAGGACCTTTTTAAAGTTGATAATTCCTTTTATATAAATTATTATCATGTTATAAACATTATGTAATCATTTAAGTTAATAATGGTCATTTTGTCTATATTTGGTACTTGAGTCATAAATGAACACCTTATGTTTACATGTTTTCCATGTTGTCAATAGTACATTATTTTCAGAATGAAATTCATTATTTAGATATCATATATATCATATACATCTAGTATATATATATATATATTTAAAACAGTACATAACATTTGGAGCTACGAAATGAAATGCACCGTTCAAGGAGACGGTAAGTCGTACGTATGCATGAACGCTACTTTCAATTCTATTACTTATTTTAATGGAATTAAAACATAATGATTCATAGGTATATTATAATTCCAGTATAATTACATATATAATATCATATATAATATCATTAAATCTATCCTATATACGTCCTACATATGGAATTAATGAGTCATATCACTTTGAGGGGTGGTAGTCCACATTTCCTCAATGAAATTATTATTTTACCACATAATGGAATCCAAAAAGGTATGAAATATAAAAAATAAATATTAATAATGAAAACATAAACATAATATATATATTATATAAATATAGTGCCATCATAATGGTCACCATGAGAGGGGGTATGAGATAATTGAACGTCATCATTTCGTGAGGCATTAGTTTGACATCCAATAAAACACTATGTTCATCATCCATTAGATGAAGGTGTGTGTAAGTGTAGTTCGAATCCTTCTAATTACAACATCCTAGTATATTGAGGATACTGGTGTTGTTATAAAACAAAGTAATAATAAGATTTTATGGTTTGGATTAGTAAAATAAAAGAAAAAAATTTAAGAGATACTGTAATCTTTAATTTAGGTAACTCCATTTTGGTTGAACCAAAGGACTTCTTGAAGTGCCTTCTGCCTAAGGTAAGGATTCTAGGAGGAGGATAGGGATGTAGGGAGATTAATTGGTAAGCTTTTGTGTGAGCCAAATGTTTTCAGAGGTGTGAGGAATTGTTTATAAGGGGTCTTCTTTTATAATGGGGAGGAGGGGCACTTTAGGAAAGTGTGAAAACAATATTTTTTTATATAATGATATTCGGTTTGTAATCATCCAAAAATCATTATTTTCGAAGAAAATATATATCATGGTCTAAATAAAATCATCCAATCTGAATTGGACATGTTTTGAATAATATTTTAATCATTATAATCTTATTTATTTAAAAAATTCATTAATGAGGTAAATACAACATCATTATTGTGTCATAAATAATTTAATTTATTTGATGTCTAAAAATTATAAAAAAAATTACAATGATATAGGAAATATGATTATATTTAAAATAAACATTTATAGTCGAATATATAATTTATATAACACCATATAAAAATTTATTTACTAAAACATTTTTGTTTCTGTCATTTTTGCATTTACATTAAATTCATCTAAAGTGTCATTATCTTTCATAAGTGGCTCCATGGGGTCCCAAAAGAGACCCAAGGATGCCCATGGTCGGCCATTACTCATCCAATAATATTTGGACAAGTATTAAGGTAATTTTAAATTATTATAATACACATTTTACCTTGAATTAACCTATTTACCTTTAACTGTGGTAAATAAAAATCAAAAGTTACTATTCACAAAAAATTATTTTTATCTTATTGAACCACATTTTAATTTTTTATTACAACAATGTCTGTCAAATTTTTGAAATTCAATTCAAAAATGTGGTAAAATTTTATTTAAATGTAAATGTCAATTTTTTAACAACTAATAAGAGGTTTCACTATTCATAAAAAATTGATGTTTTTCAAGAAAATGCCAAAAAATCAGCCTAAGCTATATTTTATATTCCGAAATAAAAAAAAGATGTTTTTTTTCCAAATTCAAAACATAGATGTGGCACTAATAAATTTTAAAATTAATTCCCGTTATCAAAATAAATAACATGTTTTTAAGAAATAAAAACTATCAAAATATTGATACTTGTTTATGCCCAATTTAAAAGTGAAATTAATTCCAATTACCAACATTTGATTAAATGGTAAAAATATATTTTAATTGTACATTAAAACAAATTAAAAAGATAATCTAACTATATAAATAAATTTGATTAAAATGAAGTTTTGAATTAAAATACAATATTTTCAATATTCATTAAAAATTGAACTTTATAGAAATTATTCCTATAGTTAACACAATATAAAATTTGATGTCCCGATTTAAAGAAAGATTTCATTTGGTCAATTATAATTTATTAATGTTAACAAAAATACAACTAAAAATGGTTCCCCATTAAAATGTGGTAAATCGACCTTTTAATGTAAATTATGCTTAAAATTAGATTCATTCACATTTTAAGCCTCTAAATATTTTATTGGTTAAATTTCAATACATTTAACAAACATGTATAATCATATTGAAGTTATTTTTCTTCATTACCACCAATACAACTACTATGTGTTAAATACCATTTAAAATAATATTAAATTATTAGTGTGCAACGTATGATTTCAAAGAAACCCATTGTTGTGTATCAGGTACGCTATCGAACATAGAAATGCCTTTAAAGAAAAATTAATATTTAATTCAAAAATATTAATAAATATGAAATATGTCTTATTCTTTATTTACCTTGGATGTTACATCCTTCCCCCATTTTGGTAATTGTGTCCCCACAATTTTACTTATCAAAATAAGTGGGGGTACTTTTCCCTCAAAGCATTTTCAGATTCTCACATTGCATCTTCAAGCATATGATTTTTCCACAAAATTTTTACCTGGTGAATTACCTTATTCCTCAACACTTTCTCTCTATGGTCAAGAATCTGAACTGGTAGTTCTTCATAAGAGAGATTCTCTTCCAACTAAACTACCTCTGGGCTCCATCGTGAGACGGATCTAGCATTTACTTTCTCAACATCGAAACATGAAAAACATTGTGTACCTGGGATAAACATGATGGTAAAGCCAATCTCTATGCAACTGATCCAACTTTCTCTGGAAATTAATAAGGTCCAATGAATCTCGAATACATCTTTCCCTTCTTACCAAAACACATAAATCATTTCCAAGGATAATATTTTGGAAATTAATGATCACCTACCTCAAAAGAAAGATCCATCCTCCTGTTATCTACATAGCTTTTCTATCTATTCTATGTTGTTCTCTTGTGATTATGAATCACCTGAACTTTCTCTTCCATCTGTTTTACGAATTCTAGTCCCATGAGGTTCCTTTCACCTACTTCATCACAAAAAGCTAGAGTTTGACAATGCTTTCCATATAATGACTCAAATTGAGCCATCTGTATACTGGAATGAAAACTGTTTTTATATGAAAATTCAACCAAAGAAAGATGTTGGTCCCAAATTCCCTGATAATCCATCGAGAAAGAATGTAACATATCCTCTAATGTCTGAATTGTTTGTTCTGATTTCCAATTTGATTGAGGATGAAATGTTTTACGTAAATTTAATTCAGTACCCAACGACTTTTGAAGGCCTTTCCAAAAGATAGAAGTAAACCAGGGATCACGATCTGATACAATGGAGAGGGGAACTCCATGAAACCTTACTATCTCATTAACATACATCCTAGGAAGTTGATATAAATACAATGTATCTCGAATAATAAATAAAAGAGCCAATTTAGTAAATCGATCAACAATAACCCAGATTTCATTATTACCTCGATATGTCTTTAGTAATCCCACCACGAAGACCATTGATACATTTTCCAATTTCCTCTCTGGAACAGATAAAGGATAAAGCATCCCTTTTAGTAACTACTTCTCTACTTTAACCTAATGACATGTCAATCAATTCACAGTAAAATCAGAAATATCTCTTTTCATTCCATCCCACAAGTAATACATCTGCAGATCTATGTACATCTTAGTACTACCTGGATTAATTGAAAATGGGGAACTATGAGCTTCACATAACAACTCAAATTTCAACTGTGAATCACAAGGCACACATAATCTCTTCCCAAACCTAAAAAAATAATTATCAACTTTATAATTGTGGAACATACTCTTCTAGACCAACTCTACCCTTTTCTACAACTCACTGTCTTGTTTATGCTCTTTCTTTATTCTAGCTAACAATGATGATATCACTAACGCCTGAAACAAAACAGAATAATTTTCTACATCAACAATTTCTATTCCAAATTTTATAAATTCTAAAACCAAATGATCATGTTCCAAACGTAACATGGTAAATGAAGCATTAATTTTTTGACTCAAAGCATCAGCCACTTTATTTTCTTTTCCTGAATGGTAATGGATAGTTCAACCATAATCCTTGATTAATTACAGCCATCTCCTCTATCTCATGTTCAATTATTTCTGAGTGAATATATACTTTAAACATTTTTGATCAGTATATATGTCATATTTTACTCCATACAAATGATGCCACCAAATTTTTAATGAAAAAACAACAGAAACAAATTCCAAATCATGTGTAGGGTAATTTAACTTGTGTGGTTTCAACTAACATGAAGCATTAGCAATTACCTGATCATTCTGCATAAGGACAAAACCCATTCCTTTCAACGAACCATCACTATAGATAAAAAATTCACCATTTAAGGATACTGGTTCCAAAACTAGAGAATTCACCAATATCCTTTTCAAATCTTGAAAACAATCATCATATTCTTTTTTCTAAATGAACCTAACACCTTTTTGAGTTAACTTAGTCATTGGACTATATAACTGTGAAAAGTTTTCAACAATCCTCCCGTAATAACCAGCCAAACCAATAAAATTACGAATCTCAGTAATATTTTTGGGTCTTGTCCATTTTCAACATCTTTTGATTCAAAAAGATCAACAGTTATTCCATTTTTTGAAACAACGTGTCCAATGAAAGAAATTGTTTGTAACCAAAACTCACATTTTCTGAAATTCCTCTAATGTTTCTTTTCTTTTATGGTTTGAAAGATGACCATTAAATTTCATTAATACTCATATTTACTTTTATAATAAACCAAAATATCACCAATAAACACAACCACCATTTATCACCTGAATCAACTGAGCCATCACTGTAGTAAACTATTAAATTATGATTCTGACCATCTCAGGATGCTGATTTGGATGGTCATTTCCCTCTGTATGACTTCTCATCACAACAACCCTCTTTCCTCTATAGAAAACCATTCTCGACACAAAAATACCTTAGGCGAAGAAACATGGTAATTAGTTAATTCTATATCATTTAAATATTTCCATAAATTAATTTATGGACATTTATTTAACAATAACCTATCTCCTAAATTTATCTAAACCGACCTCTAATACCAATTATAAGAACCCATGCTTAAAATTTACATAATATTAAATTAAATGAATAATTCACATTGAGGATATTTTTAGGTTTACAGTTTTAGAGAATTAGGACATATCTATTACATCCCAAATGATTACAAATTAGACACTTCTTCAGAGTTTCCTTTTTTTTTACAAAACATGAACTCTTGAAAAAAACCATCATGTCTAGTTCCATGTTTAAGACAACATGACATCCATGATCCCATCCTTGACACTATTCCAAATTCTGTTATGTAAAAAACATTTCAAAAATATGGGATGAGCATAAAAAGCTCAGTATAGGATAAACAATGAAGAAAAACTGTTATTTTTTTCACAACAAAAGGTTAATAATGAATACTTTATCATAATTAATACTTGTCCCCTTTATGAAGTTGTAAATACACTTCACTGAATAAAAGATCAGTTCTTACCCTTTTGTAACTAAAATATTACCATAAAACCCATATAAATAACACATAACCTTTAAAGGTAACTTGGGAAATAATCATACTTAATTAGAATAACTATACCGTCGACTTCCCCAAATATCACTAAATAGAATAGCCATACAACCGAATTCCATAACCAATGCATTGGAGGATATAACGTAACCAACTGTCCTTCTATTCATGGCACCGCCCGTCATTTGGTTTATCAAATAACCACCCGTCAAATGTCCAAGTACCATTTTTAAATCATAACACATAAAACATTGAAAATATAATCATTCCACTAATAACATTTAATTTGAAGTCACAAGAAAATAATTTCAAGATATTGAAATAATAAATCCATTTCAAAAACCATTTTCAATACCAAAACACCAATAAAAAATATGTGATTTCATTTTCATTTTATAAAACATTATGTCTTATATAGTAAGCCAAATAACGATTATGGCGGCAGAGAGGTCATTATCGCTGCAAACGTTAAAAACATATTGTTTTTAGTTTAGGAAAATGATTCATAGAAAAATGGTTCCCTTTAAATTATAGTAAAATTAAAAGGGTATTATTATACACAGTGTAAATGAAGAAGGTATATATTATTGAAATATGCCTCAATGAAAGAAGATTGAGACGAAGTCCCTTACCTCGTGCCCGACATGACTTGATCATTCTTTAATCTCATGTATAATAAACTAATGTGAATTTCTCATTTCTAAAGAACCTTTTTCAAGTTGATAATTCATTTTATATCAATTAATACCATGTTATAAACATTATGTAATCATTTATGTTAATAATGGTTGTTTTGTCGATATTTTGTACGCGAGTAAAAAATGAACACCTTATATTTAAAAGTTGTATGTGTGATCAATAGTCCATTATTTACAGAATGAAAATAATTAAATAGATATCGTATATATATAATATATATCCAGTATATATATATATATATATAATAGTTCATGTCATTTGGAGGTATGAAATGAAATACACAGTTCATGGAGTTGGTAAGATGTACGTATGCCTGAACGCTACTTTCATTTATATTTATTATTTTCATGGAATTATAACATAATTATACATAGGTATATTATAATTCCAGTATAATTTCATATATAATATCATATATAATATCATTAACTATATCGTTTAAACATCCCACATATGGCATTAATGAGTTATATCACATTGAGGGGGCGGTAGTCCGCACTTCCTCAAATGAAATTATCGTGTTTACGCATAATGGGAAACATAAATATAGGATATAAAAACAATAAAAAAGCATAAATAAAACATAAACATAGTATATATAATATATAAATATAGTTACATCTTAATTTCCACCATGAGAGGAAGTAGGAGATAATCGAACCATCATCGTTTCGTGAGGCGTTAGTTTTCCATCTACAGAAACTTTATGTTATTCATCCAATCGATAGATGTGTGTGTATGTGTAGTTCTAATCCTTATTATAACAACATACTAGTATATAGATGATACTTTTTTTGTTACAAAGAAAAGGATTAAAAATAGTTAATGGGTTGGGGAATTGAAATAAAATAAAATGGTTTATGAGAAACTATTACCATTAATTTAGGTAACTCGCTTTTGTTTGAACAAAAGGACTTATAGAAGTGCCTTATTCCTATAGTAAGACTTCTAGAAATAGGATATGGATGTAGGGAGTTTAATTGGGCAGATATTTGACCATCAAAATGGCTTGAGAGGTGTGAGGAATTGGTTAGAAGTGGTCTTCTTTTATAAGGTGGAGGAGGGGATCTTTAGGAATGTGTGAAAATATTATTTTATTATATAATGATTTTCGGATTCTAAATTCCCAAAAATCATTATAATAGAAGAAAAGATGACTCATGGTTGAAAAAAAATCATCCAATTAGAATTGGAAATTTTTTGAAAAATATTTTAATCATTATAATCTTTTTTATTTAAAACATTTATTAATGATGTAAATAAAACATAATTATTGTGTCGTAAATAATTTAAATTATTTTATGTCTAAAAATTTAAAACAAATATCATGATGTATGAAATATTATTACCTTTCTAATAAATATTTATAGTTTAAAATGTAATTTATATGACACCATGTAAAAATTATTTTACAAAATGATTTGTGTTTCTGTCATTTCGCCTTTACATTAAATTATTCTAAAGTGTCATTATCATTCATTAGTGGCTCCATGGTGTCTTAAAATCGACCCAAGGATTCCCATGGCCATTCATTACTCATCCAATAAGGTTTGGACATGTGTTAATGTATTTTTGAATTATTATAATATTTTTTTACCTTGAATTAACCTATATACCTTTAACAACGGTAAATAAAAGTCAAAAGTTACAATTCACCAAAAATTATTTTCATCTTATTGAACCACATTTTACTTTTTTATAAAAAAAAGGTATGTAGGATTTTTAAATTAAATTGATAGAAGCAGTAAAATTTGATTTAAATGAAAAAGTCTTTTTCTAACTACTACTAAGTGGTTTCACTATTCATAAAAAAATGAAGTTTTTCAGAAAAATGAAAAAATTTCATCCTAAGATATATTTCATATTCCGTCATCAAAAATGATGTCTATTTTTCCAAATTAAAGATATAGAAGTGGAATTAATAAATTTTAAAATTAATTCCTATTATCTAAACAATTAGCGTATTTTTAAGAAATAATAATTATCAAAAGATTGATACATGTTTATGGTCAATTTTAAAGTGAAATTAAATCCAATGACCAAAATTGGATTAAATGGTAAAAATATACTTTAATTACACTTTAAAACCAATTAAAATGATATTATAACTATATAAAAAAATTAGATTAAAATATATTTTTGAATTAAAATACAATACTTTCACTATTCATTAAAAAAATGAACTTTATCGGAAAAATTCAAAAAATTTACACAATGTAAATTATGATGTACCCATTGTAAAGAAGGATTTTATTTGTTCAATTAGAATTTATTAATGTGAGAAAACCTATATTTAAAGAGGGTTCACCATTTAAAGGAGGTAAATCGACCTTTTAATGTATATTATGCTTAAAATTGGACTCATTCACATTTTAAGCCTCTAAAATTTTTATTGGGTAAAAGTAAATACATTTAACAAACATGTATAATAATATTGCAGTTAGTTTTGTTCATTTTTTCCAATACAATATCTAGGAGTTAACTACAATTTAAGATAATATTATATTATTAGTGTGCAACGTAAGATTTGAAAGAAACTCGTTGTTGTGTATTGCGTATGCTATCGAACATAGCAACCCCTTTAAAGAAAAATTAATATTTAATTTAAAAATATTAATAAATATTAAATATGTCTTATTTTTTATTTACCTACGATGTTAAATGATGAGTCATCCCCATTACATCCTCGAACAACTTTTACTTCATGGCGTCCCTTATATTGGAATACCTCCATAAAAATAATCCATTGAAGAACTCCATCATATGTGGTATTACCTAGGGCTATAAAACTATCATGGATATGTACATTAGGACCCGGATCAAACATCCAAACCTAAATTTAACAATATCAGATTATGTTAAGGGAGAAACGTATAATGTTAGTGACCCTCACATCATATTCTACACACTTTCATCCCTCCATTGTTCATCTCCAAAATCTCTTAAATCCTAACTGCATACAAGCCTGATTGTAGATCTCTATAAGAAATAGATTCTAAAAATTCTGACCATGAGATTTTTGACTCATTATAAATTTTTCTGACAAAACTCCAAAAGAAGTCATCCCCTTGTGGGAAATCTTTGTCCACTAAGGAAACCATTAGATTAGTTGTGGTATGTAAATCAAAAAAACTCATATCACTAACTAAAGATTTTTTTTCTTCTTATGGATTTTTATCAATGATTTACATTAGTGGAATTTCTCATAATAACTCAAAATGTATGATATTTTTTCATACATGTCCTCAAACTACTCTACTAGTCTGTTATTTTTTTTTGAATGTTAGGGTTATTTATACTTTCACATTGAGCGGTAATACCTCACAAGACAGACCATAAACAGAGGCCGAATAACGCATAGGATCTTTATCATGATCCAAAATCAGTAACCTTAATATCTATATTCTTAGAGGGATCATCAAAATAAATCAACATATACTAGGACAAGATGAATACACACACACATATATGGGGCGACAACTCAATAAGGATAACCAAATGAATTAATCCTATATTATTCGAGAAAAAATAATCCATATATTTAATGTCTCAGAGTTCCTTGGCTGTAATAATGTATTTAGTGTTTTTGTGAATGGATAAATCATATACAACTCCAAAATGAGTTTCATTGTCCAAAAACCATACTCAATACACAATGAAAATGTTTTCCATGTTTCTAAACCAAATTTGACAGCAGGTCAAAACTCAAAACACTACATTATGGTTGAACCATCATACTTTCCAATCTCTTATGAACTGACCCAACTGGGCCAACCATTCCATTAGAATCCTGAGCCTCAACTACCCCAATCTTGCGTCCGTAGGCTAGGGGACAGAGAAAAGTACAAAATTGAATGACTAAATTAGGAGGGGATTTA
The DNA here is from genome assembly GCA_963277665.1 of Viscum album. Classification (NCBI taxonomy): domain Eukaryota; kingdom Viridiplantae; phylum Streptophyta; class Magnoliopsida; order Santalales; family Viscaceae; genus Viscum; species Viscum album. The sequence continues at coordinate 604,130,487 of OY728157.1, forward strand.
TTACATTTGTATTAAGAACACACCCGAAAATATCAATGATAATGTTTATGGGAATAATAATATTTTACATTAAGATCAAGAGTAAAAATATATATATGTGAAAATTTATAGTGAATATAAATAGTTTGAAATAGAAATCCAAAATTAAAAATAAAAACTATATGACCACATATAAAGTGTATCCTATCCTATAAACATGAAGAAAATACATACTGATAGTGTTCGACTCCTGAACTCTATAACCGTCCATTGTATGAGTTCTATGATCCCATGTATACATAAGATCATATATAATTATTTTGAACTATTATTAATATATATATTTCAATAAATTTTTGGGAAATTCCCATTCATGTGTGATTATATAAATACCTTGTAAGATACCCAGAAAACATAAGATCTAAAAATAAGAGAAACTACATAAGTTTATCGCTGATCACAAAGAATAAGGGAAGCAAAACCCAATGAAAAAGTTATATGTCCCCATAAAATAAACATAGTTGAGAGTGAAATGGTATATCCTTATTGCATCTCAAATCCCAGTACGACGAGTCTTCCAATAGTCATAGTGACTTTTCATTGATTCCCAACATCACACATGTCATATAGAATAAGAAATAATGATGAGGACCTATATCATCCCATTATCCCATATAGAAGAGGGAAAAAACAAAGTATAGGAACCATTCCATTTAGTATTAATGGGAAAAGCTAATAGATATAATACCCATACCCAAGTCCATAAGGGGGTACAACTCAATAGTTAGAGGACTTACACCCTAGTCCAAAATGGGGGTTCCACTTAGTATATAGTGGAACCACACCCTAGTTTAGGGGGATTGGGGACAACTCAGTAGATAGTTCACATGTTCTCTAGTCTCATAGGTTGTAATAATAATTAAAAATATAGAGAACCCACACCATGGTACGTATGGGGGTACCACTAAGTAGATAAAGGAACCATGGTTTATTCCATCGGGGGCACCAATCTGTTTGTAGATAGTAGAGCTACAACATATTATATTAGGGGACACCACTCTATAAATAGATTCATTACTGATGACCAAACAAAATGGGGGTTACCACATAGAGGATATATAGGTGACCCACACACTATTCCATCAGGGTGTACCACTCTAGACTATCCTTGATGATCCTACCTAATCACTATGGTATTGGAGAACTACATAAAAATGATTCATGATTAAAATATATCACATCATTTCAAAAAATTTAATGTCAAAGAAACCATCACAATCATTGATTAATAACAATCAATATATGCTGATAATAATCCAAAATATGTGTCCATATTAATATGATATTTGAGATAGAAGTTTTATAAATGTTTTAGATGGAACGTATAAGGTCTATATGACATGATTCTCAAGTTTTCTATCTGTTAATGTCCTCTACAATTTAATGATTTTTAACCATATAATAATTAATGATGGGTAATGTTCCAACATGGCATGTCTCAGCCAAACAAGGCCATATCGTATGACCATGTCCATACCGGTGTCCTTTAAACCATTTACTAGAGTTCGACCATGTATTTAGATATGTACTCATAGAGTACATGATAGGTTACCAGTATTATGTTACATTACATGTGGGTATCCTTAACGACTTGTGACACCTATATCCACACATAAACAGAGGATCCCTAGAATTTGAAGAACATGTCACGTGTTCTCCGAACTACTAGGAGTGTAGTCGTGATTTTAAAAAAATGATAAATCTCTTTGTCATTTGGAATACACATTAAACTCCTTATATATTGAAAAAAATGTACTCAAAAATAGTTTTAGACACCGCCGTCCATTGATTTTGGCCCTATGATGGATGAAAATCAAAATATGATTTTTAGCGGTGATATTCCACACATATTGCAAACCTCCCTTCACTATCGATCGATCAAGGATCCCAAATCCAAGTGAATCATTATCCTCATACCTAAAATAAAAATTACCAATCTGGAAATTTCATATCCACATGTCTCATGGGAATATTTTGTGAATCAGTGGGTTTGATCATGCCGAAACCCACATGAAAATGTAAACAAAACCATGTTTTCCAAAGACGATAAATGTAAAAAACCATTGAGTAAAAGCATCATAACAATGCTAATAAAAAAAATTAAAAATTTATAGCATCCAATTATATCAAAAAAATTAATCCTTATGATATCTTGCTAGTATAAAATAAAATAAATTGAATAAGAAACCATTCATTAATGTGGCTTATGAGGTGTGTGTGAAAAATTTGAATGAGAAGTACATTCCCATGAATTATATATATATATATATGGGGAGAAATCTCATTATTTTTCCCTACCATGATTACGGATTGATCCTTATTATAGAGAAAATTCTCTATATATATGGGTTGTGTTAAATTTTTTCTTCATATTGATTCACTTTGACCAAATCACTGAGCGTTATCTCATCTAAATTCTCTAATGGTTATCTGATATCCTCTAAAAACCGTGAATTGTTGTGTGGGTAAACATATGAAAATTTGAATAAAAAATATGTATATAATTTTATATATCTTGTTATTTAAATTAATATATATTAATTAAACATTTGATTAATTTAAACGTAGCCTCCAATGACATCCTTATCTAACCGTACAGCACTGACCAACATTTGGCCTTGCCTATGTTAAACTCTAGACATGGATTTCAACCATGGTAGCATATTTTTGATATGAGACATTGTTCATTTGATAATAAATTTTTTAAGTCTTTACATGTTTAAAATTATATCCAATTTTATAAAAAAAAATCTATTATTATAACTTCGGTCATCAGAATCCCACACAATCATAGCGCATGTCTCCAAAGATAAGTCATAATATAATTATATTTTTTTAAAAAAAATCTATGCATTCCTTTTTCATGATTATATTCTCATAAGAATATTTTAATCTTATACTCACTTAGGATCATTGATTTTTATTTCAGGAGAATACAAATACTAAGTATTTTGTCTAAATAATTCATTATGTTTTGCCTTCCTCTATTTATGATGAAAGGTAATATAGAAGACATGTATATAATTGTATATCATGGGAGAAATTAATTGTTTTTATTATTTATATAATTTCATATATATTAGGAAAATGGAAATTATTCAAACATTATATTTATTCCTTATGTTCATGGTTGTTATTACTTATCGAAAACAGTAATAATAAACGTTTAGGGAAACGTACTGTGATGAAATATGATAATTATGTAATTGGATTAGAGGATCTTTTTATATGGGACTTCATAGTTGATTTAAAACATGTTATTATAGAACATTTGAATTATGTATGATAGTTATGAATATTTTAATGGTTTATATGTTAAGGGTGGTCATAAATTCATATGTGGAGACAAACCATCTTGTTATGTGATAAAATATTTAATATTTTAGGGATAAAGATGTGATTAAATTAGTTAAAAAACTATTTATAAGTCTAATATATAGGTTTATATAATATTTCTCAAAAAATGATTTTGTTTAATATATTTTTCAATGTTCTGCTAGAAAACGAATTAATGTCTAGATACATGAATGTTGTTGCTGTTGTTGAACATATTCCCCTCTGTAAAATTAACTAGAAAATAGTTTTATTCCATACAATCTCTAAATAATTTTTATTAACCTGAACATAGTGGAATTCCTAAACAATCAAATCAATTGAAATATATAGTATCATAGATGTTAGGTTGACATATATTGTAAGGGAATGATGATTTAATTCCATTATTGTTATGAATTTTTGAATAAGAACCTAGTGGAATGGGTTAATGGATATTAACAATATATAATTTTGTGAATAATATTTTTTATAGGAATAATGTTTCAATAGAAAATAAAGAAATCAATTAACACGATGATGGTAAATGATGTGATTATTAGACATACCAAATATATTATGGTATAATCCTTGTTAGAAAATATATCATTAATAAAGTATAATTATTTTTCCTATAAAATAATTTGTTTTAGATATTTAGAATTATAATTTTAGTAAACTAACTTTTAAATGGGATACAATTTTTCATCATGTGACATTAAATAATTAATTTTTTCATTAAATGTAATTTTTTCCATATATCTCACCAAATATAAACCTTAACAAAACAAAAAAGTGAACAATATTCATCAAATAATATGTAAATATAGAATTAAAATGATGAAATATAAGTATTTGATTTAATAATTGTATATATAAATAATATTATGATACAATATTAATACTTTGGAACAGATAAAAATTCTTTTCAACTGATTCATTCGGTAACAAATAATGTTTATTAAAATGTCTTTTCTATTTTTTTGTAAAATATACTTTATGGAAACAATATAATAATAATATAAAGTATATTTTACTAAAAAATTAATTAAAAATTGATATGAAATAATAATATAAATATATCATATTAATAAGAGGTATATTTTTCAATGCAATTAGTGTCAATTATTTATATTTTTTTATTTTTATATAAAATTATTATTATTATTATTATTATTCATAATTTTAAAAAACAAATAGCATTTTTAGATTCATTATTAAAACATTTTCTTAACATGATTTTCTTGTATTTTTATGATGTCTTTTACTGTTGGTGATTAATGAAAAAAATAGTGTTAACTAAAATAATATATTTCATTTACATGTAATTATATTCTAAGGAACTAAAATATTACTTAACCCATTAATTTACAAATTATTTATTTATGGAGTTAGAAATATAAATTTTGTTTATACTAGTCTTATAGAGATCCCATATATATATATATATATGTATAATATATTTTTCAGATAAATATAAAATATATTAGACTAATATATTCCTATGGAATTTAATTATTTATTGTTTTTTTGAAACAGGACACTCTAATTTTGTAAAACATATTCAAAACATCTAATATATATTATCTCCCTAGATTATGATTCATAGAAGTCATATATTTAAAAGATTTTTTCAGAAGATGGGGAATGGAAATATAAGAAATGGTGAAATGAGATTCTTAATAAGGTTAATCTGTTGAATTACATAACTATAAAATGATTATAATGGTATTAGAATATCATTAAAGTATATAATAATCATACCCTATATATCAAATATAAAAATAGTTTGTAACAAAAAAAATATAAATAGAAGTTTATAATAATGAAATCATATTGGTTATAAAATTATATCAATGATTATAGCATAACATTGGCATAAGATATATAATGGTGTAAGACACATAAATGTTAAAAATAATTTCCATATTGGTTAAGGATCAATTCAATGTATATCATACTAAAATTGGTTTACTCCCTAAACCATCACAAAAGACATTGTTCCTTCCCAAGACCAACATAGAAGAGAAATCCTTTTATTGAACTGGGATAACTCTCTATTACAGTTATTTCGTTCTCAAAATATATAATTTATTGCAAAGTTCATTGGTGGGAGATATCAGTCCTAGCGATCACATAATCTAAATCAAACATTAATGTTCAAATATATAAAAACATTAATGATTTTCCAAACCATGAATTGTAGTGTGTTTTTAATCATGACATCATATCTGGACCAATGGAAAACATACAAGTTTCATAATATTTTTATCATTTCATCATTTCATTATCCAAGGTATATTAAGAGGGTTTCATGAGATTTTTAAAATGGAGTAACTCTTGAAATATAATTGTGTTTAATAAGAATATCATTTTTTGTTGTATTTAGAAATAAAATAGAAATATATCATTTTTATTATCTTTAAATTGTGTTATTTACACAAATGAAGTCATCATATAATGATAATTACATGGAATGATAAATAACTTGGAAAATATTCATAGGAAAATAAATTATCTATTTGGAAAAAATTATTCTTAAAACATAATTCACTATTTTAAATTCATTAAATTTAAAATAACATTAAAAAATTATAATATTATTTTTTAACATAGTGTAAACCAATTCTTGTGTATTATATCATTTCTTCATTAAAAAATCATTAAAAACTTTTAAATTTTTTTTACATTAATTGTTTTTATAAATCTAATGATTTAAATAATATTAAAGAAACCAAATTCTATGAAAATATCATTGGAAGACATCCAGGTACGATTAAAATCATTTAGTTTTCATGAAAAATTGAAAATCACTTCATCTCATTCATGATAAAAATATGTACTTGTCACATTTATGTAAAAGTTGAAGGTTGATGGTTTGATTAAATATTAGATAATTCCTATCAATATTGTTTTTCCAAAAAATTCATCAATTGGTTGAAATTATTTTAAAATATAAATTAAATAGTTTTAAAAATAATTTTTAAATAATTTTTAGGAATTATATTAATAGATATGAAAAATATTATTTAGTAATGAGATATATAATGATGATTTTTTTTAAAAAAAATGTTGTTTTTAAATTTTATGTAAAAAATTGAGTAAAATAAAGGAAAAATGGGTATTCCCATGACATAACTAGAGTATCAAAATAGTTCCAATTTCTTTAAAAAATATATCATATGATTTCATCATTAGAAGTATAATAAAAATAACCTTGATTAAAAATGTGATTTTAATGTTAAATTGTTTCTATATTGGAAAATTTGAGTCACAAACCCCATAAAAAATATAACTAAATTAAATATCAAATATAATAAAAATAAATATATTCATGATATAACATTTCAATTTTTTTGTATACAAACCACATAAAATAAATGAAATGTTAATTTTCACATATCTCTTAGAAATAAAATTAGGGCTAGAAATCCATTAACTAATGTATTGAAAGTAATAATAAAAATTCAATCATCATAGTTTTTATATATAACTTTTCTATTATTTACAATATAACTAATATTACATATTTCTTATCATACATTATTTAATTTTGAAAATTGATTATAAATTTATTTTTAATTCCTTGTTAAAACGACATTTCACGTAATAACTACTTTGTTTTTTAATATATGTTTTGATTTATTAATTTTGTTATTCCAAAATTTAACATGGTCCGAGAATTTAAATAATTATAATAATTACTTAATTTTCATATTTATAGATAAATTATAATTTTATAACCAATCATGAAATATAGATTTTAGAAATTAATTATGTTATGATCATTAAGACATTGGATAATGTGTATGCATTAGTAAAGTTTCCATTACACAATGAAAATTATAGAAATGTGTTTAGTAATATTTTTTCATTCAAAAATTAGATAATTCTGATAAAAAAAATTTTATAAGCTTAAATATTCATATAAATATCATCCATGTTCCGTGGTTATTAAAAGGGAGAGTAACATCAAATTGTGAAAGTGGTATACCACATGTACAGATAGAAAAATATCTTCCTTCATTTAGTGAAAGTTAAAAAATAAAATACTATATGTTCATAATGATAAATATTTATTTATAATTATAACTATTTTATTTATATCACATAGATGGATCAATAGTATCTTTATTACGTTCTACGTGATGGGTTTGTGAAAATGATTATAATCGCTTTGAGATTTGGTAGTCCTCCATACACATGAACAAAGATATTTGTATCCCCTACAAAAAAGAGAAGAAAAAAATGTATATATATGATATATGTAACATCCCAAGTCCAAATCCCACTAAATGGTGCCCCATGGACGATTTTCCAGATGAAGTAAAACACATTTCGCAAAATGCCAGAGGCTGCCGAATAGCAGTAAGGGCCTATGGATTGAGAGTGGGGAAACTATTTCGCCATTGGTACTGTGTAATAAGTGGAAAACAATTAACAAATAGAAGAAGTAGTAATCCATTTTAAATTGAAGTAAACAACTGAATACTGAAGGATAAAGTTAACCATTGGTCTTATGATATAAAATGATGTAGCGTGTCACATGTTCTAAAAAAGAAGATAAAACATGGTACACTGCAATCATGTACAAATACAATACCAATGTACGGTAAAACAAATGAAACTCAATAGCATCTCTTCCTCACCTTGGTCCCATGACATACTTCTCCTAATAATTAATCAAGTACCTTTATAAAGAGACATTCCACTATTGATGTCTGCATCAATATAGATTGTTTGGTCCCAAAAGAAACACCAAAACATGGTGTGGGAAATGAATCCCAGTAGGCAACCACCTATGGTCGGTGGCCAGATGGCATTGAGTATCTGAATTAGTTGTGTATAGAAATGAAATGTAGTAAACTAGTATGTACTAAGAAGAAAGAAATCATACATGTACTATCTTTTATTTATAGAGGTTACTTTGTTCATTTCCTTGATGTATTTATGTCTCGGAAATAAGGCCTATGCCTGTTATTCTCTATAGCCTAGTAAGAACAACAGATGTCTCAGAGAACCTTCTTAAAAGTATGTAATGTATGAATCCATGGTTCTCAATTGGATTGGATGACATTTTACAATTCATCACATTACATAACTAATGTATGAACTGAGTCCGTGCTTGAGATTCCTACGTTGGATATCAAGTACCACTACCTGTGTAATTTCATATACATCCTACGTGTCTGTTCCATCAGACCTATATGGGATCCCTGAGTATTACACTCGATATTGGTATAATTTCAAGCGTGTCCATCCTTTGTGGTCCTACATGGGATCACCAAGGTGCCGCTATATTTTTAATATAAGTTTATTAAAAAAATTTATGTATCTGGTGGTCCTACTAAGGAGCCCATGTATCACTAATTACATATAAATCAGAATCTTTTTGAGTCCTTCTATGGAATTCTAAGCTGAACCCATGTGTCACCCATGGTGCAAAGTACAATAGTCATGTGATTCCATTCACGACGTTCTTTTTTGAAGCCATGTATCACCCAATGTTATTTACCATATACTCATTGGTGTGATATAAAACATACCAACCTTCATAACAAGCAAAAACACCACATAAAAATGGGGTAACAAAAATACTAAATCCATAATCAAACACATACAATTTCTAGTAAATTCATATTATTGATAAGAATATGTCCATGGACATCCGGGGATAAAACGGCTATACAACAGTCATCCAGGTAAAACGCACCCATGGGGTGGCCCTTAATCATGAAAAAAAGATAATCATACGTTAATTTATTGAATTTGTAAAAAACAATATTTAATTATTGGAAGCATAATCGTCCTTTCATGGAAGCACCCTTACCATGGGAGCGTGTCACAAAGACCCTTAAAAACATCGTGAAAATTAATGGGAGGCACGAGACCACCTACCACGAAATCGTACGACTCATATAATCAGACGTTGACCATTGAATCGTCATAGAACTTCATCGATCTAAAAAATAGTTAAATCATTAAAATGTAAACAAATATATCAAGAGTCAAAGATACCAATAAATACTATAGAATATGAAATTCCATATCAATTGGGTTCTAACGTGACCGATGACACTCGAATCAGGTCCCAAATTATGAAATGGGAGAAGGAAATGATCTTGTGGCTCCATGTTCATTACTCGGCGGTTCTTCTATCCAGATGAAGAGAAAGTGAGGCTACATCCCATTTTAAGTCAAAGGATAGAAGTAAACTGATATTATGTTCATATACATGGCATATATATCATTTTAATATTAATAAATTATATCTATTACATTATTCATCCCACACCTACACGGGGTATACTAGGATAAACATGGTGTGTAGTTGATTTTTCTTCTCTCCTTGGCCTACACTAGAACTCACAATGTATCTGCATACTACATGGCCTGAATATATGGAATGTACACATGATTACATGGAATGTAATTTGAAATAATAAAATTTTTCTAGTTTTCTTCGATTTCTCACAGACAACTCAACAGAAAAAAAAGTTAATTGTCCCACAAAATAACAAATGCGTTATTACAAACATCCTCCTTAAAGAAATAAAATCCCGAATATCCATTCAAAGGTATATGATGGAATATATAACAAAAAAATCTAGCCACTGAGAATTTATATCGACCTCCCTATCCCAAGTCTCATACTGCACTCGGTTGTACTTCCTTTGAACCTATATGAGAGGAACTGATCGGCCACAAAGAACCATTGTGCTCTTGTCAACTATAAAAATCAAAATCTCTTCAAGGGTTGCATCAACCTGAATATCAATACCCTCAGGATGAAAAATGTGAGAGGGTTCTAAATGATATCACCATAGATAAGATACTTGGAAAACATCATGTGTGGATCAGTAACTCTGAGGTTACTATAACCAATAGGAAACAGACCCGACTCGTTCTGGAATCTCAAATGGTCCCAAAAATCTCAGTGAAAGCTTACTCTATGTCTTGATACTATTGCACCCCAACCACGATGCGATATGTAGGAAAACGAAATCCTCGACCCCGAACTCCTAAGTTCTTCTATGACAATCATCTTATGATTTTTGACGAGACTTCACTTTATACGTATGCTTCTTAATTATGTGAACATGTTCAGTAGTCTCCAGGAAATGACAAGGTCAATGCATAGTTGCCTCTCTTGCCTCTATCCAACATAGGGGTGACCATCATGACCTCCCATACAAAGCCTCATATAAAGACATATGAATAGTATCCTAGATGATATTATTATATGTAAACTAAACTATGGGTATATGTTTCTCCAATGATCACCCAAAGTTTAGGACATACACACACAACATGTCCTCCAGCACCAGTATTGTATTATATATCTATTCATCAGTATGAGGGTGGAATGTTTGGCTCAGAAGGTCATGTGTACCCAGTACCCTCTTAAAACTAAGCAGGAATCATGATGTAATGTGGGTGTCCATAATTGAAATGATATAATGAAGGACCCCATGAAGTCGAACCACCTCTCGAATATACATCTTTCTGAGATAATCAACTCCAAAGGTATCCTTGATCAGAAAGAAGTGAATGATCATCATAATCCTATCAACTACGACACACATGATATTGTTGCTTATAATAGGCCTCATTAAATCCATCACGAAATTTATTATGACATTATCACATTTCAACATAGAAATAGGTAACGATTCTAAAATTATATCTAGCCGTTGATGTTCTGCCTTCACCTACTATCGGGTGGAACACATCCTAACAAAATCATCTATTTCTCACTTCATACATGGCCACTAGTACTGGCGGCATAAGTCACAGAACTACTAGGTGACTCCAGGATGCATTTCCAAAGTTTAAGAATGAAAATAATGCATTATCTCCCCTCATATATTCCATGTAACCCACACAGGTACATGTATATGTATAACTTATTCATCACCTATCTCCCATCCAGGAGGAGGGTCCTCAGTTTTCACACTCTCTAAGAGGATTAGGACTTCAAAATATGATAGTTGCATTATCCTCACTCTATCGAGTATGGTAGAGGTAACTACCAAAGATGAAATATATGTTTTCCCCCAACTATCATGCACCGCTAAATGCATCTCAGTGAACAAGTCCATAAGGTGCCAGTCACCACTGGCCTCCTGCACTACCTGCATCAGATTCCTCCTACATAGTGTCACAACCACTGCATTTCCATTTCTAGGAGTATAAGAAAGCTCAAAGTTAACCTATTGAAGGTATTTGACCATCCATAGTTGTCTCCGATTCAAATAATGCTAGGTAAAGATGTATCTGATACATCTGTGGTCCATTTACACCAATAAATGTTCACACAATATATAAAGTCTCTAAAAGATCCAAGCATGGAAAACTATCAATAACTCGATATCATTTTTCTAGTAATTCCTATGAGGTGTCCACAACTACCAAGACATGTATGCAACAATGAGATATCCATGAATTGGACCTACTCCCAACCCAATACCTGATGCATCACATTACAGAGTGTAACTGTTTCCTAACTCAGGAAATATTCGTATCAACGCTGAAGTCCAATGTCCCTTAAACTCATGAAAGGCGACGTCACAAGAAACTACGTACCTCATAAATGTTTGTAGGATGATCTCATGTATCTACTTCCCGTACATTATCTGGTTCCACTGATACTCATCTCTCTAAGATGATGTGATCCATTAAGTGAATCTGATCCATCCAGAAGTGTCATTTTGTGATCTTAGCATATTATTAATGCTCTCTCAATGTATTCAATAAGATATCTAGTTATTTGAAAAGGATGTTTTGATTTGGAGAACACACCAAGATAACGTACAAAAAGACTACAACAAAAGAATCTATGAATGGATGGAACACTCTATTCATCAGCGCCACGAAAAATTCTAGCACGTTCATGATACCAAACACCATAACCAAGTACTCATATTGACCATACCTTCCACGAAAGGTTGTATAAGTTATGTATGTTGGTGGAAAACGTTTGTGGTGATATCCTGAGCATAGTTCATTCATCATGAACACTCAAACTCCTATATGTTGATCAAACATGTCACCTATTCATGGCAAGGGATATCAGTTCTTGACCGTTATCAGGTTCAGCATCCAATATTCCACGAATAGCCTAAGGGTACCATCTGCCTTTTTTTCAAAAAGAATCGGTTAACCCTAATGTGAATAACATGGTCACACAAACCCTGTAGCTTCTAGATATTTCATTTTCCTCTTCATATCATGGATCACTATCATAGACATCCTATAAGGTGGAATGGATATCGGTACAGCTCTTAGCACTAGCATAGTAGTGAACTCCACCTCTCTGACCGGTGGTAAGATATGGAATTCATTATGATAAAATGTCCCCAAAACATTCACCGACTAGTGGAAAATAATATAGACATGATCCCTAATCAGCATGGTATAAACATGAAATTTGGATTGTCATCCTGCGAAACCCATGATGCTCAGTTCCAGCTGCACTTGTCTTAAAATCTCATTCACCATTATGTAGGAATTCACTTCCACATGGTATTGTGAAACACACCATACAGTGATAGAAATAAATAATGGATTGAAAAGAATCCATCCATTCCGTTCCAAAAATGACATCATATCCCATCATCTCCATTACAAAGATGTCACATTGAATGTGATGCCCACCAATCTCAATGGTGACTCTCTTCACTAATTCACAACATCCATTCTAATACCTAATAGATTTTATAGCATTATAACATTAGAATTAGTATAAACCTAGAGTCCATGATTATCCACAATAGCCATAGATATAAAAATATGTGTTGCACTAGTATTAAAAACTGATGAAGATAAAACAGAGGCAACTAGAATAGTACCATTAATAGTAGAGGGTGTAGGATCCTACTCTTGTATGGTATGTCATAATTCATATGTCTGACCTGGGCCACGTCCCTGAGACACTGCATGGCTACCCTAAGCTGACCCACCATGTTGTCACTGAGATCTTGGGGAATGTCTAAAATAGCCACACCCACTAACATGTTTTGAATAACCATATGTATTATATTTTCCAGAATTTTGAGAATCTACTGAACGAGCTCCTATACATAGAGTCTACACATAACCTCTATCACTAGACACTGGTGGAAACATCATGTCTTAGTGATGTAGATGACCCATCTGACCACAAGGTCGTCGCTCAACTCAGTCCTTCAAAAAATGGGGCCTTGAATTTCCCATCATACGCCACTGAATGAACCTCTCCTAGATACCATATGAATGGTTATTAAAACTTATATCCACATGAGAAATCTCAGTATGATGCTTCTTGATTTTGGTCGAGAGAGTACCAGATCATTGTTCCCAACAACTCTTGCTTGCAAATCAAGCTCCCTGCTAATTATGCTCACTAATCTGCATCTAATTTATAATAACAGGGATCGAATTAAGCCTGATTACATTCACTTGGGATCATATGTCAATACTAATCCCATCTAACAATTTTATAGCTTTTGATACTTCATCAACCATCAGAATAGGTGTGAATCACTAAAACTCATTAAATTTGAAATAATAATCCATAACGGACTGTGTTCCCTACTCTAGGTGCATGTAATCCCGAGCTCGGTTGGACCTTAGTATTTTGAGAAAATAATAATCATAGTAGAACACCTGAATTTATTCCCATGTCATGTCTCAGTGACGCCCTGCCAAAGTGATAACATCCCATCATATTTTAAGAGAATCATGCATCATATATGTCACAAGCTTAACGCTCCTTTTGAGTGGAATCATCAGATTCATGAAGATAGTAATCACTATTTCCAACTATTATTCTATACCCTATGGTCTCCCATCCCCTGAAAAAAGTAGGAAGATGTTTCTATTGGGAGATACGCAGCATCCCTTCTATAGATGTTGCATCGTGCGCTGCTCTCGGGAAGGTCTCCATGAACCTCAAAACCCATTATCGGAACAATGTTCCTGCACCAGCATACAATATAATGGTTAATTCTACATCAAGTTAAACTAGAGGATCTATAGGTTACCCATGGATCAAAATATTTTGTGCATTCTCCTAACTTCTCTCCTGGGATATATCTCGTGATCATCGTGGTAGCATGACTCTACAAAATCTAGCACACAAGCCTTATTATCAATTTAATTAAAAAAGAAATATATTACTCTTAAGTGCAAGTAAATAACATGTAGAGGAAATCATTCATGTATTTACAAATTATGTGTACACGAAATTTATAACCCCATACAATGTCTGTTCTCTGATGCCTTTGCATGGGCATGTACATTAACTTTTTCTTTTCTACCCAAGTACTTCTACCTAGCTATAACTACACAATTCTTCTGGTATAATTCTACATGACGTGTTTACCCTTGACAAGGAATATATTTAAATGTATTTATCCACTCGTTTCATTAGTCACACGGTCGCTTACACAGTCGACATATACATGGCATGCACTCCCAATAAATGGCATGTACATCTCAAAACTCGAGAACTCGTGTTCCCTCCTCACATTACAGATTACATTGTCAAATACTACACGATTTCTACAGGTGGTACATGATGTTTACATCATAAAACATGGAAAAATTCATCCTAGAAAAAGAATAACACAAGATTTGTTCTCTAAAATACACAACATGCATACTAGGTTTTCAAGAAAGAACCTCCAAATTGGTTAGAAAACCATATTATTTAAAAAACTAACATGTGGGTTCCTTATTTTTATCCTTGAGGGACCATAAATCCCATGATTCAATGTAGATAACCCCAGAAGAACATATCATTGTACAATTATAAATAAATATATAAATCATGATCCCCTAAATTCTGGTCCATGTGGGCCCATACTCGTCAGGAACCAATGTTTTTCAACTATTATATGCAAACAAGAGAACATACCAAAACACCTATCACAACAACATGAATAACATTCACATTTTCAATCACACCATTATTTGATAACTACTGATCCCAGATGGCATGACATAATTAATGTAATGAGATTTTTACAAGTTTCTATATGATGCATGTGATAGAGCAACCTCATCTCATCAGGTTGAAACTAAAATAGAAAAAACAATTGAATTCATATTAATAGCATAAATCAAGTAAATCACCCAATGGGGAAATCGAATCAACAATAATAGCTCCAAATCTAAATATCACAAGTCAATTCGAGGCAATTTGTCTTTTTCCTACACACTCGGTAGCTACTCCCAAGCACATATAACTAAAAAATATCCTTTCCTTCATATTAATATCTATTGGCTCCAAACAGTATTAAAAAGCATAAAAGAAACCCTCTGATACAATTATATATTGTCCCAGGTCTGGATGCCACTAAATGGTACCCCATGCCTGGTTGGCTGCACTGCCTCAAGAACATTTTCTCAAATGAAAGAGCATTCCGAGTAATAGTTAGGGTATAGGCTGTGATAGGAGAGAAACTATTCCCTCACTGGTAGAGTGTAACACAACAGAAAAAAAATTTATAAATAGAATATGTAGTAAACTATATATAATTGAAGTAAACAACTTAAAATTGAAGAATAATGTTAACCAGAGGCATATAGTATCAAATGATACAACATTTTACATGTTATATGAACATAGATAAAATAGGGTAAACTACAATCAGGTACAATACAATTCCAAATTATGGTAAAACAATTTGAAACTCTGTAGTATTGCAAACCATAGCTTGGTCCCATGCTCTCCTCCCCATAAGAAGAAATCCATTACCTATATAGGGAGCCTTTCCCTTATTGACACCTGCATCAATATTGTTTCTTTGGACACAAAGGAATGACCCAAACATGGTGTGAGAAATGAATCCCAGTAAAAAACCACCAATGTTTAGTGCCCATTTTTATATTAATATATGTAGCAGATTTGTATTTAAATGAAATACAATTAACTAGTTTTGACTTAGAAGTAAAAATTTATACATTTAAATTAACTCATTCTTAGAGTTTACTATGTTCATTTTCTTGATGTATTTAATTCTTTGAAATTTGTCTTATGATAATCATTCCCTACAAAAAAGTATGAACAACATAATTATTAGAATACCTTAGAACCAATATGTAAATTCTAAATACCAGCTTGTGCAATGGCATATATTACATGTCACAATTCATCCCATTAAATCAGATATGTATATCCTGAGTCTGTGCTTGAGACTCCTAAGTTCGAACTCAAGTTTCACTACAGGTGTACTTCTACCGACAACCTACGAGTTCGTTCTTGAAGGTCCTATTATGGTTCCCTAAGTATAACTATCAATTTTGGTATATGTTCAAGCTAGTATATCCTCAGTGGTCATAATATTTTTCCCCAAGGAATCCCTATTTTTATTATATAATTTTAATCCAATTTATTCCATCCCTTGCAGCCCTACATGTGACCCATGTACCACCCTTGAAATATAAATCAAAAGCCTTTCGAGTCTATCCATGAAATTCTATGCTAAACCCATGTGTCTCCCAAGGTTAATGGTATAATAGTCATGTGAGTCCATTCACGGGGCTCTAAGATGAACCAGTGTGTCACCCAATTCTATTTATCATTTACTCATTATAATTAAGTAAAACATTCCAATCTATTTAATAAGAAAAAAATCTTCATATAAAAAGGGGGAACCACAACCCCAAAGCCATAGTCTGACACTTACAATTTATACATAATTTCAATTCCATATAATAATATTTCCTTCGAAAACCTATTTTAAAACGACTATACAATAGTCATCCAAGGGAAAGTCACCCATGGGGTGGCCCTTAATCTTGAAATAATGATAGTCATGCATTAATTAATAATAATTCGTAACCAAAAAAACATTTAATGATAACATTGATCAATTTACATTCAAGGATACACACTAAACATTGGAGCATGGCATACAAACACATATAAACTTCTCGAAAATTAATGAGAGGCACAAGACCACCTACCTCGATGTCGTAGAATTGATATAATTTGACACCGGTGAATGAATTGGCAATGCACATCTAAAATATAAGAAAAGAGATAAATAATTTTACCATATATAACTCTATAAATATAATAAGTTACCATGAAAAACTCTATATGAAGAACTCCCATACCGATTTGGTTCTTTGGTGATCGATGACACTCGAATCGGGTCCTAGATGATGAAACATGATAAGGAAATGGCCTTGCAGCTATATGTTCTCCACGCGGTGATTCTTCTCCCCAACGAAGAGAAAATGATGCTACTACCAGTTTTAAGCTGAAAATTAAAAGAACACAGAGTTTATGTTCATATATATGACATTTATATCATTTTTTTTCATAAATTCATTGAAATAATTTACACATCCCACACTGACCTTGACGGCCTAACTACACGACGTGTACTCGATTGTACACAAAATGTAGGGGTTTTTTATTCTCCCATTGGCCAACATAATCACACACTGTGTATCCCCATCCCACATGGCTAGACTACATGGAATGTACATGGGTTTACATGCCTTGTACTACTAAAACATTTCATCTTTCCAATTTTCTTTGTTTTCTCAAAAAAACACAAAGGAAAAGGAAATTATGAAAATTTATCCTCAAAATAAGATCTGAGTCCATAAAATATTATTACTAAATAAGTATAAGTAATTTTCATATATAATATATATAATTGAGATCTATCATCATAACCAACCATTAATGGTGGTAGTGGTTAAATGAATGACATCAGTTTAGGAGACATTGATCTATAGTACACACAAATGGTGATTTTGTAACCCATTTTATAGAAATATAGATGGATTTATATCATAAAATTAATATAAAATATATCATTATAATGTATTTAATGATTTTATCAAAACACCATTGTTGAACAATTATGTAATTTTGTTTGGAATGAAATTAAATAAAACCATGTGTTGAATAACAATACCTATTTATTGGGTAACCAGTTTAAGGTTGAACCAAGAGCCTTCCTACGATGGATTTATATTGAAAGGAAGACATCAAGTAGTATATGGGAGATTTTATATTTTATTTGTGTAGGTATTGGCTGAAATAAACAAGGATTAATATATGAATAAAAGTGGAGAGTACTGACCTTCTAGAAGTGAGGATGAATGGAACAAATTAAAAATATCAAAATAAATAAGGTACAATATCGTTATTAAAATAAAAAAAGTCTCCTAAATGGAAACTTTTCAAGTATTTTAACATATATGGTGCATATATGACAAGAAATTATATTTAGGACCTGTTTTGGGAAATCATTATGCTTATCAGTCTAGAAGAATTACCCAATAAACTCATTTTTACATTAATCATATTAATAAATTTTATCTATTTTCACGATCCATTAAGGTAAAAAATTATGTTCCCATTATTAGATAATATAATTCATATTGATTTTAACTATGGAATCACTTTAAAAATTCTGCTCATAAATGTGTACAATTTTAATTGTAAATTAATAACGCAGACACGAAGACAACGTTGGGTTTTCAAAGATAAAATTTCTATATTTTAAAAATATTTCTCATCAATAATAAATATGAAAACGATTACAATATACTAATTTGTATATAATTATATGTAATTTTCATAAAATTAATTTCAAAAAATTTTAATATATAATATATATTTATTAATTATTTAAATGATAATTTCGTTTTCACATGAAATTTAATATTTTTCACTTGTCATCAATTAAATTAATCTATTCTGGAAATTATTAAAAAATTATTCAAAGATAAAATTTTGAATCTATATATTAATATTATTTTTCATTAAATTTTCTATATGTGTTAATGAATGGTGTTAAAATTAGGTAGAAAATGGAACCAATATATTATTTATATAAATTATGGTATTAAGTAGAAAATTTGATTCATTCATATCTATTTTCCAGAAAACACATTATACGAAGATTAAATAGTATATATTATATAATATATATATATATTTTTAAAATAAATTTTTTTAGAAAGAAATATCCTTTATTTTAAAATTATATATATTTTTTTAATTAATTGGTCTCTAAATAATTCATATTATTTACATGTGTGTGTACTGAATTTTTATATTTATTTAATTGAATATATTTCATCCATTCCATCTTTTAATCAAAAAATATCAATTTAATATTTTAATATTGTGTTACATTATATTTAAATACAATTTTGATTGTGAGGAATGATAAACATGGTGTTTCATGTAATGAAATCTAAATATCAGGGTGTGTGTCTTGAATAATATGAAAAATAGTCAACTTATTCGAAAACAATTTCAAAATATATTGGTTTCATACATTCTACCAATTAAATATGAGTTTCTTCCTCCAAATTATTCTCAATTATCAATTGATTAGCATTTGGAAATCTTATCATAGAAGTTGAAACCCTAATAAGGGTTAAAAACATCCTTTTAAAAATGATAATAGTATCTGTTAATGCTATATAGAATAATTCATACTTGGGTTCCAAATACAGTAACATAGTTGGAATATAGAAAAATGGAAAAAAGAGAGAAAATGAATCACATTTATTGCTGTGCGATGATATATAAATTGGAAATGAAGCACTAATTGATCAAAAGATACAAAAATTTACACATCACCACTTACTCTGTGAAATAATAATGAAATATTATTAATTAAGCAATAATGGATCGTAAGATACATAAAAATTATGATAAGTCAATTCCTATGTCATATGATATCATAAAAAAATTATCAAGATGGGTTATCTAATTTTGAAAAATAATCATATGGTGAAATTATAAAATTATCATTAAAGCTTCATCAAAATTATAACATAAAAAAATTTATAAATAGTTATCCTTATGACCCTTCAAAAATTTTAAAAAAAATCAAAATCAATATCAATGAATTCCTATTTTCAAATAATAATTAACCCTTAAAAAGAAAATGTAGATCTTGATATTAACATAACAATCAAGATAATTACTTCATTACGGATACTCTAGAAAGAAAAATTACATTAAACACATATTGAAAACATAAATTCTTCCGTATTTCTTATATAATACACATATTTTTTTTATAAATACATTATAATAAAAAATTATGTAAACTCCATCAATGATCAAACAATGTTGTATATCATCAAAAAAATTATCATTTTTAATATAATAAGTAATATCCAATTTAATTACACATATCAATAGTCACATCATCAAAAAAATAAATACCTTTGTATCTGGATCATATTAAGGGTTTTCTTCCATTAATAAATTTATTACATTTCAAATAAATCATTTTTCATTCTAAACAGTACCATTTAGATAATTTTTTCAAATTCATAATAAAAAAATTATAATGAAACAGGATTATATATTTTAAGATTCATATAATAGAATCATTGATATATAATACATTACTAATTAAATCATCATAATTCCATCCCAACCCATTAACTAGACATCATCATATTATTCATCTAAATATACTTCCTTTATATAATTCATTTCGAGTTCCCCATCATCAATAGTAAGTATTTTAATCTTAATTTTTTTTATTCACCTCATGTGCATACCCCATAGGACAGAAATATTTATAATGGACAGAATATCAACATTTAAAATAATAAATTAATGTTGATACATTAGGGAGACCAATATTTTCATCCATTATATTAACTAATATTTTAAATTTTATATTTTAGTTACTTTCATAGTGTACTTTTTTAACACCCAAAATATCTTCTCATACCAATAAAACGTACCACTAAGAGATTCTTCCCACATTTTGAAGATAAAAAAACTAAACCACTTATCCACCATGTTCTCCACTACTTAAACATCCATTGGACAATATCTCTCAATTTTATAGATGGTTTGATTTTACGATATGTTATACATTATTATTCATTTATTATAATAGAATAATATGAATAGTGATAAAATCATTCACTACATTCATCATCCAATTTAGATTCTTATCAAAAAATATTATTACTGATTAAATGATAACCTAGGTCTTTTTGGTTGTTTATCTTGACTAAATCCAAAAATAATATTAAGATAATAACTTATCATAGTGGAAAACCACATAATTATGATAGATCGTATATAGGATATCTAAATCATGAGACTTTTTTTAATAAATAAAATCCTAAATTTTTCGAAGGTCATTCAAATTCATCATCTATTTAAATCCCTTCTGACAGTTCGTAATGGTGATATGAAAATACAATGCAAATCTCATGATAGTGTGAATCCATGCATACTGCAAGGATCTTTATCATGCACCATGTAATGATCATGTCTAGAACTATTTTCATTATTTTATGTAATTACCCCTATTAGAAACTATTGTAATGCCACATTCATTTTTAATTTTAGGATAGGGATATAATATCTTTGAAACAACACACACTATCTGTCTACAAAATTCAAGGACATTTTCCTATACATTTAATAATACTTTTAATTATCCTTAAACATGTCCATATGGATATCACTATGGTTTTATCCTCCAAATTAAAAAAGGATAATGAAACCTACCATATGATAACTTCAATAGTGATTGATTATTATAATTAAATCATATTAAATACTTATAAATGAATATACACTACATTAAAGAAACATACACTCGAGGAACATAATGATTTAGTACCATTGGATTATGGGTACAAAATTTTATAATATTGTGAATGACATTCAAAATATACCATAAATAGATATCCAAATTTAGGTTTTTTTAGACATTCAATATGTAATACCTCTCTTCAAAACATGTGAAAAGGAAATATAAGAAAGGGTTACCTCAGATTGTCAGTAAGGGTAAATATGTAATTAAGAATATATAACATTATAATAACTGTATAAAAACATAATCATAATATATAAAAACCATTCCCTTCAAATCAAATATAAAAATATATGTTTTGTAGAATAAATTTAATTAGTTCATAAGACATTAATCAGAAATGTAATTAAATCACACGATCCATGGGATCATTATTTAAGCATCAAATATAAAATATTGTCATAAAAATAAGCTTATAAAATCTTTTTATTAATCATTATGGAATGAAATGATGGAAATATTAGTGGAGTGGTTTCAGTCACCAAACCATTATGGTAGTCAAGGCTCTCTCCCAATACCATCATAGTGGACAAAGCCCGTTACTAAACAAAATTTACTCCTATTTCCAATCATGTTTGTCTAATGAGATATATATGTTATCCCAATGCATTAAAGGGAGATATATGTACCACCCAACACATAAATAAAGTCATAAATATGTGTTTCCCAATATCATATAAAACTCATCTTATTATAATCTATGTAATGAAATGGTTCATATGAACATTTCATCATTTTATATAATTTTTAAAAGAGTCATATTACATAATCACATCATTATTTCATCAAATATTAACACAAATGAATGTAGTGGGATTTATATGTATTTTATCACTGTACTTCCTAGGGAATACAAATGGTTATAATAATAATATTTTCATAACCACATTTTGAGAATTAATAATAATGTTATCCTTAGAATATATCCGCATCACAACAATTGTTACATCAGAACACATAATCATAGAAAGAATATTATTTTATAAGATAAATCACATGGAAAATTTCTTATCAAATGGTACATTTCATTGTTTTTTATAACACATTTTTTTTAAATAAATATTTCCTGAAAATATCTCTAAAAACAAATTATTTAATATTGAAAATTCATTTAAAACATTTCTTCATCAAAATATCTTTTTTCCTTCCAAAATAATTTTTTATAACATTTTTAAAATCCTTATTTTTATATTGAAATTATTAATTTAATATATAAATAATTCCCATATATTAATAAAATCATCTTAATGGAAAACATCATTGAAAATTTGTAATGTAATTTGGAAATTCTTGAGTAGTCATGATAATGGGAAATATTATTCCAGCAATGCATTTCAGAACAATGATTATATTCACATTTTAAATAAAATACAAATATTCATGGGTTGGAAGATAAAATGACTTATCATTAATAAGATATTTCTAAAAAAATTATAAATGGGAATAATTAATTTATTAAATAATTTTATGTCTGTAATAAACACTATGAAAATGTTTTTTTATAAAATTGTTTTTAAGAAAAATGGTTTTTGATATAAGTGGTCAATTAGGATGAATTTTTATATTAATTATCATTTAATAAATTTAATATATAAACAAGGGATAGTGAAGGGGAAAATGTTATACTATGTAGATTTTATTTTGAGGATAAATATAATAATTTTATTTAGATATATATCAAAATATTTCACATATGAAAGAACATTAAAAACAATGTCGATAAATGATGAGATTGTAACATAAAACAATACCAAATTTGGAAGCATTGAATCATTAAAAAAATGAAATAAATATAAAATATAAAATTTATATTATAATTAAAGTAATTATATTAATGATATAACATGTAAAAGGTTTGGTATTTGTAAAACATATTTGAAAAGGGAGGTGAATTTTCATGCCTTATAGAAATATAAGATACACTACATGTCCATTACCTTTAGTATCGACTTCCATTATACACATTAAAATATAATATATAATAAATAATGTTTTATTAATAATATATTATAGAAATTTAGTTATATATATTGTATTAAATATTGTTTATAGTTGAATATTTATTACCTTTTTTATTAAAAATTAATTGTTAGATTAATGTTCCCGATAATAATTGTTTTTTTTCATATATGTTTTTATTTTTTATTTTCGGTCCTCTTATTTTAATTATACTTTAATTATATATTGAATTAAAAATTTGATATTAATATCATATTTATTAATTAATTTTACATTAATGGCCAATTAGGATGAATGATTTTATGAAATTGGGAACCAAATGATCATGGATATGGCATGCCATACGTGGACATGATGAACATTTCCATTATTCAATGGTCATTATTGAGAGGAAGTATAAATTTTTTTCCTCATATAATTATAATACAATTATAAATAAAATATATTATATTTATATATTCTTATACAGATAATCCGTGTGGTTTGATATACAAAACATAAATGCGCATCACTTAGTAGAAAGTTGTATTCTACATGTACACAGAAGACGTTATCATCATTCAGTGAGTGAAGTGGTTTGAAATGAAAATATATATTATATTTTCAAAATGATTCATATTCTATTAATATTATATAATTTTCACATATATATTTTATATTAAATAAACTTATCCTAATTATTCTCTATGGATGTTTTTTATTAAATTGAATCACATCGCTATGCGAGGTTCCAAACATCCATACAATGAGTGATGTTAAAATATATCATATATAATGAAATTAAAATTTTTTATATGATATAATTAATAAATTTGTAAAATTATATTATAAAAATTACATATATACTTTATATCTACCATTATAAAAAACATAGAGAGGGGGTAATTGAAAAAACTAATTACATCTGTTTGGGATAAGATTATCTTTTATACATATGAAAAATTACATCAATACCCATTTCATAGTAGAGGATGTTGTTTTCAATAATTCACATAACACGAAAAAATCAACTCAATATATTATATTAATGAAACTAGATCAAAATTATTAAATAATAATTGATGGAGGAGGAGGAGGAAGTAAATAAATTATTGTCAATGAACATTACTTCTTCTTTAGGTATCATCCATAGGTTTGCAGAAAAATCCGTCATTATTTTGTTTTCAAATAAGAATAAGGCTATTGGTATGATAGTATGGAATTAGGATGCTATGTGTCTAGGTATTAGTTGAAATAAATAACAATGGAAGTCATGATGATTAGTATATAGGGTAGACCATTAATAATTTTGATGAGTTGCTGATGTGTAATTTTTTTAAATGAGATAGGTGTACCAACATTTTACACAAGGAAAATAGTTCAAAAAAATGTTATTCTTATTACCATGGAATAATAGTCTAAATATGTATATAAAATTATTTAAGGCATGGTATTAAGTAATTTTACCTTGATTTTTTTTGTTTAATCCATGGTAAACCCTTTTTTACCATAACCACTAAAAATATTATTTACTCATTTCACCATTCATTTTGGTCAAATATTATATTGCAATTAATATATAATTTAATTTATACCAATTATTTATATTCAAAAAAAATTTAAAAATTTAATTCATATAATTTAAAAAATGTAAAAATATTATTTCCACTATGATAAAAAAAGGTTCTTCTAAGAGATATTGGTCAAAAGTTTACAATATTTTGATTTCTAATTTCAATTTGAAAATAATTTTGAATACCTAAATTTTATTGATAGATATATAATATTATTAATTTTAATTTTAAATATAATAAAATCTAATATAACTTTTTAAATTATTTAAAAATTATAGTTGTCAAATAAATTTTATTATTTTTCACTGTTCCTCAATAAGATAAATCTTTTTAGAAAATTCCTAAAAATTATACAAAATATATTTTTATGTTATGATTTTAAAATTTAAATATAATTTTTCAGATTCATTTTTTAAATGATTGAAATAATCTATTACAAAATTGGTGAAAAATGTTGGAAAACGTTCTTTAGAAAAATACTATTTTCAAATTTAAAATTGTATTCATACACATCACTTGTATAAAAACACATAACTGGAATTTTAAAAATTTTATTGAATATAATATATGTATATATCATTAAAATAATTAATGAAAAGTGAATTTATTTTTTGATTGAGATAAAAGACGTTTATACAAATAAAATTTTCTTTATAGGAAAATATTCCAATTATTTTTATATAACTTTTTTATTTCAATTTATAATTAATTGGTCAATAAATAATTTAAATTATATACATTTGTAAATAATATATTTTCATAATTTAATTCATATTATACATAATCGTCACTATAATAACTAAATTAGAACTATCAGAATAATATTTTAAAAGAATTTCATGTTTCTTTTAAGATAAATGATAACTATCAGAAAAATATATATCTAATTTCCAAAAAATTATGAAAAAAATTTCATGTTACAATTTGGAAAATTTAAACCCCTTATTTTATATTTTATGAACATAAGTAATAATTTCCAATAAAATAAAACATATTTGGACATTTATTTTGATTACATTTTATTATTATAAAGTAATATTTTGTATTTATTATAAAAAATATTCATTTTTTTATAATAGATTAATTTATATTAGGAATATAAAAAAATTGATATGTTAAGCCTACAAAAATATTTTATTTTTAAAAGTAAATTTGTTCAAAAAAGTAGTATTTAAGCATTACATGTGATAATAATAAAAAATAGTTTGATCACATATATAAATTAAATGAAATTTTTGAAATTTTTATTTTAAATTAAATTTTTTAAAATAATAGTTTTGGTAAATATAATATTTTAAGAAAAATTTATTTTAAAAAATTGTTTGTTACCACAATAAAACATTTATTATTCAAAAAATATACATTCTTAAATATTGGGTATTTTTTTATTTAGAAGAATATGTTACAGATTATGTCAGTTATATAAATATTAGACATATATAGATATAAATAAATATTATTTTAACCTATATTTAATGTTAACAATGGTTTATAAAACCGAAAAATTTGTTTGATATCTTTTTAAAAAAATGTTTTGATACAATATATGTTTTGATTTCATTGATTTTTTTCTTTTATTTAGAAATTTATAGGTTAAATGCATCCAAAATTAGGACGTAGAATGATGATTATTGTTTTGAATGGTAACAATAATTTTTATAGATATTTTATTAATGATGATTAATATTTAATAATAATTAATATCTGTTAAATTAGGTAATCTTAGGTGGCACTAATTTCATAAATCATTTTCATGCTTAATCCTTCTAGAATATATTTTTTCTGTTGTAAAGTTATACATACAATTCAATAAAACATTTATCCACCTAATATAACTAACACAACAAAATAAAAATTCTGCTATATTGAATTGTTCATACACCTTTTAAAGATTTAGTTTCATTTAAAAAGATTATCACTTTTTCTCCGAAAATGAAATAACTCCCACAAATTTATTTTCCCTCTCCATGTCATGTCCATTGAACATTAGGATACATTTATTATATGTCTTTAAATTAATCGTAAAGTGTTCATAATTTTTAAAGAGTAATTATTATTCAATAATAAGATTCTATCGAAGGCATGGGTTTATTCCTCACCCATTTGATTTGAGTTCATGTTTTCGGATAATAAATTTTGAGATCTATAGGATTATAAATCAATGTGTCCATATTCAATAATATATGGACAAAATTATGTAATATTTATGAGATGAAAAACTTATATATCATTAATCATATTTCATCATCCCATGTATTTATCTATTAGGCTTCCAAAATCACTTCTTGATTATCTAAGTCCTCTTTTAAATTCATGAAGTTAATTTGACATTAGACTTTTCATTTCCATGGGATAGTTATTCCCCATGTTCTGAATCAATCCTTTACTTTCAAATTTTCATTTAATGTATTGTAGATAATATTTACCTATCATTAAACTACTTTAATACATGATTTCTTATAGACACTAATATACCAATGTCACACATTTACTTTCCATGTCACATTTTCATCATATATGACTTTTAATATCAATTTGATTATTATTCCATGAGTTTATAATCAATCTATTACTATATGAATGATTAAAATTTAAAGAGTGACTACCATTCCCAATCAATATTCCCGTTGGATTTCCATTTTTTGTACTCATTATTATGTTGAAATAATTCCTAAAATTTTATGTCATATCATCAGGTTGGGAATAACAGAAACGAATATAAATGAATATTATTTAAATAAGTAAAAATAATTTATTTTTTGATGAATTTCATACTAGGAACCCCCATTAAATAATAATAGAAAATATTGACATTTTTTAATATTTGTCTGCGCGATAGAGATAGTGGTAGACATATCCACGATGTTCAATTATAGCACTTCAATGTATTTGGTAAAAAATAATTTCTATATATTTAATTTTAATTATACATTGGATTCATTCTTTCATAGTGTAGTTTTTCACCTTGATGATGACCTATGAAACCTATTATTCAATGATTTTATGAAACCTATTTCCATATGAAATGATAAAAATTTAATAATTCTCTGAATATAATGACATATACTATTGTGTAACATTTCATTTTAATGTTTTTATTGTAGTGCCTTCCCCTTTAATTATATAAACCAATCATTACATTGTACAACATATATTAAGGCAGCTAATCATTTGATTTTTAGATTTATGGAAACATGAAATATAGAAATTGGAAAACATAAAAACTATTCAAATACTATAGGAATAGTTTTTTAATGATTCACCATATGTCACTATTATTAAATCTAATAACATGAGGACATATATCAAAAGAACACGATGTACATGAAGCATAATAATGGAATAAAAATGAAATATTTAACAAGTAATTATTATGAATACCAATGGTTCATTACCATTAGAGCAATATGAGTATAATTTGAAAATATTCATAAATATTGACGAAAATATGTGGCTAAAAAGTTTCATTTATTAGAATTACATCAGGTTTTATCACCAATGTTTTATAAAACATAATTACCTTGTTTATTCACTAAGGTATTATAAAACATGTCATATCTATATATTAATTCTATAACTCATGAATTTTTTGATATTATGGTCCTCTCATCTTTTTAACAACATAATATATTCCGCATATATCATATGAAAACATTTCATTGATATCTCATTTGAAATTAAAAAAATGTTTGATAGGTAATTAATTAATTCAAAAATTCTTAAAGACATGAAAATTATATTATTAATATAACATGAAAAGTATATATTGGTTGAATAAATGGTTATCAACAATTAATAAATAATTTTTACATCATGGTGAATACCTATGTATATGGAAGTAGTTTGGGTATTAAAAATAAAAAGTATTCACATAATAAAGACAAAATCCTTAAATATTTGAATAACATGATTGGTAAGAAACATGGAATATAGAAAGAGAATAATGATATTGAAAATATCCCTAAAATTGGTAAAGAAGTATTTTTGAAATAATTGTATAACTAAAAGTTTAAAAAATTAATTAATCATTTAGATGGAATAATATAAAAAAGGAACATGATTATAAAATCAGAAGATGATTGTTCTCTTACCATGTGAGATACATTTCTATAAAATGGAGTTGGAATACATATGAACACGATGACACCATGGAGGGAATATAAGGTAGGAAAATGTAAGGTCTGAAACATAAAAATTACTTATTATATTTATTTCAAACTTGAATACATAATAATAAATTAACGTGAATCTTTTTGGTTTACAATTTTGGTGAATTATCACTAACCCTTTAAAAAATATCATACATTAGAAGTAAAAACTTATACTCAATATAAATTTCATCCATAGAATATATGTCATATAAATAAATATGGATTTATCATGATCAATGTTAACTATTTTTCAACATAGTTTCCACATTTCTATTAACCATCCAAGTTACATATGAATAAAATTTTAAAACAGAGTACAGTCACAAAAATATCATCAAGGGACACCATGAAGTAAAATCATTAGTCTACTGAAAACAAAAAAACCATTTAAAAACAAATTACATAAAATTTATTATAAATAATAGAATTTTTATCTAGGTTAAATTGGTAATAATTACAAAATCCCCCATATGTTAACCCTTACAAATGGTAGAAGTAAACATTCATCTTCTTTTAATGGCATACACAATGTATTAGAGAGAAATAATGGGTCTCACCAATCATATCTTGAGATATAATATGTCTTAACCCGACATATATTGTGATTTAATAACGATGAACAAATATTGTATTTATTTATAATGGGAAACCCCCATATAAATATACTTTTGAAGATTAGGTTAGGAATAAAAACATTAAAAAAAAGATAAAACTAATTTTAAAACACAAATGGATATAGAAATATTTTTTTATTTTAAAAATCACATTTAAAAACAATATATTATGAATAAAATAATAATACAATTTTCATCGAAATTAAATATAAAATACTATAATGGAAACATTAATAGATTAATTCATTATGGAGAATGTAAAATCCACTAATTATGTAAAATATAAAAAAATTATACTTTAAAATAGAGTTAAAATAGAAACATAAATACAATGGTTTTAAAATAAACTACATTACATAAATCGTTGAAAATATTCCATTTCAATTTTTTGGATAAATTCATAAATTCTATATTTAAATATCCATGTACATAGAATTACATTCATAAAAACCATTTCAATAAGAAGGTGATAAAATGGGAGTTTTTATATGAATAATTTTTTTAAGTAATTGAAAACATTTTTTTAGTTAAAGAGTCCCTTAAAACCACATAACAATGAAGTGCTCATAACTAAAATTAATGAATTATGTGTATGAAAATTTAAGCCACTTGAAACATGTGGAAAAAACAGGAGATATTAAATTTCTATTTAACAGATATGACTTGTGTGACATAATAATGAATTAAAAGTATAACACAATGAATGAAATGTTGGTTATGAATTACATCACCAAATGTTCAACATCCTTAAAATGTGTTCAAAACTACTATATAAGTGTTTTAATAATGTTTTTTTACATTAACTATGAACTATATTAATATATATAATATGTCATAAAACATTTAAATAACATATTACCACCCATTAATTAATTATATTTCATTATTTTCATAGATTTTGGGTTCTCTCGTATCATTGTTTCATGATCAGTTCACATTTGTAAATTTATGGAATTTCATAAAAATATTGGTTTTTAAATATTTATATTGGATGAGATAGATTTAATGAACATACAAAGGTATCCTTTCTCCTATAAATCAATTTTCCTTGTATTATGAGAATTCATTTGATAAAATACTAATAATAAATTTCTAGATTAGTTTGGATGCGTTTTCGAACACCATGATGTAGTATCATATTATTTAATATTATGTTTTTATAATAGGTAGATAATAAGAAATATGTTTTAATATTAAATTTTTTATCTAACTTTTCCAAACATATATTTTATGACAGTCCAATATGGTGTAATGGGTGATCAAAAATCGCTAGCCCCAGATACTGTTTACCTCCATTGTTTGGAGTGTGTTTTTATTTCCTTGAATATGTGAATGTAATAAATGGATGAATATACTATGTTCCATAATAATTTTAAAACATTGGTATATATATTATTCTCTAGTAATAATGGCTTGACGGATGAAGGACTTGTGTATTAAATAGAACATGAAAAAAATTAAGAGAGTTGTATTGAGATAATTACCTCTAAAATATCTCCACGTTGATGGACATCTTGATGACCATATATTTAGTATTATAGTAATAAAAAATGAACATGGATGTGTTTAATGTGATAAAGATATGATTATGTGGATATTTGAGGAGCCTCAATTCTTGTGAGAATAAAATGGTGTTGTGAGGGTTGATGACTATAGTTGAGGATGATTGGTTTTACATAATTAAATAATGATTAGTTTATATTTAAATCCAACCACATTGAGGTGATAATAATTTCCATTAATTTTAAATATAATAAATATTATATTTTATATTTAGGTTCTAAAAATAACACATGCACCCATTAATTTTTTATATATTTTATTCTTCTACATTTTAACATGAACATTACTGATTGTTTTACCTAAAATGTAGTAATTCTTTTCCATGATAAAATTTCTTCCAATAAAAGAAAATGTTCATATAACATAATTTGGACCAACTTATTCCAAATATGTAATTCATTTTCAAAATTCTAGTCAAATAATTTTTTAATTATGTATCAATATTATTCATGCATAATGGAAGATAAAGTGATATTTTAATGTGGAAATGTTCAATTGTTATATGCTTTTTTCATATCTGAATCCAAAATAAAAATATTTCCAATTATATATATATTATATTCACTAATGTACAATAAATCTAAATTCACAATAAAATATATTTTAAATAAAATATATCATTATATATTTTTTATATTTGAATTCAATTTTCTATTAAAATATATTATTTATAAGGATTCATTAAAAAATAAAATTTACGAAAAAATTCAAAATTTTACCCCCATAAAAATTTTAAATAATGAATTAAAATATATACTAAATTAAAAAAACATATAAAATATTCAATATTAATTTTTCAAACAAGTGCACAATTAAAAGGAGGCAAAAATTACTTTAAGAAAATTTTATCATTATTAGGCAAAAAATTGCAGTATTTCTTATCATTAGACTATCAAACATATTGGATGAATTTTGAAATATTTATTCAATATTTATAAAAAAAATATCATTAATATATTTCACTCTAAGTTATTATTTTTATTTGTTAATATATAATTTCATTGTGGGAATACAATTTTTTTATAAAAATACATTAATTAATTATATGAGTTATTATATTCATTCCTAATTTAATTCATTGCATAAAATTCATTTGATTAAATTGATATAATATATTTTAATAATTTTTTCAATCATATTCGGCCCCATAATTCCGAAAATAATGTGATAACTATCACATTTAATTATTATTAATTATTTATTATTTTAAGCTCTATGTGGAGTATATTATTTCATATATAGAAAAATATTTCATTTGAAATCAATATATGTTTAATTACCACCCCCCCCCCTTAATAAATTATGTCCCCCAAGTTTATAAAAAGTATAAAAAAACTTTTGGTTTGACTTTTCAAATACATTTCTAAAAATTCCACTTATAAAAATGGTAAATAAAACATCCATATATTAAGATGGAAAAGAAAGTATGAAGGTCACTATAGATATCACATACTATGATTCCATTAAAGAAAACATGGACAAGGATAAAAAAATAAAAATATCGTTGTAATAATCATTTATAAAGAACATGGTCATGAGTAAGTTAACCATCACAATACAATAATCTAGTATTAATTAAATTTCCATTGATTTTTTTCTATGAAAAGAAATTGAATAAAATTTTATTGAAATTAAATGCCATAAAATTTAGCAATTATTTTAATATAAATACAAAAGGAATATAATAAATTACATTGAGACAATTATAATTTCATCCTTTAGTAAATTTCCACAGTTATCCCATCTAGTCTCCAAATATTGATTCTTTAAGAAGAATTTTCATTCCTAATGTATGTGAATAATCTCTAAAAGATACTGATATCCATATAAGTATATCAATCTACTCTTATTGTATATTTGCATGAACCAATCAAAAAATCATTCGTACAAAATAATAGTATTCTTCAAAAATAAAAAAAATTATTGGATGAAAAAATACCTCAATTTCCAAAATATAAAAGTAATGTACAATGTAATTCATAGATCCTTATACAATTAAATAACATTAAAATCCCTTATAATAACAAACATATATTCATCAATAAATGTTTTCAAATCAATTTTTATCTCAAACATTTAATTTTTCATCCCATAGATATATCAAAAAAATATCATATAATTGAAAAATGTTTTCCAAAACATTTAAAATTATATCAATAAGAATGAAGGCATTGTTCGTTATATATACATTTTAATATGAAGGACATAAGGGATGAATTTACCTAAAAAATTTATTTACACTCGAATATGTCTCCCAATGTTTATACATTACATAGAACATCAAAATTTGATTTCACTTGACATAAAAATTTTATCATACGTCAAAAAACATCTTGTTTGATGATGATTATATCACTTAACATGATTTACCAACATCAACTGTAGTAGTTGTAAATTATTTTTCTACACCATTACGTCTCCAATCATAATGATTTACATCCTATGAAACTAAACATGGACCAAAATTAGCCTAATGACCAAAATCCTTCCATATAGAACAACTCACCTATGGATTGATATAATTTAACCCATCCATTGGATGTTCATGACTCTTTTCATTATAGTCACAGATCATGTGACTAAACTAACCGCGCTAATTTTTTTTAGAAAAAAATATCAATAAATCCTTTAATTTTTTTAAAACAATTTTATTTATTTGGGTTCTTACAAATAGACATTTCAGTTTTTTACATACACAATTCATTCCACCTTCACCATTCCATACTATTTTTATATCATGGAACATCATTTTCTAAAAACTACATCTGACATTTTTCATCACACAATAATTATCATAAGTTTTAATTTATCATTACTACCACTATATTGGTAGACCCAGATTAAATACGACGTAACATATAATAAATTTAATATCATATTATTGAACAAAATTATGTACATACCTTCCTAATATTGTGATTATTTTTTCTAATTCGGTCAGGTAATCCTAATCATTTTTCATCAATTACAAGAAATTATTCCACACCTAATGTCTAACAACTTTCACGAAAAATTTATCGAGGAATATATTATAAATTTTTTCATATTCCATGGATTAAATCTCATATTTTGAAATTTTATTCTTTCACAATGGAAACTAGTTGTTTTCTTATCCTTATAAATGTCATATAGTAATAGTTTCTTTTGGATGTTCCAAACAACATACAATATCAAATATATTCTCTAGGGATTTGTTTCTATCATTTATCTGAAATTAGGTCAAATGATAAACTGAATAATTGTGGATGATTTGGATGAAATTATCCAAAATACACATGTTCCATAGTGGTAGATAAGATTCCACTCAATCATGGATATTAAAAGCATTTATTGCTCGTGTCAACCGAGCCATTACTAAAACTAAATGTTCAGTTTTAACTAAGTCCATCTTGGGATGATGATTTTGGAATTTCATTTTCCTCTCA
The DNA here is from genome assembly GCA_963277665.1 of Viscum album. Classification (NCBI taxonomy): domain Eukaryota; kingdom Viridiplantae; phylum Streptophyta; class Magnoliopsida; order Santalales; family Viscaceae; genus Viscum; species Viscum album. Next base: position 604,165,702 of record OY728157.1, read on the forward strand.
ATTCCTTCGGTTTAAAAAATCTCTATTTATAATGATTAAATCCACTCCAAATATTACTATATGATGAAAAATGGTAATCATTCATTACTATATCATTTAAACATTACACAGATGTAAAATATCTCACGCAATATTATTAACATTATCCCATCCACTAATGATACAAAAACCATGACCAATTAAATACTATAACTACCAAACCATAAACATTACTTATTTTTCTAATTTAAAACAACATTCCATATCATTAAATTCCCATGACTATTTTCTATTTAGAGTATTATATATTTAGGACAAACCCATTCAAAATAATCCCACACATTACAAGTCGGGACTTATACCCAGTATCAATTTCTTATATTAAACAAAAGTCTTAAAAATCATGGTATCTTTTAATTATCAATCTTCATTTTTTTATCATTACTACTACCACTCACATACCCATACACATAACATACAAAAAAATTAAACCTACGATGAGCTCAAAAAACTCAAAAAATTATTAAATAACAAATGTTGTTAGTCAAGTGAAAACATGAATACCCATTAAAGTTATTTTTCTTAACAACTCATTACCAAACATATATAAATAATTTTGGTTCCTTATTAAATCAATTAAATATCAATCATTAATTGATCCTTAAAAATGGAATAACTCAGTGGTCAACGTCCATCCCTAGACTACATAATGAATTTGAGAGCTCAAATGGGGACTACACGTCATATCTTAATCTATAATGGGTCTCAACCCATCATATCATGAGCTATAATGGGACTTAATCCATCATATATTTTGATATAATGGTATCAATCTGTAATTAATAATGTTAAAGTATCGTATCATTAATAAAACTGTGAATGTTATTTTAAACATGTTTTTAAATAACTTTGTATATTAAAATATCATTTTAGATATAAATCACATTTAACATCTATAATCCATGAAAAAAAATAAAACCATTTAATTTTAAAATATATTTATTAACATATAATGTAAATTTAAAATGAATAAAATAATCATGATGGTTATAAAATTTGTTAATGCTGTATAAATACAAAAATGAATTTAGGAAATTGATTATGAAAATATCTTTTCATAGTGCACTAATATCCCTAATCAAGGTCACTCATCATTGGATTTTTCATTAATAAATGTTCTCTCACTAAATCAAAATAGTTCATGGCTCAAAAATGGTAAACAAAAAATTGGTATAGAAGAGCCCCTTGACACAACAACCACTAGACCATTCTAGTGTTAGGATAATATTTTAGGGCACAAAATTTTTATTGAGAAAAATGATACGTATTATACTCATGCTGTGGGAAAAAAATACGACTAGTCAATCAATGACTAATTTAGAAGATATTAATGAAAATTCTATTTGTATGGATTAATATCCCATTTCTATATATTCAACCTACGATTTTCTCATCTTGGTGGGAGATCATATGGAACCAAATAAATATCATAAAGTCTCTCCAAAAGAGGAGGGAAATGGTGTCCAATAATTATATTATGAGTTATCACATGCTAACTATGATCATCCCAACAAAATTGTGGAGAATTTTCTAATTCAGTATTTATAAAATAACATAACAACTAATTTTGAAAAATGGTTAAATTACCACACACCCAGAAGTCTCGAAAACCTAGAGATTATTATTATATATAAAGAACAAATGTTAGTAGATACATTGATTCTAATAGGTAAAAACATATTGACCCCTCTCCAAATCCTATTTCTATAGAGTCCTCTAGATTGATAGTTGATGAATTTTATTCTAATGCTTTAATTTTTTATTGTTATATTGTCCCTGTGAAAAAAGGTACATATAGGTTTGAAACAATCCTAGGAGGTGGGTAATTATGTCCAAGATAGAAGGTAAATATATCATTTTTATGAATAAAAAAAATAGAGTGATATATCTTTTGATAATTATCTTCGTATAAGAGGTAGAATGATATCTTAATTGGGAGAATAATTTAAAATAAATCCACAAATTATGTACAAGGAAATTCCATGGAAATGAATTTGTTTCTGAATATAAAATTTCATAACGAATGTAGCATATCATGTTTATAAATCATTGTTTGGTTTCATGATGGATATTCAAATAATAGTTTCACTATATTAAATCCATTTATGAATCATATCTATTTTTTGAAATCATTTGAGAATAAGTAATGTTTTTTTGTTTTATATGTACTTTCTTATTTGTGTTTTATTGTACTTTACCTGGTATGCTTTTTTGGAGTTACTGAAATTCAGCTAAATATTATTCCTTATATTATGTAGATGTTTTATTGGCTTTTGAGGAAACATAAATGATCAACCATTTTAATATTGTTCAATTCATTTTTTTGTTGGTATCATTTTATTGATATTCCTCATTTCTTTTTTTCACTATTTATTGATTATCATCTCTCAGCACTTTGGTTTCTTGTACATGGGGGTTGGCACAGTTATTTTCTCCTCTATGTCTCATGCATGTTTGTGGATTCACCACTACATTCCAAAATATTATTTACATGGTGGTGGAATTTCAATTTTTTAGTGGTTTATGTAGCATTTGGATGACTTCATGTCAGGATGGCATAATTTTAAGGATGACAGAGGTCAACAGTTTTAGAGTTATTGAGATTCTGATTTAATGAATCAAATTTTTATTTATGATTCATGAGCTACATAGAACCTTAATGAAATTGTTTTCATTCATGTGGGATACTAATCATGTAATTATTTCTCTTTTGGTTGTCATCATATATTTTGGACTATTGTGGGGTTGCATAAGGATTTGTTGAGAATTGGACATTCTTAATGTGATTATTAGGAAACCATGATAATGATAGTAAATCCCGGATGACCTTTTATGTCTTTTATATGTTTTTATCAATAATTATATTCTAATTTATGTTGTATGTTTATTAGGTAACTCAAAATTTCAAAAAATTTTGTGATGTTTTAATGGATGCAGATGTTGTTTTCATTGACGATGTAATCTTGTTGATGTGTATTTGGGAGAGTGGGGATTCATGATTATGAGTAGTTTTTGTTCACATGGAGCTGATAAATTTTTCTTAGTTGTATATTTCTATGAATACGGTAGGATAGTTTTATACATGTATCGTGAATTATGTATCTTGTATGATCTCTTATGTCACTTTGGCATGTATCTCCCAAAATCCTATTATGGTGTAAGATTTTCATGTCATACTTTTGTTTTCAATTCTGAGATATGTTTCTATTATTTATTGATACTATGTTTATCATTTAGTTTTACATAGAGTTTGGAAATATTAGTTTTTCATCATGGATGTAGATGGAACACGGTCTTTGCACTGTCTACCAAACAGTGCACACTTTCCTAGAAAATAGTCTGGCCTAGTGATATTTTTTTATAGAGTTGAATGGAAAGGTTGGTGAAATGTTCAGAAACCATGTGGTATTGTCATTTATCATGTCCCTCAGTGAATGTTATGGTCACATGAATGTCTCAAGGTTTGGAAAACTATGTGGTAATACCATATTGCTAGTCCAAGTCATTAAAAATTATATTTTTAAATTTTATACCCCTAAACAATTAAATCAATAACTCCCCAAATCTTCCACAATCCGGATTATATATCTTATGAAAATCTGCCCTCCCCAACCCCTTATCCCATGTATCACCTATTTCTGATTAATAGTTTGTGGTTTATCTAAGAATCTCCATGTATGTTCCTTTCTCCATTTATTTCTCCTACTTTCTATGGTTTTTCTTCTTATTTATTTAGGAATAATATATCCAGTAGGTTTGGTGACATATTTATGGTAGGATATTTTTTATTAGGATTCATTATTGTTTATTTTGGATTAATATTTCATTTATAGGGCCCTTGGTGGTTAGGTTTAGTTTTATCATTGATTTTTTTACATTTATGCAATTAAGTTATCTGGTTCTATGCTTAAACCTTATTTGGTGATATTGATATTATTTATTTTCTTCTATGTTATGTTCTATGTATTGTGTATGAGGTCAAAAATTGTATTAAATACTATTAAATGAGTTTTTTGTTGAAAATATTCCTTTAAAATGGATTGGGATTTGATTCAGTTGTGATTAATATCGGTTTTCATGTTTTCATTATTAAAGGTTGTGCTTAAAATGCGTAATATTTTTGAAATATAGTTTCAAAGTGATCTGATGTGAGTTTGATTAGAAAGTGGGTTTGTTTGTGGAAATGGTGATTGATCATGTTTTTCCATATTTATTGGTTTGTGTTAACGAGAATGTAGTGATATTTGTGATATATGGAATTAATATTAGGAATGAAGGGAAGAATGTGTATCTGGGTTTGCGGGCTGACTAATATGCTAGTTGACATATAGGTTTCTTTCCCAAAGATTTAGGAATACAACACTAACCAAATATTGATGTTGATTGTGGAACACTAGACCTTTGCAGTATTCCCCTACAGTGGATCATTCATAAGAACATTGTGGGTTATGGTTTCATTACCTTGTATTATCGATATAAAATGATCTTAGTCTCTAGATTTATGTAGCTCATATAGGGATTTCATATGAAATAAAGATATTTGGTGATATCATTCTTACTTCAGCCATATGGTGATCCTATTAATTTTTGTAAAAAACATTCATGTTTCCATTAAATTTTTTTTCTAGAAAAATTTATCGATCCATTTTTATAAAACATTAATTTTTATTTGTATTATAATTTCGTTTCATGATATCAATTTTAATTCTTTGAATTCTACTATGATTTTCCACTAGTCGTATATACACCTTTGTTTACATGTAGACATGGTGGTGATTTAATCAAGGAACGAAATGATTTTTGGTGTTGGTGGATCCAGATTCTAGAATTCCACATTTGATAGGTTTTGGTGGTGGTGGATTGATGGTGATGTACCTCTTGTTGAATAGTGGTTTTTGGGTTAGTTTTTGTTCAATTTGGTGGTTTTTTTCTTTGTTGTAAAAATAATTTAACCTTGAATTTGTAACAATTTTTTCATATTTTTCTAAGGTTAATTGTTCTTGTGATGTTTTATACACATATTTTTTAGGATTATAAAATAGGTGAATTGTTTCCCAAATATTATTGTTGATACCCAGGAATTTGTATACAGCCCATGGGGATCATGACTGCCCATTGATCCATGCCACGAAATGGGCCGATATCATCTTGGATGTAACCCTAAATTGGTTCATGAATAAATTTTATTAGAAGGGATTACAATTTTTTAGGTAATATTATTTGGGTGATAGTATTGATAGTCAGAAGCATGTACCATTAGGGATTGAAGTTATAGTTTTGAGTTGGTTTCTGACCCATCACACCTCACGACATATAATGAGATTCCATGTGTTTTTGGGATTTTATTTTTTTTTATCTTCTCTAGGAGAGACGTTCATGAAACATACTATTTATAGATTATTTTTGGGGGAGTTAAGCTGTATAAATGACTTTTTATTTCGATGGAATTGATTATGTTTGATATCTGGAATGTTGGAATTATTTTTTTGGATGAAAATTTTCAAAATGGTTTTTGTAATGGGGTTTCTTTTTGTATTTTCCTTCTTTAAGAAAAATGATTCCATCATGAATTCTTATGAAACAATGCTCTATGGATAGAGACATGTATCCATTACCAGTAGATCAGATATTAGTGGAAGTTGTGTTTGGGATGTCAATGATTTCATACATGTAGAGGGATATAGTGCTACTTCGGTTAGAGATGCAAAACCAAGACATGTAAATGACATATATTAGTAGTTCCTCAAGAACAATCCTCCTTCTTTTTGGGAAAATTATTAACCTCAAGAGTTATAGTAGTTGTCTGAGAAGATATAGGGGATGTTTGAGTTATTTGATACTTCTGAGGTGGTTCGAGTTAAATGTGCATCATTATTTATGGAATGCACCCTTTGGAGGTGGTGTGACATAGTTTTTAATGTTGGGAATCCTGAGTAGATGGGTTGAAATGATATCAAGGATTCTATTAATGAGAATTATTTTCCAAATTCTTCACATAATACAACTCCTAGAAGATTAGGGATCATTTCTTGGGATAATGATCTATAATGTAATAAACTAACTATTTTTTAGGGTTAGTGTCGTATTCAACAAAATTCATTTCAGTAGAACAAATGAAGGGTTAGAGGATTAAAAACTATTTGTGTCCATAAATTCAATCCCATGAATTATTATTCATTCTAATTCCTTTTCTAGGGTGTACAATTATCTTATGGTGGTAGAAATCGATTATAGTGACCATCATAGCCGTCATGGATTAGTTTTTTCCCTGGCCAGTGGTAGTTCTTATTTTTAGAAGAGGATGGAATATTAGAAGGGGAAAATAGGAGGTTTTAATTTATTCGGTCTTCCCTAGATGTCTCCGTTTGTGGATTTTTATGTTGCTTCATTTTTGTGCCATTAGTTTCAGAAAGTAGGGAACATACAAAATATGTTAAAATCTACTCCCAGGCCTTGTAAATGATGTGGATTCATGGGGAACATGTTGTATTTTTTCAAGGTGACACACCCATAATAGATTTCTATACGATTGATGTGTTCTAGGGGGATTTAATCAAAGTAAGATCCCTCTAGGTTAGTGGGTTCTCAATTCAGTGGTGTGTTGGAAAGGATATATCTTTTTCTAGGTAGAGTCATTTCATCGATGAACCATATGACACTATTAATTTTTACTATCATAATGAGGCGAAACATCACAACATTGTGAAACATACAAAAATTGGATCAGATGTGGGACTTGAAACTGTTTGATGTAGTCTTATTATTTAATCATCATTAATTTTCATCCTTTTGACATGAGTGATTATATTTAATTTATCTGTTAATGTCTTGTTAATTTTTTAAAATTACCAAATGTGCATATTCCATATGAGAGGGAATTGGTGACACCTCTTTATAAGAATTAGAAGTATAATTTCAATTGTCATTATTGGGCATTCACTATGTTAGGGGTCGACCTAGAATGATATTTCCTTGTTTTGGAGATGGGATTATTTGACATGACTATTAGTATGGATTGGATAGTTCAATTTCAATAAAACATCCATTATTATAGATGTATATTGATATTTTTGGAACCTTATATTAGTACCTCTTTTTTTCATATTGAATGACATGATTGGTCGAGTCATGTTTAACTGACACTAAAGAGGTAACTATCCTTATGTATCAATTCCAGTCCTTATGTTTATGGAATGTGGTGGTAGTACAATTGCTAGATTTCTTCATGTGGTGGATGATTTCAAAATGGTTTTTATAGAGGATTTATCGGGTTGTCCTCTAGAGTGGGATGTGGAGTTATCTAATGATTTGGAACAAAGAACATTAATGATATATATAACCTCGTACCATATTTCCCCAAACCAATTTTTTTAATTAATGTTATAAATGGATGATTTCGAATCCAGAGGTTTCATTCACCTGATCATCTCTCCATGGGGCACCCCATGGCTATGTTCTAAGAAGGCAGATGAATCATTCGAATTTTTAATTAATTGTTGGATGTTGAATATGTTAACTATAAAGAATAAGTTCTATTTTCCTTGTATTAATAAACTTTTTGATCAAATTATTAGGGAACGATCATTCAAAAAAATTGATTTTCATTCTAGCATTCATCAAGTCATCATTGTATTAGTCAATGTTATAAGAACTACCAGATAAAGTAGGTATGGTCATTTATCAAATTCTTCCATGCCTTTTAGGTTGACCAACGCTCATGTAGTCATTATAGGTCTCATGATCAGGGTGTTCAACATGTACCTTGATTCCTTTTTAGTGGTATTCATCGATGGCATCCCAGTTTATTCAACGATTAAGGTGGAGAAAGATCGATAATGGAGTATTGTGATAGGAACTAATAGAGAACATCATCTGTATGAAATTTTTTTCAAATTCCACCATTTTGATCTGGGATGTAACGATTCTGGGATATGTGATCTTGAATCAAGGAGTTTCGGTGGACACTGAGAATGTTAGTATGATAATTTACTGGGAGTATCAAAATAAATTGTTTGGGATTAAAATATTTGGAGTATTTATATGGTATTAATGGTGTAATTTCTAGAAATATCCCATATTCCATTACCAATAAATGAACTAACCCGAAAAAAGATTATGTTTGAAAGGGGACTAGAGTTTCAAGCGTCCTTTAAGAAGATTAAATGATCGCGGACCACCGCCTGTATTTTGATCTATCAAGAATATGGAATGGGGTATATGGTTTATTGTGATGCATATGGTATAGTAAATCAGTGTGTTCTTAAAAAAAATTACCATGTGGTGGAATATGGTTCATTTTATCTACGACCACATGAAAAAACATTAACTAACTTATGACTTGGAATTAGATATAGTGATGTTTTCCTTGAATACATACAATCATTATCATTTTGTAGAGATGTTAGTATTTTATTCTGATCATAATATTTTATCATATATTATCATCTAGAAATATATTAATTTGATGAAACGTCATTGGTTAATGTTTCATTATAGGATGTATTTTTATATAATTTATACCATATGAAAAGTGTTATTATGGCATATTCTTTGATCAAAAAATTTCCATTGAATGTGTTGAGGATGTCTGGTGATGAGTGGATGTTGATGATCCTTCTTTGTTGATGAACTTACCGATGAAATTCTATATTTGAGGTGTTTTCATGGATAGTATTAGGATGAACCATTCCCTCCTAGAACAGACTTAATGGGAGAATCCAGCAGATGACTTGTTCTAATAGTCTATGTTGTTACTTCTCGGTGTGGAGATATATGGTTATTGGTTTTTGTCTCCAAAGGTTTTTTTGTGCTATGAGGGTCTAGTTTCATGTTGTTTTATGTGAGGAAGGTGGTGATGTAGGATAGCTACTAGTATCAAGGGGTTGTTTATCCCGGTACTACCGTAATGTTTTATGATCTGTATCGATAGTTTGGGTGTCTATATTCGAAGCAAGGAATAACTGTAATTGTATTACGGTGTGGTACATGTTAGTTTGTTAATGTAGAGCACCAAATGTCCCTATAGTTATCTTCTTTAAATATTTATTCCTACCAGATATTCAGAAAATATTTCAATGAAATTTATTATTGGTTTAAATATAACACACCATGGGAGGAATTGAATATGTTTAGTCATTAATCATCTGACTAGATCTACCCAACTCTTATATATTAATAAATTTGACCAAGGTGGACTTTTTAGGTTTATTATATATTTAGGGGTTGTTAGGATTCACGTTGTACCATCAAAAATTGTTTCTGAAAAATATCCCTATTTTACCTCTTGGTTTTATGAAGGCGTTCAGGAAGAATTTTGATGACATGTCAATATGAGTATGGCATAGTGTCCTTAAAAAGATGGTAATACTGAGTAGAAGAATATTATTTTCGAATACATGATTCGATCATGTGACATGAATTATGGAGGTCATGGGATATCCATTTTTATTGGATGATTTTTCCTATAACAATAGAAAAATATCCTCAATTTAAATTGTTACATTTTAGGTGCTTTATGGTCATCCATATATATCTCTCTTGGGTTGTGATGTTGTAGGTGAGACATTGGTGTTGGGATAAAGCCTCATGAATGAGACATTTGAAAAAGTAAAGATGATCAGGAAACACATTTTAACATCATAGAGTCACTATATGTCTTATGTCGACTATATGTACAAATAATTGGGGTTTTCTATGGGTGAATTGGTTTTCAAAAAAGCGGAACCATTCTTGGGTCATCGTCATTTTGGTATGCAATGGAAGCTAATGCTAAGGAATTTTAAACCATTTGAGATTACCAAGAGGATTGGTAATGAAGAATACATGTTATATTTTCCTTTTTATTTGATGTAAATTCATTACGTATTCCATGTTTCTCTATTGAAAAAGTATAACCCTCATACATCTCATGTAATGAATTGGGAAGAGATTGGGGATGGAAAAGATACGATTCTATCAAAACAGATGATATATAATTTTTATTCCCAATAAAAGGTTCTTCAACGGAATTATATTACATTATTTTGAATTCATTGGTGTAATGGGAATGATGTAAATGAGACATGGGTGAATAAGTCAAAGGTTTAGAAAGATTATTCATTTTTCTTCTCTAATTAAGCTTTGAGTTTACTCTTTAGGGATAAAAATTCATTAGGATGGAAGACTATTCACACCTATGTTTTCTCCTCTTGGTATTAATCTATTATTAATAATTACAATGTTTATCCTTAATTTTTCATATGTGTTTATGGTAATGATGTTAGTTTGTGGGAATTTCATTAGGTGGTGCATGGTCTACTCATTTTTTTTTTTAAAATGTTCCCCCTTACCTAAGAAAAAATGTGGCCGAGTGTCATTTTTGAAAGTGGGATAACCACACAGATGGACCATGTTATTTAGACCGTGAAAAATATACATGAAGAATGTCCCTCTTGGATAATGGGGGCATAATGTATCTATATAGATTTGGAAACCATGTTTAAAAAATGTGAAACTTTTCTAGGTCATTACGATTTATGAATTTACCACCACCACCTTCAATTATTTCCCCAAACACCCCAAATAAAACCCACGTGATATTCTCTATCTAAGGATCTTATTCCCTCCATATTTTCCCCATTTAATCTCTATTTTCCATAGAATATTTGATGAGGTTTATCTAAGAATCTTCAAGTATTTTCTAATCTCCATTGATTTCTACTCTATTTTATGGTTTCTATTCTTCTTTCCTAGGAGTTCATATCTCTAGAAGGGTGGGTGTCGTATATAGGGTCAGATCGTGATTCTTAGTGTTCATTATTGAGGTATTGGGTTCAATTATTCATTTAGGGAGCCTTTGTGGTGTGTTTCTGGGTTAACATTCATTACTTAATGTTTATACATATATGGTAGGTAGTTCCATGATTAAACATTATTTAGGGACATTGCTAAACATGTAATGCTTCTCAAGTATGTTATTTTTATTGTTTGGAAGGTGAAAATGTGTATTAATAAGGTTTTATATTGTATTTTCGTGAAATTTTTCATTTGAAAGAGAAAAAGACCGTTATTAATGTTTTTGAAATGTGTGCATTCATATTTTTCATCATAAATAATTTTCTCATAAAGTGTTTCTACGGTCTGAAAAATATTTTGAAATCGTACAAGTTTGATTTGGGAATTGAGAGTTGTTTTGTTTATGGAAATGGTGATTAATTAAGTGTGATTATATTGACTAGAATGTGTGTATGACATTGTATGAATCTATGTGATATGTGAAATTAAAATTTATAATGTGGTGGAGCATAGGTATCTAGGTGGGTGGGCATGGACTGCTATGCTAGTTTACTCGGAAAAAGATTATCCTAGAATCATTGATCAAGATTAAAAATTACAAAACTAACTAAATTATGATGATTATTGGAGAACACTCAACCATGATATTTATTCCCTTATAGTGTCTCATGCACGATGAATATATGTGTTATAGTTTGTATTAAATGTTTCATCGAGACAATATTTCCCTAGTCTACCATTTTAACTAATGCCTATAAGGGATTATCAATAAATACACCACTATTGTTATACCATACATAAAGTTGGCATACAATGCTCCTTTTTGTTCATTTAAGAATCAATGTATGTTTACTTTAATTTTTTTTAAATATCTCTATCGTTTTCATAATACTGGAATTTTTATTTTTCTTATAGTGTTTTGGAATTGAATCTCGTTTAATGGTGGCATCCTACTGGACATTGGCCGAAACCCTCTTTACACAATTCTTTCTATTTAGACATGTTTTTGTTTAAATACAAGAAATATAAGATATATGGTGATGTTAGATCTGTATACTATAAATACACATTGTGTAAGTGTTCGTGGTATTATCTTGAAGGTGACGTCTTGTTGACACTTTGATGTTTTTGGGATAGTTGTTGTTATCTTCTTCTTTATCATATTTGGCTTATTGTCTAATGCTGAAAAAATAGAATATGAATTATATTTCCATGTTTGGATTGGTTATTTATTTTGGTGTTTGTTTTTTTATTATAAAACTAGGTAAAACCATTCCCAATGCATATTGTTGATACCCAGGCACTTGTTTCAACCTAATAGGGATCAAGAACGCCCTTTAGGTCATGCCACTGAACGGGTCGAGCATCAGATTGGAAGGTACTCCTTCTTCATTTATGAAATCTGACACCTTTTTTATGTATTTTATCATTGATTTTATTGAATATATTTCTTAGGGAAATCATTAGGTTAATCAATTCATGTATCATCTTGTTTCAAAAAGAATAAGTAGATTGTAAACCCAATGAATGGAAATTGGGATATGAATTATCGGACCCCACATTTTCCTACCTTCATGTTTATTCAATACCCCAGTATAATTTTAAAAAAATATTATCAAATTATAAGAAATCTATATTTACATTCATAATACCTTATATGAACTTTTAATAACCTCTTACTACATATTATTTCAAAATATTTAATTATGTTCATTGTTTTTTGTGTTTTCGTTTTATGCTTTCATGGTCCAATCTATTATATTATATTACGTATATTCATTTAAATGTTGAAAAAAATTATGTGGAAAAAATATTATTAATGAACCTCAATAATTAAAAATGGTCCCATATTTCAATTATATTCTTGTATGAGGGTTTTTCATTTGAAAAATTGTTAATGACAAAGGATTTAATTATTTTAGTGGAATTTCCTAACACGAGGAACATTTTTAGTCTTATTTTATATTATGAGTATATATTTGTTCTATAACATGAAATTGGTAATAATATACCTATTTCAATATGATTTATCCATAATGATAATATTATGACCATCCATGAAGGCGATATGGGAAATTTAAAAATAGTGTCCATAGAGATTGTTATCCTTCACAATTTTCCAATGGTTTTGTTTCATTTAATAAGAGTAGGTTAGTAATTTTTGAATATAATATATTAAATATTAACCATAAACTCTCATATATAAATGAACTTGGAGTTATCCTCTCTTAATATATGAATGTGGTGAGGAAAAAGTATAAGAAGAAAATAAATGAAGAGATGAGATTTTAGAAAATTACCTCTTGAATAATACCTCCTTAAAGGAACAATTGAGGAATTTATAATTGTTCATTTTATGAGACCATAAGAACATTTATGTGGGAGAGTGGAGAGGATATTTTTTGGTTAATATTTCAGGATCTCCAAGGCTTGGGGGTCAAATGGGGCGGTGTAGGGTTGTTTTTATACATGAGGAGTGACTGTTTTATGGGATTAATCAATGGTTATATTATATTTAAATCCAATCACATTGAGAAGGAATTAATTTATAAAAAAATGGATGATTTTAATATTTTAATTGATGGTTAGGGTAAATAAGTACCTTAACCAAAAATTATTATTTTTAGCTTTTATATTCCTTACGCTTTTACCTTTTAAAATTAATGGGTTCCATTGTTTTACATTAAATAATTTAGGAATATATATTTACAACCGCATATTGTTTCATTAAATTTTATTCTCACATCATAATTATAATTTTTTTCGATACATAGAATCCATTTTTACAAATTTAATTATCATAATGGAAAAAATTGGGATTAAATTAAATACAAGAGATGGTACAAGAAAGAAGGGTTTTAAAGTTATGGTGTTTAAATGTTTTCTGATATGTTATATCTAAATTAAAAATAAAAATTTCTCCAATAAAAGAATTATGATTGATGAAATTTTAATTTTAATAACTATACATTAAAAATATATAAAAATTTATTTTACCATTAAAATTTTTTTATAGGAAATTAAAATTTTCAATTAAAATAAAGTATTTTTAACAATTAATTAAAAAATATCACTTCTCATTGAAATAAAAAATTCAACATGGATAATCATGAAATTACACTTTCCAAAAAGAATTTTGTTTTATCCAATAATATTTATTAAAGTTTCAAAATTATGATTTAAAACAAGTGCTTCTTTAAAACATGGAAACATTACATTTTAGAAAAATATAGCTTTTTATGCATACAATTCGATTTATTATTATCTTAATACTATCAAACATTTTGGGAGAAATTTAAATCAATTTATAGAATATATTACATACATTTTCATTAATATCTTTCACTACAATTTATTAACTTAATTTTTTAAGAATAATTTTCGTTGAGGGAATAAAAAAAGTTTCTTATAGAAACAAATTCTTTATGTATAGGTATATTTTAGACAAAAATCTAATTAATTGGTAACAAAAAATTATTTAGTTAAAATTTAAGTATACTATATTTTCTTTGTTTAGTTATTATTATTCATTCCCACCATTCTACTCGATATGTGATAATTGTCACATTTTATTATTTATTATAATAAAATTTTTTAAGGTCGATGTGAAGAATATTCTCTGAAATGAAACATCGTTTTTTGATTAAAATCTAATGATTATATTAGAAATACGTATAATTTTAATGACAAGGGGTTTGGAGTTGAGAGTAATGTGGGGACAATTTTTTATATAATGTAAAAGATGTTGTACATTTTAATATCTTATATTTGTATATTTAATTGAATTTTAGTATTTTGATATTGAAATTCCATAGAAATAATAATTGTTTTTTTCTTGTTTTAAGAAATTTGTTTATGATTATTCAATATTTTAATTAAATATAACTAAAATCCATTTTTTAATATTTCATTGTCCATGGAAAAGTAACTATTCCAAAATAATTAGTAATTAAAATTATAATTTAACTTTGAGGACAATGGAATGTTATTGATTATTATGGATATTAAATTAAATACACTAAAATATTAAATATTAATTATATAATATATTTTTAGCAGAGATAAACATTAAATTAAATATTTCATCATTTTTTATATTTATGATTCCATAATACAAATCATATCTTATATAATGTTTTAGATTCTAGCATAACATTTCTGGATTGGGAATTATGTAAAAAATAATAATGTATTAATTTAAAATACTGGTTTAAAAAATTGTATCCATTTTACTAGGAAAATTATCAAGCAATTAAAATTTTTGTATTCTGAACAAAAAATTAATTAAAAATAATGACATTACAAAATATTGAACTTTTTTAAATTATTAATATTTTCTACGATATTATAAAAGTAAATTTCCAATTATATTTATGTAAATATTGTTATATATTATAATTTCATTAAAATAACATTAATTTATAAGATCTGATTTTCATATAAATATAAACATTTTTTCTGATCATTAAATTTTGTTTCATTTGTAATAAAAAACATTTATTTACCGAATTAATTTTGCAATCATGTGTATTTTATTAAATAATATATTTTGTAATATAAAAATGAAGGTAAATTCATTTGTTCAATGGAAATTTCATTATTATTATATTTTGGTCTACATACATAATCCATTAATATATCATCATACACTCATATGGTATTCTATGTAATTGTAGCATTTTTAATGAGTTGGATCAACAAATATATGACCTGTGGTGATCTCCACTAACTCGAACATATGTCAAATTTCATTTTTATGGGTTATTTGTTGAAATCCACCAACAATATATCCTGTCCATGTTCTACTAAATGGTATACAAAATTCAACATCCAATTAGTTGAGGACATATTTTCACCATTAAGAATCAATTATATTTTGTTATTCCCATATTTGAACTCTATTTTTTAATGTTAAAATTATTATAAATAGTAATAATTATAAATGGCCATATATACCAATAGTTCAACTAACCAATGATCATGTAATAGTAGTCTGACTGTCATATCATGATGGTATCATTTCTCATATCATCGTGAATAAATATAACCAAACATCAAAATTTATTACATAATTAAAAAAATTACAATTCGTATTAAAATTTATTTCATATTTCAATCTATTATATTTTTTGTATCATTACACAAGTTAGTAGTAACATTCCTTCCATAGAGACATCCAATTGAATATGCCATTACATGGTCTCTATTCATTTGTTTTTATATCTCTATACTACTCTTATTTATAATAGTAATTATTATTAATTAACTATAAATATTCTTTTCATTATATTAGTCATTTATTTTCATTGAAAAATATAATAAAATGATAAATACAAAAAAGATCTTTTATTATTAATACATTAAATTTTCATGTTGTCACGTTCTCCCTCATCCTCATTATATATTTCAAACAAATAATTAGTTTCCTACAAAATAGTAGTACTTTTTCTTTATCTCTTATATAGGTTTCATATTATCTTTCTCAAAATTGTAATTCCTCCATAAGACATTAATAATAACAATTGTATTATTATTTAATAAATATTCTCTTCAAAAAATTCTAAATCGATTAAATAACATTTGATAATTCATTTTCCAATTTTACATTACTAATATTAAGTATATATATTGGGTTAAACATATAATTTCATAATAGAGACATGAAAATTGCATCACAGGCAATGTAATGTTTTTTCGGGTAGTCATTGATGATATGATACTAGTACAAATTCCACCATAATCTGATGTAGTATTTTGTAAATTGAACATAGTTTTCCCTACTTTATATGTCATTGAACTATAATCTATAGTTATATTAATTAAAATAATTTATATAAAGCCTTATACTACACATTCTTCTTCCAATTTTTATTATAACATTCATATCGTCTCATGGAATCCCTAGTGTGTTTGTAAAAAATTTGATTGTATTTGTTAGTAACATGAAAATAATTTCTTCCCAATAGCTTCCATTGACTTACATCAACCCATAATGGTTAAGTTGCACAATTTTATTATAAATTTATTATATATATTTCATTTTAATAATATAGTGGAAACTACTTTTATAATAGTATTCAATTAGAGGAATATGCTTGTCCCATCTCCCATGAAATCCATGTGAGCTAGCTCTTAGCATGCAATCCAATTTTCTACTTTTCTTACAAACATAAACCATAGTTTTAGGATGAAATTTTTTACATAGATTTACTTTAATATTCATATCACTTTTTATGTTCACCCAAAACAAGAAATTTAACCACAATGCTCTGATATAAACAATTGATATTGGTACTCCATGGAGTATCAATATGTCTTAAATATATAGTAATTTAGGATCCCCGGGGAGAAATAGTATTTTATCAAAATTACGTGGGATGAAATTTTAGACCTATCAATTAATACCAATGTATAATTACTTCCCTTTGATGTCTTATGTAGGATAGTGGAAATGTTTAAAGTGATGTTATCCTACATTAATACTATTATGGGTGATTGTGGCATGCCCATTTGGGAATTTTTTGATCAAAATTTTTTTTTGGAACACCATGCACCTATAAATGTAATTTTAACTATCCCATTCCAAATAATACAACCACTAGTGATCACATGGATCCTTATACGTTTACTTTCTTCTTGGTTGTATGATTAATGTAGAGTTATTATCTTTAACTGTATTCCCCATCATTATCTCTAAAATGGATAGAATACATAACCTTGTACCAAATTTGAATAAACACTCATGATTAATAAATAATGCAGAAATCATCCAATTTTTCATTTCCTTTGCCTAGTTTTTAATCAAATGACATCCCTTTAAATATTTATTAACATTGTCATGTAATGATTGTTGAGAAATAATATGCAATATGATTAATTCATTCCATTCCCTTTTGATTCCCAAGTTTACCCTTACTGGGTTCTTTATAAATGGATGTCCTTAAATCCTAATAATTTCAAGAAAACAAGGTTTATTCCAACTCAACGCATATTTGGATATACATTTTCTTTGGTGGGGACAAATAATTGAACAATAATAATCTTTTATAATAGGTAATCTTTTCATTTGACATAGGTTATTTTCATTTTTTGGTAAAGTGGTCTTCAATCTTTGTGGATTTGATTATATATGATACAGATCCCCATAAAAAATTTTCTTATGTATTTTCATAAAAAACGTCTTCAACAATCATGAGGACATGATTAGGATAATTATACACGATAGGATTTGAAAATTAATATAAATAGGATGTATCCTTCTAATTTTATAAGAGGAAACATCTAATTCCATTATGAGATTCATCCATGTAGATTAAAAATCCATCATCGATTGAAGGTGATGATACTACTAGCCCACAAATAAAACTTCTATTCAGTTTAGAAAAAATTCCATTAAACTCTATTCACATGTTAAACTAAACTCCATTTAGAGTTTACAGTTGTAGTAAAATATGAATCCATGTTACGTTTTCGGAAACCTTCTACTGTAACCTAATAATATAAGGAAATAAGGAGTATTAATTTCTATTGTTTGATTAGACCACGACTTCATTGAATTTTTATTCTTAATATTGACTAATATTCAATTAATTAACATGTTGTGGAGAAATAATTATATATTTTTTTGAATATAAATTTTATTTTATAAATTTACAGAAATTGGAATCTTTCACTAGAAAATATAATATAATATATTTATTATCCACACTCTCAACATGAATAAATAAAATATCTAAATATCATTAATATAGTCCACCAAAAATATATCAATAATTTCATTAAAAATTATATTCGTCAAAACCATAAATTTGGTTGGGTAGTTATTAATTTCAAAGGGTTTAGAAACAATCTCATAATGCCAATATCTTTTTATAAATGTCATCATTGTTATATTCTATGTTTTTAGCATTGACTAATGATACACAAATCAATGTCCTATAATGAATGATATTTCAGCCCCTTGATGTTTTTGAATAATCCCTCAATACAAGGGAGAGGTTAGTTGTTCATTATTATGATCACAATAAGATTCCTATATTCAATGAATAGTATCATCGATATGTCATTATTTTTATCAAATGGAACAAGAACCCCCAATGGAGAAATTTATATTATTATGAAACTATTATCCATTATTTATATTATATTATATTCCAATTCCAATAACTCAATATTTTCCATTATATATAGTGTGTTTAATTTTCTATTTGATCCATGTTGCAATTTAGTGAGAAATCTACCTACACTTCTAGTATAAGTCTAGGTAACTCTATCATAAAGTCACATATGTATTATCGAATAATGGGGAAAATGTATATATAAAACAATTCATTAATTTAATCATCATAAAAAGTTATATCAATAAATATATCTATAAGTGGTTTTCTAGGGAACTGTTAGATTTAGATATATCTCTTTTAAAAATAATCATAGGTAGTCCATCCAAGTTCTCTAAAATTTACTTTATTCTACCTTTTATCATACCATTATACATCAGGATCTAATTCATTCCTATTATAGTGTCAAATTCCACTATATTAATTAAAAACCTATTTGGGAAAATATTGCACTCATAATGTTGATAAAAGAGTTTCTACATAGATCATATTCATGAATTATTAATCTATGTGAATTTATAGATAAATATAAATATAATTGATTAGGTTTCTATTATAAAATATTAGTAAAATTGGATGAAAGTATTGAATTTGTAAAATGATAGTAAAATAATTTACTTACTATTTTTTATATAACGATAATTGTACCATCAACCACATCACATAGAATATCTACAAATGATGACGTGATTGAGGAAAAATGATCATGATCCCAATATTAAACTATAGTTGATGGTGTTTACCCTCCATTATCATCACATCCTTCCTTCTCAATGATCTAGATAATATGTGGTGACTCAGTTGTGACATGGAATTATACATCATGTTTAATTTCATGTGTTGTGGATGAGCTCTCCATAGTTTAGTGTTATATATATTGGATATGAGGATCTATGATGTTTATCAGCATACTTCCAGAAGAAGTTATGAACATTTTAACATCGTGTGATCAGGAAAATGTATCAAGGGCTGATAGGGACGTGATATAGGGTTCCAATATCAATATATATATATATATATATATATATATCATTAATAATGGGAATCATTCCATACATAGTTCTAGAAACTCATCCAGTTTAATTTTATGTGGAAGAAACATTATCCATGTAGTTAAACTATTAACGATAATGACATTGGATTAGATGATATGAATGATGGGGAAGTATGTCGATCCATGACATTTTACTTTATTAGGTAATGTCTTTTTTGATGTGGTTTTAACATCACGACATAATGATGTTGTCATATAGTTTAACATCATGTAACCAGGATGAGCTCATATAGTTTTACATTATATATCCAAGATGAGCTTGTACAGTTTAAAATCATGTAACAATTATGAGATCATAGAGTTTAAGACCATGTAACAAGCTAGATATCATATATTGTAACTTCATGGGACCATGGAGATATTATAGAGTTTACCATCATGTAACCAAAAGGTCTTGTATAGTTTAACGTCATGTAAACAAGATTAGCACATACACTTTATCATCTTGTAACGTAGATAATCCCATATATATTAACTTCATATAACTAGAGAGATATGTTCTTGATGAAATATATGTGAAGTATTTCAATATAAATCTTGTATTTTTGGGGGTGTGAGAAGCTCCCCATCCATATTCTCCAATGAGAGGTAACTATTATGATAAATATTATGTTTGATGTAAGGTCATTTCCTTTTGGGTTCTAGTGTCATATGATTCTTACCTGGTATCAGTGGGGTCCTGAGATATAATACCTGTTATACATTGAGGAATTAATGGTAGGAAAACGATTTATTAAAGGCTCATATGGTCTAATTATGATTGAATTCAAGGTAGTGCAATGTAATGACCCAATCTTTTTGAATAAAATCTCTTTCATGAAAATGTGTGTAATATTATTTTATACACAACAAAACTATATCCCTTTATAAATGAATTGAATATAATTGAAATTTTAAAATTAGGTTTCTACCATTATATAACTATTAGTCAATTATGATAGTTGGTCCATATGATAGTTGGAAAAAATACTCAAAATTATAATTTTAATGTTATAAATTGAAATGATAATGGTAAATTAATATAGAATGAATATTCGATGACCTCATCCAGTATTTCCATGCCTTATAATGCCAATTTCTCAGAACAGGAGTGGGAGGTAGCATCTTTGGTCTTTTTCTTGTCCAATCCCACGTATAGATTCATCATGTAAATCATGAATGAAATCGCATACATGATAATTTCATTTTAGAGGAGATTACCACCCATGCTATGTTATCTGAGCTGCCCCAAGAATCTATCACTACCACACACCTCACCCATCAATCATATGTGGTTTTTATAAGGGGGTATTTTAAAGGTATTATTTACAAATATTGTAATCCCTATTTTGAAATTTAAAAGTTAATTCATCATTTCTGTTTTAAGAATTGTTTTTCATAAAATTGATATGAAATTTGATGAATGTATTTTTTGATAATATTTTTATTAATATGTGATATATAAATTATTATATTAATCTATTATTTTATTATTTATAATTATTTTTATAAAATAGTGTTATAAAAAACATTATTAATATAAAATGGTAAAAAAATTCAAATGCCATAAATTTTATTTTATATTCACTATACATTTTCTGTTTGCTATTATTTTTCAGAAATAAGTATTTTTTATAGATAATAGATAAATATATAATATTTAGAGAGTTATAATGATTAAATAAATGAAACTTTTTAAATAATAATTTTCTAATTTTGTTATAGTGATTTTATGATAATTTTTTAAAATATTTTTGTTTTTTTAATATTAAAAATACAATTTGAGTTTTACATTTGGATTGATGACGTGATAACTATGAAATAAATTTTTAATGAGTAATATAAAATTATAGATGACCTTTATGGAATAACATATGATTATAGGTGTCCTATGTAACCAATACCTTGAGAAAATACCATGAGAATGCTTTTGTTTTTTCAGTTACCACTACTGTGGTGTATAAGGAAATTAATTAAAAACAATTTAAATTTTTATATAAACACCCAACCGTTTCTCCATTATATTTAATTACCAATTAAAACTATTTGAATATTTGATATATTTATCTCACAAATAGTCCTCTAAACGTTTATTTAAGACCCTAAGTTTCAAATCATCATGTTTCATGAGTCACTCGTCCGGGTAATTTGAATTTTGACTTCAAATTTCTTTCAATATTTTTTATATGGTATATACATCATTATTAAATACCATGTTATTCTATAAATTTTATTCAACCATTACTAAATTAAGAGTATTTTATGAATTAGATACCCTTATCCACACACTATTGAATTTTTTTTCTAAAACCATGTTTCTTATCTATTAGGCATCTGAACTTCCCTCTAATGATTTCACTCTTTTTCTAAAAAAGTTATATTTTTTTAATTAATGACCAAAAATTATTCATTTATAGGGGTATCAACATAGATGTTGAAATGATATATTTATTTCTTGGATTAACATTTATGAAATACACCTTCCATTTCCCTGAGTTTAAAATTTCCATAATGATAATGTTTTTAAAACATTCAAAAACACTATGATTTTTATATGAACATCATTTCTGTTATTCTCTATAGGTTATTTATGAAATGATTAATTACTATATTATTAGCACAATTTAATTAATAAATAAGAAGTATTTTCACTGATAGAGATATAATTCAATTGTTAAGGAATTTAATCTCTAGAGCTGACATGTTTTAAGACACTATAGTGAATAACCATTGTAATTTTAATGACACATCGGTGAAAAACCTCAGTGATATTCTTATTAATGAATTTATTAAATTTTATAGACTTATTTCCATGTTATGATTCATTATTTGTTTTTTTGATATGTATTTTTCTTTTTTTCTCATGGATTTATGATATTCATCATGATCTTATCAATAATTATTTAGAACACATGTAAATTGTTTCCATTTGATTCCATTAATATGCCTTATTCTCAACCATTCCTTTGATGTATATCCATAGGTAATGATTTTCCCAAATTTTATCTATTATGAACAAATTATGAATTCTTTCAAGTGGGATATAATAATGTTCTATTTATTTATGTATTATTTTCTTTTTTTAAGATAATGATTTTTAAAAGTTCATTTGATAGATCCATTTAAACGAAAAGTGATGTAATTAAAAGGTGGGGTGTCATATTTGGTATCAAAAGATAGTTTATTTATTCTTTAAAAGTATGATTTTAAAAAACTAAAAAAACCATATCGACATGTTATAATATAGAAAAATATCATTATATTTTGGTGAAATATTATGTATGTGGTTTCGAAGAAAAGAAATCTCTATCTGCAAATAGAATAGTGTTTGGCGCTCTGGAATATATGTCTCTAGTGGTTAAACAAGAAATCAACAATTTGAGATATACATTAATCGGAACATGGGCATATAAATGGGATTTTTTGTATTCATGGTTTCACACACCGATAGGAAATTTTTGGTTAATAACAAGCTTTTTATGAACCATTATAAAGGATTTAAAGAAATTGTAATATTTGTCAAAGAATAACATATTTATGAATTATCTTTTATGACCTGAATTTATTATAATATTTTTAAATGCAACACAATTCTCCATAATGATTATGGTAAACAGGTTAAACCACATAAATTTTTAGTAAAATGGACAACCCCTAATGGAATTGTAATAGATGATGAAATGAAAAAAAAATTATTACAATGATGACATAACTGAATCGAGTAATGGGATTTAACATTTTTCAATCCATGAAAATGAATTCACAATAATGTCAATAAACTTCCATAAAGTGAATTATGCCAAAAAGACAACATTATTTTAGTGGATCTACCAACCCCTTGATTTATGAACAATCTATAATCTCTATATAAGATATCCTTTCTATATTACATTGATCCGAATAAGAGAAAGTCACCCTAATTGTGTACCACATAGACTGAAAAGAATATTATTGGTGGAAACATGTTAATAACATGAATACAATAGGTAATATTTAATCTATGGAGTGGAATGAGTTTTGGGGAACCATTAAAAAAATAGTTCCCCTATTCAATGTGAATTAAAAATTGAGAAGTAATTCGTAGAGCTATAGAGTACAGTAAATTAAATTTGGGTAATCTATGATAGAAACATCATATTTCATTCTTGATACTCAAACACATTTTTAAGGGATCTTAATGGGAAGGTTGATATAATATTAAATGGACTAAGACCTCATATATGGAATAACCATTCTATGATAGACTATGAGCACTATGAAGAGATCATGAATAATGTTATAAAAGTTTAACAAGGGTTTGTAGAGATGTAGAGGCCCAATTGATCAATTAAAAAGAATATATATATGGAGGGAAAATTAGGGAGTATTTTGGATCATGGAATAGGAAGAAACAAAGTGAAACAATTGACAATCAATAAATGTGGTAGAAGAATATGGGGATCAACATACTTCGGATAGAAAATTGATTTATGTTTGGTATAGATAATAAAATTTCATTGAACTGTTGTAGTGAGGATATTCCTCAACATCCCAATAGAAATGACTATGATAATATGGTTTAACCACATCCTAAATTCTAATGCTTCATGTGTGGATATCTTGAGAACATTTTTAATAACTGTCCAAATATGAGGGTTGTGGAGGGGAGTCAAAATAATCCTCAGAATATAATAAGGTAGAAATGATGTGATTTTTATATCATGAAGGATGAATAAAATTCTATAATTTATGTGGTGTAATTTTCCCTCATTATTCAATCAATGATAGAACATACATTATATTATTCTCTTTCAACACATTCCATTATTTTGTCCATGTTTTCTAAGAATATATGTTCAATGCCTGGTCATATAGAAGTAGAGTTAGCAATCAAGATCCCTGGATGGATATTCCAAGAATCAATATTGTATATAATCTCTAGTATTTACAATGCTAGCGCAACCTCATCACACATATAGTAGTAATTACCATGAAATAATTTGACGTTATACTATATATGATCTGAATTACAATGTCAAATTCAATGATCAAATGTAGGAGGAAGAAAATATCAGTAGTGTTGAATTGGAAAACTATTTTTTTCAATGGGTTGATTTCTTGAATTAAAATTTTTCTAGGATCCCCACCTGTATCCTCAATTATGGAAATTTTTTCCAAATATGAAGAAGTAAATCAATTTTTTCGAATAAAGAATATCCCAGTCATTTTGGAATTCATTGATGTACTTCATATGGTGTTACCTCGACCTCCCCCATAAGGATATGTAATATTATTCATTGAACTTATTATTTCATCTAATATAATATCAAAAACACCATATAAGATGTTTCAATGTGGACATTGAGGAATAAAATAAAAAATGAATGATATTTTGGAGAAGGTATTTATTCAGAAAAGTGAGTCTCCTTTGGAATCACTTATTCACTTTATGAAGAATATGGACTGACCAATTTGGTTTTGAATTTTTTAAAGAGAACATAAAAGGATAATAGTGAATAACAAGTTCCCCCATTCAAGAATTGATGATTTATTTGACTAGAAGTGTGGGGGTCAATTCTTCTTAAATATTGAACATTGTTCCAGTTGTCATCAATTGAGGGTGAAGAAAGAATTTGGGTTCACACATACACTTTAAATTATTCATATGAGGGTGAAGAAAGAATTTATAACAGACACCTCAGTTTGGTCAATAAATGATTATTATTCAGTTATTTTTATTCCCTTTGTATTTACTTATTCTCTAGTTGTATTTATGGATTTGACAATATACTCTATAAGGACTTCCTTTAAAACTTTCTGGATGTTTTAATTGATTATATTATGATATATTCCCAACATTAAGAGGTGAATTAGGATCATTTAAGGGTTATATATCATACGTCAAAGAAGTAAAGTTTCTTTAGATTGTTCAGAAAATGTATATTATGGTTACAATATGTTTTTTATAGGGGACCATGGTAACAAATAAAGGAATATTAATTAACCCTATAATGAAAAAGGTTGTTGATGACTGTCCTCATCATAGAAAAGTAAAATAGGTTTTTAGTTTCCATGTTTATGAAAGATATTATTATAGGGTTTTCGAAATAATTTCATGACATTATAATAAAATAACCAATATGACTTGGAAAGGGTTAATGTTCTTCCTGATAAAGGAGTGTGAAGATTTTTTCCAATAGATGATGAAGATTTTGAGTATTTCAACATTGCAACCACTACACTCTATTAGATAAGGATATTTTATTTTTAGTTCTGAGTCTTTAAAAGTGATTCAATTAGCCCTCATGAAAACTGATAAGGTTATTTATTATGATCCTTGATTGTTGAAGAATTATAAGAAGAACTATCATACACATGACATAGAGCTGGTTGTGTTTCATTTTTCTTTAAATATATTCATGACCATATTTTATAGAGATAACCATGATATACGCATAGGCCATCATATTTTGAAGTTTATTTTCATGAAATATGAATTTAACATGAGATTGATGGAATTTTTGGAAGTTAATACCTACTATGACTGTTCAATTCATTATCATTCCAAAGGAGAAAAATTCCATTCATGCATAAAGAAAAAAGAAACAATTTTTCTTGAAATGATGAGGACTCGAAGAGATCCTTTGATCAATGTTGAAGAAGAACTATAAATTTGAATAATAAGGGAAGAGAAATCATCAAACCTATCCCAAATAGATTATCAACCAACATTAGTGGACAAGAACATGAAATATAATAGTTAATATCCTTTATTATAGAAGAAGTTATAGGCTATGAAGAATGGGAATTTTCCCCAATTAAATATTGATCATGATGTTTTACTAATATTTTGTACATGGCTATGTGTTCCATATATTCCATAAATAAAGATGGAGATGAAGGATTATCCTCATATATCAATTTATCTATAAATATTAGAATTATAAAAATTTATAAGTACCTTCATGATGATTATTTTTAGAATTAATTGAAAAATGATATTGTTGACTACACTAATATGTTACCCTTGTGTGAACATGTGATGGAAGAGAGACAACATGCTAATGGGGTATTTCAATAACCTCCCAAACTAGAATGGAAGTCGGACAATATTACAATTGACTCTATCACTGGTCTCCCAAAAACATCCAATGGAAATAATTTGATATGCTTTATAGTAGATCATCTCACTAAGACTGGCCATTTTATCTCAATGTAGGTTGATTTCACTCTTTCCCAACTTGTTAAGATAAAGATAAATGAAGTAGTAATGTTTCATGAAGTTCCACATTCTATGATTTCATATTGTTATTTAATCATTAACTAATAAATATGGACATGTATTCCACATGATTTGATTACCAAATTGAATTCCCATATGAACTATAACACCAAACTAATGGCTAATAAGAACTACAATTTAGACACATGAGGACATGTTGAAAATAGTCTAGATTGAATTTAATGGTTCTTGGGATCGACATCTCTCATTAGTTGAGTTCTCAGGAAACAACATATTCCATTATTGTTTTCTAATAGAACCCTATGATGCTCTATATGTAAATAAATATATAACCACTACTTATTATCATTAAGCTATGGAGACCACACTTCTTGGGTATAATCATGCGTGGGAGGTGAAAGAAAATGCTCATTCAGTCAAGAGGAACATAAAGTATTCTGATAGATGGAAGAAGAGATATGTTGACAACAATTGAAGGGACATGGATTTTGATGTTTGCAAAAAAATTAATCCTTTGAAATTTCACATTGGATGAGAGGCATGTGTTTTGGGAATAATGGGATGCTTAACCCAAGGTTTGTTAGCCCTTATCAAATCACTGATCACATTGGGGAAATGGCCTATCGGCTTGAACATCCACCAAATCATACTCGTGTTAATCTATTTTTAAATGTTTATATATTGAAAATGTATATACTTAACCCATAAAATATACTAAATTGGGATGTGGTACAACTAGAACATGACCTCTCATTTGAGGATTAATCGGTAGAGATCATGGATCGTAGAGATAAGGTTCTACAAAACATGAGTACCCACCATATAAAATTGTTGTAGAAAAACCCCAAATATGATGAAACCATGTGGGAACTAGAGAAAACAATGAGGTTGAAATATCCCCCAATTTTCCCTTGTGAGTGAACATGTTGAATTTTTTTGGACTAAATTTCTTATATGGGAGTGAATGTAATGATGTTAACATTTTGAATAAAATTTGATTCAGGAAAATGATTGTTATATTATTTTTTAATGACACTAAACTATATCACAATAATAATGAAGTGATTATAATTGAATCATAACCATTGCTTTTTGAGTATTTAATTAAAATTGGTCAATTATGACCAATAGTCAATATGACCATTGGAAACAATACTCTTAGTAATAATTTTGACATTATAGATTGAAATGATCATGGCTAGATATTATTGAATGTAGAGTCGATGGAATCATCCATTAGAGTATTTCCTTAGGAATAACATATGTAAAAACATTGGAGGGAGAGATCATATTTGACTTTTACTATTGATCATATCAAATCTAATCTTCAAAATGTTAGGCTTGAACAAAATCACCTACATGAAAAGTTCAAATTAGTGGAGGTTTCGACCCAGGCTATGCCATCAGTGCCACCCTATGAATCTATCGATAACACAAAACTCACACATAGAATGTATGTGGGTTTTATATTGGCATGTATTTCTAGAAAATAGTTACTTATTATGTAATCCCTTCATTTAAATATAATTTTTATTTCTTCATTTATAATTTATGAATTTCTTTTCTTATAAATTGACATGGAATTTGATAATTTGAATCTTCATGGAAATACTATATTTTGTAGAGATATTTGTTATTATATTAAACAAATGTTTTATTAAAAAATTTATTATACTTACATATTTTTATAATGACACAATTATTTATTATAAATGTTAAAATAATTTTATATTTTCATATGTAAGAAGTTTTACTATGCTTTAACTATGGATTTTATGTTCTCTATTATATATAATAAATAATAATTTTTATAGTCAAAAGTGAATCATATCATATTTATAAAAATATTATTATAAAAATATATATTTTTTAAATTAAAACATCAATATTAGGTTAAGGTGAATTTATTAGAATTGTATAAAACACTTTACTTTTTTGTGAATATTAAAAATATAGTTTGAGTTTATTGATATGTTTAATGAATTAAAAATTCAGTAATAACTATGAAATGATTAATATATAATAATTTTATAATATTTTGGTTTTATATTTGATAATAGGTGTGAAATTTAGTGAACACCATTGGAAAATACCATGTGAAGTCCCAAGGTTTTTCGAATACAACTATTGATGTGTCAAGGGAAATAAATAAAAAAACACCCCCAATTTTTATATCAATACCCAACCATTTATGAAACATATTTCATTAAATATTTATAATCAACTAAGATATGATATTTTTAACTCCCAAAATGTCCATAGATGGTGTCCTTAATATCCCAAGGTCCCAATCCGCAAGTGTTAGTAGTTACTCATCATGGTACGAAGAATATTAAGTTATATTTTCTTTAAATATAACATTTTATGTTTTATGTCCATAAAATATCCATTTTATTTTATTATACCCATTTTATTCTAAATAATTAGTTTATTAGGAGTATTTTATAATGTTATTCCTTTTCCCATCTCCATTTAACATTTTATAAAACCATGTTTCTTACCCACTATGTCGTATAATTCTCTTCTCAAATTTTCTCTCTTTTTCTAATAAAATCACATGATTTTATTTTATGAATATAGAAAACATATATTACATCTAGGGGTATTCACCTAGATGTAATAATTATATATTAAATTATAGTATTTACATACAGGTGACCCTCTTTCCATTTCTAATGGTTTAAAATTAAAAAAAGAATCTTGTTTTTAAGCACATTCTAAAACACCCTGATTTTGATATTACATCAGTTTCATTTATTCCACATGTGTTATTTATGGAATGGAATATTTTAATATTTTTGTCTCACATTAAATAATACATATTTAGGTTTATCCCTAATAGTGTTACTATGTATTGGATAAAAAATGTAATCTCCAGAGATGACACATTTTACAATAATTTTGTGAATAACCTTGTTAATGTTTATGACACCTCGATGAAAAACATTGGTGATATTATTATAAATTACTCAACTAAGTATTTTAGTCTAATTAATAAGTTATAATTTATTTTATATTACTATTATATGTTTCTTCATCCTTTTATCATGAATTTATTATATTCAACAATATCATATATATAATTTTTATGATCTGTTGTAAACTATTTCCTTACATCCCCTCATTGGGCCTTAGGGTAACCCATTCATTTGATGATTGCCCCAATGTTACAAAATATTTTAGTTGTACATATGATGAAATGATAATGAATCATTTCATGTGTAATAAATTAGTATTCAATGTTTTCATGTATTATGTACCTTCTATCCAGAAAAACTAAACACTAAAAGATCCAATATTTGTACCATGTAAATTAAAAGTAATTTAATTATAAGGTGTGATGCCATTTGAAATGTATGAAACAATTTATCCTTGGGAAAATAAAATTTCTCTATCAACTATTATAATAGATCATATTATAAGATCTATATGTAGATTGATATTCATTGTGAAATAATTTATACTTTTATGGGTAACACTACCTATGTCTTGTAAAAAAATAGTATTGTATTTCTTATATTGCAGTATGCGTGGTGTTTTGGTTGGACAATAAAGCATGGTGGATATTGTTCTATCATAAAATATTATCCTTTCTCATCATAATATGGAGTATATTTGATATTCTTTTATTGAAAAATCTATCTTTCCTTTTTCTACATCATGATAGAGATATGATTGATTGGACTCAATATTTTACTACAGGTATAGTTTGTTGAACATCGTAGAAAAAAATCATGTAATTATACATTATTAATGTTTGGGGATCTCCAAAAATGGTCGTTATATGGGAATTGATGATGTTTATTATATTCTTCGTATCGACATTCTTGAGGGGTATTGCCTCATCCCATTACGAAAATAAGTCATTATTGTAAAGGATGTACTTGAAATACTTTATAACATTTTATACATTACATACTTAAATATTTCATAAAAATAGAAGAATAATCATTGACAAGAATATAAAACTATTCCATTATCATATATGTTAAGTTTCTTTAAAAAATGGTAATCATAAAAAAATGATTAATAAGAAATCTAGATTGTATCCCACTTATTCCTTCATAAAGATATCCATTTTTGATATATTATACGTAATACCCTTATTCATAACCTGGGGAAAAGAAAAATAATAAAGTTTGAGATCATATTCTTAGTATGGTTGAAGAAGGGAGATATCAATCATATCATAATCATAAGACATACAGAATGAACGTTGTAAATTCATATCCTATATATGATGAAGTGCGATATCATTTCATGGGATAAATAATAATAGTTCACAAATAATAAATGATCATTTTTTCAAAAGTCATAACATAGTACATAAATTTTTTGGAATTCAAATATTCATAAAAATAATTTTATATTAGTCGAGGCACATTTCCAAGATAATCATAGCCGAATGATTCCATTACTGAACCATGTTCACCCCTCGTTCTAGCCCTATATTCCTGAAATGTATTAGATCCCATTTCAACCATGTGTATCTCAAGATATTAAAATATTATCCCAATGAACTAGAAGGAGATATAGGCCCCACCCATCTCATAATGAAATCATTATTTCATGTTACACAAAAACATAAATCATTCATCATATCATACCCCAAGGAACAAAATGTGATTGTTAAACCACATTAAATCATAACAGAATCCATGTAAAACAAATGGATTTCATAAATATCAATCCATAATAAACACAAAAAACTATAGAAATGATAGGGATAGTATACTTGAAAGTTAACCCAATTAAATAATAACATCATATATGAAAAATAATTTTGATAAAACACTTTTTATTTTTTCTTGAGGAAAATATCATGTTATCTTCAATAAAAATTTTATTTTCTCCAAATTCCAAAAAAAATAAATAAAAATCATTTCATTGAACATAACCTTAAAATATTATAATGAAATTTAAACGGAAATAAGTTTTTATGAATACATTAAAATATATTCTGGACATATAAGATAAATGAAATCATTTTTCTAGTACGTTAGTCAGATAAGTTAAAAAGTAAATCATAACAAAAAAGGAAAAATGTTTCCTTTCATAGTGTTTAAAACAAATTTACCAATCTGTAAAATACACTTTAAAATATTTTAGAATAATAGAGGGAATGTTTTTGGAATACATATTTAGGAAACATGGACATGGTTGGTAAATAAGGCCCAGTAATTAATTAAGTATAAAAAATATTATCTTATAATGAGATTGTGAAATTATCCCTTAACAAAGTTCTAATATCCTTTGTATATATAAAATAATTATTTATAAATATTTAAATAATTACATTGAATTATTACAGAAAAATATTTATTTTTATGAAAAAATATATGACTATATTAACATTCATTTATTAAAAACATTTCATTATAACTCGTTATTCTGGTATTAACCATTTCATTTTGTATGCATGTTTTTTTGAATAAGTTATAATTACCCTTCATATGTTATTGTTATATCAGTTACAATATTATATAAATATAATATATATAATATTTATTCATAAAATAAATTTATATAATTATTCAATAATGGTTATCATGAATAATTAACCGCATCGCATCGTGGAGACTGTTGGTCTTATGTACTCATGAACGATGATATAATTACCATAAATGTGAAATGTTATGGAACTGGATGGTATATATTTTATTCCATAAACTACATCAATTTATAATAAATATTTTTATTAATTATTTTCATAATTATACATATCCATGTATGTTGGTTTTGAGAAACACATTAAATTATATCATGAAGATGGTTAGTCGTACGTAAGCACTCTTGGTAATTTTTTTCATGTTAGGGATAAAAGTGGAATATGGTTGTTGCATAATTGTAATCACATATATGTATATATGTGATAAAATATTTATTAAATTAGAACAAAAACAAAACTTGAATGTGAATTAGAAGAATAAATATGTTTGAAAGAATCTGTAGGGGAGATTACCTCTTATTCGATGAGCTCAAATTAAATCTTCTCTTAATTCACTAATGTGTGTAATTAAAAAAGAATAGAACCTATATAATATGAATATTAATGTTTATATTTCAAATATATATGTTATGGAGGGTCTTTAAAGCTCATTGTTAAGTGAATAAGTTAGGGAGACTCGGTACTTTTATATGTGAGGTGCGGGGCACTCATAAAATGTTAAAAAATATTATTTTATAATAAATTCAATCATCATCCAAAAACCTCCATGATATCATATTTTTTAAGATGAGTTGATATTATGGTTTAATATCATCAAGAAAACAAATTTAGAATTTTTTTATCATGTTTAACCTTATTATTTTAATCAACCCTATGTTTTTCTATTTTAATTTATCCTAAGGTTAAAAATTATTAAATATTAAAGATTGAAATGATTAATTATTTTTTGTTTAGTAGACCATAAATAGGTAAAATAGACAATTTTAAACCATATAAATTTTATTTTTATTTTAATAATTTATAATTTTTTTTAAATAATTTAATAAAACATTATTATTATAAAAACAATATTGTAAAATTTTAAATTATTCAGTTAATGTTTTTAAAAAAATATGAGGATCACCAGTTAACATAGGAAAAAATATTTTATTATATTCTTAATTGGTCAGTTTCATCTATAAAATTAACTAGATATATTAATTATCCCACATAATATTTATTATACATCTATAATAAAATATATTTTTTATCTCCATTAATAAAATTACAACTACATTATTTTTGTGAAATTATTTAATAATTTTTTTTTAAAATAAAATTTAAAATTGAAGAATAATGGAGAATATAAATACCCTTTATTTCAAAATAAAACTTATAGTGGAATATATCTTTTTGTAAAATTCATCCAAAAAATTTCATATTTATGAAAACATTAATGTAAAAACACTGAAAATTTTTTTAATGAAATATTATAAGTGTTATAATATTTTTAATATGTCTTCAAATGGTCAATAAATCCACCCCTGGATGATTTAGGTGTATATATACTCTATCGATAAGATTATTTCAAGTGTTTTTTTAATGTTTATTATGATTTTCAAAGAATATTTTTATCGATTTTCCATCAATTAAATTATAGTGCCTTCGTCAATGTATAATTATTTATGGTAATTATTTATTTTTTACAAATTAAATTGAAAATACAATTTTAAAGAAAAATCAAATTTATCTTTTAAATTAGTATTTATTGTAAAATTTTTCTTCTATATAACGTTATATTAAAAATTAAATAGTTATTAATATCTTAGTAAGACATATTTAAGTTCACTTGGAAGAAAATAAATTAAATGTCATTTTCTCATCCACATGGAATACATTGGATAATGGTTTGACCCAAGGACAATATAGGACTAGAATCACTCATCCAGTTATATTTGGACAAGTGTAAGTGTAATTTTATAATAATTTTTCACCCTTAATTACCTGATTTACCTTTTATGATATTAATATAAATTACTATAGTTACAATTCATAATTCCTAAAATGATTATAAACCTATTTACATAATTTGGACCTTGTGATTCAAAATATTTTGTTAATTTTTCTAAATTTATATCACATAATTTGTTGTAGTTAATTTACAATTAATCTCATTTTCAGAATAAAAAAACAAGTTTAAAATATAAAAGTTGAAACATATTGCAATTATATTACATCTAAATTCAGTGTAAAATTAATCTAAATGACATAAATTATATTAAATTATTAATATATAATATATTTATACTTTAAAAAAGTTATATATTATAATTAATCCAACTAAATTATTTTGATGGATGAAATTTTATTTCAATTAAAATTTATTATATTTTTACAATTCATCAAAACTCAAAAGTATTATCCAAAATTGATCAAAAGTAAATTTTTATATACCTATTACAAATAATAAGATCATGATGTCATATAATTTTTTTATAGGTCAAAATTTTAATTTATAATCGGTTCTCAATTAAATGGTCGAAAAATTTTACTTTTAAATAATATAGGTTTGTTTACATAAAATAGGGGTCATTCATATAGTATGACTAAAATATCAATTTTATAAGTATCAATTTATTACTAAATATATAATATATATATTTAATTTTTTTAATTTAGAAAAACTAATTAAAATAATTTATTAATTAAAAAATAATAATAATTCATTTACTTATAATTGGTTTGTATTTTTCATAAATTAAAGGTAACCAATGAATTAACCATTGTTTTTCATTAGCTAGTTATATTTATTCTTGATATCTTAATAGAAAGATTATAAATGTAATTTTATAAAAATGACATCTCGTGGTTCAATTAAACTCACTATTGTGGGCAACATAATATATTAAAGAATCAAAGGTATTCAAAGAAAATAATTTCTAAAGACATCCATATTTTACATTCAACCCCCCTTAAACTAAAATCCTTCTTCAAAATTAATCAAACGGAAAAAAGTCATTGAGGATACCCTTGCCTCATCACATCCTCAAGTTCTCACATAGCTTCTTATAATTGGTTTCCCTATAATAAATAATTAACCATGTGAGTGGTATTGTTACATATATGTTGTTGTATATGGTAAAAAATATATATCATGTGTTTTTTATAAGAATTATCCTTGTCGATCTGTAATAAATATTCGTTTAGTGTGTTGAAAGGATCCAATATTTACATTCTCAAGATATATATAAGGAACATATCAAGAATTTGAGAGGTATTTTGTGGAAGACCCAATATATAACATACCATCACAACTAGATCAATAATTTACAAAGGACTGATATACCTAGGGAACATCTTGTCCATCTATCCAAATATCATTAATCTCTTCCACGGGATATTCATAGAATCACATTATCACCCACTTTCATCTCTGGGACTTTTCATCGGTTATGAGTATACTTTTTTTTTCGCTAAACCACTCTTATGATTTTTATTGTAGATTATACCTTCTCAATGATATCATCAACATGATTAGGTACTAATAAGTTTCTTCCCCTAATATCATTCTAGCATGTTATTGTTCATAACATCATTCCATAGAGGGATTCATAAGGAATCATATAAATATTACAGTGAAATATAGTGTTGTATGAAAATTATACAAATGTGGGTTGTTTATCAAAACCACATTTAAAATGCATTGAAAAATCTCTCAACATGTCATGTTGTGTTTGAAATGTCCTCTCAGCCTACAAATATGTCTGAGGATGAAAAGAAGTGTTGAAACCTAACTCTATATCCAGATCCTGTGGAAGACATTTCCATAACATTTATGTAATCCTAAAAACCCAAAATGATATAAAGGAAAGTGGAACATAAAGAAATATTACAACTTATTTTACATATATACCAATAAGATGATCAAAATATATATCCACTCCACTATAATGTTTTTCTGACTTCATAATGTGATCAACAATAACCCTGATAGCATTATGACATTTAGATATTTTTGTATGTCTGGAAACAATTGAATAGTGACATCTTCCCATTTCTATTATGGTATGCATAATGGTTGTAACATTCCCTTATAAATAAATCAATCAAAAACAAATTTCTGAAAAAAAAAATTACCTAGATACATATGAAACAACATATCCTTTCATTCCATCTAACCATAAATACTCATCCAGGTCCATGTACATCTTTGTGATTCATAGGTGAATATAGAATAAATAATAATAAAACACATCCAACATCAAATTCTTTAACTCTTTAATGGGATTAATACAAATGAATTTCATAAACCATATTATTCCACCACAATCAAGAATGATTTAAAAATCATTACTACTATTCTTTTTATAGATTTACATCTTCCTTATGCGCGTCCTGAATCATAAATTTTATTAATGGATAAACATTTATTTGAGAAATATGATATTTCCACCCTTCCATTAAAATTTCACAATCCTTCCGTCATAAATCCATAAATATTGGATTCTATATTTCAACATCATGGATAGGACAGAACGGTCCTTTCAACTCAAAGAATCTTCCACCTTGTTCACATTCATAGGGAAGTAATTAATCGAGAAGTAATAATCCTTAATCAAATCCAACCATTTTTTTGAGAACATTCAGATCCATTTGTCTGAAAATATAAATTAATAATTTATTATTAATACAAATATCACACCATTCACCATAATGATAATGAATAAATATATGTAATTCAATGATCAATGTAGCTAACTCCAAATTATGAGATGCGAAATTTTTCTCTTGGATATTCAATTTTCGTGAGGCTTAAGCTATCACCATATCATTTTGTTTGTGAAAAATCCAATTAGCATCATGGATACATCAATATTAATTAGAGACACTTCTCTATTGCAAGACAATGTGAACATATGTGCCTTGTCAATCCTTCTTTTTGTATTTTTGAAATTATAATCGAATTACTCCTTCTATATGACCATAACTACTTTAAAGTAAAAATTGTTAATGGATTAGATAGTCATAAAAAATAATTCACAAAAACCTTGAACATATTTATCCAAACTAAGAAAACTTCAGATCTATATTATTGATGTTCATCTTAGACAACGTTCAATAACATCAATTTTTATTGGATCCGTAGATATCCGCTCTCGTTGGATTTTGTGACCTAAAAATGAAACAATATGTGTTTTTTCTATTATATAATAATGATTCCATTATCACATATAAAATTATATTTTATTGTGATTTTGGAACAAATAAATTCCACCTTATAACCATCCTATGAAAAAATGAAACCACCATGTGTGCATATGAACGACATACTGTCTCTACAGTGTGGTGTAATTTGTTTTTCAACCCCACATTATATAGATTGGTATACTGTTGAAAAAAATAACTATATCTTAACTTTATAACATTATATAGATTCTAAAACAAAATATATACCATCCAATTCCTTTCCATTTCACAATTATGGGATTGATATCGTATGTCTTGAGTACGTATGGCCTACCATCTCCATAATGTGATGTGATTCATTCTACATGATATCAAATAACTAATGATTATATAAATGTATATAATAATTAAATATGAAATATATTATATAATATTAATTTATAATTTATGTAACTATATTATATTATGGATAACCAGAAGTTATTTTAAAAAGCATGCATAAGAAAATGAAGCATTTTATATGAAAATAACGAGTAATAAGGAAATTTTGTTGAAAATAATATGATCATATGATCATATATGATAAAATAAAAATTATTACGATTTTGGAAAACATCAATGGAAATAATTAATTCATTACACAATAGGTTGAGATATATATAAATGATATTTGACCTTGGGTTAGGGATAATTTCTCATTAACATTAATATCAAAATTGCTTTTACATATGTATTTACTATGATATATTTATTGTTCATGTGACATACTGGACCCAGATTCTACTTAATAGGTTCCCCGATATCAGTGGTCCATATGGACTCAAGTGTATGTCACCAAATGCTAGAGGCTACCGACTAGCTGCAAGGTCATAAGGTGTGTACCTTGGGAGACTATTCCAACATTACCAGAGTGAAGTATATGAGATAAGTATGAGCAAAAGTATAATGAAAATATAATATAGTTAAATATAATCCCTCATAATGTCAGATTGGATAAGAATAACATAAATAAATTTAATAACATACAATAACTGAATATTATATGTCATGTATCTAGTATCTTAGAAAACATTGAAACAATGTAGCAACCATACATGAAAACCCTAATATAGAAAAAGGAAATACGCAAAATATCCCTATTATCCCAACTTATAGCTTGGTAATATGCTACCAACTCCATCCATGAAAAGCTATTAATACTGTGTTTTAGGCATTATGATTCCCTTTATTAACACCATCATACATGTAATCTACACCAACTACCAAATGGAACAAGGAGAAGTTGTGAGATTACTCTTAGTGGCCAACCATCAATGAAATATACAACATTCTTCCCATGAATTTTAAATGTATAATTGTTCAGGAATGAATATTTAATTAAAATATGTACAATTTTTCTAAATATCTCGTTAACTACTTCAACCCTCAGTTGGTTTATGAACATGTTACCAGTTCATAATTGGATTGCTATGAGTTTATAAACAAGTCACATGTTATCAATTGGGATACTTCTAATATGTAACAAGGTAACCAAAATAGATAATTAATTATGAATATAATAGGTAATCAACTAGGAAACATATACCTCAAGTTTCACTTACCCAGTAATGAAAATAACATGGCTTAGGGTAATGGTGTTATCAAGGGATCATATTCTATAACATTCAACAATAACATGCCTACTGAGTACAAGGAGTTCATCCAAGGTAAAACATGTCTATGAAATGACTTGGGGGATGCGATAATACCATGTAACCTAATTTTCAATGATGGATCAAAGGATTCTATCCATGTCATCCTATAATAATATTTATGGTATTCTATGGTGTCATACAGGGCGTCCCATGTTTAAAAAAATCAGGTTCTAGGTGGGTATCAACCAAAGAAATCCATATCCTTTAATTAGAAGGGGCTTCATGACTGCTCAAGGAATTCCTTAAAGAATCCAGGTATTTCTTATGTAAATAAAATATAATTGACTAATTCAGTAAAATATAATTCCACTTGGTTCAAGACTTGACTTTCGTTACTCTGGCAGGTCCATGTAGCATGAAACCCTTTAATCAGTTGAAAATTATTTGATAAATCCATTTGGTTCAACACTTGGATTTCATTAGTGTAACCAGTGCAAGTATCATAAAACCAGTCATTTAAACCATTTAATGAACTTTTGAAAAAACGAGGTCACTCCACTACCATCCATTAACATGGTAATGGGAGCTACAAGTATTCATCCAATTATTCGATTATATTTAAAATTGCCATGTCATATACATTGTATACATTCAATTTCCATTTAAAATTTATTCATCAAATTGATGCAATTAGATTAGGTGGGTCGTGTGGTGATCATTGATTGTAATATCCATTATGAAATTTAATATTGAAATAATACCATTTTATAATGAAAATCATACAATTAGAATAGTCAATCAAAGGCACACCCGAAAAGCGACTCATACATGTCCAAACACTAAAACAAGAATTATGGAAAATAATTCAACATTGGATGGAAATAGTTGTTGGTGTAACAACTAATAACTAATCCTATATTAGTAAATATAATAACAATACAAATATATTTTTTATAATCGTCATATATAAATTCAACAAACGAAACCTGATTTAATCGACATTCCACGCACAAAGTTTCAAAAATCATAGAACAGGTGGGATGAGTTTTAGACAACCCACATTAGGAATGTATGACTATTATCATATAGTATTAGAATTTAATATGAATTTTAATTTCATATATCTGATAAATTAATAAAAGTTCTTAAGAATCGATAATTTAGTCGAGAGCAAGAGAGATGAAGAACTGTTAACAAAGGCTTGACTACTTAATGTTGAACTTCTAACATGATTAATGGAATATTTAATAGATCTATATTGAAATATTTCACTTTATCCCTAGATTAGGCCTTCAAAATGATCCAAAAAGCATAAATGTAGGTTAGTCCCAATGGAATTCAAATTTGGGGAGAATGTGCTTCTCAATTAGATCATTAAGGGTAAAATGTAAAATTACAGAAAATTTATCATGTGTATGGTTTGGAAAAACGATTTTACAAACAAGTTGAAAACCATGCATGAGTACCAATATAAAGTTAGACACTCGCAAGGTCAGACAATATGGTTTGGAAAACTGTGCTTCAACAATGCGGTCAAGGTATTTCCAAGAAAGCTTTCCATCAAAAATATTCTCTCTAACTGTGTGGCCTCCCTCTAGGGATTACTACTAACCATTTCCTAAGAAATATTCTCCATAAATATGGGATCTGGGAACCAAAAAATCCCCAACAACCTTAATATCATATCTCACAAATTAGGAATCCATGTTATCTCCAAAATTATGAGTTCGAAAAAATTTAAATTATATGTACATGAGTGAAAAACATGGTTTTGTATGTCTTCCCACCTTAAATGAAATAAACCTATTTTCACCTTCCAATAATAGTGAAACACATTCCATGAATAACTCAGACCACTGGTCACATCGGTCAGCCTCCCACTCCCACGCTTCACCTAGTACACGGTTGTGCTACTAAATCACATGTACCAGAGGGACAAACCAACTTCAG
The DNA here is from genome assembly GCA_963277665.1 of Viscum album. Classification (NCBI taxonomy): domain Eukaryota; kingdom Viridiplantae; phylum Streptophyta; class Magnoliopsida; order Santalales; family Viscaceae; genus Viscum; species Viscum album. Next base: position 604,207,085 of record OY728157.1, read on the forward strand.
AGAGACTTACCGTTCCGATCAACAATGCGTACTAGATACTCCTTAAAGGTAACATAATCATATAACTCATCTTCCTCATGATCATTGTTATGAGATTGGTTGGAATGATAATGAAAATGCTGTGAAAGGAGTATGACATTTTTCAGATCATTGTACCAATGATGTAGTCATAATTGTTAGGATACTGGCCTGACGTATTCAATGCAACCAAACATCCATACATACTAAGGAACCAATTAAGCCTACTTTCATAACCATCTATTTCCTAGCCCTAGTGATATTTGTAGGAAAAAATGATCCTCAACCATGAACTCTAGATTTCATCGATAGTGACCAGAATAAGATTTATGTCTTGACAGAGTAGTAAACATATTCTTATTGACCAGAAAAAACTTATCTGAAGTCTCTTGTACGAGATGAGGACCTAGTATGGAAACCTCAAAAACCTACATCAATCATATTGTAAAATTACATGACCTACCATTTAGTTCCTCATAATGTGTGATCGTATTTTTTTCCAAAAATATGTTAACAGAAAAAGAACGATGAGAGTGATATTCTTCTACCAATAACCACTTAAATAAAGGACACAAGTTAAGAGAATGTCCTCTAAAACCATTACTATAATTTTATATTGTCTGATAGTTATAGGGTGATATGATGTAATTATAATTACTTATGTACCCATAACATCCTAAAATCCCATCAAGAACTAGGATGTGAATTGGTCATCCCTATATGAACCGATTGTACAAGGGACCACATATAGTTGTATGATCTCACTGACATACAGTCTTCCCACCACAACAATTGAGAAAGCCCCGAAAATAGGACTGATGTGGGAAAATTCTGTATTCATTCATTAACTACCCATAAGTCATTTATCGCCCTCAGAAATAATGTTTTCTTGATTAAAAGGTCAATGGAACCATCTTACCATTTTCATTATGGGACTAGAATAGGATCTTACAAGACTTCAGGTCTATGGGGAACCACCTTCCCCTAATGACATGTGGAACACCTAATCATAAATCCTATTATATGATATTTTATCCCTATACACCATTATTGTTGTCCCATGTCTACATACATTTTGGGGATGGTGTGATAGAATTCCAAATGATACGAATGTGGCTCATTCAACTACTCCTCTCTCATATCATTACGAACACGCACACACCCATGAATACGTCGGATATCATATATACACACCACAAAATCCCAGGGCATGTCATCACATGATATATTCTCTTAAATAACCAATCACTCCTAATATGAAAATTATTTACCCTTCACATTCAAGAGGATGGAGTAGGTGACTATCAATGACGAGTTTTAAGAATTCTCTTAACTATAATGAAACTGTTGCTGAATCTCATATAATAAGGAAATTAATTTCCATTTTCTACTTGATTCAACTAAGTCACGTTCTTTAGTTTTCGGAATGCACATATCAATGACTATGTTGCCATTCCCAGACATACAAGAATGCTCAAAATTAATGGACTGTAAAAATTCATCCTATATCAACTATTTGAGGATCATGTCACGATGCATAATGGTATATTTGAGTCTCCTATGGTCCATATAAAACAAAAATTTTGCAACTAATAGATAATGAATCAAACAATGTATGTTATGGAAAAATGATACTTGAACAATGACATGTGTTGGGTAACTTCTGTCAAGAGGTCCCAACTATCGAGATCCATATACAACAACTCTATCTACCTGCATCATCTCTTCTCCAGGATAATGTTTGATTCATCATAGAAGAATATATAACCATTTCTCTTCTATGGATTGAAAATAATATGTTCCATTACAATCTTCTTTTTTATCTCTGATGTTTTTTTTCTCACACGCTTCAAACCACTGGAATATAATCACATTCTTTGTAAGTCCCATAAAATTTGTTTCAAGGAATAAAGGGTACTATGATAAAGTAATTTAATATCTATCGATCCCCAACAATCTAAATATGTCAAACACATCATTTGGATGCACATAGAAAACAATATTTCAAACCTTATAGGTGTCAATATAAACATTGTACTCTGATATTAAATGACCAAGGAGGTGAGCATTGTCAATCTATAATTAGAACATAACAAACATGGCCTAAATTAGATGCCCTCTAAGAGTATACAAAATGTTCTTAAGATATTTTTCATTATCTCTATGATTATGATAATACACCAATATGTCTTCAAAAATACCATGATAAGTGAATCCAAATAGGGATGGATATCCCAATTCATTAGATCACTGAAAATGATGGGTTTTTTTGTATGATAGAAATACATAATAATATATTGTTACAAGCCATACATACTAAGGAATGTTGTATAAGGTATTTCTTATGGATTTACTCAAACACAGTGATATCCCAAACTCATTTTAATCATACAGAATACCATTGATCCTCAGAGATGTTCATAGAGATCATCTATTCAATCTAGTGGATATCGATTATTCACTGTAAGTTGGTTCATCCTTTTTCAATACATGCATAAATGTGGGGTTCAGCCTTACTTCATGGTGAAATGAACTGCTGAATTCCAAAAGGATGTACTAGGTTGTATAAAAAGATTTTTCTATAAATACTCTAATTGCCACTTGGGATCTGAATGATCAATTGGTTCTATTTTATACTGATGAACGGAATCTCAAGTGTCTCTTAGAACTAGATTGATTGTGAACTATACATCTCTCTAAAATGGAATTTCCTAAAATTCATTGGAAAGTTCATTCCAAAAATTATCTACTACTAGAGGAAATAGATCCTAGAATAATAATTGATCACCTATGAAAATATTGAAAACGTAGGTGAGTACTGCACCTAATCGATGATGATCAGGTCCTACTCTGCCAACCTATAAATCCCACTCACCCTTATGTAGATATCTTTTTCCAGCCAGTGATGTAAATGATTCCCTATAGTGATAGAATTCAACAAAATATTGTATCTAATCCAAACAATTTATACTGAAAACGACATCGATGCATGTCATCTCGATATTGAGGATGTTCCAAAAGAAATGGAAACATCCTGAATCAAGGGGATAGTCACTACATTGGCATATTCCCCCTGACCGCACTCTTAACGGTGAATCTAGGGTCATTACACTATAGTACCAATGTATATCAAGTATGTGAGTTCCCATTATAGATACACAAATAATAGGGTTTGAGGCACCTGTATCATATAAAGAAGTTACTATGGTTGATGACACTTGAATATTAACATGTTCTATATATGTCCATGTTGCATGATCCTTGAGTATCGAATATAAAGAGAGAATCAGGGTCGATCCACGGCCCGGTGCAATAGTAGTACTACAATGATCAAAATTGATTTGTTGATATTTCATGTAATTACTGTTCTTGCTACCAATTCTATGGCATCCTCATTGAGTAGTCTCGCCCATTTATTTAGAATCCCCCTATTACAAAACACTTAAGAACCACCTCCTGGAGGTGGATCTAGAACTGATCCTTTTCTAACCAATTCTAATGAAAATTTCATGTATAATCATTAAAGACGCCTCATATGGACACAATCCCAACAATCCATTAGGTCTCTATAAAAACGGGTTTGAAGATTCCCTAGTCATCCTAATTGTTAAAATACCATTGAGTTATCTAATGGGTACTTTGGTTTTCATTACCTTATTAGAAACATTGAGGGAAGGTGTCCTACCATCATGAGAACTACTATCCTGCCAAGACACAGATCCTCTATGCCTAGTTGTATTACCGTCCCACCAGATTCATTCAGTCATAATATACTGAATGACTATTTATGAAATGGTAGGAAATGGAAATACATTCACCTGTGTTTGAATGTTTTACACATGACCATCCATGAAGCATCTAGAATTAAAAATCTAATCTGTGGCTAGAAGCGATGCAATGTGCTACAGCTCTGTGACATACAATATATACTTCATGAATGAAAAAAAACCTTCTAGGGATTTATACAATTTTTTTCTCTATCATCACTCAACATATCATGAAAGAACTAATCATATAAGGAAGTCTATAAATCTACCCATAATAGGGTCTTATAATGACTATCCTATGTAACCCCTTCCCACCAATGCTTGGCTGAATCCCAAGCTATATATGTGGAATGATTTAACCTCTACTCTTGAGGCATTTCCAGAAGATGAAATATAGATAGAATGGACTCCATACATGAATATGTAACCTATGTAATTACATCCATAGAATAGGTGGGATGACACTGCAGCTAGAACCCATGAGTTAGATCAACCATCGTAGGTGAATCTTTTGATGCAAAATGCATAGAAGTCAATAGATGTAGAAAACTATCCCAGAAATGGGAATCTGTTCTAGGATTAGATATAAAAGGTATTTCCCTAATTGTAACACATATCTGGAAGAATAGTGGCTCAGGATCCACCAGGTTTCGAGAATATTTATCTACACCTTCCTATAATGCAACATGAGGACATCAATATGGCATTGGTCTACAAATTCCAAAACGCACCTCAGAACAAAACATTGAATCAAAAAAATAGTGTCACAATTAAAAAATGAATATAAGATAACTCGTTAACCGAAGAATACATCCCTGATATACCTTCTTAGATGACCTAGTATTGGTAGATTCTTAGTTCTATATTTCATGTGTTCTAATAGATGAATGGTCAATAGTACCTTGTATCATAATATACAAGAACCATGTCATTTCGTTTAATATTTAATTTACAGGTTCTCTCAACTTTGTTTCATAAAAATTTGGAGGTGGGATAAGGAAGTGAAATCATTCCACTTTTATTATTGTATTTTCTAATAAATTTTATCAATGTTCCGGTATAATTAGTTGTTAGTCCATCTCAATTATGTCACATACTTATTATCCTGGTTGTTAAAACCCACTTTAATTTATAATAAAAGTATTGATGTTGAAAATTACTCATTCAACAACATGATGGATCATAAACCCTTCTGAATTGAAATAGGAAAACCCTCTATCATATGCCTAAAGTAGCACAAACATATAAACAAGCAAGGCTCACTCAACAATCACATGCATATCATGTCATGAAAGTTCTGAAATGAAGTTATATGGAATGTAAATATGAATGAAATGTAAATACATGGTTCCTATAATAATGCATGTTACAATTCTTATTTCACTCATATAATCAAGGAAAGGATAATATAGAATCTCAATCATAATAATAATCAAGAACACCACAATGCATTAAAATAAGAAAAATAGTGAAATAATATCCAATGTAATATGGAAAAAATAGACCAATAATTTTATTTTAGGAATCAAGTATTTTACCCCAAACATGGGTTTGTGTTTCCCAAGAATTCATTATAAACAAGACCCATGCATTCCTAATCTACAATATATTTTTTTCAAAATATTGAATTATAAAAATAACTTGTTTCATACCACTTTGTGACATCCCAGACTGAGATTCCAAATAATAGGTTCCTTAATCCCGGAGGGCCTCATGGCCTCAATCCCATTTCCATAAATGCCTAGGTTGGGGAATTCAAGTTAGGTCATAGTGTTTCACTGTGGGGAGACTATTTTCTCATCAATAGAGTGTAGAATAGTGGGTAAATATAAATAGAGTTAAATAAGGGAATCAATATAAGTATACAGAAGGAAAAAACGATGTATAAAAGTTTGAAAATAAATAAAATTACTAGAATAACATAGATGAACTGATGATGATTTTTAATTTATCTAGTAAGCTATTAAATATGTGTATAATGTAGAAATTACAAATTAAATTCCCAATTTAATAAACGGAAATATATAAACTATCCCAATTATCATGAGATACATCACATTTTATATGCTACCATCTCCATCCTAAAAGTTCTTATAACCATGTGTCAAAAGCATTATGCTACCTTTTATCAACACCAACATACAAGAAATCTAACATGGGTAATAAATAACACCCAAAGAGGGCGTGAGAGAAATCACAGTGATCCACCACCCACGATGTCTATAAAATATGACCCGTGTAATAGAAATGTAATAGTTCGCAATTATGCATAGGTAATGTAAAGTAGTATATTGTAACTAAATTCTCAAAAACCTGATTCAGACCTCAAATACTGTATGAACATATAACCTGGTCATTATTCGATTGTTATAATTTAATAAATAAGTAACATGTTCAATATAGATAATGTTCCAATATATAACACATAATCCAAAAATTATACTTAATAATGATGTTCCCATATAATTACCAAGGAAACAATGAAAATAAGCATTTGTAACTCATTAACAACATTATGATGGCTACACATAAGAGAGTAATTCAATGAGTTTGGTACAATACAATACATAATAAGATACCTACCACGTTTAATGAATTCATACAAGGTAAAACGAGGACAATCAATCACATGTATCCATGGTCTATAACCACAGATACAACATTTCACTACAAGACCAGAGGAGTATATCCTAGGAATCATGTAATAACATTGAAGGGACCCTATAGTGCCAAACTAGGCAACCAAAGTTAGACAATGATTTTGTTCCTTGTGGGTCTCAACCAATGAAATCGACATCCTTTAATCATAATGGCGTTCTTAATTGCTCATGGAATTCTATAAAGAATCAAGTTAATCCTGAGTCAAGAAATTCCTATAATGTAATGAAGTCCAATAATATTCTATATTCATCTAGAAATTCCTTTTATTATTGTACCAAATCCCTGTAGTTTTTAAAAATTTAATCAATTCATAAATAATAGAAAAATCCATTTGGTTAAAGACATTGCATTAATTAGTGTGACAAGGTCTTATAATATGGAAACATTCATTTCATGAAGTTAATTAAATTTAAATTTTTGAGGATAATTCAAATACATTCAAATAACATAGTAATTGATGCTATAAAAATTCATCATGATATCCAATTACATTTAAATATTCCATGTCATATACATAGTGTACATTACAATTTCTATTCCACATTTACATGCCAAATTGAAGAAATTACCACCGGAAGATCAAGCAGTCAACATACATGTTACTCTATATTATTCAATTCAAAATTTATATAAATCCATTTAATATAGAAAATATTACCATAAAGAAGGTTATTTCAAGGCACACACAAATGACAACACATATGTGTCAAAAAAATTTAAATTAAGGAGAAAAAACCTACATGGCATAAACCGAGTTATGGGAATAACCAGTATCATAAAATAACACATTTTGAAATATAATTACCATAAGGTTATCAAGATTATATGTATGGAATATAAATTAATTAAGCATCACATGATGAATTATGTGGGCCCATCATGAAATTTCCAAAATCAACAAACATGAGGGATGAGTTATAGACTACACACTATTGGACTGTACATCCATTATCTTCCATTATTAACTTATAATTTGTATTGGAAGAATGTATATCTCATAAATGATCAAAAACACTTACAAGTAGACAACTTGGTCAAGAGTAAGAGGAATGAATAATATCTATATAGTACTCAAGTACTTACTATTGCACATCCAACATGATTAATGGAAGAAAAAACAGATCTTTGATGATAGATATCTCTTAGTACCTATGTTAGGCCATAAAAATCTTCAAGAAGGGATACATTGAGGTCAATCCCAATGAAAATAGAAATTGGGTATAATAATGTGCATAAATAAATCATTAAGGGAAAAATCGTAAATTTACCCAAAATTATAAATGTGCACGGTTTAACCACACTATATTCAAAAATATGAACAAATCACATACATGTACCTTGAAAAAATGGGGCACTCATGTATTTTGGCTACATTGTTAGGGAAAGTGTGAGAAAACTATGTGGTAAGGCACTTTCAGAAAAATAATGCCACCCACACTGTTAACTCTAGCCATGCATCCTCCCCACATTGTTTACTACAAACCATGTCCAAGACCTAGTTCTAACACAATGATGTGATTTATTCTCAGAACAAGCCATAGTCACCCATTAGAACATTTAAATCTCATTAAGCTACCATATTAGTTCCAAAATAAAGACTTCTACTGTAATTTAAATAATTCATTCATGAAGAAAAACCCATAATCTTAAAATTTGTGCCCATGTTTAATAAATGTGTAATCAAAAATATTATTTATATTCTTCTACATTTTTTAATGAAAATATTACCCATTGGTGAATTTTTATTAAATTGTATGAAAATAAAAAAACATCATAAATGTGAGGTACATTTTGACATCTCAGAAAAATGTATGAGAATAATGTTTTTTTAACTATAGGTCATGAATTAATTTTTATGTTTTTAAAAAGCCATAATTCCATGAAGATTCCTATTAAATATTTCAATAATATTTTCAATGTAATTAGGTTCATTTAAATGTATTTTCATTTTGAGAAAAAAAAAACAATTTTGAAAAATAAAGGATATTTTCCTCAAGAATTAATTTCAAGTGTTCTATCAAATGATTTTCAGTCTTAATGGAATTCAGTAATTGTGGTATGATTCATGTATATTATTCATATTATTACTATCATTTGATTGTGTTTATGATGGAATTATATTTATGAAACATATTTATTGTACATGGATTATCTTATGACAGAATGAGTTTTATGTAACCCATCATATTCATTATGTTATTCAATGAGGAATAATATATGTTCTTATGGAACACATAAATATGGTTTCATTAGTAGATGTGTGGGGCCTATATCTACCTATATTCCATTGGGTTATGATTTATATCTCATGAGTTAGATAGAGATAGGATGAAAAATTATATTATATCATTAATACTTGTTTAGAAAGGGTTTTAATGACGGTTCTGTAACATAGGGCTTGGAGGTGGACTAAACTCAGTTTGAATATTTACCTTATACACTATGATGGTCTTGGAAATGATTCATGAGAAATATGTAATGATTATCTATTTATATTTTTATTCCAAAAACTCTATGTCTTATGTTTTTACTTGTGATAGTATTTTAATTTATTATATATGAAATTGTATGATTCATACCATGAAATGATATCAAGATATTTTATATAAAAGCAATGTTTTTCAAATGTTATGTTCTTAGTTCTTATGACTATGATATGATTTATATCACCCATTTATACCCTAACATAGAATCCAATATTCCAATTTTTTATTTGTTTTGTCAGGTTATGATGAAGGGTATTATGTAATATATTTAAAAAGGGGTCTTGTTATAGTTGAATAAGTAGGATACATTGTAGATGTCGTATTGAAATGTTGATTATCATTCCATGTTTCTATATAAAGAACTCATACATTGTCCTAGAATGGTTTACCATGTTTTTTATGAATATTTTTCAATTTTAATATAAAATCTGAGTACGTAAGTTGATTTTCATCAAAAATATTTAATGGTAAAAAATATTAATTCTATGTTAAATGGTATGAAATATTGTTTTAAAGTAATTGAAATTATATAATCAATGAAATTATTATTATATTAAATTCATATTTGAGAATTCCTTTTTTTAATACATAAATAAATATAAAATATAAAATGTTTTATATTTTATAATAAAAAATGAAATTATTTGATAGCATTATTCTTTTTTATTGTGATTTAATTTATTCTTAAAATTAAATATAAATTTATATTAAAAATTAAAAGATTATATTATATATTAATTCATAATAAAATTGAAGTAAATCTAAATTTTTAAACAGGTGAATTGTGATATTGGGTTTCATGGTATAAGGGTTTTCATTTCTGGGGTCTGTTCGAGTCAAGAGAGGCAGGGTCCATAGTAGAGCCTATGTAAACACTATCATGGTACAGGTCAAACATGGTGAGTTTGAATTTTCCGAGTACCATGAATCAAGTACTGACGTGGTGAACCAACCAAGACATGTGGGAAAATTTTCTTTTGGGGTTCGGGGAAAGGATGATTGACTGTGAATTTTCTTTAAGAAGGCTTGATCAATGTCGTGTGGAGGTTTTGAATGGGATATGGGGAAAATGATATTCAATTTCTGAGATCTTCCTCACAACATCCAGATCTGCAATATGTTGTGTTTTTAATAAATATAGGTGTTCGAAAAACATATCATTATCATATGAAAATTATTGATTATATATTTATATCTGTTTTATTAATCATTCTCCATTAAATGACTATTTTAGTCTTTTTTGGTTTTTCATGTATTATTAGTTACCTATTTTACATCATTTAGTTTATTTTTTTGAATCGTTTTCTATTTTCTTCATAGGATATCATTATTTTTTTTTTCTACTTTCACTGCATAAATAATTATAATGGTTTAATGATTTTAATCGACATTCCCACATTTCCATCATGTTTTGTCTCTTTGATACAATGATTTGTGATAATACTTCATCAACTATTTTTTCCGCTCTATCCATGGTTGTATTCATCCATTATTAATTCAAAAAATTGAATTATATGTTATTTTTATTTTTGTTCAAATTTCATTTAATTTCATGTTGATTATAATTTAATTTGTAGTGTGATCACTGCAACAAAAAATAGTAAATCTACAAAAATATGGGATACAATTATTGTACTCTATGTGAGGATAGCAAGGAATGTAGTTACCTCTTCTTTCTTTACAATATATATATTTTCCAATTCTATGAATATGGGTGTTGAGCAGTGGCAACAAGAATAAGAACAAGTTAATCCTCACAGTAAACCGGTATACAAAATAATAACTTTCATGTATTTATTTTTTTGAAATTTTATTTTAGTAAGGTAATTTATTATCATTATAAATATCTAACTTTAGGAATTACCTTTCATTGAAATTATTGTTTTCAATTAAGTATATCTTCAAAATATGTATTATCGAGTTCTTATTTATGTCTTTTACAGCTATTAATTATTTATTAAAGATATTTTATTATTATTTAATGTATATAATTTATGAATATATAATATATCTATAATTTAGGTCTATTTTTAAGGGATTATATTTTATTAAAAAAATTAAAAATATTATCTTCATGTTTAAATTTATTCATTAATAAATTTATGTTTTTTCTAGGTATTTCATTCTTTAAAAATTCACTATTGAGAAATGAAAATAATTATCTCCATGAAATATTAAATTAATTTACATTTTTGTGAAGGAAATAATTATATTTTAATTATTACATAAATTTATATTAGAATTTTTTTATTAAATAGGTATATTATGATACCATTTTATGTTTTTTATTTTTAATAAAAACTACCATTTATAATATATACAAACATGCACAACCATCTATATCACATGATTTATATTGAATGGACTTAATTTATAATTCAATCAATATCATGCATTCATTAGTATTTTGAATAGGTCATTTTATCTATGAAACTACGTTTGAAATTGTTTTTTGAGTTTTATTAATGAAATAATATTTCATGAATGTGAATAATTCTTATATTAATATTCTTGTTATCTATGAAATTATGAAAATTAGTAATATTCAGATTATCAGAATCTAGAAAATTATCTACTATGAAATATATTTATATACCAATATATTTATACATAAACCCATGCATATATATATATATGTGTGTGTGTGTGTGTGTGTGTGTGTCTGAATATTATTCAATGAATTTTAAATAAGAAAACCCAGTGAAAAATGAATATAATAGTTTAATAAAAATAATAATAATAATAAAATAAGGCAAATAAAATTTTTAAATAAGGTATGAAATTTTGGAGTGAACACATCTTTTTACAAATGGGTAGGACCAATATATCCTTCAATGTATCAACATAGTGTTTTTTTAAATGGTTCCATATTATTTTAAGAAATAATTAGTGGATTAATTTTTAACATAATATTTATGGATATATATTTTCACGTGGTATAATATCCTAATGTGTAATAAATTTTGGTAATGTTTTCAAGAATTATTTTTAATTGTTTTTCAAAATTATTTTCAATATATTTTCTAATGTTTTTCTTAAAATTTATTTTCAATGGATGTTTTCATAGAAGGTACTCAACGATTTTACAACCCCTATTTGGAAATTTTTAGGCTCATACCTTATTTTGAAATGTTTTCCATTGATATATAGTCTAATTTTATAGAACATAGAATGGAAAAGTTCCTCTATTGTATAATGTGTTTAGTATTTTTACCATTATCATTATTTAATAATACACAACATTTTTATATCACGGAATATGTAATTGTGGGTTCGAGAAGTTATAATTGGTATCCCAGGAATGGTCTTGACAACTTTAAATATTATTTATTGTCATTTGAGAAAATCCAAAATATATGCGATATAATTTTATTTTGAAAATTAATTTTACTTATGAAATATATATTTAATTACTTCTAAAGCGGAAAATTCTTAATATTATTAAATCTGATGAATTAATTTTGGGGATCTAATTCATTTATGTTGTGGATAATATAACATCTAGTGAAATGGAAATAGTAATTTCATTAATTATTTATTTAGAAAATTGTTTATAATAAAATTAAATCAAAAAAACAAGATTAAATATGTAATATGAAATCATAAAACGTTATTTATTTTCAAAAAATAATAATATAATTAATCTAATAATTATTATTACAACATCATTCTAATAAAATTTTATTGAAATTAATTTCTATTAGTTTATTTTATTTTTTATTCCAAATTTCATTTTTTTAACTAAGTTTTTTTTTAAATGTAATATTATTATCAATAATGATTATAAGTTTACATTATTGTATTTTATTTTTGTAATAAAATCATGCATTGTTTTAGTAAATTTTAACATTAAAAATGATATATATATATTCATTATCACTAGTTATTTTAGAAAATCAAGATTTTTACTGATTATTATGAAATTAATGTTTATAGAATCAATTATATTTAAATAAAAAACATTGTAATACTAAATAGAATGGTAGAAAATATTGTTTTTACTGATGTAAATATTTATAATTTATGTAATTATAAAAATAATAATAAACATTATATGAGAATTCATTTTTTAATAATTATGTAAATATAAAATATATAACATGTTAAATTATAAAAAATGAAACAATTTAAGATAATATTGAATTTTTATGACGAATTTATTTAGTTATATAATTATATTTACATATATATTAAAACATGTATATATTAGTAAAAATTAATTTTTAATTCAATTAAAATAATTTAAAAAAAATTATGGTCAATCGTGAAATTGAGCTTCACAGTTTAAGGGTTTTCATTTATGAGGTTTGGTTGAGTGGAGTGAGAGATGATATGTAGTAGAGTCTATGTCATGAATAATGTAGGGAATGGTATAACATGAAATTCTCGAATTTATAGAGCACCTTGAATCGATTGTAGAGGGTGGGATCTGGTGACGTTAAAGGGTTTGTGTGTAGTTGAGGGGTTCGAGAAAAAATGATTGACCTCTTATAACATTTTTGAATTTCAAATCAGTGTGGTTTGAGGGTTCCAAATTTGATATGGGGGAAAAGGCCATCTATATTTTAGATCAACCTCACATCATACATATCTTCAATTAGGTGTGCTTTTATGGATTTATTTGTTTGAAAATCATATCATTGTCGTATGCAATGTACTTATGCCCATTGACTTTCGTTTTCATGAATTTGTCTCCATAAAATGACGATTTTAATCTTATTAGTTTGTTTGTTGTGTTATTGGTTATATATTTTACATTATTTATGTCATATTTTTGAAACAGTTTTTCTTATTTTCAAAGGATATCATCATATGATTTCTGCTTTTTTTGTTGAACCATTGCTATGTAAAATAATATAACCTTTTAATATTATTTATTTACTTTTCATCATTACTATATGGTTTTTTCTCCATTAATAAATTTTCATGATGATGCATAATCAACCAGTAGATTTTTCTTTTTCATCAATGGCAGTATTAATCCTCCATTCATTCAATATATTCAGTTTGGTGTCATTTTCATTTTTTTGAATGCCCTGTAATTACCAGTGGATTAGAATTTAATTTGAAGTGTGAGAATTGTAATATATAAATAATTTTTTCTTAGAGAATATGTGAAAATATTAGTTCCCAATGTGTTTGAGACTAGGAAAGAATGATTTAGAATAGTCCTTCCTTCCCTCATATATAAGTTCAAATTCTGAGATAATGAGAGTTGAGCATTTTTTAATAATAATAAGAACATGCACTTTTTCACATCAAACTATTAAGGGAAATACTTACAATTCTATATTATTTATTTAAAATATTATTTTAGTAAGGTAATTAATTATTACTATATGTCTTTTACTTTTAAATTTATAATTGTTAGGAATTAATATTTTCATTTATGTATTTATCAAAAACATTTTTTATCATGTTCTTGTTTATTCTATTTTGTAGGAAATCAATTTTTATTTACATGAAAAATTTATACTCTAATCTTTATATTTTATAAATATATCATATTTCCATGAATACTTCATATTCAATTGATTTTGTTTTTATTAAAAAAATAATAAATTTTAACATCATGTTTAATTTAATTCATATGGAATAATTTAATTTATTTACAATGATTGATTCTTCAAAATTAGATTATTTAAAGAAAAAATGATAATTTCCTTCCAATAATTATTTTCATTTGATTCTTTTATTTGTAAATAATTATCTATCAATTAATCTATAAAATAATATATTAAAAATTATTATTAATAATTTCAATTATGATATCATATAATGTATATTATTTTAAATAAAAACTATTGTAGAAAGTTTGTAGATACATGCACAACCATGTATGTCACATGTTTTATAATATATATCCATATTCTGCAATACCTGATATATCATTCATGCATTTTTATAATTAATTAACCATATTTAATTTGTAAACTATTTTTGAAATGGTTTTAAGAGTTTAATGAATGAAATGCTATTTCATGAAGGTTAATTATTCATTTTTGAAATTCAATTTATAAAACAAAAGATTAAAAGTTTTATGAATAATATATTTAGAATCTATAAAATGGTCAATTAAGATATATATTAATATATAACTATATATATATATGTATATGAATATGATTTCATGAATTTTAAGGAAAAAAACAAATGGAAAATCAATATAATATTTAAGGAATAATAAAATGATTTTCATAAAATCCAGAACATGAACTCCTTATATATTGTAGGGAATTTGGGTGTGTAACCAAACATGGACAACTTTGTAGGCCCTTGGAATAACACGCCCATTCAATGATATTATGAATAATGATAGTGTAATTTCAGGATATTATATTTACTCTTTATTACCCTTTAAGACCATTTTACTATTTTATAATAAATTAAAGACGCAAATTTTCATAACGGCAAAAAATAAAAGAAAAATTTTACATAATTTTGACCTTCAAATCCCTAATATTAAATCCATTTTTAAAAATACAAAAAACCAAATTTTGAATAATTATTTTACAATTAATCTCAATGTGGGAATGATAAAACATGTTTTAAATGTTAAATCATTTCAGAAGATTGAAATCAATTTTCAACTCATCTCAATGTATAATTAACTAAATGACCAACATTATATTAAATGATAAAAATATAATAAATTTATACTTTAATCCATTGAATATTTTTAAATAACCATTTAATTTTATACAGTGGATTAAATTGTTTTGAATTAATATCTATTATATTCTTACTATTAATCAAAATTTAATGTTATTTGAAAATCATCAAAAGTAAATTTTTATATCAAACTTTTGAAGAATATGTTTATTTTTTCATATGAACATTAATAATGTGTAAAAAAAGTTAATTTAAAATGGGTTTCCATTAAAGAGATTTATGATTACATTTTGAAAAATTATAAGTTTTTATACATAAAATATGATTAATTCATATCCTATTACTAAAATATAAATTCAAGGAATATCAAAAATATTTTATTGAATATATATCATATATATTACATTAATTTCTAGAAATATTTTTAAACCAATTAATTTGTTAATAAAAAATTAAATATTTATTTTACATTTAATTGGTTTATATTTTTCATCAATAATTGGTAGACTATGAATTCGCCATAAATTTTAAATATTTTGTAATATTTATTCTTTCTTACCAAAGATCTTGGTTATAATGATGATTTTATACTAATTTATTCTCATTGTTCATTTAAACTCATTATTTCATATAATGAATGTCATTAATGTATTAAAATCATTTAATGATAAAATGTCATAAAAACATATAAGTGTAACATTATACCCATTTTAATTGAATTTCCACTAGAAAATCGTCACATGGACACATTCAGATGAGGATACCACATCTTCATGATATCCTCAGGTTCCCACATAGCTTCTCCATATTGGTTGTTATGTTCTAAAATATTAACCAAGAGATTAGTTTTTTTCCCTAGAAATTTTTCACTATTGTAACATCCCAAGTAAGTAATGAATAATATATATTTTTATCTATGTCTATTAATGAATTAGATAGTGTTTTTGAGGCTTAAAATATAAATAAATACAATCTTAAGCATATAATACTCTAATATTTTTAAAATATTATTTTACTGTCTTTTGATGGCAAGCCATTTTTAAATCTATCTTTTGACAATTTTATAAGCTATGTTTGTCAAAATAAACTTATTCTTTATGATTGGGACATCAAAATTTACTTTGTGTGATTTTTTGGTATTTTTCTGACAATGTTCATTTTTTAATGAATAGTGAGAAATTCTGCATTATACATCAAAACTGCTTTTTAATCTAATTTATTTATATGATTAGATTATCCATTGAATTGGTTTTAAAGTGAAATAAGAATATATTTTTACCATTTAATCCAATATTGGTCATTGGAATCAATTTCACTTGGAAATTGGACTTAAACTGGTGTCAATCTTTTGATACTTATTGTTTTATAAAAACACACTTTTTGTCATGACATCGGGAATTAATTATTAAATTAATTATTGTAACTTATATGATTTGAATTTTTTAAAATATACATCATTTTTCAATTCATAATATCAAATATAGCTTAGGGTGATGTTTTGGTATCTTTCTGAAAAACTTCAATTTTTGATGAATAGTGAAACCACTAAGTGGTAGTAAAAGAAACTGATTTTTTCGTTTAAATGAATTTTTACCACCACTGTGATTTTATTTTCAAAAATCCTAAATACATGGTTGTCATTAAGAAGTAAAATTTTGTTCAATTAGATTAAAATAATTTTTTGTTGAATAGTAACTTTTATGTTTTTAATCGCGATTAGTGGTAATTAGTGTAGTTTAAGGTAAAAATAATGTTTTAATAGTACGAAATGAGCTTGACACATTTCCTACCCTCTTTTTATGTGTCATTTCCGACCAATAAAATCCATGGGACTACATGGGGACCCCATGGAGCCACTTTGGTAGGAAAATGACATAAATAACTTTTTATTTAATGAAAATGTAAAAATGACACAAACATAATATGTTTTACGAAAACAATTTTTAAATGGGGTTATACAAGTAATATTTTTGACTATAAATATTCATTGGAAATCTAAAATTATTTCCTACATCATAGTAGTTTTTTTATAATTTTTAGACTTTATATAAATTAAATTATTTATGACATCATGATGATGCAGTGATTACCTCATTAATAAAGGATTTAAATAAAATGAGAATATAATGTAAAATCTATGATCTAAACATGTCCAAAACCAATTGTGTGGGTATATTTCGAACCCGTATCACCTTATCCTCCAATTATATCAATGTGGGACATGTTAAATCCGAAACTCATTTTCAAATAATATAATATTTCTTTACTTTCCAAAAGTGCCCCTCCTCTCCTCTTATAAAAGGCCCCCACCTCTACCTCCTTACCCACACTTCCAAAGACTTTGGTTCGGCAAACCCATTCCCATTTTGTCTCTAAAATTTCCTCTATTATTCATTGAAGCCTCACTTTGGGAAGAATTATTCCCAATGAATCCTTTGAGCTCAAACCAAAGGGAGTTACCCGATTTTAAGGTAATGTCTTCACTTGAGTCCTTTTGTTTTATTTTGCTTCTCCAACCCTCTAAACTCTTTTTATTCAATTATTTTGTAACAAATCCAGTATCTTCACTATACTATAATGTTTTTATAAGAATATTCATGCTAAACTTACACACACCTACATCTAATGGATAAATAACATACTGTTTCCGTGGATGGTGAATTTATGCCTCCCGAAACGATGATTGTTCAAAATTCTTTTAACACCTTAAAAGATGGACATTAATATGTCAATATATTTATATATGATATATGATATGTTTATGTTTTCCTTATTCTTCTGTATTTTTCATATTGTTGATACCTTTATGGTTTCCATTATGGGTAAATGCGATATCTTCATTTAAGGAAGTGCAGACTATCACCCCCTCAAAGTGATTTGATTCGTTAAATACCATATGTGGGACGTATATAGGATGGAACTATGATATTATATATGATATTATACTGTAATTATAATATACCTTTATATCATTATGATTCCATTCTATAAAATACGAAATAGAAATGAATGTAGCGTTCATGCGTACGCACAGCTTACCATCTCCATGAACGGTGCATTTCATTTCGTACCTCTAAATGATTATGTAATATTATAAATTCATGTATATACTGGATACATATGATATATATGATATATACATCATGATTATAATTCTGGATATAATGGATACATGAAAAACTTGTAATTATAAAGGGTTTATTTTGACTCAAGTACCAATTATCGTTAAAACGACCGTTATTAACTTAAATAATTACATAGTGTTCATGACATGACAATAAGTGATATAAAAGGAATAATTAACATGAAAAAGGTTCTTAAGAAAGTATAAATTAACTCAAGTTTATTATTCAGGACATTAAAAACGATCGTGTCAAGTCGGACCCGAGGTATGGGTCTTCGTCTCAATCTCTTTTCAATGAGGCATATTTTGTTTTATACAAAACCTTCTTTTATATGGTGTATAAACCCCTTTGACTTTTAAGTTTATTCAAAAGGAATTTTTTATATGAAGTGTTTACTAAATAAAAAAAGAGAATGTTCTTGTCGTACGTATGCGTTGACAACGACTTCTCCGCTGCCGTGACCATTATTTGAGTTTCGGCTTCCTCTACAAGCCATACTTTCTTTTTAAAGGAAAAATAAATACCATGTTTTACTTTTCTTTTATTTTGGTATTGAAAATGGTTTTCATAATGTTTTTATATTAATGTGTTGTATTGATATCTTTTTATTGAAAGGTGGAAATGTTATGTTTCCTTTATGCATGTTTTATATGATACGATAATGTTGAGGTTCTTGGACATTATTATGAAGACGGGTGGTTCCGTGATAAACTAAGGGCGGGTGAGCCCGATATAACTCTCCAATGAATTGGGTAACGCGAAGGAGTGAAATGTTAAGGTTTCTCCGAAGAGATTTAGGGAATATAATGTGATGGGTATTCCAAACGTAACCAAGAGGGTTACTCCCTACGTAAGAATGTTATGAATGCCTCAAGTTACCATTATGTCTTATGATTTCTATGATTTATTCATGATTTGATGAGGTATGTTAAAGTTATTATGTTTTATGGTTAAAGTATGATTTCATTATTATGAATATATGTACCCATGTTTCCTTTCCATATTTTAATATCCCTTACTGAGATTTTTATGCTCATCCCAAGTTTTTTGAAATTTTTTTCACATGTCAAGGGAATGGTACGTGATATGATGATAGTGTCAAGGAACTGTCAAGAAAGAATCCATGTTTTATTTTAAATATGTTTCCATTTATGGGAAAGAAGAATACTATCTTTATGTAACCACTTTGTTTATATGTGGAATGTAATCCAAGTTCTATGATCTAATTCTCTAAAACTCTAAACCCAAAAAGATCTTCAATGTGTAATCTTGTAATAACACAAGATTAAGTAAGGTTTAAGGCTGGGGCCTTATAGTTGGTATCAGAGGTCGGTTTAGATAACTTTAGGAGTTAGAATTATATTAAATGATTATCCAAATTTCTTTTGAAATGATATAGCATTTGAAGATTACCATGTTGCTTCATCTAAAACATGTTTGTTCAGAATGGTTTTTCGAAGAGGAAACAGGGAAGCAGTGCTAGGAAGGCATACAGAAGAAAATAACATTCTGAATCAGCATCCTGAGATGGTCGGAATTGGAACTGAACAATTTGTTGCAGTAATGGCACAGTTGACTCAAGCGATAAATGGCGGTGGTATCCATGCACGAGACCAGCCAGATCAACCTCAGAGGAACATGTCAGTGGTTGAACATTTCATGAGGCAACATCCTCTATCATTCGGAGGATCATCTGACCCTATGCTAGCTGAAGGGTGGATTAAAGCATTGGAGAAGATTTTCGATGTCATGGGGTGTTCAGACAATCAAAAGGTTAGTCTTGCTATTTATCTTTTGGAGGGTGAAGCAGATCAGTGGTGGTCGATGGTTAAAAATATCAGGGACGCTGATGAGATTGATGCTCTCGACTGGGATGAATTCAATTGTATGTTTCTTGAGAATTATTTTTCTAAGGCTGTTAGACTTAGGATGGAAAAACACTTCTTGGAATTGAGGCAAGAGGAAGACTCAGTGGATGCCTATGAAGAAAGGTTCACTCGATTGGAAAGGTATGCTCCAAATTTTATCCGAGACCTTGATAGTAAAATAAATCGTTTTTACTCAGGATTAAAGCCAAAATATCGAAGGGCATTATCTTCTCGTGAGTTTTAAATTTATGAAAAGCTTGTTCGGTGTGATGAGAAGGTGGAAATGGAGTTTGTCGATGATCAAGTATTCTATAACAACCAACAGAAGAAGAGACCGAGGTGGCAGTAGAAAGGTAAGAATTCTTCAAAAAAGTCCGATGGTAAGAAAAATAAGTTTCTAGTTTGTGATAAATGTGGCAAAAGGCATGATGGGGAATGTCTTCTGAATTCTGGAAAGTGCTATCGATGTGGTAAGATGGGACATAAGGCTCGTGATTGCACTGAAAAATATCAGGGTGATGGTAAGACCAAATTTTATTTACAATTAGTGAAATTTTATAAGTGCAATGAGATGGGTCACTATGAAAACGAGTGTCCAACAAAGAGCTTGAGTGATGGGAAGCAGTTATACTATAAGCAGAAAGGGGTGGTGAAATCCTTTGCAACTACTTCACCAGATGTCGGGCCGTCAAATGAAGTTGTATCAGGTACTTTGGTTGTTTTTTCATATAATGCCAGTGTGTTGTTTGATTCGGGGTCTACACATTCTTTCATCTCTGAAACCATTTATAGTAAAATGGGAATACCATCTCAAGAAAAGACTCCTAAAATTTTTGTAAAAACACCTGGGGGAAATGTTGAGGCAAAAATAATTTATAAGAATCTTCCTATCTTTATCTGTGGAAAGAACCTAATTGAAAACCTTTTTGTTTTACCACTAGTAGAGTTTGATGTTATCCTAGGTATGGATTGGCTCTCTATTTACCATGCTAAGATTGACTGTAGAGCTAAAGAAGTTTCTTTTCATAAAGACATTCATTTTGTGTACAAGAATGAACCCTTACTGTTGATAACTTATCTAGAGGCCAAGAAACTTGTAAAAGATGGAAATGAATGTTACCTTGCACAAATCATTAAAAATAAAGGAACTGTTCAGATTAATGATGTGCCAGTGTTAAATGAGTATCATGATGTTTTTTCCTGATGAGTTGCCTGGAATAATACCAGATCGGGAAGTTGAGTTTACTGTCGACTTAGTTCGTGATGCTAAGCCAATTTCAAAACCCCCTTATCGAATGGCTCAAATTGAACATTTAGAGTTGAAGGAGCAATTGCAAGATTTATTAGAGAAAGGTTTCATTCGACCTAGCATGTCACCATGGGGTGCTCCTGTTTTATTTGTTAAAAATAAATATGGTTCTATGAGACTTTGAATTTATTATAGAGCCTTGAATAACATCACTGTTAAGAAAAAAAATCCTTTACCTCATATCGATGATTTGTTTGATCAGCTCCAGTGAGCTCAGTTTTTTTCAAAGATTGACTTGAGATCGGGGTAACATCATCTGAAGGTAAAGGAGGAAGATATTCAGAAGACCACATTCCGTACAAGATATGGCCATTTTGATTTTGTAGTAATGCCTTTTGGGCTAACCAATGCACCTGCTGTATTCATGGACTTAATGAATAGAATTTTACATGAGATCATGGATAAGTTTGTGGTGGTTTTCATTGATGATATTTTGGTCTTTTCTAAATGTAATGTGGAGCCTGAAAGACATTTAAGGGTTATCTTGAAAACCATAAAAGAAAAGAAACTGTATGGAAAATTCAGCAAGTGTGAGTTTGGGTTGCAACAAATTTCTTTCCTTGGTCACATTGTTTCTAAAGATGGGATAACCATTGATCCTGCAAAAATAAAGGTTGTTGAACAATGGCCAAGACCCACAAATGAAATAGAGATTTGTATTTTCCTTGTGTTGGCAGGCTATTACCGAAGGTATGTTAGAAATGTTTCATGGTTATCTAGTCCAATGACTAAGCTAACACGAAAGGGTGTTAAGTTCATCTGGACAAAATAATCTGATGATTGTTTTCAGGAATTGAAAAGAAGATTGGTTAATGCTCCAGTTTTGGCACTACCTTCCAGGAATGGTGAGTTTGTTATATACAGTGATGCTTCATTGAAAGGAATTGGTTGTGTCCTAATGCAGAATGATCAGGTAATTGATTATGCTTCACGTCAGTTGAAAACTCAGGAGGTAAATTACCCTACACATGATTTGGAATTACCTGTTGTTGGTTTCTCTTTAAAAATTTGGAGGCATCATTTGCATGGAGTAAAGTTTGAAATATATACTGATCACAAAAGATTAAAGTATATATTCACTCAGAAAGAGTTAAACAATAGACAGAGGAGATGACTGGAATTAATCAAGGATTATGATTGTAAAATTCATTACCATCCGGGAAAAGAAAATAAAGTGGATGATGCTTTGAGTCGAAAAAGTAATGCCTCATTATCAATGTTTCATTTGGAATGTGATCCTTTGGTTAAGGAATTGATGAACTTTGGAATAGAAGTTTTTGGTGAAGGATGTTCTTCTATTTTGTTTCAGGTATCAGTGAATTCTTATCTATCAGACAGAATAAAGAAAGCACAGAAGCAAGATAGAGAGTTGCCGAAAAAGGTAGAGCTGGTTCAGAAAAATAAGT
The DNA here is from genome assembly GCA_963277665.1 of Viscum album. Classification (NCBI taxonomy): domain Eukaryota; kingdom Viridiplantae; phylum Streptophyta; class Magnoliopsida; order Santalales; family Viscaceae; genus Viscum; species Viscum album. The sequence continues at coordinate 604,230,337 of OY728157.1, forward strand.
TTCCGGAATTCATTACTGATAATGAATGCATTTTGATATTTGGGAAGTGATTGTGTGTGCCTTGTGATTCACAGATGAAGGGAGAGTTGTTATGTGAAGCTCATAGTTCTCCGTTTTCAGTTCATCCTGGCAGTACTAAGATGTACAGAGATCTGCTAGAGTATTACTGGTGGGATGGAATGAAAAGGGATATTGATGATTTTACTATGATGTGTTTGACTTGTCAGCAGGTTAAAGCAGAGCGGCAGTTACCTAAAGGGATGCTTCAGCCTTTACCAGTGCCAGAGTGGAAATGGGAGAATATATCCATGGACTTCGTTGTGGGATTTCCGAAGACCCCTCGAGGTAATAATGCAATCTGGGTTATTGTTGATCGCTTGACCAAGTCTGCTCATTTCCACGCTATACGCGATACTTTTTCCCTGGATCAACTTTACTGTTTGTATCTTAAAGAGATAGTCAGGTTACATGGAGTTCCTCTCTCCATTGTATCTGACCGTGATCCCAGGTTCACTTATAACTTTTGGAAAGGCCTTCAGAAGTTGTTGGGTACTGAATTAAATTTTAGAACAGATTTTCATCCTTAATCAGATGGGCAGTCAGAACGAACAATTCAGACCATGGAGGATATGCTATGAGCATGTTCGATGGATTACCAGGGAAGTTGGGACCAACATCTTTCTTTGGTTAAATTTTCATATAATAACAGTTTTCATTCCAGTATACAGATGGCACCATTTGATGTGTTATATTGGAAGCGGTGTCGAACTCCAGCTTTCTGGGATGAAGTGGGTGAAAGGAAGTTGATGGGACCAGAATTGGTAGAAGAGTTGGCATAAAAAGTTCAACTGATACAGAAACACATGAGAACAGCTCAGATCAGGCAGAAGAGTTATGCGGATAACCGGAGGAAGGATCTATCTTTCGAGGTAGGTGATCATGTTTTTCTCAAGGTTTCTCCTTGGAATAGTGTGATGAGATTTGGTAAGAAAGGAAATCTAAGTCCAAGGTTCATTGGACCATATGAAATTCTGTAGAGCGTTGGATCAGTTTCATACCGGGTGTCTTTACCTCCGAGTTTATCTCAGGTACACAATGCTTTTCATGTTTCAATGTTGAGAAAATATATGCCAGATCCATCTCATGTTTTGTGTCCAGAGGTAGTTCATCTGGAAAAGAACTTATATTATGAAGAACAACCGGTCCAAATTTTTGACCACAGGGAGCAAGTGTTACGGAATAAGGTGATTAATCAGGTAAGGGTTTTGTGGAAAAACCACATGATGGAAGAGGCAACATGGAAATCTGAAAATGCAATAAGGGATAAGTACCCCCATTTATTCGATAAGTAAATAAATTACGGGGAAGCAATTTTCTAAAGGGGGGAAGGATGTTACATCCCAAGTAAATAATTAATAATTTATATTTTTATCTATGTCTATTAATGAATTAGATAGTGTTTTAGAGGCTTAAAATGAAAATAAATCCAATCTTAAGCATGTAATACTCTAATATTTTTAAAAGATTGTTTTACTGCCTTTTGATGGAAAACCATTTTTAAAAATCTCTTTTGAAAATTTTATAAGCTATGTTTGTAAAAATAAACTTTTTCTTTATGATTGGGACATCAAAATTTACTTTTTGTGAATTTTTGGTATTTTTCTAACAATGATCATTTTTTAATGAATAGTGAAAAATACTGCATTTTACATCAAAACTGCTTTTTAATCTAATTTATTTATATGATTATATTATATTTTTAATTGGTTTTAAAGTGAAATTAGAATATATTTTTACCATTTAATCCAATAGTTGTCATAGGAATCAATTTTACTTTGAAATTGGACTTAAACTAGTGTCAATCTTTTGATACTTATTGTTTTATAAAAACACGGTATTTGTCATGAAAATGGGAATTAATTATTAAATTAATTAATTTAACTTATATTATTTGAATTTTTTAAAATTGACATCATTTTTGAATTCAGAATATCAAATATAGCTTAGGGTGAAGTTTTGGTATCTTTCTAAAAAACTTCAATTTTTGATGAATAGTGAAACCACTAAGTGGTAGTTAAAGAAACGGATTTTTCGTTTAAATGAAATTTTACCACCTCAGTGATTTGATTTTCAAAAATCCAACATAAATGGTTTTCATTAGGAAGTAAAATTTGGTTCAATGAGATTAAAATAATTTTTTTGGTGAATAGTAACTTTTATGTTTTTAATCGCGATTAGTGATAATTAGTGTAGTTTAAGGTAAAAATAATTTTTTAATAGTATGAGATGAGTTTGACACATGTACTACCCTCATTTTATGTGTAATGGAAAACCACTAAAATCAATGGGTCAACTTGGGGACCCCATGGAGCCACATTGGTTGGGAAATGACCAAAAAACTTTTTATTTAATGAAAAAGTAAAAATGACACAAACATAATATGTTTTACGAAAACAATTTTTAAATGGGGTTATACAAGTCATATTTTTTACTATAAATATTAATTGGAAATCTAAAAATATTTCCAACATCATAGTATTTTTTTTATAATTTTTAGACTTTAAATAAATTAATTATTTATGACATCATGATGATGCAGTGATTACCTCATTAATAAAGGATTTAAATAAAATGAGAAGATATTGTAAAATCAATGACCTACACATTTCCAAAACCTATTGGGTGTGTATATTTCGAACCCTTATCACCTTATCCTCGAATTATAACAATTTGAGACCTTTTAAATCCGAAACTTATTTTCAAATAAAGTAATATTTCTTTACTATCCAAGAGTGCCCCTCCTCTCCTCTTATAAAAGGCCCCCACCTCTACCTCCTTACCCACACTTCCAAAGACTTTGGCTCGGCCAACCCCTGCCCATTATGTCTCTCCACTTCCCTCTCTTAATCACTGAATCCTCACATTGGGCATAAGTCTTCCCAAGGTAGCCTTTTAGCTCAAACCAATGGGAGTTACCTGATTTTACGGTAATGTCTTCTCTTGAGTCCTTTTGTTTTATTTTCCTTCTCCAACCCCCTAAACTCATTTTATTCATTTCTTTTGTAACAAATCCAGTATCTTAAATATACTAGGATGTTGTTATAAAAAGGATTCGAGCTACACTTACACACACCTAAATCTAATGGTTAAATAACATTTTGTTTCTCTGGATGGTGCATTTATGCCTCCCGGAACGATGATTGTTCAACATTATTTTAACACCCTAAAAGGTGGCCATTAAGATGTCACTATATTTATATATGATATATGATATGTTTATGTTTTCCTTAAGATTCTGTATTTTTCATTTTGGGCATACCTTTATGGTTTCCATTATGGGTAAACGCGATATCTTCATTTAAGGAATTGCGGACTACCGCCCCCTCAAAGTGATTTGATTTGTTAAATACCATATGTGGGACGTATAAAGGATAGAACTATGATATTATATATGATATAATACTGGAATTATAATATACCTTTATATCATTATGATTACATTATATAAAATACGAAATAGAAATGAAAGTAGTGTTCATGCGTACGCACGACTTACCGTCTCCATGAATGGTGCATTTCATTTCTTACCTCTAAATGATTCTGTAATATTATAAATGCACATATATACTGGATACATATGATATATATGATATATACATCATGATTATAATTCTTGATATAATGGATACATGAAAAACTTGTAATTATAAAGGGTTTATTTTGACTCAAGTACCAATGATCGTTAAAACGACTGTTATTAACTTAAAAAATTACATAGTGTTCATGACCTGGAAATAAGTGATATAAAAGGAATAATGAACTTGAAAAGGGTTCTTAAGAAAGTATAAATTAACACAAGTTTATTATTCAGGACATTAAAGAATGATCGAGTCAAGTCGGACCCAAGGTATGGGACTTCGTCTCAATCTCTTTTCATTGAGGCATATTTTGTTTTATACACAACCTTCTTTTATATGGTGTATAAACCCCTTTGACTTTTACGTTTATTCAAAAGGAATCTTTTTTATACGAAGCATTTACTAAATGACAAAAGGGAATGTTTTTGTCAATCGTATGCGGCGACAACGACTTCTCCGCCGCTGTGACCATTATTTGAGTTTCGGCTTCTTCTACAAGCCATACCTTCTTTTTTAAATGAAAAATAAATACCATGATTTAATTTTCTTTTATTTTGGTATTGATAATGGTTTTCATAATTCTTTTATATCAATGTTTTGTATTGATATCTTGTGATTGAAAGGTGTAAATGTTATGCTTCCTTTATGCATGTTTTATGTGATACGATTTTGTTGAGGTTCTTCGGCATTATTATGAAGACGGGTGGTTCTGTGATAAAATAAGGGCGGGTGACCACGATATAGCTCTCCAATGCAATGGGTAACGTGAAGGAGTGAAACATTAAGGTTTCTCCGAAGATATTCAGGGAATATACTGTGATGGGTATTCCAAACGTAACCAAGAGGGTTACTCCCTACGTAAGAATGTTATGAATGCCTCAAGTTACCTTTATGTCTTATGATTTCTATTATTTATTCATGATTTGATGAGGTATGTTAAAGTGCTTATGTTTTATGGGTAATTTATGATATCATTATTATGAATATATGTACCCATGTTTCCTTTCCATATGTTCATATCCCTTACTTAGCTTTTTATGCTCATCCCAAGTTTTTTGAAATGTTTTTCACAAGTCAAGGGAAAGGTACATGATATGATGATAGTGTCATGTAAGTTTCAAGAAAGAATAAATGTATTATTTTAAATATGTTTCCATTGATGGGAAAGAAGAATACTATCTTTATGTAACCACTTTGTTTATATGTGGAATGTAATGCATGTTCTATGATCTAATTATCTAAATCTCTAAACCCGAAAAGATCCTCAATGTGTAATCTTGTAATAACTCAAGATTAATCATGGTTTAAGGCTAGGTCCCTATAGTTGGTATCAGAGGTCGGTTTAGATAACTTTAGGAGTTAGAATTCTATTAAATGATTATCCATTTTTTTTAAATGATATAGCATTTGAAGATTACCATGTTGCTTCATCTATGACATGTTTGTTAAGAATGGTTTTCCGAAAAGGAAATAAGGAAGCAGAGCTAGGAAGGCATACATAAGAAAATAACCGTCCGAATCAGCATCCTGAGATGGTCGGAATTGGAACTGAATAGTTTTTTGCAGTAATGGAGCAGTTGACTCAAGCGATAAATGGCATTGGTATCCATGCACGAGACCAGCCAAATCAACCTCAGAGGAACATGTCAGTGGTTGAACATTTCATGAGGAAACATCCTCCTTCATTCAGTGTATCATTTGACCCTGTGCTAGCTGAAGGGTTGATTAAAGCACTGGAGGAGATTTTCTATGTCATGGGGTGTTCAGACAATCAAAAGGTTAGTCTTGCTTTTTATCGTTTGGAGGGTGAAGCAGATCAGTGGTGGTCGATGGTTAAAAATATCAGGGACGCTGATGAGATTGATACTCTCGACTGGGATGAATTCAAAGGTATGTTTCTTGAGAAGTATTTTCCTAAGATTGTTAGACTTAGGATGGAAAAACAATTCTTGGAATTGAGGCAAGAGGAAGAATCAGTGGCTACCTATGAAAAAAGGATCACTCGATTGGCAAGGTATGCACCAAATTTTATCCGAGACCTTGATAGTAAAATCAATCATTTTTACTCAAGATTAATGCCAAAATATAGAAGGTCATTAGCTTCTCGTGAGTTTAAAAGTTATGGGAAGCTTTTTCGGTGTGCTGAGAAGGTGGAAATGGAGTTTTTCGATGATCAAGTGTTCTATAACAACCAACAGAAGAAGAGACCGAGGTGGCAGGAGAAAGGTAACAATTCTTCAAAAAAGTCTGATGGTAAGAATAATAAGTTTCTAGTTTGTGATAAATGTGGAAAAAGGCATGTTGGGGAATGTCTTCTGAATTCTGGAAAGTGCTATCGATGTGGTAAGATAGGACATAAGGCCCGTGATTGCACTGAAAAATATCAGGGTGATGGTAAGACCAAATTTTATTTACAGTTAGTGAAATTTTATAAGTGCAATGAGATGGGTCACTATGAAAACGAGTGTCAGAAAATGAGCTTGAGTGATGGGAAGCAGTTATACTACAAGCAGAAAGGGGTGGTGAAATCCTTTGCAACTACTTCAGCAGATGTCGGGCTGTCAAATGAAGATGTATCAGGTACTTTGTTTGTTTTTTTAGATTATGCCAGTGTGTTGTTTGATTCGGGGTCTACACATTCTTTCATCTCTGAAACCTTTTCTAGTAAAATGGGAATACCATCTCAAGAAAAGACTCCTAAACTATTGTTAAAAACACCTGGGGGAAATGTTGAAGCAAAAATAATTTATAAGAATCTTCCTATCATTATCTGTGGAAAGAACCTACTTGCAAACCATATTGTTTTACCACTAGTAGAGTTTGATGTTATCCTGGGTATGGATTGGCTCTCTATTTACCATGCTAAGATTTACTATAGATCTAAAGATATTTATTTTCATAAATACATTCATTTTGTGTACAAGAATGAACCCTTACTGTTGATAACTTATCTAGAGGCCAAGAAACATGTAAAAGATGGAAATGAATGTTACCTTGCACACATCGTTATAAATAAAGGAACTGTTCAGATTAATGATGTGCCAGTGGTAAATGAGTATCCTGATGTTTTTCCAGATGAGTTTCCTGGAATAATACCAGATCGGGAAGTTGAGTTTACTGTTGACTTAGTTCCTGTTTCTAAGCCAATTTCAAAACCCCCTTTTCAAATGGCTCAAATTGAACTTTTAGAGTTGAAGGAGCAATTTCAATATTTATTAGAGAAAGGTTTCATTCGACCTAGCACGTCACCATGGGGTGATCCTGTTTTATTTGTTAAAAAGAAATATGGTTCTATGAGACATTTCATTTATTATAGTGCCTTGAATAACATCACTGTTAAGAACAAATATCCTTTACCTCATATCGATGATTTGTTTGATCAGCTCCAGTGAGCTCATTTTTTTTCAATGATTGACCTGAGATCAAGGTACCATCAGCTGAAGGTAAAGGAGGCAGATATTCCGAATACTGTGTTCCGTACAAGATATGTCCATTATGAATTTGTAGTAATGCCTTTTGGGATAACCAATGCACTTGCTGTATTCATGGACATAATAAATAGAATTTTCCATGAGTTTTGGATAAGTTTGTGGTGGTTTTCATTGATGATATTTTGGTGTTTTCTAAAAGTAAAGTGGAGCATGAAAGACATTTAAGAGTTATCTTGCAAACCATAAAATAAAAGAAACTGTATGGAAAATTCAGCAAGTGTAAGTTTTGGTTGCAACAAATTTCTTTCCTTTCTCACATTGTTTCTAAAGATGGGATAACCATTGATCCTGCAAAAATAAAGGTTGTTGGAGAATGTCCAAGACCCACAAATGTAATAAAGATTCGTATTTTCCTTGTTTTGGCAGGATATTACTGAAGGTTTGTTAGAAATTTGTCATGGTTATCTAGTCCAATGACTAAGCTAACTCGGAAGGGTGTTAAGTTCATCTGGACAAAATAATGTGATGATTATTTTCAGGAATTGAAAAGAAGATTGGTGAATGCTCCAGTTTTGGCACTACCTTCCAGGAATGGTGAGTTTGTTATATACAGTGATTCTTCATTGAAAGGAATTGTTTGTGTCCTAATGCAGAATGATCAGGTAATTGATTATGCTTCACGTTAGTTGAAAACTCATGAGGTAAATTACCCTACACATGATTTGGAATTAGCTGCTGTTGTTTTCGCTTTAAAAATTTGGAGGAATCATTTTTATGGAGTAAAGTGTGAAATATATACTGATCACAAAAGTTTAAAGTATATATTCACTCAGAATGTGTTAAAAAAGAGATAGAGGAGATGGCTGGAATTAATCAAGGATTATGATTGTAAAATTCATTACCATACGGGAAAAGAAAATAAAGTGGCTGATGCTTTGAGTCAAAAAAGTAATGCTTCATTAGCAATGTTGCATTTGGAACGTGATCTTTTGGTTAAGGATTTGATGAACTTTGGCATAGACGTTTTTGGTGAAGGATGTTCTTCTGTTTTGTTTCAGGTATCAGTGAATTATTCTCTATCAGACAGAATAAAGCAAGCACAGAAGCAAGATAGAGAGTTGCAGAAAAAGGTAGAGCTGGTTCAGAAAAATAAGTTTCCTGAATTCAACACTAATAATGAATGCGTTTTGATATTTGGGAAGAGATTGTGTGTGCCTTGTGATTCACAGATTAAGGGAGAGTTGTTATGTGATGCTCATAGTTCCCCGTTTTCAGTTCATCCTGGAAGTACTAAGATGTACAGAGATCTTCAGGAGTATTACTGGTGGGATGGAATGAAAAAAGATATTGCTGATTTTACTGAGAAGTGTCTGACTTGTTAGCAGGTTAATGTAGAGAGGCAGTTACCGAAAGGGATGCTTCACCCTTTACCAGTGCCAGAGTGGAAATGGGAAAACATATCCATGGACTTTGTTGTGGGATTACCGAGGACATCTCGAGGTAATAATGCAATATGGGTTATTGTGGATCAGTTAACTAAATCTACTCATTTCCTTGATATAAGAGATACTTTTTCCCTAGATCAACTTTCCCGTCTGTATCTTAAAGAGATAGTCAGGTTACATGGATTTCCCCTCTCCATTGTATCCGATCGTGATCCCAGGTTCACATCTAACTTTTGGAAAGGCCTTTAGAAGTCGTTGGGTACTGAATTAAATTTTAGTACAGCTTTTCATCCTCAATCAGATGGGCAGTCAGAACGAACAATTCAGAACTTGGAGGATATTCTATGAGCATGTTCGATGGATTATCAGGGAAGTTGGGACCAACATCTATCTTTGGTTGAATTTTCATATAATAACAGTTTTCATTCCAGTATACAGATGGCACCATTTGATGCGTTATATGGGAAGCGGTGTCGAACTCCATCTTTCTGGGATGAAGTGGGTGAAAGGAAGTTGATGGGACCAGAATTAGTAGAAGAGTTGGCAAAAAAAGTTCAACTGATATAGAAACACATGAGAACAGCTCAGATCAGGCATAAGATTTTTGCGGATAACCGGAGGAAGGATCTATCTTTCGAGGTAGGTGATCATGTTTTTCTCAAGGTTTCTCCTTGGAAAAGTGTGATGAGATTTGGTAAGAAAGGAAAGCTAAGTCCAAGGTTCATTGGACCATATGATATTCTGGAGAGAGTTGGATCAGTTTCATACCGGGTGGCTTTACCTCCATGTTTATCTCAGGTACACATTTTTTTTCATGTTTCGATGTTGAGAAAATATATGCCAGATGCATCTCATGTTTTGAGTCCAGAGGTAGTTCATCTGGAAAAGAACCTATCTTATGAAGAACAACCGGTCCAGATTTTTGACCACAGGGAGAAAGTGTTATGGAATAAGGTGATTAATCAGGTAAGGGTTTTGTGTAAAAACAACATGATGGAAGAGGCAACATGGGAATCTGAAAATGCAATAAGGGATAAGTACCCCCATTTATTCGATAAGTAAATAAATTACGGGGACGCAATTTTCTAAAGGGGGGAAGGATGTTAAATCCCAAGTAAATAATGAATAATAGATATTTTTATCTATGTCTATTAATAAATTAGATAGTGTTTTAGAGTCTTAAAATGAAAATAAATCCAATCTTAAGCATGTAATACTCTAATATTTTTATAAGATTGTTTTACTGCCTTTTGATGGAAAACCATTTTTAAAAATATATTTTGAAAATTTTACAAGCTATGTTTGTAAAAATAAACATATTCTTTATGATTGGGACATCAAAATTTACTTTTTGGGAATTTTTGGTATTTTTCTAACAATGTTCATTTTTTAATGAATAGTGAAAAATACTGCATTTTACATCGAAACTGCTTTTTAATCTAATTTATTTATATGATTATATTATCTTTTGAATTGGTTTTAAAGTGAAATTAGAATATATTTTTACCATTTAATCAAATAGTTGTCATTGGAATCAATTTTACTTTGAAATTGGACTTAAACTAGTGTCAATCTTTTGATATTTATTGTTTTATAAAAACACGGTATTTGTCATGACAACGGGAATTAATTATTAAATTATTTAATGTAACTTATATGATTTGTATTTTGTAAAATAGACATCATTTTTGAATTCAGAATATTAAATATAGCTTAGGGTGAAGTTTTGGTATCATTCTAAAAAACTTCAATTTTTGATGAATAGTGAAACCACTAAGTGGTAGTTAAAGAAACTGATTTTTCATTTAAATGAAATTTTACCACCTCAGTGATTTGATTTTCGAAAATCCAACATACATGGTTGTCATTATGAAGTAAAATATGGTTCAATGAGATTAAAATATTTTTTTTGGTGAATAGTAACTTTTATGTTTTTTATCGCGATTAGTGGTAATTAGTATAGGTTAAGGTAAAAATAATGTTTTAATAGTATGAGATGAGCTTGAAACATGTACTGCCCTCATTGGATGTGTCATGGACAACCAAGACAATCCATGGGTCAACTTGGGGACCCCATGGAGCGACTTTGGTTGGGAAATGACATAAATAACTTTTTATTTAATGAAAAAGTAAAAATGACACAAACATAATATGTTTTATGAAAACAATTTTTAAATGGGGTTATACAAGTCAGATTTTTGACTATAAATATTAATTGGAAATCTGAAAATATTTCCTACATCATATTATTTTATTATAATTTTTAGACTTTAAATAAATTAATTATTTATGACATCATGATGATGTAGCGATTACCTCATTAATAAAGGATTTAAATAAAATGAGAAGATATTGTAAAATCAATGACCTACACATGTCCAAAACCTATTGGGTGTGTATATTTCGAACCCCTATCACCTTTTCCTAGAATTATAACAATGTGGGTCCTTTTAAATCAGAAAATCATTTTCAAATAAAGTAATATTTCTTTACTTTCCAAGAGTGCCCCTCCTCTCCTCTTATAAAAGGCCCCCACCTCTACCTCCTTACCCACACTTCCAAAGCCTTTGGCTCGGCAAACCCCTGCCCATTTTGTCTCTCCACTTCCCTCTTTTAATCATTGAAACCTAACATTGGGCAGAAGTCTTCCCAAGGAAGCCTTTGATCTCAAACCAAAGGGAGTTACCCGATTTTACGGTAATGTCTTCACTTGAGTCCTTTTGTTTTATTTTGCATCTCCAACCCCCTAAACTCATTTTATTCATTTATTTTGTAACAACTCCAGTATCTTAAATATACTAGGATGTTTTTATAAGAATTATTAGAGCTACACTTACACACACCTACATCTAATGGTTAAAGAACAATTCATTTCCGTGAATGGTGAATTTATGCCTCCCGAAACGATGATTGTTCAAAATTATTTTAACACCCTCAAAGGTGGCCATTAAGATGTAAATATCTTTATATATGATGTATGATATGTTCATGTTTTCCTTGAGCATCTGTATTTGTCATTTTGGGCATACCTTTATGGTTTCCATTATGGGTAAACGCGATATCTTCATTTAAGCAAGTGCGGACTACCGCCCCCTCAAAGTGATTTGATTCGTTAAATACCATATGTGGGATGTATAAAGGATGGAACTATGATATTATATATGATATTATACTGTAATTATAATATACCTTTATATCATTATGATTCCATTCTATAAAATACGAAATAGAAATGAAAGTAGCGTTCATGCGTACACACGGCTTACCGTCTCCATGAACGGTGCATTTCATTTCTTACCTCTAAATGATTATGTAATATTATAAATGCATGTATATACTGGATACATATGATATATATGATATATACATCATGATTATAATTATTGATATAATGGATATATGAAGAACTTGTAATTATAATGGGTTTATTTTGACTCAAGTACCAATGATCGTTAAAACGACCGTTATTAAATTAAATAATTACATAGTGTTCATGACATGGAAATAAGTGATATAAAAGGAATAATTAACTTGAAAAAGGTTCTTAAGAAAGTATAAATTAACTCAAGTTTATTATTCATGACATTAAAGAACGATCGAGTCAAGTCAGACCCGAGGTATGGGACTTCATCTCAATCTCTTTTTATTGAAGCATATTTTGTTTTATACACAAACTTCTTTTATATGGTGTATAAACCCCTTTGACTTTTACGTTTATTCAAAAGGAATCTTTTTTATACGAATCGTTTACTAAAAGACAAAAGGGAATGTTTTTGTCATACGTGTGCGGCGACAACGACTTCTCCACCGCTGTGACCATTATTTGAGTTTTGGCTTCCTCTACAAGCCATACCTTCTTTTTAAATGAAAAATAAATACCATGAATTACTTTTCATTTCTTTTGGTATTGAAAATGGTTTTCATAATGCTTTTATATCAATGTTTTGTATTGATATCTTGTGATTGCAAGGTGGAAATGTTGCGTTTCCTTTATGCATGTTTTATGTGATACGATTATGTTGAGGTTCTTGGGCATTATTATGATGACGGGTGGTTCCGTGATAAACTAAGGGCGGGTGAGCCCGATATAGCTCTCCAATGCATTGGGTAACTCGAAGGAGTGAAACATTACGGTTTCTCCGATGATATTTAGGGAATATACTGTGATGGGTATTCCAAACGTAACCAAGAGGGTTACTCCCTACGTAAGAATGTTATGAATGCCTCAAGTTACCTTTATGTCTTATGATTTATATGATTTATTCATGATTTGATGAGGTATGTTAAAGTGCTTATGTTTTATGGGTAAAGTATGATTTCATTCTTATGAATATATGTACCCATGTTTCCTTTCCATATGTTCATATCCCTTACTGAGCTTTTTATGCTCATCCCATGTTTTTTGAAATGTTTTTCACATGTCAAGGGAAAGGTACATGATATGATGATAGTGTCATGTATGTTTCAAGAAAGAATCCATGTTTTATTTTAAATATGTTTCCATTGATGGGAAAGAATAATACTATCTTTATGTAACCACTTTGTTTATATGTGGAATGTAACGCAAGTTCTGTGATATAATTCTCTAAAACTCTAAACCTGAAAAGAACCTCAATGTGTAATCTTGTAATAACTCAAGATTAAGTAAGGTTTAAGGCTAGGGCCTTATAGTTGGTATCAGAGGTCGGTTTAGATAAAATTAGGAGTTAGAATTCTATTAAATGATTATACAATTTTTTTTGAAATGATATAGAATTTGAGGATTACCATGTTGCTTCATCTAAGACATGTTTGTTCAGAATGGTTTTCTGCAAAGGAAATAAGGAAGCAGTGCTAGGAATGCATACCGAATAAAATAACCGTCCGAATTAGCATCCTGAGATGGTCGGAATTGGAACTGAATAGTTTATTGCAGTAATGGAGCAGTTGACTCAAGCGATAAATGGCGGTGGTATCCATGCACGAGACCATCCAAATCAACCTCAGAGGAACATGTCAGTGGTTGAACATTTCATGAGGCAACATCCTTCTTCATTCAGTGTATCATCTGACCCTGTGCTAGCTGAAGGGTGGATTAAAGCACTGGAGAATATTTTAGATGTCATAGGGTGTTCAGACAATAAAAAGTTTAGTCTTGCTATTTATCGTTTGGAGGGTGAAGCAGATCAGTGGTGGTCGATGGTTAAAAATATCAGGGACGCTGATAAGAATGATACTCTCGACTGGGATGAATTCAAAGGTATGTTTCTTGAGAAGTATTTTCCTAAGGCTGTTAGACTTAGGATGGAAAAAAAATTCTTGGAATTGAGGCAAGATGAAGACTCAGTGGCTGCCTATGAAGAAAGGATCACTCGATTGGCAAGTTATGCTCCAAATTTTATCTGAGACCTTAATAGTAAAATCAATCATTTTTAATCAGGATTAAATCCAAAATATTGAAGGGCATTAGCTTCTTGTGAGTTTAAAAGTTATGAAAATATTGTTTGATGTTCTTAGAAGGTGGAAATGGAGTTTGCTGATGATCAAGTGTTATATAACAACAAACAGAAGAAGAGACTGAGGTGGCAGGAGAAAGGTAAGAATTCTTCAAAAAAGTCTGATGGTAAGAAAACTAAGTTTCCAGTTTGTGATAAATGTGGAAAAAGGCATGCTGGGGAATGTCTTCTGAATTCTGGAAAGTGCTACCGATGTGGTAAGATGGGACATAAGGCTCATGATTGCACTGAAAAAGATCAGGGTGATGGTAAGAAAAAATTTGATTTATATTTAGTGAAATGTTATAAGTGCAATGAGATGGGTCACTATGCAAATGAGCATCTGAAAAAGAGCTTGAGTGATGGGAAGCAGTTAGACTACCAGAATAATGGGGTGGTGAAATCCTTTGCAACAACTTCCGCAGATGTCGGGCCTTCGAATGAAGTTGTATCAGATACATTGTTTGTTTTTTCAGATTATTCCAGTGTGTTGTTTGATTCAGGGTCTACACATTCTTTCATCTCTGAAACCATTTCTAGTAAAATGTTAATACCATCTCAAGAAATGAATCCTGAAATTTTGGTAAAAACACCTGGGGGAAATGTTGAGGCGAAAAGAATTTATAAAAATCTTCCTATCCTTATCTGTGGAAAGAACCTACTTGCAATCCTTATTGTTTTACCTCTAGTAGAGTTTGATGTTATCCTGGGTATGGATTGGATCTCTATTTACCATGCTAAGATTGACTGTAGAGCTAATGAAGTTTCATTTCCGAAATTATTTCATTTTGTGTACAAGAATGAACCCTTACTGTTGATAACTTATCAAGAGGCCAAGAAACTTGTAATAGATGGAAATGAATGTTAGCTTGCACACATCGTTGAAAATAAAGGAACTGTTCAGATTAATGATGTGGCAGTGTTAAATGAGTATCCAGATGTTTTTCCTGATGAGTTGCCTGGAATAATACCAGATTGGGAAGTTAAGTTTACTATTGACTTAGTTCCTGATGCTAAGCCAATTTCAAAACCCCCTTATCTAATGTCTCAAATTAAACTTTTAGAGTTGAAGGAGAAATTGAAATATTTATTAGAGAAAGGTTTCATTCGACCTAGCATGTCACCATGGGGTGCTCCTATTTTATTTGTTAAAAATAAAGATGGTTCTATGAGACTTTGCATTGATTATAGAGCCTTGAATAACATCACTATTAAGAACAAATATCCTTTACCTCATATCGATGATTTGTTTGATCAGCTACAGGGAGCTCAGTTTTTTTCAAAGATTGACCTGAGATAGGGGTACCATCAGCTGAAGGTAAAGGAGGAAGATATTCCGAAGACCGCCTTCCGTACAATATATGGCCATTATGAATTTGTAGTAATTCCTTTTGGGCTAACCAATGCACCTGCTGTATTCATGGACTTAATGAATAGAATTTTCCATGAGTTCTTGGATAAGTTTTTGGTGGTTTTCAGTGATGATATTTTGGTGTTTTCTAAAAGTAAAGAGGAGCATGAAAGACATTTAAGGGTTATCTTTCAAACCATAAAAGAAAAGAAACTGTATGGAAAATTCAGCAAGTGTGAGTTTTGGTTGAATTTTTTTTTTCCTTGGTCACATTGTTTCTAAAGTTGGGATAACCGTTGATCCTACCAAAACAAAGGTTGTCGAAGAATGGCCAAGACCCACAAATTTAACAGAGATTCGTAGTTTCCATGGTTTGGAAGGCTATTACCGAAGGTTTGTTAGAATGTTTTCACGGTTATCTAGTCCATTGACTATGCTAACTCAGAAGGGTGTTAAGTTTATCTGGACAAAAGAATGTGATGATTGTTTTCAGGAATTGAAAAGAAGATTGGTGAATGCTCCAGTTTTGGCACTACCTTCCAGGAATGGTGAGTTTGTTATATACAGTGATGCTTCATTGAAAGGACTTGGTTGTGTCCTAATGTAGAATGATTATGTAATTGCTTATGTTTCACATCAGTTGAAAACTCATGAGCTAAATTACCCTACACATGATTTGGAATTAGCTGCTTTTGTTTTCTCTTTAAAAATTTGGAGGCATCATTTGTATGGAGTAAAGTGTGAAATATATACTGATCAAAAAAGTTTAAAGTATATATTCACTCAGAAAGAGTTAAAAAAGAGACAGAGGAGATGACTGGAATTAATTAAGGATTATGATTGTACAATTCATTACCATCTGGGAAAAGGAAATAAATTGGTTGATGATTTGAGTCGAAAAAGTAATTCTTCATTAGCAATGTTGTGTTTGGAACGTGATCCTTGGTTAAGGATTTGATGAAATTTGGCATAGATGTTTTTGGTGCAGGATGTTCTTCTGTTTTGATTCAGGTACCAGTGAAATCCTCTCTATCAGAAAGAATCAAGAAATCCAAGAAGAAAGATAGAGAGTCGTAGAAAAAGGTAGAGCTGGTTCAGAAAGGTATGTTTCCTGAATTCAACACGGATAATGATTGCGTTTTGAGATTTGGGAAGAGATTGTGTGTTCCTTGTGATTCAATAATGAAGAGAGAGTTGTTATGTGAAGCTCATTGTTCTCTGTTATCAGTTCATCCTGGCAATACAAAGATGTATAGAGATCTGCGGGAGTATTACTGGTGGGATTGAATGAAAAGGGATATTGCTGATTTTGCTGTGAAGTGTTTGAATTTTCAGAAGGTTAAAGCAGAGTGGCAGTTACCTAAAGGGATGCTTCAGCCATTACCAGTGCCAGAGTGGAAATGGGAGAATATATCCATGGACTTCGTTGTGGGATTGTCGAAGACCCATCGAGGTAATACTGCAATCTGGGTTATTATTGATCGCTTGACCAAGTCTGCTCATTTCCTTGCTATATGAGATACTTTTTCCCTGGATTAACTTTCCAATTTGTATCTTAAAGAGATACTCAGGTTACATGGAGTTCCATTCTCCATTGTATCTGACCGTGATCCCAGGTTCACTTCTAACTTTTGTAAAGGTCTTCAAAGGTCATTGGGTACTGAATTAAATTTTAGTACAGCTTTTCATCCTCAATCAGATGGGCAGTCAGAATGAACAATTCAGACCATGGAGGATATGCTACGAGCATGTTCGACGGATTATCAGGTAAGTTGGGACCATCATCTTTGTTTGGTTGAATTTTCATATAATAACAGTTTTCATTCCAGTATACAGATGACACCATTTGATGCATTATATGGGAAGCGGTGTCAATCTCCAGCATTCTGGGATGAAGTGGGTGAAAGGAAGTTGATGGGACCAGAATTGGTAGAAGTGTTTGCAGAAAAAGTTCAGCTGATACAGAAACACATGAGAACAGCTCAGAGCAGGTAGAAGAGTTATGCGGATAACCGGAGGAAGGATCTATCATTCGAGGTAGGTGATCATGTTTTTCTCAGGGTTTCTCCTTGGAAAAGTGTGATGAGATTTTGTAAGAAAGGAAAGATAAGTCCAAGGTTCATTGGACCAAATGTAATTCTGGAGAGAGTTGGATCAGTTGCATACTGGGTGGCTTTACCTCCGAGTTTATCTCAGGTACACAATTTTTTTCATGTTTCGATGTTGAGAAAATATATGCCAGATCCATCTCATGTTTTGAGTCCAGAGGTAGTTAAGCTAGAAAAGAACATATCTTATGAGGAACAACTGGTCTAGATTAATGACCACATGGAGAAAGTGTTATGGAATAAGGTGATTAATCAGGTAATGGTTTTGTGGAAAAACCACATGATGGAAGTGGAAACATGGGAATCCGAAAATGCAATGAGGGATAAGTATGCCCTTTTATTCGATTAGTAAATAAATTGCGGGGACGCAATTTTATAAATGGGGGAAGGATGTAACATCCCAAGTAAGTAATTAAAAATAGATATTTTTATCTATGTCTATTAATGAATTAGATAGTGTTTTAGAGGGTTAAAATGAAAATAAATCCAATCTTAAGCATGGAATACACTAATATTTTTAAAAGATTGTTTTACTGCCTTTTGATGGAAAACCATTTTTAAATCTATCTTTTGACAATTTTATAAGCTAAGTTAGTCAAAATATACTTATTAATTATGATTGGGACATCAAAATTTACTTTATGTGAATTTTTGGTATTTTTCTGACAATGTTCATTTTTTAATGAATAGTGAAAACTACTGCATTTTACATCAAAACTAATTTTTAATCTAATTTATTTATATGATTATATTAACTTTTGAATTGGTTTTAAAGTGAAATTAGAATATATTTTTAACATTTAATCCAATAGTGGTCATTGGAATCAATTTCACTTTGAAATAGGACTTAAACTGGTGTCAATCTTATGCTAATTATTATTTTATAAAAACACGCTATTTGTCATTACATCGAGAATTAATTATTAAATTAATTAATGTAACTAATATGATTTGAATTTTTTAAAATAGAAATAATTTTTGAATTCAAAATATCAAATATATCTTAGGGTGAAGTTTTGGTATCTTTCTGAAAAACTTCAATTTTTGATGAATACTGAAACCACTAAGTGGTAGTTAAAGAAACTGATTTTTCGTTTAAATGAAATTTTACCACCTCTATGATTTGATTTTTAAAAATCCGACATATATGGTTGTCTTTAAGAAGTAAAATGTGGTTCAATTAGATTAAAATAATTTTTTTGGTGAATAGTAATTTTTATGTTTTTAATCGCGATAAGTGGTAATTAGTGTAGTATAAGGTAAAAATAATGTTTTAATAGTATGAGATGAGCTTTTCACATGTCCTACCCTCATTGGATGTGTCATGGATGACCAATAAAATCCATGGGTCAAATTGGGGACCCCATGGAGCCACTTTGGTTTGGAAATTACATAAATAACTTTTTATTTAATGAAAAAGTAAAAATGACACAAACATAATATGTTTTACGAAACCAATTTTTAAATGGGGTCATAAAAGTCATATTTATGAATATAAATATTAATTGGAAATCTAAAACGATTTCCTAAATCATAGTATTTTGTTTATAATTTTTAGACTTTAAATAAATTAAATTATTTATGACATCATGATGATGCAGCGATTACCTCATTAATAAAGGTTTTAAATAAAATTAGAAGATAATGTAAAATCTATGACCTACACATGTCCAAAACTTATTGGGTGGGTATATTTCGATCCTTTATCACCTTATACTCGAATTATATCAATGTGGGATCTTTTAAATCCGAAAATCATTTTCAAATAAAGTAATATTTCTTTACAATCCAAGAGTGCCCCTCCTCTCCTCTTATAAAAGGCCCCCACCTCTACCTCCTTACCCACACTTCCAAAACCTTTGTCTCGGCCAAAACCAACCCATTTTGTCTCTCCACTTCCCTATATTACTCCTTGAATCCTCACATTGGGCAGAAGTCTTCCCAAGGAAGCCTTTGAGCTCAAACCAAAGGGAGTGACCCGATTTTAAAGTAATGTCTTCACTTGAATCCTTTTGTTTTATTTTGCTTCTCCAACCCCCTAAACTCTTTTTATTCATTTCTTTTGTGACAAATCTAGTATATTAAATATAATAGGATGTTTTTATATTAATGATTCGAGCTACACTTACAGACACCTACATATAATGGTTAAATAACATATTGTTTCAGTGGATGGTGAATTTATGCCTCCCGAAATGATGATTGTTCAACATTCTTTTAACACCTTCAAAGGTGTCCATTAAGATGTCACTGTATTTATATATGATATAGGATATTTTTATGTTTTCCTTAAGATTTGGTATTTTTCATTTTGGGCAAACCTTTATGGTTTCTATTATGGGTAAACGCGATATCTTCATTTAAGGAAGTGCAGACTACCGCCCCCTCAAAGTGATTTGATTCATTAAATACCATATTTGGGACGTATAAAGGATGGAACTATGATATTATATATTATATTATACTGGAATTATAATATACCTTTATATCATTATGATTTCATTCTATAAAATATGAAATAGAAATGAAAGTAGCGTTAATGCGTACGCACAGCTTACCGTCTCCATGAACGGTGCATTTCATTTCATACCTCTAAATGATTATGTAATTTTATAAATGCACGTATATACTGGATACATATGATATATATGAAATATACATCATGATTATAATTCTGGATTTAATGGATACATGAACAACTTGTAATTATAATGGGTTTATTTTGATTCAAGTACCAATGATCATTAAAACGACCGTTATTAACTTAAATAATTACATAGTGTTCATGACATGTCAATAAGTGATATAAAAGGAATAATGAACTTGAAAAAGGTTCTTAAGAAAGTATAAATTAACTCACGTTTATTATTCAGAACATTAAAGAACGATCGAGTCAATTCAGACCCGAGGTATGGGACTTCATCTCAATCTCTTTTCATTGAGGCATATTTTGTTTTATACACAACCTTCTTTTATATGGTATATAAACCCCTTTGAATTTTACGTTTTTTCAAAAGGAATCTTTTTTATACGAAGCGTTTAATATACGAAAAAAGGGAATGTTTTTTTCATACATATGCGGCGACAAAGACTTCTCCGCCGCCGTGACCATTATTTGAGTTTTGGCTTCCTCTACAAGTCATACCATCTTTTTAAAAGAAAAATAAATACCATGTTTTACTTTTATATTATTTTGGTATTGAAAATGGTTTTCATAAATTTTTTATATCAATGTGTTGTGTTGATATCTTGTTATTGAAAGGTGGAAATGTTATGTTTCCTTTATGCATGTTTTATGTGATACGATTATGTTGAGGTTCTTGGGCATTATTATGAAGACGGGTGGTTCCGTGATAAACTAAGGGCGGGTGAGCACGATATAGCTCTCCAATGCATTGGGTAACGTGAAAGAGTGAAATGTTAAGGATTCTCCAAATATATTTAGGGAATATACTATGATGGGTATTCCAAACGTAACCAAGAGGGTTACTCCCTACGTATGAATGTTGTGAAGGCCTCAAGATACCTTCAGGTATTATGATTTCTATGATTTATTCAAGATTTGATGAGGTATGTTAAAGTGCTTATGTTTTATGGGTAAAGTATGATTTAATTCATGTGAATATATGTACCCATGTTTCCATTCCATATTTTCATATCCCTTACTGAGCTTTTTATGCTCATCCCATGTTTTTCGAAATGTTTTTCATAGGTCAAGGGAAAGGTACATGATATGATGATAGTGTCATGGAAGTGTCAAGAAAGAATCCATGTTTTATTTTAAATATGTTTCCAATGATGGGAAAGAATAATACTATCTTTATGTAACCACTTTTTTTATATGTGGAATGTAATGCATGTTCTATGATCTAATTCTCTAAAACACTAAACCCGAAAAGATCCACAATGTGTAATCTTGTAATAACTCATGATTATGTAAGGTTTAACACTGGGGCCTTATAACTATGACACAAAATCTCTATCAATTGTTCTTCATATAAAAGACCTTTCTCCAGTTGTATGTCTTCTAGTTTTATTATATGAGAATGATCGGGTATGTACATTCATAAGAGAGATATATTGAACACATAATGAACTTTAGTGAGATTCCACTAGTGCAGAAAACATTTTTTACGTCGGTTATTTTGTATTATTTACGTCGGTTTTTAGGCGACGTTAATACGGACGACGTTATAAATAAGGTTTTTTACGTCGGTTATTTAAAACCCGACGTAATATCCCTAACATCACGGTGGTTATCACGTCGGTTCATATAATAACCGACGTGATAAATATGCGCGGGGGGGCTTTATCACGTCGGTTATTCCCTAAACCGACGTGATAAAACGCCTGGGATATCGCTTAGCACGTCGGTTATGTCATAACTGACGTGATAAACCCTTCCCCTGGCCTATTATCACGTCGGTTTCTTAAATAACCGAGGTGATAAAAAGGCCTGGGAAACGTTTTAGCACGTCGGTTATCCAATAACCGACGTGGTAAATCGATTCCCAGGCCTTTTAGCACGTCGGTTATATTAAGAACCGACGTGATAAAAGCCCCGGGAACGGTTTATCACGTCGGTTCTAGAAAAACCCGACGTGATAAACCCCTACCGATTTATTTACCACGGCGGTTATAAAATAACCGACGTGAAAGAATTTTTTTTTAAAAATAATTGCACTGCTCTCACCAAAAAGCAACTAGAAACCAAACAAAAATAACCATGCCAGCCCTCCCCCAAGCCCCAACTGAACCCCACCCTCATCTATACCCACCTAACAACCTGGCCAGCCCTCCCCCACCACATTGGAGCCCCACCACAACCCTTGGACACCCCCCCCCCTGGACAGCCCCCCCCCCCACCCTCATTTACACCCCCACGACCCCTAGTACAGCCTCAAACACCCATTGGACACCCCTCACATATCCCTTGGACACCCTCCACCCCTTGGACACCCCCCCCCCCACCCCTTGGACAGCCCCCCCACCCTCATTTACACCCCCAAGACCCCTAGTACAGCCTCAAACACCCATTGGACACCCCCCCACACCTTGACAGCCCTCCCAGAACCCTTGGAAACACCCCTTGGACACCCCTCCCATATCCCTTGGACAGCCCCCACCCCTTGGACACCCCCACCCCTTGGACAGCACCCCCACCCTCAATTACACCCAACCAGCCCCTTGGACAGAACTCCCATACACCTTGGACACCACTCCCATATCCCTTGGACACCCCCCCCCCCACCCCTTGGACACCCCCCACCCCTTGGACAACCCCCCCCCCCCCCACCCTCATTTACACCCAACCGGCCCCTTGGACAGAACTCCCACCTCATTTACACCCCCCGACCCCTAGGACAGCCCCAAACACACCTTGGACACCCCTCCCATATCCCTTGGACACCCCCCAAACACACACCCACCCCCTTGGAACCTCTCCCCCCATACCAAAATCCAGACCAGAAAAACCATCAACAGTAGACCAAAACAAGAAGTAGAGAAAAATTAAACATTCACTTATATAAGATTCAAAACTTACACTGTCAACTTCAAAAAAAACTAAATCCAACCTAAACGACTACGAAATACACAATTACATTGACAATATTCAAAATTAAATTTTACATTACAAACAACTAAAAGTCAATCAAACCTGTAAAATAATTTGACCACTCCACTTGTAAGTGTTTGATATCTTCAGCAGTAAAGGGTTGAGGGTCATCAAAAAGCTACAAAGGAAAAGGATAGTAGTCAACGTGTATAATGAATAAATCAAATTGAAATATTATGAGAAAGAGGAAGTCATACCAGGTCAAAACTCAGAACTGTCCCAGTTGTTATTATTTCATACATAAATCTTAACATGTAATATCCGCATTCGAGGATGCCTTGTTGCTCATGACATTTCTGTTTGAATGAGTGTAAATTCAATATATTATTTTTATGTAATAAATCAAAATGTACAAATTATAAATGGATATTTACCTTCGCATGTACATATTTGATCTTGAAATTCCTTTTCTTTGCGCTTTTTCGAAAGTGGACCCATGCCCTGTTAGAAAATAATACGAATGGGGTAAATTTAAAATTCATTATAATATATAAAACTATTGTGAAATTGAAACTTACATTTCCAATATATTCTTAAAACTTTCTCGCACATCATCATGGAGAGAGCATTTCCAATAAAGTGTTTTCTCCCTAGGGCAAAAAACCCCTAACATCCAATGATCCCTGATAAAAGGAAATTTAACGTTAGTGGTTTTTTATGTTAAAATATAATTAACTCTTTGAGAGGGATGTGTTTCATACCTCTCACAAAAAGGCATCATCCAACACTGTGTGATTATATTATTTTCAAATCTATCAGCAATATAAACCATTCTTTGTTCCTCATCCATTGCACATGCTTCAGGAGAAATCAATTGTGGGTCCACGAATCCATATACATCTGTCAGCTCATTCCTCTCACAAATTTTATACAGATACCTAATACAAAGCAGACATAAGTATACATTTTTAATAAATATAACGCAAGGAAAAGGTGTTAAGACTTACATGATAAAAATTTGCACCACGTTGATGCCCAACTTATCTCCAGTGACAAACTCCATGATATCAGTTTTCATAATCCCCACACATAGTTCATGTCCACAGACATGATCTTCCATTGTAAAGTCATAATGATCCACCAACAAATTTGAATATCTTGACAATTTGTCAAGACTGCTACTATCTGCATCTGATGTCATAGCTATCTGTCTTTGTTGTTGTCTATACAGTATTTCTTTACCTTTGAAGTATTCCTGTAAAAATAAATTGAAAAATATATTAGTTTTCAAATGATAAAACATTAATAAAAATATAAAATAAAAGATATAACATCCATACCTCTATGGTAATGAGTCGAAGAAGTCTGGATGGCCAAAGTAAAAAATGGCCGATACTATGTCCAACTGTCGTCACCTCATCTGTAGGTAATGGTATCCGATCTGATCTATCTATAATATCATGTACAGTGACCCTCTGATTCTCTACCTCTAACTGTTGATGATGAACTGTATCTCCTATACAATATACCATCCCATATGCAACTATATGATGTTGAGGATCATCAACATACAACTCACAATAAGTAGGTAGCTGCAGTGGAGGAGGAGGATCAAAAATGGGGTCCGCAGGCTGAGGTGGGGGAGTGGGAGCTACTGGGAGAGGTGGAGTGGGAGCTGCACCCTGAAATTGCCTTTGCAAGTCTGCAAACATTAACTGCACCGATGCTCTAATCTTGTCCTCCATTGTCGCATTAATATTATGGACTTCAGCCTCCAAGGATTCTATTTTTTTTATAAACTCCCTCAACATTTGAAGTTGAGGAACGTGGCAACACTTTTCTTACCGATACACCTGCCGGATATCCTCTTACACGGCCAGGATGTTCGGGCCTTCCCAATGCCACAGATAAAATATCTTCCCTCCCAGATGGTGTAAATGTCCCCTGTGAACTCTGCTCCTCAAGAGAGTCCTGTAATAATTAATTGAACATTTCTATAATGATTGGAAATATATGACGAAAATAGTAAACTTAAATAAATAAAATAGATATCTTACAATCCTCTCAACTACGAGTCTCGATTCTTCCGAAAGATATTGTCCTTTTTGCCCTTCCGAGCTCTTTTCCATTTCTCATGTCTAGATGGAGGGGATGGAGGGGCCACCTCTCCAGAGCTTGAAGACTCAGCTCTTAGTTGTTGAAATTTTTCTGCCATCATTTGTTCTTCCAATAATGCATACCCTCCCCGAGTTAAACTATGAGGGTATACATTTTTAGATTGGATCTCTTGATGAGCTTTCCTTGTTTGCTGTAAATTAAGAATAAGTAATCATTAACAAAACAATAATAAGATCATTTATATAAGAAAGCGTATAAAAATTTACATTGCCCTTACCAAAAATGATTCTTTTCTTCTATTTTCAAAAAATTGACTCCTTGTGTCTTCATCTATAAAAGGATATATACGACATGGATTCTCACGACTCCTATGACCATAAATGAAATCAGATGAGAGGGTTGATTTCAAATCCCTCCATCTCCTAGTAGCCAACGATAAGCATTTCTTCCTGACTCCTCCAGTGTCAGGAATATCAAATGTCATCTGATAAAAAAGAGGTTAAAAATATTATATATACTAGAAACATTTAAAGAACAGTCAAACAATAGCAAAAGATCTTACCAAAATGGTCTCCCACAGCTGAGAAATTATCGCCTTATCCACACTTCTCCAATCATCATAGAGAATGCTTACTTTGCTCTTAGCCTGAGTTGCTACAAAACCCTTAAAATCTTTAGCATTTGGACCTCTAGGAAGATCATCATCATCAAACTCCACGACTATCCTCTCCTCCTTCGTACGGGCAAGTGATAATTTTGGTAAACGTGTGCTCCCACGCTTACCAACCTTTGAACTCTTTTTCGTAATAGGAGCATGTGAATGTTCCTCCCCAGATATATGACCAATATGCTCATCTCCAGAATCATGTGGCTGATCAACTGATTGATCTGTCATTTTCCTTCAAATCAAAAAAACAAACATTAGTTCACAAATAGAAAAGTTTACTAAATTACATAATAGTAAACATTGGTAATATGGTAAGCATGTTAAACAATGATAAACATGGTAAACACAGGCAAAATGTTGCCAAGGAGTTGGCCCAAGAAAGCTGAAAAGTGGACTCACTGAGTCCACCGGTCAGCCGGTGTGAGCTCACCGGCCAGCCGGAAGACCCAGGCAGTAGACTTGCCCACTGCCTAGTGCCACCGGCCGACCGCTGGCTCACCACCGGCCGGCCGGTGGACCAGACAGCCTTCCTCTGTCTGGACCACCGGCCGGCCGCTGGATCACCACCGGCTGGCCGCTGGCGATCCAGACAGAGAGGAAGGCTCTCTGTCTGGTCCACCGGCCGGCCGGTGGTGATCCAGCGGCCGGCCGGTGGACCAGACAGAGAGCCTTCCTCTCTGTCTGAACCACCGGCCGGCCGCTGGCTCAACACCGGCCGGCCGGTGGACCAGACAGAGCTTTGTTCTGGACCACCGGCCAACCGGTGATCCACCACCGGCCAGCCGGTGCGCCCAGGACTTCTCCTCTTTACGGTTTTTATTGTTTTATCATTTTGGTTTGATACATGTTTTAATAAGTAAAAATTTTACAGTATCTAACATTATATGAAAAAACTAAATGTAAACAAGAAATAAACTTGTGTTACCTGTAATTTTAGGAATGTACAGTTGGATTGTTTTCCCAAATTCCTTCGTCATGATCGTTCCTTATGGCACAAACCATGTATTCAAAATACTCATCATTGTGTTCTGTTAATCTTTCCATGGATGTAGGGATCTCACATAAATCAGCAGCTTCATCAAATTCATCCTCACCAACATATTGGGTTTCCCTTATAAAACAATAGCCCACTGCATATCTGATTGATCTACTACATAGAAAATTTGTTTGGCATGTGTTGCCATTATAAAAGAATCAGCTGTGTCTTCCAATCTATTCAGATTAACAAGTGTCATTCCAAATTCATCGTGCCTGACACTTTTGTTACCGATAAACCATTTACAGTTAAAAATGGGAACTTTAATTTTAAAGTAATCAGCCTCCCATATGTCTTCAATCACTCCATAATATGCACTTGATGCCGAAATTGGGTTTCTGTCCTTAGCACTCGAAAAATGCATTGCTTCTGCAAACACCAATACACCACTATTCTGAACTGCACTTCTGTTGTCCTGAGCTTTCGTATGAAATGTATAGCCATTAATGTCATAAGTGGACCATGTTATCACATTTAAAGATGGACCACCCACTATCCATTTTAATGTCTCTGATATATCTGATCTACCAAGCAAGGTCTTTTTAAACCATGGCAAAAAAGTTTTGTTGTGCTCATTCAAAATCCACATTTCGTTCTTCTTTGGATGACATTGTTTCAACTCATTAATATGCAATGTGATATACGGTTGAACATCAACTATGTTATTCAAGATGTATGATTCTAACTTCTTCGTATGTTCAGCTGACAGTGATTTTACTTTCAAGCCACGAATCCCCTTTCCCTCATTATTAACCCGTTCATGGCGAGATGGAGGCAATCCTACGTGTTGCGCCGTAGCCAAGTAGCTCGTACAAAACTCTGCTACCTCCTCAGAAATATACTTTTCAATAATGGAGGCTTCAGGTCGATATGGATTTTTAACATATCCCTTTAATATTTTCATATACCATTCAAAAGGATACATCCAAGGAAGATATACAGGTCCACAAATCCTTATTTCTCGAACCAGATGAATCATTAAATGCACCATCATATCAAAAAATGTTGGAGGAAAATACGTTTCCAAATGACAAAGTATAAAAATTGCATCCTTTTCCAAAATGTTCAAAGCATTCACATCAATCGCCTTGTTGCAAATTGAATTGAAAAAATAACACAACCTCATTATAGTCTTTCTGACACGGATGGGCAATATTCCACGCAGTGCAACTGGTAGAATTTGTTGCATCATGACGTGACAATCATGTGATTTCATACCTATCAACTTCAAGTCTTTCAATGAGACAAAATTTTTTACATTTGAAGAATGACCTTGAGGCACTTTGATATCATGAAGACACTGACAGAAGCTACTTTTCTCCCTCTTCGATAATGTATGACAAGCCGGGGGAAGAAATGTTCGTCTTCCTTTAGGAGTGGGAGCTAACTCCAAACGTATTCCCATTGACAGTAGGTCTAACCTTGCATTCAACCCATCTTTTGTCTTTCCTTTAATATCTAGCAATGTTCCGATCAAAGAATCACAGATATTCTTCTCCACGTGCATGACATCAATATTATGTTTGACTTCATGATACCTCCAATATGGTAGCTCAAAAAATATTGACCTTTTCTTCCAAATATGTCTATCATTACCAGATTTCTGTGTCTTTCCCAATGTCACATCAAGGTTTTTCACCCTCTCAAAATACAATTCTGGGGATAAAGGTTGAGGAGCAGTATCAAATTCTTGTAATCCATTGAATGCCTTTTTTAGTCTTCTATAAGGGTGAT
Organism: Viscum album; assembly: GCA_963277665.1. Lineage (NCBI taxonomy): Eukaryota > Viridiplantae > Streptophyta > Magnoliopsida > Santalales > Viscaceae > Viscum > Viscum album. The sequence continues at coordinate 604,258,896 of OY728157.1, forward strand.
CCATAGGCAAAAACTTTCGATGACCCATATACACTGTTTTCCTCCCATGATGCAATTGACAATATGACGTCTGTTGATCGCAAATTGGACATGCTTTATGCCCTTTAACACTGTATCCAGACAAATTTCCATATGCTGGGAAGTCATTTATAGTGAATAGAAGCACTTCATACAGTTGAAAATATTCCATTTTATAAGAATCATACACCCTAATACCATCAGCCCATAACAGTTTCAAATCATCAATCAGCGGTGACAAGTATACATCAATATCATTGCCGGGTTGCTTTGGACCAGAGATCATGATACTCAACATGACATATTTGCGCTTCATACAAAATTCAGGAGAGAGGTTGTAAATTACCAATAAAACAGGCCATGAACTATGTGTGCTACTGAGGGTTCGGTATGGATTCATTCCATCTGTGCACAAGCCTAGTCTCAGATTTCTAATTTCATTTCCAAATGTAGGGTACTGGGCATCAATTTTCTTCCATTGTGGACAATCAGCTGGATGACGTATTTTTCCATCACATACCCGCTCATCAGCATGCCATCTTAACCTTTTTGCATCATGTGAATTAGCAAATAAACGTTTGAAACGAGGAATTATAGAAAGATACCAAAATACCTTTGAAGGGAGCTTTGTAATCTCTACATCAGCTTGTGATTTTTCTTTCACCTTATACCGTGATGTCCCACATTTAGGACACTCTTTCAGAAATTCATATTCCTTCCTATATATAATGCAGTCATTCGGACAGGCATGTATTTTCCTGTATCCCAATCCCATCGGGCATAATATTTTTTTGGCCTTATAATGTGAATCTGGAAGATCGTTATCTTTTGGAAGAATGTCTTTCATCAATTGTAGCAGCTCTGTAAAACTTCTGTCACTCCATCCATGTTTCGCCTTCAGGTTAATCAATCTTAACTCCGCCGACAAAACCGTAAAATCTGTACAACCAGGATATAATGGTTTTTCGGCATCACCATATAGACGTGCAACTGTCGGTTCTATCTCAATTTGTTCTGCTACAATATCACGAATCATTTCTTCAATTCCATCGGAGTTACCATCTTGCGATTCATTATCATCAGTGACATTCTGTCCAGTTTCGCCATGCCAAATCCAAGGGTTGTAACTCGGATTGAAACCATGACAAATCAGATGATCTTTTATCTCTCTACTTTTCAACTTATTCATATTCAGACATTTCAGGCATGGACAGAAAAAAATGTCACTACTTGGAACATTTCGTTTAGAAAATTCCAAAAAGGCATCAACACCTTCCTCATATTCATTGCTCATTCGATGTGCCGTAATCCAACTTCGACTCATTATTACCTATAACAAATAGATAAAATATATATATTTTTTAGATAAGACAAATATATGTTTATATGAAAAAAATCATAATTTGAATGTAAAAAATTTTGAAATATAAATCAAATCGATGTGTAAACCCCCCTGGACACCCCCTGACCCCTCTGGACAGCCCCCCACCCATCCTGGACACAACCCCCACCCCCGACCTGCTTGGACACCCCCCTGGACACCCCCCAACTGTAACAGCCCGAGATTTTATGAAAACTATTCTTTTTAATTTTATTAATGTCTTGTGTTGTACGCAACACCAAAAGGATCTCGCACAACACGTATCCTTGACTTGCCTTACATTACACGCAATCACGACCTTCCTCGATAGCGTGTGTAATACGCAATACCGAGTTTCACCAAACAACGATATGCTATTAAAATATTATTAAAACTAGCCGTTATGAATAGTAATAACCACTTTTTGAAATTCTGTAAATCTTATTTTTCAAAATAGACTTCATTTTTGGATTCGGAGTATCAAATTTAGCCTAAAGTGAAATTTTGGTACTTTTCGGATAACTTTCATATTCTGATGAATAGTGAAAATTACTAAATTATAATTAAAAACAACTTTTTTTAATCGAAATAATTAATAGTGATAAATTATTAATTTGAGTGGTTTTAAAGTATATTTAGAATATATTTTTACAATTTAATACAATGTTGGTCATTGGATGTAATTTCACATTTAAACTAGAATAAACAACTGTCAATCTTTTGATAGATATTGTTTCTTAAAAACACGCTATTTGTTTTAACAGCGGGATTTAATTATAAAATTAATTAATGCAACTTCTATGTTATGAATTTGGTAAAATAGACTTCATTTTTGAATTCGGAATATGAAATATAGCTTAGGATGAAATTTTGGCATTTTTCTGAAAACTTTCAATTTTTGATGAATAGTGAAACCACTAAGTGGTAGGTTAAAAACGGAATTTTGCATAAAACTTAATTTTACCGCTTCTGTGAATGGCATTTCGAAATTCCGAGAGACACGGTTAATATCAAGGACTAAAATGTGGTTCAATGAGATGAAAATAATTTTTTGGTGAATAGTAACTTTTTACTTTTTTTACCGCGGTTAATAGTAAATAGGGTAACTAAGGGTAAATAAGATATTAATATTACCCTAACACATGTCCTAATTCTATTGTACAAGTGTAATTCGACCAAAAACAAACTTAGGAATAAAATATGACCATTTAGGCCCACTTGGATTAGATTAGGACATTTATTATTAATTTATTTAAAGAAGGGTTAAAATAGTTAAAATCAAAGTTTAATAAGTAAATCATTTTTAATATGGGGTTATACATAAGATAAATTCGATTGTAAATATTCATTAGAAATCTAAAAAGATTTCATACATGATGGTATTTTATTTGGAATTTTTAGAAATCAAATAATTTAATTTGATTATGACACAACGATGATGCAGTAATTATCTTATTAAAGAAATATTGACATAATTGATGTTATAAACACCAAAATAAATGTGATTTGAGATTTTTTATGAATTTCACTAATTTTATAGGTTACTATGATATATTAATGTTGATTTAATCAACTTGGTTCGAACATTTAATTCTGTTATGACTTTCAAAAAAATCATATATCAAATAGTGTAAAAATTGACACAAAATAGTTTTTAAATCAAATATTATATTATTAATTGTTATTTTATTCCTAAAAATCTAAGGTTCGGCCAAATGACTTAGATAAGAATATATATATTAATAATAAACAATTTGGGGTTCGTTTGGCATGTTATAGTATGTGTATTAACCATATTGTGAAAGAAAACAAAAAGACACGGTAAAAGTTAAATTATTTAACTTAGAGTTAAATCTAATTGATAAGGTTTAAAATAAGATCCAAACATGTCTAAATTTGATTGGTTGATGAGATTACAACCCTATATCATCTAAGCTTCGAATATGAGTCATTTTTGGAGGTTTTTAAGTGGGGTTAGATTTATTATAAATTAATATTTTTAAGAATTCCTAAGGTGCCCCTCTCCTCCCTTATAAAAGGACACATCCTTCCCTCTCCTCCTCACACCAATTTGAGCACTCCAGCTCGGCCAAACCCTGCAAAAATCTCTTCTCCACTTCCCTAGCAACATCCTAGAGGTTCTGGTCTTCCTCAAAGACCAATTTTAGTGCCCTAAGAGGAGGTCTCAAAGAGGCACTTCAAAGAAGAGGTAATTACCGTTACCAATTCTTTCATCTTTATTTCTTCTTCCACTTCTTCTTCTTAGGTTGTTTCATTATGAAGTAATAACATCAGTATCACTCATATACTGATATGTTATTATAAGTATGAAACAACCCTATTTCACCATCTATCCATCCTACGGAAAAAGAAATCACCGCGCGTGCGTATGTACGGAATACCGTCTCCACGCCGTGGTGTAATCTATTTTCCACCACCACATTACATGGATGGGTATAATGGTGTAAAGAATAACTATACATAGTTATTAAAACATCATATTGATTCTGATATATTGTATAATCCACTCCAATTCAATTCAATATTTATAGAAATGATAGCATCGCTCGTGCGTACGGACTACCGTCTCCACGACGCGATGAGATTCATTCTCCATGTTAACCATTTAAGAATGATTATAATGTATATATAAGAAATAATAATGAAATATATGACATTATAAAGCTACTGGATTTATGTATATATATACATATGTATGTCATCTACTTACTTCCATTTCAAGACAATAAGGAATGGAAAACAGCGTTCATGCGTACGTACGGACTACCGTCTCCATGAACGGTGTTTTTCATTTTATTTATCTACCTATTATATATATATATATATACTGAATATATATGATATATAAATCATATTTTATATTCTGGAAGTGAGTAAATCATGATATAAGTAATAATGATGTCAAGAACAACAAGTCAAAACACCTACGATAAATGAAACGATTTTACCCAAAACGCTTCTTTAACATGGAATTTACAAAAGAACGGGTAATATAATGTCATAAGTGAACCATATATGATATCATAACAATTAATATGATTCTGTAATAAGTCAATAACATGATTTAAATCATTATACAGGAGGTTCAGACACTTACAAAGCAAGTCGGACCTAAGGTAAGGGAAATATCACAATCTCATTTTTATCCGAGATTGTTTATTCGTAAGTATTTACTGGGGTGTATTTTATCATCCACATCCATGTTTACTCAATATGTAATATTATTTCCATCCACCTAAAATTTTTTAAATCCATTTTTACCCTTCGGTGAGTTTTTAGTAATACGTATGAAAGGAATCTTTTGTCATTTTTCGTACGAGGTACTTTTTGACTTTTCCGACAAAAGTACGAAGAATGTTTTTTTTAACTTATACGGCACGAACGGATTTCTACTGTTTTATAAAGCCTTATTTTCATGAAGATTCCTCTAAAAGATTTCATGACTATTTTCAATAAAATATCTTTCTTTTAAAATTGCATGATGTTTTGTGAAAAGAAATTGATTTTGAAGAAGAAAGGATATTTTCCTCAAGAATTCAATTCAAGTCTTTTATCAAAATTATTTTCCATCTAAGATAATAAAGGTTTCTGTTTCTATCCATATTTTTACATTGATTTGACTATGTTGTGATGGAATTATGTTTATGAATTCCTTTATCTTATATGAATTGATTTATTATGTCATGATGTTTCAAGAATCCCATTTTTGTTACATGTGTTATGCGATGATGTATGTTTTATGATTATGTGGCACACATAAGAAAGGATTCATTATAAGATGGGTGGGACCTATATCTCCCTCCAATGCATTGGGTAATGATTTTATATCTCATGAGATAGACATGGCTGGAACAGAAGGTTATTTCAGTTCAGTGATACAGGACTGAAACGAGGAGTGAACTCGGTTCAGAAAGGGACTTTGTCCACTAAGATAGTCTTGGCAATGAGTCATGACTAACAAGAAATGATTTTCCATGATTATGTGTGCATACCACAAAGTTTCAAGTTTTATGTTATGATTAGGGGATCTCATTTTCACTTCTAAGATTTATCCCATGTTATGATATTATGAGCTCTTTTGCAGGTTAAGATTTCCAAAAGCTATGTTCTTATGTATATGATGTGTTTGATATTTCTTTTGTTTACCCTTACTGAGCATTTGAGCTCACCCTTTTATGTTTTATTTTCCCCAGGATATAAAGAATGGTTTTTAGGTAAAAAAAAGAAGATATTTAAGGGAGATATTGAAGATCTATCACCACGATTAGAAGATTACGTTCCGAGTTTCCAAAGACACTAAACTATTACGATCCTTGTGTGTGTGTTTTTGTTATGTACTAAGTATTCCGCAAAAGTAATATAAAGTCCATGTACGATAAGCTTCGGGTCTCTACAGTTGGTATCAGAGGAAAGGTTTAGTCAACCTTTGGAAACTAGGATGCGAAAACGTTAGTGATATCCCTAGAGATATTTCTAAGGTATGTCTAGGGATGTCTCTAAGGTTAAGTATACGTATAGGTTATAGTCCTAGAATTGCGCTAACGATCTTCGAATTTAACCTAAGATGTTAGATATTGAGGGTTCTACCCCTTTATTATGTTGTTTTCCCTAGCATGATTTTTGCCTCTCATACTATTCTTTTGGGGTTTTAGACGATGGCTGGAACCCAAAGGAACCGTGTTAATGCGGAATGTGATGGGAAATGCAATGATTGTCCCCCTGAGCAACCAAACAATATGGGAGCCGGAATGTAAAATCTTGTAGCCATGCTCACACAACTTTCTCAAGCTATGAATCATGCAGGACTTCCAAACGAGCAAAGGAAGGAGCAACATTCTGTTGAATCCTTCATGAGGCAGCGTCCACCTTCTTTCAGTGGGTCTACTGATCCATTAGTTGCTGAACAATGGATTAGTACTACTGAAAAGATATTTTCAGTTCTTCAATGTTCTGAACATGATAAAGTCATCCTAGCAGTGTATCGTTTGGAAGGAGATTCTGATCAATGGTGGAATCTTATTAAGAATACGAGGCAAAGGGATGAAATTGAGTCTATGGAATGGGACGAGTTCAAGAACTTATTTTTCAATAAGTACATCCCTCATATTCTCCGAACAAATATGGAGAAAGAGTTTCTTGAACTGAAGCAAAGGGATGATGAATCTGTTGGTACCTATGAAGCGAATTTTACAAGACTTGCAAGGTACGCTTCTGGTATTATCATCCAACCTGAAAGTAAAGTTGATCGATTTTTCAGTGGCTTAAAACCAAGTCTTCGAAGGGCATTAGCTATAATAGACTTCAGTAGCTATGAAGAAATTGTGCGTTGTGCTATCAAGGTAGAAATGGAAGTTGGTGTTACATATCCATCTCATGGGTTTGACAAGAAACGAAAGATGGAGTTCAAGGAGAAAACTCAGAATAATGGTGAAAAGAAGATGAATGTTTCCTTATGCACAAAGTGTGGAAAGATTCATGGTGGAGATTGTCTTAAAGGGACTAGAAAATGTTTTAAGTGTGGAAAAGAAGGTCATCGAGCAGCTGAGTGTCGAAGTAATGGAAAAAGGAATTCTAATGAAGTGAATAAAGCAAACACTGCAGAGAACGCACAACCAACACTTCAATGCTTCAAGTGCAAGGAGATGGGACATTATGCCAATAAATTCCCTAATCCAAGGGTTAGTGATGATCGACATGAGCAACCAATTAAGGCAAAGGACAAAGGGAAGTCACATGCGATCACTATTGGCAATGTTGAATATGACAACGATGTGGTGGAATGATTAAGTTTTTATGTAATGGGATTCCAAAATAATGTTGTATCATGGAATATTGGTGATATTATGCGCATAATGAAGGGAAAACGAGAAAATTAAATGTTTAACAGTATTCATGAGATCATTATTGATATAAGGACTAAGTGATATCATGGTTTGAGTATATAGAATTTTGAGGATTTTGGTATGTGGAAAGTGTTAACTTTTAACTGCACTCATGTATTCAAGAGAAAACATGATAAAGGACTGTTAATGTTTGGAATGTGACCAACAAAACATATCTTATGATATATGGGGATCAACGATGGTATTAAATCTCTGGTAATCGTTTTCACTATGTTATGAGAGTGGACTGCAGTATTATGGATAAGCCTAAAGATTGAAATGGATTATGTTGGACATAAGTGAGTATTGTTTAAGGATAGAAGTTTTTTCGATATTATTGATGGAATGTTATAATAATGTAGTTTTAGAAAAAGGACAACCTGCAGGACGGGCGACAGCCCATCACGTCGGACAAGGCTGCGGGAATCGAACCCACAACCGAAGTGCGACCGGCCTTTATCGCCTACCACTGGCCTACAGGAAGTCCCTGTTTAGTAGAAACTAGTTTTATTATATTAAGCAGTATGATATATGAAGTATAAGTCAATTTTAGGAACCATATATGATTAATCCCACTATAGATCGACTTATGTATATAAATTTTGCTAACCTTTTGAGACAGATGGAATGACCCGTCATTCTATCACATGATCTGCTAACACTTCACGAATAACAAATTCAACTTCATTTATTTAAGAGATGAAGTGGAAATTGTTAAAGGCACAAACAACAGTGAGATTGTACCAAAATAAAGAAACTATTTATTCTAATTCAAATTCTTTATCTTTAGGGAAATGATCTTGGAAACCAAAAATGTTTTCCTAGTTCTCTTATACCTGATGAATCAGATGGTACCTTAGATCGTCACAAATTTATGGATTTGTGATTACTGGCTTTTCCATAGCCATGTTCTCTACCACTCTCCATCAGAACATGATGGTTAGATTTCTCTTCCATATTCATATTTTCACCTATGTGAAAACTCAGTGATTAGTTTATTTGGGTAATCGTTACATTTCATACTTTAGTTTTTAAAGACAAGTTTTGGTATGTGGGTTTCTATTAAAGAAACTTTGAAATAGTAAACTATTTATAACCCCGACGAATTTCGAGGACGAAATTCATTTTAAGGGGGGTAGAATGTAACAGCCCGAGATTTTATGAAAACTATTCTTTTTAATTTTATTAATGTCTTGTGTTGTACGCTACACCAAAAGGAGCTCGCACAACATGTATCATTGACTTTCCTTACATTACACGCAATCGCGACCTTCCTCGATAGCGTGTGTAATACGCAATACCGAGTTTCACCAAACAACGATATGCTATTAAAATATTATTAAAACTAGCCGTTATGAATAGTAATAACCACTTTTTGAAATTCTGTAAATCTTATTTTTCAAAATAGACTTAATTTTTGGATTCGGAGTATCAAATTTACCCTAAAGTGAAATTTTGGTACTTTTCGGATAACTTTCATATTCTGATGAATAGTGAAAATTACTAAATTATAATTAAAAACAACTTTTTTTAATCGAAATAATTAATAGTGATAAATTATTAATTTGAGTGGTTTTAAAGTATATTTAGAATATATTTTTACAATTTAATACAATGTTGGTCATTGGATGTAATTTCACATTTAAACTAGACATAAACAAGTGTCAATCTTTTGATAGATATTGTTTCTTAAAAACACGCTATTTGTTTTAACATCGGGATTTAATTATAAAATTAATTAATGCAACTTCTATGTTATGAATTTGGTAAAATAGACTTCATTTTTGAATTCGGAATATGAAATATAGCTTAGGATGAAATTTTGGCATTTTTCTGAAAACTTTCAATTTTTGATGAATAGTGAAACCACTAAGTGGTAGGTTAAAAACGGAATTTTGCATAAAACTTAATTTTACCGCTTCTGTGAATGGAATTTCGAAAATCCGAGAGACACGGTTAATATCAAGGACTAAAATGTGGTTCAATGAGATGAAAATAATTTTTTGGTGAATAGTAACTTTTTACTTTTTTTACCGCGGTTAATAGTAAATAGGGTAACTAAGGGTAAATATGATATTAATATTACCCTAACACATGTCCTAATTCTATTGGACAAGTGTAATTCGACCAAAAACAAACTTAGGAATAAAATATGACCATTTAGGCCCACTTGGATTAGATTAGGACATTTATTATTAATTTATTTAAAGAAGGGTTAAAATAGTTAAAATCAAAGTTTAATAAGTAAATCATTTTCAAAATGGGGTTATACATAAGATAAATTCGATTGTAAATATTCATTAGAAATCTAAAAAGATTTCCTACATGATGGTATTTTATTTGTAATTTTTAGAAATCAAATAATTTAATTTGTTTATGACACAACGATGATGCAGCAATTATCTTATTAATGAAATATTGACATAATTGATGTTATAAACACCAAAATAAATGTAATTTGAGATATTTTATGAATTTCACTAATTTTCTAGGTTACTATGATATATTAATGTTGATTTAATCAACTTGGTTCGAACATTTAATTCTGTTATGACTTTCACAAAAATCATATATCAAATAGTTTCAAAATTGACACAAAATAGTTTTTAAATCAAATATTATATTATTAATTGTTATTTTATTCCTAAAAATCTAAGGTTCGGCCAAATGACTTAGATAAGAATATATATATTAATAATAAACAATTTGGGGTTCGTTTGGCATGTTATAGTAAGTGTATTAACCATATAGTGAAAGAAAACAAAAAGACACAGTAAAAGTTAAATTATTTAACTTAGAGTTAAATCTAATTGATAAGGTTTAAAATAAGATCCAAACATGTCTAAATTTGATTGGTTGATGAGATTACAACCCTATCTCATCTAAGCTTCGAATATGAGTCATTTTTGGAGGTTTTTAAGTGGGGTTAGATTTATTATAAATTAATATTTTTAAGAATTCCTAAGGTGCCCCTCTCCTCCCTTATAAAAGGACACCTCCTTCCCTCTCCTCCTCACACCAATTTGAGCACTCAAGCTCGGCCAAACCCTGCCAAAATCTCTTCTACACTTCCCTAGAAACATCCTAGAGGTTCTGGTCTTCCTCAAAGTCCAATTTTAGTGCCCTAAGAAGAGGTCTCAAAGAGGCACTTCAAAGAAGAGGTAATTACCGTTACCAATTATTTCATCTTTATTTCTTCTTCCACTTCTTCTTCTTAGGTTGTTTCATTATGAAGTAATAACATCAGTATCACTCATATACTGATATGTTATTATAAGTATGAAACAACCCTATTTCACCATCTATCCATCCTACGGAAAAAGAAATCACCGCGCGTGCGTATGTACGGAATACCGTCTCCACGCCGTGGTGTAATCTATTTTCCACCACCACCTTACATGGATGGGTATAATGGTGTAAAGAATAACTATACATAGTTATTAAAACATCATATTGATTCTGATATATTGTATAATCCACTCCAATTCAATTCAATATTTATAGAAATGATATCATCGCTCGTGCGTACGGACTACCGTCTCCACGACGCGATGAGATTCATTCTCCATGTTAACCATTTAAGAATGATTATAATGTATATATAATAAATAATAATGAAATATATGACATTATAAAGCTACTGGATTTATGTATATATATACATATGTATGTCATCTACTTACTTCCATTTCAAGACAATAAGGAAAGGAAAACAGCGTTCATGCGTACGTACGGACTACCGTCTCCATGAACGGTATTTTTCATTTTATTTATCTACCTATTATATATATATATATACTGAATATATATGATATATAAATCATATTTTATATTCTGGAAGTGAGTAAATCATGATATAAGTAATAATGATGTCATGAACAACAAGTCAAAACACCTACGATAAATGAAACGATTTTACCCAAAACCCTTCTTTAACATGGAATTTACAAAAGAACGGGTAATATAATGTCATAAGTGAACCATATATGATATCATAACAATTAATATGATTCTGTAATAAGTCAATAACATGATTTAAATCATTATACAGGAGGTTCAGACACTTACAAAGCAAGTCAGACCTAAGGTAAGGGAAATATCACAATCTCATTTTTATCCGAGATTGTTTATTCGTAAGTATTTACTGGGGTGTATTTTATCATCCACATCCATGTTTACTCAATATGTAATATTATTTCCATCCACCTAAAATTGTTTAAATCCATTTTTACACTTCGGTGAGTTTTTAGTAATACGTATGAAAGGAATCTTTTGTCGTTTTTCGTACGAGGTACTTTTTGACTTTTCCGACAAAAGTACGAAGAATGTTTTTTTAACCTATACGGCACGAACGGATTTCTACTGTTTTATAAAGCCTTATTTTCATGAAGATTCCTCAAAAAGATTTCATGACTATTTTCAATAAAATCTCTTTCTTTTAAAATTGCATGATGTTTTGTGAAAAGAAATTGATTTTGAAGAAGAAAGGATATTTTCCTCAAGAATTCAATTCAAGTCTTTTATCAAAATTATTTTCCATCTAAGATAATAAAGGGTTCTGTTTCTATCCATATTTTTACATTGATTTGACTATGGTGTGATGGAATTATGTTTATGAATTCCTTTATCTTATATGAATTGATTTATTATGTCATGATGTTTCAAGAATCCCATTTTTGTTACATGTGTTATGCGATGATGTATGTTTTATGATTATGTGGCACACATAAGAAAGGATTCATTATAAGATGGGTGGGACCTATATCTCCCTCCAATGCATTGGGTAATGATTTTATATCTCATGAGATAGACATGGCTGGAACGGAAGGTTATTTCGGTTCAGTGATACAGGACTGAAACGAGGAGTGAACTCGGTTCAGAAAGGGACTTTGTCCACTAAGATAGTCTTGGCAATGAGTCATGACTAACAAGAAACGATTTTCCATGATTATGTGTGCATACCACAAAGTTTCAAGTTTTATGTTATGATAATGGGGATCTCATTTTCACGTCTATGATTTATCCCATGTTATGATATTATGATCTCTTTTGCAGGTTATGATTTCCAAAAGCTATGTTCTTATGTATATGATGTGTTTGATATTTCTTTTGTTTACCCTTACTGAGCATTTGAGCTCACCCTTTTATGTTTTCTTTTCCCCAGGATATAAAGAAAGGTTTTTAGGTAAAAAAAAGAAGATCTTTATGGGAGATATTGAAGATCTATCACCACGATTAGAAGATTACGTTCCGAGTTTCCAAAGACACTAAACTATTACGATCCGTGTGTGTGTGTTTTTGTTATGTACTAAGTATTCCGCAAAAGTAATGTAAAGTCCATGTACGATAAGCTTCGGGTCTCTACACCAACCCTCTGGACAGCCCCCCCACCCCTCCTAAACACTACCCCCACCCCCTACCCCCTTGGACACCCCCCTGGACACCCCCAACGCCCACCCACACCCTTGGACAGCCCCCCACACCCACCCACCCCCTTGTAAACCCCCCTGGACAGCCCCCGACCCCTCTGGACAGCCCCCCACCCCTCCTGGACACCACCCCCCACCCCCTACCCCCTTGGACACCCCCTGGACATCCCCCAACCCTCTGGGCAGCCCCCCCACCCACCCGGACAACCCCAAATACCCTCTAGAGAGGCCGTCACCCACTTGGACAGCCCCCCACACCCATCCACCCCCTTGGACAGCCCCCCACACCCATCCACCCCCTTGGACACCCCCCTGGACACCCCACCGACCCCTCTGGACATGCCGCCACCCCCTTGGACAGCCCCCCACACCCACCCATCCCCTTGGACACCACCCTGGACACCCCCCGACCCCTCTGGACAGCCCTCGACCCCTCTAGAAAGCACCCCCACCCCTCCTGGACAGAACCCCCCACCCCCGACCTGCTTGGACACCCCCCTGGACACCCCCCAACCCTATGGACACCCCCCCGACCCCTCTGGACAGCCCCCACCCCTCCTGGACACCACCCCCCACCCCCTACCCCCTTGGACACCCCCCTGGACATCCCCCAACCCTCTGGGCAGCCCCCCCACCCACCTGGATAACCCCAAATACCCTCTGGAGAGTCCGCCACCCACTTGGACAGCCCCCCACACCCATCCACCCCCTTGGACAGCCCCCCACACCCATCCACCCCTTTGGACACCCCCCTGGACACCCCACCGACCCCTCTGGACAGGCCGCCACCCCCTAGGACAGCCCCCCACACCCACCCATCCCCTTGGACACCACCCTGGACACCCCCCGACCCCTCTGGACAGCCCCCGACCCCTCTAGAAAGCACCCCCACCCCTCCTGGACACAACCCCCCACCCCCGACCTGCTTGGACACCCCCCTGGACACCCCCCAACCCTCTGGACAGCCCCCGACCCCTCTGGACAGCCCCCCACCCCTCCTGGACACCACCCCCACCCCCACCCCCTTGGACACCCCCCTGGACATCCCCCAACCCTCTGGGCAGCCCCCCCCCCCACCCACCCGGACAACCCCAAATACCCTCTGGAGAGGCCGCCACCCACTTGGACAGCCCCCCACACCCATCCACCCCCTTGGACAGCCCCCCACACCCATCCACCCCCTTGGACACCCCCCTGGACACCCCACCGACCCCTCTGGACAGGCCTCCACTCCCTTGGACAGCCCCCCACACCCACCCATCCCCTTGGACACCACCCTGGACACCCCCCGACCCCTCTGGACAGCCCCCGACCCCTCTAGAAAGCACCCCCACCCCTCCTGGACACAACCCCCCACCCCCGACCTACTTGGACACCCCCCTGGACACCCCCCAACCCTCTGGACAGCCCCCGACCCCTCTGGACAGCCCCCCACCCCTCCTGGACACCACCCCCCACCCCCTACCCCCTTAGACACCCCCCTGGACATCCCCCAACCCTCTGGGCAGCCCCCCCCCCCCACCCACCCGGACAACCCCAAATACCCTCTGGAGAGGCTGCCACCCACTTGGACAGCCCCCCACACCCATCCACCCCCTTGGACAGCCCCCCACACCCATCCACCCCCTTGGACACCCCCCTGGACACCCCACCGACCCCTCTGGACAGGCCGCCACTCCCTTGGACAGCCCCCCACACCCACCCATCCCCTTGGACACCACCCTGGACACCCCCCGACCCCTCTGGACAGCCCCCGACCCCTCTAGAAAGCACCCCCACCCCTCCTGGACACAACCCCCCACCCCCGACCTGCTTGGACACCCCCCTGGACACCCCCCAACACTCTGGACAGCCCTCCCACCCCTCCTAAACACCACCCCCCACCCCCTACCCCCTTGGACACCCCCCTGGACACCCCCCAACACCCACCCACACCCTTGGACAGCCCCCCACACCCACCCACCCCCTTGTAAACCCCCCTGGACACCCCCCGACCCCAAATCCATGCACCCATGCCATGGTTGTGTGTGAAGAAAGTAGTAACAACTGTAAAAGGGCAACCCATCCAAATGGACACGCCCCAACCCTCTCGGGGATTTATAGAAAACGATGAAAAATTAGTGAAATCATAAAATTACTCAATATTGCAAGTCGAACAAATAGATCTAGGGATGATAAATAAGATTATGGTGCCAAAACGAGTTAAAAGGGTTCGCAATCGAAGAATCTTAGCTAGTTTCAACAAAAAAATCACAACACATATATATATACTATCCGCGAAAAAAAACGAACGAGTGGGAGGATTACCTGAGTGCTGCGAGTTTAGATGATTGATCCGAGGAGATTAAATATGAGAAACGATGATCTGAAAACGAATCTAAACCAACGAAATGGACGAGCCGATTCGGGTTTACGCGCGAGAGAGACGAGTCGCGACTGTCGAAGGTAAACTCACGAATGACAATCCACGGGTCTGGGTAAATTTTTAAATGAGTTATCACGTCGGTTATTCAATAACCGACGTTAAAATTTTTTTTAAAACATTTATAATGTCGGTTATTCAATAACCGACGTAAAAACCTTCCTCCGATTCTTTTTTTACGTCGGTTATTCTATAACCGTCGTTATAAAGGGCTCAAAATCCGCGTTTTATTACGTCGGTTATTCCATAACCGACGTCAAAAACATCTGCGGATTCTTTTTTTACGTCGGTTATTTTATAACAGACGTAAAAAGGCCTTCAAAAACCACGTTTGTTACGTCGGTTATTGAATAACCGACGTACCAAACGCCCCCCGCTTCTGTTTTTTACGGCGGTTAATGTATAACCGACGTAAAAAACGAAGCCGCGCTATTAACAACGTCGGTTATCAAAATAACCGACGTTAAAGGTGTACTAAACACAGGGTTTTACGTCGGTTATTAAATAACCGATGTAAAAAACCTCATTTTACATATTATGACGTCGGTTTTATATAACCGACGTAAAAATGGTGACGTAAAAAACGTTTTCTTCACTAGTGTTCAGTGGAAGCACCAATCTATAAGCTACCTTTCCAACACAATTAGATATTTAAAATAGGAATATATAACTACGGTTCTACTTTCCCATATTTCTAAATCTCATTATTATCTTCTTGGGTTATATTCATAGAAAATAATTGTCACAAACTTCAAACACTTTTCTATTTCGCCAGTCAGTAGAATAATTTTTTTCAACTATTTGCTTCTCTTATATATTGTCGAATAGATCTGACCTTATATAACATTTTATCAAAATGGTCTAGTATTAATATAATTACTTACCAATCATTAACCCATCATGTTAATGTTCTACAATTAGTTTTAACATGGACTTCAGAAGGGGGAATCTAAAAATTATAGTGAAATATATTTTTGTTAGAAGATTAGACCAAATGTTGATGTTAATAACAACCACCATTGAAACCCATAGATGTAGATCTCAACATTTATTCATGACATTGAATTGTCCTCACATGATAATCATATATGTGACGATTATAAGATGTGTTAAATGTTAACTATATATCTAGATCCAGTTAAAGACTTATACATAACATCGTGGAAATCCTCATATCCCCATCATATATAATCTATATAGTTACTCCATGAAATCCTACGATGTTCATTACATATATCCTAGAAATTAGATCGATAAAGTGTTCATATAAAACAGAAATGGATTATTTCGACCCTGTAGGGCGATCAACTATAACCCATATAAAATTATAGCCTTTATATGTTTTTGGATTTCTAACAACAAATTCCACAGTGTTGTTTTTTCATTTCCATTAATGTATATGTCATGGATATAATGACCCCTCATAATTTAATCTCTCAACATTATCTTTATAAAAACATTTTACCAAGAGACATATTAATCAAAAATAATTTTCATGTCATCCCACCAAAAATACTCTTTCAAGTCCATGTACTTATGTGTGCTTCCAGTGTTAATTGAGAATTAAGAACTACGAGTATCATCCTTAAACTCATTATTGAATAATAATATGGGAGGAGTTAAAACATGATTCCTTAATCATATTATACAATCAAAATCAATTTTGAATTCTGAAACATTTATCAATTTTTTTAGCTCTACATATTCCTACTACACGTCCTTAATCCCTACATGTATAGATAGTATATCTTTCATCTGAGAACGATATGATTCCCCCCCCCCATTAAATTTACATGATATAGACATAACAATTTATTAAATATTTCATCTTTGTTTATCCTCAACATGGATAGGCTAGCATTGTCCTTTCGTCTCAAATGATCTTACACAATGTTTTCATTCCTCGGTGGTGATGTATTGAGATGTCATAATATTTATTTACTATGATAATCATATTTGGAACATATTAAATTTAATTTTTGTGAAATATAATTTAATAATTTATTCTTTGTATAAATTTTACACATTTACCCATAAAGATAATTTCTCCATATATATAAAGAAAATATTACCGCATCTAACTCTAAATCGTGAGTTTGTAATTTTACTCATGGATTTTCAATTTTGTGAGGCATAAGCTATCACCGTATCATATTACATTAAAACATATCTCAGTTCCATCATGGTTGCATCACTAAAGATCCCAAACATTTCTTCACTTCAAGGTAGTTGGAACACCTATTCACGTGCATACAGTCCATTTAACTGTTTGAAATTCTCTTCACAATCCTCTATCCACACGTACATAACTTCATTCTGAGTCATCATGGAGATTAAATTAAATAGTCATGGGATATAATTCAATGAAAATTGAAATCATCCAGCCCAAAGAAGAAAAATATGGATCTTAGTTACCTTTTGTGTTCTATCCCAACCTGTAACAGATTCTCTTTTTTATTGATCCATAGATATCTCTTCTCTTGATATTTTGTGGCCTAAAAAAGTAACATAATGAGTAGTAAAAATTATAATGTAATAAATCCAGTATCAATTATATACTATTATTTTATTATTTTTAGGAAACAACCATATTACACCTTTTTTCCATCATATAAAAAATGAGATCACCATGGGGGCATACGTACGGCATACCATTTCTATGTTGTGGTGAAATATATATTTCACAACCACCTTACCAATATGGGTATAATGATAGAGATAATAATTACATATAATTACTATAACATGGTATGGAATTTGTAGCAAAATATCTATGTCAACATCAATACCATTTCACAATTATTGGAACGATTTTGATGCATGTGCTAACGTATGACATACCTTATCAACGAAGCGATACAATCCATTCTATGTGATACACATTAAATAATGGCTATATAAATGTATAGAATGAATAAATATGATGTTTTATATATTTATATCATTTTGGAAATGATAAAAATATATCCTATGAAGTAAAACCATAACATATTCGACAAAATATGCATAGGAAAATGATGTGGTTAAAAATAAAATAACGAGTAATGCCGAAATTCTATTAAAACTGATGATAATATGATCATATATGATATCATAAAATTGAAAATGATCATAGATTAAGTAAGTGACATTATTTGAATTATTATACAGTAGTTTTAGATACATACAATGGATATCATATCTATGGTAAGGGATAATTTCACAATCTCATTATTATCTAAGATTATTTCTATATACAAATTTACATGGGTATATTTTGAATCCATGTTCATGTTTTATAAATATCTATTCTAATTTTTTTCTGTTCATATCAAATATTATTATATAAAATTTACACATTTATGAATACTTTTTAACCTACATGAAATGAATCTTTTTTTATTTTCGATATGAGTTACTTTTTGACTTATCCAACAATAGTATGAGAAGAATGTTCTATTAATCTTATACATCCTAAAAATGTTTTTACATTTTCAGGACACCATATTAATGTTATTATCCCTCTTAAATATTTCATAGTTATTTTCAATGATTTTAATATATTATAAATTTTAATGACATTTTTTGAAATATTTTTTTTTTGATGAAGAATGGATATTTTCCTTCACAATTAATATCATGTGGTATAGGAAAATTATTTTCTCTATAAAAAGGAATTCATTAATATAGTTATGTAATAATCAAAATATCCCTATAATTCCTATATCTTTATTTTGATTATGATGTAATTATTTTTTTCAAATATATTTTATTCATGGATTATATTATAATGAAATGATTTTTATGAAAAAAAATTTATTTATTCGGTTATGTTATGATGAATGATTTATTTTTTTGAGGACTGGGTAATAATGATATCATTGTTAGATATATGGAACCATTATATCCCTCCAATTAATTGGTTAATGATTTATATCTTATGAGATAGACACTAATGTAATGATAAATGATCATAGTAAAGAAAAATAGGTCTTGAACGGGATGTAAAGTAGGAATAGTAATACAGGTCTGGAATATGTAGTGAAATTGATTAAGTAATTAATATTGTATACTATACTGGTCTTATAAATGATCCTTGACTAAAATGAAATTATTTCTTATACTTCTCTATATTTCCAAAATTACATGTCATATTTTATGAATTCTGAGAATTGATTAATGATTATTTATAAACATTTTTTATTTTTCCCTTGACAAGATATCATGATACTTCGTATGCATGATATGATTTTCAAATGTTATGTTCTTATGTATTATGATTGTAATATGGTTTATATCTCACTTTTTTACCATTTTTTACAATATGAAATTACACTTTATAATATTTAATTTCCCTGTGTTATAAAGTAGTGTATTAAGTCTGATATGTCAAATATGGGTCTAGTAATTAATTAATACCAAGTAGAAAATATAGATGTATTATGAATAATTTGATTGTGGTTCCCCTTTTCTAATGACACTATACATATAAGGTGCTAATGTGGTTTTATCGGGTTTTATAATCAGTATTCCAAAATATGGAATTAATATCTATTACTGTAAAATCAATGGAATCATTCATATTTTTAGGTAAAAGTTTTTCATTCTAAACAAAATTTTAAGGCATATTATTTCAAAAATATAGGAAATTATAAATTTGCTGAAATTATAAAAATATTAACAATCAATATTTTGGAGTTCATTTTTTAATACATATGTTAATATAAAATTAATAATGTTTTTAAACATATAAAAAATTTATTAATTTTATGCACTATTACTTTTAATTATTAATTCAATTAATCCTAAAAATATTTAAAAATATATATTTCAAATTATGTTGATATTATTATATATTAATTTATGCTTCATATTGAATAAATCAAAATTAAAAAATGGTGAATTGTGAATTAATGTTTTGGGGAATATAGGTTTTCATTTCTGATGTCTATTCGTGTTGAGAAAGAGACATGGCCAATTGGAGAGCCTTAGTCATGACAGACGTAGGGAACAGTCGAGCATGGTGTGTTCAGATTCATCAAGCACTACGTATTGAGTACAGATGGGGGGGGGGGGTCCAATATAGATCAAGGGTTAGAATGTTGTTGCAGGTTCAAGAAAATTTTGTACAACCACCAGTTAGCATTAAAAATTATAGATCAATGTCGTGATGTGGTTCTAAATGGAATATTAGTGAAAACACCTTCCGTTTTGAAGATATACCTTCCATCATTTAGATATGAAATTAGGTGTATTTTTTACTTATTTAAGTGTTTTAATGTCTTTTAATTATCATATGTATTTTATTGATTCCCCTTGTATATAATTTTCCTCAATATGCTCGATTTGATGAAGATTTTGATAATTTGTTTTGTGTTAATCATTACATGTTGGACATTGTTTAATTTATGGTTGGGTATCATTTTTCCCCTTTGAAAATGATATTATCATCTAATTTCTTGTTTTTTTGATTCGTCAGGTTGTAAAAAATTATAATGGTATAATGATATTTATCGACTTTCCAAAATTTACCTCAACTTTTTCCTACTTTATTAAATATTCACAATGAATCATCCTCATACAGTTTATTTTTATTCATTATCAGCATTCATATTCATCTTTTATTCATTAAAAAATTGTGTTTTCTACAATTTACATTTGTGAAAGAATTCTCTATAATTTTTTATGGATTAATATTTAAATTGATTCATGGGTACTTCTATATATAAAATATTTTTTCTTCAAAAATGTAGGATTCAATTATTTTATTGTGTGTGAGGCTGTTGAGGTATGTAGTAGCCTCTACCTTCATTACCTTATATTTATTTTTTGATTATGAGAGTGGGATTTAAGCATAGGAAATATAAAGAAGAATGAATTCTTCTTAACAAAAATTTAGTAAGGGAAATGTTTACATTCCTGGATTTCTTTATTTAAAAATTTATTTTATTAAGATAATTTATTATTGGTATATATATATTTTTAAAAAATTATAAGTAATTGGAATATTAGTTTTCAAATAAATATTTATTTGAAATATGTTTTTGCAGGTTCTTAACAATTTCCTTTTTGGAATAATAAATTTCTATTTTAGAGACCCGTTTATTCATGAAATTTTTAAATTAATGAAAATAATACATTTCAATGATTTATGTGAATATATAGATGATTTTATTTCTATTATAAAATTTCAAAAAAATTATCTTTATATTCAAATTTATTCATTTTGAAATTTTTAATTTATTTCCATATATTTCCTTTTTTTAAAATTTATTATTGAATGTGAAAAATAATTATTTCCGTGAATTAATTATTTAAATAGGATTTTTCTGAAAGAAAAAATAATCTATAATTTATTCCATAATTTTTATATTATATAAATTGATTACTACTGGTTTTTGTTATGATATCCTCCTATAATGTTTATTTCAAATAAAAACTATCATTTAACGTTTTTAGATACATGCACATGCATGTAAATCACTTGTTTTGTAAGATATGATGATAATATATAATACATGACATATAATTCAAGCATTAGTATATTGAATAAATAATTATATAGTAGGAAACAAATTTTTAAATGGTTTTAAGAGATTAATTAGTGGAATACTATATCATGAATGTAAAATGTTCTTTTATTAATATTCTATGGATTTAAGCAATGCATAAATGTGATAAGATTCATTTTTTAAAAAACTAGAAAATGGAATCAAATGATATATATATATATATAGACACACACACACACACATATATATATATATATGAGTGACTATGAATATGATTCCATGAATTTAAAATCGGAAAACCCAGTTTGAAATTTATTTAATAGTAATAAAATATTAAAAAATATTTCCATGAAAGGTGACACTTAAAAGTAGTAAATATGGTAAGGATCAAGGGAGTGAACTCGTCCCTCAACATGTAGATAAGACCAAGTCATACTTTAGTGTTTCATATGGACTTCGTTATGTTTTCCATAATATTGCAGATTGTTTTTAGAGAATATGCATGATTAATTTTGAAATAAATATTTATGCTTTAGTATTTTCTAGTGGTATAGAATTTTAATGCGTAAACAATTTTGTTAATTTTTTAACGAATTATTTATAAATATATTTTAATAATATTTTCTATAGTGTTGCCAAACTATTTTTAAAATGGTATTTTAAAAGTCTATATAAAATTGGAGATTATAATTGGTAACATAGCAAAAGTCTAGATATTATTGGATATTATATTTTATCTGTTGATGAAAAACAAATACAATGTGCTATAATTTTTTTCATAAAATTAAATTCCCTTGGGAATTATAGATTTTCATAATTCTAAATATAGTAATTTAACATTGTATTCAATTCGTTGATTGAATTATAAGGGTGAAATTATTTTAATATGGGAGAATGAAACTTCCGAATATATTTAAATAGTATCTTCATAAGGTATTTATTTATTTTTTATAATAATATAATTAGTTCAATAAATAAATTAATATTAAATATGTCAAATTAATAGTGATTACATTATTTATTTTCAATTATTAGTATTATAAATGATTTAGTTATAATATATATGACATTATTCAAAAGAAAATTTATGAAATAAGATTATATCAGATGATTTTCTTTTTATATGAAATTTAAATTTTAATAAATTACTTTTCCTAAATATATTAAATTAAATAATTTTTATATTTCGAAATATTAAAACTTCATTATTGTTATAAAATGATATATTTTTTTAATAAATATAAACATTAAATATAATAATTAAACTCGGTTTAAAAATTAATTTTCTCAAATTAAAATTTTTATTGATAATTATGAAAATAATGTCAATATAAACATTCATATTTTAAGGATAAATTGTAATAATACATATAATTTTAATACATATTATTATAAAATTTGAGATAATTCAAAATTGATTATATTATAAAATTATTAATAATTAATTTTTTCAATTTCTATTTTTGGAATACATAAGTAAATATAAAATAGAAAATGTTTTTAACTATATCAAAATATGAAATTATTTAAAATAATTATTACTTTTTATTTTTAATTCATTTAATATAAAAATTATATATACAAATATATTACAAATTTGGATGATACTATTAGATATTAATTTATTATTTAATTTTAATAAATGAAATTTCAATAAATGGGGAATCATGAAATTAGGTTTTAGGGTATATGGGATTTCATTTCAAGGGTATTTTTGAGCTGAGTGAGCAATTTTCCGTAGAAGAGCCTGATTCAAGATTGAAATTTGGAAATACAGAGCATGGTTAGTTCGCATTTATCATGCACCAAGAATCATGTGTCGACAGGGGGATCAAGTGTAATCTATGATTCGAATGAATTATGGGGTTTAATCAAAGGTTGTTTGACTGCCAACGATCTTCTAGAAGGAAAGATTAGTGTCGCGTTGATGATTCTAATGGGATATAGTGTAAATGAACTTTAGTTTTTTAGATATACTTCATGTCATCCAGATCTACAATTATGTGTGTTTCTAATTATTTTTTGTGTTCAAAATAATTATCATTATCGTATGAAGTGAATTGACTTCTTGTTTCTATAATTTTCTTCAATATCTCTTCTTAAAATGATTATTCCAATCCAATTTGATTTTTTTCTTGTCATTGGATGCATGTTTGAAATAGTTTAGTTTATGGTTGTGAATCACTTTCTTCTATTTGCGAAGGATATCATCATCTGAAATTTGATTTTTTTCAGGTGTTGTTGTGTAAAATAATATAATGATTTAATTTAATTTATTAACATATCCACAATTTCATCTGGTTTTTTCTCTCTTATTCAAAGCACCATGATGATGCTTCACCAAACAGTGGAAATTTCTTATTTATCCATGGTGGTAATAATCTGTTATTCATTCAAAAAATTCAGTTTTCTAAAATTTTAAATTGTGCCTTAATGTCATATAATATCTGGTGGATTAGAATTTAATTTAAAGTGTGATAATTTATATATATAAATCATCTTTGCTTCACCAATAAAACATTCAAATAGTCCACATTGTGTGAGGCAGGTGAGGTATGAAGTATCTTCAGCCTTCCTTCCCTCATGTATATTTCCTAATTCTATGTGTATGGAAGTTGAGAAGTTCCAATAGGATGAAGAAAATGTTATTCTCACATTAAACATAAAAGATAAATATTTACTATTAATTATTTATTTATAATAAATTTTATTTTAAATATGGAATTTATTTTTATTATATGTATTTTAATTTTAAATTTATAATTCATTGGAATTATTATATTTAATAAATATTTAAATATATATATATATATATAAATATATGAGTCAATGAATTTTAAAGAATAAAACCCACTGAAATATTTATATAATAGGTAAGAAAGATTAAAATGTATTCCATAAAATCCACCACCTAATTGTTGTCAAAATTGTAAGGAATTGGGGAGTGAACCATTCCCGCGACAAGTGGGTAGGCCTAAGATAACCATTAATGTTTCAAGTGGCCTTATTGTTTTTTTAAAGATGACACATTGTTTTAAGAAAAATCACATTGGATTAATTTTTAACGCAATATTTGAGAGTCATTTTTATGAAGTGGTATATTATTTTAAGGTTTAATTAATTTCTCTAAAGTTTTAATAATGTATTTATAAATTTATATTGAATGTATTTTTAAAATAATTGCAAAATTATTTTCCCATATTTACATTAAAAGGATTTTTTCTTCAAAATAATATAAATTTAAGGTCTTAATAACATCCACGTGGTTTCCAAAAGGATGCCATTTTTACATAAGGATGATTTAGAATGAAACACACTTCTCCAATGATATTCAGAAAAGTGTTAGGGCAATTTTATTACATTACCCTTAATTACCTAATTTACCCTTTAACCATATTAATATAAATTACTAAGGTTACTATTTTAATTCTCAAAAATAATATAAATATACTTATATAATTATTACCTATTGATTGAAAATATGGAATTAATTTTTAAAAATTTAAACCACAGAAATCTCAATAATTAAATAATAATTAATCTCTTTGTCCAAATGAAAAATGACTTTTAATATATAAAAAATAACAAAATATTAAATGTTTTATATGAATATTTAATGAAAATTTTTTTTCAATGGACTAATTAATATTATATGTTAAAAATATAATATATTTATACTTATAAACCATTCAATAATATAATTTTACCATTTAAATAATTTTGATGAAAAAAGTTTGTTCCAATTAAATTTAATTATATTTTAACTATTCATAAAAACATTAAATTTATATAAAACATTCATCCAATGTAAATTTTATTTAAATCTTATAATTAAGAATTTTATGATTTCATATATAAAATTATTTATGTGACACAATTTTAATTTTTAATGGGATCACCATTAAAAGGATTTAAAACAATAATTCTAATAAATATAACTTTTTATTGATAAAATAGGTTTTATTTTTATGCTATGAGTCAAATACATAAATTAGATGAATATTAATATAATATATTTAATATATATAATATAAATTTCATTTATTTCATTTAAATATTATAATTCACTTAATTTATTAAAAAAAATACAAATACTTCCATTAGATTTAATTAGATTATAATTTTCATAAAGAATTTTGTATCCAATCAATTAACCAAACATATTCATAATTTGGTTATATTTTTTACCACTATCATAATTCATATGTTATAATATTTATTTTATTCCAATTGTTTCTCGTGGTTTTTTTTAAACTCACAATTATGTGAAATGAATGCTATAAAAAAATTTAATCATAAAAAAATTCATAGAAACATTATGGTGTAACATAATTTGTCATGGATGATGAATATGGACCCAAAACCTTCATTCCCGAAAGGATGAATGATCATGAATATATTTATTTTTTTAGAATGTAGGCGGGTTGATGGATAAGGTTTTCATGGATTTGAAAGGTATGATTTTTCTATGATAATTACATTGGGTTAACTATCATGGTTTTAAAGTAGTAACTTAGCCTCCTAATATGATGGGAGTGCATGGCCCCAACTGGATGAGAACCAGATGAGCCTGTATGAAATTAATTGATAGCTATGTTAATCACTCATTCTAATATGTATTTGAGGATGATTTCATCAGTTCCTTCCTTGTAGAGTATTTTTTTCATAATTCAGACAGTCTTACAAGGGTTATTTTGTTGAGTGATGCAGAATTTGTTCCCATATTTCATATTCTATTAAGAGATATTAATTTATTGATGTAATATACTATGGAATTCATCAATCTAGAGGTGGATACATGTTCATCATGTTATGTGGTAATTTTGAGAGGATTTATTTAATCCATATTCCATTCTATGATTGATGATCCCATTATTTGGTAGATAATGCCAAAGATTTCTTCCTCCTGGTCAGGATTTTCTAGGATGGTGTTTTTATATTCCAATGCATCAACATGAACATTTTGTGATTATGTAACATGATTCATGGTAGGCTCAAAAGTAATCTCTTTCATTACTACCTATTATAGCTAGTAAGAGGGTCAGATCATAATTTTTGATATCATATTATCAAGTGATATGATATATCACTAGTTAAAAATTACCTTCAGGTAGGATATATGTTGTAGAAGTGCTAGTCTCATACCAGTGATGAGGTCTTACTATAAGGCCTCATAATTTATGAATCATTTATATTGTGATAATGAGAATGGAAAAACTAAATTTTCTAAAGAATCAAATAAAATCATTTGGAAAACCCTATTGAGATTAACATTTCCCATCCATATTTTGATATGGACCAAAGAGGTACCATAAAAATATGTCATCCATGTCTATGAAATTTTATTGGAATAGAATACATCCCCATATGAATGATTTTTGTACACTGGTTAATTCTATTATGTGGGATGTGGTTCAAGGAAATTATCCAAGGCGTCAGCATTCACTGAATTATGTGACATGTACTAGATGTCATATAATGTAAATTCATATCCCATCCATACAAACTCAAATATATCATATGAAGGGCACATTTGTAATTTTTAGGATTAATATTAGAGACCAAATGTAATTTGAGGTTCTTTATTTAATGCTTTATCTTTTTTCACAGTGAAGAATACTGAAAGGCATTTCATATCGACATTAGAGTATTGGGTATCAGTAACATGAATTGTGGGTCTGAGGTAGTAGAGATTTTACTTTATCCCTATATTATTTTCTATTTGAGGTGCGTCAAGTGTGTATTATTTTGAGAGCATGAAAAAGAAGTGAAGATCATTATTTACCATGTTGCTTATTTAATGCCAATTGTATGTTTCATTCCCTAGGATCCCCCTTTGTTCATTGAGATTTACAAGGGTGACATTGATAATATAGAATATATATTCTATGGGGAATCCTCGAATAAATATTTGAGAAACACCATGCCAAGGAATATCCTTGATGTCACCCTGAAATCACATTTCAATTGATTCAACATTAAAATTTGATGTTACAGATTATCGAAGATTGTTTAGAGATTTGTAAATTTATCATATTTCTCTCCGTATTTGACAAAAAGGTCATCAAAATTACATTCTAATATCATATATTATAATGGATTAAATAAATTTTGCATGTAACATTGATATGTGTTTCCAATATTCATTATGATAAAGTGATAGACTATGTAGAATAAGATCATCTAGGGAGCTTTGAAGTATGCTTACTTTTCATGTTAAGAAACAATTATTATTTACTTGCACCATGAGTTCCCTTACATTTAGAAAAATCATTGAATCTAGAAGTTGCATCAATAAATTGTTCGATGATGGAAAATAGAAAATCATCATTTATTCATTACCGATTATAGGATATGAAATCAATACAAGTCCAAATTTGCAATTGTTATTCATTTTGGGGATGATGTTGGTGATTCAAGTTGTGTATTTCCCCTCTCAAAAAATTTGAATTTTATCAATTTTTCTACATTTTCCATGACATTGGCAGAATGAGTGTGGAACATCCTCCTAGATTCCTTCTTGAAACCTCAGCCTGCATCGAGTAATATGAGATTGTGTGTATCCACATACAAATTTTGTGTCTGAATTTTTCTATAGTTCAAGGGGAACACATATCCATGTTTTTTTAAAAATACAATGAACCTATTTTTCTATTCTATTTACATGGTGTCACTAATCAATTTAGGAATTAAGTCTTTCATTATTCTCATATTCACATTAAAAAACTCATCAATTGGTGGTAGGGAGTCATTCCTCGAACATGGGTGGAGAGTTTCTAAGGAAATCCTTATCTACAATTATCTATATGTTTTGTAGAGGAATTATTATTTAAAAGTATAGACCTGGGGATATCATAATCATTATTTAGGATAGAGATTAAATGATAAGAAAAATTATCATCCCCTAATTTTTATGTTTTTTTGATATATATTAGTGTTGGTAGTCATTTAAAATGTCTCTACCCAAAATAAGTGGATGGACATTTATGAATAAGACTATTACCTAAAACAAATTTCTTGGGACAACATAGTTAATATCAAGAATACATCATAGATTCATAGGGTAGGTCCCCAAGGCATTGGGGCTGTAACCTATAAATCATCATTAATCATCGGTTTCTTGTGTCCCCTTTTGTATAAATCTTCTTCAGTGTATGTGGGTCTACATGGTTCGAAGGGGGTCATTTTCCCCATGCAGTATAATGAAATTTCGGTTGATGGGATATTTCATACACTAATGGAATATTGAATATCCTACAATGTGACTATAGATCCATAGAAATCCAAGAATAAATAGTATGCAGTTCCCTTATATATAATCATAGACAGAATGTCAAATGTGATATCCCATATATGTGTATTGAGTTTTATCTTCCCAATGTGCCTTTTCTCAAGCTTATCATACAATTGATTTGTCATATTATTTCGATACAGGTCCCCATTGGTATATCACAAACATAATAGTGTTTGAAGAGGGATAAGGATAATCCTAGAACAATTTTTAATAAAAGCTCATTGTATTTCCATGTTATTAAGAATTCCTACAATATATGAAGGCATAATGTTCCCTTGGATGACATATTACTAACATTAGAAGATGAATAAAATGGGGACATATAATTATAATGGAATGGTCATAACATGACCAACCTCAACCACAAAAACTTATGACATAAACTAATATTGGATATGGTGGTCTTCATCAAGTTCATTCTGGAGTTATTTTTGATGAATGATCATCAATAAGACTAAGATAATGGGTGGGTAAATCATTAGATATTTCAAAATTCCATACATATTTTCCGTAGTTTATAGAATCCTGAGTTTGGGTTTGACATTAATATGTGGTTTAGGAGATGAATAATTTTATGAAAACATGATTATTCTAGGTGCAAATATCAATGGGGCATTTTCTACCAGTCGCGTGGGTCATTTGATCCTTCACTCTTGACTAATATAACAAGACAATCGAACATTTGATAGGAATTTATGTAGTAAAACTAGGCACGAGATACTATTGGATAGTTTGGGGACATCTTCATACCTATTTTGTGCATACTAGAAGAAATTCACATTTCTCTGCTCTGCATATATGTCCTCAATAGTAATGAGACCAAAATACTAGGTATAACCACAA
This sequence comes from Viscum album, assembly GCA_963277665.1. Classification (NCBI taxonomy): domain Eukaryota; kingdom Viridiplantae; phylum Streptophyta; class Magnoliopsida; order Santalales; family Viscaceae; genus Viscum; species Viscum album. The sequence continues at coordinate 604,288,656 of OY728157.1, forward strand.
CCATGCTATAACATATATCCTCTATTACTGTGAATGAGGCCACTAATTCCCTGGTTCTGTGTTTGAAACTCATAATCTCAAGTATATTCATTATCAGATAAGGGGTCTTCCAAGTTTATCACATTTATTTAACCAAATACGATCCCTTCCTCTGATAGGTGTTCTATTTGGTGGAGTAGTGTTTGTTCTTCGAATGTGTTAGCGATGAAAATCGAAAGAGTCAGATCTTACTCTAAATCTTACTATGACTTCAACTATTCTATTTTTTTCCAACATTCAATGGTTATTCTAATAAAAACTACATCAATTTCTATAGATGCATTTATCAAAATATACAGTACTTCTTTATCATCAAATATTCCATTCAAAAAATGGTCAATTATGGAGGTGTGGATCAAGATTATTTTCCAAGGGTACATGGAAATAATGAAGAATAGGATCATTGTAGAGGAATTATTATATATTAATATATTTATTAAATATTTTGTGACCTTTATTTCTATATGCTTCTTGATTATAGAGAGCCTATGTATTTTGTTGCTCAACAGATGTTGTTGGCCACTTCAGAACCAAATAGGTTCATGGATGGAAACATCATATAGATTGAGAGAAAAAGTTGCATCTTTTTCATTTCCCAGCTATTCCTTTTTCATTGGAAGTGTATATCAAACAATTGGAAACCTGATATTCAAAGGTTCAAGGATTTGGAGCCTCTTATAGTTCTGGTTGTTTGTAGCATCTTTTAGTGAATCATGATCTCCCTACTCTCAGCATAGGTTTCCCACATTGTTGCCTCTTTCATTGTCATATATATTCACAATTTCTATCATGTAGATAGTGATGAAATTTACAGAGGAATATTTGAAAATATTGGTTGTACAATTACTCAAGACGCAATATGATGATTCTACACTACCATTATTAAAGTCATTATTTCAACCCTTATATGTATTAGAACAATTTCCATATCATCTTGGTTGGGGTCTTATTAACATGGTCATATGTTCCTATTTCTTGGGTCTATAAATTGTGACCATGATTGATTGTCCAATCTAGTTTTTGGAATGGGCTTTGAATTGTAACGTTATTCCCCTGCAGTGGGAGGATAATATGGGATATTGACCCTTGATTTTTACATCCCAACCTATAGAATACATATTCTTTCTAGTTTGATGTTTATCATAAAAATTACTGCATCCCTATGTATTGAGGGTTATAAATGACTATAGATGTAATTTAATGATCATGTTGTTGAGGATCCAATCATTATAGTCATAATTTGAAGATTCCTAGGATTGATAGCTTGATACAAATACCCTCTTCCCAATAATCTGTGTTCGATCTGTAATAACCATTGATTTTTGGAGGATCCCCTCAGGGGATAATGAACCTATTGATGTTGATTGGTATATTAATTCCACAAGCCCAGTGCTAAATAGGTTGCCTATAGTTATTAATGGTATGTAGATAATCCACTATAGAATTGATGATCCGAGATGTGGATGTTGTGGTAGATATTCATTTCACAAAGAGTGAAGGTACCACTCTGGGACAGAATATATAGATGTTTCTACTGCTTTTCGTTTAATTTACTATAGGTGTGCTCATATAGGATATGGGTGAGATGAAATACCATGAAGGGAGTCATTTTATATCGGATGCCTTTTGGATTATTTTATAATTGGATTCCATGAATGAAATTCAATCCCATTTCATTGAAGGGCGCACTTAAAAGGATTTATGTGTATGTTCTCCATCTATTTGTAATGATTTGGCATTGTTTACGTGTGGTCATTCTATTGTAGTAACCAACTGGAATGATAATTAAATGGTCCCCAAATTACTCTAAAGGCTTTTCCATTACAAAATGTTTTTTCCAAAAATTTCAGTTATTTTATTGGTGCAGTGAAGTGTAATGATATATAATTTACACCATCCTTAAATATGTATTCATGACATGGCTTCAGATATCATTTTTTTACGAGTTGTGAAGAAATTTTAAAAAAAACAAGAATGTTGCAGATTTTCATCATTCTTTTTTAGTTTGTTTATCAAGATACATGGAGCATGAATCAAAATCTAGGTAAAAATGGATTGTCTTTATCATTTGAGATAAACCATTATATCCTGGAAAAGGAGGTGTATATTCATTATTAACTAATGAAATTTCCATAAAAAATTTTATTGATAAGGAATGCACACATTTTGTATCTAACCAAGGATCTCATAGTCCGATATGGAAATGGGCCAGATCATGAGAGGTAGATTGTTTGTAGATAACTCTCTCTAAAATTAAATTTTCGATTACAATTTAGCAGTCATACATGCCTCCATTGTAGAGACCCGATGCTTGACGTACAAGGACATTACATTACTTTTGTGGATTACTTAGTGGTTAACAAAAACACACACACAAGTACCGTAATAGTTTAGTGTCTTTGGAAACTCGGAACATAATCTTCTAATCATGGTTAAAGATCTTCAACATCTCCCATAATGATCTTCCCTTTTTTTTCTTACCTAAAACCATTCTTTAAATCCTGGGGAAAAGAAAACATAAAAGGTTGAGATCAAATTCTCAGTAAGGGTAAACAAAAGAAATATCAATCACATCATATTCATAAGAACATAACATTCTGGAAATCTTAACCTGCAAAAGAGATCATAATATCATAACATGGGATAAATCATAGTAGTGAAATGTAATCCCAGTAATCATAACTTAAAACATGAATCTCTGTGGCATACACACATAATCATAGAGAAAAATTTCTTATTAGTCAAGTCTCATTGCCAAGAATATCTTAGTGGGCAAAGTCCATTTCTGAACAGAGTTCATTCCTCGTTTCAGTCCTGCTTCACTGAACCGGTTTAACCTGCCGTTCCAGCCATGTATATCTCATGAGATATAAAATCATTACCCAATGCATTAGAGGGAGATATAGGTCCCACCCATCTCATAATGATACCATTCTTATGTTTACCACAAAATCAAAAAAATCATACATCATTGCATAACCCATGTAATAAAAATGGGAATCTTAAACATAATGCAATCATAACATAATCCATATAAGATAAAAGGACATCATAAATATAATTCCATCATAAAATAATAAAATCAATGTAAAAATAGGGATAGAAATAGAACCGTTTATTATATTATATGGAAAATAATTTTGATAAAACACTTGAACTCCATTCTTTAAGAAAATATCATGTCTCCGTCAAAAACACTTTTCCTTTCTTAACATGTCATACAATTATAAACTAAAACGAGTTGATTAAAAATAAACATGAAAACCTGTAATGTAATATTCATGGAAATAATTATTTTAAAAATCCATTCATTCCGTATAAGATAAAAAAACATTCCTCTCGTACTTTTGTCGGAAAAGTCAAAAATTACATCGTACGAAAAACGACAAAAGATTTCTTTTATATCTTTTACTAAAAACTCACCGAAGTGTAAAATTGGATTAAAAAAATGGTAGGTGGATGGAAACAATATTACATATTGAGGAATCGTGGATGTGTATGATAAAATACACCCCAATAAATACCAATGTATAAACAATCTCAGATAAAATAAGATTGTGATATTTTCCCTTACCTTAGGTCTGATTTGCTTCGTAAGTGTCCGAACCTCCTCTTCTTTGAAGTGCCACCTTGAGTCCTCTTCTTAGGGCACTAAAATTAGACTTTGAAAAATACCAGGACCTCTAGGATGTATCTAGGGAAGTGGAGAAGAGAATTTGGCATGGGTTGGACGAGCATTAAGGCACAATGTGGTGTGTGGAAGAGATGGAGGAGGTGCCTTTTTATAAGGGAGGAGAGGGTCTCCTTTGGAAAACTAAAAATATTATTTTATTATAAAGTCATATTCGGTTTTAAATAGCTCCAAATTGATTTATTTCGAAGCTAAGGTGGGGATGGGTTGATATCCTCTCATCCAATAAAATTTAGACAAGTTTAGGTTACTATTTTAACCTTATCATTTATATTTAACTTTAAGTTAGATAATTTTACTTTTAACGTGTCTTTTTGTGTTCTTACACTATAAGGTTAATTAACATACTATAACAAGACAAACGACCCCAAGTTGTTTATTATTAATATATATAATCTTATCTAAGTCATTTGGCCGAACCATAGATTTTTAGGAATAAAATAACAATTAATAATATAATATTTGTTTTAAAAACTATTTTCTGTCAATTTTGACACTATTTAGTAATTGATTTTTGTTAAAATCATAACAGAATGATTAGTTAGAAAAAAGTTAATTAAATCAATACTAACATGTCATATTAACCTAAAAAATTAGTGGAATTCATTAAAAGTCTCAAATTACATTTATTTGGTTGTTTATAACACAATTTATGTCAATATTTCATTAATAAGATAATTACTGCATCATCGTTGTGTCATAAATTAATTAAATAATTTAATGTTAGAAAATTACAAATAAAATACCATTATGTAGGAAATACTTTTTATATTTCTAATGAATATTTATAGTCTAATTAATCTTATGTATAACCCAATATTAAAAATTAACTACTTATTGAACTTTGATTTTAACTAATTTAACCATTCTTTAAATAAATTAATAATAAATGTCCTAATCTAATACAAGTGGGCCTAAATGGTCATATTTTCTTCCTAAGGTTTTTTTTTGGTCGAATTACATTTATCCAATAGAATAAGGACATTTTTTAGGGTAATAATAATATCATTTTACCCTTAATTACCCTATTTACTTTTAACAGTGGTAAAAAAAAGTAAAAAGTTACTATTCACCAGAAATTATTTTCATCTCATTGAACCACATTTTACATAATGACATCAACCGTGCCTCTCGGATTTTTAAAATTCCACTCACAGAAGCGGTAGAATTATGTTTTATGAAAAATTCATGTTTTTAAACTACCACTTAGTAGTTTCACTATTTATCAAAAAATGAAAGTTTCCAGAAAAATACCAAAAATTAGGCCTAATCTCTATTTGATATTATGAAATCAAAAATGATGTATATTTTACCAAATTCAAAACATATCAGTTGCATTAATTAATTTAAAAATTAATTCACGTCGTCAAAACAAATAGCGTTTTCTTAAGAGATAATAACTATCAAAAGATTGACACTTGATTATGTCTGGTTTAAATGTAAAATTACATACAATGACCAACATTGTATTAGATTGTAAAAATATATTCTAAATATAATTTAAAACCACTAAAATTAATAATTTATCACTATTAATTATTTCGATTAAAAAGGTTGTTTTTAATTTAAATTTAGTAATTTTCACTATTCATCAGAAAATGAAAGTTATCCGAAAAGTACCAAAATTTCACCCTAACCTAATTTCGATATTCCTAATCCAAAAATGAAGTCCATTTTAAAAAATAAAATTTACAAAATTTCAAAAAGTCGTTATTACTATTCATAACGGCTAGTTTTAATAATATTTTAATAGCTTATCGTTGTTTAGTGAAACTCGGTATTGCGTACTACACACGCTATCGAGGAAGGTAACGATTGCGTGTAATGAAATTCATGTCAAGGATGCGTTTTGTGAAATCTTCTTTTGGTGTTGCGTACAACCCAAGACATTAATGAAATTAATAAGAATATTTTTCATAAAATCTCGGGGTGTTACATTCTACCCCCTTAAAATAAATTTCGCCCTCGAAATTTGTCGGGGTTATAAATGGTTTACTATTAGAAAGTTTCTTTCATAGAAACCCACATCGTAAAAAGGAATACCAAAACCAATCTTTAAAAAAAAGTATGAAATGTAACGGTTACCCAAATAAATTAATCACTAGGTTTCCAAGTAGGTGAAAATATGGATATGGAAGAGAAATCTAACCATCATGTTTTGATGGAGAGTGGTAGAGAACATGGCTATGGAAAATCCAGAAATCACAAAGCCATAAATTTGTGACGATCTAAGGTACCATCGGATTCATCAGATATAAGATCACTAGGACAACATTTTTGGTTTTCAAGATCGTTTCCCTAAAGTTTATGAAATTGGAATTAGAAGAAATACTTTCATGATTTTGGTATAGTCTCACCGTTGGTCGTTCTATGGGCAATTTCTACTTCATCTGTTAAAGAAATGAAGTGGAATTTGTCATTCGTGATGTGTTAGCAGATCATGTGATAGAATGATAGGTCATTCCATTTTTCTCAAAAAAAAGTTAGAAAAGTTATCAAAAAATACATAAGCCCATCTATAGTGAGATTAATCATATATGGTTCCTAAAATGTACTCACACTTCATATATCATACTTCTTAATATAATAACACTAGTTTCTACTAAACAAGGACTTCATGTCAGCCAGTGGTATGCGATAAAGGCCAGTCGCACTTCGGTTGTGGGTTCGATTCCCACAGCCTTGTCCGACGCGATGGGTTGTCACCCATCTTGCAGGTTGTCATTTTTCTAAAACTACATTACTATAACATCCCATAAATATTACCCAAAACACTTCTATCATTAAATAATAATAACTTATGTCCAACATAATCCATTCCAATCTTTAGGCTTATCCAAAATAATGCTGTCTAATCTCATATTATAGTGAAAACGATTACCAAAGAGTTCATAAAACTAGCATGTTAATACAATTTTTGATCCCCATATATCATGAGATATGTCTTTTTGGTCACATTCCAGACATTCAATGTCCTTAATCATGTATTCTCTTAAAATAAATGAATACCCATTGAACCTTATTGAAAACATGAATGCTGTTAGAATTTAACTCATTCCACATTACAAAATCCTCAAAATTATATATACTCAAACCATGATATCACTTAGTCCTTATATCAATCATGAGATCATGAATACTGTCAAACATTTCATTTTTTCCTTATCCCTTCATTATGTGCATATCATCTTTTTTCCAAAAGTATCTCAATGACTTTCCATGGTTACTAGTACTATAAAATTATTGAAAACCACAATAGAACAATACATAAATATTCCAATATTCCACGATACTATATACAACATTATTTTGGAATCCCATTACATAAACACTTAATCATTCCACCACATCATTGTCATATTCAACATAGCCAATGGTGATCTCATGTGACATCCCTGTGTCCTCTGCCTTAATTGGTTTCTCAGGTCGATCATCACTAACCCTTGGATAAGGGCATTTATTAGCATAATGCCCCTTTTCCTTGCACTTGAAGCATTGAAGTGTAGTAGGTTCATTCTGTGTATCCCTTCCTTTCTTTGTATCATTAGACATCTTCTTCCCATCATTGCGGCATTCAAATACCCGATGACCTTCCTTTCCACATTTGAAACATTTACTTGTCCCTTTAAGACAATCTCAACCATGCTTCTTTACACACATTGAGCATAATGAAACATTCAACTTCTTTTCACCATTATTCTGAGATTTATCCTTGAACTCCATCTTTCGTTTCTTGTCATAACAATGAGATGGATAAGTAACATGAACTTCCATTTCTACCTTGATAGCACAACACACAATTTCTTCATAGCTACTGATGTCTCTTATAGCAAATGCCCTTCGAAGATTTGGTTTTAAGCCACTAAAGAATCGATCAACATTACTTTCAGGTTGGATGATAAATCTATATTCATACCTTGCAAGCCTTGTAAAATTCTCTTCATATATACCAACTAATTCATCATCATTTTTCTTTAGTTTAAGAAACTCCTTCTCCATCATTGTTCGAAGAATACGAGGGAAGTACTTATTGAAAAATAAGTTCTTGAACTCGTCCCATTCCATGGACTCAATTTCATCTCTTGGCCTCGAATTCTTGATAAGATTCCACCATTGATCAGCATCACCTTTTAAATGATACATTGCTAAGATGACTTTATCATGTTCAGAACATTGAAGAACTGAAAATATCTTTTCAGTAGTACTGATCCATTTTTTGGCAACAAGTGGATCAGAAGACCCACTAAAAGAAGGTGGACGTTGCCTCATGAAGGACTCAATAGAATATTGTTCCCTTCTCTGCTCATTTGGAAGTCCAGAATGATTCATAGCTTGTGTAAGTATAGCAAAATGATTTTTCACTCCATCTCCCATAACATTTGTTTGTTCAGGAGGACAATCATTGCATTGTCCATTACATTGATCAACACGGTTCCTTCGGGTTCCAACCATCGTCTAAAACCCAAAAATAATAGTGTGAGAGGAAAGAATCATGCTAGGGAATAAAACACTATAAAGGAGGAGTACCTTCAATATCTAACATCTTGGGTTATCGTAATTCTAATACTATAACCTATACTTATACTTAACCTTAGGGACATCCCTAGACATACATTAAAAATATCTCTAGGGATCTCACTAAAGTTCTTCCATCCTAGTATCCAAAGGTTGACTAAACCTTTCCTTTGATACCAACTGTAGACACCCGAAACATGGCGTACAAGGACATTATAGTAATTTTTCGTAATACTTAGTTAAAAAAAAACACACACACAAGGACCGTAATAGTTTACTGTCTTTGGAAACTCGGAACGTAATCTTCTAATCATGGTGAAAGATCTTCAACATCTCCCATTAAGATCTTCCCTTTTTTTATTACCTAAAACCTTTCTTTATATCATGGGGAAAAGAAAACATAAAAGGGTGAGCTCAAATGATATGTAATGGTAAACAAAAGAAAAATCAATCACATCATATTCATAAGAACATAACATTTTGGAAATCATAACCTGCAAAAGAGTTCATGATATCATAACATGGGATAAATCATAGTAGTGAAAAGTAATCCCAATAATCATAACATAAAACACGAAACTTTGTGGCGTACACACATAATCATAGAGAATCATTTATTATTAGTCACGACTCATTTCCAAAACTATCTTAGTGGACAAAGCCCATTTCTGAACTGAGTTCATTCCTCATTTCAGTCCTGCTTCACTGAACCGGTTTAACCTTCCGTTCCAGCCATGTTTATCTCATGAGATTTAAAATCATTAACCAATGCATTGGAGGTAGATATAGGTCCCACCCATCTCATAATGATACCATACTTATGTGTTCCACAAAATCAAAATAATCATACATCATTGCATAACCCGTGTAATAAAAATGGGAATCTTAAACATCATGTCATCATAACATAAACCATATAAGATAAAAGGACATCATAAAAATAATTCCATCATAAAATAATAAAATAAATGTAAAAATAGGTATTGAAATAGAACCCTTTATTATCATAGATGGAAAATAATTTTGATAAAACACTTGAACTTCATTCTTGAGGAAAATATCCTTTCTACTTCAAAAACACTTTTCCTTTCTTAACATGTCATACAATTATAAACAAAAAGGAGTTTATTAAAAATAAACATTAAAACTTGTAATGTAAGATTCTTGGAAATAATTTTTTAAAACATCCATTCATTACGTATAAGTTAAAAAAACATTCTTCCCGTACTTTTGTCGGAAAATTCAAAAAGTATCTCGTACGAAAAACGACAAAAGATTCCTTTTATATCTTTTACTAAAAACTCATCGAAGGGTAATATTGGATTTAAACAATGGTAGGTGGATGGAAAAAATATTACATATTGAGGAATAATGGATGTGGATGATAAAATAAACCCCAGAAAATACCAAAGTATAAACAATCTCGGATAAAATGAGATTGTGATATTTTCCCTTACCTTAGGTCTGATTTGCTTCATAAGTGTCCGAACATCCTCTTCTTTGAAGCGCCTCTTTGAGTCCTCTTTTTAGGGAACTAAAATTTGTCTTTGAAGAAGACCAGAACCTCTAGTATGTTTCTACGGAATTGAAGAAGATAATTTGGCATGTTTTGGACGATCTTTAAGGATCAAAATGGTGTGTGGATGAGAGGGAGGAGGTGCCTTTTTATAAGGGAGGAGAGAGGCTCCTTTGGAAAACTAAAAATTTTATTTTATTATAATGTCATATTAGGTTTTAAATAGCTTAAAATTGATTTATTTCGAAGCTAAGGTGGGGATGGGTCGAAATACTCTCATCCAATAGAATTTAGACAAGTTTAGGTTCATATTTTAACATTATCATTAAGATTTAACTTTAAGATAGATAATTTTATTTTTACCGTGTCTTTTTGTGTTCTTACACTACGAGGTTAATAAAATTACTATAACAAGCCAAAATAACCCCAAGTTGTTTATTATTAATATATATAACCTTATCTAAGAGATTTGGTCGATCCTTAGATATTTAGGAATAAAATAAAAATTAATAATATAATATTTGTTTTAAAAACTATTTTATGTCAATTTTGACACTATTTAGTATTTGATTTTTGTGAAAATCCTAACAGAATGATTAGTTAGAAAAATATTAATTAAATAAATACTAACATGTAATATTAACCTAGAAAATTAGTGTAATTCATAAAAAGTCTCATATTACATTTATTTGGGTGTTTATGACATCAATTATGTCAATATTTCATTAATAAGATAATTACTGCATCATCGTTGTGTCATAAATTAATTAAATTATTTAATGTTCAAAAATTAAAAATAAACTACCATTATGTTGGAAATCTTTTTAGCTTTCTAATGAATATTTATAGTCAAATATATCTTATGTATAACCCTATATTAAAAATTAACTACTTATTAAACATTGATTTTAACTATTTTAACCCTTCTTTAAATAAATTAATAATAAATGTCCTAATCTAATCCAAGTGGGCCTAAATGGTCATATTTTATTCCTGAGGATGTTTTTGGTCGATATAAACTTATCCAATACAATTAGGACATGTGTTAGGGTAATAATAATATCATTTTTACCCTTAATTACCCTATTTACTTTTAACCGTGGTAAAAAAAAGTAAAAAGTTACTATTCACCAAAAACTACTTTCATCTCATTGAACCACATTTTACATACTGAAATCAACCGTGTCTCTCAGATTTTTTAAATTCATTCAAAGAAGCAATAAAATTATGTTTTATGAAAAATTCATTTTTTTAAACTACCACTTAGTGGTTTCACTATTCATCAAAAAATGAAAGTTTCCAGAAAAATTCCAAAAATTAGGCCTAAGCTATATTTGATATTATGAACTCAAAAATGATGTCTATTTTACCAAATTCAAAACATATCATTTTCATTAATTAATTTAAAAATTAATTCCCGTCGTCAAAACAAATAGCGTTTTCTTAAGAGATAATAACTATCAAAAGATTGACACTTGTTTATGTCTGGTATAAATGTGAAATTACATCCAATGACCAAAATTGAATTAAATTGTAAAAATATATTCTAAATATACATTAAAACCACTAAAATTAATAATTTATCACTATTAATTATTTCGATTAAAATGGTTGTTTTTAATTAAAATTTAGTAATTTTCACTATTCATCAGAAAATGAATGTTATCCGAAAAGTACCAAAATTTCACCCTAACCTAATTTTGATATTCCGAATCCAAAAATGAAGTCCATTTTGAAAAATAAAAATTAAAAAATTTGAAAAAGTGGTTATTACTATTCATAACGGCTAGTTCTAATAATATTTTAATCGCATATAGTTGTTTAGTGAAACTCGGTATTGCGTACTACACATGCTATCGAGGAAGTTTGTGATTGCGTGTAATGCAAGGCAAGTCAAGGATGTGTGTTGTGAAAGCTCCTTTTGGTGTAGCATACAACCGAAGACATTAATGAAATTAAACAGATTATTTTTCATAAAATCTCAGGGTGTTACATCCATCTTGTGAGATAATAGAAAATGAGTATGAGGGTCTGTAGGTGACTTGATTCGAGTGTTGTAGGATGATGGTGGGGAAAATATATGTGGTTCATAATGATTTTTTCAAAACCACCGTATATGATGCCATAATTGTTTTAAACACATATTTATATGACATGTTCTGGAATAGGGTTGTGGTTCATTGTCTATGAATGATATATTTGACGCGATGTTATCTATTGTGTACATAAAGATTACTGCACCTAAGATCCATATCAACAAAACCATGAGGATTTTTTCATAGTAATTATTAACTTCATCTTCCTTTGAAGTTTATACAAACTATTTTGGTGTTGATATTTTTTCTCGAACAATATTATTTCCACTAGAATTGTGAATATTTAGAAAATGTGCCTTGTTCTGCAACATCATCAAAACATTACAAACTCCCTTTGGAAATTGTGTAGGGATATGAAGTATCTATATAATAGTTTTTGGGACTTTTTTAAAACTATATGGTTGTGTACGAGTGTGATCCTGCTACTGAGAAGCTTCCAGAATACGCCACTGAGTATCCCCAATATTGATAGGAATATGAGCATGTCCTGAGGAATGATAGATTCAATCCTAGTGGGAGACGATTACAATGAGATTTTTATCCCATGTTATGTATTTAAACAATTTCCCTTGTATTTTATCATTAGAATATGATCATTTATTGAGGCATGTGTTTCTCTGACCTAGTGAGCCCTGATTGGAAAATGATTATGAGCCTGGTCCGAACGTGAATTCCCCACCGGAATATATTTATAATCCTCTATAATGTAGTAAATTATATGAGTCTTCACGTATGATTACTTGTAATGATGATGGTGCAGTTATTCATTAGATGAATTTGGAATATGTGACAGGATTTTGTGATATAAAATTATATTCAATGAAGATTCATTGACATGAATATTACTATATCCTGAGCCATGTTCCATTATCACTTGTTTTTCCATGATGAGATCAAGGATATAGTCCCAATCCTGAGCCTTTGTAGTTTGTAATCTATTTTCTTCATCACGAATATGATCTCATTCCATAGAATGTAACACACTAACTTTTGGATCCCATGCATAAGGGATATTTGAGCATGATATTGGGCCTTTGGAATATGTCATTAGTCATCTCAAAAATGCATGTTCCCATATCCCAATGAATATTTTTATCTTTCATAGTTAGCCAGGGTTGGAATGGGAATATTATCCCACACTATACCTCTTCATTTAATGGAATAAGACTAAAATCCTGCAAAATGGGTGAGGGAATGTGATCATTCTCTATGGTAGCCACTTGTTACTATTGATTATAATGTCGAGCTTCCCTAAATATATGGATAGGATAATGTGACTTTCCCTTTACTTGTACCAATGTAGTAATATTCCAATGAAGTACTTTCATTTGTTGCTAATATGTAATGCAATTCTAGAAATGCTAGTGTAAGGATATAAGCCTCAAAATATATTTTCCTCCATTTTTTACTAGTAGATATCATTGATTGAATTGGTGATATGATTCCACGTTGGTACGCCTTGGGCCACAAGAATTTTCCATTGGCCTTTATGCACTTTGGTTGGTATATTTTCCTATCACATTCTTCCTAAAACAATATTCTTACAGTCATGTTTCAAGAGTGTAGGGATATAACACCTCCCAATAGTTAATTATACAATATTCTCACATACAGCATCAGTAGGACTGTGGGTATGAGTTAACTCAAAATTATATATAACCATCCTCAGTCGATGTATGATCTTTAATTTCCAGGCATGGGAATAATAGGAGTCACTATGTCCATTAATACCCTAACTATGAATCTGATTGGTAATTTTGAGATGATGCTAGAAACATTGGATAATAGGGGCCATCCCTGGAAGCCCCAAATCCAAAAGGGGGTTTTACAAGACTCTAAGGCCATCCTTCATCAGGGACTAATGGTTTAGGTTTTTCAACTCTATTGATAAGTTACCAATGTGTTTGGATGTCATAATGAGGTCTGCTGGATTAGTTGTAGCATTACATGGATGATTCATACTCATCAGTTTCAATACATAGATACCCTATCATGAATCAGTGAAGGTAGTGATTATTACCGAATAATGGTATTCCTATTCTATTTTTATACACCTTATGTTGATGTTTTTATTAATATGTTGTCATTTTTTATAAATCATGGTTTACAACAACACTTGAATTAATATAAAGATCACTAGTAGATGAAGAAATTATCTTATTGCGGGATTCTATGGATGAGGTAAGATTCTATAATTCTACAGGCTATAAGGAACAAGGTCACTGATTAGTTCTATATAGTCAATCAAAATACATTGTAAAAAACAAGTTCTTTTATTCCCAATACCGCCATTCAACTCTATTGGTAATATAAATGTGATGATGTACTTGTCTCATGAGAGCACATTTTACAGATAATCAAAAATAAGTTTTATTTATTATTTATTTACTTTATATGATAAGAAAAAAGATGTGTGCTAATGCATGGTAATCAAACCATACCTCTTTATTGATTTTTCTACACTAGCATCATTTACTCCATAGAATATTCTGAGAAAAAAGTTGTAATGAATGATTAACTTATCCTTTTGTTATTTTAGATTTTCATTTTACGTTCACCATTTTTTGTAGGGGAATTGATGTGAATAGGATATTATATCATTTTAAGAATGGTATGTATTGAAGAGAACCTATCATTATATCATTTTTACATTGTGAAGAAGATTCCATGACTGAATATTGGCCCAACAGTATGACTGTGAAGGGTAGTGTTCAATAAATTCCTCATCCACTCAGATTGGGATTACCATTTTATAGGATTCTATAGAAAATAAAAATATTTCCCACATCTTTAACTGTTGTACAATACTTCTTTCCCAATGCATGTTTTTAGTTTGGAATTCAGATAGAATGATTATTTGGAATGCACATTGGTCATGAGGATGGGAGTTTGGGCACATCAAACCCTTTTGGGAGGAATTATTTCCTACAACGTGACATTCATATAGATTTAGGTTATGTTCCATAATCTATTCCTAATATCGATATGGGACTAACTACACTAATAGAATGCTCACAGGTTAACTCAATTATGAGCATAGGAAGGGTGTTTGATTAGATTACTCATATGTATGTATCAAATGATATTCATCGCTTTCAAATTAGTTAGAATCTACTTATATGTTGAAGCTATAGAAATATGTATTTTGAAATTTTATACCATATCAATAGGTGGTTAATTATAACGACCCGAACTAGAACAACCACCAAACAGTGCTAAATGGGTCGGGTGTTACTACCTTTGGTGCACCACCCTGAACACCAAAGGATGCCGACTAGTAGCTATGATCTAATATGTATAGTGGGGAGTCTATACCCTCTTGGAGAATAATAATAGTACTGGTATGAGTATAATAATAAATATTCAGTGGAATAAACAACTCAACAGACTTGATGTTGACCCGCATAGCGAAAGCACATTCAATATCGAAAAATAGCAGATGCAATAAATATAAACAACAGAACCGGAAAGTAAACACAACAACATGCTAATCACCTGTAACTACTACTGAACAAAAAACATTCATCCAATGCAGGTCAAACACATCCATATTTAATAGCTCTAATGGATATCCCACAATAGCTACAAAAAAAGTAAGCATGATAATATAGGAAAGAAAGGAAAACATAGTAATCTCGAATAGGAAAGACCTCAAGGTACATACCATCTCCATGAAATAGGTACTACAGTCAAGTTCCTGAAACTGACCTCTTTCCTGCACGTAAATTCAAAATGTCTACACGCATCACAAATGGCACATGTAGGGTGTGAGACAAATCTTAGTAGGATACAACCCAAAGGTGCGTATATATTATAACTATTTATGAAAACATGTATTTATAAGGAAAACAATAAACAATACGATGCACTAATAAACACAAACTCCAATACACCTCAACAGCCACCATGGAGTGTTATCTACTTCGGTCAATGCTAGAATCTCTGTGATGTACCCGATACCATGTTCCCCACTAACATTGTGTGTCTGAGGTACTGACATCCCAAACACACACCCAAGAAGTGGTAACTCAGAAAAATTATGATAATTTTCCTCAAATAATTAATCGTATGGATAACACTGTCTATCCTCAAGTAATGTAACTAGAGGATCAGCGATGTCTGCCCCCAATATAATGTTACTGGAGGGACATTGATGCATGCCCTCAAAATAACAACGAGCCTCTGCCCTATACCTGATATCCTCAATGCTATCCACTGAAGGCCCATCACCTTCCTCATGGAATTCTACGGCATGCAATACATACCAATGTTACCTAAACAGTAACTAAATAGGGAATTTACCCACATGAGTGGTCAAGAAACCTTATAACATAGTCTCTCTATGTGCACACTACTCAACATTCTGGGTGAGCAGTAATCACCAATGTATGATCCCATGCTACAACCTCTATGACACATCGTTCCCCTTCGACCATGACTCTCAAGTTTGATGTCCTTTCCATGCTTGTAACTCAGGCCATGCCCAACCTGTGAGTCATCCTACTAAAATATTACATCCATGATGCACAATCCCGTGGCCAAAAACACCTCATGTAACTTAGGCCAAGCCCAGACTATGATCCTATTCACTCAATAATATCTGGCCCCGAACCAAAACAAACACAATGGTTCTAGAATATACAATTCAACACTTATATATAAAAGTAATGGATTCTATTTGGAATAGGAAAACAAACTAAAAAATTGAAATGCACAAACCAAGTGTTGTCCCACACCTGCACTGGGGTATTTAAAGTCCCCAACAATTCATATCAAGGTTAAATAAACAAAACTCAACAGTTTAAAACAATATAATTCAATTATAACCATTTTGGAATCCCTCGTTCCAAAATGCCACGAGGAGAAATAGCCACTCGCCTGGACATGCTCGTGAAAAACAGGTAACAAGGAATACCCAAAGGCACCCCATAGGTCAAATTACAATTAAACATGCAATAACAGGTAAAAAAGGGTCACACTCAAAATACCTGAAAACGTGCCCAAGTTCATGCCACACAAAAGCCTGAAAAAACACAAATAGTGGTATGCATCACCTATCTTAGATAAGCTTGCATAGGCACATCCGATATCGAGCTCCAATTCAAAGCTGATCTTCCTATATCTACGTTTGTTTTCAAATCCCAGTGATTCTGCTCAGATAGAAACTACAATGTGTGAGGAAAAGGATTAAGAAATGAATAGGTTGTGTGGGTTTTGCATTGATTTTGAAATCCTGCATCTACTGAAGGATTGAATAACGGACTCCGGATGAAGATTCTATGGATTGGTATGTTCATTGGGTTTTTAGAATAGAGTTGTTCCGATGTTGGGAAAGAGTGAGATTTTTTTGTAATAAGACACTACACTCTTCCATTTAAGAAAATTAAAATAAATGTACACAGCATCTATTTGAGGTCTACACACCTTGTATTGAACTTGTCTATACTCCAACATAATCTGGGTATCTACACGACATGGTCTCACCCCATAGGTTGACATAGGGCTTGAACATAACCTGTACATAGAAAGGATGATACATGGCATGTCGAGTAACACTACATGCATTGTAGTATGAAATTCAAACATAGTCATCACATGACATGTACCTATAAAGCACACGGATGGTACTTTCCTTACCCATACATGGTGTGTACTTCAGTGTACATGGCGTGTAGTCTGGAAATTTCTAGAACATTCTATATTTTCCCATTTTTCTCAGAAACATGTCAAAAATTCATACCGAGGTTAGGTTTTAGACCCATTCTAAAAACCATGGTTCTTATAATCTACCCACCTTAAAATAGCTCATCCTCGGGCTATCAAATGAAACCCATAGATGGAAACGAACATACCACCTGTATTAATGTAACTTAAACTTCCCCGGTCACAATGGGTCTATGTAAATTTTTCAATGGGTTCCCCACCTTAGCAATTGCATAACTCGATCTCAATTTTTCAAAACTCAACAAATATAGGGTTCACTAACCTATTTCCAGACTCATTTTCCTCACGTGACACATCATCACCCATGCGCCTCTTTGGTGCCCCTGTTTCATTTATGACACACAATGTGTCTCTTACATTGCATCAGGGTCTACCTCCACGAGGTCCTGCATCCCATGGATTCTCAAAACGAACATGGTTCATAGCACCACATGTAACCTTCATCCTTGATGCCCTAATTTCCACAACACCTCAAGTATCCCGCATCCTCGATTCCCCAAATTCTGTACATCTCATAAATTTATATAAATATATCACACACCCAATACGGTGCCAATCACACTAACCAACATCAAGTCTATCCACATTGGTCTTGTGCGTCACATGCACTCAAAATAGACAAGCCTCAACAGGTATTCCCAAAAATAAAACATGGAAATCACGACCACACCCGTGGTGTACCTCTAGCCGTCTTCTACTCACCTATCTGCTCTGCCTCTGGCTACTCCACTGCGTGCACCTAGCCCAAGGTATGACTACATGATGCCTGACCTCCCTGTAGTGCTACTCCACCCACCATCAACTGACCCTTCAGCTGGATCCTACAGTCCGTGTCACGTCCTTTGCGTGCAGTTGAAATTTGGCTATCGTAACCTTGTACCAAAAGTGAACCAAATCTAGATTCCAACTTTTTTCCTAGCCCTTCTTGCCATCTGTCTGAGAAGGCTGCAAGCAGAACCTCTCCTGATGGCTGGCCTGTTGACATGACTGAAACTCCTTTGGTGGCCAATCGCAATGAGTCCGAACATGTCCAGGTTGTCCACATATAATGAAAACCACTGAAGAACTGCTACAAGTATTCCTAGATGAGTTGTAGTCATGACTGCCCAATTGGAACTCATCATGTTCTCTCTTACTGTTGTCTGAACTATCACCTAAAACTATTCCCCAGCCAACCTGATGTCTATCCCTCTGGTTTACCACTACTATGAGTGTCTGATTCACCACCTCTAAAATTGAACCCAGCCTGAAAATATTCAACTCGATCCGAATGGAATTTCCCAATCCAAAGTCAAAGCACCACGCCATTGTTGCGTCATCTCTTACCATACCATGTGAAAATTGAGACAAATCAGTGAATGTAGTTGCACAGACCATGCTAGAAATGTCTCTCTGCTCAAGGCTCAAGAACTCCCAAGCACTCACGTCCCTCAGTGTATAACTCCTCGGCCTTAAACCTTACTTAATATTGAATTAAATGAATAATTCACATTGAGGATCATTTTAGGTTTAGAGTTTTAGAGAATTAGGACATAACTATTGCATCTCAAAAATATTACAAAGAAGACAATTATACTAAGTTTCCATAAAATAAAAACTCATAAGAAAAACATGTCTAGATCCATGTTTTATATAGCATGACTTTACCTTGATCCCATCCTTCACCCTACTCCACATTAAGTCCTATGAAAAACTATTCAAAAAAAACTTGGGGTGAGCATAACAAGCTCAGTAAAGTATACACAAAGAAGGAAAACTGTTAGTTTTTAAAAACAATAAGTAAACCATGAATACTTTACCAATGTAATACTTTTCACCTTTATAAATTAGTAAAAACTCTTCACTGAATAAAAGACCATTACTTACCCTTTTGTAACCAAAAGATTACCATAAAACCCATATAAAGAACACATAACATAAAAAGGTAACTTGGGACATAAACATACCTTAATGGAATAACCATACAGTCGACATCCACATATACTTAATGGAATAGCCATTTGGCCGACTTCCATACCAAATGCAATGGAGGTTATAACGTAACCACCAGTCCTAGTATTCACGGCACCACCCGTCATATGGTTTATCACGTAACCACCCGTAAAATGTCCATGTACCTTCATTACACATAAAATATTGAAAATATATACATTTCAATAACAAAATTTCATTTTCAATCACAATAAGTAATTCCACGATATTGAATTAAACAATCCATTTCAAAAAATAATTTAAAAGAGATTTATGAACCAAATTTTACCATACCAATTTGATGCTTTTAATGGAATCACAATTTTAAAAAATTAATGTCTATATAAATAAATACTGAAAACCATGTTGAAAAAATGGACATTAAAGATAAAGATTTAGAATAATGAATCTTTAAAACATTTAAAATGATATTTTTGTTATAGTTTTTAACAAAATGAGAGACTCTTGAGTACAAATAATTGCGGAATAACATTTAATCCGAGCTTTATAACATCATGAGAATAAACGGATTCATGATATAATATTTCAAAGGACAGTATACACACCATATAAGAGTGAATTTTTGCATAACAACAATGATGTCTCAATGGAAATGTAAAATGATATGAAATCCATTATAAAGATGGCAACCTTAAATTAAGTATAAATCATTCACATAATTATGTGTGAGAAATATAAATATCCCAAATATAAGTGTATATTATGTGTGAACCAATCAGAGGTCATTCACACATATTCATAGGATGACAGGTTCCAGAAGTCCAAGTTGAACCCAAAGAAATCGAAATTGGGTTAAGACGTTCCCTTGTAAAAATTCGACAGTATAACGGCAGCACATCAACATTCAGAAAATTAGTTGATGAGAGATTTAATGGTATCTAATCACTTGGAGAAAAAATTTACATCAATAAGGATATAGAAGAAATTATCCCAAAATAATAATATGTAAATTAAATGACATAACAAAATAACTCTTTTAAAAAGAGGAGGGTGAAAGGTCCCCTTACCGATGTGGGTAACTTTTGAAACGTACACCCCATTGAAGAAGGGTCATAAAATGAATATGTAAATACCCATAAATGAAATTATATTACACAAAGAGTATCATAATGGGAAGAAAATACAACACTCAAAGGAAATGGTGGAAAATGTAGCATAAATCTCACGGGAATAAAAGTGATAAGGAAAATCCCTTACGAAAACTCGGCAGCCAAACTGCGCCACTTAAAACTTCCAAAAATGTATTTTTGAAATCAAATCGGGGATCTCATAATATGAACATAAAAATTAAATTATGAGGAATATAAAAAAACATCCCCAAACATAATAAAGATGATATTAAAAGAAATGACATAAAAGAGAGTACTTAAAAAGAAAGAGATAGGTTGGATCTCTTACCTCGTATCTGACTTGACTCGATCGTTCTTTTATCTCCTAAATAATAAAATTTTGTTTATTTATACATGATTAAAAACCTTTTTCAAGTTCATTATTCCTTTTATATCACTTATTACCATGTCATGAACA
Source organism: Viscum album (assembly GCA_963277665.1). Classification (NCBI taxonomy): domain Eukaryota; kingdom Viridiplantae; phylum Streptophyta; class Magnoliopsida; order Santalales; family Viscaceae; genus Viscum; species Viscum album. Next base: position 604,309,756 of record OY728157.1, read on the forward strand.
CTATGTAATTATTTAAGTTAATAACGGTCGTTTTAACGATAATTGCTACTTGAGTCAAAAATAAACTCTTTGTAATATCATGTTTGTTCATGGGGTAAAATATCCATTATATCCAGAATTATATTCAATACGTAGATATCCTATATATAATATATATCCATTATATACATGCATTTATAATAATACATAACATTTAGAGGTAAGAAATGAAATGCACAGTTCATGGAGACGGTAAGCCGTACATACGCATGAATGCTACTTCCATTTCTATTTCATATTTAATTGAATTAATACACAATGATACATAATATTATTATAATTCAAGTATGTTATCATATATAATATCATTAAATATATATTTTTTATGTAACACATATGGTATTAATGAATCAAATCACATTGAGGGGGCGGTAGTCCGCACTTCCTAAAATGAAGATGTTGTGTTTACCCATAATGGAAACCATAAAGGTATGCCATAAATGAAAAATAAAGAATCTTAAGTAAAACATAAAAATATTATATATCATAAATAAATATAGTGACATATTAATGGACACCTTTGAAGGTGTTAAAATAATATTGAACAATTATCGTTTCGTGAGGCAGAAATTCACCATCCATGGAAACAGTATGTTCTTTAACCATTACATCTAGGTGTGTGCAAGTGTAGCTCGAATACTTCTTATAAAAACATCCTAGTATATGGAATATACTGGTTTTGTTACAACATAAATTAATTAAAATATTTTAAGGGGTTGGAAAAGCAAAATAAAACAAAATATCACAAGTGAAGACGTTACCTTAAAATCGGGTAACTCCCTTTGGTTTGAACCAAAAGGGTTTTTTGAAGAGCTTCCTGCCTATGGTAAGGATTCTAGGATGAGGAGAGGGATTTGGAGAGTCAAAATGATCAGATATTGGCCGATCCAAATGCCTGAGAGGTGTGGGTAATGTGGTAGAGGTGGAGGCCTTTTATAAGAGGAGAGGAGGGGCACTCTGGGAAAAGTATAAAATGTTACTTTATATTCAAATGAGTTTCGGTTTTTAAAGGTCCCAAATAGATGTATTTCAAGGATAAGGTTATATGAGTTCGAAATCCACCCATAAAATAGGTTTTTGACATGTTTAGGTCTTAGATTATACATTATCATTTTATTTTATTTAAATTGTTAAATAATCAGGTAATCACTGTATCATCATGATGTCATAAATAATTTAATTTATTTATTGTATAAAAATTATAAAAAAAATACTATGATGTATGAAATATTTGTATCTTTCCAATGACTATTTATTGTCAAAAATATGACTCGTATAATCCCTTGTAAAAATTGTTTTAGTAAAATAATACATGTTTGTGTCATTTTTACCTTTTCTTTAGATAAAAGGAATAAATGTCATTATCTAACCAAAGTGGCTAAATGGGCTCCCAAAAATAGACCCATGGGTTGTATTGGTCTCCCATGACTCATCCAATAATGTTAGGAAAAGTTTCATGATATTTTCATTTTATTAAAATATTATTTTTAACCTAAATCACACTAATTACCTTTAATCGGGATTAATAAAACATAAAAGTTACTTTTCATCAAAAATTATTTTCATCCCATTGACCAAAATATTACTTAATAATAAAAATCATTTAAATTTGATTTTTGAAATTCAAATAAAAGAAGTGTTAATGTTCCATTTAAATGAAAAATCAATTTTTTTAACTACAACTTTGTGGTTTCACTATTCATCAAAAATTACGGTTTTTCAGAAAAATACCAAAAAATCACCCTAAGTTATATTTGATATTACGAATTCAAAAATTATGTCTATTTTAACTAATTCTTAACATAGATGTTTCATTAATTAATTTTATAATTAATTCCCGTTGTCAAATCAAATAGCGTGTTTTTAAGAAAACATTTCTATCAAAGATTGACACTCGTTTATGTCCAATCTCAAATTGATATTAATTCCAATGACCACCATTGGATTAAATGGTAAAAATATATTATAATATCACTTTAAAACCAATTCAAAAGATAATCTACTCATATAAATAAATTATATTAAAAAGAAGTTTTGAATTAAAATAAAACATTTATCACTATTCATTAAAAAATGAACTTTATCGGTAAAATACCAAAAAATTACACAAAGTAAATTTTTATGTCCCGATTCTAAAGACAAATTTTATTGTGTCAAATATAACACATAAAATTTTCAAATGTGAATTTAAAATAGGTTCACCATCAAAAGGAATTTAATCGACCTTTTAAAGAATATTAGAATTTTAATACTTAAAATTGGATTCATTCACATTTTTAATCCTCTAACATTTATTGAAAAAAGTAAAAATATTTGACAATCATATATAATCATTTTTTAGTTAGTTCTGTTCATTCCCATCATTACAACGAAATGTTTTTTACTACAATTTAAAATAAAATTATTTTATTATTAGAGTGCAACATAATATTTTTAAGGAACTTGTTGTTGTGTATTAGGTAAGCCATCGGGCATAGCATTACCTTTAAATTAATATTAACATTTTATTCACAAATAGGGATAAATATAAAAATTTCATATTCATTATTTACCTAGGGTGTTACATCCTTCCATCCTTTTGGGAATTTCATCCTCGAGATTTTATAATTTGGCTCGGAATCTTCATTGAAAACCCCACCTCAAAAAAAGAGTAAATTAAACTATCACTTTAAAAGAAATAAAGGGAAGTACAAAGGTCACATGAGTTAACCCATACTAGGATTCCATGTATGAAAACATGGATATGGAAGAAAAAATAAAGGGTCATGTTCTGAGGGAGTGTGATAGAAAACATGTTTAGGAGAAAGTTAATAACTACAAAATCACAAACATCTGATGGATTAAACAGTATTGGATTCCCCAGTAGGAATAGTTAATAGACAATATTTTTTTATTTAATTATAATTGAGGAATTTATTTTTGATCTTAACTAAAAAAAGTAAACATACTTACTTGCCATGTTGACTTTCATATTTTACTAGATTTCTTACACGAACTCATATTTTCTCCAAAAGATGAGTATTTAGGGTTACTTGTTTACATTAAGAGAGCTATGATAAACTTCTATAGAATCAACTAATCCAAAAAAGAGATCTATATACTTCCCATGTCTTTATACTTTAACCAAAACCAAAACCAAAAAAGGTTAGTACAAGATCAGATAATCCAGAAACGGATAACCCTTTATAAAATGAAAATCTATTCTTAATCTCCAAATTTGGCCAATACCCAAAGTTCAACGAGGACCATTCGATAAAAAATTTGTCCATAAAATTCTTCAAAGAAAACAAAAAAAGATCGAAACCCAAATATTGGAAGGATTTAGTCACATAGTCTAACAAGGTACAAATTAACACTTATCTCCAATTAACATCTGTTGCTCTAAAAGTCTCATATTGAAAAGTAAGTAGCCTAATCACATATCCTCCATGATAGGTTAATAATTTCCATAGATAACCCAAAATCAACTTACTCTTAGTTCATAAAATCATCTAACTAAAAATAATCACTCAAACTAATCAGGGACTTCACGTAGTCCAGTGGTAGGTGATAAATAACACTCACACATTTGTTGTGGGTTCGATTACTGCAACATTTTCTGACGCAACGGGTTGTCACACGGTCTACGTGTTGTCCTTTTTATAAAACTCCAAAAATAACCCTAACATGTTTTAACCTAAATATTTTTCTTATTCCTCTCATTTTCATCCAAATTCAATACGATATCAACATCTTAATTCTTGATGCCTTATTTCACCACCATAAAATAAAACGATTCCCAAAATGAATAACATCATACCTTGATCATGGCGTCCACTTGGTTTCATCATCATCTTGTTCACGTAGGTAGAAGTCCCATGTATTACAACAATGATTTAGAGATCCTTCAAAATACTTTTCTTATTCCATCCAAATACACCTCGTAGAACATGGGTCATATGGGTGCTCACAGAAAAATATTTTGGAAAATAATCATGTATGACATATAATTCCAAAATATCTGATAAAATATGATTTCTATAAAATAGTCGGACAGAATTTGAGTTGAAACATTCTATTATTGGTCCTTTTAAAATACCATAAGTATGTGGTGAGATACTATATTTTAAAAGAAAATATACATAGGTTGCGCAAGGGTATCCTTCCTGAGCACCATTTTTAAAATCATAATATGCTTCATATTCTTGTGATAAGGTAAAATATTTTAAAATACCTTGATAATATTTACCATTCATGAAAATATGTGAATATTGTGAAAATAGTATTTGTCTAAATACAACCCATGATCCACCATGATAACGAGGTTTATTGAAGGTGGTTGATATCTCAAACAATAGCTTGCAAGTGAGTTCTATGCTATAAAAAGTTTCACAATCATCCGAACATGACTTTGAAATAATTATTGAAATCATGTCATCAAGAAGAGATAGGAATGTCATTTCAGATCCTCCTCCTACCATTTTTAATTTACTTTACATGACCTGATAAAAGTTATAAAATAAGGATTTAACTGAAATAATAGATATAGGGACTAACCTTGTGTCTAACAAAAACTCTTAATCCCTAAATTTGTCTAAACCGACCTCTGATACCAACTATAAGGCCCCGTCCTTAAAACTTACTTAATATTGAATTGAATGAATAATTTACATTGAGAATATTTTCAGGTTTAGAGTTTTAGAGAATTAGGACATAACTATTACATCTCAAAAAGATTACAAAGAAGTCACTTCTACTAAGCTTCCATAAAATAAAAACTTGTAAAAAGAAACATGTATAGTTCCATGTTTTATATAGCATGACTTTCCATTGATCCCATCCTTGACCCTACTCCACAATAAGATCTATGAAAATCATTTCAAAAAAACATGGGGTGAGCATAACAAGCTCAGTAAAGGATACACAATGAAGGAAAACTGTTAGTTTTTCAAAACAACATGTAAACCATGAATACTTTACCAATGTAATACTTTTCACCTTTATGAAGTAGTAAAAACATATCACTGATTAAAAGACCACTACTTACCCTTTTGTAACCAAAATATTACCATAAATCCCATATGAAGAATACATAACATAAAAAGGTAACTTGGGACACAATAATACATGAATGGAATAACCATATGGACAAATTCCACACATACTTAATGGAATAGCCATACGGCCGACGTCCATACCCAATGCATTGGAGGTTATAACGTAACCACCCATCCTAGAATTCACCGCACCACTCGTCATATGATATATCACGTAACCACCTGTAAAATGTCCATGTACCATAATTACACATAAAATATTGAATATATAAACATTTAAATAACAACTTTTCATTTGCAATCACAAAAAGTAATTCCAAGATATTGAATTAATCAATCCATTTCCAAAAATCATTTAAAGGAGATTTTTGAATCAATGAGTCCCATACCACTTTGAAGCTTTTAATGGGATTATATTTTTAAAACATTAATTTCCATATAAATAAATACTGAAAATCATTTCTCAATTAAGGACATTAAAGATAATGATTTAGAATAATGAATCTTTAAAACATTTAAAAGGATATTTTTGTTAAAGAGTTTTTAACAAAATGAGAGACTCTTGAATACAAATAATTTCGGAATAACATTTAATCCTAGATTTATAATATCATGAGAATAAAGGGATTCATGATATAATATGTAAAAGGATATTATACACACCATATAAGAGTTAATTTGTGCATAACAACAATGAAGTCTGAATGGAAATGTAAATTGAGATGAAATCCATTATAAAGATGGTATCCTTAAATTAAGAATAAATCTATCACATAATTATTTGTGAGAAACATAAATACACCCAATAAAAGTTTATTTTAAGTGTGAAACAATCAGAGTTCATTCACACATATTCATAGGATTACATGTTCAATAAGTACAAGTTGAACCCAAAGAAATTGAAATTGGGTTAAGACATTCCCTTGTAAAAATTCGACAGTAGAACGACGTCACTTAAAAATTCAGAAAATTAGTTGATGAGAGATTGAATGCTATCTCATCACTTGGACATAAACTTTAAATCAATAATGATATAGAATAACTTATCCCAACATAATAATATGTAAATTAGAAGTCATAACAAAAGTAGTCTTTTAATAAGAGGAGGGTGAAAGGTCCCCTTACCGATTTGGGTAACTTTCAAAACGTACACCCCATTGAAGAAGGCTCATACAATAAATATCTAAATACCCATAAATTAAATTATATTATACAAAGAGTGTCATAATTGGAAGCACATACACCACTCAATTGATATGGTGTAAAATGTAGCATTAATCTCACGGGAATAAAAGTGAGAAGAAAAATCTCTTACGAAAACTCGGCAGCCTAATGGCGCCACTTAACAGAATGTATTTATGAGATCAAATAGGGTATCTAATAATATGAACATAAAAAGTATAGTATGGGAAATATAAAATAACATTCCAAAACATAATAAATATGAGCTTAAAAGAAATGATATAAAAGAGAGTACTTAAAAATAAAGAGAGAGGTTGGATCCCTTACCACGTATCTGACTTGACTCGATCGTTCTTTTATCTCCTGAATAATAAAATTAAGTGAATTTATACTTTATTAAGTACATTTTTCAATTTCATTATTCTTTTTATATCATCTATTACAATTTCATTAACATTATGTAATTATTTAAGTTAATAACGGTCGTTTTAACGATCATTGCTACTTGAGTCAAAAATAAACTTGTTGTAATTACAAGTTTGTTCATGGGGTAAAATATACATTATATCCAGAATTATATTAATTAAGTAGATATGATATATATAATATATATCCATTATATACATGCATTTATAATATTACATAACATTTAGAGGTAAGAAATGAAATGCACCTTTCAGGGAGACGGTAAGTTGTACGTATGCATGAACGCTACTTCCATTTATCTTTCATATATAATGGAATTAAAAAATAATGATACATAATAGTATTATAATTTGAGTATGTTATCATATATAATATCATTAAATATATCCTTTATACGTACCACACATGGTATTAACCAATCAAATCTGTTTGAGGGGGCGGTAGTCCGCACTTCCTAAAATGAAGATATCATGTTTACCCATAATGGAAACCATAAAGGTATGTCATAAATGAAAAATACAGAAGCATATGGAAAAAATAAAAATATTATATATCATATATAAATATAGTGACATCTTAATGTCCACCTTTGAATGTGTGATAATAATATTGAACAATCATCGTTTCGTGAGGTAGAAATTCACCATCCACAGAAACAGTATGTTCTTTAACCATTAGATGTAGGTGTGTGTAATTGTAGCTCGAATACTTGTTATAACAACATTCTAGTATATGTAAGATATTGGTGTTGTTACAAAATAAATTAATAAAAAGATTTTAGGGGGTTGGAGAAGCAACATAAAATGAAAGAGCACATGTGAAGATGTTACCTTAAAATCAGGTAACTCCCTTTGGTTTGAACCAAAAGGGTTTCTTGAAGAGATTCATGCCTAAGGTAAGGCTTCTAGGATGAGGATAGGGATGTGGAGAGACAAAATGATCAGATCTTGGACGAGCCAAAAGATTTAGAGGTGTGGGTAAAGTGGTAGAGGTGGGGGCCTTTTATAAGAGGAGAGGAGGGGCACTCTTGGAAAAGTATAAAATGATACATTATTTTCAAATGGGTTTCGGATTTTAAAGGTCCCACATTAATTTATTTCTATGATAAGGTGATAATAGTTATAAATCCACCAATCCAATAGGTTTTTTACATGTGTAGGTCTTAGATTTTAGATTATCTTTTCATTTTATTTAAATCATTAAATAATGAGGTAATCGCTGCATCATCATGATGTCATAAATAATTTAATTTATTTAATGTCTAAAAATTATAAAAAAAATACTATGATGTAAGAAATAATTTTATCATTCCAATTACTATTTATAGTCAAAAACTGACTTGTATAACCCAATGTAAAAATTGTTTTAGTAAAACAATACATGTTTGTGTCATTTTTACTTTTACTTTAAATAAAAGGCATAAATGTCATTATCATTACCAAGTGGCTCCATGGGGTCCCAATAATAGACCCATGGGTTGTCTTGGTCGGCCATGACTCATCCAATAGGGTTAGGAAAAGTTTCAAAATATTTTCATTTTATTATAAGATCATTTGTACCTTAAATCACACTAATTAACTTTAATCACGATTAATAAAATATAAAATTTACTTTTCATCAAAAATTATTTTCATCCCATTGAACCAAATTTTACATAATAATAAAAATAATTTAAATTGAATTTTTGAAATTCAAATAACAGAAGCTATTTAGTTCCATTTAAAAAAAAAATCAGTTTTTGTAACTACCACTTTGTGGTTTCACTATTCATCAAAAATTACGGTTTTTCAGAAAAATACCAAAAATTCACCCTAAGATATATTTGATATTCCGAATGAAAAAATGATTTATATTTTACCAAATTCATAACATTGACGTTTCATTAATTAATTTTATAATTAAATCCCACTGTCAAATCAAATAGCGTGTTTTTAAGAAACATTAACTATCAAAAGACTGACACTCTTTTATGTCCAATCTCAAAGTGATATTAATTCCAATGACCACCATTGGATTAAATGGTAAAAATATATTCTTATTTAACTTTAAACCCAATTCAAAAGATAATCAAATCATATAAATTAATTATATTTAAAAGTGGTTTTGAATTAAAATACAATATTTTTCACTATTCATTAAAAAATGAACTTTATCGGAGAAATACCAAAAATTTACACAAAGTAAATATTGATGTCCCAATTATACAGAAGAATTTTATTTTGTCAAATATAACAAATAAAATTTTAAAAAAGTGAATTTAAAAGAGGTTCACCATCAAAAGGCGGTTAATCGGACTTTTAATGAATATTGGAATCTTTACGCTTAAAATTGGATTCATTCACATATTTAATCCTCTAACATTTATTGTAAAAAGTAAAAATATTTGACAAACATTTATAATAATTTTGTAGTGAGTTCTATTCAGTCCCATCATTACAACAGCTAGGTGTTAACTACCATTTAAAATAAAATTATTTTTTTATTAGAGTGCAACGTAAGATTTCAAAGGAACTTGTTGTTGCGTATTGGGTAAGCCATTGAGCATAGCGTTCCCTTTAAATTAATATTAACATTTTATTCACAAATAGGGATAAATATAAAAATGTTATATTATTTATTTACCTGCAGTGTTACACATTGTCTCTGGGTAAAAGTGCTCAATGAACCTATCCTCATAGTACTTCAATGTTAGCCCTCCGTGCCTAGGAGCATATACCTGCACAACCCACCAACACTTTTTCATTCCTCACAGCATGTAAATCGCCAACATGAACCTCAACCCTGGAGGCCTTTTGAGCTTCTCGAATATCATTTGCATGATATCTATCCTATACTCAACTGCTACCAGACCTCCCTCACCCAGAAAAAGTGGTGGCTGTTGCGATTAGAACTCACACATCATATATGTCATAGATGGCCCTATACCCTGCGCACCTATATTAATCCCTTGCAAGACACATACCAGGATAACTCAGAGCTACTCATGGAGCCATGTTCTGAATGTTTCCAAACATGACTATTGTCCTCCCTACACTGGATCCCGAACATTATCTTGTCCCGGATATTTTACCCTCTACTCCTACTCTACCAGCACTACATCTTAAACATGAACCAGTGGCACTATATCATCTCCTGCATGACTCTCTATTTGAGTCTTCTAAACGGAACCCGCTAAATATCATAAATGTCCGTACAACACATATATAGTTATAGAAATACATATTCAACTATGGTAAGGAATGAAATAAAGAGGAATCATAAAACAACTACCATTATTCTCCCCTTTCACAATCCATGCCAATGGCATCCCGGCCTATTAGTCTCTTTACCCACCCTTAACAAAGCCAAGTGTCAAATGTAACTCGGGCCATGCCTTTCCTGACAACTAAATTTTCCTCGCACCGACGATCGAGTTTCCCAATACTGATGATCAAATTCAACTCAACCATATTACCTTCCTACTCGTACAAGAGGCAAACTCAAATACCCTGCCACATGAAATTTTGAAAAAATATAACGCATGGAATAACACATTGCAATAAACATAATTTCTTTTTAGGAATTTCACCAATTAACATTTATATAGAATATAATACATGGTAATTGATATTATTCACATGGAATTATCACTTCCCAAAGAATACATGCAATTATGAAATTGAAATACCCTAAAAATGAGCCTATAAAATGCCAAGCAACCAAGCCTTTCCATATAGAGCCAAGGTCTAATTCTACTTTAACACACTAGGTTAGGGATTCCATATCAAAATCATTAACATCACACACTAAGTGAGCCGCCAGGGTGTAAATTTTATAAACTGGAATCTGAGAAAAAATCAAACAGCAATTCCAACCCATTGAAACTTGGTCCATCCCTGATTCCTAGGGCGTCTGGCACCAATGCACAAGCTAGAAAACCAGTTCTAATCACATCCTATCTCAAGTATACCATATCCAAAAAATTAAAACCATTAGAAAGAAAAATAGAATTCTCAATATCAATTGTATCCAGCAAAACACCTCTACTAAATCCCTATCATGAACTCCTCTAATCCAACTTTGTAACGAACTGGACCCGAACAACCACCCGATCAGTTTTAAATGGGTCAGGTGTTACTAACATAGGCGTACCTTCCGAAACACCAAAATATTTCTACTAGAAGCGAGTGTAGTATAGGTATAGTTGGGAGGCATTACCATCTAGAAGGATATTAATGGCTCTTCTCCAAGTATAATAATAAATATGCAGTGGAATATACGACTCAACAAACTCGAACCAGACCCATAGAGCGAAAGAACATTTAATATCAATAAAAATCAGAATCAATAAATATAAACAACATCATAGGTAAGTAAACACAAAAACATTATCATCACTTGTAACTACTATTGGACATAAAGCATACATCAAAAGCAGGTCACACATATCCATATGTAATGGCGCCAATGTCTAACCAACTGTAGCTACAAAAAAAGTAAGCATGTTGATACTAAAAAAATGAAATACAAAGTAAAATCTAGATAGGAAAGACCTCAAGGTCCATAAAATCTCAATGAAATAGCTAATTTAGTCTAGCTCCTAATGCTGACCACTTTCCTACACATAAATCGATAAAGTCTGCACGCATCCTGAAGGTCTCGTGCACAGTGTGAGACGGATCTCAGTATGATACCACCCAAGAGTGCATACCTAATAATAGTCCTTAAATATGCTTGCATCATTATGGAAATCACTAAACAACAAGAAGAAAAAATAAACAAAAACTCCACTAGTTCTCAACATCCACCACAGACTGTCACCATATTCATCCAATGCTGGAATGTCTATCATGTAACCCGACACCATTTGCCACCCCTGAAATTGCATGTCTCATGTACCAACATCCAGAATGCTAGCCCAATAAGTGGTTACTCAGAGGAACATTGATAAATATCCTCAAATAATTAACTCAAGGGATAGTGAAGTCTGCCCTCAAATAAAGAAACCTAAGAAACATCGATGTCTGCCCCCGAAATACTATTACCGGAGGAAAAATGAGGTCTTCACTCAAAATAATAGCAAGCCTTTTCCCCCAACCTGATAGCCTCAATGCTATCCCCTGAAGGCCCCTCACTATCCACTAGGAATCCTACGGAAATAAACACTAATAAATATTCCCAAAACTGTAACTAATGAGGGCCTCTACCCACATGAGTGGTCAAAAACACCTCATCATAATGTCTCTCTATGTGCACACTACTCAACATTCTGGGTGAGCAGTAATCACCAATGTATGTTCCCAAGCCACACACACTCTGACACCTCATTCCCCTGTGACCATTCCACTCATGTATGATGGATGTGCCATGCATGTAACTCGGGCCATGCCCAACCTGACAGTTATCCTACCACAAGACGACGTCCATGAAGACCAATTCTATGGCCAAAACCACCCAATATAACCCTGGCCAAACCCAACCTATGATCAGCATCACTCAAGAATATCTTGGCCACGCCCAACACAACCAAAATGGTTCAAGCATATGAAATTTAGAAATTATATATAAAATTAATTGAATAAATTTTTAATAGGAAAAAAACTGAACAGTTGAAATGCACTAACCATGTGTAGTCACATACAAGCGGTGGGGAATTTATAGTCTCCAACCATTCATATCAAGGATCAATAAACTAGTCTCAATAGTTTAAAACAATAAAATCCAATTATAAAATTTTTGGAATCCCCCATCCAAAATTCCACGATGAGTTAATACCACTCGCCTAGCCCCGCTCAAAAAAAAAACAAGCAACATGACAAACCAAAAGGCATCCCTTGGTCAAACAACAATTAAACATGCAATAACAGGTAAATTAAGGTGAAAATCTAAATACTCGAAAACGCGCCAAAGGTCGTGCCTCCCAAAAACCTAAAAAACACAAAAATATGTATGTACTACCGACCCGATACTTGTTGATGTAGGTACATCTGATATCGAGCTCCAATTCGATGCTGATATTCGTAGATCTACGTTTTGGTCAAATCCCGGAAATTCCACTTGGATGGAAACAACAACGTGTGAAGAAAAGGTTCAAGAATGGAAGAGGGTGTGCAGTTTTATCCTTTCTATTATGATCCCGCATACACTGACATATTGAAGAATGGAATCTAGATGAAGCCTCTAGGGTTAGGTATGTTATTCGGGTTTTTGAAACGGAGTGGTTTCGAAGTCGGGGAAGAAGGATATCTTTTCATAATAAGGCACAACACTCTTTCATTTAACCGAAAACAATTTAAAGTAAACAATGTGTATTTAAGGACTAAACACCGTGTAGTGGCCTTTTCTGTACTTCTACTTAAGTGGGGTAGCCACACAGCTTGTACGCACCACACTGGTAGACACCCTGCTTGAACACAGCCGATAGACAGAAAGGAGGATACATGGGGTATCGAGCAACATTGCACACCTTGTATTATGAAATTCATACATGGTCATCACATGACATGTACTCAGAGAGCATGCATCTGGTACATTCCTAACCCATACATGGCGTGTACTTTACAGTACACGGCGTGAAGTCTCAAAATTTTCAAAACGTTCCAGATTTTCCCAGTTTTGTCAAAAGAAAGTCCAAAATTCAAACAGGTACGGGATTTTGACCTGCTCTATTAACCTGTGTTCTTACATTAATATTCCAAATATGGGATTGATCTATTATGAGTTATCCTATGTATACTATTCATGTTAAGAAATAAAACCCACATAGTTTTTAAAAGAGTATAGTTTAGAAATCCATCATGTATATCCACATTATTAAAGGATTCAAGGATGAAGTTAAACATTCAGACCCTTGGGATTGGAACCAAGGTGGATGCCCTTAAGATGAAGAAAATATATCATTCCACTCATTAGTGGTTATATGTTGAGGTTTCCCTTGATGATTTAGAGTCATGATGAGAATGATATGAAAACCTCAACTCCATAATCCCATATGAGCTATGCTTAGTGGGAGAAATATGGGATATGATATAATTTGGCTCACATCAACTAGATGTGGGAATTATATTCTTAGATATCCCATTAGATATTTACGATTGAGCTCAGAACATACAAAACTGGGCTATGTATCCTTCTTATGGAATGAAGTAGGGCCATTTTAGTTTAATTCATTTCTTAGACCAATTACAATGATGTAGAATGATCATCTCATGTGAATGATTGGGTCCCAATAGTTGAGGTGTCAGGGAAATAGTGGGGCATACACTAAAGTGGAGGCCTATTTGAGCTACGACATTTAGAGGGTTGTCATATGTATCATGGTTATGTCATGAATTTGAGTCAACATAGTTTACCTAGTTAGAGCTTACAAAATCACATTTACCTTATATGAATAAAATCAAATTATTCAAAATATTGGGGAATACACAGTTAGGTTGACCTCTTGTTGGTTGAGGATTATGGTGAAAATGATATAATTGTTTCAATTTCCTAGTACCATGTTATAATTGCTCAGTGTGAGAGGGTATTGATAGAAAATGTTCATCCTTACATCATATGGATCCATGAATGTTTCATTATAAAAAAACCTTATTGGGTAATATAGATCTATGTCATATCAGATGAATACTATATATCCTGGTTGTGGGAGAAATTATAGTTTTAATATTTATATTGGTTGGGGCATACACTATATGGTTTCCCTTATTGACCAGGCATGTCTGTCTACTAACATGCATTGATTTTCCACTAATCATGCCATCATTTTCATATTTTCTTATAAGTGGTTGCCTACATGACATGTCAATGAAAATTATGTGATCCAATTGATATGTTAAAGGTATATCACATAAACTCAATTGAACATCCAATTTTGTATCATGATGAAGGAAGAATTGCATATAGGGCATCACAGGACCATTCCTGATTGTCCAGGAATCCATCACATGATCTCGTGTGGAATATCTATATGGTGTTACATGAACTATTCTAATTTCTATTGTGCCATCATGAATGCTATATGACACTCTTAGAGGATGTCATGAGGGTCTATGTTACATGACTCAAAGGGTGTCACATGTCCTAGATGTCATATCTATAGGGCAATGTGAGATCCCTCTAACATGTCTGAGGGACATCGCAAGAGCAAGATAACATTCTAGGGTGTTACCGATAGTGTTAGCTGATATGATCTAGTGAGGTCATATGAGTTAGACGGAAAATTTAAAGGAAACCATGAGATATGGATATATTTCAAGGAGAGTTTAACTATATTTCTGTGCTATGACTAGGGGTCCCATGAGAATTTAATCAGAAAGTAATGGGGAGTTCTCAAGATCCATGTATCATTCCAAAGGAGTGTCGAATAATCTGGGTGACACATCCTACTATTCATGAATGTCCCTGAGGGTTCATGTAAAGCACATGAGGATCATCACACATTTTCTTTATGAATTTATCCAATTGTTTATTATTGGTTATAGATTTTATAATTTCAAATTCATTATATTTGATTAATATTATCTTGTTTTTGTGTAATGAGATTTACCAAATGTGAGGGTTATTCTGCAAATGTCCTTTAAAAAATACATCATCTTCTCTCTGGATGATCACATGAAGCACCAATACAGGTTTCATGAGTCCTCCAACTAATTTATTGTATCATACATAATTGGAATCATATCCTATCATGATATATCCATCTCCGAGAAACCCTCTACAACAATGACGTGATGTTTCAGGGAGTGTTCTTTCATATAAGTACTCTCAATCTCAGAGAGTAGTGGTTAATTTTTCAGTCTAGGGTGGAGGATTTACATGCCTCTACACTATAATTCTTATACTATATTTGTTGTTATGTATCATGCGAATAATGGTTGGACGTAGTGCAACACCTCAATGTCACGTGTCATTGCTGTGTCCTCTTGTAGATCATTCTTGTTGTGTGGCCCACTTTTAAGAAATCACAAGACATACACATCAATGAATCATTTTTATGATTTACATCCTATTAAAATGAGTATAGTAAAATTATAATGACAAAACATATGATTTCTATTTTTTTGGATGACTTGTCTAAGGGGATTTGTGAGATTAGGAAGCCACTCAAATGGAAATCACATGATATCATGAAACATTTCATGGACATCTTGGGAGACAATGACGGTATTTAATGGGTCCCTTGTGAAATCAGTTGTACATATCAAGGGTTCATGTCAGACCATGATGTGGGATGTTTTAGCATTTATAATAATACTATTACCATGAGGTGCTCCCATATTTCCCCACATTTATTTAGTTTTTTTATTCTACAATGTATGTGGATCATAAGGGGTTGTGTGAATGTTGTTGAGTAAAATAATTATCCCGCCAGTGATGTAAATCATGGTTTTTAACACATCAATATGATCCTACCTTTTAGGATATTTTCCTCTTATTTATGAAGGATTTTTGGATTGTCTGTCAAGCATACCGCGATTGAAAATCCGTGTAACCTGGGGGGCTTTATCTTCCTTCCATATCATGATCAAAGACTATTCAGGGTTCCTTTATGAGAGGAAAATAAATATTCAAAGGGAATCCACTGGAGATTTCACAGTTTATTCAACGAAAGTTACCATCATCATAACCCTATGGTGGTAATGTTATTTCTGGTCTCATGGGGGTTTACAATATTCATATGACCATGGACACCATTCTCTTCCATTTATTTTGTGGTGAATATTATACAAATATTCAGTTATTTCTTATTTTTTTTGTTTTCTACTACTCATTTGGAGTGATCCAACAAACATTAAAAAAGATATACAATGAAATAAACATGATAGGGGAATATAAAATAGTCCCACAGTAATATATATATCTTTATCAATTTTTTTAATGATGAAAATTTTATAATTAATATAAGTTGATAAATAAAATGACTATAGTAGAGAATACATCTTTTTTGGATGTCCTCAAAACATAATAAAATTTATATTGTTTATTGACATAACACATGATTGTGATAATAAATTTAAAAGTCATCATTGAATTGAAAATAATGAGTTTTTTAAAATATAATTTATAATTAATATAAATATTTGAGAAAAAAATAACATAGAAGATATAAAAAAATAGTTTATTTCTAAAAACAGAAGGCATCAAAATATATATTTAAATAAATAACTCACTTTAGCATTCATAATTTAAACTTTTAAAAAAATATTACTGTTTCCAATTTTTTATATCATTTATAGTTATAATTAGTTTGGAGACCATTTAAAAAAAGAATTGAGTCTTATTAATGAAGACTGAGAATTTCGAAGTATAAACCACAAATAATTTAGAAACCATTACAACCAAAATCAAAGAATATTATGTTACAGGTAACAATAAAAATTTATTTTTCTTATACAGATTGTAAAATTATAATGAAATAGTTTATTTATAAATATTTAACTCTAAATAAGTAATATATGTTTGACAATATTTTCCACAAGAAACATTTAATATAAAAATATATTGAGAGGTCATATCCTTTGAAAACAATTCATTAAATTAATAGGCACTAATAGGAATACCATAATTTTAAAATAAATATGTATTCATATTTTTTATATAAGAATTATTGTATATCTATTTTTTTAATTATTTAATGTTGTTATGAATCTTTCATTTTTTGTGAAAAACCTATTATTAAATAAATAACAGTATTGAAATATTCTAAATTTATAAAAATAAATTTTCTAAAATTAAGGATTAATTTAATTTTGGATTTTATGATATCGAACAACATAAATTGTAAATATAAATTTTAAAATAAAATTGAATGACACATTATCATATGTATTTTATTTGAAGATACAATAGGAAATTATAGGAAATTAGTTTTACATGTTAGAATTTACTATTGGATATATAAATTAAAAAATATTTTATTATTTATTTTTTGGGTTTTTTTGAAATTAAATACTTTTATGAGAATAATTACAAATCATGTTTTATAAATAAAATTTTTTTTATTACATTTTTATTTTATATTTAATAATTTTAAATTCATGAAAACAATTTCCTGGACCAAATATTTAATTTTTTTCTTTTTCATTTTATTTATGAAAATGTCAATTTTAATTTACAAACATAAATTCTACATAATAGAATATATGTTATAAAATTAAAAATTATTATTGTTATTAAATTATACAAGTGTTATCTTAAAATAAACTTTTTGACTATTATTGCAAGAATACAATAAAATTAAATCCTTTATTTTATTTATAATGTGAATATAATCTTTACATTTGTTTTTGGGATTCTTATGTAATAATTCTTTCTTCGATGAACAATTAATAAATTTAATCTTTGAAAAAATAGAGAATTTTAATTCTTTATTAATATATAAGTGCAACTCCAAATATTATAAAACCTTTTAATTTATAAATATTTATTTAGAAAATAATATTATGCATTTTAATGACAATGTTATATAAATTAAAAAATATTCTTATCCATATAAATAAGTTATATTTTATCCATAATAAAAAGTAATTATTAATATTTTAAAATTTTTAAAATTTTCATGATTTTAATAAATTAATATTATACGATTTAATAATAAAAAAATATGTCATTAATGTTTAAATTTGTATATATTCTTATTTAAAAATTAAATTATATTCTTAATTTTTTTTTGTTTTCAATGAAATAGATTTTAAGAATAATGTTTGCTAATACTAAAATTAATTAATCTAAAATATGTAATTTTTACTTTATAAAATCATATATATATATATATTAAAATTATTCTGTTAAATGTTTTATATGATTTTGATTTTAATTTTTTATTAAAATTACATTTCAATTGAGATTATGGAGTTACTCTTGTAAATATATGTTAGGGTAAAAGTGGTATATCATTGAACACATTACTAAAATAGTACGAAAACATGTAAGATATTTTATAATAGATTTATCATCATCAATAAATGTTTCCTGACACCAGTAGTTGTAATTTTTAGTTTATTTGGCCTTTCAAAATAGAAATAAATTATTGAAATAAATTATTTATAAAAAAGATATATTTTTACTAATTATAAAGGGATCCCCCACAACTATTATGAAACCATTAAAAAGCCTTTACATTACCAAAAATATAACATAGTATATATCAAAACCCACCATATTCCTTAGAAGTATTGGTCTCACGAAAAGACCAATGTATGTAGTCCTAAGAATTTACCAAATTGATAACATCCAGAGGATATATAATAAATTAATCATATATTTTCTTTTTATTTTTCTATTATAAACCACGCATGTAACCTTTATTCATTGTATTATGATAAATAATAATATTTTATTTTAGATAAATGGTATTAAATTTTGTTAACATCAATTTTAAAATTTTATATAATATCATTGAAAAAACAATCTCCAAGAATGTGTGCATAGTATCCTCAACAAAGGTAATGATTTTCATTTCATGACAATCTATTTTGTAAGAATTAAAACATATATTTGGTATTAAATTTTTTATTATTGAATGTATTGATATTTTCATGTGATAATATTTGACTATATATACGTAAAAATCCATGATAGTAACTTTAACAGAAATAAGTATACTTTCCAATGAAACATTATTATATTTTCTTATTTTATATAACCATTAGTACTATAAATTTATTAACATAATGGAATAATAATTGTTCAATAACTAAATAATTATGGATATCACGGTGTTATTTTAAAATATTATTGACCACAACCAATTAAATAAAAGTGTTACAATGATGGAATTTTCAAATCTATACACGCTCTTACTTGTTGTGAGCTACGAAGGATGTCTTCCCTAAAATATAATGTTATCTCATAAATATCTAGGGATTATTGAGTTATATGGTCTATTATATTGTTTCAACTTATATTAGAAAATTTATAGCTTACTCTTCACTAGGGATTTCTCATTTCATTCAAATCATTATTTTGGGTTATTTTTAATGTAAATAAAAAATGAAACTATGTTAGAAATATATCCCTCATTGACTCATGATAATAATCTTTTCCCAATAATATCTTTAATTAATTAATATAAGATTAATAAATGAATTAATTTTAAAAAATCAATTTGATAAAATACACTTTTATGAAAAAAATATTCTCTTTCAATCATTAAATTTATTCAATACTTATAAAAAATCCCCAATAGGGAATTTTTTATTCTTTCTTCTAATAGATACTTCTAATAAACTCTCTATATTATAACTGAATAATAAATTACAATTTTTATATTTCAAATATGAATACCCTAAATGATTAAATTCATTTTTCTCTTATAAATCAGTATGATTTATCCCCTGATTTTTCATCGAAAAATAATTTCAAAATACCACTTCCGTATCATGGGGTTGATTCTGGTTATGATTTATGAATATTTTATTTTCCCCATGTGTTAATCATATATATAATTTTCATTTATGTGATACATGTTCATAGAATTATCATTCCCTTATTTTTCTTTGGAAATGAATTATATATCATGATATTATATATATGTGATTTATTAGTGAACCTAATATACCATGTGAAATTTTCTAATATTTTTATCGAAATGAGAAATGAATAAAATAATCTATTAGAATTTTTATATATTATAATGATGGAAATATAATTAATACATGAAACATTATTACTTAATCATGTATAATATTTCATCCAAATATTTTATGATCTTATGAATTCATTTCCTCATTCCATGATTCAATTCATAGGATCATTGTCTTTATGATATCATGTTATTTATTAGGACCCTCATGTTATGATCTATTTCGTTTTTTATTCCCTTATTGTGATTGCATTCTCAACCTATTCATAATGTATTTTCCCCAAGGAATCCTATATATTTTACATGATCCATGGGTTTGAAAATAATTAACTGATGATAAAAATTAGGTATTGTCTCTTTTACATTTTAGATGATGTGTTTATATATAAGATATTATAAACAAACTTATTCTCTTTATCTATGTAATACATTATTTTTAATTTATAATATAAAACCTATAATAATGTTTTTTTATCGCTAGTGTCTCTATATTTTCTGTCAAATTATGGTCTACTTATTTTTGGAGATTGGAATTATATAACAGTAGATAAAAACATATAGAAATATATAACTAATAAGAAACTATATATTATAACATCATTATGTTTTTGAATTATTTTCTGTATTTATCATTCCTAGAAATTATATATATATCTGAATACTAAATATGGTAGTAGTATATAACATATATCTATCTATGAGGAAATTACCTCGAAAATAGATTCATATGTATTATTTTAATCATTATTTTTTTGCGAATGAGAATAATAATTGTACAACTGGATTTACATTCCAATGTTATATTATATGGACGATCATATTCTCTTAATAAATCATTTTTAATGATTGGTTTACATGTATCTAGGAGGGACATAGATGGGATATATAAGAGCACTCAAATTATGGAAAACAAGGATGAATGAATAACAATATAGGTTAAAAATGTATGATATAAGTTGATCTGTTAATGATATAGGTCAAACTATGAATTATAATGTTTAAAAAAGAGTGACATATCTTGAATTAATAAAATTATTTTCAAACATGATGGTATTATAATTTTTTAAATCATCATGTTAACTATAACTATGGTTATCAATGAAACATTTTTTATGATGATATATTATCACCAATCATGGTATCCCAATTTGGGATTTTTTTATTGTTCAGACCTTATGGATCCATGTTATCCTCAGTTGGATGTATATTGTGGTGATTGTGATAATGATCAAGGCATTTTAATGGGATATAGATTGATAATTCTTGTGACTGATCCAAAAAAACTATTGTGAAATATGATTAACCATGCGAGAATAATTGAATACCTAAACCCAACAATTTAGGGAATTATGTAGTATTTTTGTACTTTGGGTTTATTGATAATGAGTGAAACAATATTCATGATAATATAGGTCAAAAAATTTAAAATAACAACCATAAGAGTTTCGTCTTTGGGACTCGAAAATAAATTATTCTTTTTACACAAGGTTAACAAGAAAGATGTTTTTAGGTAAAAACAAGGATACAATTAAATATGATAATATTTTTTATAAGGATAATTTGACATTTTGATATATTAAAAATGAGGAATGTCCCCACAATGATACCTAGTGCATCAATACAATGAATTGTGAAGACACACAATAGAAACCATTTTCTAGATAATGGGAACAAGGAAAACCACATTCAATGACTATTTTAGAAGAATATAGTGTTTTTTACACTATAATTTTGAATGAATAATTCCATGTAAGAATTCAACTATTAGGAATTTATCTATAAATATAAAATTATTAGTGGTATAATTATTATTTCTTATGAAAAATATTCAAATATTGATGAATGATAATCCTTATAGAAAAATCTATTATTCACTAATTATGGTTCAATTAGGATTGTACTTCTCATTTTACAATGTGCTCATATAAAATTACACTTTGGGAAATCTCAATACATATCCTAAATCAAACGGTTCTTAGGTAATGTATATAAAAAATTATTATTACCATATAGAAAATACTACCATTTTGTGTGTTATAATGTTACAATGAAGCAATTTAATTTTTGGGTGATTTAACGACCCAATAAATTAATATATTTTTAACTCTAATTAATTATAATATGATTGATATATTTGAACACAATGAACACCAAACTCATATAAAATCAAAAAAAATTAGATGATTAATGACTAAACATTGATTTAGTATGTATTAATTTGAATAATAAGAATAATATCTATATATATATTTCCAAATTTATATATATTTAATTACTTCAATATTGGGGTTTTAGAATCTCTCTTTTTTTGGTTCAATGTATTTTATTAAAGAAAACTACGTATATTATTTTAAAATGGTGATTCATTTAAAATATGGTAATGATTGATTAATGATATCTTTATTAATATTTTTCGAATTATGAAAAAAATAAATATTAAATTACTGTTTTTTTACAATAAAAAAGTTTTCTCATTGTATATTATAATATTAAATACGAATTTTAAGACTAATTTAGAAGTTTTATATTAGATATAAATAACATATATTTTTTAATTATAAATTTAAAACTCGTTTATGATGAATTTTATGGTTCATTATAAAAATGGATTTCTAAGAGACTAGTAATCATTATCATTTTTATAAAGAACATGGTTTTTATAAAAATATTAGTATGCCAATAAGAATTCAAAATTCATGAAACACTATTTTAATCCAATCTAATTCTTTTTTGATTGACTTTATAAATTGAACAATGTTTGTGTAAATATAAATACTCATATTTGTATTTTTTTACAGGTGTTATATTTTTAAAATGATTATTTTTCACATTAACTATTTTTTATTTTAAAATTAATATTTACTAATTATATTATATTAATATATTAAAATGAAAACTTTTTTGGAATAACTATGTTATTGAAAAAGTAAAAATAATCCTTTTTTTTAATAATAAATGACTAACATATAATAAAATAAAAATAGTTTTTTAAATCATTGCTTTTATTATTATATACGTACTTATCTGAGATAGACAATTTATTAAATCTCTTTAACTGTTAATATATTTATTTATAATATAATTTTATACATTTTAATGATATACATTTAAATTTATTATTCCAATGGATATTTATTTAAAAAAGTAAAACTTTAACCCAAGTTTAATTTTTTATTTTTTTTGTAAATTTGGTTTTTAAATGATCCTAAATCCATATAAATATGAAATATTTTATAATAAATCAATTTATTTCTTCAAAAAAAGATTAAATTATTGATATTTTCCAAAACTAAATTTTATATTGAAAACAAATTTTTCCTATGAAATTGTATTTCACATCACATGTTTTCTAATGCTAAAATTAATATCACTATGAAATTTTTTATTTTTTAAAAATAGTTTAAATATTTTCTATCAATGTAAAAGAATTATAAAATATGTAAATTTTATTTTTTTCCATTTAAGTTAGATTCTATTGGTGAATGTGGTGTCCCCGATGTTAGGGTAAGTTAATGTTAACGTGGTTTAATGTAATGCATGTTATTAAAAAATGTGGATAACATGTGAAATATTGTTTGGTTTAGGAATTATCAGCCTTATATATTTCATCACACCATTTTTAGACATTTTTATGACATTGAGCTTAAATAATGGAGTGATATTGTTGAAAAATAATGAACTTTTACGAAGGAGAATTTTTTTCATTACATATAAAAGAATCCATCCTCCTCAACTTTTATATAAGCATTCTAATGTCATAAAACAACATTATGTCAACCCTAGTCCATCCTCAATAACCTTCAAACTCCATTTTATTTATGTTATCACTAAATTAACAAAATTTGGAAACATATCGACTTACCCGAGAGAAAAAATCCCTGTAAATGTTATTATCCTCAACAAATACATTTTATGTAATTTTCTTCTCCTTCAACCCAAAAATCACTTATATAATTGATGGTATCGTAACACCATATTTTCTTCAAGAAATAATTTCTATTACACGAATGTAATTTCCACTTTCCACATTCCTCCATTGTCAATTAAAATAATGACTAATTCTTCTAGTGTGTGTAGAATGCCACCTCCATGAATGAAATGATTTGTTTTTCCATATGAAATGGAATTATTGAATTGAAAATTATTTTTGTTTTTTTTAAATTTTATTTCTATTAGAATTATTATTTTAAAATTATACTATTATATAATATATAAGTAATAAAAATAATAAATGGATATTGTAACATTAACATCGATAAATAGTCTTATTTTTTGACCTTCTAATATAATGACCTTTTTCGATAACCCATAAATAAAAATTATTATTTTCATAATAGATTAATAAATTACATAAAATTCTGTAATTATAGAGATCATGATGTTATTTTAAAACACATTTCACCAATTTGATCAAAATTAATGTGTTATGAATACATACTCCAAAAAACCTCATTCTACATATTTAAGAATAAACTATATAAAAAATATTACCATGAAATTATAATTGAATATTTTAAAACTATCAAAATATAAATATATATAAATAAATATAAATAAATATGGTTTCTTTTTTATATACTCTATAAACACTATTTAGTTATTTTCAAAGGTAATCAAATGTTCTATGGGATTTCAAAAATGTAGTATGGATTTCATATTGTAATATTGCATCATTAGGACACATTTTATTTTATGAAATTATTATAATTTAAATGTTTTATATACAACCAATTTGAAATATAATATAATAAAATAACTATATTGGTTGTATTTTGACACCAAATTCATGTTTGTTTAAAAGGTATTTATATAATATATCTTATATAGTAAGGGTTCAATCTCAATCACTCGTTATTGAGGCACACTTTCATATTATATACAAATATTTATTTATATAGTGTAAATACTCCCCACATGACTAATACTATCCAAAATTAGTATTTTGAAATGAAAAATTCTCATAAAATTATATTTTCCTTTATTGTGGTCTATGATTTATGTCTTCCCTAACATATATGGGTATTTAATAACATATATTTTTATAGAGTAATAATGAATATCAATTAGTTTCTTAAGTAATATAATATTCTATACCCTATTTCTGTCAAGAGGGGTCAAAATTGATTTAAATAATCATTTTTTTTGAAATCTATTTTTTAAAATGTATGTCTATTATGAATAATTTCTATCCATTCAAAAATATATTTCACCCCCATAACCACAATTACCCTTCCTTCCAATGTTATTTTCAATAAGATATTTAATTATGTATTATCAGAGGTTGAAGCCTTTTTTACCTCCTCCTATTTCAATAATAATGTTTCAATATCTTATTTTATAATTTTTCATATCAACAATTGTGGTCTGGAACATACATGGTGATATTTTATACTTCCTTTTAATTTCTTTTTACAGATTCTATATCTTTTTCTAAAATTTATTCAAATTTTTTTCATTAATTAATTGTATTTTCTCAAATATTATCCCTTAATGATATTACTTTTTAAATATAAATTTTATTTATAAGGTTGTATATTTTTTTAGTTCAAATCGGAATTCCCATGTCCATATAAAGTAGATTTATTTAACATTCTTGTTTCATGCCTCATAAAAACCCATTCCATGATAAATTTTTTTATGCATTAATATATTATAATTACTAATGGTAATTTAAAAATATCATAAATTGTTCGTTTATGGTTTTATGGAAATGTACACGATCAATCCTACTTGGAAAATATCATTTACCAATAATTAATCAACCAAGAGTTTTTATCTTACACTATATTCACCTTAAAAATTATTATAAACTCCCTATATTGGAAATAAATGATCAAGAAATACATTTAATATTAAAAATTTGACCCCTAAAATGATTTAATTACTTCTTATTTTGTGATTCTGTATGATTTAGCATTCGGTTATTCATTCAACCATAATTTTGAAACCATCATTATTTCCCATATGTTTGATCATGATTATGATTTAAATCGGCATAATATTCCTCATGTGTAATAGATATATGTGATTTCAATTTATATGATGGGTGGATCCAAAATTATATACCCCTCTAATTTATAGAGTATATAATTACATATCGTGTGATTTTTTTGGATTAGGGAGTGAACCAAATAAACTATGAAACATTTTCCATTATATTTAGGGGAATTTCATGTTATCCAAAATATTTTGATAAAACATTTCCATTTTATGTTGATAAAATTTGGAGTGATACATAAATTATGTATATTATTTCATGTCATATTTTTTCCACATGTCATTAACCAGCTCACATACACATGTACCCTAATACATGTGCTGTCACATACATAGCATAAAATGTAATTCTTTGTCCCCCATGGGTTGGTGACTGTAACCCAGAACTATACATGATAAATTTTGGAACAAATTTTCCACAAAATATTTGAAGATAAATATTACAATTCAATATGATAAATAATCTAAAGGATTAAATTATCCATTACATAATAGGTATATCAAATCCCAAAATATTACATCAAAAATAGTTCTCAATAATTGGAAATATGAAAATAGAACATCATAAATGCAAAAGTAACTCTAATTCCAAATTATCAATAACAGACACCACCATGAAGAAGAACTTTCTATTTTTTTCATACCAATAAAATAAAAATGTACCGAATCATGTAGGAAAAATTAGGGTGTGATCTATAAAGCCTAGTAGAGTCTCTATAATTGTTTATAAAATGATTCACATATATAAAACCAAATGAATATTCAGTTTAAAATAAAGTTGTGTATGTCATAATATATCATTTACATATTTACAAAATATATTCACATGATTAAAATGTTTAACCATGTCGTAAATAAATAATTTATATAATTGGATTTAAATATATCACTATTAGTGAGTAAAATAGTTTCATAATAATTGGAATATATAAAAAATAATCATTAGAAGAAACATATTCATCTTCACTCTAGTATGATGGTTTTATGTACTATGACAGTAACACTTATCATATCATTAATCGTGGATTATATATGTACAAATTATCCTTAGGATCAAGATGAATGTGAATCATCTACATATCATTGTGTATAAGATGTACCAAACATTTTTTAGAGTTTTTATCATCAATCCATATATGGAAAATTGGAATCCTAGTGCTGTTGTCCCAAATAACCCAGTCATTACCCAAGATCACATTTTTTCAATATATCAATAATATGTCAATCATATGATTTCAAATAAAATATTAGTTACTGGTAAATTTAATAATTTTCTATTTCAATATGCCTATTCAATTTCAATACCAAAACGTGGGTTCTTCAATTATTCATCCCACTTCATTACAAAACTAAGCACTTGTTTTCATCATTTTAAAATAATCCAATTTTTTAAAATCAGTTATGAAATCAATTCCACATCTCCATTAATTTCATAATATGTGCTAGATTCCAATGTCATTATAAAATCAGAATTTTCCCATAATCCATTCCTTTTAAAATTCCTATTCCAAATCATAATTTTTTTTTGTTTTCATAAATAAATTTATGAACTTTAAATAAATTATAAAAAATATATATTAAATTATATGAAACATCTCCAATAAATCCACATACCACTAATTAAATAATAAAATATAAACACTGACAACAAGATCATCCAATTAGAATAATGGAAATAGTAATCATGAAACCAAACCTAGAATCAATATACATTTCAAATGATACCATATCCTTCATGTACATGAGGATATATCAAACACTATATAAGAGGGATGTAATGCTATACCAAGAACACATGAGATTAGATTAACCTACCCAATGGAGTCTGAATGATACCTTCCCTGCATTTATAATCAATGATAGGGGCTTGGAGGTTCCAAATCCACATATAAATATCCTTGTAAGACAATTAATTTGACTTAGGTTAAATGGGGTTCAATAAAGGGTCTAATAAAACGATCACGATTTAATAAATAAAATTAATAGTAAAAATGTTTTCCATGATTATCTTGGAAGAGTATTTCTAATAGAGAAACAATGAACCCTAACAATTATGTCAAAAAATTCAGTTAACAGATTCTTTTTTGTTCAATAAATTTTTTTTAACCCGTGTTCCCACCCTGTAAAACATCATTTTCATGGAATACACATATTTCAATTGTGGAACACATTTGGGTAAAAATTTAAGCTAACTGTGAACAACCACGATAATTAGAAAAATGTTTCATATTTATCATGAATCTCCCCTAAAAAATTTATAATCCAATGTGAAAAACAATTGTTATGGAATTAAAAATATAGTATATTATAAATACCCCACCAAAATAAATTTCAATCCCTATAAATTCGATCATCATGGTTCTATATCAAATAGATGAAACCATTATTCTGTCATAAATGCATCCATCATCAAGATATAATCCAAAAAGAACAGGGACTACATTAACCCTAATCCAAATTTGTCATCCGACTATGAAATTATATTTTCTCAGAATCAACTATGTTCCCTAGATTCTCAGTCACAGATAAATCTGGACCAACATCAATATCCTCTAGCTCAAGACATGATATGATTCATGTAAACAATTATGAGGCTGTGGCACATGGACTATATTATATATAAAAATAAATTATGTTGGATGTAATATATAATATTTGTCTTCCCATTCATCTAGGAAACCTCCAATGTTCCCCCAAAATAAGTGTATGGTTACCTTGCCTCCCAATCCATCTGTGGCCCAACTAAAGTGAAACTCCGTTGAACACGTTCTCACCAAAAAAGAGCCCCAATGATATATGATTAAGATAAAAATAATATTAACAATAGATTTATACCATCAACATTTTCAGATGAATCAACTAAATAATTATTGTAATCTCTTGAACCGTACTCATTTAAACTAGTAAAAATTCACATTTCATTGACTAATAAAATTGATATTTACACGGCATTCCATAAAAGGCCTTATTAGGATCCATCAAAATTGCGAACCGGTAACTATTATAATATGAACAAACAACCTATCCCAGATGGTAATCATAAACTCCACAAAAATATTTGATTGAGGCATGAATACATTCCTCAAGAATATATATATCTCCATATATTTAGAAATCAATATGTTGATGGTATTCCATACTTAAATTAACATGAGGTATAATTGCTACATGGTTTCCTCCCATGAAAGTAGTATAATTGTTATCTCTGTTAGAATCAATAGAATATCGAACTCTATGAAAATAGATATTCTATTTCCCAAAGATATTTCCTAACTCATCAACATTGGTTATATAATGAATAGGTGCAAATAAAGTGATCCAATTTTTTTAGCCAATTGATAACTACCCATATATAATTATTCTTCTAAGAGGTACATGAATACCTATCCATTGAGTTCATAATGAACTCATCCCACTTCCTTATCATAACTAGATGTTGGTAATTAATAACCAAAGGTCCCTAGGGCGTATCATTGAACTGATTGAAATAATAGCAGTATGAAAAAATATTTGTGATGTATTTCCTTGTACTTTTTCCACCATAATCATCACCATATATCATAGACCATATTTGCACATTCTGGGTTCCCTACCTTTTGGGACCCATATGTCATATTGTTTCACATGAAATCCTACAACAAATAAATTTTGGAAGCATATATTTCCCTCTATAGAGATTGATCACTGATCAAAATTTTTTGTAATGACCTAATATTTTATCAATGTAATTTCTATTGTATAATTATTTCTTACAGTATAATCTACTAATATTACTTATAAAACCAAATAAAATCCTCATAAATAAATATTCAGTGAAATAAAAGGTATCTGTTGATGTTAAAGAATATATAACGATGAAATAGTGACAAGCCCTTTGGAATAGTAATGTTACCCTTAAAACCAGTAAACTACCCCATGTAATATTAAAATACCAAATGAAAGAACAAATAAAATTTATCCATCTTATAAGTGCCAATATTATGTAATTATATCATTATATAAGTAAATAAATATTTAAAAATTTATGATTAAATATTGATATTTTAGTAACTCATATTAATTTAATTACAATTTTTTGATTAATTTAATAAAATAAATTATCATTTATTTTTATTAAAAGAATTCATAAATTATTATTTTGATTTCTTATGATCATTTGATAATTTTATTAGACCATAATTATTTTTCCAAAGTGTTAGAAAAATTGTTTTAATTTTATATATTATATTTTTTTGTAAATAATGATTTCATTTAAAAAAATAAATTTCTTATATTTGGAAAATTATTTTTGAAAAAAGGAGTTCATTTTCGAATTTTAAACATCAAAAAATTGTTAGGGTGATTTTTTTTGGGATTTTCTAAAATACCTTTTTTAATGAATAATGAAATAAGGTAATTTATCATATATATGCATTACGAATTAAAAACAGTATTCCTAACATAATTTAGGATGTAAGAACCCTTGGATTTAACTCGTACTCTCTATTTACAGTTGTTTATCATAAGAATGAGTACTATTCATTTTGTAGAGAATAAATATCAAAAAAATGACTAAAATAACAAGGAACCCCACCTCTCATGCACTGCAAAATTACCATCTCCCCCTATTATCATAATATATCTAAAGCCGTATTCATTTTTTTAAATTCACCTAAAACATCTCCCAAATCACATCAATCATGTCCATGTTCTCATAATCTAATAAAAAGGCCAAAACCATTCACCAAATGTGGCTCTAAAAGAAAATATATTCAGAGTTAAATTCCTCTTTTCTTTCCATTTTATTTTCATTTCATGTTCCATTGTTTTCATTTCTTTCATCGCCTATCCTAATCCAAATAGTGTTATAACAAATTCACCTTTAATGTACTATAATGTTGTTTTGATAATGAAATAATTCATCATCATCTCTTTTTTCATTGCTTTTTTTACTAGAATTGAAAACACCATCTGAAATGTCTTAATTCATCACATTCAAGGATGACCGAGTTTCAATTTCATTTAAATTATTAAATTATTTTTTTGAAACCATTTTTATTGTTCATATATAATATAATATATGTATTATGTCTTATACATGTTGTAGAATATTTTTTAAACATGATATTAATTTATAAATAAACATGTGTTCGTTGTGATAATAAAACATCAAATAACAAAACAGTTATCATTATTGTATTATATAATTATTATTCTTCACACCAAATAATAAAATAAATATTATAACCATGTAATCTTCTAAGTGTTCTCTAATAATATAGATCTCCAATTTTGGACAACCATTCTCATATTTTATGGTTATACATACATGTACATAATTAAACCAGTCATGAAAACCAAGGATACAAATTCTCCGATAGACAATGATATTGAACCCCTTAACCAGTCAAAAACCTCATCAATGAACACGATAACATTATAATAAATAAATTATATGTAGATAAGTTTATGAAAATTTTAATTAATTTATATAATTTTGTTATCCATGACATTAATATCAAGGGGAAACACCTTTGGACTTACGGTAAAGGATTTTACTCAATCCATCATTATTCTTTCATATTGCTTCTTCTTTCCTTTTACCAAAATGACATCATCTATTATTTTTATTTACATCTTATAAATTCTGATTATATTATCTCGGCTGAGGTATCAAGATCCATTCATAATTCTCATTCAGGGATAAATATTGTTTTAAAATTTTCCTTCTTAAATTCTTCCTGATAAACAAGCCTGTTTTTAGGGATCTTTTCATCTTCTAACAGATTTTCAACTACACTATATAAAATTTTAAAAAGAAAAAAATATTTTTATAAAACCACAAATTTTATCATGAAATTATTATTGGTTCACATATGGTTTTATATAAAATATTATTTCCTTTTATATTCTTTAGGACCTTTATATTTTCCATTAATTTCACTAAAATGTTTTAATTCTAAGATTTTATACATTCTCTTTGTATATGTTATTACTTGAAGATGAAAACATCTTTCATTATATATGCCAATTCTAGCATACAAGTATCCATGAATAATTGAATTAATTTTATTCATGGAAAAGTTTATGGTACTCCCATTTTTTTTGCATGACAAGATGATGATACACATTTATCACCATTGGTAACCCATATATTTATGTATGATTGATTATGTATGATTTTCTATGTGGAATGCCAATTAATGAAATGTTTTGATGGGTGTTACCAGATAGAGGTCCAATTAATTTGGTAAAGTTGAGTCTCATGAGATGTCATGGGCAGTGGTCTTAGCACCTAACCTTGAATCATTTTACCATGTGCAACTGTCTTGGTAATTATAATTAACTAGTTCTCCACTGTGTCAAACGAGCATGGACTCATTAAAAGGTCATTTTTATATTTCTTTGACATTACAAAGACTACATGTTTATATGATCCCATGATTATATGTTGTCATTTTATATATTCCATGAACCTTTATATCATTACGTCCTTCCTTATAACCCATGGGATAAAGATTTTTTCTTTTGTTTATTCGATTAATGATCTTTTAATCTCATGACATTTTTCATGGTATCCCTAGGTTATCCTATAAAAATGTATGATAACAATGGATATTAGGATCTCATATGATGATTAAATAATTGAATGATTAATCAGGTCACATTATATCATTTTTATGAACATTGTCTTCTAAGAAACTAGACATTTCAATACTTTTCTTCTAATATGATTCTTTACTATGCTTAAAATAACTTATTTCTATGTGTAAAAGGCTAGGGTCACTAATGTATTCCCACCATAAATAGTGGTTCTTATGGAATGAAATAAATTATCAAGATTATTCTCCAGAAAAATCACATATATAAGAGAATATATCCAATGACCTGAATAAAATACTACATGATACCATGTTTTCCAAAATCATATATGAAAAAAATTCAAAAACAGAGAAAATTTTTAATTCTTCCACTGATTCTACCACAAGGGTCGGAATTTTACAGCCATAAATATCAGTAATGAATTTTTTTCCCCATGGTACATGAATAGTTGAAATCAAAATATTTCAAGAATTCCACCCATCACATATTTCCAACATTCAAAACAAATCAAGATAACATAAAACTGATGTTTTTTGATTGAAGAAAAGGTAAGCCTTTCTATGAACATGTATTGAAAAATACTCATAATAAAATCTATCACAACAATAAGTTCAAGGTTGTAGGTTGGAAAAAAAATTCATGTGGCCAATGTAATGTCAATAGTCTATCTTATGAAATTTTTATTCCATTATGTTTTAAAAATCACAAACACTTTTAACATAATGATTATTTTTCTTCTATATATAAATTTATTTTGTTTAACCATAACTCAAATTTATTTGTTATGCTTAATGTTCTTTATTTAACATTTACCGAATTTTTCATAACACTTAATTATGTAAATAATAATCAAATACTTATTTAAACTGTGGAAACATACAAGTTCTTAGAATCAATGCCTTACTATCTTAAGTCTTCAATTATCAACACCATAAGAATCCAAATAATTTTTTTCACATAAAAATTTCATTTTCTTGAAGTTATTTGTTTAAT
Source organism: Viscum album (assembly GCA_963277665.1). NCBI lineage: Eukaryota > Viridiplantae > Streptophyta > Magnoliopsida > Santalales > Viscaceae > Viscum > Viscum album. The sequence continues at coordinate 604,343,572 of OY728157.1, forward strand.
TTTATTGACTCCTAGTTTACATAATATTTTAAAATGTAATAATGTTTTATTTCAAGAAATGATGACATACAATCTATTTTTCAACTAAATTTTGGTTAATTTACACATGTGTATGTCCCTCTGAAATTCAAGTAAAACTATGACCATTGTTTTATATATTACATAGATAGAAATACCAAGGTTCCGACAACCTTAAAGTTTAAGGTCTTGCAGGGATAGCAATACAGACTCTAATATTCTTATCTAGTGCTTACCCTAGTGTTCATGAGATAGGCATTCATGAATGTATAAATCAAGGGTCCTTTATACAATGTTGTTGGTTACCCTTCTCTTTGGGTTAATTGATTTCATACTTGTTTGATTGTTTTCTTATAGGTTTATTTCCACAGTATTTTTTTAATGAAAAAAGTATAACATAATTATTAATTCTTGTACTTATATGTACTCTGATAAATAAGACTGTATGTGCATTATGGTATAATCATTCATTTAGATAAACAAACATATGTTTTCTTATGTTTTACTTTCTTAATTTTAGGTTTCTTATAATTTAACCTAATCCCATCCAATTATCCCATTGAGTTAGAAAAAAAGAGGGATATTGAATTTTCATAGTTTAACATTATTCAACATAGAATTTCATAAGGTTAATGGTGAATGTTTTTTAAACATTCAATTTAGTTCCCTCTTGTAATTGAACACATACATATAAATTTTGATCTTGCATCCTATGATTCCATGAACCATAGGGTATCATGTGATCACCTTACAGAAGAAGAAACCCCAAAATCATACCTAAAGCAACATAGAAAAAAAAATTCATCCTCAACATATCAATGAGTGAAAACTGTTGAAGAATTATTATGATGATTTTTCTAAAAGAAAGAACGACACAATATTCCATTTATGAAAAAAATTCACCATATTTTTGAAATGATTGAAAATTAGAGAAGCCACATTATTTAAAATCATTTACGGTCTAGAAATAATACATAGATAGACCTATAAATATCCAATTAAGAAAAACATTATGTAGATTCTACCATTTCATTTCAGATTTCATATTCACAAGAACAACTGATATACCCTGTTATGAGAAAATATTCCCCAAGAACATTAAATACTAAATCCAGAAGCCACAATTCCTATTATTGTAATATTGTTAGTGATTTCTCAACAATTTAAAAACTACACTCAGATGACACACATTATCATCCTCAGACTGAGATTCATCTAGGATGTCTTCCAGAAAGAATACCAATGTTATATTAAAATAGTAATAGAAGATCATGTTCTTTAAATTCATAAATACCATATGTGTATTAGATTGACTAGATTTCCTGAAATGATACTCATAATCCCTGTATTTTCTATAGACGATGATTATCACAATGTCATGTTCTAATATTCTCAATTCGTGGTTTCAAGGTAGAATTTCAGTTTTCATGAACCCTTTTTTACCTATGAATTGTTCAAATGAATAATCAATCATAGGAATTATATATTTTTTATTTATTGTAACTCGATTGATTTTCAATCAATCAATAGAAAGATGGTGATTTCCACCAGATTTCCTATAAAAAATAATATGAACTTCCAAATGTGAAACAATCAGTAATATATGTCCTTTCACTAATATATCATCCAACTATGTCTTCAAATATTTCATTTTAATGGCTTCCATTGTGTATAATGTATTAAAAACATGTTAATTACAAGGAATAAATTCAATATAAAATTCAACCTAACATAATGGTCGAAAAAAACGAGACCAAAAGAAAAATGTCATCGAATATAACTATAACTAGAGGGAGAGAATTTCTCAAATACTCATACAGTAGAAAAAAAAATAATACACTGATATTACTTTACAAAACACTTGATAAAAATGTTCTCTCTCAACTCGACATTGGGTCCTTCTCTCGTTGAAAGACATGGAACACCCCATTGGGAAATGAAAAGGAGACCTTCAAAAGATCATAGTCAATATTCTCCTTGTATTAAATAATACCACCCATTTGAAATTTAAAATCTAGAGGTTTCATGTCAGAATTGAAGACAATGTAGTTAATCTTAACTTCTGAAAATGATAATTTACATGAAGGACAATAGGGACCCATCTATCTTTTCATTGTGTATGGTTTACTTATATAAATCCTATATTACAAAAAAAATAACGATTATTCAAAATAAAATATGAATTAAATGAGTGATTTTTACAAGTATATAATAATAAATTCATTAATTATGATTCTATAGTGATTGTACAACACATTTTCACTACACATGTATCTTCTTCCTCTAGTTACTATTCCATACTATGAAAAAAAATAGTTCTAGAATTATAAGGCTAGGATACCTTTGTTTGTGAAGGATATGATTTTACTACAGTACATTGATGTGTTGTTGAGCCCTGTAACACTATGTTGGGAATAAAATATATGATATAGCTTCAAGATGTGAACTAAGAATCCAAATGAACTTCATATATTGGATGTCTCTGTGTAAACTCGTTTGGACTTCCAAGGCGTAAAACATTGGAAAAAACTCAAAAGGCATATTCATTGGACTATAGAATTTATATAAGAACATTTCTATTGATATAAATCATGATATTCATAAGGATTCCACTTTCCAAAAGAACTCAAATAACTACCATTGAGGGAGAAATGAACTCATGTTAACCATGAATTACTAGCTGTGTAAAGATCAAACATGAATTCCATATCAATTACATAAATATGGGAAGAATAATTAATTATGAAATCATGATAATGAATATTGTTTCATTCACAGCCAATCCCAGAGGGGCCCATTCAATGACTACCCTAATCCAACCTCCAATTGGGTAGGATCTATAGACCAGCACCGAGTAGGCATAACCAACAAATGGTATGGATTATCCGAATAAACCTTTATACACACGTACATATCAGCACCACAAAATGATGAAATCAAAAAAATTATGATAATTCATTCATATAACTATGAAGCCACAAAAATTTCTGAAAGTGAATGTATTTAAAATAGAAAAGGGTTAAAATGAATCCCAACCAAAACTATAAATTTAAAAATTTCTCCATGGGAATAGACAAAGTCAAAAGTATAATATTGGTAATCTCCTCAGTCACCCAATATCTTTCTATGCTCCTCCCACACCTAGTCCTCCATGGATACCATCAAAACATGTCAACATTTCCACAATACATGACATGTTTAGGAAAATCACGTGCATGGTTTTGTATAAAAATACTCATTTGGACTCAAAAAAATAAACACGAATCAAAAGGTTCATTCCACTCAATAAGATTTGTTACAATGTATCATAGATACAAGCAGTGCAAATAGAACCAAGATATAATCAGGTGAGACACCACTCCATTAAGTGATTGTAACCAACCACAATCGAGAAGTCTCTATTTGAAGCAATATTTGTTCCAAGATATCCCAGTCCACATGCAATTATATAATTTGACACACACAATGAATAGGTCAATATAATCGAAGACCCCATTAAATAGAACTTGTTGATATTATTAGACTGTGATTCATAGATAGTGGGTCATGAATAGCATCGATGGGGGACACCACGAACCTCATCTTGATCCACATTGATACATAGACTGGGGGTCACATGCAAAACATTTGGGGGACATGACATACCTAATCTGGATCAACCCACTACTTAAGGGATCATATTATATTGATTCCCTAATCCCTACCAGTGTGGCCCCCAAGATTGGGGATCAACACCCTTCTTTGGGATGTTATGATGATTACACAAATTCTACAAGGGATGGTGAAAGATTTCACAATAGTCTCATGAAGGGACACCACAACTCAATCTAATACTTGGCCTCTACTAGGTATTAAAATCATGTGACGTCGATTTAATGTCTCATTATGCCCTTGAGGAAATGGCCAAGGGAACTAAGTGATCTTTACTGGTCTAAACTAGTAAAATGTAAAAGCCACAAGCATTCTTGTTGGGAGTACATGACATATCTGAGGGGGTACATGGCATGTTCTATTATCCCTAGTCATGCCCATGTCTAATTACTAAAATTACATGTAGTCTCAAGATAAACGGTGAGTAGAAAGAGTAAATGATGTATAGAGGAACATGGTCCCCTACTCAGGTCACCTATCTTTGTGAATGTACAATAGTCATGTCTGTGTACCAGTATGCGTATGCCAAGTCATGTATGTGTGATAGTACATGGTGTGTCTATTACAAGGTACTATAACTCATGTATGATAAATTTTGAAGTACCCAATGATTCAACTAGGGATGGTCACATTCCGTGTGATCATTATCTCCTTCCCAAAACCCTGGATTCCACAGAAGGGGCCCCACACATTGTGTATTACTAAGCTTCACTCCATGTTGTTCAAGATTTTCTGATCCACATATCTTCTCAGTTAATCCTTGAATTCTTATATTTCTTAGATATCCACATTCAATTGATCCACAAATCCAATTTCAACAACAACCACACCTTTCCACAAGTATCTTTACAGAATTTGGATTCAAAACTCATCAGAAATTCGCCTCCTACATGTTTTCACACATACCACCATGGAAGGGTGTAGAACCCTCGATATTTTCTTGCTATTCCCTGATCATTCCATCATCACCCCTGATCATTGTTCCACAACCAGTATCATGTTCCATAACCTCTAGTTTGATCAGTGGTTCCAATGAAAGTTTGAAAAACATCCAAAAACCATGTATTTGAATAACTTTTGTCCACGGTATTACCAACAATTACCACATAATGAACATTGGATGGAAATAAATAAATCATACATGTTTAGAAAGAACTTTAGCTTTTATCGTTTTTAATTGATATGTTATCATAGAATATATGAACAAATATGGATAATAAAAGAATTAAATCAAACAATTATATCCAATTGAAATCTACGGACGATGAACGGAACAATTCTTAATTGTGGAATTCACCCACGTTTATATATGATTATTAATGTGATGAAATAAACAATAAAAAATCCTACCTCTAGTTTGGATATATAGTCGATGAATAATGGTTGTGTTGTTGTCATTGATGAGATCCTCCAATGCTACATGTTTAATGATCCATGTACATATTCTGATCCATTATCCTCTAACCCGAACACCCTCTATTAATTATGTCCAGGTCTCAATGGTTTTGTTTCAACCCGGAGTCAAAATCCTTATATGTGATCTTATGGGTGGATCTGGTCGATTCAATAAATATAAATTAAATAAAATATTCTTCAAAATATAATTATATATTTCACAACCCCATTTCGGTTTTCAAAGAAGACTTGGGCCAGACGAAATTGATCTGCACCAAGGATAATACTTGTCCTCTGAACTTAATGATGCCCTTGGATTTTTGTTCTGGGAATCCATTGTGGATTTATTAAACTTTTTAAGTTAAAAAAATTGTGCATGTTATTAAATATTTTAATATATTTCAAAGACATTATAATATATAAAAATAATACACAAAAAATCCAAGACATTACATTATCTCCACCATGGGTATTTTTGTTCATGAAAATCCAAAAAAAATGAAACACACGAAGATGAGGGTTCTAAGAATTAATTTGAGCCACCCACTTTCATGTGCTCTCTTAGAGATTCTCAATCTTCCACATGACACACACTAAATTTATTGATCACCGATGAAGGATCCACTCCTAATGATCCTCGATCTCAACCGAGTGCTCAAAAAAAGTCACTAAATCCTTGATTTCTAACTTTCCCCAGTCGATAATGTGTGATGGGTCATACATGTACCTCCTCAATTGTGACATGTGGTAGATGTTGTGTACCTAATATAGATACATATGTAGAGATAAGGAGTATGCCACCATTCCATCTCTACGCAGTATTTTGGAAGGGTTGATGAACGTTAAAGATAACATGACTCCCCATCAAAATATTTGCAATCCACATTGAGGAAAAACCGGATGGAAGACATAGTATTCTTCCCCCTAATTTAAAGTCATATGCTTCCTAACATCATATGAATTTTTATGGATCTATGTAGCTTCAACCTCTCCTGGATGATCAGCACAATCTCTGTAGTATAATGCATCAACTCCATTCCCATGATTGTCAAATCAACTTGGTCATTCCAATAATGAGGTGATCTATAAGGTCACTAATTCAATTCCCTGAATAGTGTGATTACAATTTTGGAATAGTAGCTATTGTTGTACACAAAATGTACTAGTGGTAGGTGATCCTCCCAACTATGGACAAATTCTAAAATGCAAGATTGCATCATGTCCTCTAGAACATGAATTGTATTCTTATTCTAGATATGAACCGTGTTGTGAAACTATGTTCTAAAGTGTATTTTAATCCCATATTCCTCCTTTAATCATTTCCAAAAACTGGGGCAATGTGAGAATCACAACCAAAAATAATCATCAACATAACTAAATGGTTTCGAACAATCTTTTGAGTATATAGGTGTCACATGCTTCCTATTTAACTGTAATCCTGGATAGCATGGATCTGAGCTGACTTGGAGTGTTGTTCAACGATCACCAATATGGAATTGTGTACACTAGAAATACATGGTAATCCCATTACGAAGTCTATATATATCCCACACAACATTCATTATGGAACATCGAGGGGCTGGCCTAAACCCACTATAACATAGTTCATATCGTTCACTTTTAAACAAGTATATTTTTCAGATATGAACTCTGAAAATCCATTATAAATTTATGGAAAAAAACCTAATGTTGGTGTTATTGGAACATCTTCCACACACTTAGATGTAGTCCATAAGGGATTTATGAAACTCCCTCAAAACCTCCCCCCGGAATGTCACTGGAACCATTGTGCATCATCTATGGAGAATGATTCGATCCCCACCTTCGAAATATCCATAAAGAGCACTCCATATGGAATCATATCACATGTGTTCTCACTGTCTATATCCCCATGTTGTTCCACCCTGTATAACTATATCAGTATAGGGTGACAAACATCCACTAGAGGTAAGCTACCCAATCTCTATTCATAAATGATAACTGCAATGAGTAAAACTGCTCTGATGCCTATTTCTACAGTGGTGAACTAGATCTCATGTGGATTTAATTTTCCACCACGTTCCCCCTCCCATGGGTATTTACAATCACAAAGTCATAGTCCTGTAAGAAATATATCCATTGCATCTATCACATTATCAGATTCATATGAGAGAATATATTATTTTGAAGCTTCTAGTTAGTGTAGAAGAAAAACCATTCACCCATCTAGTAGTGTCTCCACATCTTCTCATTGAAGACTACTACTACTAACTCAATATCCTGGGTTGTATAATTATATTCATGTCAACTCCACTAACACTGAAAAATTTATATCACCACTTTCTTATGAATCCGGAAACAACCAGGCCTAGTTCTAGATGCATCAATTAATACCATGTACTAAAAAAATTCCTCTAATAACCTCAATGTGGCATCACTCATCATCCTCTTCAAAAGCATCAGAAAGATTTTTTGACACATTTTCATCCACACGAAAGGAGTCCACTTTCATTTTATTATTTTAATGGGTGATTCAACTCTAGATAATACAATTATAAACCACCTATAATACCCTTCCATAAATAGAATCACCACTCCTTTGTAATAGTCTTAGGTGGCTCCAATTCTGGAACATCCATATCTACCACTAGATCAACGTGAAAATCCATATTCAAAGATGATGTTTCCTATAAATTGGATATCCTAAATCCAGAACTAGAACATTGAGAGAATTCTATAATGCTGGTGCTATCAAATTTTTTGGATATCATTCCTTATGTGCCTTGAATTCATCTCCTCCGACTCCAAATACCTTAGGATTTCATTAATGATGACTACCACATACTATTCTCTGTAAGGATGGAGGATCCTTTTAATGTGTCCCATGTACACTTTTGGGGTCTTCTTCAAAACAAACAGAACCACCAGGTACTCATAGTGACCATAACCGGATCATAATTCCATATTTGTTATATCCCCATATCCTACAAACAGCTTCGGACAGCTGGATGTGAGGTCCATCTCTAGAACCATTTCACCGCTTTTAACTGATCAAATGGGTCATTAATCATTAGTTTTGAATATTTATTCTTTATAGTCAGATATAATAGGTATTCGAAATCAAAACATAACCATAGGTTATCTCCTGTACTCTTTGGAAAACAACACTTGGATGCCCAGGGTGAAACACTGGGACCCACTAATACCTTCTTCTTTAAGTCCTCCATATATACCCTCATCTTATGAAGCACTACGAGAGATATCCAATATGTTGTGTAGATATTAGTAACATCTTGGTTTTTAGATCAATGCATATGTATATCATTTAAGGGGAGGTTAACAAGGATCATCTTTATAAAATAAGTCTTCTTACTCTTCCAACGCTGTAGGAAATTGGGGACCCATAATATCCACCACACCAAGGGTCGTTCAATCCTACTGATGATTAATCTGCTGAACCCTACAATGTTAGAGCATGCCCTATGTTTCCTATATTTCATTTTCTGTAATAAATGAAAATATTCAACCATCACTACTGACACACCAAAATCATGACATAAAATAGTTACTTTTAGCATGAATTATTGATGAATAGTCCTTACAAAAAATGACATCATTAGGCATCGACAACGCAACCAACATATCCCAACTGAAACTCTCACATCAAAAATATAGTTAACATTATAGGCACTAGTGTGTGATCATAATTTGACCTCTAATAGGAGTCTCCATGAATGTGATTCAATTCAGTGGTCCAACCAGAATCCACGAGTATAAGGCCCCGGCCTTAAACATTACTTAATATTTAATTAAATGAATAATTCACATTGAGGATCTTTTCAGGTTTAGAGTTATAGAGAATTAGAACATAACTATTACATCTCAAAAGATTACAAAGTAGACACTTCTACTAAGATTCCATAGAATAAAAACTCTTAAAAGGAAACATGTCTAGTTATATGTTTTAAATAACATTACTTTCCCTTGATCCCATCCTTGACCATATTCCACATTAAGTCCTATGAAAAACATTTCAAAAAACTTGGGGTGAGCATAAAAAGCTCAGTAAGGGATACACAAAGAATGAAAACTGTTAGTTTTTCAAACATCAAGTAAACCATGTATACATTATCAAAGTAATACCTTCACCTTCATTAAGTAGTAAAAACTCTTCACTGAATAAAATATCATTACTTACCCTTTTGTAACCAAAGTATTACCATAAAACCCATATAAAGAACACATAACATATAAAGGTAACTTGGGACATAAACATACTTAAGTGGAATAACCATACAGTCAACTTCCACACATATCACTTAATGGAATAGCAAATATGGACAACTTACATACATACTTAATGGAATAGCCATATGGCCGACTTCCATACCCAATGAATTGGAGGTTATAACGTAACCACACTTATTGGTATTCACGGCACCACCCGTCATATGGTTTATCACCTAACCACCCGTCAAATGTCCATGTGCCATTATAAGAATCATAAGATATAAAACAAAGATAATGGAAAGAAAACATTTCCACACATTGATCACAATATAGAACTTAAATATATTGACATAAAAAACACATTATAAAACCCATTTTCAATACCAAAATACATAAAAGTGTATATGATATTTATTTCATTTTAAAAAAAACATTACTGCTTGTTCAAGAATCCAATGACCAAATATTACTCACGGCGGTGGAAAAGGTCGTTGTCACCATGTACATTAAAAGAAACATTCCTTTTTGTTATTTTGTAAAATGCTTCGTAGAAAACGATTCCTTTTGTATAAAAGTAAAATTCAAAGGGGATTATACACCGTATAAAGGATGGTTGTGTATAAAATGAAATATTCCTCAATGAAAGGAGACTGAGACGAAGTCCCTTACCTCGGGTCCGACTTGACTCGATCATTATTTAACGTCCTAAATAATAAACTTGAGTTAATTTCTATTTGTTTAAGAACATTTTTCAAGTTCATTATTCCTTTTATATCACTAATTTCCATGTTATAAACATTATGTAATCATTTAATTTAATAATGTTTGTTTTGTTGATATTTGGTTTTCAAGTCGAAAGTGGACTTCTTACAATTACATGTTGTTCATATGGTCAAAGGTTCTTTATATCTAGAATGACATTCCTAATTGTTATATAATATATATCATATATATCTAGCATATACATGTATTTATAATATCACATTATCATTTAGAGTAAAGAAATGAAATGCAACGTTCATGGAGACGGTAAGCCGTACGTACGCATGAACACTACATTCATTTCCAGGCCATATTAATAGAATTAAAACTAAATGAGAGGTATGTATATTTTAATTACAGAATTATAATAATCATTTAGATTTATCATAAATCATATATATCCATTATTTATATGTACTTATAATAGTACATTACATTTCGGGATAAGAAATGAAATGCACCGTTCATGGAGACAGTTAGCCGTACGTACGCATGAACGCTACTTTACTTTCTATCTCATGAATTAATGGAAATAAATAATAATTATGTAGATGTATATTATAATTCCAGTATAAAATAATATATAATAACTTTAAATCCATCCTTTATACTTCCCACATATGGCATTAAGGAATCACATCACTTTGAGGGGGCGGTAGTCCGCACTTCCTAAAATGAAATTATCATCTTACCCACAATGGAAACCATAATGGTATACCACAAATGAAAAATAAAGAATCATAATGAAAACATAAAGATAATATATATCATATGTAAATAGAGTTACATATTAATGGCCACCATTAATGGAGTTTAAAAGAATATTGAACAATCATCGTTTCGTGAGGCAGAAAGTCTCCAACCACAGAAACAATATGTTCTTTAACCATTAGATGTAGATCTGTGTAAGTGTAGCTTGAATTCATCTTATAAAAACATTGGAGTATATTTTAGATACTGCATTTTTAAAAAAAGGATTGAATAAAAAGAGTTTAGGGGGTTGGAGAAGCAAAATAAAACAAAAGAACACAAGTGAAGACATCACCTTAAAATCGGGTAACTCTCCAAGATTTGAGCTCAAAGGCTTCCTTGGGAAGACTTATGCCCAATGTGAGGCTTCAAGGAGAATTATATGGATGTGGAGTGACAAAATGGGCAGGGTTTGGCCGATCAAAAGGCTTTTGAAGTGTGGTTAAGGTGGTAGAGGTGGGGGGATTTTATAAGAGGAGAGGAGGGGCACTCTTGGAATGTAAGGAAATGTTACTTTATTTTAGAATTCGTTTCTGACATTAATGGTCCCACATTGATTTGTTTCGAGGATAAGGTGATAAGGGTTCAAAATCTTCCCATAAAATTAGGTTCTTGACATGTGTAGGGCTTTTATTTTAATTTATCTTTCAATTTTATTTAAATCGTTAAATAATGCGGTAATCGCTGCATCATCATGGTGTTATAAATAATTTAATTTATTTAATGTCTAAAAATTATAAACCAAATAATATGATGTAGGAAATATTTTTACCTTTCCAATTAATATTTATAGTCAAAAATATGATTTTTATAACCCCATGTAAAAATTGTTTTAGTAAAACAACTCAAGTTTGTGACATTTTTATTTTAACTTTAAATAAAAAGTTATTAATGTTATTTTCCAACCAAAGTTGATTCATGGGGTCCCCAAGTTCCCCAATGGATTGTCTTGGTCGTAAATGACACATCAAGTGACTTTAGGACATGTCTGATGTTCATTTCATATTATTACAACATTATTTTTACCTTAAATTACACTAATTACCTCTAATCACGATTAAAAACATAATAAGTTACTATTCACCAAAAATTATTTTAATCTCATTGAACCAAATTTTACTTCTTAATGAAAAACATGTATGTTAGATTATTAAAATTCAAAACACAGAGGTGGTAATATTTCATTTAAATGAAACATCGGTTTTTTAAGTACTACTTAGTGGTTTCATTATTCATCAAAAATTGATGTTTTTCAGAAAAATACCAAAACATCACCCTAAGCTATATTTGATATTCAGAATTAAAAAATGAAGTCCATTTTACAAAATTAAAAACATATATGTTTCATTAATTAAATTAATAATTAATTCCCGCTCTCAGAGCAAATAGCGTGTTTTTATGAAACAACAAGTATCAAAAGATTGACACTAGTTTAAGTCCGATTTCAAAGTACAATAAATTCCAACAACCAATATTGGATTTAATGGTAAAAATATATTCTAATTTCACTTCAAAACTAATTAAAAAGATAATCTAATCATATAAATAAATTAATTAAAAAAGAGGTTTTGAATTAAAATACAACATTTTACACTATTCATTAAAAAATGAACTTTATCGGAAAAATACCAAAAATTAACAAAAGGTAAATTTTGATGTCCCGATTCTAAAGAAGAGTTTTATTTGGTCCAATAGAATATATAATAGTAAAAAACTATATTTAATGACGTTTTTCCATCAAAAGTCGATAAGTGAACCTTTAGTGAAAACTAGGGCATATACGCCTAAAATTGAATTCTTTCAGTATTTTAAGCCTTTATCTTTTATTAGATGAATGTAAAAACATATATAATCATATTTTAGTTATTTCTATCCATTCCCACCAATACAACGACTATGTGTTATCTACTATTTAAAATAATGTTATTTTATTACTAGTGTGCAACGTAAGATTTCAAAGAAACTCTTTGTTTCGTATCGGGTATGATATCGAACATAGCAACCCATTTAAAGTAAAATTAATATTTAATTCATAAATATTAATAAATATGAAAAGGTTTTATTCAATATTTATCTAGTATGTTACATCCTTCCCCCCTTTTGGGAATTGCGTCCTCGCAATTTTATTCACTTATCAAAATAAGTGGGGGTATTTATCCCTCATAGCATTTTCAGATTCCCATGTTGCATCTTCAACAATATGGGTTTTCCACAAAACCTTTACCTGGTGAATTACCTAATTTCACAACACTTGCTCTCTTCGGTCAAGAATCTGGACTGGTTATTTTGCATAAGATAGGTTCTCCTCCAGCTGGACTACCTCTGGACTCAAAACATGAGATGGATATGGCATATACTTCCTCAACATCGAAACATGAAAAACATTGTGTACCTAAGATAAACTAGGAGGTAAAGCCACTCGGTAATCAACTGATCCAACTTTCTACAGAAATTCATATGGTCCAATGAACCTTGGACTCAGATTTCCTTTACTACCAAATCTCATCACACATTTCCATGGAGAAACCTTGAGAAAAACATGATCACCTGCCTCAAAAGATAGATCCTTCCTCTGGTTATCCGTATAACTCTTATGCCTACTTTGAGCTGTTCTCATGTGTTTCTGAATCAACTGAACTTTTTCTGCCATCTCTTCTACCAATTCTGGTCCAATCAGCTTCATTTCACCCACTTCATCCCAAAATTCTGGAGTTCGACACCGCTTCCCATATAATGCCTCAAATGGTGCCATCTGTATACTGGAATGAAAACTGTTATTATAAGAAAACTCAACCAAAGAAAGATGTTGGTCCCAAATTCCCTGATAATCCATCGAACAAGATCGTAGCATATCCTCTAAGGTCTGAATTGTTCGTTCTGACTTCCCATCTGATTGCGGATGAAAATCTGTAGTAAAATTTAATTCAGTACCCAACGACTTCTGAAGGCCTTTCCAAAAGTTAGAAGTAAACCTGGGATCACAGTCATACACAATGGAGAGTGGAAATCCATTTAACCTAACTATCTCATTAAGATACAAACAGTAATGTTGATCTAGGTAAAAATTATCTCGTATTTCAAGGAAATGGGAAGATATAGTCAATCTATCAACAATAACACAGATTGCATTATAACCTCGAGATGTCCTCGGTAATCCCATAACAAAGTCCATGGATATATTTTCCCATTTCAACTCTAGAACTGGTAAAGGCTGAAGCATCCCTTTCGGTAACTGCCTCTCTGCTTTAACCTGCTGAAAAGTCATACACTTCACAGTAAAATCAGCAATTTCTCTTTTCATTCTATCCCACCATTAATACTCTCGTAGATCCATGTACATCTTAGTACTGCCAGGATGAACTGAAAATGGGGAACTATGATCCACACATAACAACTCATTATTCAACTGTGAATCACCAGGGACACATAATCTCTTCCCAAACCTCAAAACACAATCATTATCAATGTTGAATTCATGCAACTTACCCTTCTGAACCAACTCTACCTTTTTCTGCAACTCACTGTCTTCCCTCTGTGCTTGTATAATTATGTCTGATAGGTATGATATCACTGATACCTGAAACAAAATATAAGAACTTACATCACCAACAACTTCTATGCCAATGTTCATCAAATCAAAAACCAAAGGATCTCATTCCAAACGTAGCATGGTTAATGAAACATTACTTTTTTGACTAAAAGCATTAGCCACTTTATTTTCTTTTCCCGGATGGTAATGAATTGTACAATCCTAATCCTTGATTAATTCCATCCACCTCCTCTGTCTCATGTTCAATTATTTCTAAGGAAATATATACTTTAAACTTTTTTTATCAGTATATAGTTCACACTTTACTCCATACAAATGATGCCTCCAAATTTTTAAAGCAAAAACAACAGCAGCTAATTACAAATCATGTGTAGGGTAATTTACCTCATGAGTATTCAACTGACGTGAAGCATAAGCAATTACCTGATCATTCTGCATAAGGACACATCCAAGTCCCTTCAACGAAGGATCACTATATATAACAAACTCAACATTCTTAAAAGGTAGTGCCAAAACTAGAGTATTCACCAATCTTCTTTTCAGTTCTTGAAAACAATCATCACATTCTTTTGTCCAGATAAACTTAACACCCTTCCGAGTTAGATTAGACATTGGACTAGATAACCATAAAAAATTTCTAACAAACCTTCAGTAATAACCTGCCAAACCAAGGAAACTACAGATCTCAGTTACATTTGTGGGTCTTTTCCATTCTTCAACAACTTTTGTTTTAGCAGGATCAACAGTTATGCCATCTTTTGAAACAATGTGACCAAGGAAAGAAATTTGTTGTAACCAAAAATCAAACTTTCTGAATTTTCCATATAGTTTATTTTCTTTTATGGTTTTCAAGATAACCCTTAAATGACTTTGATGCTCCTCTTTACTTTTAGAAAACACCAAAATATCATCGATGAAAACATCCAACTTTTTTCACCTGAGTCAGCTGAGCCATCTCTGTGACAAACTGTTTAGTTCTGAATCTGACCATCTCAGGATACTGATTTGAAAGGTCATTTCCATCTGTATTCCTTCCCAGAAATGTTGTTCTATTTCCTCTACGAAAAAACATTCTTAACATAGAAATATATTTTGTGAATCAACATGGTAATCTTTAAATGCTATATCATTTCAATCATACCATAAATTAACTTATAAATTAACAATTTTCTAACTCCTAACGTTGTTTAAACTGACATTTGATACCAAATATATGGCCCCAGCATTAAACATTACTTAATATTGAATTAAATGAATAATTCACATTGAGTATCTTTTCAGGTTTAGAGTTTTAGAGAATTAGAACATAACTATTACATCTCAAAATATTACAAAGTAGACACTTCTTCTATGTTTCCATATAATAAGAACTCTTAAAAGGAAACATGTCTAGTTCCATGTTTTAGATAGAATGAATTTCTCTTTATCCCATCCTTGACCCTATTCCACATTAAGTCCTGTCAAAAACATTTCAAAAAAAACATAGGGTGATCATAAAAATCTCAGTAAGGGATACAAAATGAATGAAAACTGTTAGATTTTCAAACATCAAGTAAACCATGTATACTTTATCAAAGTAATACCTTCACCTTCATGAAGTAGTAAAAACTCTTCACAAAATATAATATCATTCATTACCCTTTGGTAACCAATGGATTACCATAAAACCCATATAAAGAACAAATAACATATAAAGTTAACGTGGGACATAAACATACTTAAGTGGAATAACCATACGATCGACTTCCACACATATCAGTTAATGGAATAGCCATACGGCCATCTTTCAAACATACTAAATGCAATAGCCATATGGCCGACTTCCATACCCAATGAATTGGAGGCTATAACGTAACCACCCATCCTGGTTTTCATGGCACCAACCATCATATGGTTTATCATGTAACCACCAGTCAAATGTCCAAGTACCATTATAAAAATCATAAGATATAAAACAAATATAATGTAAAGAAAACATTTCAAAACGTTGATCACAATATATCACTTAAATATATTGACATAAAAAATCCATTAGAAAACCAATTTTCAATACCAAAATACATAAAATATTATATGGTATTTATTTCATTTAAAAAAACATTACAGCTTGTTCAGGAAGCCAAATACCAAATAATACTCGTAGAGGCGGAAAAGGTCGTGGTCACCACGTACGTTAAAAGAAACATTCCATTTTGTCGTTTTGTAAAACGCTTCGTAGAAAAATATTCCTCTTGTATAAAAGTAAAATTCAAAGGGGTTTATACACCGTATAAGAGAAAGTTGTGTATAAAATGAAATATTCCTCAATTAAAGGATATTGAGATGAAGTCCCTTACCTCGGGTCCGACTTGACTCGATCATTCATTAACGTCCTGAATAATAAAATTGAGTTAATTTCTATTTTCTTAATAACCTTTTTCAAGTTTATTATTCCATTTATATCACTTATTTCCATGTTATAAACATTATGTAATCATTTAAGTTAATAATGTTCATTTTGACGATATTTGGTTCTTAAGTCGAAAGTGGACTTCTTACAATTACATGTTGTTCGTGTGGTCAAAGGTTCTTTATATCCAGAATGACATTCCTGATTTGGATATCATATATATCATATATATCTAGCATATACATGTATTTATAATATCACATAATCATTTATAGGTAAGAAATGAAATGCACTGTTCATGGAGACGGTAAGCCGTATGTACGCATGAACGCTACTTTAATTTCTATGTCATATTAATGGAATTAAAACTAAATGAGAGGTATGTATATTTTAATTCCAGAATTATATTAATCATTTATATTTAACATACATCATATATATTCATTAAGTGTATGTACTTATAATAGTACATTACATTTGGGGATAAGAAATGAAATGCACCGTTCATGGAGACGTTAAGCCATACGTACGCACGAATGCTACTTTCATTTCTATCTCATACATTAATGGAATGAAATTATAATGGTATAGAGGTATATTATAATTCCAGCATAACATAATATATAATAACTATGAATCCATCCTTTATACGTCCCACATATGTCATTAACGAATCACTTCACTTTGAGGGGGCGATAGTCCGCACTTCCCAAAATGAAATTATCGTGTTTACCCACAACAGAAACCATAAAGGTATACCATAAATGAAAAATAAAGAAGTATAAGGAAAACATAAACAGAATATATATCATATATAAATATAGGGACATCATAATGGCCACCATTAAAAGTGTTTAAAAGAAGATCGAGCAATCATCGTTTCATGAGGCAGAAATTCGCCAACCACAGAAACAGTACATTCTTTAACGATTAGAAGTATCTGTGTGTATGTTTAGCTCGAAATATTCTTATAACAACATCCTAGTATATTTATGATACTATATTTGTTACAAAAGAAATTAATAAAAAGAGTTTATGTGGTTGGAGAAGCAAAATAAAACAAAAGAACACAAGTGAAGACATCATCTTAAAATCGGGAAACTCTCATAGATTTGAGATCAAAGGCTCTCTTGGGAAGACTTCTTCCCAAAGTGAAGCTTAAAAGAGTAATATAGGGATTTGGAGAGACAAAATGGGAAGGGGTTGGCCGAGCCAATGGCTTTGGAAGTGTGGGTAAGGTGGTAGAGTTGGGGGCCTTTTATAAGATAAGAGGAGGGGCACTCTTGGAAAATAAGGAAATGTTACTTTATTTTAGAATGAGTTTCGGATTTTAGTGGTCCCACAATGATGTGTTTCGAGGATAAGGTAATAAGGGTTCGAAATACACCCATCCAATAGGTTTATGACATGTTTAGGTCTTTGATTTTACATTATCTTTCCATTTTATTTAAATCGTTAAATAATGAGGTAATTGGTGCATCATCATGGTGTCATAAAAAATTTAATTTATTTAATGTCTAAAAATTTTAAAAAAACTACTATGATGTAGGAAATATTTTTACCTTTCCAATGAATATTTATATTCAAAAATATTATTTGTATGATCCCATGTAAAAATTGTTTTAGTAAAACAACTCATGATTGTGACATTTTTATTTTAACTTTAAATAAAAAGTTATTAATGTCATTTTCCAACCAATGTGGCTTCATGGGGTCCCCAAGTTGACCAATGGATTTTCGTGGTCTCCCATGACACATAAAATGAGTTTAGGAAATGTGTCATTTTCATTTCATATTATTACAACATTATTTTTACCTTAAATAACACTAATTACCTCTAATCGCGATTAAAAACTTAATAAGTTACTATTCACCAAAAAATTATTTTAATCCCATTAAACCACATTTTACTTCTTAACTAAAACCATGTATGATGTATTTTTTAAATTCAAGACACCGAGGTGGTAAAACTTCATTTAAACGAAAAATCATCTTTTAAAGTACCACTTAGTGGTTTCACTATTCATAAAAATTGATGTTTTTCAGAAAAATAACAAAACTTCACCCTAAGCTATATTTGACATTCCGAATTCAAAAATGAATTCCATTTTACAAAATTCAAAACATATAAGTTTCATTAATTAATTTAATAATTAATTCCCGTTGTCAGAGCAAATAGTGTGTTTTTATGAAACAATAAGTATCAGAAGATTGACACTAGTTTAAGTCTGATTTCAAAGTGAAATTAATTCCAACGACCATTATTAGATTTAATGGTAAAAATATATTATAATTTCACTTTAAAACCAATTCAAAATATAATCTAATCATATAAATAAATTAAATTAATAAGAGGTTTTGAATTAAAATACAACATTTTACACTATTAATTAAAAAATGAACTTTATCGGAAAAATACCAAAAATTTACACAAAGTAAATTTTGATGTCCCAATTCTATAGAAGAGTTTTATTTGGCCCAATAGAATTTATAAGAGTGAAAAAAACTGTATTTAATGACAGTTCTCCATCAAAATGCGATAAGTGAACCTTTAGTGAAAACTAGGGAATATATGCCTAAAATTGAATTCTTTCCGTATTTTAAGCCTTTATTTTTTATTAGATAAAAGTCAAAACCTTTAAAAAACATATATAATCATATTTTTGTTATTTCTATCCATTCCCGCCAATAAAATGGCTATGTGTTAACTACCATTTAAAATAATATTATTTTATTACTAGTGTGCAACGTAAGATTTCAAAGAAACTATTTATTGGGTATCGGGTATGCTATCGAACATAGAAACCCATTTAAAGTAAAATTAATATTTAATTCGTAAATATTAATAAATTGGAAAATGTTTTATTCATTATTCACCTGGGATGTTACAACGAGTCTGGAACAAGATTCATTAAATAAAAGAATAAATAGCACATTTTAATATCAAAAATTTAGCAACAGTGGAAAGGAAATAGATTGTACTTAATATCATACATGATGACTCATTTTTATATACCTTCATTTCCAGTAGTTCGCCTTGTCCCTTCCCATCAAATCCCTAATCATTGTGTGGATCACCTTGGTGTGGTGGTGGTAATAGGACAAACCTCTAACCACCTATTGATACCATGCCTTACCCACTTCCATGTCTGCCTCACTATATACCACCCTAATATGGTCTCAATCTCTATCTCAGTGGTCCCTTATCCATATACCGATCATCAACAATATGGGTTGGTAAATATCATTCCAGATGTCCCTGACTATAGGAAGAGAAACATTGAATATCCCTTGGATGTTTTGAGCCACCATGAATCCCTTCTCGAGTGTACCAATGTTATTAGAGATCCTCATAAAGTTACTTACTTGAATGGATCTCAGTGGCTACCTTCGGCTACATAATCCCAATGTATCAACTATTAGGTTCCCACAAATATGTTCTATTAATGGTGTATACTCTGCTAGAAATATTCATACCAATAGGGCACACTCATGTACCGAAGCATAAGTAAAAATTCATAGGGTTACCATAGAATCTCGGATGTCTCATCAGAAGCGCATATCAAAGGTTCTATCCCTAATGAACATGTACCATAACATATATGAAGAGTAACATGATATATGTGTTGACTTCTTGGAATAGTTTACCATGGTCATACTGCAATTTAGTAAATGAATAAGCTCTTATATGCATATCAATCACAATGTGGATGTATAGAAATACTCTCTAAAGAGAAAATAAATGTCTATGTAGGAGATATTTGTCTCTTAATGTGGCTAAGTCACCCAGCTCTACCATCACCATGTGGTTCCCTGATGTAATATTGTACTAATTACTTCCATCTTATCAGTAGACATCCTTACAATGAAAACACCACATCTGACTACCTCTAGCCATTCCTTATCTGTCTCAGGGTATGTATTACTCTAAATCTTAAGAGATCACTACCATAGAAACTATTGTAATGCACTCATTCTACGTGCATATTCATCTTGTAGTGCTGATTGTATTTTCTTCTCAAAGGGTGGTTATATAACTAGAATACCAATAGAGGGTATATCTCTAGTACATTACCCAATATTGGATCCTCATAATAGGGTGGAACATCTTCATGATCACATGGAATTACCCTTGTTGGCTATCTATATGAGGGAACCCTAAAATAATTCAAGATGTACCATGGTCAATAGTTTATATTTGGGGATCTTACTCAAAAATGACGTGGAAAACCTAAACATTCCTATGTGATGTAGTTACCATTATTCCCTCCATCCATTTTATGTTGCAAATATTCTAAACGAATATGATCGATGTCTTAGTGTATAGATACATCAACCACCCCACCAAAACTATATTATCTAAACTGAATTCTAACCTCAAAACACTTATCATTTTTCTCTCAAAACAATCACACAATATATCAGTCCTAAAGTAAAACTGGAATTCCCCTCTAATACCAGTATGTCACAACCCATCCCTGATGGTCCTATGCTGGGACAATGACAAACCTGCATCAAATAGGCCTCGGTATGGAGACCATCATCTAGTATGAATATCCCAAAAATGTTAGGGATTGGAGATATGTTCATGGACACAAAAACTCAAATCTCCCAGCCACACCATAATAATATGTAAAACGATTGAGCGAATGATGAAAACATCTACGATCACACAATAAGGTACAACATTGAATGTTAAGTAAACAGAAATGGAACTAATATCAATCCCAATCAAAATTTGTAAAGAGTCCAACCAACTCCATTGGAGGGGACTAAGTCAAAATTGTTCTCCTAGTAAAAACATTTTTCCTGTCAATCTCCACCTATGATCCACCCACACCCTATTAACCCAAGACATTTTAAAAAATGGACGTTTTCTTGACAAGACATGTCATGTGTGGTAACATCCCATGCATGGTGAGTGTAAAAATACTCTGCAGGATAACCATTGAAAAATAAAAAAGATGCATCGTTCATATTTAGATAAATAATAGATGTAAAAATGTATCACACATATATGAAATCCAATATAATCCAATAATAGTTAAGAGAGACACCACACAATCAAGAAGTCAAAACCAATATCCTACCACATGACATAGTTTGAAGCAATTCTCATTATGGGTGATCCCACTCCATGATCCATTAAATCATTAGAGAAACTTGACATAGAGTTATAGATCATACGGTCCCTATGCAATTAAAACACGTTGGTTTTAGAATACTATGTTATATATAGAGTGTGTCTAACCTAGGACCATTGGGGGACACCACGAACCCGATTTGGATCGACATTGATACACAAATGGGGGTATAACGACCCTCCCAAATGCCTAGATTTGGTTAATTATTTTATTAAATTGGCATATAAACAAGGAATATTCATCCCTAAGGATAATTCCATTTAGTATTTTAGGAAACGAAATATACATACATAAGTTCAACATTACAACTAGAAATGAAGTACAACATAGAAATTCCTTTTAAATCATCCATATAGCCAAGGTTATCCCTATAGTTCAAGAACAAAATACTTCTTCACATCCTGGGAATGATAAAACATAATAAAGGGGGTGATCACAAATTACAAGTAACCGTATGAAATGTAGAATATGATATCATGAACATAAACATTATTCACGGTGAATAACTAATAACACATGCCTTTTAAAAACATGAACATAATATGGAAGGAATAAAAGCTAAATAAATAATGAAAAAATAAAACGTAAAAACATGTATTATACTAGTCGAATAACCACATGAACTATAAACACATGTTTCATAAGAAGGGAATGCATGATGTGGGACATCATAAACATTCCGTCAAGGCCTCGTTCCAAGACAATAAATAACCATTTTGTCAATACATCCTTCCAAGACCAACCTTGTCTCCTGAGACCTACCGATGCATCGAGGGGATATAGTGGTCCCCACCTAATAATTACTAGGTCCAATGAATTCACATATGAATTGGGGAAAACCTAAATAACAAATTCATCAATATTAAATCTAACATATGAAATGTAAATAACTTTCCCCAAACATTATGCATAATCCCTAACCATTCAGAGTAAATTGGTGAATGGTATTAAGATTAAAAATCCACTGTAAAAATAATCATAATCCATTATATAATATATGGTTGATTATATGATAAAATATCAATCCCAATAATTGATAACGATCAAAAAGGTTGATGAAACAGATGATGATTATATTATAAAAACACCATGTAATTACTGAGATAAATATTATGTTATTTTGAAGAGAAGAGTTTTGTGGGAAAATTAATTATATAAAACCACAAGTGAAGTAATATGGTATTTTCAAAATAAAATGAGTTATTTTAAAAATATAATGGATTCTAAAGAAATATTATGGAGTTCCATTAAAAATAGGTAAATATTAGAGAAATTCTCTTGAATCAGGTTTCTATTATGGGAATATTTTTGAAAAATCCTATTAAACAAAATAACTACCAATAAATTAAAGTAGTATTATGGTTGGTACATGTATATAGAACGTCCTCACTAAATATATGTTGCGAAAAAATGTATAAATTATAATTTAATTGATGTAAGTAGTGAATAAGAGTAACCTGAATAAAAATGGAGGTTTGGGTAGAAATCCATTACCTTAAGTCTGAAGGATGTTTTCCCTTGATATTAATGACCAGAATAATCAAATTTAGGTTTATAAATTAAAAATTACCAAACCTCACCTACATTTCATATACATATTATATCCTTATTATGTTCATTAGTGGCCTTTTGATAGGTATCAAGATTCGATTTCATTATTTGGGAGTGTTTCAACCTTAGTTTTCATGATCAGTTTACTAATATTCAGGTATGGATAAACATGTAGAATAAAAATGGGTATCAATATAAGAAGATTCTTGTTATTAGTGAACAAATAGAATATTAAATTGTAATAAAATTAATTTGGTTGTTGAGAGGGATGATGAATCATAATATAAAAGTTTAATGATAATTGTTTGGGATAATTGGTAGTTTATGAGCACAATGAAATCATTTTGATATATAATTTAATTTCATTTGAAAAAAATATGTTACAGAAACATAAATAGGTTATAATACTTATTTTATTGTATGTTTATACCATAAAAATGGTTTCATGACCTGAATTAAAAATGGTAATCGAAATTGAAAACCGGTCATACATGATAGTGATAGATTATCCTATCTCAAATAATGTTTTCATTTCTAGTATAAAATAAGGGGAAGAAGGATATTATGAAGAATTATTTGGTTATCATAACAAAATTATGGTACATGTATGGTAATGGAGTCATCATAACATTTGTTTGATGTGAGGTGAGTAAAGAAAACGAAAAAATGGAACATGTAATAAATGAAATGAAAAGAGGAATTTACCTATTCCAGTAATCGTCATTGAGAGCCTCGATATGGGAGAGGTTTTTGTCTTTTTATGAGGCCATGGGCTGATGAACGTGAGGGAGGATATTGGTAGAATATTTTGGAATAATTTACACAAGTCTTAATGGTTGAGAGGAGTGAAGAGAAGAGGTATTGTGGGTGTTTATAGATCAATAGAGGGGTGATTGGTGAATATGTTATTCATTATTTAATTATTGGCCACAAGACACACAATAATAATGATTCATGTGACTCATAATAGTAATAATTTCAACTGATTTTGATAAAATTGTGCTTACAATAGACATGATGCAAGGAATAGTGAATTTTACTAATAATTTTAATAAATGATAAATTACCATATTTTAATATTCATCAAAAATTCATTTAGTTCAAAAACATTCTCAGAAACTCACCCTAAATTTTATTTGTCATTTACAATTAAAAATTGAAATCCATTTATTGAAAATAATTTTATAAATTTTATTAATATAATTTTTAAATAAAATCATAATTCATTTGAAAAATAAAAATTTCCAAACATTAATTATTTTTATATCTCGTTGAAAAATTAATGATGATCTCAAAATATTACATCATTAAGACAATGAAATAATAATTTGATTTAATCATCATAAGGGTCATATTACTATTCATAAGGCTATGTTACTATACCCTAAAAATTAAGATTTCCTTTTCAGTCTCTAACTTCTTATTGAATACAATTTTGTATCTCAGTTATTCAAATTTCATATCAAATAATAGGTAAATTTATGATTATTGGCTAGGTTATAACAAAGGGGTGTTTGTAGAAACATAGTATTTCGTTCATTCAATATTAAATTTATTTTCAAAATCATGAGGGGTAACATTCCCCCCCCCTACAAAAAATTCATCCTCAAAATTAACTGAATGATACCTCGTAAAATGATTTGGGAAGGTCTTCATCATAATCTCCTCAGGCTCCCAAGTCTCCTATTCAATTTTATGATTTTTTTAAGTATCATTAATAGTTGAGTTACAGAATTAATCAGAACCTAATCTTTTGTTTCCAAAATTCAGATAGGATCATCACAGTATGATAGGATAGGTTTTAAATCTATTCCTTTAGAAGTGGGGACATGTGGTGGGTATGTCATGTACTTCCTCACTAATGAGGTACATAACAAATTTTCCACTTTAGATCGGTTAGGCATCATAGCCAATTGATATGAAAAAACACCAATTATCTAATGGATTTAAAAATTCCCAATGTACATTGGGCTTAGTTTCCCTTTCTTCCAAAATCATATAATGCCCTTCCATGGAGATACTTCTTAGAAAACCTACTCTCCCACTTGAAAATCCAAATACTTCCTTTTATTAAAAGTATAGTAATTTTTCCTACTACAAGATTTATTGATATGAGTTAGAATAGTAATTACCATTGTTGTTGTTTTCTCCACATGCTATGGGACCACAAGATTTCTTTCTCCAACGTCGTCCCAAAATGTTGGCGTACGACATCTCTTTTCATTACAATGCTTCTTATGGTATTGTTTGAATACTGGAATGGCAGATATAATTGTTTGAAAAATGTAATAATGGTAAATATTGATCCCACATAACTTCATTGTCAAATGATCATTATATCAACATGTCCTCTAAGGTTTGGATCATCCTTTATTATTCCCTTCAGTTTGTGGGTGTTAAGCGATACTCTAATGATACTCATTGTCTGAAGTCGTCCAAATAATTTAACTGAATATTGATGTAAATCACGGATCACGATCAGACATATTCTATTGAGGTTTTCCTTGATGTATAACAATGTCATTGATATTGAGTCGTGCTAAGTACTCGAGTGAAAAATCCTCCCATATACATAAGAAATGTGCAGATTTCATAAGTCACTCATCAAATACCGATATGGAATCATTTTTCCTTGAAGTTTTGTGTTATCCTTTGACACAATATGTGGTTATTTCATCCCATTTCCATGTATAAATAGGTAGAGGATGCATGCATCCTATTGTATGTTATCTTTCATCCTTAAATTGGTTACAAATGAGACATCTTGTTACATAATAAACAATTTCCCACATCATGTTGTCCCGCCATAAATGTTTTTTCAAATATCAATACATCTTAGTGATACTGATATTTGAAGTGAAATTTTAACTATGTGAATCATCTAATAACTCTGTTTTTAGCTCAGTCATATTTGGAACACAAATCATCTTCCAATATTTCATAACTCCATCTTCACACACGAAGTCAGCCGACATCCCATGATTCACACCTTTAATTATTGTAACGTCCAGACCCCAGTTATCCAGATTCATTGCATTATTACATAACAATTTCATGACCACAGGATATCAATTCTCGAAAGACTGATTAGTTTAGTATCCATATAATTACTAGATACATACATATGTTTTAAATTACATTTTGGAATAAAAAATATCATTGTGTCTCTTATGTACACACACATATCACATTGACTATCTATGTAGGTCAATCATAATATAAATTTTCACATCTTGGAAAAAATAAAACATAATAAAAGGGCGGGCTCAAATGCTTAGCAAGGATAAAAATATATATGAAATGGTCATAAATATCCACAAATATTTAATTAAAAGAATAAAAATAAAAAATCCATTTAATCCTAAAATGCAGCATAATATGGAAAAGATAAATCAAAAAACACCATTTATTTATTCACATGAATATTCTACTAGTTGAAGTATCACATGTACTATCAATAACTACTATCATAATGATGGATTTATTAATGCAAGACATCATAACCTCGTAGTCAAGGCCTCTAGCCAATACTACATATATTATTTTCTTCAAAGGCTTCTTCGAAGACACAAGTATGTCTCATGAGACCTACCGATGCATCGATGAGTCGTAATGGGCACCACCCATAACATACTATGTCTAATGCATTCTTCATAATAAAAGATTGAAACATAACCTAAAAATTCTCATTAAAACATGAATTAAAAATGATAATACATTAACCATAAACTATGAATGTTATGAAAATTACACATCCACAGTAAAACATATCCCAATACCTTAAATACCTTATGGAAGATTTTATTATAATTAATCAACTTCAAACAAGTGTAAAATAAATCCATGGATGATGTCATTGATGAAATCCAAACTTGTTGAGGGAAATATCTCTTTCCATTTTGAAATCATTTTAATGTCATATAATTATAATAGAAAACTTTTTTTGAAATTATTCTAATAATATTTTAATGGAAGTTTCAATGTTGTTATCATGGAGGAAAATAGCGGCACCTACCATATATGATAAAAAATATTTTGACCTTAATTTGTCGAAAAATTCATCAAGTACCTAGTTTGGAAAACAAAGGAATGATTCCATTAAAAACATTTTATAAAAATTAAAACAAGTTTATAAATGACCTTACCACATATTCTAGGAAATAGTAATAATTTTTTTAAATACATTTTTAAGAAACACAAATGTGGATGATAAAGAGGTTCTAGTAGATACTCATGTATAAACAACCTCGATTAACTAAGTGATTGTAAAATTAACCATCACATTGTACATATCCTTAGTTGAGGGTTGGTTTACCTCCTGTATAATTGTTAAATCATCGATATTAAATTATAAGAGAACCACACACACAAATATGATATCACATATGATCCTCTTATATTTCTTTGTTAATGATATTTTAGTAGTATCATCATTTCAGGTGTAAAATAATTCATTTTAATTTATATGTCTTGTTATACAAGTTTTGTTTGATATGGATAGGATGTATTTTATTCATATATAGAATTATATAAAGTTTTAAACATTATTTTTTCATCATGAAATAAAATTTATTCTTGAATGGTAATGATGTGGAATGAATCTCATCGCGTTCGTGGAGATGGTAATTAGTACATACACACGAGCAACAATACAATTATATTGATTGTTGAATCATATATAAGTTGATGTTATATCATATATAAATAATAATTACAATTTTATATTTATTATTTACATTAAGTATACTAATTGTTATACCAATCCAAATAATTAAGTGTCGAACAACAAACTACACAACAACATGAAGACGGTAGGCCGTACGTACGCACATATGGGGACATTGTCATTCATAATATAGAAAAAATAATGTATATGGTTTTACCATATTTATAATAACATCAATGTATGTATAATATAATGGATTAATTATTTTTTTAAGGAAAAAAATTAAAAAGAAATTTGAAGAAGAAAAGTATTTTGTAAGATGTGATTAAATTATTACCTCTTCTTTGGGTAATTCCTTTTGATTTGAACAAATGGGATCTTTAGGTTGGACTTCTGATCGATTTATGGCCTCTAGGATGAAGTGAGGGTATTTGGAATTATTTTTTAATAGTGGTTGGCTGATTTAAATGGCTTTGGAGGCATGAAAATTTGTGAATGGGATGTACCCTTTTATAATAGAGGTGGTGGTAACTTTTGGAAAATATTAAAATATTAATTAATTATACATTCATATTTGGATTATAATGGTTTAAAGAGAATTTATTTTGAATTTAAAGTTGGGATGGGTCTCAAAACACTCACCCAATAGTTTTTAGATATGTTCATGTCACCATATTAACCATATCTTTTAAATTTATCTCTATGTTATATTGTTTATCTTTTACAATGTATTCCTGTATTATTATAATAAATGGTTAATAAAAACACTATAAAACCCCAATAGAACCCCAAGTGGTTCATTATTGACATATATAACCATATCTAAGTCCTTTGGCTTAACCATTTATTTTTATGAATATTATATCAATAAATAATATAGTATTTGGTTTAAATACTCAATTATGTCAATTTTGATAGTATTTAGTATTTGGTTTTTGTGAAAGTAGAAAAAAATTGTTACTTCAAAAAATGTAAATTAAATTAGTCCAATAATTTCATATTAACCTATAAAATTAGTGTAATTCATTAAAATACTCAATTTACATTTGTTTGGATCTTTATAATAAAAATTATTTAAATCATTCATTAATAAATTAATTAATGCATCATCATTCTTCCAGAAATAAATTTAATTATTTAATGTCAAAAATTTATAAATAAAATACTATTATGTCAGAAATATTTTTAGATTTATAATGAATATTATTGACACGTTTTTCTTATATATATACCTATATTAAATATGTTTTAGTTAAAAAAATTTAAATTTAACACATTTAACTCTTATTTAAATAAAATAATAATAAATGTTCCAATCTAATACAAGTGGATCAAAGAGGATCTTATTTTATTCCTAATGTTTATTTTTGTAAAATAAACACTTATATAATAGAATTAGGACACGTGTTATGGTAATTATAATATCATTTTTACTTTTAATTACCCAATTTAATTTTAATTGTATTAAATAAAATTCAAAACATACTATTCACAGAAAATTATTATCAACCAATTAAAAAACATTTTACATACTGATTTCCATTGTGTCTCTCATATTTTTGAAATTCAATTCAAAAAAGTAGTAACATTACATTTTATGAAAATTTGCAAATATGCCCTGAAGGAGGGTAAAAGTCATTAAAATGTTCAATAAAATTTTATACATATAATATTATTATAAATTGATTCCAATCAATTATATTGATCTTATATAGGTATTATGTATCTTTCTTTATTTAAAATTAATTTAATTAAAATTAATAATTCATTATATAAAAAGTAGGTTTTAAACAATATTACAATGTTTTCACTTTTCGTAAAAAACTTAATGTTTTCAGATAAATACATATAAAATTCAACATAATATTATTTTGATATTCTGAATCCAAAAATTATATACATTTTAAAAAATTAAATATATTAAATTTTGAAAAAAAATTGGTATTACTATTCAAAACGGTTAGCTTGATTGGTTATGTTGTGCTAGAACATGAAGTTGGGTATATCGCTAGATATTACATTAATAAAAGAGAAACATACCATGGAGGTTTGGCATGTTACATTCATTCATCATTCAAATAATTTAGATCATTAAATTTCTAGAATATTACTGCATAAATATGTTTGTGTGGTTCTTAATCAGAAGTTCCTCAGGTTCCCATGATTCATCTTCTGACTTATGGTATCTCCATAGATCTTTTACCAGAGGAGTTGTCCGGTTTCGCAACAACTATTTTCTGGTATCAAGAATCATGATAGGATCTTTTCAATAAGAAGTATCGGGTTCATGTTCTAATTATTCATAGGAGAGTACATGCATTGGGTCTGGCATGTATTTTCTCAACAGTGAAATGTGGAAAAAATTATGAACATCAGAGAGACTTGGCGGTATTTTTAAATGGTAAGATACAAATCCTATTATTTCTACATTTTTTATTTTTCCGATGTACCTGGGACTCAATTTACCCTTCATAATTAATTTTATAACCCCCTTCCAGAGATATACCTCCAAAAAAACAATATCTCCTACATTAAATTCCAAATCCTTCCTTCAATTATCAGCATAGATATTTTTCTTACTTTGAGCTACTTTGATGTGTGTTTGGATACTCTTCCTCATTTCCATTATTTCCAAATCATTTTCTGGGCCTACAGGTTTTCTTTTACCAGTATCATCCCAATATGTTGGTGTGTGACATCTCATTCCATATAACTCTTCATATCGTGCAATCAGAATACATGAATGGAATCAATTTTTATGGGAATATACTAGTATAGCTAAATACTGATCCCACAAAAATTAAAAGCCAATTATGAATGATCTTAACATGTCTTATAAGGTTAGAATAGACTGTTCTGATTGTCCATCAATTTGAGGTTGGTAGGCAGTGCTCAAACAAATATAATTGTCTAGGGATTTCTGAACACTTTTCCAAAATCATGATGTGAAACAGGGATCATGATCACAAACAATCAATAGCGGTACTCATAAAGTCTTAAAAATTCATTAATATATCACCTTTCCAAACTATCAAGTGGTAAATCTTATCGTATTGAAAGAAAATGTGCTGAATAGGTAATACGATCAACAGTGACGCATATTTCATTATTCTTTCTAAGAGTATTTGTTTACCCCATGACAATGTCCATCGTAATATTATTACATTTCCACTTGGGTATGGGAATATGTTTCACGACTCCCCTTGAATGTTTTCTTTTATCCTTCACTTGTTGAACAACCGTATATCTTGACACATAATAATCAATTTGTCTCTTCATTATGTCTTACCAAAAATGTTCCTTCCAATATCTAAACATCTTAGTACTATTTGAGAGTATAGATAAATTGAAGCTATGAGCATCATCCAAAAATTCCCTTTTTGGATCAAGCATGTCATGAAGACAAAGTCTCTTTCCAAATTTTAATCATCCATAGTCATATATGAATTCAATCAATATCCCATCATTCACAACATTAATTTTCTTTTGAAACACCTCATCATCATTCTGAGACCTATTTTACATTATATTAATGATGGTATGTAAACCATTTGAAAATGAATTGATGTTATGCATACCATTATTATTCTCATATCCATCTATACTATATCCATGAACATAGGATCACTTTTAACTCTGTTATTTTCATAAATCCTTGATCTTTTCTGTTAAAAGCATCTGCCACCTTATTTTACATCCCTATGTGGTAGTGTATTGTTAAATCATAATCATTGAGTAGATAAATCCATCAACTTTGCCTCATGTTATGTTCTTTCTATGATAAAATATACATCAAACTCGTGTGATCTGTATATATCTCACCTTTTTCACCATATAGATAGTGTTCTCTTATCTTCAAAGAAATGATTA
This sequence comes from Viscum album, assembly GCA_963277665.1. Classification (NCBI taxonomy): domain Eukaryota; kingdom Viridiplantae; phylum Streptophyta; class Magnoliopsida; order Santalales; family Viscaceae; genus Viscum; species Viscum album. Next base: position 604,375,527 of record OY728157.1, read on the forward strand.
TAGCTTCTAACTCGAGATCATGAGGGGGATGGATTTGTTCATGAATTATTAGTTTTCGTGACGCATAGTAAATAAATCTATCATTCGGCAGAAGGACACAACCAAGTCCTTTATTTGAAGCATCACAGTAAATAACAAACATACCATTCCCTGATGGTAGATTCAAGATTGGATAATTGACTAATCTTCTATTCAGTTCTTCAAAACATTCATCAAAATATTTTTGTGAAAACAAATTTAACCCCTTTACTTGTGAGCATGGTTAATTGGTTAGCCAATAGGAAAAAATTATAGACGGAATTCCAATAATTACATGATATACCAATAATAATGCAAACTTTAGATATACTCGATGATGCTGGCCATTCTTGAATTTCTCTTTTCAAAGAAGGATCAATAGAGATTCAATCCATAGAGACAATATGTCCCAGAAAATAAATCTCCAGATTCATTAATTCACACTAGCTAAACAACCCATATATTTCATTTCTTCAAAGTGTCTTTAGAATAGTGTGCAAGTGATTTTCATGATCTTCCTAGCTTTGGGATTAAACCCCGATATTATAAATAAATACCTCTACAATGTCATCATGATATTCCGTGAATACTATATTCATTATATCCATAGAAAAATAGGGTGAATTAGCCATTCCCAAAGTCATTACGGTCAACACATAATTCTTGTACCTAGTTCGAAATTTTATTTTCAGAATGTCTCACTTCTTCACACAAAACTGAAGATATCCAGATTAAAGGCCATCTTTTTAGAAATATTGAGCTCCATGGAGTTGGTCGAATAAATCATCAATGTGAGCTAGGTGATACATGTTCTTTATTTTTATAGGATTGATCTCCCTACATTCAAATCACATCCTCATAGATCAATCATTATTCTTAAAAAAACAAATAGTGAATCCCCACAGAGAAACACTAGAGTGGATAAATCTATTATTAATCGATTCCTCTAGTTTTTTATTTGGTTCCACTAATTACACAGTGGATATTCTATAAGGGGTCTTCAATTTGATCCTTGAAACAATAATTAAGTCCATGGAAAACTCAATATCTCATTTTGGAGGATGTCCAAGTATGTTCTTTGAAAACACATCAACATATTCTTGGAAAATAGGAACACCCTCTATTTGAACATTCCATTTCTCAGGCATATTTATTGCACTATCTTTTTCTCCAATAATTGAATTGAGTAGATCTATTGGGGTTGAATCTAGATAAGATTCAGATGTCTATGTTTCTTCTCTAAATATAATTTACTCTTTATCATCATCAAAAATTGTAACCTCTTTATTCTTATAACAAATTTTTACATCATGGTCCAAAATTCAATTTATACCAAACACTATACCAAATTTCATCATGGGTATGATGATGATATCAGTAGATAAATCGTGTTTATATTACCAAATGGGAACTGATTTATAAAACATTATTGCAATTATACTCCCTAAATTATTTTTTCCTAACAACTCCCTAGTTAAATCAAATTGGAAATATCTAATTTTCATAGCAAACTAGTAATATATGAAACAATTCAATGATCCAAAATTAAAAACCAAGAATTGGATATATTTAAGGAAACCATTAAATTACTTGTCACCATGTCATTCGGTGCATCCACCTCATCTATATTGATCGCATAATCTTGGACTTGATCCCATTCATTTTCTGAATTATGAATAATTGGAACTTAATAAATTCATTTTTATAATGCCCCATTTCTCTACAATTGTAGATTTCAACATTTAAATCCTATTTCTTTCCCTTGCTATACAAAACATGGTGCCCTTTTTCACCACACTTGTAATAGACACCAATTTCCTTCATGAAAGTAATGGGGTGTTTCATCCCACATTAACATCAAGATTTAAATTAAACTTTTCCCTCCTTCACCTTATTTCCATTTCCAGAGTGTTTAGAATATCTCTACTTCTCTTTATTTTCATTATTTTCTAAAGACATAGATAATTTCTTTTCTATCTTGATAGCACATGAGACAATATCTTCATACGATTAGAACGATTTTGATACTAATTATCATTGGAGAAATGTTTCTAACACATCATAGAATTTATCAATATTAATCCTTGGGATATGTATATAATTAGATGCATGCCTTTATAACCTTGTAATGTTAGCATAATACATTGATACATTCTCATATTCCATTTTCATTAGACTCAGAAATTGTATTTTCATATCATCTCGATGGTCGTGAGGAAATTATTTTTATAAGGAAATATCATTAATCTCCTCCATAACATATTTTATTTTTCATCATCCTCCATTTTTTTTTGAATTAATAACCACCATTTTTCTACTTCTCTGATTAGTCGATAAACTTCCATGAAAACATTTTCCATTTAACTACTCCCCAAAGCTTGAAATGTTTTCTTTATGAAACTTATCCATTTATTAGCTACAAATGGATTTTTTTCACATTTATTGTTAGTGGTTGTTGCCCCATGAAGAGGTATAACATTGATCCTCTGGGTTGTGGATCAGAGTTCTCTATATGAGTAAATTTATTATTCATAACCTGAGTGAGTTGTCCCATTATGGATATAATCTATTCATCACTGGTCGCATCACCAGCCCCACTATAATTATCTCGAGTAGGAGGTAAATTATGACAACCCTGATCTTTTATTACACTATTAAACTTGATTTGTTGCATAAAATTCACTTGATAATAAATATAATATTGAGAGTCGTACTGTCTTTGGGGATTAGGATCATTACATAACAACTTAAAACATGAAATACAACATCATTATTGAAAAGATCTTTTACATGACCACTATATTCCCTCGTACATTGCATTTCATGGGAAAACCTGAGGACATGCATAAGAAAAGGGTCATCTATAAAACCCAGTAAGGGAATAATCAAGGAATAACATGAGAAATAAAATGAATTTTAGTCAATTTGAATATAAATATAAAACTATAGAAGCATAAACATAAAGTAATGATAATGCATTATAATTATAACTTGGAAATGTTGCAACAACACATAACATGGAATTATCATGAGCCAAGGATCATTGCACATGGAGCGTTAGAAAATAAAAATTTCACATGAAGCACGGGTAAAACCTCATTGCACTTGAATTATCATGAATAAAAACCCATTTCACATGATAAATCATGATACTATACATTATCCAATGCATTGGAGTGCTATACGAGCGCACCTTTCTTATAAATTTCATTTCATTCATAAGTGTTCTACATGGATTCATAAAACATCATCATTAATTCCATGGAAAAGGAAAGTGGAATACATACATGAAACTATTTAAACAATAATTAAATGTTCAGAATGGTGAATTCCCTTGATAGAGAAATGGGAATGGTATTCACTACATAATGACATTGGCTTGGAAAATCAGTGCAATTTTGGCAACGTAACAGCGTGGTGTAAGAATTCAAAAAAATATTTTTTTAGAGAGAAAGGGGTGTCTCTTCATATGTACATGAAATGGACTGTATGTGGGTCATATAGATACATGTAACAACTATTTTAATGGAATTTTTATTCAAGATAGAAAATAATTACTTTAATATAAATGAAGAGAGAGAAATTTCTTTTAGAATTTCAGCATATTAACGGTTGTACATGGGAGGAATTTAATTGGAGGGAAAGGGATCTACCATCATTAAAAAATAAAGAGGGAAGTATGGGGGAGGTTTGAAACTATAACCAAACATTTTTAATTAAAATTAAAATTCCATAACAACTTGAAGAATATTGGACAAATATGAGAAATGAAAAAAAAACTCTTACATGGAAGTGTGCTTTCAGAGGCTTGAGAGAGGCTTCTTTGGATCATTGGGCACCTTGAGAGGATTATAGAGAGGGGAAGGTAGAGGATGGATGAACCAAAAAAAATATAGTTAGGAGGAAGTGGGAGTTTGGGTGTGAATATATATGAAAGGTGAGAAAATTCATTATTATTTAGGTTTGGGACACCTCACATTAAACAAAACCAAACCACAAACCAGCCCATGGTTTTTCCCATGGTTTCTGTCAAAGGGAAGTGGATAAAAAATTATAAGGCCAAAGTCTGAACTTCATTAAATAATGGTGTTTCTTATGTGGATGTGAGTCACACTTCCATGTAAAATAATATAAAAAGACAATATGTTTGATAATCCTCGAATGGTACTTTAATTCTTTGTAAAATAAGTCAAAAAAACCCATAATCACATTATTTTAATGGTAAAACACATTTTGGCAAGAAATATGGCTTATAGTATTTTCTTTATCACTATTGGATCATTATGATGTCATAAAACACATTATATATTTAAAAGGTATTTTATTTTTACCCAAAAATTTTACTGTCTCTGAAAATTATGAAAACATGATCGTTCAATAATTTCGACATCCTGATTCCAGAAATAATATTCACTTTATCTAAATAATTTTTCAAATATGTTAATTTTTACTTTTAAAATACAAACCGACATTTATCAAAAATTAATGGGTATTGACAAAAATGGATTTCAAACAATAATAAAAATTACAATTGCATTCATAAAGTAATACAATCATTTATATTTAATAAAAATAAATTTAATAATAATAATAATAATATATTAAAATATTATTTAATTCAAAAATCTATTAATTCATCAAAAAATATTTCTTAGTTGAACATTAACTAAAAATTCCATTTATGATTTAAAAAACTATTTACAAGGTAACAATAATAAAATGCAAGTATGATCATTATTATATACAAAATTAATGTAAATGACCATAGTGCTAATGTCTTGTTACATAAAACCTTATAACACCCACATAAGACCGAAGGGTAAGGTGTGCGATGGTTACCGACTCTTGGGCAGCTTAGATAACATTTCATGGGTGGTAATCCTTATCAACTTCCACTTCTCTCGTAGGCAGTTCTGCTCTAGTTTAACATATTCAAGCTTATATTTTCCTTGGTCAAGATTGAAGGCCAATGTTATCATCTCCTTTCAAAGGTCTGACAAATTGGCTTCATATGGGGAATTTATACGGGATGAGGTAATCGCTTACTTTGTGTGAGTAAATTGGATTTGTTAAAGCCATATATTTATACTAATTATGTGATCACTATTCACCGACTGTATTAGAAACAGTCACAATTCTTATCATAAAACCAAAAAACTTGACATTTTATATAGGCATTTTATATAATGATACATTTAACTAGATTAAGATGGATTTTCATTAATGAATGTTTGGGTTATTACAATCTTCCACCCTTAAAAGAAATTTTTCCCTCGAAATTTTCTTTTCCCTCACTAAAACAGATGTGGGTGATTCGTCTTCATCTTTTTCTCTAATTCCCATGCTGTTTCTTCAAACATGTGGTTCTGCCACAACACCTTCAGGAGGGGAATTTTCTTATTTCATATAACTTTTTCCATACAATCAAAGATCTTCATTGGTTCCTCTTCATAAAAAAGATCATCCTCTAACTGTACCACCTCTGAAGAGAGTACATGTGAAGGGTCCAGTATGTACTTATTTAAGAGGGATATATGAAAGAAATCATGCACTTTGGCCATGGTAGGTGGAAGTTCTAGACTATAGGCCACAACCCCGACACGATCAAGAACCTAGAAGGGGCCGATGTACCTTGGACTTAACTTCTCATTCGTTGAAGACCTCATGACCTTATTCCAAGGAGATATGCGTAGAAATACCATTTCTCCAACATTAAACTCATGTTCCCATCGACGGTTTTCTGAATGACTCTTTTGATGAATCTAGGATGCCTTGATATGCAGCTGAATAGTTTTCACCTTCTCCACCATTTCTTCGACCATTTCTGGTCCATGTGGCTTACGTTCACGGACCTTATCCCAACACCCTAGTGTTCTGCCCCTTTTCCTATAAAGGGCTTCATATGTTTCCATTTGGATGCTCAAGTGGAAACTTTTATTATAAGAGAATTCAACCGGAATAATTTTCTAATCCCATCCTCTTTTAATGTCCATTTAGAACGCTCTCAAAATCTCCTAATGTGTTAGAATAGTACACTCAGATTGGCCATCAATTTGATGATGATAGGTCGTACTGAAGTTCTGTTCAGTATTCAGATCATGATGAAGACTCTTCTAAAGCCTATAGATGAATCTTGGATCTCGATCTGACATGATAGATAGTGGTACTCCATGCAGCCTTACCACTTCCCAGATATATATTTGTGCTAGTTGATCCAATGAAAAATCCACCCAAATTGAAATAAAGTGTGCAGCCTTGGTATGACGATCCACAAACAACCCGGATTGCATTATGGCCTTTGGATGTCTTTGGAATTCTAGTGATAGAGTTCATGGTGATGTTCTCCCACTTCCATTCTGGTATGGGAAATGGCTGCGTCATCCCCATAGACTTCTGCCTCTCTGCCTTCACTTTTTAACACACTAGGTACTTTGATGTATATTTAGTGATTCCCTTCTTCATATTATCTAACCAATAATTCTCTCGAAGATCACGATACATCTATATGTTTCCTGGATGAATAGTGAAATTTGAACTATGTCAATCATCCTAATGTTCCTTCTTCAGCTACGGACTTGATGGAACACATGGTATTTTACCAAATATCACAATTCCTTCTTCATTAACATTAATCTCCAAGGATATACCTTTTCCGACAGCTTCCACTTTTTCATGAATTCACACAACATCCTTTTAAGAATACTTTATCCTTTCCAAAAGTGACAGTTGAGCAATCATTTGTGAAAGGATTGATGATGTTCACTTATTTAGGATTCCCATGTCCATCATCATCATATCAATGAAGATTGGAACCTTTTCAATTCTCATCATTGATAGAATCACAGGGTCCTTTCTACTTAGGTCATCTTCCACTTTGTTGACCAGGGTGGTAATGGATTGAGCTGTCATAGTCATTTATCAGCTCTATAAATCTTCGTTGGAGCATGTGAAACTCTTTATCTATGAATATATACTTGAGGATTTTGTGGTCCATTTATATTTCACAATTCATCCTAAAGAGATAATGCCACCAAATTTTCAAAGTGAAGATCACTGCATCCAACTCGAGGTCATGTGTTGGATTGTTCTGTTCATGAACTTTTGATTTTCCTTGCAGAACAAGCAATGACATTGTCAATTTTCATCAACACACATCCCATGCCCTTCATCGAAGCATCATTGACTAACACAAAAAGTTATCCACTAGTGGGTAATGTGAGCACGGGCACAATGATAAGCCTCATTTTTCAACTCCTTGAATCATTCTTCGAATTCATCACTATAATAAATCTATAATCCCTTCTTAGTTAGCATGATATGAGTGTTGGAAAATCGTGAGAAATTTCTCACAAATAGTTGATAATATCCAGCTCACCCTAATAAGCTACAAATTTTCATTATTGATGTTGGACTAGACCATCACTCAGTTGCATCTATTTTGGAACGATACATAGATATCTCATTGCTTATGATGATATGGCCCAAAAATGAGAGTTCATTCAACCCGAACACAAACATGCTGTACTTTTCAATGAGCTTCTCCTTTGGCAAGGTCTCTAGTATAGTTCCCAGATGCTCCTCATCAGCCTCCACGGTTTTGGAGTATATCAAAATATCATCTTTGAAGTCTACCAAAAACTTATCGAGGTGATCTCTAAAGACACTATTCATCAAGTCCATGAATATTTCTAGAGAATTAGTGAGTCTGAAAGGCATTACTATGAATACATAGTGCCTATATCTTTTAAGAAAATTAGTCTTGGGGATATATTCCTTCTTCACCCATACTTGATAATATCATGACCGTAAATCCACCTTGGAGAAGTATTGGTGTCCACACAGATGATCGAACCAGCCATAAATTCATGAGATATAATACTTGTTCATTATCGTGATTTTGTAGAGCTCAAGATAATCGATGGAAAGGTGCATTGACCCATCTTTCTTCTTGCCGAAGAGGACTGGTGCCCCCATGGTGAAGCACTTGGGGTATAAACCCTTTATCTAGATTCTCCTGTAGTTGTTTTTTCAGCTCTTCATGCCCCCACAATAGCCATTTTATACAGAGTCTTGGATGTTGGTAACACCCCAGGTATAAGTTCAAATGAGAATTCAACATCTCTTTTAGGTAGAAGACCAGGAAATTCCTCGGGAAACACTTCAGCAAATTTCTTCACAATAAGCATGTCCTCTAGGACGGTTGCCTCCTTAGACTCAATCATTTGAGACAGATACAAAGGATTATAGGGAAGTAATATCCACTCTTGAGATGATGGAGTTAAAGAAGATTTATCTTCCTCCTTGACCTTGTAATGAATTGGGGTCCAATTCACCACATGGAGATTGGTTTCCCTATGACGTTAATTTATGTTGGCTCTATATATGGAAATCCAATCCATGCAAAGAATTGTATCAAATTCCACCAGTGGGAGTATGAAGAGGTTCCCCGGGAAGTGCAATTCACAAATTATGACAAGGGAGGAGTTGTATTCAAGGGATTCAATAATGTCCCCATTTGACGTACTCACCAACATCATTACTTCAGTATTTTTTGGTGGTGATTGGATATTTGTACAAAACATTCTAGATATAAATGAATGCGTATAACCTGAATCGAAATGTATGTTAACTATTCTTGAATGATTAACTAGCATACCTATCACCACTTCGTTGTCGGGGTTCACTTTGGAAGTAGTGATGGAAAAATATTACCCTTGCTGCCTTGGAGGTTGCTGGTTGCCTCCGAAAACCCTTGGCTTAAGGCACTAATTTGAAAGGTGCCCTTTTTCTTTGCTGTTTTAGCAATGAACAAAGCATTGAGAGTCGAACTGAGCGTTCCTCTCCTCTGTCGCAGCTGGGGGTTTTTCTTTTCGACAATTAACTGCCAGGTGCCCTTATCATCCACACCTAAAGCATTTTCTCATACCTTTCAGGAAATTTCTAGGGTGATTACTACCCCACCTTTGGCATGTGGGGTGCTTGAGATTCTTAGCACCATTTGAATTATCCATATGACCACCAGCATTGAAGTCCACCTTAAGATTCCTATCCCCATGATACCCCTAAGATTCTATGATCTCTATTTCAGCCTTGAGAACACATCAGACTATTTCCACATAGCTGTCGAAGTCACGGATCGCCAACGCATTCCGCATGCTAGGTTTTAGCCCACCAAAGAAGCAGGAAACCTTGCATTTAGGGGTACCGACAAAGCCGGAAGCATATCATGAATGACTTGTGAAGTTTTCCACGTACTCTCCAATATGTTAGTTATATTTCTTTATGTGGGTAAGGATGTCCCTTTCCATCTTAAGAAAGAGGGTGCACATACAATATTTATCGAACAACATCTTCCGAAAATCCTTCTATTTTAACGCCTTGATCTCCACCTCCGGCTTTGTATTTTTGATCAACGTCCACCATTGATCAACTTTACCGCACATATGATAAGCATCCAGGAGAACCTTCTCTTGTTCATAACATTTAAGGATGTATAAGTTCTTCTCAATGGATATGATCCATTGTTCAATGATTGAGTGATCATATAATACATTAAAATTAGGAGGCATTTTTCTCATGAGGTTCTCGATATCTACTTGTTCATTCTTAGGGGGGTTGAACGTTCCACTTGACCCCTATTCTATTCAATGCTAGAGTTAGCTGAGAGAGAAGTGTGGAATAGTTCACGATTCCCACTCTAATTGTATTGGGCATCTCAATAGTATAGTCATCACATTGATCTTCACATCGAATGTTAGCCTGAGTCCACATATTACAGGCCATTGGCTAGAATAAATGAAAAGTTAGGGGAAACACATAAAGGGTAATACATGGAAAAAACTGGTGACTTATAAATAACTCTTATTTCTTTAACATATGAATCTATTGTATTTAGTCTATGATATCCATGATCTACTTTCTAAAATTATTTTTAGGGAATTTGTTTCCCCTTAATAATGGTTCATACAAAGCTTGTGAATTTACCAAAACATTTACCTAGGATGTGTTGTAACCAAGAGTACATCAAGACCCATTTTCATGCACCAGTTCTCGTTTGAGTCTAGCTCAAAGCTGTGTTTTCGAGTTTTACCATTAGGATACATCTGTGTAAGAGCCGCCTCTATAGGCTCATATTCAGAAAAGGATATATTTTTTTGATAAACCATTCACACAATTCTCACCATAATGTAGGGATGTTTTAATTATACATAGTCTAGTCTATAAGGCTTCACTAGGGTTTTCTAATCCTAATCCCAAAAATAACTAAACCTATCCTCTAATACCATTTATGAAAACCCTAATATTTTATTACACAATAAAACTTGATTTATTAAATAAACTTCACTTGATAAAACATATAAGTTCAAGTGTTCTAGTTTCATTGGAACTTAGGATCATTACACAACAACATAAAACATAAAATACAACATCTTTATTGAAAACATCTTTTACATGACCACTACATTCCATTGTACTTAGAATTTCATGGGATAACCTCAGGACATGCATAAGAAAAGGGTGAGATATAAAGCCCAGTATTGGAATAATCATGGAATAACATGAATAATACAATACATGTTAGGAAATAGGCATATCAATAGAGCACAAGAGAATAATAAACATAAAGGCATGATGAAGCATGATAATTATAACTTGTAAATGTGGCAACATTAGTTAACATGGAATTAGCATGAGCCAATGCTCATTTCACATGAAACATGAGAAAATCCTCATTTCACATGAATCACATGTAAAACAACGTTTCACGTGAATTAGAATGAGTAAAAAGCCATTGGAAATGATGTATCATGATACTATACTTTACCCAATTCATTGGAGCACAATAAGGGTGGACCCTTCTTAAACATTTCATTTCATGAATAAGTGTGCCACATGGATCATAGAACATGGATTCCTAAAACATCATTATTTATTTCTTGGATAAGGAATTTGTAAAACATACATGAAACACTTTAAACCAATAAGTAAATGTTCATAAATTTTAATACCCTTTATAGAGAAATGGGCATGGTATTCACTACACAATGACATTGTCTTGGAATATTGGTATAATTTTGGCAGCGTTACAACGTGACGTAAGAATTCATAAAAAATGGTTGATGAGAGAGAAAAGGGTGTATCATAATATTTACATGAAATGGATAGTAAGGGGGTAATATAGATACATGTCCCAACAATTTTATTGTAATTTATATAGATGATTCAGAAGAATTTCTTGAATGTAAATGAAGAGAGATAAATTACTTTTAGAATTTCGGCATAGTAATGAGTGTACATGGGAGGAATTTAATGGGAGGGAAAGGGATATACCATCATTCAAACATAAATAGGTATGTATGGCGGAGGTGTGAAACCATAGCCCAATATTTTTAATTGAAATTAAAAGGGGATAACAACTTAATGAATATTGTACAAAAATCAAAAAGGAAGAAAAACCCTTACTTTGAAGTGTGCTACCAAAGGCTTGAGAGAGGCCTGAGAGAGACTTCTTGAAAGCTTGGGGAACCTTGGTTGGATTCTAGAGAGAGGATAGAAGAAGTTTTAATAACACCACATGTTTTGAGTGAGCAGTAATTGGGAGTTTGGGTGGTTTTATATAAGAAAGGTCAGGGAATTGTTTATTATTATAGTTTGGAACACCTCATATTAAACTAATCCAAACCACAATACAGCCCATGGATTTTTCCCATGGTTTTTCGAATAGGGAAGTGTAAAACAATATTTTATAAGGAAAATGTCCAAAAATCTTAAAATAACGTGGCTGCTTATGTGGAGGTGACTCACACTCCTAAGGAAACCAATTTAAAAATACAAGATGTTTAATAAGCCTTGAAGGGTCCATTAATGCTTTGTAAAAAAAGTAAATAAAACCCAAAATCACATTATGTTAATGGTAAAACATATATTGGAAGAATATGAGGCTTAGTGTATTTTATTACATCACTATTGGGTCATTATGATGTCATAAAACACATAATATATTTAAACGGTATATAATTTTTACCCAAAAATTTGACTGTCTCGTAAAATTATGACAAAATAACTGTTGGATAATTTAAACTTCCTGATTCCAGAAATAATATTAATATTCCCTAAATAATTTTCTAAATCTTTTAAATTTTTTCTATTATAATAAAACTCTACATTTATAAAAAATTCATGGGTTATGAAAAAAAAATGGCTTTCAAATCTTAATAAAAATTACAACTGCATTCATAAATTTATTCAATCATTTATATTTAGTAAAAATTAATTTAAAAATTATAATAATATTTTATTACACTTTTATTTAATACTAAAATCCATTAATTCACCAAAATAGATTTCTTAGTTTATCATTAACTAAAAATACTATTTGTGATTTAAAAACTATTTACAAGGTAACAATGATAAAATGAAAGTATATTGCTTATTATATTAAAAAATTAATGTACATGACCATAGTGCTAATTTATTGTTACATAAACCAATATAGAACTCACATAAGAACGAAAGGTACGGTGTGTGATGGTGACCGACTATTGGGGTGGCTCAGATAACATTTCTCGAGTGGTAATCTCTATCAACATCCACTTCTCTCGTAGGCGATTCCACCCGAGCTTAACATATTCAATCTTGGCATGGGCTAGGTCATGAGTGAAGCCCAATGAATCCACCTCCTTTCCAAGATAAGACAAATGGTCTTCATATGGGGCACGTCTACTGGATGAGTCCATCGTTTCCTTTTTCTCAGTAAATTGGATTTGTTAAAGCCCTCTATTTATATTAATCATGTGATCACTATTCAATGTCTATATTAGCAACGGTCAAAATTCATAACATAAAACCAAAGAGGTTGAAATTTTATATAAAAATTTTACATAAATATATATTTAATAAGATCAAGAGGAATTTCCATTAATAAATGTTTAGTTCATTATATAAATACCTACATGGATTATGTGCGTTGATACAATTTCTATTACTTCCACTAGGGGCCATTTCTAAACAATGTCATATAGTAGGTTAGTTTAGGAATAGTAATCCATAATTCCAAACTTGTATAATACCTAACATAAATTAAAAAATTTATCCATATAATCCATAATCAAAAAAATGTTACCTTTGATGAAGTATTTACACATAAATCCTTCACAATGTCCTGTATTGAAAATGGGAATTATCCTAAGCATATCCTCTAGGAGTGTCGTAACAAAGAGTGCATCGAGGTTTGTTTTTGTGTATCTTGATACCTTGGGTCAAACATGAAACTCCTTTTTGGAATTTTTACTGCTACATAAATATGTGCCAGAGCCGCCTCTACCTACTCCTATATAGACATGGATGCATTGCTTGGAAAATACCCAAAATCTCTACATTACCAAATGTTATGATATTCTTATGTACTAATTTTCAATGTCTATCTTTGTGTAATGTTCTATAATTAGTGTTTTCGAAATATAACTTCCAAGGATTATATTAAACATCCTATGATACCAACTCTAATGCCCCGAACCTTGTTACCCAGAGTTTTTTCATTATTACATAACATTGTAATGATTAAAAAAGATCATGTCTCGAAAGATAGATTTGTTTAGCAGCCTTAGAAGTATAAGATACATACAGAAGTTTTACATAAAATTATGAAAAAATAATAGTGTCTTCTTTTAACAGCCTTATATACCAGAGCCTATCTATTCTATTTAATGATAATATACTTTTTCAAATCCTGTGAAAAATAAAATTTTAGAAATAGGTGAGCGTAGATGACCACTAAGGATAACAATATAGTGGAAAATATCATAAATAAGAATTAACATTTAAGGAAATGTATTAGACATAATCAAAAGACTTTTAAAAATAAAATTAACTATAATATGGAGAATATATATCAAATAATTACATTTATATATTCACTAAGATATTTGACTAGTAAAATAATCACATGTCATATCAATAGCTAATTTCATAATGATGGAATGCATAATGTCATAAAACATAACAACATAGTCAGTGCCTCATTCCAAGACTGAAAATAAGACTATGTCAAAGCCCTCTTCCATGTAACTAATTTGTCTCATTTGACCTACTGATGCATCAAGGAGTTATAGAGGGTTGCACCAATCAAATATTATGTCCAATGCATTTCGCATAATAAAAGTTTGAAACATACTTAAACAATTGTATTAAAACAATAATACAAATTTTTTTACATTAACTATAAACCATGAATGGTAGGGAAATAACACATCCATTTTCAAACATATCATGAAACCATAAATACACAATGGAAAATTGTATCAGAATAAATCAACTTTAAACAAATTTAAAATTCATCAAAGGATATAGACATCGATAAAATCAAAAATATTTTTGAGAAATATCTATGTCTATACTGAAATCATTTAAAATTTTCATAATTATCAAAGAAACCTTTATTTTTAAAATTTTATAATATTATTTTAATTGGATATATTCAAATTTTTCATAACAGTAGGAAATAGACGCACCCGCTGTATACATTAAAAAACATTATTACCTTAATTTATAGAAAAGAACATAAGATACATTATTTGGAAAATGGCAGAAACATTCCTTAAACACATTTTATAAAAAATTAAACAAAGATATAAATGAATTTAACCCCTATTCTATAAAATAGAAAAAAAAATTTGAAATACATTTTTAAGAAACAGTAATGTGCATGATGAAGAGGATCCAGTAGATACTAACATATAAACAAATTCCGATTAAAAAGATATTGTAAAATAAACCCTTACCCTGTACTTTTCTTTTTTTTAGGGTAGTTTAACCTCCTATATAATGGTTAATTTATTTTTATTAAAATATAATAGAGCCACATACATAAATATGATACCATATATGATCTTCTAATATTTCTTTGTTAATGATATTTCCGTAGTAACATCATTTCAAGTGTTATCTGGTTCATTTTACATTATATGTTTTGTTATATAAGTCATGATTGTTTTGGATAGTATGTATTTGATTTATATCAATAATGATATTAAGTTCCTAAACATTATTTTTTATTCATAAAATGAAATTTATTCTTCAATGGTTACGATGGGGAATGAATCTTATCACATTCGTGTATACTGTAATTCGTACATACACAGGAGCAACAATACCATTCTAATGATGGTGAAATAATCATTAATTGGATGGTATATAATATATACAAAATAATTAAATGTTAAATTTATTATTTAAATCAATTATAATCATTATTGTACCCATCCAAATTGTGATGTGTTGAATAACAAACTACACCATGATGTGGAGACGGTAAGTCATACGTACACACGTTTGATGAGTTTTTCATTAATAGGATGAATCGAATAAGTAATATGGTTGTATAATATTTACAATAACATTAAAATATGTATATGGTAATATAATTACTATTTTTATATGGAAAAAAATGAATAAGAATGTGGAAGAAGAAAACAACATTGAAAGATGTGTTTAAATTATCTCCTCTTCTTTGGGTGCTTCCTTTGATTACAAAAAAAGGGATCTTTAGGTTGTATTTCAGATTGATGTATGGCATATACGATGAAGTGAGGGTAGTTTTGAGGGAATTTGAGCTCGTTTTGGACTACCGAAATGAACTTCGAGGTGTGAATTTCAGTGAAGGGAAAATACCATTTTATAAGAGAGATGAGGGCCACTTTAGGAAAATATTGAAATATTAATTTATTATACCATCATATTAGGATTATAATGGCTCCAAAAAGATTTATTTCGACGATAAGGTAGGTATGGGTCGAAAATGTCTCATCCAAAAGGTTTTAGACATGTATAGGTCACCATATTAACTGTATATTTTAAATTTAACTCTTATTAAAATAGTTTATATTGTACAATGTATTCTTGTATTATTAAAATAAATTATTAATAAACATACAATAAAAGCCTAAAGAACCACATGTGTTTAATTAATAATATATCTAACATTATATACGTACTTTGAAAGAACCTAAAATTTTTAGTAACAAAATATCAATAAATAATATAGTATTTTTTTTAAAAATACATTTATGTCAATTTTGACACTATTTAGTATTTGAATTTTGTGAATGTAAAAAAACATTATAAATTTGAAAAAAATTAATTAAATCAATAATAACATTTCATATTAACCTATAATTTATTTTAAGTCATCCAAAGTCTAAATTTACAGTTATTTTGATATTTATAATATCAATTATTTTAATCATTCATTTATATGAAAATTATTGCATCATCAATGTGTCATTAATTATTTTCTTTTTAAATGTCAAAAAATTAATAATAAAATATGACTATTTATGATATATTTTCATCATTATTTTTAATATTTATAGTCGAATTTATCTTATTTATATCCATATATTAGAAATGTTTTAGTTTAGAAAATTATAATTTAGCACTTTTAATTCTACATTAAATAAAAAAATAATAAATGCGTTAATCTAATCCATGTGGATCAAATAGGATCATATTTTATTCCTAAATTTTATTTTGGTCAAAAAGTATTTATCCAATAGAATTAGTAATTGTGTTAGGGTTATTGTAATATCATTTTTACCTATAATTATCCGAGTTTCTTTTAACTGTGATAAATAAAATGCAATAGTTACTATTCAACAAAATATATTTTTATCCTATTGAACGAGATTTTACTTAATAATGTCAGTCTTGTCTCTCAAATTTCAAATATTAAATACACAGAAGTGGTAAAATTACATTTTATGGAAATTCACAAATGTGCATAGAAGGTGGGTAAAATACGTCAAAATATTGGATAAAATTTAATACATCTAATTTTATTATAAAATTACTCCAATTAATTTCATTTATC
Organism: Viscum album; assembly: GCA_963277665.1. Taxonomy (NCBI): domain Eukaryota; kingdom Viridiplantae; phylum Streptophyta; class Magnoliopsida; order Santalales; family Viscaceae; genus Viscum; species Viscum album. Next base: position 604,392,412 of record OY728157.1, read on the forward strand.
TTACTTAGGTATTATGTATCTATTTTATATATATTAAATTTAAATAAAATAATTAAATTTTTACATAAAAAAGTTGTTCTTAATCAATAATGAAATTTTTTCACTATTCATCCAAAATTGAATGTTTTTAGAAAAATACCAAAAATTTACCCTAATAATATTTTGATATTCTGAATCCAAAATTTTTGTACATTTTGAAAAATATTTTTTTTGATATTTCAAAAGTTTGTATTACTATTTATAACAACATGTTTGATTGGTTGTGGTGTGCTAGAACTCAAAGTTGCACACAACACAAGCTATTTCATTATTAAAATAAAAACATATCATGGAAACGGGTGGTGTTGCAATGTCGATTTGAATATTTTCATCATCAAATTATGATTTTTTAATTATTTCTATGAAATATGGTTTGGAAATCATATGAAAAACTAGTGACATTCCAAAGTTGTTAATAATTCCAATATCAATTCTTACTAGATCCATGTACAATTGATGATTGTCAATCCTCATATTGTTGATAACTCCATGATCCTTCAAGCTCAAGGAATTAGATACTTTATTTTCCTTTACTAGGTAGTAGTGGATGGAACAATCATACACCATGAGATATTCGAGCCACCTCCTTTTCCACATGTTAAGTTTATTCTATGAGAATATATAATTCAACCACTTATCATCCATATATATCTCACATTTTACGCCATGGATATAATGTCTCCATGTCATCAAAAAAAATATTATAGCTGCAACATAGGATCATGAGTAGCATAGTTTTGTTTATTAATTTTTAGATCCATTTATTCATAGGCAATAACATAGTCCTTCTCCACAAGGACACAACCAAGTCATTTCAATGAGGAATCCCTATAGATCACAACCCCATAATTCCCTGATGGTAGAGTCATGATGGGACCATTCAATAATATCCTCTTCTACTGCTCAAAAAATTCATCACAATCTTTTGTCTATGTGAAATTAACGCATTTACGTGTTAACTTGGTCCTTGGGTTGGCTAAATGGGATTCGTTCTAAATGAAATGCCGATAACAAACTACTGAACTAATAAAGCTATATACATAAGTAATGTTCATTAAATTATCCCATTCTATAATAACAACAGTCTTCACAGGATCAAGAAATATACCATCCTTTGAGACAATGTGGCCAATAAAAAACTGATTGGAGCCATGATTCACAGTTTATAAACATCTAATATAATTTATTTCTTCTAAGAGTTCTTGAAATAGTGAAGAAGTGATTTTCATGCTCTTCATAAATTTTGGAGTATACCAAGATATAATCAATAAATACCACCACATAGTCATCAAAATATTCCATGAAAATATATTCCCTAGATCAATGGAAAATAAAAGGTGCATTAGTCTATCCAAAAGGCATTTATGTAATCCATTAATGACCTTACCTAGTTCGAAATTCATTTTTTGGAATATCTTCCTTTATCACATGAAACTGATGAAATCCATATTGAAGTACAATGTTCAAAAAATATTGAGCCCATGAAGTTGATCAAATAAATAATCAATATGTGCTAGGGGATACTTTTTCTGTATTGATATCGAATCTGTCTCCATATACTCAATTCACAACGTTATTGATCCATCATTCTTCTAAACGAAATGAACATGGGCTCTCCATGGATAAAAAATAGGGCGAATAAATTCATTATCAATCAATTACTCTAGTTTTTTATTTAGTTATATTAATTCACTAGTGTCTATTCTATAAGGATTGTTTGATATAGATAGTGAACAAGGAATTAATTAAATAGATAACTCAACTTACAACATTAGACGATGTCCAGGTAAATCCTTTGGAATCATGTCAACATATTCTTGAACAATTATTACATCCACTATTTGAAAATTTATTTTATTTCCCAGAGATAAATCATTTCCTTCCTCCCAAATAATTAAATTCAGTTTAGCTACTGGTAGTGGATCTAGATATGAATATGATGGTGAGTTATCAACTCTAAAGACAAGGGATTCCACAGCATTCACAAAAATTGAAACATCACGCTTCTAGTAATACATCCTTACATCATAACATCAAATCCAACTCATACCATGGATTATATCAAATTCAATACTGGGTATGATGATAAGGTTATGAACTATATCACATGTATGTGTCATAAGGGGGACTGATTGACACATCTTTATTGAAATGATACAACACATAGGAGTTTTTTCTGACAACACCTTTATTAAATCAAATTAGACATGTCATCTTTTCTAAGAAAAAGGGAAAGGTATAAAAGAATGGCGTTATCTAGAATAAAATAAAGCATTTTCCATGTTTGATGAAATTATTAAAGTACATTTCACTAATTCATTATGAACTTCATTTTCTGCTATTTTTACAATATATGATTTTCATTTCTCTTTTGTCCATCATGAGGAACGTTTCCCAAATTCATAGGAAATTAATGTTCATAATGACCCATCTTTTTAAAACTATATTATTGTACATTGGTTTTTTATATCTTGCCTTTGACATAATGATATTGGTAGCCTTATTCTCCATAATTCTTATAAACTCCCATTTCTGTCTGGCAAGTGCTAGGGTGTTTATTCCCAAAATTACAACAGTGTGGAATGTCATCTCTTCCATTCGTCCCCATATCATTATTTTATTTTCCAATGTTATAGTATCCCTCTTCTTCCTTTATTTCCTTTAAATTCATAGGACATAGGAAAAAAAGTATGCCTTGATAGCGCATGAGACAATCTCTTCATATGTAGAGAAATTTGAGGAGACTAGTTTACTTTAGATGAATGGTTTTAGACCATACAAAATAGATCAATCATGCACCTCAAATAATTTATGTAAAATGAGGAATAAATTCAAAACCTTGTAAATTTAGATTCATATTTTTCTACACTCTCATTATTTTTTTCCTTTAGATTAAGAAGGTTCCTTTCCATATATACTCTTAGTTCAGGAGGGAAGTATTTTTCTACGAAAATTTACTTAAAATCCCTCAATTACATCTCTTATATTCCTTCCTCCAACTTTTTCTTTTTTATAAATGACAACCACTAATCCATATCTCCAAATAAATGATAAACTTCAATGAAAACCATCACTCATTACTTACATCCCAATGCATGAAATATCTTCAATAGAGAATATATCCACTACTCAATTATAAATCGATTTGTAGTCCCATTATATGATAGAGGTTGTGGTTGTGTAAAGAGGTCACATGTATATTCTCCATGTTTTTGATCTGGATTTTATATACAGGTAAGGTTATTGTTCATAACCAATGTCATATTTCCCAAGATATTTATAATCTAGTCAAGACCAATAGAAGACCTAGTTCCAATATCATTAACTGAAATAAGAGGAAATTACCTACATGGGATACTTGTGTTCATGTGGGCTAGATTCATTCCATTGGGATCCATTTCCAAATAATGGCATTCACTAGATTAGGTTATCAATAATAATGTATAATCCCAACATCGAAAAATACATTGTATAAATTGAAATCTCTTCCATAGATAATCTCTTAGTAATAATCATGATTTATTTTAAGAAAATTTTACATTTAAATTATTCATAATGGCTTTTAAATTAAATGGGAATTATCTTAAGAATATTACTCGAGAGAGACAAACCTAGTGCATAGTAAGGACCGTTATCACCTACCATGATACCCATGTTTATGCTTGAAACTCCATGTCGGGGTTATCACTCTAAGGTACATCTTTCCCAAATCCAAATCCACTTGTATTATATAGATAATGATTTATTATGTAAAAAGGTCCATATATAATTTTCATTTCCAAAATTATAGGTTATTATTTTATACTTTTCATCATTGTATATCTTACTGTTTTTTACACTAATCTATTCATTCAAAATTATGTTCCCAGTTTTTTTACAAAACTCCATCTGATACCAACTGTAAGGGACTGACCCCTGTTACCTAGTGATGATGCCTTATTTTTCTACATTGTAATATAAACATGGAATATGCATCATGAAGGACATATTTGTTTAGTATTTTTTTAAACAAGATACATATATAAGTTCGGTATTACCTTTTTGAAATGAAATAAAACATATAAATTCTTTTGAAACCATCGATATCAACAAGAATATCCCTAAAGTTTCTTAATAAAATACATCACATCCTAGAAAAAATAAAACATAAAAAGGGGTGAGTTCAAATTCTCATTAACTGAATGAAATATAGAATATGATATAATAATCATAAATATTAGGCATGGTGAATAACTAAAATCACATGCCTTTAAAAAATAAACATGAACATAATATGGAAGGAATAAGAGATGATTAAATAATTTCATAATGAAACATAATCATGTGTATTATATTAGTCAAATAACCACATGAACTATAATTAATTGTTTCATAGTGAGGGAATGAATAATGTGTGACATAATAACCATACTGTTAAAGACTCATACCATGACCATAAATAAACATTTTATAAAGGCATCGTGTCATGACCTAGTTTGTCTCGTGATACCTACCGATGCATCGAGGGGCTATAATAGGCCCTATATAAAAATTACTAATTTCAATTCCATCCTCATCTTAGTGGGTATAAACTTAAACATGATATAAATTCATATTGAAAATAAATTCTGAAATGTATATAACATTCTCCTAACATTAATCAAAGAAACTAACCATTCGATGTAAATTGGTGAATTGTTTTAAGACACCACATCTGTATTAAAACTAATCATAAAAAATTCTATTAAAAATGGCAGATAATATCATGAAATATTAATCCCAATAATACATAATAATCAATAGGAGTGTTGAAAAACATTAATATTCAATTATAAAATCATTGATTAATTATTGATATAAATACTATTTTAGTTTGAAATATGTGTTATTTTAGAAAATGCTTGGTGTAAATATAGAAGTTAATTAAGATAGTATATTCATAATAAAATTATTGATTTTTGAAATATAATGGTTTCTACAAATAGATTATATTGTGCTCTAGAAAATATTTAAGACTTTGAGAAATAAACATTAAATAGGCTTGTATTACGGGAATAATTTTTGAATGGAACTTTTAAAACATATAACTTCTCATAAATGAATGTAGGATTTTGTTTGGTACATATATTAATAAAATTATCTTTGAATATATTATGAGTACATATGAATAAATACTAATTTAAATTAGGTATGTACAGAATAGGGTTAATCCAAATGAAAATGGAGGATCGTTTAAAAAACACTTACCTTATGATTGAAGGTGTCCCTCGCATGATCTTAATGACCTGAATAATCCAATTTAGGTTCATAAATTAATAATTCCATAAACTGACATAAATTTAATTATGTGGTTATAAACATTTTAGGTTCATTCATGGCCTTTTATAGTTGAAGACATTCAATTTCATTGTTCAGGAATGTTTTATTCTTTAGTTTTCTTAATCACATTACTTATATTCTTATACGGATAAACTTTTCAATTGAGAGTGGATCTATGTAAAAGATGTTCACATTACTAGTGAAAACCAGAATATTACGTGTTTATAAAATTCTTTTTTTTATTGGGAGTGAAGATGAATCATTTTATAACAATTATTGACAATTGTTATGGTTAATTGTGTTTCAACATGACCATAATGTATATGGTCTTGCACGACCCCTAATGACATTGTGGTCCCACATGACCTTAAACTATACAGTCATGCAAGACCCCAAACTACATTGTGGTCCCACATGACCTTAAACTGTATGGTCATGCATGACCCCAAACTGAATTGTGGTCTAAAATGACTTTAAACTGTACGATACTGCATGACCCCAAACTACATTATGGTCTTACATTATCTAAAACTATTGGGTCCTACATGACCTTAAACTGTCCGGACCTACATGACCATAAACTGTATAATATCCCACATGACGTTAAATTGTATGTCGTACCGCATGATGGTAAACTATACGTCTACCTGTATGATGCCAAACGGTATGTCACCCCGCATGATGGTAAACTATATGTCTTCCTAAAATATGCTAAACTATATTTCATCTTGTATGAAATTATATTGTATGCCATCCTGCATGATGCTAAATTTTATGTCGTCCCACAAGACGATAAACTGTATGTTCTCTCGCATGACTTTAAACCATATGTTGTCATGCATGACGTTAAACTGTATATCATCCCGCATGACACTAAATTGTGTGTTGTCATGCATGATGATAAACTTTATGTTGTCCGCGTGATGCTAAACTGTGTGTCTTCCCAAATGACGTTAAACTATCTGTCATCCCACATGATGTTAAACTATATGTCGTCCCCCTGACATTAAACTGTATTTAGTCCCGCCTGATGCTAAATAGTATATCTTCACACATGATGCTAATTTTTTTCACCCCGTATGACATTAATCTGTGTTTTTCCCTTCTAGACATTAAATTACAATATCTATGTATGACTTGATTACTATCCTCATGGGATACGTAGGAATGCTCATATGCCTTGTCTTGAGTCCAACCCCAGTGTCCTCTTTGACTATCCCTCTGGTTATAGTTCTCTTGGAGGATCCAACATGGTGTAATATAAGGTTCTATCACACCACTCATGTCAGGATTATGATGATTTAACCATGTTCCCTCCCTGACTCTTCACTCCTCCCACGTCCTCACCACTTGGCATTAAACTCGATGGCCTTCAGAACTACATATGGCTTTATTCTCGTCCTTAATGGATATGTAGAAATTCATGGACACTTCATCCATATGCCTATCCCCAATCATTTAGACATCCCTTTGGGTTGAAGCACATGGTGTGGTATAATATTTTTCCCCCATCCATGTCAATTTCATAATGATCGTACCGTGTATCCCTCCTCCCTAAATATCCCCTCCTCTTCTACTACCCAACTGGACGTTAAGTTGCACGAGCACTTTTATTCTCCACACACACCATCATCTGGGATTTCATTATCTTTCATATCTGAAGGGACCCTAAATGGAAAGGATGCTCACCCCAAAGGCTCTCCTACCATTAAGGTCCAATTTCTATTAGTGTTTTGAATGACAAATTTATACATTTCTAGCGTTGTGAATATGGTCATCAATCAATGATCATTTTTTGGTCCAAATTCTAGCTAGCATGGTGTGGATGATATGTTTAGAATGTGGTAAATATCTATTCCTTGTCATTGTTATCACCCCCATATCTCCAAAAAATGGAGTGTAGTGGCTCATTCTGCACCACTGTCTCTTCAAACTTCATCCTGCCTCAGGTAAGTGAGTATTTCCAGCTTTCGGACCCTTATATGATGGGAAGACTCTATTCCTAATCATTTTTTCCCACACCGAGAATTGATTATGTGGGATTATGATATAAGGTAATGAAATACCCATATGATAGGTCATTTGGCTACAGTTGGCCAGGATGACCAGCCTCATGTCTGTTTCCCCTTTCAGCCCCCTATCTCGAGTTCTCATTTAAGTGTTTGCAGCGTGGTAGGGACTCATGTCCTTTTTAACGTAGGTCTATTTTTTCATGCGACACATCACCCCTTTGAGTCATCCCCCCCTTTTATCATCTTATCCACAATCACAGGCCCTTCTCTGTTTTGCAAGCCCCATCATTTTGGTTTCCATCATCTTCTATATGCAAAAAGACCCCCAAATGTCATGGATTTTCAAATCAAGGGATCTCCTAAAATTATGGCATAAAGACCTTGAGGATTTCAAGAGATAAATTGATAAAATTTCCATGTTGTGAATATGGTCAATGGTCGATGCTCAATTACATTCCCCCAAATTCTGGTAAAACAAGGGTGAATATTTTTATTCCAATCAGGATAATAGTTGTCCTCTGTCATCATTTACACATTGTGGTCTTCCATAAGAACGATGATTCACCATATCCACATATATTTCCCATGAATATGACATTAACTAGGCATTTACGGTATGAGTTCTATGACCTTATGCTAAGATCACCTTAATCCTCGCTGCGAGATAATAAACTACAAGATGGTTGTGACACTCTGTTTGTGGCACAACATCAGGTCCCTTGGCAATCTCACTCCCCTGGCCCATGTTCTTAGTTAGGATTTTATGGTGTGGTGTGGTATTATTTCTTCATTCACATCGGGTTACTCGTCGTGATGTACATGCCCCTCGTTGTGGTATCTTACCCTTATTTTCATCCTCTCTGCACGTTGATAAACTGCAGAACATACTAATCAGAACTATGTATGTCTTGATCCCCATACTTATGCGATATATAGTACCCCCCCAACATCTACAAATTGGGTCTAACAACATCTCTTAACAACCTACATATCATCATGGCTCCTTAGCTGGTGTTCTTTTAGGAGATGGGTAAATGGTGTGGTATGGACTCATGTCCTAATTCACACGGGGTTTATAAAAACCGCACGACATACCTCTCAATCATGATCACCCTTCACTCAATATCCCAGCATTTATCTTGTTAAGCCATTTGTTCTTATGTTGGGTCCCTTGGCCATATTCGGTGATTCAACAATTTATCAAGTAGTACTCTAGTTCAGACACTATTGTGTTGGATTCTACATGGACCAGCTTTCACCCATTTTTCATGATTTGTTTTCCCCTTCATTAGGGCATCCAATATCATTCACATCATAAGGGCCCCTAAATGGCATGGATGCTCAGCCCAAGGGCTCTCCAACCATTATGGGCCACGTTCCCCGCGATTTTGAACAAAAAATTGATACAAGTCTAGCGTTGCATATACGGTCAATTGTCGACCCTCATTTGTTATTACGATTTCAGGTTACATGATATGGCCGATGTGTTTCAAACATGGTCAATAGTTATCCTCCATCATCACGCCAACCTCTTCATGCCTTAAAATTTCTGTTACATGGCCCACGTCATTTTTCCACCCCCATATGTCCATGTGAAATTTCGACACCCTTGGAACTATCCGTCAGTGCACATTTTCACATTAGGAGGAAAATGTTGTGGTGAGGTGTTGTCTGGTTCTCCACACCGGCATCCCCTTTATGCACATCCCATATGTTGTAAAGACTCCATCTTCCCATGATTACCACACTGAATTTTAATCACATCGTCTTAGGGGCCGAATTTAGGTATTCCCCTACAAGGAAGTGTTCCTCTTATCCGTGGTCCGAGCACTAAGACCCTAAATTGTGATCTATTTATATATACCATATTTATAACAACGTACATATTGATTCCCATATTCATGGGATACGTAGGAATTCCCAGACAAATTGTCCCCATGTCCCACCCAATAATCTAAAATCATGTGCCCTCTCTTTTCGGCCCCAAGACCCGAACCCTTTTGGGAACATGTAGTGTGGAGAGTACGTCATCGGTTCTCACTCGCGTCGAGTTTTTCAATAGCCACTCCATGTTCCCCCTTTTCTTTTTTTATCTTGGTCTGAGTTCTATTACCATTGACAAAGTTCTCCCTACAGGAATTGTTTGTCCGGGTTGGCCACATTTCCACCCTATACACAATGCATTAAATCAATCCCCCATTAATGGCCCATTCTTTGATCAATAAGTTGGATGCATGAGCCTCTGAAAACTTTTCCTTGGAATGGGTCCCGAATTCCTTAATCTGATACGTCATTTTTGTCGAACTCAGATGCATTTTGAAAAATTTCCGAAGTGTTGAATTTTCCTAGAAACTTTCCCTAGTTCTTTTTACAAGCTTTTTGAGACCATCATTTGGATCCTCAACCTCTTCCTTGTCTGAATTGACCCCCATTACAACATGTTCTAATGCAAAATTTTCTTACCTACCATCGGGGGACAATGTCCCTGAGGATCCCAGAACAACTTTGAGACATGTCTTGTGTTTTGAACATGGTCAACAGTCGACCCTCATTTGACTTTCACCATTACAGGCTAACGCGAAATAGATTCTATGTTTCAAACATAGTCAAAAGTATCCCCTATCGTCACACCACCATCAATGTGGTTCATATCTCAAGCATCATGATTCACATATTTCCAATTCTGTATGTTCAAGTGGAATTCCAGTGTACCTGTCTTTACCACTTTGCGCATCTAGGTGCATCAAGTAGGCGGGTTGAAATTATTTTTATGTCGTTCACCTAGAGTCCCATCACCCCTAACATGTGACTTCAAGTGATAGAACAGCCCCATCACTACTCCTTGTTTCCGACATTGATCTTGAATCATGGGGGCTTAGATTTTTTTGTAGGATGTGTACTGGTACATCCATGCCACACATACCATTCTTCATCCTGTATGACATTAAACTTCATAATATAACTATGTGAGGCTTGATTCCAATCCAATTGGGGTAGGTTGGAACACCTGTGAACTTTGCCTCGGGCCCTTCCTAAACTTCACTTTTTATCCCTTGATCTAAAGAACATACTCCGGGGATACGTGGTATGCTGCAGACTCCTTATTTCCTCATTCACGTTGGTTTTATAGCCACCACTCCACAAACTCCCTTTATGGGATCATCCATTCCATTCCTCATCCTATTGTATGATGTTAAACTGCACGAGTCGATATGTCCTCAATGCATGACACTAAATTTCTTGTTCTACCCTGAACAAGCTCAGGTTTCCCCATGTTAATCATGGGATGCACCAAATTTATTTCCATAGAGGATTTCCACTATTATTGTTGGACGTCGACCACATCTTGCTTAAGACTATGTTTGTCTTGATTATCACCCTCATTGGATATGTAGCGATGCCCATGTGTTTCGCCTTTGTCCCATCCCTATTTTCATTAACCCTTCTTCCCCTGGACCCAATCATAGTTCATATTGTATGACATTTAAAATATGTGCATCATCCTCATAGTACAAAATTTATACTACGTTCCTATTATCGACATCCGTGTAGCGTGAAACTAGAGATCATTCCAGGTCCTTACCAGAGAGGTCCTGCTCATAAGTATGTTTTTCCCTGATCAGATAGATACACCCACCTAATGTGTTTCCACCACAGTGGCATGATTTCAAGTGTGTTGGACTCCATTCTAACAACCTATTACTCCACACACGAAACATTTCATGACCTTTTCTCAAACCCTCATCCTCTCTCACATCTAAAAGAAACCCCTAACAGTTTGGATGCTCGGCCTATGGCTTGCCTAATGTCCTAGGAAAATGTTCTAGAAGAACATTGGATAACGTTTTGAGTCAGGCATTGTGTTTAAAATATGGTCAACAGTCATCCCTCTCTTGTTATCTCCATTTTAGGCTAATGCAACAAGGATTCATCATTTTGAATGGGGTCATCGTTCATTGCCATGACAGCCCACAGTGTTCCAAATTTGGGTTATTTGGATTCACACATTCCACTGCCATATATTCAGGGTGATTTCAAATGCCCATGGCGTTACCCATCTCATGCACTTGAGCGCATTGGGAAGACAACAAACCGATTGTTCTAAGGCCTTCTTCTGCCAGTCATGCCTCTCCCTTGCATCTCGAAAATATGGATTGGTTGTTCAAAACCCAAATATGTGAATCTTAGTTTTCACTCTTAAATTCCGATTGAATGACAAGGTTCTAATCCCATTGATTCATGTATAGTGCACCACCCACATGATATTAGGGTCTAATCATCGGATCTTCCATAAATATAATGGATGTGCAGTAGACAAAGAATGAATAATAGAACACTTTCATGAATCTATCATGAATAGTCAAAAACATGAATGTATATTCAAAAGATTAATGTGTAATTGTTCTCGAATATCAACCCCTCCCATAGACAGGTTGACCCTGTCAAAAGAGAAATGTAGCTCTGCCACCCTCTGGCTCATGGGGTCCAGGATTCACTGTCTCCTATTCAATTCACACACCTCTTCATCAGTGATGAGGCATAGTTCGTCAACTGCGATCCGGGGAAACACTTCGTTGGTTCGGATAATGGTAATCTATTCATAGGCTTGCTTCATGTGCTCTTCGACCTCTTCCAGTTGGGACTTCTGCCATGATATAATATCTGACTACGTGCTGAGGGAATCATAATGTTCATCTTCCTAGAAGGGCAGCTGCTGAATCTTGTTTTCTGTCTCTTGCTTCCAATTGGAGTTCACTGCTTTTCACCACTACCAAACAACACCATGTCCACAGTCACACTCTTGCATATTCTCTGCCATGAGATATCATATGATCATGTAGGGATGATAGACATCCACTCACCCAACGCATAGTTCACGCAGTCGCAAACGAAGTCTCCCCATCTAGTCTATCCCTTGTGCTTGAGAGGTTTCAATGATAAAGCACTTCATCAGCATCCATGACTGAAGGAGAACTGTATTGTTGTCCTATTAATTAGAGGGAGTCTCATCTGAGTCCATGGTGGTGGTAGGTTTATACGACAAAAATGTCCCCATGATTTCATCTATAAGGTCTACATGTAGTATCTGATTGGGTATGGAAGGACCCATACTATCTGGTCGATCTTAATCATCATATCCCACCTCGATAATTTCATTCCATGCCCTGCTAATGGTCCTTCAAATGATCGAGAGCACCACTGGTTGGTTAGTCTTGATATCTACCTCAAAGACCACCAGATTTTTCCTGGGAAGCCCCCCCAGGTGTACCAACCAACCTCACCAAGGCCTCCAACACCTTTTGAAGAACTGTGCATTCCTAGAAGTGTAGGGTTGTCAGATAAAGTGATCGATGGCTATCAATCATGAATTTTTTATATGATATTTATAGAGATCAAATTGGAAGTCTCTCTCTGGGGTTGTTGCCATTGGGGGCCCGAGACACAACCCTCCGTATATTGATGGAATGTCTGAAGACTCCAAGGGACCAACCTTTGGAGTCTTGGCCATGCTAGACATGTTAATCGCCTTAGTTGTGGCGTAGATCCTGAAGGCCCCACATCTTCATATATTGGGGGGCCAGAAAAGGTTCTACATATGGGGCCCTCGTGCAGAGTTCAATATTTGTGAGGGTCCAATGCAACCTAGAAGCGGATCCTGGGGAAGGGACTCAGGAATTTACCTTGAGAGCATCTCCAAAATCATCATGTTCTGGGTCTGAATCACAAACTTCACCATCCTCCAAAAGGTTCCCTATACCAGCCTCCTCCCCCTAGAAGGACATGTCTAATTCTTCGAGCAATGGGAAGAGGTCCCTCATTTCAATAGATGGCTACTTCTAAGGGGTCATGCAATTCAGAAACACCTTCTCATGATCTATTATTAGCTGTAGGGAACCCTACGAGTTCACGAAATACTCCAACTCGTCCTGATATTGCTCCGCCTCTACCTGTGATACTACAAATCCGGCCCTGACGGGGCCTATCCTCGACTAATCCATCCCGAGACAATTCATGTTTTTCCACATCTTGGATGGGCCGTGGAATTTCTTGTTGACATTCCTGATGTCTCAGGCCTCTTGGAAGAAATCATTCTCTAGAATGTATATATGTCACAAACACTCCCGTGAAGTTGGTGTGGATATTCATTTAAATCATGTTGGTGGCCACCCCTCCAGATAATTGTGCTCTTCTGGGACTGCCATGTCATCTTCCTCTACTGGATCTGATGCTGATGCCTCCCCCTCAACCGGTGTGGGAATCACTACCACGAAAACACGAACACTGTGGGATGTGATTTCCGTCGTTTGGCCATAACCTCAGGATTGGGGAGGCACACCATAATTGGCCCAAATGGTTGGTTTTTTCCACATCTCCCTCTGGTAGTCCAACTCCCTTATTTTCCCATACTTTTTTCACCAACCAAATGATGGTTTTGGGTAAAATCAGCTCATACTACATCTTCACATATACATGTGTGTAAAAGTGTCATGTCCACCTCATCAAGCATGGGTTCTTCTCATAGAATTCCTCTCAAGTAGACCAGTATGTTCAATCACTACACACACATGAATTTCCTTTCATATCTATGTAGGGTGTACAATTCACAAAGGGACTCGCGGTCCACCCACGCCAACAAGACCCCACCCTTGAAAGGCCATGATATAGGATGAGTGCTCCTCTGTTCCATGTCCATAATTAGTGAAATAACCCGTTGGCAATGAGAACATGTAAAAATTGAACTCCTCTACCTACAGACCATGTTCAGTAACGCCTGCACCGTTAGCATGGTTGGAAAGCTCCATTCTGCATTCAAAATGGCTGGGAAAAAATTTGATTCTGGATGGGGGATCGGTTATGGATACTCATAGTTACCTCTATCATCAACCACTATCCACCCATACAGGATATGGAATGGCCCACATGTTCTCTGAGGATTCTTCCCTTCACTGGTGTGCCACAACATCTGGTATAGTTTTGAGAGCATTGGGATCTAGAGGTTGACCCTCCCTCTTGTCGAAAATATGGATGCCATGAAAAATGTTCTTGGTCGCCCGCCCATGTTTGAATATCTCATTAGTAAGATTCAACCACGGATGAGTGCTGCATTGAATGAATCCAACCTGACTATTGGCTGCTTCTCAGTGATGACGCTGAATCCCTAGGTTTTCCAGTGGATTTCATCAATGTGCCCCCAGGACGAGCACTTTATGCCTCATTGGTCCCCCATTATGAAAGATCAAGGCCTCACCAGAATGTTCTTATCTTCTGGAGAGTTCACGAACTGCTTGAATAACCATTTTTTGTGGACATCCCCTCACTGACTGCATTTCCTCTCCCAATACTAGGTTCATCAATGTCCTCGCCAACGGTAGAATTTTTTTCGGATCCTCCCATGCACCTATAATAGGGAGAAAATCATAATACATCGTCCCTAGTATCTGGACCCTTGAGATCTAATTTACATTCCATAAACTAATGTCGACATCTACATGGTGCAAATGGATGGTATTGGTCCTCAGGGACCATCTGCTCAGCAAATCTGACATCTACCGCTTCAGCTAATAGATGTGGAATTGGGAGGCACAAGACACGTCATACAGGCCCAATAATCTCAGCTATACCCCGAATTCCTTGAACAAGGAACCAACCCAGTAGTCCCATGCCCTATCATCTAAATGTGGCTACCCTGGTGCAAATTCCACTCATCAAACCAGCCCTATCTTAGGATCATCAGAGCTAACATTAAGATGATGTTATACAAAGGGGGGATGTTTGCAGCTGTAGTTCCACCCAATCAATGTCTTTCAAATGATTGTACAATCAATTAGCGTTGATAGGCATTAATCCCTCCCGGTCATGGCCATCTGCGGACTTAAACCACTGGCAGAGCCATGGAGTTCTCTTGAACAAGTAAGATGGCTCATCCATGCTCACTTTTGGAATGAAGTCATCATTCCTCAGTCCAAATACATACATTATCAGCCTCTTATACAGTGGATAGTCTATTTGGACTTCCAACAACAGTGCCACCTGTGAGTTATTGTCAGAATTTCTCCACACAAACTCCCATATACCTGAGCTATCTATTATCTCCTCCCTCAGGGTAGCATCAGTGAGGACCCCCTGGACGCCTCTTTATGAGCCATTAAATTTTTGGGTTTTTGTGTTTTTTTTTCTTGGTTCGTATATCTCTTTCTCGGAGATTCTTCAGAGGGGTAACTTGTGAAGATTGTTCACAAATCCCTACCTTGGATGTCAGACAGAAGCCACAGAGCGCACTGTCGTAAATTCAAAAAAACTCGATGTGTGCCATGAAGCGTAAGGTCTGATTCGTGGAGTGAAATTACATAGTCCATAGAGCATCACAAATCGAGAGTTCAAAAATCAAAAATTACGGAGATGATAATGTACAAAAAAGAGGTCAGACATCCATATTTAAAGGCGAGGACCCCTGGTGCTTCGTAGAAAATCCGACCAAGGCCATCATCATGGCATGTTCAGCTTGTACATCACCCCTCCTAATCCCGAACCTCTTTTGCGAGTTAGCATCTTGTTGGGTAGGGTAATTTTGTTGATTGAACCTTATACATTGAAACACTCATTCTCCTAAGCTCTCTGTCTGGGGTGGGGGCATCTGTTGGCACCAAAATATCGGAAGAACAAGAACAAATAGAATGCCTAAAGGGTTGCCTCGCAAATCATGTTCTGGAAGCCCTTGCATCCCCATGACTGGTGCAATGGTTCCCCTCTATGAAGGCTTCACTGATCAAGGAGGTTGGTGGCTCCGCGAGCCACATTGAAATTTGATAACCCACCACGGAGCACGGAATACGGAGGCTACGTGATCCCCTTGGACTTTTGTGAACCCGCCACCGAGCAAGGAGGCATGAGGCTCTATGATCCCCTTTGACATTTGCGAACCCATGGTGGAGCAAGGAGGAGAGTTGATTCGTGATTACAACAAAATTCCATGTGTCTTCATGCCTAGTGATCTCTGCTTCGTGACGCCTCTTGACTGTAAATACCAGGCTCCCCTCGAGACCAAAGGACAAATCCTATGACCTTTATCCTTCTTATCACCGAAATCATGATGCCAATTCTGCTATGCGAACCATTATCTCACCATGGTACTTTAGCTTCATTATATGCCTCTCCCTTGGTTTGAGTTTAGCCCCTCTTCAAAGAAGGAATCCCTTCGCGGAGACCACTGGCCTCTGAGAAGGAAGGGGATCCCCATGGGGACTCAGGTCATCATGGGGCACTTATTCTTTGTGAAGTAACCTCTATGAACATGTGATCACAATGCTATGGCAGGGTCTCTGTGCTTCGTAATGCACAATTCTTCGCAACGCTACTCTTCACAGGGGAACCCTTACATTGTGAATCCCTTCTCCGAAAATGCCTTCCCACTTCGCAAAGTACCTTCTATGTGCACCAATTCCCTATACCAAGGCAAGTCCAATTCACTTCTTGAAGCATACCCCTTCGTGAAGCCCCTCCAGTACATGGAGCACCGGAGCTTCCTGAGGATTCAACTTGTGAACCCCTTTGCTCCACAACTCCTTTTCCCGTGTCACCCTCCATGTTTGTATGAAGTGATTTCAATATCCCTTGGGTGGTACATCCAGTTATGTTGCTTCACCTCTTACTTCATCACATAGGCACACTAACAGCTATTACTTCATTGCATAGCCACGCTAACATGGAACCCTCAAGGGATCGCTATACAAAACCCTCACCCCGATGTTGCTGATTCCTTCCCTTCCATAATGGTGGGTGGGTACCAGTTATGTACGTCCTATGGGTGTAGATACAACCCGCGTCGTCTGAGATACAAGATGTTAAACCAAAATGCACCATCATCACCACCATATGATGTTAAACTATGACCCTTCCCCGAGCATTATACACGAGGTGCCCTGTCTCGGTCATTTTATACACTCAATGGTCTCTAAGGGAGTAGGATCATTCCACACATTGAATTAGTTCCCCTTTATCGGGGCGATGTATGTCCATGGGGAAAGTGAAGCTACCTTGGTGTAAGGCGCAAGCCTTTTTTGAGAGAGGAAGCCTCTTTGATCCTCCTATCTTCTTCCTAGAAGAAGACCAATGATGGGGGGATGGGAACCAGAGACCTCCATTTTTTTTATCATAATCCCTCTTCCATTGGGAATTGTCCCCACGAGGCTGTCACCCTAGAGTAATCCTTAATCTCTATCTCCCTAAGCTACTAACCATGTGTATTCCCCTATATCCATTTTGTACCTATAACCATGTGTAATACCCACTCCACTTCCCACGAATGCACCATTCACGACGTGATCGTCATGTATTTTCAACCTCTTGATTCTCACACTGAGCATGACTCACATGGGTTTATACTAAGCAGTGAACATGACATCCCTCAGGCTGCCCAGAGTGTCAGTCCCACATGATTCTGAACTACATGGTCTTTGATCATTAATGGGTAAAGTTATATAGGAAGCCTCCATTAGGTTCTATCCCACCATCTATTGGCCATGACCACCTTATTTTCGGTTCTCCAAGTCCATTTTTATATACGTGGACATTTACCATTCCCAAGGTATTGTACGTAGTATGCCTCCCTGAGATTCAATCCCAACACCATCCATTGGTTCCAACCCACCATCATGTTGGTTCTCACTCTTAAACTACGTATTATTTGATCCTTACCAAGGAATGGTATGTATAAATCCTCCCTGAGGTTCAATAACAACATTATCTGTTGGTTTTGACACCCCTTCTGGTTAGTTTCCACTCTTTATGAACTATGTGGGCTTTGATCCTTGCCATGGAAAGGTACGTAGGAAGCCTCCCTGATGTTCAAGCCCAACACCATTAAAAGGCTCTAACCCCCTTCACATCAGTTCCCATTCCTTAAGACTATGTGGACTTTGATTGATTCTGATGCAAGGAATGTAGGAAGACTCACTAAGGTTCAAGCCCAACACCCATTGGTTCTGACCCCACTTCATGTAAGTTACCACTCCTTATCAACTACGTGGACATTGATCCTTTCCAAGTAAATGTACATAGGAACCCTATATGGTTTTCAAGCACTACCCTTATGGGTCCCGACCATTTCACTTTAATTATCCCCCATCCTTTATGACATTAAACTGTACTCCCCTATTTGTCTCGTATGAAACAAAATTGTACCCTATTATGTGGAATGTCGTTTCCATCCTTATTCAGCTATAAGTAATTTCCAACCTCATTCATCTGTAATCCATTGTCATCCCTATTTGGAGGTAATCCATTATCAACCCTATTTAGTTGTTAGCCATTGTCAAACCCATTCAACTGTAAGCCATTGTCAACCTAATTCTGTTGTATGCCATTGAAGTCACCAAATTGTCAATAAGATGTTGATGTCCGCAATCGACAGTATGTCACCGTCAGACAAACTATTTGGTCATTTATTCCCTTACATTAGGATAGGTTAGAAGCCTTGATGTGGTTTGATCCCATCACTCATGTCCCATCTCAAAATATCCCTCGATCCCATGTGACCTGAGAAGATCTTTCCCCATCATGGATGATTTATTTTTTCTGGATCCCATCCATGAATCCATTCTCACAGGCCGCCTCCTCTGGTGTCGCATCACCCCACCGAACAATGTGGGCATAGATTCCATGCCATGGAGATACATATGATGTATGTTTATGGATCAATCCCAACATCACCATCATCCTCACGTCGGTTCCATATCATTCTCCATCCAGTCCACTTAACCATTAATTAACCATCTGGATTCTTACACATGCTGCCACACCCCGGTGGGATAATGCCACCTCTTTCCCCATTCCCTTTAACAACAATCAAGTAAATAAACATGTGTTAGCCCCAATATCAGTGACTCCCCTAGGGGTCACACCCATCTTATCTACTGTAGTTAGTGTCATGATCAATCTGATTTTTGTCCGCTAGACACTATACTCGAAGCATACCTTAAGATAATCATGGGAAGATGATAAAAAACATCAGATACATGCATAAGGCATATAATTCCTTGTATTCGATGTGTGATAAATCGGGCATATGTACCCTTGAGAAGCCCCATAATAAATGGAATAAAACCAGATGCGTTATTGTTCTAGCATCCCGACACGCCAGTGATGTCCAACATGGCTACTCCCCCAACAGAATGAGGTTTCCCTGAGCGGACCCCTTTGAATGTCTCAACAGAAGTAGTATAATTATCTGGAGTCATTGAAGACATAGAACTAGGAAGTGTTTCATGAAAAATGTCTTAGTATATAAGGGAGAACTAGAATAAGTGATGTGTCCCAAGGAGGAATCCACAAAAAGGATGAAATGACATCCCATCATCCGATTTCAATCATGGAGTAAACGTCCCTGAATAAGGGACTAAAGAACCCGCCATTGAAATGAGAGATTACCGGGCAACGACTATGTGTCCTCGATAGAGAAATGCATGTGCCCTGACGAAAGCGTCAACAACATGGGGTAAACTAGAACATGCCTCTTCCTGGATATGGTAGTCAACACTAACCCAAGATCAATAATGTGTTATTTTCCTCTATAGATTGGATGGAGAATATAATCATAGTAATATTATTATTAAAAAACTTCATTATTATTAACATACTATGAAAATTTATTATTATGTTTATGATATTTGTAAAAAAATATTAATAATAAAATTATAGGTATTATGTAATAAACCCTTCGAGACCTTTCACATTCTCTTCGATGTATCATTAGTAATGAACAACATATGATGTCTTCTGGTGACCAAGGTATTCAGGTAGTTTAATGGAATTTTAGGAGAGTAAAATTTTTATTCAGACCAAGGAAATTTCAAAGAGTAAGTATTCATTATAGTGGGTAGTATTGATTCCTTTTATAAGTGTTAAATTAGTACATTAGTGAACACCCATTTTTTTAAATAATTGAATGTCACTATTCAATGAATTTTTTTTCAAATATCATGATTTAATATTTTTAAGGTCATATATATTAAATAAATCACCCACCACTCATTTTCGCACATGTCTCAATTCATTTAAAACTTTTTTAACATAGTTAAATACTTTTTTATTGTATTAGTTCTTAATTTTTTATAATATAAAGTTACTATTGTATTTATATTTTTATTTCATCAACCTAAATTTATGATCCATATATCTAAATAAAATTTTACTTAATTTTAATTAATTTTAATTAATTTAAAATAAATCGATTAATATAGACAAATATTGTTTTTTGGAAGAAATTTGTTTTCTACCTTATGTGTTTTTAATGTTATTTTCTTTTTACTACCAATTTAATGAGTTTTCATGTATTTATATATTAATATTGTAATTATATTTTTTTTTTATAATGATTTAATTTATTTGATTATATAAAAATTATATATTTCTAGTAAAACCATTTATTGAATATATATTTTTTATATTGATCGAGGAAATTAACATTAATCCCAATAATAATTTCTTTT
Source organism: Viscum album (assembly GCA_963277665.1). Lineage (NCBI taxonomy): Eukaryota > Viridiplantae > Streptophyta > Magnoliopsida > Santalales > Viscaceae > Viscum > Viscum album. The sequence goes on from OY728157.1 coordinate 604,413,248, forward strand.
TCAAAAAAGAAATTATCCACAATATATAATATGAATTTGAAGATGTAGATATTACATATATATTTCTTAATTATATAGAATTATTATGAGACTGTGATAATTGATTCCATGTGATTCCAAGACATAAAGTTCCTGGAATGATCCGTCAAAAAATGTTTTTCATTAAATATCAGGCGTGAACAGTTTTCCATAAAATGTGGAAAAAATCAAAAACCGTAACCAGAATAAGAAATCTGAGGGAACCATTACGTTCAAGATGGTGGGTTTATACTAGATGTAACTTATATTTTGTCGGTGTATGCCTCAATTAGAAGAACCAAAAAAATGCATAATGATAAATAAAATTATTATAGAAAATCATTTTATTTTTTAAATGTTTATAACTCACGAATGGTGACTCAGATTAAAAATATGAGACCACTAAAAAACTTCTGATGGTATTATTTACATAGGAAAATCATAACATTGGTCGGTGGGGGCCAACCATGGAATTTAGTTTATGGCCATAAATAAAATAAATATGTTACATTTATTTTTCTTTACAATCCTTAAAACACCTAAATGAAAACTCAGATTGAAAATTTTGGAGTATCGTTGATCTCGTGGGTGCATGATCCCCTTTGGAGGATCCTAACCTCGACCGATGTCAGTAAAGGGTGACTGTTTATAATTTTTAAACATTTTTTAAATTGCGTTCAGTAAACATGTGTGTCTTGATTTATATCTCTTGAACATGTGCTGAAATTAAAAATATGAGGGCACCATTGAATTCACTATGTTGAGATTCTCTTAAGTTAAGAATACCTTCATTCAGAAAGGTTCAGATGAAAAATATAATTATTGGACACTACAAAAAATAATAAAAGTCTAAAAGTTGTTAATTTTTTTCCAACAATTGAGGAATGAATGGTGGGACCATATAGTAAAGTTAGGCTTGAATGGGAGTCATTTAATGACATGACCTTTGGTTGAATAACCACAATAATTTTAGATTTTAATTGAATATTGAATGAGGTTTATTAATGAACCACATTAATGAAAATAAACAAGGGAGGTTCTATTCCCCTTATTTCAAAAAATCTTTGGGATGGGTTTTAGATACCCCTGAGAGGAACCTCTAACAGAATATTGGGGACGTCTTATTCCAATTAAGAATAGAGATTCGACGACTCTCATTGAGGATTCGATCCGGAGATTGTTGAACGTCAGTGAACACTCTTTGAATGTAGACCCTTATTCATCATTTGTAGCGTCTTATAATGAGTTTCAGGAATGAGTTTGTTTTTTTATTTCTATGAGTTTATGATTTCATCTTTTCACGATGATGTGTCAACTAATCCCTTGTTATAATGCTAACACAAAGAACGTGTGCCTAACTGAACAAGGCCTAGACCCTCCTCCATTCTTAGTTTGGTAGTGTTCCTTATAGGTGACTGAAAAACAAGGATGAAAGAAAAAACCGGGTTCCATGCAGTGTAGGTGACAACTCAGGAGTCCCATAGGTGCAGAAATGAATGAAATTAGACCAACGGAACATCACGGGTGGCCCATGGATAATCCGCCGGTGCAGCATCACCGGTGTGGGGGTGCCCTAAGGCTTAGGGAGGACAAAGGGAGGGGGTGGCAGCTAAAAATTTCCAATCACGATGAAGTGGGTGGTGAACAATGGCTTCACGCCACGGAGGAGGGCCGCAACTCTGAAACATAGTGGAGGGAATACCCTCGCCAGCTGGTCCAGCTATTGATTGGTCCACACAGACTACTCATGTGGAATGGTGCCAACTGGAACCGATTATGGTGGAACCCGAAAGGACATAGTCTGTAAGGGAGGGGAGCGCTCCCCTACAACCAGCTGGTGGGCCAGACCCAGCTAGCGGGCCGCACCTAGTTGGTGGGACGCGACTAGCGAGCGGGCCGCACCCTGACGGGTGGGCCGAGCTGATCCAACAACCCAGCAGGCCAGCTTCGTGGCACTGCAAGATTTACCATGCCTAGTCGGTTTTGGCCGGGCCCTGCTGACCGGGTCGAGCCAAACCCGGACCCCGTTTAGCCCAGTTTCTCTTAAAGGGTTTTCCTCTAAACCAGATGAATGTTTGATGAAACATATATGGCTCAAGAACCCTTAGGCTGAAGTGGTGCATATTAGATACTTGATAAGGTTTTGGAAAATGTGGTTGTATGGACAGGTTGGATCGGACTCGAATCGAAACGAGGCCCTGATAATAAAATGCCAAAAAATATAGACATGATGTCTGATTGATGCATCCTCTATTTCATTGGAAACTTATTACATGGAGATTTATTGGATTATTTCATCGTGGGACATCATGGTGGTTGAGATGCGACCGATAATATTTGGATAAGTTCCAATGAATACACATATGCACCATGTGTAGGGAACTTTTGGCTGGCTGCTAAGAGAAATACAACCCATTGTGTATTAGCATCAGAACAACCCTATGTGGATCAACAATAGTACAACCCAATGAGGACCAGCCATAGAGAGGCAAATAACGGATCAATTATATAAAAACCTATGTGGATCAGTGATTTACAACCATGTGTGGATAATGACTTACGACCCTGTGTGGATTGACGACTTACGACCTTGTATGGATCTCCGACTTACAACCTTGTGTGGGTCGACAACTTAAGAAATACGGTGGATTGATAGTAGCATGACCCATCGAGGACCAGCCTTAGATAGGCCCATCGTGGATCACCTACTTACTACCCTATGTGGATTGATGGATTATGGTACTGTTTGTATTAGTGACTTACGACCATATGTGGATCGAAGATATAACAACTTCTTCATGGTTCACCCGTGGAAATTTTTAGTGGAATATGATGATTTAGCATTATGACTAATCATCATTATTCATGTTATTCAATTTATATTCCTATTTTGAGCTTATTATTTTATTTAAACATTTTTATTGAGATCATTTATTGTGGTTTTTTTGTTTTTCGATTCTTGGAGACCATCGAGGGTTGTTGGTTCACCGATGTGTATTGTTATACTCACCCATGCATAGGCTTTTCCCAAAAATTGTTGTGTCTTGTATAGAGGACATACATCTTTGACTGATATTTGGGATCCATCACTATATGGTTCTCAGAGATGATAGACAAATGTGGTGAGCGGCATTGGCGATGAACGATGAGGAGTAACTACCCTTCAGGTAGATCCTTGGAGGATGAACTCCGTAGTAGTTTTTCATTTCCATTATATTTTTCTTTTAGTTGGGTTTTTATTTTTGGATTATTATCCTAAAGATAACACATTTACTAGGAATAGTTATACTATGTGGTTTTACATTATTTGTGTTCTTGGTCTGTGTGTTAGAAGGATTAAAGGAAATGCCTTCCCATTTTAGGGATAAGCCTTTATGGTGTTATTCGCTAACCCCTGGCCTATGGAAGGTGGACATAGGGTACTCACGTCACTGGCCCTGGGGGACGGGTAATGACAATGTGGTATCAGAGGGTGGTCGATTCTACCAGAAGAACTAAGAGTCTGCATTTTCAATGGGGTAAATAGTGTTAAAAGTAATATGTTCGGATTTCAGTCTAGGGAGTCCAGTGTTGGTGCGTTGGCCGACGTATCCATACACCAGGACCATGAATTCTATTTTCCGACTCGGTACATTAAAACACTAGTTCCATGTGTTTTATATTTTTTTCTGTTGATCCCTTTTTTGTCATCTCACTAGGAATAACTTATTGATTGTGGTTCATCTTGATTATCTTATAAGATGCCTCCACGCATACAGCCATCTGGGATTTCTATGTGAGACCATAAGGATGGTCCACAAAGTGATGAGACTTGAGTACAAGAATTTTTTCCTTAGATGGTACCTTCAGGCTATTTCCAAACGATACCACTACCTGTTTATCATCAATAACTACCCAAACTACCAGTATTGGACACATGTAGGCTATGTGACTTAAAAAAAATTCACTGACAGATACCCCTCAGGTTCTATGGTGATACCAATATCCAAGCTACTATGTACTAGCTTGAGGTGGTGACTGAGTTTCCATATAGACATGGAATCATTATATCAGATGGAGGTCCTGGTTGTTAGCATTCTACGTTTCTCAGTAGGGCGATGACATGTTTACATTACACCATTCTTACGAGGAGGTGACATTTCCGTGGACATAGCTTGAGAAACCTTCTCAAATAAGAGGTATCGTTCCAGGAAAATCTAAGGGGAATGTGTTCCCAAGATCATATATAGCTTCTACATGACTTCATGTTTGTATCTGAGTATTCATAGAGGAATACGACCATTATTGGTACTCGATGAATATGATATGACCATTGGTTCAAAGCTCGGAATTCCGAGCAAGAATATTTTAGTGACATGCGAGCCACCAATATTCCTCTGACCATACCTAATTAAGTTAGTATTATATATAGAACCTTAGTGGTTTAATGTTCTATGGTTGAGCAGATACAAAAAATGATTGTTAGCTGTGGTAAAGAAGGAAACTAACGTCAGTCTTAGAGGATTGGATGTGTGAAATGTTTCGATAAGAGGAATTGATAGGGATATATGAATATGTAGGGCATCAGACATGGAAGTGGATCTAGGAGAGTAGTGAGAGGTGGAATACATATCGAAATAATACAACCACTATCCAAATGGGGCCCCTCTAGGATCAAGAAGTTGGAGGATAGGGGGAGGAATTAGCTACATGTGGTCAAAGATTGTGACCCAAGGGCTCTGGAAATCATTTTTGGTATGGTATGTGTCTACTAATAGCTTCTTTTTTAAAAACAATAGGTATTAATCATTCATTCTTGTCACTAATCTTGTTCAATACATAGAGTTTCATGTTAAATCAATGAATTGACCCATTTTTTAGGAGATACCTATGGCAGGAGACTCGATAATCAATCCTATTCCGACTATGTGATCTGGCCTATGAGGTGAGAGTTTTAGTTGGATCTTCTTGGTGGACGAATCAAGGCCTTATGACTTTAGTTTTGGTATGGATTGGAAATCCACAGATCATGCCCAGATAGACAGTTTTTGGCAAAAAGGATCTTCTATATCTACAGCGTTGGAATGGGGATTTCTTTGGTCAACGAAAAATGAAACCCATACTATACAAGATATACTCATGCATAAGTTAGTGCAGCCGATCACCATTGTTTTAGCCAGCCTTACCCTCTTTTAGTTGGCGTTTTGTGTTTTCAATTCCAAATAGTAGTGGAAGAGTGCGGGAACATAATTTCAAATGATGTTTCCAGGATTACATCTCTCCAATGAGAGGTACTTCTACATCATCTTAAACCCAAGCATGACACCAATATCTAAAAATTCCTATCAGATGGCTTTGAGGAGCTCTGTGAGTTATGGGTACAATTTAGAGAACAATTTACTATCCATTTTTTTCACAAGAGATTAAGGTATAGCTTATCATAGACATACCTGATCCTATGAAATTGATGATGGTTTGAGTTCCACGAAGACGACTAATTTGAGATAGTCTACACTTTTTGGGAATGGTAACTTTGTTGCAGACACACTAAGTATGAGGTATGTGTTACAATTGCTGAGTGAGGCAACAGAGTAGCTTGCAGCATTATAGATATCATTCATGGATAGTGATTAAGCATCATACCTCTATTCCATGACTAACACTCCCCCACTCCATCGGCGAGTATGGGAGGCACAACTTGGGGACATTGACTATGAGGCCAGAAGTGCTCAGAAATCCTCAAGAAGGGATCTAGAAGTATTTTTTGAATGTGGGGAGTATGCCATCCTTTCATAGGATGCATCGTGGTACCAGTGAAGCTTAGAGAAGAGGTGTTGAGGGAGTTCCACACATTCCCTTTAGTAGTACATCATGGTGTGGAGAATATGTACCATGACTTCTAGCATCTTTAATAGTGGGTAGGGATGAAGAAAGCAGTGGCATTGTTTTTTCACGATGCCCAACTTGACAACAAGTGAAGGTCGAGAACTAGTATCCGGACGGCTTGACACAGCCATCTGTGGTTCTAAGGTGGATGTGGAATGATATAACCATGTTAATTGTGAAAGGTCTATGATATATTTCTAGGGGCCATGATTCTAGCTGGGTGATCTTTGAACGACTTTCTAAGGTGGACCACATCATAACTATTTGAGTGTAGGGATAAGTAGAGGTCATGGAAAGTATCTACCTACATTAGATTGTACGAATTCATGGGGTACCATGGATTATTGTCTCAGATCATGACAGTCGTTTTACATCCTGTTTTTGGAAAAGATTGAAAGATGAGTTCAGGACATAGCTACTCTTGCACAGAGCCTTTCAACCTCAGATAGATGGTTAGATTGAGTGAGCCATACAGTCCATAGAGGACTTGATTCATGCATGTGTCCTGTTTTTTAGTCACTGTTGTAATGAACACCTACCACTGGAATAGTTTATGTACAAAAATAGCTATCATTCTTTCGTTGGCATGCCACTTTTTGATGCCTTGCATTGGTGGCCTCACATATCACCTATTTGTTGGAAAAACCCTGGGGAGTCTACAAACTGGGGTCTAGAGTTGGTAAGGGATACCAATGAGAAGGTAAATATCATCCATAAGTGGATGAGGACTACAAATAGCACACCTAATTATAATATCTACAGGTTAAAAAGTCCATTGGAGTTCGAGGAGTGCGACCTTTTTTTTCTTTCAGGTACCACCCAAAAGGGGATTTTATAGATTTGGATGGAGTACCTTGTTATTACTGAGGTTTAAAGAACCTTTTCAGTTTATGAGTGGAGTGGGCATGGTCACATACCATCGAGATCTTTTTCCACATATGTATTGATTGCAAAATGTTCTTCACATGGGGCAGTTGAGGAGGAACGTACATGATCCATCGCACACCATCTACTGTTTAGATATGGATCACGATGATGGGGAAACATTTGCAGATTTCTTAGTAGAGATTTAATATCGACATGATCAGGTCCTCTATGGACTGTCGATTCCTCTAGTGTGAGTTTAGTTGCAACATTGGATCCTCTAGGAGAGTACATATGAGCTGGAGGCTCATATTCTTGCTTCGTACCCCACTTGTTTGATTGGAATTTTTTTCTTTTGGAGCTGTAAATCCCTAAGGTGGAGTGAATGTAACAACCAGAAAATCCCATATAATTTTTTTAATTATATGGAATTATTAAGATACTGCTATAATTGATGGCATGTGATTCTGAGGCCCGGAGTTCCCATAATGATCTGTTGAAAAATGTTAACCTTTAAATGGCATGCTTGATTAGTTTTCCATAAAATGTCGAGTTACTCATAAATGGGTTCCCAGATTAGAAATATGAAGGCACCGTTGCATTCATGAAGTCATGTTAACCCTGGTCATGACTTAAGTTTAGTCGGAGGAGGCATCCAATGAGAAAACACAAATAATGGAATAAGCATACATAAAATATTTAAGTAAAATTATTTTATTTTTCAAATTCATATAACATATGAAGGGTGACACAGATTTAAAATCCTAGACCACCGCTGAACTCATGAGTGTATGATTTCCTTAGGAAGATCCGAACATTGGCCGACACGGGCCAGTGGTGGAAGTTAGTTTTTGGCCATCAATAAAATAATTATGCAACCATTATTTTATTTTTAAATCTTTATAACACCTATATTGTTACATAGATTGATAATCCAAGAGTACTATTGAGCTTCTGATGGAGTGTTCCTCTTAGGCGGATCCTAACCTCGACCGACATTGGTCGAGGGTTACTATTAATAACTTTTGAACCTTTTTATGGTATATTCATTAAATGTGTGTGCAGTTATTTTTATCTCTTGTACCATTTCTCGGATTAAGAATCCGAGTGAACCATTGAATTCACAACATCATGATTATCTTCAAGGAATATTAACATATTTTGGAAAGGGTTGGACGAAAAAGTTAATTTTTCGGCATTACCAAAAAACTAATGATTTTATTTAATTGTTTTTTTACAAAAGTTGAGTGGTGAATGGTGGGATCACAATGTTACATCAGGCTCGAATATGAATCATTTAATTACTGAACCATTGGTTTCATAACAATGATGCTAGTTGGTTTTAATGGAACATTTAATGTGGTTTATTAAGGATCCAGATTAATGAAATACATTGATGGAGTTTTGTTTACCCTTATTTTAAAAAATCTTTCGCGTGGGTTTTGGATTCACACAAGAAGATCCTTTGAAGAAAGTCTTGTGACGTCGTCCACTATTGGATAAAAGATATTTGATTTCTCCCATTGATGATTTGATCTGGATATCAATGAACGAAGATGAACACTCTTTGAATGCAAACACTTCTCCCTCATCCGCTACATCATTTATTGTGTTCAAGGTAGGGATTTAACTTATTTTTCCCAATAGTTTAGGAATTCATATTCTCTTTAGGATTTGCAACTCGTCAATTATTATAACGCTAACACGGAGGGCACATGATGAACCGAAAAAGGTTCAGATACTCTTTTATTCTTTGTTTTGTTGCATTCTTCATGGGAGACCGAACCACGATGGGGACAAGCTAAACTAAGTGCCATGCATTATTGGAGGAATCTCGGGAAGCCTGTAGTTTTAGATGAGAATGAAATCGGACCAACAGAACATCACTCATGTCCCATATATGTTTATTCAGTGAAGAACCACCAGGGAGGGGGAGACGACCACTAGTGGTGGCGGCCGGCTATCGCCAGCCGCAAGAAGGTGGTGTCATGCAAAGGCACTACGACAGGTCGGTTAGTGGTTGGATAAGTCCATCTGTGTTGAAGCGGGGGGAGTGTAATGGAAGTTCGTCGTGGAGAAGGGTCGTGACTTTGAGTTGCGGTAGAGGGAAGACACATTGGTGACCTTTCGATGTCGACCGGTCAAGTGGAGAGGTTCCAACAGGAGCTACTGATGGTGGATCCATAATAGACTTATTGTGTTGTGAGGGTAGAGGACCCCCACACCCAACTAGTAGGCCATGCCCAGAAAGGTGTACCGGGCCATGCCTGTGGCCCAACTAGACAGATTGGTCCGAGTCGGAGTGGGATGAGCCCCGCCAGTTTGGGATGGGCCCAGTGGACTAGGTCGGGTCAGTCTTACTGGGGCAGGCCGGACCCGAACCTTTTTTCGCCAATTTAACTCAAAGGGCCTTATCTTCTAAACCAAAAATCTATTTGCGAACCATATCTTGCGCTGGAAAAATTAGGACATGGCGGTTCATTTTTGATACATCACATGGGTTTTGGAGAATGTTGGAGTACAACTAGGTTAGATCAGACTCAAATCCAACCATGCCCCCGACACTAAATGCATTTAACATATAGAACAAGTGTAAGATTAGCACACCGTCTATTGTGTTGGAACCCTGAGGAAATGGTGGGTCATCAGGTTTCTTCTTTTGGGAAATCGTGAAGGATGAGGTATGACCGATATCTTGAGGAGTAGTTTCTCAGGATATATAAGCACACGAAGTGCATGAATCTTGAGGCTGGTTGTCAAGATACATACGACCCCTTGTAAATCTGAATCAGAACAATTGTGTTTGGATCAGCTATAGAAAAACCCGACGAGGACAAGGCTTAGAGCGGTCGGTCATAGATCGACGACTTATGAGATTATGTATGTCAGTGACTTAGGAACTGATGTGGATCAGTGACTTAAAACCCAGTGTGGATTGCCGACATACGACCCTATGTGGATCAAGGACATACGACCTTCTGTGGATCGACACCATATGACCATGTGTGGATGAACAAGAGAACAAACCAACAAGTACCAGCCTAAGAGTGGTCTGTTCTGGTTCAAAAATTTACGAACCAGTGTCAATTGGCGTTTAATGATCCTTTGTTGATTGGGGACTTACGACCCTATATGGAACGATGATAAAACAAATTCTTCATGGTTTAGCATTGGAAATTCTCAACGGAATATGATGATTTGTCTTTATGAGTATTCATCATCATTCATATTCATTACATTATATACCTAGTTTGAGGTGAGTGTTTTATTGGTACCTTGTGATTGAGATCATGAATCATGGTTTTTCCTTTTTGGAATTCTAGGATTCATTTGAGGGTCCTGAGGTCCCTTCTGGGTATTCTGATACTAACCCCAGCATGGGCATTGCCTACACCTCGTTCTGTCTTATGTAGATGACATACAACTTTGACTGACATTTTGGAGCCAAGACTAGATGGTGTTCAAATGTGATAAATTGATGTGGTGAGTGGGAATGATGACATATAATGAGCATTACCTACCCTTCATGAAGGATCCTTAGTAGATGACCTCCAGAGTAGTTTTCCATTATACTGTATTTTTCTTTTTGATTGGTTTGTATTCTGGGCCATTTTGCTTTAGTTCACACTTTTTCTTTTAGAAGTTATAATAAGTGTTTTGTTTGTATTGTGATCAAGGTCAATGTGTTCGCATTTTTATAGATAATGCCTTCCCATTTTAGGGATATGCCTTTCCGGTGCTATTCGCCAACTCGTGGCCTATAGAAGGCGGGTTTGGGATAGTCACGATAGGAGCCCTGGGGGACGGGTCATGGAAATGGGCATGCATTACTAAAATATTAAATCAATTTTCTTATATTTAATTTCAAAAATTTATGAAAATTATTTTTTAATTTACCTGAATAAATGATATTTTTAATGTAATATATTGATGTTTTTTATTTAATGTTAAAAACGGTTTTTATAAATTCACATTGTATTTATACAAGAATAATTTAAAATTTGAAATGTATATTATTATAGAAAAAAGGATTTATAAACCATTATTTAATTATCTTATGAAGATAAATCCCCAAAATTTACCCTTTATGAAAATTGGTGTTTTAACTATTCACATAAAAAATATATTTTAGATTAATCCAATAAATTCCTTCTAAATTAACTGTTAAATGATTAGTAAACATGATAAATTTATGTTTCAATTTTATATTCTAAAATTTAATAATGTATATTTTTAATGGAATTATTTTATATAACCAAAAAATTCTTCAATTTAAAAATTATCCATTTTGTTCCTTCAATATTCCAAATCCTTGTTTCTAGGATTTCTTAATTAATTTAATATTTTAATTTAATTGAGGATTTATAATCCAAAAAAATCAAAGACCCATTCAAGTAATATTTCACCTAGAAAGATATTAATGTGATTAATGTGAGAGATGATATGGAAAATGGAATTAATTTAGATAAAAAATATATTATAAAATCTTAGGTTGTCAAATCCCCGATAAATAATTTATTTCCAAATAATTCAACTCTCAAAAAATGATAATATCTAATGGTGTTAAGAATAAAATAATCATTAAATATATTATTTCCCGAGATATATCAACCATACACAAAAAAGAGAACATAAATTTTCGACACATCTCCATTATTCATGATACAGATTTTTTTCAATCATAATTTGAGATAAAACTCCATCACGATTATGTTTCATAAATCCTATAATTGAATTAATTTTCTAGAAAATCCCATAATCCAACTTGATCTAATTAATTATCATTTATTTGTTGAATATTTGATTTCATATGATTTAATTTAATATGTTGTCTATATAATAATACAAAACTCATTTAAAAAATAACAGCATATTCCTCTTAAGGAAGGATAATTGGTCATGTAGGAATTATTGTCCTCCATAAATTTAATTGGGTTTTAATTCCATCAATATAATAAATATACAAAAAATAGTCTATTATATTTTATAAAACAGCTAAAATGTTTTGGAACTTACATTTAATAACAATAACTAAATATATATGGAAGAATACATTGCACCACTAAATTAACACAATCTACTAAAATATTATACCACTGTTTGGATGTCCATTTTTTATTGATTATCTGGTTGTGGATTCCTATACACATAATTAAATTACAGAAAATGACGTGAATTTTTATAATTTACAAACAAAATTATTTTGAAGTGTTACTATGTAGACAGTGTATTAGTTGCGACTCGAATCACAGCCCTAGTACTGGATGAAATATATTTATCCTTTTACATTAATCAAAACAGTGGTATGTCCATTTAAAATTGAAAAAATATCTTCTTTATTTTATATTTTTCTTTATTTATTAGTATATAATTTATAATGTATTAATAATATCACCTAAAACATGTACATAAAATTTTTTAATCATTGAAATTGTTGAATTATATGTCTTTCCATCCTAAATAAATCTTGGTATAATTAGAATTTGTGATCCAATTATCTATTATAAATTACTTGATAAAAATATATTTTAAATAAACTGTGATTAACTAAAGAATACCCACAAAGGACTTTCATTATAGTTGTATACTATCAGGCATACACATTGTGACCATGAGTGGATATTGATTCATGACTCAAAAAGGCATTTTTTTTGTGAGATCCCCTTGGTGTATATGGGCGATATCTGCATCAACATTATTATATCCAAACATGGATGTAAACATCTAAAGATTCACACATTTCCAACCTTACAAACTCATAATTATGTAAAATTATGATTAAACTCAATACATATATTTATCACATGATTTTTCATTAATGTCAAATTATATTGATCCATAAAATATCAAAACTAATCCCCAATAATAATTAATCTCTACATGGATTGAAACTAGTGGATCATATAATCGTATTCTCATATTTGGAATATATTAGTTCTATATTAGGTCATGTTCTATTTTATACTCATCATTATAACATGGTAAAACAATATATAAGGAAGGGGTTAGAACACACTTAGTAAGGTAAACCAAATTAACTTTTCATTAAGGTTTAGATAAAAATAATAGGATAAAACATAAGTATGGAATAAATATAATTTTAAATACACACGGAAAAGTATGTATTATCCATAAGTAATTTTAAATGAATATATATAATCATGGGAAAAAATATAGGATGGAAATTTAGAAAGTACCTAGCCTTAAAATTTATATATTCTAGTTATATTAATTGAAAAATAAAATTATTAAATTCTTAATGATATTTTTAGTGTTTTATGGAATTTGAAAAAACCCTTCATGATAAATCTAATTAACTCAATGTGATCACATCTACATAGTTTCACTTTATTCATAAAACTTTTAAAAAAACTTAATTTCTTTTAGGAAAAATAATCACGTCTTTAATAATGACTTCTTAATTTCATTTAGTATTCCGTAAATCCTATCATATCCCATTTTAAAATTTGATAATAGAACAATAATATTATTCAGGACTATAATGGAAATTAGAGGAACCACTATTCTATAAATAATTATAATATATTTTTTTCTCAAATTATTCATTGGCGATATTGTTTTCTGAACCAAATAAGAAATATTTTCTTCCAAAAGGATTCCATAAAACAAATCATTAAAAATCAAAAAGGAGAAAAAATAAAAATCATATATGTATCCTTTTTATAATGATAAACTCATTTTTAATTTTTAAAAATGTTATACTTTTCACCGATAATAAGAAATATATATATTTCTTTAACATGCACTAATGAAGAATAAATAAATATTATAGTTATCTTATGGAATTATGTTGTTATGATACATACTTATGGAGAATCCCTTAATACTACACATTTAAAAACCTTCCTTGTAATACTAAAAGATACCCTTGTAGTTATACATGGAGTAATAATCATAGTTAAACATATAAAAACTATCATAGTCATCATCCATTATAACAAGTGAATTATTGGTAAAAACATAACTGCATATCCATGGAATATAATTTTACCACCAATTATCATAAAAATTAGTAATAACAATTACATAAAATTAAGTCATGAACGCTTTCATCATAAAAACATTCATATAAAAAATGACCATATAATATTGAACTCACTTGTTCATAAAAAAACGAGATCATATAAAGTTAAAAAAATCATTGAGAATAACCCCTTAAAATTTTAATGAAATGTAAAAATCGTTATGATGTTATGATGGAGGGAAAATCCAATCAATCTGTATAATTTTAAAAAAATGATTTCTTCCACTTTTTTATTCAGAAAAGTCACAATTTATCTCATTTGGAAAATGAAAAAACAATTCATAAAATAATTAGATATTAAGTAAAACATATGTAAAAAATACCTTGTACAACCATATAATATAAAAAATGTATTATTTAAATATTTTATTGAAAAAAATCATGAGGACCTAGAAAAATTTATTTTTTAATGTAAATATAATTATGTAATTTTTAACAGAAAGTCCCTTACCTTGTGTCTAACACATCAGAAACATTTTTATCTGCATAAATAATAAGAAATAAGAAATTTTATAATTTCTTAATAACTTATTTATAAATAATTATTACAATTTTATAAAATTTTATTTTTTATATATAATTAATTTATCAAAAATATTTATGTTGCATCTTTTGATGATTTTTTGTACATGTGTCCAAAATGAAATTAATTTATTTTGTATGGAAAAGGTGGAAAATATTCAATCATCTCCATAATAATAATCATGAACTAATTATAATTTTTTAAACATAAATTATATTTTCAAGTCCATCCATTTTATTTGGTTGTGAAAAATGAACTACGTTATAGTATTGAAGATGTTAGTACTTACATACCCATGAGTAAATGTTGCATTATTCAAGGATAATTAGGGAGATAAATAAAGTATTATTTTACCATTGAATAATTTTAATACTACAATATATATCACAAATATTCCATTAATATACTTATATATATCACACATGTGATTTTGTAAAAAAACCAATCAAATCGTTTCATGGAGGTGGTAGCCCACATATATATACAAAAAGAAATTATAAATTTTCTATGAGTGAAATGATAAAAGAGTAAATAATATATTTTATTATGATAACAAAAAATAGGTGATTAATATATCATATATAAAATAAAAAAAATTAATAACTATTCTTCGGAGACTCTGATTGAAATCTAGTTAAATCGGTATGAGATGTGGTAGTCCACTGTCCACATGATTGATAAATTACATTATAATTTTATGAATTGGATATATGTATAGTTAATTCCAATAACATGATATCAAAAAAAAACACACACACATATATATAGGTTATTATAGACTATATTTTAACATGGTTTATAATGTTTGACGAGATGTGGATGAATAAATAAAATAGAAATTCATGATAAAAAATGTTACATATTATTCAGAAAATATTTTTTTTTAAACATGAAGTCCTCTAAGGATAGTGTTCAATATAAACTCATCACTATGTATTCATGGGAGTGTTCCTATGAAGATATTTGGGATTGTATAGTGTCATACAAAATGAATTTGAAATATGAATAAATGAGATGAGTATGGGTAATTTAATAAGATAGGGTGGGGTCACTCTTGGAATTTTATAAAATAATAAATTAATATAAAATCGATTAATATCAAATGTATGGAAAAATATTAAATTATAATATAAAAGTAGGATTGGTAAAAATCACCTAATTCATCTAATTTATTATATGAATTTAATGTCATTCTACAGTTATAATTTTTGTTTAACCCTTATTTGACAACCTCTTTTTATTGTGACAACATGGATTTTTACACTCAGAGCATTAATATAGATACTTAATAATAAAAAACATCCAATAAATGTAAAATTTATGATAATTTTAAATTTACTTTAATAGTTAGGGTGAATTTATAATTTATTGGAGTTTGATATCAATTAATAAAGAATTATTTATTAAAAAATATCAATAATGTCAATTTTTAATACAATTCATTAGGTTAACATGGGTAATATGAATATAACACTTATAGTTAAAACAAAATATTTTATTATATTCCTGAAATTTAATGGTCTTCTAGAATATTCATATATCATATTAATTATATTGGATTATATTTATTTTAATTTTTTTATTCTCATATATTTATTTTTTATATTAAATAAAAAATTAATAAATCATTAGTTTTCAATAATTAATGGTAATAATATCTCTTCTGAAAAAAAATTACCCTGATGAGGATAAATGTAACCGATGAAATATATTGATTTTTAAAATTAATTTAATCTTCTTGATATTTAAAATGTCACACAACATTGAAGATAATTTATTTTATATTAATGAACTATGTTTGGTTTGTGTTATAAGAAAGAACATGTTAATAATTCACTACATCCAACATAAATTTTATCTTGCTATACATGGAACATCGATGTGTGCTTATGTTACTTGAAAGATATATATTCCTTGATGAAATTCATAACATGAAATATCAATAGTTTCCAAAAAATAATATATTTCATAGAATATTAATATTTAATATAATAATATAGGACAAAAAATTTAATTAACTATTATCAGATTATGTATATTTTGAAAATAGTTAGTTGAATCCATTTGTTACATATTAATTATAAATTAATATAATACCCAAATGAATATAAATGTAATGATTTTATAAAAGGATATATTTTAATGAAAATGGTTATTTATCATCATAAGTTAAATAATTACTATAATTTAATTAAATGCTATAAATTTGTTCTTATATATTAAATATAATATTTTTATAGGTATAATTTTGTAACACACCTAATATTATACATAAAAAACTATATTTATATATAACCAGTTTTACCAAATTTTAATGGTGAACCTATTTCAAATATAAATTTTTGGTACTTTTATAAATTTAATATTACAATATATACTTTTTTCAAGATTATTAAATCAAAAAAATTGGTTTAGGGTAAATTTTTGTCATTTGTCTAGGATGGTTAATTTTTTCATGATAATGTTAAATTACGGAATTCTAATTCCTTTTTTTCATATAATAATATTATTATAAAAAATTAGATTTTAATTTGGTTTTCAAATATAATTAAAGCTAGGTTTTTTTGTTAATACAATTTAGATAATTGGAATAAATTTCAAATTGAAATTGACTATGATAATGTATGAAAAATTAGAACTGTTTTACTTGAAAACATGTATTTTCATCCAATCTACATGATTAAATTTAAATTAATTTCCACCACATAGGATGTTTGTATATATAAAAACTATTTAAATATTTTGAATCATAATAATTTATAATTTATAATAATTTAACAATATTTATTGATCAAAAATACAAGTGAAAGTAATTAATATTATTTATAATTATTAAGATAAAAATAAGCGTAACAAGGGACAAAACCATAAACTAAAAGGATCAAATGTCATAAAATCATGTTTAAAAGGAATTTGATTTAAAGTTATCGAACCTACCCTCCCGTGTATTTAATTTTATCTATTATTAGTCCTATATTAAATCATAAAAATGTTAGTTGAATTCTATTTCAAAAAATATATATGAGTCCTACTCTTTATCCACTATTAAACGTTATACACTCCACCCACTTCATCATACATCTAAAGAAACATTTTCTAAAAAAAATATCTGCCCAAATATCCTCCAAAAATACCTTTGTAAAACATATCATCCTAAATTTTGTCAGAAATCTATCCTAGTAAACAATTTGGTGTAGACAAAATGGAGTTACCCAAAGAAGAGGAAACATCTTTCTTCTAGCTCTTTATCATTTTTTCTATTATAGATCCTATAAAATCCACATGTTATAGGAAAATATAATAGAACATTTATCCACAATATATTTTTATATTTTTTATATTATTTATTATTCATATACATACCACCACTTCTATATAAATGGTAAAGAACTTATCGTTCTTGTAAAGACACGTATATTTCAAGGGAATTTTTTTGTTAATTTTCTTTGGAATTTTACAAGAACGCAGTTTCTGACGGCACGTGATTCCGAGGCCCGGTGTGCCCGGAATCAATTTCCAATGTTTGGCTCGGGTACGTTCAGTGAACGAACGAGCGGGTTTTTCTATCTTTTGAACTGGTGCTCGGAATAAAATTATGAGGGCACCGATGGAATCACAGCGCCAGTTTTTTCTTAAAAACGCCTCTTTCGGAGTTTCATTTTCTTGGGTGTGGTTTTTAATTTTTTTGGGTTAAGTTAAGAAATAAAATAATGTAGTGTGACAACATTATTTGTATTTCACTTAAGGCCACTTAAAATCCACTTAAAGCTGCTTAAGCTAAGTTGAAGCGGATAGGGTGCAATTCAAAATATCCTACCCTCTTGGTAGGATATTTGTGAGGTGGGGCCCACACGAGCCCCACCATTTCTTTTCCTCTAAGTAACGCACCCGCGAAAACCCCTATTAATTGAAATTTGATCTGCGGTGTTTTCTTAAACAATTAAACGCTCCTTTTAATTGGGCGGTTTATTCATTGAATTAATTTTATGAATTAATTTCGTTCGTTTCTTAACACATTTTCGTTTTGTTGGCATGTTAATAAAATACGGCCAACACACCTTCTTTTTGAATGTTGTGTTAAACCTTTAGAGAATCTCTAAAGATCTTCCTCCTTCTTCGTGAAGAACACGAAGAATGCAAAAAACGCGAAGAACACCGGCCATCGACGAAAGGCGACGAAGTACGCCGAACCCGTGGAGATCGACGACGCAAAGCTGTGTACCGCCACACCGACGAATCTCCCTTCGTGACGCTTCTTCCGCGACGATCCAACCCCGCGACAACCTTCGATCGACAACGACAAGGTAGGGGATCACGCAATTTTTAAATTCTTTGTGGATTATAACAACATCATGGATTTAATTATTATTAATTAAGACTGTATGTTTTTGATCCTCAGAGTTCATCGACGCGACGCCAAGTACCGCGCGACAGTGACGCTCTTCCACGAAGTGACAATTCTTTTCTTCCGCGACGATCAATTCCGCGAAGAATGCACGCTCGACGACTACGGCGAGGTAGGGGTCTGATTCTTTAAATTTTTCTGATTAAATCCCCGATCGTTTAAATATTGTTGGGTGAATAACTTTAAGACTGCTAATTCGGTGGGTGCGGACTAATGAACAAGTCCGAACACACCGCACCTTTTCGTTCTTGGTGTGCGAAACGGCGGACGACAACAAACGGGGCCACAAGGGCGATTTGAGGGCCTGGCAGTGAAGATCGAGTCCCGAGAGGACCACTGGCGAAGACCACACGCAAGACGGACCACCGGAGCGCGTCCGGTGGCCCGCGGAATCTCCCACCGGCGTGCCGCCTGCAAAACCCGCCACAGTCGAATCCATGGTGGCATGCCGGTTCCACGGCCGCGTGGAACCGGGAGGAGGGACTTGGCCCGGCCGCCGCATCCACTAGCGAGGCGGCCCCACCCAGGGCCGCAACATTTCTTCACGCGGGGGCATTAATCCCCCCGCGGCATCCCCTCGCTAGGCCGAGCCGTGCCGGGCCGACCAGCCGGGCCGGGTCGCGCCCAGGTCGGGCCAGGCCGGGCGGACACGGGTTGGGTTGACCCGGTTCGGGCCGACACAGAGGGGGTCGGGCCGGGCCCAGACCCCCCTTTCCAGACCTTTTCAGTCTTTTGCTCATAACATGCGCTACGGGACCCCGAACGACGCGCCGTCAGCGGTGATGCGATCCTTGGATCGTGATGGTCGTTTCAGTATATCTCATTCAAGGTTTCAGAATACTTTGGTTTCGGCTGGGTTGGTTCGTACACGAAACCAACCAGGCCCTCGGAGCGGAAATGCTCATATCGTGAGCATCGGACGTCCGATTGACGTGCCGTCGACTTTGATGAATTCCACTAAGTGAGACGGATCTTTTGGCTTACTCCGCCCAAGGTTTGGATACAGGTGGAGTACGGTCATGTTGGTTTTCTCTTAAAACTCATCCGGGCCTCTGGGACGAAAAAGCCAATAACTCTCAGACCGGGCATCCGATTGATGCGCCATCTGCAACGTTGAGTTCCTGTTGAGGATACAGAACTTTTGGATATATCAACTGTAGACTATGTGTCAGTTGATGTATGAGCCTCTCGGATTGGGGAGCAGACCCTCCTGAATGAGCTTGCTGTGTGCGGGAACCCTAGAGCTGGCTGCAACTTCTGCTGTGACGAAGACGACTGTACAAAGATCCTCAGTGGATTCGACTGCGACGATGATTAAAATAGAATGGGAATCCTCCGTGTTTTCGGCAGTGACTACTACGGTACATCTTGGGATACGTCAACTCTGGACTATATGTCAGTTGATGCATCGACCTCTTAGCTCATGGAGTGGACCCTCCCGGAATGAGAATGCCATGGGCAGAAACCCTAGAGCCGGTTGAGATTTGACTACTGTTGATCGAACAGCTCGGTGTGTTACAGATAGCCCAGTGGGGAGCGATTGGTTGTAGCTGCAGACCCACGGCGGAGGAGTGCTTGGTTGTAGCAGCAGACCCACGGTACTCAACAAAAGGAGTACCTCTGGAAGCTATGAGGGGGAGCACTTGGTTGTAGTGGCAGACCCACGATAGAGGAGCGCTTGGTTGTAGTGGCTGACCCGTGGTACTCAGCAGAAGAGGCTCCTCTAGAGGCTATGAGGGGGAGCGCTTGGTTGTAGCGGCAGACCCAAGGTGGGAAGCGCTCGGTTGTAGCAGCAGGCCCACATTACTCGATAGGTGGAGTACTACAACAGTCCATGTTGAGAGATAAGCGCTTGGTTGTAGCGACATAACCATTGTACTTGATGGATAAGGAGTTTCCTAGTAGCTTTGGGTTCAACATCTTGATCGATCCTGTGTGGGTCATTGCGGGGGTTAGTACCTACAGATCCTTTGTGGGTCCGACTGCTTAGATGAATCAGTGGATACATCTGATCATCTCTAACGTCATACGAGGAAGTACGTGTGTGAGTTGAATCCTGTTTACTCTCCTTTGTGGATTTTCTTCTCCTATCCTATGTGGATTACATTTTTCTCTCCATTTTGGATTGTGTTGTGCTATCATATATGGATTAATTTTTGCGTTCCTTTGTGGATTGTGTTGTGCTATCCTATGTGGATTTACGTTTTTCTTTCCTGTGTGGACTGGGTTGTGCTTGGGCTCAGATGTTGGAGCCAAATGAGAATTGATGACTTAGGTATATGTATAGCCATATACCTAAGCAGTGTTGGATGTTACTTTGTGATTGTATCATTCTTTTGTGGTTTATCCTTTGTGGATTTTCGGAGACCTTCGGGGGTCTCGGGGTCCCTAATGAGTAGCTTATACTCACCCCTACACGGGTTATGCCTGCACTACGTTGTGTTGGTTGTAGAAGACGGACATCACTGATCGTGGTTGAGGTTGGCGGAGCAGGACGGTACCTTGAGGTGGACCACTGGGCGGGGTGTACTCATAGCGGACAGCTGGACCGAGGATCTGTAGATGCTGTCTGTACCCATCCTTTAGGTGGGACTTCTAGAGGATGGCTCGACGTTGCGGCTTTACTTTTCAGTTAATGTTTTCCCTTTCGAGTTGTACTTTACATTCAGTTTGGGTTTGTATTCTGGCCACTTACTCTCGGCACTTACTGTTGTACAAGTTTTTACTTAGTGTTTACTTTTTCCACTTTCTTACTCTATGGTGCTTGTTTTCTTTACAAAGGCAATGCCTTCCCTTTTTACCGGGATTTATGCCTTGGTGCTAGTCACCAGCCCCTGGCCTATGGAAGGAGGGCTTGGGGTAGTCACGACACGGGCCCCAAGGACGGGTCGTGAGAAATTGGTATCAAAGGAGTTCGGTTATACTGCAGAATCTGATCTTTCTACTATGTGAAGTAATAGTGTTAAACGTATTGAGTGTGGTTATCAGTCCAGGGAGCCCAGTGTTGGTGCGGCGGTCGACGTATCCGTACACCAGGACTCTGACTTCTGATTTCCGACTTAAGGCACGAAAACATTGATTTCATGTGTGTTTCAAGTTTTCTTTGTGATTACTTTATATCAGCTCACCAGGTATACTGTTCTGACCATGGCGCACCTGTTTCCTTTTCAGGATGGCCACACGATGGCAGCCAGCTAGGGTTCTGAGAGTGTTGCGTGATGACTGCCCGCCGAGCGACGGGGCCTCGCTGCAGGGCCCTTTGACAGCAGAGGCACCGACGGTACCTCTACCCGCCGAGCCACCAATGCTTCCAGCCCTAGCCGCTGACGATGCACGTCGCCTTAGTGCACTGCATGAGTTCCAGAGCCAGCGACCGCCCATGTTCCGTGGGGAGATGGACCCCCAGGCAGCCGAGGACTGGCTGGAGGCAGTTGTATGAGTTTTCCGGTTAGTGAGGACACCATCAGACCTTATGGTGGTCCTTGCAGCGAGCCTCCTACATGCGGCAATAGGCATATGGTGGAGCATGATGATCGAGGTGCACAACAAGGCATCACTCCTTTGGACGGACTTTGAGATCCTTTTTCACTCAGAGTTCGTCCCAGCCACCCTCCGAGCGGTGCACATCCAGGAGCTACTACAGCTATGGCAGGGCATCATGATAGTAGCCCAGTACGTGGTGAGGTTTACCGATCTCTCGCGCTATTCCACAGACATGGTACGAGACCCATTTTTCAGGGCCCGAACCTTTGAGCAGGGGCTTAGGCGAGAGATCAGAGCTTTAGTTGTTTCTCACAGCATTCCGACACAGATAGGGGTGTTAGAGTGAGCCCTCTTAGTGGAGAGTTTCCTTGCTGAGCAGTCTCCAGTACTAGGACCCACCACTAGCCGGCATGCGGCATAGTCTTCTGCAGCGGGCAGTAGATAGATGACGTAGGGGTCCAAGAGGACTAGACCTAAAGGTGGTCGACAACATAACTCAGGATAGTTTGTGAGAGGCACTCAGGGTGGACAACGACTTACCATTAGCGGGCAGTGTTACTCCTGCTGAGAGATTGGTCAAATGGCTCGTGACTATCCGACCCACTATAAGGGTGACCAGCGGGTGAACGAAGGATGCCCCAGGCATAGGTAGAGTTTCGATCAGGGTGGGCCTCAAGGAGTAGGCGGCCATGGCAGGGGAGCTGGCCGTGCAGCTGGAGGTGGAAGACGCTTCGGGGTGTTTCCACCACCACCACCAGAAGGTCCACCCCGACCGCATGGGACATGAGGTCATGGGAGAGCTCAGCATCAGGCAGCCGAGGCCTACGATCATGGAGCTCTGGGATCAGATGGACAAGAGCGGGACTAGCTCCAGACCTGCAGACTTTTGTTCATGTTGCATCTAGTTTTGTTGATGTATGTTTGTAGATTCTTTGTGTCTACTTGAGCTGCAGTAATAAAAGACACCTTTTCTTGTGACATTTACTTTCATATCCTCTCTTGTGTTTTTACTAAGAGGATCCAGTTTAGACTGTTTACTTGACCCTCACTTGAGAGATACCTACTGGAGGAGACCCAGTTACCTCACACTGATGCCGACAGTGTGACTCAACCCTTGGAGGCAAGAGTACTGGTTTGATCTCTTGGTAGTAGTGTCTAGTCCTTAAGACGTCATCCTTGGTATGGATTAATATCATCCATGTCGGGATTGACTGTATTAGGCGAAAGAAGGTGGTTCATCCACAGGATGAGACCAGATTTCTCTTATCGGAAAAGAAGAAATCTTAGTAGCTCTTGTGGGACCGGAGATGGTCCAGGCCATGACAGAGAAGGACCAGGTCATCCTGGAGCAGATGAGGACAGCTCAAAGCCAGTATAAGTCTTATGCTGACAGGAGGCGGAGGCCATTGGAGTTCGCGGATGGCGACCACGTCTTCTTACGGGTCTCACCACGACGTGTGTTACGGAGATTTGGCTGAGGCGGAAAGTTGTTTCCATATTTCATCGGACCCTTCTAGGTCCTCAGCAGGGTTGGAAAGGTGGATTATCGTTGGATCTACCACCTCAGTTGCACCGGGTGCATGACGTCTTCCACGTATCTCAGCTGAGGAGATACTTGCGCAATCCTTCACACAACTTTGACCATGGGGAGCTGGACGTTTATGATGGGGCGACCTTTACGGAGGTCCCGGTGGAGATCTAGGATCGACAGGAGCGGGTCCTACGTGGACGATCGATTCCTCTTGTGCGCATCAGATGGCAGCACAGGAACCTCTATGAGATCACTTGGGAGCGGGAGGCTCATATGTGTACTCAGTACCGCCTTTGTATCCCAATATTTGTGGTAAAGAATTACGGGGACGTAAAGCCCTGTGGTGGGAGTATTGTAAAGACCCATAAATTTCAAGGAAATTTTTTTCTTAATTTTCTTTGGAATTTTAAAAGAACACAGTTTCTGACGTCACGTGATTCCGAGGCCCGGTGTGCCCAGAATAAATTTCCGAAGTTTGGCTCGGGTACGTTCAGTGAACGAACGAGCGGGTTTTTATAACTTTCGAACTGGTTCTTGGAATCGAATTCTGAGGGCACTGATGGAATCGCAGCGCCAGTTTTTGCTTAAAAACGCCTCTTTCGGAGTTGCGTTTGCTCGGGTGTGGTTTTTAAATTTTTGGTGTTAAGTTAAGAAATAAATAAAGTGATGAGACAACTTTATTTTTATTTCACTTAAGGCCTCTTAAAAGCCACTTAAAGCTGCTTAAGCTTAGTTGAATCGGATAGGGTGCAATTCAAAATATCCTACCCTCTTGGTAGGATATTAGTGAGGTGGGGCCTGTACAAGCCCCACCATTTCTTTTCCGCTAAGTAACGCTCCCACGAAAACCCCTATTAATTGAAAGTCAACTGGGGCGTTTTCTTAAACAATTAAATGCTCCTTTTAATTGGGCGGTTTATTCGTTGAATTAATTCTATGAATTAATTTCGTTCGTTTCTTAACACTTTTTCATTTTGTTGTCATGTTAATAAAATAAGGCCAACACACCTTCTTTTTGAATGTTGTGTTAAACCTTCGGAGAATCTCTAATGATCTTCCTCCTTCTTCGGGAAGAATGCGAAGAACGCGAAGAACGTCGGCCTTAGACGAAAGGCGACGAAGAACGCCGAACCTGCAGAGACCGATGACGCGAAGCTGTGTACTGTGACACTGACGAATCTCCCTTCGTGACGCTTCTTCGGTGACGATCCAACCCCGCGACAACCTTCGATAGACAACGAAAAGGTAGGGGGTCGTGCTCCTTTTAAATTATTTGTGTATTATAACAACAACATGGATTTAATTATTATTAATTAAATCTGTATGTTTTTTATCCTCGTAGTTCATCGACGCGACGCCAAGTACCACACGATAGTGACGATCTTCCACGACGCGATGATTCATTTCTTCCGCGATGATCAATTTCACGAAGAACGCATGCTCGACGACTACGGAGAGGTAGGGGTTTGATTCTTTAAATCATTGTGATTAAATCCCCGGTCATTTAAATATTGTTGGGTGAATATCTTTAAGACCGCTAACGCGGTGGGTGCGGACTAACGAACAAGTCTGAACCCACAGCACCTTTTCGTTCTTGGTGCGTGAAATGGCCGACGATGGAAAATGAGGCCACAAGGGTGATTCGAGGGCCTGGCAGTGAAGATCGAGTCACGGGAGGACCACTGGCGAAGACCGCATGCAAAACGGACACCTGGAGCGCGTCCGGTGGCCCGCGGAAGCTCCTGCCAGAGGAGGCAGCGCCCGGCGCACCGCCAGCAAAACCCGCCGCGGCTGAAGTCGCGGCGGCAAGCCGGTTCCGCGGCCGCGCGGAACCGGGAGGAGGGACGCGGCCCGACCGCCGCGTCCGATGGCGAGGCGGCCCCACCCGGGGCTGCGAGGTTTCTTCACGCGGGGGCAGAAAGCCCCCCGTGGCTTCCCCTCACTCGGCCACTCGGCCGACCCAAGCCAGGTCACGCCCAGGCGGGGCCGGGCTGGGCGGATCCCTGTCGGGTCGACCCGGTTCGGGCCGACCCAGGGGGGGTCGGGCCGTGTCGGTCCGGGCCCAGACCCCCTGTTCCCGTACCTTTTTAGTCTTTTGCCCATAACTTGAGCTACGAGCATCCAAACGATGCGCCGTCAGCGGCGATGTGATCCTTGGATCGAGAGAGTCGTTTCGGTATATCGCACACAAGGTTTCGGAATACTTTGGTTTCAGCCGGGTTGGTTCGTACACGAAACCAACTGGGCCCTCGGAGCGGAAACGCTCATATCTTGAGCTTCGGACGTCCGATTGACATGCCGTCGACTTTGTTGAATTCCTCTAAGCGAGACGGATCTTTTAGCTTACTCCGCCCGAGGTTTGGACGCAGGTGGAGTACAGTCGGGTTGGTTTTCCCTTAAAACCCAACCGGGCCCCTGGGACGAAAAGGCCAATAACTCTCAGACCGGGCGTCCGATTGACGCACCGTCTGCGACGTTGAGTTCCTGTTGACGAGACGGAACTTTTAGATATATCAACTCTAGACTATCTGTCAGTTGATGTATCAGCCTCTCGGCTCGTGGAGCGGACCCTCCCGAACGAGTTTGCTGTGTGCGGGAACCCTAGAGCTGGCTGCAACTGCTGTTGTGACGACGACTACTGTACAGAGATTCTCATTGGATTCGACTGCGATGATGATTAAAACAGAACGGGAATCCTCCGTGTAATCGGCAGTGACTACTACGGTACATCTTGGGATACGTCAACTCCGGACTACATGTCAGTTGATTCATCGACCTCTTAGCTCGTGGAGTGGACCCTCCCGGAACGAGCATGCCATGGGAGGAAACCCTAGAGCAGGTTGAGACTTGATGATTGCTGATCGAACAACTCGGTGTGTTACGGATAGCCCATTAGGGAGCGCTTGGTTGTAGCGGCAGACCCACGGTGGAGGAGCGCTTGGTTGTAGCGGCAGACCCGCGGTACTCAACAGAAGGAGTACCTCTGGAAGCTATGAGGGGGAGCACTTGGTTGTAGAGGCAGACCCACGACGGAGGAGCGCTTGGTTGTAGTGGCTGACTCGTGGTACTCAACAGAAGAGGTGCCTCTAGAGGCTATGAGGGGGAGCGCTTGGTTGTAGCAGCAAACCCATGGTGGGAAGCGCTTGGTTGTAGCAGCAGGCCCACAGTACTCGATAGGTGGAGTACTACAGCAGTCCAAGGTGAGAGATAAGTGCTTGGTTGTAGCAGCATAACAACTGTATTTGATGGAGAAGGAGTTTCCCAAAAGCTTTGTGTTCAACATCTTGATCGATCCTGTGTGGGTCATTGCGGGGGTTAGTACCTACAGATCGTTTGTGGGTCCGACTGCTTAGATGAATCAGTGGCTACATCTGATCATCTCTAACGTCATACGAGGATGTACCTATGTGAGCTGAATCCGGTTTACTCTTCTTTGTGGATTTTCTTGTGCTATCCTATGTGGATTACGTTTTTCTCTCCATTGTGGATTGTGTTGTGCTATCCTATGTGGATTACGTTTTCCTTTCCTTTGTGGATTGTGTTGTGGTATCCTATGTGGATTTACGTTTTTCTTTCCTGTGTGGACTGGGTTGTGCTTGGGCTCAGATGTTGAAGCCAAACATGAATTGATGACTTAGGTATATGTATAGGCATATACCTAAGCAGTGTCGAATGTTACTTCGTGATTGTATCATTCCTTTGTGGTATATCCTTTGTCGATTTTCGGAGACCATCGGGGGTCGTAGGGTCCCTACTGAGTAGCTTATACTCACCCCTGCACGGGCTAAGCCTACACTATGTTGTGTTGGTTGCGGACGATGGATAGCACTGATCGTGGTCGAGGTTGGCGGAGCAGGATGGTACCGTGAGGTGGACCACTAGGCGGGGTGTACTCATAGTGGACAGTTGGAACGAGGAGCTGTGGAGGCTGTCTGTATCCATCTTTCAGGTGGGACTTCCAGAGGACGGCTCGACATTGCAGCTTTACTTTTCAGTTGTTGTTTTCCCATTCGAGTTGTACTTCACTTTCAGTTTGGGTTTGTATTCTGGCCACTTACTTTCCGCACATACTGTTGTACCAGTTTTTACTTAGTGTTTACTTTTTCCACTTTCTTACTCTGTGGTGCTTGTTTTCCTTACAAAGGCAATGCCTTCCCTTTTTACCGGTATTTATGCCTTGGTGCTAGTCGCCAGCCCCTGGCCTAGGGAAGGCGGGCTTGGGGTAGTCACGACACGGGCCCTGAGGACGGGTCGTGACAAATTGGTATCAAAGGAGTTCGGTTCTACCGCAGAATCTGATCTTTCTTCTATGTGAAGCAATAGTGTTAAACGTATTGAGTGTGGTTATCAGTCCAGGGATCCCAGTGTTGGTGCGACAGCCGACATATCTGTACACCAGGACCCTGACTTCTGTTTTCCGACTTAATTCACGAAAACATTGATTGCACGTGTGTTTCAAGTTTTCTTTGTGATTACTTTGTATCAGCTCACCAGGTATACTGTTCTGACCATGGAGCACCTGTTTCCTTTTCAGGATAGCCCATCGACGGTAGCCAGCTAGGGTTCCGAGAGTGTTGCGTGACGACAGCCCGCCGAGCGACGAGGCCTCGGTGCAGGGCCCTTTTACAGAAGAGGCACCGGAGGTACCTCTACCCGCCGAGCCACCAATAATTCCAGCCCTATCCGCTGATGATGCAGGTCGCCTTAGTGCACTGCATGAGTTCCAGCGCCAGCGACCGCCCATGTTCCGCGGGGAGATGGACCCCCAGGCAACCGAGGACTGGCTGAAGGCGGTTGTATGAGTTTTCCAGTTAGTGAGGACACCAGCAGACCTTATGGTGGTCCTTGCAGCGAGCCTTCTGCATGCAGAAACAGACAGATGGTGGAGCTTGATTCACCAGGTGCACAACGAGGAATCACTCTTTTGGACGGACATTGAGAACCTTTTTCGCTCAGAGTTCGTCCCAACCACCCTCTGAGCGGTGCGCATCCAGGAGCTACTACAGCTGCGGCAGGGCAGCATGACAGTAGACCAGTACGCGGTGAGGTTTACCGATCTCTTGCACTATTCCACAGACATGGTACGAGACCCATTCTTCAGGGCCCGAACCTTCGAGCAGGGGCTCAGGAGAGAGATCAGAGCTTCAGTTGTTTCTCACAGCATTTCGACACAGACAGGGGTGTTGGAGCGAGCCCTCTTAGTGGAGAGTTTCCTTGCTGAGCAGTCTCCAGTAGCAGGACCCACCACTAGCCGGCATGCGGCAGAGTCTTCTGCAGCGGGCTGTAGATAGATGACGCTGGGGTCCAAGAGGACTAGACCTACAGGTGGTCGACAACATGACTCAGGATCGTTTGTGCGAGGAACTCGGGGTGGACAATGACTTACCATGAGCGGGTAGTGTTACTCCTACGGAGAGATTGGTCACATGTCTCGTGACTGTCCAAACCGCTATAAGGATGACCAGAGGGTGAACGAAGGACGCCCCAGGAAGAGGCAGAGGTTCGATCAGGGAGGGCCGCAAGGAGCAGGAATCCATGGTAGGGGAGCTGGATGTGCAGCTGTAGGTGGACGAAGCTTTGGGGTGTTGCCACCACCACCACCAGAAGGTCCACCCCGACCGCAGGGGACAGGAGGTCATGGGAGAGCTCAGCTTCAGGAAGCTTAGGCCTACGATCATGGAGCTCTGGGAGTAGATGGACAGGAGCGGGACTAGCTCCAGACCTGGAGACTTTTGTTCATGTTGCATCTAGTTTTGTTGATGTATGTTTGTAGATTCTTTGTGTCTTTATACTTGAGCTGCAGTAATAAAAGACACCTTTTCTTGTGACATTTACTTTCCTGTCCTCTCTTGTGTTTTTACTAAGAGGTTCTGGTTTAGACTGTTGACTTTACCCTCACTTGAGAGACACCTACTGGAGGAGACCCAGTTACCACACACTGATGCCGACAGTGTGACTCAAACCTTGGAGGAGAGAGTAATGGTTGGATCTCTTGGTAGTAGCGTCGAGGCCTTACAACGTCATCCTTGTTATGGATTAGTATCATCCATGTCAGGATTGACTGTATTAGGCGAAAGAAGGTGGTTCATCCACGGGATGATACCAGATTTCTCTTAACGGAAAAGAAGAAATCTTAGCTGCTCTTGTGGGACCGGAGATGGTCCATGCCACGATAGAGAAGGTCCAGGTCATCCAGGAGCGGATGAGGACAGCTTGGAGCTGGCAGAAGACTTATGCTGACAGGAGGCGGAGGCCACTGGAGTTCGCGGATGGCGACCAAGTCTTCTTATGGGTCTCACCGTGATGTGAGTTACAGAGATTTGGCTGAGGCAGCAAGTTGTCTCCATGCTGAATTGGACCCTTCCAGGTCCTCAGCTGGGTTGGCAAGGTGGCTTATCATTGGATCTACCACCTCAGTTGCACCGGGAGCACGACGTCTTCCACGTATCTCAGCTGAGGAGATACGTGTGCGATCCTTCACACAACTTTGACCATGGGGATCTGGACGTTGATGATGGGGAGACCTTTGCGGAGGTCCTGGTGGAGATCGAGGATCGACAGGAGCGGGTCCTACGTGGACGATCAATTCCTCTTGTGCGCATCAGATGGCAGCACAAGAACCTCCAGGAGCGTACTTGGGAGCAGGAGGCTCATATGTGTACTCAGTACCGCCATTGTATCTCAATGTTTGTGGTGAAGCTTTACGTGGACGTAAAACCCTATGGTGGGAGTAATGTAAAGACCCGTAAATATCAAGGAAATTTTTTTTCTTAATTTTATTTGGAATTTTAAATGAACGCATTTTTTGACGGCACGTGATTCCGAGGCCCGGTGTGCCCAGAATCAATTTACGAAGTTTGGCTCGGGTACGTTCAATGAACGAACGAGCGGGTTTTTCTAAATTTTGAACCGGTGCTCGGAATTGAATTTCGAGGGCACCGATGGAATCGCAGCGCCATTTTTTTGCTTAGAAACGCCTCTTCCGGAGTTGCGTTTGCTCGGGTGTGGTTTTTAAATTGTTTGTGTTAAGTTAAGAAATAAAATAAAGTGGTGCGACAAATTTATTTTTATTTCACTTAAGGCCACTTAAAAGCCACTTAAAGCTTCTTAAGCTGAGTTGAAGTGGATAGGGTGCAATTAAAAATATCCTACCCTCTTAGTAGGATATTTTTGAGGTGGGACCCGCACGAGCCACACCGTTTCTTTCCCGCTAAGTAACGCACCCGTGAAAACCCCTATTAATTGAAAGTCAACTGGGGCGTTTTCTTAAACAATTAAATGCTCCTTTTAATTGGTCGGTTTATTTGTTGAATTAATTCTATGAATTAATTTCTTTCGTTTCATAACACTTTTTCGTTTTGTTGCCATGTTAATAAAATAAGGCCAACACACCTTCTTTTTGAATGTCGTGTTAACCCTTTGGAGAATCTCTAATGATCTTCCTCCTTCTTCGCGAAGAACGCGAAGAACACGAAGAACGCTGGCCTTCGACGAAAGGCGACGAAGAACGCCTAACCTGCGGAGATCGATGACGCGAAGCTGTGTACCGCGACACCGACGAATCTCCCTTCGCGACACTTCTTCCGCGACGATCAAACCCCGCGACAACCTTCGATCAACAACGACAAGGTAGGGGGTCGTGCTCCTTTTAAATTCTTTGTTGATTATAACAACAACATTGATTTAATTATTATTACTTAAATCTGTATGTTTTTGATCCTCGGAGTTCGTCGACGTGACGCCAAGTACCGCACGACAGCGACGCTCTTCCGCGACGCGACGATTCATTTCTTCTACGACGATCAATTCCACGAAGAACGCACGCTCGACGACTACGGAGAGGTAGGGGTTTGATTCTTTAAATATTTTTGAATAAATCCCCGTTCGTTCAAATATTGTTGGGTAAATATCTTTAAGACCGCTAACGCGGTGGGCGCGGACTAATGAACAAGTCCAAACCCACCGTACCTTTTCGTTCCTGGTGCGTGAAACGGCCGACGACGACAAATGGGGCTGCAAGGGCGATTCGAGGGCCTGGGAGTGAAGATCGATTCCCGGGAGGACCACTGGCGAAGACCGCATGGAAAACGGACCATCGGAGCATGTCCGGTGGCCCGCGGAAGCTCCCGTCGGAGGAGGCGGCGCCCGATGCGCCGCCGGAAAAACCCTCCGCGGCTGAAGCCAGAACGGTAAGCCGGTTCCGCGGCCGCGCGGAACCCGGAGGAGGGACGCCGCCCGGCCGCCGCGTCCGATGGTGAGGCGGCCCCACCCGGGGCCGTGACATTTCTTTACGCGGGGGCAGCAAGCCCCCCGCGGCTTCCCCTCGCTCGGCCACTCGGCCGAGCCCCGCCAGGCCGACCCGCCGGGCCGGTTCGGGCCGACCCAGGGGGGGTCGGGCCGGGTCGGTCCGGGCCCAGACCCCCTGTTCCAGGACCTTTTCGGTCTTTTCTCATAACATGAGCTATGGGTCTTCGAACGATGCGCCGTCAGCGGCGATGCGATCCTTGGATCGAGACGGTCGTTTCGGTATATCGCACACAAGGTTTCAGAATACTTTGGTTTCGGCCGGGTTGGTTCGTACACGAAACCAACTGGGCCCTCGGAGCGGAAACGCTCATATCATGAGCTTTGGACGTCCGATTGACGTGCCGTTGACTTTTTTGAATTCTTCTAAGCGAGACGGAACTTTTGGCTTACTCCGCCCGAGGTTTGGACGTAGGTGGAGTACGGTCGGGTTGGTTTTCCCTTAAAACCCAACCGGGCCCCTGGGACGAAAAAGCCAATAACTCTCAGACCGGGCGTCCGATTGACGCGCCGTCTGCAACGTTGAGTTTCTGTTGACGATACGGAACTTTTGGATATATCAACTCTGGAATATCTGTCAGTTGATGTATTAGCCTCTCGGCTCGTGGAGCGGACCCTCCCGAACGAGTTTGCTGTGTGCGGGAACCCTAGAGCTGGCTGCAACTGCTGTTGTGACGATGACTACTGTACATAGATCCTCAGTGGATTCGACTACGAAGATGATTAAAATAGAACGAGAATCCTCTGTGTATTCAGCAGTGACTACTACGGTACATCTTGGGATACGTCAACTCCAGACTACATGTCAGTTGATTCATCGACCTCTTAACTCGTGGATTGGACCCTCCTGGAACGAGCATGCCATGGACGGAAACCCTATAGCCAGTTGAGACTTGACGGCGGCTGATCGAAAAACTCGGTGTGTTACGGATAGCCCAGTGGGGAGCTCTTGGTTGTAGCGGCAGACCCATGGAGGAGGAGCGCTTGGTTGTAGCGGCAGACCCGCGGTAATCAACAGAAGGAGTGTCTTAGGAGGCTATGAGGGGGATCACTTGGTTGAAGCGGAAGACCCACGACGGAGGAGCGCTTGGTTGTAGCAGCACGGGGGAGCGCTTGGTTGTAGCGGTAGACCAACGACAGAGGAGCGCTTGGTTATAGCGGCTGACCCATGGTACTCAACAGAATGGGTACCTCTAGAGGCTATGAGGGGGAGCGCTTGATTGTAGCGGCAGACCCATGGTGGGAAGCGCTTGGTTGTAGCAGCAGGCCTACAGTACTCGATAGGTGGAGTACTACAGCAGTCCAAGGTAAGAGAGAAGCGCTTGGTTGTAGCGGCATAACCACTGTACTTGATGGAGAAGGATTTTCCCAATAGCTTTAGGTTCAACTTCTTGATCAATCCTGTGTGCGTCATTGCGGGTTTTAGTACCTACAGATCCTTTGTGGGTCCGACGGCTTAGATGAATCAGTGGCTACATATGATCATCTCTAACGTCATACGAGGAAGTACCTGTGTGAGCTGAATCCTGTTTACTCTCCTTTTTGGATTGTGTTGTGCTATCCTATGTGGATTACATTTTGCTCTCCTTTGTGGATTGGGTTGTGCTATCCTATGTGGATTATGTTTTGCTTTCCATTGTGGATTGTGTTGTGCTATCCTGTGTGGATTTACGATTTTCTTTCCTGTGTGGACTGGGTTGTGATTGGGGTCGGATGTTGGAGCCAAACGGAAATTGATGACTTAGGTATATGTATGGGCATATTCCTATGCAGTGTCAGATGTTACTTCGTGATTGTATCTTTTCTTTGTTTTTTATCCTTTGTGGATTTTCATAGACCTTCGGTGGTCTCAGGGTCCCTACTGAGTAGCTTATACTCACCCATGCATGGTCTATGCCCGCACTATGTTCTGTTGGTTGCAGACAACGGACATCGCTGATCGTGGTCGAGGTTGGCGGAGCAGGACGGTACCTGGAGGTGGACCACTGGGCGGGGTGTACTCGGAGCGGACGGCTGGACCGAGGAGCTGTGGAGGCTATCTGTACCCACCCTTCAGGTGGGACTTCCAGAGGACGGCTTGACGTTGCAGCTTTACTTTTCAGTTGTTGTTTTCCCTTTCGATTTGTACTTTAATTTTAGTTTGGGTTTGTATTCTGTCCACTTACATTCCGCACTTATAGTTGTACCATTTTTTACTTAGTGTTTACTTTTTCCGCGTGCTTACTCTATGGTGCTTGTTTTCTTTACAAAGGCAATGCCTTCCCTTTTTACCAGGATTTACACCTTGGTGCAAGTCGCCATCCCCTAGCCTATGGAAGGTGGGCTTGGCGTAGTCACAACACGGGCCCCGAGGACGGGTCATGACAATTATTGTGTACGAAGAACCACGACTTCACAAACTGATGTTGTTCATTTTTTTAATTACCGCCCATCATGGTTGGGACTTTTTATGGAAATAGTGTTTGTACATCATATATATGATATTTTTATTTTATATTTTATTCATTAATTGTTCTATGACACATACTTTTAAAATATCCATCTTGTGTAAATATGATAACATCATTTGAGGACGTGTGGACTGCTTCCTCCCCAATGTGATGTGATTGATTCACAGACTACATGAAATGTACAAAGTATTTTTTTTCATAAAAATATTTGAAATATATAAGATAATAATGCTACATTAATTATATTATATAAACATATACATATATTTCATATAATTACATTCATTCAATGAGATGACAAAACAGAAACAATATTCATGCATACATAGGGTCCACCGTCTTCATGAATAGTGTACCCCATTTATTATTTATTTATATTATATATAATTATAATTTCAAATATAATGAATATATTTGATATTTATATATCATTTTAAAATCTAAAATAATTTAAATGATGATCTAATTTTGAAAATCAGGAATAATTAGTAAAAAGATTTATGAAGAACGAATATGATATTACCAAAAGTAAAACCCTAACATATAATTTCTTATAAGAATATAATATAATGTCATAATAAAATCATATATGTATTATATATTAGAATATGGTTATGTAAAATATTTATAATAAACATATATTCATTATAAATGTGGCTTGTATAGGAATGATGAGAGTCAAGACATAATTTAATAGAATATTCCCTTGTTTTTCATTTCCATGAGATATATATCTTAATAAACACTAAGATATTTTTTTTGGTGTATATACTAACAATGAATGTATTATAAAATTATTAGACTAATATTTATGGTTATTTAAATATCTATTTAATTGTTTTTCTTTCTTGGAGTTTCTGTTTCAAATGTTACAAAATTAGTAGATTAATTCTTCCTTTATTTCATTTCGTTAAATCACAATACATGATATGAAAATTTATTAATCTATGGGGTATATATAGAAAATTTAACTTGTTAAATAATTAATATACTTTACTCATTATATTTTATAATTTATTTAATCTCACTTTCATATATGGGTAGTATAAATGAAAGTTACCATGTTGTAATAGTTTATTAGAAAAACCACATCGGTTATAGAGATTGTTTATGATAACGTTTCCATCGGTGAAATATTATTGTCCATATCTATAGAGAACTAAAAATATTTCCTCTCTGATATATTATCATGATTTATTAATGTCTTCGTACCATGTTATAACTGTTGGGAATATAATATGATTAACATTTTGTTTTTAATTATGTCTAAAATTACCAATATCTTCAGCCAGAAAACTAGGTTTCATCAAAATCATGTTTTCTAATAATGTTTTAAAAATTTATTCAAGGTCTAATTATTAATATTCAAATTATTATCAAATTATTATTTTAAAAATATGTATTTATAAGATGAAAATTAGTTTTCAAATAATACGTTTTCAAAATGTATTAAATCATTATTTGTAGGTTTACAATGTATTTTCAATTAAATGGATTTAAAATAATTTTCATGATTTATATATTATAAATCAATAATTTTTAAATTAAAATATATTAATAATGTTTTGAATCATATTTTATAATTATCACAGAAAAAGGATCTCAAATTTTTTTGATGATATGTTTATAAGTATTAAAGGGAAATAGTCTCCAAAATAATTTTATAGATTATTTTGTATGATTTCAATGAAATTTGTTTTATGAAAGATCGTTATTCATATATTATTTATCCAGAGAAATTTTTTTCATAATGATTTCAATATTTATTTCTATGTTTTCAATTCATTTTTATGGAAAATGTTATTCAAATGGTTTTATGAATTAAAGAACGTTTCAAAGTAAATATAATACTTTCCGTAAGAATTTTTTTTATTTGACATTACATAATAGTTTGCAATATAAGAAGTCAAATTTTGTGGATACTTGGGAAATTATGGGAAATAATCCAAATGTACCAATAAAATTATTTTTTATAATGGTTTATGTTTGATGGTACAATGTTTTGAAACTTTTTTCTCTTTTGCAAGATGCATTTTGATGAAATATATTTCCATTTTATGTGTTATATAATAATGAAATCCATTTCTTTAATGGGTTATTAATTTTATGAAATGACTATGAATAATTTAACATCACAATTAGTTATTATAAAATTACATTTTTATGAAACCCATTTCATTTCATTGGTTATGATATGATTGTTTATGATTAAGTGGAAAATCTATTTAATATTTCATTATGAGATGGGTGGGACATATGCATTCTTCTATTGCAATGGGTAGAGATTTATATCTCAATATATATAATAATATTGTCACGTGAGTGAACCTTGACTACTAATATGGTCATGGTAGTGATTCATGACATCACATATCGTACAAGGTGTGAACTCGTACTACTATGATTTCAATGGGAGATAACCAATGCTTCCTGGATAGTATGGGGAGTGAACCTATACGACTGGGTTGGACATGGAAATTATGTCATTACTTCTATAGAAAATACTTTATATACTTATGTTTCTTCAAAAATTAAATGTCATATTTATATTTTATGATTTCTAGGATATTGTTAATTAATTTTTTTATGATTCATGTATTATAAAAACCATTAATTATTTCTGTATTCATGTTTATAATATTTGATATACATGGAATGAACTTAAATTTTCATGTACTTCATCTCATAACCTTTTTAACATTTTTATGTTTACATATCTCCCTTTTTTACCCTAACTAATCATTTGAGATCACCCATTTTCAGGTTTTCCTTCCCCTTGGAAAAAATATATTTATTATGTTTTAGGTGTCTATGTGGGGTTCTAGTAATGAAGAAACAAGTGGTGGATAATTTATCTTACCCATGTATCATCGGTTATGTTTCAATTTTTTTAAATTAAATAAACTAACATGGTAATTTGGAATATATTTTTGTAATGTATTATGCATTCCCTAAAATCAATGTAATGATAATTTATGAAAATTGATATTATATTTAGTTGACATCAGATTGATTATTTTTTATCCTTTTGATACTTGGATGATAACAATTTTGTGACATCACTATGAATATTTAATATCATATCACCAAGTATGTCTATAGGGTAAATCTTATGGGAGAGGAAAAGTATGGGAAACTATCATGTAATATTGTTAATGTAATGTGTGACTAGATTTTTGGTAATAAATCCCTGTCTAGATACTACAAGTTTTGTTGGATATGGAATTGATTTATGTAGGGGAGAAAACTCTATGAAGGTTCATCAGGCCTGACTTGGCCCAACTTGGTACATGACAATGGGTCTTGTTGCAGACCTGGTTTGACACTCCTGTGGGATATTATTTGGGAATTAACCTAATCATGAACCATCATTAAGATTTTAAATAGAATATGAGTATGAATATCCTAAGATATAACTATGATTCCATATATTAATTAAGTACATATCATTATTTAGACATCATATGAGTTCAATTTTTCCGGATTTTTTGTTTTCTTAGATGATAAGGGTTTCAAAAACAATTATTTCATGTTTTAATAAATAAAGGGAACTAGAAGAAAATATATTATCATATAATATTTCATATTTTTAATGTATTGGAATGAAGAAATTAAATTAGAAATATCAGGATGATAATCAGGAAGCTCGACGAATTTCGGTTATATTACCGAAGAAAAAGAGTTTGAAGAGGACATATTAAAGGCTTTGTATGTTCTTACAGTATTGTTTACAATAAATTTAAAAATATTATTTATATTATTTTTGGGTTTATTTAAGATATGGTTAATATAACATATAATTGAAAATGGGATTTTATGGAATAATGTGATGAATATCGAGTAATGCATCAATAATAAAGTTTGATGATTTAAGGGTATATGTTTTGAAATTCAATGATAATGACTCGTGAAATAAATAAATATATTCACTATATTTTTTTCATTAGGATATATTGAATGGTGGTGGTGAGGTATGAAATTTATTTCATGAAAATTTTATATTTTTATTAAGGGGTCACTTAATTTATTTTGGATGTCGATATAATGATGATTGGATAAAGATATGATCAATATGAATAAGTTAATTAGACGTTTCTTATTAAGACAAAAATGATAACAGATTTTTTGACAATGAAGCATAGGTTATCATGGATGATGTCAACCAATTCTTATATTTTAGGAATATGTATATTTATATTTTGAAAATATGTAAAAAAATTGTTTTTTGAAATTATTTATGGTAATTCATGTTATTCACATGATTCATGAGAATATATGATTAGGGTAATCACATGATTGGAATGTGACAAAAAAGATATTATATTTGTTATGGTAGATAAATTTTAAGCAGATATTATTACAATCATTATATTGGTTTGGACTTTCATCTTCTAGTAGGGTTATATGGTTGACCATTTATCTAAAGGATTATGATAACCAACAAAGGATGATTGTTAGATTAAAGTAATATCTCAACTTATGTGGATTTATTCTTGTTGGATAACCTATGATTTCAATAATCATTAATGTATCGTAATGTCAGATGATATTACTTATCATCCAATTTATATATCTCATGATCTTTAGGTTCATTTGATATTGAAAATCTACCATCATTACAGAGTGTTTGACACGATGTCTGAAATGATGATGGTCAATCAAAAGGGTGAGATTATATAAATCAAATGGAATAAAATGATATAATTAGGTTTATTTATGTTTCTATTAAATAAACTAATTAATAAAATCTATGAAATGGATGATGAAAAAATATTTATCAAATTAACATTATCTCTAATGAATCTGATAGATCCTTAGATTATCCCAAATTTGTGGTTTTTTGATAACCCAATTATGTTAATAATTTTTCACAATCACTCTCCATAAAAACATGGTAGTAATAATT
The DNA here is from genome assembly GCA_963277665.1 of Viscum album. Taxonomy (NCBI): domain Eukaryota; kingdom Viridiplantae; phylum Streptophyta; class Magnoliopsida; order Santalales; family Viscaceae; genus Viscum; species Viscum album. The sequence goes on from OY728157.1 coordinate 604,452,642, forward strand.
TTCTTTCATTTCATGGTTTTTACTTCCTAGATAGGTTATCCTATACGGTAAACTTGTTATGAGTTAAATTGGGTGACTGTTATGATTCATCCTTTTTTTCATAGGTGTTTAATTTTACATTTTTATGATGTGGGTATCTGTGAGAGTATTATGCAAGTATTAAAACATAGATAAAACTTATTAATTTAAATGTAATTAAATATTAATGGGAGTATAATGTAACCCCCATTTTTTTATATCTTTTAAATTAATTTAATATTCTTTATTTTTATCATTTTATAAAACACTAAAAATAGATTATTTTATATTAGTGAACAACTTTTGGTTTTATTTATCATTAATACCATTTTAATCAAGCACCATATTCCACAAAATGTTTATCTTTATTTATATAGAACATCGACGTTATCTTGTGTTATATGCAAGAGCGATCATCCTTGATGACTTGGTTAACACAGAAAACCTCATTTTACCAAACAATGACATATTATTATGAATATTTTTATTGAATATAATATGATATAAAATAGAAATTAAAATAATGATTATAGGATAAAATTACTTATGAAAAAATATATTTTAATTCATTTAATAACTATTAATTATTAATGAATATAAAAAAAAGTATAAATATAGAATTATTATATAAAATATTTTTTATGTGAAAACGAAAATTTATATCAATAAGTTAAATTAATAAATATTATTTATTTATATTAATTAAATTTATATGTTTTAATTTTTTCAAATTATATTTTTATAATCATAAGATCATAACACACACACTATTATAGATAAATTAACATATTTTTTTATAAATGCATTTTTAATATATTTCAATGAAGAACCCATTTTAAATCTAAATGTCGAACATTTAAAAACTAAATATGTCAATATAAAAATCATATTTTTAATAGAAACATAAATATTTGGTTTGGGTGGACTTTATTTATTTTTATGTGACGTTTACGTTTTTGGTTAATAGTTAAAAATATTGAATTTTAATTCAAAACAGATCTTTTATCTAATTTATTTATAAGGGTAAATTATAAATTTAATAGTTTTTTATGTTTAAATAGATAAATGTTTTTAAATTTATCATGTATAGGTAAATTTAATCAATTTGACGTTAAAAGTGACTATAAAAAATAAAACACATTATTACATTTTTTCATTAGAAACTAGCATTATGGTACTGTGTGTGGGATTAAATTTACATTAATTTATACCACTTCTATGATTGAATTTGAAAAAATGGATTCCATATTTTTAATCATCATAATTTATGATTTATTATAGGTTAAAATTACTTTTTATCAAAAATATTAGTGAAAATAATTAAAATTAATTAAATATATTCAGGTAATATTAAGATTAACAAGGGACTAATACATAAACATAATGGCCGAAATGACCTAAAAACATATCATAAGGACATTTTTTGCCATATATTGGACCTATACTCCCACTTATATATTCATAAACATTATTTGACCAATGATAAATTAGAGAGACATGGGTGGAATTCCATTACCAAAAATTTACAAAAGTGTAACTACTCATCCACAATAAAAAGTAATCCTCTACACCAACTTCCACAAAAATGTTATGAAAAATTGGCCTGAAGAATCCTCCAAAAATATCTCTCCAAAATACTTTCCCTAAACCAAGAACCATTACTATATGTGGAATTCTATCCATGGAATCCCTTTGAAGAAAACCGCGATATATTCCCCATTGAATAGGTAATATATTTCTTCAAGAAGTGCATATTTATTTCCATTGTACATACCACAAACTATATTTATTACATCCTAATATAAAAAAAATATTATCCAAAATATACTGATATATTGTTATATTAGAGTTCAGATCAACACATAGACATACTTTGATGAAATTCATAAACAACATACCATTCTTCTGTATGACTAACTACCACATTAGGAATGTATGTTGTTTATTTTTCCACTACCAACATTCATGATTGGGATTAATGATAGAAACACTATTTATAGAAGATATATTTGATATTTATTGTGTTTTTATTAAATATTAAATATTTTAGAAAATTTACATTCTTCATTCCCATATTGTTTATATATGATAACTTCGTTTGTGGATGTGTGGACTACCACCTCCTCAAAGAGATGTGATTCATTCACACATTAAAACGAATGTATTAATGATATTTTTAGGGAAAATATATGATATATATATATACATACAAATGATTCCATTTCAATGATATTATATACAAACATATATATAATTATAAATATATCATTTACAGACATTCATTAAATATTTTAAAAAAATGGAAAGAACATGCATAGGTACACACAACCTACTATCTATAGGAATGGTGTATTGCATGTCATCTATCAATAATTTTATGAAATATACTAATAAATAAATACTAAATATATATGATATTTTTATAATTTTACTAAATTCTTCACGTAATTAAGTCATTATCTAAGTAATACAATCTAGAATATTAAGTTAAAACTTGAATGAAGAATAAATTAGATATTACCTGATGTGAATCCTTTACACACAATTGTAAATAAATGTGTTATATAAAATAATGTTTAAATAATATATGGTATTAAATATAAAAATATTTTTTTTATAAATTATATATATTAAACTTAAATTTATTTAATAGTTGTATTGTATGATTATGATGAGAGTCAAGATAATATATGGGTATTTCATCTCACTATTTCTTTCTATGGTATACATACATTATCCAGCAATCATTTATTTTGTGTGATATATATACCACAAATTAATGTATTTTAGGACCCATATATTTTTAAGTTACTTTAATTTACATAACAATTTTTTGATCTTTCGTAAATGGTGTTTATTTTTCAGGAGTTATAACATTATTAATGTAATTCCGTCTCAATTTTCCTTCTTTGAGATACCTAACAAGTCATTCACCGTTATTTTTTTATGATGTGTGTATACTGCATTAGAATGTTCAAATCAAGAAAATCAATTTGTTCTTTATATTTTAATATTTATTTAATTTAACATTCTTATATGGGGATTATAATTAAATGTTACCATGTAGTAAGAGTTTATTGAAATAAAATCATCATTTATCGATATTGTTTCAAATTATGCTTCAATCGATGAAATATTATGAGACATATCACAATGTGACTATTTAATTTTATCCTAATCTATATATTTATTAAGTGTTCATGTTTTAGTGCCATTTTTTCACTCTTTGATACAAAAAATTTTTAAATTTTTTTAGAATGATCAAAAATTACTCTTTCATCAGTCAGAAATCTGTTTTTTTAATTCAATGTTTCTAAAATGGTTTAAAAAATTTTAAATCATTAATTTTATGTTTCATATAATTTTATAACAAATGGTTTCAAATATTTTACTATTTCATTATAATATTTAAATGTATTTTCAATGAAATGGGGTTTAAAAAGTTTTTGAGATTTCATTATTAGTATTTAAAACATTTTCAATGAAATAGTTTCAAAACATTTCAATATTTATATATGTATTCAATTTATTTTAATGAGAATGGTTTTTGAAATAAATTTTTAATGTTATTTTAAAAAAATTCATGGAAAAATATTTCCAAAATGTTTTTTTTCTTATTTTATTAGTTTTCAAGGAAAATATTTTTTAGATATATTTTCTTGAATCATTTATACATTTTCAAAGAAAAAAATTTCAAAATGTTTCCAAGATTATTTTATGTGTTTTTATGTAAAATCATTTTCATTGAAAAATATTTTTAAATTGATTTGAATACCTCTTTCTATGATTCCAATGCAATATAAAGAATGGTTTCCAAAATCTTTGTGATTGAAAAATTATTTTCAATGAACAAATGATATTTTACTCATGAATGTTTCTTAAAATATATTTCAAATTAAATTTAAAGACAAGTTGAAATCAATTTGGTTTACGAATGAATTCATGGGAAATTATCCAAAGTCTCCATTCATATTCTTTCTCTGAATGGGTTAAATTTGATGGAACAATGATTGAGAAACTAATTTCTCTTTCATGAGATACATATCATTTCAAGTGCATATAATTTTCAAATATGCTTCTTTTAATGGGTCATAATTTTGATTTAATGAGAATGAATCTTATATCTTCTAGATAGGTTATGATATGATTAAATGATTATGAATCCCAATTCATTTCAAGGGTTATGATATGATTTTTATAAATATTTGAAACAGGTATGTAGGATTTTATTTTGATATATTTTGGTCCTATATCTCCATCCAATGCATTGGGTTAATAGTTTTAACTCATGAGATTGAATATTATGTTATTTTGAATGAACCATCAATACTTCAATCATTATGTAGTGATCAATTACTGTCACGTTGGTATGGGGATTAAACTCATAATAATATAATCGTCATGTTAGTGAAGCATGACTACCAATATGGTTTGGGGAATGAACCAATAATACTAAGATGGATATGTCATTCATTCCTTGAAAACTATGAATGTCATGATTTTGGGTTATGTGTCTTCTGAAATTCATTGTCTTATTATTATGTTATTCATTTATAAATTATTTTAATTATTTAATTAATTTTCATGTACTATGAACTACGAATCTCTATTCAATTATTCATGTTTATGATCTTTGATATCCAGGCTATGACCTTCTATTTTTGTGATCATTCTATCATACCTTTATTCTATGTATTATGTATACATATCTTCATTGCTTGCCATTAATAATCAAATAATCTCACCCATTTTTATGTTTCCTTTTTTACTTGTTATAAATACATGTGTTATGTTTGATGTTTCTATGAAGGGTTCTAGTCAAGAATATCCTAGTGGGTGATAATGTAGCTCAATCATGTACCATTAATAACGTTTCCATGTTTTAATTGAAACTAACCTAACATTGGCATTGGGTGTCTAATTTTGACATGTGTTAATTATTGAGTCAATAAGGTTTCCCTTATGAATTTTCCATTCCTTCTTGTTTTGAAAATCACAAACAACTAATACTTAACAAAATATATATTTTTCTTCTGAAAGGAAAATTTCCTTCCATATATAAATTTACCCTTTCCTAGATTTACATATACATATCATAATTTTTTATAAGTATAATATTAGTATTTAAGTCCAAAACCTCTGAATCATATAATACATAGATATGAAGAATTCTGATTTAGGATCCAAATTCTGGATATAAAATCTAATGAAGTTCCATTCCCAATTCTGGATACGAACTCCAATGATGTTCCATTCCGAATTCTGAATACGAACTCTAATAAAGTTCCACTCCGAATTCTGAATACAAACTCTAATGAAGTTCCACTCCATATTCTGAGTACAAACTCTCATAAGGTTCCACTCCGAAGTATGGACTCCGAACTTCTATGAGTTTGCCTCCAAACTTCTACGTGTTTGACTCTGAACTTCTATGAGTTCGACTCTGAACTTCTACGAGTTCGACTCCGAACTTCTAGAAGTTCGAATCTGATCTTCTGTGAGTTCTAATAGAACTTCTAAGAGTTCGACTCTGGACATATATGAGTTTGAATACGGACTCCTACTATGTTCAACTTCGAACATCTATGAGGTCGACATCGAACTCTTTATGTTATGATTCCGAATTTTGGTGAAACCAGACTCTGAATTTCATCGAAATTCAGAGCCCGGATTTCTATAGAATTCAGGTTCTGAATTTCTACAAAACAGAATCTGAATATCACTTTATCATAGACTCTGAATTACAATTTTGTTAGACTTAGAACATTTATTTGCATACATTCTAAACATCAGTTTTAATTATTCTTACACTTGTTTTTTTTGAACAACGATGTCGTGCTTTCAGTTATTGACTAACCGTTGGTTGAGTGACACGTGTAAAGCTACCTCCGAAATTTAAGGAGAAATATGACCGTTGGAGGAGGTAGCCGACTGTTGAAGCTTCCCTAATAAATAGTAGCTCATTTGAAAAGAAGCAACAACACTTGAGCTTTTGTAATTTTGGTGATTAGATATTCATGAAGTGTTTTTTAAAGTGAGAGGCCCTTATCTACACTCATTTTTTCGTGCAGAATGTTTGAACAGCTTGTTCAAACTTTTAATTGTGTAGACTTCCTTCGGGCGACTATGATTGTTGCAGATTAAAATTGTGGGCTTCCGAGGATAGGAGGACAGAGGTTCCAAAACCTTGAAGTTGATGTCTTTCATGCCGAGGAAGATAGAGGTATCGACTACCTAATTATTGAGGGCTTGCGAGGATAGAAATATAGACACTGATCTTCATATCGAGTACTTACCGTGGTGTTGGTAAGATAGAAATTATTGAATGTATAAATCAAGTTACCTTTATCCAAGTTTTTTTGATACGCTTCTCTTTGGGTTAAAATAGTTATTGTATGTTACTTGTAGTTTTTACTTTGTTGTTATTCCACTACATTTTGTATTGTTAATGAAATTATATCCTTCTTATACTTCCTTACATGTATTATAATTTAGTAATAATCTATACACTTTAAGGTAGAATCTTAGTTGGTGTAAACTTTTTTTATGTTTAAATTCCGGAATCACTTTTGCGGAATCAAGAAAGTCTTTAGAACATAGTGGTGTTGTGAATTTTGTTTATCCAAAATTTCCTAAATGTGATTTCCTTAGAATTTTTTAAAGTATACAATTCACCCCACCTCTTGTATTTTTATCTCATTGTACTTATTCGATCTTACGTTTGGTATTATAGGGTTTATCATACTCAGGTTCATACCATCCTTACAAATGGTATCAAAGGTTGGCAACCTCATACCCTGTACCAATTCTAACAATTGGTTTCAGAGCATTTGGTTCAATCTAAATTAATCTCATGATTAGATTCTAAATGAAGTTTTTATTTCTGGATTCATAATTTTCAGAATCTACTTTTCAGAATCATAGTTTAGATTCAATTATTACTTAGAGATATAATTTTTTTTTCTTAGAATATTTTCTCTTGTTTACAAACTCATACTACTAATATTTTTTTTTGTGCCAAGGTTTTTCTTAAGGATTATAGGTTTAAATGTTGTTTCTATTGACAAATAAAATCCTACCAGACAAAATATCTTTGATTGTAATGATTATGAATATTGGAGAGATCGTATCAAGACTTTCAGTTTCAATAAAGAGGTATATAACTTTTTCATGCTTACTAGAGGATTCAAAATTCATGATAAGTATGTTCTTTTACTAACCTAGAAAAGCATGAATACCAACTGAACTATAAGGTATGAAATACTCTCATTTGTTTAATGACTATGAATATATATATCCAAATTTATTCTTGTGAAAATGATAATTGTATATGTAAGAACCTTGAAGTTACACATTTTGGTACATCTAAAGTGATTGAGACTAGAAGATCCATGCCCAGAGATGAGTATGATGGTTTTAATTTTTCACTATGGAGAACCAATTTTTAAGGTGAAACAGAGATTCATGACTATAGTGAATAGATTACAATCTATGATAGGGAAAGGTCTAGATGACGAAGTCCATGTTGACAATATCATTGATATTATGCCCAATTAGAGGAGTCAAAGAGAACAGCTATCGATGAAAATAGAAATATTACTCAAATTTCTCTTGATGAACTGTTTGGAACTCTTCTTCAACATGAGACTAGAATGAAGAGAGATGATGACAACATAAATAAGAAGAATGGGAATGGTAGTGTTGCTTTAACTACAACATAAAATCACAAGATATCAATGACTCCTGAAAGTGTTACTAGATCCAAATATAAGAAGTTTATTATTCAATAAGAATATAGTGAGATTGAAGTCTAAAAAATGAGTTAGCTAATCTTGATCGAATGATGAACAAGATAATTGGACAGAGAAATTTCCAATCCATGTATAAGAAGAAGGAAAGAAAAGATAAGAATGATTCAGAGGTAACATGCTATGAATTCAAGAGAGATGGACACATAAGACCTCATTTCCCTATGCTCAAAAGAAAAAGAAAGAAAAGAGAGGAATTCTGAATGGAACAGAAAGATGTATTACAATTCCAAAGCTAAGAACGTTCTGAAAGCTAATGACACCTGGAGTGCCAGTGGTGGTGACTCTTCAGATGAATATTCTGGTTATGAATCGTCTGGACAGATGAATCTTGGTTTTATATCCCAGATACCTGTTGATAATCATTGATTTATGTCTAAGGTACACAATGCTGAATCCTTGACCAACGTTTCTCTAAATTCTAATGATAGTAAATGTTATAAATCTTCCGATGAAGAATCCTCTTCTGATGATGAAAATACATTACTTACCTATGACGAAGTTTCTAGGTTTTCTGAACTTCATGAGATTGAGAACTCAAAACTCATGAAAATGCTTGATAAGTAAGCTCTAGGAATACTATTCTTACTAAGCAAATATCAGATCTTTTTAAATATCTTGATTGAAAAAATGCATCTTTTGAAAGAATTTAAAAAAATCTTGGGGAAGTAAGTTCTGAGAGAAATAAACTTTTCAAATATCTTGAAAACATAATTTCATAGAAAAATGTTTTCGATCCTAGCAATAGTTCAAATTTTTTTGAAGATAATAACTTAGTTATCAAACTCAAATTCAAAATATTTTCCTTGAGAAAGTGTTTTTCCAACATTACCCATGGTAAGGAAAATTTTGATAAAATGTATTCACAAATCCAACCTCAAAGTAATACTTCTGGTTTTGGTTACACTTGTTCTAAATAGATTTTTAGTAACAACTACTTTGTTCCTCAAAGTGCCTGATTTTTCACAAAGTGTCAATTTGGTGGTCACGGGGAGAAGAATTATTCTTTTAAAAAACCCAATATTTAGGATTTCATAAGGCTTATTTTTCTAAGAATATGTGGGTACCCCAAATTTTACATTCTAAAATTTCCAGATCCAAGAAAGTGTGGATTCCGATAAACTAACTTTTCTTATTATCAGGAAAATAGGGAAATTACCAACAACAATATTTGGTACAGGGATTGTAGATGTTCTCAGCATATGAATGGTAACAAAAACTATTTTGAAAAGATTATCAAGAATAATGGAGGAAAAGTATCTTTGGTAGATAATGCTCAGAGAGAAACTATTGGTATAGGAAACATTGTTCTTCTTGGAAAAACATTAATTTCAAATTTTTTGTTTGTTAAGTGACTTAAGCACAATCTCATCAGCATAAGCCAATTATGTGATGATGGATACCTAGTTAATTTTAGGAATGATAAGTGCTTAGTACACAATTACAAGGAAGAATTTTTTTATTTCTTACAATAGGTAAGAGAATGTTTACACACTATACTTAGAAGACCATAGAATCCAAGACATACCTTGCCTTAGTGAAATAGAAGACCATTCTTATTTGTGGAATAGAATTTTTGGACACTATAACCTTTCGAACATATGTATAATTTCAAATAAAGGTTTAGTTAAGGATCGATCGATGCATAAAATTTATTCTTCAAAAGTTTTTGAACCTTTTCAATATGGAAAGAAACATAAATCATGTTTTAAATCAATCAGTGAAGTCTCAACAATTGATGCATTACAGTTGGTGAAAATGGATCTTTTTGGTCCAACAAAAACTGGAAGCATTGGGGTAAAATATTTTTTCTTTTTCTTAGATGATGATTACACTCAATTTACATTGGTTTATTTTCTAGATAAAAAGGCCAATGCTTTTTTTTATTTTAAAACTTTTAGAGCCCAAGTCAAAAATGGGAAAACCTTCCATTGAAAACTATTCATTTTGATCATGGATGAGAATTTTAAAATTCATATTTTTAAACATTTTATAGTAGAAAAGGTATTACTCACAACTTTTCATCACCCAAAACACCTCAACAAAATGGAGTTGTTGAAAGAATAAATATAATTCTTCAAGTGATAACTAAAACCATGTTGAGTGAGTATTCTACAGCCAAAATGTTTTCTGGCTGAAACTGTATGTAATGATTTTATTCTATAAATCGAGTTTTCATTAGAAATTTTCTTAATAAAACTCATTATGAGTTATAGAATGGTATAAAACCTAGACATTCCTAATTTAAGATTTTTGGTTTCAAATCATTCATTATGAATACTAAGGATAACATACACAAATTCGCACAAAATCTGATGATGGAATTTTCTTAGGATACTCCACAAATTTTAAGGTTAATAGAGTTTTCAACAAAAACACATGCACTGTTGTAGAGACAGTACATGTCAAATTTGATGAAACTAGTCCCTTTTTTTTCAAACAACCTCAACCTAAATCTTCAGATTTGTTTTCAAAATCTGATTATCAGCCATTGATAGAAAATCCTTTTGATAAGGAGAATGTTCAAGAAGATACTTCTGAAAAATTTACCCCGGAAGATTTCCTACCATATGTTGATGAATAGGTTCTCCAAAACCCGAATCAGTTGTTTCTTAAGAATCATCCCAATGATAGTATCATTGGTGATGTGAATTAACCTGTAAGGACTATAATTTCCTTAATAAATGAATTAGAACATCTATAATTCCTTTCCAAATTAGAACCCAAAAGTGCTGATGAAGCATTGAGTGACGATGATTGAATAGAAGCCATGAAAGATAAACTAAATGAATTTGAATAGAATAAAGTCTTGACATTGGTTGAAAGACCAATGAAAACTTCTATTGTTGGAGTAATATGGGTCTTCAAAATTAAGTGTGATTAAATGGAATCATCTTTAGAAAAAAAACTAGATTAGATACTAAAGGCTATAATCAACAAAAGGGAATAGACTATGAAGAAACATATGCTCCAATATCAAGACATGAATCTATTTATATTTTACTTGACGTTGCATCATTATTCAATTTCAAACATTTTCAAATAGATGTGAAATGTGATTTCCTTAATGGTTATGTTCAAGAGGATGTTTTTGTTGAACAACCTCCTGGTTTTGAAGACACAAAACATCCTGATCATGTTTTTAGACTTACAAAATCCTTGTATGGCCTTAAAAAATCCCACAAGCTTATTATGATAGACTAACCGGATTTTTGATTCAAAATAACTACGTTAAGTGAAATTCATATCTAACCCTTTTTATAAAGAAAGATAAGAAAAATGTTTTTATTTTTCAAATTTATATTGATGACATTATATTTGGTTCAACTCAACAATCATTAACTGATTCCTTTGCAGATCTAATAAAATCTATGTTTGAAATGAGTATGATGGACGAGTTAACATTTTTCCTTGGATTTCAAATTTCTCAAAAACCAGAAGGAACTTATATATCCCAACATAATTTTATTAAATATCTTCTTAAAAAGTATGCATATGACAACACTCAAAGTATTAGTACCCCCATTGGTTCCTCAAACACTATTGATCTTGATAAAGCTGGGAAACCATTGGATCAAAAATCTTTTAGAGGTATGATAAGAAGCGTAAAATACTTAACATCTAGTCTTCCAGATTTGATGTTTTCAGTATGTTTTTTTTTCAATATATCAATCCAATCCTAAGGAATATCATTTAAAGGAAGTGAAAATAATATTTCGCTACTTAATAGGAGAAATGGATTTAGGACTCTTTTAAAATTCTGGAAATGAATTTATCCTAAAATGTTTTTCAGATGCTGACTTTGGTAGGTGTAGAATGGACATAAAGAGTACATTCAGAACTCGTCATTTATTAATAGATTCACTAGTTTCTTGGTCATGCAAGAAGCAACACTCTGTAGCACACTCCACTGCTGAAGCTAAATATATAGCAGCTGGAAGTTGTTTTTATCAATTGTTTTAGATGCAACACACACTCACAGACTATGTCTTGAGTTTTACTAAGACTCAAATTTTGTGTGATAACACAAGTTCCATTACCCTTAGTAAAAACCCTGCACATCTGTCTCGTGAAAAGCACATAGATATTAGTCATCACTTTCTTAGGGATCACACACTAAAAGGAGATATCATTCTTCAATTTATCGGAACACAAGATCAACTAGATGACATTTTCACAAAATCATTACCCTCCAATAGATTTGAATACATTGCACATATGTTAGGAATGATAACCGTAAGGTAATATTCTTTCATTAACTTCTTGTTGAACCATTCTCCTTACAATGATAAACTCCTTTTCATAAGGGAATTACATTTTTTTCTAACCGTTCAAATTTATTTTCATAATGACGTTTTCATACTCATAATTTTTCATAATAAATTTTTTTTAATGAGAATTATCGTAATGAAGTATTCGTACTGAGAAATTTTATAATGAAGTTTTCATACTCAGAATATTTCGTATTGAAGTTTTTGTACTAATAATTTTTTTAATGAAGTTTTCATACTGAGAATTTTCGTAATGATGTTTTCGTACTGAGAATTTTTATTAATGAAGTTTTCTTGTTGGGAATTTTTGTAATGAAGTTTTCGCACTGATAATTTTAGTAATGATGTTTTCGTAGTGAGAATTTTGGTAATGATGTTTTCGTACTGGTAATTTTCGTAATCAGAATTTTCATAATGAGAATTTTCATAATGAGAATTTTTTTACTAAATGCTTTTGCAATAAAAATTTCAACATTATGCTTTTTTTCGTAATAAGTTTTTCGTAGTCAAATTTTCATCAAGAATAATATCACCTATGATGAATAAACATCCTAGACAATCCAAAAGGTATGACTTCCTTATGTTTTTGTAATCATTTTTTGTTGTTGGTAGTTTCCTTTTCATTTGAAATTTCTCGAATCCATTTCTTCTAAAATCCGAATATTTTTTATTAAAACCTCAATAGATCATATTCAATATTTCCTTGTGGGTATGATTTCAACTGTCAGATCAGACCATATAAATTTTCAACCATTAGATTGGTTTTCAATGTTCAAAGGTCAGCTCCATCATCTATATAACGGAAACCCCCATTTGTGTCCCACATCGTTTTCAAATCTCTCGCTTGTTGAAGCCCTGCCTCTATTACTAAAGCTCGTTCCGAATATTTCAGTGCTCCTCCATTTAAATTGTCTGTAGAATCCACTTCCTAGGATAAGTCTTGTACGAAGCCAATCTCAAAATGGTTAGTCTACAGGGAATGGTTAGTCATTCCAGACTTCTTCGAGTATGATTCTCTAGTCCCTATGAATATCAAGCTGAATGGTTGGGAAAAATTTTTCGTTTTGAAACCAGGGGGTCAGGATGTTGTTTATTAATATTTTCTTATAGAATTATATGACTATGTTTCCTTCTATTAAGAAGATTCCAGAGACAAATTTTCTTTCAAGTATTATGGGAAGTCATACAACCTCTCTTTCTCCAAACCTGCAATATTGGTAGGCTTATCATATGAGGGTGAAGCAGAATTTTGTTCACATAAGCCACCAGATGTGCAAGGAAGTTTTAGAAAAGTGAAAGTATTGAAATCCCTCGGCCTCAAAGATGATAAAACAGCAAAGATTTCTCATCTCTCCACCAACAACCAGATTCTATAGTTGTGGGTTCAAGGGTATTTTTTTCTGAGAAGTGGAGATAAGGATAACCTAATGAAAAGTGATAACTATATCTTAGATTTAAGGGTAAATCTAAGAAAGTTCAATTTGATGAGGTATGTTCTTATTACAGTTCAGAATATCATGAATGGAAGTTTGAAGGCTCAAATCATTATATACCCTGCTCTTATCTGCAAGCTTATTATTCTGTGTCATGATTATTTTATGGTTTCTTTCAACTCCAATTCCTGAATTTGTTAGGTAATGCTGATAAGTGAAGACACTTTAAATAGGATGAAATCCGGTTTTTAAAAAGAGCCAGGTGAGTTTTATGGTCTGCCAGAGGAGTAGATAGAAGTCATTCTAGAAAATGTGGAGAAAGAAGATTAATCTAAGAAGGAAAGTAAGAAGAGGAAGCTAATGAAAGTGGTAGCTGAAGGTAAGACTCCTAAAGCTAAGGAAACCCAATCCGCACCTTCCAAGCTAAAGAAACAGAAAGATTATCTAGACGAGGTGGCTACTATGTGGAGGGAAGATAAGGAGAAAAGGAAATATGGTGACCCTCAGTTTGGATTAGACCCGGAAAAATCCAAATCCTTAAGGGAGAAGACGGTTGAATACATTGAGATGGTAGAAAAAGACAAGAAGATGAAGAAGAAGATGTTTGAAGTTAAGGTTGTACAATCTTTGCTGAGAGATACAAAAGTGGCTTCTGAAAATATTCCCGTTCCGGGATATTTTGATGTCCAACCATTACCAGAGAACCCTGGAAAAAAATACTTCACTCCGGAAAAGTCTAAAGGGAAAGAGGTATTTGAAGGAGTAGAGAAAAGATCTAGTGATGAAGTAGAGGAAGAATTTGTTGAAGAAGACGAGGAATTAGAAGAAGAAGAAGTAGTAGAAGAAGGAATTGGTGATCTAGATGACTTGATTAAACAAGTGGAACAATATAAAGAGAAGGCAAACACATCAGAAAAACCACCACTCTAAACATCTGAGGTCGAGTCCTCAAACCATGTCGCTCCGATAAAGGGAGATAAAAAAGATGATAAGAAAGATGATGACATGGAAGAAGAGAAGGAAAATGAATTATCTGAGGAGGAAAGCTATGAGAAGTATTTTCTTGAAGAAGGAACAGATAAGGATAAACCAGATGAAGACAACATTGTTCAACTATTTGAAAGCGAGGATGAATCTCCTAATGAGGCAGTTCCGAAAGTTGATAAGGATAAGAAAGTGCTTATGGAAACCCCAGTGAAAGTTATCATAAGGAAGAAGTAGTTTAGTGTTTCTTCTAAAAGAAAGCTGGTGGAAATTGAAGAAGATCAATCCCCGAGCAAGGTGTCTGGTTCGGAATCATCACCACAGGTTCATGATTTCGTTGTTGTATCTTTGAAGAACTTGTTGGAAACAATTCTGATCTTTCCCACCTTAGACTCCATGTTTTAGATGCTTCAACACATCCTAAATTAGAAGTAAGAATCCTTTTATGTGGTGATGGATAAATTTTTGATGATTGAGGCTTACCATAGAAATTTCCTTATCAATTATGATGTGCACAGGAAATCATGAAGAAAATTCACTCTGTGTCAAAGAATTTCGATGATTATTTGGCCGAGTTTGAACGTTTTCAGAAGGATGTGAAAAATTCTTTTGATACCGAGGATTCCAAGATCAAGAATCTTCTGGATAAGCTTTCCATTGATCAAAATTCCCAGAATCAATAGGTCAGATATATGAATGGGAAGCTTAACTCAGAAGCTCAGAACTGGAATGGGGAAATAGATTTCCGGATTGAGATTCAAGAGAATCCAGAAAAGAAAGATGAGTTACTAAAGATTCCGGAAGAGTCCATAAAGGCTCAGGCAGAGTTCTTGAAGGCTCAACAAGAAAGAATCACAGCTTTGGAGAAGCAAGCTGAGGAGGATCAGAAAGATTTGAAGAAGCTGGAAACCCTCTTGAAGAATTTAATCCCAAAGGAAAAGGAAGTCAAATAGACTCAATCAGATCTTTTGTTGAATTTTCCTTTCCTTGTAAAAATATTTTCGATCGTAATGAAATTATTGGTTTCTTGTGTTATTTGTATATCTTCAAAAATGTTTCAGGTACTTTACTACTTTTCCATTCCCTCAATTTTTTTTGAAAATCAAAAAGGGGGAGAAGGAAAAATCTAAAAGGGAGAAGGAAAAATTTCTAAGTAAAGAAGAACTTTCTCTATGTGAGGGAGAGCTTATCTAAGGGGGAGGTTCTCATTACAATGTTTTTCATTCCCATGATAATGCAAATTCCACTCCAAAAATCCATAATACAATCCTTAGAGTTCCAAAGCCTAAGGGGGACATAGTTGTATTCACTATCATCTATGAACAAAGAGAGATAAGTTTTAATTTCAAAAGTCTAATGAAATTTTTCAAAATCCTTTTATTCATCTTTGAAAGGTTTTTTGTGCTTCCCAAAAAGAGGGATATTGTTGAGTCAATAAGGTTTTCCTTATGACTTTTCCAATCCTTATTATTTTGAAAATTAAAAACACCTTATACATAAAAAATTATATTTTACTTCTCTAAAGAAAATTTACTTCCTTAAAGAAATTTACCCTTACCTAGATTTCCATTTAAATATCATAATTTTGTCTAAGTATAAAATTTGGATTGAAGTCCAAAACCTCGGAATCCTATAATACATAGATATGAATCATTCTATTTTAGGATCCGAATTCTGGATACAAACTATAATGAATTTCCAGTCAGAATTCTGGATATGAACTCTAATGATGTTCCACTCCGAATTTTGAATATGAACTCTAATGAGGTTCCACTCTGAATTCTGAATACGAACTCTAATGATTTTCCACTCTGAATTCTGAGTAAGACAACTTATATGGATCCACTCTGAACTATGGACTCCTAAATTCCATGAGTTCAACTCCAAACTTCTACGAGTTTGACTCTGTAATTCTATGAGTTCGACTCTGATGTTCTTCGAGTTCGACTCCGAACTTCTATGAGTTTGACTCCAAACTTCTGCGAGTTCGACTCCAAACTTCTACGAGTTCAACTCCGAACTGTTATGAGTTCAATGCTGAACTCCTACTGAGTTCCACTCCGAACATCTATAAGGTCAACTCCGAACTCATTAGGATCAAATTCTGAATTCTAGTGAAACCAGACTATGAATTTCCTTAAAATTCAGACTCTTGAATTCTACAGAAGTCTGGTTCCGAATTCTTACAAAAAAGAATCCGAATATCTCATCACAATATATTCTGAATTAAATTTTGGTTAGACTCCGAAATTTTATTTTCTTACATACCAATATTTTTTTTTACTTTAGCTTACATAGTTTCATTACAAAACAATGTTGTTCTTTCAGTTATTGACTTACCATTGGTTGAGTGACACCTATACAGGTCCCTCCGAAATTCAAGGAGAAATATGACCATTGGAGGAGGGAGCTGACCATTAGAGCTTCGCCTATAAATAGGAGCTCATTTAAAAAGAAGAAACAACACTTGAGCTTTTGGAATTTTGGTGATCAGAACTTCTTGAAGTGATTTATAGAGTGAGAGGCTCTGATCAACTCTCAATTCTTTGTGCAGAATGTTTGAACAACATGTTCAATCATTTCCTTGTACAAAATTTCTTCATGTGACTCTGATTGTTTCTGATTACAATCGAGGGATTCCGAGGCTAGGAAGACAGAGTATCCAATACCTTGATGTTGAGGACTTCCTTGCTGAGAAAGACAGAGATGTCGACTACCTGATAGTTGAGGGCTTGCAGGGATAGCAATGAAGACTCCGATCTTCGTATCAAGGGCTTACCCTAGTGTGGGTAAGACAGAATTTCTTTAAAATTATAAATCAAGGGACCTTTATCCAAGGTTGTTGAATACCGATCTCTTTGGGTTAGAAGAGTTATTGTTTGTTACATGTAGTTTTTACTACGTTTTTTTCCGCAGAATTTTTTATTGTTAAGGAAAGTATATATTTCATATACTTTCTTATTAGTGTCCTCAAAAACAATTAGAGGATAATTTCAATTTAAAATTAATTAAATGAAAATAATTCATTAATAAAAACTTGTCCACTATTTGATTCATGAGTATAAAAATAGATGAAAATAGAAAACCAGCCCATATGAAAATATCAATGTAAAATATGAAACAAATTGAGACAACCATGTAATCTATAAGAAAATAGAATATAATGTCACTAAAAAGATCCCAAAATGATACATTATTAAAATCTACCAGAATATCCCATGATATCATGATTCATGACTATATAACTAGGATACCTTTACACTACATATGTCTTAGTAGATGACATCTGCAAAAGCACAATAGTGTCCAATAAAGGTGTGATTATAAACATAATATAGTTTCCCAATGACATCCATACTCAATAATGTTGGATAAAACATATTATTACATTTGTAAAAAATATTTTCAACCAATTTAATAAATATTTTATCAAAATTAAAATAGTTTTTCATGAGAATAAATTAAAAAACCATTAAATCGTTTAATATTTATATTCTCATACCCATTCCATGATTCGACAAACAACCACACATGAAAGCATTGGTGATAGTTATATAGTCATGAGTGGTCTCTCATACACCTATAAATTCATCGTAATGTATAAAATAATCATGTTACCTAATGGTACACACCACATATATATGTTCAATTAGTTGTTCAACATTGTTGAATTCCCCTTATTTAGGGAGACATCAACAAAATTCCCTAAAAACCCATATATGTCAACATCCCAAGCCACTCTATTTCCAAAAAATGATTATTTATATAAAAAATGTCACCAAAAAGTTTCATTTCATGAATAAAAAATCATAATTTAAAAAATATTATATTAAATTCATGAACCAAATTAAAATTCAATCAAACCCTCATACTTCAAATATTTACAATAAATCATCAAAAAAAAGTTTCCATCCAATAAAATTAGTGTTTCATCAGAATATAAAACAATTCAATCAAAATTTATAAAATAACATTAATTTAAAATGATGTGGTCATGAGAATGATGCCTCTTACCTCTCAAACAATAATGAAAATCTAGAATGACAAAAAACACCAATAACCAAGCATTTATATTCTAAATCTGAACATAGATATTGTTCTATTTAACCAACTCAAATAAATCTCATAATGATTCCCATCATACAGCACAGAGACATCCACAATGTAGAAGCTGAAATGTCTAAGAAGAGATGGTAATAAGTTATCTAAGTTGAATGATGATGAAAAATAACTTACAAGATTGTATGGTTTTCTCATAGACATTGTATCACGTAATATTATCTCCCGACATAACGGGAATCACATATCAATACATAGGAAGAGATGGGATTCATTTTTAGTGTGTATTAAAAGAGAGTGAGTGATTATGGATCTAATTAAAAAACCCTAAAAGGTTTGCATATTTGAAAATGTACAGTGAATTTTTTGGGAATAGAAGTAGACAAACGATATGCTAATTTAACATGAACAACGATATGAAGAAAATGATCTCAATATTAGCCTGAACATATAGAAAAATAGTGTGCCAACCACGTTTTTTCCCATAATCTAAGTGCACATGGATTATCCAAATCATTTTTAGGGTTTGGTAAAATTGTGTAATGATAATGGAGCTTCATCATGCCAACTATTTTCTATTTCTCAGTTTCTTGGAGGTGTATCAAAATTTCTACTCATTTTTCTTAAATTTTGAAGCTAAAAAAATCAACCATTTCATGATTAAAGTCTTTAATAACACCTTATATATAACCATAAAATTATATATATTTTTAATTAATAATTAAAGTCTCAATTTCCTCAAACGGGGGGGGGGGGGGGGGTCATGTTAAATTCTCCCCAAAATTTTTCTTTCGATCCATGGTGTGTATTAAAGCCATGTATCTTCCAATATTTTGTTCAATATTATCCACATTTACTTTTTAGGATCTAATATTTATTCCTAAATCAAACTAATATTTTGATAAAACCCACAAAATTTCAACTCTTTTCAATCAAAATACATTCTATTTCCTATAAAAACTCAATTATGGAATATGAACCAACATAGAATTCGAATCTAGGGAAATTTGATCCCATGAAATCACAAGGATAGAACTATGCTTAATCTTAATAAATTGGGATACATAAAGTTCGTTATTCAATGAACTAATCCATGGTATAATATAAAATATATATTCCTTCCTGCCATATTTTTAATGTTTCTCAAGAATGCCTATATATTTCATATATGTCCTTCAATGATTTAAAAAATTATGATGTCTGTCCTTGTGGATAATTCCAATAATACAAGATAAGTCATCTCAAATGGAAATGGTCATTGAGATTGATATAGATATGACATATGAAGAATTTAAGCCATATACATCATCTATTTGATCTGATTAATGTTCTTTATTGTCTCTTGAATTGGGATTGGTCTGACCAGTGAATCCTATTTTGTTTAAATCCAATAATGTTGAGAATATACAAGGATGATAATACATTGATTAAAATGGTTTCATATGTATCAAGGTCCGATTAATTTTAATAATATTAAAACCCCTCTAACAATATGGCCTCCTCAAATGAGCTAAAAAATAAATTATAGGATACCTAAGCATATCTTCCAGTGTTTATATCATCCTCATAGACATTCTATCCAATTGATAATGATACACTATCCTCATAGTCCACAGTTTCCTAATGGATTGTAACAGGTATTTATAAATAATAATAATCATATAGTATCTTCTATATACAATTTTTACTATTACAATTTTCATCTTTACAAATTATTACATATAGATTTTGGACAACTCCTACAATATATGGGATTCATGAATTGGGATAAATTATCATATTTTTGGAGTTGATCCAAAATAACCCATAGAGTATCATGTTTTTTTAACCATTCATTGTTAACAAGTCCCAAATTTGTTCCTATCTACTCCCATTTCCATACATTAATTGTTAAAAACTAAAACATACTCATTTTTCATTGATATTATTCCTTGACCAGCTAATCGATGAGGAACCTAAAAAAGAACTATTCTTCTATCTTTTTCATGACATCCCACAATAATTATGATTTCAATGCTTAATAATCCTTTTAAAGGAATGGAAGATATTCCCATTTCGATTTGTGGTATGTATTAATAATTTCTTCCTAACATACCAAAGGCATCCTGATATAATCTCTAAACATAATAAAAACTCCCATCCTCATTAAATCCTTCAATGGTATCCCTAACATTGTGATTTTTCAAAAAAATAAGCAATTATTGAAAAATATGTCTAGTCTTCCATCACATGCTAAACAAAATTTTCACGAAATCGAAATAGGAAGAAAAAATCAACATCAACTTATAAGGTACAATATAGGTTCATCACTTCTATAAATTTCATCATCAACTACTAATTTGATGTGTCCTTAGAAAAATGATAATATGAAAATATTCTCAATAAATGCACAGATTATTTTACATTACCCTTTGTTTACATCAAGTTGATTTTAAAATTTTTATAGTATTCTGTCCAATTTATTTTCATTCTATTCAAATCACATTGTGTGAGAATATACATAAAAACTGTTGTGAACCAGAAACGCCATAAATCTATCAGTAACAAGGTAATGATGTTGGGACCCAAAAACTGGAATATATTAGCAAATTAAAATTCATGTGTTGTGTAGTTTTTTTAATTAAATCTTTGTTTTCATGAAAATTTTAGAACAAAATAGTATCCATTCTTATGAACACATCCCATCCCTTGATTAGAACACATCACTTGAGACAAAATACCTATATCTAGAGTCTAATATCATTAGAATATATGCTAATGTAAATCTATCATTATTGCCTTTAAATGACTTTTATAATTGATTGTTCAACTATAATGGAATTCCAATACTCTTCAATGTTCTTACCATTGATTTGAAATGTGAAATGTCATGTTAAAATGACTATAGTACCTCAAAAAATCCAAGGAAATAATAAACCTTAAATTCATTTCCCAGTGGTTACCAAAATATATAAACATATATCTTTTAATGATATTTAGAAACTCCATTTTCATAAGTGATATGTCAGTGTACACATACCTATTTTATCAATAAATAACACATTAAATAATTGGTATACAAATGATTCTCCCACATGACACCCTACACTATTTCAATATGTTACTCCAAATTTTTTTCATAAATTACACGATAACATCATCCACAAACACCACTATAATTAAATCAAGATACCCTTGAAATATATGTTTCATCATTCAGATATGGATTATTGGTGTATTCATATGACCAAAAAGAATAAAAATGAACTCACACTGACCATATATGCCTCTCGAATCTATCATCAGAATATCAACATTATGAACATGCAGTTGGTGATATCCAGAATGTTTTTAAATTTTAATGAACCAATGTGAACAATATTATTGGTTAAATGTTTCATCTATTCATGAAAGAGGATTTTTATTTTTTATCATTACATGGTTAATATTATGGTAATATAAATATATTCCAAGGGATACATAATCCATTTATAAAAATAATTGGTGAAACCTATGTAAATGTTATTCGTCCAATGAACTGTTTTCATTGCTACTTTTCCAACTAGTCCTTCAATTACATCAATTTTTTTGGTTTCATTTGATATGATAGAAAGAAAATATGACTAGTCCTTGGAAGTAGATCTATCAAAAATCCCAAATCATTTTTTCTAGAAACCCCTTTAAAATTTTAGGAAATACATCAAGGAATTAGTCCTCTGCGGTTTGAAAATATATATTCCAATTTTCATGTATCGATGCCAATGATTCTGATTTCATCTAGTAAGAAATAATTCCAACTATTGGTACCAAGAGTCCTTCTTGGTTAACATCCACTAACCAATCTAATTTCGTGACATTTTTTACAATATAATAATATTTTAAAACTCTATATAACTTCATAACAATCGAAATGGGTTCAATGATTTTAATAAAATGCACTCTAAGAATCATGTCAATGAAATACAGATATATAATTGAAAAAATGTATTACTAACTCGGTCTAATCTACTATTATCTATCAATAATCACATTTCAGTTCTCGACACATAAATATTACCAAAGGTTCTTCATGTTTCAAAAAATCCATCATCTCAACTTATTAACTTCTAAAATAAATAAAATAAGAAGAAATAAATGAATCAGATACATGAATATCCTAATTAATCCATTAATGATTCTCATGATAAGGAGTATTGGTATTCCATGAATAACCATGAAATTCTATGTAAAATTGATGAATATAATTCTGCTGCACCAATCTCATCGATGATTTTGCTTCATGAGATGCATTATATTTTTTCCACTCACCCAAACATGGATAAATATGATGTCAGCACATAGTGTGTCCAATATTTATTCAAAAGTAACATTATATAGTTGGTGTTTATCAATATCATTTCATATGCTCAAAAAACAATAAAAGATTCATTGATTTGTCTTCATGTGAGGATATAAGCTGACTAATCCCATAATATTATTTGGGAAAATACTATCCCCATGATATTAGTTATCCCTCATTTATATTTTCCCAAAATTGGAGTTGTCACTAGTTTAAATAGGAATAAATACTCATACTATGAATAAATAACATATGATGTATCTTGAAGCCATTTAATCTATATTGAACAAACCTATAAAATTCATTATACAAAGTATATAAATATTTAAGAGAATTCATTGTTTTAAACCCAACTCAAAAATGAGTTCCTTCAAAGGATAACATGAAGCATCATCCAAATTAATGTGAACAAAATTTATAAATTTAGCCATGAACTCTATTGTGCTAAGATTCTACTTCATCAAAATGAAGATATCCATTAATCTATAGTGCCTAAACTTGCAAGGAGATTTTTTCATGAAAAATTATCCTAAATACTCTTAGGAAATTCCATGAAAAAATTATGAATAAACAATATAATTCCACCCCTATAGTGCAAGATATTGTAACATATTTGATTCTAACATCACCATAATCTCAATATGTATCCCAATGAAATGAAAAATTTTATTCAACATATATAGACACTATTTGGGTTTTTAATGTTCTAAATGATCCAAAATGATGGGTGAATGTTCATTTTTGAACTGAAATGAATGATTCAATTTTGTTTGTTCATTGATTTTATTCCCTCTGTCCACAATATTAAATACCTAGAAAACACATTGGTTGTTTTAAGCATTCACATGCGACATAGGGTGAAACCATATTCTTAGAAACCAATTCATACTCGTTTCTGTAACACATACCATGTTCCATTCTTTATAAACAAATCAAACTCTATATAAAAACACTTACAATAAATTGAAGTCTTATAAATTTAATCATTTCAAAACTGTGCATATAAAAAACACACTTTCCAAAATTGAAAATTTTATATTCTCAAACCATTATAAAAAAATAGACCATGATTTTTTAAAATCAAAACATTTTCCACTATTTTAAAAATCAGAAATATTTCACCAAATAATAATTCAATACTCATAATGAAATTTACAATCCTATTCGAAATTCAATACAAGAAATAAATTTCTTATTATTTTCATCATTTGTACCCAAAAATGAGGTATATACTCATAGAAGTGTATCTCAAAAAATATATACCAAAACTCGTTACTAACATGTAGTTTGACATAAAATGGATATATATATCTATTACTCAATAAATTTCATGTTATGAAAATCACATTCTTTATTTACGATGTATCTTAGAAACTAAAAAGTTGATTCAGTAGGATCTAAGAATATTATCCCATTATTGACATACCACCCTCTCTCATTTTTTTATGAAGAGACTGTGGGTACTACATTCCCTATGTGTCATTCCCAAAACACTAACGACGTGAAATAAATTCTAGGGGCATCATAAATCAATTATGGGATGAAATTACCTTAAAATATAATTCATATAAACCATGAAAGAAACAAAAAAACATAATATGATGCACAATCATCGAAATACTAGCCAATACACAACGAAACCAATGGACTATATCAAAACACAACTTGAAATTAATTTTCAGTACTAAATGCTCCTAAGGATGAATGAAACAATAGTCACCAAACAACGACATGCAAAATTCTCCATGATAAAAATCCAAAATCCCCTCCCAAAGGATCCACAAGAATAACTAATTAAATAGGATACTATGCATTTACTTGTTTCGAATTAGATTACATCTACAGATGAAAAATAGTTCCCATGAATGGGGTGAGTCTTAACTCAGTGGTATTTCCCAAATGAGTTCCCAACTCATGCCATTAAGGTTTTATATATGAAATTATTTATATAAAATATTTTGAAACTATTTTCAAAGGTTAATTTCAAAGAAAAACAATGTGATCCATGGAGAAAAATTAGAATAATTTTATGAAATTTCACATTTCATTTTCTATACCCATTCCATGATTACACACAAAACCACATATGCATGCTATGGTGATAGTTACATACTGATGAACAGTCTCTCATCCATCTACCAATTCATCCCAGGGTAACAAATAATCATGATCCCAAATGGAACACTACACCTTAGTAGGTACAAATCATTATACCCCAATTGTCTACAACCATTATTCATTATAGTTCAAAGAAATTTACTCACACCAACCATGTATGAAAACAAAGAAAGAAACCAAATATTCAAAAAACTATTTTTCCATAAACAAATAAGCATATAATTTTAATGCCTTATAACCAACACCAATTTTTAAAGTATCAAATTATAAATGAAGAACCAAAAACACATTCTTCCTAATGGTTCAAATTCAACAATTGCAAATAAAACATCAAAAAAAGTGGTTTCAGTCATATAACCCAAGGGTTACACCAAAACTTTAAAAAAATAATTTATTTTGAAAAAGAGACATCTAATTATAATTATATGACCTTGAGAATGAATAAACATGCCTATAAAATGTTCATGGAATTGAAGATCATACCAAAAATATAAATAACCCATTATAAATCTTAAAAAGATGAAATTAGATCATGTTTCTTCAATCCAATTTGACAAGATCTAATAATTATTATCATGATACAACAGCAATCTATAGTGTTGAGATAATTTAGATGAAGAGATATAAGAATAATGATGAATAATGATCATATTTCAGGGATTTTCTATCTCCAATGGACATTGGATCTTTGAAAACACAATCTTTGATAAAATAGAATCACCTCTCAATCCTAAGAATGAAATTGAATTCATGTTACGGTAATATTAGGGGAAAATGTTCTAAGGATATAATTTAACCTGATCTATGTTTTTTTGATCAAAATATCCAAGGTGCATAATTAAGGAAAAACTATCATGTACTAACCAATCATGAGATAATCTCTCTTGTAACACCTCACATGGTTGGATAACACAAGTAGAAAAATCATTTCCATAAAAATAATATCCCCATAATGATAAATTTCATAGTTTATCAGAGTAATTAATAGAGTTTGGTCTATCTATTTTCATGCTATGTGATGGTCTTGTTCTCAATGTTTTAGGCTATATATTTTCAATGTGGTGTTTTCTAGATTCTACTAACTATTTTCATATTGTGATCCTACAAAATAGCCTCCATAGAATGATAATACTTCTTCGAGCCTCTCGTAACACAACTTCATCAATATCTATAAAAAACAATTGGTTATATACCTAACATTGGGTGTGATAATTTCTCCCCATAATTTGTCATTTCATCACTAGGAATAAAAAAACACTTGTTTTCCATAGTAGAGTTAAAGTCATTGATCCAATAGTAACATTTCTCACTCGCACTTTTCATTTTAAGTAGGACCATGTTTCCATAAATCTATCACAATGAAGAATTTTTTTCTCTACAATATTTTGTATTTCGTATCCACAATTCAGACAGAAACATGAATAATCCTAGAATTCACTTATATGTTAGAGTGATCCCTTTGACTCACATGGTCAGAATTAAGTTGATACTATATTATGTGACACACATAAAATAGATTATACATTTAAGTAAACATTGGTGGAGAATATAACATATATTACACCTCATCAAATTGATTAATGATACCATATTTGACATTATATGAAGAAGATTACTTTCTCATTTAACCAAAATTATGATTTAGAATTGATGGAATGATTATTAAAAGATGATCACTCACATAAAACTATAAATGGACTTAATGATGATTTTCAAATGATTTGATACAACTATCAACCGTCGCCTTCCCCTTGTTGGTCCACTAAATTTTATCTATTTCCACTGACATAAGTCTTTGTCCAAATATTTAATTCATTCATTTTTGCAACCAACAAAATGGATAACAACAAATTATCCGGTAAATTGTTTCAAAAGGGGATATATTTATTAATTAAAGATAAATTCTATTCTAAAATCACTCCACTAATATTAGATGATCTTCCAACAGTTCACAAATATCAATTATGGAATCCCCAATCCCATTTAAAAAAATATTTGGATGATCTGGTCAGATTATTTGTCTGTTTGAAGATAATACACCATGATAATATTCAACTAAGCCCAAGGTGTTTCCTCTATAGATTTCCATAAATTTGATAGAATCTGAGGTTAACATTGACGTAAAACTAATAATGGAATTTTCTACCACTATAAAAAATATCAGATATTTTTTTTTGGAAAATTCATTCATATGAGATTCAAAAATAGTGAAATTATGCTCTGAATGCATGAGACTATATGAAATTAACCAAATGTAATCATGTTCTCTAGTATTTCATGGTAAACTAGTTATAAAATACATGTATATTTTCACTAATATCCACAATGGATTTATTAATTAATATAACATACGGACTATTGATTGATTCCATGACATGACATGTTGATAGGTGAGGCCTCCCTAAACAAACTCTTCTACAATTATTTTAGTGGAATACTAAAACAACTATGCTATAAATTATTTATAAAACATTTATATTCTTGTATGAACATATCATTGTGAATGGTGGTAAGAAAAAATATTTTGGTCATGACTAACCAGTGGTACCTTGTTCATATAACTAACCATCCAAACCATGCCCCATTCTTTCTACAATCCCTCAAAAGTACCCCAATCATTCAGTTCTATCCTTATAGAAACACATCTGGATTCATATATTTTAGCCTCTTTCACATGATCAAAGAAACCATGATTTTATTTTTCATGATAACATAAATATCACATGTGACTGTAAATCCCTAGTGCAAGTTTCTTATAACCGACATTAGTTGTCACTATCCTGAAGCATCTTCGTGAAATTATTATAATACTTCTGGATTAATTTATCTTCAATGAATTTTCATTAAAAATTATTAAAATCACATCTAATCCAATAATTTTAATGTAATCTATCAATATTAATTTATATAAATTATAAAAAATTTGTTATAAAATATATTACAAAAACATGTGATTTGTAGTAATACATATTTATCAACAAAAAGATAATGATTCTTGGTCCTGAATGATTTGACTAGAACAACTAATTCATACTTTTTTGTTGATTATTTCATTCCATGGAACCCTAAATACCATAAACCATATGCAACAAAATGTTCTACTAGCACTATAAAATGTACCAAGCCTTGTCCCAATGCATCACAATATGCAACATTGCCCAGTCCAAATTCAATATGCGTGAGAATATGTGTTTATGTAATTATATCCTTTTTATCATGAATGAACATTGGATATTTATACATACACTACAAAGGATCACCTTTCCTCATAAAATACATATTCGGAGAATCAAAATTTAAATTCATATAAGAAATTTGTTGAATAACACAAAACAAAGGAAACTATATATATGCAAGACATTCTTCAGTGGATTCCATGGGATGCCAACATATATCTTTTCAAGATCCAAATAAACTGATTTCTTCAGAAATAAAGTGGGACTGGAAACATACATTTTGTATCATGAAATCCTTTTATATTATCATTTCATAAAAATGATTCTCATGTTAGAAACCCATATATTATTTATAAGTGTTGATCATGGTCCTCCATTATTTAAGAATATTCCAGTATATTGTCTAAAAACATCCCCACAATGGAATCCAAATTCCATTAAAATATCTAATTAATAAATGACATAAACATGTCTATTGAATTAATAATTAAAAATTAATAAAATTAGATATATAATGGCCATAGATTCTTCTTAAACAATGTATTTCGAATATAATCCATCTGAAACCATTGTTAGTTATTTAATTAACATAATTCAATTTTGTAGAACCACTGGGATCCGCAAAATTGGTCTAATAGGTCATGATATTTTTTAGATGATACTGATTTTTTTAATAATTCCCATAATATTATAGTAATATAAAGAAAGTCAAAGAGTCAAACATGAATTCTTCAGAAAAAACACCGCTCCCATGGATTTTTGCTTAGTTGGATAAACCATTTACATTCCCAATATTCAAAATATCCTTTAATTACCACAATTTTGTTTTCACAATATGATAATGTGAAAGGGAAATTGGAATCGTCTCATATTGTCTATCAATCTTAGAATCCAATCCTCATTTGGGTGGAAGACCTGGAAATATTCTCGAAAAACATCAAGGAACTGGTTCACTATGGTAAAAACTTCTCTATTTATGATTTTATCTAACGATGAAAAATAAACTGATCTCAAGTGGTAAGAGATCATTACAAACAACATAACCATGGTTCTATTTCTACCTTCTTATACTACATAATAAAATTTAATGACATTTTTAAAATCATTAGAACATTTCAAACATTCTTTCCATCAATTTAAATTTATATGGGCCTCATAGTTCATCATAAAATCCATTCCCAATTTAAGGTCACATGTAATAAAATCTATCATATATAAATACCATACCAACTCACTCCCGTTGAGTTTTTTTGTAGAAGATTCACATTTCAAGGATCTATACTATATTTTTAATAATGGTATTTTTAGTTTCAAAACAAAATTAATCATCTGAACATGAAAACCCATTATATCAACAACATGATGAGAAATAAATTAAAGGGACACGGTAATTTGAATAAAAATTTAATTATGGGATAATTAGAAAAAATCATACCTATCACTATCTAAGGTCCCAATTGACCATCCATGATCACTTTTGCTTCCCCATATAATTTATTAATTTCAACACCATGTAATTTATTACCCTATTGAGATTTTAATGGTTCTGAATTCTTGGTATTGTTTTAATAACCATATGTTTATTTGTTATTTTCAAGAGAGTTATTTGATTTTTGTTGTACCATTAATGCATAAAATTCATGAGAAGCATGAGATGTGTCCACAACACCAGACATTGGAGCATTGTGACCAATGATTTGAAGGTGTACCCTTTGGTTGCAATAATGTCATTCTACATGTGGTGCCACAAAAAATCAATAAATATGCTAAAATTGAGGACACATCAATCACCGAGGATCAATCATTGACCAAAGAGGCAGCATGACTGATACCATATTTCGATTCTAAGATATACAACCATTGGATGATACATTCCCTCCATCACTTGATCCCATAATTGTAGTTTCACCAATTCTTATTGGAATAAAAAAAATTCTTTCGAATGTTTTACTTGATATGGATCTTTCTACTACAATTTCCATGTAAAAATATCTTTATAATGCGTTATACAAATCATTTCAATCATTGAGTGAATTCATGGTTTTAATCATAATGGTAAAATATGTTCTTCAAAGTCAATCATTTAACAATTTTTGATTCAAATAGAAATAAATTCACAAATTTTATAAAATGTTATATTATAAATATATTATATTAAATGATACTAAATAATTTCACTGTTCAAATAAATTAGAATGTGTGAGGATTTAAATTTTGGTTCAAAAATTCAAAGAAATCCTATAATGAAATTATTAGGTAGAATATATCCTAAAATTCTAAATCCAACCACATGCATGATAGATATTATATAATAAATGTTTATAATATTCTCCATTATCTCAGCTAGAATTTTTTTTGAAATTTAATAATCGACTCATCCTATTCAGACATACTTCTTCTTTGTATAGTTTTTAATCACCCAAAATGATGGTTTGATTATAATTAGAGAATTGGACCTAATGATAAAATTACATTGGTATATCATTTATGGTTCATCTATCCACAAATTGAATATCCTTTTTAACTTTATATGTCAACTCTTGGATAATAGATGGATTATATACAACCCTATTTTTAGCATCTTGTTCCAACTGGTTTCTACGATGCCTACTCAGTAAATTATCTATAATGAAAACATACTCACCTAATCTCACATATTATTAAATAACTACTTATTCTTTTAAAATTTAACAATATTAAATATATCTCATTATGAAATTACATGATTGGAAAATTACACCTATCAAACCATTTGTAAAACATCCCCCATTATATTTCAAAATCATTACATTTTAAACTATTTTAAAAAATTCAACAGTTCTTCACCAAATCATAAAGCATTATTAAAATCAAACTATGAACTCCAGGATTGATGTCCTTACTATGAGTGCAAGACGTTCTATTCTTCTATTCTAAACCCATGAAAATGTTGGGAATTATTTTAGAAGTGAATCAAAACACTGTTGTACCAAAACTCTCAAGTATTTTTATTCTTATTATAAAAACAATTGATGTGACTTTTTATTCTCTACATTTCACGTTTCTTTAATATTAGTCCTTACTGCAAACCCAACTAAACAAATTAACAAATTATACCCAAGATCGAACAAACTAATACCATTTGTGACATCCCTACCCTCACTAATTGTTTTGGGAATATGCGGTTGATGTTACTAGCCCTATGTGACATCCCCAAGACACCAAATATAGGAAATATATTCAATTTAACATATTTAAAAATTGTAGGATGATTTTAACATTAGCGATAATACTACTAAACAAAGATAAACACAACAACCAAACAACTATAAGTTACATGAGTAATGAAATAAAATCCAATACATGACTAAAAAATGGAAAATATCAGAGTTCATGAAATTAAAAGTGATATTAATAAAGGAACGAATAAATAGATAATAAAATAAACCAGCATAAACTCAAATATAATTTCAACCTCTTAATCTATAGGCACAACTAATGTTATCATTATGAAACACTAAATAATTGGGTTAACATTCTTTTACATGTGTCTAGATAGATAAAATTTGGAAATAAACAAGAGTTCCCATGCAGGTCTATGTCCAAATATTTTAGGATTTCTATAGTGACTTCCCAACTCATTCGACAATAATAAATGTTTTTGAAAAAATTTATATAAAACATTATAAAAAATTGAGATCTATTTATATAAAAACATAAATTTTTTCTGTGGAAATTGTTAAAACAACATTTAAAAACATTTTTGTTTTAAATTGACATTACGGTTTCATGATTCAATACATAACTGCACATGCATGCTCCAGCGAAATTTACAAAACCATGAGTGGTTTCTCATTCATTTAGCAGAATTTAACGAAGAAAAAAAATAAAGTTACCAAATAGAATTTTTTTTATAATGTAAATTCATTATTATGAAATGGAGCATCCCCATTATTTAATGTCACATCAATGAAATGAACCCACACCAAACATGTATGAAAACATCCCATGAAAACCCATTTTCATGAAAAATATTCATTCCTTAAAATATGTCATAAAAAATATTCCAAGCATCAACGCGTAACCAAAATTTTTAAATAATTTTTATAAAATCATGAACCAAAAATGTTTTCCACCAATGCCTATAACAATCAAAATATACATGATATCATCAACTTAGATTTTTTTCAAATCTCACAAGGGATTCCCAATAATTTTATGAAATTATATGAATTTAATACCATGCCTTCGTCTTATAATCATGTGAAAATGAGATAGAATCCAACTAATTCTCAATCATTGTTAAAAATGATGAATGAGACCACAATTTCAGTGTCATGACTTATATCTTCAAGATTTAAACATATATTTTGATCCCTTAAAACAATTAAACAAGATATCATGATGATTCCCATAAAAAATTATAAATAAGTCTTCAATAGACTAAATTTTATGTTCTAGATGCGATGAGGAGAAGAGATCTAAGAATAATTTTGAAGAATAATAACTTAATAGTGAATATACATATCCGACATAAATTGGATCACTAAAATACATTCCATTAGATCAATGTGAATACCCTTTATGGAATTGTACATAAAATAAAATCATGTAAAGTCCGTATTAGGGAAAATGAGTTCTTTAGGATCTAATTAGAATTAAATGCACAATAATTTGGATTAAAAATTCCACACATCATGGTTATCGTGAACATTTAGAAAAAAAATTTGTTTTAAATGTGCATAAGAAACTCTTTCAAGCCGCAACAAACATGGTTGACTGAAATAGATAGAAATAACATGCACTGACTATGAATTTACACATGATCTCAAAGTGAATGGTTTGTCCTGGGAATCCAAAATATTTTGATAACCCATATGACAACTGGTTTTCTATCCAGTGCTATCTATTTTCCCTTGGATGGTATCTTAAAATTGTTTCATGGTTTCTACAACTGTGGGCAAACAGTGAACATTAAGGAAATCCTCCATAGTATGTACCAACTCCTCTAAGCATGCCAAAACATAATCTGAACCCTATAATTTCATAAAATATATAAATATATTGTTATGTACCTAATACAAGTTATTCTTCAAATCCTATGGATAACAAAAAAATTAAAAATATAATACATATTAACGAAAATTGTGTTATATCAAAGAATTTTCATAAAAAACATACTACAGTGGTAAAAATATTTATTAATGTTCATACAATTCTCCTTAATTAGAGGATTTAATTATTATTAATGAGTTACACTAATAAAATAATAATTATATATTTCTGTTTTCGTTTTATTCTTATTGTAAATTTTTAACAAAATTGCATAATTTACCCAACACAATGGTGACACAAATTACTAATGTTAAAATTTATACAAAATAAAAATAATATCGGCATATTTTCTATATTATCACCAATTGATTCCCAATAAGAAATTTTCATTATTATTAACAAAAAACAAGAAGGATTTTTTAATTAATGTGGAAAAAATGGGATGGAGATAAATTTTTATAGAGAAATGACCATTAAATTTAAAATGGTTTTATACTAAATTTAATTATCAAATACATTTCAAAACCAGGAATAATATTATTTTAAATAAAAATTATCTTTACAAAATTGAAAACTAATCAAAAAAATAATTTGATGTTGTATCTTCTTTAAAAAAAATTCATTTTTCAATAAGAGTTTAACTTTTCACAATTCCTTGGAAAAACAATAATTTTAGAAAATTCAAAATAATTCATCCTAAGATATTTTTTACATGATAAATTCAAAAATAAAATTAATTTTTTCAATTAAAATTTCAAAAAGTTCCATAAATTAATTATAATAATAATCAATAAAATTATGTAAATTATAATTTAAAAAATAATGTATTTTAATGATGTGTAAAATAAATTTTAAAAAAATATAGTCATTATTTCAAAATCATTACTTAAAAAATTGTAAATTTGTAGGACCACTATATATTTCATAATTATATTGATAATATTAATTAAAACTAATTTAAATAATATGTTATATTGGGATCTGATAAATAATAATACTTTATTCATTGTTTAAGAACAATGTTGCATGTATTTTATGATATAATATATAGTATTATTTATAAAATTAAAGGGATCTAAAATTCTCCCTCAATAGAAAAATGTATCTGAGGAATTGTAACTCAAGAAAGAAATCATAGTGTATGACTATTAAAAATTCCGTTTATTGAAATGTAGCATTATAAAAATATGAAATAATTCCTTTTTTCAATAAGTGACAAATGAAAATATGAAGTTCAACTAAGTTTACATGTAATAGGATTAAATAAATGAAATTTTGAACATGGAAGAGAAAATTAAATTAATTTGGACAAATAAAAGGATATTGAGAAAATTTTAGTGATAATGATAACCATTTATAGATAGTAATTCTATGGTGGGTCAAAAGGACATTGGTAACCTAACAAGGAAATACAAAAAATAATGTTTTGGTATTAAAAAATAGTTTTTATTACGATGAGTTTTTTTAATACCTATACTATGAAAATAATGATATATTCTCACATAAGAAATATAATTTTATACATTAATCAATTAGTATCATACTATCTTATATTTCTCAAAAAATAAAAGTTGATGGATGATTTATTCTTGGATAAAGAAATAAAATAATCCTCTACATATCAAAAAAATATCCAGATGTAACATAACTTATGTCAAATGTGTTTAGACATTGACAAAAAAATATTGTTTGAAAATTTATAATTTTTTCTCTGAAAATAATAAACCCTAATATAATAAAAAACATATAGAAATCAAATAATTTAAATAATAAAACTCATAGTATACCATTGGTCATTCAAAAATATTATCCTTAAAATTCATCAAAAATATTTTTTACATAAGTTCGAATCCTAATAATTTTAAGGACTTGATTGGGTAGTATTATAAGATATATTTTCATATATAACTCTAAATTACATCAATAAACCTTAGTATATCAAACAAAAAATATAATTTCACAAATTATATAATCACATTGATATGATAATCATTTTCATAAATAACCTTCATCACCATAAATCTAAAATTAAGTAACATATGATTCAAAAATGTTTTCCAATATTTATTCATTAAATAACCTCCATTATTATAATATTTACCATAATAATATATGATTAACATAATAGTGAACGCATTTCAAAAAAACATTAATCACATTATTATCAAATAATTTTCTAATCTGATTGTTATCTATCTAATTTAATATATGTTACAAAATATTAATAATCCATAGTTACCTCAAAATCAAAGATGAGATAAAATATAACGTCACACTTTAATATATGTCCAAAAACTATTGTAATTATTACTCAAATAATATTTCACACTAATCATTAAAGTTATATAATCCTAAAATATTTTTTAAAACATAATTAATGCCTCCTAAATTTTTATTACTTTTCCACTATGACATAGAAAAAGGTATTTATTCCATATGATATATGTCCCCAAATATTAAAATAAAAGCCTACTATATAAACATCCTTTAATGTTTCATGATTCTCAAAAAAAATTAAAATTTTCCACTCTCACATAATTCAAAAAAACTATACAT
This sequence comes from Viscum album, assembly GCA_963277665.1. Classification (NCBI taxonomy): domain Eukaryota; kingdom Viridiplantae; phylum Streptophyta; class Magnoliopsida; order Santalales; family Viscaceae; genus Viscum; species Viscum album. The sequence continues at coordinate 604,488,417 of OY728157.1, forward strand.
TAAATTATCATTCATTTAATTACCATATTATACAATTAGCTATTCCAAGTCAATTTATTCAGTAATAATTCATTCTTGAAAGTTTATATAAAAATTATATCCTTATTATACATTAATATAACCCCTAAATTTTATCATTATTAGAACAAATGTAAGTAATTCATGTAGTAAATCATGAAATCATCATTTCATTGAAATCCACTTATTCCTCGAACATGATGTCCAAAATTATGAAATTATATGGTAATGAACATTTGGGAATTTTACTTTTTAAGAGATAGATAAATGAATATAATTTTAAATAAAATAAAAGTCTATAATGACCGATATCAGTGTTTTTGAAATGAAATAGTGTAATATAATCAAAAAGTGTATTTGATGTGATTTGAGTACTCAAAATGTTGTCAAAATCACCTAACATTATTTTTCAATTACAGCGATAATAAAATCATCTGAAAAGGATAAAATATATAGGAAGTATTTATTTAATTTCTTATATAATGTGTATTTATAATGTAAACAATAACATTATAAAAACTTGTAATGATTTATTTGCTGTTAAATGAAATATAGTCCTCATAAATGCAATACCCATGGAAATTATAAAATACATTATCCTTAAAATCCTTAATCCCTAAATTGATTACCCATCTAATACAAATAAAAAAATAACATTAAAAAAATAAATTTCCTCACTTTTAAACATGATAATATGTTTATAAAATATTTAAAATCTATTCAAACATAAACATGTTAACCCATGACGATATCCTTAACTCTTAATATTACCTCACATGACAAAAACCTATTCACTAATGTAATATATGCCCGCATTTGATAGGAACTATAAGAAACCACACATAAATATTAAATACTCCAGTGACTTCAACATAAATCTCACATTATTACAATTTTAAGGCACTTTTTCTCATGTTTATTTTAATGAGAACAAAATCAGAAGCTGTAAATCCGTATAGTATAGGAGTAAACATCTAAACATTATATATTTTTTCTATAATATGAAACTTCTAAAACATAAAAATATTTATTTAGATGAATCATATTCAAGAATTCAAACATGAATTCTTATTTCTCATTACCCATTCATCAAAGATATGAAAAATATTTTAATAATTTGGATGATCTAAGTACCATGGTAAGGGATGAAAATAATAATAAAGGAAATAATTAGCATAATAATACATTGAAAATAATTATTTTTATAATATAAAATTGGGATATATATAAACTTTTTAATTACCCTTGAAATAAAATTTTCTATCCAATTAATTCCGTAAAAAATTTAAGAAAATAATAAATAAAAAAATTAAATGCATATAAGTTTAATTAAAATACTGATTAAATAATGATTTTTATTAGAGTTATAGTTTAAAAAAATATGATTTCACATATTATTTCCATTGAACATGAACATAATATCATAACTTGTGAAAACCAGAGAATTTTTTAATTTAAAACACAATTAAGGTATATTTGGGTATTTATTTTCTCATCATAATTAAATATTTAATAACCCTCATGTCCACACATGAAATAACCCTTGTAGTTATACATAAATAAACCTTTTTTATATAAATGATGTAAACATCCCAATAATACTTAGAATAACCATTATGGTAAAATTCCATAATACCCAATGCATAGATGTTTCTATTGTAACAACCCTTAATTTTGTTATCAGGGAACCAAATTTCATCATATTAATTACATGGAACCATAATACACAAATAAACCATGAAATAACACTTTATGAAAACATTGTTAATGAAAATACCCATTTCATTATGAGAAAAATTATTTTATAAAAATCCTGGAAGAAAAATATGAAAAAAGTTTATTGAAAAAAAACCAATTAATTTAATATGTAATCTTCAATTAATTTTGGATTTATGTTGGTGGTAAAATATTTTCATGTTGTTTAATTTAGATAAACATGTATTTTTTATTTTTACCTAAAAAGTCACAATATACCATGATTGGAAAATGAAAAAAAAATATTCTTAAAAACCCCCTTTTTTAAATAGTTAAAAAATTGTTAAAATGAATTTAAAAAATTATATATGAATAACTAAAACATAATTAAAATCAATTTTATGAAATAATCATCATGATATGAAATAAATGATTATTTTAACAGAATCACATTTTTTTTGGAAAGCACTTTACCATGTGTCTAACGCACCATGTATAATGTTTATATTCTTAAATGAAACCTATAATTTTTTTTATGAATCATTAAAAATATTTTTAAAATTAATTATTTAATTTATATCACTTATTACAATGTTATATTAAATTATTAAAAATTTAATTTTTTATATTAGACGTTCTCGAAATATTCTATACTAATGTGAGAAATGACATTGGGATGTTGACTCTGGTCAATGTGGAAATTAGTCCACAAAATATATAATAATAATATAGGCATTCTAAAAATTATTCTAAAAAACTAAAATTTTAAAATGAACAATTTATTATGTTAATGAAAATAAAACTATGATATAATAATTGATATGGTAGGTCATACGTATAAAAAAGTAATTTTTTCATTATTCAATGTTCAATACGGAAAAAAGATACAGATTATATTCTCATTGTATAATTAACATAATATCATATATATATGAAATTAATTATTTATATATACTTATATGCATCATCCATGTTATTTTCTGATGATAAATAATCACATCTCTTCATGAATGTAGTAGCCCACATGTACACATGAACGACGTCATCGTTTTTTTGTTCATAGAAATGAATGGTTTTTAATGATATATGATATATTAATATTGATAAATATTTAAATCTTATATTATATATATACTATTTTAATGATTATAATTACTCTTGGTGTATGGTTATCAAAATATAATTATATAGGTAGTCATGGAAATAGATTGTAGTACACACCAACGAATAATTATTTTCCAATTTGGAGGAATGTAAGATTTATATATGTAATTACAATTGTATAATTACATACTAGTATATTTAGGATAAATTATGTAAATATATATAAGGGATGATGATGGTTTTAGGTTAATGGATGAATACACAAAAAATACACTCTCGACTAAAAATGATAAATCTAATTTGGGAATTTCCTATTTTCTAACACCATAGAAAAACAAAGGTTACTGAAATTCACACAAGAAGTCTTTTAGAATTAGGTGAGAGATTATAGTAAGTTATTTTATTAAGGATTTTATTGTCAAAATGGTTTCTAATAGTAAAGATTATAGATGTAGTTTTTCCCTTTCATAAGATATGAGAGGGGGAGACATTGAACATCTCAAAATAATATATTAATATAAAATACTATTTAATTTTATATTAATTAAAAATTTTAAATTTAGAATATAAGATTTTAATGGGTTTAAATAATTTATTAAAATTAAAACTGGAAAATTTTTACAATATTTATATCATTTTTTTTCTTCTTTAATCCACATTTATCCACTTTAACTATTTCCATAACAACGCGGATTTTTAAACAATGAGGGTTATTATAGTTATAATAAAATGGAAAATTTCAAAAAATGGACCATATATTTTATTTCTATATGTAGCTTAATAACTTGGTAAAATATGATTTCTTTAGATATTAGGCACCATTTAAAAAAATATAATTTATTATATTATATCAATAACGACCATTTTTATAAATATTCAGTACATTGAATTTAGTAATATCAATAAAACACTTATAATTTGGAAAAAATATTTTTAAATCCATAAAATGGAAAGGTCATAAATAGTTTCTAAAAAAAGTATCTCAAATTGTTATTATTTTGATTATTTATTATCATTTTACAAAATTATCAACTAAATCATATTTCTTTCAACAACATTGTGGAAGAATTTAAGGTAATTATGTAATGAGTAAAAATAACATATTAATTACCATCATGAAGTTAAATATTTTTCATTTGAAAATAATAATTACATTATAACATTGCCTTTGAATTACCCATTATTAAAACTAGTATACTTTTTAAAATAAATATTGCCTCTTGTTTAAATTCTATATATGTATAATACTATTATATTAGTAATCATAACCAATTTACACAAAATGGACATAAATTTGTCACATGGATGACTATGAAAGATATAAGTACCTAAAAATAGATTTAGGAATGCTTTTTATTATTTTATTCGTATTATAATTTTTTTCTATCATAAATCACCCGTCATAGCCTTTATCAAGGAAACCAAAATTTCTGAAGTTAATATTCATATTGAGCAAAAATAAAAGGATATTATTCACTAAATTTGGACCCAATAATTTTAAATATGAAATAAAATTTTACAAATTAAAAAAAATTGATCTTGAATAATTTAATTTGAAATTAATATTTTAAAACATAGTGAAAAATATTTTTATCGAAGAAATATCTTTATAAATATAAAATGATAGAATTATAATTTTTTGTGTAAAATTATTTAAACAATGTTTATTATTTTATATAAAAATGAAATAATAAATATTAAAACTATTTAATACCATAATTTGGATATGTAAATAATTTAATTTAAATTCAGTTTTTAATAAATATCATAATTTTTAAATTATCCTTGGAAAATATAAATTTACAAAAAATTATCAAATAAAATCAATTTTATAATTTTTAAATAATTCATTCAAAATGAAATCCAATTTTACAAATTTATTTTTATAATGTTTTATAAATTAATTATTATAATAACACATAAAAATAAATAATAATCATTTTTGAAGAGAATTAATTTTTTTGGGAGAATGAATTGACCTTATGTAAAATTTAGTACTTCTTTTAAAAGAAATGGTTAATATATTTTAAAGGACTAGTGGAAATATATATTCATTAATTTGGTTGATATTATTCATTCTTTCTAATTTAACAGCTTGATCATTATAGCCACATTTAAATTATTATATTTCATTGTTTGTTTAATCTTAGTGTGGAAAAACTTGTATGCCATCGAATGTAGTATTTTTTATAAAATATATAAGTTTATTATAAAATGAGTGTTAAATAATGAAATAATAAATATAATCTTTGGATTATAATTATTTCCATAAAATTATGGATTTTCATGTAAATGTAGCATAATCATATACAATGGTATTACGATATTCATTGAAATTAAAAAATATTTGATCAGGAAAAATAAACCCATTTATATAAATTGGTGTAGCATGAATCACAACCTAATTCAGATACATGAGAACACATCACCACAATAATCCTAATAACATATCGTATCATGCATCACCACATGATTTCAATAATCATTTGTTGACAACCATCACATATATACTCCCAAAATGATATTGGTTTTGGAATCACCACATAATTCTCATAATCATAGTGGAATAGTTATCACTTACTGATTCTAATTGAATCGAATACATAAATACATAATTCCAATAATCAAATAATTATATATAAATAATTAAACATTTTATTAAAGGGAAATATAGTACCTCACCCACCACATAATATTCATTAAAAAATGTACATTTTTTTAGAACATGAAAGCATTCAAACATAAAACATCACATAATTAACACATGTAATATTAAGAGGATTTTTTAGAAACATTCAATGAACATTTAAATTAAATCCTCTTAAATAAATTGGATGTTGTCTCTAAAAAATATCCCCAGTGTATCCTAGTGATCATTAATGATTTTATCATAGATAAAAAATGTCTCCTTAATATCTCTTCATATATAACAATAAAAATTATAGTAAATAATAGTTTTTTTAATGTTATGAAAACTATATAATATTCCTCATCAAAAAAACTTTGTATTGATATATATTGAAAAATTGATCATTTAAAACAAAAAATTGGGTTTTTACAAAAAAAAATTCATATTTAATGGTGATTAAAAATACTTTTGGGGATATGATATAATAATATTCCAAATATTCATTATTAAGAATAATGGCTTTAAATTCACTATTGAAATAATTATTTACATTAAAATATAAAAAATTTATTTTGAAAAATAAATTATTTTATATAACCATATAGACATTATATAATATATTAAACCATGTTTAAACAAGGATTAATATATTTATAAAAAGATTTTACTTACCTCAAAATAAACCATTATATAGTTGTCTCAAGGGCGCACTTCGGGGGTCGTGGGGAAGAAATGTGTACTACCCGATGGTTGATCAGAGAAGGTTGGGTTCTACTTAATCACTCATATCAGGTGCACCGTTTTCCACCTTAAAACACCCAATGGTTCCATATCTAGTAATACATGGACCTCCATTCCAAAGGCAGGCGTTTTCTAGGTGGTTTGACCAGTAATACTTAAGAACTCACATTGGTCGAGAGGATGGGATGTCGGGCTCATCGAACCTTTTTTTTGCGGAATTATTGCATGTTTCGGGACACTCTTATAAGACTTGTTCATATGTTCACAAATCTTTGGTTTATACCAAAGAATAGAATCCAAGGATTTATCCTAATTGGATACGGTCAGCCAGACGTAGGGGATCAGAATCATTTATGCCCCAGGTTTACCATCCCTTGTTAGATTAATGACCCGGGGGAGTCTGGACTCATTGAGATGACACTAGGGTTGGTGTAGTGAACCGACGTGAAGATAGTCGGATCTGCTGGTTGTTGGGATTGAACCTTGGGGAGGCATCCTATGTACCCTGCCTAGGAAACAGATATCAAAGTCCACGTAGTTCGAATTTGGGTGTCGGAGAACCGACGTGAAGGTGGACCCATGTGTCCGATGGTGATCAGGCTTGATCCTCTTGGAGGCTTCCTACATACCCCTGTGGTGGGGAATCGAAGTACTCGTAGTTCGCATGAGTGGGGATTACGCTCCGAGGAAGCCCATAAAAGGATTTCAGGGTCGATGGTTACTCTAAGACCACACGAGACATGCTCGGTGTGAGAAACATGTGGCATCAGGGACCGGACGATCACATTGGGAAAGGTGCGTACGTGGTAAGTGGAGTATGGATTACGCATAGAGCAGCCCAAAAATTTGAGGATTTCTTCGAGATGGACTCCCAAGGTGTCTTCCTAATGTCTGGTCATGAGTTCATCCCAACCCATTTGTGGGTTGAGGAATATGATGGGGGGAAATGCCCATGCGCAAGTGCAGAAGCATGATATTGCCAAGGGCGTTGGAATCTGTCCAAAAAAAGGGAGATGAAAAGTGTGATTTACATGCCCGAAATTTGGAACGCAATGAGGGTGTCATGGATATGGAGGAAAACTATTGACCATGTTCGAAACACATCATCCACATCACTTTATCCTGAAATGGGGACAACAAATGAGGGTCGACTACTGACCGTGTTCGAAACACAGGATCTGACTCAACGTGTTGTCAAAAATCTTCTGGGTCATTGGGTCAGGACGGTAGGTGAGCCGATGCGGCATGGTACCAGGCTGTTATGGGGTCCCTTCGTACATGGACATGGATGAAGATCTGAATGAAGGATACACAAAGCGTGAGGTGGAGTGATGGAATGTTTGAATAGATTCCAATTCTCTTGAAGGTATGCCACTATGATCATGGCATTAGGAATCTTATGCTTGGAGCACAAGACATCTCTTTTCTGGAGAAAGAGGCGTCCTATGTTTGGACCATAGGGAGGACTACAATTTATAGTCATGTAGAGAGGACTATTTCTATATAGTTTACCATCATATGTATTGGAAGAGGGCCACACAGTTTAACATCATGTGGTCATGATGAGGTCCATAGATTTAAACTTCTTGTGGTCACGATGACAGCCATACAATTTAACGTCATGTGATCAGGATGACTAGGTAGGAGATGCCTAGAAATGGATGGTGATAGACTTACTCAAGGACGACCCTTTACGGATTAACCTAGCAAAAGGAGCTAAGAAATGGTGTTATAGGATAGTCATGAAGAGTAGCTCGACTCATGGAATGTGTAGGACAGATTTTTGGGTGACGCAAGAGTGCAATGTAAAATATTGTTGACCCAACCCAAAAAGTTCACGGTGCGACTCTCCGTTTTTCATGGGGGTTAGTGATGGTAGAGAAGGGACCGGCCGAGAAGGACAAGATCGAAGCCAGGTAGTGAGATCGAGCAAGGGTGTGGGGCCTAGACCCCACGGTATGGACCAGCAAGTGCATGGGGATTTTCGCATGGGGGCTGGACACGGAGGAGGTGGGCCACATAAAATATGGACACCTAGGATTTATGCAATGGAAATGGCCATTAAGGGCTGGACGCATGTGGTCACGGTTTGGTTTTCTGCGAACGGTGTCCGCGGAGGAGCTTCTGGCGTGGGAGCAGGCCGAGAAGGAAATGACCGCGAAGGAGGTTGTCCAGGAAGGCGGCTATCTGTGAATGAGTTTTTTCACGAAGGATGGTAATCCGTAAAGGATGGTCTTCCGCGAAGGAGGTTGTCCTCGATGGATGGTCGCGGGGGAGATGTCCTTCCTCGAAGGGTGTCTGCAAAGGGGATGGTTCCCGTCTTACTTTACTCTCGCGGAGGGGTTCCCGCCTCCATTTAGAGAACGACACTGGTCCGCGGAGAGGGTGGCCACAAAGGAGATGGCCACATGTGGTTCGTTGTTTGTTTTCTCCTCAATGCGGAAGAGTGCATCCGCGGACGATATGGGGTCTACGAATGGTCACAGAACATTACCGCTGGGAGTGATTTCTCCAACGTCTCCCCATGGGATTTCACCCATCTGTCCTCTTTATTTCTGGTGCCCCTCAGTGACTATTTATAGAGTCGTGAAGATGACTTATTGAAGGCCACATGGAACTTTTTTGTGGAATCCCATGAAGGAATACCTACCCGCGGATGACTCAGTCAAACATGAATTTTGGGAACTAAGATTCGCAGAATTTCTCCACGGCCATGCACCAATCCGCTTCTGTTCCGCGAACGACAACGGTACATGGAGGGGGAGGCTCGTGTGGGTGGACTGGTTTGGCTCCTATCTTGCTTCGCATCCGCAGAGGATCTCCACCTTTATTCCGCGAACGGAAGTAGTCCACGGAGGGGGGTTCTTCGCGGAACCGGCTGAATACCTTTTTCATTGGACCGGTTTGTGGACCGGTTCGGCTAGTTCCATCCTTTGAGTATTTCCCAACCATTCCCAATTCATTTGGGGGGAAATTGGGTAGAATCTCAGTTGGATAAAAGGGCGTTCTCATCCTCCTTTGCGCATTATTCAGGACCCCACAATAGTTTTAATCAAAATAACAGTAGTCATAAAGTATGATGTCTGGTGTCACATTCCAATTAATATACCTCATAGTGGAATATAAATATCAATAAAAAATATTATATTCTATAATCCACTCAATTAATAAATATGTTCATAGATATATTTTTTTACAAAGAAAAGGTATTTAAGTTATCACAAAACCATACAATAATGATAATATATGATTCAAAATAACATCCGATGGTTTCTATAAAAATTATATTATAATAACATTATATTAATGATACAAATTATACATAATGTTGATAGTGATGTTGATACACCATACAAATGAAATTATGGTTCTCAATATCAAATATGTCTCACGGAGTTGCTAATGAGACCATGAAACCGAAACAATATTAACCCTCTTTATCAAATAAACACTAAAAAATATAAATAATATAAATATCATTATATTATATTTCATAAAGCTATTATTAGGTATTACCTATTATATCAATAATTTATGATCATTTAATACAAATAAATTTGAGAGTAACATCATAAGTTTACCGTATAATGTTAGTAATTAAAATTATTTCATAAATTATCTACAATATTTAAATTGGTACGCATTATTTTATATCATATTCATAATTTGATGATAAATTATAGTAATAAAATATATAAAATATATTGATTTATAATTATTTTTTCTTCTTCTAAAATAGTTTTACATATATTGTGTCCAAACTGAATTGATGTCGACTAATTTTGGTATTCTTATTGATTTATGATGATATATTAATTAAAATATAAATAAATAACAAAAATTACATAACTAAAAAATAGTCATGGTAATATTATTATATTAATAATTGTTTTTTTTTCTCCACATTCATCCATGAGAGTAATTTTAAATTATTATTCATAGTTTGTTAGATCAGGAAAAAGATGAATAAACCATAACATGATTAGTGAATATGAATAAAGACTAATATAATATCATTATAAAATAAATAAATTTTATTATTAATTTTATTAGTGACAAATAATTTAAGGTGTTTTATAATCAATAAAATTCTAGGTGAAAAACAAAAGGCATTAATTCATGTAGGATGTATTGTTCATAGTGTACAAATTAAATTTTCCATTCACAATAATTGATATTGAATTAATGTGGATTATAATTTCACAATTATTAATACAAAATAGTTTAAAATTTTCATTTTTATTTTTAAATTCCATCGTTATAAAAAATTAATATATTTGGTTTGACAAAATTGTAGATGTCATACTTTGTAGGTGTTAGTCTGTACAAACACATGATTAATAATCATTAATTTATTCATTTAAAAATATATAAATAAATAACAATTTAAAAAAATTTATAATATCACATAATAACACTAATAATACTATAATATTGTTAAAATTATATTTGAATCAATATGGAAGGGAATGATAAAAACTACAATGATGGGTATTAAGTAATAATAAAAAAGGGTGGGCTAGGCCTTCGGCCTCAGCAGAGTGTTTTTAATGATTGTAGTGGTTTCCCCCAGATTTTGTGTATATTTAGGCTTCGATAGTGATGGAGGCCCT